>JASWHV010000001.1:10000-2450374 GCA_030760725.1 Neostapfia colusana | reverse complement strand
TTATGGAACTGCCTAAAATGAAACAACCTTTGAGTGCACCACTATTGCGTGTTCTTCTGCAGGTACTAACCACGTACGTATCCCGTGTAGTACACGTGTGCGAGAGACCGTCTTAGTGCCACTGATAATACGTATATACCGGTAAAATCCGGGTAGGATTTTCTTTTGGTGAGGTAACGTAGTACCGACATGCTTCTTACGGTGCGTCGACACTGTACTAAACATATAATCCTCTTCCCTAAGAAGAAATGATTCATGAACTAACTTTCAACTAAAAATGAAAGTTTGAAACAAGTATTAGTTACTGAACTCTTATTTTGAGCTAAGACTCAAATGAGAGTATAACTAGGTGTCAAAGTTTTCAAAAACAGTGCTATGTTTCTGGCAGGAATTCTTGCTGGACTTTAACAGAGCATAACTCTGAGTAGATTTAACCTATTAAGATGTATGATACAGTTCTGGAAAGATTTTCAAGTGCTCTACAACTTCTTTATAGACCTCCAGAGCAAAATCACACGTTAAGTGGGTAAAAAGTCCAGTTGAAGACAAACTGTTCAGAACCAGGACAGTAGCAAAACCTCCCTGGACCTTTCTGTTTTTAAACCATAACATTCTGTAGAAAAATCTTTAAGGAGCCCATGATACACCGTTGGAAAGATACTGAAGTTTACTAAAACTTTGGTATTGAACTCAAGTCAAGAATCTGTAGATAACTTGAGTAAATTTTGGAGTTTGTGTGAATTGGTCAGGGTAGTCCCGCTGATTAGTTAGCGTACTTAAGATTTGTTTAAACATGAATGTGGTTATGCTTCCATAAAGTTTATGACATGTTCATGTTTTACTTATCTTTACTTACTACTGAGATAGAATTTTGATTGACTTAAAAGTTTGTTTCGTGCAGTATGGTGCGCGCACACTCTCAAATGGAGATTGGAGGTTCAAGTCGAGGTGCGAATGACTCGACTTCATCACAGGAGCCATCGCCAACCGGATTAGCGGAGATTATGGCGAAGATGAACGAAACTCTCCAAACTCTAGTCCAGCAAGGCATAAATCGAGAAGCTCAAAGTCACATGCCAACCCAAAGTACGTATCTGGATTTCTTGGCGACACAACCGCCGGTATTCTCTGAGGCGGCTGACCATTGTGAAGCAAATCACTGGTTACGTTTCATTGAGTCCAAGTTCGGGTTGATCCAATGTGATGAATTCTCGAAGACTCTATATGCCGCTCAGCAGCTTCATGGCTTTGCGGGAGCATGGTGGGCAGAGTACCTTGCTGTCCAACTAGTAGGGCATCGTATCACATGGGCAGAGTTCCAGCCTGCATTTCGTGCTCGTTTCATCCCGGCGGGCATAATGCAAACTAGTCATGATGAGTTCTAGAACCTAAAGCAAGGTGACATGAGTGTTATTGAGTATGCGAAGTAATTCAATCGCTTAGCTCAATATGTCCCTGACTATGTGAAGTCACCAACCATGAAAGGTTATCACTTTTACCGAGGGCTGACTGCTAGGCTGTGATGTGAATTGGCTCAAGTTAGCCAAGAGAATTTTGATGAGTTTGTGAGCTGTGCTATCGCTCAAGAATATTATTCCAATCTCTACCTCAAAGAAAAGAGGGAGAGGGACTCATCACAGGAGGAATGCAATCATCCACCTCAGAAATATCGGTGGGTGATCCGTTCACCTTCCGGTCGAGAGATTCCACAAGAAGTGCAATCATTCTGGGAGTGCGACGACTCTTCTACTCCACAGAGGTCTTATTCACCTCCACCGCAGCAGCAACTTGTTTCTCCTGCACCTTAGTATCAACAGTGCACTAGAATATTATTGCCCTCAAGAGGTTGAAGATGAAAAAGTTGACGTCTCAGCTGAACCGAGTGCTGTTCCACTTCACGTTGACAATGAGCTCAATGTCAATAAAGCAACTGAACCGAACAGCAACAATGTGTCTACGGGTCCAGTTCCACAGAGTGATCTTGGACAGCCAATAAAAGCTATGTCCAAAGTGGGGACAGTTAATTATGTGTCAGTCGATGATCTGCCAAAGGTAGGACCTGTTCTTGCCGGCAGATTCACTTTAAATGACAAGGCGGTTGTCATTTTATTCGACTCTGGTGCAACACATAACTTCATTAGTCGGGCAACGGTAATCCGGGATCAGATCTCCACCACTGTCACAAAAGGTTCATACCTTATTCATTCGCCAGGTGGAGACATATCAACTAATGAGGTCATTTCTCGAGCACCACTTTGTTTGGGTGGAAAAATTTATCCTACCACCCTCATCATTCTCGAAGACCAAGGAATCAATGCCATATTGGGATTATCATGGTTGACCTTCCATAAGGCTGTTCCGGACATCGAGAACAGGAGTGTTCACTTGTACTCTCCACTTCACGGACGTCAAACATTGTATCTCGGCGAAGCGGTTTCCAAAGACCCGGAAGTATGTAATGCCGAGGCGTGCAAGTTAGAAGACATTCCGGTAGTCCGTGAATATCCGGACGTGTTTCCCGAAGATCTTCCAGGCCTACCACCTGAGCGCGAGGTGGAGTTCAAAATAGAGTTGATACCGGGAACCACGCCGATCTCTCGGAGACCATACAAAATGGCTCCGAATGAAATAGCCGAGCTGAAGGAGCAACTCAAAGATCTGATGGACAAGGGGTTTATTCGTCCAAGTTCATCACCATGGGGTTGCTCAGCTTTATTTGTGAAGAAAAAGGATGAGACGCTGAGGCTATGCGTCGATTATCGTACTTTGAATGCTGTGACAATAAAGAACAAGTATCCACTACCAAGAATTGATATTCTCTTCGATCAACTAGTGGGTGCTAAAGTCTTCTCCAAGATGGACTTAAGGTCGGGGTATCATCAAATCAAAATTCGAGCGGAAGATATCTCGAAAACATCATTCTCGACAAGATATGGACTCTATGAGTATCTTGTCATGTCATTTGGATTGATCAATGCTCCGGCTCACTTTATGTATCTTGTGAACTCGGTGTTCATGGCAGAGCTGGACCAGTTCGCCGCGGTATTCATCGACGACATCCTGGTCTATTCCAAATCTGAAGAGGAACACGCTAAACATTTGCATATTGTGCTCCAACGACTGAGAGATCACAAGCTCTATGCAAAGTTTAGTAAATGTGAATTCTGGATCAACCAAGTGCCATTTCTTAAACATATTATTTCAGCGGAAGGCATTGCTGTTGATCCAAGTAAGATTGAACAAGTGCTGAAATGGAAGTCTCCAACATCAGTCCATGAAGTTCGTAGCTTCTTGGGTTTGGCGGGATATTATCGGAGGTTCATCCCGGGCTTCTCAAAAATCTCCAAACCTATGACAGAGCTACTGAAGAAGGGCATCAAATATGATTGGAGCAAGCCATGTGAGGAAGCTTTTCAACCGTTGGTGAAACACCTCACAACAGCCCCGGTTCTAGCTTAACCGGATACGACCAAGCCATTGGATGTTTATTGTGATGCGTCCGGCATCGGACTTGGTTGTGTACTCATGCAAGGAGGACGTGTGGTCGCGTATGGATCATGGCAGTTACGGAATCATGAGTAACATTATCCAACTCATGATCTCGAGCTTGCTGCCGTGGTATTAGCTTTGAAGATGTGGAGACATTACCTATTGGGGAATCTGGTTCACCTCTACACCGACCATAAAAGTTTGAAGTACATATTCACTCAGAAAGAGTTGAATATGCGGCAACGGCGATGGTTGGAGCTGATCAAGGACTATGAGATTGAAATTCATTATCATCCGGGCAAGGCAAATGTGGTTGCCGATGCACTCAGCCGGAAGTCTCATATTCATAACCTGACCATTACGCCGGTAGAAGAGGAAGAACCAAGTCTCTACTTGGTTCCATATGGAGCTCTACATAATCTAGCTCTCATACCCACAATAAGAGAGGAGGTCATGGAAGCTCAAAAGAAAGACAAGGGCATGGCTCATATCAGAAGGAGATTGAAGAACGGGGAGATGAAATGTTTCCGGTTAGATGATGAAGATACCTTGTGGTTCAAGGACCGGATAGTCGTACCCCGTGATATGAGGCCGCGGAAGAAAATTTTGGATGAGTCTCACTTATCCAAATTTTTTATTCATCCTGGCAGCAATAAAATGTACCAAGACCTCCGGAAGAAGTTTTGGTGGACACGTATGAAACGTGAAGTTGCAAAATACGTTTCAGAATGTGATACGTGTTGAAGGGTTAAGGCCGACCACATGAAGAAGTCGGGTCTGTTGCAACCGCTACAAATACCGGCATGGAAGTGGGAAGATTTGAGTATGGATTTCATCGTTGGGTTGCCGATGACCTCCCATCACCATGACTCGATTTGGGTAATCGTTGATCGATTAACCAAATCGGCACGTTTCATTCCGGTGCATACCAACTACAACGCCAAGCAGTATGCGGAGTTATATATAGCACGAATCTTATGCTTGCATGGAGTTCCCTGTACCATTGTCTCCGACAGAGGATCGCTATTCGTATCCCGTTTCTGGGAACAACTACACGCATCCTTGGGAACTAAACTGATTCGAAGCTCCGCGTATCACCCTCAAACCGATGGGCAAACTGAGAGGGTGAATCAAATCCTTGAAGATATGCTAAGGGCGTGTGCCATCCATCACTGTAAGAACTGGTATGATCACTTACCGTTGGTGGAATTCTCGTATAACAATGGTTATCAAACAAGCATAAAAATGGCACCTTATGAATCTCTCTACAGCCGGAAGTGCCGCACACCCTTGAACTGGTGAATCTGGCGAGAGGGTGACTTACGGGATTGATCTCGTAAATGAAGCAGAAGAGCGGGTAAGGCTTATTCAAGCAAATCTGAAAGCCGCTCAAGCTAGGCAAAAGAGCTATGCGGATAGGAGACGTCGTCCTCCGAACTTTCAAGTTGGAGACCACGTATACCTCCGCGTATCCCCTATGAAGGGCATTCACCGATTCAGAGTGAAAGGGAAATTAGCTCCACGTTTTATCGGTCCCTTCGCCATCATTGAAAGGTGTGAACCCGTGGCCTACCGTTTGGAGCTGCCGGCAACCTTACCCGGAGTTCATAACGTCTTCCACCACATATCTCAGTTGCGAAAGTGTTTGAAAGTTCCAACAGAGATTCTCACGGGAGACATAGCAGATTTGAAGTCGGACCTCACCTATGTTGAGCATCCAAACCGGATAATTGATGAAAAGACTCGCGAGACCAGAAACCGGACGCTGCGATTTTTCAAGGTGCTATGGGAAAATCACACGTCCGACGAAGCTACATGGGAAAGCGAGGAGTATTTGCAGCGCAATCATCCGGAGTTGTTAGAGGCTTATATGTAGTAGTTGTCCTCTCCACCTTGTCCGTAATCATGAATCTCGGGACGAGATTCTTTTTAAGGGGGGAGGAATGTAAAAGTCCCAAAACTTGTAAATAGAAAACTTGAGCTATGAATAAAGTTGAGTTTATATACAGGAAATGGGACTTACAAAAACTTTTGTGTTACTCATGAAAGTGTTGGCATGTGCAATAAAACTTGAATTTCAGTTTGAACTAAGAGGTGCACTTTAAAAAGAAGAAGGGCATTTTCAAAAGAGAAAATTCAAAACTGTTGTTGAAAAAGTGTATTTGCAATAGCCAACTCAAGGATCAGAGGACATATTTGAATTCCTCAGACCCAAGTTAGGAGGGAGCCAAGTTTTGAGCAAATTTGGAGGTGCTTTGATATGAATATCAAAGGAGCTTGTAAATTTCATCCAAATTTGAATTTAAGTTCGAAACTGAGGCACAACTGGTCAAACTTCCAAATAACTTTTGAATTTGGATCCTTCATAGGTGAATTTACACTGTGCCAAAGTTTAGAAGATCTTTTGGGGAGGCGCAGGGGTGGACCCACTTGCCATTGAGACATATAGAATTGCCCCTTAAGTCTTCTGTTCAGTGGGGCCCAATTGTCTGTGAGAAGGAAATAGGTCTCTGTTTCTCCTCTGCCGAGCGCTCGACAGCAGCAGCTTAGCGGCGACAGCGCACGCGCCGTGGCTTCCCGGCTGTCTCCACGAGCGAACCACCTCAGTGGAGATTGATTCACGTATCCCTGTCGACCACAACACTGGTCATACGCTCCTCGCATCGATAGCGCTCTCTCTCACTCGAGTACAGCCCCCCGGGCGATTTTTCCTCCGACGGCGTGCACCCGAGCGATTCCCCGCCGGCCGGCTGCTCCACGCCGCTGCACGCCACGCTGAACCTCTCCACAGCATCGCCAGACACCACTGAACGTGGCCGACGCAAGAAACTGGCGCTAACCCCGCGGGGACCTCGGCGTCGAGCTCGGTTTGTCTCCACGGCACCAGGTGAAGTTGTCGGGACAAAAATCCGTCGCCCAGCCACCCCAGAGCCTCTCCTCTCTAGTTGCAAAAGGAAAAATGTTCGCCTATATCTCTGCTCACTTCACCGCAACTCCGGCTGCCTGTCTTGGACGGTGCTCGCCGGAATTTCATTTCTTCCGACGACATACGATAATAACCGAGGGGAGAAACTCGGCAAATTCGTCGCACACGTCGAACTACTCATCACACAACGTAGCATACATCTTCCAGACCTTCGTGCGCGTTCATAGGATCAAGAACCACCGAGGACCATCGAGCAAAGCCGCTGTTCATCGAATTTTTCGATTTTCGTCGGATTTTGACCTAGCCCGACGGTGAGGTCGTACTTCCGGCGAGTTTCAGCGAGATCGGCAGTTGGTTCCGTGTTCTCCTCGGTGCGGTGGTGCTGTACGCGAAAACGGCTACGTGTTTAGTGCAGTATAACGCCCTAGCGACATCGTCGGAGTTGCCACAGCCGCTGTCACCATCGCACCTAGGTTTCCGGCTATCGTCGAGCTGAGATAAGCCCGGCAACGTGTTCCTCGCACGAGAATATGTGGGGGCGGCGAGATCCAGCAAGTTCCGAGCACCGGAACCCACTCTCGGCGAGAGCTCCGGCGAGCTCGGCGGCGCGGGAGCGCGGGCGGCTGGAGGAAGACGAAGACGGGGGCTGGCCCACGCGTTAGCCTCGGTTGCGAGGGCATAGATTTTCTGTGGCCGCGGATATGCCTGTGAAAATGCGGGCAATACTTTGTGGCCCGTGTGGCTCGTGTTTCAGCGGTCGACACGTGGCCCTGTGGCCCGCAGTCAGGGTTTAAACAATTCTCAGTTTAATTTGAATTTCAAATTCGATTCAAACTTTAGAACCTCATAACTTTTGCTAGGAAGCTCCAAATTTAGTGATTCAAATTGGGTTGGATTCAGGGTGAAAAGAACTATCCAAATATGCAACCCAATTTGCATGAAAACCAATAGAAAATTCTGGAGAATTTTTTAAAGCTTTTCAGCAAAAGAATTTTAGAGGGAGTTTGGTTCATCCAAAATTCCCCAAATTTTGCCAGGATATTCTTTTGGATATTAGGAGGCTCCTGTAAAAGTTTCAGCTCATTTGGAGTTGATTTAGTTAGGGTAATTCTAATTTCAAGTTTCTGTATTCAAATGAATACATAAACATTTTCAGAGAATTTCCAAAACTTGGAAATTCAATTCTGAGTATTCCTTAGCTCCAAAAATCCTAGAAAAAATTCAGTCATACTTCCTGAGCTAGGAATGAAATTATAGTTCACTTGAATTTGCATGAAAGTGCAAATTTATTCAGAATTAATTCCTTTGCCTAAATGCTTAAGGAATTGTTCTGGGTAATCCACTTAGTGAAATATTCTGAATTTTGGTCCATAGGACTTTCTTGTGACAAGGAACTCACCAGAAAATTTCCAGCTCCATTGGAGCCCTGGATCAGTAGTGTTCTATTCAAGCCATTAGGTAATCACCATCCAAGTGATGAACCTCACTCCTCACTTGATGATAGTGCTTAAACACACACCCAAACCACCACCTCCAGTGTCACTTGAAATTCTTAAACAGAGTTCCAGTTTTAAACTTGTCCTTAGCACCTGTTAGCAAAAGTTTTATAATTAAACATGTATGCATATTCATAACGTGTAGTGATTAAACGTGGATAAGTGAAGATTTGATCAAGGAGCAAGAAAGCAGGGATTAAGCTTCAAGTCATCAACAACTAACTTCATACATCTCTGACTTTAGTCACCTGCAAAACCAAGGCAAGCCCCGATTTGCATTTAAGTTGTTTTTAAAGTTTTCTTTTTGTTCACTACTATTGGTCAAAGTTTGTATGTGCATTAGGTCAAGGATGTTTTATACTCCACTTGCATAACCAAACATGAACCCTGAGGTCAAGGGTAGAATGGTGTCATCGCGGTAGAATAAGGCCGTGCTAAATAGACTAGGGCATCCGATAGAAGACGAGTAGTTGGAATCTACTCGCGAGCTATAGTTCAGAATATCATAAGTGTGGTTGGGAAAGAAAGCAAACTAAAATTTATATTTCTAAAGATGAGACCGGGCAGAGGGGTTAGGCAGCGACAAGACGAGGTCTTAGTCGCGTAGCTCTGCGGTTAAGGACCGATGCGTGTGCCGCGTCCAGGAGCAAGTATTGAGTTGTGTACCGGATGCTTACTGATATATAGGAACCAGGAAACCGATGTATCAGGTTCACTGGGTTGTAGAGGCATACCACATCGTCTCGTTAGACCTATGAGCCCGAGACGGCGCGACCGGTTCTACAGTTTAGTGTCCTGAGAAAGGTTGCCACATACGACGTAATGAAGGACGCTAGAGTTGGGTCTTCAGAGGCGGGCGTATGTGTCAAGTTATCCGGGTAGTGTTTGATTCAAATCACCGTCCCTCGCGGTTATTGAGTACCGCTTGCTCACATGTTGTGACGTAGTAATCAACTTGTGTGGAAACAGTTTGTAAAAAGTATAATTGCTGCTATAATTATGTTAAGTTGCATGAAAACCATGTGTGAAGTAGAAATAAAGCAAACTAAAGTTACTTTTCCACCTTGGAACAAGTAACATTGGAATGAAGCGTTTCTTGTTTGATTGTGGAGTTCCAATATTGCTGGGCGTAAGGTCACTACTATTATGGCTAAAAATTTGAAAGTTAAGGATAAACTACGAGTCTTTTCGCAAATGACAGGCTTAAGTATTAGGTTACTTTCATGTAGAGTTTCATGTCTTAGGAGAGACGATTAAGTCTTGCTGAGCCTTTGTGCTCACTCTTGCTATATAAGTGGTTTTGCAGGTAAACTTCGACGCTATAAAGAAGGTTGTCCGGTGAGACTCGGGAACTTCCGAGTCATTTCACACTTGGAGAACCTAGCCGCTGCCATGTCTTCGTGTTGCTAGCGAGAGGAGTCCGCGGGTTGGACCTCTTCTCGGGTGCTTCTTAGATATTCATCGTGAGCTGTTTATAGACTTCCGCTGTAGCTATTTTATGTAAATTGTTTACAAAGAGCAGTTGTAAGCTTTCCCTTTGATTTATGTAATACATTTTTCCTTATATGTGTGCTGTTGGGTGCCGCATAACACGCACCACCCAATGCGATTGCCGGGCGAGGTGCCCCGTCCCCGTGACGTGCTCGGGGCGGTGGGGTCCGGTTACAAATAGTGACGTGTCTGACTTAGCTTCAACGAAGCCCAGGAGACCAGGAAGGAGGCGAACCTGTTGTACCAGGCTCGAGGTGTCTGCTTCAAACCGTACAAGGACTTGTTCAGCTTGCATACCATGGCTGGTCGAGCTGAGTCAACAAATCCTGTCGGTTGACAGCAGTACACTGTCTCCGTCAGAGTACCGTGGAGGAAGGCATTCTTGACGTCCAGCTGGTGGACTGGCCAAGAACGCGAGAGAGCCAACGACAGAACGGTATGAACTGTCGCTGGCTTAACCACCGGGCTGAAAGTCTCGTCGTAGTCCACTCCAAGGCGCTGAGTGAAGCCCCGAAGTACCCATCGAGCCTTATATCTCTCCAGGGATCCATCGGCCTTCCTCTTATGCGTGAAGATCCACTTGCCGGTGACAACGTTGCCACTAGGTGGACGAGGAACAAGGTCCCAAGTCCGGTTGGCAAGTAGTGCCGCATACTCTTCCTCCATAGCGCGGCGCCAGTGAGGATCGGCAAGGGCGCTACGGATGGAAGTCGGTATAGGTGATACCAAAGAGGAAGCAAACAGTGGAGGCGTCGTCGAAGAGAGGGCGACCCCGGAGAAGCGCTGTGCAGGCCGAAGGACCGCAGCTGCACGTCTAGTCACCATCGGGTGAACGTGCCTTGGGTCCCGGTGGAGCAAAGGCGGGTGGTACACCGGGGGCTCGAGGCGAGCAGGAGTGGAGTCACCAACTCGCTCTCGTCGCTGGTAGACAAGAGTCGGGTCAGCAAACCGTGGGACCGTGGCTGCACGTGGCACAGTGCGTGACGTCGGAGAGGTCGAAGATGCCGGGGCCGCGCGTGGCGCGGTGGTGGGGGTCGGAGACGTCGGGGCTGCGCGTGCTGCGGTGGTCGGTGTCGAAGACGCCGGGGCCGCGCGTGGCGCGGTGGTCGAGGTCGGAGACACCGGGGCCGCGCGTGGCGCGGTGGTCGGGGTCGAAGACGCCGGGGCTGCGCGTGGCACGGTGGTCGAGGTCGGAGACATCGGGGCCGCGCGTGGCACGGGAGTCGAGGTCGAAGACGTCGGGGCCGCGCGTGGCGCAGTGGTCGAGGTCGGAGACGCCGGGGCTGCGTGTGACGCGGCTGGAGGAGTCAAAGACGCCGGGGCCGCGCATGGCGCGACAGTCGAGGTCGGAGATGTCGGGGTCACACGTGGCGGAGCTGGGAGCCCTAGGGACTGCGGAGCCCCAGGGGTCTGGGCACCAAACCGCGCTCGTCGCTGGTAGACGAGAGCAGGATCAGTGAACCGCAACGTCGGGGCTGTGCGAGGCACAGCCTGAGTCGCCTGAGGTACCGGTACTGCGTGAGGCCCAGCAGTCGACGTCGTGGGTGCCGGGGTCACACGTGACCCAGCGGGTGGCGCACCTGCAGAAAAAGGCCAAGACAGCTGTGGTGGAGCAGTCTCGGTGTCAGTAGGAAACAGAGAGTCCAACTCTGCAGCTGAAGCAGAGGAGAAGGGAGAGAAAGGAAAGAAGGACTCGTCAAAGACGACGTGTCGAGAGATCAAGATACGGTGTGTAGTGAGATCAAGACACCGGTACCCCTTATGATCAAGTGAGTACCCCAGAAAAACACACCGAGTAGAGCGGGGCGCAAGCTTATGTGGAGCTATGGCGGAAAGATTAGGGTAGCAAGCACACCCGAAAACTCGAAGGTGGTCGTAGAGAGGAGTAGTGCCATACAGGGCAAAATACGGGGTAGGTGCCTGAATCGCCTTGGTGGGAAGGCGATTAATGAGAAAGGTGGAAGTGTGGAGTGCCTCTACCCAGTACCGAGCAGGGAGAGAGGCATGAAACATTAAAGACCGCATGACATCATTCGTGGTGCGAAGCATACGCTCTGCCTTGCCATTCTGAGGGGAAGTATATGGACAAGACATGCGCAGTTGGATGCCATGTGTGAGTAAAAAATTACGGAGCATCGAGTTATCAAACTCACGTCCGTTATCACACTGGAGGGCACGGACAGTGCGACCAAACTAAGTGGAAACCCAAGCGAAGAAGTGAGAGAGAGTGACATATGTCTCAGACTTCAAACGTAAGGAAAAAGTCCAAGAAAAATGCGAGAAATCATCAATGATCACCAGATAATACTTAAACCCAGAGACACTGGTAATGGGAGATGTCCACAAATCACAGTGAATAAGATCAAAACTATGCTCAACATGAGTCACTGATGTAGGAAACGGAAGCCTAACATGGCGACCAAGCTGACAAGCATGACATAAAGACTCATGTGTGCCCCTAGTACACGAGATAACTGAACTACTAGACAACTTAGACATAGCATCAACACCAGGATGACCAAGCCGGCGGTGACAAGTAGTGGACGAAGCCGTCGTAGCCAGAGCAAAAGTCAGAGATGCAGCGGAAGCAGGAAGTCGAAGTGTGTACAGGGGCCCCGGACTATCACATCTAAGAAGAAGACGTCGGGTGGAAAGATCCTTCACAAATAAACCAAGAGGATCAAATTCAACAGAAACACGATTATCAGTGGTAAACCGACGAATAGAAAGCAAATTCTGAATAATATCTGGGGCGACAAGGATATTGTTAAGCTGAAAAGAACCCGGGGATCTTGAGTCACCTACTGAGGTGACCGGAAGAACAAACCCATTCCCAACAACGATAGATGAAGGAAAAGAGGGATGTGGGGGTGGGTAGAAGAAAGAATACCAGCATTGGGAGTAGTATGGTACGAAGCTCCGGAGTCAGCCACCCAGTCTGCAGTAGGTGGTGTGAGGTGCATAGTGCTAAACGAGGAACTCCTGGTGTGGTGCAGACGGCTCCGAGTACCCAGCAGGGTAGTCTGTGGCCTGAGTCGGTGTAGTAGCAGGGTAGGCGAACCCGCCATAGCCCGGATGGGCTACGTACGCCGACTGAGGATGTGGCTGACGTGGAGAGGGAAGGCCAGGGGGTGGCCCAAGTAGACCCGGAGACGACCCAGGCCACATGAAGATCTGGTCATTCCACGGGTTGTAGGGTGTGGGCCAGGATGCACCTCCCCGGCCAGTGCCACCACTACTGCCTCCAGGAGTAGTAGTCGCAGAAGTACTGTCAGCACCTCGTCCTGTGCGCTTTCCACTACGCCGTCGACGATTACCACCCCCTGAGCCTGTAGAGGCACCTGGGGCGGTAGACGAAGGAGGTGGTCTCGGCGGTGGTCATCCAGAAGTCGGTGGTCGCGAGGGCTGCCCAGAGCCATAGAAAGCTGTGGCAGGCCCTGAGGTAGTAGGACCACCAGTCGTGATCTCCTCAAGCTCAAGATCAGACCATAACTTTTCAAAGGTCGGTGGTGGCTCCACACGAAGAAGCCAGGAACGGAGGTGGCTGTAGCGCTGTTCAAGCCCTGAAGGACCCGAAGAACAAGAGTGCTGTCTGTGACCGGCTCACCAAGGTCACACATGGCGTCAGCCATACTCTTCATTTCCCCACAGTAGGCAGAAATGGAGCGCCCCCCCTGAACTATGGTCTGGAACCGTGCGTTGATGTTAAGTGCCCCAGTTGCACGGTTCCCTAGGAAGTGCTGCTCAAGCACCACCCACGCCCGGCGCGCAGTGCCACCACCGCGCTGCCCAACAAGGTCATGTAGCTCGTCGGTGAGGGATCCAAGGATCCAGGAGAGGACCAAGCTGTCCATGCTGGTCCAAGAATCGTCCCACGTGGAGCCCTCCCGCTGGACGTGGTCCTCAAGCTGGTACCGCCTCAACGTAAGAAGGAATACGTTACGCCAGCAGGCGTAGGCAGTGGAGTTAGAGCTAAGGACAACCGGCACAAGGGTCCGGATGTTCTGAACTCCAGCAGCCTGGGCGTGTAGAGCGGCGACGAGAGATGCCGAGTACGCAGGGTGCGCACTAGCATCCGAGGGAGGCTCGTGTGTAGTGTCCAGTGGTCGGTGAACACTCTCCTGGATCTGGTGAGAGATAGCAGCTGCCGAGGCACGCTCTTGCTCCACAGGGCGAGAGCAAGTGCCCGCTCACGTTCGCGGGAGGCAGCTAGGGCTGCGTACATGCCGGAGGTATCCGCAGTCGCCGGAGTAGTGCTGTCAACACCGTAGAGGGGGGGGAGTGGCCGTGTTATGAGCAGCAGCGGCGCCACCCGTAGATCCGTCTGATCTGGAGCCCGTCATGAAAGCAACAGCAGTGGGGCCGGCAAGAGGGCCGCCCGCTGCCGGACCGGTCGTGGCGTTGTACGTGCGTCGAGTCACAGCCGCAGGGGATGCGCTGGCCAGATGGGCGCCGGCCAGGGGTGCGCTGGCTAGAGGCGCACCGGTCGAAGGGGCGCGAGACAGGAGCGCGCTGGTCAGGGGCGCGCCAGCCAGGTGGGCGTCGGCCAGGGGCGCCGCGCCGGGCACGCCAGCCAGATGACCGCCGGCTAGGGGCCCCGCGCCGGACGCGCCGGCCAGCCGGGTGCCAGCCAGGGGCGCCGCGCCGGGCGCGCCTGCCAGAGGCGCCGCGCCGGGCGGTGGCACGCCGGCCAGGGAGAAAATTAGGGTTAGGTTAGGGGCTGGCTAATCTGATACCATAATAGCAAAAATAATGACTTGATTAACCCCATAGGGGAGAGTACACATATATAGATACAAGAGTGGGCTGTTGGGCCTAGCTGGGCTGTTGGCCTAGCCCAAAGTACTAATAAAGTCCAACACTTTTTACTAAATGCAAAGAATACTTCATTTTGCTACAAATAAACGTACTTCTTTCTGGAATGCCCTAATTGTTGATGAACCATCAAGTGTCTCTGTAAAAGATGAATAGATTGGTGAACGAGCAACACTGTCAAGTCGCCTTATTTCACGTGATGTCGACCTATAATAGAACTACACAGAATATTAGTTTGTTTATCCATGAGGTGCATCATATAAATGTGCAACAAAAGTGAAGATGTTTTCATCATATAGCTGTGCACCAAAGGTACAGAGCACATTAGCTTTCAAATGGAGTGTTATGCAAATTGAATTTGTCAACATCATAGCTCAGTCAATTATGACGAGATAACATGCATGAGGAATACTGTAAAAATAAGACATTGACAGATAAGGAACATATTAAACTAGTAAAGTCATTAAGACAAAAAAAGATTCTATAGTGTTATATTATAGACTAGATATTAGGGGTACAAAATACAAATAAATCAAGGCATCAAGCTGCAATAGAGAAAGAAGATGGGTGCGCAGGTACCTGAACTTTGTTGTAGATAAGCCAGAGAGGAAGTAAGATGAGTAGGAAGGAGACCTGCACAGCAAATTCATGGAATACAACCACACAATTTAGTTTTGTAATCCAAGGTTGGCCTAAAATACGTGTTCACATATTTACCTGTGAATAAGACAAAACAATCAGAGTGCCGAGCAAGCTGAAGAAGTTGGCCACAAATATATTGAGGATAAATGGAAGAGAATCATCAATAGTGTAGAGGTCTGATGATAACCTGAAAGTCCATTAAGTATCATTAATGGGCATTTGTAACTTCCCATGCTTGAGAGGATATACTTTTACTGATGAATCAG
Source organism: Neostapfia colusana (assembly GCA_030760725.1). Taxonomy (NCBI): domain Eukaryota; kingdom Viridiplantae; phylum Streptophyta; class Magnoliopsida; order Poales; family Poaceae; genus Neostapfia; species Neostapfia colusana. Next base: position 2,435,249 of record JASWHV010000001.1, on the reverse strand, counting down.
ATTAATATTTGACAAATACCAGATACTAGATGTAACCAAGGTGCCAACCTGTTTAGGATCCGACCACTAGGATTCTGGTCAAAAAAATAAACCGGTGCGCTAACTATATTTTCAAGAAGAGATGCATGGATGTGGACTGCCGCACGGAGACCACCAAACGCAAAAGAAAATGCCCGTCCGAACGTAAATAAAGAGTTGATTATGCCAAACATAGCAAGGATAGTCTGCAGAACCAAAGATTGAAACAGCATAGATGTACATGATTTATTTTATATTTCACACGTTCCTCAGCAGCCAGTTATCGAACAGCATATGTCAACATACTGATTGCTCTGATTCACATTTACTTTGATAAAAAGTACTCTTACCAGATAAAATTTTGTGTTATTGGTGCCTGCGCTTGTATCAACCCAGTAAGTTAACCAAAGATCATTGCCATTACGAGATGCTTGCATTAAGAATGCACTTAGGCATATTAGAAAAACGATAGGCCATCCCGCAAATGTTGCATATTTTCTGTAAGACGATAGTTATGTAAATAATATAGAGCACAAAGACTGAAAACTTGTTTATTCGATTGTGTAGTCTTGAAGATATCTGGCTGACAAAACAACTCACTTGTACACACTGAGCTGAACTCTGCCTTCTTTTCTTGCCTCTACTTCAAATTGATCTGTTTGCTCCTCATAAACAACCGTTGAATCATCATCAAGTGATATATCAGTCTTGAATTCAAACAAGCCACTTGCTGGCTTATTTTTCTCAGAAACTGCTGATGCCATAGTACTTGAACTATCTGCCTTAGATATTCTGGAATATGGAGTTTCCAAGAAAGAATCCAATGTTCCAAACCAATTAACAAGCCCATGAGACATGACTACAACCACATCTGCAGCTGAAATGGCCTGTCAAAGAAAGGGAAAGGAAAAGTGGTTGTGCCTTTAACATCCTTCAATTTATTGCTGATAAACTGAGTGCTTGTTTCATACATACAACCTTTAATATGAGAATGAGATATAAGCTTGATCTCATCCATATATTCAGTAATACTCCTATGATACTACTTGTTTGGATGAGATTTAATAAACTTTACCTGAAGATGGTGGGTGCTTATTATTCTTGTTTTGCTCTTCATAGGTCCCCCCATAATGGCCTTTTCCAGGATCCAGGAAGCAACTTGTGAGTCAACTGCACTTAGGATATCATCAAACAAGTAGACCTCCGAATTGTGATATAAAGCCCTGCACATCAAGATCATAATGTTAGCAAGAGAGCTTGGGAAATTTCAATGTCAAGCGCACAAAGTTGTCAAAAATGACCTTGCTAATGCTAGACGGGCTCTCTGTCCACCAGATAAGTTGGACCCTTTCTCTCTAATCTGTGACATATCTCCCCTATCCATCGCTGATATGTCAACATCAAGCGCACATGCCTGTATTACTTCTTTGTATCTGCATACATGTTGCAGTGCCGAGCACTAATTAAAATATGAAACAATAAATACTACATGTGTCCATGGTACATGTCAGCTGCCTCTAACGGCATATTCTAACCACCATAACACAAACTTGTTCAAACATCATTCAAGCACAAGTCTTTGCAGGGTAATAGTCAAAACATACGTTACCTACCTCATTGGATCATATTCTTTCCCAAGCAAAATATTATCTCGTACAGAGCCAGATAAAATCCATGGTACCTACACAAATCAGTTCCACTTTTTGTCTTCAGACATTTCAACTACAAATTATAAGAAATTCCAAGTCATAAAATGATACCTGTGGTACGTAGGAAAATGAACCACAGGAGCTGATAGAACCACTTACAACACGAGTCTCACCAATGATAGAGTTCAGCAAAGATGATTTACCAGAGCCAACCTGAAATAGACATAAAAATGAAAATTGCAACAGGCCGACAGTCTCAGATTAGACAGTTTCAAAAAAAAGATGCATTTCTTTTGTACTTGTTTGTTTAAGATGTGTCAGTAATTCAGTATCCAGCAGGATATTCAGTTTTATTAGACTAAATGAACAACACTGTCATCTCCATGTAAGAACCACCCTATCTGCATTCAAATTAGTTGACTTAGCTCACTATCTACAAACAGTACGTGAGCCAAATTCAACTAGTGAGAAGGTAAATCACGTAGTCCCCCGACATGCTTCTCAAGCAACACCCAAGACCGAAAAACATGTCGGTATACAACATATCATCATCTCAAGAGACACATGAGTGCAAATAACTCAATTTACATGTCTAAATTAATGTCACAAAGTAGGTAAGAAACTTGGGAGGAGGCAGTAAAATGAGACTTGAGAGATTGGAATGTATCTAGAGAATTAGCTCATAGGACTGCATGAAAAGTAGCAATTCATGTGCCAGAGTCTTAGCTTTTTTATATTTCGTTACTCTTGTATCTCTTCCTGTCTTACTTCATTTAAAAAAATAAAAATAAAATTATTGGATTTCATGTCTAACCTACCCCAACGTGTTTGGGACAAAGACTTTGTTCTTGTTGTTGTTGTAGGTAAGAAACTTGCATGCAAATTTCATATTACAAATTCGGTAAAGAACTAAAGAGTGAAGGGGATGGCATGTGGGTTCAACTGATCTTCGATTTTTTTTTTCTGGATTTTGCTTTTCCTTTTCTGTTCTGGCTCCAAAAGATTAGTTCCCGGGCTCCAAAAAAATTGTGAAGATTATTGCAGTGGTAAAACACAGAAAGGTGGACAATTCTCCTTTTGGGACAAAGATCAAATCCTCCATATATTTTGAATTAAAAATCTGGCAACGTGTTAACATTTTAAATTTATTTGAATTATTAAAGGCATTATTTGATTCGGTAAAATCTTGGGAAAATCTTCAAAATTATATTTTGTTGTCTAGTCTTTTATAAAACTAATTCTTGGGTATACTTATATGGAGAGTTTCTCCACAAGGCTTGATTTGATATTTATTTGATTGATTAATTTGAGTTCAAATTTAACTTGTACACGCTCAAGAATTTAATTTTTCTTCTCAAAATGTACTTTCAAAATCTTATTTCTTTGCTTAGTGTTTTATAACATTATTGTTTGTGTGCATTTGTTTTGAGTTTGATTGATTCATTGTTTGTTTAATAGTTTAATGATTAAATCACATCAGCTTGAAGTCTTGAAATAAATTTTGAAGTTTTGGTCAGAGATTTTAAGCATGCCTAAATCTACATTTTCAAAATTTGGGTTGTGACACTCCATCACATAAGGACACCCTTGGGTCTTTGAACTGTTTCTCTGTTAATGCAAATATGCAATGATACACAACAGAATCCCTAGAAATGAATATTACCTCGCCTACAACTGCAATGAAGAGGCCTTTCTGTAGCTGCAGAGATATGTCTCTGAGTACTACGCCTGGGTTTACATAAGAGCTGCTAGACCAAGAACAACATAAGTTCTGAAGGACTACATAACTTGGATTATGAACTTCTTCAGTATGTCTTTCAAAGTCCCACTTCAAAAGGTCACTCGGAGCAGTCAACTCTGATGAGCAATGTTCTGGAGTAGATAAATAACTGCTCAACCGTCTGCTAGAGATAACAGCCTGCGGTTCCAGAGCACACAAATAATATTAGCATTGTGATAAATGTATCTAGCAGTATAATAGCAGAAACCAATTATTCACTTACATCAATCATCCCGTTAATAACCCATGGAAATGAGTTTAATGGCGATATCAATGTGTTGAAGAGTGCAACACAAGTAAATACCTGCAAGAGAATTTCCGTATATTAGTAGGAATATTTGTTGTTCCAAATGCACATTGCAAAAAAAGTATAATTCATGGTACTTTTTTACCGTGGCAGCGTCTAATGGGTGGCCCATTATTACAAATATAGAAAAGGTGAAAAGAGAGAACAGTGTTGGTGTAGTTGCCCAGAAATAGACGCACCAAGCATCCAGATATTTTCTAGTCTGTTGGGAAGCACTTGTTAGTTCATGGGCCAGATATGCAACATATCATAAAATCAAATTAATCATGAGAAGTTGCACACCGCAAGATGTTTCACTTCTAATTCTCTTGTTTGCACCAACCGTTCACTGAATAGTTTCTCCCAGCTGTACATCTTCACTGTTCTAATATGTGCTAATAGCTCTCCTGCACAACTTATCCTGTTCATGGAAAAATACCCATGGATAACTTTGAGTACTACAATACTGTTGACAAGCCAATTTCTGAACGAGTATTAATGCTTCTTGGTCCCCCACCCTACCATTGATTTAGATAATTCATGCCAATGAAACTGAGGTTTTTAAAAGTTAGAACCAAAATAACAGAGCAGATGGGAGTATGCCATAACAAGGATATTTGTCTTTAAGTGCAGCCAAGAAATTTTTTCTCACCTCCCGTCTTTTTGTTTCATCATCTTTTCTGTTGCACCAGCAATCTTTGTTGAAATCCATTTGTTCACTGTGCATGTGTCGCATGGTTGCAGGCAAAGAAGACAAGGTTAAAAGCAAATAATATGATCATAATTCTTAGATGTTATCATTATGCTAGAAAAACTAAAATAATCAAGGTCTTCACAAAGCATATATTTTTGTATTTGAATTAGTATAATGCATGTCTCACTTGGTGGATTAATTTCACAAGACAAACAGAAGACTAAGTACAAAAATAACTGCATACAACCAAAAAAATCATGACCTAGAAATTTTAGAAGACCTAAGCAACCTATTGCAGAATAAAGAAGCAAAAGGTGAATATACCTGGTATTAATATGATTGTTATCGCAAGCCCAGAGAGAAAAGCATAATTGACTTGCATATACAATAGGTAAAGAGCAAGTCCAATCTGCAGTGGCAAGCTGCACAAACCGAATCATGCAAAGAATTAAGGCGATGAGGTGTAAACACACAATTTAAGTTTTATATAAAAGTGAAGCGAGAAATACCTCCAAGCATCATGAAGGCTATTACACAGGTTTATTGTGCGGTCAGCATCGACAGACATGAAGGTCTGAATCTCACCTTCAGAAAACCTAGAACGCTCAGCTAGACTTAGGCACAAGCACTGTTTTAAGGTCCATTCAAATGTAGAAAGAAAGAAACGTCAAGCAAATAATATTCAGGTCTGGAACATGAAATGTTATTGTTCATAAGAAAATACATGCAACAGAAACAAAAAATATCCAACAGCAATTCAAAACAATCACAAATGTAATCTAAACTATGTTCCTAAGCTTTAAAACCTCTGTTAGGTAACATACTCAACCATTTATACTTTTCAAATATAAATGATGCCAACAGGCACAATAGTAAAAGCATTTTCATATGGTTATATATTTTTATCATGTGTATTAGCATATAATTTGCGAAACTAAAGTCAAATTATAGTATTGGACACAGTTGATATATTACATAACATATGTTCGCAAACATGAGTATGAACTAGCATATTGTCATATGGGGCCTATCCTACAGCAGGCGCAGGCGATGTTGCAAGTCCAGATCCAAAACTTCTCTGTTTTTGCTGTACAAACTGATCTGCCCTAGCAGATCAATCTGAACTCAGGATTTGATGGTGCTGAATCACACCTGGTGGCGGCTAGGGTTGAGGAGGGAGGCAGCAGCTTGGGGAAGATGATGCCCTATGCAGCAGCTGGAGCAGCAGCCTTGAGGGGTGGCTGGAACAGCAGCCGTCGGCGGTGGAGAAAACCTGGGAGGCGGCTGGAACCCTAGGTTCAGGTGGCTGCTAGGGTTCTTGAGGAGGGAGGCGCCTTCTTGGGTGAAAGAGGGGGGCGGCGGCTGCAAAGGGGGAGAGAGAGGCGGCTAGGGCAGAAAACTGGAGGAACTTTTCTTTATTCAACTCTCTCACCTTTTGGGGTGTTTTGGCTTGTATATATAGGCCCCCTTACAAAAGTCCTAATCTATTACAAAAGGATCTTTTAGTCTATCTCTAAGAAGATTAAACTCAGATTTCTTCTAGAAAGGGGGCCCGGCCTGGGCCAAGGCTGACCAGCCCACTTGGCCCAGTTCTGGCCGCCCTGGGCCAGGGGCAGATAAGCCCACATTCTCCTCCTGATCCTGACACTGGCCCACGTCTAGGATCCCGATCCTTCTCCTCATCTCCACGAACTTCTGTCTTCCAAGAGCCTTGGTCAAGATGTTTGCCATCTAGTATTGAGTGGAGATTTTCTCAAGCACAATAGTACCGCTGTCCATAAAGGTACCTGACATCGATGTGCGTGCTTCTGTCATGGTGTATCGAGTTCTTGCTCTAGTCTATAGCTGACTTATTATCAACCCGCAGCACCGGCGCCTTCGATTTTCCAGCTAAGTCCTCCATCAGCCGTGCCATCCATACACCTTGACATGCCCCTTGAGCTGCTGCGATATACTCTGCTTCACATGAGGACAAGGCCACCACCTTCTGCTTGCAGGACTGCCATGAAACAGGGTTGTTTCCAAGACAAAACAGCACCCCACTTGTGCTCTTGCGGTCCTCCACGTCTCCCGCATAGTCACTATCCGAGTACCCAATAAGCTCCATGTCTCCTCTTGCATAGAAGACTCCATAGTTGATTGTACCCGCTATGTAGCGTACAATGCGTTTGACTGCAGCAAAGTGATCCTCCTTGGGCTCCTCCAGAAATCGACTCACGTACCCGACCGAGTAGGCGAGATCGGGACGTGTGTTCACCAAGTATCGCAGCCCTCCAACCAAGCTCCTATAGTCCGTTGCATGCACCAACGGGCTATCACTTGTCTTGCAAAGCTTGAGTCCTTGCTCCATGGGGAATGCAAAAGGAGTGCATCCTTCCATGCCAGCTTTAGAGACAAGTTTGGAAGCGTAGGCCGTCTGCCCAACGCTTATCCCTGCATTAGTTTGCCACACCTCTAGGCCAAGATAATATGATAAGAGACCCAAGTCGCTCATCTTGAACCTCTTCATCATCTCCCCCTTGAACTTCTTGAGGTTGCCTCCTCCTGTGATCACAAGATCGTCGACGTACACGCCGACGAAGAGCTTCTCATCTTCAGCTCTACGGAAATAGATCCCGTGCTCGCTCATACTCTTCTGGAAACCAAGCGATAGCAAGCTATCGTTGAGCTTGGCATTCCAGGCCCTGGGCGCCTGACGAAGTCCATATAAAGCCTTCTTGAGCCGATACACCTTGTGTTCGGCTCCGTCGATGATGAGGCCAGCGGGTTGGGAGACGTACACCTCCTCCATCAAGTCGCCGTTCAGGAAGGCACTCTTCACGTCCATGTGGTGTACCTCCCACCCCTTGTGCGCAGCAACTGCAAGGAGCAAGCGAACAGATTCGAGACGAGCTACAGGAGCAAATACCTCGTCAAAATCTATTCCTTGTCGTTGGACATAGCCTTTTGCCACCAGTCGAGCCTTGTGCTTCACCACCTCCCCATGCTCGTCCTTCTTCACCTTAAACACCCATTTGAGGCCAATGGGCTTGTGTCCTGCAGGAAGATCAACAAATTGCCAAGTCTTGTTTTCTTCTATAGACTCCATCTCCTCGAGCATGACCCGTCTCCAGCACGGGTGTTCCTCAGCATCGGCGAAGGACGTGGGCTCCTCCGCGGTGGTGAACATGAGCTCCCCCTCCTCCAAGCTTGGTGGGCGCTCAGCCCGACCAGGAGGGGTGAGGGTTCCAAGTATGTTGTGCATCTTGCGGAACCATAGTTTCGCACCGTCATCGTAGTGGGCATCGACGACGTTGCTGCCGGGGTCCGACAGCGGTGTGGTGAAGCAGATGGATCGTTGAGGATTCCGGGGCGTGACGAAGGTGCTGGAATCTTCAAGTCCGGGACCCCCCGCTGCTGCTGACCCCCGTGCAGGACTGTCCCAGCCCTGATTTACGCTGGTCAGGCCCCTGCAGGGGCCCTTGGGGGGACGCTGCAGGTGCTGAACTCTCTCCAGCAGGTCTGGAGGCTGGCGCAGGAACTCCTAGGGTCTGTACAGACCCTTCTGTGCCACTCCTGGGCACTGCAGGGGTGCTGTTCGGCCCCTCCGGACCCTGCAGCACCTCTCCGGGTGCTGAAACAGCAGGTCCAGCACCTGCTGGACCTAAGGAGTCGACGTGGAAGGTGGTGTAGTCCTCTTCTCCTGCTCCTTCTCCCCAGTCCCACTTGGCCGTCTTGTTGAATATCACGTCACGTGATATGTGTGTGCGCCCATCAGCCGGATTATACATCCGACAGCCCTTCGTCCCTACAGCATAGCCAAGAAAAATCATCGGAGTACTCAGGCCTTCCAACTTTTTCATGTGGGGCGCGTGTTCTTAACATGCCCCACACACCCAAAAGTTCGGAATTAATTGACGGCTGGTCGCTCTCCATGCCAAGCTTCATATGGCGTCTTCCCGTCGAGGCCGCGGGTAGGGGATCGATTCAAGATATAGACAGCCGTGATAACTGCCTCACCCCAAAATATCCCGGGCATACCCTTCGCCTTTAACATGCTCCTCGCCGTGCCGACCACCATCTGGTTGCGCCGCTCCACAGCCCTGTTTTGCTGGCGTATACGGGGTTGTGAGCTGACGTTGTACTCCGTGCTGAGCGCAGTACTCGTCGAACTCCTGTGAGGTGAACTCCCCTCCACGATCAGTACGGAGTAGCTTCAGCCTCCTCCCAGACTCTAATTCAGCTGTCGCCTTGAATTGCTGAATTAAGTCGGGCGCCTTGTCCTTGGTTGCTAGAAGATAGAGCCACATATAGCGGCTCATGTCATCCACTAGCAACAAGAACATCTTCTTGCCGCCTGGAGTCGTCGGCGTGATAGGCCCGCAAATGTCGCCATGGACAAGGTTGAGCGTGCCCTCCGCGCGCCACGAGCTTGCTTGGGGAAGCTAGAGCGCCTCTGCTTCCCGACCAAGCAAGCTTCGCACAATTGATCGACATGATCAATTTGCGGAAGTCCGAGCACCATCTCCTCTCGTGCCAACTTCCGAAGCGCCCGTAAGCCGAAGTGTCCATAGCGTTCGTGCCAACGCCACGCAACATCATCACGCCTCGCAGTTAGGCAAACCAGACGTGTGATGTTGAGCCTGACGGAGTACAACTTGCTGTCGTCGCACTGAATTCGTGTTAGGGGACGTTGCTGCTCATCCCGTATGTGCATCACTCCTCCTTGCACCGTGATGCTGTAGCCATCCTTATCTAGCTGGCCGACGCTGATGGGGTTGGTGGTGAGGCGTGGGATGAGGTAGATGTTAGTAGTTGAATTCTCACTCTCATTGAAAGAGAGGATGACACTAGGAGTTGGGGCAATTTTCTTGTTTATTTCTCACACAATGCCATACCAATCCAAGGGGTTGAGGCTACATATTTATAGCTGCCATGGCAGCCAAGCATATGTCACAAAGATGCTAGTCTAAGATGCTTAGATGCTGTCCTATTATGCTGTCCTTGGCTGACACTAAGATGCTGTCCTAGTGTCCTTAATATGCTTTCCTAGTGTCCTTAGATGCTGTCCTAATTGGGGCCACAAAGACCAAAGGACTAGAGTACAACAAAGACCAAGGACTAAAGTGCAACAAACTAAAGGACTAGGGTACAAGGGACTAGGGGACCAAAGACCAAAGGACTACAAGACTTATTCCAGCATTCTCCCCCTAAGTCTTGTACGTCGTCTTCTGAGAGGGTTGGACCATCCCGATCTTGGTGCGAAGTTCAATGAACTTGAGCCTCCCAAGGGGCTTCGTGAGCAGGTCCGCAAGCTGGTCATTGGTGTTGATGTAGTTCGCCTTGATGCTCCCTTCCTCCAAGCATTTTCGGATGAAGTGGTACCTCACCCGGATGTGCTTGCTCCGTTCATGGAAAACGGGATTCTTTGCCAGGGCCAGAGCGGACACGTTGTCCACCCTGAGTTCGACCACTCCAGTGTCTCTGCTGAGGAGATCACCAAGCAGTCGACTAAGCCAGAGCGCCTGAGTCGAAGCGGTGGAGGCCGCTATGTACTCGGCCTCGCAGCTGGACAGGGCCACCACCTGCTGCTTGACCGACTGCCAGCTAACGAGGCACCTGCCGAAGAAGAAGAGGATCCCGCTGGTGCTCTTGCTGGTGTCGATGTCGCCGGCGTGGTCGCTATCGCTGTACCCGACAAGGTGTGCCTCCCTAGGACACCTCGGGTAGTGGAGGCCGTGATCGAGAGTCCCCGCAACATAGCGGATGATCCTCTTCACAGCCTGCTGGTGATCCGTCGTCGGTCGTTGCAGGAACCGACTAACGTAGCCGACGGAGAACGCCAAGTCCGGCCATGTGTGGGTGAGGTAGCGAAGGCTCCCCACAAGACGCCGGTACTGCGTAGCATCCACCTCCTCCGTCGTGCTGTCGCGGCTCAGCTTCAGCCTCTCCTCCATCGGAGTGAGAGCTGGGTTGCAGTTTGTGAGCCCAGCTAGCTCAACAATGCGCTTGGCGTAGGCGGTCTATCGAAGTGTGATCCCGGAGTCGGCCTGGTGCACCTCAATCCCAAGGTAGAAGGAGAGAGAACCCAGGTCACTCATCTGGAAGGTGGCTTTCATCTCTTCCTTGAACGCTGCCACCTCCGCATCCTTGGTGCCGGTGATCACCAAGTCGTCGACGTAGACACCCACCAGTAGGGTGTTTCCTCCATTGCCCCGCCGGTAGATGGCCGCCGCGTGCGGGCATTGCTCGAAGCCCATCCTCTTGAGCGTGGAATTCAACTTGGCATTCCACGCCCTTGGTGCCTGACGCAAGCCATAGAGGACCTTGCGCAGGCGCAACACCTTGCCCTCCTTGCCAGGGACCACAAACCCCGGCGGCTGGTGTACATAGACCTCCTCCTTCAAGTCGCCGTTGAGGAACGCCGACTTGACGTCCATGTGTTGGACATGCCAGCCTTCTTGGGCAGCGAGTGCAAGAAGGAGTCGCACGGATTCCATCTGTGCCACGGGGGCAAAAGCATCGTCGAAGTCGATCCCCTCCTGCTGTACGAAGCCGCGTGCCACCAAGCGAGCCTTATGCTTGACGATGGCACCGGCTTCATCCCTCTTCAACTTGAACACCCACTTAAGGGTGATCGCACGGTGACCGCGAGGGAGATCAGCAAGCTCCCAAGTGCGGTTCTTCTCAACCGCGTCCATCTCCGACTGCATCGCAGCACGCCAATGCCGCGTGTTTCTCGGCCTCCGCAAAAGACCGAGGCTCGCCGTCATCGCACGCAAGGTGCAACTGCGCCTCCAGATCTTGATCATCCAGATCGTGAGGGGCCAGTCCCGGCACCGGCTGGTTGCCGAGAATGTTCTCCATCTTCCGATACCGCAACGGCTCGCCGTCGTAGCACCCGTCGAGGCGCTCCTCGTCGTGGGAGAGCGGAGTAACAAACTCCACTGGGTCGTGCTCGACACGAGCTGGGGACAGAGTGGGCGTGCCCGGAGGAGTGGTCGTCGGTGCTGGAGTGCGTGGGGTCGCCGGCTGAGGTGGAGGTGGACGGTCGGGGGTTGGGGTAGACACGCTCGATGGAGAAGAGTTGCCTACTCCCCCAACTCCCTTGAAGTGGACGTAGTCGACGATGAAGTCGTCGTGCGTCGAGGTCGAACCGTCGTCCACCGCCTTGTCCCATGCCCATCCTCGCCCTTCGTTGAACACAACGTCGCGCGTCGTGCGCACACGCTGTGTCTCTGGGTCAAGAATGCGGTAGGCCTTCGAGCCCTCCGCGTAGCTGATGAACACCCCCGGAGTGCTCCTGTCGTCGAGCTTGCTGATGTGGCCAAGCTCCTTGGCAAACGCGAGGCAGCCGAAGACCCGTAGATGAGAGACCGCCGGCTTGCGCCCATACCAAGCCTCGTACGGCGTCCTGCCGTTGAGAGCCTTGGTGGGCGAGCGGTTGAGGATGTAGACAGCCGTCACCACCGCCTCTCCCCAGAAGATAGCCGGCATTCCCCTCTGCTTGAGGAGGGCCCGAGCCATCCCCACAACCGTCTGGTTGCGCCGCTCGACGACGCCGTTCTGCTGCGGGCTGTAGGGCGCGGAGTAGTGGCGCTGAACACCCTCATCCACGCAATACGACACGAATTCAGCCGCCGTGAATTCGCCGCCGTTGTCGGTGCGTAGCACACGCAGCTTGCGGCCGCACTCCGCCTCCGCAATGGCCTGCGCGCGCCTGATGGCGTTCGCAGCCTCTCCCTTGCTGCCAAGGACCACGACCCACATGTAGCGGGAGAGGTCGTCGACGAGCAGCAGGAAGTAGCGTCATCCTCCTGGTGTAGCTGGTGTCACCGGGCCACACAAGTCCCCGTGAACGAGCTCGAGCCGTTCCTTAGCTCGAAAGCTCGACTGCTGGGGAAAAGGAAGCCGCCTCTGCTTCGTCAATACGCAGACGTCGCAGAGCTGCTCCACGTGGTCAAGGCATGGCATGCCTCGCACCATCTCCTTGGCACTGAGCTGCTTTAGGGCCTCGAAGTGAAGATGCCCAAAGCGCTCGTGCCACTGCCATGCCTCGTCGTCCCGACGAGTGGCAAGGCAGACAGGCTTTGCTACCTGCACGTGAAGGACATAGAGTCGATTGGTGCCTCTAGTTACCTTGGCAAGAAGGCGACGATGGCGATCCCAAATCCTCATGACTCCGTCCTTAATCTCCACGCGCGAACCGTTCTCATCCAGCTGTCCCAAGCTGATGATGGAGTTTCTCAACGCGGGGATGTAGTAGACTCCGACGAGCAGCCTGTGCTCACCAGACTCGGCGGTGAGGATGACGGAGCCGACACCCTTGATCTCCACGCCGGAGGCGTCACCAAACTTGACAGAGCCTCGGACATTGGAGTCAAGCTCAACGAAGAACTCCCGTCGACCGGTCATGTGATGGGTGGCGCCGGTGTCGAGGCACCACCCGTCAGTCTTGTCGTTGCTGGAGCCGTCGCCGAGGAAAGCGTGTGCTTTTGGCTCATCAAGATGAAGGAGAGCCGCTGCGGTCGATGCCACTAGAGGTGGCTTGATGCTTCCGTGTGCTAGAAGCAAAGCTGGCTCCTCCTCTACCTGTGCCACGTGGGCCTCCTTCTCCACTTGTGCCACGTGGGCCTGGCCACGTCGTGGCTGTCGACACTCCCTGGCCCAATGACCAAGCTTGCCACAGTTGTGGCAGGTGTCGTCTCGTGTCGGCTTGTAGTTGCCGACGGTGCCGCCCTGGGCGCCTCCGCGGGCGCCACCCTCGGTACGTCCGCGTGCCCCGGCTTGGGTACCTCCGCGCCCCTTGCGCGACTTGCCGCGCTTGCGGCCGCCTGTCGAGGAAGAGGACTCCCCCTTCTTCCGGTCACCCTGGCCAGCCTCCCACTGCTCGCGAGTGAGGTGAAGCTTCCCGCCAATGGTGATAGGCCCCGAGAGAGGTTGTGGTTCGTCGTTGTCGACGACCTTGAGGCGACCTATCGCCTCTTCGATCGACATCGTGGAGAGGTCCAGCAGAGACTCGATCGAGCGAGCGATCTGCATGTACTTCTCGGGGATGCACCGAAGGAGCTTCTCGACAGCTCTCTCTTCGTTGTAGGTGTCGTCGCCGAACTGCACCAACTTCTGCAACAAAGTGTTGAGACGGAGAGCAAAGTCATCAACGTCCTCACCTGGCTTAAAGGCCAGGTTCTCCCACTCCTTGCGAAGCGCCTGCAGTGTGGACTTGTGGGTGCGGTCGCTGCCGATGCGTGCTGCAGCGATGGCATCCCATGCCTCCTTAGCAGTCCGCTTCTTGGAAAGCGAGAACTGCATCTCGGGCGGGACTGCAGCAATGAGGGCATCCAACGCCCGTCGATCCTCGTAGTAGTCGACGTCGCCGTACTGAACTGCTTCCCACATGTGTCGCACCTGGAGCCGTACCCTCATCACCGCGGCCCACTCGACGTAGTTGGTCTTGGTGAGGGTAGGCCACCCACCGCCGGGACCGACGTCCCTGACAATGGCCTGGACCCCGTGGTGTCCATGGTACCTGTCCGGGGAGGGAGAACCGCGCCGCCTGTAATGGCCGCGTTCTCCGTCGACCCAGCCGCCGCCGCCAGAAGCGCCACCGGCACGTCCGCGCCCGTCTGGGCTGCGGCTGTCGCGCCCATGGGGGCGCGCGGCTGCTCGCTGCACCTCTCGTGCTCGCGCCGCCTCCCTCACCGGCCTGAGCTCATCGTCGACGCCGCCGTCGATAGAGCCGTTGGAGCTACTGCCGCGCAGAGCCTCCAGCTCCGCTGCCGCCGCACGCGCTACAGCCGCCGCCGCCGCTGCTTCCACTTCCGCCCTTGCTGCTGCCAGTTCCGCCGCCGCCAACCTTGCCGCCATTGCCGTCGTCGCCGCAGTCTCTGCCGCTGCTCGCTCGCGCTCCTCTGCCGTGGCGACCTCCGTCTGCCGCGCGCTCGAGGCGACCGAGCGCTGAGACTGTCCGTCGGACATGGCGCACTAGTGGGGAAGGGCTGTTGTGTGTGGAAGACAAGCTGCTGCTCGTCTGTGCAGGAGAGGAATGAGCTGGAACAGCCGGTGTTCCTGCTGCCGGTTGCGGACAGAGAGAGGTGCGGGAAGGGGATGAGCAGGAGATGTTTAAGCTACAGGATAGAACGGCTCTGATACCAGATGTTAGTAGTTGAATTCTCACTCTCATTGAAAGAGAGGATGACACTAGGAGTTGGGGCAATTTTCTTGTTTATTTCTCACACAATGCCATACCAACCCAAGGGGTTGAGGCTACATATTTATAGCTGCCATGGCAGCCAAGCATATGCCACAAAGATGCTAGTCTAAGATGCTTAGATGCTGTCCTATTATGCTGTCATTGGCTGACACTAAGATGCTGTCCTAGTGTCCTTAATATGCTTTCCTAGTGTCCTTAGATGCTGTCCTAATTGGGGCCACAAAGACCAAAGGACTAGAGTACAACAAAGACCAAGGACTAAAGTGCAACAAACTAAAGGACTAGGGTACAAGGGACTAGGGGACCAAAGACCAAAGGACTACAAGACTTATTCCAGCAGTAGACGCCGGTGAGCCTCCTGTGCTCACCCGTCTTGGCGGCGAATAGGACCGTACCCTTCCCCTAGATACGCACGACAGAATTATCACCGAACTTGATAGTTCCGACGACGTTTTCGTCGAGCTCGGAGAAGACGTCGCGCGAACCCGTCATGTGCTTGGTCGCGCCCGTGTCGAGGTACCAACGAGTGTCGTCAAAGTCATCGTCGTTGCTGCGGTGAGTGAAGACACGTCCCTCCACTATCTCCAGTGGGCGCATAGGACGTTCATGTACAAACTCCTCCTGTACTGAGGCCACCCTTGTCATAAACAAGGCGCCCTCCTCCTCCGCCTTTGCCACGAAAGCCTGCTGCTGCGGCTCCTCCTTAGGCTTCGACCGACACTCCCTAGCCCAGTGGCCCTTCTTTCCGCACTTCCTGCACTGGTCCCGCGGAATATCCTTCCCGGAACCTCCCTTCTTGCCTCCATTCTTCTTGGGCGGGCCCTTTCGGCCGCTCCTCTTAGAAGAACCTACGGACTGGGTAGACCGCTCCTCCTTCCGCTGTGCCTCCCACTCCTCCCGAGTGAGGTACAGCTGGCCGTTGTGTACTCCTCCCTTCCGCTGCGTCGAGTCGAAAGCGTTCTCAGCCGCCCTGAGACGCCCCGTCACCTCCGACAAGGTGAGGGTCGACACGTCCAGCAATGTCGTGATCGCCACCATGATCTGTTGGAAGCGTTCTGGAACGCTTCGCAGGAGCTTCTCCACGGCCCTCTCTTCTCCTATCTTCTCCCCTAGCGACGCAAGCCGTGATAGCATGCCGCTCAGGCGGAGGGAGAAGTCCTCCACGCTTTCGCCATCCTTGAAGACAGCGTCTTCGAACTCCTTCCGGAGTTGCTGTGCTGTTGTCTTCCTCACGCGGTCGGCCCCAACCCGCATGATGGCGATCGTGTCCCATGCCTCCTTCGCCGTCCTCTTTTCTCCGATCGTCGTGATCATCTCCGGCGGGACAGCACTGACCAAGATGTCAAGCGCCATCATATCTTCCTGCTCGCTCACGTTCCCCTCCTCCACGGCCTTCCAAAGCAGTCGTGCCTTCAGCTTGATCTTCATCATGACAGCAGACTCCACGTAGTTGGTCTTGGTGAGCACGGGGAACCCCGTCCCGGTGTTCACCTCACGAGCTGCCGGTGAGGGTGTGCCATGGCTGATGGCGCTGCCGCTGCTTGTAGGTGTAGACGACATCTTGCAGAATTCAGTCTAGGGTTGAAACCGGCTCTGATACCACGAATGTTGCAATTCCAGCTCCAAAACTTCTCTGTTCTTGCTGTACAAACTGATCTGCCCTAGCAGATCAATCTGAACTCAGGCTTTGATGGTGCTGAATCACACCTGGTGGCGGCTAGGGTTGAGAAGGGAGGCAGCAGCTTGGGGAAGATGATGCCCTAGGCAGCAGCTGGAGCAGCAGCCTTGAGGGGCGGCTGGAACAGCAGCCGTCGGCGGTGGAGAAAACCTAGGAGGCGGCTAGAACCCTAGGTTCAGGTGGCTGCTAGGGTTCTTGAGGAGGGAGGCGCCTTCTTGGGTGAAAGAGGGGGGCGGCGGCTGCAAAGGGGGAGAGAGAGGCGGCTAGGGCAGAAAACTGGAGGAACTTTTCTTTATTTAACTCTCTCACCTTTTGGGGTGTTTTGGCTTGTATATATCGCCCCCCTTACAAGAGTCCTAATCTATTACAAAAGGATCTTTTAGTCTATCTCTAAGAAGATTAAACTCAGATTTCTTCTAGAAAGGGGGCCCGGCCTGGGGCAGGGCTGACCAGCCCACTTGGCTCAGTTCTGGCCGCCCTGGGCCAGGGGCAGATCAGCCCACAGGCGAGCCCGAGATGTGCGCATGGCGACAGGGCGTGCAGGTCGCGCGCGCGAGGAGGAGCCAGCAGCCTCATTAGGGAAAGTTAAGATTATTATCTATTTTTAGTTGCTACAAATAAGGATAGTATCCTTGATGCTGTTAGTAAAAGTTAAGATTATTATCTATTTTTAGTTGCTACAAATAAGGATAGTATCCGAGGCGGTTGGGCTTTGGCCATATATGCGTGTAACCTGACTCTTTGAGCGGGTAAGCAATTCATTATCAATCTAATCTCCTCTCCCCGTTCTCTAATAAAAGACTACGGCAGAGGGACAAACCTCGCCGGAGAATACGAATCGAGATTACGAGCTTCGTAGTCGAGGTCCAGCTACCCTAGTTACCGAGGTCCTTGACAACTTGGTATCACGATCCCGACGATCCTCACCCGCTCGAGCCCCCTCTCCACCACCAGCCGCCGCCCGCTCTCCACCGTCCGCTACGACATCCTCATCCGCCGCCAGCACCATGGGTGACGACATCAAGACCACATTGGAGATGCTCGTGGTCAACATGCAGACCCTGCAGACCGCCGTCGAAGCCAATGCCACGGTGATCTAGGCCCTCACAGTGGACCGCTCGTCGTCATCCTCCAACAGGAACAGGTCGGGAACCGGCGAACACCACAACGATCGACCGCCACGGTTTCAGAAGTTGGATTTTCCCTGTTACGACGGCAAGTCCGACCCCCTCATCTTCATCAATCACTGCGAGTCGTACTTTCATCAGTAGTGCATCATGGAGTACGAAAAGGTTTGGATGGCTTCCTACAACCTAGAGGAAGGCGCCCAGATGTGGTACATACAAGTCTAGGAGGACGAGGGCGACATGCTCACATGGCGCCGTTTCAAGGACCTCCACAACATCCGCTACGGGCCGCCGCTCCGATCCGCCCCGCTGTTCGAACTCGCCGACTGCCGGCGCACAGGCACGGTCACCGAGTACCAGGACGTTTCCAGGCGCTTCTACCTCGCGCCGGCCCGCTGCAGGAGATCCAGCGGGTGCAGCTGTTCATAGGCGGGCTGCTTCCTCCGCTCAGCCACGCCGTGCGCATCCACAATCCACAGTCGCTCGCGGCCGCCATGAGCCTGGCGCTGCAGGTCAAGCAGATGGAGCTGTACACGCCGGCACCCGCCAGGGCGGTGCAACGAGGCATTCTGCCGGCTCCTCCGCCGCGTCTAGCCCTTCCTGGGGCCACAGCAGACAGGGAGCTACACCTACTATTACAGTGGACGGGCAGCCGGCGAAACGCCTGTCGCGCCCGGAACAGGAGGAGCGCCGCCGGCAGGGCCTGTGCTTTAACTGCGACGAGAAATATACGTGGGGGCACAACCGCGTCTGCAAGCGGCTCTTCTACGTCAATGGCATGGAAATCACCGACGACGACGACACCACTGCGGAGACGGACACAACAACTCTTGTCTTCTCTCTGCACGCCCTAGCCGGCGTCCGCATCAGCGACACAATGCAGGTCGACATCACGTTGGGCGCCCCCTCTCTCCTGGCGCTACTCGACTCCGGGTCGACCCATGACTTCATCTCCGAGTCCGCGGCCAGACGCACTGGGCTGCCTCTCCAAAGCCGACCTCGGCTTACGGCGACTGGCGAACGTGTCCCATGCGTGGCCGTCCTCCGGCAGGCCACATTTACCATCAACGGCGACACCGTCCACACCAATTTGTTTGTGATGCCCCTGGCAGGTTTCGACATGGTGTTGGGCACTCGCTGGCTGGCCACTTTGGGACCTGTCCTCTGGGATTTTGACGCCCGAAAACTGACGTTCTATCAGCAGGGCAAGCCAACCTGCTGGCAGGGCGTCCAGGAGCCTGCAGCGCCCACCCTCCGCTCCACCTCGGCGTCACTATCCTTACTGGACGATCTACTCGAGTCCTTCGCCGATGTCTTCTCCAAACCACGAGGGCTTCCACCGATACGCTCCCGCGACCACGGCATCACCCTCGTCCATGGCTCACAGCCTGTCGCGGTGCGCCCCTACCGCTACCCAGCGTCCCACAAGGACGAGTTGGAACGACAGTGCGCTGCCATGCTCGATCAAGGGCTCGTTCGCCGGAGCTCCTCGGCATTCTCCTTATCAGGAAGTCGGATGGCTCGTGGCGGTTCTGCGTCGACTACCGCGCCCTGAACGCCATCACAGTCAAGGATGCTTTTTCCATCTCCGTCGTGGACGAGCTGCTCGGCAAGCTCCACGGCGCCAAGTTCTTCACCAAACTCGACCTGCGCTCGGGCTATCATCAAGTCCGCATGCGTACAGCTGACACCGACAAGACGGCGTTCCGTACCCACGACGGCTTGTACGAGTTCTTGGTGATACCGTTCGACTTGTGCAACGCACCGGCGACGTTCCAGGCGTTGATGAATGACGTGCTATGGCCGTTCCTGCGCCGTCTTGTGCTGGTATTTTTTGATGACATTTTGATCTATAGTGCGTCGTGGGCTGACCATCTTCGGCATCTTCGGGCCATCCTCATGGTGCTGCAGCAGCACCAGCTCTTCGTCAAGTGCTCCAAATGCGCGTTCGGCAAGCGCTCCATCACCTACCTGGGGCACGTCATCTCTGACGCCGGCGTCGCCATGGATCCCGTCAAGGTGAGGCGGTGTCTGATTGGCCCCAAGCCCGGTCAGCTCAGGCTGTACGGGGGTTCTTGGGTCCTGCGGGCTACTACCTCAAGTTTGTCCACAACTACGGCACAATTGCGGGTCCTCTGACAGCGTTGTTGAAGAAGGACGGCTTCTTGTGGAACGACGAAGCCACTGCGGCTTTCCAGACTCTCAAAGTCACGGTGACCTCTGCTCCGGTCTTGGCGCTTCCCGACTTCACACGCCCATTCGTTGTGGAGTGCGACGCATCTACCGTCGACTTTGGGGCAGTGTTGATCCAGAACAAACACCCCATTGCGTACTTCAGCAGACCCGTGGCACCCCGGCACCGAGCTGCCTATGAGCGGGAACTCATCGGCCTTGTGCACGCCATTCGACATTGGCGGCCGTATATTTGGGGCCGGCACTTCACAGTGCGGACAGACCATTACAGCCTTAAATTCCTTCTTGATCAGTGCCTCGCCACTATCCCACAACATCATTGGGTTGGCAAGCTCCTCGGCTTCAACTTCACCGTCGAATATAAGCCCGGCGCCCTCAACACGGTGGCGGACGCCCTCTCCCACCGCGACACAGAAGAGGAGGCTACCAGAGGCGCTGTTCTGGCTGTCTCAGCGCCGCGCTTCGACTTCATTACACGTCTGCATGACGTTCAGGCCACCAACCCGACGCTGGTCGCCCTCCGAGAGGAGTTGGCTGCTGGAAGCCGATCGGCTCCATGGGCTCTCACCGACGACTTGGTGATCTACGACAGGCGGCTGTACATGCCACCAGCTTCCCCGCTCCTGCAAGAGCTGTTGGGGGCGGTCCATGAGGATGGACACGAAGGGGTGCAGCGCACCTTGCACCATCTCCGCCGGGACTTTCACTTTATCGACATGCGCCGCATCATTCAGTATTTTGTGCGCGCCTGCGCCACATGCCAAAGATACAAATCGGAGCACCTACAACGGGCGGACCTTCTTCTACCGCTCCCCGTTCCGACAGCTATCTGGGTGGACATTGGCCTTGACTTCCTGGAGGCGCTGCCACGAGCGCCTCGAGTTCACGGAAAATCGGTCATCCTAACGGTGGTGGACCGCTTCAGTAAGTACTGCCACTTCATTCCGCTCGCCCATCCTTATTCAGCGGAATCCGTGGCACAGGCATTCTTCACCGACATTGTCCGCCTCCATGGGATGCCGCAGTCCATGGTAACCATCGGGACCCCGTGTTCACCTACTTACGTTCTGGAAGGAGCTGATGCGCTTGATGGGCACCAAGCTGCATATGACGTCGGCATTTCATCTGCAGTCCGACGGCCAGACGAAGGCCGCTAACCGTGTCATTGTCATGTACCTCCGCTGTTTTACAGGTGATCATCCCTGTCAATGGCTCCGATGGCTACCGTGGGCAGAGTACACGTACAACACTGCCTACCGTTCGTCCCTACGTGACACGCCCTTTCGGGTGGTTTACGGGCGGGATCCTCCGTCCATCCGGTCCTATGAGCCCGAGGATACTCGCGTGGCTGATGTGGCCAAATCAATGGAAGAACGGGCAGAGTCCTTGGCTGATGTGCGGTACAGACTGGAGCAAGCACAAGTTGTTCAGACGCTCCACTACGACAAGCACCACCGGTAGGTCTCCTACAGTGTGGGCGACTGAGTTCTGCTCCACCTTCAACACCGCCCAGTTGCCTCCCTGTCACCGGAGGTCAAATGCAAGCTTCAACCGAGGTACTTCGGGCCCTACCGCGTCTCCGAGCTCATCAACGATGTCGCTGTTCGCCTTGAGCTCCCGCCTCATGCCAAACTCCATGATGTCTTTCACGTCGGCCTCTTAAAGAAGTGGGTGGGCGCACCTCCAGCAGCTCCACCTCCACTGCCCAACATTCATAATGGTGCTGTGGAGCCTGAACCAGCCAAGGTCATGCGCGGCCGCCTGGCTCGCGGCGTCCGTCAAGTGCCCGTCCACTGGAAGGAAGATTTGGACTCCTTCCGTGGCAAGTACCCTAACTTTTAGCTCGAGGACGAGCTGGGTCTCGAGGGGGGAGAGATGTCATGTGGGGCCTATCCTACAGCAGGCGCAGGCGAGCCCGAGACTTGCGCAGGGCTGCAGAGCGTGCAGGTCGCGCGCGAGAAGGAGCCAGCGGCCTGAGGCTGTTAGGGAAAGTTAAGATTATTATCTATTTTTAGTTGCTACAAATAAGGATAGTATCCCTGAGGCTGTTAGGGAAAGTTAAGATTATTATTATCTATTTTTAGTTGCTACAATAAGGATAGTATCCTAGGCGGTTGGGCTTTTGGCCATATATGCGTGTAACCTGACTCTTTGAGGGATAAGCAATTCATTATCAATCTAATCTCCTCTCCCTTTCTCTAACAAAAGCCTACGGCGGAGGGACAAACCTCGCCGGAGAAGACGGACCGAGATTACGAGCTTCGTAGTCGAGGGCCAGTTACCCTAGGTACCGAGGTACACATATGAACAGTTACTCAGTCCAATATCCAATGGCAGGAGAGGGTAGGGTCCACCGACTATGTGTGATTTGTGTAATTCATAATGGAAGGTCGTGAGTGACTGAGTCATGCTCGTGCATATGTTTTTATACATAATGTAGTTAGGGTACCACGTTGTGTTGTCAGAGTACAAATTAGGAATGCTTAAAAGCATTGCTCATTGCAAAATCAGAAAACTATTTTACAAATTACAATGCAACAAACTTTTGAATTACTCCTCTTTTTTTACTTTCACAAAATGACAATAACAGGTGCATGATAGGAATGCCATACCTTCCGATAAACTAGCCCCATGATGCTCGATCGTAACATCAACTTGAGCTTTGATAAACGAAAGGAGTATTGGCTATCTAAAAACGATCTGCATATGACAACAAGAATATAAAGGAAGTACAAACCAGTAAGATTAAATACCAAGAAGGTAGCAGACTTCCAAGAAGCCGCCATGATGATTTTTTAAGGGGGGGGGGGTGAATGGTCCATTGACAAGGCCTTCTGTTTCAGTATTTTTGGAATGTCTATTTTAATAAGAAAATTTCACATCCATAGTACAAGGTGTAGAACATAAAACTGCTAGTTTCTTTTCTATTATCATCAAATTCAACTGCTTGCAGGGCTCAGTGCATTATCTGCTCCATATCAGTATGTCAAAGAAACTAATTTAAATAGGCTGTAACTTTCAATGAGATGAACTTGTGACACCAGTACAGAGCGTGGAACATGATACTAGCATGACAAAACCAGTGTAACACCTATTGCCTAACTCGACAGTGTTATGAGTAGAAATGTGTGCTGGAAGAGCACAATAGGCGAAGAGGTATTCATACAATAGCAAAATATCACATTATAATCATCGGTGACTAAAAAGGTGTGAAACTGAATAATATTCAGCTGGAGTTTTACTTCAGCCTTCTACTCACGTTCCATTTAACACTTAATAAAATAAAGAAACGTTTAAATTCCTAAATATGACACTTAAATGGACTCAAAGATGAACTTTAAGTTACATCTTACAGGAAGTTCCATTTTTACTTCCACAATATAAAATTCACAGTAGTCAGTAAAACGCTAAGAAAATAAACAAATGATTCATTATTCTAGTACATAAGGAATCACAGATAGTTTCAATGGATGTGTAAAAGTGCAAACCATAGTGAGATTGCTTACTTGATAATAGAAGTGAATCCTAGGCAAATGGCAAGAACATATCCATCCATTCCATCAGAACCTGTAAAGAAATGTGACAACAGCAGATTTTCGTTTTACCTCAAAGAAAAACAGCAAATGTTTGTTACATTGCTCAAAAACATTGGACCACAAGCAAACAGAATATAAGGGGCATTACCTGCATTCTCTTCTCTTTATAAAACAAATTCAATATCACACAAGGCTTCTACATGAATCACACAAGATCTTAAATAGAGGCATTAATCTCTGGAGCCATGACAGTATGCATGTCAAGCATACCAATTAACGAAATACTGGTGGCCTGTGTGTTTGCAAGACAATTCTGGTTTCAGGTTTTGGCAAGGGTTGGTCTCCAAGCTTTGCCGCCAACATTAGAAGACTCATGTTTTGATCATTGGGGGAACCGAGCTAGTGACACGACACGTGATTCTGTTAAGTGTGGCCTACATTCCTTGATCATACTGGGAGCATGGTCACTCTGGAAGCATCAGAACTGCTGTGTATTTGATTGCGTGGCCCCAAACCTTGCTGCTGTGATTTCGCTAGCAGCTTGGTTGGGGCTTGAGGACTTTCTGCCTTAACTGCCCCACTAATGGATGGTTAGTTTGGTAGTGGCCATGTTTCTCTGTTTAACAATCGCGAATGTGAACTAAGAAAACTTTGAGTGTGTGGTGTGTGAGCTTGTAAGGGCTCTTTTCCCTTCTTAATATAATGATATAAAACTCTCCTGCGTGTTTGAGAAGTAAAAAACAAAAAGACTGAAACAAATAGTATAAAATTTTAAGTGCAAAAAAAAATTCATCTGGCACCTACTTGCATTGGAACTATTTAATAACAAACCATATACTTTTCGAAGAAACAATACCTTGCTGAAGAAATCTTATAAACTTGTTGAGTAGCAGTGGGCTAACAAAACTGATGCTGTCATTTATCACCTGCAGTCAGTATGAGTTTCATATTTTTGAATAAATGACTTCAAAAGTAAGGGCAACAATATGACAAGGATCATAGCAGGAAACCCACGTCACAGTTCATGAGGTTTTTCATTAAATAATGTGTTTCTTGTCACCTAGTTAATTTGTCCATTATAGAAACTGTTGTTAATCGTGACGAAGGGTGTAGAAAACATACCTTTAAAAGGCCCAAACGCACGTAATTCCATCCATAAGCACCAAACATGGCTCTAAGTAGAGACGAGTTGTCATGGTGATTTTGATGTTCAGCCACCCAGGAAGACACAAGTTTTTCATAACAGGAGGCAGCTCTAAGCTCAGCAGGTAATTCAAGTAGATCAGTGAAGTCAAGTTGTCTTGTGATACCAATGTTCAGCATAGGATTAACGGATTTGAAAGTCAACAATTCCCACAAATTATAATCCTTATCTACCTGAGGCAAGAGAATACAAAGCAGGTGGAAGGAGTCAGAAAGTGGATTACTGATTCTGGTCCATGGAAACAAAAATAAGGAAAAAATGGACACGATCGCAAAACTGATGTTGCAATTCGAAGTAATCAACAATACGAAAAAGAAATGCATACAGCATTTAGCACAAATCCTGATATAAAGAGTGTCTTTCTTAATAGTAAATTGCATAAGGTGTATATGCAGTCACTGGCTGGGTATTGAGGGTATGGTTGTCGCATTCGCCACTCTCATTATACCCTCAAGCAAGCTCCCTGTGCTTGATTTCAGCGTTTTGCTTTTGTGGTCACCAGTGTTTTAGAAGGCGCCTGGATGCCAAGGCGCCCACCTAGGCAACCAGCTACAGCGTCGCTTAGATGACGCCTTTTAAACAGTGGTGGTCGTTGCTGTTGGTTTTTCTACCAGTGCTTATTATCCTACATTTTTTGTCTACACTTCACCGTGATCGGACTCTTCTCCTTTTGTATGTTGATGATATAATTATCATTAGAGATCATTCTCACTATATGGCCTTTGTGAAGGAGTGACTTAGTGGAATTTCTTATGTTTAATCTTGATCCTCTTTGTTGCTTTTTTTGAGATTGAGGTTTCCTCCACATTTGAGGGCTTCTATCAATCTCAAGAGAAGTACATTCAAAATCTTCTTGATCATGTTTCTCATTAATCACCGTATTGTGGAGACTCCCATGGAGCTTAGGGGCCGTTTGGCTACCCGAATCGATTCCGATTCTATATGGAATCAATTGAAACTGAGCCAAACACAGTTTTTGCGAAGTGTTTCTGGTTGGAATCGCTGAGAAACGTTTCAGCGAATTGGCCTGTGGGCGTGAATCGGCGCTAGAGGTGTTCCACGAGCGAAACTCTTCGGAGTTGATAATGTCCCCAGAAAGTTGGATAATATTTACGTGTCCTGCCACCGCCTTTCTCCCCAACCCTGAGCCTGCATATACTCGAAGCCGCATCCTCAACCAAGGCGCCGCCAGACCTCCGTCACCAAGGGACTCTGCCCGCCCGCCGCCGGTAGAAGCACGCTGGAAGCCCGTCGCCGCCAGCACGCCGCCACCAACGGGACTCCACCCGCCCGCCGCCGCTAGCAGGACGCCGGAAGCCCTACTCCGCCAGCCCGACGCAGGCTGCAAGACGTTGCCCGACTGCCGCCGCCAGCAGGACGCCCGCCGGTAGCTGCCTCGTCGTCCAAGCCATCGCCAGCCCGGTTCTTCATCGGGTTTCAGCGCTAGCCGCCGCCGGGACCGAACCCTCGAATCCTCAGCTCGAAGGTCCTTTCTCTTCACAGTTTCTTTCAACTTGTGAATGCTATTGCTTTATGGATTGTATTAGAGGGGATAAATCTGGACTGAATGGGATGAATACATCATGAGGGTACAAGGTCCATTATATAGAGCGATTAGGTGAGGGTAAAAGACTAAATTATCTCTAACCCTAATCTCTCACTAAAGACTAAAATACCCCTATGTTACCCACATAATTAAAGAGTCCAACACCCCCCCCCCCCCGCAGTCACAACATCTAGCCACTGCAGATGTTGAGACTGGACTGAAACTCCGAGAAGAGTGACGACGAGAGGCCCTTCGTGAAGATGTCAGCGAACTGTGTCATCGTCGGGACATGGTGTACCCGAATCTCGCCGCGTGCAGCCCGCTCACAAACAAAGTGGAGGTCAATCTCCACATGTTTCATGCGCTAATGCTGGACATGGTTGGTGGAGAGGTACACGGCGCTGACGTTGTCGCAGTAGATCAAAGTGCCCCTGGCGACGGAGTGTGGAGCTCCTGAAGCAGCTGCTAAAGCCAGGAAGCCTCAGCCACATCGTTAGCCACGGCGCGATACTCCGCCTCAGCACTCGACGCGACACCACGTGCTGTCGCTACGAGGACTAGGAGACGAGATTACCGCCCAGGAAGACAGCGTACCCAAAGGTAGACCGGAGAGTGTCCGGACAGCCTACCTAGTTAGCGTCGGTGTACACGACCAGCTCGGAGGCCGCGTCACGTCGAAGGAGGAGGCTGTAGTCGATGGTGCCATGCAGGTACCGAAGAATCCTCTTTACAGTGGTGAGGTGTGGCTCCCTCGAGTCATGCATATGGAGGCACACCTGCTGAACCGCATAAGAGGTATCTGACCTCGTGAAGGTGAGGTACTGAAGAGCACCTGCAAGACTCCTGTAAGCAGTGGGGTCAGTGATGGGTGTCCTGTCGGTAGTGGAGAGTTTCACCTGGGTATCCATTGGAGTAGAGCACAGCTTGCACTCAGCCATGCCCACTCGCTGGAGGATGTCCAGGCAGTACTGTCGCTGGTGAAGGAACAAGCCACCTGGTCGGTCCTCGACCGCAATACCCAGGAAGTGATGGAGGCGGCCAAAGTCCTTCATAGCGAATTCCTGCTGTAAAGCAGAGATAGTACGCCAAAGAAGAGCTAGACTGGACGCTGTCAGTACAATGTCATCGACGTACAGTAGAAGATAAGCAGTGTCGCCACGTTGGTAGACAAACAGCGAAGTGTCCGACTTGGCTTCGCCGAAGCCCTATGAGACCAAGAAGGAGGCGAACCGGCTATACCAGACTCTCGATGCCTGCTTCAGACCGTATAGGGATTTGTTCAGCTTACAGACCATGTCTGGATGAGCTGAGTCAACAAATCCTGTCGGCTGACTGCAGTACACCGCCTCAGTCAGTGTACCGTGAAGGAAGGCATTCTTGACGTCCAACTGATGGACGGAATAAGAACGCGAGAGAGACAGCGACAGTACGCTACGAACCGTCGCCGGCTTCACCACCGGGCTGAAGGTCTCGTCATAGTCGATTCCAGAGATTAGGACTCTGTAATTTGGGGCATCTCTTCACATCTTCCCAAGATCAATTTTGCTGGTTTTGATGGTGAATATGATCCTCTCATATGGCTTACCAAGTGTGAGTCCTATTTAAGGGGTATGAGAACACTGGCTGAAGACAAAGTTTGGTTGGCTTCTTTGCACCTAGATGGAATTGCTGCACAATGGTACTTTTCTTTGGAGAGAGATCACGGTATTATTGTCTTGATCAAGGTTTGCTGAATTTGTAAACCTGAGGTTTGGGTCACCTTTTCCGTTCCAATGCCTTGGCTGAACTCAAAGACCTTCATTGAACAGGATATGTTGAAGAATATCAGCGGCAATTTTTGGCTTTACTTTGTCGCTATGAAGACTTGTCAGTTCATCATCAAATAAATTTATTTACGGCCGGTTTGGGTCAGCCCTTACGTACAGATGTAGAGTTAGAAGCAACTTCAAATTTACAAACGGCAATGACTTTGGCCAGGGCATATGAGCAACGCCTAAAGCATGAAAAGGAGGGCAGAACCAGCAGTTTTAGGGGTTCTGCAGCCCCCCAAGTCTCAATCTTCTCAAGGATCTTGCTGAGAAACAGGGTGGGAGGAGGTCTCTCAGTTGTGCCTAGGGCTGCGCACGGGGGAAACCAACAGCGAGGAGGCGTGGGGTAAGTTGCGCAGCACGTATCATGGAGGAAGAGGGAGATGATCACGGCGGCTAGGGTTAGCGTTTGAAGCCACCGTGACCCAAGAAGAAGAACAGCCCCCAATGAGTAATTGTTATTTCCTGGATGATTAATACAAGAGGGAGGGGGGCTGCTTATATAGGGGGGACAGGACCCCCCCTCCCGGCCGCGCGCCCCTCCTGGCCGCGCTCCCCCCTTGATCGGTTGGGCACAATCCCCCCAAACCGATCAAGACTCCTTTTCTAATCCTCTATTTCCTTATTTAATCTATTACCTTCTATTTAAACTAACTCAATCTATAACTCCTTTATTCTTGAAATCTTTCCTTATCTAATTAAATCTTCTAGAAGACCTCTTTTTGGTGTGGCTGCAGGGCCTGGCGGCCTATTTGTGGGCTTTGTGGGCCCCACGCCAACCATATTGGCGGCCCAGAAACGCATCCACAACATTTCCCCCCTACCCGACAAAGAGCTCGTCCTCGAGCTTGAAGGTGAGGTGCTTCATTTTGAAATCTTCTAGTTGCTCCCATGATGTATCAGCTTCAGAATGTCCTGTCCACTTGACGAGTAGCTCCCAGACACCTCTGTTCAAGCGCGCCCTTTGTACTTTTTCAGGTGTAGGCACAACACGTCCATGG
This sequence comes from Neostapfia colusana, assembly GCA_030760725.1. Lineage (NCBI taxonomy): Eukaryota > Viridiplantae > Streptophyta > Magnoliopsida > Poales > Poaceae > Neostapfia > Neostapfia colusana. Next base: position 2,406,537 of record JASWHV010000001.1, on the reverse strand, counting down.
AGAAGCGGTGGTAGAGGCACCACCTGCATGGGAGCAGGACCTTCAAATTTCTTCAACAGAGACATGGAAGATATCATGTATCCTTGCTTGAGGAGGTAGCTGAAGTTTATATGATACAGTCCCAATCCGCTGAATGATCTGATATGGCCCAAAATATTTTGGTCCAATCTTTGAAGAAGGTGTCGCCATTACTCTCACAGATGTCCTCTGATGAAGCCACAACCAAACCCAATCACCAATCTAAAATTCCACCTCTCGGCGGAACTTATCTTCATAGTTTTTCATGGTGACTTGTGCTTGTACAAGCCTGTTCTTGATTTCAGCTAAGAATTTATCCATATCCTTTAGTTGTTTATTCACCGCTGCTACTCTAGAGATGCCTGGATGATAACCAACAAGAGCTGGAGGGTCCCTGCCATAGACCACTCTGACGGGCGAGTATTTGAGGGTCGTCTGGTAGGAAGTGTTGTAGCAATACTCAGCCCAAGAAAGCCACTGCAGCCAAGACTTCGATCGGTCACCAACCAAGCAGCGGAGGTACACAGTGATGATCTTGTTGACGACCTCAGACTGACCGTCAGACTGCGGGTGGAAGGCCGAGCTGAGCTGAAGGCGAACACCGGCTAGCCGGAACAAGTCTGACCAGAAGAGGCTGGTGAAGACGGTGTCGCGATCACTGACGATAGAGTAGAGAAAGCCGTGTAGACGTACGATGTCGTCGAAGAACGCCCGTGCCACTGATGCAACACCGTAAGGGTGGCTCAGGGGAATGAAGTGGCCATACTTGGAGAAGCGATCTACCACCGTCAAGATCACCGATTTCCCACCAACCTTCGGAAAGCCTTCAATGAAGTCCATGGAGATATCACTCCAGACTTCCGAAGGTATAGGCAGCGGTTGTAGCAGGCCGGCTGGATGAAAATGATCAGTCTTGTTGCGCTGGCACGTGGCACAACCGCCGACATACTCACGCACCCGTCGTAGCAGGGACGGGTTGTAGAAGGAGAGGCGCAGCCGATGCACTGTCTTCTGGATGCCCTCGTGGCCCCCATCATGCGCCTCAGCTAGGAGAGAGGGCCACAAGGAGGACTTGTCGGGAACGAAGAGCTTCCCCTTGTGTAGTAGAACACCGTCACGTTCGGTCTAGTCAGCAGGTGCGACTCCCTCCCGGAGTTGGGCACATAGCTGTTGTGCCTGCTGGTCCGTGGCGATCTCCGCGCGAAGAGAGTCAAAGAGGGGAAAGACTGGCGCGGATATGGCGTGAATAGCTATGTCTTCCTCGTCGCGGTGGGACAGGGCGTCAGCTGCTCCATTCAAGCGCCTCGGCCGGTACTCAACCTGCAGATCATAATCAAAAAGTTTGCTCACCCAAGCATGTTGGGAATCGTCGTGAGTCACTGATCCAGGATGTATTTCAGGCTGAAGTGATCAGTCCGAAAAGTGAAGGGGTGGCCCGACAAGTAAGGCCGCCAATGGCGTACGGCCTTCACAAGGCCGATCAGCTCACGCTCGTACGCTGGTAGCTTATGATGGTGAGTCGCTACAGCGCGGCTGAAGAATGCTATGGTGCTGTGCCCTGGTGCAGAACGGCCCCGAAGCCGGCGTCGGACGCGTCGCAGTCGACGACGAAGCGCTTGTCGAAGTCCGGCATTTGAAGAAGAGGCGCCTGTCATCAGCGCCTGCTTGAGCTGAGAGAAGGCGTCTTGCGCATCATCAGTCTAGCGGAACGCCTCCCACTTTAGGAGGGCGGTGAGGGGGGCGGCCACCGCACCATACCCTGCAATGAACTTGCGGTAGTAGCCGGTGAGCCCGAGGAAGCCTCGCAAGGCTCGTAAGTACCGAGGTGTAGGCCAACGTTCCACGGCCTCCACCTTGGTCAGATCCATTGCCACGCCGCGGGAAGATATGATGTGTCCTAAGTAGGACACGGTCTCCTGGCCGAAGAAGCACCTAGACTTCTTCAGGAACAGCTTGTGCGTCCGTAGTGTCTGGAACACCTGTTTGACGTGCTGAAGGTGTTCAACCTAGGACCTGCTATCCACCAATATGTCATCAAAGAAGACAAGCACAAATTTTCTGATGTAGGGGTCGAGGACGTCGTTCATCAATGACTGGAACGTGGACGGCGCATTGGTGAGGCCGAACGGCATCACCAAGAACTCATAGTGGCCTCAATGAGTTCGGAATGCTGTCTTTTCAATGTCGTCCGGGTGCATGCGCACTTGGAAGTAGCCGTTGCGGAGGTCAAGCTTGGTGAAGAACCTCGCACCGCGGAGCTCCTCGAGTAGCTCGTCAACCACCAGAATCGGGAACTTATCTTTCAGAGTTCTGGCGTTGAGCTCACGGTAGTCGATGCAGATGTGCATTCTCGGATGATGCCCTAGCGAAGCATCTCGGCGCACTGCTTCTCAATCTCGTCTTTGAGAAGCTGGGGGTAGCGGTACGGCCAGACAGCTAATGGAGCTGTGCCCGGCAGGAGCCTGATGTGGTGGTCGTGGCGCCGTGCAGGAGGAAGACCGCGTGGCTCGTCGAAGAGGTCTTGGAAGCCATCCAAGAGGGCGCCCATCATATCAGTAGGTGGCGCTAGAAAGGCACACACTGGGGCGGAACATCGCAGCCCCGTCCAGATCACCTCACGTTCCCCACGCCACAGCTTCATCGTGAGGTCCTCGAGGTTCCAGAGAATGGGTCCCAAGCACCGCAGCCACTGAACTCCTAGAACAAGGTCAAAGCCGTCAAGTGGAAGCGCGTAGCATGTGACGTCGAAGCGATCTCCTGCAGTCATCAAGGGTACATGTGGACAGATGCTTGTACAGGAGATAGAGTCACCGTTGGCGACTCGGACGCCGACGCCTGGCCGCAGCAACATCATCAGGCCGAGCTCCTTGATGCGTGGCTCCCTGATGAAGGTGTGAGTGGATCCTGTGTCGACCAATGATGTCAGCAGGTTGCCGCGGACGTAGACCTGGAGCTTCACTGTGTTGGCGAGGTCGATGTCGGTCAAGGCGTGTAGAGAGATGCCCATATCAGCAACAGTTGCGTCGACGTCGTCATCGTCGTCAAGCTCCAGGAGGAAGATTCCTTTGACGGCACACTTATGGTCCGGTGTGTACCGCTCAGGGCAGTGATAGCACTCGTCACTTGCCCGCTTAGCAGCCATCTCATCGGGCGTAAGGCGTTTGAAGCGCGGGCGAGAAGATGCCGTTGTCGATGATGTCGGGCGGGTGCTGCAGAACCACCACTTGAAGCCGTGGTGGTGGCGCGGGACATAATAGAAGAGCGTGTAGAGCGTTGAGAGGCGGCGCCCTTCTGTATTCCATTGTTTGTTGTTGCTGCAAGTCAACGTTCAAAGGCTCTGGCCAGACACATGGCAGTCTGCAGATTAGTGGGAAACTGCAGCTCCACATCCGTTCGAAGTGGCTCGCCGAGGCCAGCTGTGAAGAGGTTGATCTGCTGGCGCTGGCTGAGGTCCTCACAACGACAAAGAAGGACCAGGAGCTGACGCTGGTACTCCTCAACCGTACCAGTACGACGGAGATCTTTAATCTCCGCCAGGTCGTTGGAGCGGAGCGGAGGCCCGAAGCGCATGTTGACGAAGTCCGCGAATCGCTCCCACGACACGATGCCGCAGTCGCGTTCCAGAGCAGTGTACCACTCGGCCGCGACACCCTCCATGTGGAGAGACGCGAGCCACACCTTCTCTTCTAGCATCGTGCGTGTCCCTCGGAAGTATGTCTCACACTTGGTGAGCCAGGGCAGAGGATCTGTTTCCCCATCGAACTTGGGGAAGTTGACCTTGTGGCGACGCAGGCCGCCGTCGTCGAACACGGGACACCCTTGGGGCGTTGGCCGTAGCCGTGCGGGCTAAAGTCATCACCGTCATCGCTGCCGCCGCCGCTGCCGCGGCCACCGCGTCCCCGACCGTTGCCCGTGGTGACGTTCTGCAGTTGTTGTTCATGTTGTGGCTGCTGTTGCGCTGAGAAGGCCGTCTCAGGCTGTTTTTCAACACGGGCAAGGCGTATGTCATGGCTGTTCAGCCGTGACGTGATGTTGTCCAACTGCGCCAGGATCCGGGTGAAGCCATCTTGCATCTGGGTATGGATGGACTCAAGGGTCAGGAACCCAGAATCGTCACCGGAGCTGGACATAGTCGCTGCGCCGTTGTCTCTAGATACCAAATGCTGAGAAACAGGGTGGGAGGAGGTCCCTCGGCTGCGCCTAGGGCTGCACAGGGGGGGGAGGGGGGGACCAGCAGCGACGAGGAGGCGTGGGGGAAGCTGCGCAGCACGTATCATAGAGAAAGAGGGAGATGATCACAGCGGCTAGGGTTAGGGTTCGAAGCCACCGTGACCCAAGGAGAAGAACAACCCCCAATGGGTAATTATTATTTCCTGGATGATTAATACAAGAGGGAGGGGGGCTGCTTATATAGGGGGGACAGGACCCCCCTGGCCGCGCGCCCCCCTTGGTCGGTTGGGGACAACCCCCCAAACCGATTAGGACTCCTTTTCTAATCCTCTATTTTCTTATTTAATCTATTACCTTCTATTTAAACTAACTCAATATATAACTCCTTTATTTTTGAAATCTTTCCTTATCTAATTAAATCTTCTAGAAGACCTCCTTTTGGTGCGGTTGCAGGGCCTGGCGGCCTAGTTGTGGGCTTTGTGGGCCCACACCGACCATATTGGCGGCCCACAAACGCATCCACAACAGATCTACAACAGTATCCAGGCCTCGTTTTAGACGTTTATCAGCTGAGGAGATGGCAGTGAAGCGTGCTAGTGGAGAATGTTATAAATATTTAGAAAAATATACCCCTGATCATAAATGCAGTGATAAAAGTATTTTTGTCATGGAACTCGAAGAAGAAGAGGACATAGATGCAACGGCTGAGAAATTGGGAATTTCACTTCATGCCCTAACAGGTATTGGATCACCTAATATCATGAAGTTACAGGTTCAAATAGTAAATTGCAGAGTGAAAGCATTGATAGATTCAGGGTCCACTCACACTTTCATAAATGAGTCTCTAGCTGCAAACTTAAATCTTAAATTTATTAAGAAACAAGGTTTAGCAGTAACAGTGGCTAATGGAGAACAAATGACAAGTAAGGGCATGTGTGCAAATACTGAATTAAAAATAGGAGAGGACGTATTTACAGTGGATTGCTTTGTGCTACCCTTACAAAGATTTCATATTATTATTAGAGGACTAATGGAGGTTGTATTAGATGATAAATATAATGAGGGTACAAGGATGATTATATAGAGGGATTAGGTGAGGGAAAAAGACTCAACTACCCCTAACCCTAATCCCTCACTAATGACTAAAATACCCCTGTGCCCCACACACAATTAGAGAGTCTAACACCCCCCGCACTGACAACATCTAGCCACTACAGATGTTGAGACTGGACCGAAACTCGGAGAACAGCGACGACGGGAGGCCCTTCGTGAAGATGTCGGTGAACTGCGTCGTCGTCGGGACATGGTGTACCCGAACCCACCACATGCAACCTGCTCATGAAAAAAATGGAGGTCAATCTCCACATGCTTTGTGCGCTGGTGATGGACTGGGTTGGTGAAGACGTACACGGCGCTAACGTTGTCGCAGTAGATCAGGGTGCTCCTGGCGACGGGAATGTGGAGCTCCTGAAGCAGTTGCTAAAGCCAGGAAGCCTCAGCCACATCGTTAGCCACGGTGTGATACTCCGCCTCAGCACTCGAGCGTGACACCACGGGCTGTCGCTTCGAGGACCAGGAGATGAGGTTACCGCCCAGGAAGACGGCGTACCCAGAGGTAGACCGGCGTGTGTCCGCGTAGCCTGCCCAGTCAGCGTCGGTGTACACGACCAGCTCGGAGGCCGCGTCACGTCGAAGGAGGAGGCCGTAGTCGAGGGTGCCTCGTAGGTACCGAAGAATCCGCTTCACAGCGGTAAGATGCGGCTCCCACGGGTCATGCATGTGGAGGCACACCTGCTGAACCGCATAGGAAATATTCGGTCTGGTGAAGGTGAGGTACTGAAGAGGACCTGCAAGACTCCTGTAAGCAGTGGGGTCAGTGACGGGTGTTCCGTCGGTAGCGTAGAGCTTCGCCTGATTATCCACTGGAGTGGAGCATGGCTTGCACTCAGCCATGCCCGCTCGCTGGAGGATATGCAGGCAGTACTGTCGCTGGTGAAGGAACAAGCCGCCTGGTCGGTCCTCGACCGCAATACCCAGAAAGTGGTGGAGGCGGACCAGGTCCTTCATAGCGAACAACTGCTGTAAAGCAGAAATGGTGCGCCTAAGCAGAGCCGGACTAGACGCTGTCAGTACAATGTCACCGATGTACAGTAGAAGGTAAGCATTGTCATGCCACGTCAATAGACAAACAGCGAAGTGTCCGACTTAGCTTCGACGAACACCTGTGAGACCAAGAAGGAGGTGAACCGGCTATACCAAGCTCACGGTGCCTGCTTTAGACCGTACAGAGATTTGTTCAGCTTACAGACCATGTCTGGGTGAGCTGAATCAACAAATCCTGTCGGCTGACTGCAGTACACCGTCTCGGTCAGTGTACCGTGGAGGAAGACATTCTTGACGTCCAACTGGTGGATAGGCCAAGAACACGAGAGAGCCAACGAAAGAACGGTACGAACCGTCGCCGGCTTCACCACCGGGTTGAAGATCTCATCGTAGTCGACTCCAGGGCGCAGAGTGAAACCCCGAAGTACTCACCGAGCCTTGTACCTCTCCAAGGTACCGTCCGCCTTCTTCTTATGTGTGAACAGCCACTTGCCCGTGACAACATTGCCACGAACGGGGCGGGGAACCGGGTCCCAGGTCCGGTTGGCAAGTAAGGCCTCATAATCTTCCTCCATAGCGCGGCGCCAGTGAGGGTCAGAGAGGGCGCTACGCACGAAAGTAGGTATGTGTGAGATCGAAGAAGAATCGGTCGGTTGAGATGTCGTCGACGAGAAGGCAGCTCCAGCGAAGCTCTCAACTGGCCGAAGACTCCCGGACGCACGTCGAGTCACCATCGGGTGGACGTGACCAGGATCCCTGTGGAGAAGAGGAGAGTTGTACACCAGTCGCTCGGGTACAACAACCTTCTCTCGTCATGGATAGACGAGAGTGGGTCTCGAGGCCGCGTGTGGCGCAGCTGGAGTAGGGGCCCCCTCCCGCGCTCATCGCTGGTAGACAAGTGCGGGGTCGCCGAAGCAAGAAGTCGTCGTCGGTGCTGCGCCTGGTGCGTCTGGATCCTAGCGGGCGTGATTTGTTAAATAAATTGCAGCTGGCTCCTATTCCACGTTTGCGGCCGAGTGAGCCTGCACATGAGAGACGGTGTTGAAATACAAGTGAATTGCCCACCCTTCCCCATCAGCTTAATCTTTTGGGGTCAACTGGTCGGTGTATAATAGCTTAACATGGTATTAGGGCCAAAGGTCTCGAGTTCGAATCCTAGCGGGCGCGATTTATTAAATAAATTGCAGCAGGCTCCTATTCCACGTTTGCGGCCGAGTGAGCCTGCACGTGAGAGGGGGTGTTGAAATATAAGTGAATTGTCCATCCTTCCAGCTTAAGCTTTTGGGGTCAACTGGTTGGTGCATAGTAGCTTAACAATTATGTTGGGGGTTAAATGGTTGTGGACACTAGGACTCATCTTATGGAACTTTGAAGCTCTTACAATGACATTTTGGCGTTCAGTAAGACATATTAAATGGACTGGCCAGGGAGAAAAACCATATACATTTTTGCAAACTATAGCAGGAAAAGATCTCATGGAAGTCCTTCTGCAGGAATTTTCTGTGCTGTTCAATACACCACAAGGACTTCCACCACACCGCAGGCAACCACCGTATTCATCTACTACCAGGGTCAACACCTATAGCGGTTCGTCCTTGTCGTTACCCCCAACTCTTGAAAGATGAAATTGAGAAACAATGTGAAGATATGTTGAATCAAAGGATTATTAGGCCGACTACATCAGTTTTTTCTTCACCAGTTTTGTTGGTCAAAAAAGTTGATGGAACATGGAGATTTTGTGTTGATTATCGAGCATTAAATGAGAAAACAGTCAAGGACAAATTTCCTATACCAGTAGTTGAAGAACTACTAGATGAACTGAATACTGCTAAATTTTTTACTAAACTGAACCTCCGTAGTGGTTTATCATCAAGTGTGTATGGATGAGCTGGATATAGAGAAAACTGCTTTTAGGACTCATCATGGACACTTTGAATTTTTTAGTAATGCTGTTTGGATTAACAAATGATCCCTCAACATTTCAAGCATTGATGAATGGCATACCGAAACATTTCCTCAGAAAATCAGTGCTGGTGTTTTTTATGATATCTTAATATTCAGCTCCTCTTGGTCAGAACATTTACAACATGTTAAAGCAGTGTTTCAGGTATTGAGGGATAATCAGTTAGTATTAAACAAGTATAAATATTTTTTTGGTGAAAATTCAGTCACATATTTGGGACACATCCTATCCAATGGTATTAGAGGGAGAATGATTTGTGTGTTAATCTGAGGGGTCAAGGGTACAATATATAGAGGGGTTAGGTGGGGGGAAAATACTATTAAGCCCCTAACCCTAATCTCATCCAAAAGACTAAACTGCCACTGGTTATCCCCCTAATTACATAGTCTAACACGTCCCGCAGTCATAACATCTAGCCACTGCAGATGTTGAGACTAGACCGAAACTCCGAAAACAGCGACGACGGGAGGCCCTTCGTGAGGATGTCAGCAAATTACGTCGTCATCGGGACATGGTGTACCCGAACCTCGCCTCGTGCCACCTACTCACGAACAAAGTGGAGATCAATCTCCACATGCTTCGTGCGCTGATGTTGAACAGGGTTGGTGGAGAGGTAAACGGCGCTAACGTTGTCGCAGTAGATGAGAGTGCTCCTGTCGACTGGAGTGTGGAACTCCTGAAGCAGCTGCTGAAGCCAGGAAGCCTCAGCCACGCCGTTAGCCACGGCACGATACTCCGCCTCAGCATTCGAACGCGACACCACGTGTTGTCGCTTCGAGGACCAGGAGACGAGATTACCGCCTAGAAAGACAGCGTACCCAGAGGTAGACCGGTGAGTGTCCGGGCAGCCTGCCCAGTCAGTGTCGGTGTACACGACCAACTCGGAGGCCGCGTCACGTCGAAGGAGGAGACCGTAGTCGAGAGTGCCACGCAGGTACCGAAGAACCCGCTTCACAGCGGTGAGGTGCGGCTCCCTAGGGTCGTGCATGTGGAGGCACACCTGCTGAACCACATAGATGTCTGGTCTGGTGAAGGTGAGGTACTGAAGAGCGCCTGCAAGACTCCTGTAAGCAGTAGGATCAGTGACGGATGTCCCATCGGTAGCGGAGAGCTTCACCTGAGTATCCACTGGAGTGGAGCACGGCTTGCACTCAGTCATGCTCGCTCGCTGCAGGATATCCAGGCAGTACTGTCGCTGGTGAAGAAACAAGCCGCTTGGTCGATCCTCGACCGCAATATCCAGGAAGTGGTGGAGGTAGCCCAGGTCCTTCATAGTGAACTCCTGTTGTAAAGCAAAAATAGTGTGCCGAAGAAGAGTCGGACTGGACGTTGTCAGTACAATGTCATCGACGTATAGTAGAAGGTAAGCAGTGTCTGTCACGTCGATAGACAAACAGCAAAGTGTCCGACTTAGCTTCGACGAAGCCCTGTGAGACCAAGAAGGAGGCGAATCGACTATACTAGTCTCTCGGTGCCTGCTTCAGACCGTACAGGGATTTGTTCAGCTTACAGACCATGTCTGGATGAGCTGAGTCAACAAATAAATCATGTCGATTGACTGCAGTACACCGTCTCGATCAATGTACCGTGGAAGAAAGAGGCCAAAGCAGCTGGGGAGCAGCCTCGAGGTCAGTGGGAAAAAGGGAATCCAGCTCTGTGGTGGAACCGGAAGAGGTGGTGGAGAAGGGAAAGGACTCGTCGAAGACGACGTGCAGGGAGATCAAAAGGCAGTGAGTAGCGAGATCTAAGCACCGGTACCCCTTATAATCAAGGGAATACCCGAGAAAAACACACCGTGTCGAGCGGGGCGCAAGCTTATGCGGAGCAGTGGCGGAAAGGTTAGGGTAGCAAGCGCACCCGAAAACTCGAAGGTGATCGTAAAGAGGATCGGTGCCATATTAAGAGAAGTAGGGGGTGGAGGCACGAATCGTAGGAAGGCGATTAATCAGAAGTGTGCTAGTATGGAGAGCCTCCACCCAGTATCGGGTTGAACATGATGTCTGGAATATCAGGGAGCGCATTACATCATTGGTAGTGTGAATCATGTGCTCTGTCTTGCCGTTTTGAGAAAAGGTATGCGGACAAGACTGCGTAGCTGTATCCCATGTGTAGAGAGAAAGTTACGAAACACAGAGTTATCGAACTCGCGTCCGTTATCACACTGGACAGCTCGGATGGTGCTTCGAAACTAAGTGAAAATCCAAACGAAGAAGTGAGAAAGAGTAACGAAAGTCTCAGACTTCAATCGTAATGGAGAAGTCCACGAAAAGTGAGAAAAATCATCAATGATCACCAAGTAATAATTAAATCCCGGTACACTGGTGATGGGTGATGTCCACAAATCACAATTATAAGATTAAAAACATGCTCAACATGAGTGACAGAAGTGGGAAAAGGAAGCCGAACATGGTGACCAAGCTTACAAGCACGACATAAGAAGTCATGTGTGCCCCTAGAAATGAGATAACAGAATTACTGGACAACTTCAACATAGCATCTGCACCAGGGTGGCCAAGCCGGCGATGCCCAAGTGGTAGATGAAGCTGTCGTAGTCGAAGCAAAAGGCGGTGATGCAGCGGAAGTAGGAAGTCGAAGTGTGTACAAGGGCCCCGAGCTATCACATCGAAAAAGAGGTCGCCGGGTAGAAAGATCCTTCACAGACAAACCAAATGGATCAAATTCAATCGAAACATTGTTGTTAGTAGTAAAACGACGGACAGAAAGCAAGTTTTGAATGATATCCGGAGCGACAAAAATGTTTTTAAGCTGGAAAGAACCCAGGAGACCGAAATCACCTACTGAGGTGACCGGAAGAATAGACCCATTTCTAACAACGATAGATGAAGGAAAAGAGGAATTGTGAGGGTGGGTGAAAGAGAGTATACCAGCATTTGGAGTGGTATGGTATGACGCTCCGGAGTCAACTATTCAGTCGGCACCTGGTGGAGTAAGGTGCATGGTGCTGAAGGAAGAGGCCAGCGACTATCGATCCCATGTCGAGGGTGGCTCCTGGAGAGGTGCCAACGGCTCCGAGTGCCCAACGGGATAGTCGGTGCCTCCGTAGGTCGAGGCTGACTGTCCGCCAAAAGGGTAGCCAGGCCCATCGTAGGCCTAAGTCAACGGCCCACCAACACTGTAGGCTGGTCCACTGTAGCCCGGGGTGGCTACGAACGCCGGCTGGGGGCGTGGTGGTCATGGTGGTTGAGAACCCGGAGACGGCCCAGGCCATATGTAGATCTAGCCAGTCCACGGGTTGTAGGGTGTGGGCCAGGGTGCACCTCACCGGCCGGTACCACCACTACCACCAGTAGCTAGAGTAGTGGGTGTACGAGTGCCGCTTGCACTGCTACCTCCACCATGGTTGTTGTGTTTTCCTCGGTGGCGACGATTTCCATCTCTAGTACTAGCAGGAGTGTCTGGGGTGGAAGATGGTCATGATTGTGGTCCACCAGCAGCTGGTGAGGGTGGACGAGGGGACTGTCCAGAGCCATAAAAGGTTGTGGCAGACCCAAAGCCAGTAGAGCCTCCTGCGGTGATCTCCTCAAGCTCAAAGTCAGACCATACCTTCTCGAAGGTAGGGGTGGCTCCAGACGGAGTAGCCACGTCCGTAGGTGACAATAGCGCTCATTCAGGCCCTTAAGGACCCGAAGAACGAGAGCGCTATCGGTGACCGGCTAGCCAAGATCACGTAGAGCATCTGCCATGCCTTTCATCTCCCGGCAGTAGGTGGAGACAGAGCGGTCACTCTTGACGGTGTTCTGGAATCGAGCGCTGATGTGGAGGGCTCGAGTCACGCGGTTCCCTAGAAAACATTGCTCAAGGACCAGCCAGGCCCATCGAGCGGTGCCACCACCACGCTGCCTGACGATGTCATGTAGCTCCTCCGACAGGGAGCCAAGGATCCAGGATAGGATCAGATTGTCCATGCTGATCCAGGAGACATCCACTGAAGAACCGTCCTGGTGGACGTGGTTGTCGAGGAAGAAACACCTCAGCGTGAGGAGCACCAGGTCACATCACCGGGCATATGAGATAGACTTGGAGCTGAGGACAACTGGCACGAGCATCCAGATGTTCTAAATCCTGGCGGCATGCGCATGAAGAGCAGCCACAAGTGAAGCAGAGTACGTACCAGCATCCGAGGGAGGCTCGTGGGCAGCACTCATTGGTCGGTGAGCACTCTCCTCGAGCTGGTGAGATAGAGCGGCCACGAAGGCACGCTCGTGCTCCAGGGCGAGAGCGAGTGCCCGCTCGCGCTCGCGAGAGGCAGCCAGAGCTGCGGCGATGTCAGAGGTGTCCGTCGTGTCGGTGCCGTATGAAGAAGTGGCTGCACTCTTAGCAGCGGCGCCAACGACTGGAAACGGGATCGGCAGGACAGCGGTCGTGGTGCCCCCGTCGATCGAGGCCGATGGGGGTAGAGTCACGTGACCCATAGGTACCTGCCATGAAAGCGATAGCGGAAGCGGGTGTCGAAGCGTCTGCAGTCGACACTTCCCCCGGGCCTGCTCAGGGCAGCTTGCGGGGGTTCTTTTTCGGAGGGGCTAGTTCTCTTGGAGGGTCTCGCGTGTTGGACGAAGGAAGGAGATGATTGACACAGAGATTTTTACGTGGTTCAGGCCGCCGGAGCGTAAAACCCTACATCCACGGGGAGTGCTTGGAGCACTAGTTTCCTTGAGTATGTGGATCACCTCCCGGAGTTGAGCAAAATGCCGAACCATTTGTAACATTGCCTACCCGAGCCTTTTATAGTCCAAGGCTCGGTCGGCTTACAAGGTGGGCCCGTGGGCTGATCTGCCCCTGGCCCAGGCCGGGCCCCCTTTCTAGAAGAAATCTGAGTTTAATCTTCTTAGAGATAGACTAAAAGATCCTTTTGTAATAGATTAGGACTCTTGTAAGGGGGGATATATATACAAGCCAAAAACACACCCAAATTGTGAGAGAGATCCATAAAGAAAAATTCCTCCACCTCTTGCCGTAGCCGCCTCTCTCCCTGCTGCAGCCGCCGCCCCCCTCTTCCTCTCCTAGGTCTGCGCCTCCCTCTCAGGAACCCTAGCTGCCTAGGGTTTCCAGCCGCTGCCCAGGTTCTCTCCACCGCAGCCTGCTGTTCCAGCCGCCTGCTGTTCCAGCCGGCACCTAGGGCATCATCTTCCCCAGCTGCTACCTCCCTCCTAAACCCTAGCCGCCATCAGGTTTGGTTCAGCACCATCAAAGTCTGAGTTCAGATTGATCTGCTAGTGCAGATCAGTTTGTACAGCAAGAACAGAGAAGTTTTGTGGCTCGAATTGCAACATTCGTGGCATCAGAGCCGGTTTCAACCCTATGCTGAATTCTGCAAGATGTCGTCTACACCTACAAGCAGCGGCAGCGCCATCAGCCATGGCACACCCTCACCGGCAGCTCGTGTGGTGAACACCGGGACGGGGTTCCCCATGCTCACCAAGACCAACTACGCGGAGTGGGCTGTCATGAAGAAGATCAAGCTGAAGGCACGGTTGCTTTGGAAGGCCATGGAGAAGGGAAACGTGAGCGAGCAGGAAGATATGATGGCGCTTGACATCTTGGTCAGCGCTGTTCCGCCGGAGATGATCACGACGATCGGAGAAAAGAGGATGACAAAGGAGGCATGGGACACAATCACCATCATGCGGGTCGGGGCCGACCGCGTGAGGAAGACAACAGCACAGCAACTCCGAAGGAGTTCGAAGACGCTGTCTTCAAGGATGGCGAAAGCGTGGAGGACTTCTCCCTCCGCCTGAGCGGCATATGCTATCACGGCTTGCGTCGCTAGGGGAGGAGATAGGAGAAGAGAGGGCCGTGGAGAAGCTCCTGCGAAGCATTCCAGAACGCTTCCAACAGATCGTGGTGGCGATCACGACACTGTTGGACGTGTCGACCCTCACCTTGTCGGAGGTGAAGGGGCGTCTCAGGGCGGCTAAGAACGCTTTCGACTCGACGCAGCGGAAGGGAGGAGTACACAACGGCCAGCTGTACCTCACTCGGGAGGAGTGGGAGGCACAGCGGAAGGAGGAGCGGTCCACCCAGTCCGCGGGTTCGTCTAAGAGGGGCGGCCGAAAGGGCCCGCCCAAGAAGAACGGAGACAAGAAGGGAGGTTCCGGGAAGGATATTCCGCGGGACCAGTGCGGGAAGAAGGGACACTGGGCCAGGGAGTGTCGGTCGAAGCCTAAGGAGAAGCCGCAGCAGCAGGCTTTCGTCGCAAAGGCGGAGGAGGAGGGCGCCTTGTTTATGACAAGGGTGGCCTCAGTACAGGAGGAGCCTGTACAGGAATGTCCTACGCGCCCACTGGAGATAGTGGAGGGACGTGTCTTCGCTCACCCTAACCCTAAACGTTATTAAGCCCCTAACCCTAATCCCATCTAAAAGACTAAATTGTCCCTCGTTATCCCCCTAATTACATAGTTTAACAAATGGAAGTGTGGCCATGGATCCAATGAAGGTGACAACAGTTGAGGCAAACCATCAAGGCACTAGAGGCTTTTTAGGCCTGGCAAGGTATTATCGTAAATTTATTGCTGGTTATGGAGCAATTGCGAAATCTTTGACAGTTTTTCTTAAGAATGAAGTTTTTGTTGGACCAAAGAGGCGGAAGAAGCATTTAATAACCTAAAGAAAGCCCTAACATCGGCCTCTATTTTGCAACTCCTAGATTTTAACAAGAGGTTTTATGTGGATTGCGATGCATCAGGTTTGGGTTTTGAGGCGGTTTTACATTAAGGAGAAGGTGCAATTGCCTTTTTTAGTCGTCCAGTGGCTCCTGAACACGCCAAACTTCCAGCATATGAGCGTAAGTTGATTGGGCTGGTAAAGGTTGTTCGATATTGGAGACCTTATTTATGGGGACGTGAATTTACGGTCATAATTGATCATTATAGTTTAAAATTCCTGTTGGATCAGAGACTAAGTACCATCCCTCAACACACCTGGGTTAGTAAATTATTTGGCTTTGACTTAACGGTGGAATACAGGTCAGGTAAGCATAATGGGGCAGCTGATGCCTTGTCACGTAGAAATTCAGAAAATGTATCACTTAGTTCATTATCGGAGCCACAGTTTTTAATATTTGATGATCTGCGACAAGAATTAAAAACTGATGCAGTGGCAAAAAATATGTGGGAACAGATCAGGTCTTAGAAGGCTCCTGAAGACTGAACTATAGTAGATGACTTGCTGCTTTTTAAGGGTAAGATATTCTTACCGGAGGAATCAAAGTTGTGGCCACAAATTTTGGCTCTAGCTCACATAAGACATGAAGGCTAAAAACCTTACACAGATTCAAGTCAAATTTTTGGGGTCCCAAGCTCACCAATGTATTAAAGAATATGTCTAAGGGATGTGGTTTGTCAGAAAAATAAGACAGGTCATCTTCATCCAGCAGAACTATTACAACCACTTCCTATTCCGTCGGAGATTTAGAGTGACATATCTATGGATTTAATAGAAGGGTTTCCTAAAGTGAGAGGTAAATCAGTAATTTTAACAGTGATACACAGATTTTTCTAAGTTTGCCCATTTTATTCCATTAAGTCACCCCTATTCTGCATCATCGGCTGCTAGAGTATTCTTTGAGAATATTGTTAAATTGTATGGCTTTCCTTGCTCCATAATGAGTAATAGGGACACTATTTTTACCAGCAAATTTTGGAAAGAATTGTTTTAGCATGTAGGAGTTAAAATAAAAATGAGTTCATCATTCCATCCCCAAACTGATGGACATTCTGAGATAGTGAACAGGGTGCTAACGATGTATCTCAGATGCTTAGCAGGAGACCCACCAAAGACGTGGCTACAATGGTTGTCATAGGCAGAATATTGTTATAATACTTCATATCAATCTTTTTTAAAAAACACACCATTTAGGGTGGTGTATGGAAGAGATCCCCCCACATTGTTGCTTTATGAACAAGGGAAATCTAGAGTGGCGGCAATAGATCAACAACTCTTTGATAGAGATGAGTTTTTGAAAGAAAATAAAGACAGATTATTGCAAGCTCAGGACACAATGAAACATTTTCATGATCAGAAGAGAAGATCTGAGGAAGGATCTTGGGTCTGGTTAAAATTACAACACAGAAAAGCTGCTGAGATTTCTAATGAAAAGTCATTTAAGCTGTAGCAGAAATTTTATGGACCATTTAAAGTTCTGGAGAGAATTAGAATGTTTCATATCATTTGAAGTTACCAGTTAAAGCAAGAATTCATGATGTTTTTTGTGTCTCTACTTAAAAAATTTGAAGAACCACCCCATCAGAAGTGGTACCATTACCAGATTGTCTTCATGGAAGGGTTATTTCTACTCCTGAAAAAATTATTAGAGCTCGTTTGAATCGAGAAAGATGGGAAGTACTAGATCAGTGGTTGAAAAAGCTGCTGCGGACACAACTTGGGAACTTTTGGATGAGTTCAAAGAGAAATATCTAAATTTTCAGATTGAGGACAAGTTGTTTGTAAAAGAGGGAGAATGTTACAGATGCATTTTATAGGCAGCGGTATAGTAGGCGTAAGAGGCTTAGTTAAATTGAATCAGATTAGGCGTAAGAGATAAAAATAAATAGAGATAGATTTCTTTAGTTGGAGTTGGTTATGGACTCTGTTTTATAAATAGTCCTAGTTGGAATAAAAGGGTGGGCGGCACCTGGGTCTACAAAAGGAGTCGCATAGCCTGTAATTCAGATAAAGAAAGGGCAGCCCAGTGCATGTAGCTCCCGCTTGCGCAGGGTCCGGGGAAGGGTCCGACTCACTTGGGTCTTTTGTACGCAGCCTTTTCCTGCATTTCTGCAAGAGGCTGTTTCCAGGACTCGAACCCGTGACCTCATGGTCACAAGGCAACAGCTTTACCGCTGCGCCAAGACCCCCCTTCATAGCCTGTAATTCAGATTATCAGAGAAATAAAGTTTTCTCTGCTCTCAGGCGCCGGCGCCAGAAAATCTGCAGCGGCGGCACCGTGGATTCTCAGCGCTATCCCTTGCTTTCTTCTCAATTCAGCTTGTTCTCGTTCTCTCCTTTGCGCACTCCAACCTGTTGAAATATAAGTGAATTGCCCACCCTTCCCCATCGGCTTAAGCTTTTCGGGTCAACCGGTCGGTGCATAGTAGCTTAACATGGTATCAGAGCCAGAGGTCTCGAGTTCGAATCCTGACGGGCGCGATTTATTAAAATAAATTGTAGCCAACTCCTATTCCACGTTTGCGGCCCAAGAGAGCCTGCACGTGAGGGGGAGTGTTGAAATATAAGTGAATTGCCCACCCTTCCCCATCGGCTTAAGCTTTTCGGGTCAACCGGTCGGTGCATAGTAGCTAAATAGTGGGATGTATTAGATGATGATAATACTGAGGTACAGGTCTGATTATATAGAGGAATTAGGAGGGGAAAAGGACTAAACTACACCTAACGCTAATCCCTCACTAATGACTAATATGTCCCTATGACACACACATAATCACAGTGTATAACACAACCCGAAGGAAGAATCCTAACAGATGGTAGAAGTGACTTGGTTGTAATGGTTGTCTGAGGATTTTGGTGTTTTTGTTTCTATGTTGACTCCTCTTTTGTTTGACAGTACACAAATGCTATCAGTATTGCTCACCAAACATATTTTGTTGATACTTTCTACACACGAGCATAGGTACACGATGGTGTTATTGCTTTTCAGTATGTGTCTTTAGAATTGTAGTTAATTGATTTCTTCACAAAAAGGCACAAACCAGAGCTCAACATAGATTTACCCCTCCACACTCAATGTTCTTGATCCACAAAGAGTTTGCAGCTTTTGTATTTTCGCCATTGCATAAATGGTTTTGTGCATATTTATATACATATTTACCTGTATATATTTGGGGTCTAGTATCTCTATTCAAGTATTTTTTGTTTCAGGATTGGGGGATCCGTTTACTTTATTCCACTTTTTAGCATTGTCAGCATAGCCCAGCCATAACATGATAAGTCTTATCAATATTTGAACTGGAGTTTCAGCTTTTTGGCTAAGATATACACTAATAAACAATGATAGCACTCTTATCAAACGAACCACATGCAACATGTGATTTGTAGTACTGAATGTTCAACAGGTAAATAGGCAGAGATTGTGACAGCGATAACATAACCATCATAAAACCATAGTACTAAGGTAAGGCTGAACTTGCACTGTACATTTGTACGATAGAAACCTAAAATGCTTAATGCCAATGGCATACCAAGTCTGTAGTTTCACTCTCAGCTTTTACATTGTCTGGAACTAGTGGAGCTTCAATAGAGTTCACCTTTCTGTAAGAGCAAGAAATCAAATTACTTTAGAGAAGTTACAGATAGCAAAGATTTCGAACAATTGTAGCAAACAATGTTATTAAATCGGTTCTGTATATATATTTGGTGACAGTGAAAGAAATCAAATTGGAAGTTATTGAGCAGATTAGCAACTACCGAGGTTCTTATGCTTGGAAAAAAGGGAAGTCTAGTGCACCTAGACCAAAGGGAGAATCAAGAAGCACGAACATCTAGGATTCCGAAAGAAAATTAGAACAATAGCTAAAATTTCACATCGTGGTAATTACATCTGTTAGACATTGTAATTATGTGTGCGTCACAGGGGCATATTAGTCATTAGTGAGGGATTAGGGTTAGGGGTAGTTTAGTCTTTTTCCCTCACCTAATCCTTATATAATCATCTATGTACCTCATTATTCTAATCATTCAATACAGCCACAATTATCCCTCTAATATGGTACCAGCTAGGAATTAATTAGGATTAGGGCCTAACTCTAACCCTAATGACCCAGCCGCTGCCGCCGCACTGTCCTTGTGCCGCCGCCGCCTTCGCCGGCGAGCCGACGCCGGAGCAGCCGCCGGCCTCGCCGGTGCGCCGCCCACCGGAGCCGCCGCCGCCGAGGTGCTGCGTGCCCGCGCAGCTGCGCCGCCGGTTGGGGCTGCTGCCGCCGCCACTGCTGCGCACCCCGCCCACGCAGCCGCGCCGCCTGGAGGGACCGCCGACGCTTCTCCAGTCCGCGCCGCCACGCCCTGGGCTGCCGCCAGATCCGCGCCCGGGCCGCCTGATTTCGGGCAGAGCCGGGGCGCTGCAGCCGGCGCCGCCTCGCAGCCGCTTTGGGCCGCCGCCTGGGCGCCGCCATCCTGGGCCACCGTCGGCGCCGCCGCGCCGCTGCCCTGGGCCGCCCCGCTGCCACCATGCGCCACCGGCGCTCCTGCAGCCCGCAGCGCTGCCACCCCTCGAGCCGCTGCTGCCGCCTGGCCCACCGTCGTCGCCTCTGCAGCGCCCCACGATGGCGTTGCTGCCTGGCCTGCAGCAGCTGCAGCCGCCCCTTGGGCCGCCGGTCCTGCAGCCCCCCACGACGGCACCGCCTGGCCTGCTGCCGCCCTGGGAGGTGCTTCTCGGCCGCCATCGGCTGATGTACCTGGATCGGGTGTTGCCTACTCTGTTGGCACCACCGTCGAGGGTCCGAGCGTGTTGTCTTCCTTCCCGGCGCCGCCAACGCCGGGGCATGTCGCGACCCGTTCTACATCATCGGTCTACCTGCGGGGTCTCACGCCGTCTGGCCCTGACTGGGTGGTGGACTCCGGTGCCTCGTACCACACCACCCGTGACGTCGGTATCCTCTCCTCTACCCGCCCTTCCCGTCCCTCTGATCCTTCATCTATCGTTGTTGGGAATGGGTCGGCTCTTCCAGTCACCTCAGTAGGTGACTCGGGTTCGCCGGATTCGTTTCAGCTACGTGATGTTCTTGTTGCTCCTGACATCATTCAGCACCTTCTTTCCGTTCGTCGTTTTACTACTGACAACCATGTTTCCCTTGAGTTTGATCCTTATGGTGTAACTGTGAAGGATCTTACTACTCGACGCATTCTCTTTCACTGTGATAGTATGGGTCCTCTATACACGATGCGTCTTCCTGCTTCCGCTCCGCCTCTTGCCCTGACTACGACAGCTTCTTCGACCATTTGGCATCGTCGGCTTGGCCACCCCGGTGTTGATGCTATGTCGAAGTTGTCTGGTAGTTTAGTGATTTCGTGTACTCGGGGTACTCATGAGTCTCTTTGCCATGCTTGTCAGTTGGGTCGCCACGTTCGACTTCCTTTTCCGCACTTTGTCACTCGTGTCGAGCACATCTTTGATTTGATTCACTGTGATCTTTGGACTTCACCTGTTCTTAGTGTTTCTGGATGCAAGTATTACTTGGTAGTCGTTGATGATTCTCCACACTATTCGTGGACTTTTTCCTTGCGACAGAAGTCTGATACTTTCGATACTCTTTCTCACTTCTTCGCTTGGGTGTCCACCCAGTTTGGGCGCACGATCCGTGCGGTCCAGTGCGACAACGTGCGCGAGTTTGACAACTCTACGTTCCGTGACTTTCTGCTTTCTCGCGGTGTTCAGTTGCGCATGTCATACCCGTACACTTCCCACTAGAACGGCAAGGCTGAGCGCATGATTCGGACCACCAACGATGTCATGCGCTCCCTGATGTTTTAGGCTTCTACCCCTGCTCGCTACTGGGCGGAGGCGCTTCACACTACCACCTATCTCATTAATCGCCTTCCTCCTAAGGCGATTAGTGCTCCCACCCCTCACTTCGCTTTGTTCGGCACCCATCCTCTTTACGACAACCTTCGAGTCTTCGGGTGCGCTTGCTACCCGAACCTCTCTGCCATAGCTCCCCATAAGCTTGTGCCTCGCTCGACTCAGTGTGTTTTCCTTGGGTACTCCCCTGACCATAAGGGGTACAGGTGCCTTGACCCCACCACCCGTCGTATCTTGATCTCCCGACATGTTGTCTTCGACGAGTCTTCCTTTCCCTTTTCCACCCCGTCCTCTGACTCCGTCACTGAGTTGGATTCCCTCTTCTCTACTGACCTCGAGGCCGCTCCTGTACAGCGACATTGTCGGTTACCTCTTGCAGGTTACCCACCCGCTGCGTCACGCACGACTTCGGCGTCTTCCACGCCACCTGTTGTGCCTTACGTGGCCCCGACGTCCCTGACGCCACTTGCTGCGCCACGTGCGGCACCGGCGTTCCTGATGCCACCAGCTGCGCCATGCGCGGCCTCGACGCCCCCGTCGTCACCCACTGCACCACGCGTGGCCCCGGTGTCCCCAACGACGCCTGCTGCGCCAAGCGCGGCCTCGGCGTCCCCGACATCGACTACTGCACCACGCGCGGCATCAGCTTCCCCGACATCACCTGCAGCAAGCCCGACGTCACCAGACGCACCAGGAGCAGCACCGACGACGACTTCTCGCTTTGCCGACCCCGTACTTGCCTACCAGTGACGAGCACGGGGGGGCGGCCCTACTCTAGCTACACCACGTGTGGCCCCGAGACGAGAGAAGGTTGTTGTACCCGAGCGCTCGTTGTACAACCCTCCTCTTCTCCACAGGGATCCTGGTCACGTCCACCAGATGGTGACTCGACGTGCGTCCGGGAGTCTTCGGCCAATTGAGCGCTTCGCCGGAGCTGCCTTCTCATCGACGACTTCTCCACCAACCAACTCTTCTTCGATCTCACCCATACCTACTTCTGTGCGTAGCGCCCTCGCCGACCCTCACTGGCGTCGCGCTATGGGGGAAGAGTATGAGGCTCTGCTTGCCAACCAGACATGGGACCTGGTTCCCCGTCCTGGTCATGGCAATGTTGTCACGGGCAAGTGGGTGTTCACGCACAAGAAGAAGGCGGACGGTACCTTGGAGAGGTACAAGGCTCGGTGGGTACTCCGGGGTTTCACTCAGCGCCCTGGAGTCGACTACGACGAGACCTTCAGCCCGGTGGTAAAGCCAGCGACGGTTCGTACCGTTCTGTCGCTGGCTCTCTCGCGTTCTTGGCCTGTCCACCAGTTGGACGTCAAGAATGCCTTCCTCCACGGTACACTGACCGAGACGGTGTACTGCAGTCAGCCGGCAGGGTTTGTTGATTCAGCTTACCCAGACATGGTCTATAAGCTGAACAAATCCTTGTACGGACTGAAGCAGGCACCGTGAGCCAGGTATAGCCGGTTCGCCTCCTTTTTGGTCTCACTGGGGTTCGTCGAAGCTAAGTCGGACACTTCGCTGTTTGTCTATCAACGTGGCAGTGACACTGCTTACCTCCTACTGTACGTCGATGACATTGTACTAACAGCGTCTAGTCCGGCTCTCCTTCGGCGCACCATTTCTGCTTTACAGCAGGAGTTCGCTATGAAACACCTGGGCCGTCTCCACCACTTCCTGGGCATTGCGGTCGAGGACCGACCAGACGGCTTATTCCTTCACCAGCGACAGTACTGCCTGGATATCCTCCAGCGAGCGGGCATGGCTGAGTGCAAGCCGTGCTCCACTTCAGTGGATACTCAGGCGAAGCTCTCCGCTACCGACAGGACACCCGTCTCTGACCCCACTACTTACAGGAGTCTTGCAAGTGCTTGCAAGTGCTCTTTAGTACCTCACCTTCACCAGGTCGGATGTCTCGTATGCAGTTCAGCAGGTGTTTCCACATGCATGACCCAGAGAGCCGCACCTCACCGCTGTGAAGCGGATTCTTTGGTACCTACGAGCTACCCTCGACTATGGCCTCCTCCTTCGACGTGACACGGCCTCCGAGCTGGTCGTGTACACTGATGCTGACTGGGCAGGCTGCTCGGACACACGACGTTCTACTTCTGGGTACGCCGTCTTCCTGGGCAGTAACCTCGTCTCCTGGTCCTCGAAGCGACAGCTCGTGGTGTCGCGCTTGAGTGCTGAGGCGGAGTATCGCGCCGTGGCTAACGGCGTGGCTGAGGCCTCCTGGCTCCAGCAACTGCTTCCGGAGCTCCACGCTCCTGTCGCCAGGAGCACCCTCATCTACTGCCACAACGTCAGCGCCGTGTACCTCTCCACCAACCCGGTCCAGCATCAGCGCAGGACGCATGTGGAGATCGACCTCCATTTTGTTCGTGAGCGGGTTGCACGCGGCGAGGTTCGGGTACATCATGTCCCGACGATGACGCAGTTCGCCGACATCTTCACGAAGGGCCTCCCGTCATCGCTGTTCTCCGAGTTTCGGTCCAGTCTCAACATCTGCAGTGGCTAGATTTGTGACTGCGGGGGGTGTTAGACACTGTAATTATGTGTGTGTCACAGGAGCATATTAGTCATTAGTGGGGAATTAGGGTTAGGGGTAGTTTAGTCTTTTTCCCTCACCTAATCCCTCTATATAATCATCCCTGTACCTCATTATTCTAATCATCCAATACAGCCACAATTATCCCTCTAATAACATCCATATTCCAGACCATGAACATAGGAGTATAGGACCATTTAAATGAAGTACATGAGTGCACTACTAAAGTAAGCATAGGTTATCCCATACTCAAACAACATGGCTCTTTCTAGTGGGTCCTATACCATGGAGCCTATACATCACATATTCACATGAATCTTTATGTCTCTGTAGAAACATTGGACGCTTTCAAACTTTTTAGTTATAATCCTAATTTCCCCGCAGCTATTGAATTGGTGGTTACAAAAATAAAGTAGTGGTTTAGCACTATATGAAATAAAAGAGCAGTCTGATGCACGTAGCTCCCGTTTGCGCAGTGTTCAGGGAAGGGTCCGACCCACTTTGGGTCTTTCGTACGCAATCTTTCCCTGTATTTCTATAAGATCATGTTTCCAAAACTAACCTGATGCTAAAAGAAAATTGAATAATTTAGAAAATATTTATAAACATGAAAAGTCCTAAGTAACAAGTTTGTAGCAAACCAAATACCTTTCATTACATGATCTCCCTACAATAGCAGACACGATAACAAAGAGTCCAAATACACTTGCAGTAGAAAATGACACAATCTCCACAAAAGATGTCAATGCCTGCAAATTATTACACAATAAAATCTCAAATTAGATGTTTCACTTAAATAATCACTGTTTCAAATTGATTTGTGCTTCATTTATAATACTTAACAGGTTAGACAAAAGAAACCCATATTACATTGTTAGTAAGTCCAGTGCTAGATTAGTTTTCAGTCTTTGATTTTCTGAATAATCTTTCAGTGTCGACAGAAATTAGTTGTTTGGATCAGTTAGCCGTTAATGAGGCTGTTGGTCAGAGTAGAACCAGTCTAACTGGGTTAGTTAGGACCTGGTCTGCAGGACTGATCCGACTGTTAAGGTCTGATCCTGTTTTCCAAGGAGATTAAGTCTTGTAATAGTCTCATGGCTGCAGTATAAATAAAGGGGTTTCACCCATCATTAGCTGCTCAGTTAAGCAGCACTAAATCCCTCAAGTGTTCCTGCATTTCTTCTGAGAAACGGAGGAGGAGAGAAGAGTGACTTAGCTGATTTTACCAACAATCGGTATCAGAGAGCCAGGTTATCATCCCCGGCAATGTAGACAGCCCCGTGTGCTTCCTAGTCTCCTCCCAGTCTCCATCTAGGCATCGGCCGCAGACACCATCACCCATCCGCCGCCGAGGACGGCAGGGCCGTCAGCTGAGCCCAGCTCCGGAGCGGATTGTGCGCGAGGTGAGTGAGCAATTCCCGCTACTCACGAAGACCAATTACACCGACTGGTTGTCGATGATGCGGGTAATGCTTCGTGTGCGCGGGTTGTGGATGGCCATCAACGTCGGCACTGATGACGAGATGGAGGATCAGATGGCCATGAAGGCATTGCTCCGCGGCGTTCCACTGGAGATGGCGTCGACATTGGCGGCCAAGCCCTCCGCCAAGGAGGCCTGGGATCATCTGGAGACGACCCGGATCGGCACCGAACGCGCGAGGACGGTGGCGGCACAGCGCGTCCGGCAACAGTACAAGAACGTGGCATTTCTCGACGGCGAATCGCTCGATGATTTCACGTTGCGCCTCGGGAAGATGGTCCATAAGCTCGAGATCCTCGGTGACCCGGAGGACCCTAGAAGGTCGCCGCCAAGTATCCCCGGGTGGTGCCAAAGGTACACACACGTCACCGTTGCAATTGAGTCGGTTCTTGACATCTCGACAATGTCAATTGAGGAGATCACCAGCCGCCTTCGAGCAGTCGAAGGTCGCGGTGGTGAGGAGGAATTGACCCCCGGTGGCAAGTTGTTGCTCACTGAGGAGCAGTGGCAAGCACGGTACAAGGAGAAGCAGGGACAAACCAGGTCCAAATTGGGATCCGGCAAATCCGTATCGAAGAATCGGAAGACGGGATCAAAGAAGAAGTCGCCCGACGATACCTGCCACATTTGCGGGAAAAAGGGGCACTCAGCGCGGGATTATCGTGCTTCGTGAAAGGAGCACGCCAATCTCACCAAGGAGGAGGAAGAGGAGACCTTGCTCATGGCGCGAATTGCCGGATTCATCGTCAATTCCTCACCGGAGGATGTCGAGGAGGGTTTCCAACTCCATGAGCCTGAGGCCCATGGTTTCTTGGCTCGAACACCAACAATAAGCACCTGGAGGGGTGGTATATTGACACCGGCGCCACAAGCCATATGACCGGGAGGGCAAAGGCGTTCTCTGACCTCGATCATACGGTACAGGGGACTGTGCGCTTCAGAGACGGGTCCCTTGTCCAAATTCGGGGGCGCGGGACCATTTCCTTCATCGGCAAAACAGGGGAAGTGATAAAGCTTGTCGGCGTCCTTCACATTCCTAGCCTTAAGAACAACATCATCTCCCTTGGTCAATTAGACCAGAATGGGAGCAGGGTGCTGATCGAGAAGGGTACTCTCCACATGTGGGATCGACGCCATCGACTTCTCGTCAAAGTCGAGCGTGGCGAGAACAGACTGTATGTTCTGCACGCCGAGGTTGCTCAAGGAATGAGTCTAGGTGTTCGACACCACGAGGATGGAGAGCGTTGGCACGTGCGCAATGGCCACATTGGCTACGACGCATTGCGCCTGCTGAGCAAGGAAGGAACAGTGGTGGGGCTGCCGGAGATCGGGAAGAACAGTGTATGCGATGTGTGCGCCATCACCAAGCAGCGTTGAGCTCCGTTCTCACCTCGATCAACCTTCAGAGCCGCAGGTCCACTTGAGTTGGTTCACAGAGACCTCTTTGGACCGATCAAGCCGGCGACGCCGGGTGGGCGCCACTACTTTATACTTCTCGTCGACGACGCCACTCGATTCATGTGGATTAGAGTAATCTGCACTAAGAGACACGCCGCGTCGGAGATAACGAAAGTGAAGGCTATCACGGAGCTGGAGGTGGGACGTCCACTGCGCGTGTTGCGCACGGACAATGGTGGGGAGTTCACGGCGATGGAATTCGCCGAGTACTGCGCCAGAGTAGGGATGGCAATGGGTCAGGTTCGGGTCGGGTGGAGCAAAAACCCGTCCGAAACAAAAAAGGTTGCAGGTAAAATTTGAAACCCGCACCCGTGGGTGAAAATTCGCACCCGCACCCGTCGGGTTTCGGGCGGGTTTCGGGTGCCCGTCGAGTTTGACTTTTTTATAAACATACTAGAACATTTAATAAAATAGGTCTAAAAATCATCCATTTTGAATGACAATACAACAAAAATGTTAAGTTACTTATAAAGATTATAAATTTAGGTCTTGATAAGTAAGATGAAATAATTAAATAATATAACACAATCGAATTTGACTTTAAAATTATAAACATAAATTATTTCGAGTACCCGTCGGGTACCTGCGGGTGCAAAATAAAACCCACACCCGCACCCGCGACAAGTCAGGTCGGGTGCGGGTTAGACCTGCGGGTGGAAAATCCCACCCGAACCGGCACCCGTCGGGTGCAAAACCCATCGGGTACCCGCACCCGTGGGTGGGATTGTCATCCCTACGCCAGAGAGGCAGTCCAGAGAAAATTCTCGGCGCTGTACACACCCCAGCAGAATGGCGTTGTTGAACGCCGAAATCAGTCTATCCTCACCATGGCTCGAGCTGTGTTAAAAGAGAGGAGGATGACAGCACGGTATTGGGGGGAGGCGGTCACCACTGCCGTTTTCCTCCTCAACCGAGCGCCGGTGAAGGCATTGGAAGGGAAGACCCCCTATGAAGCCTAACACGGACGCAAGCCGTCAGTGAGCTTCTTGAAGACCTTCGGTTGCTTAAGTTTTGTCAAGGACAAGCGGCCGGGATTGAGGAAGCTCGACGACCAGAGCTCGCCGGTGGTCCTCATCGGCTATGTTGAGGGATCAAAGGCCTTCAAAATGCTCGACCCAAGGACCAAGAAGGTAGTTGTCTCCCGTGACATTATCTTCGATGAGAACAGAGGATGGAATTGGGGAGGAAGCTCGCATGAATCGGCGGCCGGTGAGCAGGAATTCTCGGTGCAGTTCTACTCCGTTGCCCAGCGGCAAATCCAGAGGTGGAAGGCGTGCCGCAAGAGGAAGAGCCTGCATCACTGGCGACGCAGAAGGCGGCGCAACCAATTCCAATCACTCCGCTGTCACCAAAAGGTCCCATCAAGCTTGAATATGCAACACCTATCGACGGCGATGAAGACCGGCTCGACGCCTAGCATGACGAAACACCAATTTATTATCGCCGAATGGACAACACATCACCGATGCTGGTCTAGCGCCGGGACGGGCGGAGAGGAATCTCCTAGCCCCAAGGCGCGGGCGGACGCGGCGGATTCGGGAGGAGCTTCAGTTAGCCGCCGAGGGGGCAGAGCCGGCGACATTCACCGAGGCGGAAGAGGATTCGGCCTGGCGCGTGACCATGAAGGAGGAAATCTCAATTCGCGAAAATCAAACTTGGGAATTGGTGGAATTGCCGCATGGTCATCGTACAATTGGGCTCAAGTGAATCTTCAAGGTCAAGAAGGATGAGACGGGCGATCTATTGCAGAGGAAGTGATCGTGGGCGGCTTGTCTTCGGAGTGTACGTAGATGATTTGATCATTACGGGCACGACTCCAAGTGAAATTGATCACTTCAAGGAAGAGACGAAGAACCAATTCAGAAAGGCGGACCCCGGATTGCTCTCATTCTATCTCGGATTGGAGGTGCAACAGAGCTCAGCCGAAATTGGAATCTCACAGGCACGCTATGCAGAGAAGATCGTGGAAGACGGAGGTATGGCGGGATGCAGTTCGGCACAAACGCCGATGGAGCAAAGGCCCCGATTGAGCCGGGATAGTCAAGCGAAGGAAGAAGACGCAACACTGTACCGGAGTCTAATCGGGAGTCTCCGGTATCTGGTCCACACCCGCCCAGACCTGGTGTTCGCCATCGGCTATCTCAGTCGGTTTATGCTGCGCCTGACAGTGGAGCACATGACGGCCTTGAAGCGTGTTCTACGCTACATCGCCGGAACAATCAATCTCGGCTGCTTCTACCACCGGAGCCACAGCGGAGCAAAATTGATCGGGTACAATGACAGTGACTACGCTGGCGACGTAGACAACATTCACAGTACCTCCGTAGTATTGTTCTTCTTCGGTTCAAGCCTGGTCAGCTGGCATTCGCTCAAGCAGCGAGTGGTGGCGATGTTGGCGGCAACCTCGGCTTCGACACAGGGAGTCTGGCTGGCTTGGTTACTAGCAGACTTGAAGGAAGAAGAGGTGAGGACAGTGGAGCTAAGGGTGGACAACAAACCTGCCTTGGCTCTCATGAAGAATCCTGTTTTCCATGCACGCAGCAAACATATCAGGGTCCGGTACCACTATGTAAGGCAGTGCATTGAAGATGGAAGCATTCAAGTGAAGTTCATCAATTCTAGTGATCAATTGGCAGGCATAGGGACTAAAGCACTGGGGAGAGTGAAGTTCTTGGAGCTGCGATCAAGGATTGGTATGACTCAGCTGAAAACAATCACAAAGCACAAGACTTAAGGGGAGAAATGTTAGTGAGTCCAATGTAGATTAGTTTTCAGTCTTTGATTTTCTGAATAATCTGTCAGTGTCGACAGAACTTAGTTGTTTGGATCAGTTAGCCGTTAATGAGGCTGTTGGTCAGAGTAGAACCAGTCTAACTGGGTTAGTTAGGACCTGGTCTGCAGGACTGATCCGGCTGTTAAGGCCTGATCCTGTTTTCCAGGGAGATTAAGTCTTGTAACAGCCTCATGGCTGCAGTATAAATAAAGGGGTTTCACCCATCATTAGCTGCTCAGTTAAGCAGCACTAAATCCCTCAAGTGTTCCTGCATTTCTTGTGAGGAACGGAGGAGAGGAGAGAAGAGTGACTTAGCTGATTTTGCCAACATACATTACAGTCATCATAAAACAGCAGAAACGATAGAAGTGTTCAGAGCTCATATTAGCAACCAAGAACAAGAAGCATCTGTATAATGATTCTGTGGACACTTTCTTTGGGAAACAATACCGCAGTAGGAAGAAGTCGGAAGATAAAAAGTGGCTGAGTCAAGTCCAAATAGATTAGAGTTCCTTACTAAATTGAATAAGTGTAGTTAGACTTGGGTTGTTAGAGATATAGTTCAGCTAGACATTAAGTTGTAACAGGATTACTAGTTCTAATCCAATAGTAGTGTATTAGGAGTACCGGCTATGTAATGTCAGCCAATTCAAGGAATAAAGAAAACAGTTAAACCTCAATTACTCAGAAGTCAGAGCCTCTACGGCGGGCGAGTTAGGTTTAGCTGCTGGCTAAATTCGTCCAAAACCACGCCATGTCAAATAGAAACTTAAACCGGGTACCTTAGGTAATGTAAGCTTGTATTGTAAATGAGGTATCTCTAGAAGAACTTTCAAAATCCAGCTGAAGCACATGATTGGGTTGCAGATGATTTCAAACCAAGGCCCTCCAACACATACGAAACATACAGACACCTATTCCATGGCAAATTTCAATAAGTGCATCTGTCCATCCATTTATATAACTGTGAAGATAAAAATATCATTATAGTACTCAATCTCTTACCCATGTAATAAGCTGGGAGAATTGGAAGAATATTTCATAGTTCTCAACATCGTTTGAATCAAATTTCTTCTTCATAAGCATAGCTAGTCCAAGCAATGAAAGACAAGCGGCAAAACCAGGAACACTAGATACAACCAACTTAGATGAACCGCTCCTGCCATTCTACAGTAGTAGCAATAACCGTATAGACAAAACAACAAGGTATAAATAACTGAGAACAAAATATTAAATACGACTGATTATAAAGTAACAGTCAACGCAAGCAAACAACCGGTAACCTGAGACTATTTCTCCAGGGTGTTAGAAGATAAATTCGTTTAAAAAGGGCATACCCAGTGCTGAAAGCTCCCACACATTGTGGGGTCTGGGGAAGGGAATTTCTAGACAGCCTTCCTCTTGCTTATTTTGCAAGGAGGCTGATTCGAACCCAGGACCTCCAGGACACAAGTGGAGAGACTCTACCACTGCGCCAGGCCTGCGCCAGGCCTGCCCTTGGACCAGTTGTTGTTGTTGTGTATTCAGAGGTAATTTAATATGTTTAACACTAAAGGCCAAAATGACAACAGTGATGCATTATTTTTTATTACCGAAATACAACAAATCATCCGATTATTTGCGTTTGAAGACAGTAACCCCAGATAGCTAGTACTACAAAAAACGGTAATACTATATCTTATCATTGTGCCAGTTAAGTAATAGAATTTTCTGAGATACTGCTCACTTGTTTGGAACAATCATTTCGTCTACGTGAATAACATCAGTTACCAGCTATATTCTGAACCAAAAGAATTTGCTAGTTCAAACATACATCAATGCCTTGTCTACTCACAGATATAATGGGTCAACTATAAAACTCGCTCGTCCAATATGTTGATTGCACTGACATACTTCACCAGCCTATGCTATCAACTTCCCATAAGAGTGCTTAAACAGACCACTCACTCGGAGAAACTAAGCAACAGCGCAAAAGGCAGGGGAGCAAAAGCAGAGCGAAATCAAGTACCCGGGTCCTCGGCGCGTTCCTCTTGGAGAGGAATAGCGCGACGGCAGCAGACGCGACGACCACGTTCCCGGCAAGCCCCAGCACCGTGCGACGACGAGGAGAAATTAAGGACAACAACAAAACAATAAGATGCCTAGACGCGTCCGTCAACACAGACGGCCAGCGCGGCAGCCTGCACGCGACGAACCGACTGCAACCCACCGGAGCCGAAACCAACGACAGACAACCTAAGGATATAAATCCGCGAAGCACGGCGCGAAACGCCTCCCATCCCAGACCTGCAACGGGAGGTCGCCCCCCCGGGGGGGAAAATCAGGGCGGCCGCCAAAAACCGATCACAAACTCAAAACCCCCAGCGGCGCCGCCCGCCGCACGCGAGCAGGCGGGGGTTTGGCGAGGGTTTAGCAGGCGCACCGTGGGATCGCCGGGGCAGAGGAGATCCATGGCGGGGGCCGGGAGGGAGGGAGGCGGCGCGGCGGAGGATCCGCGAGCGCGGTTCGGCTTCGAAGCGGGCGGCGAGTTGCGAGTGGGCGAGCGGCGGGGTGGAGTGGGGTGGTGGTGAGTGGTGACCGCCTCACCCGGTGGTGACCAGCGAACGTGGCCTCGCCTTTTAACACGGCCGTGCAGCGAGGGGCGTGCCGTCGGAGGCCCCGGTGCAACGCTCCTCGACGCGATCGCTCTCCGGTTCCCTGACGAGTGGGGTCAAACGTAATAGGGACCCACGTTCCTAGCAGGGTACGAACCGGAGAAGGTGAATTTTTTTCCTGCGTCATCGCGAGGAGAAAAGCAGTACGACCCGTGCGAGTGTGTGATCCAGCCGTCCGTTCGGTGCCCTACGGCGGAGATAAAAAGGCGGCCATCGTGCGACGTCGCTTTCCAGTCCCCCTCATCCCGAAACGGACGACGGGCCTCGCCGTACTCGCTCCTTCGCGCCAAGGCGGCGGAGTTGGATGCCATCTGTTTAACACCAAGTGACGTGGTGGAATACAGGTTCCCCGTCCATGTTGCACCAAACCAAACGCGCGACAACCTGACACGGTGTCACGTTGTCATCGGTAAGATAATGGATTCGCTGGACGGTTGGGATCACTGCTGCTCTAACCACATCACTCTTATTAAATGGCGGAGAGCTGCTTTTGCTTTTGGATGACCGGAGATCGTTCGCATTGTTGGGAGAGTGGTCTCGCTTTAGCTTTTCGGGCTTTGGTTTTTTTTACTCCTGTCGTGCGACTCACGTGGCGCGCGAATCGTGGGAGGCCGTCCAGGTTCTGATCAGCCTGCTCAAGAACGGCCCGTTCAAAGTTGGCCCAACGTACCGACCAATCGCGCGCGGGCTGAACCCCGAACGACCTCGGCCCAGTATGAGCGGTCCGAGGAGCTGAAGTGAAGTTGGCTGGATTTGGAAGATGCATGTATAGATTCTATTTCTTCTTCCAGAGCTACTGCTACTGCTACCCCGTCAAACGTAACGTGGCCATACACCTGCAACCGAAAACCCGTGTCAGCTGCTAGATGTAGACCTTAATTTTACAGGCGTGTCGTGGTGGAGGTTAGGACGTTAGGTCTACCTGGAAGGATCCCGGGCCTTCTGATGTCGTCATCGAAGCTCAGGGGCCTATGCTGCTAGATATACGGCTTCCCGACTGCTGCGACACACTGATCCACGATGTCTATATCCCACCTCATACATACAAGCATCTGCTTGGAATCATCGTTTGGCTATATTGCCGGCAGACAAGGGATCTTTGGGCTGCTCGTGCCGGTTCTTCCTGAAGCTACTGAGTCGCTCTGTCTTGATTGGAGTTCCTGAAAGAAGAGCTGGTGGACAGGATTGTCTCACGGCTACACAGGGCTTCTGGTTCCCTCCAAGCCGCCCGCTCAGACTGCTTGTTACGACGTTGAACTAGTTCAGGCACTCATCAGTCGATATATGAGGCGCGCCGAAGAAGCGGCGTGCGTGTGCTGGTGGGCGTCCGACACCGCCTCATGCTGCGTGGCCCTGTGTCCATCACCATCAGCGAGGATGCGAGTGGACTGGGGTTGAGGGAACCGGATCATCTGACGGCAAGTCAATTGACATCGTAGCTGTCATGTGGGCCCAGCGATGTACGACCCACATGTCAGCGAACCGTTACGATCTGACGTTAAGTCGGTCGAGCCCCACTACGCGATGGTGACGTCTGCACCGGGAAACGAAAAGCAAGGATGGGTTAACAAGGATCTCATCTGCACGTACGCACTGCAGGTCACAAGCGACGAGCCCTGGGAGGCTCGGACCTTTTCCGGTCTTGGTTTCAGAGATGCCTGGCTTGCTTAGCAAAGCGGCCAGCCATGTACCCGTCCGTCGGCGACGGCGACACCGGCGACTGGGCGAGGTGGTTGCTTGTCCCATCCGGCCGGCCGTCCGTCCGTCCGTCCAAGAACGCGCCCGCTCGAATGGCTTTTCGTTCGGCGCTCGCTGACGGCAGCCACGCGGGCAGGGGAAACGGCCGAGCCAGCAGCAGGCGACGCACGCACGCGCCCATGCGGCGACGGACGGAACGGGGCACGGAACGGTTGTTTCGTCCACAAAAATTACGGTTTAAACTGTGGTACCTCTTGGAGGATGGAAAGAAAAAAAAGGGCTCAACTAATTGATTAACTTTGCTCTGTAAATCAAATGGCGGCATGCACATGTACCACGACGGCCGGCGGCATTGCTTGACATTATTAGCATGGCAATTGTACAGGGCGTCGAGGAAGCATGCATGCACGTGGTTCAGGAACGCAGCACGGAATCGTCCCGGCGGCAGCCTAGGGATCAGCTGGAAGAGAATCAAGCAGAGCGGCCTGTTACCTCTCATCGGCCGACAAAGTACTGAAACTGTCCTGACGATAATAGTTCTGAAACAAAGAGAGTATAATTATTTAACACTGCTAACCTGGATCCCCTTTCAGAACGAACAGCGTGCGGACACTTATGCTTTGACATAGCTTCTGGATCAGCTTTTTTTTATAAAAATAAACTGAGTATGTCAAACATCATACTTTCCCAGCAGCTTATTAGTTCATCTGTTGTTTTAATAAGTTTAATCTGTGTCAGCTGTCAGATCGTCATTCACAGCATTCCTTTATTTTTTGCACTTGGTGGTGAACGCGGGACAAGATAGGATTAGGAGAGCGATAAATACGATGATCAATGTCAGCGCAGGTTAATAATACTCCATTCTATAATATTTAACGTTGAGAGAACTAAATTTAATTCTGGCAAATAAAACAGAACAGAGAAGTACTAGCGCGTCACGCTAGACACCACGCCCCTCGGCGAACGATCTCATCATCAGCCGACCCGAACCGAACAAGGCTACCAAACGCTGGCGCTCCTCGACTCCTCGTCTATAAATACGGCAACAAAAGCACGCGGATCGGACGACGAGCGACACGGGGATAGGAGAGCCCTACCACACCCAGCCCTCGTCCCTTCTCGCCAGCCGCCAAGCCTCAGAAACCCAGTAATAACTAATAACCATGGCCTTCGTCAGTGACGCCGCGGCGGCGCCCGGGCGCGGGCAGACGGTGTGCGTGACCGGCGCCGGCGGGTACGTCGGCTCGTGGATCGTCAAGCGCCTCCTGGAGCGGGGGTACACCGTCCGAGGCACCGTGCGCAACCCCGGTACGCGCACCTACATATCCGCCGCCGCCGCCGTCGTCGTCGTTGTCGATGTATATATAGATGGGTGGGTAGAACTACGGATTGATTGGTTCCGTTTGGCGACGCAGATGACGCGAAGAACGCGCACCTGAGGGCGCTCCCCGGCGCGGCGGAGAGGCTGGAGCTGCGCCGCGCCGACCTGCTCGACGCCGGCGCGCTGCGGGCGTCCATCGCCGGATGCCACGGCGTGTTCCACGCCGCGTCGCCGGTGACAGATGATCCGGTAAGTGTGTGGATGGATGTGGCCCCGTAACGGTAGACGTAACCCGTAATCACGCCCAAGTAAATCAATTTCGCATATGACAACCCGGACCGGACCGGGCCGGATTCATGTTTCCAAATCCCTCTTATTACTCCTGGAGACGGGCGTGGGCCCACTCCTCGGTGACTCCAGCCTTTTTAACACGGCGTGCGAGCTTCACCTATTGAAAGCGGCGCGCTGCAGCTCATCAGCGGCTTCGTTTTGCCTGCGCGCAGGAGGAAATGGTGGAGCCGGCGGTGCGGGGGACGAGTTACGTCATCGACGCCGCGGCGGAGTCCGGCACGGTGCGCCGCGTCGTGCTGACATCGTCGATCGGCGCGGTGGCCATGGATCCCAACCGCGCGCCGGACGCCGTCGTCGACGAGTCGTGCTGGAGCGACCTCGAGTTCTGCAAGAAGACAAAGGTACGTATTTATACGAGCGCTAATAGCCGCTGTTGCACTAATCACGGACGCTAGCTGGCCATTAATTCTATGGCAGCAGTATGGCCCCTATTACCTAGCTCATCGACCTGACCTGAGTTGCGTGGTGACGTCACTCAGAACTGGTACTGCTACGGCAAGACGGTGGCGGAGCAGGCGGCGTGGAAGGCGGCGGCGGCGCGCGGTGTGGACCTGGTGGTGGTGAACCCGGTGCTGGTGCAGGGCCCGGCGCTGCAGCCGTCGGTGAACGCGAGCCTGATGCACGTGCTCAAGTACCTCAACGGGTCGGCCAAGACGTTCGCCAACGCCGTGCAGGCGTACGTCCACGTCCGCGACACCGCCGACGCGCACGTCCGCGTCTTCGAGGCGCCCGCCGCCGCCGGCCGCTACATCTGCGCCGACGCCGTGCTCCACAGGGAGGACGTCGTCAGGATCCTCCACAAGTTCTTCCCCGAGTACCCGGTCCCCGAAAGGTCAGTAAAACTCAGTCTCGATCGATCCTGTCTCCATCGGCATGCATGCCCTGCATGCCGAATGTGTCTGCCTTCTGGAAGAAACGGACAAAAGCAAATCTTGCATTGGTCAAGGGATAGTGCTCACGCGCTAGTTTGTTTGAATTTGATGAGTTGCGAATTTGGACATGAGTAGCCCTCAAGTGCGGTGATACCAATTTGTCAACAAGGCTCACAGGGTTAGCGCCACCGCGGTGGAGTTACGTAGCATATACTGCAGAACTGATTGTGAAATCTCTTGACGAGTCTTACGCTCATGCGATCAGGTCCAAAGGCTGAGTGCGCTAAATGTTCTCTGGTGAAGACTTGTTCATCTCAAACCTCTTTAAACGTTCTCTCCTTGATTATAAGTATTTGAATAAATTGCATAAACCACTCCATATGTCCCTTAGAGTTTGAGATTCTTATCCTAAGTATTTTGACTTTGTTGTTTTGCCTATGTACTATTAGATCGTTGACAAACTTGGTTTTTAGAACGAGAATCACGTGTGAATAGTTCAGTGGTTCGGAGAGTTACCGTTTCTTCGAGAACGCAACAGAAGATAATCCGCCTTTCGTTTTTTGGGATGGAATATCGCTCACCTTCCGTTGTTCTTGCATTGCAGGTGCTCTGACGAGGTGAACCCGAGGAAGCAGCTGTACAAGGTGTCCAACGAGCGGCTCAGGGAGCTGGGAATGGAGTTCACGCCGGCGGCTCAGGCGCTCTACGAGACCGTCATATGCTTCCAAGAGAAGGGCATCCTTCCCGTTCTAGAGCCGTCGTCCCCACAGAAGCCAACCCCTTGAGTTCATGGTGACGTTGCAAGCTACTGCAGTGGCTTATGTCTTGGACCTGTCAAATAGGTGAGTGATGGAAACTTTGTATCTGTGACCCAAGTGTCAGTTGCATGGACTGTTGCAATTATAATTAGCAATGGAAACTACTGTAATGGTGGCTACTTTTGTTCTCCACAACCGATTGAGTGGAACGATGATATTATGTGTTCTCATTACATACTAATTACTCACTTCGTTCTGAAATAAATGATATTTAGGATAAGAAATCTAATTCAATTTGAACTAAATTAGCTGTACTAAATATCATTTATTTCAGAACAAGGGAGTACATTGGTAAAAGTATGCAAGTTGTTAAAAATATTTCTTAAGACTCACTAATTAGGTGGAGAGGTTTTGTTTCACACTAAATAAAAAATGTAAATATCTAAGTTGATTTTAAAAAGGGGAAATTGGTTTCCTGATCCAAATGTAAATTATCACGGTTTTAGATATTTATGATCGAACTAAATCAAAAGGCCACCTCGTCTCGCCTGAGCCAGCCAGCTTCTCTTGTTACTTTAGCTTGCATCTACGGAGCATCGAGGCAGGTCAGCCGAAGCCCAATCCAGGCAGTAGCCAGGCTTGTAACGTGAGACAATTAGCTTGATCTGAACGGAAGAGGCTTAAATCGTGCAGTGGCGAACTCAGTTCGAGCAGTGACAGACGACTCGGCTCCATTCAGCAGGGGAAGGCCGTTCCGATGGAGAAAGCTCCAGTCTCGCGGGGACCAACTCAATTGTGGCTGCCATGAGCTGGATTCGCGTGGAACGAGCTCGATTCGACGAAGGAACGAGTCGATCTAGCAGAGGATGCTCGAACTGTACAGTAGCCTGCGCGGTGGGCGCCGGGTTGGCAGCGGCCTGAGCGCGCTGCGAGTCGTGCGCGGTGAGCGCCAGGTTGCCAGAGGCCTGAGCGCGCTGCGAGCCGTGCGCGGCACCGACAATGAACCGAACCATCGCGAGCTCGGGCTAGGCAGCGGCTGGGGCGAAGCTTGCCCTGGCGTGGCGGCGGGCCTCGAGCTTCTTAGCTTCTTGCTGGAGCGCCCGGGGCGACGGACGTGGGCGAGCCAGCGGCGCGATTTTGATGGCAGGACCGCTCGCGACGGGCTGCTCCAGTCTTCTCCGTTTTCGCAGGGTGGCGCTCCTGGCCAGGCCAGCTATCGGAGCCTCGGAGGAAGAAAGCAGTGTGCGGGGCAACGGCCAGGAGATGTTAAAAAATAGGCTGGCGAAGTGACGACAGGGCAAACATGAGGGACGCGGAGTGGTAGATTTATTAACGGAAAGATTTTCCACTACCGATCGAATTCGATGGTAAATCCGTAAAACTATAATCTTTGATGTCAGAAAACTATCTTTTAAAAAAATAAGAATTCAAGCTAATGCAATGAATGTATAAAAGAAAGCGCATACGTTGATATAATGGAATACTGATATATGGGGGTCTTTGTTTATTATAATAATTATGGTTATATGTAACTTTTTGATGCAGAGACTGAAATATCAGTATATTTCTTTTTCTTAAAAATATACTACATTTTTTCTACCCATTCGACAAAAGTCAACTGCACAAACGATGCACAATCTTGTTTTTTTGAAGAGTTTTACGAAAATAGGATTGCACTCAGAGCGTAGGTTCAAAGAAAATACTAATTTCAAATGTATAAAATCAAAAACTCTAAATAAATATAGGGCATGTTCATATAGCTCATATACAAGAGTGCCACAGAAGTTACTCCTGGACGAGATATGAGTAAAAACACAACCAGGAAATTTCCGGTCATGGCGAAGTTTAGCTATTGAATCTTTTTAATGCTAAAATGCTCTGTCTGTACATGCCTACTCTGACATCTCGAACCTATGTATAAGTCGTTCTCAAAATCAAGATGCTGGCATCATGAGTGAACGTCTCCCCTGCGCGGCAAGTTCAGCAAAGAAGAGCAGCGGCTCTTCCTGACCGGCTTGGCGCACCAGCAGCCGAACGCATGGCGGTCATCAAGAGCGCGCCGATTTCGAAGATCCAGAGTCTTGTGGACCCGCATAACAGCACCCCCCCGTAGATCGTGATCGCAGGTTTGCCGAAATGAACTTTAGTACATTCTTAAATCTGGACAACCATAACTCTTTTTCATAATGTCGCTTTAGTACATGTATGTAAATATACTATGTGGGCAGTTCTCCACCGTCCATGGATCAGGGTGCCCCCAGTTTACAGTAGAAGCAAGCCGTGAACTCGTTAAACCTGCAGCTCTGTTGGTTGTGATCGTGTTTCAACCATTCCAGCTTCCATGATGCTATCGTCGAACATTGGCGGGCTAGAAGGAGCGCTGCTTGAGGCTCCATCTGACAGAAACACATCTGAGTTGTTGTCAGACCATTCGCCGCCTGCAGCGTCTTCACCTTCTGCATCTTGAAAATTAGATGAATGCGTTTCTGGATTGGGTTCGTTCTCGGTTTTCTCCACCACCTCTAGTCCGTCCCCTGTCGATGTATCCTTCAAGAATTGACCATCTTGATAGTTTGGTCTAGGTAACTCAGGTTCGAGTGACAATTTCTTGTTGGAAAAATAATCTTTGCCAACCTCCAACTTCGGTACAGAATAATGGCCATCTGCTGGTTCTATCTCATGAAATTGGACAGGTCTGCTATCCAGCAAGTTATGTTCGACGGTGATGTTGCTGACTTCTGTTTCTTCTAGAGGTATCACATTGAAGCCATCATGCTCGCTGCATAATTCCTTCTGCCCTGATATATCTTTTGTGATTTGACCTCTTGTGCTTGACCAATCCAGATGACTGAAGAAATCATCAACC
This sequence comes from Neostapfia colusana, assembly GCA_030760725.1. Classification (NCBI taxonomy): domain Eukaryota; kingdom Viridiplantae; phylum Streptophyta; class Magnoliopsida; order Poales; family Poaceae; genus Neostapfia; species Neostapfia colusana. The sequence continues at coordinate 2,366,954 of JASWHV010000001.1, read as the reverse complement.
TTGGAAAGGCTTTCTTTATCCTCACTAGATAACTCAGATGTACGAATTGATGTGATCATGTCCATATCCGAAAATATGGCCTATAATTACAAGGGAACAAACATGAGATGTGAACTTATATAGAGGAGAAAGCTGCGGCCAGTTATAATGCAATTTATAGTGTAAGACTTATCCAACTACCTCAACTCTGAAATCCGCAGGAAAGCGGTGTTCTGTGTCCCACAGAATATCAATTTGGCCCCGATCGAGTAGCAACAAATTATCTTCAACAAAGGCAGTGCTAAACATGGCTCTGAACATCATAACTTCATGTTCACAGTCCTCATCCAGGCTGGTGCACTCCATTACTACGTCTCCTTGAACCGGACACTGAACATTAACCTTGATTATTTCACAATCTTCCTGAATTTTCAATCAAGAAAATATTAATACATTTCAATTCAGTACATCAAGCATTCAAGCTTGAAGATATCTTACAAAGATTAGTGCAGATATCAACTATAAACTTTCCAGTCAAATATGCACCTGTTTTACAAATTGAAGAAATGGTACAAAATAAAGTAAATAACAAAGAAGATAAAGGTATGTTTCCAATATCAAACTTATTATTATCTAATCAGAAACCAAATTGAACAGAACTTGTAATATTGCAAGTATTTTTTGGATACATCAGAAAGAATGTTAAACTGTGAACTTCTGAGCCAACACATTAAAGATAATATCACATACATAGTGCAAAAGATAGTATGCATTTTATGGTAAGTTGATACCAAACAAAATAATACCTGCGTGTAATGCTCAACAGAATCACTTGTCTTGACATTCGAAAAGAGAACTTTAGTACTCCTGTCATTAGGCACAAGGGGATCTGGCCCATAAATCCGGAATATCGGCCTACACCCTCCTTGTCCATCAAAATTTGGTACCTTCCTGATTATCACACAACTCAAATTCAACATTGTGTTGACAGGAGGCCACGATTCGGGTGATATGTGCCGCCTTGACACATACTTCAAGTATCTCAGCTGAGAAGGCACTGGGTCAAATGGTGAGAATAGCTCAGCTAACCCATCTGGTGCTTGTCTGCAGACCATCTCCAAAGCCTTCCTCTCATCGTCATACCTTCGGAGGTAAACCAGCAGAGCTGCCAATGCGAAAGAAAGCACTGGCCACCCGCCATGTTCTGAATGCATAAGCAGGAAGTTGTCCTGGCTCAAAGAGAGCCAGCTTTCACTGGACCTCAGGAAATGGTGAATCATCTCCATGGTGAGCAAGGGGCAACCTTCATAGTTACGTGGATAACCCATCACACTCATGTCGTAGTATGAGAAAATGCTGGCAATTTGGTCGTCCTTCTTGTTTCCCTCAAAGTTGAATACCATGAATGAGTCAATGGAGTGGCGGCCAAGTAGCTGTTTTAAGATGCCTCCAATGTACGGCCTCAGCTCATTTTCTTCAAATAAATCCGTGGAAAAGCAGTGGTCAAATACTGGAAATAAAGAAACAATCAATTGTTAGCGTCCAAAAGGTAATACAATAGTTGGATCATAAAAAAGTGTATGCCAAATGGAAGGTAGGGAAATGTTTTCACGTTGAGGAAAAAATAACTTCAATTTGAAAGTCTCTTCGACTCAATCAATGTAATACCAAAGCATAGAAAATAAAATGTAGTCGGCTGAGTCGATTTATAAGTGGATGTCTGATGGAAAAATATAGTAAGTTTGAGCGTCAATTTCAACAGAATAACAAGAAACCATGACAAACTATAAGTCATACATTAAACTAGTTGACAATTTATCTGACAAATGTCCGGATCACACTCAGTCATCAGATTACCAATCATTTTGCCACAAAGGCAACAAAATCAAGTAATAGCATGATCTTTAATCTTCAGGTACGTATCTGCCACCAGCACGATCTTCAGGCTTCCAAAACTTGCCATTTCTCATAAATGCACCACTGTGCATCCGATCCCACGCATTCTTCTACCCGACGTTTGGAATAAGCGCCCCCTTGCTCCATGTGCAGAAAACTAAAGTTATATCCGAAATGCTAAATCCCTCGCGTTAACTGGTGTTATATGACTAAATCCCGTAACAACTACACGTCTGCATCCAACTAAGACGTGTTCCTTCATTAAAAAGGAAAGAACGGCGACGTGATAGCCAACTACGCTGGTCAATTCCGCGTCCCCTATTCCGGTCAGACGCACCCATTTGTCAAGTCAAAACATCTACCGAATCCACCGGCACAAAGCCACAAAGTCCGGGCAAAGCTTTATCCATTCTCCAAGGCAAATCCGCAAGCCTAACCAGGAACGAACCACGATCCTGTTCAAATTTTCCTTCGGGAAAGCGGGGAATAAAGCGATAACAAGCGTGCGCTAGTAACATGTACGGACAAGGTGCTCCCTGCCGGCAACGCGATACTTCCGAGAAGAAGAGAGTCCCGACGAAAGGATCAAGCCAAAGCTGAGTCGCCGAGACCCGAGAGCGAGCAGAGCAGTCAGGTTCGCGAAGACAAGAGCGGTGAAAATAGCAGGATCACCGAGTAGAGAATAGAGAGTCGAGAAGGTGCGGGTACCGAGGATGTTGGCGGAGATCTCGACCAGCCCGTCGGGCGGCCGCCGGTAGAACAGCCGCCGGAACAGCGACATCCGCCCGCCCGCGCCTCCGCCTCAGGGGAGGGAGGGACCGACCAAGAGCGCGGAACGGAAGACGTCAAGGTTGCCGGACCGCGCGGCGGTGAGGTGCGGCGGAAGGCGGACGGGGGAACAGGAGCGGAAGGAGACGTGACGAGCAGTAGCGCAGCGCAGCCCGGCGGTGATATAGCCCCCCGGTGGATTTGTTTTTTGGGAGGTTTTGGTGATCGCTTGGACGTTTGGGTTGTTTAACGGGTCGTGGCGAGCTCGTGCGTGCGTGCGTCTCCGCCTCTCCGGAGAACGGTTCCATGGAGCGGGCCGGCCTGCGTCCTGCTCCCCTTTTCTGGAGTTCGGAAGAGAAAAAGTTGGAACGGGGTTCAAATCTTGAAATGTTTGTCCCACTTTCTTTTTTCCCCTTGTATTTTAATATTTTAGCTTTTTGAGAGGTACCCCTCCATATTTAAATTATTATCATCAATACAAAAATTTTAATTTATTTTCAAACTACTGTCCTAAAGATAATAATTTAAAAAAGAGGGAATAATGTTTGTAAACGGAGAGTAGGAGGCATGCTAGTTGCATTGAGTACGAAGGAGAGCCAAGTGGACAAACCGATAATCCTTGATCTTGGGGGGAAGATGAAGACAACTTCTCTTTGATTTTGATGATCTACTATGAGGGAGTATCTTATTTTCAAACCTCTAGTACCATTTAGAACACACTAACATACTGCAATTACATGACCAAACACCATAAATAGTTATATATAGCTAGGCAAAATAGACAAATTTGTCCCTTATTTTTAGTCATAAGCTCAACTTCGTCTTTGAACTTTGAAAGGGGGCAATTTAGTCCCTCAACCATAGTTTTAAGTCCAAATTCATCTCTAAGCTGAGGTGACAGTCCACATCAGCATGTATAGTCACCAAGATTTGTCTTCTAGGTGCGATAAGCCCGTATTTCTACTATAATATTAGACATTTGATAATTTAAAATAAAATATACATTGGGATGATAGTAGAGTAATTATTGAATCGTTATATAACATATTTTTAGTCATATCTATGAGCCATATTATTGTTGTCGAAATGTTCGCTACGACACTTCCCCCGGTCTGCTCGGAAGCAGCCCGCGGAGGTTCTTTTTTACGGAGAGGCTAGTGGATCTTGAAGGTCGGAGCACAACGGCGAGAGGAACACGAGGATTTACATGGTTTGGACCGCCGGAACGTAATACCCTACATCTACGGGTATGCTTGTTGTATTGCTTGTGCGTATGAGTGCTGAGGGAGCTCAGCCTTTTAGCGAGCCCTTTCTACGGTGGCTACCCCAGTCCTTTTATAGCCTAAGGCCGAGGCAGTTACAATGTGGCCCGGGGTCCGATAGGTGGCCCCGCGACTATCTCTGCCCTATACATGAGCTTGACATTTACATCTATATACATTATCTCTGTCGATGGAGTTAAGGCGCACCGCTTGTCCAACCGGGTGCCTCTGACCGGGTAGCAAGTGATGATGAAGTACCCGTCTTGTCGCCGTGTCTCCTCACTCTGCTAGGCGGCTCTGCACCGTTGGACGACACTGTTGTGCCATCACGCCTCGCCGCCCTGTCTTTCACCGTAATGGTGTACAGACGGAGGATGGAGGCGTGCACCGTGCGCTATGCTTCTGGGGAAGGCGCGAACCTTGAATGCACGACCTGCCAGCATACCTTCCTCTTTACTCCTTGGCCATCTGCCCATTGCTTGTTGGTGTGACTTCCGGGCGGCTGGCCCCCGGGACACGCGTCTCCACCGGAGCTGTCTTGCAGAGTAGTGGGGGTCCGGAGTCGTTGGGCACGTGGCAGCACCGGAGCCCTCCCATGCTGGAGGTCGGGCCCGGAGCCGTAGGACACATGTCACCTCCGGAGCCCTCCTTAGCGGGAAAGTACACCTGGAGTCGTTGCCCACGTGGCAGCACCGGAGCCCTCCCATGCTAGTGGTCGGACCCGGAGCCGTAGGACATGTGGCGCCTTCGGAGCTCTCTCCGGCATGCGGTGTGGCTCGGAGGTTCCAGACACGTGGGAGCACCGGAGCTCTCCATGGCGGAAGATCGAGCACGGCACTACCGGACACGTGGCGGCTCCGAAGCCACCCTCGGCCGGTAGTCAGGCTTGGAGGCTGAACACACGTGGCGGCCTCGGAGCCCTCCTTTGCAGGTGATCGGACCCGAGGCCTAGGGCACGTGCCTTCTCATGAGTACTCCCTAGCTGACGGTTAGGCCCAGCCTGCAGGCTGGGTCCCTGTCCTCTGCATACATGCTAGCATATGTCTCCTTTTGCTCATACACGCGGGGGTACCCGGTCTTGAGGGTACCGACAGTGGTCCCTGGGCCCATTGGCACAGAGACGAAGCCTCTTGCGAATGGGGCCTCCATCTAAAATCCCGCGTGGTGGTCTTCTGATCTTGCTTCGGTCGAAGAGGCTTCTGTGCTGTCACGGACAGATGCCTCTTCATTGTTGGAGGGTCGTGGGGGCGCACGTTGCGTGCAACTGCCGCAATACTTGCGACGGTTCCCAGCACGACCCCTGCTCTTTCTCTTGTGAGGCTTTTATCGGGGAACCACTTTTCCTATCATAACCGTGGTGCCCTTTGCCCATACTTTTTGCTGAGTGGGCCTGGCACTTCCGCTCTTGGCGGTTCAGCCGATGCGGGCGCGATTCTACCGGCACGTCACGCTCGGCGGTTCCCGAAGGGTCTGGGGCAAATAAAGAGACCCTCTAGTGTTGGCAGGAGTTTTCTCCTTCATTTGTTCCCTTGCGCTTCGTCTCCTTGCTTTCTCTTCCTGCTCCTATGGCGTCGAACCTCCAAGAGTCTCGTTTCCAAAGCGCTGGTGATGTGAGGCGCGTGAGGTGCCTGATCGGCTGGCAAGCGCCTCAGTACGATGGGAGGATTCACTGCAGATCCCTATCGCTCATAGGCCTTGAGCTAGGCGAAGTCATCGTATTTGTCAGGTACATGATGGCGGGGCTCGCCTTCCCCTCTTCTTCCTTCTTCCTAACCCTGCTGGAGTTCAACGGGCTCCAGCTTCAGCACTTGACGCTGCATTCCCTCGTGCTGGTGTCGATCTTTGTCCACCTCTACGAGATGTTCGTGGGGGTGCGGCCGTTGGTGCGGCTGTTCCGGGCGTTCTTCATCCTACGGTCGTTGGGGAGGAGCTCGAGCTTCTTGGGTGCCTATTACTTCCAGCACCGCACCAGGTCCGTGGCGACGTACATCTCTCCCTTCTCCCCCAACAAGTAGGAGAACTGGAGGGATGACTGGGTCATTATGAAGACCGGCGTCTACGACTGATTGGATCTGCCGACTTCCCCTCCTTCGACTACGCGGATCGATTGGGAGACGATGCCGCACCTTGAGAGCGCCTACTCCCCCGTGATGGAGAGAATAGAGTTCCTGGTGGACCAGTGGTTGTCTTCGCTGATGGTGTTGGCTGACTTCCTAGGTCGGCGCATCGCTCCCCTCCATAGTCATTGTCGCGCGGCCTGGATGTACACCGGCGAGAACAACTCCACCCACCTGGAGCGTGGTCCCGGTACCAACCTGAAGATGGAGCTCGTGGACGCCATGTTGGGGAGGCTATGCGCCGATATTGGAACCGGCACCGTCCCCGACGATCTCATCATCCCATCGGCGCCGTGCTTGCCCATCTTAATGGGTTAGGAGTTGAGATCGTGCCTCCTGAACATGATGCCGTTGCTGGACAACATCGACATCGCTCCCCGGCAGGTTGGTGACGCTTCACAAGGAATAACGATCGTTGGAGCGACTGGAGCAAGCGACGAGAGGACTGCTTCCTCCGCTCCGGACCCACCTGCTCCAAGTACTGCCACGCCGGGCTCTGCGGCTCCGACTTCCTCCGCCCCAAACCTGGAAAAGGGTAAAGGGAAGGCGCCGGTGGCCCCCCGGCCTAGCTCCCCCGGGAAGAAGCGGAGGCTGACTCACGCGAACGGGGGCTTCATCTCGGCATCCATCCCTGTGGCGCCCGCGGCGGCCCCAAGCGCACCCGAGGTTGGACTCGGGGGCACAATCGGATGAAGCGTGGCCGGTCCTGCATCCACGCCAGCAGGGGGAGCTCCTGCAGCTCCAGCACCTCCGTCATCGACGAAGAGTCCGGCTGCAGCCGGAGGTTCTGGTAGCTCCGGAGGCCCGGGCAAGCATTTACGAGCCGCTTCATGGAGCTTCACAAGCCCCAGGTAGATAATCCGAGGCCATCCTTTGCTGCTTTGCTGTCTTTTTCTATGCTTTGAGGTTGTCTGCTGACCAATGTTCTTTACGCAAGGCTCCGTCCGCAGGTGCTCCTGGGAGCACTCCGGTGCCTATGGTATCCAGCGATCCGCCGCCGTCTTCTGGGACTGCTCCAGACCAGGGTGCGGACCTGAAAGTTGCCTAGAGGGGGGGTGAATAGGCTAATAAAACCTGAAATTCAAATAAACAACGGATAAAACCAGAGCAGGCCGCACTAGTCCGGTCTGAGGTTGGACTAGTCCGATCTAAGTCTAATTTGTGTTTTAGTTTTCCTTTTAAGTTTGTTTGATCAGAAAATATGTGGTAATCAAGTGATATCACTAATTAGTTGAGAATGATTAGATTGCAAAATAATAGAACAATTTGTGAGAAATAACACAATGAAAGCTTGACAAGTAATTTTAGTGAGCAATTTAAATAGTAGAGAGACCAAGAGACACAATTTATCCCGAGGTTCGATTCCACACAGGAACCTACGTCCTCGTTGAGGAGTCCACCAAGGACCGGGTCTTTTCTAACCCTTCCCTCACCGAGCGATCACCAAGATCAAGCCCGGGCTTTTTCACTATCAATTGAATGTGAATACAATGATCTTAGGGGCTACTCACACTTTGAGGCTCCCTACACCAACCAAGTAGTTCTAGAATTCAAAGTACAACTGTTAAAAACTCAAAATAACAGTTAGAGTGCAAAGGAATCAAACCGAGAGCTCAAACGTTGATCACCACGTCTTTCCTCTCACAAAAACCACTAACTCCTTAAGATCCAATCTTAGGGGTCTAGAAGGTGAGGAAAAGGCTTAGAAGAGCTCTAGGAATGAGTTTTCAGCATTTAGGTTCATGTGTTGCAAATTCTCAGCCGGGGGGTCTCCTTTTATAGAAATCCCGACATTTAGCCGTTACCAACTAAAGTTTGGACTAGTCCGGTCCCAACCCCGGACTAGTCCGATCTTAAGGGACCACTCACGTCACAGCTTACCAAATAAAGTTTTAGTGACCGTTGGATTCAAACGGTCATGAAACCCCGGACTAGTCCGACCAAGAGCGGACTAGTCCGATCTCAATCAGGAACCTTTGTTCCGTATGAGAACGGACTAGTCTGGTAGGGGCGGACTAGTCTGGCCCAAAGGGCGGACTAGTCCGGTCTTACCAGACTTAGTCTAAAAACTATCTCAACTGGAGCTGCGGGCTAGTCCAGCCAACCTCGGACTAGTCCGAGCTCACACAGGAACTTTTGTTCCGTCCTAATTCGGACTAGTCTGAAATGATCGGACTAGTCCGGCCTGTGGAGCGGACTAGTCCGATGGCACTCAGAGACTTCTTCTCCGGACATAAGCGGCTTAGTCCACTAAGCGGACTAGTCCGGCCTCTTGGGCGGACTAGTCCGACCTTCTGAGACTTAGTCTCATAACGGCTCAGACTCATACAACAACGGGCTAGTACGGCCTTGAACGGACAAGTCCGAACTAACTCAGAGACTTTTTATCCGGTTCAAAACGGATTAGTCCGGATCTGAACGGACTAGTCCGGCCAGTTGTCCGGACAAGTCCGGTCTCCCCTTTTCTTCATGTCTATGACTCCATCGTCTTATGATTCTAACTTTCTACCCTTTGTTTGAGCTCTCTAATGATTCTCAATCACTCTAAAAGTGAAGACCTTGTACATAACTAGAAAATGTGACAATTAATAGAAAAATCTATTTTCTACTCTTCCAAGTCTTCTTCTTTTCCTTTTGCTTCTTGAGAGACTCCATATGTATTTCTTTGATAAACACCTATGCTCATACTCAGTAGAAACTTATTAGTATCTTAATTGTCGTCATCAATCAACCAAAACCCACGGGAATTACCTGGATGCACTTTCAATCTCCCCCTTTTTGGTGATTGATAACTCATTAAGATTTTCTAAAAGTAGATATAGTAGATTGTTTTCATAAAGATTTACTCCCACTAGATGTGTGCATAATGGATTATCAAGAAAGAAAGAAAAATATGCACAAGAGTGAGTTCTTGGGAAATTTCATGCTTACATGTGTTATGGTGGTGTGACTAAGTATAAGCGGTAACCACATTAAGAAAGATATAACATTTACGAGCAAGCATATTTCATTATGGCATAATTTGAAGAGATAAAATAACATAGTCATTACAAAAATAATATAACGTGGCATAATGTAGCATATTTATTACAAACCAGCACGAAATGAGTTTAAAGAGCAAGACTATGACTATGACTAGAATACTCCCCCTTATTCTCTCCCCCTTTGGCATCAAGGCACCAAAAAAGGGAAAGAAAAAGGAGAAAACCTAATTACTATCATATTGATCTTCGTCGTGGTTACTCTAAGTCTCCTCGTCCTCATCCTCATCTTCATCGTCATCCTCGTGATGGGTGTGGGAGGTAGGAGGAGCAGGTGAGGAGGATCCAAAATAGGCAAGCTCATCCTCCGTGAGAGTGGGAAACTCTGGCACGTCGTCATCATCTGATGACGGTGGAGACATAGGTATCTCCATCTTGTCGCACATGGCCTTGAGATACTTCTCTTGGCGTTGCTTCATCTTCTGCGTGCGAACTTCCACCTTCCGGCACGAGGAGAATATGGCCTTGAAGATCTTGAGCAGTCCACTAGAGGAGCCACTCACTGACGGAGGGATGGATGGTCTGACAGAGGAGGATGGAGCTGCAGTGAATCCCTTGCCCAAGGATGCAGGAGGGTGAGGAAGAGGAGTTGGCATCTGAGGACGTAGCTTCCTGTGCTTCACATCCTTAGCAAACTCTAGTCATGTGACTTTTTCAATCATGCACATGATGTATGGTGCATAGCCACAAGATCTGTTCGGGGTGTGAGACATGTTGAAGATGTCGTTGTAGATGTAGTCAAATACATTGAATCTCTCTTGTTCATTGAGCAGCTTCAACAGGTTTCTGAAGTACCCCTGTATCATCCCTGCATCTCCATCTTTTGGAGCTAGAGTCTTCCTCAGAACTCTGTTCATCACTCCAAAGAAGGGTTTGATGTTGTGGGTTGAGGATGCCTCATAGAAGAGATAGGAAGGATACATGAAGTCCAAGTCATCCTTTCCCAGAGTTCTCTCATTGTGAACTATGATCTCATAGTTCAAATGCTCCCCAAGTCCTAGGATGCGAGCAAACTCATCATATAGAACCGAGTACACCACACCATTTGTCATCCACGTGATTTTCCTGTTTCCATAGGTGTGGAAGTAACAGGTGGTGTAGAACTAGACTATGATCTCAATGTTCCAATCATATTGAAAAGCCATCAAGTCTTTGATCCCATGTCCTTCTGTTGCTTTAATTACTGCATCAAAGGCTTGATGTTTCTTGTTGGCCATGTATGGCCAGTACACCCACTGAGCATCAACTACCGGTGTCTTCATTTGGAGATAGATATGCCGATAGTAGTCACAATGGAAGTCACACCAGAAGCAAGGGTCTGGTGTGGACTTCTCGTACTTGTAAACCTCCTCCTCCTGGAACCTTCTGGCTTTGTCGGCTCCTTTCCCCTTGAATATTGTACTTGCCAAATTGGGTTGGCGGTTTGGGTTGTGCATGGGAGGTGCCCTTTCAAGGGGCCCAACAGGTCCCTGTGGGGGATTTTCCCTTCCCCGTCTAGGGTTGTCACGAATGACGAGTCCCCTGTTGGCTAGAGCCTTTTTCCTGGAAGGATCAGCTGCTTTGCCTTTTCCTTTGTCTTGGGTCGATTTTTGTGGCTCGGCAGGCTATTTGTCCTTCAGGGTGACTAGTCTCTTCCTCCTTGGAGGATCAACGGACTGGGAGGCTTGGGCTTCCCTGTCAGCCCATTTCTTCGTCCGAGCCTCCCTTGCAGCAGCCTCTACTGCCTCTGCCTCGGCTACCGCACGATAAGCGGCTTGACGAGCCGCTTCGGCCTCGGGATTTGGAAGAGGGCTGTCGTTGGGTCCTGACATGATCTGGTGAGAAAAGAAGTATTTAGCTGATGGAGTATTGCGTTTAAATTAGTTTACAAACCCAAAGTTAGGGGCTAAGACTGTATCATCCGGACTTGTCCGGACAGGAGGCGGACTAGTCCGCTCCGGCCGGACTTGTCCGGTTGGAGTCCGGACTAGTCCGGACTTTACAGTTTTAAACCCTAACTAATGTGATTTGATTACTAATTCATCAAAGTAGTTGCAGTACTATGGGGTTTTGAAATAATATGGCATAGGAATCTCAGAGAAGCCCTAAGGTACCCAAGATATGTTCAAGGAATAGGATTTTTGTGAAAAATCAAGGCTAGGTTAAAAAGTACCTTGGAGTGAAGGAATGTGATGAAATCCGCGGTTCGAAGGAGCGGAGATGGTCGGAGAAGAGTTCCCCGCACTCCACAAGCCTTGAATCGAGGATTCCTTCGAGGGATTTGAGGGAGAACTTCAAAATCGCCAATGGGGGTGAGTTTTGGAGGAGAGAAGTGGAGTGGAGGTGAATGAGGGAGAGGGAGGGGTATCAGCCCGACCCTTGGAGGTTAAGTCTCCAGGGGCCGGACTAGTCCGGTCCTTAGTCCGGACTAGTCCGGTCTGTCGGACTAGGTCCGGACTAGTCTATAGTCCGGACTTGTCCGGGTGACAGGCGGACTAGTCCATTGTGGACTTGTCCGCTGCATCTCGGACTTCTTAGAATGCCCGGACTTGTCCGACATCTAGGTCGGACTAGTCCGGTTCTTAAAGTCTGAAAATTCTTATAAATATTAGAATTTTGCCTTTATTTGCGGTGGATTTAATTGCACCTGTTATATGGTCCATATATATATATATATGTCGAACAAATAATTACATGATGACCACAATATAGCCAAAAGTAATATGAGAGAAGAAACTAGAGGAGGAACAAGTTTTTCACAATCGTGCACATTTTGGAAGTTGTGGAAGAATTTTGGAGAACTTCTATTTGCACAATTTTTCAACTCACATTCCTAGAGTCTAGTATGTTCAGCTCATTTCGAAGTTCACAAAATCGTTTTTCATCTAGTGGTTTGGTAAAAATATCCGCTAGTTGTTTTTCAGTTCTTACGTGTGAGATAGCTATGTCCCCCTTTATAGAATGATCTCTCAAAAAGTGATGCCGGATGTCTATATGTTTGGTCCTAGAGTGATCAACAGTATTGTGGGCTATCTTAATTGCACTCTCATTGTCACAAAAGAGTGGAATGTTGTTCATATTGTGACCATAATCCCTTAGAGTCTATCGCATCCAAAGAAGTTGAGCACAGCAACTCCCGGCTGCGACATACTCCGCCTCAGCTATGGAGAGAGCAATGGAGTTTTGTTTCTTGGATGATCATGATACTAGGGACCTACCCAAAAATTGAAAAGTCATTGAGGTGCTTTTTCTATCTATTTTACATCCGGCGTAATCCGCATCGGAGTATCCGATGAGATTAAACTTAGACCCCCTTTGGATACCATAATCCTATGTTGGTGTGTGAACTAGATATCTTAGGATCCTTTTAACGTCTGTTAAATGACATTCTTTAGGTGATGCTTGAAATCTTGCGCATAAACATACACTAAGCATGATATCGGGTCTAGATGCGCAAAGATAAAGTAATGAGCCAATCATGGAGCGATGTACCTTTTGATCCACGCTTGGTCCATCTTCATTGAAGTCAAGGTGCCCATTTGTTGCCATTGGTGTCTTGATGAGTTTTGCTTTGTCCATGTAGAACTTCTTGAGTATGTCTTGTGTGTACTTGGTTTGACTAATGAACGTGCCTTCCTTGAGTTGCTTGACTTGAAATCTGAGGAATAACTTCAACTCTCCCATCATGGACATCTCAAACCTATCTGTCATTATCTTGCTAAACTCATTGCAAAAAGATTTGTTAGTAGAACCAAATATAATGTCATCGACATACATTTGGCACACAAAGAGAGCGTTGTCTACATTCTTTGTGAATAGTATATAATCTGCTTTGCCTATCTTAAAGCCACTATTAATGAGAAAGTCTCTAAGACATTCATACCAAGCTCTAGGAGATTGTTTGAGGCCATAGAGAGCTTTATGCAATTTAAAAATATGATCAGGATATTATTGGTCTTCAAAGCCGTGTGGTTGCTCCACGTGCACCTCCTCCTTGATTGGACTGTTTAGAAAGGCACTTTTCACATCTATTTGATAGAGTTTAAAATCATGATGAGTAGCATAGGCTAATAGAATACGAATAGACTCAAGCCTAGCTACGGGAGCAAAAGTTTCATCGAAATCCAAACCTTCGACTTAAGCATATCCCTTTGCTACAAGTCTGGCCTTGTTTCTCGTCACAACTCCGTGTTCGTCTTGCTTGTTGCGGAACACCCACTTGGTGCCTACCACGTTTGCATTTGGTCTTTTCACTAGCTCCCATACTTGATTTCTTGTAAAGTTGTTTAACTCTTACTGCATAGCTACCACCCAATCCGGATCCTTGAGTGCATCTTCCACCCTAAATGGTTCCAAGGATGACACAAAAGAGTAATGTGTATAAAAGTTAGCTATTCGAGAATGTGTTGTTACCCCTTTTGTGATATCTCCAAGGATGTTATCAACAGGGTGATCTCGTTGAATGCTTTGATGAACCCTTGGGTGAGCACTTGATTTCTTGAGTGGTTTTCTTCTTCTTCTTCTCCCCCTTGATCAACACCATGGTTTTTATTTTCTTCTTCCTCAAACTGACTGTCTTGATCTTGGGGTGTTTGATTTTGATCTTGAGTGAGAGGTGCCAATTGTGATAAGCTTGTAGCATCTTGTCCTACATTTTCTTGGGGACGGATTTCTCCAAGTCCCATTCTTCTTAGTGGTTCACTTGGTTCTTCTTCTTCATCTAATAGACATTGATCAACTTGCTCCGCTTGGGAGCCATTAGTTTCATCAAACACCACGTCACGTGCAAGTTCAATGCACCCGAAGGTTTTGTTGAAGACACGATAAGCGTAGGTGTTTGAGTCATAACCAAGTAGGAAACCTTCATCAGATTTTGAAGCAAATTTTGAAATCCTAGGCTTCTTGTTAAGAATATAGCATTTACTTCCAAAAACGCGAAAGTAGGAGATATTGGGTTTGTTACCGGTTAGGAGCTCGTATGAGGTTTTCTTCAAAAGTCGATGGAGGTAGAGGCGGTTTGTAGCATGACAAGCAGTGTTGACTGCCTCCGCCCAAAATCGATCCGAGGTCTTGTATTCATCGAGCATGGTTCTTGCCATCTCTATGAGTGTTCGGTTCTTTCTTTCAGCCACCCCATTTTGTTCGGGAGTATAAGGGGCTGAAAACTCATGTTTGATGCCCTCTTCATCCAAAAACTCTTCTACTTGAGTGTTCTTGAATTCAGAACCGTTGTCACTCCTTATCTTCTTGGTTTTTGAGGAAAACTCGTTTTGAGCTCTCCTCAAGAATTTCTTGAGGATACCTTGAGTTTCTCCTTTATCATGCAAGAAAAATACCCAAGTGAAACGAGAATAATCATAAGCAATTACAAGACCATACTTGTTACAGCCAATGCTTATATAGGTGACAGGGCCGAAAAGGTCCATGTGAAGCATCTCCAATGGTCTTGTTGTCGTCATCACGTTTTTGGCGGGGTGAGCTGTTCCAATTTGCTTTCCTGCTTGGCACGCACTACATGGTCTATCCTTTTCAAAAACAACACCTTTTAGTCCACGGATGTGATCTCCCTTTAGAAGTTTTTGTAAGTTCCTCATTCCAACATGGGCTAGTCTTCTATGCCACAACCATCCCATGTTGGTTTTTGCTATTAAGCATGTGTCAAGCTGAGCTTTATCTGTGGAAAAATCCACCAAGTAAAGCTTTCCCTTTAACACACCCTTAAAGGCAATTGAGTTATCACTTCTTCTAGAGACGGTCACATCCTCGTTAGTAAACAAGCAATTATAACCTTTCTCACATAGTTGAGATATGGACAATAGGTTATAATCCAATGATTCAACTTGTAGAACATGTGAAAGAAAGTGTTGAGAGGAGATTGCAATTTTACCAATACCTAGTACCCTTCTTTGGTTGTTGTCTCCAAAATAGATGCCTTCATTTGGATCATCATTTTCTTCATACTCAACAAACATTTCCCTCTCCCCGGTCATATGGTTAGTGCACCCACTGTCTAGCACCCATTTAGTGCCACCGGAGGAGTAGGCCTGCAAAATAATTTAAACATTGCTCTTAGGTACCCAAACTTGGTTGGGTCCTTTGAGATTAGTTACTAGGCATTTGGGCACCCACACACAAGTTTTTGGACTCTTGTGGAGTGGCCCAACATATTTTACATAAATTTTACCATTCTTGCTTTTCATAAGAACATAAGATGCATCGAAATTATGAAATACTATAGATTTTACATTTTTGGTAATCTTATGTGAGGTAGATGCAAGGTTGTTACTCTTGTCTTGACTTTAGTTTTCTTTCACGAAGGCTACGAATTTGCTATTGTTTTTAAGGATTCTAGCATTTTGCTTTCCTCCCCTAGTATATCCAAGTCCATCTTTGATGAAGGGAGATCTTGTGATTGTGTCTGCACTACGTGCATATTTGATTTTTTCTTTATCACAGATCCCACTCTTGTGTGTATTCCTGCTTTGTGCCTCTTTGAGCTCATTTTTTAAGTTTAAGACAATGCTAGCACGTTTACAAGTTTTAGTGTTGGATTCTATATTTGTTGATAGAGAGCTTTTGGAGGATGAATTAGTTGGGACACTTGACTTAAGTGAGTCAAGTTGTGCTTCAAGATTCTTGTGAGCTTTGGTTAAGCTTACAAGTTCATATTGAAGTGCTACATTCTCACTTTTAAGCTGAACGCATGTCTCCATGCTCATGGCAAGTTCGCTTTCAAGTGTTCTACACTTTTCTCTCTCAAGTTCAATAAGTTTCTCAATCTCAAGGTTTCTTTACTTTTCAAGGATAAGCAATTCTTCTTGTTGATTGAGAAGCTCTTCTTGTTCAAATATTTCATCCGATAGCATTTTTATTTTAGCTATAGCCTTTTTGTTTAATCCTCTAAACAGAATTCATTTTCACTACTACTATCAAAGTCACTATCATCTTCAATATGTAACTTAGAAGGTTTAGTCATTACCTTGCGCTTTCCTTCCTTTGCCATGAGGCATGTGTGACTTTGGCTCTTCCAATCACCCTTGTTTGGCAAGAGTGATTTCTTCATGGTTGGCTTCTTGATGGCTACGGTTGCCACTTTTTCTTCATCTTCGGAGGAGGATTCTTCATTTGAGTCCCATTCTTCTCCGATGTGGGCTTGCCCATATGTCTTCTTCTTTGTGAAGAATTTCTTGTCTTGCGGCTTCCCATCCTTCTTCTTTCTCTTGTCATCTTCCTTGCTATGGGGGCAGTTCACAATGAAATGCCCATGTTCTCCACAGTTGTAGCAAGTCTTCTTTGTTCTTGACTTGCCCTTGTCTTTGCTCTTGTTCTCATAGTGATGGCTTCTCCTTCTCCTCATCAACCTTTTGAATCTTTTGATGAAGAACGCCATTTCTTCATCATCCATGTCTGTGCTCTCATCATCACTTTCTTTATCTTCACTTGTGAGTTGTGTTTCTTTTGCCTTGGACTTGAATGTGGCCTTGAGAGCAATGCCATTCTTCTTGGATGAAGTGATCTTGGCTAAGTCATTGACGTATTGGGCTTCCTTCTCCATCATCTCATTGTTAATGATCTTCCCTAGCACTTCATCCGGAGTCATCAAATGAAAGTTTCGACTTTCCTGGATTAAGGTGCATAGGGTCACATTGCGAGGCATAAATGCTCTTATCATTCTTTTAACCACCTCATGGCCATTCCATTTCTTGCATCCGTATGCCCGACTCTTGTTGATAAGAGTTTTAAGTCGGTTGTACATTTCTTGAGGTGTTTCGCCTTCTTCCATGGCGAACCTTCCAAGTTCTCCTTCTATCATCTCAATCTTAGCTTCCCTTACGGATCAATTTCCTTCATGTGCAATCTTGAGGGTGTCCCAAATATCTTTGGCGAGCTCCAACCCATCTACCTTGTTAAATTCTTCAATGCTCAGAGATGAGTTGAGCACGGCTGCTGCTTGTGCATTGCGATGGATTTGTTGTTCTTGTTCTATGGTAAGTTCATCCTCGTCTTTGGGGATATCTATACCTGTACACACCACATGCCAAAGACTTGGGTTCAAGGAGATTAGATGCAACTTTATGTTGTGTTTCCACATTGTATAGTTAGTTTCATCAAAGTGAAGTGGTTTGCTTAGAGGAATCGATAAATAACTGGAATGAGAATTTAGTCGTTCATAGTTAAAAGGATATCGTGAGTAGTCTTGTTGACTACTCTTGAGTTTCTTCTCCAACTTTTCCTTCTTTTTCTTTTTAGCCTCCTCCTTCTTCTTTTTAAGGAGTGCCATGAGACGAAGAACTTCTTCATCTTCTTCTAAGCTTGTAACGTCTTGTGGAGGAGCAACTGCGGGAGGTGGGTTAGAACCTTGTTCTTCAAAGTTGCTCGAACTTGCTCCTTTTCCCTTGTTGAGATCAATTTGGCTACCGACCTTGTCCCCCATCTCCTCTCCAAGCGGTTAAGCTTTTGTGAAGAGTTAGGCTCTGGTACCAATTGAAAGTTGCCTAGAGGGGGGGGGGGGGGGTGAATAGGCTAATAAAACCTGAAATTCAAATAAATAGCGGATAAAACCAGAGCAGGCCGGACTAGTCCGGTCTGAGGTCGGACTAGTCCGGTCTAAGTCTAATTTGTGTTTTAGTTTTCCTTTTAAGTTTGTTTGAGCAGAAAATATGTGGTAGTCAAGTGATATCACTAATTAGTTGAGAATGATTAGATTGCAAAATAATAGAACAATTTGTGAGAAATAACACAATGAAAGCTTGACAAGTAATTTTAGTGAGCAATTTAAATAGTAGAGAGACCAAGAGACACGATTTATCCCGAGGTTCGATTCCACACAGGAACCTACGTCCTCGTTGAGGAGTCCACCAAGGACTGGGTCTTTTCTAACCCTTCCCTCACCGAGCGATCACCAAGATCAAGCCCGGGCTTTTTCACTATCAATCGAATGTGAATACAATGATCTTAGGGGCTACTCACACTTTGAGGCTCCCTACACCAACCAAGTAGTTTTAGAATTCAAAGTACAACTGTTAAAAACTCAAAATAACAGTTAGAGTGCAAAGGGATCAAACCGAGAGCTCAAACGTCGATCACCACGTCTTTCCTCTCACAAAAACCACTAACTCCTTAAGATCCAATCTTAGGGGTCTAGAAGGTGAGGAAAAAGGCTTAGAAGAGCTCTAGGAATGAGTTTTCAGCATTTAGGTTCGTGTGTTGCCAATTCTCAGCTGGGGGGTCTCCTTTTATAGAAATCCCGGCATTTAGCCGTTACTAACTAAAGTCCGGACTAGTCCGGTCCCAACCCCGGACTAGTCCGATCTTAAGGGATCACTCATGTCACAGCTTACCAAATAAAGTTTTAGTGACCGTTGGATTCAAACAGTCATGAAACCCCGGACTAGTCCGGCCAAGAGCGGACTAGTCCGATCTCAATCAGGAACCTTTGTTCCGTATGAGAACTGACTAGTCTGGTAGGGGCGGACTAGTCCGGTCTTACCAGACTTAGTCTAAAAACTATCTCAACTGGAGCTGCGGACTAGTCCAGCCAACCTCGGACTAGTCTGAGCTCACACAGGAACCTTTGTTCCATCCTAATTCGGACTAGTCTGAAAAGATCGGATTAGTCCGGCCTGTGGAGCGGACTAGTCCGATGGCACTCAGAGACTTCTTCTCCGGACATAAGCGGCTTAGTCCGCTAAGCGGACTAGTCCGGCCTCTTGGGCGGACTAGTCCGGCCTTCTGAGACTTAGTCTCATAACGGCTCAGACTCGTACAACAACGGACTAGTCCGGCCTTGAACGGACAAGTCCGAACTAACTCAGAGACTTTTTATCCGGTTCAAAACGTATTATTCCGGATCTGAACGGACTAGTCCGGCCAGTTGTCCGGACAAGTCCGGTCTCCCCTTTTCTTCATGTCTATGACTCCATCGTCTTATGATTCTAACTTTCTACCCTTCGTTTGAGCTCTCTAATGATTCTCAATCACTCTAAAAGAGAAGACCTTGTACATAACTAGAAAATGTGACAATTAATAGAAAACTCTATTTTCTACTCTTCCAAGTCTTCTTCTTTTCCTTTTGCTTCTTGAGAGACTCCATATGTATTTCTTTGATAAACACCTGTGCTCATACTCAGTAGAAACTTATTAGTATCTTAATTGTCATCATCAATCAACCAAAACCCACGGGAATTACCTAGATGCACTTTCAGGACCTCCAGCGCTGATGACGTCCACGTCGCCTGCCTCTTTTGCAGATGTCTCTCCCTCGGCCCCTGGTGTAGGGGACCCCAGCCAGGATCCCCCGTCAGTCCAGGCTCCGGGGCCTGGTTCCGGGCCGGCCGTGGATGATGAGGCTCCACCGGCTCATGGCGACGAGCTTGCTCCTGCTGCCAATGAGGGCGCATCGGATGCCGCGGCCCCTACCCCGTAGGGTAGCGCTCCCTAGCCAGAAGCTCACCCGCCTCCTTGTGAGGATCAAGCCGAAACTTCCTTGGGTCCCTGCGTCTTGGTGCCTACTCCGGCGGACATCAACACCCCGGAGGACGATGCCTAGGAGGCTCCAGCACGCGTTGAGAGGGTCCCTTTGTCTAAGGCCGTGGCTTCGGCTCAGGCAAGCCTCTGTCGGGTTCAGCTGGCGCTGGACCAGGAGCAGAGAGCCATCCAGTAGGAGGAGGAGCGCCTCATTGTTTGGGAAAGGCTTCTCAAGCTCTAGACCCGGGAGACACAGAGGAGGTTGGAGAGAAAAGAGGCTCGCCTGCGGGAGGAGCAAAAACTGACCAACCGCCAGCGGGACCTGGTCGATCAGCTGGACGAGTAGTCCAAGAAGCTGTGGGCAGGAGCCAAGGAGACCCACCAAGCGGCCAACGATCGCCTCGCAACCCTAGAGGAGCTACGGCTAGCGGTGGCTCGTCGTGAGATCGCCTTAGGCGAGCGCGAGCGCAAGCTAGCGTAGAAGGAGGAGGAGGCTTCGTCGCACTTGCAGAGTGAGCAGGCCGAGCTGAAGTCTCGGTGCAACGACATGGACCGCCAGCAGGCCTCTCTAAATAAGGAGTGGGAGAGGAAGATGAAGGAGCGCCGGGACCTCCTAGCTGCAGAGTTCGACACCTCGTTCCACAAGGAGGGACTGCAGCGCCGAACCCGTGAGCTTGATTCCCGAGCGGTGACGTTGGCTGCCAAGGTGAGAAGACTCTCTAAGTGTGACGCAGCAGCCCTAGCAGCAGCATAACGTGAGCTTCAGGAGCTTCGAGCCTCGCGCACAGCGGAGGTCCAACAAGTCTGGGACTTCCTGAGCCGTGCCGAGTTAGCACTGGTGCCCTTTGGCTTTAGCCCGCTGCGCGTCAGCGAGCCTTCGTAGGAGATGAGACAAGTGCTCCTTGCGCTTGACTCTGCATGCTTGAAGATGGCAGCGTTGGAAGACGTTGTCGTCGACTAGCTCGAGATGGAGGGAAAGGCCCTGGCTAAGGAGATGGAAACACATGTGTTGACCTGCTTCCGAAGCTGGGACCCTAGTGTTTCCCTGGAGTCGGTCGTCCAACGCCCCGTCGCTGCAAGGGAGGCGGCAGCCCGGTCTACGGTCGAGGACTTAGGAGCCCTCGTCGCTGAGCGGTTTAGACGTAGTGCGGGCGAGTCCTAGGCGGGCCCTGGCCTTTGTATCTTTTATTTATCTTTTGCGTCTTATTTTGTATTCCTGTGCTGATGAACGAAATACTTTTTGTTGGCCTCTCATCCTTCTGCCACTCGGGGCAGGTTCCGGTAGGCAGAACCACCTTTAGCTTCCGCGAGGCCCCTTGGTCTTTGATGGCGCAAGAACCGGAGGCTCTCTAATTTGGCAAAGTGGTTGATGCTTCCTTGTTGCTTGGTGTATATGTGTACCCTCTTCCTTCTTGCGTGTTGCGGGGGTCCGACCGTCTTGCTTGGCTTGACCAGTCGTGATGGCCCCCTGGCAGGTGTGCCCAAGTGATTGGGGACACCTTCCAAAAGGCTCAAGACGCCAGCTTTGGACCCTTCGGGAGACTTCAGCCTTGGGGGTCCGCGAGTGGCCCCCTTGGAAAGCTGAGGTTTTAGCCCCATGGACCGAAATCCTGTGGCCTGCACAGGCACTAGAAGAAAAGGGTGACCGTGTCGTGTAGTTGTATTTTCTCTATTCGATGGCCCCATTATGGCTTATAGTCCTTTGCTAAGCTACAGGACCTGGTCAACTGGGTGTAGAAGTGTTCGGACCCAGGTTACTATCCTTCTCGGGGTGGTATGTCGTCCGGGCCCCCAGCACTTGGGTGCTGCGCTGAAGAGGCGGAGTGTGCACGCTTAGGGCGCATGACCAAGCTAAACAGGCGACACACCCTGGACCTCCCGCTGGCCAGGCACTCTAAAGAGGGGAGGCGGCCTTCTAGCACCACCGGACCCGAGCAGGAAGTTAACCCGGGGGCTCCGGGGACAACATAGGTGCCTCAAGTGTTTCCACCTTGTAGCTGGACAACATAACTTTGGGCAAGAGTGAGACAGAGAAACGCAACTATGTACACGTCGAGGGGTACGGAAAAATATACGCAAGCTCGAAAGGAAGGCTACAAATATGTAGTTGTGCATCACGTAGGGCAACAGTTTTCTTTATAATGGTGCTACATAGGAGGAGCCAGGCTGTACAGGAGTTCAACGACCTACTCCGGAATGAAAAGGGTAGCCGGATCCCCCCGGAGTTTGGTTGATCCGAGCACTAGTCCTAGGCACTATGACCGTTTTACAGGAAAATACTGACCTACCCTAAGCTACGGGTAAAACTTACGTAGGTGCTCGATGTTCCAAGGATTTGGGATTGGGTCACCATCCTCCGTCGCCAGGCGGACGCATCCTAGTCGGCATACTTGTGTCACCAGGAAGGGACCTTCCCAGTGGGGGGAAAGCTTGTTGGACCCCTTCCGGGTAAGTATTCGCCGGAGCACTAAGTCGCCCACCTGCAGCTCTCTGCTTCGCACGGACCGCTGGTGATAGCGCCGCCGCGCCTGCGGTATCGCGCATTCCGGATTGTAGCCTGCCATTTGTGCTCGTCGACGAGCTCGAGATCTTCACGTCGGATATGGTCCTATGTGGCTTCGTCATATGCCTTGACACGAGGGGGGCCCAAGGTAATCTCCGGGGGGAGGACAGCCTCAGCTCCGTAGACCAGGAAAAAGGGAGTCTCCCTTGTGGCTCGGCTGGGTGATGTCCGGCTAGCCCACAGTGCGCACGAAAGCTCATCAATCCAGTTGGCGCCATGCTTTTCTAGGCCAACGTAAGTACGCGTCCTGAGCCCCCCTGAGTATCTCAGCATTGGCTCTCTCGACCTTGCCGTTGCTCTCTGGGTGAGCACCAGAAGCATAGCAGACTTGGATACCAAAGTCCTCAAAGTATTCTTGGATGCTGCACTGAAAGTGCATCTAGGATAATTCCCCGTGGGTTTTGATAATTAATGACAACACTTAAGGGACTAATGAGCATTGCAAATGTGAGTACAGGTGATTAAAAAATCTACCAAGATGGATGCACTCAAAAAGGAAAAGAGGAGAAAAAGGCAAATGCACAAGAAGAGTAGAATTTTGGGATTTAAATTCTTCTGTGTTGAGTTTAGCCTTTAAGAATGAGTGTGATCATAGAGTGAAGTGCTGAGAATCATCTAAGAGCTCTTAGTCCGAGTTTAGGTTGAGTGGAGTGAAGAATTGAGATAGCCCTGAGAACAGGGCCGGACTTGTTTGGGTGGAAGGTCGGACTAGTCCGGAACGATGGATTGATTTGATGTAGAACGAAACAAGAGGTTTTGTGTGAGTTCGAACTTATCCTGGGTGGAAGGCCGGTCCGAAGAATCGGAATAATCCAATATAAAATGGAACAAGATTTTCTATGTGAGTTCGGACTTGTCTGTCTGGGGACGGACTAGTCCGTGGAGATTGTGTCTGAGCTCTTTAGGAGCTAAGTCCTGAAGGACCAGACTAGTCGCACTCTTTGAGGTCGGACTAGTCCGCAAGCTCAGACTAGTCCGTTTCCAACCAGAACAGGAGGTTCTGTGTGAGATTAGACTAGTCCTCTGCGAGTCGGACTAGTCCATTTGGGACTTGGAAATAGTTGAAGAGACTAAGTCCTGGATGGCCGGACTTGTCCGCCCTTGGAGGCTGGACTAGTCCGATGGACCAGACTTGTCCGTTCCCAACCGGAACAATGGTTTCTGTGTGAGATCAGACTAGTTCGTTGTGGACCGGACTAGTCCGTAGAATGTGACCGTTTAGTTGATAGAATATGACCATTTAGTTGGCAGAATATGACCGTTTAGTAGGTGAAGAGTGATGTCATCAGTCCCCGCAGGCTGGACTAGTCCAGGGTTAAAGGTCGGAATAGTTCGGACTTTTGCTGGTGGCAACGGCTAGTTACTAGGACCTCTATAAAAAGGGGTTTCCCGGGCCTCAAAGTATTAGACAAGAATCCTAACGCCGAAATAACCTTCCTAGAGCTTTTCTAGTCCCCTCTCTTCAAATTCTTGGAGCCTAAGAGTGATTCTTGAGGGTTTGTGAGTTTTGGGGAAGAGAAGAAGAAGGGGAGTGAGCACCTTAGAGCTCTTGGTTGATTCTCTAGCACTGAGTGGGAAGTGTGTTTTGAGGGCATTGGCTTGGAAGTGCTTTGAGTTGATATCTTATGGGAGCCTAAAGTTGTGAGTTGCCCCACGATTTTTTATGAAGCATTTGTGATATAGTGGAAGAACAAGCTAACCTTGGTGGTGGTTTGGTGAGGAAAAGATTGATAGCAACCTGGTACTTGGTTGACTCCTCAACGTGGACGTAGGCTTCTTTGTGAAGCTGAACCACGGAATAAATCTTGTGTTCTTGCTTTGTTGATTTAAAATCCTCCGTGACCAGACTAGTCCGCCCTGAGGACCGAACTAGTACGCACTCTATGAACTGATCATTTTTATTAAGTCGTATTTCAGATTTTCCGCCTATTCACCCCCCTCTAGTGTAAAGGTCCCAAAATTGTGAATACAGAGAAACTCTTGTTTGCAAAAGTTGGTTTCATATGTATGAAAAATGGGGCTTGTTAAAACTTTTTCCACATATGATAACCAGTGTTCTAAAAGGCGCTAGGCGGGCGGTGACCCACCGCCTGGAGCCTAGGCGTGCCTAGGCGTTCCTAGGCGATGCCTAGGCGTTATGTACTGTAGCAGTATTGTATTCTAAAAAATTTACAAATACAGAAATATATGTATATTTCTCTAGTGATTCCTAATTTTTCACTGCTCTCTTCAGCTCTCTTTTTTTTTTCTCTCTGCCACACAACACCAGCAACTCTATGGCCCAGTCATTCAAGCCCAGCCCAGCCCCGTAGGCCACCCAACCCCTCCCTGCGCTCCTCCTCCTCTCTCCCCCGACTGCTCCCTCCCCGCCGCCAGTTACCTCAGCGCAACCCCGCTGCGCTGCTCCTCCTCTGCTTCCTCCACGGGCGCGACCTCCCCGCGCCTGCTTCCTCCCCACCGCTCCGTCGCACGCCCCTGCTCCCCCCCGGATCTGCGCCTCCCCCGCGTTGGCTCCTCCTCTGCACTCCGCAGCCGATCTCCTACTCCTTCCACGGTGCTGATGCTGGCTCCTCCTTACGCAGGCAGCCACCTAGATTTGCGACCCCCCCCCCCTCATCCCCCCATCCCCCCTCCGTGCGCCTTGTGAGCCCCCACCCCCTGAGGCGAGGCGGCGGCCAGCACGGAGCGCTAAAGCGCACCTAGGCGCCCGCCTCACAGCGCCTTTTGGAACACTGGTGATAACACACATGAGAGCTCTCTTCACACAAATTCAAACAATTGTTTGAAAACATGGAACCCAAGAGGGGTCTAAAACCAACATAGGAAGTTCCCATATGTGTGAGAAAGCTAAAGTCAGATTTGGAACAAACTTGTTCAACTCAAAATTCAAATGAGGGCAACACAATGAATTCAAACTGTTGTGTTAAATTCTCATTTGCAGCAGCCAAATTTAAGATCAGATTTCATATTTGAATTTCTTAGGTCCAAATTAGTGGGTATGTAAAGTTTCATGATTTGTTGAAATGTTTTGCAACTCATTTTTCAAAATGGACTTTAAATTGTAAGGAATTCAAACACCCATTTGAATTTGGATGAAACTTGCCCAATTATCCAAATACACCTCAGATTTGAACTCCCACAATTTGATTTCACCATTTGCAAACTTTGGGAGATATTTTGGAGAGGGATAAGAAGGGGCTGGGACCCACATGTCATTGAGGAGTTAAAATTGCAAAAGATCTTCATTTGTGCAGTGAGTGGTGTCTTTTTTTCATCCTCCACGCGAAGCAACCGAGCCACCGAGGCTTCTCGCCGTGCGCCACCGGAACAGACCCGAGCCACCTCCTCATTGTTCGGTTTGCGCTGGCGAGCTGCTCCTCCCCGTTCTCATCCCCTCAGCCGTGATCTTTTGCTCACAACACTAAGAAAACATCGCTGCTCCTTTCTCCTCACGCAATAAACCGGACAGAGCTGCCGACGCTCGTTCGATCGCTCGGCCACACCATAGCTCGCGTGAAAACTTCGTCTGAGCAGCAAAACTACACCACAGAACTCCCCACGACCTCCTCACACCGTTTCCACGTGAGCTCAGCCTCCAAAGACCGAGAACGCCGAGTTCCCGTGGCGGCCGAAAGACACCGTCATGGACGGCTCTCGTGGACAGACTTACCCAGGGTGTGTCACGGCCGAGCTAGGCCTCCTCTGGACGCGCAAGAACTTTCTTCAGCTCACCTCCAAGTCTTAGCCCACGCCGTAGAAGATTCTCGGAGAATTTCCAGTTTCTTCACCGGCCGGCTCAAACCGAGGTGCGGGTAAGAAAGTTTTAAATTCGTGATTGATACTTGTTTAGAGCTCTGCAAATTGCACTCACATGACCTAGACTTGTTTAGCAACAATTCGTCTTTGGAAACCTAGCATGAAACACACTGTGCACGGCGTATTTCCAGTCTTTCTAACGGCAGCTATGGCGGGAAGATTCGGGCGCACGATGAACCCTAGTTTGGAGCCTTTCCCGAGCCCGTGTGCGACCATGCCTAGCTTCTCCAGCCCTTACTGGTGCTGTAGGGCCTTTCCAGGGAGCTTTTGGCGGGCTAGCTCATCGGACCGACGTCGCCGGACTTCCACCGAGCCGCCGCGCCGTTGCGAGCTAGTTTGGAGGCTCTGCCGGCTCGGGAAGACCGCACCAGCGTGTTCCTCGAGTTGAATTAGGCACTGGCGGTGAGTAGCAGCTCGAGAGGTGGCTGGAGTGTCGAAAACCGGCGAGCTCCGGCGAGATCGGCGGCGATATCGCGCAGGGGCGGGAGGTAGACGAAGGAGCTACTGGTCCCACTCGTCAGTCACACGGTAAATAGCGTTTAGATCTTCTGTGGGCTCGGATCAACTGTGGCAACGCGGGAAATAGTCCTGTGGCCCCGTATGGCTTGTTCCAGCACGCGACACGTGTGTGCCCCGGACCCACAGTCAAATTTAAACATTTCCACGATTTATTCAAATCCCATATTTTCCGCAAACTTTAGAAGAGCATAACTTTTGCTAGGAAACTCCAAATTAGTGATTCAAATTGGGTTAGATTCAGATTGACAAACTATATCCAAATATGCAACCCAATTTGTATGAAGGTCATTAGTTAATTCTGGAAAATTCTTTAAATTTTTCAGCAAAAGAATTTTAGAGTGAGTTTGGTTTATCCAAAAATCCTCAAATTTTGCCAGAACATCCTTTAGGGTGTTATTGAACTCCTATAAAAATGTCAGCTTATTTGGAGTTTATTTGATCAGGAGAATTCAGATTGTAAGTTGCTGTGTTTAAATGAATATAGAAACATTTTCAGAGAATTTCCAAAACTTGGAAATTGAGTTCTGGGCAATTCTTAGCTCCAAAAATCCTAGGAAAATTCATGCAGGCTCTATAAACTATAATTGAAATTTTAGTTCACTAAGTTTGACATGAACATGGGTGTTACCTCAGAATTAAGTCCTCTTTGCTTAATTACTTAGAGAATTGTTCTGAATAAACCACTCAATGAAAAGTGCTAATTTTTGGTCCAGATGACTTTCTTGTGACAAGGAACTCACATGAAAATTTACAGCTCCATTGGAGCTCTGGATCACCACTGTCCTGTGTAACCTCTTAAGGTGATCAACCCACAAGTGGAGATAGCACTCAACACTTGATCATAGTGCTTAAACCCAACTCAAAACCACTAGCACCAGTGTCATTTTAAATTCTTAAACAGAGCTCCAGTTTTTAAACTGTCATTAGACCTTATTAGCAAAAGTTTTTCAATTGAATACATATGCATGATCATATCGTGTCGCATCTACGTGAGAACGTGTGAAGGGATTGAAGTGAGGGAGGAAAGCAACTGATCAAGCCCCAAGTGATCTTCACTAACTGATTGTAATCTTAGTCACCTGCAAAATAGGCAAGCCCCGGTTTGCATTTGAAACGTTTTATAAAGCATCTCCATTTTTAGAGATCATAGCTTTGAATCGTTTGATTGCATTAAGTCTAGTTGATATTGAAAACCCCAGTTGCATGACCAGAAATGTCCTAAGAGAGAAAGGGTAGAATAGCACCTCCTCAAGTGAATTTGGCTACGCTAATGTTAGTAGTAAAGGTCCGGTAGAAGTCGAGTAGTTGGAATCTACTCGTGAGTTTAGGGCTGGTTTATTCGGAGCGGGTCAAGAATAGAAATGATGAGGAAAGTTCACACCTAAGAAATGGATACCGGGCAGGGAGGTTTAGATGCAGCAGGCTACGGACTGTGCGTGCATAGCCCTGCCTGTGTCGGTTAAGGCCCGTCCGTGCTTGGCCCTATTGGACAAGTTTGAGTTGTGTACCGGCCACATACTGGCTATATGGGACCCAGAAAACCGATGTGCCTCGGGAGATCCACATTGGAACTTTTCTAACTGCCTTAGGCTTTCAGTGTCAGAGTAGCAGAAGGTAACTCTCTCAAGAACATACCACTGCGGGTATGTACCTTGAGGGAGCTTGCGGACTCGGGGCATTAGACCTCGTCCTGTGTGGAAGATCTTGGGAAAGGTTGCCGCGTACAACGTCAGTCGAGGTTGCTGTCGGCAACTCGAAGTACGGGTGCACGTGTCGTGTAGTCCGGGCGTGTACTGATTCGAATCACCGTCGCTCGCGGTTATATGAAAATACTTGCCCACTGCGTCTTGACGTAGTAACAACTGAACTGGTTTTCTTTTGAACTTGATAAGGCTGTGATGTAACTTTTATTGCAACCATGATTGAATTAGATATAGGCTCATTAAACTTTACTTTCACTTTGTGCAAGGAGCATCGCAACAAAGCGTTTATTGTTTGATTATGGAGTTGCGATGTTGTTCGGCTCAAAGTCTGTACAATGAGGCTTAAAATCTGAAAGTTAAGGATCTACATTAGGCGAGTCCTTTATGCAAATCTAGCTATCCTAGTTGTAAACCATCATGCATGTAGAGTTTCTTGTTTAGAAGAGATGGATCAGTCTTGCTGAGCCTATGAGCTCACGCTTGCTATATGAGTGGTTTTGCAGGTTAACATCGATACTAAGAAGAAGGTTGTCCAGTGAGACTCGGAGATTTCCGAGTCATGTAACACCTGGAGAACCCAGCCGCTGCTGTTGTCTTCGTGTTGCTAGCGAGAGGAGTCCGCGGGCTGGACTTTATCTCGAGTGCTCTTTAGTTATTCGACGTGAGTTTTTTATAGACTTCCGCTGTAGCTACTTGATGTAAACTATTTACAAAGAAAAACTTGTAAGCTTCCGCTATTGTTTTATGTAATACATGGTTCCTTATATGTGTGTTGTTGGGTGCCGCACAACACGGCACCACCCAATGTGATTCCCGGGCGAGTGGCAGGTCCCCGTGAATGAACGGTCAACGTCGGGCCCCGTCATCTAGGCACCTTTCAATGGGTATCAGAGCCTAACTTTCTTAAAAGCTTAACCGCTTGGAGAGGCGACGAGGGAAATGACAAGAAGGACTTACCGCCCGTCGACACCACCGGCGGCGGCGAGAACAGCACCCAAAGTAATGAAGGGCCCAAGTTCTCACCTCACAAGAGCGTCAACGTAAACAAGGACATGCCAAGGTTCCCTCCCGTCGACTTTGAGACCGATGATGAAGATGAAGAAGTGAGGCGTCTTGCAGATCTTCTTCAAAAGGCAAGAGATAAAGCTAGAAGAAGAAGGAAACTTGAAAAAGAAAAGAAACTCAAGAAGTCCGAAGAGGACTACACTCGATATCCTTTTAACTATGAGTGTTTAAATTCGCACACTAATTACTTATCTATTTCCTTGACGTCCACAATTTGTTGGCACAAACTACACAATATGGAAACACAATATGAAACTACACCTTATTTCTATCAACCCCACACTTTGGCACATTGTTTGCATAGGTGTAGATATCCCCGTGGATGATGAAGAGCTTAGACCGGAGCAAGAGCAACTCATCCACCGCAATGATCAAGCGGGACCCGTGCTCAACTCTTCCTTTAGTTAAGAAGAATTCAGCAAGGTGGATTGGTTGGAACAAGCCAAAGAAATATGGTATACACTCAAAATTGCGCATGAAGGCAACCGCTCTGTCCGAGAATCAAAAATTGAGATGATTGAGGGGGAGCTTGGGAGATTTGCCATGGAAGATGACGAGCCCCTCAAGAGATGTACAACCGACTCAAGACTCTCATAAACAAGAGTCGAGCGTACGGTTGTAAGAAGTAGACGGACCATGAAGTAGTCAAAAGGATGATAAGAGCCTTCATGCCTCGCAATGTGACGCTTTGCATACTCATCCGAGAGAGTCCAAAATTCCACAAAATGACTCCGGATGAGGTGCTTGGCAAAATCATCAATCAAGAGATGATGGAAATGGAAGCACGTCACGTCAACGATCTTGCCAAGGTTACATCCACCAAGAAAAAGGGGATTGCTCTCAAAGCATCACCCAAGGCCAAGAATAAAGGGGTACAAGTTTCAAGTGATGATGAGGAAAATGAAGAAGAAAGCACCAATATGGATGATGAGGAGTTGGTCTTCTTCATCAAGAAATTCAAAAGGATGATGAAGAGAAGAAGAGGACCAATCTATGAGAGCAGAGGCAAGGACAAAAGCAAGTCAAGAAACAAGAAAGCATGCTACAACTGCGGCGAGTATGGGCATTACATTGTTAACCGCCCATACGAAAGGGAAGAAGACAAGAAGAAGAGGAATAAGGATGAAAAGTCACAAGAGAAGAGGATATTCAAGAAGAAGAAGACACATGGGCACGCTCATGTTGGCAAAGAATGGGACTCCAATGATGAGTCCTCCTCCGATGATGAAGCGGAGGTGGCAACCGTCGCCATCAAGAAGCCAACAATGAGGAAGACTCTCCTGTCCAACAAGGTAGAATGGAAAATCTCAAACCACACATGTCTCATGGTAAAGGAAGAAAAAGCGAAAAGTAAAAACTAAAGTCTCCTTGCATTCTATTAAAGATGAAGATTTTGATAGTGATAGTGAAAATGAATATATGCTCGAAGGATTGAGTAAACATGCACTAACTAAAATGAAAAAGCTATTTGATGAAATCTTATATAAGGAGGAACTTCTTGAGAGACAAGAGGATTTGCTTATCGAGGAGAAGAAAAAGTATGTTGACCTTGAGAAGCTCCTCGAGCTTGAGAAGGAGAAAAACATGGCACTTAAACTTGAACTTGCGGAATGCAAGGAGACCTCTTCAAGTCTCAAGAGTTCGAATGTTGTGCTCCAAGATGAGCTTGTGAGTTTGAACAAAGCTCACAAGAATATTGAAGCACAATTCGCAACTCTCAAGTCAAATGTTATTTCTCTCCCCTCAACAAGCTCAAACTTGTCTAATTCAGAGTTAAACACTAAAATCTGTAAATGTGCAAAACTTGAACCTAATTTAAAGAAGGAACTTAACATAGCGAAGAGTACACCTAAGAGTGGCATCTTTGACAAGAAGATTAAGTATGCACGCAGTGCATACTCAATTGCAAGGTCTCCTTTGATCAAAGATGGTCTTGGTTATTCAAGGAAAGTAAAGCAAAATGCAAACATCTCTAAGACTGACAAAATGCATATAGCCTTTGTCAAAGAAGGATCATACAAAACTATGAATGAATGTCATATCTCTACTTCTACTAAAATGACAAAATTTGATACATATACTAAAGATGCTAGTAATGCTAAGAATAACTACCTAACACTATTCCATGGTTTTAATACATCTTATGTACTAATGAAAAGCAAATTCGGGTATGTCTATGCAAAATATGTTGGACCACTCCGCAAGATCCCAAAGCCTTGTATATGGGTGCCCAAAACTCTTGTCACTAAGCTTAAAGGACCCAACCAAGCTTGGGTAACTAAAACCAAAGCCTAAACTTGTTTTGCAGGGGGTACTCCTCCGGCGGCACAAAGTGGGTTTTAAATAGTGGCTGCACCAACCACATGAGCGAAGCAAGAAAAATGTTTGTAGATTATGAAGAAACCAATGATCCAAGTCAAGGAAGGGTACTATGTATGGGTAAAATCTCCATTTCTCCACAACACACCATTTCATATGTCATGCATGTCGAGTCACTAGATTATAATCTTTTATCCATATCTCAATTATGTGTCATGGGTTTTAATGCTTATTCACTAACGAAGGCATGATTGTCACTAGAAGAGTAGATAACTCAATTGCCTTCAAAGGTGTGCTCAAAGGAAAGCTTTATCTTGTAGACTTTTCTACGGATAAAACTCAACTTGACACATGTTTGATGGCAAAGACTAACATGGGTTGGCTGTGGCATCGTAGGCTAGCCCATGTTGGTATGTGAAATCACCAAAAACTTCTAAAAGGTAATCACCTCCAAGGTCTTAAGAATGTCGTTTTTGAGAAAGATAGACCTTGTAATGCGTGCCAAGCCGGCAAACAAGTTGGAGTAGCTCATCCCGCCAAGAATGTGATGACGACAACAAGACCACTAGAGATGCTTCATATGGACCTTTTTGGTCCCATTGCCTACATAAGCATTAGCGATAACAAATATGGTCTAGTTATTGTTGATGATTTTTCTCGTTTCACTTGAGTATTTTTCTTGCATGATAAGGGTGAAACTCAAGGTGTCCTCAAGAATTTCTTGAGGAGAGCTCAAAATGGGTTCTCTTTGATAATCAAGAAGATAAGAAGCGACAACTGCGCCGAATTCAAAAACACCCAAGTAGAGAGTACTTGGACGAGGAGGCATCAAGCATGAGTTTTCGGTACCCTACACACCCGAACAAAATGGGGTGGCCGAAAGGAAGAATCATACTCTGATAGAGATGTCAAGGACAATGTTTGATGAGTACAAGACACCTGACCGGTTTTTGGCGGAAGCGGTTGACACCGCTTGCCATTCCACAAACCATCTCTACCTCCATCGTCTCTCGAAGAAGACTGTAAAAGTCCCAAAAATGCATATGAATAAACCATGGTTTGAATTCATATGTGTGACAAAGACATGAAAAATGGGACTTGCTAAAACTTCTCTTCATGCAAAGTGATACCTGGATGATCATCCAAAAATGAGGCTCACATTTTTATTTGAAGGTGTTGAACCAATATGGATTTGAATACCTCTTTGCATGAAAGTTTAAAATCAGATTTTAAATTCAAAGTTCACACAAATGGTGGCCAAAACTTTAAATAAGCATGCAGCCATATAGTTTGGAAATTGTGGAAAAAGTTGAGGACAAACTTTTCATTTGAGGGTGGGCTGAAAAAGGAGTTAAATAGAAGCATTTTCAAATTCCATCCAAATTCCAATTTGCTATGCAGATTCAAACTGAATCTGGGGAAAATTCAAATGCTAGCCCACATTTAAACTTCCAAACTTTGGAATTTAAGAGATCAACATGAGGAGATATCTTGGGAGGAAAATGTGGGGCGGGACCCACATGCCATAGTCTGAAAATTGTGACTTGCACCTAAAGTAAAACAATAACTGTGCTCTGTTTCTTCTTCAACCGAGCAGTTTCTACCCGGGCGCCACCGAGGGGCAGCGGCGCCACCTCCTTCTTCCCCCTCCCATGTGCTGGTGCCCAGAGGCGGTTCCCTCGTGCCTCGACGTGGTCCTTACCTCTCCATCCCGAGCTAGTGCTCTTTGCCTTCTCCTCTTCGCAGGAAACACGACCATAGCACCTTCCCTCACCGCTGTGCCTCGGGAGCCACTGGGAAGCCGGGAAAACTCGCACCCACTCTCCTCTGAGGTGCAAAACAGCATGGCGCACTCGTTGCTCGCCTCCCCGACCCCATAGCGAGCGAGCTTCCGCGTTCCCGAGCCCTCAAACAATCACTCCGCCGCGACATAACTCGAAACGGTGATCGGGCGCTCGTGGAAAGCTCTCCACAGGAGCTTTCACGGCCGAGCAAGAGTGGCAACGGAAGCGCACGGACACCATGCTGCTCTCACCCAAATCTCAAGCCACGCCGTGAAGTATCGACGGCTAATTTCGGGATTTTGCTCCGGCGGCTTCATACGGAACATCCGGTACGAGTTCTTCAAATTCCCACTCCCTATTCCTCATTAGGTCGTCAAACTTGGCACATAGGTGCTGGACTAGCCGGCGCTCATCTTTGCTTTAGCAACCGTCGCATGAAAACACCTTCGAGCGACGGATTTTGAGGTCTACCAAACACTTTTTTGGCAGGACCGATCGGGCACACGGTGCCAACCTAATTGCCGCCATTTCCGAGCCAGTTCAAGGCCTTGCCGAGCTTTGTGATCACCCACTGGTGCTGTAGCATGTTTTTGTTGCTGGTCTGGCAGGCTAGAAACCTCGGGTGACGGCGCCGAACTTCAACCGAGGCCGCCGCACGTCGCCGAGGTATCTCCGGTCACCGGCAGCCCTAGATAACCCTGCAGCCGTGTTCCTCGACGTCAATAACGCTCTGGCAGCGAGCCCCAGCCCGGGCGGTGGCCGGAAACGTCAATCCGGCGAGCACCAGTTCGCTCCGGCAAGGTGGGGGTGGCGCGCACGCAAAAATGGAAATGGGAGGTAGAAGAAGGGAACGGGCCCGGCTGTCAGCGGCTAGGGATTTAAATCTGTGATCGGTTGTGGCCCGAATCCGGTGTGCTGGCGCGCTAGAACTCTGTAAACCCGGTGTGGCCCATTTCCTATTGGCTGGAATTCAAATAGCGGGCCCAGTTGGATTTTCAGTAGCAAAACAATTCCAAGGATTGTTCCCACTTTGAAAAATCATATCTCTGTGTAGGAATCTCCAAATTGAGTGATTCCAATTGGGTTGGATTCATTTTGCAGAGAGCTATCCAATTATGAAGTCCAATTTGTATGAAAGTCAATACTAAATTCTGGAAAAATCTTTTAAGGTTTTCAGAAAAAGAATTATTGAGGGAGTTTGGTTTATCCAAAAAATCCTAAAATTTTGCCAGAATATTCTTTAGCATATTGTTGACCTTCTAGCAAATTTTCAGCTCAATTGAAGATCATTTGAGTAGTAATTTGCTAAATACAAGATGATGTGTTCATAAGAGTCCAGAAACATTTTCAGAAAATGTTTACCACTTATAAAATCAATTCTAGGCAAGTTATAGCTCCAAAAATCATAGGAAAATTTAGACATGCTCTATGAGACATACTTGAAATCGTAGTTCCCTAAATTGGGCATGAAAATGCACAGTACTTCAGAATTAATTCTTTTGGATAGAAATGCTTAAGGAATTATTCTGGAGGAACTACTCAAGTAAAAGGTCTGCATTTTGGACCAAATTACTTTCATGTGACCAGGAACTCACATGTAAATTATCAGCTCAAGTTGAGCCTTAGATCTCCCTGTTCTTGTTCTCCATGCTTATGTATGTGGGAAAAAATACATAAGAGCATTATGGGAATTATGGAGAACACATTTGTATTCTACATTATATGCAATTTGGCAAGCTAAATCCCTTGGTAGTATAGAACCTGCTGTAAAAGTTTTGAGGCCATTGGAGTTCTTGTTCTTCAGTTGCATTCAAATCTTCTCAGCTCATC
This sequence comes from Neostapfia colusana, assembly GCA_030760725.1. Classification (NCBI taxonomy): domain Eukaryota; kingdom Viridiplantae; phylum Streptophyta; class Magnoliopsida; order Poales; family Poaceae; genus Neostapfia; species Neostapfia colusana. The sequence goes on along the minus strand of JASWHV010000001.1, from coordinate 2,331,846 downwards.
TCTTATGGTCAGTAGGAAGGTAGTTAGTGTATAGCTAAAACACTAAGATCAATTTAGTTCTTTCACAATTCTTTGCACAACAGAGGAAAACCAAGCCATTCTTGGCTTTTCCACACAACCTGTGTTCCTAAAAAATCAAGTCTTAACTTCTTTCCATTGCATTCTATAAAAATTGTGCATATACATTTCATTAGGATTCACAACGAAGGGGATTCAAAGGAGCGGTTCATTGAAGTGGATCAATGTAAAAGTCCCAAAAATGTGTATGAATAAAAACTAAAGTTTGAGTTCATATGTGTGGCAAAGACATGAAAAATGGGACTTGCTAAAACTTTTCTTCATGCAAAGTAATACATGGATGAACATCCAACATGAGGCTCACATTTTTCTTTAAAAGTGTTGAACCAATAAGGAGTTAAATACCTCTTTGCATGTAAGTTTAAAATTCAGATTTGAAATTCAAAGTTCACACATAGGGTGGCCAAAAACTTTGAATAAACATGCAGCCCTATAGTTGGGATTATAGGGAAAAGTTTGCTCACAAACTTTTCAATTGTAGGGTGAGCTCAAAAAGGAGTTAAAGAGGAGAATTTGCAAACTTCAACCAAATTCAAATTTGGCAAGCAAATTCAAACTGAATTTGAAGAATTCAAATTCTAGCCCACCTTTTTAAAACTTAGCATTCTGGGGATTGAAAAGATCAGCTTGAGAAGATACTTGGGGAAGAAATGTGGGGTGGGACCCACATGTCATAGAGCTAAAGGGGGAGACTTACTCACTAAGTTTTGCTCTCGGTGGGAGATTTTCCCGAGCAGCTCGCGAGCGCCACAGAGGAGCTTGCCGCGCCAGCTCCTGCTGCCGGTCTCCACGCGCTGGCGCCCCGAGGTCGGTCCTGACCGCGTCTTCAACGTGATCACGTGCCCCTTGGCCGAAGCAAAGCGCAGTTGCCTTCTTCTCTCGCGAGCACACCGAGCAACACGAGCTTCTCCCCCTCCGCTCTCGGTCCAATCGGAAGATCGGCAAAACCACCGCGCCTCCTCCTCCCCCGAGCTGCTGAACACTCCCACGAGATCAACCTCCACCTCCCTGACCCACGAGCAAGTGAGCTGCGGCCTCCGGTGCCCGAGAACGACCGCCGCCGCGGCGACCTAATCCGAGAAAGTGATTGGGCACTCGTGGACAGCCCTCCACAGGGGGTTTCACGGCCGAGCGATCGCAGTTACGGACGCGCACGGGTGCGGTGCTGCTCTCAGCCCAAGCTCAGGCCATACCGTGAAGCATCGCCGACAAATTTCAAAGTTTTGCTCCGGCGACGTCAACCCGAGCATCCGGTATGGAAATCCAAAATTCTCCACTTCTATTCGTTCTTAGCTCGTCAAACTTTGCACGTAGGAGCTGGACTAGCCGGCGATCATATTCTCTTAAGCATTCGTCACATGAAAACCCTTTGGGGCGACGTATTTTGAGGTCTACCGATCACTTCTCCGGCGGACCCATTTGGTCGCACGGCGACAACCCATTTCCAGCCATTCCCGAGCCACTTCGAGGTCGTGTCGACCCTCCTAGAGGCACGCTGGTGCTGTAGGGCTTGTCGGCACAAGCTTTTGAGGGCTGGAGACCCCGGGCGACGCTGCCGGACTTCCACAGAGGCAGTTACACGTCGCCGGCCATGTTCCGGTCGTCGGCAGCCCTAGCAAACCCCACAGCCATGTTCCTCGAGGCCCTAAACCCCCTGGCGGCGAGTTGTAGCTCCGGCGGTGGCCGGGAAGGCCGGTCCGGCGAGCTTCCGATTACTCCGGCCAGGGGGAGCGCGCGGGCGCGAGCGAGAAGCGGGAGGTAGAAGAAAGCCGTGGGCCCCGCCTGTCAGCAGCTCAGAATTCAAATCCGGGATCGGGTGTGGCCGGGATCCCGTGTGCTGGCGCGAAAAACCCCGTGGCCCCGGTGTGGCCCAGTTCTGATTGGTTGGAATTCAAATAAGCGGGCCCAGTGGGATTTTCAATAGGAAAATAATTCCAGACTTAGCTCAATCTTTAGAAATTCATATCTCCCTGTGGAAAACTCCAATTTGAGTGATTCCAATTGGGTTGGATTCATCTCTCTGAGTTCTATCCAAATATGAACTGAGATTTGTATGAAAGTCAATATTATATTCTGGAAAATTCTTTGAAGGTTTTCTGAAAAAGAATTATTGAGGGAGTTTGGGTTATCCAAAAATACCCAAATTTTGCCAGAATATTCTTTAGCATAGTATTGACCTACTAGAAAATTTTCAGCTCATTTGAAGATCATTGGAGTAGGAATTTGCTAAATGCAAACTACTGTGTTCAAAAGAATCCAGAAACATTTTCAGAAAATGTTTCCCACTTCAAAAATCTGTTCTGGGCAATCCATAGCTCCAAAAATCATAGGAAAATTTAGGCAGGCTCTCTGAGACATACTTGGAATTGTAGTTCATTTAATTGGGCATGAAAATGCACATTACTCTAGAATTAATTCTTTTAAATACAAATGCTTAAAGAATTGTTCTGGGAGAACTACTCAAGTAAAAGAGCTGAAATTTGGACCAGATTACTTTCATATGGCCAGGAACTCACCTGGAAATTATCAGCCCAAGATGAGTCCTGGAACTCCCTGTTCTTGTTCCCCATACTTGTGTATATGTGGGAATACATAAGAGATGTTGTGAGAATTATGGGGAGGACACAATATGACTCCACATTAGCTGCAATTTGGCAAGCTAAATCCTTAGGTAGTATAGAACCTGCTGTAAAAGTTTTGAGGCCATTGGAGTTCTTGTTCTTCAGTTGCACTCAAATCCTTTCAGCTTATCTATTATGTTCATTACGGAACATGATTAGTGTATAGCTAAAGCCTTTAGGACAAATTAGTTTATTTCTGTTCTTTGCACAACAGAGGCAAACCAAGCCATGCTTGTTTTTCCACACAACCTCTGTTACTAAGAGATTAATTCTATAACTTCTTTCCATTACATTCTATAAAACATGTGCATATGCATCTCAATAGGAACCACAACGAAGGGGACTCAAAGGAGTGATTCATCGAAGTGGATCAAGCTCCGGAGAGTCAAGGGTGGATCTGCAAGGATACTAACTGCTTATATACAACTACCCTGCAAAACAGGCAAGCTTTGGTTTGCATTTAACAGCTGTTAAGTTTTTACTTTGTATTCACCTTTGGTTAAGATTTGAACTGTGCATTAGGTCTAGGGTTTGATACTCCTATTGCATAGCCAAATGACCCATGGAGTATTGGGTAGATGTCTTTCACCGTGTAGAAGCGCCATGCTTACGTACGGTTCGGTAGAAGACGAGTGGTGAGATGCTACTCGCAGATTTAGGAACAACAGGGGCATACGGGATTGGTTCGTATTTGAATTAGCAAGTTAAAGTTGAGACCGTAAGGTTGTAGGAGCAGCAGGACATAGGGGCCTGGGTGCTGTAGACCTGTCCGTGTCGGTCAAGGACCGATCCGTATGCGGCCCTGTTGAACAAGTTTGAGTTGTGTACCGGACTCATGCTGGCTATATGGGACCCAGTAAACCGATGTACCTCGGGAAGCTGTCGTTGGGACTTTTCGGGTCGCCTCAGGCGGACGGCCGGTGTGCAGTATGTGGGGAATATTCTTATGACATCGCACGTCGGAAGGTGCACCATGAGAGTAGCTACTGTACGGGGCGACTTGATTGATTCAGCGGAGGTGAAACGGGGGAAAGGCTGCCACGTACGACGTCAGTGATGGTTGTTGTAGGCAACGTCGAGTACGGGCGTACGTGTCGTGTAGTCCGGGTGTTATTGATTCGAATCGCCGTCGCTCGCGGAATGGACCGAGCATACTTGTTCTCACAGTTGTGACGTAGTAAAAACTTGCATGAGAAAGGAACTAATCATTTTGATGTGAAGTATTATCCTACCTTTGTATTGGATCTTGATGAATAGGCTAGTGCAAACTCGATTCTTTTATGCCATGAGCAATTTACATCGGGGGAAAGCGTTTCTTGTTTGATTGTGGACTCCCGATGTGGCGTGCCCAGGGTTACTTAAAATACTTCAATTAATACTGAATGTAAGGATTCACTTTTAGGCGAGTTTAATTATGCTTATGTCATCCTATGTTAGGTTCATAACCTCACTTAGAGTTTCATGTTTAGGGTGATGGTTAAGTCTTGCTGAGCGTTATGCTCACGGATGCTATCCGAGTTGTTTTGCAGGTAAATGACTTCATGCTTATGAGAAGGGATGCCGATGAGACTCGGGAACCTCCGAGTGCTTACTCAAAGAGCATCCTCGCCGCTGCAGATTGATCTTCGTGTTGCTAGTAAGAAACGTCCGTGGGCTGGACTGTTTCTTTGTTGCTAGTTTAGATATGAGTCGTGAGAGTGATAGTCTTCCGCTGTAGTTTACTCTGATATAACTATTTGTAAAACATTCTTGTACGCTTCCGCTAAACTATTTATGTAATATGATGTGTTTCTACAACCCGTGTGCTGTTGGGTGCCGCATAACACGACACCACCCGACGAGGTCCCGTGGGGCCGTCTCAGCATGGTATCTGAGCTGTTACACATGGTATCAGAGCTGCGTTGGGAACAGAGCACGGATTGAGCATCATATTATGTCGAAAACTTAGGATACGGTGAGATAACGGTACTAGGCCCACATAAGGATTATTATTAGCGTATTATGAAGGTGGCAAGCTAACTTATGTGTTATGTCGGAAAAATCGTGCATCTTGGGACGTCTATGTCTTGGGTGCACGTATGCGCTGTCCACCAGTGCGCACAAGCTGAAGGGTGGAGCCTCACGGGTGGCAGGTAACCCGACTCGCTTTAGTATCCTCTACGACTCTTCATGTCGTTTGGGGTATTCGAGCAACGTCTTCCCGGGCGTGCGTGGTGCAATTCGGGAGACCCCTTCACGTGGTCCGTAACGTGAACACGTAGCTCAAGGCGTGTTTGGCTTGAGAACACCTGGGCGAGTGATGACGGCCGGGTGTACGAACTGTATGGATACCGGGTTCGGTGTGCAGCCGAACTTGATGATTGAGTGTGGCTTATGTAGGTGCTAACCATGAAAACCTTAGTGCGTGTAGAACACATTTTCGAGTGACCGTTTTAGTGCCACCTAATGATACGTGTATGCCGGTGTAATCCGATTACGTTTTTCTTTGGTGAGGCGACGTAGTACCGTCATATGTCTTACGGTGCATCGTCACCGTACTACACTTAATAGTGTTCTTTCCTATGAAGAAATCATTCATGACTAACTTTCAAACTAAAAATGGATGTTGGAAAGCACATAATAGTTACTGAACTCTTTATTTGAACTAAGTTTCAAAAAAAAGAGAATTGCTAGGTTGCTTTTGATATCAAAAACAGAGTGCTCTGTTCTGGCAGAAAGTTTGCTGGAATTTGACAGAGCATAACTCTGATTAGCTTGATCCAATGGAGGTGTTTGATACCGTTCTGAAAAGGTTACTAAGTTCTCTACAACTTTTTTGTAGAACTCCAGAGCCAAATCCGACAACAACTTGGTCGAATGTCTAGATCAATGCAAACTGTTCGGAAAACAGAGCAGCTGCAAACTTCTCGTGATGTTGCTGTAAATTAGCCGTCACAATCTGTATAGAAATTTCTAAGGGTCATATGATACACCGTTGGAAAGTTTATGAAACTTGCAACGATTTTGTAGTTCATAGTTTGTTCAGAATTGTACCCCATTTGTATGTAAAACTGTGATGAAAACAGCCACATACAAAGGAGGTGCTGGCAAAATTTAGCCAGAAAATTCTGTCAACTTTGAACAATCCTAACTTTTGTTCCAGAGATGATCCAGAGGCATGTGGGTACTCGATGGAAAGATACTGAAGTTAACTTTAACTTTGGTGTTCGACTTGAGTTCTGAAAATGCTGGTAACTGGATCCAAATCTGGGTTAAGTATAGAAAGGTCGGTTCTGTACAGCAAATGGGGGTGGTTTTCTGTTAGCTTTAGAAAGATGTGTAAACATGAAATTTTGTTATGCTTTCATAAAGTTTTAGCATATTCATGTTTTACATACTTTCACATACTGCTGAGATCATGTTTTGACTCCCCTCAAAAATTATGCTTTTGCAGTATGGTGCGTACTGGCGCAGTGGTAGAGTCTCTCCACTTGTGTCCTGGAGGTCCTGGGTTCGAATCAGCCTCCTTGCAAAATAAGCAAGGGGAAGGCTGCCTAGAAATTCCCTTCCCCAGACCCCACAACGTGTGGGAGCTTTCAGCACTGGGTATGCCCTTTAGTATGGTGCGTACTCATTCTCCGAGTAGGGCTGAAAGTTCTCGCCAAGATGGTGATGACTCGACTCCACCACGGGCACCGCCATCAACGGTATGGGCGGATGTCATGGCTCAGATGGTCGAGTCAAGTCAGGAGAACACCAGACTACTCCAAGCCTTGGTACAACAAGGTTTACTCCAACGTGCACAACAGAACGTTCCACCTCGGAACGCCTACGTGGATTTCTTGGCGACACAACCGCACCTCTTTATGGAAGCCCATGAACCAGTGGAAGCTGATCAGTGGCTTCGAGTTATGGAGTCCAAGTTTGGAGTGTTTGAGTGCAATGAATATCAGAAGACATCCTTTGCAGCTCAACAACTCCATGGAGCCGCCGTAAATTGGTGGTTCGCTTATCTTGCCACCGTTCCGGAAGGCCATCAAGTGGAATGGACGGAATTTCGCGAAGCATTCCGTGCTCGTCACATTCCTATGGGTTTTATTAAGGCCCAACAGCAAGAATTCAGAAACTTGAAGCAGGGGGACATGAGTGTCCTCGATTATGTCAGACGATTCAACCTTCTGGCACAATATGCTCCTGGTTATGCGACGAGCGAAGCTGCAATGTGTGACTACTTTTTCTATGGCTTGAGTGCCATATTAAAGGAGAAGTTAGCTTTGTTCAATCAAGGCAGTTACACCTAGTTGATCAGTGCTGCTCTGCTGCAAGAACAAGCGACACTTGAGTGTCAAGCAGAAAAGAGGGACCGGGAGGATGTGCAGGAAGACACCCCAGTCGTTCCTTGTAAATACCGTGTGGTGTATCACACACCATCCCAGGGGACATGGCACGCACCAGTAAGATCAACTCCGTACAGATTTCCTGCTCAAGAATCTTATCTTGAAGCAGCGCCATTACCGCAGCAACGAATGATACCTGTTGCATCATTGCTGCAGCCAAGTACATCAACTTCTCAACCGCAAGTCAACGAAGAACCGGGGAAACCTCCGTGTTCTTATTGCCACCGTTCTGGGCATTTTAGGCAGGAATGCCAGGAGAAGTTGGTGAACACCAGACAGCCATCATCGTCAGGTGGTATGCCGCCACCTGCTCAAGTCAACATAACAGCATTGCAATCCGGGAGTGTGCAACATCTTGCTATTGAGGATGTCCCGGAGGGAGCACCGGTGTTAGCGGGCATGTTTACTCTCAAAGACGTGCCCGTGCTCATACTTTTTATTCCGGTGCCACCCACAATTTTATCAGCAAAACATGCATGGATCAGCACCAACTATCCACCAATACTCCCACAACGAGTTTTCTTATACGATCACCGGGAGGAAATATCTCTGCCAATCAGATTGTGTCCCGAGCAGCATTGTGTTTGGGCGGAAAAATATACCCAACATCGCTGATTATGTTGGATAGGCAGAAGATAGACATTATATTGGGGATGTCTTGGTTAAATCGTCACGGTGCCGTTCTCAATATCGGTAACCGTACTGTCCAGATTGACTCGCCGACTCACGGACAGCACATGCTGTTTTTAGACAGCGAAGATCCAGATATGGTAGAGGCCTACCACACGGAAGCGCTGAAACTTGAAGATATTCCGGTGGTACGTGATTATCCCGACGTTTTTCCCGATGACTTACCGAGCATGCCGCCCGAACGGGACGTCGAGTTTAAGATTGAACTGGCACCGGGAACGACGCCTGTCTCACGAAGGCCTTACAAGATGGCACCTAACGAGCTAGCGGAGTTGAAAGAGCAACTGAATGAACTTATGAGCAAGGGTTTCATACGACCAAGTTCTTCACCTTGGGGTTGCTCAGCGCTGTTCGTTAAGAAGAAGGACGAAACACTACGGCTATGTGTTGATTACCGTCCTTTAAATGCTGTCACAATCAAGAACAAGTATCCTTTGCCCCGCATCGACATCCTATTCGATCAACTTGTGGGTGCAAAGGTATTTTCGAAGATGGATCTTCGGTCGGGATATCATCAAATCAAAATCCGACCGGAGGACATACCGAAGACAGCTTTCTCGACGAGATACGGACTCTACGAGTACCTCGTCATGTCATTTGGGTTAACCAACGCTCCGGCACACTTCATGTACTTGATGAATTCTGTGTTCATGCCGGAGTTAGACAAGTTCGTCGTGGTATTCATCGACGACATATTGGTTTACTCCAAATCGGAAGAAGAGCACGCTGAACATCTGCGTATTGTACTACAACGGTTGCGGGAGCACCAATTGTATGCCAAGTTCAGCAAGTGCGAATTTTGGATTGATCAAGTGCCTTTCCTGGGCCATATCATTTCAGCAGAGGGCATTGCCGTGGACCCTAGCAAAATTGAACAAGTGCTGAAGTGGGAATCTCCCAAGTCAGTCCACGAGGTCCGAAGTTTCCTAGGTTTAGCAGGGTATTATCGGAGGTTCATTCCGAGCTTCTCAAAAATTGCTAAACCAATGACGGAGCTGCTGAAGAAGGGCACTAAATATATGTGGAATGCAGCATGTGAAGCCGCATTCAAAACTTTGGTGAAACATCTCACAACGGCTCCAGTTCTTGCTCAGCCGGACACGACGAAGCCATTTGATGTATACTGCGATGCATCCGGCATCGGTCTCGGCTGCGTTCTGATGCAAGAAGGGCGTGTAGTCGCTTATGGGTCTCGTCAACTGCGAAACCACGAGCAGCATTATCCAACTCACGATCTTGAGCTTGCTTCAGTGGTGTTGGCATTGAAGATGTGAAGGCATTACCTACTGGGTAATCTTGTTCACCTCTACACCGACCATAAGAGACCGAAGTATATCTTCACGCAGAAGGAGCTGAATATGAGACAACAGAGATGGTTGGAGCTCATCAAAGATTATGAAATTGAGATCCACTATCATCCGGGAAAAGCAAACGTGGTTGCCGACGCGCTGAGCCGGAAAGCCCACGTTCACAACTTAGTGGCTGCTGAGTTAGAAGACGAGGAACCCAGCCTCCGTGTCCTTCCGTATGGCGCGCTTTATAATCTCGCGCTCATTCCAACGATCCGTGAAGAGATTGTTGAGGCTCAAAGAAGAGACAGAGGTATGTCTCACATACGAAGAAGACTAGACAACGGAGAGGTGAAATGCTTCCGGAAGGATGAGAACGGTACAATATGGTTTAACGACCGTATAGTGGTACCGCGCAATATGAAACTCCAGAAGAAGATCTTGGATGAAGCCCACCTGTCTAAGTTTTCCCTTCATCCCGGAAGTAACAAGATGTACCAAGATTTGAAACAGAAATTTTGGTGGACAAGGATGAAGAGGGAGATTGCTAAATACGTATCCGAATGCGATACGTGTAGACGGGTCAAGGCTGATCATATGCGGAAAGCCGGACCGCTACAACCTTTGAAGATTCCGGCGTGAAAATGGGAGGATGTGAGTATGGACTTCATCGTCGGATTACCGCTCACATCCAAGAAGCATGACTCGATATGGGTGATCGTCGACCGGTTGACGAAATCAGCTCATTTCATACCAGTGAACACTCATTATCGAGCAAGGCAATATGCGGAGTTATTCATCTCCAGAATTATATGCTCACATGGTGTCCCAAAGACCATCATTTCAGATCGAGGTGCGTTGTTTGTTGCTCGTTTTTGGGAGCAGCTGCACGCCTCGTTGGGTACCAAGCTGATTAGGAGCTCCGCATATCACCCTCAAACAGATGGACAAACTGAGAGGGTGAATCAAGTACTTGAGGATATGTTGAGAGCGTGTGCCATCCACCACGGTAGGAATTGGGACGATCACCTACCGCTGGCGGAGTTTTCATACAACAACGGTTATCAAGCGAGTATTAAAATGGCACCGTATGAAGCTCTCTATGGCCGGAAGTGTCGCACACCACTGAATTGGTGTGAGTCCGGCGAAAGAGTTCTGTTTGGGATTGATCTTGTCAACGAAGCCGAAGACCGAGTTCGGTTGATAGAAGAGAACTTAAAGGCTGCCCAATCCCGACAGAAGAGCTACGCTGATCAAAGGCGTAGGCCGTTACATTTTGACGTCGCAGAGCACGTATATCTTCGTGTATCTCCGATGAAGGGAATTCACCGGTTTGGTGTAAAGGGGAAACTCGCTCCCCGTTTTATTGGTCCTTTTGCTATCACGGAGAAGTGCGGACCCGTAGCCTACCGGCTGGAATTACCGGCAAGTCTAGCGGGTGTTCATAATGTATTTCATGTATCGCAGCTGCGAAAGTGCCTCAAATTCACCGCTGCTGTTCGCACTGAGGACATCGATGAACTGAAACAGGACCTGACCTACACCGAGCGACCGGTTCAGATTTTGGATGAAAAGGCCCGGGTAACCCGGAACCGGACGATCAAATTTTACAAGGTGCTGTGGAGTAATCACACCGCGGAAGAGGCGACGTGGGAAAGTGAAGATTATCTCCGCACCAACTACCCGGAACTTTTATCTTTGTACAGTTTGTAATTACCTCTCCCATCTTGTTCCTCTTTTGTAATCTCGGGACGAGATTCTTTTAAGGGGGGAGGAATGTAAAAGTCCCAAAATGTGTATGAATAAAAACTAAAGTTTGAGTTCATATGTGTGGCAAAGACATGAAAAATGGGACTTGCTAAAACTTTTCTTCATGCAAAGTAATACATGGATGAACATCCAACATGAGGCTCACATTTTTCTTTAAAAGTGTTGAACCAATAAGGAGTTAAATACCTCTTTGCATGTAAGTTTAAAATTCAGATTTGAAATTCAAAGTTCACACATAGGGTGGCCAAAAACTTTGAATAAACATGCAGCCCTATAGTTGGGATTATAGGGAAAAGTTTCCTCACAAAATTTTCAATTGTAGGGTGGGCTCAAAAAGGAGTTAAAGAGGAGAATTTGCAAACTTCAACCAAATTCAAATTTGGCAAGCAAATTTAAACTGGATTTGAAGAATTCAAATTCTAGCCCACCTTTTTAAAACTTAGCATTCTGGGGATTGAAAAGATCAGCTTGAGAAGATATTTGGGGAAGAAATGTGGGGTGGGACCCACATGTCATAGAGCTAAAGGGGGAGACTTACTCACTAAGTTTTGCTCTCGGTGGGAGATTTTCCCGAGCAGCTCGCGAGCGCCACAGAGGAGCTTGCCGCGCCAGCTCCTGCTGCCGGTCTCCACGCGCTGGCGCCCCGAGGTCGGTCCTGACCGCGTCTTCAACGTGATCACGTGCCCCCTGGCCGAAGCAAAGCGCAGTTGCCTTCTTCTCTCGCGAGCACACCGAGCAACACGAGCTTCTCCCCGTCCGCTCTCGGTCCGATCAGAAGATCGGCAAAACCACCGCGCCTCCTCCTCCCCCGAGCTGCTGAACACTCCCACGAGATCAACCTCCACCTCCCTGACCCACGAGCAAGTGAGCTGCGGCCTCCGGTGCCCGAGAACGACCGCCGCCGCGGCGACCTTATCCGAGAAAGTGATCGGGCGCTCGTGGACAGCCCTCCACAGGGGGTTTCACGGCCGAGCGATCGCAGCTACGGACGCGCACGGGTGCGGTGCTGCTCTCAGCCCAAGCTCAGGCCATACCGTGAAGCATCGCTGGCAAATTTCAAAGTTTTGCTCCGGCGACGTCAACCCGAGCATCCGGTATGGAAATCCAAAATTCTCCACTTCTATTCGTTCTTAGCTCGTCAAAGTTTGCACGTAGGAGCTGGACTAGCCGGCGATCATATTCTCTTAAGCATTCGTCGCATGAAAACCTTTGGGGCGACGTATTTTGAGGTCTACCAATCACTTCTCCGGCGGACCCATTTGGTCGCACGGCGACAACCCATTTCCAGCCATTCCCGAGCCACTTCGAGGTCGTGTCGACCCTCCTAGAGGTACGCTGGTGCTGTAGGCCTTGTCGGCACAAGCTTTTGAGGGCTGGAGACCCCGGGCGACGCTGCCGGACTTCCACAGAGGCAGTTACACGTCGCCGGCCATGTTCCGGTCGTCGGCAGCCCTAGCAAACCCCACAGCCATGTTCCTCGAGGCCCTAAACCCCCTGGCGGCGAGTTGTAGCTCCGGAGGTGGCCGGGAAGGCCGGTCCGGCGAGCTTCCGATTACTCCGGCGAGGGGGAGCGCGCGGGCGCGAGCGAGAAGCGGGAGGTAGAAGAAAGCCGTGGGCCCCGCCTGTCAGCAGCTCAAAATTCAAATCCGGGATCGGGTGTGGCCGGGATCCCGTGTGCTGGCGCGAAAAATCCCGTGGCCCCGGTGTGGCCCAGTTCTGATTGGTTGTAATTCAAATAAGCGGGCCCAGTGGGATTTTCAATAGGAAAATAATTCCAGACTTAGCTCAATCTTTAGAAATTCATATCTCCCTGTGGAAAACTCCAATTTGAGTGATTCCAATTGGGTTGGATTCATCTCTCTGAGTTCTATCCAAATATGAACTCATATTTGTATGAAAGTCAATATTATATTCTGGAAAATTCTTTGAAGGTTTTCTGAAAAAGAATTATTGAGGGAGTTTGGGTTATCCAAAAATACCCAAATTTAGCCAGAATATTCTTTAGCATAGTATTGACCTACTAGCAAATTTTCAGCTCATTTGAAGATCATTGGAGTAGGAATTTGCTAAATGCAAACTACTGTGTTCAAAAGAATCCAGAAACATTTTCAGAAAATGTTTCCCACTTCAAAAATCTGTTCTGGGCAATCCATAGCTCCAAAAATCATAGGAAAATTTAGGCAGGCTCTCTTAGACATACTTGGAATTGTAGTTCATTTAATTGGGCATGAAAATGCACATTACTCTAGAATTAATTCTTTTAAATACAAATGCTTAAAGAATTGTTCTGGGAGAACTACTCAAGTAAAAGAGCTGAAATTTGGACCAGATTACTTTCATATGGCCAGGAACTCACCTGGAAATTATCAGCCCAAGATGAGTCCTGGAACTCCCTGTTCTTGTTCTCCATACTTGTGTATATGTGGGAATACATAAGAGATGTTGTGAGAATTATGGGGAGGACACAATATGACTCCACATTAGCTGCAATTTGGCAAGCTAAATCCTTAGGTAGTATAGAACCTGCTGTAAAAGTTTTGAGGCCATTGGAGTTCTTATTCTTCAGTTGCACTCAAATCCTTTCAGCTTATCTATTATGTTCATTACGGAACATGATTAGTGTATAGCTAAAGCCTTTAGGACAAATTAGTTTATTTCTGTTCTTTGCACAACAGAGGCAAACCAAGCCATGCTTGGTTTTTCCACACAACCTCTGTTACTAAGAGATTAATTCTATAACTTCTTTCCATTACATTCTATAAAACATGTGCATATGCATCTCAATAGGAACCACAACGAAGGGGACTCAAAGGAGTGATTCATCGAAGTGGATCAAGCTCCGGAGAGTCAAGGGTGGATCTGCAAGGATACTAACTGCTTATATACAACTACCCTGCAAAACAGGCAAGCTCCGGTTTGCATTTAACAGCTGTTAAGTTTTTACTTTGTATTCACCTTTGGTTAAGATTTGAACTGTGCATTAGGTCTAGGGTTTGATACTCCTCTTGCATAGCCAAATGACCCATGGAGTATTGGGTATGTGTCTTTCACCGTGTAGAACCGCCATGCTTAAGTACGGTTCGGTAGAAGACGAGTGGTGAGATGCTACTCGCAGATTTAGGAACAACAGGGGCATACGGGATTGGTTCGTATTTGAATTAGCAAGTTAAAGTTGAGACCGGAAGGTTGTAGGAGCAGCAGGACATAGGGGCCTGGGTGCTGTAGACCTGTCCGTGTCGGTTAAGGACCGATCCGTATGCGGCCCTGTTGAACAAGTTTGAGTTGTGTACCGGACTCATGCTGGCTATATGGGACCCAGTAAACCGATGTACCTTGGGAAGCTGTCGTTGGGACTTTTCGGGTCGCCTCAGGCGGACGGCCGGTGTGCAGTATGTGGGGAATATTCTCATGACATCTCACGTCGGAAGGTGCACCATGAGAGTAGCTACTGTACGGGGCGACTTGATCGATTCAGTGGAGGTGAAACGGGGGAAAGGCTGCCACGTACGACGTCAGTGATGGTTGTTGTAGGCAACGTCGAGTACGGGCGTACGTGTCGTGTAGTCCGGGTGTTATTGATTCGAATCACCGTCGCTCGCGGAATGGACCGAGCATACTTGTTCTCACAGTCGTGACATAGTAAAAACTTGCATGAGAAAGGAACTAATCATTTTGATGTGAAGTATTATCCTACCTTTGTATTGGATCTTGATGAATAGGCTAGTGCAAACTCGATTCTTTTATGCCATGAGCAATTTACATCGGAGAAAAGCGTTTCTTGTTTGATTGTGGACTCCCGATGTGGCGTGCCCAGGGTGACTTAAAATACTGCAATTAATACTGAAAGTAAGGATTCACTTTTAGGCGAGTTTAATTATGCTTATGCCATCCTATGTTAGGTTCATAACCTCACTTAGAGTTTCATGTTTAGGCTGACGGTTAAGTCTTGCTGAGCGTTATGCTCACGGATGCTATCCGAGTTGTTTTGCAGGTAAATGACTTCATGCTTATGAGAAGGGATGCCGATGAGACTCGGGAACCTCCGAGTGCTTACTCAAAGAGCATCCTCGCCTTTGCAGATTGATCTTCGTGTTGCTAGTAAGAAACGTCCGCGGGCTGGACTGTTTCTTTGTTGCTAGTTTAGATATGAGTCGTGAGAGTGATAGTCTTCCGCTGTAGTTTACTCTGATATAACTATTTGTAAAACATTCTTGTACGCTTCCGCTAAACTATTTATGTAATATGATGTGTTTCTGCAACCCGTGTGCTGTTGGGTGCCGCATAACACGGCACCACCCGACGAGGTCCCGTGGGGCCGTCTCAGCGTGGTATCTGAGCTGTTACAATCAAACTCTGGAGTATCAAGGGTTGATCGAAAGGGATCACTAACTTCTTATATATGACTACCCTGCAAAACAGGCAAACCCTGGTTTGCATTTAAGTACATTTTACAAAGTTTTTCATTTGTATCACTTATGTCTAGGTTGAAATGGTTGCATTAGAGTTAAGGTGTTTGAAACCCCACTTGCATGACTTTAAATCCTATGAAGGGTTGGGTAGTTTATAGACTCGACGATTAGAGAATTCCGTGCTAATATGCATAAGATCTCGGTAGAAGTCGAGTAGTTGGAATCTACTCGCGAGGTATGGTTTTATCACACGGTATGGAATAGAGTAGAAAATGGCTTAAGAGTTGTGAAACTGAGACCCAGCAGGGGGGATAGGATGCAGTGAGCGGAGGTCTCACGTGCGTAGCCCTGTTGGTGTTGATTGAGGACTGAGTCGTGTGCGAGCCTGCTGAACAAGTATTGAACAGTACCGGATGGCATACTGACATAAGCAGGAAAGCGATGTAATTGGTTAACCTGGGTGCCGAGGCTTACCCAACCGTAAATAAGAGTAGGTTGAGGGTAGCAAGGTGTAAATCTGCCGGTGTGCACAGTTACGCTCCACGCGGGGACCTCCTGCCCGGTACGGATGGACCGGTTCGGGATTTGGGTTTCCTTTGAAAGGTTGTTGCATACAACAGAGTAGGAAGGGGTGTGGAATCACGCTTCTGAAAGTGGGTGTATGTGACGTGTTGTGCGGGTGTCTCCTAATTGCAATCACCGTCCCTCGCGGTTATTTGAGTACCACTTGTTCACTGTTCTGTGACATAGTAAGAAGAGAAATAAGCCACCTGAATGATAATATGATGTGATGAACTATTACTTTTTAGAAACCATGTCTGCTGTAGATGTAGAGCTAATTAAGTTTATTTTCCACCTTGGGCATCACCACATCGGGAGAAAGCGTTTCTTGTTTGATTGTGGACTTCCGATGTGAGCGCTGCCTAAGGCACATGAAATTGCTGCTATAAAACTGAAAGTAAGGATCAACTTGTAGGCGTGTCTTTATTGCAACGTCCTTTTTCCTATCTTACACATCCCTGCATGTAGAGTTCCATGACTAGGGTGTCGGTTAAGCCTTGCTGAGTGTTATGCTCACGGATGCTATCCGAGTTATTTTGAAGGATTGACTTCATGCTTATGAAGGGATGCCGATGAGACTCGGGAACCTCTGAGTGGTTACTCAAGGAGCATCCTCGCCGCTGCGGTTTGTCATCGTGTTGCTAGTAAGAAACGTCCATGGGCTGGACTGTTTCTTTGTTGCTAAGTTAGAAATGAGTCGTGAGAGTTATAGTCTTCCGCTGTAGCTTATTTTGATATAAGTATTTGCAAAATACTCTTGTACGCTTCCGCAAAGGATTTATGTAATGTGATGTGTTTTCCTCGACCGTGTGCTGTTGGGTGCTGCATATCACGGCACCACCCGACGAGATCCTGGCGGGGCGTCCATCGTTCGGCGGGTGTCCCCCACAGCGTGGTATCAGGGCCGCGTTGGGGATAGCGCACGGATTGAGCATCATATTACGTTAAAAACTTAGGATACGGTGAGATAACGGTATTAGGCCCACATAAGGACTACTATTAGCATATGATGAAGGTGGCAACCTAACCTATTTGTTATGTCAGAAAATCGTGCATCTCAGGACGTTCTATGTCTTGGGGGGGGGGTGCATGTAAGCGCTGTCCACCAGTGCGCACAATCCGAAGGGTGGAGCCCCACGGGTGGCAGGTAACCCGACTCGCTTTGGTATCCTCTACGTCTCTTCATGTCGTTTGGGGTATTCGAGCAACGCCATTCCCTGGCGTGCTAGAGGCAAGTATGGGAGACCCCGTCACGTGGTCAGTAACGCGAACACGTAGCTCAAGGCGTGTTTGGCTTGAGAACACATGTGCGAGTGATGACGGATGGGTGTACAAACTGTATTGGGACCGGGTTCGGTGTGCAGCCGAACCTGATGATTGAGTGTGTTTTATGTAGGTACTAACCACAAAAACCATAGTACGTGTAGAACACGTTTGCGAGTGACCGTTTTAGTGCCACCTAAGGATACGTTTATGCCGGTGTAATCCGGTTAGGTTTTTCTTTTGTGAGGCAACGTAGTACCGTCATATGTCTTACGGTGCATCGCCACCGTACTACACTGGATAGTGCTCTTTCCTATGAAGAAATCATTCATGACTAACTTTCAAACTAAAAATGAATGTTGGAATGAACATATTAGTTACTGAGCTATGCATTTGAACTAAGCTTCAATGAAGAGACTTGCTAGGCTTCTTTTGATCTCAAAAACAGAGTGCTCTGTTCTGGCAGAAATTTTTGCTGGACTTTGACAGAGCATAACTCTGAGTAGATTGAACCAATGGAGGTGTATGATACAGTTCTGGAAAAAATTTTAAGTGCTCTACAAGTTTTCTGTAGAACTCCAGAGAAAAATCAGACACCAAATTGGTTAAAGGTTCAGTTGAATGCAAACTGTCCAGAAAACAGAACAGCTGCAACCTTCTCTGGATGTTTCTGTAAATTGGCCATAACATTCTGTAGAAAATTTTCTAAGGGTCATATGATACACCATTGAAAAGGTTATGAAATTTGCAACAATTTTGTAGTGCATAGTTTGTTCAGAATTGTACTCCCTTTTTATGTACAACTATGATGAAAACAGCCCCATACAAAGAAGATGCTGGCAAATTTTATCCAGAAATTCTGTCAACTTTGAGCAATCATAACTTTTGGTCCAGAAATGGTCTAGGGGCATATGAGTACTCGTTGAAAATATACTGAAGTTAACTTTAACTTGGTTATTCAACTTGATATATGAAAATGCTGGTAACTGGATCAAAATTTGGGATAAGTACAGAAAGGTATGTTCTGTACAGAATAGGGCATTGATTGTGGTTGCTTTAGGAAGAGGTGTAAACATGGATTTGTGTTATGCTTTCATAAAGTTTTATCATGTTCATATTCGACATACTTTCACATACTGCTGAGATCAAGTACCACAACTTGCACCACCTCCACAATAGCAGCATCAGATGGTGGTTTGTGTTCCATCGCTGCAGCTATATGTACCTAGCTCCCAACCCCAGGTCAGCGAGGCACTGAAGAGACATCCGTGCTTCACTTGTGGTCGGATGGGCCATTATACTAGGTATTGTCTGGAGGGAATTCAAGGATGCGGGTCATAATGTTTTCAATATTCAGAACCGTACCTATATCTGCAGAAAAGAGGGCAGACAAGGAGCAACATTCACTACGTGGTGATTGTGGATGTTTCGGAAGGAGAAGCCGCGATAGCAGAGATGCTCTCTCTCAATTAGCTACCGGTATTAATTCTCTTCGATGCCGGTGCCACAACTAGCTTTATTAGTCAGTCTTTTGTGGCTTAACATCAGCTCTAAACTACTTTTACAAAGAGGCAATACCTCATGTCTTCGCCCGGGGCAACATTACAACAAGTGATGTTGTCTTCCGAGCACCTCTTTGTTTGGGGGTTAGACTATAACCCACGACCCTCATTTTTCTCGGGGGATCTGAAGATCGATATTATTTTGGGGATGTCGTGGTTGAATTACCACAATGCGGTTTTCAACATCAGTTCTTGAACCGTTAAACTCAACTCCCCTCCACACGGTCTTCATACATTAGTTCTCGGCGCTAGTCGGCAACAGATTGCAATATTGACCCACTCGGAAACTGTTAAGATAGAGGACATTCCGGTGATACGTGAATATCGGGATGTGTTTACCAATTGTTACCGGGCATGCTGCCCGAACGGGACGTAGAGTTCCAGATGGAACTTGCGCTGGGAACACTACCGAGTTCACGAAGGCCGTACAACATGGCACCCAATGAATGAGCAGATTGGAAAACACCGCTGATAATCTTAGGAGCAAAGGTTTTATACGACTGAGTTCATCACCTTGGGGTTGTTCAGCATGGTTTGTAAAGAAGAGGAACGAAACACTACGACTTTGTGTGGTGTTCGTCCGCTCAACACTGTGACAACCAAGAATAAGTACCCGTTGCCACGGATCAACATTTTGTTTGATCAGCTGGTTGAAACGAAGATCTTGTTCCAAGATTGACTTAAGATCTGGTACTATCAGATTAAGATAGGGGCTGGGGATATTTCGAAGACAGCTTTTCGACGAGGTACGGGCTTTATAATTACCTTGTCATGTTCCTTAGCCTCCCCAACGCTCCAGCTCAGTTCATGTACTTGATAAACTCGGTATTCATGCCGGAACTGGACAAGTTTGTCGTGGTCTTCATCGACGACCTACTGGTTTGTTCCAAGTCGGAGGAAGAAAACGAGAAGCATCTGCGTGTAGTCTTGCAAAGGCTACGGGATCACAAGCTATACACGAAATTCAGCAAGTGCGAATTCTAGATATTGCAAGTACCTTGTCTCGGGCATATTATCTCAGCGAAGGGCAGTGCTGTAGACCCGAGAAAGATCACACAAGTGCTGCATTTGAAAGTCCCTGGGGTCTATTCACTAGGTACGGAAATTCCTCGGACTCGCGGGGCAAAGATGGTTGGGTTTGATAAAGGATTACGAAATAGAGATCCATTATCACCTCGGCAAAGTAAACATGGGGCAGATGTGTTGAATCGCATGTCACACATTCATAATCTGACCATCACACCGTTGGAAGAGAGCAAGCCACCATTACATGTGGTTCCCCATAGAGCTCTCTACAATTTAGCTTTTATCCCCACCATCCATGAAGAGAGGGTGGCAGCCCAGAAACATGACAAGGGCATGTCACATTTGCGGAGACGTATAGACAGTGGGGAACTGAAATGTTTCCGGATGGACGGAGACGGTGTCCTGTGGTTCAAGAACAGGATAGTCGTACCCCATAACTTGCACACCGCTGAATTGGTGTGAGTTCGGCAAAAGAGTTCTGTTTGGGGATTGATCTTGTCAACAAAGCCGAAGATCGAGTTCGGCTGATACAAGAGAATTTGAAGGCTGCACAATCCCCAAACACTTGTGTGATCTTGAAGATCGAGTTCGGCTGATACAAGAGAATTTGAAGGCTGACAGAAGAGCTACGCTGATCAAGGGCATAGGCCATTGAAGTTTGACGTCGGAGAGCACGTTTACCTTCGTGTATCTCCGATGAAGGGAATTCACTGGTTCGGTGTAAAGGGGAAACTAGCTCCCCGCTTTATAGGTCCTTTTGCTATCATGGAGAAGTGCGGACCCGTAGCCTACCGGCTGGAACTACCGGCCAGTCTTACGGGTGTCCATGATGTGTTTCATGTGTCACAGCTGCGGAAGTGCCTCAAAGTTACCGCTGCTGTCCGCACCGAAGAAATCGACGAATTGAAACCGGACCTTACCTACACCGAGCGACTGGTTCAGATTATAGATGAAAAGACCCAGATAACCCGGAACCGGATGATCTGATTTTACAAGGTGCTATGGAGTAATCATACCGCGGAAGAGGCGGCGTGGGAAAGTGAAGATCACCTCCGCACCACCTATCCGGAACTTTTAGCTTTTGTACAGTTTGCAATTACCTCTCCCGTCTAGTTCTTCTTTTGGAATCTCGGGACAAGATTCTTTTAAGGGGGAGGAAAGTAAAAGTCTCAAAAATGCATATGAATAAACCACGGTTTGAATTCATACGTGTGACAAAGGCATGAAAATGGGACTTGCTAAAACTTTTCTTCATGCAAAGTGATACATGGATGATCATCCAAAAATGAGGCTCACATTTTTATTTGAAGGTGTTGAACCAATATGGATTTGAATACCTCTTTGCACGAAAGTTTAAAATCAGATTTTAAATTCAAAGTTCACACAAATGGTGGCCAAAACTTTGAATAACCATGCAGCCATATAGTTTGGAAATTGTGGAAAAATTTGAGGACAAACTTGTCATTTGAGGGTGGGCTCAAAAAGAAGTTAAATAGAAGCATTTTCAAATTCCATCCAAATTCCAATTTGCTATGCATATTCAAACTGAATTTGGGGAAAAATTCAAATGCTAGCCCACATTTAAACTTCCAAACTTTGGAATTTGAGAGTTCAACATGAGGAGATATTTTGGGAGGAAAATGTGGGGTGGGACCCACATGTCATAGTCTGAAAATTGTGACTTGCACCTAAAGTAAACCAATAATTGTGCTCTGTTTTTTCTTCAACCGAGCAGTTTCTACCCGGGTGCCACCAAGGGGCAGCGGCGCCACCTCCTGCTTCCCCCTCCCACGCGCTGGTACCCTGTGATAGGAGGATGAGTCCCGATGTTCCGAGAGGTAGGGTAAACTTGATTGGGTGGAGATCTCGACGTTGATGATCCAAGGCTCCGAACGAACGAAACCCCGCAATCACTACACCACTGCTCCGTTGGTTATCATCCGTGTCACACGAATGACCTTGCCACGAAGGCTTATCCCTGCAAGCGCAATCAAGAACACAAGCAAGAACAGAGAAGTTGCAATCAAAACTGAATTGATCACGAATTTGGGGTCTCACAACCGATGATCGGCGAACTGTTCAATGACAGATTGTAACTAAACAAAACCTACCTGTTTGTGACGGCGGCTAGGGGGTATAAAGGAGGTGGAGGACGACCAAGGGGGTGCTGGGGTCGTGACCTAACCCTAAGACACGTACATAATGGACTTGGACTCGATACAAGGCCCAATGGCCCAAGTAGGTGATGCAACACCCTGACAGACTCTAAACTTTATATTGTTTCGAAGTTTCCCGTCGACTCCGAGGGAATTTTGACGTGGGGCCAGTTCCATTGGAAAGTTTATCCTCTCAGCTTTCCGTTCATATGTAGAACGTCAAAACGGAGTCCGTATGCCTCCTGTGCATCCATTTTAAGGTGGACTGCTCCTGGGCCCGTGTTGGACTCGAGTTTGAGTTGGGCTCGGTCTCTAACTTCTTGTTGGCGTATTTTCTGGTCCTCCACGCCTCCAAACCCCTCTCCATGTATCTCCATGTCCTCTCCATGGTTCCTAATCATAATTAATCCATTAGGTAGCAACATACTCTCAAAATTCACATATAAAGAATTGTTCAGGAACGAGCTCACCTCTAAATTCAATTGTCGTGCTCGAACTCTAGTAATTGGACCTTGCGTATCTACCATGTGAGTGTTGTGTATATCTGCAGGAGTGATGTCCACATCATCCTCCCCCTCTTGCATTGGAGTCGTCCTCGACTCAAGCTCATCTTCTTCTCCCAAGTATGGCTTCAAATCTGAAATGTTAAATGTGGACTAACCCCAAACTTGGGAGGCAACTCAAGTTTATATGCATTGCCATTTATCTTCTCAAGAACCTTAAAAGGTCCAGCAGCACGTGGCATGAGTTTGGACTTTCTCAAATCCGGGAACCTATCTTTTCTCAAATGAACCCACACCAAATCACCGGGTTCCAATTTTACCTCCTTCCTACCTTTACTAGCAGCAATGTGATACTTTTAATTCATTTTTTCAATTTGTAACTTAGTAATTTCATGCAACTTAAGAATAAATTCAGAACGTTGTGTAGCATCTAAGTTCACAATTTCAGTATGTGGTAAAGGTAGCAAATCAATTGGAGCACGAGGATTGAAACCATAGACTACCATAAACGGACTTAACTTGGTTGTGGAGTGAATAGACCTGTTATAAGCAAACTGAATATGTGGCAAACACTCCTCCCACAACCTTAAATTATCTTTCAAAACAGCCCGCAACATAGTAGATAAGGTACGATTAACTACCTCCGTTTGCCCATCAGTTTGTGGATGACAAGTAGTAGAAAACAGCAACTTTGTTCCCAATTTATACCATAAAGTTCTCCAAAAGTGACTCAAAAACTTAGCATCCCTATCAGAAACAATAGTATTGGGAACACCATGCAAACGCACAACCTCATTAAAGAACAAATCAGCAACATGTGAAGCATTATCGGTCTTGTGGCAGGGTATAAAATGAGTCATTTTAGAGAAACGATCAACAACCACAAAGACACTATCCCTCCCCCTCTTTGTTCTAGGCAATCCTAAAACAAAGTCAATAGAAATATCCTCCCAAGGTGCACTAGGAACCGGAAGAGGCATATAAAGACCATGGGGGTTAAGTCGAGACTTAGCTTTGTTGCATGTCGTGCAACGTGAAAAGTAGCGCTCCACATCACGCCTCATTCGTGGCCAAAAGAAGTGAGCGGCCAGCACATTCTCTGTCTTTTTAACACCAAAATGTGCCATCAAACCACCTCCATGCGCTTCCTGCAACAACAAAAGACGAACGGAGCTAGCTAGAACACACAGCTTGTTAGCACGGTAGAGAAGGCCTTCACACAGCAGGAATTTTTGCCACGTTCTTCCCTCTCTACAATTTTCAAAGGCATCTTTGAAGTCCAAATCAGTAGCATATAACCTCTTTATGGTTTCCAAACCAAAGATTTTATGAGAAAGTTGAGATAGTATGGTATAACGTCTAGATAAAGCATCGACAATCACATTGTCTTTCCCTTTCTTATGTTTAATGATGTAAGGAAATGATTCTATGAACTCAATCCATTTAGCATGACGTTTGTTCAGATTAACTTGTCCTTTAAGATACTTCAAAGACTCATGATCTGAATGTATGACAAATTCTTTAGACCATTGGTAATGTTGCCAAGTTTGCAAGACACGCACTAAAGCATAAAGTTCTTTGTCATATGTAGAATAATTCAGCGAAGGCCCATGCAATTTTTCACTAAAGAAGGCAACAGGTTTACCTCCTTGAATTAGCACTCCTCCAATGACAATGCCGCTCGCGTCACATTCAAGCTCGAAGGTCTTCTCAAAATCAGGAAGCTGCAACAATGGTGCTTGTGTGAGCTTCGACTTGAGAACATCAAAAGCTTGTTGTTGTGCTGGTTCCCATCGAAATGGCACTCCATGCTTTGTCAACTCGTGGAGAGGTGCCGCAATGGTGCTGAAATCCCGCACGAAACGCCGGTAGAAACCTGCGAGACCAAGAAAACTTCGAACTTGTGTGACCGTAGTTGGAAGTGGCCAGCTCGTGATGGCAACAATCTTTGCCTCGTCCACCTCAATGCCCTGCGAAGTAACAACATACCCAAGAAAAGACACACGATCGGTGCAAAAGGTGCACTTCTCAAGGTTACCATATAAACGTGCATCACGCAAGACATTAAAAACATCACGCAAATGTTCAAGATGCTCATCATATGACTTGCTGTAAATAAGGATATCATCAAAGTAAACCACCACAAATTTACCAATGAAAGCACGTAAAACCTCATTCATCAACCTCATGAAAGTGCTGGGCGCATTAGTTAAACCAAATGGCATGACTAACCATTCATAAAGTCCGAATTTAGTTTTAAAAGCAGTTTTCTATTCATCACCTAAAGCCATACGAATCTGATGATACCCACTACGCAAATCAATCTTGGAGAAAATAACAGAACCACTCAACTCATCAAGCATGTCATCCAATCTAGGAATAGGATAGCGATAACGAATGGTAATGTTATTGATGGCTCTATAATCAACACACATGCGCCAAGTGCCATCTTTTTTTGGAACCAAAAGAACAGGAACAGAACAAGGACTAAGACTCTCACGAATGTACCCGCGGTCTAGAA
Source organism: Neostapfia colusana (assembly GCA_030760725.1). Classification (NCBI taxonomy): domain Eukaryota; kingdom Viridiplantae; phylum Streptophyta; class Magnoliopsida; order Poales; family Poaceae; genus Neostapfia; species Neostapfia colusana. Next base: position 2,307,021 of record JASWHV010000001.1, on the reverse strand, counting down.
GATCTTGGACTTGTCGCTGAATTTCCTTAGTCTCGTCGGGGTTGGTCCTGTAGGCAGCACGGTTTGGCAAGCTCGCCCCTGGAACCAAATCAATCTTGTGCTCAATGCCTCGCACAGGTGGTAATCCGGGGTGTATCTCTGATGAAAAAACATCCATATATTCCTGCAAAAGGTTAGCAACAGCAGGTGGCAAGACAATGGACGTATCCTCAATGGAATATAAAGCATGTTTGCACACTAAAGCATAGCAAGTTCCATTAGAGGCATATAAATCATCAAGATCAGATTTAGTTGCAAGGAAAATAGGATTTTTCAACTTAATAGGTTGCTGAATTTCAGAATTGAAAACACCCTTTTGCTTAGCATTATTCTTTTTCTCTTGCTCAAGTTGTACAATTTCAGTGGGACTCATAGGAAGCAACACAATTTTCTTGCCCTTATGCATGAGAGTATACTTATTAGATCGACCATGGTGAATAGCATCAGTATCAAACTCCCAAGGACGTCCCAACAAAAGAGAACAAGCATCCATAGGTACCACATCAAAATCATGATAAGAACCAATGGAAAAATGTATCCTTGCTGTTTGTGTTACCTTAACCTTACCATTGTTGTTAAACCATTGAATGTGATAAGGGTGGGGATGCTCCCGTGTGGTCAAGCCAAGCTTCTTGACCACCTCAACATTCACCAAATTGTTGCAGCTACCACCATCAATGATGGTATGTACACGACAGTCCTTGACGATGAGAAACATGTTGAAAAGGTTGTGACGTTGGCGGTTGTCGTCCTCTCGAACCGTGGCACTCAAAGCTCGCTGCACAATCAAAGTCCTATAGTTGTTTGTCGCAGATGTACCAAGAACCTCCTCAGCACCATCATCCGAACCTGAAATGTTAGTTGCAATAATATTCTCATCTTCAATATCAGAAGCACTAACATACCCACCATCAGCAGTGGCAATGATCGCCCGTTTGCTGGGGCATTCTCGTTGCATATGGCCAAGTCCCTGGCAGCGGTGTCACTTGATGTCGGAGCTGCGACTTATCGAAGTGTTGGGTGCAGCCGCCTTTGCTGCAACACCTGGAGGCATCTGGGACTTGCTGATATCTTGTCCCCGCGATGTAGAAGGTGCGATGCTGCTGCGTACAACACCCATGGAGGGTGGTGTAGAAGCATGTACGCTCGAGGAGGGTGCTGCTTTGGATGGCACCGGAAATTGTCGTGGCATGAAGGTGTTGTTCCGCCGCTGCTGTTGGCGACCCTGCACTTCTTTTTCTGCTAACATAGCAAGTTGAAATAAATGTTGAATAGAATGATATTCCTTGTAATCAACTATGTCCTGGATCTCACGCCACAAGCCCCCATAAAACCTAACAATTTGGTCTTCCTGATCCTCAACTACCCCACAACGAAGCATACCTTTCTGCAACTCTTGGTAGTACTCTTGGACAGTCATGTCACCCTGATCAAAGCGTTGCAATTTCTTAAGAAGATCACGTCTATATGAAGGAGGAACAAACCTAGCGTGCATCTCTTCTTTTAACGCAGCCCATGTCTGTGGTGCATTACGTGTATTGACAAGTTCATTCCACCAAATTATAGCAAAATCTTTAAACTCACTAGTGGCTTGTCTAACTCTATGTCGCTCAGGAACAAGATGAGAGCTAAATTTTTGTTCTACCGTTATCTCCCAAGCCAAGTAAGTCTCAGCATCATAAGATCCATAAAATGTTGGAATAGAAAACTTAATCTTAGCATAAGGATCATTATCTTGTTCAGGAGCATGAGGACGAGGTCTACCTCCCATACCTTGATGATTTCGTCGAGGGTGACGGCGCTGCTGTGCATCAACCTAATCGTTATTGAAGTCATCCTCTGTGTCATAGTGAGCATGTGCATCACCATCAAGGATGATAGAGGGTGTAGCTTGTTGGGGAAGACGAGTCTCCATCTCGTCCAACCGTGTGGTCAGACCAGCAACACTTGTATGGAGCCTCTGAAAGGTGGCTGTTGTAGTGGTCTAGTAATTGTTGAAAGCTTCGGTCATTGCCCGCATCATGTCCTTTAGTTCTATATGGGACACACACTCACCATCATCCTGAGGTGTAGAACCAGAGGTCTTATCCATAGGCTTCTTTCCTGTCATTGTTAGTACAAAACATAAACGAAGACAAAAAGATCGTGAAGGACCCTATTACTACGCTCTCCGAAGTGGGTGGAAAATCGATCAGTAAGATGCATCTTACCCCGCTCTTACAAGTTTCTTACAGCACTGCAGGTGGCCAACGGTGACCGGTGTGAAGCAAGCAGATAGTGGGTGTGATTGCAAAGGTTACCTGTTCTGCTCGAGAGAAGGTGGAGCTTGGAAGGCTCAAATGCAGTATATGTATGTGGCACACAAGTTAGTAACATATAGCAATGCTGAATAAGTGTCCAAAGAATTTCACCTAGTTGCTGGCCTAATAATGTATTAGAACAGTTGTGGCAACAAGCAAGGTCAAGGATGAATGATGATGAACAACAAGGATAATATCAGCAAGTATCCAGCACTCACACAGAAATAGCACAACTAGAAAACCCCTTAGCCTCCTGTTTTTGTCTTGAAGCACTAGTAGAAATCAAAATCTTTTTTTCTCTTTATTTTTTGGTATTTTTTCTCAACCAGGGGCACAAGAATAGAAACAGCACCAAGTATTAGCTCAAACCGATGAAAGATGAGATCGGCACAAATTCAGGAGCGATTGGAAAAACTGGTGCTGGAACTTCGGAGTTCGAAACGAGGGCCTTATTAATTTTTTTGTAATTTTTTTGAAAACACTGTATGTGGACTTTTTCGGGACCTTTCTGGGAAAAAATGCGCCTCAATCGGAGTTACGAGCAAAAAGTTATGCCCGTTTTAAGGAGGATACCCCGAATCAGGTTTTGGTGGTGGTGGAAACTGCAACAGAAACGAATCGGTGGATGGAATTTTCTTTGTAGATGGCAGCGGATGGAAGAAACAAAACTGAACCAAAACAAATCTAAACCAGCAACCAGACTCAACCTAGGACACGAACTCAGAACTACGGACTCAGAAACTAAATTGTGCAAAAGGTTGAGCGGGGGTTGTAGGTTAGGGAAACTAAATTTTTTGTGGCTTTTTGTGGACGATAGGACTGAAACAAAATAAATCTAAAGAGCACACAAGTATACCTCACGGTGAACCTGGAAATCTGATACCAATTGATAGGAGGATGAGTCCCGATATTCCGAGAGGTAGGGTAAACATGATTGGGTGGAGATCTCGACGTTGATGATCCAAGGCTCCGAACGAACGAAACCCCGCAATCACTACACCACTGCTCCATTGGTTATCATCCATGTCACACGAATGACCTCGCCACGAAGGCTTATCCCTGCAAGCGCAATCAAGAAAACAAGCAAGAACATAGAAGTTGCAATCAAAACTGAATTGATCACGAATTTGGGGTCTCACAACCGATGATCGGCGAACTGTTCAATGACAGATTGTAACTAAGCAAAACCCACCTGTTTGTGACGGCGGCTAGGGGGTATAAAGGAGGTGGAGGACGACCAGAGGGGTGCTGGGGTCGTGACCTAACCCTAAGACACGTACATAATGGACTTGGACTCGATACAAGGCCCAATGGCCCAACTAGGTGATGCAACACCCTCACACACTCTAAACTTTATATTGTTTCGAAGTTTCCCATCGACTCCCAGGGAATTTTGACGTGGGGCCAGTTCCATTGGAAAGTTTATCCTCTCAGCTTTCCGTGCATATGTAGAACATTAAAAACGGAGTCCGTATGCCTCCTGTGCATCCATTTTAAGGTGGACTGCTCCTGGGCCCGAGTTGGACTCGAGTTTGAGTTGGGCTCGGTCTCTAACTTCTTGTTGGCGTATTTTCTGGTCCTCCACGCCTCCAAACCCCTCTCCATGTATCTCCATGTCCTCTCCATGGTTCCTAATCATAATTAATCCATTAGGTAGCAACATACTCTCAAAATTCACATATAAAGAATTGTTCAGGAACGAGCTCACCTCTAAATTCAATTGTCGTGCTCGAGCTCTAGTAATTGGACCTTGCGTATCTACCATGTGAGTGTTGTGTATATCTGCAGGAGTGATGTCCACATCACCCAGAGGCGGTTCCCTCGTGCCTCGACGTGGTCCTTACCTGTCCAGCCCGAGCTAGTGCTCTTTGCCTTCTCCTCTTCGCAGGAAACACGACCACAGCACCTTCCCCCACCGCCGTGCCTCGGGAGCCACTGGGAAGCCGGAAAACCCGCGCCCACTCTCCTCTGAGGTGCAAAACAGCATGGCACACTCGTTGATCGCCTCCCCGACCCCATAGCGAGCGAGCTTCCGCATTCTCGAGTCCTCAAACAATCACTCCGCCGTGACCTAACTCGAAACGGTAATCGGGCGCTCGTGGACAGCTCTCCACAGGACCTTTCACGGCCGAGCAAGAGCGGCAACGGAAGCGCACGGCCACCGTGCTGCTCTCACCCAAATCTCAAGCCACGCCGTGAAGTATCGACGGTTAATTTCGGGATTTTGCTCCGGCGGCTTCATACGGAATGTCCGGTACGAGTTCTTCAAATTCCCACTCCTTATTCCTCATTAGGTCGTCAAACTTGGCACATAGGTGCTGGACTAGCCGGCACTCATCTTTGCTTTAGCAACCGTCGCATGAAAACACTATGGAGCGACGGATTTTGAGGTCTACAAAACACTTTTTCGGCAGGACCGGTCGGGCACATGGTGCTAACCTAATCGCCACCATTTCTGAGCCAGTTCAAGGCCTTGCCGAGCTTTGTGATCACCCACTGGTGCTGTAGCACGTTTTTGTTGCTGGTCTGGCGGGCTAGAAACCTCGGGCGACGGCGCCGAACTTCAACCGAGGCCGCCGCACGTCGCCGAGGTATGTCCGGTCACCGACAGCCCTAGATAACCCCGCAGCTGTGTTCCTCGACGTCAATAACGCTCTAGCGGCGAGCCCCAGCCTGGGCAGCGGCCGGAAACGTCGATCCAGCGAGCACCAGTTCGCTCCGGCGAGGTGGCGGCGGCGAGCGCGCAAAAATGGAAACGGGAGGTAGAAGAAGGGGCCGGGCCTGGCTGTCAGAGGTTGGGGATTTAAATATGTGATCGGTTATGGCCCGGATCCGGTGTGCTGGCGCGCTAGAACTCTGTAAACCCGGTGTGGCCCTTTTCCTATTGGCTGGAATTCAAATAGCGGGCCCAGTTGGATTTTCAGTAGCAAAACAATTCAATAGATTGTTCCCACTTTAAAAATCATATCTCTGTGTAGGAATCTCCAAATTGAGTGATTCCAATTGGGTTGGATTCATTTTGCAGAGAGCTATCCCATTATGAACTCCAATTTGTATGAAAGTCAATACTAAATTCTGGAAAAATCTTTTAAGGTTTTGGGAAAAAGAATTATTGAGGGAGTTTGGTTTATCCAAAAAATCCTCAAATTTTGCCAGAATATTCTTTAGCATATTGTTGACCTTCTAGCAAATTTTCAGCTCAATTGAAGATCATTTGAGTAGCAATTTGCTAAATACAAGATGATGTGTTCATAAGAGTCCAGAAACATTTTCAGAAAATGTTTCCCACTTATAAAATCTATTCTAGTCTAGTTATAGCTCCAAAAATTATAGGAAAATTTAGAAATACTCTCTGAGACATACTTGAAATTGTAGTTCCCTAAATTGGGCATGAAAATGCACAGTACTTCAGAATTAATTCTTTTGGATAGAAATGCTTAAGGAATTATTCTGGAGTAACTACTCAATTAAAAGGTCTGAATTTTGGGCCAAATTACTTTCATGTGACCAGGAACTCACATGTAAATTATCAGCTCAAGTTGATGTGGCGGACCGGAATCCGCTCATCCAGGATCGCAGAGGGTGGTGCCGCGCGATGCGACACCCGACAGCACACGTCATAAGAACATAATATATTACATGGGAAAAACAACTAAAACTGTACGAACAGGTACAAACTTCAGTTACAACTATTGTTTATGTTACACAGCGGAAGTCTACACTATACAACTCACGCCCGCCTATCTAGCAAAAGTTGGTTGCCCAGCCCTAGGGCAACCCACACTAGCTGCACTCCTCAGCTCAGCGCGGCGTGTACGGCTCCCACTCAGCCGTGGTCCCCGACGGAGGGTAACCCTCGCCGTTGGACTCGAACTCCGAGTCCGTGGGTGGCGCCTTACCTGAAAAACACTTAAGCAGCAACCGTGAGCACGAAGGCTCAGCAAGGCTTAACCGACTCACCTAAGCATGAAACTCTACATGAGGGGTACCATGGACATAGGATAGTAACATTTCAGCAAAAGGACACGCCTATAAGTTCATCCTTAGTTCATCTTTTAGCAACAAGTTAACATTTCATGAAATCTGAAATTTAGTAAGCAGTATTTGGTGGCACACATGTAACAATACAATTATATCAACCAGCAATATTGAATCAACATGTTTCATCCATTAATCTACGTCACGACTCAGTGACCAAGTGGTACTCTTCACCGCGAGGGACGGCGAATCGACTCGATATACACCTGCAGGGAAACCCAAAGAGCACGTCACATACGCCCATCCGTGGAGCTGCACAGCACGCTCACTCGATGTCGTACGGGACAACCTTTCACCCAACAGCCCAAACGTCAAACCGGTCGCACCGAAACGAGCAGGAGGTTCCCCACACGGAGCATCTCTCTATGCCCGTTGGCAGATTTCCACCTTGCTGCCCTCAGCCTACACCTATAAATCGGTGCGTTATGCCTCGGCGCCCAGAAATTTAGGCTACATCGGTTTATCGGGGCCCATATATCCGATATGCCTTCGGTACGTTCAAACTTGATCAGCGTGGGCCGCACACGGCTCGGTCCTCAATCGACACGGACAGGGCTGCGCACACAAGACTCCCTCTTGCTGCGCCCTAGCCCCTGCCCAGTCTCATTTTCATTACTAATGTGATCTCACATCACTCAACTGAACCCGTGCGTCCCAAGCCTATCTCGCGAGTAGATTCCAACTACTCGACTTGTACCGAAGCCCTATGAATCTTTAAGCATAGCCTATCTATTCGAGGTCTTAGACACTACCCTCACTCTTTTAGGAACCTTTGATTATGCAAGTGGGTTTTCATTCATCCTATACCTAATGCACAATCATACTTCATATGACACATGTAAACAAAGTAAGACTTATAAAAGGGTTAACGCAAACCGGGGCTTGCCTTGTTGCTGCTGGTCAGTAGTTAGTTCTTCGTCCGGAAGGAGGAAATCCAGCACTTCCGGGGTCTCTTCTTCAATGGCTACACGTTGAATACAATACTACATGTAAATTTAAATGCAATGTGTGAACTGGAATACCTCATTGCTAATAACTCTAGCTAGCCCTTCCCTTTGGTTCTGAAATTTTTATGGTGGACTGGTAGGGTCCTAACCAGAGTTGTGACCAAGTTTTATTTGAAACAAAGTTCATTTGAACCTTGTACAAATAGAAGCCCATTTGGTCAATATTTGAGCCTCTGGATGATTCCAGGGGTTTTCATGGCTCCAACCATTACTTTCTGGAAACTAGACTTTAAGATGGTTCTAATGGAGTTGGTTTCATGTCATTTGAAGAATTCTACAGAAAGTTATGTCCTAATTAAGATTGGAGAAAATCTGAAAAATGTTTCTGTACACTTTTCTATTTTCTCTGGGCAGTTCCCTTAATCACCCAATTAGGGTAACTAAATAAACTTGGATGAGTCTGAAAATTCTACTGGGACACAGGGATTTTCCAATGAACCTTTCAGCCAAATTTCAGAATTTTTCCTAAAGTAGTTCTCCAGATAAAATTCCCGACAGTTTAAATTTTAGGGATTTAATTCTGGAAAACTATTCACTTTCATGAGCTGAATTTGAAATTGCTGGAAAGTGCTCAGAGAGCTAAATCCAACAAAATTTGGTTCACTTGATTTGGAGCTTTCTAGCCAAAGTTATGAGGATTTGAAATTTGGAAGAATCCTGAAAATCGGGGGAAAAAATTTTAACTCTCGGGGCCCGCGGGGGCACGTGTCGAGCGCGGAGGTGTCCGGCACACCGGAGATACCACACGTGTCGAGCGCGGAGGTGTCCGGCACACCGGAGATACCACACGTGTCGAGCGCGGAGGTGTCCGGCACACCGGAGCTCACATGGTATTTCGCGCGCCAGCACAGCCGATCCCCGGCCACACCCGATCCCGGTTTAAATTCTTCAGCCGCTGACACGTGGGCCAGCCGGCTTCGTCTTCCTCCCGCCGTTCTCTCATGCCCGCGCCGCCGACCTCGCCGGAGCGGACTCGGGGCTCGCCGCTGCCGGACCTCCCAGGGGCTGAAACTCGCCGCCAGGGGGTTGTCGACGTCGAGGAACACGTCGGTGGTGTCAGGTCGGGCTGGGGGTGACCGGAAATAGCTCGGTGACGTGCCGCGGCCTCGGTTGAGGTTTGACACCGTTGACCGTGGTTTCTAAACCCGCCAACACCTCGAACAAACGGTCCTACAGCATCAGTGTACCTCTAGGACGCTCGACAAGGTGTCAAAAGGGTTCAGGGGTGGCGGCAAGTTGGTCGGCACCGTGTGACCGATCGTGCCCGTCATGACCGCCCTCGATCGAGCTCGAAATTCGTCACTCCTAGACAGTTTCACGCTACGGATGCAGAAAAGAACTTGATCGCCGGCTAGTCCAGCGTCTATGTGCACGATTTGATGACCTCCGAAAGATCATAGAGCGAGAATTTAAAGAAACCGTACCGGAAGCTTGGGTTACGGTCACCGGAGCAAAAACTAGAAATTCTGTGCGGATTCTTCACGGTTGGCTTCCAAACTTGGAGGAGAGCCGCACGGTGGTCGCGCGCTCCTGTTGCCTCTCTCGCTGGACCGTGAAAACGCATGTGGAACGCTGCCCACGGGCGCCTGACTCTCGGCTGAGGCTAGGTCGCCGCGGTGGCGATTGTCTTTGGGCAAAGGAGGTCGGAGCTCGGGGTTTCTGGCATTGGGGAGGTGAGTGCAAGCTCAGGTGGCTGTCTAGCAGCTCAGGGACGGAGGAGGAGATGGTTTTGCTGGTTTTCCCGATTGAGCAGAGAGCTGCGGCGAGAAACAATACCGCTGCTCGGGTTTGCCCGCGAGAAGATAAAGCCGGCCGACTCCTGCTCGGCTGAGGCGGTGCCGGTCACGTGGGGGCGCGAGCCAGCCGCCCTGGGCGCCAGCGCACGGAGAGGGAAGCAGCTGGTGGCGCCGGTAGCTGCTCGGTGGCACAGCCGACAGCTGCTCGGTGGAATTTCCCACCGAGACTCTGACTTTGGGTGCAAGTTTCTCCTTCTCCCCTCTATGACATGTGGGTCCCACTCGGGGTTTTAACCTCTGAAATTTACTCCTAATCACTGTTGTAAACAGTGAGCCCCATAATACCCCTGGTGATTCAAATTGTTCACCCCTGAGCCATTTGAATTGAATAGAATTCAAATTGGGTTCGGTTTGAGTGAATTTCAGCACAAGTTCAGTTTTGAATTCAAATAAAGTTTGAATTCGTCCCACTTAGCTCATGTCAAGATCAACTCCGAATGGAGTGAAAAAATTGGTGTGGTGTGGTGATGAACACTTCAAATGTGTGCCAAAACTGAGGCCCTTACAGTTGAGCCTTAGATCTCCCTGTTCTTGTTCTCCATGCTTACGTATGTGGGAAAAATACATAAGAGCATCATGGGAATTATGGAGAACACATTTGTATTCTACATTAGCTGCAATTTGGCAAGCTAAATCTATAGGTAGTATAGAACCTGCTGTAAAAGTTTTGAGGACATTGGAGTTCTTGTTCTTCAGTTGCATTCAAATCTTCTCAGCTCATCTCTTATGGTCAGTAGGAAGGTAGTTAGTGTATAGCTAAAACACTAAGATCAATTTAGTTCTTTCACAATTCTTTATGCAACAGAGGTAAACCAAGCCATTCTTGGCTTTTCCACACAACCTCTATTCCTAAGGAATCAAGTCTTAACTTCTTTCCATTGCATTCTATAAAAATTGTGCATATACATTTCATTAGGATTCACGACGAGCGGGGTTCATAGAAGCGATTCATTGAAGTGAATCAAACTCCGGAGAATCAAGGGTTTATCGAAAGGGATCACTAACTGCTTATATACGACTACCCTGCAAAACAGGCAAGCCTCAGTTTGCATTTAAGTACCTTTTACAAAGTTTTTCATTTGTATCACTTATGTCTAGGTTGAAATGGTTGCATTAGAGTTAAGGTGTTTGAAACCCCACTTGCATGACTTTGAATCCTATGAAGGGTTGGGTAGTTTATAGACTCAAAGAGTAGAGAATGTCATGCTAATATGCATAGGATCTCGGTAGAAGTCGAGTAGTTGGAATCTACTCGCGAGGTAAGGTTTTATCACACGGTATAGAATGGAGTAGAAAATGGCTTAAGAGTTGTGAAACTGAGACCCAGCAGGGGGGATAGGATGCAGTGAGCGGAGGTCTCACGTGCGTAGCCCTGTTGGTGTCGATTGAGGACCGAGTCGTGTGCGGGCCTTCTGAACAAGTATCGAACAGTACCGGATGGCCTACTGACATAAGCAGGAAACCGATGTAATTGGTTAACCTGGGTGCCGAGGCTTACCCAGCCGTAAATAGAAGTAGGTTGAGGGTAGCAAGGTGTAAATCTACCGGTGGGCAAAGTTACGCTCCATGCAGGGACCTCCAGCCCGTTACGGATGGACCGGTTCGGCATTTAGGTTTCCTTTGAAAGGTTGTTGCATACAACAGAGTAGGAAGGGGTGTGGAATCACACTTCCGAAAGTGGGTGTATGCGACGTGTTGTCCGGGTGTCTCCTGATTACAATCACCGTCCCCTGCGGTTATTTGATTACCGCTTGTTCACTGTTATGTGGCGTAGTAAGAAGAGAAATAAGCCAGCTGAATGATAATATGTTGTGATGAACTATTACTATTTAGAAACCATGTCTGCTGTAGATGTAGAGCTAATTCCACCTTGGGCATCACCACATCGGGGGAAAGCGTTTCTTGTTTGATTGTGGACTTCCGATGTGAGGGCTGCCTAAGGCACATGAAATTGCTGCTATAAAACTGAAAGTAAGGATCAACTTGTAGGCGTGTCTTTATTGCAACGTCCTTTTTCCTATCTTACACATCCCTGCATGTATAGTTCCATGACTAGGGTGTCGGTTAAGCCTTGCTGAGCGTTATGCCCACGGATGCTATCCGAGTTATTTTGCAGGATTGACTTCATGCTTATGAAGGGATGCCGATGTGACTCGGGAACCTCCGAGTGGTTACTCAAGGAGCATCCTCGCCGCTGTGGTTTGTCTTCGTGTTGCTAGTAAGAAACGTCCGCGGGTTGGACTGTTTCTTTGTTGCTAAGTTAGAAATGAGTCGTGAAAGTTATAGTCTTCCGCTGTAGCTTATTTTGATATAAGTATTTGTAAAATACTCTTGTACGCTTCCGTAAAGGATTTATGTAATGATGTGTTTTCCTCGACCGTGTGTTGTTGGGTGCCGCATATCATGACACCATCCGACGAGGTCCTGGCGGGGCGTCCGTCGTTCGAAGGGTGTCCCCCAAAAAGACTCCCTGTGAACTTCTAACGGGTAACAAACTGAACATCTCCTACTATAGAGTCTTTGGTAGCTAGTGCTATATTTTTAACAAGAAACCTCGAGTTTCGAAGTTTGCCTCAAAATTCGATGAAGGGTTCTTGCTTGGTTATGATTCAAACACTTACACCTATCGTGTATTCAACAAAACCTCCGGTTGTGTTGAAATTGCACGTGACATAGTGTTTGATGAAACTAATGGCTCTCAAAGGGAGCAAGTTTATCAATGTGCACTAGCTGAAGAAGAGGAACCTTGTATGGTATTGAGGAGGATGGCACTCGGTGACATACGACCACAAGAGCTACAAGATCCAAGTGACCCATCCTCATCACAAGAAGTGAATCAAACACAAGATCAAGCACAAGATCCCCTATATTAAGAACAAGATCAAGATCACCATGTCCAAGACATCGAAGGCCACGATGGTGGTAGCAATCAAGGTGGAGATAAAGAGGAAGAAGAAGTTCACTCAAGACCAAGTGTGCCACACCCAAGAGTCCATCAATGTGTACAACGGGACCATCCCATTGTAAATATACTTGGAGATATCTCAAAGGGGGTAATGACTCACACTCATATGGCTAACTTATGTGCTCACTACTCTTTTGTATCTTCTTTGGAGCCTTCCAAGGTTGAAGATGCCCTCCGAGATCCAGATTGGGTGATGGCGATGCAAGAGGAGCTTAACAACTTCAAAAGAAACAAAGTGTGGGAGCTTGTGGAAAGACCAAATGCAAACGTAGTAGGTACCAAGTGGGTCTTTCGCAACAAGCAAGATGAGCATGGAGAAGTAACAAGAAACAAAGCTAGACTTGTGGCCAAGGGATACTCACAAGTCAAAGATTTGGACTTCGACGAAACCTTTGCTCCCGTAGCTAGACTTGAATCAATTCGTATATTATTAGCCTATGCTACTCACAATGATTTAAAGTTGTACCAAATAGATGTGAAAAGCGCCTTCCTCAACTGACCAATCAAGGAGGAACTGTATGTGGAGCAACTGTAAGGGCCTCAGTTTTTGACACTCATTTGCAGTGTTCATCACCACACCACACACCTCATTTGAGGAAGAATGATGAACACAAATGAAGAGCAAGTAACAATTATCAACATGCTCATTAGAGAACAAACTTACACATTGAAAAAAATGGTATTTCCCACATGTGATATAGATGGGCTGGACATATGAAAACTCCTACATTTTACTAAGGATGTCCATGCCAAGTTTCACCCAAATTCAAAACCTTTTTGAGGTCAGTTTGGGTATAGTTAGGAAGAGGGCAGTTTGAAACCATATTCAAATTCAAACTGTTTTTATCCAATGAATTTAAAAGTGGGGGCCATATTCTTACTCAGCACATTTTTGTGAGCTCACACACCAATTTTCACTCCATTTGGAGTTGATCTTGACATGAGCTAAGTGGGAGAAATTCAAACTTTATTTGAATTTCAAACTGAACTTGTGCTGAAATTCATTCAAACCAAACCTCATTGGAACTTTGATCAATTCAAATGGCTCATGGGTGAATAATTTGAATTGCCAAGGGTAGTATGGGGTTCACTGTTTACAACAGTGATTAGGAGTAAATTTCAGAGGTTAAAACTGGAGGTGGGACCCACATGTCAGCCTCTACTTCAACACAAACCGACTGAGACTTTTCACTCGGGTCGCCGAGCCGCAGCGGTGATCGCCACCGAGGCCAGCCACCGCGCCACCAGCTGCTTGCCCAGGCGCGGGCATGAGGCGGTGCAGAGCCTTCTTAAGGCGCCTGCCCCCTCCTCGGCCGAGGCACCACAGTTCTTCTCCGCAAGAACTCAGCGCCGGCCGAAAACTCCCGCAGCTCGGACTTGATCGGAGAACGCCGATCGCAACTCCCTCCTTCCACTCCAGAGTCCCAGCAAGGTACTAGAGACCTTCCTCCATCCTCCCCATTGCTAGAATTCGGTTGAAACCGATTGATATCGGCTGTGCCGAAAGATCAAACTCGGAACTTGGAACCGCCGCACCTCGGGCTCTCGTGGACAGCCCAACCAGGGCGTTGTCACACCCGAGCCAAGGCACCCTTGGACGCGCAGGTGACCGGTGCTGCTCATCCCCGAGCCACAGCTCGAGTGGTTGCTCACCGGCGGCGAATTTCCACTTTTCCCCTTTCTGTGTGCAGAACGACCTTCGGGTACGATTCTGTTTAATTCGTGCTCTAGAAAGGATTAGAGGGCCTCAGGCCACTCCCACACGAGCTAGACACGGTAACGCACAAGTTGCCTTCACAACTCTGGGCCGGAGAACCTCTGTGCCCGGCGTAAATTAAGGTCTACTAATGGCGGAACGAACGGGGGGTATCGGGCGCACGGTGAGGACCTATTTCGGGCCTTCCCCGAGCTGCCTCGAGCTCATGTCGACCTTCTCTGAGGTCCACTGATGCTCCCCAATCGATTTCCCCAGTAGCTGAGGTGTTAGAGAAGTCAGCCGACATGGCCGAAGTCATTCCGAGGTGGCGGCTCGTCGCCGACCACGCTCCGGCCGTTGTCATGAGCAGCTGACCCTCGGATCCTGTTCCCCAAGTAAAAGTAGGCAGGGGCGGCCAGAATCAAGAAGTTTGGAGCTGTACAGCAGCCGGCGGCGAGCTTTCCGGCGAGGTCCCTCGGCGGCGGAGCGCGGGTGTCGCGAGGTTGAAGAAGGGGGTGGACCCCAGCTGTCAGCGGCCGATATTTTGAATCGGGATCCGGCTGCGGCCGGGATCGGGTGAGCTGGCGCGCAAAATCCTTGTGGCCGCGGTGTGCCATCGCCTAGGCGTGCGACGCGTGTCCCCTGGGCCCACGCGCGAGTTTAAACTTTTCCCCGATTTTCAGATTTCCTTCAAACTTCAAATCCTTATAACTTTGGCTAGAAAGCTCCAAATTGAGTGAATCAAATTTTGCTGGATTCAGCTCTCTGAGTACTTTCCAGAAAATCAAGTTTCACTTCATGAAATTCCTTAATTCTCCAGAATTAATTCCTTAAAGTTTAAACTGTTAGGAATTTTAACTGGAGAATCCTTTGGAGGAAAATCCTGAAATTTTGCTGAGATGTTCCCCAAAATATCCTTGAACTACCACAAAAATTTCAGATCCATTTGAGCTCATTTAATCCACCTAATGGTGTGATTAGTGAAACTGTTCCAGAGAAAATAGAAAATGTTCAGAAACATTTTCAGAATTTTCTCTGAAATTATTTAGCTCATATCTTTAGTTAGAGACTTCCAAATTAAGTGAGACCAACTCCATTAGAACCCTCTGAAAATCTAGTTTTCAGAAAGTCATAGTTTGTCTCATGAAAATTCCTAGAACACCCTAAGAGTTCCAATTAAGGTCAAGGACATAATTATTTGTGGAGGGCTCAAATGAGCTTTGCTGCAACTAAAACTTGACCAAGTCTTTGTTTAGGTTGTAACCAAGCCACAGTAAAAGTTTCACAGTCATTAGGTCTATCTAGCAAAGGTTATAGACTTCACAACTTCAAACTTAATACAAATGCATTAAATTAATACATGTATTGCTTCTATCATGTAGTCGCTAAGGTCGAGGAGGAACCCGAAGTCCTAGACTTCGTTACTCCGGAGGAACAGCTAGCCTACGACCAAGAGCAGCAAGGCAAGCCCCGGTTTGCATTAACCTTTTTACAAATTTTTATTGTTTTGAACACATACTTGTTTCCTTTGTTCTTTGCATTAGAGTCTTGATTGGAAACCCAACTGCACAGCCAAGAAAACCATGGGTTGGGTTTAGGATTGAAAACCTCGTTAGCCACTGCATTGCTAGGATAGAGTAGGATTCGGTACAAGTCGAGTAGTTGGAACTACTCGCGAGAATAGGCTAGAGGCACATTGCTCGGGTAGAGATAGCACATGAAACACATGGCAAGAAAATGAGACCGAGCGGAGAGTAAGGGCAGCAGGACTTTGGGGCCTGTGTGCTGTAGCTCCGCTTGTGTCGATTGAGGACCGAGCCGTGTGCGGGCCTGTTGAACAAGCTAGAACAGTACCGAAGACCTACCGGCTATATGGGAACCGGGAAACTGATGTAACTCGGGTAGCTGGGTATTGAGGCATTGCCCGTCGTTCAGAGGGTAGGTTGAGAGCTCGAGGTGTAAATCGGCTGGCGGCACGGAGATGCGCGTGCAGAGACCTCTTGCTCGGGACGATGGGACCGGTTCAATATTTGGCTAACGGGTGAAAGGTAGTCGCGTACGGCGTCCGTGATGGTTGTTGTAGGCAACATCGAGTACGGCGTACGTGACGGGTTGTTCGGGTAACCCTGCAGGTGTAAATCGATTATAATCGCCGTCCCTCGCGGTCAGTGAGTACCACTTGTTCACTGTACCGTGACGTAGAAAGAACAGGCTAGTTACATGTTAAAATATTGCTGATCGAAAGTTGGACATTGATTGTTAATGATATGCTATAGCTTAGTGCTAACTAAAGTTCTTTTCAACTTTGGGCAAAGTACATGAGAGAAATGCGTTTCTTGTTTGATTGCGGCTCTCTCATGTGCCTTAGCGTAAGGTTCTCCACAACCTGCTGCTAAAACTTGAAAGTAAGGTTCTACTAATTAGGCGAGTCCTTGCAAATGATTTTACCTCATGCAACCCATTACCCTCATGTAGAAGTTCCATGTTTAGGTGAGACGGGTCAGACTTGCTGAGCCTTCGTGCTCACTGCTTGTGTTTGAAGCTTTTTGCAGGGTTCTATGAGGAAGGGACTCCCGAAGAGGAGACGGAACCCCAGGAGGGAAACTCCGTCGAGTGGGAGTCGTGCACGCCGCAGAGTTAGTGTGCGTGTGTGCTAGCAAGGACACGTTCGAGGGCTGAACGTGCACTTGATGCGTAGTCTACGCCCGCGAGTGTAGACTGAACTTATTTTGATGTAAATACGTTCATAAACTTGTTATGTAATAAAACTTCCGCTTCCGCTTTGCACCTTTGACGTGTGTTATACGGTGCTGTGCAACGCAGCACCCCTCAGCGTGATCCTGGCTCGACAGGACCAGTGGGGTCGTGTCAGCGTGGTATCAGAGCTCGCTTGAGGTTTAACACAGTACAAAGGTCTTCTTTTTCAAAAATCCAGTGAGGAACGAGTTAGTAGCCCGTATAAGGATGTTATTAGTATATAAAAAGTGGCTTAGTAACCTAATTGTTATGTCGGAAAATCGTGCATCTCGGGACGTTCATGTCTTGGGGGGTGCACGTAAGCGCTGTCCACCAGTGCGCACAAGCTGAAGGGTGGAGCCCCACGGGTGGCAGGTAACCCGACCCGCTTTGATATCCTCTACGACTCTTCATGTCGTTTGGGGTATTCGAGCAACGTCTGTCCCTGGCGTGCGTGGTGCAACATGGGAGACCCCGTCACGTGGTCTGCAACGTGAACACGTAACTCAAGGCGTGTTTGGCTTGAGAACATCCGGGCGAGTGATGACGGCCGGGTGTACCAACTGTATGGATTCCGGGCTCGGTGTGCAGCCGAGTCTGATGATTGTTTGAGTTTCTGCAGGTAGCCTTACCACGAAACGGTAGACGTGTAGCATCCGTGTGCAAGTGACGAGTAGTGCCACTGAACTAACGAAGCCGGCTAAGTCCGGTATAGGTTTTTCCTTTGTGAGGACGTAGTACCGACATAATCTGGTGACGCATCGACGTCACACCCAACTAAATGAACAACTTCATTTAAAAATTTGAAGGTTTTGATCCAAAGTAGTAAAACTTGATGTAACTCCTTCCCTTGTACAGGATATTCAAAATTAACAAGTTTTCAACTTATAGGATGTTAAGGACAGAGCACTCTGTTTCCAGCTGAATCAAGGCTAAAGTTAATCAGAGGCTAGAGGTCGAGTTCTTTCGAGGATTGGGGTCATATGATACATTTCTGGAAAGCTTTGGAAGAGCTTTACAACTTTTCTGTTGAGTTCCAGAGGTGTTTCATCCCTTAACCACTCGAAAAATGCAGTAGAGTTGAAACTGTCCAGAAAACAGGACAGAGCAAAGACTCTCTGTAAACTCTCTGTAAATTAAGCATAACTTCCTGCTTAAAAATCCAAAAATAGGAAATGAGGTAGTTCTGGAAATCTTATGAGATGGGTTATAACTTTGTAACAGAAAGTTTTGTCGGATTAGGAATGGAATTAACTGGGATTCTTGGATCAAATCAGTACCTAAGGCAGGGAGGTGCTGTCCAATTGTTTCCAGAAATTCTGTTAACTTTGACATCTCATAACTTTTGAACCAGGACAGATCTTAGGCCAACCAAATACTTTATGGAAAGCTATTGAAGTTAACTTTAACTTTGATGTTGAGCTCCAGGACTGGTTTTGCTTTTAACCTGGCCTAAATCAGATTGATATGGAAACTGGTCAGGGCTGTCATGGTAACAGCAGATCAGCAGTCAAATTTGTTTAAAAATTTGAACTATGTTTCCAAGTGATATGGGTTCAATGACATATCTTATGTTATAACTCAATGGTTTACTGTTTAAATAAATATTTGACATTTCTCAAATATATTTTTACAGATGGCAGCAGATAAACGGTTGGAGAACGGGTGGGTAGTTTCCCACTGCTCTGACCGTAGCGGCTACCCGGAAGCATTGTGGCAAATGCTCCAATATTTCGGGTACAACCAGATGCCGCAATACTTCGCCAAGGAAGAAGGCGAAGAGGGGAACAAGACGTGGACGATCCATGTCGAGGTTTCCGCAGGACCTACGCCACCCGGTTGGGTGCCATTCACCGTCACGGTGAGAGGAAGACAACCGGAAGGGATGTGGCAAGTGGCAGCCCGTGACACTATGTCACGTTTCTGCCAACTACACGTGCAGGCTATGGAGGGCACACCATACGCACTCGTTCCGGTGGAGGGGCGAGCTCAGCATGTGTGGGAAGAGAGGTACCTGGAGGCAACAGACCCGACTTGCCCAAGGTACAACCCCGCGGAGGCCAACCTCAGCCTCCAAATAAGGGCGGGAAACGCTGTGATGGACAGCCAAGCTGTTCATACGGAGCATCTCGCCACCAAGCTCAAGGAGAGCACAAGCCATGGAGATCATTTCGAGAGTGCTCACAGTGCACTCCGCAATGTGCTCCTTCCGACGATCAAGTGACTGAATGAACAACACAATCAGTTGCGTCGTCTGAAGAAGGCAAAGAAGAAGAGCCGTGTTGACATCGCGGCGTTGCAAGAGCTGGTGCAGACCCTAACCCAGCAGAATGAGGACCTTGCTCAAGAGCGGGACGACGCTATTGAGGAAGGACAAGGCTGGGAAGAGGACTACAACCAGGCTATGGACGAGGTGCATGCATTGCAGGACCTCGTGCCCCCGGTATTGGGCGTACCGGTAGTCTTGGGTCTTCCAGCCATGGGAGAGCCCGGAATGGGAGAAGAGGTGGTAGATCCAGAGCCACCAGCTGAGGTACCAGAGGAGGACGACCCACAGGAGGTCGAGTTCTACTCCGAGTAGGGGGTTACGGTTGCCAAGTAGGGCAGCTAGGGTAGCGTAACCCAACTTTTGTAATCAGTGACATGTCGTGTAGACAGTAGCGTATGTATAGGTAGTGACGACATGAGCACGACTTCTCGGAGATCCGAGAATAATGTATCTTGTATAAAGTTTATGCTTTATCAATATATGTGAATGTTGTGCAAGTTGATCATGCGTCGCTTCAATACTTACTGCTGTTTATGGAATTTTGAGTAAGACATGTGCTAATTGCTGCTGTGTTGAATTTCAGAATGACGCGTACTCGTGCCAACCCTGATGTTGGAGGTACTAGCCAAGGGGGAGAGACCTCCCAACCGCCTCCCGAGGACTCCTCGGGACAGCAGCAGCAACAGCAACAGCAAACACCGCCACCGCCACTGCCGACGGTTACATTGGCCGACATTGTCGCGGCAATGGCGGGTTCACATCAGCAGCACACAGAGCTGCTGCAAACGTTAATTGCGAATACGTCTCGCCCAGAGAGACGTCAAGATCGTGAGGAGCGCCAACAGAGCTCCTACTCTGACTTCCTGGCGACTCATCCCCCTGTATTCTCAAGGGCGGATGAACCACTTGACGCGGACAACTGGCTCCGCGCCATAGAGATGAAATTCGGGCTGCTCCAAATCAGCGAGCAGCGCAAGACTCAGTTCGCGGTCCAGCAGCTCCAAGGATCCGCGAGCGCGTGGTGGGCCAACTTCTGTGCTTCACAGCCCACCGACCGAGCGATGACCTGGGCGGAGTTCCGGACGGCCTTCAGGGCCTATCATATACCGCCCGGTTTGATGAAGAGGAAGACGCAGGAGTTCCTACACCTGCAACAAGGGAGCCGGAACGCGCTGGAATATTCCAGGGCGTTCAACGATCTCGCGCTATACGCGTCGTATCACGCAGATACGGACGAGAAGCGGCGGGACCACTTTTACCAGGGGCTTAACCCGCTCCTGAAGGACAAGCTGGCGATGTTCAATCGCGGCAGCCTCAACGACATCATTGATGCTGCGATTGTTCAGGAGGACTCCGGCAAGGAGTTGGCGGCGGCAGAGCGAAAGCGAAGCGCGCCGCAGAGCAGCGGAGAAGGAGGCGGTCCTTCTCAGAAGTTTCGGATGGTGAATCGCCCACCATCAGGTCCACGCTGGCAGCCACCACAGCGGCCGATGCCGTTCCGCAGTCGGCCGTACTCTTCACCGGCATTCCGGCCGGCACTGCCAGCACCACCGCAACAACAGCAGCAGCAGCGGGCGATGCCGCGTGCGTTTGCACCTCCGCAACGCATGCCGGGCTTTCGTCCCCCGAGTACTCCACCAGCAGCGGCCACATGTTACAAGTGTGGTCGTCCAGGACACTTCGCGAGCAGTTGCCCGGAGAGGCAAGGCGGCGGAGTGGCACCACAGTTTCCGGGGAGGAATCAACCCCGGAACCCTACTAATGCGCGGCGGGCAAACCCTAGGCCCGGCACTGTCCACCAGCTTGCCATTGAGGACGTGCCGGAGGGCGAGCCCATTCTTGCGGGTATGTTCCAACTCCACCAGCATCCCGCTATAGTACTATTTGATTCAGGCGCCACGCATAATTTTATTAGTCAAGCTTTCATTGCTAAACACAGCTTGCCAATACTACCCACCGATAGTCCATATTTAATTTGTTCACCGGGTGGGAAGATTTCAGCAAGCGTAATGGTCTCCAAAGCACCATTATGCTTAGCGGGTAGAGTGTACCCCACGTCTCTCATTATCTTAGAGGGGCAGAAGGTCGATGTCATCCTAGGGATGTCGTGGTTAACCCGCCACAGCGCTGTTTTAGACACCGTCCTTCGAGTCGTGCACTTAAACTCAGAGGTGCATGGTTCTCACTCATTATTTCTGGACAGTCCAGAAATAAAACTTCCAAGTGTCTATCAAGCCACAACCATCAGATTGGAAGACATTCCAGTGGTCCGAGAGTTCCCGGATGTATTCCCGGATGATTTGCCGGGGATGCCACCCGATAGAGAGGTGGAGTTCAAGATTGAACTTGCACCGGGAACCATGCCAATATCCCGAAGGCCGTATAAGATGGCGCCCAAGGAGTTGGCTGAACTGAAGACTCAGCTCACGGACCTTCTGGAGAAGGGTTTTATTAGGCCGAGCTCCTCGCCATGGGGCTGTTCGGCATTATTTGTCAAAAAGAAGGATGAAACGTTGCGGCTTTGCGTGGACTACCGTCCATTAAATGCCGTAACCATCAAGAACAAGTACCCGTTGCCACGGATCGACATGTTGTTTGATCAGTTGGTCGAAGCAAAGATCTTTTCCAAGATGGATTTAAGATCCGGGTACCATCAGATTAAGATAAGGGCGGAGGACATTCCAAAGACAGCCTTCTCGACAAGGTACGGACTTTATGAGTACCTGGTCATGTCCTTCGGCCTCACCAATGCTCCAGCTCACTTCATGTACTTAATGAACTCGGTGTTCATGCCGGAGCTGGACAAGTTTGTCGTGGTCTTCATCGACGACATCCTGGTATACTCCAAGTCGGAGGAAGATCACAAGAAACATCTGCGTATAGTCTTGCAACGGCTGCGGGATCACAAGTTATACGCAAAATTCAGCAAATGCGAGTTTTGGATATCGCAAGTGCCTTTCCTCGGGCATATCATCTCAGCGGAGGGTATCGCTGTGGACCCGAGCAAGATCACGCAAGTGCTGAATTGGAAATCCCCGAGAACTGTTCATGAGGTACGGAGTTTCCTCGGACTCGCGGGATATTATCGGAGGTTCATTCCGAACTTCTCGAAGATTGCCAAGCCAATGACAGAGCTGCTGAAGAAGGCTACCAAATATGTTTGGAGTCCAGCATGTGAAGCAGCATTCAAGGCTTTAGTCAAGCACCTGACATCAGCACCGGCTTTGGCGCAGCCAGACACAACAAAACCGTTCGATGTGTACTGCGATGCATCCGGCATTGGGCTCGGATGTGTGCTGATGCAAGACCGAAGAGTGGTCGCGTATGGATCACGGCAGCTTAGGAACCATGAGCAAAATTATCCAACTCACGACTTGGAGCTCGCTGCCGTGGTACTTGCACTGAAGATGTGGAGGCACTACCTACTCGGTAACCTCGTACATTTATATACCGACCACAAAAGCCTCAAGTACATATTCACTCAGAAGGAGCTGAACATGAGGCAACGAAGATGGTTAGAACTGATAAAGGATTACGAGATAGAAATCCATTATCATCCGGGCAAGGCAAACGTTGTGGCGGACGCGCTAAGCCGCAAGTCACACGTCAATAATCTGACCATCACACCGTTGGAAGAGAGCGAACCACCACTACATGTGATTCCACACAGAGCTCTCTACAACCTAGCTTTGATCCCCACCATCCGTGAAGAGATAGCGGCAGCCCAGAAGAATGACAAGGGCATGTCACATTTGCGGAGACGTGTAGACAGTGGGGAGTTGAAATGTTTCCGGAAGGACGGAGACGGCGTCCTGTGGTTCAAGGACCGGATCATCGTACCCCGAAACCCGGAGTTACGAAAGAAAATATTTGATGAGGCTCACTTATCAAAATTTTCTATTCACCCCGGCAGCAACAAAATGTATCAAGAACTCAGAAGAATGTTTTGGTGGACACGGATGAAGCGAGAGACTGCCAAATACGTGTCCGAGTGTGATACATGTCGAAGGGTGAAGGCAGACCATATGCGGAAACCGGGACTGCTGCAACCACTGGGCATTCCTGCCTGGAAGTGGGAGGACGTGAGCATGGATTTCGTCGTCGGTTTACCCACCACCTTACAGAAGCATGATTCTGTGTGGGTGATCGTCGATCGACTCACCAAAGTTGCCCATTTCATCCCGGTCAACACCAACTACAACGCCAAGAAGTACGCTGAACTGTACATCTCACGGATCCTATGCTTATACGGCGTACCCCGTACCATCATATCGGACCGGGGCACTTTATTTGTGTCCCGTTTTTGGGAGCAGCTACACGCTGCCTTGGGGACGAAGCTGATCCGTAGTTCAGCCTACCACCCGCAGACGGATGGACAAACCGAGCGGGTAAATCAGATTCTAGAAGACATGCTACGAGCTTGCGCTATCGACCACGGCAAGAATTGGGATGATCACTTGCCGTTAGCCGAGTTCTCGTACAACAATGGTTACCAAGCCAACATCAAGATGGCGCCCTACGAGGCGCTATACGGGAGAAAATGCCGCACACCACTGAACTGGTGTGAGTCTGGCGAGAGGGTTACCTTCGGGATTGACCTTGTCAACAACGTGGAAGAAAAGGTTCGACTGATTCAAGCGAACCTAAAAGCCGCTCAATCCCGTCAAAAACAGTATGCGGACCGGAGAAGGCGCCCATTACAATTCGAAATTGGGGACCACGTATATCTACGAGTGTCTCCAATGAAGGGTGTAAATAGATTTGGGGTGAGGGGAAAGTTAGCACCCCGCTTCATCGGTCCATTCCAGATTACCGAAAGATGTGGATCGGTAGCATACCGGCTGAGATTACCAGAAGCACTTTCCGGTGTGCACGACGTCTTTCACATTTCCCAGCTGAGGAAGTGTCTCAAGCTATCGACTACCGTTCAGCTGGAAGACATTGAAGAACTGCAACCGGATCTCACCTATCGGGAGGAACCGGTGCAGATTATTGATGAGAAGGCCCGAACCACACGCAACCGTACATTGTGGTTCTACAAGGTTCTGTGGAGTAATCACTCCATGGACGAAGCGACATGGGAGAGCGAAGAATTCCTTCACACTAACTACCCCGACTTTCTCACGTCGCGTATCCGGTAATTTTCCACCGTCCTCTCTCTCATTTTCACCTTATAATCTCGGGGCGAGATTCTTTTAAGGGGGGAGGAATGTAAGGGCCTCAGTTTTTGACACTCATTTGCAGTGTTCATCACCACACCACACACCTCATTTGAGGAAGAATGATGAACACAAATGAAGAGCAAGTAACAATTATCAACATGCTCATTAGAGAACAAACTTACACATTGAAAAAAATGGTATTTCCCACATGTGATATAGATGGGCTGGACATATGAAAACTCCTACATTTTACTAAGGATGTCCATGCCAAGTTTCACCCAAATTCAAAACCTTTTTGAGGTCAGTTTGGGTATAGTTAGGAAGAGGGCAGTTTGAAACCATATTCAAATTCAAACTGTTTTTATCCAATGAATTTAAAAGTGGGGGCCATATTCTTACTCAGCACATTTTTGTGAGCTCACACACCAATTTTCACTCCATTTGGAGTTGATCTTGACATGAGCTAAGTGGGAGAAATTCAAACTTTATTTGAATTTCAAACTGAACTTGTGCTGAAATTCATTCAAACCAAACCTCATTGGAACTTTGATCAATTCAAATGGCTCATGGGTGAATAATTTGAATTGCCAAGGGTAGTATGGGGTTCACTGTTTACAACAGTGATTAGGAGTAAATTTCAGAGGTTAAAACTGGAGGTGGGACCCACATGTCAGCCTCTACTTCAACACAAACCGACTGAGACTTTTCACTCGGATCGCCGAGCCGCAGCGGTGATCGCCACCGAGGCCAGCCACCGCGCCACCAGCTGCTTGCCCAGGCGCGGGCATGAGGCGGTGCAGAGCCTTCTTAAGGCGCCTGCCCCCTCCTCGGCCGAGGCACCACAGTTCTTCTCCGCAAGAACTCAGCGCCGGCCGAAAACTCCCGCAGCTCGGACTTGATCGGAGAACGCCGATCGCAACTCCCTCCTTCCACTCCAGAGTCCCAGCAAGGTACTAGAGACCTTCCTCCATCCTCCCCATTGCTAGAATTCGGTTGAAACCGATTGATATCGGCTGTGCCGAAAGATCAAACTCGGAACTTGGAACCGCCGCACCTCGGGCTCTCGTGGACAGCCCAACCAGGGCGTTGTCACGCCCGAGCCAAGGCACCCTTGGACGCGTAGGTGACCGGTGCTGCTCATCCCCGAGCCACAGCTCGAGTGGTTGCTCACCGACGGCGAATTTCCACTTTTCCCCTTTCTGTGTGCAGAACGACCTTCGGGTACGATTCTGTTTAATTCGTGCTCTAGAAAGGATTAGAGGGCCTCAGGCCACTCCCACACGATCTAGACACGGTAACGCACAAGTTGCCTTC
Source organism: Neostapfia colusana (assembly GCA_030760725.1). Lineage (NCBI taxonomy): Eukaryota > Viridiplantae > Streptophyta > Magnoliopsida > Poales > Poaceae > Neostapfia > Neostapfia colusana. The sequence goes on along the minus strand of JASWHV010000001.1, from coordinate 2,281,699 downwards.
ACAACTCTGGGCCGGAGAACCTCTGTGCCCGGCGTAAATTAAGGTCTACTAATGGCGGAACGAACGGGGGGTATCGGGCGCACGGTGAGGACCTATTTCGGGCCCTCCCCGAGCTGCCTCGAGCTCATGTCGACCTTCTCTGAGGTCCACTGATGCTCCCCGATCGATTTCCCCAGTAGCTGAGGTGTTAGAGAAGTCAGCCGACATGGCCGAAGTCATTCCGAGGTGGCGGCTCGTCGCCGACCACGCTCCGGCCGTTGTCATGAGCAGCTGACCCTCGGATCCTGTTCCCCAAGTAAAAGTAGGCAGGGGCGGCCAGAATCAAGAAGTTTGGAGCTGTACAGCAGCCGGCGGCGAGCTTTCCGGCGAGGTCCCTCGGCGGCGGAGCGCGGGTGTCGCGAGGTTGAAGAAGGGGGTGGACCCCAGCTGTCAGCGGCCGATATTTTGAATCGGGATCCGGCTGCGGCCGGGATCGGGTGAGGTGGCGCGCAAAATCCTTGTGGGCCGCGGTGTGCCATCGCCTAGGCGTGCGACGCGTGTCCCCTGGGCCCACGCGCGAGTTTAAACTTTTCCCCGATTTTCAGATTTCCTTCAAACTTCAAATCCTTATAACTTTGGCTAGAAAGCTCCAAATTGAGTGAACCAAATTTTGCTGTATTCAGCTCTCTGAGTACTTTCCAGAAAATCAAGTTTCACTTCATGAAATTCCTTAATTCTCCAGAATTAATTCCTTAAAGTTTAAACTGTTAGGAATTTTAACTGGAGAATCCTTTGGAGGAAAATCCTGAAATTTTGCTGAGATGTTCCCCAAAATATCCTTGAACTACCACAAAAATTTCAGATCCATTTGAGCTCATTTAATCCACCTAATGGTGTGATTAGTGAAACTGTTCCAGAGAAAATAGAAAATGTTCAGAAACATTTTCAGAATTTTCTCTGAAATTATTTAGCTCATATCTTTAGTTAGAGACTTCCAAATTAAGTGAGACCAACTCCATTAGAACCCTCTGAAAATCTAGTTTTCAGAAAGTCATAGTTTGTCTCATGAAAATTCCTAGAACACCCTAAGAGTTCCAATTAAGGTCAAGGACATAATTATTTGTGGAGGGCTCAAATGAGCTTTGCTGCAACTAAAACTTGACCAAGTCTTTGTTTAGGTTGTAACCAAGCCACAGTAAAAGTTTCACAGTCATTAGGTCTATCTAGCAAAGGTTATAGACTTCACAACTTCAAACTTAATACAAATGCATTAAATTAATACATGTATTGCTTCTATCATGTAGTCGCTAAGGTCGAGGAGGAACCCGAAGTCCTAGACTTCGTTACTCCGGAGGAACAGCTAGCCTACGACCAAGAGCAGCAAGGCAAGCCCCGGTTTGCATTAACCTTTTTACAAATTTTTATTGTTTTGAACACATACTTGTTTCCTTTGTTCTTTGCATTAGAGTCTTGATTGGAAACCCAACTGCACAGCCAAGAAAACCATGGGTTGGGTTTAGGATTGAAAACCTCGTTAGCCACTGCATTGCTAGGATAGAGTAGGATTCGGTACAAGTCGAGTAGTTGGAACTACTCGCGAGAATAGGCTAGAGGCACATTGCTCGGGTAGAGATAGCACATGAAACACATGGCAAGAAAATGAGACCGAGCGGAGAGTAAGGGCAGCAGGACTTTGGGGCCTGTGTGCTGTAGCTCCGCTTGTGTCGATTGAGGACCGAGCCGTGTGCGGGCCTGTTGAACAAGCTAGAACAGTACCGAAGACCTACCGGCTATATGGGAACCGGGAAACTGATGTAACTCGGGTAGCTGGGTATTGAGGCATTGCCCGTCGTTCAGAGGGTAGGTTGAGAGCTCGAGGTGTAAATCGGCTGGCGGCACGGAGATGCGCGTGCAGAGACCTCTTGCTCGGGACGATGGGACCGGTTCAATATTTGGCTAACGGGTGAAAGGTAGTCGCGTACGGCGTCCGTGATGGTTGTTGTAGGCAACATCGAGTACGGCGTACGTGACGGGTTGTTCGGGTAACCCTGCAGGTGTAAATCGATTATAATCGCCGTCCCTCGCGGTCAGTGAGTACCACTTGTTCACTGTACCGTGACGTAGAAAGAACAGGCTAGTTACATGTTAAAATATTGCTGATCGAAAGTTGGACATTGATTGTTAATGATATGCTATAGCTTAGTGCTAACTAAAGTTCTTTTCAACTTTGGGCAAAGTACATGAGAGAAATGCGTTTCTTGTTTGATTGCGGCTCTCTCATGTGCCTTAGCGTAAGGTTCTCCACAACCTGCTGCTAAAACTTGAAAGTAAGGTTCTACTAATTAGGCGAGTCCTTGCAAATGATTTTACCTCATGCAACCCATTACCCTCATGTAGAAGTTCCATGTTTAGGTGAGACGGGTCAGACTTGCTGAGCCTTCGTGCTCACTGCTTGTGTTTGAAGCTTTTTGCAGGGTTCTATGAGGAAGGGACTCCCGAAGAGGAGACGGAACCCCAGGAGGGGAACTCCGTCGAGTGGGAGTCGTGCACGCCACAGAGTTAGTGTGCGTGTGTGCTAGCAAGGACACGTTCGAGGGCTGAACGTGCACTTGATGCGTAGTCTACGCCCGCGAGTGTAGACTGAACTTATTTTGATGTAAATACGTTCATAAACTTGTTATGTAATAAAACTTCCGCTTCCTCTTTGCACCTTTGACGTGTGTTATACGGTGCTGTGCAACGCAGCACCCCTCAGCGTGATCCTGGCTCGACAGGACCAGTGGGGTCGTGTCAGCGTGGTATCAGAGCTCGCTTGAGGTTTAACACAGTACAAAGGTCTTCTTTTTCAAAAATCCAGTGAGGAACGAGTTAGTAGCCCGTATAAGGATGTTATTAGTATATAAAAAGTGGCTTAGTAACCTAATTGTTATGTCGGAAAATCGTGCATCTCGGGACGTTCATGTCTTGGGGGGGTGCACGTAAGCGCTGTCCACCAGTGCGCACAAGCTGAAGGGTGGAGCCCCACGGGTGGCAGGTAACCCGACCCGCTTTGATATCCTCTACGACTCTTCATGTCGTTTGGGGTATTCGAGCAACGTCTGTCCCTGGCGTGCGTGGTGCAACATGGGAGACCCCGTCACGTGGTCTGCAACGTGAACACGTAACTCAAGGCGTGTTTGGCTTGAGAACATCCGGGCGAGTGATGACGGCCGGGTGTACCAACTGTATGGATTCCGGGCTCGGTGTGCAGCCGAGTCTGATGATTGTTTGAGTTTCTGCAGGTAGCCTTACCACGAAACGGTAGACGTGTAGCATCCGTGTGCAAGTGACGAGTAGTGCCACTGAACTAACGAAGCCGGCTAAGTCCGGTATAGGTTTTTCCTTTGTGAGGACGTAGTACCGACATAATCTGGTGACGCATCGACGTCACACCCAACTAAATGAACAACTTCATTTAAAAATTTGAAGGTTTTGATCCAAAGTAGTAAAACTTGATGTAACTCCTTCCCTTGTACAGGATATTCAAAATTAACAAGTTTTCAACTTATAGGATGTTAAGGACAGAGCACTCTGTTTTCAGCTGAATCAAGGCTAAAGTTAATCAGAGGCTAGAGGTCGAGTTCTTTCGAGGATTGGGGTCGTATGATACATTTCTGGAAAGCTTTGGAAGAGCTTTACAACTTTTCTGTTGAGTTCCAGAGGTGTTTCATCCCTTAACCACTCGAAAAATGCAGTAGAGTTGAAACTGTCCAGAAAACAGGACAGAGCAAAGACTCTCTGTAAACTCTCTGTAAATTAAGCATAACTTCCTGCTTAAAAATCCAAAAATAGGAAATGAGGTAGTTCTGGAAATCTTATGAGATGGGTTATAACTTTGTAACAGAAAGTTTTGTCGGATTAGGAACGGAATTAACTGGGATTCTTGGATCAAATCAGTACCTAAGGCAGGGAGGTGCTGTCCAATTGTTTCCAGAAATTCTGTTAACTTTGACATCTCATAACTTTTGAACCAGGACAGATCTTAGGCCAACCAAATACTTTATGGAAAGCTATTGAAGTTAACTTTAACTTTGATGTTGAGCTCCAGGACTGGTTTTGCTTTTAACCTGGCCTAAATCAGATTGATATGGAAACTGGTCAGGGCTGTCATGGTAACAGCAGATCAGCAGTCAAATTTGTTTAAAAATTTGAACTATGTTTCCAAGTGATATGGGTTCAATGACATATCTTATGTTATAACTCAATGGTTTACTGTTTAAATAAATATTTGATATTTCTCAAATATATTTTTACAGATGGCAGCAGATAAACGGTTGGAGAACGGGTGGGTAGTTTCCCACTGCTCTGACCGTAGCGGCTACCCGGAAGCATTGTGGCAAATGCTCCAATATTTCGGGTACAACCAGATGCCGCAATACTTCGCCAAGGAAGAAGGCGAAGAGGGGAACAAGACGTGGACGATCCATGTCGAGGTTTCCGCAGGACCTACGCCACCCGGTTGGGTGCCATTCACCGTCACGGTGAGAGGAAGACAACCGGAAGGGATGTGGCAAGTGGCAGCCCGTGACACTATGTCACGTTTCTGCCAACTACACGTGCAGGCTATGGAGGGCACACCATACGCACTCGTTCCGGTGGAGGGGCGAGCTCAGCATGTGTGGGAAGAGAGGTACCTGGAGGCAACAGACCCGACTTGCCCAAGGTACAACCCCGCGGAGGCCAACCTCAGCCTCCAAATAAGGGCGGGAAACGCTGTGATGGACAGCCAAGCTGTTCATACGGAGCATCTCGCCACCAAGCTCAAGGAGAGCACAAGCCATGGAGATCATTTCGAGAGTGCTCACAGTGCACTCCGCAATGTGCTCCTTCCGACGATCAAGTGACTGAATGAACAACACAATCAGTTGCGTCGTCTGAAGAAGGCAAAGAAGAAGAGCCGTGTTGACATCGCGGCGTTGCAAGAGCTGGTGCAGACCCTAACCCAGAAGAATGAGGACCTTTCTCAAGAGCGGGACGACGCTATTGAGGAAGGACAAGGCTGGGAAGAGGACTACAACCAGGCTATGGACGAGGTGCATGCATTGCAGGACCTCGTGCCCCCGGTATTGGGCGTACCGGTAGTCTTGGGTCTTCCAGCCATGGGAGAGCCCGGAATGGGAGAAGAGGTGGTAGATCCAGAGCCACCAGCTGAGGTACCAGAGGAGGACGACCCACAGGAGGTCGAGTTCTACTCCGAGTAGGGAGTTACGGTTGCCAAGTAGGGCAGCTAGGGTAGCGTAACCCAACTTTTGTAATCAGTGACATGTCGTGTAGACAGTAGCGTATGTATAGGTAGTGACGACATGAGCACGACTTCTCGGAGATCCGAGAATAATGTATCTTGTATAAAGTTTATGCTTTATCAATATATGTGAATGTTGTGCAAGTTGATCATGCGTCGCTTCAATACTTACTGCTGTTTATGGAATTTTGAGTAAGACATGTGCTAATTGCTGCTGTGTTGAATTTCAGAATGACGCGTACTCGTGCCAACCCTGATGTTGGAGGTACTAGCCAAGGGGGAGAGACCTCCCAACCGCCTCCCGAGGACTCCTCGGGACAGCAGCAGCAACAGCAACAGCAAACACCGCCACCGCCACTGCCGACGGTTACATTGGCCGACATTGTCGCGGCAATGGCGGGTTCACATCAGCAGCACACAGAGCTGCTGCAAACGTTAATTGCGAATACGTCTCGCCCAGAGAGACGTCAAGATCGTGAGGAGCGCCAACAGAGCTCCTACTCTGACTTCCTGGCGACTCATCCCCCTGTATTCTCAAGGGCGGATGAACCACTTGACGCGGACAACTGGCTCCGCGCCATAGAGATGAAATTCGGGCTGCTCCAAATCAGCGAGCAGCGCAAGACTCAGTTCGCGGTCCAGCAGCTCCAAGGATCCGCGAGCGCGTGGTGGGCCAACTTCTGTGCTTCACAGCCCACCGACCGAGCGATGACCTGGGCGGAGTTCCGGACGGCCTTCAGGGCCTATCATATACCGCCCGGTTTGATGAAGAGGAAGACGCAGGAGTTCCTACACCTGCAACAAGGGAGCCGGAACGCGCTGGAATATTCCAGGGCGTTCAACGATCTCGCGCTATACGCGTCGTATCACGCAGATACGGACGAGAAGCGGCGGAACCACTTTTACCAGGGGCTTAACCCGCTCCTGAAGGACAAGCTGGCGATGTTCAATCGCGGCAGCCTCAACGACATCATTGATGCTGCGATTGTTCAGGAGGACTCCGGCAAGGAGTTGGCGGCGGCAGAGCGAAAGCGAAGCGCGCCGCAGAGCAGCGGAGAAGGAGGCAGTCCTTCTCAGAAGTTTCGGATGGTGAATCGCCCACCATCAGGTCCACGCTGGCAGCCACCACAGCGGCCGATGCCGTTCCGCAGTCGGCCGTACTCTTCACCGGCATTCCGGCCGGCACTGCCAGCACCACCGCAACAACAGCAGCAGCAGCGGGCGATGCCGCGTGCGTTTGCACCTCCGCAACGCATGCCGGGCTTTCGTCCCCCGAGTACTCCACCAGCAGCGGCCACATGTTACAAGTGTGGTCGTCCAGGACACTTCGCGAGCAGTTGCCCGGAGAGGCAAGGCGGCGGAGTGGCACCACAGTTTCCGGGAAGGAATCAACCCCGGAACCCTACTAATGCGCGGCGGGCAAACCCTAGGCCCGGCACTGTCCACCAGCTTGCCATTGAGGACGTGCCGGAGGGCGAGCCCATTCTTGCGGGTATGTTCCAACTCCACCAGCATCCCGCTATAGTACTATTTGATTCAGGCGCCACGCATAATTTTATTAGTCAAGCTTTCATTGCTAAACACAGCTTGCCAATACTACCCACCGATAGTCCATATTTAATTTGTTCACCGGGTGGGAAGATTTCAGCAAGCGTAATGGTCTCCAAAGCACCATTATGCTTAGCGGGTAGAGTGTACCCCACGTCTCTCATTATCTTAGAGGGGCAGAAGGTCGATGTCATCCTAGGGATGTCGTGGTTAACCCGCCACGGCGCTGTTTTAGACACCGTCCTTCGAGTCGTGCACTTAAACTCAGAGGTGCACGGTTCTCACTCATTATTTCTGGACAGTCCAGAAATAAAACTTCCAAGTGTCTATCAAGCCACAACCATCAGATTGGAAGACATTCCAGTGGTCCGAGAGTTCCCGGATGTATTCCCGGATGATTTGCCGGGGATGCCACCCGATAGAGAGGTGGAGTTCAAGATTGAACTTGCACCGGGAACCATGCCAATATCCCGAAGGCCGTACAAGATGGCGCCCAAGGAGTTGGCTGAACTGAAGACTCAGCTCACGGACCTTCTGGAGAAGGGTTTTATTAGGCCGAGCTCCTCGCCATGGGGCTGTTCGGCATTATTTGTCAAAAAGAAGGATGAAACGTTGCGGCTTTGCGTGGACTACCGTCCATTAAATGCCGTAACCATCAAGAACAAGTACCCGTTGCCACGGATCGACATGTTGTTTGATCAGTTGGTCGAAGCAAAGATCTTTTCCAAGATGGATTTAAGATCCGGGTACCATCAGATTAAGATAAGGGTGGAGGACATTCCAAAGACAGCCTTCTCGACAAGGTACGGACTTTATGAGTACCTGGTCATGTCCTTCGGCCTCACCAATGCTCCAGCTCACTTCATGTACTTAATGAACTCGGTGTTCATGCCGGAGCTGGACAAGTTTGTCGTGGTCTTCATCGACGACATCCTGGTATACTCCAAGTCGGAGGAAGATCACAAGAAACATCTGCGTATAGTCTTGCAACGGCTGCGGGATCACAAGTTATACGCAAAATTCAGCAAATGCGAGTTTTGGATATCGCAAGTGCCTTTCCTCGGGCATATCATCTCAGCGGAGGGTATCGCTGTGGACCCGAGCAAGATCACGCAAGTGCTGAATTGGAAATCCCCGAGAACTGTTCATGAGGTACGGAGTTTCCTCGGACTCGCGGGATATTATCGGAGGTTCATTCCGAACTTCTCGAAGATTGCCAAGCCAATGACAGAGCTGCTGAAGAAGGCTACCAAATATGTTTGGAGTCCAGCATGTGAAGCAGCATTCAAGGCTTTAGTCAAGCACCTGACATCAGCACCGGTTTTGGCGCAGCCAGACACAACAAAACCGTTCGATGTGTACTGCGATGCATCCGGCATTGGGCTCGGATGTGTGCTGATGCAAGACCGAAGAGTGGTCGCGTATGGATCACGGCAGCTTAGGAACCATGAGCAAAATTATCCAACTCACGACTTGGAGCTCGCTGCCGTGGTACTTGCACTGAAGATGTGGAGGCACTACCTACTCGGTAACCTCGTACATTTATATACCGACCACAAAAGCCTCAAGTACATATTCACTCAGAAGGAGCTGAACATGAGGCAACGAAGATGGTTAGAACTGATAAATGATTACGAGATAGAAATCCATTATCATCCGGGCAAGGCAAACGTGGTGGCGGACGCGCTAAGCCGCAAGTCACACGTCAATAATCTGACCATCACACCGTTGGAAGAGAGCGAACCACCACTACATGTGATTCCACACGGAGCTCTCTACAACCTAGCTTTGATCCCCACCATCCGTGAAGAGATAGCGGCAGCCCAGAAGAATGACAAGGGCATGTCACATTTGCGGAGACGTGTAGACAGTGGGGAGTTGAAATGTTTCCGGAAGGACGGAGACGGCGTCCTGTGGTTCAAGGACCGGATCGTCGTACCCCGAAACCCGGAGTTACGAAAGAAAATATTTGATGAGGCTCACTTATCAAAATTTTCTATTCACCCCGGCAGCAACAAAATGTATCAAGAACTCAGAAGAATGTTTTGGTGGACACGGATGAAGCGAGAGACTGCCAAATACGTGTCCGAGTGTGATACATGTCGAAGGGTGAAGGCAGACCATATGCGGAAACCGGGACTGCTGCAACCACTGGGCATTCCTGCCTGGAAGTGGGAGGACGTGAGCATGGATTTCGTCGTCGGTTTACCCACCACCTTACAGAAGCATGATTCTGTGTGGGTGATCGTCGATCGACTCACCAAAGTTGCCCATTTCATCCCGGTCAACACCAACTACAACGCCAAGAAGTACGCTGAACTGTACATCTCACGGATCCTATGCTTATACGGCGTACCCCGTACCATCATATCGGACCGGGGCACTTTATTTGTGTCCCGTTTTTGGGAGCAGCTACACGCTGCCTTGGGGACGAAGCTGATCCGTAGTTCAGCCTACCACCCGCAGACGGATGGACAAACCGAGCGGGTAAATCAGATTCTAGAAGACATGCTACGAGCTTGCGCTATCGACCACGGCAAGAATTGGGATGATCACTTGCCGTTAGCCGAGTTCTCGTACAACAATGGGTACCAAGCCAGCATCAAGATGGCGCCCTACGAGGCGCTATACGGGAGAAAATGCCGCACACCACTGAACTGGTGTGAGTCTGGCGAGAGGGTTACCTTCGGGATTGACCTTGTCAACAACGTGGAAGAAAAGGTTCGACTGATTCAAGCGAACCTAAAAGCCGCTCAATCCCGTCAAAAACAGTATGCGGACCGGAGAAGGCGCCCATTACAATTCGAAATTGGGGACCACGTATATCTACGAGTGTCTCCAATGAAGGGTGTAAATAGATTTGGGGTGAGGGGAAAGTTAGCACCCCGCTTCATCGGTCCATTCCAGATTACCGAAAGATGTGGATCGGTAGCATACCGGCTGAGATTACCAGAAGCACTTTCCGGTGTGCACGACGTCTTTCACATTTCCCAGCTGAGGAAGTGTCTCAAGCTATCGACTACCGTTCAGCTGGAAGACATTGAAGAACTGCAACCGGATCTCACCTATCGGGAGGAACCGGTGCAGATTATTGATGAGAAGGCCCGAACCACACGCAACCGTACATTGTGGTTCTACAAGGTTCTGTGGAGTAATCACTCCATGGACGAAGCGACATGGGAGAGCGAAGAATTCCTTCACACTAACTACCCCGACTTTCTCACGTCGCGTATCCGGTAATTTTCCACCGTCCTCTCTCTCATTTTCACCTTATAATCTCGGGGCGAGATTCTTTTAAGGGGGGAGGAATGTAAGGGCCTCAGTTTTTGACACTCATTTGCAGTGTTCATCACCACACCACACACCTCATTTGAGGAAGAATGATGAACACAAATGAAGAGCAAGTAACAATTATCAACATGCTCATTAGAGAACAAACTTACACATTGAAAAAAATGGTATTTCCCACATGTGATATAGATGGGCTGGACATATGAAAACTCCTACATTTTACTAAGGATGTCCATGCCAAGTTTCACCCAAATTCAAAACCTTTTTGAGGTCAGTTTGGGTATAGTTAGGAAGAGGGCAGTTTGAAACCATATTCAAATTCAAACTGTTTTTATCCAATGAATTTAAAAGTGGGGGCCATATTCTTACTCAGCACATTTTTGTGAGCTCACACACCAATTTTCACTCCATTTGGAGTTGATCTTGACATGAGCTAAGTGGGAGAAATTCAAACTTTATTTGAATTTCAAACTGAACTTGTGCTGAAATTCATTCAAACCAAACCTCATTGGAACTTTGATCAATTCAAATGGCTCATGGGTGAATAATTTGAATTGCCAAGGGTAGTATGGGGTTCACTGTTTACAACAGTGATTAGGAGTAAATTTCAGAGGTTAAAACTGGAGGTGGGACCCACATGTCAGCCTCTACTTCAACACAAACCGACTGAGACTTTTCACTCGGGTCGCCGAGCCGCAGCGGTGATCGCCACCGAGGCCAGCCACCGCGCCACCAGCTGCTTGCCCAGGCACGGGCATGAGGCGGTGCAGAGCCTTCTTAAGGCGCCTGCCCCCTCCTCGGCCGAGGCACCACAGTTCTTCTCTGCAAGAACTCAGCGCCGGCCGAAAACTCCCGCAGCTCGGACTTGATCGGAGAACGCCGATCGCAGCTCCCTCCTTCCACTCCAGAGTCCCAGCAAGGTACTAGAGACCTTCCTCCATCCTCCCCATTGCTAGAATTCGGTTGAAACCGATTGATATCGGCTGTGCCGAAAGATCAAACTCGGAACTTGGAACCGCCGCACCTCGGGCTCTCGTGGACAGCCCAACCAGGGCGTTGTCACGCCCGAGCCAAGGCACCCTTGGACGCGCAGGTGACCGGTGCTGCTCATCCCCGAGACACAGCTCGAGTGGTTGCTCACCGGCGGCGAATTTCCACTTTTCCCCTTTCTGTGTGCAGAACGACCTTCGGGTACGATTCTGTTTAATTCGTGCTCTAGAAAGGATTAGAGGGCCTCAGGCCACTCCCACACGAGCTAGACACGGTAACGCACAAGTTGCCTTCACAACTCTGGGCCGGAGAACCTCTGTGCCCGGCGTAAATTAAGGTCTACTAATGGCGGAACGAACGGGGGGTATCGGGCGCACGGTGAGGACCTATTTCGGGCCTTCCCCGAGCTGCCTCGAGCTCATGTCGACCTTCTCTGAGGTCCACTGATGCTCCCCGATCGATTTCCCCAGTAGCTGAGGTGTTAGAGAAGTCAGCCGACATGGCCGAAGCCATTCCGAGGTGGCGGCTCGTCGCCGACCACGCTCCGGCCGTTGTCATGAGCAGCTGACCCTCGGATCCTGTTCCCCAAGTAAAAGTAGGCAGGGGCGGCCAGAATCAAGAAGTTTGGAGCTGTACAGCAGCCGGCGGCGAGCTTTCCGGCGAGGTCCCTCGGCGGCGGAGCGTGGGTGTCGCGAGGTTGAAGAAGGGGGTGGACCCCAGCTGTCAGCGGCCGATATTTTGAATCGAGATCCGGCTGCGGCCGGGATCGGGTGAGCTGGCGCGCAAAATCCTTGTGGGCCGCGGTGTGCCATCGCCTAGGCGTGCGACGCGTGTCCCCTGGGCCCACGCGCGAGTTTAAACTTTTCCCCGATTTTCAGATTTCCTTCAAACTTCAAATCCTTATAACTTTGGCTAGAAAGCTCCAAATTGAGTGAACCAAATTTTGCTGGATTCAGCTCTCTGAGTACTTTCTAGAAAATCAAGTTTCACTTCATGAAATTCCTTAATTCTCCAGAATTAATTCCTTAAAGTTTAAACTGTTAGGAATTTTAACTGGAGAATCCTTTGGAGGAAAATCCTGAAATTTTGCTGAGATGTTGCCCAAAATATCCTTGAACTACCACAAAAATTTCAGATCCATTTGAGCTCATTTAATCCACCTAATGGTGTGATTAGTGAAACTGTTCCAGAGAAAATAGAAAATGTTCAGAAACATTTTCAGAATTTTCTCTGAAATTATTTAGCTCATATCTTTAGTTAGAGACTTCCAAATTAAGTGAGACCAACTCCATTAGAACCCTCTGAAAATCCAGTTTTCAGAAAGTCATAGTTTGTCTCATGAAAATTCCTAGAACACCCTAAGAGTTCCAATTAAGGTCAAGGACATAATTATTTGTGGAGGGCTCAAATGAGCTTTGCTGCAACTAGAACTTGACCAAGTCTTTGTTTAGGTTGTAACCAAGCCACAGTAAAAGTTTCACAGTCATTAGGTCTATCTAGCAAAGGTTATAGACTTCACAACTTCAAACTTAATACAAATGCATTAAATTAATACATGTATTGCTTCTATCATGTAGTCGCTAAGGTCGAGGAGGAACCCGAAGTCCTAGACTTTGTTACTCCGGAGGAACAGCTAGCCTACGACCAAGAGCAGCAAGGCAAGCCCCGGTTTGCATTAACCTTTTTACAAATTTTTATTGTTTTGAACACATACTTGTTTCCTTTGTTCTTTGCATTAGAGTCTTGATTGGAAACCCAACTGCACAGCCAAGAAAACCATGGGTTGGGTTTAGGATTGAAAACCTTGTTAGCCACTGCATTGCTAGGATAGAGTAGGATTCGGTACAAGTCGAGTAGTTGGAACTACTCGCGAGAATAGGCTAGAGGCACATTGCTCGGGTAGAGATAGCACATGAAACACATGGCAAGAAAATGAGACCGAGCGGAGAGTAAGGGCAGCAGGACTTTGGGGCCTGTGTGCTGTAGCTCCGCTTGTGTCGATTGAGGACCGAGCCGTGTGCGGGCCTGTTGAACAAGCTAGAACAGTACCGAAGACCTACCGGCTATATGGGAACCGGGAAACTGATGTAACTCGGGTAGCTGGGTATTGAGGCATTGCCCGTCGTTCAGAGGGTAGGTTGAGAGCTCGAGGTGTAAATCGGCTGGCGGCACGGAGATGCGCGTGCAGAGACCTCTTGCTCGGGACGATGGGACCGGTTCAATATTTGGCTAACGGGTGAAAGGTAGTCGCGTACGGCGTCCGTGATGGTTGTTGTAGGCAACATCGAGTACGGCGTACGTGACGGGTTGTTCGGGTAACCCTACAGGTATAAATCGATTATAATCGCCGTCCCTCGCGGTCAGTGAGTACCACTTGTTCACTGTACCATGACGTAGAAAGAACAGGCTAGTTACATGTTAAAATATTGCTGATCGAAAGTTGGACATTGATTGTTAATGATATGCTATAGCTTAGTGCTAACTAAAGTTCTTTTCAACTTTGGGCAAAGTACATGAGAGAAATGCGTTTCTTGTTTGATTGCGGCTCTCTCATGTGCCTTAGCGTAAGGTTCTCCACAACCTGCTGCTAAAACTTGAAAGTAAGGTTCTACTAATTAGGCGAGTCCTTGCAAATGATTTTACCTCATGCAACCCATTACCCTCATGTAGAAGTTCCATGTTTAGGTGAGACGGGTCAGACTTGCTGAGCCTTCGTGCTCACTGCTTGTGTTTGAAGCTTTTTGCAGGGTTCTATGAGGAAGGGACTCCCGAAGAGGAGACGGAACCCCAGGAGGGGAACTCCGTCGAGTGGGAGTCGTGCACGCCGCAGAGTTAGTGTGCGTGTGTGCTAGCAAGGACACGTTCGAGGGCTGAACGTGCACTTGATGCGTAGTCTACGCCCGCGAGTGTAGACTGAACTTATTTTGATGTAAATACGTTCATAAACTTGTTATGTAATAAAACTTCCGCTTCCGCTTTGCACCTTTGACGTGTGTTATACGGTGCTGTGCAACGCAGCACCCCTCAGCGTGATCCTGGCTCGACAGGACCAGTGGGGTCGTGTCAGCAACCACCCGGCTTTGAAAACGATAAGTATCCTAACCATGTGTTTAAGCTTCACAAAGCTCTCTACGGACTCAAACAAGCTCCTAGAGCTTGATATGAGTGTCTTAGAGATTTTCCTATTGACAATGGTTTTAGGATAGGAAAGGCCGACTACACTTTTTACGAAAAACTTAGACAATGACTGTAACAGCCCTAACTTTTGTAAAGTTTGATTTCAACTTATGAAACAAAGTTAAGGCGATAAAAGGCTATAGTTGTGTTACATGAAATGATGAACACAAATATGGACATGTGAGGGAGTTAAAAAATTTCTCTAGCCCATGCTCAACACATGTTAACCTAGGGGAAAGAATTACACTCCCAAAAACTCTAACTCATGTGCACCTTCTCTATGAGGAGAGTGGAGGAAATTTAAACACCATTTTGGATCTTTTGAAAGGATTCCTATTCAGATTGTCCAAAGGCCTATATGTGAGATCATATATGCACTTCTCATGTATTCAAGAGCCTAAGTTTCAAATTTGGAGAATTTTAGGTTTCATATATTATTTATTCCGAGGATTAAATGAGGGCACGTTCAAATTCAAACTTGGATTTGAATTTTGAACCAAACAAACTCAATTTCAAAATCTGATTTCAGATTTGAGTTCCTCATAATTATTTTGACCTATACTCCAAGTTTGATCGAATTTGGAGCTCGTTTAATATTTTAAACGGAATTAGGAGATAAGAGGGGAGAATTGGGGCCCACATGTCAGTAGACTTCAACCCGAAGTCTTCTCTGTATCACGCGGACAGCGCACGCGCGCCACCTCCCGTCGGCCGATGCCAGCTCCTGCTTGCTCGACTTCTCCTCGTCCTGATCACCAGCGAGTGCCACAAGGCTAATTTGCCTCTCCCAGCTCGATCTCAGCCTCGGTGGTCTTCTCCCGTGCGTTGCTCTCCCGAGAAGAACACAGCGGTGCTCTGTTCTTTTCCCCGATCACACAGCCACAACCGAACTCTCTTTGCTCGAGCTCCCCACAGCAAAAACCTTCGCTCATGAGTGCTCTAGCCGGCTAGCAACCTCACCCCGGTGATCCATGCTTGCTTGCGCCTAGAAACAGTTTGTTTGCCACTGCTCCCGAGTTGAAACTGAAGGAGCCGGAACTGATTGCCGTGGACAGCCCAAACCAGGAGTGATCACGCCCAAGCAAGCCACCCTATCAGTGCACCTACAAGTCTAGTTGCTCGCCTCCGAAGGTCATCCCTAGCCATTGATCACAGAGGGAGAATTTCAAGTTTTTCTCCCGGGTGGCAGAAACTGACCTTGAGGTAAGGAATTGCAAAATTCATCCTCAAATCTTGTTTGTTGTGTTTCAAATTTCACACACAGGATGTTAACTGCCTAGTACACCTCCTCCATCGGTTTTAGACCAAGAAATTGAGTGTAGAGCGAGGAATCCGAGTTCTTTTCGAGGGTATAGCGCTGGACCATATCGGGCGCACGGTGCCGATAGGTTTGGAGCTCTCCCCGGCTTGTTTAGACCTCATGTCGGTCTTCTACATGATTCCCTGGTGCTTTAGAGCTCAAGAACCGACCATTTGGTAGAGAATTCACCTTGCACGACCTTGCCGGAGCCCTAGGGTTTACTGTTGCCGGTGCGCCCTTTTTTCCGGCGAGTTTCAGCCGCCGGCGACCTCACCAACGTGTTCAGCGTGGGGGAAAATGGGGGGGTGGCCAGCAGGGGGTCCGGAGGTAGCTGGGAAGTGCCTTTCCGGCGACCTCGCCGGAGGGAGCCGCCACTGCTCTGTTTGGCGCGAGGGTGAAGGTTAGGGATGACGAGTGGGACCCACTGTCGGCATTTAAACATTTTCCAGATTTTTCCACTTTAGTTCTAACTTTGGAGAGCCATAACTTTGTGTAGGAGTGTCCAAAAATTGTGAAACAAATTTTGTTGGATCCTCTCAAAGATTACTATCCAGGGGTGCAGCCCAATGTTTATGAAAATCTCTGGATTTGGCTCATTAATTCATTAAAAAAATCTTGTAGGAATTTTTGCAGGAGTTCTGTTTAATGGAAAATTCCCAAATTTGGACAGGGCATTCTTCCAAAATTCCTAGAACTCCAGTAAAAATTTCAGAGGCATTGGACCTCATTTACTTGGTCAAATGATGTGTTCATTCCTTATGTCTCTGAGAAATGGGAAAAATAAACAGAGACATTTTCAACTTTTCCCCAATCTTTGTAAAATTCATAGCTCCATGTAGAAAACTCCAAAAACGGTAAAACCAATTCCTATGGACTCAGTACATTTTGTACTTCACAAAAAGTCTACTTTGCAGCATAGGAAAGCTTAATATCTAGGGGGTAAAGGCAGATTAGTGAAAACAACATAAGGATTTGTTGTGCTCACATGAAGCCATTTCATGAGCTCATTTTTTGCACACTGCCTAAATACCTTCCATAGAGGCTGTGGCTAAATTCCCATCTTCATTGGACCTCTGGAACTTGAGCTACCATCTTTTAGGTTTAAGTGTTCATATAATGGACTTAATCACATGGTGATTACTAGTATCTCTTTTCACCCTAGCTTTCATCATCTCTAAGGTTGTAGATCCAACAACAGAAACCTTGCTGATGTTTGTCCTTTTTAGGTGTGAGTTAACTGGTACAACAGTTTTGAATCATTTTCTAAATTGCTTTTGAATACATGTGCATAAATCATCTTAATAGCACGTGACGTCGACGTTCGACGAGGACTCGACTCTGCAGCAAGGATCTCCATCTTGTGACGAGTTTGGCAGATTCTTCGGAGGAAGACTAACTCCTAGCTTCTAACAAAACCGTTGAGCAAGGCAAGCCCCGGTTTGCATATCATTACCGTTTTAAATTTTGCTTTACTTCACCTCATGTTTATTAGACTTGATATTGTGCATTATGTCTAGGATGATTGAAACCCACTTGCATGGCTATTACATCCCTGAGTAGAAAGTTTAGTGTAGGCTTTGCCTCATCGTAGATGCTAGGCTAATGTTGTAGCTAGCTCGGTAGAAGTCGAGTAGTAAAAAGCTACTCGCGAGAAAGTTCGAGTAATGGAGTTACTCGCGAGAGGTTGATGATAAGAGCACCCTCATGAAAATGAGATGGGGACGGGGATGTTCCTGTAGGATGGAGCGCTCAGGGTTGGTCTCGACCTGCGATGGGTGTGACAATGCTTGAGACCACATTTGGCCTGGACCGGGATGGTAAGGCAAATGTGGCGGCCCTGCTGGACAAGATTGACCTGTACCGGATATATAGTGGGGTATATGGGACCCATGAAACCGATGTAACTCAATGGATCGTGATATAGAAACTCATCCTTCGCGTGGGAATGGCGTTGAGAAGGCGGGAGGTGTAAATCCTTTAGCGGGCAACTTCGACGTGTCCGCGTAGAGGACCATCCTGCTCGACGCGAAGCGCTTTTCTATGTCGGGGTGTCGTGTGAAAGGTTGTTGCATACAACGTAAGAAAGAGCTCTTGAGAGAGTCTTTCGAGGCAGGTGTATATGTCGTGTATTCCGGGTTTTATTGATTCGAATCACCGTCACTCGCGGAAGAGGATTGAGCATACTTGCCCACTGTGCCGTGACATAGTAAGAAGAGGAACTAAGTCTCTTAACTTGCTGTTTATGGATTAATCTTTGTATTGAAACCTTGACTGAATTAGAGATAGTGCCAACTAAAGTTCATTTCCACCTTAGGCTAACAACATCGGGATAAGCGTTTCTTGTTTGATTGTGGACTTCCAGTGTTGTGAGGCGTGAGGACCACTAAAATGAAGGCTATAAGAATCTGAATATAAGGATCAAGTTTAGTCAAGCTTCATTTTTGCAAATACATGTTCCTATTGTCTTACTACCCTTGCATGTAGAGTCACATGATTAGGATTGACGATTAAGTCTTGCTGAGCCTTAGTGCTGACGGTTGCTTCTGAGTTGTTTTGCAGGTAGCAGGATGCCTGCTATGAAGAGGGTTGTTCGGTGAGACGACGAACCTCACGGTTCGTTATACTCATTGGAAACCTAGCCGCTGCCTTTCTTTGGTGAAGCTAGTCGGAAGCGTTCACGGGCTGAACGACTTCTCTTCGGCGTTGTTGGGGTCGAGAGTGAGTAGATTGTCCAGTTTTTACATTCCGCTGCGTGTGTACTTATGTTGTAAAAGAACTTATCTTGGGTAAAAAAATGGGTCCATTATGTTCTTGAGCCTCTTTTCGTGCATGCTGTTGGGTGTCGCATCGCACGGCACCACCCACTGCGATGCCCTGGCCGGGCCATCACAATGACTTATTTGTATGCCAAATTTATGCCGATGACATAATATTTGGTTCTACTAATAAATCTTTTTGTGAAGAATTTAGCAAAATCATGATAGATAGGTTTGAGATGTCGATGATGGGGGAACTTGTAAAGGTCCCAAAAATGTGAATACAAAGAAACTCTTGTTTGCAAAAGTTGGTTTCATATGTATGAAATTTGGGACTTGTTAAAACTTTTCCACATGTGATAACCCACATGAGGGCTTTCTTCAAACAAGTTCAAATGTTTGTTTGAAAACTTGGAACCCAAGAGGGGTCTAAAACCAATATGGAAAGTTCCCATATGGGTGAGAAAGCTAAAGTCAGATTTGAAACAAATTTGTTCAACTCAAAATTCAAATGAGAGCAACACTATGAATTTCAAAACTTATGTGCTACAAATCTCATTTGCAGCAGCCAAAATAAAAATCAGATTGCATATTTGAATTAGGGGGTATGCAAAATTTCATGAATTATTGAAATGTTTTGCAACACTACAGGAACGAGGTCAACATACGACAGCCTAGATAACATACGACGGCCAGCCGTCGTATATAAGTATATATATATGATGGTTCGAAGAGGCCGTCGTATATAAGTTTATGACGGCTGGTCGTAGTTTATTACTCGGCTGTCGTAAATAGAAGTTATATACGACAGCCTAGCCAACCCTAGGCTGTCGTATATATCGTTTATTTACGACAGACCGTGCGGCTGGCTGTCGTATCTTATTCAGGCCATCGTATATAGTTCATATATACAGCCCATTGGACCCAACCCTAACTTTTTTTCTCCTCACCCGCTTGCGCCGCCGCCTGCCGCCCGCACCGCCGCCGCTTTCCTCGCTCCGCCCCGTGCGCCGCCGTCCTCCCTCACCGTCGTGCGCTGCCGCCTCCATGCCGGCGCCCCCACCCCGCCGGCGCCCCCACCCTGCCGCCGGCGCTCCCACCCCGCCGCCGCCGCCCCCACCCCGCCACCGCCCCCGCTGCACGCCACCGCCTCCACACCGCCGCCCCGACGCCGCAGCCGCCCCCACGCTGCAGCTGACCCGCGCCGCCGGCCGCTCTCCCCGCGCGGCCGCCCCGCGTCGCCGCCGCCGTCCGTCACCCTCGCCGATCGTCTACTCGCCGCAAGTAATTCTTTGAGCTAATTCAATTACTTGAAAATTATGCTAATTAGTTGGTAATTATGCTCATGTAGTTAGAATAGTAGTTCATAATTTTGCAAATTAGTTGTCCGTTGTAAATTACTTGTTATTATATATGCTTAGGTTTAGGTTAATAATGTTTAGAATTTGTTGTTGTTATGTTGTTGTTTAGAAGTTATTGTTGTTTAGGAGTTGTTTATGCTTTAGGATTTGTTGTTGTTATGTTGTTATGTTGTTGTTTAGGAGTTGTTGTTATGTTATGTTATTATATATGCTTAGTTTTAGGTTAATAATGTTTAGAATTTGTTGTTGTTATGTTATTCATGCTTATGTTATGTGCTCGCTCCCGCCGACACAACCCTCGCCACCACCGGGTCCTCCCTCGCCGCCTCCCTCTCCCCTCCTGCTCCTCCGTCCCGCGCCTCCACGCCCTCCTGGCCTCCTTCCTCAGCATGCTCGTGCAGTCCCTGTCGCTCCCGACGCCGCCCGCGAGCATCCCCGAGGCCATCAGGGCCCTCGCCCCTACTTCCCGGCCGCCATCGCCCCCTTCGTCGCCTCCCCCGTGGCGCGCCTCGCAAGTTACATACTCCTCCTCGCGCTCGGGAAGTCCTGCCTCCTCCCGCACCCGCCGCCGGACCTCATCTCCTCGCTCTCGGACAGCGCCCGACCCGACCTCGTCTGCGCCGTCCTCCGCCATGCCGCAGACCTCCGTGCCTCTGAGATCCTCACCGCGCTGCAGTATTTCCTATCGCCAACCGCCGAGAAGTCTTATGACGCTATGGTGGATGTGAAGAACCGGTGGAAGGACGCTGCGGTGCTTACTGTCAAAAGGTGTCGGGAGAAGAAGCCCAATGATGTGAGGAAAAAGGTCCCGGATAAGAACCGCAATGAAGCGGTGAGGAGGGCCGCGCTACTGCTCATGATGGGGCACGACGGGTTCTCCTCCCCAGAGGTGTGCCTGCATTACCTGCTCGCATTTCAACCGGTTTTGTAAATTTTAATGTTTGAAATGGCAGGTGCTAGCTCGACAACAAGGGCAGCAAATCCAGATACCGTTGTGGCAGCCACCGCCGTTCGTGCTGCAGTCGTCGCCACCACAGGAGCAGTTTCCTGGAGTACAGGTACAAAAAAGAAGTTACATTAAGTTCAACTAAACAATTGAATACAAAAACACCGTTGTAAACTTATACATATGTCACCGTTTTTCGTAGGGATCAGGGACGGAGGCTCAGACTCCATCACCGCAGCTACGGGCGCCAGGTTCGTCGCGGCAGGATGGATTCTTCACTCCCGGAGGTAGTGGAGGAGCTAGTAATGAATAGTGTTGTGATTTTGTTCTTGATTGTGGATGTCAGACTTCGTGATTGTGGATGTGTACTATTGCACCTTGTGATTTTGGATGTGAATCTATTTTGTGAAGCTGTTTTGTGATTGTGGATGTGTAGCTGTCCATCGAGCCAGGTTAGCCATTTTCCGTTTCTTACAAAAAAGGAAAAACTTATATACGACGGCCTGTATAAATTATATACGACAGTGTCTATACAGGCCCGTCGTATATAAGCCTAAATAATGTACGACGGCTAGGCCTAGACCGTCGTATATAAGCCTAAATTATATACGACGGCTAGGACCAGACCGTCGTATATAACAGCTTATATACGACAGTCAGGGCCTAGAACCGTCGTATATAAAGGCCCAACACACTGGTCCTTCTCTATGAAACGGGCCGTCGTATAGCCGTCGTATATAAACCACTGTCGTCATATATAGATTGTATATGACGGATTTTGCCTTATATACGACGGTTTCGGCCGTCGTATGCTGACGGGAATCCTGTAGTGCAACTCATTTTCCAAAATGGACTTTAAATAACAAAGAATTCAAATGCCCATTTGAATTTGGATGAAACTTGCCCAATTATCCAAATGCACCTCAGATTTGAAATCCCACAATTTGATTTCACTTTATGCAAATTTTGGGAGATATTTAGGAGAGGTATAAAGAGGGACTGAACTGTGGGTCCCACCTGTCATTGAGGGGGAGGAATTTGCAGAAAGATCTCAGAGAGAGTGGTCTCTATTTTTGCTCTTCTGGCGGTTCACTCGGGCAGACCGTGACTCCTCGCCGTGCGCCACCGGTCGACACCGAGCAGCTCCCGAGCCACCTCCTCCTTGATCAGTGGGCGCTGGCGAGCTGCTTCCCCTGTCCTCATCACCTCAGCGCACTCACAGCACCGAGACAACCGCTGTTCTTTCGTCCTCCCACCAAAAACAACCGAGCCGCTGCCGCTGTTCTCTCGATCACTCGACCACACCCCAAAATCTCGTGTGCAAGCCCAAGCAGAGCAGCAAAACGGCACCACGGACCTTCCCACACCCTCCTCGCACCATCCCTACGTGAGTTCGGCCTCCCCAAACCGAGAACGCCTAGTGTCCGCGGCGGCCGCCACAGCACCGAGAGCAGGTGCTCTCGTGGACAGCCTCAACCTCGGCTTGTCACGGCCGAGCTAGGCCACCTCTAGACGCGCACAAAATCCACGCAGCTCGCTCCCGAGGCTCAGAACCAACCGCGGATCATCGACAGTGAATTTTGAGATTTTCTTCCGATCGTTGCAAACCGACCTTCGGGTATGATTTCGTGGAATTCCCGATTGATTCTTGTTTAGATACCATGAAACTTCACACACGAGAGCTAACTTGAGGGCGCACCAGTTTTCTTTTAAAACCTAGCATGAAACGCATGGTGCACAGTGTATTTTCAATCTTCCCGACGGCGGCTATGGCGGGACGATTTGGGCGCACGATGAACCCTAGTTTGGGGCCTTTCCCGAGCCCAGGTGCGGCCATGCCGAGCTTCTTCAGCCCTCACTGATGCTGTAGGACCTTTCCAGGGAGCTTTTGGCGGGCTAGCTCATCGGGGCGACATCGTCGAAGTTCCACCGAGCCGCCGCGCCATCGCGGGCTACCTTTGGGGCTCTGCCGGCTCGGGAGGACTGCACCTCAGTCGCACAGAAACAGTGACCAGATCTGCTGTGGTGCCGGATTAACTGTGGCAATGCGGGAAACGGCTATGTAGCCCCGTGTGGCTTATTTCAGTGCGTGACACGTGTGTTCCCCGGACCCACTGAGAGATTTAAACTTTTCCCCGATTAATTCAAATCCCCAGATTTTCCCCAAACTTTAGAAGAGCATAACTTTTGCTAGGAAACTCCAAATTTAGTGCTTCAAATTGGGTTAGATTCAGATTAACAAACTCTATCCAAATATGCAACCCAATTTGTATGAAAGTCGTTATTAATTCTGGAAAATTCTTTAAAGCTTTTCAGCAAAAGAATTTTAGAGGGAGTTTGGTTTATCCAAAAATCCTCCAATTTTGCCAGAATATTCTTTAGGGTGTTACTAGACTCCTGTAAAAGTTTCAGATCATTTGGAGTTGATTTGATAATGAAAATTCAGATTTGAAGTTGCTGTATTCAAATGAATACAGAAACATTTTCAGAGAATTTCCAAAACTTGGAAATTCAGTTCTGGGCAATTCTTAGCTCCAAAAATCCTAGGAAAATTCATACAGACTCTATGAACTATAATGGAAAGTGTAGTTCACTAAGTTTTACATGAACATAGGTGTTACCTCAGAATTAATTCCTTTGCTTAGATACTTAGAGAATTGTTCTGAATAAACGACTCAATGAAAAGTGCTAATTTTTGGTTCAGATGACTTTCTTCTGACAAAGAACTCACATTAAAATTTTCAGCTCCATTAGGGCTCTGGATCACCACTGTCATGTGTAACCTATTAAGGTGATCAACACTTAAGTGGGAAAAGCACTCAACATTTGTCATAGTGTTTAAACCCAACCCAAACCACTAACATCAGTGTCATTTTAAATTCTTAAACAGAGTTCTAGTTTTTGAACTGTCATTAGATCTTATCAGCAAAAGCTTTTCAATTAAATACATATGCATGATCATATCATGTAGCCTCTACGTGAGCACGTGTGAAGGGATTGGAGTGAAGATCAAGGAGGGAGGAAAGCAAGTGATCAAGCTCCAAGTGATCATCACTAACTGATTGTATCTTAGTCACCTGCAAAACAGACAAGCCCCGGTTTGCATTTGAGCAGTTTTATAAAGCATTTCCATTTCCAGAGATCATAGCTTGAATTATTTGATTGCATTACGTCTAGTTGAAATTGAAAACCCCAATTGCATGATCAGAAATACCTAGGAGAGAAAGGGTAGAATAGCACCTCCTCGAGTGGATTTGGCTACGCTAAATATTAGTAGGAAGGTCTGGTAGAAGTCGAGTAGTTGGAAGCTACTCGTGAGTTTAGTGCTGGTTTACTCGCAACGGGTTAAAATTAGAAATGATGAGAAAAGTTCACACATAAGAAATGGAGACCGGGCAGGGAGGTTTAGATGCAGCAGGTTGCGGACCGTGCGTGCATAGCCCTACCTGTGTCGGTTAAGGCCCGTCAGTGCTTGGCCCTGTTGGACAAGTTTGAGTTGTGTACCGGGCACATATTGGCTATATGGGACCCCAGGAAACCGATGTACCTTGGGAGATACACAGTGGAACTTTTCTAACTGCCTTAGGCTTTCGGCGTCAGGGTAGCAGGAGGTAACTCGCTCAAGAACATACCACAGCGGGTATGTACCTTGAGGGAGCTTGCGGACTCGGGGCAGTTAGACTGCATCCAATGTGGAAGATCTTGGGAAAGGTGGCCGCGTACAACGTCAGTCGAGGTTGCTGCCGGCAACTCGGAGTACGGGTGTACGTGTCATGTAGTCCGGGCGTGTATTGATTCGAATCGCCGCCGCTCGCGGTCATATGAGCATACTTGCCCACTACGTCTTGACGTAGTAACAACTGAACTGGTTATCTTTTGAACTTGATAAGATTGTGATGTAATTTCTATTGCAACCATGATTGAATTAGAGATAGGCTCATTAAACTTTACTTTCACCTTGTGCAAGGAGCATCACAATAAAGTGTTTCTTGTTTAATTGTGGAGTTGCGATGCTATTCGGCTCAAGGTCTGTACAATGAGGCTTAACATATGAAAGTTAAGGATCTACATTAGCCGAGTCCTTTATGCAAATCTAGCTAACCCAATTGCAACCGTCGTGCATGTAGAGTTTCTTGTTTAGGAGAGACGGATCAGTCTTGCTGAGCCTATGTACTCACGCTTGCTATATGAGTGGTTTTCCAGGTCAACATCGATGCTAAGAAGAAGGTTGTCCGGTGAGACTCGGAGACTTCCGAGTCGTTTAACACATGGAGAACCCAGCCGCTGCTGTTGTCTTCGTGTTGCTAGCGAGAGGAGTCCGCGGGCTGGACTTCATCTTGAGTGCTATTTAGTTATTCGATGTGAGTTGTTTATAGACTTCCGCTGTAGTTATTTGATGTAAACTATTTACAAAGAAAAACTTTTAAACTTCCGCTATTGTTTTATGTAACACTTGGTTCCTTATATGTGTGTGTTGTTGGGTGTTGCACAACACGGCACCACCCAATGCGATTCTCGGGCGAGTGCCACGTCCCCGTGACTGAACGGGCGGCGTCGGGCCGTCTCAGCGTGGTATCGGAGCTGTTTCAGAACTGAAGTTCTTTCTAGGTTTTCAAGTGAAACAGCTCAAGGAAGGCACTTTCATATGTCAAACAAAGTACACTCAAGACATACTTAAGAAGTTTGACATGGATAAGGCCAAGCCCATCGAAATGCCAATGGTGACAAATGGACACAACGACCTCAATCAGGAGAGCGCTAGCGTGGATCAAAAGGTATATCGTTCCATGATTGGATCTCTTCTTTATCTTTATGCATCTAGGCCCGATATTATGTCAAGTGTATCCATGTGTGCAAGGTTTCAAGCCGTACCTAAAGAGTGTCATCTAACAGCCGTAAAGAGAATCTTGCGCTATCTAGTTCATACACCTAACCTAGGGCTGTGGTATCCTAAAGGGTCCAAATTCAATCTCATCGGATACTCCGATGCTGATTATGCCGGATGCAAAGTGGTTTGGAAAAGTACCTCGGGCACCTGTCAATTTTTGGGAAGGTCCCTAGTGTCATGGTCATCCAAGAAACAAAATTCCATTGCCCTATCCACAGCCGAAGCGGAGTATGTTGCAGTCGGGAGTTGTTGTGCACAACTTCTTTGGATGAGACAAACTCTAAGAGACTATGTATTAATATGAACCATATTCCACTCCTATGCGACAATGAGAGTGCTATTAAAATTGCCCACAACCTCATTGAACACTATAGGACCAAACACATTGATATCCGACATCATTTTCTGAGAGATCACTCAATAAAGGGAGATATAGCCATTTCACATGTTAGAACCGAAAAACAACTAGCCGATATCTTCACCAAGCCACTAGATGAAAAGCACTTTTGTAAACTTAGGAATGAGCTAAATATCCTTGACTCCCGAAATGTGGCTTGAGATGTTGCACACCTGGTTGTTAATTGTCTAATTTCTTCAAAATTGGGCATGCTTCTCAAAAACTATCTCTCTTAATTTTCTATCAAAGTATTTTTGATTATCATCTCCTTAAATCATGGTCATTGTATGATTGTTTGTGTGCCCTACTGGTGATGTTCATTGAGAATACTTGTCACACCCGGTTTTTCCGAAGAACAACCAAGTGAATATCACATGTATGCCAGGATCATTTTATCATACATGTGATGACAAATAGTGAAGCATCATTTATTACAAGCCAGGTGTCGAATATAAATAAGTCTTACATAGCAAATGTCTCGATGGACAATAATAAGTTCATCACAAGTAAATAAACTAGCAGCGGAAAAATTATTCTTGAGGGCTCTATCACAGGCGTTGCCCGGGGTCTCCATGAACCTAGAAACCTTCTTCGGGTCCAAAGTCTTGGTCATTATACACCACCTCATTATCTTGACCTGAGCAGCAATATAAACCAATAAAATATGCAAGGTTGAGTACCGATGGTACTCAGCAAGTGTGGGAAAGTTATGTCATGCATGGCTAGAACAAGGGAGGTTGAACTCATGGTTAAAGCACTACGCAATTTATACCTACCACCTTAGCTTATTAAGCACCTACATTACTACACAGGTGAAATGGTCCCAATCTCCCATCCCATCATCATAACCAAATAACCATAGCATCATTTCCAATGTTAAGCTCCCCGCTTAACATCCACAACTTCCAAAAACCATCACTCCTCTAATCATGAATAAGTCCAAGCCGCTCTTGACCGTGAGCACGGTTGTCATGAAAGTTTTGACTCTGCAGAGTTTGTACCACTGTACCCACATGTAGTGATTTCATCCCCCGTTACCGGGTGGACTAAAAGAACCTCCATTATGCCAGTGGCCACGAACCACATTCACACTTCCTAGGTGTGTAGCCAGGAGATCACTACGAAGCCTTTACAAAGGGATTCCCGACGAGCGTGGGCCCACTGAGGTTTCACCCCTAACAGCATACAAGAGGCTCCAACCCCGCTATAGTGGCCCCCTCTTGAGCCTTGCGGTTCATATGGTAGTCCAGCTGACACCTATTCCCCGCACCATCCAACACACCCATACTACGCCGGGGATACAGCTAATTAATTGGCCAAGCTGCCCCATCTCAGCATGTGGTTGGCACTGTAAAGCCAGATTACATGCTCCATGAACCGGTCCTTAGGATCCAGGCAAGTACTAAACACAAACCCGAGTCTCGTGCACCCAGCACACAACCAAAACATCCAACTTTCCTTGATCCCTACCTCTACATAACTCACAATATCTCATTCAAGAGTATGGTAAAATAAACCGATGATCTCATATCCCAAATATCCCATTCTAAGCATGGCTAAGCATATGCATAATAATAAATGACATGATAAAATAAAACCCAACCCAAGCTACAAGGAAACAAGATAATGCAATTCTAGGGAAACTTCCTAACATTGGTTTCATATTTCAATTGACAATGCAAATAGTTCTAACTACACATCCTAGTATAGGATCAGAGTGGTCAAGGACACTTGCCTCCTTCCTGCTGCCCTTGGAATGGGTAGTCCTGATCTTGGAAAGGGATAACTTGCTCTTGAGCTGGTTCTATATCATACCATCACACATAGCAAAAGAAAAACAACAATCCATAAGACATAGTTCACATTTCCACTTCATACAAACCACACATTCATATTTATGAAAGTCATTCACCATTATATGAGTTGTGGTTACTCTATGTGTGTTGATTTGTGGCTTGCATGCACTTTTGATCATATGTATATGATTCCTACTTTTGTGTTCACATTTATACTTACATACTATATATATATGAGTTTCCAATTTAAATAAATTCCTTATATTCAATTACTACACTTTTTAGCTACCTAGTATGCATGAAAGGTATTTTCCTTCTCCATATGTGTCTTCATAATTTCAACCAACCCTAAACTGAATTCTTTAGATTTTAGAAACTCCATTTATCATTTATTAGTTGCTATATTTTCAGATTTATTTCCTATGCCTAAATGTGAACTTTATTATGAAAATAACAAGACACATCATCTAAACAGAATAGGTTCTGATCTAAAATATTTAATAATATATTTTTGACCTTTTCCTCTGATGTAAACTATTTTACATTTATTTTCCCTATTGTCAGAACTATTCTTTACTTAAAAATGTGTCCCTATAACTAATAAATGTGAATAATAAATTAAACAGATTCATTTCAGCCCAAAATATATTTTTATCTCACTCCAAAGTTTTCTAAGTACTGAGAAAGTTTTTAATTTAATTTTAACAATATGTTTGTCCCACTTTTTAAATTTTAAATACTAGCCACATATTCAATTTCCTAAATTAAATATCAAACAGGGTTAAAAAGGTAAACTCACCCCACTACAGGGTCTATAATATTATTTTCAGAATTTCCAGGGGTCTAGCTACACTTATCAGAGGAGTTTTTCCTAATTTTTATTAAGTCCAGGGGCTATAACTGATTTTTAAATGAATTTACATGATTTTCTGAAGTTCCAGGGGCTAGATCAGAAGTTTCCGGGGCTAGCTCTTATTTCCCGAGAACCCCAGGGGGTAGCACGTAAGATTTCCAGTCTTTATAACGCGGGGCTGACGTGGACCGTCCGATTTTAAACCGACGGCTGAGATTATAACGTCGAACCGGTACGCGGGGATTTAAACCCTACCGTGCGATTTAAAATAAACGGCGCACAAGCGGCCACGTCGCTCTGATCGAGCGCGGGCGGCGCTGCCGGCGGCGCACGGCGGCGGGAAGCGGCGATCTCGGCGGAGACTTTCGGATCTTTGAGAATTCTTCCTAGAACTGTGATTTTATGGCATAGATCGGTGGAGGAGAGGTCGAGGATCTCACCTCGGGGGTTTTCTTGAGCTCGGAGGTCCTGGAAGGTGATCGGCGACGAGGTCCGAGTTGAATTCACGGCGAGGCTCGTCGGCGCTGTGTTTACACCGCAAGTCACCGAGTTTTCTGCACCTGCAAGGTTCCCCGGAGGCGGTGGATCAAGTCCAGCGAGTTAGATCGGAGTTTCCGAGCTTAGATCGACCAGAATTCGCCGGAGAAGTCTCGGTTCTCACCGGAGGAAAATCGGCGGATCGCGTGGGAAAAACAAAACGAGGCCGGGGTTTTTATAGACGGGGAAAGGCGGCGGGGTGGTTTAGATCAAGTCCGCGTCGCCTACGAACAGAATTCAGCGGGGATACGCAGGAATCCGGGTCTGTTTTGATCCGGGGTGGGAGAATCCCGGCGCGGGCGCGAGGTAGAAGACGAGCTGGCGGGTCCCACCTGTCAGCGGAAGGAAACAGCGCGCGCGGCTGCGGGCTGGCGCGGTTGCTGGGTGGGCCGGCTGGTGGGTTTCGGCCCACTGGCCGGTTTTTTTCTGTTTTCTTTTTTCTTTTTCTATTTCTTTTCTGTTTTGAGTTTAATTTGAATTCCAGTTTGAATTTGAATTTTTGCAAAACATGCAACATGTCCAAAAATTTTTAAATTCCCCTCTTAACATGATTTAGGGTCTTAACAAGATTTTTGGGGTGTTACAGCTCTACCCCCCTTAAAAGAAATCTCGTCCTCGAGATTGGTGGTTCTAAGAAAACAATTCCGGAAATTGTGCCTTGAGCTCATCTTCCCGCTCCCAGGTGGCTTCCTCTTCTGAGTGATGCTTCCACTGCACCTTGCACATCCGGATTCTTTTATTTCTGGCGAGGCGTTCCATTGTCTCCAAAATCTTGTATGGTTGCTCGGCATAAGACAAATCCTCAGCTACGTTCACTTCATTCATGGGTAACACCTCCTCAGGCGTCCTCAGGCATTTCTTGAGTTGTGACACATGGAGTACATCGTGCATATCCGATAGATGAGCCGGTAACTCTAGTTGATACGCCACTTCGCCTTTCCTTTCCAGAACTTGAAAGGGTCTGATGTATCGAGGTGACAACTTCCCCTTCACCTTGAACCGACGAAGTCCTCGGATAGGGTACACCTTGAGATAGACATAGTCCCCCACGTTGAAAACGAGCTCTCTTCTTCGTACATCAGCATAACTCTTTTGGCGTGTCTGTGCTATCCTCAAATTATTGCGAATTTCCCTTACCTTTGCCTTGCTTTTTGTAGTACTTCTGGACTAAACACTTTACTTTCCCCCGTTTGGTTCCAAAATAGGGGAGTTCTGCACTTCCTCCCGTACAAGGCTTCAAACGGTGACATCTTCATACTAGCTTGATAGCTGTTGTTATAGGAAAACTCCGCATACGGTAAGTTCTTATCCCAATTCCTATTGTTTTTGAGTGCACATGCCCTCAGCATATCTTCAAGGATCTGATTGGTTCTCTCCGTCTGCCCATCAGTTTGGGGATGATAGGCAGAGCTGAAATTCAGATGGGTTCCCATGGTTTCATGCAACTTTTGCCAGAACCTTGAGGTGAACTGTGTCTCTCGATCCGACACAATCTTCTTTGGAACTCCATGGTAACACACGATCCTTGACATGTACAACTCTGCCAATTTGGATCCGCTGTAGCCTTCTTTCACGGGGATGAAATGAGCTACCTTGGTTAGCCTGTCAATGATGACCCATATTGAATCATATCCTGATTGGGTCCTAGGCAGTCCCACTATGAAATCCATAATGATTTCTTCCCATTTCCATTCAGGCACTTTGAGTGGTTGCAATAATCCCGCGGGTCGTTGATGTTCTGCTTTCACCAACTGACATGTGTCACATAAGGCAACATGTTCCGTGACATCTCGCTTCATGCCATACCACCAATACCTGCTCTTGAGGTCCTGGTACATTTTTGTACTCCCAGGATGAATGGAATAGTCAGAATCATGAGCCTCCTTCAAAATCAATTCACGGATCTCCTTTACTTCTGGCACACAGATTCTTTTCCCGTGCCACACCGTTCCTTGTTCATCCTCTCTAAAACCAGGAGCTTTATTTTCCTTGATGAGTTGTCTGATCTCTTGTATCTTCTCGTCATTCTTTTGACCCTCGTGTATGTCTCGCTCTAGTGTGGAGTCCACTTCCATGGCGATGGCTTCACCACTAGTTACCAGGCATAGATTGAGCCTTATAACCTCGTCCTTCAATTCTGCAGGCATGTCCTTCAAGCTCAACTTATTGACCTGCACTTTCCGACTTAAAGCATCGGCCACGACGTTTGCCTTCCCAGGATGATAGTTGATGCCTACATCAAAGTCATTGATTAGCTCTAACCATCTCCTTTGTCTGAGGTTGAGGTCAGGCTGTGTGAATATGTACTTCAAACTCTTATGATCCGTATATATCTCGGTCCTCTTCCCCATCAAGTAGTGCCGCCAAATTTTCAACGCGTGTACCACTGCGGCTAGTTCTAGGTCATGTGTAGGATAGTTCTTCTCATGCTTCCGAAGCTGCCGGGATGCATAAGCCACGACATGCCCTTCCTGCATGAGAACACATCCCAACCCGTTTCCAGAGGCATCGCAGTACACCGTAAAGTTCTTTTGCATATCTGGCATAACGAGCACTGGGGCTGTTGTCAATCTTTCCTTTAACTCCTGAAAACTCGTCTCGCACTGCGGCGTCCATGTGAATGTGATTCCCTTCTCCAACAGTTTGGTGAGAGGTCTCGAGATCTTAGAGAATCCCTCAGTAAACTGTCTATAGTATCCAGCCAATCCCAAAAAGCTTCGAACTTCCCCGACATTTTCAGGGGTCTTCCACTTCTGTATATCCTCGATTTTGGCAGGATCCACGGAGATTCCTCCCTCCGAGATTATATGTCCTAAGAAGGGAACTCTCTTCAGCCAAAACTCACACTTGCTCAACTTGGCATATAGTTGGTGTTCTCTCAGCCTCTGCAACACCAACCTTAGATGTTTCTCATGTTCTTCGTCATCTTTGGAGAAGACGAGAATGTCATCTATAAAAACCACCACAAATTTGTCCAGATATTCCATGAATACCTTGTTCATAAGATACATGAAGTATGCCGGGGCATTGGTTAGCCCGAAAGGCATGACAGTGTATTCATACAGTCCGTACCGAGATACGAAA
This sequence comes from Neostapfia colusana, assembly GCA_030760725.1. Taxonomy (NCBI): domain Eukaryota; kingdom Viridiplantae; phylum Streptophyta; class Magnoliopsida; order Poales; family Poaceae; genus Neostapfia; species Neostapfia colusana. Next base: position 2,249,515 of record JASWHV010000001.1, on the reverse strand, counting down.
GCTGTCTTGGGAATATCAGATTGCCTTATCTTGAGTTGGTGGTATCCCGACCTGAGATCAATTTTCGAGAACACACAAGCTCCCCTCAACTGATCAAACAAGTCTTCAATGCGGGGTAATGGGTACTTGTTCTTGATGGTTACCTCATTCAAGGCACGGTAATCCATGCATAACCTTTGGGTTCCATCCTTTTGGGGCACAAATATCACCGGAGCTCCCCATGGTGAGGAACTAGGACGAATATACCCCTTCTCCGTCAATTCTCTTAAATGATCCTTGAGCTCTTCTAGCTGCTTGGAGTCCATCCGATAAGGTCTCTTGTATATCGGGGCTGTTCCAGGCACTAGCTCAATTGCAAATTCCACTTCACGATCGGGAGGCATACCCGGCAATTCTTCCGGAAAAACATCTGGATATTCCCGGATAATCCTGATCTCCTCCACTTTCACCTCAACTTGATTTAATTTAATGTCCCTCTTAGGCTCTTGTATTGTTATAAACTTTACTCTTGTGCCACTAGGGTGAGTTAGTTCCACCGTTCTGGTCGAACAATGGATGATTCCTTTATGTTTTGTCAACCAAACCATACCCAAGATAATATCTATCCCTTGTGAATCTATCACTATGAGGTTAGCAGTAAATACCACCCCATTAATGTCTAGGTTCACTTTGGGACACACTTGTCTTGTCCTTATTTCTCCACCTGGAGAGTTTACGGCTAGCATATGGTTCATTTGTGTGGTTGCTAGGTCATGCTTCTTAACAAACCCTTGAGCAATGAACGAGTGGGTAGCACCAGTATCAAACAGCAGGGTTGCAAGGTGTAAATTGGCAGGAAACTTACCAACTACCACGTCGGTTGCCTCTTGCGCTTCCTCCATAGTGACGTGGTTCACCCGTCCTCGCATCACATTCTGCTGTTGTGGCTGTGCGGGCTTCTTCTTTGGGCATTTATGGGCGTAGTGCCCCACTTCACCGCAGCTAAAACATTGCACCCTAACCTTAGGTGCCTGGCCTTTGCTGTCTTGGGGTTGGTTTGGGGGTCCTTGTACTGCTGGTCGAGGTGGATATGCGGGGCGAGGCTGCTGTACAAACTGACGTTGCGGCTGTGCTGGTGCTGCCGGAAGCCTGAAGTTCGGGTTGTACCCTCTTGGTGCTGAGTAGGGTACCGCAGCACGGTTCGTCTGCCCTGCTGGTTGCTGCATCAGACGGGGGCGGGTGTTGCTACCCGAGGCTTGATGTGACCAACCGGCCTTCCTCTTATTCTCATTTTCCAAGGCCTTTAGCTTCCTTTCTACCACAAATGCTCTGTCCACCATCTTTTGGAAGCTTTCATACTCATTTGAGGACATTGCACACTGCATCTCCGCTGTAAGTCCTTCCACGAAACAATCTTGTTTCTGGTCATCAGTCTCTATGTCCCGTGGGGCATAACGGGATAGTTGAGTGAATTTAGTGAGGTATTCCCTCACCGTCATGTTTCCCTGCTGCAGTCCCAAAAACTCCTTCCTCTTGTTTTTGAGTTCACCTCTTGGGATGTAATGGTTGCGGAAGCTACGCTTGAACTATTCCCAAGTGATGTTCTCAGGGTCATGATGAGCGGCCACGTAGGCGGTCCACCAATCAGCAGCAGGTCCATGCAATTGATGAGAGGCAAACAGCACCCTCTCATACCCTTGGCACTGTATGATCCTCATCTTACTTTCAATGGTCTTCAGCCAATCATCTGCCTCCAGAGGTTCAGCAGCACTTGCAAACTTGGGAGGTTGAGTTCCTAGAAACTCACTCAACCTTGGTTGGCGTGGTGCAGCTTGTGGAGGTGGAACTTGATGCAAGTTGGCCACCACTTGAGTCAAGTTCTGGATGAGCTGATTTTGAGTCTCCAGCATTTGGTGGAGGGGATCAACTCCTTCACGGCGACCACCCCGGTCCTGGCCTCCAGAAAGATGAGGGTTGCATGCCTCATCGTTGTTGTTGGCGGGGTTGGCAGCACGTCCTTTTCCTCTTCCGGACATCTGACGGAATCAACCAATGTTGATTTGAAAGCATTTAGTATCATCTTACTACTTTCATTTGTTTGTACTTTGAAGTGTTGAGGCTTTGTTATACTTTTCTAAGGGTTCACTTTTCACACAAAAATAAATGCAATATTATTTCATGTGGGTCCACACAAGAAAGCAAAACAATCTAAAGACGAGGCTGTGGACAATTGCTCATGGCTTCCACAACTCACGTCACACACCAAGCATTATCACACCATTAACTTAACTTAACGACTCGCCTATTCGACATCTTGCTAACTAAGGGAGGGACTCTACACTACTCGTTTTCTTGAGCTGGCTCCTCGGGATCTTCCTCATCATTTCGGCTTCCTTCTGACTCTGCTTTGGGTGGGGAGGCTGCTGGTGGAGAAGTGCGACGACGCCTGATCGCTCGGCGATCCGGGGAGTTAGGAGTCCATGTATCATTCACGGTGACACACAGTTCATTCCCATCTCCTCTTTCTCTCGCCTTTAAGCAGGCTCACAGCAACGCCTCCGTTTCCTTCAAGGTGTCCCGGACATCCTGAAGCTCTTGTTGACACTCCTGCAGTCGATTGCTGAGCATAGCAGCATCCTCCAAGCACAAGTCCATGTGCTCATGGGAAGTCCCTTGCTGCACTGGTGGGTACTTGTACTCCGTGGTACCACTCTCACGTTGGAGGACATACATGTACTCAGTTTTGTCCAAGTGGCGACGATAGATGTGGCTCTGGCAGGTGATGGCCTCCCAGGTGACATCTTTCTCCGCATCGACCTGTGTTGCTCGACAAGCTGGAGAGTGGTGAATCTTAAGTAGCTGATTTTCGTGTATAATCCCCATCTCTGAACTCCATTCTTCCCTCTTCTCACGGATGGTCCTGGTGGAGTTATAGTGGATGATTAGCTTGCCCGTGTTGCCGGCGGCTTCGAGCATACGCCAAAGACGGCGCAATAAGCCTCCTACTGCCAATCCGTAGGAAAGGTACGTCACCGGACGGCTCTCCTCTCTCTCGGCAAGGGCAACTACGGGAACTCTCCCTCCTGTGGACTTGCGAGCGGTGCGAATCAAGCGAACCATCTAAAACAGAAAGCATTTAAACTTAGGTTAGATAAACTTTTAAACAAAAATCCTATTTTGAAGAAAATTGGGGTAAGATGAAGAAAGTGAATCCATTAAATAACAATTTTCAACACACACCTTGTAAAATAGTTTTTAAGAAAATAGGGTCCTTAAATACGTCCATTTCTACCTAGGTCCACGTTCCTACGGGCAACCTTGGCTCTGATACCACCTCTGTCACACCCGGTTTTTCCGAAGAACAACCAAGTGAATATCACATATGCCAGGATCATTTTCTCATACATGTGATGACAAATAGTGAAGCATCATTTATTACAAGCCAGGTGTCGAATATAAATAAGTCTTACATAGCAAATGTCTCGATGGACAATAATAAGTTCATCACAAGTAAATAAACTAGCAGCGGAAAAATTATTCTTGAGGGCTCTATCACAGGCATTGCCCGGGTTCTCCATGAACCTAGAAACCTTCTTCGGGTCCAAAGTCCTGGTAATTATACACCACCTCATTATATTGACCTGAGCAGCAATATAAACCAACAAAATATGCAAGGTTGAGTACCGATGATACTCAGCAAGTGTGGGAAAGTTATGTCATGCATGGCTAGAACAAGGGGAGGTTGAACTCATGGTTAAAGCACTACGCAATTTATACCTACCACCTTAGCTTATTAAGCACCTACATTACTACACAGGTGAAATGGTCCCAATCTCCCATCCCATCATCATAACCAAATAACCATAGCATCATTTCCAATGTTAAGCTCCCCGCTTAACATCCACAACTTCCAAAAACCATCACTCCTCTAATCATGAATAAGTCCAAGCCGCTCTTGACCGTGAGCACGGCTGTCATGACAGTTTTGACTCTGCAGAGTTTGTACCACTGTACCCACATGTAGTGATTTCATCCCCCGTTACCGGATGGACTAAAAGAACCTCCATTATGCCAGTGGCCACGAATCACATTCACACTTCCCAGGTGTGTAGCCAGGAGATCACTACGAAGCCTTTGCAAAGGGATTCCCGACGAGCGTGGGCCCACTGAGGTTTCACCCCTAACAGCATACAAGAGGCTCCAACCCCGCTGCAGTGGCCCCCTCTTGAGCCTTGCGGTTCATATGGTAGTCCAGCTGACACCTATTCCCCGCACCATCCAACACACCCATACTACGCCGGGGATACACCTAATTAATTGGCCAAGCTGCCCCATCTCAGCATGTGGTTGGCACTGTAAAGCCAGATTACATCCTCCATGAACCGGTCCTTAGGATCCAGGCAAGTACTAAACACAAACCTGAGTCTCGTGCACCCAGCACACAACCAAAACATCCAACTTTCCTTGATCCCTACCTCTGCATAACTCACAATATCTCATTCAAGAGTATGGTAAAATAAACTGATGATCTCATATCCCAAATATCCCATTCTAAGCATGGCTAAGCATATGCATAATAATAAATGACATGATAAAATAAAACCCAACCCAAGCTACAAGGAAACAAGATAATGCAATTCTAGGGAAACTTCCTAACATGGGTTTCATATTTCAATTGACAATGCAAATAGTTCTAACTACACATCCTAGTATAGGATCAAAGTGGTCAAGGACAAGTTTGAGTTGTGTACCGGGCACATATTGGCTATATGGGACCCCAGGAAACCGATGTACCTTGGGAGATACACAGTGGAACTTTTCTAACTGCCTTAGGCTTTCGGCGTCAGGGTAGCAGGAGGTAACTCGCTCAAGAACATACCACAGCGGGTATGTACCTTGAGGGAGCTTTCGGACTCGGGGCAGTTAGACTGCATCCAATGTGGAAGATCTTGGGAAAGGTGGCCGCGTACAACGTCAGTCGAGGTTGCTGCCGGCAACTCGGAGTACGGGTGTACGTGTCATGTAGTCCGGGCGTGTATTGATTCGAATCGCCGTCGCTCGCGGTCATATGAGCATACTTGCCCACTACGTCTTGACGTAGTAACAACTGAACTGGTTATCTTTTGAACTTGATAAGATTGTGATGTAATTTGTATTGCAACCATGATTGAATTAGAGATAGGCTCATTAAACTTTACTTTCACCTTGTGCAAGGAGCATCGCAATAAAGTGTTTCTTGTTTAATTGTGGAGTTACGATGCTGTTCGGCTCAAGGTCTGTACAATGAGGCTTAACATATGAAAGTTAAGGATCTACATTAGCCGAGTCCTTTATGCAAATCTAGCTAACCCAATTGCAACCATCGTGCATGTAGAGTTTCTTGTTTAGGAGAGACGGATCAGTCTTGCTGAGCCTATGTGCTCACGCTTGCTATATGAGTGGTTTTGCAGGTCAACATCGATGCTAAGAAGAAGGTTGTCCGGTGAGACTCGGAGACTTCCGAGTCGTTTAACACATGGAGAACCCAGCCGCTGTTGTTGTCTTCGTGTTGCTAGCGAGAGGAGTCCGCGGGCTGGACTTCATCTTGAGTGCTATTTAGTTATTCGATGTGAGTTGTTTATAGACTTCCGCTGTAGTTACTTGATGTAAACTATTTACAAAGAAAAACTTTTAAACTTCCGCTATTATCTTATGTAATACTTGGTTCCTTTTATGTGTGTTGTTGGGTGTTGCACAACACGGCACCACCCAATGCGATTCTCGGGCGAGTGCCACGTCCCCGTGACTGAACGGGTGGCGTCGGGCCGTCTCAGCGTGGTATCGGAGCTGTTTCAGAACTGAAGTTCTTTCTAGGTTTTCAAGTGAAACAGCTCAAGGAAGGCACTTTCATATGTCAAACAAAGTACACTTAAGACATACTTAAGAAGTTTGACATGGATAAGGTCAAGCCCATCGAAATGCCAATGGTGAAAAATGGACACAACGACCTCAATCAGAAGAGCGCTAGCGTGGATCAAAAGGTATATCGTTCCATGATTGGGTCTCTTCTTTATCTTTATGCATCTAGGCCCGATATTATGTCAAGTGTATCCATGTGTGCAAGGTTTCAAGCCGTACCTAAAGAGTATCATCTAACAGCCGTAAAGAGAATCTTGCGCTATCTAGTTCATACACCTAAACTAGGGCTGTGGTATCCTAAAGGGTCCAAATTCAATCTCATCGGATACTCCGATGCTGATTATGCCGGATGCAAAGTGGTTTGGAAAAGTACCTCGGGCACCTGTCAATTTTTGGGAAGGTCCCCAGTGTCATGGTCATCCAAGAAATAAAATTCCATTGCCCTATCCACAGCCGAAGCGGAGTATGTTGCAGTCGGGAGTTGTTGTGCACAACTTCTTTGGATGAGACAAACTCTAAGAGACTATGTATTAATATGAACCATATTCCACTCCTATGCTACAATGAGAGTGCTATTAAAATTGCCCACAACCTCGTTGAACACTATAGGACCAAACACATTGATATCCGACATCATTTTCTGAGAGATCACTCAATAAAGGGAGATATAGCCATTTCACATGTTAGAACCGAAAAACAACTAGCCGATATCTTCACCAAGCCACTAGATGAAAAGCACTTTTGTAAACTTAGGAATGAGCTAAATATCCTTGACTCCCGAAATGTGGCTTGAGATGTTGCACACCTGGTTGTTAATTGTCTAATTTCTTCAAAATTGGGCATGCTTCTCAAAAACTATCTCTCTTAATTTTCTATCAAAGTATTTTTGATTATCAACTCCTTAAATCATGGTCATTGTATGATTGTTTGTGTGCCCTACTGGTGATGTTCATTGAGAATACTTGTCACACCCGGTTTTTCCGAAGAACAACCAAGTGAATATCACATGTATGCCAGGATCATTTTATCATACATGTGATGACAAATAGTGAAGCATCATTTATTACAAGCCAGGTGTCGAATATAAATAAGTCTTACATAGCAAATGTCTCGATGGACAATAATAAGTTCATCACAAGTAAATAAACTAGCAGCGGAAAAATTATTCTTGAGGGCTCTATCACAGGCGTTGCCCGTGGTCTCCATGAACCTAGAAACCTTCTTCGGGTCCAAAGTCTTGGTCATTATACACCACCTCATTATCTTGACCTGAGCAGCAATATAAACCAACAAAATATGCAAGGTTGAGTACCGATGGTACTCAGCAAGTGTGGGAAAGTTATGTCACGAATGGCTAGAACAAGGGAGGTTGAACTCATGGTTAAAGCACTACGCAATTTATACCTACCACCTTAGCTTATTAAGCACCTACATTACTACACAGGTGAAATGGTCCCAATCTCCCATCCCATCATCATAACCAAATAACCATAGCATCATTTCCAATGTTAAGCTCCCCGCTTAACATCCACAACTTCCAAAAACCATCACTCCTCTAATCATGAATAAGTCCAAGCCGCTCTTGACCGTGAGCACGGCTGTCATGACAGTTTTGACTCTGCAGAGTTTGTACCACTGTACCCACATGTAGTGATTTCATCCCCCGTTACCGGATGGACTAAAAGAACCTCCATTATGCCAGTGGCCACGAACCACATTCACACTTCCCAGGTGTGTAGCCAGGAGATCACTACGAAGCCTTTACAAAGGGATTCCCGACGAGCGTGGGCCCACTGAGGTTTCACACCTAACAGCATACAAGAGGCTCCAACCCCGCTGCAGTGGCCCCCTCTTGAGCCTTGCGGTTCATATGGTAGTCCAGCTGACACCTATTCCCCGCACCATCCAACACACCCATACTACGCCGGGGATACACCTAATTAATTGGCCAAGCTGCCCCATCTCAGCATGTGGTTGGCACTGTAAAGCCAGGTTACATGCTCCATGAACCGGTCCTTAGGATCCAGGCAAGTACTAAACACAAACCCGAGTCTCGTGCACCCAGCACACAACCAAAACATCCAACTTTCCTTGATCCCTACCTCTACATAACTCACAATATCTCATTCAAGAGTATGGTAAAATAAACTGATGATCTCATATCCCAAATATCCCATTCTAAGCATGGCTAAGCATATGCATAATAATAAATGACATGATAAAATAAAACCCAACCCAAGCTACAAGGAAACAAGATAATGCAATTCTAGGGAAACTTCCTAACATGGGTTTTATATTTCAATTGACAATGCAAATAGTTCTAACTACACATCCTAGTATAGGATCAAAGTGGTCAAGGACACTTGCCTCCTTCCTGCTGCTCTTGGAATGGGTAGTCCTGATCTTGGAAAGGGATAACTTGCTCTTGAGCAGGTTCTATATCATACCATCACACATAGCAAAAAAACAACAACAATCCATAAGACATAGTTCACATTTCCACTTCATACAAACCACACATTCATATTTATGAAAGTCATTCACCATTATATGAGTTGTGGTTACTCTATGTGTGTTGATTTGTGGCTTGCATGCACTTTTGATCATATGTATATGATTCCTACTTTTGTGTTCACATTTATACTTACATACTATATATATATGAGTTTCCATTTTAAATAAATTCCTTATATTCAATTACTACACTTTTTAGCTACCTAGTATGCATGAAAGGTATTTTCCTTCTCCATATGTGTCTTCATAATTTGTACCAACCCTAAACTGAATTCTTTAGATTTTAGAAACTCTATTTATCATTTATTAGTTGCTATATTTTCAGATTTATTTCCTATGCCTAAATGTGAACTTTATTATGAAAATAAAAAGACACATCATCTAAACAGAATAGGTTCTGATCTAAAATATTTAATAATATATTTTTGACCTTTTTCTCTGATGTAAACTATTTTACATTTATTTTCCCTATTTTCAGAACTGTTCTTTACTTAAAAATGTGTCCCTATAACTAATAAATATGAATAATAAATTAAATAGATTCATTTCAGCCCAAAATATATTTTTATCTCACTCCAAAGTTTTCTAAGTACTGAGAAAGTTTTTAATTTAATTTTAACAATATGTTTGTCCCACTTTTTAAATTTTAAATACTAGCCACATATTCAATTTCCTAAATTAAATATCAAACAGGGTTAAAAAGGTACCTCACCCCACTACAGGGTCTATAATATTATTTTCAGAATTCTCAGGGGTCTAGCTACACTTATCAGAGGAGTTTTTCCTAATTTTTATTAAGTCCAGGGGCTAAAACTGATTTTTAAATGAATTTACATGATTTTCTGAAGTTCCAGGGGCTAGATCAGAAGTTTCCGGGGCTAGCTCTTATTTCCCGAGAACCCCAGAGGGTAGGACGTAAGATTTCCAGTCTTTATAACGCGGGGCTGACGTGGACCGTCCGATTTTAAACCGACGGCTGAGATTATAACGTCGAACCGGTACGCGGGGATTTAAACCCTACCGCGATTTAAAATAAACGGCGCACAAGCGGCCACGTCGCTCTGATCGAGCGCGGACGGCGCTGCCGGCGGCGCACGGCGGTGGGAAGCGGCGATCTCGCCGGAGACTTTCGGATCTTCGAGATTCTTCCTAGAACTGTGATTTTATGGCATAGATCGGTGGAGGAGAGGTCGGGGATCTCACCTCGGGGGTTTTCTTGAGCTCGGAGGTCCTGGAAGGTGATCGACGACGAGGTCCGAGTTGAATTCACGGCGAGGCTCGTCGGCGCTGTGTTTACACCGCAAGTCACCGAGTTTTCTGCACCTGCAAGATTCCCCGGAGGCGGTGGATCAAGACCAGCGAGTTAGATCGGAGTTTCCGAGCTTAGATCGACCAGAATTCGCCTGAGAAGTCTCGGTTCTCACCGGAGGAAAATCGGCGGATCGCGTGGGAAAAACAGAACGAGGCCAGGGTTTTTATAGACGGGGAAAGGCGGCGGGGTAGTTTAGATCAAGTCCGCGTCGCCTACGAACAGAATTCAGCGGGGATACGCAGGAATCCGGGTCTGTTTTGATCCGGGGTGAGAGAATCCCGGCGCGGGCGCGAGGTAGAAGACGAGCTGGCGGGTCCCACCTGTCAGCGGAAGGAAACAGCGCGCACGACTGCGGGCTGGCGCGGTTTCTGGGTGGGCCGGCTGGTGGGTTTCGGCCCACTGGCCGGTTTTTTTCTGTTTTTTTTTCTTTTTCTATTTCTTTTCTGTTTTGAGTTTAATTTGAATTCCAGTTTGAATTTGAATTTTTGCAGAACATGCAACACGTCCAAAAATTTTTAAATTCCCCTCTTAACATGATTTAGGGTCTTAACAAGATTTTTGGGGTGTTACAATACTTGTGAAAAATTAGTCTATATGGATCAATTCCTACACATCTCTTCATATATATAAGAGTGTGATGTCAAGGGCCGGACTAATCCGCCCGATGGGTCTGACAAGTCCGGAATGCTAGACAAGTCCGACTAGGTTTAGACAGGTCTACATCGGACTAGTCCGCACATTCAGATAAGTCCGGACCCAGTCCGGCAATCGAACTTGTTCGGTATCTTCGACCAGATTAGTCCGGACGGTTGGTACTTAACCCAACCGCCGGGGGCCGAGACCCACTTCACTTGTCACACAACGAAACACGCGCCCGCGCTCAAAACTCATCCCCATTGGCGATTTTGGAGGATTTCCACCAAAAAACTTCAAAGGATCCGAGTCATCTACCCTTTGGGACCTCGGGAAGTCAATTTTCGGACTTTTCCGCACTTCAATCCGGCGATTTCATCAGATTTGAGCAATCAAGGTGTGTTCTTGGGGCAAAACCTAAGCTTCTAAAATCTCTCAATTCTAGGATGTTTCTTCCATAAACTAGGATGTCTAGTGATTCATAATCTTTATGCGTCTCCTCCCTAGGATTATTGCAAACTATTGATCGAATTTGCAGAAAATCCGCTTAGTTAGGGTTTAACCCTAGGCAGTACGGACTAGTCCGGACAAAAGGCGAACAAGTCCGTTTCTGACCAGACTAGTCCGATCAGGGACCAGACAAGTCCGGCCAAACCTTGAGTTAATCCCTAACTTAGTGTTTTTGCTGCACCTCTATCACGGTAATCTTTTGCTCTCAACTCATATCCTTGCTCATTCATTCTTCCAGCATGTCTCAAAATGACAACTCTCCACCCCTCTCTAACCCGGAGTGCGAAGCAGCTCGACAAGAGCTTTACCATCGTCGTGAGGAGGAGGACGTTGCACTTGCGCAAGAGCTCGCTCGTCATGAAGCTCGAACCAAGAAGCGACATGAAATAGAGGCAGCTCAAGCTGAAGAAGAGCGCTCTAGTCGAAGGAAAAGGATAGTTTACTTAGGTGAGAAGGAAAGAGCCCAAGCGGCCGACAAAGGAAAGAGACCCATGAATGAAGGAGAAGGGGCAAAGAGGAAAGGCAAAGCCCCGGTTCAGAAGGTGTCCGTCAAAAAGGCAACACCAAGGAGAAGGGCACCTGCTAGCGGGTGAATTGTCATTCGAGACCGTCCCGTGGGGTCAAGTGCTCCCCCATAGGGTCCCATTGGGCCCTTGGTCATGACACCTCCCATGAATAACCCCAACCGACAACCAGAACTTTCAAGCAACATCTTCCATGGGAAAGGCTCTTAAAAGGCGAGGAGATTTAAGGAAAATGATCCCTACAAGTATGAGAAGGCCACACCAGATCATCGCTTTTGGTGTGACTTCCACTGCGACTACTATCACCTAGTCTACTTGAAGATGAAAACGCCAGTTGCTGATGCTCAGTGGGTTGATTGGCCCTATATGGAAAAGAAAAATCATCAAGGCTTCAATGCAGTTATACAAGCCGCCAAGCATTACGGTTTGAAGGATCTTCTGGCTTTTCAATACGACTGGAACACAGAGGTGGTGGATCAATTTTACACCACGTGCTATTTCTCCACCTTTGGAGATAGAAAGATTTTATGGATGACGGGCGGAGTCCAATACTCCGTCCTCTATAGTGAGAGTGCACGGATTCTTGGTCTTGAGGAGTTCTTGAACTATGAGTTGACCATTCACAATCTCACGGCAATAGACTTGGGGGAGATGGAGTTCATGTATGAGGTTGGCTTTTATAATCCCCCTACAACCAAAATCCTCCGTCCATTCTTTAGTTCGCTTAATCGGATCTTTAGAAAGACTTTAGCACCTAAAGACGGGCATGCGGGGATGATCCAGGGCCACCTCCGCCATCTGTTGAAGTTGATTTGTGAAGATTAAAAATTCAATGTGTTTGACAACATCTACAACGACATCTTCAACATATCCCACACCCCCAATCCCTCATGTGGTTATGCTCCTTTTATCACGTGCCTTATTGAGAAGGTGTCAGGACTGGAGTTTGTGGAGGATGTCAAGACCCTCAAATTCCTCCTATTGTGCCAAAGATTGGCGGAGCTTCTAGGAGGAGTGCCCCCGATACACCTCCTCCTCCAGCTGCTACTGCCTCTTCCTCTTCCGGAGACTCCTCGAGTGCCATCTTAAAGTTCTTGAAGTCTATCTTCACCTCTTGCCGAAAAGTTAAGTCAAAACTCAGAAAATGGCTAAGAGGCAAGAAAAGTACCTGAAGAAGCTCTGTGAGAAGGCGGACATTGCTATGTCTCCATAGGCTTCCGACGACGAGGAGATCACACCCTTCCCGGATCTCACGGTGGGTGAGGCTGTTTTCCTTGGGGGTGGTTCCTCTAGTGCTGCTCCCGCCGCCGAGGAAGAAGAGGACGACCAAGATGATGAGAAGGACGATGAAGAAGCAACCCAAAGCGTTGAGGAGAGTGAGAGCGATGATGACTAGACTTAGGCTCTCTTCTTTTCATTTTTGGTGTCTTGATGTCAAAGGGGGAGTAATGAGTAACTATGTCACTCTCTTAGATTGTAATGTTGCTACACTTTCATATTTTGGTTGTAATAACTTCATGCTATGCTATTCCTATGTGTGATGATCCTTAATTTCAATTTGAGATGCATGTTTCACATTTAATTGTCACATCTCAACATTTGCATCACACGTAGGCACTCCACCATAACACACAACTCTACAAATCTCTCATATAGTTGACTCTCATGCATTGCCTTTATTGTAGATTATTCATGCACATATTTAGGGGGGGGGGCTTTTTATACACGTGTGTGTTATGAAAACCAACTCATTTACATTTTTATCAAAATCTCAATGTGTTGTCATCAAATCACCAAAAAGGGGGAGATTGAAAGTGCATCTAGGCTAATTTCTCGTGGGTTTTGACGATTAATGATAACACTTAAGAGACTAATGAGCATTGCAAGTGTGAGTACAGGTGATTAAGAAATCTACGAATATGGATGCACTCAAAAAGAAAAAGAGGAGAAAAAGGCAAATGCACAAGAAGAGTAGAATTTAGGGATTTAAATTCTTTTGTGTTTTGTTTAGCCTTTAAGAATGAGTGTGATCATAGTGTCAAGTGCTGAGAATCATCTAAGAGCTCTTAGTTCGAGTTTAGGTTGAGTGGAGTGAAGAATTGAGGTAGTCCTGAGAACAGGGTCAGACTTGTCCGGGTGGAAAGCCGGACTAGTCCGGAACGACGGACTGATCCAATGTAGAACGGAACAAGAGGTTATGTGTGAGTTCGGACTTGTCCGGAGTGGAAGTCCGAGCTAGTCCGAAGAATCAGACTAATCCGATATAGAACGGAACAAGAGATTCTGTGTGAGTTTGGACTTGTCTGACTAGGGACGGACTAGTCCGTGGAGAGTGTGTTTGAGCTCTTCAGGAGCTAAGTCCTGAAAGACCGGACTAGTCCGCTCTTTGAGGCCGAACTGGTCCGCAGGCTCACACTAGTCCATTTCCAACCGGAACAAGAGGTTCTGTGTGAGATTGGACTAGTCCTTGTTGAGTCGGACTAATCCGTTTGGGGCTTGGAAATAGCTGAAGGGACTAAGTCCTGGATGGTCGGACTTGTCCGCCCCTGGAGACCGGACTAGTCCGATGGACCAGACTTGTCGGTTCTCAATCGGAACAATGATTTCTGTGTGAGATCAGACTATTCTGTTGTCGACTGGACTAGTCCGTAGAATGTGACCGTTTAGTTGATAGAATATGACCGTTTAGTTGGTAGAATATGATCATTTAGTAGGTGAAGAGTGATGTCATCGGTCCCTGCAGTCCGGGGTTAAAGGCTGGACTAGTCTGTACTTTTGCTCGTGGCAATGGCTAGTTACCGGAACCTCTATAAAAAGGGGGTTGCCCGTGCCTCAAAGTATTAGACAAGAACCCTAACACCGAAATAGCCTTCCTAGAGCTTTTCTAGTCTCCTCTCTTCAAATTCTTGGAGCCCTAATAGTGATTCTTGAGGGTTTGTGAGTTTTTGGGAAGAGAAGAAGAAGGGGAGTGAGCACCATAGAGCTCTTGGTTGGTTCTCTAGCACTAAGTGGGAAGTGTGCTATTGAGGGCATTGGCTTAAGTGCTTTGAGTTGAGATCTTGTAGGAGCCTCAAGTTGTGAGTTACCCCATGATTTGTTGTGAAGCATCTATGATATAGTGGAAGAACAAGCCAACCTTGGTGGTGGCTTGGTGAGGAAAAGGTTGAGAGCAACCTGGTCCTAGGTGGACTCCTCAACGTGGACGTAGGTTTCTTTGTGAAGCTGAATCACGGGATAAATCTTGTGTTCTTGCTCTGTTGAGTTAAAATCCTTTTGTGACCGGACTAGTCCGCCCTCAGGACCGGACTAGTCCGCACTCTATGAACTGATCATTTTTATTAAGTTGTATTTCATATTTTCTGCCTATTCACCCTTATTCTAGACAACTTTCGTGTACTGGTGAATTGGGTCCCATTGTTGGTGATGATCTTGTTCGGGACCCCGAACCTACAGATGATTGACTTGATGAATTTTACTGTGGTCCGCTTGTTGATGGTGACTACAGGGGTTGCTTTCCAGCCACTTGGTGAACTTGTCTACGGTGACGTAGAGGTACCGGTACCCTCCGACGGCTCTGGGGAATGCCCCATGATGTCCATCCCCCATACTACAAATGGCCATGAGGGTGGGATCATCTGCAGCGTCTATGCCGACGTGTGGATTTGCTTGGCGTGGAACTGGCACACCTTGCATCTCTTGACCAGCTCGACGACATCCAGGAGAGTTGTCGGCCAGTAGAAGCCATGCCGAAAGGCTTTATCGACCAGCGTGCAGGACAAAGCGTGGTTGCCGCACTAGCCTCCATGGATCTCTACGAGCAGCTCGCAACCCTCCTCCCGGGTTATGCACCGCAATAGAATGTTGTTGGCGCAACACCGGTAGAGATGCCCATCTACCAGTGTCTATCTCTTAGCCATATGAACGATCCGTTCAGCAGACACATGTTCATTGGGAAGTATATTGTCTTTCAAGTAGGCGCGGACCTCCGTGATCCATGCATCGGGCCCTACTTGAGCTTCTGGATCTTGGGCGTCGGGTTGCACAGAGTCCTCGGTGACGCATACAATTCTTGGCGGGTGCCACGGTTGCAGGGCCGCCGGGACTGCCAGCTTCGAGGTGCTGGACTCGCCCCCTTTGCCTGGTTCATCAGGCCAGGTTGTTGGACACATCAGTTTCCTTTCAAACACGCCTTCAGGGACCGGGGCCCATGTAGAGGCTTTCGTTGAATGGTCGTCTGCCACCGCGTTGTTGGCGAAGGGGATATGACACAACTCCAAGGCATGAAACTCCTTCTCCATCTTCTACACATGGATAAGGTAGGCAGCTAGATGAGGATAATTACAGGAGCACTCACGCTTTACTTGCTTGATGACAAGCTCAGAGTCTCCTTTGACTAGCATCTGGCGCATGCCCAAAGACAAGACAATACTCATTCCAAATATGAGGGCTTCGTACTCCGCCATGTTATTCGTAGCCTTGAAGTCGAGGTGCACCATGTACTTGAACTGCTCTCCCGCTAGCGAGATGAGCAGGACCCTCGCTCCAGCACCTCACTTGTGCGAGGAGCCGTCGAAGTAGAGTGTCCACTGGGGTCCGGTGAGAACCGGAGGTCTGGGCTCTGGGTCACCATCGCCTTGACCCCCCGGGGGGCATGGAGACGGGGTCTATTCTGCCACGAAGTCCGCCAGCACCTGGCTCTTGACGACGTGGCGCGACAAGAAGTCAAGGTCGAACTCCGACAACTTAGCTACCCACTTTGCTATGTTCCCAATTGCGTTGGGGTTGTGGAGCACTGTCTTCGGGTAGGTCGTTACAACCGAGACTTTATGAGCTTGGAAGTAGTGGCAGAGCTTCCTTGACACGATCAACACTGCATAGAGCGGCTTGTGGACCTCTGAATACCGTGTCTTGGCATCATGGTGGACCTCGCTGATGTAGTAGACCGGTCGCTGAGTGGTCCAGACCCTGCCGGAGGGGTCCGGAACATCTTCCTCCACCGGCAGAAGGTCTGCAGCTTCTTGGTCTCGAGGTCCGGCCTCTGGGAGCTGGGACCCCGGAGCATCTTGGACGGAGTTATGCCAAGCTCTCCTGTGGGGTCCAGGTCCTGAGACTCGCGACCAGCAGCAGGCTCTTTGCTTGGTGTTTCGAGTCGCACGGGTTATGGTCGCTCAGCAATGAGGACCATGCTAACGACTTCTTCCTTTGCGAAAGTGTAGAGCAGCAGATGCTCACCCGGCTGTGGAGCAACCATGATCAGTAGCGAGGTGAGGTATTGCTTCAACTCTTGGAACGCCTTGTTGGCTTCTTCAGTCCAGACAAAGGGTACGGACTTCTGCAGAAGCTTAAAGAACGAGAGAGCACGCTCTACTAGTGGGGAAATGAATTGATTGAGAGCGTCGAGGCATCCCGTAAGCTTCTGGACGTCCTTGACTTGGGAAAGAGGGTGCATCATCTCTATAGCCTTGATCTTGTCGGGGTTAGCTTCGATTTCTCGACGCGAGACCAAGAAACCGAGGAGCTTCCCGGCAGGGACTCCGAATACGCACTTATCTGGGTTTAACTTGTTCCGGGTTATGCGTAGCTTGTCAAAGACTAAGTCTAAGTTGTCCAATAGAGATGTATGCGACTTGATTTTCATGACGATGTCATCAACGTATACCTTCACTAAGTCCCTTATTAGGTCCCCGAATGTCTTATGCATGGCGCACACAAAGGTAGGCAAGGCATTGTTAAGGCCATAAGGCATAGAGACATAATAATAAAGGGCGTCTACTGTTATAAAGCGGTGTGCTCTTCATCTTATCTAGACATGAGTATTTGCTGAAAACCGGAATAAGCATCTAGGAAGCACAGTAGATCACAGCCAGAAGTAGAATCTACAATTTGATCTATTCGTGGGAGGGGAAAGGGGTCCTTAGGGCATGCCTTATTTAGGCTGGTGTAGGCGATGCATATCCGTAGCTTCCTGCCAGCCTTGGGTACCACGACAGGGTTGGCCAGCCATCTCGGGTGGTGGACTTCTCGGATGAAGCCAGCCTCAAGTAGCTTCTTGATTTCTTCACGGATGAAGTTCTTACGCTCTACGGACTGCTTCCGAGGCTTCTGCATCACCGGCTTGGCATCGGAACGGATCTTCATATGGTGCTCGATCACCTTCCTGGGGATTCCGGTCATTTGCGATGGTTGCCAAGCAAACACATTGACGTTAGCCCGTAGGAAGGTAATGAGCGTGAGTTCCTATTTGCTGCCCAAGTTTCCCGCAATGTGGGTCGTCTGTGCAGCATTCTCGCCGATCTGGACGACCTTGACCGGGACCTCCTCCGCACCCGAAGGCTGAATGCGGGGCACAAAGATGAGCTACGGTGTCGTGTGCTAGGTGGCTCCTTGCTTGTCCCAGTACTCCCGGAGGCCTCCACCTTTGAAGCTGCCAATGCCTGGAGCTTCTCCAGCGCTGTGACTCTGGCGGTTCGGTCTACTCGGACCCTGAGGACGCTACTCAGGGTCGGCATCTTCAGTGCCAGGTAGCCGTAATGAGCTACGGCCATGAACTGACATTGAAGGGGAGGTTGACCTCCGCCACGTCGAAAATGACGCTCTCAGTGCGGTTGTTCTCACGCGTCCCGAATGTCACCCGGAGGGGGATACTACCGCATGGAAGAATGAACCCTAGGCCCACTCTAGAGAATGGGC
Source organism: Neostapfia colusana (assembly GCA_030760725.1). Lineage (NCBI taxonomy): Eukaryota > Viridiplantae > Streptophyta > Magnoliopsida > Poales > Poaceae > Neostapfia > Neostapfia colusana. Next base: position 2,231,455 of record JASWHV010000001.1, on the reverse strand, counting down.
GTGACGGGGCCTGCTTTCCCATCGGGATCTACAGCTTCTGGAAGCCTGCAAGACTGATGAGATTGAGACCCGCTCTTCCATCGACTAGCACGTGGTAGAGCTCCACGTTAGCTATGGTCGGGGAGACGATGAGCGGCAGCTGCTCGGCTCCCGCCATGTTCTTCGGGCAGTCAGAGGCGGTGAAGCTCATCTCCGTCTCCATCCACTTGCGGTAGGGAGCCCGCTTGGGGGAGGGCTTGTAAGTGCATCTAGGCATCCCCGTGGGTTTTGGATGATTGATGACGACAAATTAAGAGACTAATGAGCTGAGATGATCATAAGCACATGAAATTTCCAAGGCGGGCACATAAACTCTCAAAAAAGGAAAAAGATGAAGAACGGCGTCGAAGACTCGAAGAGTAGAAATTAGGGTTTCACTTGAGTCTTTAGTAGGCTAGCCGTGTAAAAGAAAGAGTGTGTGTGTCAAGTGCACTGAGATCATAGAAGAGAGCTCAAAGCATTAGAAGTGTCAAATCCTTAGTGGAGAGAGGTAGAGAGGTAAAGTTGGGCAGGCCGGACTTGTCCGGGGGAAGAGGCCGGACTAGTTCGGAAGTCCTATGATTTAGTCCGTTTTAGAGCGGACTAAGAGTTCCTGACTGAGATCGGACCTGTCCGTTTTGGACGGACTAGTACGTTTCTCTCTAGGTGAGAGTGTTTTTGGGGCTTAGTCCTGGTAGACCGGACTTATCCGCCTGAGTGGCCGGACTAGTCCGGGCTAGCCAGACTTGTCTGTTTTCATACGGACTAAGAGTTCCTGTGTGAGTTCGGGCTAGTCCGTTCTAAGGCGGACTAGTCCGTATGGGTGTGAGATGAGAGCTCCCACGGCTAAGTCTTGGTGGACCGGACTTGTCCACCTTAGTGGTCGGACTAGTCCCGGTCCTCCAGACTTGTCCGTTCTCACCCGGACAAATAGTTCCTGTGTGAGATCGGACTAGTCCGATGTGAGGCGGACTAGTCCAGACTTTTGGTAGGTGGCAACGGTTGGCTTCGGGACTTCGATAAAAGGAGATGCCCCGACGTCATTTAAAAATACCTGGAACCCTAGCGCCGCCACAGCGATCCAATAGCCCCCCTAATCCTTCTCTCTTGCCTACTCACCCTCTAGAGCCAATTCTTAAGTGAATTTGGGTGTGTGAGAAGAGGAGAAGGAAGAACTTCGCGTTTAGGCTCTTGGAGTGATCTCGTGCACTTGGTGTGATCTGTGGCTTGTGAGATTTGTCAAGTTTGTGGAAGTGATCAAGTGGGAGCCTCGAATTGTGAGCAGCCCCAAAACTTTGCAAGTTCACCCTTGGGATAGTGAAGAATCGGGTTGGCCTTAGTGGCGACTTGGTGAGAAAAGGGTTGTTAGACCCGGTCCTTTGTGGACTCCTCAACGGGGACGTAGATTCCTAAGTGGAATCGAACCTCGAGAAAAAATCCTCAGTGTCTCTCTTGCATGTACATTTCTTTGAAGATCAAGATTGCTTAGGGTTTGTTTTAATTATTTCGCTATACATCGTCACACTCTTGCAATTCATTTCGATATTCTGTCACACTTGTCGTATAGAAGTGCTAGTTGTCTCATCCACATTTTGTTAAACTAAAATTTGGAGAGAAAAAAACTCTTTAAAATCAAGTTTTAGATCTTTACGACAGTTTGACTAGACTAGCCCGCCTCCAAGGCAGACTAGTCCGGCCTTTTAGGCCTTTCCAGCAGGTTGATCGGACTAGTCCGCCCCTGAGCTAGACTAGTCCGACTCCTAAGTTCTAATCTCGTTTAATTAAGTCATTTCAGGTATTTTAGCCTATTCACTACCCCTCTAGGCAATTTCAATTGGTATCAGAGAAGGTCTCTCCATCAAGAGTCTAACCACTCGGAGAGAAGATGGCCAGAGTGGAGGAATACGAGATTCCGTCGATATCACAAGGTGACAGCACATATGACAAGAAAAAGGACATGGATGTGCTGCAAGACCATTCGAGTGAAAGATGAAGAAGTTCGCCAGCTCAAGGCACGACTTCGCTAGAAGCTAGGTCACTCATGTAAAGAGAAGAAGAAGAAGCCACAGGATCAAGAAAGGAGTGGTCAACCAGACTACTCCCAATATCCTTTGAACTATGAACGATTAACTTCCAACAATCACTACTTATCTATTCCTCTGGGCAAACCTCCTCAATTCGATGGAAATGATTACTCAATGTGGAAGCATAATATGAAGATGCATCTAATATCCTTAAACCCTAGCTTGTGGCAAATTGTCTTAATAGGTGTCCATCTTCCAAGAAATGAAGAAGACGTTACCTCGGAGCAAGCCATTCTACTTCATCGCAATGCTCAAGTAGTTGGGGTGATCACCTCATCCTTGACTCAAGAAGAATTCAACCGAGTCGATGGATTAGAGGTGGCCAAAGACATATTGGACACACTCAAGACAGCGCATGAAGGAAACCGAGTCATTAGGGAAGCCAAGATCGAGATGATTGAAGGAGAGCTTGGGAGGTTCACCATCATGGATGGTGAGTCCCCTCAAGACATGTACAATCGTCTCAAGATCCTCGTCAACAAGATCCGATCTTATGGATGCACCCGGTGGATGGATCATGAGGTGGTGAAGAGGATGCTTCGGGCATTCATGCTTCGAAACATTGCTCTTTGCTCCTTGATCCGTGAGAGCCCGGAATATGCTCAAATGACCCCAGAGGAAGTGCTTGGAAGAATCATCAACAACGAGATGATGGAGAAGGAAGCCATGTTCTACAGCGACCCCCAAAGGTACGCCCCCTCAAAGAAGAAAAAAGCAACATCCTCATCACAAGACTTCGAAGCAAGTGATGACGAGGGTCTCGACACTGATGAAGAAGAGGCACTCTTCATCAACAAATTCAAGAGGATGATGCGAAGGAGGAAGGGGAGCAACCATTATGAGAACAAGAACAAGTAAAGGTCCAAGCCCAAGACGAAAAGAGCATGCTACAACTGTGGTGAATATGGACACTTCATTGTGGATTGTCCATATGAAGAGAGTAAGAAGAAGAAAGATGGCAAGTCTCAAGAGAAGAAATTCTTCAAGAAGAAGAAGCCATCAGGACATGCTCACCTTGGGAAGGAATGAGACTCAAACAAAGACTCATCCTCCGAGGATGAAGAGAAAGTGGTAACACTTGCCATTGGAAGGAGCAATCTCTTCTCAACAATTGAAGACTTCAAGTATACATGTCTCATGGCTAAGGAGGGAAGGAGAAAGGTTAAATCTCAACCATCCTCCTCTACCTCTTCACTTGATAGCTTTGATAGTAGTAGTGATAATGAATCCATACTTAAGGATCTAAGTAGGAGCACCTTGAAAAAGATGAGATTGCTGTTGGAAGAAATCTTTGAGAAGGATGAACTCATCAACCGTCAAGAAGACATGCTCATCCTTGAAAAGGAGAGATGTCATGAGCTTGAATAGCTCCTTGAGGCTGAAAGGGAAAGAAGAAAGGCACTTGAGCGTGAACTCACTTTGAGCAAGGAAACTTGCTCAAATCTTGAAGACACAACTGTTGTGCTCAAGGATGAAATTGTTAACTTGACAAAAGTCAACAAGATCGTCAAAACACAAGTTGAGTCTCTCAAGATCAATGCACCTTCTTCCTCTATGATTTCACCCTCCTCAAAGAAATCTCCCGAAGCAACTCAAACTTGCAAGTGCTCAAACTTAATCCTAAAACTCAAAGATGAACTTAAGTTGGCACAAAACAAGCAGTCACCGAAAGGTGGTATCTTTGACAAGGAAAAGGTGGCATATGCACGAAGTGCATATACCAATGTAAGACCTCCACATGTAAAAGATGGTCTTGCCTATTCTCGGGAGTGGAGGCAACATGATAAAACTCCCAAGAAGAGAAAAGGCTTGATTGTTTTTGTCAAGGAAGGTTCATCCAACAAAGAAAATGTAAAGAACATTGCAAACTCATCTAACATGCCTAAAAATAAACCTCATCCTTTGTTTCATGATTTTGATGCCTCATATGTTTTATTGAGAAACAAATTTCGAAAGATCTATGCTAGGTATGTTGGGCCACTCCGCAAGAGTCCAAAACCTTGTGTGTGGGTGCCCAAGTGCCTCTTGACTAACATGAAAGGACCCAACCCCGTTTGGGTACCAAAAGGTAAGGCACAACTCTATTTTGTAGGCATACTCCTCCAGTGGATCAAAATGGGTGCTTGACAGTGGATACACAAACCATATGACCGGTGAGAAAAGAATGTTTGTTGAATATGAGGAATTGAGAAGAGCTCAAAACGAGTTCTCCTTAAGAATTAAGAACATAAGGAGCGATAACGACACCGAGTTTAAGAACACTCAAGTGGAAGAATACTTGGATGAAGAAGGCATCAAGCATGAGTTTTCAGCCCCTTACTCCCCTCAACAAAATGGGGTTGCTGAAAGGAAGAATAGAACACTCATTGAAATGGCAAGAACCATGCTTGATGAGTACAAGACGTTGGACCGGTTTTGGGCGGAAGTGGTTAACACCGCTTGCCATGCCATAAACCGGTTGTATCTTCATCGACTTTTGAAGAAGATGTCTTACGAACTTCTAACCGGTAACAAACCAAACATCTCGTATTTTCGTGTCTTTGGGAGCAAGTGTTATATTCTCAACAAGAAGCCTAGGACTTCAAAGTTTGCTTCAAAGTCCAATGAAGGTTTCTTGCTTGATTATGACTCAAACACCTACGCCTATCGTGTTTTCAACAAAACTTTCATAATTGTTGAAATAGCGAGAGACGTAGTGTTTGATGAGACAAATGGCTCCCAAGTGGAGCAAGTTGATCAAAGTGTGCTAGATAAATAAGAGGCTCCACAAGAAGCACTTAAAAGGATGGCACTTGGAGAAATTTTTCCTCAAGAACATCCTCAAGACTCAAATGATCATCCAACAAACTAAAATATGTCTCCCTCCCATGATGAAGCTCAAGATGAGCAAGGCCAACCTCAACAACATCAAAACGATCAAAGTCAAGATAGAGGATTGGATCAAGGGTGAGATGAAGAAAAGAGTGACAATGAAGATGAAGATCAAAGAGTTCAACCACCTCACCCAAGAGTGCACCAAAGTGTTCAACGGGATCATCCCGTCGACAACATACTAGGAGATATCTCCAAAGGGGTGACCACTCGCTCTCGAATGGCTAATTTTTGTAAACATTACTCTTTTGTTTCCTCTTTGGAGCCCCGCAAGGTAGAAGAAGCACTACAAGATCCAGATTGGTTGGTGGCCATGCAAGAGGAACTCAATAATTTTGAAAGAAATCAAGTGTGGGAACTTGTAAAGCGACCCACCGCAAATGTTGTGGGAACCAAGTAGGTATTCCGCAACAAGCAAGACGAGTATGGGGTTGTAACAAGAAACAAGGCAAGACTTGTTGCAAAGGGATATGCACAAGTAGAAGGTTTGTATTATGATGAAATTTTTGCTCCCGTAGCTAGGCTTGAATCAATTCGTATCTTGCTTGCTTTTGCAAGTCACCATGATTTCAAGCTATACCAAATGGATGTGAAAAGTGCTTTCCTCAACGGTCCAATCAAGGAGGAAGTGTATGTGGAGCAGCCACCCGGATTTGAGGACGATAAGTATCCTAACCATGTCTTTAAACTTCGGAAAGCCCTCTATGGCCTCAAACAAGCTCCTAGAGCCTGATATGAGTGTCTTAGATATTTTCTTACTATAAATGATTTTAGGATAGGAAAAGCAGACTGTCGGTACCCTCAATATGGAGTACCCCCGCGCACAGGGGAAACTACCTAAGGACCTCACCCCTCTCCGCGGGGAGAGCTCCGAGGGTGCCATGTGTCCAGCGCGGCCGGGCCTCCCTCTCCACATAGGAGAGCTCCGGGCCCGCCACGTGGCCAGCAGATCCGGACCTCCCCCCTCCGCGGGGAGAGCTCCGAAGGCTCCACGTGTCCAGCGGGGCTGGGCCTCCCTCTCCACAGAGGAGAGCTCCGGGCCCACCATGTGGCCAGCAGAGCCGGACCTCCCTTCTCCGCAGGGGGAGCTCCGAAGGCTCCACGTGTCCAGCGGGGCTGGACTTCCCTCTCCTCAGAGGAGAGCTCCGGGCCCGCCACGTGGCCAGCAGAACAGCGCTACCTGCCCCCGCGCGGTAGGCAGCAAGAGTAAAGAAATGCCTTACCATGTCCATACAAGGTATTCAAGACCCGCGCCTTCCCAAGGCGCGGAGACGTGGAGCACGCCGCTGTCAGGAGCCGCTGTGTCCAGTCGCATCGCAGTGAAGACTGCCAGGCTGCGTCAGAGGCTCTACACCAATAAACACAGCGACAAGACATCCCCTGCCGCCCCTGCCATTATCAACCACTACGCCTAGCTTGCGGCGTGGGAGGGCGGCAAGACGAAGACTCAAAAGCCCTCGCTAGAGACAACTACCGACGTAACTGAAGGATACGGTAGATGGCAGGCAATCTCCCTAGGACCACCTGTCGGGTCCCGGGCCGACCTTGTAAGCCGCCTGAGCCTTGGACTATAAAAGGCTCGGGTAGGCGACGTTAGCAAGGGTTCGACTCTTTGCACACTTTCTCCCTAGGCATTCTAGCACTCAGGTCATCCTCAAGCTCAGAACTCCGGTTCTGAGCACCAAGCAATACAACGAGCTTCTCAGCTCACCGTGGACGTAGGGTTTTACGCTCCGGCGGCCTGAACACGTAAAAACCTCTATGTCAAGCTTCTCCTTCCATTGTCCCTAACGCGTAAGCTCTCCGTGAGTGACTAGCCCCTCCAAAAAAGAACCTCCGCGGGCTGCCCAGAGTAGGCCCGGGGGAAGTGTCGACAACACACTTCGACACAGACTATACACTCTTCACTAAGCATTATAACGATGATTTATTTGTGTGCCAAATATATGTCGATGACATTATATTTGGTTCTACTAACAAAGCTTTTTCTGATGAGTTTTCAAAGATAATGACTGAAAGGCTCAAGATGTTAATGATGGGGGAATTGAAGTTCTTCCTAGGATTCCAAGTCAAACAACTCAAGGAAGGAACATTCATAAGTCAAACCAAGTATACTCAAGACATACTTAAGAGGTTCGACATGGACAAAGCCAAACCCATCAAGACTCCCATGGAAGCCAACGAACATCTTGACCTTAATGAAGATGGTCCAAGTGTGGACCAAAAGGTATTTCGTTCCATGATAGGCTCTTTACTTTACCTTTGTGCATCTAGGCCCGACATAATGCTTAGTGTGTGTATGTGTGCACGGTTCCAAGCAGCTCCTAAGGAGTGCCACTTGACGGCCGTTAAGCAAATTCCTAGATATTTGGTTCACACTCCTAACCTAAGACTTTGGTATCCCAAGGGATCCAAGTTCAATCTCATTGGATACTCCGATGTCGATTATGCCGGTTGTAAGGTAGATAGGAAGAGCACGTCAAGGACTTGTCAATATTTCTTGGTAGGTCCTTGGTTTTGTGGTCTTCAAAGAAACAAAAATCCATTGCCCTATCCACAGCCGAAGCGGAGTACGTCGCAGCCGGGAGTTGTTGTGCACAACTCCTATGGATGCGACAAACTCTTAGGGACTATGGTTACACTTTGAGCCATATTCCTCTCCTATGTGACAATGAGAGTGCCATCAAGATTGCTCACAATCTCGTGGAGCATTCTAGAACCAAACATATTGATATCCATCACCATTTCCTGAGAGATCACTCTATCAAGGGACATATCGTTATCTCTCATGTTAGGACTGAAAGGCAATTGGCGGACATCTTCACAAAACCCCTTGATGAGAAACACTTTTGTGACCTAAGGAGTGAACTGAATATCCTAGATTCTCGAAATATTGCTTGAAGTGTGCACATCTGTTTGTTGCTTGTTTATAAACTTCAAAAACTGCATGTTTACAACATACTACCCTAATCTCTCTTACTCTATGAAAACTATGTTCAAAAGGACCCTTTGTCAAATATGGTCATTGTTTGTTTGATGTATGCTTACTGACCATGTTTGCCAAAGATATTTGCAAAAACTTGTCCAAAAGGATCATATTATCGAACTTAAACTCAAATTATATGAATTTCATCTTGTAGACGGACTAGTCCGCCTATGAGGTTGTACAAGTCCGGCCCCAGAGAAGTCCGGCTCCGTTCCGTCAAACGGACTTGTCCGGACACCGAACCCGGACTAGTTCGGCCCCGCCAGACACATGTCGCCACCGGAGCTCACCCCTGTGGAAGGAATGAGGTCCGGCCCTGCCAGACACGTGTCGCCACCGGAGCTCACCCCTGTGGAAGGGATGAGGTCCGGCCCCACGGGACACGTGTCACCACCGGAGCTCACCTCTGTGGAAGGGATGAGGTCCGGCCCCGCGGACACGTGTCGCCACCGGAGCTCACCCCTGTGGAAGGGATGAGGTCCGGCCCCGCAGGACACGTGTCGCCACCGGAGCTCACCCCTATGGAAGGGATGAGGTCCGGCCCCACGGGACACGTTTCGCCACCGAAGCTCACCCCTGTGGAAGGGATGAGGTTCGGTCCCGTGGGACACGTGTCACCACCGGAGCTCGCCTCCGAGGGGAGGAGAGGCCCCGGCCCGCTGGACACGTGTCGCCACGGAAGCTCGCCTCTAAGGAGAGGGGAGGTACGGCCCCGCCGGACACGTGGCGTCCCCGGAGCTTGCCTCTAAGGAGAGGGGAGGTCCGGCCCCGCCGGACACGTGGCGCCCTCAGAGCTCGCCTCTAAGGAGAGGGGAGGTTCGGCCCCGCCAGACATGTGGCGCTCTCGGAGCTCGCCTCTGTGGAGAAAGGAGGTCCGACCCCGCTGGACACGTGGTGCCTTCGGAGATCACCCTAGCAGTGGCCACGTGGCAAGGTCGGACTTCGCAGCGGACAAGTCCAAACCGGACTAGTCCGCCTGGGTAGGCCGGACAAGTCCGGCCCCAGAGAAGTCTGGCTCTGGTCCGCCAACCGGACTTGTCCGGAAACTTAACCCAGACTAGTCCGGCCCCTCGGGACTTAACCTCCTAGGGGAAGCCAAACTTCTCTCTTCACAGACTAATCCGCTCACATCCTCTCTCAAGCCGGAAGCGCCCACAAATTGGTGATTTTCGCTTTCCTCCACCAAAAATCTTGTCCAATCCACGGATTGGAGACCTAAGGGGTGCGGAAACCCTTCCCCGGGCTTCGTTACTCAAGTTTCAACTCCAAAATTCATCACATTTGAAGATTTCAAGAGGTATTCTTGACCTAACCAAAAATCCTTCCTTTTCTTCACTCTTAGGTCTTTTGATAAAAACCTCTTCACAAATGTTGTTCCTAGTGTCGATGCGATCATAGCCTAGGAGTATTGCAACCTTATTTGAAGTTCTTGTGAAAAATTGTTAGGGTTAGCGTTCTTTCTGTATAACCTCGACTAGTCCGGTTTTGGGCGGACAAATCCGTTCGCGAGCAGACTAGTCCAGTCCTTTAACGGACAAGTCCCGTTTACACAGAACAAACTCCAACTTTAACCATTTTTCAGGAATTCTCTTGCAATATTCCACTTCCTTGACCTCTAACATCCTGTCTCTCAGGAAATATGTCGAACTCCGACCAAAGCTCTCCCCTTCCATGTCCCACGGCCAAGGAGGCTCGACAAGCCCTTCATCGGTGCATTGCCGAAGAAAGGGCAGCAAAGGAGGCCCAAGCGGCTAAAGAAGCCATCCGTCGAGAGGCAAGAACAAAGAAGAAGCATGATCTCGACGAGGAGGCACAAATTGCCCAAGCCATTGAAGAATTCTTGAAGGATCAACTGAGAAAAAAAAGGGTCGAACATGAAGCCCAGAGCTCCCAAGCTGCTAGTGGCTCCCAAGAGAAAGAGGCTGGTCACCTTGGGAGATAAAGAGAAGGAAAAGGAATCCTAGGGTAGGGTTCCTCGTAATCCAAAGAAGGGTAAGGCTCCACTTCCTGCACAGCCCAAGAACAAAAAGGCAACTGCCAAAGCACCGACAAACAAAGCAGGAGGAATAAAAATCATAGAGAAAGGGCAACCGAAGCCCATCAGCCCCTTAAAGATGGCTGCCCCTGCTAGAGACCCAAACCGGTAGCCCAACAATCCGGCATTCGTATTCAACGGAAAGGGGGCTGAAAAGGTGAGAAGGCTGAGGATGGATAAAGTCTATGACTATGAGAAGCACACAACCGACCCTAGGTTTTGGTGTGACTTTCACTGCGATTACTACAGCTTGTTGTACCTAAAAATGAAGACCCCAGTCACTCAAGCTCAATAGGTAGATTGGGACTACATGGCCAAAAGGAAGCACAAAGCTTTTGATGCAGTGATTGAAGCCGCACAGCGCCATGGAATCAAGGAAATCATGAGCTTCAAGTATGACTAGAACATTGAGGTAATTGTGCAGTTCTACACCACTGTGTACTTCTCCACCTACGGTGACCGGAAAATCACCTAGATGACTCATGGAGAGCGGTACTCAGTCACCTATGAGAGGTTTGCACAGATACTTGGCCTCGAGGAGCACTTGGATCATGAGATTATCATTTCCAATCTCAAGGCAGTGGACAGGGATCAGCTTGACTATATGTGCTTCTGGATCTCCCGGCACTCGCTAGCACTGTGCTGCTTGGAGTTGCGGACCAGGCACGGATGGTTGTCGTCATCGTTGTTGGACGATTATCGCGGGCGATTGTCGGTGCGCGGCCCCCGGCCCCCTGCAGCTGCTAGCGACTTGAGCGCGACGACGACCATGTGGTCGACGTCGTTGCGCCACTGCTCGGCAGCGAACTGGAAAGCTCCCACGCTCGGGGGGTTGTGAAGGAGCACGCGAGCTGCTAGCAGTGCGCTCTCCGGGATGGCTTCGATTGGTGCTTGCGACGTCGTTGCAACCGAAGGATGCGAGGAGGCAACGGGCACTGTCGCGTAGGGACAGGCGTTGGCACAAAAGGTCCCACTCTGGGGCCAGAGGACGCTTCCTGCTCGCTCTGCCGTTGGCGGCGTGAGGGGCGGGAAGAACCTCCGACAGAATTGATGTTCACCATTGTGGGCTTCACGAACAGCTTCAAGAACCAAAAGCTTGAAAGTACATCTAGATAATCCGCGTGGTTTTGGTTGATTGATGACAATTAAGATGCTAATAAGTTTCTACTGAGTATGAGCACAGATGTTTATCAAATAAATGGATGTGGAGTCTCTCAAGAAGCAAAAGGAAAAGAAGAAGACTTGCAAGAGTTGAAAATAGCATTTTCTATTAATCTTCATATTTTTTAGTTGTGTATAGGGTCTTCTCCTTTAGAGTGCTTAAGAATCACTAGAGAGCTCAAACGAAGGATAGAACGTTAGAATCAAGAGATGAGGTAGTCATAGACATGAAGAAAAGGGAAGACCGGACTTGTCCGACAAATGGCCGGACTAGTCCGTTCAGAAGCGGACTAATCTGTTTTAGACCGGACAAAGAGTTCCTGAGTCAGCTCGGACTAGCCCGATAAAGGCCGGACTAGTCCGTTGTTATGTGAGTCTGAGCCATTATGAGACTAAGTCTCAGAAGTTCGGACTAGTCCGCCCAAGAGGCCGGACTAGTCCGCTAAGCAGACTAAGCCGCTTAGATCCGGAGAAGGAGTCTCTGAGTATCATCGGACTAGTCCGCTCCACAAGCCGGACTAGCCCGATCTTTTCAGACTAGTCCGAAATAGGACGGAACAAAGGTTCCTGTGTGAGCTCGGACTAGTCCGAGGTTGGCTGGACTAGTCCGCAGCTCCAGTTGAGAGAGTCTTCTAAACTAAGTCTGGTAAGACCGGACTAGTCCGCCCCTCGGGCCGGACTAGTCCGCCCTTACCAGACTAGTCCGTTCTCGTACGGAACAAAGGTTTCTGACTGAGATCGGACTAGTCCGCTCTTGGCCGGACTAGTCCGCTCTTGGCCGGACTAGTCCGGGGTTTCATGACCGTTTGAATTCAACGGTCACTAAAACTTTATTTGGTAAGCCGTGACGTGAGTGGTGACTCAAGATTGGACTAGTCCGGGGTTGGGACCGGACTAGTCCGGACTTTAGTTGGTAACGGCTAAATGTCGAGATTTCTATAAAAGGAGACCCCCCGGCTGAGAAGAAAAGAGACACGAACCCAAGCGTTGAAAACTCATTCCTAGAGCTCTTTTAAGCCTCTTTCCTCACCTTCTAGACCCCTAAGATTGGATCTTAAGGTGTTAGCGGTTTTTGTGAGAGGAAAGAAGTGGTGACCGATGTTTGAGCTCTCGGTTTGATTTCTTTGCACTCTAATTGTTATTTTGAATTGTTAACAGTTGTACTTTGAATTCTAGAACTACTTGGTTAGTGTAGGGAGCCTCAAAGTGTGAGTAGCCCCTAAGATCATTGTAATTACATTCAATTGATAGTGAGAAAACCCGGGCTTGATCTTGGTGATCGCTCGGTGAGGGAAGGGTTGGAAAAGACCCGGTCCTTGGTGGACTCCTCAACGAGGACGTAGATTCCTGTGTGGAATCGAACCTCGGGATAAATCGTGTCACCTGGTCTCTCCACTATTTAAATTGCTCATTAGAATTATTGGTCAAGCTTTCATTGTGTTATCTCCCGCAAATTGTTCTATTATTTTGCAATCTAATCATTTTCAACTAATTAGTGATATCATTTGACTACCACATATTTTCCGCTCAAACAAACTTAAAAGGAAACCTAAAACACAAATTAGGCTTAGACCGGACTAGTCCGACCTCATACGGGACTAGTCCGGCCTGCTCTGGTTTTATCCGCTGTTTATTTGAATTTCAGGTTTTATTAGCCTATTCACCCCCCTCTAGTCAACTTTCAATTGGTATCAGAGCCTAACTCTCCACAAAAAGCTTAACCGCATGGAGAGGAGATGGGGGACAAGGTCAGTAGCCAAATTGATCTCAACAAGGGAAAAGGAGCAAGCTCGAGCAACTTTGAAGAACAAGGGTCTAACCCACCTTCCGTAGTTGCTCCTCCACAAGACGTTACAAGCTCAGAAGAAGTTCTCCCATGCTAGCTTCTGGATCTCCCATGCTGGAGGTCAGGCCCGGGGCCATAGGACACTGTCACCTCTGGAGCCCTCCTTGGCGGGAAGGTACACCTAGAGTCGTTGCCCACATTGCAGCACCGGAGCCCTCAAATGCTAGTGGTCGGACCCGGAGTCGTAGGACACGTGGCGCCTCGGGAGCTCTCTCTGACATGGGGTGTGGCTCGGAGGTTCCAGACACGTGGAAGCACCAGCGCCCTCCCTAGCGGAAGATCAGGCCCGGTACTATCGGACACGTGGCGGCTCTGGATCCACCCTCGGCCGGTAGTCAGGCTTAGAGCCTGAAGACACGTGGCGGCCTCGGAGCCCATATTTGCAGGTGATCACACCCGAGACCTAGGGCACGTGCCTTCTCATGAGTGCTCCCTAGCCCGGCGAAGTCATTGTCTTCGTCGGGTACATGCTGGCGGGGCTCGCCTTCCTCGCTTCTTCCTTCTTCCTGATCCTGCTGGAGTTCTACAGGATCTAGCTTCAGCACTTGACGCCGCACTCCCTCGTGCTGGTGTTGATCTTCGTCCACCTCTGTGAGATGTTCGTGGGGGTGCAGCCATCGGTGCGGCTGTTCCGGGAGTTCTTCGTCCTACGGTTGTTGGGGAGGAGCTCGAGCTTCCTAGGTGCCTATTACTTCCAGCACCGCACCAGGTCCGTGGCGACGTACATCTCTCCCTTCTCCCCCAACAAGTGAGAGAACTGAAGGGATGACTGGGTCATTGTGAAGACCGACATCTACGACTGAATGGATCTGCCGAGTTCCCCTCCTTCAACTACGCGGATCGACTGGGAGATGATGTCGCACCTTGAGAGCGCCTACTCCCCCGTGCTGGAGAGAATCAAGTTTCTGGCGGACCAGGGGTTTTCTTTGCTAATGGTGTTGGCCGACTTCTTGGGTCGACGCATCGCTCCCTTCCAAAGTCGTTGTTGTGCGGCCTGGATGTACACCAGCGAGAACGACTCCACCCGCTTGGAGCGTGGTCCCAGGACCAACCTGAAGATGGAGCTCCTGGATGCCATGTTGGGGAAGCTATGCGCCGATATTGGAACCGACGCCGTCCCTGACGATCTCATCATCCCACCGACGTCGTGCTTGCCCGTCTTCATGAACCATGAGTTGAGATCGTGGCTCCTGAAGACGACGACGATGTTGAACGACATCTACATCACTTTCCGGCTGGTTGGTGACATCCTTCACGAGGAATAAAGTTCCCTAGGGCGACTCGAGCAAGCAACGGGAGGACTGCTTCCTCCGCTCTGGCCCCGGCTGCTCCAAGTACTACCAAGTAGGGCTTTGCGGCTCCGACTTCCTCCGCCCCGAACCTGGACAAGGGTAAGGGGAAGGCGCCGGTGGCCCCTTGGCCTAGCTCCGCCGGGAAGAAGTGGAGGCTGACTCTCGCGGGCGGGAGCTTCATCTCGGCATCCAGCCCTGTGGCGCCCGCGGCGGCCCCAAGCGCACCCAAGGTTGGACTGAGGGATGCGACCAGATGCAACATGGTCGGTCATGCATCCACGCCCGCAGGGGGAGCTCCTACAGCTCCAGCACCTCCGTCGCCGACGAAGAGGCTGGCTGCATGCGGAGGTTCTGGTGGCTCCGGAGGCTCGGGCAAGCGTTTTCGAGCCGCTTCATGGAGCTTCACCGGTCCAAGGTAGATCATCCGAGGCCAACCTTTGCTGCTTTGTTGTCTTTTTCTAAGCTTTGAGGTTGTCTGTTGACCTCTGTTCTTTACGCAGGGCTCCGTCCGCAAGTGCTCCTGGGAGCGCTCCGGTGCCTGTGGTATATAGCGATCCGCCGACGGCTTCTAGGACTTCTCCAGACCAGGTTGTGGATCCTCCAGCGCCGGCGACATCCACGCCACCTGCCTCTTCTGCAGATGTCTCTCCAGCGGCCCCTGGTGTAGGGGACCCCAGCCAGGATCCCATGTCAGTCAAGGCTCTGGGGCCTGGTTCCGGGCTGGCCGTGGCTTATGAGGCTCCACCGGCTCATAGCGACGAGCCTGCTCCTGCCGCCGATGAGGGCGTGTCGAATGCCGCGACCCCTACCCCGGAGGGTAGCGCTCCCTAGCCAAAAGCTCACCCGCCTCCTTCCAAGGGCCAAGCCGAAACTTCCCTGGGTCTCTGCGTCTTGGTGCCTCCTCTGGCATCCATCAACATCCCGGAGGACGATGTCGAGGAGGCTCCGGCACGCGTCGAGTGGGTCCCTTTGTCTGAGTCCATGGCTTTGGCTCACGCAAGCCTCCGTAGGGTTTAGCTTGCGCTGGACCAGGAGCAGGGAGTCATCCAGTAGGAGGAGGAGCACCTCATTGGTTGGGAAAGGCTTCTCAAGCTCTAGACCCGGGAGACATAGAGGAGGTTGGATACAAAGGAGGCTCGCCTGCGGGAGGAGCAAAAACTGATCAACCGCCAGCTGGACCTAGTCGATGAGCTAGACGAGCAGTCCACGAAGCTCTGGGCAGAAGCCAAGGAGGCCCACCAGGCGGCCAACGATCGCCTCGCAAACCTGGAGGAGCTACGGCTAGCGCTGGCTCGTTGTGAGATAGCCGTAGGCGAGCACGAGCGCGAGCTAGCGGATAAAGAGGAGGAGGCTTCGTCACGCTTGCAGCGGGAGCAGGATGAGATGAAGTCTCGGTCCGACGACTTCGATCGCCAATAGGCCTCTCTGAATAAGGAGCGGGAGAGGCAGATGAAGGAGCGCTAGGACCTCTTGGCTACAAAGTTCGACGCGACTATATGTGCCATATACATGAGCTTGGCATTTACATCTATATACATTGTATCTGTCGGGTAGAGTTAAGGCGCGCCGCCTGTCCCGCCAGGCACCTCTGACCGGGTAGCAGGTGATGATGAAGTACCCATCTTGTATCCGCGTCTCCTCACTCTGCTAGGCGGCTTTGCACTGTTGGACGACACTATTGTGCCATCACGCCTCGCCGCCCTGTCTTTCACCGTAATGGTATACACACGGAGGACGGAGGCGTGCACCGTGCGCTATGCTTCTGGGGAAGGCGCGAACCTTGAATGCACGACCCGTTGCTTGTTCGTGTGACGTCCGGGCGGCTGGCCCCCGAGACACGCGTCTCCACCAGAGCTGTCTTGTGGAGTAGTGGGGGGTTCGGAGTCGTTGGACACGTGGCAGCACCGGAGCTCTCCCATGCTGGAGGTCGGGCACGGAGCCGTAGGATACGTATCACCTCCGGAGCCCTCCTTGGCGGGAAGGTACACCTAGAGTCGTTGCCCACGTGGCAGCACCGGAGCTCTCCCATGCTAGTGGTCGGACCCGGAGCCGTAGGACACGTGGCACCTCCGGAGCTCTCTCCGGCATGGGGTGTGGCTCGGAGGTTCTAGACACGTGGCAGCACCGGAGCCCTCCCTGGCGGAAGGTCGGGTCCGGCACTACCGGACACGTGGCGGCTCCGGAGCCACCCTCGGCCGGTAGTCAGGCTCGGAGCCTGGAGACACGTGGCGGCCTCGGAGCCCTCCTTTGCAAGTGATCGGACCCGAGGCCTAGGGCACATGCCTTCTCATGAGTGCTCCCTAGTTGGCGGTTGGGCCCAGCCTGCAGGCTGGGTCCCTGTCCTCTGCATACGTGTTGGCGTATGTCTCCTTTTGCTCATACACGCGGGGGTAACCGGTCTTGAGGGTATCGACAATTGTCAATTTTAATAAAAATAACAAAAATGTTAGTGAACAAGACAATATCTATGCATTACCATTTACAACAGCATATATACTTATATGCTTGAATAGTTGTGTGTATAACTCACCATAAAATAATTTTGTTGACCGGACATATCACACGGACTGCCACTATGGAGCAGGGATGAGTTTAAAATCAAAACGAAGTCGAGGGACTAAACTGATCCGTTTCGAAGTTGAAGAATAAAATTGAACATGACACTTAAGTTGAGAGATGATGTTTGCTATTTTCACTCTCTGGTGGAAACAAGCAAAAATATATTCTAAACCACACGATCTTTTACACTTAAACCTTCTTACATTCACACTGTCGAAGTGTGTAGCCAACACTTCCCCCGGGCCTGCTCTGGGAAGCCCGCGGAGGTTCTTTTTCGGAGGGGCTAGTCACTCACGGAGAGCTTCAGCGTTAGGGACGATTGAGGGAGAAGCTTGACACGGGGATTTTTACGTGGTTCAGGCCGCCGGAGCGTAAAACCCTACGTCCACGGTGAGCAGAGTTGCTCGTTGTATTGCTTGCTGCTCAGAACCGGAGTCCTGAGCTTGAGGGTGTGAGATGTCGAATGGCTAGAGTGCGAGGGTGCGTAAGAGGCGAACCTTGCTAACGTTGCCTACCCGAGCCTTTTATAGTCCAAGGCTCGAGCGGCTTACAAGGTGGGCCCGGGACCCGACAGGTGGTCCCGGGGAGATTGCCTGCCATCTACCGTATCTGCAGTTACGTCGGTAGTTGTCTCTGGCGCGGGCTTCCGAGTCTTCGTTCTGCCGCCCTGCCCATGCCGCAAGCTAGTCGTAGTGGTTGATGATGGCAGGGGCGGCACGGGATGTCTTGTCGTTGTGTTTATTGGCGGGCAGGCTCTGACACGGCGCACCAGTCGTGCGATGTGACAGGGCGCAACGGCACCTGACAGAGGCGTGCTCTGCGTCTCCGCATCTTGGGAAGGCGCGGGTCTTGAATACCTTGTACGGGCAAGGTATGGCGCGTCTTTACTCTTGCTGCCTACCGCATGGGGGCAGGCAGCGCCGCTCTGCTGGCCACGTGGCGGGCCCGGAGCTCTCCTCTGAGGAGAGGGAGGTCCGGCCCCGCGGGACACGTCGAGCCTTCAGAGCTCTCCCCTCGGAGGGGGGGAGGTCCGGATGCTGCTGGCCACGTGGCGGGCCCGGAGCTCTCCTCTGAGGAGAGGGAGGTCCGGCCCCGCACGACACGTGGAGCCTCCGCAGTTCTCCCCACGGAGGGGGGAGGTCCGGCTCAGTTGGCCACGTAGCGGGTCCGGAGCTCTCCTCTGAGAAGAGGGAGGTCCGGCCCCGCTGGACACATGGCACCTTCGGAGCTCTCCCTGGAGAAGGGCGTGGTCCTTAGGCATTTTCCCCTGTGCGCGGGGGTACCCCGTATTGAGGGTACCAACAGTGGCCCTCGGGCCCATCTCGGGGGAGATAGCGAGCCCGAGGTGGGGCCTCCGTTTCTTCCATGCCGCGCACCTTCTCTAAGACCCGCATTGACCGTTGCTGGAGCACGAACGGTCACGGGATCGTGGGAGCGTGTGCCCCACTTGATGGCTGCTTTTACTGCGGCGGTTACCAAGGCTGCCACTTCTGCACGTCGAGGCGCTTTTTCGGGAACCGCCGAAAGCGTCTTGCCGGCTCATCTCCTTGGGAGACTGACTCCTTGGCCCACCACTTCATTTGGACGACTTGGGTCCGCTTGTCATCGACGCTTGGTCTTGGAGCCAAAGCGGTTGCCCAAGCGGCGTATTCGAATAGTTTCGAATTGCTTTGAATCACACCTGGAAAGTTTAAAAGGGGATCTTACCCGCATCGCGGCTTCCCTTTGCACTTCCCAGCGCTTGCACCTTCCTTGAGGTCTTACGCCTTTGTCTTCCCTGTTCTTGAGCTCTCTCCTTCCATGGCTTCCAACCCGCCTCCGGAGAAGAAACGCGCCCGGTCTCCTCCGGCGGTGGCGTTTGCGTCAAGTCAGGGATCCAGGGCGCCTGTGCGCCCTACTTCTAGAGATGGCGCCCCGTCCGGTGGCGACTCCAAGAGGCCTCGGGCCCATCATCCCGACGGGACTCCTCTTGAGCGACGTCGGGCTGAAAGTTCCCGGGCGTTGCATCCTCCCTCCTCAGGCGGTGGAGGCTCGAGGGAAACTGTTGGCGCGTCAATGCCTAGGGGCGAGCCAAGAGCTCAAGCGCCCCGAGCTTCAGGAGCCGGGCCGGCGTCCAGGGGGGCTTCAGAAGCATCCCCTGCTCCGCCAGCCCGAGCAACTGCACGGCAGCCGTCGGCGGCGACGGCGGGCTCTAGTGGACCTACCTCGGCTCGGAAGCCGGGGTTCAGAGCCCGTTGGAGCCCTCGTGTCTCTCGGTAAGCGACGCCTACCGGATTTCTAGAGCCTGTGTTGTCTTCATCTTTTCTTAACTCAGGAGTTTCACATGTTTGTAGGGACTCCCCAACTGTCAGTAACGCTCCCGTTTCCCGGCCATCCCCAACTGACGGGGGGTCTGCACCGCAGCGCTCGGAAGCCGAGGCGGTCGCTGCGGCCCCCAAGCCAGCGCAAGTTCCTCCTGTGCTGGTCAGCCCGGCTCCTGTGGCAGCGGCGACTCCTCCCACTCGTCCCTCTTCACCGGCTCGGGAGCCAGCTGTCGGTGAGGGTTCGGCAGGTCCGGCTGTCGAAGCCCCGCCTCCTGTTGCCGGAGCGGAAGGAACTGCCACGGGCCTTACGGTGGGCAATGACCCAGCGCCGGCTTCTCCTGACCGGCGCCTTACCCCGGTTGCCAGAGCGTCGACTTCTCCTGAAGACGACGTGATGGAGGAGGTCGGGGGCGCCGCTCCGGCCTCTGCTGCCCCGCTGCCCCTGGCAGACGACCTCGTGCTCGCCCAGACGAGCGTCCGGCAGATCTTGGCTGCGCTCGGTCGCGAGCGGGAGGAGCAGGTGAGTGAGAGGGACCGCCTCCTTACCTGGGGGAGCCTTTTTAGGGAGCGGACCGAGAAGGTCAAGGGGGAGCTTGACTCCAGGCGGGAGTCGCTTGATGTCATGGAGGCGCTCCTCAACCCACAGAAGCGGGTCGTCGACCGTCTGGACTCCGAGACGCGGCGACTCCACAAGGAGGCCCTTGAGGTGCATGCCCGGGCCGAGGAGAACTTCTCTGCCTTGGAGGAGTTGCAACAGAGGCTGGCGCGCCGTGAGCGCGCCGTTGCGGATTAGGAGCGCTCCGTGGCGGCCGAGGCGGAGAAAGTCGCGGCGTGGCTGGTGGTGGGCGAGGGCGACCTGCGAGCCCGGGCTACGGAGCTAGAGACCCGGAAGGCAGACCTTGCCACGAGGGAGGAGCAGGTCTCCCAGGAGCGCTAGGCGATCCTGGATCGGGAGCTGGCTGCCGACTTCCGGGCTTCAGAGTTGGAGCGGCTTGCCCAGACTCTCCACCTTCAGGAAAGCTCTCTGGCAGCCAAGGAGAAGGAATTCTCCGAGGGGAGCCACGACGCCTTGCTGGCGGCCCGCCGCGAGGTAGAGGAGCTCTTGGCCTCTCGGTCCTCCGAGGCCCGTGCGGTCTCGAGCTTCGTCGACCAGGCAGGGTCCGCCCTGGTCCCCCTTGGCTTTAGCCCGATGAAGACAGCGGCCCTTGCGTTGAAGGTGGCCGAGGTGATCCCCGCGCTCGAGTCATCGGCGCCAAGCTGAGCAGGCTAGATGCGGTGGTCGCCAGCGAGCTCGAGGCACAGGGACAGGGCCGGGCCATGGAGGTTGCCACGCACGTGTTGGCATGCTTTCGGAGTCAGGACCCTTCCTTCTCTCTAGAGCCAGCGAGACAGGGCCCCGCTGCGGAGCGGGAGGAAGCCGCCAGGGCTGAAGTAGAGGGCATGGCTGCCCTTGTAGCCTTTAGGTTCCGGCGCGAGCCAGGGGAACCCTAGAACTTGTATCTTTTCCCCTCCTTTTTTTATTGAGTTTGTAGTCCAGCTCATGGAGTCTTGAATAAATAGACTCTTGTGACTTTTTGTGTCTGTGTGCTTTTGTCTGGTTCTTGGCTTGGCCTGACCGAGCCCTTAGCTTCGCAAGGTACTCAGAGGCCTTCACCAATCTTAAAGCCATGCACAGACATCTCCCCAGGGTCCTTATTGTGTTAAGGGCTCCGGAGGTCTCCGGAACTTGCCCCGTGAGAACGGGGAGGTCCGGATCTGCCGACCACGTGGCGGGCCTGGAGCTCCCCTCTGAGGAGAGGGAGGTCCGGCCCTGTGGGACACGTGGAGCCTTCGGAGCTCTCCCCGCGGAGGGGGGAGGTCCGGCTTCTGCTAGCCACGTGGCAGGCCCGGAGCTCCTCCTGAGGTGAGGGGAGCTCCGGCCCCGCTGGACACGTGGGGCCTTCGGGGCTCGTCCTTGCAGAAAGGGCGAAACCCGGATCCTCCGGTCTTGCGCTGGAGTAGTCGATAGCTCTCTACCCCCCCTTCATGCGGTCCCCGTAGCTAAAACCTGGAGATCCTGCACAGAGGTAGAGGAAGCGTAATTCTCCTCGGGGGGTTCTCCCCTCCCCGTCTCTTAGTCTTATTTGGCTTACGGTCCTAGTCCGGTATACGGGGCTTGGGCAATTATGTGCGCGAGGTGCCGGGGCTCCGACTCCCTCCGAGGTCATGGTACGACCGTCCGGCCCCTAGTACTGGACCGTACGCCGGAGAAGCAGAGTACACAGGCTTTGGGTACGGAACCAGGCAAAGCGGTTGTACTCCCCTGGACCTCCGAAGGGCAGGGCGCGCACGCTTTGGGTCGGAACCGGCAAAGCAGGCTACGCACAATGGACCCCCCATGCACAGCGCAGGCCTTTCCTGGAGGTGACCAACTGGCACCGCAACACCTGACTGGTGGAGGCCCGAAAGGCCCCCTGACCATCGGCAGGTGCCTCAAGCGCAACCGCCTTCGGTAGGATAGCAAATGCTGACTATGGATGAGAGCGGGAAAGGGGATCTAAATGTACGGTGAGCATTCATAGAAAGTGCGATCATAGAAATTAATGCGTAATTTAAATGAGCACATAAGAGAGAGCGTGGTAGAACAGGTTTCTGTGTAAATGCCCATAGGAGGAAGACAGACTGAACATGGAGGCAACGACCCGCCCCATTAAGAAGGGAAGCAAGACTCTACGCGCTTGGGGTCGGAAACAGGCCAAGTTGGACGTAGTCCTGGACCGGCCCCTGAGGATTAGCTCCTCCTAGCGCTGTTCCTGGAGCCTATGGGATCTATTACAGAAAGGTAAAGGCCTGTTCTACTAATGCTCAGGGGGTAGAACTTACTGTGATGTTCCATGCTCCAAGGGTTCGGGAGCGGATCCCATCCTTGGTGGAAAGGCGTATGTACCTGGGACAGCAACTTTCGTGGCTCGAAAGGGACCTTCCCGGCTGGGGGAGAGTTTATAGGTCCTTCGCGGGAAAGTATGCATCGCGGCACCAGGTCGCCTTCTTGCAGCTCCCAGATGCGCTTGGTCCTTTAGCGGTAGTGCCGGAGCATCAGCCAGGGTCGTGCGTTGTGGGGTGTTGCCTGCAATCGTGCCTCGCCGACGAGGTCGATATCTTCACGCTGGAGCGGGTCCTGCGCGGCTTCTCCCGGGAGCTCCGGGGTACTTTCCCCTTTTGGCTCAGGCCGTCAAGAGGTAGGAGGACCCGGACTCTTCTTGGGAGACCCAAGATGTCTTCCTCCATTGGCTCAGGCCGACAGGAGGTTGACGGATCCTGGGCGGCCCCCAGTAGGTGAGGCCGAGGCACAGAGACGTGCACTCGGGTAGAGCTGGCCAGGTTCTACACCGCCGGGGGCTGGTGCTCGGGCTGTTGCAACTGCTTGGAGCTTCTCCAAGGCTGATATCGCAGCAGTGTAGTCTCCACAGATCTTTCGGGGCAGCCGTAGTCGGTTACCGCCCTGACTCGTCGTCGCTGGAGCTGGAGTCCTCACAGTTGTGTACCGTCTTTATGGCGCGCTGAGGCTCCTGAAACCCCACCTGGTGGCCGACGTTGTCTGGGGCGTTGACCTTCTACTTGCCCTCCCTTTGACGGAAGGGTGGGGCTTCAGCTCGCAGCTGCCTCCCTTTGTTGAAGCGCTCTGCGAGCTTCTGAATCTCCCGGCACTCAGCAGCAGTATGGTAGCTGGTGTCGTGCATGGGACACGGCTCGCCTTGGTCACCATCTAGAGCTGGTGACTGTCGCTGCCTTTTGTCGGGGCGTGGCCCCCGAGCTCCACTAGGTGCTGCTGCTGCAGCAACGGGAGCCGCGGTCGGTGGCTTCATCTTGCCACCGCCCCAGTTCTTGATCTTCTTGCCGCTTCCATGAGAAGTAGCGCCAGATCCGGGCTGTTCTCCTGACTCGGAGGCTGGCAGTGAGTGCCAGTTCTGCCCTTCTGCTGCCCTGGCGCACTTGTCCGCCAGGCCGAAGAGCTCTAAGACATCGCGAACCTCCCTGGTCGCGAGCTTCTCAAGCATCTTCTTGTCCCGTCCACCCTGCCGGAACGCCACCACCACAGAAGCATTTTGGATATGCGGGATGGTGTTCCGTACCTGGGAGAACCGCTGGATGAAGGAGCGTAGTGTCTCTCCAGGTTGTTGCTGGATGGCGTGGAGGTCGAGCTCCGTGCCAGGCCGGGTGTAGGAGCTACCGAAGTTATCAGTCTGTCGACAGAGCTCTCCCCAAGAGGTTATGGAACCCTGGGGGAGGTTCATGAGCCAAGACCGGGCTGGGCCGGTCAAGGCAACGGGGAAGTAGTTGGACATGACGGCCTTGCCCCTCCTGCAGCAAGGATGGTGGTGGAGTAGATTTGGAGGAACTCTGCCGGGTTGACACTGCCGTCATACTTCTCGGGCAGGTGCGGCCAAAACTTGCGCGGCCACCTCGCGAAGCGAAGGTGTGGCGCTAGGGCCGCACATCCTGCTCCTGTTGCTGCAGGCGTTGGTGCCGCGAACGCTTGGTTCACTGCTGGCACTGTGTACCCCGGTATGGGCGAGGCTGCGCCATAGACCGGGGGCGCCATTTGCAGGGCATATGCTGCGTGGCGTATGCCTGGGGCAGAGATCGCGTGGCGAACGTTTGCGTCTCAGGCTGGGTTGAGGCAGTCGACATGCTGTCGCCGGCCTCCTGGTTGCGACACCTTTCTCGTCATCGCTCAATGAACACTCGGGCATCTTTGCCCAAGTGGCATCGTTCCAGTTCCGTCCTCAGGTCCATCGATGGGAGCCTGGTGGAGCGGGAATCTGCCGTCTGCCCGTCAACCGTTGGCGTGCACGTCAGCGACACAGTCGGTTGACCGGGACGTCGTCCCCGCCGAAGCCGAGGGTTTGCGACGGCGACGACGAGACAGTCTACCTCGCGAATCCACTGCTGTGTCGCTGACTGAGGCGCGTCCCCAGCAGGTCGATTGCGCAGTAGCGCTCTTGCTGCAGCTAGCGCGCCCCCGTGAGAGACGCTCAACGCTGCAGAGGATCTCACGCTCGCTGGAGCCTGTGCTGCCGGAGTCGGCGCTGCCGGAGTTGGCTGCTGGCTTCCAGCTTGCACCGACACGCTCCGTCCAGAGTGTGCCGAGACATAGTCCCCGCTAGTCACCGTTCATCGTGAACGTGGGGGAGGAGAGCTTGCCGCTGAAGGAAGCTTCGTCATCTTCGCCGGCAGAAGCTCGTCGCGCAAGGGAAAAGCCCCCTATCTGGCGCGCCAAATGTCGAAGTGTGTAGCCGGCACTTCCCCCGGGCCTGCTCTGGGCAGCCCGCGGAGGTTCTTTTTCGGAGGGGCTAGTCACTCACGGAGAGCTTCAGCGTTAGGGACGATTGAGGGAGAAGCTTGACACGGGGATTTTTACGTGGTTCAGGCCGCCGGAGCGTAAAACCCTACGTCCACGGTGAGCAGAGTTGCTCGCTGTATTGCTTGCTGCTCAGAACCGGAGTCCTGAGCTTGAGGGTGTGAGATGTCGAATGGCTAGAGTGCGAGGGTGCGTAAGAGGTGAACCCTTGCTAACGTTGTCTACCCGAGCCTTTTATAGTCCAAGGCTCGAGCGGCTTACAAGGTGGGCCCGGCACCCAACAGGTGGTCCCGGGGAGATTGCCTGCCATCTACCGTATTTGCAGTTACACCGGTAGTTGTCTCTGGCGAGGGCTTCTGAGTCTTCGTTCTGCCGTCCTGCCCTTGCCGCAAGCTAGTCGTAGTGGTTGATGATAGCAGGGGCGGCAAGGGATGTCTTGTCGCTGTGTTTATTGGCGGGCAAGCTCTGTGTGACACCCTCATCTCGGGTGTCAGCATATGTTCATGTTTTATGAAGAAGAAAAACATTTTAAGAAAAAAAGGAACAGAGACAAGTATCAAAAGGATGGCCAATAAAGCTCTCCAAGAACACCGAAACGCAACTTCCACGGCCAGCAGACCACGTGGCGCGTTCGGAGCTCATCCCCGAGAGATTGGGAGAGGTCCGACGCTAAACTAGGCTACGTGGCAGGCTCGGGGGTCACCTCCGCAATTGGAAAGAGGTCCGACCCTGTGGGACACGTGCTGCCCGTGGAGCTAGCCTCTGCGGAAGAAGCAAAGGCATTTTTCATAGGACACGTGTCAATCTCGGAGCTCATCTCAGAGAGAAGTCCGGGTCTATCGAACACGTGTCGCCACCGGAGCTTATCACCGGAAGGTCCGTCGCAAAACACGTGGCGTGCGCGGAGCTCGTCTCCGAAGAAGAGGGAGGTCTCGCTCATGACACGTGGCACAACCGGAGCTCGTCTCTGCGGGAGAAGAGATACCAGGCTCGGAAGGACACGTGGAGCTTCCGGAGCTCATTACCGCGGAGGTAACGAGTCTGAAGCGGTTCTTACGTGTAAAGATACCGGTGCGCAACGAAAACCTATCTAAACTCCATTATCCTTACCGAAGATAAGACGTCAGGATCTAACAAAGATCTGAATAAGACTCTTATTCGTGATCCAATCAGATTAGGACTCTTCTCTTCCCGATTATAAATAGAACCCGAAACCTCTGGTCGAAACTACGAACTTCTCTTTCAACTCCTGAGCCGACGACTTAGCACCCTAGCCCTAACTCGCCGAGCAAAACATCGCCGAAGCGCAACAAGGGAGATCATCGGAGAAGAACCGAGTGGTCTGAGGAGGACCTCGAAGTCAAGAAGAGCGTGAGCAGGACAAACTCAGGAAGCTGTCTACGACGAGCTGCAGCAACAAGGTTTTGAGAATCAAGGACAACCGGAACCGCAAGAACAAGGCAAGTGCTCCTTGACCATGTTGATCCTAATTTTGGGTAAAACTGTTTTGTTTTGCAAAAAGGTGTGTGTGTGCTGAGTCAAAACATGATGGGAAAACCCTTTTTATAGGAGTTTACTAGTTTTGATTAAACCATCCTTGACACCTGGGAAGTTTATGAGTCGGGTATGGTTTTCTTGTTTTATGCTTCACTGAGTCCATGGGATTGGGAAGCGAGATAGATGTGTCTAGCTAATTGCATTCGTATTGATAATAAGTAACTGATGAGGTTAATAAACATGGATCGGAGGGAGATCTAGGCAAGCCTGGGTTTGTGAATGAGGTAGTATGAGAGGGTGGTTTTGCTTGCCGCAGATCAAAGGACCGGTTCATGCATGCACATGCTAGGATAACAGTGCCACCACAAGGCCAAGTATGGGTGCGGCTTAGCTGAGTAATTAGGTAAGTTGCTAGGATGTTATGGACTATGGAAGGCGTGGGGAATGGGAGTCGAGTGAGGACTGCCCTGGGAACTGCATGGCACAAGAGGGGGCCCGTGGGTGGGAGAATTGGAGATTCTAGCCTGCCGGTGAAACCTTAGTGAGTCCATACATCTAGTAACCCCTTTGTAAAGGCTATTTTGTGATCTCTTGGCCATACACCGACGGTTGTGTACTGGTATAATGGAGGTTCTGCAGTCGCCGACGGGTGACGAAATCACAAACTTGTGGGTAAAGAGGTACAAACTCTGCAGAGTTATTAAAACTATCATGATAGCCGAGCTTACCGTTACGAGCACCTGGCTAAACTGCCATGATTAGATGGAATGGTTATTGGAATGGTTATTGGAATGGTTACGGGAATGGTTATTGGGAAGGTTCTTGGTTATGATTATTGGTTATGGTTCAATTTGGGACTGTTGAGTCCGGGAGATGAGATGGTTGCATGACTAATGGGCCATGACATGAGATTGGTCTCGGTGCGAGACGTGGTTGTTTTATGAGGTAAGATGGTAGCGAATACGAGGAGGTATTCGTGAGTATGAATAAAAGATTGGTTAATGTTCGGGTGGAACATGGAAAGCGATGGAGGTATGATGGTAATTTAATACATGCTGGGATTACATTCATCTAAAGTTAAGTTGCTGTTTTATCACGTTTTTATAAATCTGCTTTTCTGCAAATAAGCCTTTTATCACCTACCTTGTTTATGAGCTGCATATCATGTGTTATTCCCGCACTTGCTGAGTACATCATTGTGCTCAAACTTGCATTATTATTTCTCCATCAACAGCAAGAGAAGACTACTATAAAAACCGGGTAGAACATTATGGCGTGTGATCTGTTCTCAACCTTGCCTGTGGAGGGAATAGAGATGGAGCCACTTCTGCTTAGTTTTGCTTCCGCATTAGTTTTTTTTTTGCTTCCGCATTTTAAATAAGATTTCCGCTGCGTAGAAATAAGGACTTCCGCTGTGAGCATGAGTCCAAGACTCATGAGGAATTGTAATAAACTCTGTTATTCGTGGTAATATATAATCTGAATTCAGTTTGTGGAACGTATGTGTATGTGTGATAAACATCCTGGGCACACATATGCATTAGTTCTCGGTTCCGTGGTTTTCCACAGAATTGAGGGCGTCACAGATTGGTATCAGAGCCACGGGTTGACAGTAGGTTACACGCCTAGATAGAAACCTTGGGTTGATATTAGAATCACGGGTTAACAACAAGTTATACCCCTAAATAGAAGCTACGCGGACCAAAGGAAGCATCCTAGGATGAATAGCTTAGATTGGCCTTGAAACCACCTTGACATAAGAAACCATCTTTGAATAGGAGTTGAGTGGGCCCTTGTGATGATTATTTGTGAATATGTGCTTAGTGTGAGTTGTGGGGCGTCTCAACAACGTTGCCCATATCCACACGTAAGAAGAAAGAGGAGTGAAATGCTTCGGCACTTGATCACATCCTCATAAGGACTAATATATATAGTCCAAACTCCCCTTGATGCATATAGTTGAAAGGACCTATCTAATCTTCTAACCTTCTATTTTATTTCGTTCTCTCTCACAGATGGTGAGAGGAAACGCCAGCCGAAGGAAAGTCCAGGAAGATGACCACGAAGAAATTCCTGCTAACCCTGGAGCTGGCGAAAACAACCTAGAAAGGTTGATGGCCATGCAAAACCAGCTTATGCAAACCATGATCTAAACTTTGGGTCAGTTGCAGGCCAACCAACACCCCGTTCCGGCACCACCGCCACCACCACCGCCGGCTCATAACAGGTTGGGAGAGTTCATGAGGACTCGACCGCCCACCTTTGCTCAAGCAAACGATCCAATGGAGGCTGATGATTGGTTGAAATCCATGGAGAAGAAGCTCGCCATTGTTCAGTACAACGACCGAGAGAAGGTTCTCTTTGCGTCGCACCAACTGATGGGAGCAGTTGCTGACTGGTGGGATGCCTTGAGCAACGCCCATGCCAACCCGGAGACAATCACTTGGACTAAGTTCAAGGAAAGTTTCCGCTCCCACTACATCCCTGTTGGCGTAATGATGCTCAAGAGGCAGGAGATTGAAGGTCTCCGCCAAGGACAGAAGAGTGTGAATGAATATCTCAAAAAGTTCATACAACTGTCCCGGTATGCCCCCGAAGATGTCAACTCAGATCAGAGGAAGCAGTACCTGTTCATGAGAGGGTTGAACAATGAGATCCAAGTTCAGCTCCTCAACAATGACTACGTAAGCTTCCAGAAGCTGGTTGATAAGACTATTGTGGTGGAAAACAAGATCCGAGAGATCGAGCGCGAGTGCAA
The DNA here is from genome assembly GCA_030760725.1 of Neostapfia colusana. Lineage (NCBI taxonomy): Eukaryota > Viridiplantae > Streptophyta > Magnoliopsida > Poales > Poaceae > Neostapfia > Neostapfia colusana. The sequence continues at coordinate 2,202,704 of JASWHV010000001.1, read as the reverse complement.
AAGGAAGATGCCATACCAGTCCCAAGGGAGCAACGTACGACCTAGGTACATGCCCCCTGCAACGCAGTATGGATCGACCGCTCCTACGTACCGCCCTAGTCAGCCACCACAGCAACGGCTCGTTGCACCAGCACCTCGTATGCCCATGCCTCCTGCACCCGGCCTAACAATGGCGCTCCTGTTCAAAATCCCCGCCCCAACGTACCTGCTGCCGTAGGCAACAGGGCATGCTTTGCATGCGGGGAAGTAGGCCACTTTGCTAACCAGTGCCCGAAGCGAGGCCCTGGACAGCAAGGTAACGTGCCCAAGCAGAACCAGCGACCAAACGGAGGGGACAACCAAGGAAACCGTGGACCGCAGAACTATGCTCGTGGCCACGTTAACCATGTCACTGCTGAGGAAGCACAACAGGCTGAGGACGTCGCAATTGGTATGTTCCTTGCCAACTCCAACCCAGCCACCATTTTATTTGATTCTGGAGCATCACATTCCTTCATATCATCCAAATATGTTGCCAAACATCATCTACCCGTATCCCACCTAGAATGTGCTATGTTAGTTAATTCTCTCGGAGGAGAAATGAGGACTAGTATAGTGTGTCCTAAGGTAAGCCTTAAAATAAGGGGGGTAGACTTCTTTGCCAACCTTATTGTCTTGGACTCCCACGGAATTGTCATCATACTCGGAATGGACTGGTTAAGCAAGCATAATGGGGTAATCCAATGCGCTGAGAGAAGCGTGCAATTGACAAACGAACACGGTATTAGTGTCGAGTTTGAGTCAGCCCCGCAAGCGACCGAACGAGCAGATCTGAACCATGTTGAAGGGGTAGCATTGGACAACATTCCAGTGGTTCAGGAATTTTCGGATGTGTTCCCCGAAGAACTTCCAGGAATGCAACCTGACTGGGACATTGAGTTTGCCATAGATTTGGTACCTAGAACTGCACCCATAGCTAAGAGAGCATATAGGATGCCCGTCAACGAGTTAGTTGAACTCAAGAAGCAAATTCAAGAACAGTTGGAGAAGGGTTTTATCCGTTCAAGTTCGTTACCATGGGGAGCCCCGATACTCTTCGTGGACAAGAAGGACGGAACCCAAAGGATGTGCGTGGACTACAGGTCTCTTAACGAGGTAACAATCAAGAATAAATACCCTCTGCCCCGTATAGAGGACCTGTTCGATCAAATGAAAGGAGCCCAAGTGTTCTCCAAGATTGATCTTCGGTCGGGATATTTCCAGCTGAAGATTAAGCCCTCCGATATACCTAAGACAGCCTTTCGGACACGGTATGGTTCATATGAATATACCGTTATGTCTTTTGGATTGACGAATGCACCCGCATACTTCATGTACCTTATGAACAAGGTTTTCATGGAGTACTTGGACAAGTTCGTCGTGGTTTTCATCGACGACATTATGGTGTATTCAAAAAGTAAGGAGGAGCATGAAGAACATCTGAGATTGACCTTGCAAAAGTTGCGCGAACATCAGTTGTATGCCAAGCTTAACAAGTGTCAATTTTGGCTAAGGGAAATATCCTTCCTAGGCCACATCATCTCCAAGGAAGGGGTATCGGTTGATCCTGGAAAGGTGAGAGATGTTCTAAAGTGGGACCAACCGAGGAGCGTGAGGGATATTCGGAGTTTCCTTGGAATGGCAGGATACTATCGGCGCTTCATTAAAGACTTCTCTAAGATAGCAAAACCTATGACGGAGTTGCTAATAAAGGGAAAAGTCTTTCAATGGACACAAGCCTGTCAAGAAAGTTTTGAGGAACTCAAGAAAAGGCTAACCACAGCACCAGTTCTGGTATTGCCAGACGTAAGCAAGGGCTTTGACATATATTGTGACGCATCCAGGCAAGGGCTCGGGTGTGTACTCATGCAGAAAGGACAAGTGGTAGCCTATGCCTCACGACAATTAAAAAAGCACGAGCTTAACTATCCTACTCATGATTTGGAGTTAGCAGCAGTGGTGCATGCATTGAAGATTTGGAGATATTATATCCTTGGTCATCGATGTGAGATCTATATGGATCATAAAAGCCTCAAGTACATATTTACACAAACGGACTTGAATTTGAGGCAACGTCGATGGTTAGAACTCATCAAGGATTATGATGTAGGAATCAATTACCACCCCGGGAAGGCCAATGTGGTCGCTGACGCATTGAGCAGAAAGGGAGCATGCCACCAACTCACGGTTCGGGAGCTACCACCCGAACTACGTAAGGAGTTCGAACGGTTACACCTCGGATTCTTGAATAACATGGAAATGATAGAGATCCACTCCCCATTGGAACCAGAAATAAGAAAGGGACAAGCAACGGACGAGGGGATCAAGGAGATCAAGGAAAGAATCCGACAAGGGATAGAAAAGGATTTCAAGGAGGATGAAAAGGGTACGCTTTGGCTAGGAAAAAGGATTTGTGTGCCAAACATAAGACACCTTCGCGACATGATATTGAAGGAGGCACATGACTCACCCTATTCCATACATCCAGGGAGCACCAAAATGTACAAGGACTTGAAAACTTGCTATTGGTGGGATGATATGAAGAGGGATATAGCCGAATACGTTGTCCTATGCGACACATGCCAACGGGTAAAAGCCGAACATCAAAAACCCGCTGGATTGTGGCAACCCTTGAAAATACCTGAATGGAAATGGGAGGACATCAGTATGGACTTCATTGTCGGATTACCACGAACTCAGTCAGGATACGACTCCATCTGGGTCATTGTGGACCGGTTGACGAAGACCGCCCATTTTCTTCCGGTAAAGACAAGTTACAACATTACACAGCTGGCAGAATTGTACATGGAGCAGATCGTGTGCCGTCATGGAGTTCCAAAGAGGATAATCTCAGATCGAGGTTCTCAGTTTACCTCTAGATTCTAGAGGAAGTTGCAGAAAGCCATGGGTACACGACTGGATTTTAGCTCTGCCTACCACCCACAAACAGATGGACAAACCGAAAGGACGAACCAAATTTTGGAAGACATGTTGAGAGCTTGCGCCTTGAAACGTGGGCGTAGTTGGGATAGGAGTTTACCATATGTCGAGTTCTCCTATAACAACAACTATCAAGCTAGCTTGAAGATGTCGCCTTTCGAAGCCTTATATGGTAGACGGTGTAGAACGCCGCTGTTCTGGAACGAGACTGAAGAGAACTAGGTGTTTGGACCCGAAGTACTACAAGAAGCTGAAAAGCAAGTCCAAACGATACAGGAGAACTTAAAAGCTGCTCAGAACCGGAGTCCTGAGCTTGAGGGTGTGAGATGTCGAATGGCTAGAGTGCGAGGGTGCGTAAGAGGTGAACCCTTGCTAACGTTGTCTACCCGAGCCTTTTATAGTCCAAGGCTCGAGCGGCTTACAAGGTGGGCCCGGCACCCAACAGGTGGTCCCGGGGAGATTGCCTGCCATCTACCGTATTTGCAGTTACACCGGTAGTTGTCTCTGGCGAGGGCTTCTGAGTCTTCGTTCTGCCGTCCTGCCCTTGCCGCAAGCTAGTCGTAGTGGTTGATGATAGCAGGGGCGGCAAGGGATGTCTTGTCGCTGTGTTTATTGGCGGGCAAGCTCTGTGTGACACCCTCATCTCGGGTGTCAGCATATGTTCATGTTTTATGAAGAAGAAAAACATTTTAAGAAAAAAAGGAACAGAGACAAGTATCAAAAGGATGGCCAATAAAGCTCTCCGAGAACACCGAAACGCAACTTCCACGGCCAGCAGACCACGTGGCGCGTTCGGAGCTCATCCCCGAGAGATTGGGAGAGGTCCGACGCTAAACTAGGCTACGTGGCAGGCTCGGGGGTCACCTCCGCAATTGGAAAGAGGTCCGACCCTGTGGGACACGTGCTGCCCGCGGAGCTAGCCTCTGCGGAAGAAGCAAAGGCATTTTTCATAGGACACGTGTCAATCTCGGAGCTCATCTCAGAGAGAAGTCCGGGTCTATCGAACACGTGTCGCCACCGGAGCTTATCACCGGAAGGTCCGTCGCAAAACACGTGGCGTGCGCGGAGCTCGTCTCCGAAGAAGAGGGAGGTCTCGCTCATGACACGTGGCACAACCGGAGCTCGTCTCTGCGGGAGAAGAGATACCAGGCTCGGAAGGACACGTGGAGCTTCCGGAGCTCATTACCGCGGAGGTAACGAGTCTGAAGCGGTTCTTACGTGTAAAGATACCGGTGCGCAACGAAAACCGATCTAAACTCCATTATCCTTACCGAAGATAAGACGTCAGGATCTAACAAAGATCTGAATAAGACTCTTATTCGTGATCCAATCAGATTAGGACTCTTCTCTTCCCGATTATAAATAGAACCCGAAACCTCTGGTCGAAACTACGAACTTCTCTTTCAACTCCTGAGCCGACGACTTAGCACCCTAGCCCTAACTCGCCGAGCAAAACATCGCCGAAGCGCAACAAGGGAGATCATCGGAGAAGAACCGAGTGGTCTGAGGAGGACCTCGAAGTCAAGAAGAGCGTGAGTAGGACAAACTCAGGAAGCTGTCTACGACGAGCTGCAGCAACAAGGTTTTGAGAATCAAGGACAACCGGAACCGCAAGAACAAGGCAAGTGCTCCTTGACCATGTTGATCCTAATTTTGGGTAAAACTGTTTTGTTTTGCAAAAAGGTGTGTGTGTGCTGAGTCAAAACATGATGGGAAAACCCTTTTTATAGGAGTTTACTAGTTTTGATTAAACCATCCTTGACACCTGGGAAGTTTATGAGTCGGGTATGGTTTTCTTGTTTTATGCTTCACTGAGTCCATGGGATTGGGAAGCGAGATAGATGTGTCTAGCTAATTGCATTCGTATTGATAATAAGTAACTGATGAGGTTAATAAACATGGATCGGAGGGAGATCTAGGCAAGCCTGGGTTTGTGAATGAGGTAGTATGAGAGGGTGGTTTTGCTTGCCGCAGATCAAAGGACCGGTTCATGCATGCACATGCTAGGATAACAGTGCCACCACAAGGCCAAGTATGGGTGCGGCTTAGCTGAGTAATTAGGTAAGTTGCTAGGATGTTATGGACTATGGAAGGCGTGGGGAATGGGAGTCGAGTGAGGACTGCCCTGGGAACTGCATGGCACAAGAGGGGGCCCGTGGGTGGGAGAATTGGAGATTCTAGCCTGCCGGTGAAACCTTAGTGAGTCCATACATCTAGTAACCCCTTTGTAAAGGCTATTTTGTGATCTCTTGGCCATACACCGACGGTTGTGTACTGGTATAATGGAGGTTCTGCAGTCGCCGACGGGTGACGAAATCACAAACTTGTGGGTAAAGAGGTACAAACTCTGCAGAGTTATTAAAACTATCATGATAGCCGAGCTTACCGTTACGAGCACCTGGCTAAACTGCCATGATTAGATGGAATGGTTATTGGAATGGTTATTGGAATGGTTACGGGAATGGTTATTGGGAAGGTTCTTGGTTATGATTATTGGTTATGGTTCAATTTGGGACTGTTGAGTCCGGGAGATGAGATGGTTGCATGACTAATGGGCCATGACATGAGATTGGTCTCGGTGCGAGACGTGGTTGTTTTATGAGGTAAGATGGTAGCGAATACGAGGAGGTATTCGTGAGTATGAATAAAAGATTGGTTAATGTTCGGGTGGAACATGGAAAGCGATGGAGGTATGATGGTAATTTAATACATGCTGGGATTACATTCATCTAAAGTTAAGTTGCTGTTTTATCACGTTTTTATAAATCTGCTTTTCTGCAAATAAGCCTTTTATCACCTACCTTGTTTATGAGCTGCATATCATGTGTTATTCCCGCACTTGCTGAGTACATCATTGTGCTCAAACTTGCATTATTATTTCTCCATCAACAGCAAGAGAAGACTACTATAAAAACCGGGTAGAACATTATGGCGTGTGATCTGTTCTCAACCTTGCCTGTGGAGGGAATAGAGATGGAGCCACTTCTGCTTAGTTTTGCTTCCGCATTAGTTTTTTTTTTGCTTCCGCATTTTAAATAAGATTTCCGCTGCGTAGAAATAAGGACTTCCGCTGTGAGCATGAGTCCAAGACTCATGAGGAATTGTAATAAACTCTGTTATTCGTGGTAATATATAATCTGAATTCAGTTTGTGGAACGTATGTGTATGTGTGATAAACATCCTGGGCACACATATGCATTAGTTCTCGGTTCCGTGGTTTTCCACAGAATTGAGGGCGTCACAGATTGGTATCAGAGCCACGGGTTGACAGTAGGTTACACGCCTAGATAGAAACCTTGGGTTGATATTAGAATCACGGGTTAACAACAAGTTATACCCCTAAATAGAAGCTACGCGGACCAAAGGAAGCATCCTAGGATGAATAGCTTAGATTGGCCTTGAAACCACCTTGACATAAGAAACCATCTTTGAATAGGAGTTGAGTGGGCCCTTGTGATGATTATTTGTGAATATGTGCTTAGTGTGAGTTGTGGGGCGTCTCAACAACGTTGCCCATATCCACACGTAAGAAGAAAGAGGAGTGAAATGCTTCGGCACTTGATCACATCCTCATAAGGACTAATATATATAGTCCAAACTCCCCTTGATGCATATAGTTGAAAGGACCTATCTAATCTTCTAACCTTCTATTTTATTTCGTTCTCTCTCACAGATGGTGAGAGGAAACGCCAGCCGAAGGAAAGTCCAGGAAGATGACCACGAAGAAATTCCTGCTAACCCTGGAGCTGGCGAAAACAACCTAGAAAGGTTGATGGCCATGCAAAACCAGCTTATGCAAACCATGATCTAAACTTTGGGTCAGTTGCAGGCCAACCAACACCCCGTTCCGGCACCACCGCCACCACCACCGCCGGCTCATAACAGGTTGGGAGAGTTCATGAGGACTCGACCGCCCACCTTTGCTCAAGCAAACGATCCAATGGAGGCTGATGATTGGTTGAAATCCATGGAGAAGAAGCTCGCCATTGTTCAGTACAACGACCGAGAGAAGGTTCTCTTTGCGTCGCACCAACTGATGGGAGCAGTTGCTGACTGGTGGGATGCCTTGAGCAACGCCCATGCCAACCCGGAGACAATCACTTGGACTAAGTTCAAGGAAAGTTTCCGCTCCCACTACATCCCTGTTGGCGTAATGATGCTCAAGAGGCAGGAGATTGAAGGTCTCCGCCAAGGACAGAAGAGTGTGAATGAATATCTCAAAAAGTTCATACAACTGTCCCGGTATGCCCCCGAAGATGTCAACTCAGATCAGAGGAAGCAGTACCTGTTCATGAGAGGGTTGAACAATGAGATCCAAGTTCAGCTCCTCAACAATGACTACGTAAGCTTCCAGAAGCTGGTTGATAAGACTATTGTGGTGGAAAACAAGATCCGAGAGATCGAGCGCGAGTGCAAAAGGAAGATGCCATACCAGTCCCAAGGGAGCAACGTACGACCTAGGTACATGCCCCCTGCAACGCAGTATGGATCGACCGCTCCTACGTACCGCCCTAGTCAGCCACCACAGCAACGGCTCGTTGCACCAGCACCTCGTATGCCCATGCCTCCTGCACCCGGCCTAACAATGGCGCTCCTGTTCAAAATCCCCGCCCCAACGTACCTGCTGCCGTAGGCAACAGGGCATGCTTTGCATGCGGGGAAGTAGGCCACTTTGCTAACCAGTGCCCGAAGCGAGGCCCTGGACAGCAAGGTAACGTGCCCAAGCAGAACCAGCGACCAAACGGAGGGGACAACCAAGGAAACCGTGGACCGCAGAACTATGCTCGTGGCCACGTTAACCATGTCACTGCTGAGGAAGCACAACAGGCTGAGGACGTCGCAATTGGTATGTTCCTTGCCAACTCCAACCCAGCCACCATTTTATTTGATTCTGGAGCATCACATTCCTTCATATCATCCAAATATGTTGCCAAACATCATCTACCCGTATCCCACCTAGAATGTGCTATGTTAGTTAATTCTCTCGGAGGAGAAATGAGGACTAGTATAGTGTGTCCTAAGGTAAGCCTTAAAATAAGGGGGGTAGACTTCTTTGCCAACCTTATTGTCTTGGACTCCCACGGAATTGACATCATACTCGGAATGGACTGGTTAAGCAAGCATAATGGGGTAATCCAATGCGCTGAGAGAAGCGTGCAATTGACAAACGAACACGGTATTAGTGTCGAGTTTGAGTCAGCCCCGCAAGCGACCGAACGAGCAGATCTGAACCATGTTGAAGGGGTAGCATTGGACAACATTCCAGTGGTTCAGGAATTTTCGGATGTGTTCCCCGAAGAACTTCCAGGAATGCAACCTGACTGGGACATTGAGTTTGCCATAGATTTGGTACCTAGAACTGCACCCATAGCTAAGAGACCATATAGGATGCCCGTCAACGAGTTAGTTGAACTCAAGAAGCAAATTCAAGAACAGTTGGAGAAGGGTTTTATCCGTTCAAGTTCGTTACCATGGGGAGCCCCGATACTCTTCGTGGACAAGAAGGACGGAACCCAAAGGATGTGCGTGGACTACAGGTCTCTTAACGAGGTAACAATCAAGAATAAATACCCTCTGCCCCGTATAGAGGACCTGTTCGATCAAATGAAAGGAGCCCAAGTGTTCTCCAAGATTGATCTTCGGTCGGGATATTTCCAGCTGAAGATTAAGCCCTCCGATATACCTAAGACAGCCTTTCGGACACGGTATGGTTCATATGAATATACCGTTATGTCTTTTGGATTGACGAATGCACCCGCATACTTCATGTACCTTATGAACAAGGTTTTCATGGAGTACTTGGACAAGTTCGTCGTGGTTTTCATCGACGACATTATGGTGTATTCAAAAAGTAAGGAGGAGCATGAAGAACATCTGAGATTGACCTTGCAAAAGTTGCGCGAACATCAGTTGTATGCCAAGCTTAACAAGTGTCAATTTTGGCTAAGGGAAATATCCTTCCTAGGCCACATCATCTCCAAGGAAGGGGTATCGGTTGATCCTGGAAAGGTGAGAGATGTTCTAAAGTGGGACCAACCGAGGAGCGTGAGGGATATTCGGAGTTTCCTTGGAATGGCAGGATACTATCGGCGCTTCATTAAAGACTTCTCTAAGATAGCAAAACCTATGACGGAGTTGCTAATAAAGGGAAAAGTCTTTCAATGGACACAAGCCTGTCAAGAAAGTTTTGAGGAACTCAAGAAAAGGCTAACCACAGCACCAGTTCTGGTATTGCCAGACGTAAGCAAGGGCTTTGACATATATTGTGACGCATCCAGGCAAGGGCTCGGGTGTGTACTCATGCAGAAAGGACAAGTGGTAGCCTATGCCTCACGACAATTAAAAAAGCACGAGCTTAACTATCCTACTCATGATTTGGAGTTAGCAGCAGTGGTGCATGCATTGAAGATTTGGAGATATTATATCCTTGGTCATCGATGTGAGATCTATATGGATCATAAAAGCCTCAAGTACATATTTACACAAACGGACTTGAATTTGAGGCAACGTCGATGGTTAGAACTCATCAAGGATTATGATGTAGGAATCAATTACCACCCCGGGAAGGCCAATGTGGTCGCTGACGCATTGAGCAGAAAGGGAGCATGCCACCAACTCACGGTTCGGGAGCTACCACCCGAACTACGTAAGGAGTTCGAACGGTTACACCTCGGATTCTTGAATAAAATGGAAATGATAGAGATCCACTCCCCATTGGAACCAGAAATAAGAAAGGGACAAGCAACGGACGAGGGGATCAAGGAGATCAAGGAAAGAATCCGACAAGGGATAGAAAAGGATTTCAAGGAGGATGAAAAGGGTACGCTTTGGCTAGGAAAAAGGATTTGTGTGCCAAACATAAGACACCTTCGCGACATGATATTGAAGGAGGCACATGACTCACCCTATTCCATACATCCAGGGAGCACCAAAATGTACAAGGACTTGAAAACTTGCTATTGGTGGGATGATATGAAGAGGGATATAGCCGAATACGTTGTCCTATGCGACACATGCCAACGGGTAAAAGCCGAACATCAAAAACCCGCTGGATTGTGGCAACCCTTGAAAATACCTGAATGGAAATGGGAGGACATCAGTATGGACTTCATTGTCGGATTACCACGAACTCAGTCAGGATACGACTCCATCTGGGTCATTGTGGACCGGTTGACGAAGACCGCCCATTTTCTTCCGGTAAAGACAAGTTACAACATTACACAGCTGGCAGAATTGTACATGGAGCAGATCGTGTGCCGTCATGGAGTTCCAAAGAGGATAATCTCAGATCGAGGTTCTCAGTTTACCTCTAGATTCTAGAGGAAGTTGCAGAAAGCCATGGGTACACGACTGGATTTTAGCTCTGCCTACCACCCACAAACAGATGGACAAACCGAAAGGACGAACCAAATTTTGGAAGACATGTTGAGAGCTTGCGCCTTGAAACGTGGGCGTAGTTGGGATAGGAGTTTACCATATGTCGAGTTCTCCTATAACAACAACTATCAAGCTAGCTTGAAGATGTCGCCTTTCGAAGCCTTATATGGTAGACGGTGTAGAACGCCGCTGTTCTGGAACGAGACTGAAGAGAACTAGGTGTTTGGACCCGAAGTACTACAAGAAGCTGAAAAGCAAGTCCAAACGATACAGGAGAACTTAAAAGCTGCTCAGTCACGACAGAAAGGCTATGCGGACAATAGGCGTAGAAAGTTGACCTTTGAAGTTGGAGACTTCGTATACCTTAAGGTATCGCCTATCCGAGGCCAACGACGTTTTAACGTCAAAGGCAAACTAGCGCCTCGCTACATCGGACCATTTAAGATTTTGGACAAGCGAGGAGAAGTAGCCTATCAACTAGAGCTCCCAAACCACCTCTCCGACGTACATGACGTGTTTCATGTATCCCAGCTCAAGAAGTACTTGAGAATACCAGAGGAACAAGTGTCAATGGGAGAACTTAACCTTCAAGAGGACCTGACTTACGCAGAACACCCTGTCCGAATCTTGGATGTAAAGGAAAGGGTCACCCGAAACAAGGTGATTCGATGGTGCAAGGTACAATGGAGCCATCACACTGAAGCTGAAGCCACATGGGAGCGAGAAGAGGATATCAAGGCAGAATTTCCCCATCTATTTTCTACTAACGAATCTCGAGGACGAGATTCAATTTAAGGGGGGTAAATTTGTGACACCCTCATCTCGGGTGTCAGCATATGTTCATGTTTTATGAAGAAGAAAAACATTTTAAGAAAAAAAGGAACAGAGACAAGTATCAAAAGGATGGCCAATAAAGCTCTCCGAGAACACCGAAACGCAACTTCCACGGCCAGCAGACCACGTGGCGCATTCGGAGCTCATCCCCGAGAGATTGGGAGAGGTCCGACGCTAAACTAGGCTACGTGGCAGGCTCGGGGGTCACCTCCGCAATTGGAAAGAGGTCCGACCCTGTGGGACACGTGCTGCCCGCGGAGCTAGCCTCTGCGGAAGAAGCAAAGGCATCTTTCATAGGACACGTGTCAATCTCGGAGCTCATCTCAGAGAGAAGTCCGGGTCTATCGAACACGTGTCGCCACCGGAGCTTATCACCGGAAGGTCCGTCGCAAAACACGTGGCGTGCGCGGAGCTCGTCTCCGAAGAAGAGGGAGGTCTCGCTCGTGACACGTGACACAACCGGAGCTCGTCTCTGCGGGAGAAGAGATACCAGGCTCGGAAGGACACGTGGAGCTTCCGGAGCTCATTACCGCGGAGGTAACGAGTCTGAAGCAGTTCTTACGTGTAAAGATACCGGTGCGCAACGAAAACCGATCTAAACTCCACGATCCTTACCGAAGATAAGACGTCAGGATCTAACAAAGATCTAAATAAGACTCTTATTCGTGATCCAATCAGATTAGGACTCTTCTCTTCCCGATTATAAATAGAACCCAAAACCTCTGGCCGAAACTACGAACTTCTCTTTCAACTCCTGAGCCGACGACTTAGCACCCTAGCCCTAACTCGCCGAGCAAAACATCGCCGAAGCGCAACAAGGGAGATCATCGGAGAAGAACCGAGTGGTCTGAGGAGGACCTCGAAGTCAAGAAGAGCGTGAGCAGGACAAACTCAGGAAGCTGTCTACGACGAGCTGCAGCAACAAGGTTTTGAGAATCAAGGACAACCGGAACCGCAAGAACAAGGCAAGTGCTTCTTGACCATGTTGATCCTATGTTTTGGGTAAAACTGTTTTGTTTTGCAAAAAGGTGTGTGTGTGCTGAGTCAAAACATGATGGGAAAACCCTTTATATAGGAGTTTACTAGTTTTGATTAAACCATCCTTGACGCCTGGGAAGTTTATGAGTCGGGTATGGTTTTCTTGTTTTATGCTTCGCTGAGTCCATGGGATTGGGAAGCGAGATAGATGTGTCTAGCTAACTGCATTCGTGCTGATAATAAGTAACTGATGAGGTTAATAAACATGGATCGGAGGGAGATCTAGGCAAGCCTGGGTTTGTGAATGAGGTAGTATGAGAGGGTGGTTTTGCTTGCCGCAGATCTAAGGACCGGTTCATGCATGCACATGCTAGGATAACAGTGCCACCACAAGGCCAAGTATGGGTGCGGCTTAGCTGAGTAATTAGGTAAGTTGCTAGGATGTTATGGACTATGGAAGGCGCGGGGAATGGGAGTCGAGTGAGGACTGCCCTGGGAACTGCATGGCACAAGAGGGGGCCCGTGGGTGGGAGAATTGGAGATTCTAGCCTGCCGGTGAAACCTTAGTGAGTCCATACATCTAGTAACCCCTTTGTAAAGGCTATTTTGTGATCTCTTGGCCATACACCGACGGTTGTGTACTGGTATAATGGAGGTTCTGCAGTCACCAACGGGTGACGAAATCATAAACTTGTGGGTAAAGAGGTACAAACTCTGCAGAGTTATTAAAACTATCATGATAGCCGAGCTTACGGTTACGAGCACCTGGCTAAACTGCCATGATTAGATGGAATGGTTATTGGAATGGTTATTGGAATGGTTACGGGAATGGTTATTGGGAAGGTTCTTGGTTATGATTATTGGTTATGGTTCAATTTGGGACTGTTGAGTCCGAGAGATGAGATGGTTGCATGACTAATGGGTCATGACATGAGATTGGTCTCGGTGCGAGACGTGGTTGTTTTATGAGGTAAGATGGTAGCGAATACGAGGAGGTATTCGTGAGTATGAATAAAAGATTGGTTAATGTTCGGGTGGAACATGGAAAGCGATGGAGGTATGATGGTAATTTAATACATGCTGGGATTACATTCATCTAAAGTTAAGTTGCTGTTTTATCACGTTTTTATAAATCTGCTTTTCTGCAAATAAGCCTTTTATCACCTACCTTGTTTATGAGCTGCATATCATGTGTTATTCCCGCACTTGCTGAGTACATCATTGTGCTCAAACTTGCATTATTATTTCTCCATCAACAGCAAGAGAAGACTACTATAAAAACCGGGTAGAACATTATGGCGTGTGATCTGTTCTCAACCTTGCCTGTGGAGGGAATAGAGATGGAGCCACTTCTGCTTAGTTTTGCTTCCGCATTAGTTTTTTTTTGCTTCCGCATTTTAAATAAGATTTCCGCTGCGTAGAAATAAGGACTTCCGCTGTGAGCATGAGTCCAAGACTCATGAGGAATTGTAATAAACTCTGTTATTCGTGGTAATATATAATCTGAATTCAGTTTGTGGAACGTATGTGTATGTGTGATAAACATCCTGGGCACACATATGCATTAGTTCTCGGTTCCGTGGTTTTCCACAGAATTGAGGGCGTCACACTCTGACACGGTGCGCCAGTCTGCGATGTGACTGGGCGCAACGGCACATGACAGAGGCGTGCTCCGCGTCTCCGCGTCTTGGGAAGGCGCGGGTCTTAAATACCTTGTACGGGCAAGGTATGACGTGTCTTTACTGTTGCTGCCTACCGCATGGGGGCAGGCAGCGCCGCTCTGCTGGCCACGTGGCGGGTCCGGAGCTCTCCTCTGAGGAGAGGGAGGTCCGGCCCCGCGGGACACGTGGAGCCTTCGGAGCTCTCCCCTCGGAGGGGGGTCCGGATGCTGCTGGCCACGTGGTGAGCCCGGAGCTCTCCTCTGAGGAGAGGGAGGTCCGGCCCCGCAGGACACGTGAAGCCTCCGGAGCTCTCCCTGCGGAGGGGGGAGGTCCGGCTCAGTTGGCCACGTGGCGGGTTCGGAGCTCTCCTCTGAGGAGAGGAAGGTTCGACCCCGCTGGACACATGGCGCCTTCGGAGCTCTTCCTGCGGAGAAGAGCGAGGTCCTTAGACATTTTCTCCTATGCGCGGGGACCCCGTATTGAGGGTACCGACACACTTTATTTTTTTAACTTATGTTTTCAGGTGAAAGAATTTAAATATAAAAATACAGTCATCATAGTATAGAGATCATATGGTTTACGAGTGATTTTTGAACGATTGCAACAGTAGCTGTTTATGTATATATGAATTTACTCATTTTTAGAGGACAATGTTTTTACCTTACAAAATCCTACGAATCCGAGGGCGGGCCCAGTCGCGGCCTCGGCGATCCCGCGTTCCTCGTCGGGCCCAGCGCACCGAGCTAGTATCAAAGAAAGAAGCACGTGCTCCGTTACAACGCCCGAGACTCGCAGGGGTGTAGGGTTTTTAGCTCCGTCTCCGACCTCCTCTTCTCCCCCTCTCCGTCTCCGACCTCCTCTTCTCCCCCTCTATTCCGTCACCGCGTCGGGAACGGCGGCCGGAAAACGGGAAAAAAAAAAGAGAGAGAGAGAGAGATTACCACACCAGCCCCCCCCCCCCCCCCCCCTTGCTATCGATCGAGCCCGCGAGCCTCGATCCGAAGGGATTCCCGCGGAACTCGCTTCTAATTGCTCGCCTGCCCGATCTCGGCGTACCGTTCAGGCGCAGCTCGGTCGCGGAACCATGGGGACGGCGGAGGTGTCGACCGCGGCGGCGCCCGAGGGGGCGCTGCATAGGAGGATCGAGTTCCACATCGCCCGGAGGCCGCACGCGTCGGTGGCGTCGGGGGGAGGCGGGTTCCGGACGGAGACGCTGAACCCTGACGCCGCGGGTAAGGCTGGTGCCGTGGCAGTGGGGAGCAGCGAGCGTGAGGCGAGGAGGCCGGAGATGGGGGGTGCCGGCGGGACGGATCCGGAGCTCAGCGTCGCCAGGATCTACCTCGGGAGAATCGTGAGTGCTATTCCGTGCGGTTCAATCGCGAGCTGGTTTGCTGTCTTTTATGGAGCCCGGGCTGTTAAAGCTGTGTTTTGGTAGGGTTTTAGGGCGGTTGAGCAGCGGTATGTCCTGTTTGGCCACTGGAAATGTCGATATGTGGGATTATCAGATTAAAATCAGCTTTGATTTTACTTATTATTGAAATTTGCTTGTTATCTTCTCATCCTGGCCGTCTCGTGAGATTTTAGTCTGATGGCAACTCTCTGTTCTAACTGTGGCTCGATGGTGTATTGCAGGGTGCTGGTTTGCGAAATCTCGGGAACACCTGCTACCTCAACTCGGTTCTGCAATGCCTGACATACACAGAGCCGTTTGCAGCCTATTTGCAGAGCGGGAAGCATAAGTCCTCATGTAAGTGTTGTTGTTCCTGTCATCTGCCCGGTTAAAATGCTGTACCATATGACAATATTACATCTGAGCTTGTGAATTCCAGAAGTAGTGGTATTTGAACTGAAAATTTTATGCGGCTGAACGCAAAGCTTTGCATATTAATTAATACTCCTGTATTTCCGTATCTGAAGCTTTTAGTTTTTTTTTCTCGCTTTGTGTATGTAACTGGACTAACGGTTAAAATAGGATCACTTGAGTTGTAATAGATCAGGACTCTTGTAAGGGGGCTATATAAAGAAGCCAAACACCCCAGTTTTATTGAGATCAATAAGGAAAATACTTCTCCACCTCAAACCCTAGCCGCCACCCCTCTCCCCCTCTCTTGAAGCCGCCTCCTCCTACCAGCCCTAGCCTCTAGGTGTGATCTGCAATTGCAGATCAGTTTGTCTCTGGACATCAGCAACTCCCGTGTAGCTTCTGTGCTGCACGTAAGCAAGCAGCTGCAACCAGGCAGGTTGCATGTGAAGCTATTCTTCTCTTCACGTGAGGAGATTGCATCTGTTCACCACGTGATCTGCTACAGTATACTCCTTGCTGGACGTGAGCTCTATCCAAGTGCAACTCCACTGCTGCTTCAGTTATTCACGTGAGAAACTAGCAGCACCCAGGTACATAGCTGTGTAGCCTCTGTACTTCTCCAGCTAGAAGATCAGAGGCAGTTCTGGTGTTTTTGGACGCCGGTTTTCCAACATCACTTACCTCTATACCTAACGGTTTCATCCATTATTCGCATGGGATTTGAACCTGCATTCTCTTTTTATTTTCTCTCGCTGTAAAAGGATATTCAGTACTGAAAGCCTCCACACAATGTGGGGTTTAGGGAAGGGAATTTCTAGGCAGCCTTCCTCTTGCTTAATTTGCAAGGAGGCTGATTCAAACTCGGGACCTTCAGGGCACAAGTGGAGCGACTCTACCACCGTGCCAGCTCCGTCCTTCATTTTTTTTCTATAATGCAAACTAGTGCAAATGCATAATAAGATTTGCTGATTTGTAAATCAAAATAACCGTGCCACTGGGCTGCTGGCTTATTTTGATGTATTCCTCTGTAGGGATTATGGAGTAGCAATGATGCGAGTAATATATATGCATGCCATCAACTCTTATGAGATCTAAAAATGTGTTTGCTTAATGATCCTGGTAATTAAGCATCGAGCTAGTTGTTTATTTTCCACCACAAAATATTTTTCTTATTGTCATGACTGACTCTTTTTCTCCCCCATTAAGGCCGTACTGCTGGTTTTTGTGCACTGTGTGCTCTTCAGAATCATGTCAAGACTGCTCTTCAATCAACTGGAAAAATTGTAACACCATCACAAATTGTCAAGAACTTGCGCTGTATCCTTTTATCTGCTCGCTACTGAGATGTTTCTTCCCATTCTAACTTTGTAAACTATTCTTTGTTTTTTGAAATTTTGTGAACCCTTTCACCTATTTTCTATCCCATGGTCATGATGGGATCCTTGACTGCAAATTAGGCATTTCTCGTAGTTTCCGCAATTCAAGGCAAGAAGATGCACATGAATTAATGGTTAACTTGCTTGAATCCATGCACAAGTGTTGTTTACCTTCTGGGGTACCAAGTGAGTCTCAAAGTGCTTATGACAAAAGCTTAGTCCACAAGATTTTTGGCGGTCGTCTTAGAAGTCAGGTCTGCTCTGAGCATTGTTTTATTTACAATGAGACTATAATAAGAGACCTGATTTGTATAGTCATCACAGCCTGGTCACACAAATGTGCTTGCAGGTGCAATGCACTCGGTGCTCCCATTGTTCTAACACATTTGATCCTTTCTTGGATCTCAGTCTTGATATTGCCAAAGCCACAACTTTGGTGCGGGCACTTCAAAATTTCACCGAGGAAGAGCTATTGGATGGTGGAGAAAAGCAATACCAGTGTGAACACTGCGGGCAGAAAGTTGTGGCTAAGAAGAGGTTTACAATTGACAAGGCTCCAAATATTTTGACGATTCATCTCAAGCGCTTTAACCCTTTCAACCCTCGGCAAAAGATTGACAAGAAAGTAGACTTTCAACCAACTGTTGACTTGAAACCGTTTGTTAGTGATTCTAAGGTTAGTAACATGTGAAATTCTTGACATACCCTGGATACTTTCAATTAGTTTCTCCTAATAATGTTGTTCATGAGCATGCTCAAAGTTCTTCTCTTAATTCTTCATGGGGATTATTTGTGCAGGGTGCAGATTTAAAATACTGCCTTTATGGTGTTTTAGTCCATGTTGGTTGGAACACTCAATCTGGTCACTATTATTGCTTCGTTCGTACATCCAGTGGAATGTGGCACAATCTTGATGATAATCAGGTCTAGTGTTGGTGTTACTTTCAGTGAATCTTTACTCGTTCATTTTCATTTGGCAATGCTACTTCTAACTCTTGCTTGCAACTCATTTAGTATCTATATCATAAAAAATTCCTAAACGACCTGTTTCTTTTTCAATAAAATTGTTCATGTTCTGTGGTGTATGCTGTACCATTACACGTCGTGGAATCATGAAGTCTAGCTTTCTTCATGCTGATTCTTCGGCATCAACTGCAGGTACGCCAAGTTCGTGAGGCAGATGTATTGAGGCAGAAGGCTTATATGTTATTTTATGTACGTGACAGTGTTGGAAACTCAATGTCGCGCATAGATAATGCTACTTCTAATGGGACAGTAAAGAAAACCCCTGAAAAGATCTCATGTCTGAATGGACTGCTAAGCGAAAATGAAAAGAGGATTCAAAACATAAGCAATAGTATTTTCGCCAAAACTTCAATAGACTGTTCAAAACATGATGTAAGGACTGAAGGAGTTGCAGCCTCTCAAAACAATGGCCTGCCTTCAGTGCAGAAAGCTCTTTCACCTCAGAACAATAGTGCTACCTTGCCCACAAAATCAATTCAATCTGCTGCAACTGAAGAGGGGTCATGTTCCCCATACCAACCTTCATTGCTTCTCAATTCTAGTGGTAAACAGTCAATTACTGAGAGGTCTTCACGGGAACTACCACCAAAGGTTGATAAAATGACTTATGTTTCCTCTCCTGTAGTAAATGGTGCTGCTAAATTGTTTGAGTCAGATAAGAAGACTTCTCTGCCACAAACAATTATATTTTCCAAGCCAGTTGCCCACGGAAATGGCATTGAGACAGAGTCTACTACGCAGACTTCATCAAACAAGGTTTGATTTATGATGTTCATTGTATGTTTTCTGTAATATTGGATAGTCTGTAGGTTATTCATTTCCATATAACATAAAAGGGTGCTGTTGTTTCCTATGGTGTCATGCCTATCAATGGATGTTTAACATCCCATGATGATATAAAGGATTTGCGAGAATCTCTGGGACGATCTAATGAGACCACTATGGCACTTGTTATGACTAAGGTGTGTCATCCCCTGCCCGGCTGCCCCCATCCTTATGTTACTTTGTTGCGGTTAATTAAAGCATAAGTAATTAGTTTTAAGAAACATGATGTGATATTTAGTAAACTTGTTGCGATAACCTTATGCAGCATAACAGTGCGCCAGAATTTTCACAAGTTGATAGTGGAAAACAGATCTACTCTGGACATTCTGTGCAGGTCGTTATGGCCAGTTCATGCAATGGCCGTATGGCTAAAAAGGTGAATCTGAAGCCAACGAAGTTTGTGAGGTATCCTGTTGTGAACATGTGGTTAGTATCCAGACAACTTTTGGTGGCTTCACTGAAGCTGGGGAAGAAAATGAAACACAAGAGAACTAGAAGACGCCCTGTAGCTTGCAAGACAATGCCAAATATTGCTTGTTTAGGTGACAGTATGAATGAGCAGTTGACGTCAACATCGGCCACTGCACCATCTGAAACTTTAGAACATATTTCCAGATGGCAGAAACATGCACATGCTAGAAGTCCCAAGGATGATATCCGGCCATCTGAAAACAGGCAGAAGGTTGCTGGAGTCTGTTCTGGTGCTGGTACAAGTGGAACTACTAATAGTGCCGACTTTCTGAAGTTGGATTCAAGCTCTTCCGAGGATCAGACACAATCAAAGAAAAATGCAGATGCTAAATTGGGAGTCTCCAGAACTGTCAGTATTCATGCAACAGACTTGATGGAAGCCACTGGTTAGCACATATCTTTGCAGATTCGCAACTTGTGCTAGAGATGAAATGTACTGTTGTGCCGTCAATTTTAACCTGCGTTATTGTTTCCTTGCTTTTCAGTTCCATGCTGGGATGACATTGAGGTGCCAAGTACCAAGATTGCAGGGCCACAACTTTCCAAAAGGAGCATTGGTTACGTCTTAGATGAGTGGTGAGTTTCATCTGCATTCTATTCATAACTTTTTGTGTCACGCTTCTTGCATTCACGCTGCATGTTTTCTTCCCAAATTTGTAGTTGACTTGGGGCAAAACCACCTTTAGAATTGCCTGACTGAACCTATGTTAACTTGACCTCTGTCCAGGGACGAGGAGTATGACCGTGGAAAGATGAAGAAAGTCCGGACACCAAAGGACGATTTTGATGGGTCAAACCCCTTCCAGGACGAGGCGAACTACGTATTGCAGCAGAAGGTGAAACAAAAATCATACCAAGGCAAACCTTGGAACAAGCCTAACAGATCACACGAGTTGAGAGTATGACACCCCCCAAGAAGCATGGATGTTGTTGTGCCACCCTATTTATGGAGAAATCATTCATTGTTTCTATGTTAGTATGTTCTTTAGCAGTCTATAGAATTCCATTCATTGTACTTAGTTGTGAAAGACACCGAAGTGAGATTATTTGCTATGATTTAGCCATTTTTCGTAGTGCTTCCATTTGTTGTTCCTTGAATAATAATAGTAATTATATGATGATGAGTGGTACTTTCCTCGGTTTCTTTTTATTTGATGCTAGAATGTCCATGTAGACATGCCGTCACTTTGATGCAATGCTGGAATCCACCGATGCAGAATGTGAATGATTCTTGCAGCAGAGCGATGTTGCGATCCTACCTCCCGTTGGTTTTGATAGGTCCATGCGAGTTAATGTGCCGCGCATGGCATGGTGATAGCTCGCTCCCAACACTAGATCTTTGGGTGGCCATGTCAACTCTGGACAACGTAGAATCCTCGCGCATTCATGGACACGACGACCGTGAGAGGTCAGATCACCATCCGACGACGCCGGATCCATCGGCCGCCATATGATCAGTGCACGGGAGAGCAAGACTGGAAAAAAAAAAAAGAAAACGCATGCGATGTTCGAAGCGGTCTATCCGAGGGGGTGCGACCGATGGGTGGTCAGGTCAGTGCACGTGATGCGTCGTGTGTGTCCCTGATGCCGGAAAGCGTTGCGGTCGACGACGTCTCGATCCGGTCAGTGGCGAGCAACCATCGGCGATCAGGAGCTTCGAAATGCGAAACGCGAGGAGACTGATCAAACCCCGGCTTGTTAATTATTTGCGGCTACCTTGTACCCTGCACTGAACCTGAACAATTCTGCCGTAGCCGTTGCTGCTCGTGCTCGACCCCCTCCAAGAATTCAGACAAATCCATCTTTTTTTAAAAAAATCGACTGCACGTATCCTAAAATGACCATGTTTTTTTACCGGACGAGCATTTTCCATGGTCCACCTCTCCGGCTACCGCCACCGGGGCGGCAATCTGTGTGGAGCTTTGGTTGAAGAAACTGCACCGTTGAATGGATGCAGGTAAGCTCCGTATTTAAGAATGCTGGCCTCTCTCGGCATACTTCAGTGAGGTTCACTGATCAGCAGAGCCAAGAGCGTCGTGATCTTACGGAGAGGCGTACGGCGCCGAGCCTGTGTTAGTTAGGTATGTACAGTGCCGTAGCTTTTCGAGGCGAGCGTCCTTACTGCCGACCTACGTTGTTCTCGGTAAGACGTACTACGAGTATTTATCGACCTAATTGTATAGTACGTGTACGTCCCAGTTGGATTGCTTAGGTGTTACAGCTGACTGTCACGTACTACCAAAGTGTTGTCGGGTTTGAAGCCGAATTCTTAACGTTAGATAATAAATTGAATTCAAAAAAATTATTAACAAATTATTTGAACTAAAATTTTTATCCTAATGATAAGAATTTAAAAAGATTAACCTGTACTGTACCACACGTTGGAATATACGAGAGCGTTTCAAATTTCTACCCTGAGGGTAATAAATCCACCGGCGTTAGTGTTCATGACACCCATTTAATTCTCAAGCACAAATAAATAAGAGGCATTTACGAAACTGACCCTGTTTTAATTTCTAACCGCATGTTTGATCCTCTTTTTTAGTGTTTGTGCATATGACCCTATTTTTTCAAAATGAACAAATGGATTGACTCTACTCCGTCTAAACTATTTAACGGTGTTAAGTTCACGGCAAAAAGACATCTTTACCCCTTGCACCGTTGCCCCTACTTTTCTGTGTAATACCCTACATTATACACCAATATTTCAACTAATTCATATTATTATAGCAAAATTTCAGAAACAATTTAAACACATACTATTTATGTACATAGGGGTATTTTGGTCTTTTTCTATGATTTTCGTATTTTTTATTAATCCAAATTAGATGGAGCTAACAGAAGGTCAAAACAGGGTCAAACGGTTGCTTCAACTTTAAAAAACAGGGTTAATATTGTGCAAACCCTAAAAAGAAGGGCAAAAATACAATTGGACTTTAAAAATACAAGTCGCTTGTGTATGTCCAATGAACCACCAGTCCACGAAACAGTCAACAGCCCAACCACACTACTACTGGGCCGGCAGCCCAACATCTCCATCGTCTCACGGACGCGCGCGAGCGGTGTCCAACTGGCCCCGGTTAACCTCTCCGCGTCCAACATGTCACGACTCACGACCAGTCCGCACCGAACAGTCCCCGATTCCCCTTTCCCCCGTCGTCGCGTTGCCTTCCTATTCCTCCTCCGCTCCCGATCCGGCCAGCCTCGCCGAACCCTAACCCTAGCTCGCCATGGCCGGCCCCAGCCGATGCCGATCCTCCACCGCCGCCGGCGCCACCAGGTCCGTCGTCCTCCGCCTCGACGACCTGGCGCTGCCGCCGCGGTACCTCACGGTCCCGTCCCGCCTCCCCGTCTCCGACCTCCTCGGCTCGCTCCCGCTGCCCTCCTCGTCCTACTACCTCACCTCCGACGGCCGCCCGCTGCCGGCCTCCTCGACGGTGTCCGCCCTCCCGCCGTCCGGCTCCGTCCAGCTCCGCGTCCGCGCGCTCCGCGGCGGGGGCGGCGACGGCGGGGCCACGGGCGCCGAGTCCCGCGACTGCTACCTCTCCATGTACCTCGCGAAGAAGCCGGACAAGGCCGATCCCAACGAGGCCCGACTCTCGCGCTTCACCTGCTGCGCGCTCTCCGGGGAGCCCCTCGCCGCGCCCGCCGTGTCCGACCGCCTCGGGAACCTCTTCAACAAGGAGGCACTCGTCGAGGCGCTGCTCCACAAGCGCCTACCCAAGGCGCTGGCGCACATCCGTGGCCTCAAGGACATGATCCCCATCCACCTGCACCCCAAGCCCGACGCTGCCGCGGCAGAGGTCAGGTTCCAGTGCCCGATCACGGGGCTCGACTTCAACGGGAAGTACCAGTTCCTCGCGCTCCGTGGGTGCGGCCACGTGCTGAGCGTGAAGGCACTCAAGGAGGTGAAGACGTCCGCTTGCCTAGTCTGCCACAAGGGCTTTGAGGAGGCCGACAAGATGCCGATCAATGGCACCGAGGAGGAGGTGGCGGTGTTGAGGAAGAGGATGGAGGAGGAGAGGGGAAAGGTGAAGGAGAAGAAGGACAGGAAGGTGGGAAATGGCCTCAGTGGGAGTAAGCATGCTGCTGCTGCTGTTGAAGCAGGGGCCGAGAAGTTCGAGAATGGGAAGAAGGGCGAGGCTGCGGCAGCCAAGCGGTTCAAGGCTGCAGATCACGCACCAGCCTATGCCAACAAGGAAGTGTATGCATCAATTTTCACTTCCTCCAGGAAGTCAGATTTCAAGGAGACGTACTCGTGCCGATCGCTTCCGCTCGGAAGGAACTGAACTGCTGTGATGCTTTAAGAGAGTTTGTATGGAGGTTAACCTCTTGCACTGATTTGCTTTTTATCCATGCTTGCTCACAAACTAAGTGTCGTTTTTGTTGGTGGTGTTACTTATGTTGGGTTCGTGATGTGGAGACAGCGGAGCTCTGTATTCCCCCTGTTAGAGCAGCGCATCTGAATGATCTGTGAAATATGCCATTGTTGATACTTGTTGCAGTTTTTGGGGATGAAATTGTAACTTAATGTGAGCTATTAAGGGGCTCCCAGAAGAAAAAAAATGTACACTGGAATAAGGAGTGTCATTGTTGCAACTTCTACAGTAAAGTTATAGTTGGTTGAAAAGTATCTGCAAACTTATGCCAGGCATCGTTTTAGATTGTACTCCAAACTTTTTTCTTGGCGTTAGGTTAGGTGTTGTTCAGTTTTCAGCCAATAATTACCTCCATTGTTTTTGCTATTCATCTTGTGAGAGGAGTGATCCTGAGCAGAATTGTATCTTTTGATAATTATAGTTCATCTTCAAGGTTATCGACTCTTTCATTTGTTACTTTTGAAAGTTGAGGGCTCCTAGCCAGCTAGGAGTTGATCATGAGTTGACGTGTTGAGCCTAGAAGGGATTATGCTCCTCTGTTATTGTCACTGCTGTTAGCTAAATGACACCGTCTAGCTGGTGCTATCTGCTATCGACGTTTGTGCGGATATGGCATAAGGGTGACGGACCATTAGTGATGACATGTCTCATCTCCTTCCTATTGATTACTCCCTTTGGTTTTATAACATTGATATTAGTTAGTGTAAACTAACATCAATAAAGTAAAGTCGGAAGGAGTAGATGTTTGATGAAATCACGATACCAAGGTGTGTGTCTCCTGCATAATTATGTGGTCATAATAGTAATAGCTCGATACTTGGTTATAGTCCTACAGAGCGAAAGGAGTGCATGTTTTTCAAAAGTGGGGGTTTACAGGTGGAAGATGTGACATGGTAGAGCCATGATGGAAATTTGTGTAATGCTATGGTTGTTATTGCTGGCAAAGCCACTTGCAGAATTTGTCATCAAGAGTGGATGCATAACAAGGTTTTTCTTTTGAAACCGTCATAGTTGGATCCTAGTTTTGACTATAAAAGCAATAAAATTCATTAGATGAGGTGAAAATTACAAACTTAGATCTTTTCTTACTCTTCTTGAAATGAATGTTACCATACCAATTACACCTACTCTCTTGTGTGTAGGAAAGACCGTGCGTTTCATCACCTAAATATCTACTCTGCCCACAGTTCACATAAAATTGCGATGTCATAGCTACCTTTCATTCTCATCGCTATACCGTGCATCCCATCCTTATAAAGTATAACTAATCCTCTACTCCTTACAATTTAGATCTAGGTTTCAAAATCTTTTGGGATATATGGAATCTAAAACTTCGCAACAACTGAGTAAACTAGTAAGAAAGAAGGAACTATTTTAGCAACAATTAAATACATACTGGAAGCGACTAAATAATGACATGTTCTCCAGAGTAGATCTCCAAAACTACAATCAGATCAATATCGTGAAAAATCATATTTTTACAAAACAAGTTTTCTATTTTCAAACAAGTCCGATACTAGTAAATCTATGTGCAGTGTGGCTGGTTTTTTATTCTCGGACAGTTTGGCAGACTTGTAGGTGTAGATCGCAAAACCGGTACTCCCCTGCTCTCTTCCTGGGCACTGGGCCACTGGCCCTGGCCGTTACCACTTACCACTGCTTCATCTCCTGTCTCGTGCAGAGAGAGAAACAGAGGCAACGCCCCCCGCCCTCCTCCCAAGCCCACCAAACCCTAGCCTACTCATAGTCGGCGGAGGGAGAGGTGGAAGGAGAGCTTGCCGGCGGCAGTGAAGGAGCGGCGCTGTCTTCTCGCTCCTTGAGTGCCCGATCTCGGCTTGCGCGTAGCAGCTGCTGCGGCGGCGGCGACGTGATGAGCAGCCTCGTGGAGCGGCTGCGCGTGCGGTCGGAGAGGCGGCCGCTTTACACGCTTGACGAATCCGATGAAGACCTCCCGCCTCGTGACGGGGCAGGGAAGGGGAAGGATCGGCAGACCGACGTGCCTGTCGAGCGGATCGAGCGGGAGGACGCGGTAGGGCCGACTAATTGCTCATCTGTGCTGTTTGCTGCAATTTTGCTCAGGCTAGCTGGTAGTTAGTGTTTTGGGGGAATTGGGGCCTTTATTGCTAGGGTTGCTGGTGAGGAATTGGAGATTAGGTCGCTGATGCTCACCTATGTCAAAGTTGAGGATTTAGTTTTGCAATCCGGTGTTGGAAGGGGGCATTCAGGTAGCCTGGGTGCCTGACTGTTGCGGAATTGTTTCTAGGAGTTTTGTTTTTTAGATGTCATTGCTTGATGCCTTTAAGACTGGAATCGTGAAATTAGCCTCCCACTTTTGTTTGGCTGATTTTTGCATCGATGCTGCTGGTTTGGGTACTTAGCATGATGATTGATGAGATTAGGTTAACATAAGCCAACTTGTTGAAACCTGTGCATTCTGAGGACTTAAGGATCTGTGGGTTTAAGACTCTTGCATTGGTTGGTTCTCTGCCAATGAACTTGAACTTAAATTGATGTTTATAGATATGACACAAGAGTTGCTAAACCGTCGTGATGTAACAGTTGATGTATCACATTCTTCCATGACATGAAGATATGCTAATATTTTCAGTAATCAGTATATAATAGGTGGTCTTTGCGTTCTGTAAAGACTATTCATGAAATCACCACATGAGGAGACATTCTCTTTTGGTCCTTGCATATCTTTAATACGTACTTGTATTGATCAATTGTCGGTTTACAAATCATTTTTGGAATTTGAGATATCTTGGTAAAAGCCAAACCTTATTCTGATCTATACGGTGGGAATCTATATGTTTGTGGTGCGCTATACTGACTTCCTAATTCCCTTTAGTCCATGCAATTCATACTTCTGAATTTCATTTTTTTCTGTTTATGCTACCCTGTTGTTTTAAATATGTTCATCCTTACTTATTTTGTATGTGCAGAAAGAAGATACCTGCCAGCGATGTGGAAAAAATGATAATCTAGTGTCTTGTTCAACATGCACGTACGCATTTCACCGAAAATGCTTGATTCCTTGCTTAAATGTTGAACCTGATAAATGGAACTGCCCTGAATGTGTATGCCACTTCTCGAGTACTTGTTCACCTAATGATTCCTACTGCTGGTATACCAAATCACATAATTTATCATTTTCAGGTAAGTCCACTGACAGAGATGGAGAAGATTCTAGATTGTGAAATGCAAACTGTTACTTCTGAAGATACTAATTCCTCAGAGTCTGGTTCAAAGAAGATCAAGCAGTATCTTATAAAATGGAAAGGCTTATCACACATTCACTGCTCTTGGTAGTTACTCTCACTGCATAGTTATTTTTCCTTCTATTTGTTAACTATTAACCATCCTCCCTTTGCAACCAGGATCTCAGAAAAGGAATATTTAGAAGCTGCCAAGATACACCCTCGGTTGAAAACTAGGTTGAACAACTTCCATAGGCAAATGGATTTGATGGATAAATCTGATGATGACTGTGTTGCAATTAGACCGGAATGGACAACTGTTGATAGGATCCTTGCTAGCAGGTAAATAGCATTACTTGACAACAGACAACTGTTGATAGGATTCTTGGTAGCATGGTGCTTAACTATTTATATTATATAGTGAGTGGTTGTACTAAAAACACTACTATGAATTTTCTGTTAGATAGTGACTCATGTTATTATTGTGATTAAATAACCTGGTACTCAAGCCAATTTTTGTTTAATTACTTAATTTGGTATGCATGTACTTCTGTTTAAGTAACTTAACTGGGTCATGTGTGTCGCTATTGTTATTGTGAATGGCTCTTATTCTGTTCTGGCTCTTGGAGTAAGTCAGTCCAGTCATGAACTCTTGTTTGCAACGGATACTGTAAAATTCATTCCATATTCTAGAACGAAACAACTCCGCCTATGTTGTAATGACATAGCCGGTCCCAAGCCTGGGTAAAGGAGGAGGGGTTGTGATAGGCTTGGCGAGCCAACAACTACACTTAGCCATTCTCATGGAAATGAAACCCAATAGAAATTATATAATTACTGGGTTTTATGTCTACCCGTCCCCAACATGCTTGGGATAAAGGCTTGGTTGTTGTTGTTGTATTATAGAACGAAACAATAGTACCAAAGTACTCACGATAAATATAATATTGTTGAAATGTTGCTTCACACTGCTAATTTGCTGTGTCATGATAGCCTCACCCATTTAGATGCCCATTCATTTTCTTATTTACATATACCTATCAGTTTCCATTTAGTACAAGTGCACAACTCGGCTAACCTCTCGATAATTTCAACATTATCTATTGAACAGAAAAAGCTCCACTGGTGAACGGGAGTACTACGTGAAATGGAAGGAGCTATCATACGAAGAATGTACTTGGGAATGCGAGTCCGACATCTCTGCTTTCCGAACTGAGATTGAACGTTTTAATGAGATTCAGTCCAGGCGGAAGAACTCTGGTGACAACAGCAAGAGTGTCATTCGCGAGGCTCGAAAATTCAAGGAGACCCCTAAGTTTCTTTCTGGTGGTATGTGGCTATTAAATCACTATTATACCTATATTAATTTCCAGTTGACTGTACATGCCATGGATCTGTTGTTCCCTGAATGCTGCTTTGGTGGTCATTGAAGGCACTTTACATCCCTATCAGCTTGAAGGATTAAACTTTCTACGCTATTCTTGGCATCATAACAGGCCTGTAATCCTTGGTGATGAGATGGGTCTTGGTAATAAATGCTTGTGTTCTAAAGTACATTTTTTTATCAATTTATTTTTTAATACTCTTTGAGCTAACGATTACATATTGCAGGTAAAACAATACAAAGCATTGCTTTTCTTGCCTCTCTGTTTGAAGACAAGTTTGGTCCACATCTTGTTGTTGCTCCCCTGTCAACCTTACGAAATTGGGAGCGTGAATTTGCAACTTGGGCACCTCAAATGAATGTTGTATGTGGATCAAACTAATTTGATATCCATGCTGTACTCAATGCTGGCAGATTTACATCTTAAATAATTCTTCCCTTGTTCACAGGTTATGTATTTTGGATCCGCCGCTTCTCGTGATAATATTAGAAACTATGAATTTTACTACCCCAAAGATAAATCTAAGAAGCTTAAGAAAAAGAAATCATCTCCATCTCATGAAGAAAAGAAGCAGTCAAGGATAAAATTTGATGTCCTTTTGACATCTTATGAGATGATAAACATGGACTCGGTTGTTCTAAAAAATATAGAGTGGGAGTGCTTGGTACTTAATTTTCTATACATCTCTTTTTTTGTCTCATTTCTCTAGCAGATGCTTGTTCAACTTGTCTGCAATCTTTTTTATTGTCAGGTTGTGGATGAGGGGCATCGGTTGAAGAACAAAGATTCCAAGTTATTCATTCAACTTAAAGATTATAATACCAAACATCGTGTGCTACTAACAGGGACCCCGGTTCAGGTTAGTGGTACAGATTCATTGAGCAAGATCCTTGTAGATTTTCCTATAGCCAGTGGCCCCATTTGAAGTATTTGCTACTATTTAGGATGTTCAATAGTATTTTGTACACTCTGGCTCTCCTTATTGGTAACTTGTTTCCAGTACTTCGTACTTGCTGATTCCTGAGTACAGATATTTCAGAGTTGTTTTTAACTGATTCCTGAGTATCAGGAAGGGGAGCCATGGCACAGTAGTAAAGCTGTTGCCTTGTGACCATGAGGTCATGGGTTCGAGTCCTGAAAACAGCCTCTTGCAGAAATGCAGGGAAAGACCAAATACAAAAGACGCAAGTGGGTCGGACCCTTTCCCGGACCCTGCACAAACGGGAGTTACATTTACCGGGCTGCCCTTTTATGTGCCTTATGACATATCTAAGGACCTAATAATCTAATTGCATATATCGAATCCGATGACATGCTTATGTGAAACAAGATAAAGTTCTTCAAAGAGCCCATTTTTGTTTATCATGCAATTTATTATGGGTTGTTTTGCACATGGTGTTCCTTCTGGTTGTATCTGTTGACCCTGGCGATTCTGTTTTATGTGTTTTAAGTTGACATCTTCTTCTCTCTTTTCCAGAATAACCTTGATGAGCTTTTCATGCTTATGCACTTCCTTGAGGGTGAAAGTGTAAGGCTCTTCTTGCATGCTAATGTTTTATTTATTTTAGTTTACGTTATGGACTATGTGGAATATTGGTGGTGACCTTTCTTCTATGCCTCCCCTTTTCCGTAATGTCTCGATAACTGCTGTTCTTTATTGACAGTTTATGAGTTTTTAGCTTATGCTGATAGTAATTATTGGATTGCTTAGATAGGAGGATGCCATTTGTTGTTTGTGTAAGGCACCACACATTCCCCAATCTGTTGGACTGTCATACTCATACAGCCATACAGGGAGTTGTTGCCATCATATTATTTGCTGGTGTGCTGTTTATCAATTAGTTCAATATGCCTTTCACCGTGATTTTCCCTGGTGTTAGGATGAATATGAAAACTACAATTTTTGTTACATGAACTTGACTATATTAGGATTTTGGACCTTTTATTATTAGATGACTAGTAACAATACAAAAACAACAAAGTCTTTGTCCCAAGCACGTTGGGGCAGGCTAGATATGAAAACCAACAATTTTAATTCTTAAAAAGAATGGAAGTAAAAGAAAGAGAGAGAAGATTGAACAAAGTACGAGTAAACTAAGATTTTGGCACATGAATTGCTCATTTTCATGCAGTCCTATCAAGAGATAAATCTCTAGGTACATTCCAATCCCTCAAGTCTCGTTTTACCACCTCTTTCTATGTCAAACTTAGTCGCTCTTTGCCCCTCCTAATATTTTTCCTACCCTTTAGGATCGCACTGTTAGCCTACCCCACTGTTAACCGGTGCTTCTAGAGGTGTCCACTAGATATGTCCAAACCACCTTAGTCGGTGTTGGACTAGCTTCTATAATTCTATTCAATCAGTGCCACCCTACGTCCCTACCTATCACATGTAATTTCAGTGAAGAACCTTAAATTAATATCAGTTAGCACCTGACACTGTGTTGTGATAATGTGTTGCCAGTGTTATCATGAAGACCTTTTTTTTCTGCAGGCGTGACAAAATAGGGTCAAATAAGATTTAACCTGGCGAAATGTACTAAATTATTATAACATACTGCTTCTTTTTCTGCCGCATTCCCCTTCCTCGCCCCCTGTCTCATGAAATATTCCATTCAACCACCTTCATTTCTTTTTCTTCTGAAACTAGCCTGATGCGACATGCTTATGTTTCTACTTGTAGTTCGGGAGTATATCTGATCTCCAAGAAGAGTTCAAGGATATAAACCAAGACAAGCAAATTGAGAAGCTCCATGGAATGCTGAAGCCACATCTTCTTCGAAGTGCGAACTTGATTCACCATTTCATGTTTCTTTTCCAGACACCTGGTTTGCTGATTTCAGATTGAATGATTTATATTGTTAACTGTTACTACTAAAGGGACCTCAAATTTGTGGAATTTGTATGGTTGTTCATGAAAACTGTAGTTAAGTGTCCAGTGATTAGTTTGCTTTGCCATAAAGATTCCAAAGAAGTTGCCTGACTCATTTGCATCCTCACTATCTGTGTAACTAATAGGATTCAAGAAAGATGTTATGAAAGAACTTCCTCCAAAAAAAGAACTGATTTTACGAGTTGAACTGACGGCCAAACAGAAGGAGTACTATAGGGCAATTCTCACCAAGAATTATGAAGTGTTAGCCCGTCGTAGTGGTGGACAAGTAATTGCTCCTTTTGATTTTCTTGTCAATGATGACATATGCCTATACTGGGTTTATGATTATTTATTTCTGGTTACAGATATCCCTAATAAACGTTGTAATGGAGCTACGTAAACTCTGTTGCCATGGATTTATGACAGATGAACCTGATTCTGAGCCTTCCAATCCAGAAGAAGGATTAAGGTGCATGAGTTTCTTTTATTTCATTATGTTTCTTCAGTTTCTCTTTATTACAGCTTCTAGTTCACTAGTTTCATGTCGTTCTTCTTCATTTTCTCATCCATCTTTGTTAAATCAATGGGCTATGCTGTTGTTCTTTTACATAACGTTCTTGCTGGTATGTGACGGGATCACTGGGAACTGCCAGTTTATGTAGTTACTGTTATCACTAGCTTTCTAAGCTTGCCGTGACCTTTTAAGAAACATCTTATCATATTGAGTTTCGGTTGTCCGTTTCTCTGTTTTTTACTGAATGTGCTCTAAGACCACGGGCGTACCCAGTGCTGAAATCTCTCACACAATGTAAGGTCTGGGGAAGGGGTTTTCTAGGCAACCTTCCCTTTGCTTAATTTGCAAAGAGGCTGATTCGAACCCAAGACCTCCGGACACAAGTGGAGAGACTCTACCACTGCGCCAGGCCTGCCCTTCACTCTAAAACCACGTTAATGAGAAAATGTTAGCGAATTGTCACCAGCTGGTTAGGTTGGGATTTGGATGCGGTAAGCATCATGCTCATTGTCATTCAAACCTTCTTAATTTGTTTAAAGGTTTTGATAAGTGTATTTTTTTAAATATTCCTATATTCTGCTGGATCAAATATTTTGATTTAGTCATATTTCATGCCTCAATAAACTTCTTTTCGTGGTATCTGTATTCCATACTTTATATTTGGCATCATCGATGTCTTGTTTTGTTGATTTTGTAGGAGGCTTTTAGATGCTTCCGGCAAGATGCAGCTGCTGGACAAGATGATGGTGAAACTGAAAGAACAGGGTCATAGAGTTCTCATTTATTCACAGTTCCAGCACATGTTAGACCTGCTGGAGGATTATTTAAGTTACAGGGTACTTATTGTCTCCCCCTTGTGACTAGTGCTAGTTTTGTGAGCTAATGGATCTTCATCTCATGCACTGTGTTATGAATAATTCATGTTTCAGAAATGGAGCTATGAGCGCATTGATGGCAAGATAGCTGGTGCAGAAAGGCAGATACGAATAGATCGCTTCAATGCTAAGAATTCAGCCAAATTTTGCTTTCTTCTTTCTACCAGAGCTGGTGGTCTGGGGATAAATCTGGCAACTGCTGATACTGTCATCATCTATGACAGGTGAAAACTGAAAATATTTCTGTGTATGGACACAACCAGTCAATATCACGAGTTCGTGTTCACTTATCAATTCTGTTTATGCAGTGATTGGAACCCACATGCGGATTTGCAAGCTATGGCAAGAGCTCATCGCTTAGGACAGACAAACAAGGTGTTTTACATCCCAATGAATACTGAAATGCAAAATAAAATTTCAACATTTTTTGGGATGATTCTTATAAATTTATTTTTATATGTTTTTCTATGTAGGTGATGATATACAGGCTTGTTAGTCGAGGCACGATTGAGGAGCGAATGATGCAGCTCACAAAGAAAAAGATGATATTGGAACACTTAGTTGTTGGACGACTCACAAAGGCTAACAATGTCAATCAGGTACTTGTGGGGGGCTGCATTTTAATGGTTAGCAAGAAATCTGGGAATCAGCTTTGGTTGAATTCCTCACGATTTAACTATGTAGGAATTCATGATTAAGTCAAGGTTGAGTAGTTACATGTTACCTTCTGTTACTGGTATAGCACGAACCCATATGTAGTATCTGTCAATAATGTGGTCCTCTCAGTGTTGAATTTTCGAAAGCTAAATCCCTCTACATTTTACCACAGTTAGTGTTTATTGAGCCATCTGTAACTTTGGTTATAGTTTCTCTTGATACCAATATCATTTCATGGTTAGAGTGATGCTTTGAGGGTCTATTACCACGAGTGTGGTAGATTAGCTTGTTTGGCTTCACTACTGCGTTATGCACTTTTGATATGGACATATGTTTGAGCTTTGGTGTGATTCAAGGGGTGCTTATTTCTTTTTGGTTGATGCTAACTGTAAACTTTCCAACCGTTTTCTTCATATTCATGATCCACATGCATGTGTTAGCTCAGCTGGTCATCTAGGTTAGGTGATCCGTTGAACTTTGTTTGTGTTCAAAGTAGGAATTTCCCTGTAGTTTTGGTTATAAAAAAGATGGCATAAGGTCCAAGGGTCAAGTTTTTCCAGCTGGTCAGTGTT
The DNA here is from genome assembly GCA_030760725.1 of Neostapfia colusana. Classification (NCBI taxonomy): domain Eukaryota; kingdom Viridiplantae; phylum Streptophyta; class Magnoliopsida; order Poales; family Poaceae; genus Neostapfia; species Neostapfia colusana. The sequence goes on along the minus strand of JASWHV010000001.1, from coordinate 2,168,937 downwards.
TGGTTTTTTTTTCTGATAACAAAGTTCGACGGTATGCTTATGTAGGCTTGTTCGCAATGATCAGATATAGGCTATGCCATTAAGATGAAACATATTTTTTTCTTTTCTGAATATGTTATTGGTAGTTTCAGGAAACTTGTCTCGAGCTTTAACTGGCTTGTTTCTAGTGTAATCCCAGTCACGTTTCAGTTTTCTTTCCCTTTCTTTTGAACATTAACAATTACCAACTTCTGCGAGCATTCAGTTAGCATGTATTGACAAAACAACAAAAAACAGCTCAAAGTGCATACTCAAACTGAGATCACATGTGTGGCCTCTTTATGCTTTGTTAGTTGATTGAATGCAGTCTAATTCAACCAATATGAGACTTCACCTCACTTATGAACCCTTGTTATACCTGACTTTTCATTACCCTTTTCTAGGAGGAGTTAGATGATATTATACGTTATGGGTCAAAGGAACTTTTTGAGGATGAGAATGATGAAGATGGAAAATCTCGTCAAATCCATTACGATGATGCTGCAATAGAGAGGTATGCACTTCTTAATTTCACCTCGGGGAGATAATTTGTGTAAAATGTGCTTATACACTTGAGTTGTTTAAATTAATTACCAACTTGAAATAGTAGCCGTATTATTATTTTATTTACTGTGGAGAATATAACAACACGTACAAAAGACCCAAGTGTGTCGGACCCTTCCCCGGACTCTGCGCAAGCGGGAGCTACATGTACCGGGCTGCCCTTTCTTTGGAGAATATAACAACAACAAAGCCTTTGTCCCAAGCACGTTGGGGTAGGCTAGACATGAACCCCAATAATTTATTTTTTAAAAATGAAGTAAAAAACAGAAAAAAGAGACAAAAGTACCAAAATATAAGAAAACTAAGATTCTGGCACATGAATTGCTACTTTCCATGCAGTCCTATCATAAGCTAATTCTCTAGATACATTCCAATCTCTCTTGTTGTGGAGAATTTCAGCAGAAAAAAGTTTATTGTCATTGTTTAATTCCATTCCCTTTTGAATTTATTTCCATCCTCCTTTTATAGTCATCTATAGTAGTATGGATTCTGTCTGTGTTGTAGAATTCATGAGCTACAACCTAAAAGCAGCAGTGCTCTATTTTGGATGAGATGGATTTTTTACTTTTCTGCACTGGGCTTCACAGGTTGTTGGATCGCAACCAGGCTGATGAAGAAGAATGTCTGGAAGAAGAAGAAGATGACGATTTTATGAAAGGATTCAAGGTACTGAGTGCTGACTACCGGGTCTTATTTCATTACAATTGTAATAACGAGGAACTTTGCCATTTTAATTGTCTTCTTTATATTCAGTATGATCACCATTGCTTGTGCTTGTTCCTGCATATTTGGCATATTTTAGTGTAGATTCTGTAGAAACTAATGATCTTGATACCACGTGTTTGTATACTTTAATCTTACTGCATTTTTTGCTCATTATATGATTAACATATACGTTCAGTGTCCATTTGTGGATAAGAGATGTCATATGTATGGATTGTATGCATTCATGTTTGGATTAACTTGCTAATTTTACAGTGTGTTCTGTTTCTCTTTCAATTTGCTTGGGTGTTTTTATTCATTCATGTAAGTCTGTTATGATCAGAGATATTACTAATGTTCCACCTATTGTTCAAATGCCACATGATGCAAGCATATGTCATGGTACAATTTTTTCCACTTGGCTTCTGATTTTTTCATGTCTCAGGTAGCAAACTTTGAATATATAGATGAGGAGAAAGCTAAAGAGGAGGGACGCAGAAAGGCTGCAGAAGCTGCTAACTCTCAAAGAGCAGGCTATTGGGAAGAACTGTTGAAAGATAAATATGATTCACAGAAAGTTGAAGAACATACTACTATGGGGAAAGGAAAAAGAAGCCGCAAACAGGTATCACTTTGACGTGTTGTTCTTATTAATCTTCTCTCTCTCTCTCTCTCTCTTTTTCTTTATCCATCTTTCCTTTCGATCTGCATTCATGATCTCTGGCTTAACCGTAAAAGTTGTGGTTTATTAACAGTGATACGACTTACACCATGTTTACTATCTGTGGATTATCCTTCACGCTTCATTGTATTTCTGTCTTCTGAATTATTAATATCATTTGCTTTCTCTCTCCATAGCATGGTAGGTGGTGTTTTTTCTTCCTCTGCTTAGGGTTTTTAGAAATGAGACTTGAGGGATTGGAATGTACCTAGGGATTTGGATCATTATAGGACTGCATGGAAAATAGCAATTCATGTGCCAAAATCTTTATTTTCTTGTATTTCGTTACCCTTATCTCTCTTTCCCTCTTTTACTTCCTTTTTAAAAAAAATAAATTGTTGGGTTTCATATCTAGCCTACCCCAACATGCTTGGGACAAAGGCTTTGTTGTTGTTGCTTAGGGTTTTTAGGGTTACTGAACTTTTTGTTTGTTGTTCCCAGCATACTGCTGTCTTGCAGTAAACCGTAGGATTACAATCTGAAGTTAACTTTTGATTATTTGCATTATTCTGAATGCAAGCCATAAGACACAAGGACAGAGTGGACAAATATCAGTTTGCTCGTTGTGAAGCCAAGAAACATATCTGGCAGAACCTTTATGGTGTCCATCTCTGAACCGTTCTCTTACGGTGATGCATAGTTGGGGTACTTAGATAATTAGGATTAGGTAGTACACTGCACCTAGGTTAGTAGGAGTGGGGGTCAAACAACGAAAACTCAAGGGGAACGATTTAGGAGAAAGAGGGGAGCAGGGACAGGGAGTATGGAGGACAGACTGGGAGGGAAAAGCATATGGGATATCCGATTGATTAATTCTTGTTGCTTGCTTGAAAGAGACAAAAGTTCCATGCTTATAATGCCCGTGCATTGCTACGGAGTATATACTAAACCATCAATTGGAGTCAGTATTATTAGGTATAGATATGCAGCTTTCTTTCGCAAAAGCTTTGTCCTACAGTCTGTTGCATATTTGCATTGTGCTCGTTCACACCATACACTTAAATAAACTGGATTCATTTGCCCAGCTGTACTGCTTTCCAGCTTCCACATGTAAAGTAAATCACTTATATCATCATCTAAGATAACCCAATATACTATTATGAAGCACACAATTGTTAATTAGTGATTGCCTGCCAGAAATATTTCTTTAGAATGATGCCTGCCAGAAATGTTTGCAACAGGGTTTTGAACTGCAAGCGTGTTACTCCCAATCGCATCAGCTTATGCGACAAGAAACTTCAAGAACCCTCCATTTCTCTCTTTCCCATACCAATCTAGTTGGTTAGACAGGGTACTTAGACTATGATAATTGTCAGCATTTCAGTGTAATAAAAAGATATTGCCCAAGTGTAAGTTGTTATAACAAACAGAGTTGCTAATGGGGTAGTAGTTCTGTAATTGGCACTTGCCTGCACCATAACCAAAATCAAGACAGCTCATCAACTCTGCATTGTGGACAAAAGAAACGACAGCCTGCATTCAGCAATAATACTTGCAGTAGAGGAAGAAAGCGAGGAAAAAATCGATGTCCCCACCCTCTCCCTCTCACCCAAACCCATGAAGGATTTTCCCCAAGCCTACCGAGCGCCCAGTACATTCATCTCCTTACATATTGCAGAGACCATGGCGGGAGGTATCATGGGAGAAGCGAATTGGGAGGAGGAAGGCAGCTCTCAGAAACATGGAGTCAGTGAACTAGAGCATTGGCAAGGAGGCGGCAGGGTCACAGGGAGCAAAATCCGCATGCCTATGCCTTCTCTTAGATCCAGTGATTGAAGATTTGAAGGTGGGTGAAATCCGCATGCTACTCCATCCCCATCCCGTTAGCAACTCATCCACCAGCCTCCTCTCCATCCTTCATCTCCTGCTGCAGCCTGGTTCTTCTCACTTTGGTGGTTCCTCTTCGATGCAGCCCCTCCCACCCGATCCATCACTCCCCCATTCAAGCGCAGTGGCTGGCAAGAAGCCGAGCACTACTACCTCCTGTTGATTCGCGTGCTGCCATCTGGAATCAATGCTGTCTCCCTCCTCATAAGAGGCTAGGAATGATTGGATCTGGAGGTAGCTAGCTGGAGGTTAAGGTCATGAGATGGAAGATTTTTTCTCCTGGTGGAGAGAGAGGTACTGAGTGTGGGTGCAGGAGTCTATAATGTTGCGCTGCATGACAGTGGACTTGCGGGGCCAGGTTGGATGTTGGGCCTACCTGTTGGTATGGTGAAGAGGAAGCCAGAGCCCAGAAGGACCACCAACCACCCCGGCCACTCATCAACTGGGTTTTTCAAGAGTACAGATATAGCTGGGTAGTGGGTACCCATCAATGGTAACTGACTACCAACCAAACCATGAAGAACTGACAAATGCTGCCTTCCCAATGGACTTGGATGGGCTGGCCCACATCTATAACACTGACATTTCTTTGTAACTCTGGATGTGCCGGCACCCCATAGTAACCAGCTTCTTGAGTGCTATTTTGGTTGAGGGCAGGACTCTTATTGTCTCTCCAATTTTATTTTGTATAAAGACTTAAGGAGATCCATTAAACACAAAAAATGTTGTTAAAATCAAAAGAGAAGAAGCTTTTGCTGCACAATGCACAGAAATCAAAACCAACATGGCACCATGTAACTTCTTTCATCTATGCACAGTTTTGTCTCTCTTTTCATTAGGAGCCAAGAAAAATGTACAGTTTTCCAACATATATCTTTTCTTCCATTTCCAGCTGTGAACAGTAGACTTTTTGCATGTTTTGGAAAAAATATATATGGTTTTAGAGTTTCAAACTAATCAGACCTCCAGGAGTTTGACCATGATTATTGTTTGACCGAGTCTGAGATAATTGATTCTATCTCTTTGAGCACAATGTCTCAGAGAGCATTATACGTCTCTTTGATCATTGTTTTCTCTAATACCTGAGACCGAGCTTGAAATTTTGGGAGATTTTGTGGATTATGTAAGACACCATTTTGGACGGAACTGTAACAGTTTTTAATGACAACGACAACGTGTTTTAATCCCAAGCAAGTTGGGTAAGCAAGTTTAAGTAAAAAATTGTCAGTGTGAGATCTTTCTTCGTGTAATTGTACAGTATCTTTAGTTTGTTGCTCCTAACTAGTCATGGGATATAGAGCTGAATATACTGTTATTTTGTGTGTGTGTGTGTGTGTTGGGGGGGGGAGATATTGATCTGGGTTTGAGTGAGCAACATATTTTCAGTGACGAGAAAGAGTAATGAGCCTTGTTTCTTCCTGCGTCATGTGTAGATGGCTGCTGCTGATGAGGATGACATTCATGACTTAAGCTCTGAAGATGAGGATTACTCTTATGAGGACGAGGTGTCGGACAATGACACAACTTTGCCAGGAAGTATTTCTGGGAGGAGGGGCCAATATTCTAAGAGAAAATCACGTAAGGAAGTTATATGGAGTACTCTTTCATTATGTGATACTGCTGAGTTATGAATATTATGCATTTACACACTCCCCAATGCATCATCATTAGGTAATGTTGATTTGATTCCATTGATGGAGGGTGAAGGGCGTAGTATGAGAGTTCTTGGATTCAATCAGGCTCAACGATCATTGTTCCAGCAGACACTCAACAGGTTAGTTAAGAAATATTTCCTCTAAATTTTGGCTTACCACACTGCTTAATAAAAGCATGAGTTCTCAATGAAAGCATACTTATAAAACTGTACTTCTTTGCTCCTACCTAATGAAAGTATTAATAATTTTTTGGTTCATTTGTGTGAATTAGTCCATGTGAACATATCTTTTTTCCCAGGATTCTTGTGTGTGTGCTCTGACCTCTGTCATTGTCACCAAATAGTTATCTTGTCAAGCATCTACATATTTATCCTGACACCACTGTTATTGGTTTTCTAGCAACCAATATGAATGTGTACCATTTTGTCTTTCACGTTGAGTAATTGATCCCACGATATTTCAGATATGGTTTTCAGAATTATGATTGGAAAGAATATCTTCCTCGACTGAAAGGGAAAAGTGTTGAGGAAATTCAGAGGTATGTGTGAAACATACATTATGCAGTACCGAATATTTGTATATGGACAACAAATTTGATGAAGATTTGAAACTTAGTCTAATTACCTCCTACGGTATACAATAAACTCGAATATGTGCCTTAGTGAAGAAATATGTACCTTGAAATTCTGAGAGCACATATTGAGAAGGCCAACTAATGGTAGTGAGAGGGAGCAAGCAAGGCAAGTAGGCAACAATTTACACCAGTATGATTTGGTGAGCTCATGCTTCTTTTAGTTTTATTGAAGATCCGTATGACATGGAACTAGAGCATTCTTGTCATCGAGGAGAGTGATATCACATGGCACTCCAAGAAGACCCAACATCTGCCAAAGCCAGATGGCAAATGCCTCTGATTTAGAAATCTACACCATGATAGCGTGACATAGCAGTTTTACTTGGTGCACATCCATGCTATGCAGCCTACTATAGATTGACAATTGATAAGGCCATTCTATCAGTGTAAGTTCGACTAAGATGGAGGCTGAAGTGAACTTGTATGAACACGTAACTGACATGTTGAGATGCAGACCTCTCATATAAGTCTGGTTAATCTTTCTTGTAGAGAAAGGAACACATACTCGATGCTTGAGCGCGAACATAATTGTGTACACCCACTTAACCTAAGGTTGCATAGTGCTTGTTAGTCAGGTAGTCCTTTTATGTTATTTGAATTACTTTCCAGATGAAAGGCCAAACACTCCAATTTAGATATGTCGACACTAGCAATCCTTGTTTGGAAGTCCTAGAGACGAATGATTGCAAATTCGATACAGTAATGAGTACATTTATTATTTTATAACATGTTTTTTTCAGGTATGCTGAACTTGTCATGGTCCATCTTGTTGACGAAACTAATGATCCAGAACATTTTTCAGGTAAGTTGAGAGCTTAGTTGAGGCTAATATGATTTCTGTCCCATTTACATTCTTGAATCCCATATGCATGAATGCAGATGGCGTGCCAAAGGAAGGGTTGCGTACAGATGAGACATTGGTCAGGATAGCAAACATATCCCTTATCGAGGCAAAGGTACATGTTTAGAATATTATTCATCGTGTTCTCAGCTATACTTGATCTCAAATTCTTCTATTATTCTTTTTTTTATTTAACACTGCTTGTATTCTCATTGAACTAATTTGAAAGCTTTTATGTTGTTGTGTTATTGTAGAGGACATAGGGAACACCTTCAGAATAATGATAGCTGAAACTCAAGTTTTTTTCCTTAACAAGTCGCTAAGCCTTGTATAATTACACATGTTTCAAACAGAAGGAAAGTTTCATAACTTTTTCAACCATCACATAAACGGAAATATGATAGAAACTGCAGGTTTGGTTTTGTGTCTCTGTTTCTCTAAATGGTTGCCTCAAATAGTCAAACATCTTAAATCTCTCTCATAGGGTGAAACAATAGAACTACCTGTCGTCTGGTTAGACTCTGGCTGAGGTCTCGTTGATAGTCAAACCATTTGATCTGAAGTTGGCTGCATATTTTATGCAACTGATATTGGCACATGACATTAAAAAATGCATATAAAAGCAAATGGATTTAATATTGCATTCCCTCCGTTTCGAATTATTTGAAGCTGGTTAGTTCAAATTGAACTAACCAGCGTCAAATAATTCGAAACGGAGGGAGTACAACAATAACAAAGCCTTTTAGTCCCCAGCAAATAGTTCCAAGCAAGTCCCCAGCAAGTTCCAATAACAAACGGAGGGTTTAATGTTGTACAAAATAATAAATATATTGTAATTTACGTTCCAAGCCTATGCCTTTCTAGGTATAGCCGGTCCCAAGCCCGGGTAAAGGAGGAGGGTTGTGATAGGCTTGGCGAGCCAGCATCAGAACCAGCCATTCCTATGGATTTAAAACCCAGTTTGGGTTTCATATCTAGCCTACCTAACGTGTTTGAGACAAAGGCTTTGTTGTTGTTGTTGTTGCTGTTGTATTGTAATTTACGTCCCACTACCGTTACAGCTGACTATCACACCTAGGTATCCAGTTCCCTTATTCTCACAGAAGATATTAAAGGGTGGATTTTATTAGCATAGGGGCATTTTCTATCCCTGCCAGATGTGATGTGCTAGGTGCTAATCTATGGGATTTGAAATTTGACATCTAGTAGTTTTCAACTCCATCGGTCAAATTGCGATTGGATGGCTAAATCTGTTAGATCTTTAAATTTAGCACAAATCATGTGACTATATCTCAATTCTCAGGCCATGCACGCCATTTCTGATGGCTGACAGCAGGGTTGGGATCATGGGAATTTGCCCCTATGCTCACAAGAGATGGTTCTTTTTCTTTGTTAGTTTTTACTATGTATGTGTGGCCTACGGTTAATCTTGGTGTCTTACCAATTACCATGAATTAGAACATATAAGAATGAGGACCACCAAGCTTATTAGTTGTGACTAGTGCTTAATACAAATATGATTAGGCTGTTGTGCTATGGTTACTATAGGTTTCTTATGTAAAGAGCAACTTATGTAGAATTGAATTTCAGTATTTTTACCCTGTGTAAGAATCTGAGATGTTCCTGGCTAAAATTTGTAAGCATATTGTTCGTGCTGTTTCATTGTCTAAGATCTTATAGGAATTTGTATGATAATGTTACCAAAATATGGTTCTGTGTACAGAACTTTCTATTGTTTACATTTGCATGTCTTCATGATTCAGGTGGCTGCCATGGAACAAGGAAAAATTACAAAGCTCTTTCCTAATTATTTGCTACAAGAATTTCAAAGCCTGTCCAGTGGCAAAATATGGAAAGCAGAACATGATTTACTGTTACTTAAAGGGATAATAAAGTATGCATCCTTTGACGTTTTCAGTTTGTTACAATAATGTTTTTAAGATATAAGAAATTATCCTTTTATATGACTTGTCCGCAATGAGTTTTGTGGCTAGAATAGTTCTTTAACAACTTATATTTAGACTTTACTTTAGTGTTATCAGGTGCGGCCTGGCCATGATTTGGCTTAAATGGTTTGATCACTTGTAGGATCTATAGATAACCCTGTAGTAATGCAGGCAGTATTATGTTTTTTTTTGTAGTATGACAAATAATAATTTCCTACATTCTTTGTGTAATAATCATACAAGAAAGACCACAAAAGAATATAATCTTATATTCTTATTAATAAGAATATAATCTTTATTAATATACATCATGCAATTTAGTCATACCATTTTACATTTAAAAATGATTTGCTGTGGGGATAGCTGCATACAACAATGCACACATACTTACATTTCACGTATCTGATTCCGATACTCTGATACTTGTTGTCGGACACCAAATACTCTGACAAGTATCAGATATTTTCTTGATTTAATTACATAAAACAATTCCGATACTTGCTTAATACCTCTGCCATTCTTCCATTACACCTTTAAATACTAACATCTCACTTGGTTCATAAACTCTGTCACCATCCTGCTCTCCATCCTTCCACAAAGTGAATACCTTTTATGTCATGATTATTGTTATATATATGTTAAGATTACTCTGCATGTGGTTTGTAATGGCTAGCATATTCTTCATCCAACTTCTGTTTGTCATTACGCATGGAATAATAAATGTTCAAAGTTACCTTTTTAATGCTAACAGAATGGCTTTATTTCCCCCTTGACTAGGCATGGGTATGCAAGGTGGCAGTATATATCAGATGATAGAGAGAATGGGCTCTTTGAGGCTGCACGACTAGAGCAGAACCTTCCTTCTGTTAATGAATTAATTGGTTCTTATGCAAACAACGAGGCAAATGTTAGTATGTGCACGCTGCATTTTCTTACAAATCTAAGTGATGGGAGTGATCACATTTTTTATTCTTTTTAGGGAAATCTGGAGGCCTCACAAGAAGGCCAGGTGAGCTCAACAAGCTTGGCCCATTACAAAGACATTCAGAGAAAGATAGTTGAGTTCATAAGGAAGAGATACCATCTTCTGGAGAGATGCTTGAATCTGGAATATGCTGTGGTACTGCTTATACACTTAAGAGTCTCACACCTAAGCTATCATGGGGGCTATATACTAAGGCACATTTCTGTGTTTTGCAGATAAAGACAAACACTCCTGTACCTGATGATCTTACTGATCAAAGTGTTCCAGTAGAACCTGTTCCAACGTTTCCAGATGTCAGCGAATTGTCGAGAGAATTGCCCAATCTCGAATCGATTTGTAAGCAATATTCTATTCTGTATTTCCTTATTGTTTTATCTATGCAGAAAGAACCAGAACGTGCTTGTGGGCATATTCTCTGTTGCCTTTTGTGTACTTTGCTCTCTTAAAAATGGCATATGCACATTGTTTGTAATGGTAACTGGGATCCTCCTTCCAGCTACCAATGAAGTGTCTTGTGATGGCGCGGCTGACCAGTCACAAGTTCCCCATCTCTACAATAAGGTGTGTAGTCGAGAGAGCATTCATGAATCGCAATCGAATACATCATTTATTTTCATCTGATTGACCCCTGTCACGTGTCTGCTCCGCAGATGTGTTTTGTGCTTGAAGACAGCGGTGTTGCTGCACTCAATTCTTTCTTTGGAGATGAGGCCGCTTCTTCCAGTTTAGCCAGTAGTCTCCATCGGTTGGAAGCTGTGTGCGAGGACGTTGTTCAGGTCCTGAGGGTTCAAGAAAATGGTACCGCCATCGAAGTGGAAAGGGTAGATGCGAGCTCCAAAGAAGCTGCTACGCCTCCGCAAGATCCAATCCCTGTGGCCGCGAACGGGGAGCCATCGACCGTCGAGTCGGAAGAAAAGATGGAAATCGATGGTTGATGTGTAGGTATCTGAGTGATAAGAGAGCACTGTTAATCTACTCAACGAATTGGTCCAGTTTACTTATATTGTAACATTTAGTGAGGCGCCCCAAGACATGTGAAAACCTCAGCTATTACTGCCGCTGACAATTACCGTTTTACCGTTGTGCTAAAGATATCCAGTTTTACTCGCCCTCTATGATTTGCACTGCAGTAGGCAGGCCGTGTATGGACTATCCGGTGTTGCATGGACCTTTTTAAGCGATGACTTGTTGACTACTAATGAGAACTGTGGCGATGAAATCCATTGGAAGGGTCGAACCGTCGAAGCAACCCGTCAAATCAGCATCGACTAAGCAGCAACCATGGTTGCCAGCCCCCGGGTACCTATCCGACACCTGGCTTGTTGTGGGTCCACCACCAGATCCCAGCACATGGATTGATCTCTTTTTTTTCGTCGTCGACCATGATACAACGGTTGTCTCCGTATGACTTGAGCAAGCCCACAACGCGAGACGTGCCTGGTGGTCACCTGCAACTGCCTGGTCGCTCGCACGCCCGCCCGCCCGGCAGGCAGCCATGGAAGAGGCGACCACGGTGGCGGGCCACAAGCGTTCGCCGCAGTGGCGCCGCACGCTGGCGGTGCAGGCAGCGCTCTGCCTCGCGCTCTACGCGGCCTTCAGCCTCGGCAAGCCGCAGCTCATCCCGCCGGGCGGCGGCGGCGGCGGGGCAGCGTACGCGCTCCGGCGAGGCGCGCGCGGCGGCGTCGCCTTCCTCAGCGTCGCCGGGGGCGCGCGGACGGCGCTCGGGCAGGCGCGGCTACTGAGGCAGGTGCGCGGGCTTCTTTGCTCCCTCCTCCGCGATCTCTCGATCGTGCGTAATCCGCGTCTCCTGTTGTCTCGTCTCCGCTGGCGTTCTTATTCACTTGGCTCGCCCCGGTCGCGACCTGGCATTGCCCGTCGCGCTCGCGTTGCTCCGTGATGGCGGTGGATTTTTTTAAGTGTCTCTCTATCGGGTAGATGGCGTGGGTTTTTCAGAGTTCCACAGAACAGATCGACCCGACCACATCTCCCTGTTGGTATTCGTTTTTCCTGCAATAGGTTGGTCGCGCCGGTTGGAGCTCACACACGCGGCATTGAACGCGTCACTGACAGGTACACCAATTCATCGCGGTGGTAGCGTTCAGGTACAGTGCTATCGCGGTGATGAATATGGATAGCGGAGTAGTTCCTCCATTTAACATGGCAACGCTGAGTATTAGCGACTTCGTGACATTAGGAATAGTATGAATCAGCGTTGGTTGGACAAGCAGAAGTCATTAGGAACAATGGTGTCATTCTGATACTCTTCGAGCTCCTAACAAGCAATACTTTGACATGGGATCGGCACAATGTCGTTTGTGACTTACGATAACCAACACATATGCCGATCTAAGACCCGCAATATTCTATGGGCTTGGCGTTGGACGTACTTGAGATGACGGCAGGTGCAGCGTGTTCTTTTCAGATCAGGCGCATGTGCCCATGTGCTCCCTGATCATGCCTTGACTCCGAACCAGTTTTGAGTTCTAAATTGTATTTTTGTAATGTTGCGCGTGTGACTTAATGGCTAAGTTAGCAACACCGTGCTGCGAGTGTTCTTATTAAGTGAACTCCATGAAGGGTTAGGTCTGATCTGCCACTTCTGTTTGGGAATATTTTGAATCGAACGGCATAAATGTTTGATGTGCTTGGCTAGGTTTAGAAATGTCTGGTTGTCTGTGATTCTGCTGATTGGTAATAATGCCTTTCCAATTGGTTTGGACTGAAGAAGAATGCATTATCTGCATCTGTTATTATTTTAATACAAACTGTTTTCTGTGAAGATGGATGCCATAGCAAAGGTTTATGAAGTCAAGTTCGTGTTGGATATTGCTCAACTTGGAGAGAATGACCCACTTTGGCGAACTGTAAGTTACTAATCTGCAGCCAGTAATGCTGTAATATTGTATATAATGTTTTCCATTCTCCACTCCCAATATCTTTTCTTTATTTTCTTTTTCTTTCAGGGTTCCATGTACTTCCAAGATCAGAATATACCGTGGTAAATTAATCATTCCTACTTCCCGCATTTAATCTCGCTTCTAGTAAATGTAGCTCTGTTGTTTAGCATACAGCCTAAGGTTTGATTTACTTCTGCTTCAGGTATTCCACTACATCGTCTCATGGGCCGACAGTTGGTAACTTTTTGAAGAAATTGAACATGCCACGTGATCAGGTTTTAGACATCATTGGTCTTAACACAGGGCCTCTGCAGGTATATATCAGAAATAACTGGTCCCATTTTTCTGGCAGATGGCCTATCAGATAAACAACAGTACATCACGCTATATGTGCTGACATGTATAAATTGTTATTATCTTACACATTCATTTGACATTCTTTTTGAAGGAACCTCTACATGCTGGAAAAATAAGCACTTCTTATAGGGAACAAACTAAATGGTTAGAGCGATCAGTAGCACTTGCTCGCGGTAATTGGTAAGTGTTTGCTACTAGTTTTCTCTTTTTACATTATGCAATTTTTTGTACTATTATTGGAGAACCAAAATGTTCTAATCAAAGGCCATTGTCTACTCACCTTTTATAAAGTTTTGCCTTATGTTCTGTAACCCTACGTGCTTGTAATATGCACACTCAAGTTGAGAATTGTTCACGGTAGAACAGGGGGGTTAGTTCACCAGCATCAATAATTCTCAACTGGGGGGAGATGTGCTAAACAGTCAAGAAGGGATTGAGTAATAGCATACAGACATTAGCTGTGCAGTATTTTGGCAAACTTTTAACATCACTATAAAATAGATTTACCCTTTTTAGCGCAATTTTAAGTTCCACACCTGTACACTACCTTTGCAGAATTATCCTCGAGTTGCTACTCTGTTGTGAGACCATCCTTACTCTTTTTTGTGACCATTCATTTGTAACCATATGCTCATGTTCTTTTTGTTTAAGCCAGGAAGATAGTTGTTGGATATAATCCGTTAGCTGTTTGCAATGAGGCGGAGACACCAGAGATGACAAGGTTCTACATGCCCTTTCAGCGCATTTTTACAAAATATGAAGTGGTAACTTCTGTTCTATTTTCATGGGATTTACCAAATTAGTGTCTGTTTATAGTTTAACTCCCTGCATGTGATACAGAAAGCATACATAAGCACAGCAGGGGTTTGTGGATACTTCCACCAAGATAATTCGATTTTGTACATCGGAAATCCCACTCCTCGTGATGATGAAACAAATGCTGATGGTTTCTTCTTGCACAGAGTTAGCCTCTTAGAGATGGTGAGTTTATGGTTCTTTGTTCCCTGAGACTAACCTTCCTTGTCCCAATATCGATATGAAACATATGAATTTCGATGTGACTTTCGTTTGGTACTTTTGGCAGGAGTCCCTATTCATAAATGTAGAAGGCAAGGTGGTTCAGAGATCTGTTGTTCGTCCGCATGGAGCGGGTGCCATGTAAAATTGTCGTTTCAGTTTGTGGTCCATATGTCGGAGTACAGATTCTGTTTTAAAGACAGGGACTAAATGCTCTTCATATAAGAAAGGCAACATACTTGGGTCTGTTTGTTTGTTTTGAGTTCACGCTGCATTTGTTTGTTTCTTTTGACATATTTGGTTTTGGCGAGAACCTTGGGCCTCAAAATTGAGGACACGCGAGCCCAGCCCATCACAGAACCGAGCAAAATGTGAGCCCATTTGGACGTATAGCGCGGCCCATGCAGCGGGAGGCAGTGCCGACCCGGGAACTGAGTGCAGATTTTTTTAATTTTAGCACTGTATAATAATCATCAATAATTTTTTTGTCGAAATAGCCACCCTGTCCTTCACGGGGTGGACGATTTGTCCACATGCACAACCTATCGTCCAACGCGTGGACGACAGGACCATGTAAGCCAGTCGGCCACCGCATGGATGATAGGATTCCTATCGTCTACGATTGCAAATCCATTTTTAGAAATCATTAGAGACCGGATTAATATTTTAACTTCGATTTAAAAATACTTAGAGACATATCTACAAAGTGTTTTTATAAAAGTAAACGTAGTATAGTTTGTTATGATTTTATGTAATGATAAAAATACGCCTTTTGTTTAATAGATAATTTGTTATGTAATTTTGAAATATGCAATACGATCACAAGTTTGAATATTCAATTTTGTTCGTTTGAATTCATTTTTTAATTCTTTTTTTAAATACTTAGAGACATATTCAAAAGATTTTGTTATGGAAATAAATATAGCACAATAGCACTATCACTTGATTAAAAACTCTCGGCATTGGATACATGACAAAGTTTATTAAATGGCAAATACAGATTTTACTGAGTGTAACATGGATATTTTCCCTTGCGTAATGCATCGAGCCCGGCATCCCTTGCGCGACGTGCTCTCGCGTAAGCGCTACCGTTCATCCTCTCTAGTCTGACAAGCAATACGTTCTTCCTCTTGAGCCTGGCGACGGTACTTTTTTTTCCATTCTTTGAAATTCTTTCTGACGCTTGCGCCGACGCTCCTCCTGTTCAGCCCTCTCCTTCCTCTTCTGCTTAACCCGCTTTTCGTACTCCATCTCGTAGTGGAACTTATCCCAATCAGCTCTATGCATCGCGTGTACGTACTCGACGTCTTCCGCTATTTATTCGTTATCGATGTATTGTGTGAACTCACAAAGGGACGATAAGGACTGCATGATTAATGATGTGTTGTTATGAACATTTGAGATAAACTACGAATGCGAAATTCATATATCCCTAAAGTAGATATGTTACTAACATTTACCATTCAGGAAAAATGGCGTGGTCCTATGAGGGGGTCATATTCATAGTGTTGCACATCCAAAACCTCAAACCATAGGTGACCCCCAATCTAAGATCTTTTACGAACCGACAATCAGTGTCACATAGACACATTGGCGGTCGTAATCCCTCTGGAACGTGAATTATCTCTTTTTAATTTGGTGGTGAGTAAGGTGACTCCATGCCCGTGAGAGTTGAATTTGTGAAGTGCAGTTGTGGCGAATGTGCGGAGTGCTCTTAAATAGACGATCGAAATAATGTTGTTGCCCACCAGGTGGACAAGTCGTCCAGTAGGTGGACGACTCGTCCATCAGTTGTACGACTCGTCTAGAAGGTGGACGAGTCGTCAAGTAGAACTTCTACAACCTTTCGACACTGAACTTAAAAGTCGCTAGTGATTGCAAAATGGATAGTTTGTATTTCAAACCACCAATAACGGTCGATTTTCCTTTAGTGTGAACGTCATAGAACACTGCCCTTCATCGAAAACTTTAGGACACTAGTAGTTCCTTTCGTCCATGTTTATTAAAATTTGAAGTAGAAGATTATATATTAGAAGGATACATTGCGAGCATACATGTTGTTGCACAATAGTCAAAACTAATTTTAAAGAGTACGGTTTGGCTTGTGGTGAGGACATTCACAATCCCTATTGTCGCACACGGGTCTAGCACCTATGTACTCGAATAGCTGTGACTCCATTTTCACAAATTCAACAACCATTGCTTGGTTTCGATCTTGTAAATATTTAATATAATCTTCAGTTGGCTTGATTGACGGTGGGTAACCCATAGTGTGTATCCGCAGTTATCATCATCGAAGTAGCACCAGCCAAATATCAATGAAGGTCAAAAAATAACACTATTGCGTCTTAAAAATAATATGTAATTTAAACTTACTCCACCGTTAAGACAACGAAACAATTGATGACCGCTGTCCTCCCTTCCATCTTTCATTTGAACAACACAATCAAGGCCACAGCGGCATTTAGGCCACTCTTCTTTCATACCATCATATGGACGAAGAGAATTAAACAAACCAAAATCAGTCTTGCTTAGAACCGGGAATCTGTCTACTGGTGGTTCATACCACTCAGGACCATCTACCAAATAGCCCGGACGCACCGATGTAATGTTTTCAACTCCTATATTACCACGACCTCTGCTCGCCATTGTTTTAGTACTCTATTCGCCCACTCTCAGTTGGTAATGGTGACTCTCACGGCGATGTGACTTTATAGGGCGATTGTCATCCATCCCGTGGACGACTCGTTCACTACATGAACGACGACTCACCCAACTCGTGGATAATTTTGAATCCGTCATTAGAAACACTTTTTTTATTTGCTGCTTGGTCTTTTGGTTTTGAAAGAGTTAATGTTAAGGACACAAAAGTATTGTGCAATAAGTAGACATAAAAATTAATTATCTTAAAAAATATCATACATAGAGTTAAACAAAATTTACATGGCACACTACATCAACGCTTAGCACGCTTGTCACGTACCCCCTAGCAGCCCTACGCGTCGCTCGTACATGGTTTGCATCGTACGTTAGTGGATTAGGCGGGTTCCTAGCCCGAGGTGCTCCTGTCGGGCTCGCGTCCTGCACTGGCTGCACCGGTTGCGTCGGCTCCGGAGCTCCTTGAATATGAGGAGTTGTGTCCGTCATAGCATCGGCAACATACGCTTACTAGTCGAAGGAGACTCTCAAATCCTGTTGCGTCGCATCGGAACCGTAAGACTCCCAAAAGCTACGGGTAAAATTTTATTATCGGCATCAATTCCAATAGCTGTAAGAATTTACCTTTGTACTTTCCGGTTAGGAATGTACCATCCATACAGAGAATGGACCTACAATATTGAAATGCGTTTATGCATTGACCTAGTGAAAAGAATGCATGGTAAGGAATAAGTTTCCTAGGAAACCGAAGGTTTGGAACACTCACGATATCAACAGCTGTGCCAACAATCTGACTTCTGATGGTATGTAGTAACTTTGAAAAATTATCATAAGAACCTTCATAAGTACCAAATCTTGCCTCAATAACCTTCTATTTCACCTTCTAAGCATTGGAGTAGCTTATTGTATATTTAAAAACTGATATGTAATGCAAGAAATATAAAAACTTAGCTATAAGGGTGTTATGTGTAATAATGTTATAAAAACTAACCTAAATTCCAAAATTCAAACTAAACTAAACCTAAAGATCAGAAACTAAATATGTCCAAAAATAAATTCAAAATAAGCTAAAATTAAAAAAAAGACTTAAAACTAACATAAAACTATATCTAAAGTAACCTAAACATAAATTCAAACAGACATAAATCCTAACCCTAAATTCAAACTAAACTAAACCGTAAACGCTAACATAAAAGTCTGAAACTAAATTCAAACAAAGCTAAATATTAAAAACAAATCTAACATAAAACTATATTTAAACTAATCTAAACCTAAATTTTAACTAACCTCAATCCTAACACTAAATTCAAACTAAAGTAAACCCTAAACACTAAACTAAACCCTAAACTATGTTCAAACTAAACTAAATGTAATTATACAATGCAAAATTAATGTAAGCCTAATTAAAGTAACTAGATTTTCAAATCCTAATTATAGTTCAAAAATTATACCTTCAGCTTTTTCTTTTTTTCTTTTATTTTTTTCTTTTATTTTCTTTTCTTCTCTTCCCTTCTCTTCCTCTTCTCTTCCTCTTCCTTTCCTCTCCTCTCCTCTCCTCTCCTTTGTTGTGTGTTGGTGTGGGGGAGGCAGCCCTGGCCGACCGGGTTATATAATTGATACTGTCTCCACGCCGTGGATGATAGGACACGTCGTTCCAACGGTCCCGTAACCGTTGGGCCGACGTGGCTGCCACGTGGGCCGGTCTCGTTCGCGCCGTGCACGACACTGCGCTGTCGTCCACGGGTTGTCCATGTGGACAAATTATCTACCCCGTAGACGACAGAGTGACTATTTTGATAAAAAAAATTATGGATGCTATTAATATTAAATGATTTTTGTACAGTGCTAAAATTAAAAAAAATCCAGAGTGCAAGTGCAGCACTGGCGTGGGCCCACTGGCTGAGCGGAGCAATGAGCCGAGCACCCTGATTGGTGGAGGGGCGGCCGGGGGCGCTGCAATTCCACTACCTTGTAGTCTTTAAATATAGAGTAGATCTCTTGGTTCCCGCTCGGCCTTCAGGACATGGAAGTTAGAAGCTTGTCGTTGGACCTTTAAAATATTTTACGAATGCCAAACTTCACATATCAGACACATTTTTAGATAATCCCTCTACTATAAATTAAATACCGTTTAGTACACCTAATTTAGTCTAAATTAAACTAAGTATTTTTACCAAACTTAAGAAAGTGAGTAATACGACAGAATACTTGATCTCTATGTTCCCTTATCTAAACCCTCTAAGCAAATTCCAAACATTCCCTGGTCTCCATCGTATAAGCAACTGCTGCCTTGTTGAACCCTGATGCATGCGACGTCCGTCCGACTCATGACCAGGAAACTAATTCATCGCCTGTCGTTGTCTGTGCGTGCATGCATGCATGCATGCAGGCGGAGGCGCGCACATGCACTCGAGGTGCGCGACGGAATACTTCTGAAAAGGTGACTCGGGTTGACTTCGCCCCGTGGTTTTCTAGTCAGAGGCGGACCGAGCGAACGGGCGACGCAGGTCAACCGCCGCCCTCCGAAGCGCTAACAGATACGTACATGCACGCCTCATCCGTTTAGACCGCGCGCGACTGCATGCCGCGCGCCGCCAGACCGCGCGACTGCTCACTGATGCATCGTACTCAGTTACTACCCCCCGGCCCGCGTCCGTCCAGCACACTGGCCGTGCTACACACGCCAAGTGGCCGCCGCCGCACGGTCTCCCCGCCGCCAACCCGGCGACCCGCGCGCCACATGGCCGCCGCCGCCGGAAAGTCGGCTGCCGGTTGTCACTTCGAGCCGACCGGCCGGTGCACCCTCCCCGACGACGACCGCGTGCATGCGGCCATGCAGCTATAGCGTCGCCATGCAGCGCGCGCGCCCGCGATCTACGGCCACGTGTGCGTGTGCGTGTGTATCCAGAACGCAG
The DNA here is from genome assembly GCA_030760725.1 of Neostapfia colusana. Taxonomy (NCBI): domain Eukaryota; kingdom Viridiplantae; phylum Streptophyta; class Magnoliopsida; order Poales; family Poaceae; genus Neostapfia; species Neostapfia colusana. The sequence goes on along the minus strand of JASWHV010000001.1, from coordinate 2,149,200 downwards.
CGGCCGGCCGGAGGAGGGTGTCACGCGTCTCTGTGTGCCTTATCAAATCCATACCTCCAGTCGGAAGCACGTTTTTTATATATATTTCTGTCATTAAAACTCAAACCTCGTTCAGATACGGCGTTGGTGGTTTTGGTCAACATAGTTACAAACCACGTGCTGGACTAAAAAAAGAGGGTTTTATTGTGGAATATATATATATACATATATATAAATATAGTTGGATTTACCTGCAGGACGCAACAAAGTCAATTTTACTGTCTTTTGAACACTATAGCAAAAGAGAAGGGTTGTTATAAACTTCTCTATATCGATATACAAGAGACATGACGATTTCAAATTTTTGCACAAAGATATATTGATATATTCTCTAAATATATGTTTTTCATAAGAAAGAAATGTATTGTTTGCATAACTTTTCAACTTGAAAAGGTTTATTTTTTTAGACCAAACTATGTAAACAGTTAAAAAATTGTGAAGAAAGCACTTTGTTAGAGAACGTAGCAATGCCTATTTGTGCAAAACCTCAAGTTATTATTTATCTTATATGCATTGAGATAAAAAAAAGTTCATAACAACTCTTGTCTCCTGCTATAGTGTACTAGATTCTAAAGTCACAATTTTTCAATGTCCTACTACTAATATTGATGACTTTTTTAGTGTCCTGCGACTAAATCCAACTAATATGTTAATTAGTCGAAACGGAATGTGAAGTTAGTATGTGGAACGATATATCATTTTTATCCATAAAATCGCTGAAGTAACTGAAACCGTTTTGCACGAACGTTAATATAGTAACGGACATCTATAATAGATACGATCGTAGAGGGAGTGACATATTCCGTTAGTATAGCGTTACTCGAAATCAATAAAAACATACGACAAGTTTTGATCAATGACAAGCTATTCGCCAAGTGACGTACAAGTTCCTAGTCGGTTACATTAATATAAATCGCTTTTATCACGCTATACCACTTACATGATCTTAATTATTGTAGTGTAGGTTTCAGAATTCACTCGATTATTCGAAGGAGAAAAAACAATCACGTACAAATTAATGAGAGTAAGATTTACTTGTCCAATAAACTTGATGAGCAATATGGAGCAATGAAATATAGGTTTTCCAGTAACCTGGTGACCAGTGGCCAACCTACATTGAGTTCCGATGATTCTAGCCAAATCCTCGTAGAAATCACGGCTTAAGTACTGTTTACACAGTGCTTATAAGCAGTTAAATATTGATGATGACACCAGCGCTATTTTTTGTTTCACATAGGATCTTTTCAAAATATATGCCTTGTGGGGTAATATGTATCTTGGTGATATGGTGTGGTTAATGTGGTTTTGTGACTACAGCTGTGTGCAACGAGCTATACATGAATAAAAAAGGAAAGATATACAGCAACTACTCCCGTCCAAATTATCTGCAGAATCAACATTAACACAAATCTAGCATGCATTAAACTAAATCATCAGCGAATTAATATCGATTCAGATTTGGAACCGGGAAAGGATTGGTTCACGACGCACGGTGACTGGCGTCTCAGTGACATACACGGTGTGTGCAGAGGCCACGGCTCGTGCGTAAACCACTTGGAGAAATACCTTGGACCGGCCGCGCAGAGCAGCTTGGCGAAACCGCGTATGGAATTCCAAAACCAGACGCGGTATTGGACAAAAAAAACGAAGTCAATAGGCGATTTTCTTTCCAAATATCCTGTGTACATGCGCCTATATATATAAAACGAAGTCTACAGAACCAAACTACTCACATCTCGGATGCTAGGCTGCCTTCCCAAATCCTTGCTTTGCTCCTGTTCTTGAGATCTCTGTGGTTGAAAGTTGACAAAGACCATGGCGAAGGTATGGAAGGTTAGAGAGAGAAGCAGATGCGTTCTCCAGTACTTCTGTGTCCTTTCGCCCCTGGTAAGAACTGAGCCTCTGGCTGTTTTGTTGATTAGTTCATTTTTAAACTAACTAGCGTTAAATAAAAAAACGGAGAGAGTATATAGTTATCATTATTGTGTTTTTTCGCGCTATACGACCAAATGGGACAAGAACCTAAAATCCATTTCTGTGAATAGGACATGAGTTTTGTTAATTGGAGAAATGGGGGGGGGGGGGGGATTGTGTTCTTTCAATTCGAATTCTGGTTTGAACAGATTTCTACGGGGTCTTCCTCTTCCCCACAACGCTCGTCGCGTTTCCATGCAGGGTGTCCTCGGAGCATTCGTCGTTGTCACGGTCGTGGCGTTTACTGCTACCGCGTGGCGCTTGACTGGTGGCATGAGCCAGACCGATGCCAGCGCCATGGACGTGGCGTTCAGGCACGTCGCCGGCAACATGCTACATCTCCTCGAAGAAGCCAACCGCTCGGCCTTCGCCGTCGCGAGCACCGTGCGACCCATGAGCACCAGATCAGATTTGGCCTCTCACGTACGTGCTATCACTTTCCGTTTCTGTCACGCCTACTTCAGAGGAAAAAAAACTATTTGGCAATTGGAATACTTCTGTATCTGTCTGTAGTCGACCGACCGAGCCGTGAACAGTTTACAGTTGTTTGTTTTCTCTTGCTTCTTCCTCTAAATGCGCGTACGTGCTGATCTGCCAGGTTGGACCCAAGTTGTTTGTCGCCTTCGCCATGCAGCCGCTGCTGGCGCAGGTTTCGTACGCCGGCCTCGACGGCGCCGCGTTCTCCTACTACCGCGCCAGCCACGGCGAGGCGAAGGCGCTGTTCACGGACTCGTCGCGCGAGAGGTGGTTCACCCAGGCGGTCGACCCGGCGACCGGTCGTCTGGTCGGGAGCGCCGCCGCGGTGGCGTCGGCGGGGCTTCGCCTGCCCAACACGACGAGGGTGCTTCTCGCCACCAAGAAGGGCACGCACGCGTCGCTCGGCGACGGGTGGGCGCGCCCGGGCGTCGGGATGCTCTTCTTCTCCGCGCCGGTCGGCGACGACGCCGGCGTGGTCTCGGCCGCGGTGGCCGTCGACGACGTCGTCGGGCCCGCCGCCACCCGCGTCGGCGGCTTCAAGGACGGCGTGGACGTGTACTACGCGGTCGGCGACAAGGCCGCCGGCGTGCCGGCGACTGATTACAGACCCGTGTTTGCCAGGGGGCAACGCGGCGACGACGACGCGACGACGCGAGCGGAGGAGATGGGACTCTTCTCCGAGGTGGAATGCACTGCCTCCGCCATTGACGACGCTCCCGAGGTCGGCCAGCTTCGAGCCGTGGGACGCTGCGGCACGTACAGGGTCGCGTGCACGAACTTCGACGTCTCCGGAGTACAAGTGGTACGTACGTGTCCAAATTAAATCAATCTACTCTCTACCCTACACGTACGTATGCACGCTTCTTGGTTAGTTGAACACAAAAACGCAACCAAGTACATATGATCGGTAGACGTCAGAGCAAGAAGAATAGGAAACACATCATCAAATCATGGACATATCCCATCAACTTAATTGCATCGATCGAGTCTTTTCTTTCCCTAAATGCAGATCCGATATGCATCCATGCATGTTCGTGCTTTCCTTTTCGCGTAGACAAGAGGAGATCGAAACCTACCATCATGTACACGCCTGAAAATTTTGGACCAGCAATAAGGAGGGCGACGACGACACGCAGGTCTACGCCGCCGGACCATTGTTCTGACCTGCACGAATGCTTCTGTGACGCTGTCCGTCAGGTGTTCCGGCTGGTGCTCCACACCCGGTTCGACGCCGAGATGATCCAGTCGGAGTGCATCTCCGTGTTCGTCCTTGTGGGCGCCCTGCTGGCGGCGGCCGCGCTGATCTGCGCCCTCGCCGTGCGCGCGCTGCGCCGGGCGGCGAAGAGGAAGGCGGCGCTGAAAGCCGAGCTGGTCCGGCAGAACGAGGCGCTCCGGCAGGCGGAGCGCAAGAGCATGAACAAGAGCAACGCCTTCGCCAGCGCCAGCCACGACATCCGGTCGGCGCTGTCCGCCATTGCCGGCCTCGTTGAGGTGTGCCGGCCGGAGGCCCGGCCGCACCCCAACATCACCGACAACCTCAACCAAATGGGCGTCTGCACCAACAAGCTGTTCGGTGAGTCTCAACCAAATGGAGTATGTACTTTGCATGCAGCTTCCTCAAAACGAAAAAAATGATTTGTAGTTTTTTTTAATCTCATTCATTCGTTCATCAACGTGCTGTAAGTTCGTGCAGACATACTGAACTCCATACTCGACACAACCAAGGTCGAGTCAGGGAAGATGCAGCTGGAGGAAGCCGAGTTCAACATGGCCGACGTCCTGGAGGAGTCCGTGGACATGGCGAACGTCGTGGGCGTCGGCAAGGGGATCGAAGTGGTCTGGGACCCCTGCGACCTCTCGGTCCTGAGATGCGCGAGCGTGACGGGCGACTGCAAGAGGCTCAAGCAGATCCTCGACAACCTGCTCGGCAACGCCCTCAAGTTCACGCACGAAGGGCACGTCGTCCTCCGGGCCTGGGCGAACCGGCCGATCGCGAGGGGCGGCGTCACTGCCCCCTCGAGGTTCGCGTGCGGGGCGCGAGGCGGCGGCTGCGATTTCATGGCGTGCTTGTTCGGGGCAAGGGACTGTGTCGATGAGCAGCACGACCGCGGTTTCAGTGCTGTCGCGCAGAACGACGACCCCAGTTTAGTTGAGTTCTACTTCGAAGTGGCTGACACCGGCGTGGGGATCCCCAGGGAGAAGTGGGAATCCGTGTTCGAGAACTACGTTCAGGTGAACGATGGGCATGGAGGCACGGGCTTGGGACTCGGAATCGTGCAGTCCTTTGTGAGTCGTCTCGTTTCAGTGTTAGCCTTTTCAAGCAAACATTATATTATGTCACTTTTGATAAGTTTATTTGTGAATTTTTCTGATTTTTGCTACTGTATTATTATCCACAGGTTCGTTTGATGGGAGGGGAGATTAGCATCAAGGAGAAAGAACCCGGGGAAAGAGGGACCTGCTTCGGATTCAACGTGCTTCTGAAGATGAGTGAGAGGCAAGAACCTCAAGATATAGAAGAAGGAACAGCAGGCCCATCTGCAGGCATACTGAGCGACTCCAGTCTCAGAGCCTCGGCGTTTCAGGAGGCCAGCAGCTTTAAGGGAGTGCACTGTGTTCTCTACGTTCATGGGGTTGAAACGAGGAGGATCATGCAGACTTGGATGGAAACCATTGGGATGAAAGTCTGGCTGGTCCCGCAAGCCGAGTTCATCGCTGCGACGCTGGAGAAGGTGCTGTGCCTTAGTATGTCGCCCACAAGAGCTTCGTCGCCTGATTTAGGTTACGACGCCACGGATCGTTGTTTCAGCTCCAAGGACATGGTCAGCCAGGTCCTGCCAATGGCGCTGAGGAACAACAATGGCCAGAGGAGGTGCAGCTTCGGTGGCCATCCTTCTGGCTTGCTTGTCGTCGTTGATGTGTCAAATGGAGGAGGATTGGAGGAGATCTGCCAGGAGATGGTGAAGTGTTCCAGAATCAAGCACCAGACTCCATGCAGGGCTGTCTTCTTGGTTGATCTGAAGACCTCCTCGGATGATCTGAGGAGGTTCAAGGAACTGGGCTGTGATCTTGTTCTGCGGAAGCCGATGCACGGGTCTCGCTTATACGCTATACTAAGGACCTTGAGGGATCTTCAAGCCTCTGATGCTCAGAATTCTTCTCAAGTTAGTCCTGAGATTGTTGGGACGACTAGTCGTCAGCCAGAATTGCCAGGGATTGTCCTCGAGGATGTCCAGGTTACTGCTGCAGCAAGTGAAGTTGCAGCTCAGGAACACAAGGCAGTGGATGACAAGCCACTGGCTGGGGTGAATGTCTTGCTAGCTGAAGACACTTTAGTGCTGCAAACTATCCAAATGAAGATGCTGAGCCAACTGGGGGCAAAAGTCAAATTAGCAGTAGATGGGTCAGAAGCTGTGAAACTTTACAAACAAGCTCTTGAGCAGACCAGTGATTCAAAAGAGGGTACAGTGCAGTTGCCATACAATGTTATCCTCATGGACTGCCAGGTTTGCTCAACCAAAACTTGTTACCTCTTTGCACAAAGCTTCTTGTCATGATTGTCTGACGCTGTTACTATTTTTCTTTAATTTAGATGCCCATAATCGATGGTTATGAAGCAACAAAGCTCATCCGTGAGGAAGAAAGCAGCTACGGTGTCCACACTCCGATCATCGCACTGACTGCGCATACCATGGAGGACGACCTGCAGAAGGCGATCGATGCTGGGATGGATCTGCACTTGACAAAGCCAGTGGAAAGGAAGAGGTTGGTGGAAGCTGTTTCCCGTATCTGCAAACCTAAGGACTGAGGGCACACGTCTCACTGCGTGAATCATTCAAGAAATGGGCGGTCTTGTTGAGTAGGATGATGATGATCATAGCACCCTTTTGGTCATTGCTTGCAGTTGTAATCTCTTAGTAACCTGGAGCCCAACAACAGCTTTTATCCTTAGCACTTAAACAATAGTGTCATCATAGCTAGCTCGTTTAAATTTTTTTTTGAGGGGAATGCAGTACCTGTTTGAGATCTTGAACCTCTGTAGTAGCAAACTCAGGTGTATCCCATTTTTTGGGTAATGAGGTGTATCCAAATTTTTATAATGCATCTATTAATATCATTCTGAATTTCCAGAAGTAATATTTTGTATCAAGTTTGCAGAAATTTCAGTTTTTTACGCTTAAAGAGTGAATCATCTGGTTATATCATCCGAACAATGAAGCAGGCTTACAGCTCCAAAATCTTTGCAAATGTCAAGTGGCAACAATGAAGCATTATATATGATCCTTTCTTTTACGCAACCACAATCACTTCGATTTCCCATTATAAAGGAAAAGGCACAGCTTACAAGCCACTATCCTTAGGTACTTGCATACTTGTCCCAAGCATCCAGTGTGTACAGTACTAGACATTGTATCACATCAAGCAGCATAATTGGCTAATGCACCATGATATGATTATGTACTGTACAGTCTTCTCTCATCCCTAGAGAACTAATTAATCTGCAAGGGGGAGATCTCATATGCAGGCACCAAGTGGAAAGAAGTCACATCCCAGGTCGTTATCCGAGAGATCATCTGTTTCCTGCATAGGAATTAGGATAAGGCTTCAACAAATTAGTATCGTGCCACGGAATATTGGCTCATGGTCAAGACTTCAACGACTGAAACACTTTCTGGTAAAATTAGTGCTCTATATTGTTGATTAGATACAACATTGGCATTCAAAAGCATGCCAAAATTGATGACTGACAGACCTGCTCCGTAGAGTGGTTTGTAACAAATCCTCCACAACATAGTTGTCAAATATTCAGAAAGTGTTGTATCATGTACATTAGGTGTGTTGTAGTTTTGCGGATTACTAAAAAGGAAGTGAATTGGTACTCTAAATTTATCTGTTGTATATCATTTCAAGGGCTTTACTGTGCCATATAGGTATCATACAAATGCCTGAAGATAGGGAAGAACTTATAGCTTCCCAGATTAAGTGGTAAAAACTACAAGTATTAAATTTATTAGTTCTAACATTCATACAAAGTCATGATAAAAAGGGAAAATATATTAGCATTGTAAAGCTAGAACAGTTCAGGTCCTTACCGCTTTGATTATGGAATTGAGAAGACGATCAAAATTGCAGCTACTAGAGTTAAAACCACCATGCAGCTTCGAAATACCCAAATCATATATGTTCTTCTGCTTCGGTTTATCTTCTGACGTTACTGTGTGAACCTTCATTTGTGGAATAAGAGGCACAGTTACATTTGCCTGTTCAGTCATACAGGCACCGAAATTGTGGCTGAAACTTCCACTGCTCAATCCTTGGTTATGCAGAGGGTCCTGTTTCATTCCATCCATTTCATGCCTAGAGCTGCTTGCAATTCCGAACTGCAAGTAGGCTGAATATCTCCCTGGATCAGGCGGGAGCAGCATTGTACTTCCAGAAGAATTAGCGTCACATTTGGAATTGTTTGTTGCCGTAGTGCTATCAGAAGGACAAACAGGCATGCCTACCAAATATTTACTTGTTTGGTCTGTCTCACATTGTGAAAGCACAAAGCTAGTATCTAATTTTGTAGCATTATTGCTATCAAATGGATCAGCAGAAAATCCAACATGTCTTGGAAGGGCACCCTGCTGGGACAAACTAGAGTTCTGCAGATTAGCTGAAACTCCAACAGTCCTTTCAACCAGATCTGAACTCACAGACGACATTCTTAAAGATGGTTGGACAGTTATTTTGGCATGTGTGCACTCCAAAAGTTCTTGTGATGGTAATGGAGTGTTTGTCACTCTCTGGAGCGTATCAGGCATAGTGTTAACCAGTGCAGTTCCAGAAAAGACAGGAGGCAAATCATTATTTTCTTGATGGGTCCACTTCTGTTGCAGTTCAGGCAGCCCGAGAGATGTGGCCGAGCCTTGTGCCAAGTTGGCTTGCTGGTTTTCTTGTAAGCTGACAAGTTGAAATTTGTTTGTATCACCAGCACAGTGACTTAATATGCCATTGTTGGTAACGTTTTGAACTATCTTGGCAGAAGCAAGCTCATGAACCCCAAATGTTGCTGCACTAGTTCTACTTAACAATCCATGAGGGTTGAGAGATGGTAGAGCAGTAGAAGAGGTATACGGCTGATAACTCTGAGGTCCTTCAAAAGCTCCCATGTGAAGAAAGGATGGGTCTCTACTACCAAAAGCAGCAACAATGCTAGCTTGTTGCGATGCTACAGCACTTAGCCGTTTGAGGTAGAGCCGGTATTTCTGCATATCAGGTAAAGCCAACTAATCAGATATGTTCAAACATGTGTAGTAAGTGAACAACAATATATATCCAATGACATGTGACCTGCTTTCAGGTTTAGGCATAAATTCTCATGACATGGTATGACTAAAGGACTACAGGGGGAGCGAAAAGTTTGCCAGCTTGAGATATTCTCTTAGCATATTACTAAATGAATATACGGTTTTTTGTGACAATATCCAATTCATAGAAAATACAGTAAACATTGTAGTAGGTATACAACCAGTCAGAAGATGTTATAACAGTTTATAGTAGCTTTTAGTACACTTACCATTATCACCAATATAGAAAGTATCGTGGGAAATAATATACTGTTTGCATAGAATATCTCCAAATTTAGGGCCAAATGAGGAACTGTAAGTCTGTAACACTGGTTGCATCTAGTTTACTGTAGAATGTTACAAACCAACCGAACAAATTCACTGGCACAGAAGTAATTAAGGTCAACGGTCGAACTTGAACATCTTTGATAACATGTTAACACAAGCTAAAACGCAAATTACATACAGCAATGCTTAGTCCTATCAATATTAAATAAAATATTCTTAACAAAAATAATCTTACGAGACGACCAAAGACACTGAACCCACCTATCCCCTTTTAGTAAGAAATCCATCAAGATCCTGGTTCCTACGCAACTTAGGGCAATAATAAGGCCTTAAAAACGATTAAAAATAGGAGTAAATGTCATACCTGTAGATGGCTTGCAACGTTTTCCCTAGTGAGTTTCTCCACGTTCATAAGCTCAAGAATTCTTTTTGGTACAGCTTCTGTATCAACAGTAAAACAAAGGACACATCATAAATGAGTTACTGCAACATGGAAGGACATATGGACGACTAGAATGCAAATAAAACTTTTGTGCAATAAAAAACTCTCCTATGTCACACGATCTTCATAACCTAAGGTCACCGCATTTTTTCACTTAAAACCCTGCACCTAGCAAAGCAAATTGAAAAAATGTGAACACCGTTTCTAGGTGGAGGGAGTTAAGTGAAAAAAACAATGACCTGACCATAGGATGAAGATCGTGTGGAGTAGGAAATTTTTTGGCATGATTGCACCAAAAAGTTGTTTGTATCATAGTCGCTTCTTAACATAAAGCAAAAGAAAAGGTTGGGAGTTATTACTATCAATTCCAAGATGGTTGACAGCCGCAACAAATTTCCGATGCAGTTCAACTGACCAAACAACTCTTGGCTTCTTCGCTGCTGAGGGTTCGTCACCTTCTTGAAAATCATTTTCATCGCCATCATCTTCCTCCTCACTATGCAGTTCTTTCCTCTTCTTGCTGAGCCTCCCATTTTGGTCAGAAGCTCTACTAACAATCTGACTGTGACCATGGCATGAATCTGCCCTTGGTGGCTCCTTGTAGATGTCAAGATTACTGCGCTCACGGCTACTGAACTTCCTCCGAACAACATGCTGCCAAATGTTCTTAAGCTCCTCGATACGAACAGGTTTTAGGAGATAATCACAGGCTCCATGAGTTATCCCCTTCATCACGGATTTTGTTTCTCCATTCACTGATAACACTGCTCGGAAATGTAATCGGTTAACACATACTTTTTATAAGTGGAAACATCATTCTCATCAAGAATCTCTTACTATAAAGGTTGAAGGGTGCATGGTAGAATAAAATAAGAAGAATTGGAACTTACTGATGACTGGAAGGTCCATTTCAAGCCCTACGAGCTCAAGGAGTTTAAACCCATCCATGTCAGGCATATGTACGTCACTGATAACCAGATCAAACATGTCCCTGTTCTCCCGTAATAGCTTCAGTGCAGTAATGGCCTGGTTGGTTGTTGTCACTGTTAAGCAAGCATAAGGTGATCTTATGAGTACAGTACTGGATTGTATCGTAATATCATTAAGGAGAAATTGGTAGTTTAGCACCCTCCTGGAATCAGTTTGCAAATACCAATTTTTCTCTCAAGTATGCTAGTCTAGCACAACTTAATCTCTGAGTTATAACTAAGAAGTGTTAAACTAGCAATTTTTTCTATCATTAACACCATAGTTATTAAGGCGTCGCTTAAGCGCTAAGGCGACCTGGGAGCCTAAGGCGTCCCTGTCGCCTTAGATGCCTGAGTAAGGCGTGCTTAAGGCGATGGGGCATACTTAGGGCGTCCTAGGACGTCCTTAAGGCGCCAGTAAGGCGATGCCTTACTCCATTTTCAGTTTATCTCAGCCCAGCCCAAATAATAGAGAAGGGAGTTAGGTATCGGTTAGGTCAGAGAGGACTAGTACAAACTTGAGAGATGGATATTGAACCAAACTTGAGAGATGGGAGTGATATCTAGTACACTAGTACTATTATCTATTAGTTATGTTGGATTAGTCAATTATGTTGGTTTATGTTGAACTACCTCTATTTTGATAATTGCTACTGTTATCCTTATCTATTTGGAATTTGGGACTTTATTCCTACATTTTTCTATATTTATATATTAGTAAGGCGTCGCCTAGCCTTACACCTTATCGCTTAAAAGGTAAAAAGGGGGTATGTCACGTTATGTCGCCGTACCGCCTTAATAACTATAATTAACACATCCATTCATGAGTTATAAAATGTGCTAACTCAAGAAGCGGCTTAAATAAAGTGTCTCACTATGCAGATTTGTACAAAATTCAGAGGTTTTAATAGCCAACGATTGATGACTGACAGACACGTGAAAATAAAATCAGCTTACTGTAGTAATATAACATAGCAGCAACAGAATGACTATGGGGATCAAGCAACTACTGACCATGGTACTGGCAACGCCGCAGGAGGGTCTCAAGAACCTTGAGGCACACCGGGTCATCGTCGACAGCAAGGACCCGCATGCCGACCGGGAACTGGTCCCTCTCCCTTCCAATCACCACCCCCTTCTTCTCCTCCTCCATCCTCGCAGTTGCAGCTCCCAGAAGCATCCCGATTTCCGACGAATCGACGCAGGAACCGGAAACCCAAGGCTAAGAACGAATTTTTGTGCGCTAGCACCAAAAAAATTTCAGGCCCCAAGAACGTCTCGATCGACGGAGTCCCGAGGAAGAAACCTAATATCAAGTTGGGCGAAAATCGAACCGAGCCTGGGAATCAAATGCCGGCAAAGAACAAGGAGAGGAGAGACTTCCTCGAACCCCAAACGCCGACACCGCCTGATTCTGTTCTGAGGTGCCCCGAGGAAGGGAGCGCCCCCAACAACAATAAGCTGAAACGAAAAGCGAAAGCCCAAAAGCTAGCGACAGCGACTGCCAAAACCACACCTGGAGCTGAAGGGAAGAGAGCAGGTTGATTTGTCGATGGGGAAAGGAAGGGGGCTTCAAGGACGAGCCCAAAACAGCGCCTCCATCATTGCTGGACGCAGGAGGTGGGAAAGCAAGAGGCAGCAAAAGGGGAGGGGAGACGACGACCGTCCAGGTGGCCAAGAACACGCGCCATAGGAATGAGCACCCAACAGCAGGAGAGGAGACGGTGGAAAGCTTGAGGTGGTTGCTTCGAGCGGGAATGGCCGAGGGGAGCAGCGCGAGATGGAGGGGACGGAGAGGAATGTCTGGGCGGATGATTGATTTATAGAGGGAGGGTCAGAGTGGCGGTGGCCATGATAGGATGCAACGATACGAGGAGAGCGGCGGTGCGGGGCCCGCGCACCACACCACAAGCTCCCGACGGAGTTGGAGCTGTCGGTCGGCTGCTTTCCTTTTATCGCGGGGGAGAAGAAGGGTGTCCTGGTGCAAGACAGCGAGAGACGGGAACTTCTTTTTTTCTTTTCCTGAAGCCGCAAGAGACAGGAGCTGATGCTGTTTTTCCATGGTCATCATCTTTCCTCAAGCAACTCATCAGTTCCGAATTCGAGGAAATAATTCTGGAGAAAAGATTTTTTAAACCCTGGCCACGCACGCTAGAATCCTGATCTGATGGAATTACTCGGCGGTGCAGGAGCACGAGATGAATGTTCCGGCCAGGTGCGATCCCGTCGTACGTACACACGCAGCTGGGCAGGATCATCTCGCGCGCGCATCGGTACGCATTGCCAAAACGCCCATCGAGATCGATACAGCCGTCGTCGTCTTAACCCGTCGAACGATCCTTCCATCGACCGGCCGGACGCCGGCGATTCAGTCCTGCCCTGTGAGAGCTACCTCGGGCGGCGCCGCGCCGGAATCAATGGCGTGCGGATCGGAGGTGCGGTCATGCATGGTGGGCCGTTTATCAACTACCTTCTATTTTTTGATATTTCTTTCTATTTTTTCTTTTTTATTTCCTTTTCCCTCTTTATTTCCTTTATTTTCTTTTCTTTTTTTTCTCCCCGTCTCCTCACGCATGCAGCTCCTCGCCGGCCTTCTCGCTTGCCCGTGTCTATCGCCGACCTCCTCGCTCGCGTCCCTGGTTCGGCGTTGCAGCTCCTCGTCGCCTCCTCATGGCATCTGGCGCTGGTCTCCAACCGACCTCCATAGCCTCACCGGTGGCGCTTTGGAATTTTAACGTGAAGGAGGCAGACTATCCAACGAATGGCGCGAACCAAAAACCAGCGCAGAACGGGTCCCATTCGTCTCGCTGTGTGCTGCAGAGGGCGTACGCCTGTAGGCTACGGGCGTTCCTGGTAGACGATGGCGTTCCCCGGTGCAGCCGCTCACGGCAGATATCCAGTCCAGTAGATGATCCCGCAATGCCGGTGCAATCAGTCTAATGGGGGGCGATGATACGTACGCGCACGGAAGGAGAGCACGTTGCGAGAGCGCGAGACGACGTGATTCGTCTCGCGCGCGAGGACCGTCCGATCCGTACGTCGACGCCGGCCGGCGACGCACGGCCGGATCACCTTCATGGATCCGGCCGGGCGTATCGTCAATGCGTCGTGCGACGCTGCGTTTTTTGCTCGATCGCCACCGGTAAGAGAGGGAGGGGCGGGGATCGGAGCCGTACGTGTACGTACGTACACGGCTGCATGGTGCTAGAGGTGTGGGCTGGTGAGTGTCAGTGTACATACATCAGTAAATGTATGCACAGTTCTAATCTGCAGGTGATGACACTGGCAGCCTGCCTACCTGCCTGCCGCGTAGTACGAAAGTAAGTGAAAGCCTCTCTCTCTCTCTGTCTCTCTCTGGGTATCGTACGTGTAGATCCTTCCTCTGTGTACTTGAAGATCTCGTGTCGTCCACGCTCCACGGTGGCACGGCCACGGTACAATCTCCGAATCCCCGTGTTGAATGCGGCGCGCGTGATGTCCGAACCGGAGTGGCGAGTGCGACGCGTTCGAAACTCGAACAAGTCAACCCCTAGCTCCCCAATCGTGCATGGTGCAGCTACTACGTCCGCTCACGTTCGTCCACGTATAGTACCCGTGGAACAGCGGCCCCTGTTTCGCATCGCATCGTCTCATCAGTCTGGCACTGTGTGTACCATGCATATCCTTCTGCCCTTAATTGTGTCCGTTGCTCTGCTTCCTCCTCTCGTGGCGCGCGCGCTGCTGATCGCGACGGGCCGTACGTACGCATTAAACCGAAAGCGAACCGCTCGACGCACGCGTGATTAGCCCCAGGCTTTCTGGTGATCGAACGAACAGAGCGCGCGCGCGCGCGCGGGGAAAAAAAAAGTCGCCTGCGCTGCGAACAGTGCAAGTACGTAAACCAACCACGCGCTTGGTGATGATGATGACGGTGCCGTACGTGCGCGACGGGATTCGTCCGTGGCACGCAGGGCGCCGGGCGCGAGTCGAATTAAAACGAGATCTCGAGTTCATTTACTACGCTGGATTTCCCCCCCCGGGAGTGATGAATGCGAGCTCACCGGCCGTCGTCGTCGTCGTTGAGCTAGCTCCCTACCGACCTCCGCGCGCGGTGGTAATAAACTCCGGATCCGGATCCCTGCCTGCCGGAATTTGGCGCGGCGGCCGGCCTCCCACCTCGCCGGCCGGCAGCTCCGTGTGCCTCTGCTGCGCCCTGGCTTCCCAGCTTGTTGGCGCGCGCGGGCTGCCATGGACCGCATTTGATCTTGATGGCTTTCCCCGTACCGGTACCAGCTGACGATCCTGTGAAAGTGCCATGAATCCGTCTTGGATTCACCGGCTCTTCGCTCCATCCATCCCCTGGCGCGCGTACCGGACACGGAGCTCGTCAGCAGTGGCCGCAGCATCTCGACGTACCGCTAGGCTACCTGCACTACTGGATTCTACCGTGGGGCCGGGGCACGTAGCATCCGGCTAGATGCAGTTACCCACGTCGAGGCGCGAACCGTTCGCCCGTCCGTCGGTGCTGTTTGCACGGTGCGCATGCTGCTGCGCCTCGCGAGGTCTAGATTTTCTACTGTTCTGCGCACGGCAGCGGACACCCTGTGCTGTACCTCACCAGCCAGCTGCGGTGCTTGCAAGTTTGCTGTTCAAACAGTGAGGATTCTGCGAAGCAAGGCACCATTTATGCTGCGGATTCAAATGGCACTCGTCATGACCTGTCAGTATACAGATATCAAGAACAGGATCCGAACCGGCTATATACTAACCCATTTCAGATTGCTAAGAAGTCAATATAGGTTTACATTTTGAGGTTCACGTCGTCTAGAAGAATCTTAGTCTTGTTTTTTTTTCTTTTTTCCTTGTTTTTCTTATATCTTTTTCTCTCTTTTACTTCATTGATATATATATATATATAATTATTGGGTTTCATGTCTAGCCAACCCTAACATGCTTGGTATAAAGGTTTGGTTGTTATTATTGTTGTCGTCGTCATCGTCTAGAAGAACAAACGGTGTCTAAGAGGTACTCTTTCTAATACTTGATATCAGTGTTGTAAAGCAATCATGACAATATCGACAAAGATGTTTACCACAAGCTCAAAACAGACTCAAAGCAGGGTGGATGGGGTCCTTACAGTTATAACAGAAGAACTGAAGGGCACATCTCAAATTGTCTCCGCACTTCGCTGTTACGACCTTCCGAGATACGGAACCCAATAAGTTAGGTGCTGTCGAAGTGTGCGGTCGACACTTCCCCCGGGCCTGCACTGGGCAGCCCGCGGAGGTTCTTTTTTCAGAGGGGCTAGTCCCTAGCGGAGAGCTTGCGCAGATGGACGAGTTAGTAAGAGCTTGACACGGCGAGTTTTACGTGGTTCAGGCCGCCGGAGCGTAAAACCCTACGTCCACGGCGAGCTATGGAGCTCGCTGTATTGCTTGCTGCTCAGGGCCGGAGGCCTGAGCTTGGGGGTGAGTTACAGCTTGAGAGTGAATGGCTAGCGTATGAGTTGCAAAGTGCGAACCCTTGCTATCGACGCCTACCCGAGCCTTTTATAGTCCAAGACTCGGGCGGCTTACAAGGGAAGCCGGGACCCGACAGGTGGTCCCGGGAAGATTGTCTATTATCTACCGTATCTGCAGTTATGCCGGTAGTTGTCTCTGGTCGAAGGCTTCTGAGTCTTCATCTTGCCGCCCTGCCCATGCCGCATGCTAGTCGTAGTGGTTGATGACGGCGCAGGCGGCATGAGATGTCTTGTCGCGGTGTTTATTGGCTGACAGGTTCTGACACCGCGCGCCAGTCTATGATGCGACTGGGCGCAACGGCACCTGACAGAAGCGTGCTCCGCGTGTCCGCGTCTTGGGAAGACGCGGGCCTTGAATACTGTCGATACCTGAGATATGGGGTACCCCCGCGCACAGGATAAAATGCCTAAGGTGCTCGCCCTTCTCCGCAGGGAGAGCTCCGAAGGCGCCACGCGTCTGGCGGGGCCGGACCTCCCTCTCCTCAGAGGAGAGCTCCGGGCCCGCCACGTGGCATACAGAGGCCGGACCTCCCCCTCCGCGGGAGAGAGGTCCGAAGACGCCACGCGTCCAGCGAGGCCGGACCTCCCTCCCCTCAGAGGAGAGCTCCGGGCCCGCCACGTGGCATGCAGAAGTCGGACCTCCCCCTCCGCGGAAGAGAGGTCCGAAGGCGCCACGCGTCCAGCGGGGCCGGACCTCCCTCTCCTCAGAGAAGAGCTCCGGACCCGCCACGTGGCTGGAAGAACGGTGCTGCCTGCCCCCGAGCGGTAGGCAGCGGGCGTAAAGGCGCCCCTCACCTTGCCCGTACAAGGTATTCAAGGCCCGCGCCTTCCCAAGACACGGAGACGCGGAGCACGCGTCTGTCAGGTGCCGTTGCGCCCAGTCGCATCACAGACTGGCGCGCGGTGTCAGAACCTGCCAGGTAATAAACGCCGCGACAAGACATCCCATGCCGCCTGCGTCGTCATCAACCACTACGACTAGCGCACGACATGGGCAGGGCGGCAAAAGGAAGACTCAGAAGCATTCGACCGGAGGCAACCACCGGTATAACTACAGATACGATAGATAATAGACAATCTTCCCGGGACCACCTGTCGGGTCCCGGCTTCCCTTGTAAGCCGCCCGAGCCTTGGACTATAAAAGGCTCGGGTAGGCGTCGATAGCAAGGGTTCGCATTCTGCAACTCATACGCTAGCCATACACTCTCAAGCTGTAACTCACCCCCAAGCTCAGGCCCCCGGCCTTGAGCAGCAAGCAATACAGCGAGCTCCATAGCTTGCCGTGGACGTAGGGTTTTACGCTCCGGCGGCCTGAACCACGTAAAACTTCCCGTGTCAAGCTCTCACTAACTCTTCCATTCGCGCAAGCTCTCCGCTAGGAACTAGCCCCTCCGAAAAAAGAACCTCCGCGGGCTGCCCAGTGCAGGCCCGGGGGAAGTGTCGATCGCACACTTCGACATTTGGCGCGCCAGGTAGGGGGCTTTTCCCCTAGCGCGACGAGTTTCCGCCAACGAAGATGACCAAGCTCCCTTCGGCGGCAAGCTCACCTCCCTCGCCTCCGCGGCAAGCCGCGGATAGGGGGGAGTACAAGCCAACACACTCAGGACGGAGTGTGTCAGTACAAGCTGGGAGCCAGCAACCGGCTCTGGCAGCGCCGACCCCGGCAATGCAGGCTCCAACCAGCGTCATATCTCCAGTAGCGCCGGGCGTACCCGGAAGGGGCGCGCTAGCTGCAGCAAGAGCACTACTGCACAATCCGCCCGCTGGAGACGCGCCCCAGGCAGCGACCCAGCGGTGGATTCTCGAGGTAGACTGTCTTGTCGTCGCCGCCGCAAGCCCACGACTCCGGCGGAGACGACACTCCAACCAGCCGGCCGTGTCGCTGATACGCACGCCGATGGCTGATGAACAGACGGCAGATTCCAGCTCTGCCAGCCCTCAATCGATGGATCTGAGGACAGAGCTGGAGCGGTGTCGCTCGGGTCAAGATGCCCGGGTATACCTCGAGCAACGCCGAGAAAGGCGCCGCTACCAAGGAGCCGACGACAGCATGACGTCGGCCTCGACCCAGCCTGAAGAGCAGACCTTCGCCATGCGACCTCTGCCCCAGGCCTGCGCTGTGCAGAATATGCCACAGTCATATGTACTGCAGATGGCGCCCCCGGCCTACGGTACAGCTTTGGCCGTACCGGGGTACACTGTGCCTGGTGCGAACTCAGCGTTCGCGGCACCAGAACCTGCGGTGACGGAAGCAGGATGTGCAGCCCTCGCGCCCCATCTTCGCTTTGTGAAGTGGCCGCGCAAGTTTCGGCCACACCTGCCCGAGAAGTACGACGACAGCGTCAACCCGGCGGAGTTTCTCCATATCTACTCCACCGCCGTACTTGCCGCAGGAGGGAATGAAGCCGTCATGGCCAATTACTTCCCTGTCGCCTTGACCGGTCCAGCCCGGTCTTGGCTCATGAATCTCCCCCAAGGTTCCGTCACCTCCTGGGGAGAGCTTTGCCGACAGTTCGTAGCCAACTTCGGCAGCTCCTACACCCGGCCTGGCACGGAGCTCGACCTCCACGCCGTCCAGCAGCAGCCTGGGGAGTCGCTGCGCTCTTTCATCCAGCGGTTCTCCCAGGTGCGGAACACCATCCCACACATTCAAAATGCTTTTGTGGTGGTGGCGTTCCGGCAAGGCGTCCGGGACAAGAAGATGCTCGAGAAGCTCGCGACCAGGGAGGTCCGCGACGTCTCAGAGCTCTTCAGCTTGGCGGACAAATGCGCCAGAGCTGCCGAAGGACGGAACTGGCACTCGCTGCCATCCTCCGAGTCAGGGGGACTGCCCGGATCCAGTCCTACTCCCTGTGGAAGCAGCAGGAAGGCCAAGGGCCGAGGCAGAAGCAAGATAGAGTCACCGACCACAGTCCCAGTCGTCACTGTAGCGACGCTCGGTGGGGCTCGGGGGCCGCGCCCCGACAAGAAGCAGCGAAGATCACCAATCCCAGAAGGTGATAAAGGCAGTATGTGCCCCGTGCACGGCAGCTGTCGCCACACTGCTGCCGAGTGCCGGGAGATCCGAAGGCTCGCAGAGCGTTTCCGCAAGGAGAAGCGGCAGCGGGCTGATGACCTGCCCTTCCGTCCAAAGGAAGATGAGCAGAGGGTGGATGTACCAGATAACATCGACCACGCAGAGGAGATCCGGGAGCCTCCGCGTGTCGTGAAGGCGGCACACAATCACGAGGATTCCAACTCCAGCGGCGATGATCGTCGGAAGAAGCTCTACGTCATATACGGCGGGTCCGCCGACCCCTCGTCCCGAAGCGCAGTCAAGACTCTGCGCCGAGCGGTAGCGTCGGTGGCGCCACTCCCAAGTGCTGCACCGCACCTAAAGTGGATGGGGACCCCCATCAGCTTTGATGCCACCGACTTCCCCAGGAACATGGCTGGGGCCGGCCAGCTGCCGCTCCTGGTGGCCCCTACCATCGCCAACGTGAGAATGTACCACGTTTTGGTGGATGGAGGGGCTGGGCTGAACCTCATCAGCCGTGCAGCTTTCCAGAAGCTGCAAATACCGATGGCCAAGCTCACCCCGTCGAGTCCGTTCTCAGGGGTAGGGCCGGGACAGGTTATCCCCTACGGCAACATTAGTCTCCCGGTGACCTTCGGGGCTCCGGACAGCTATCGAACGGAGTACATTCTGTTCGACGTAGCGGAGATAGACCTCCCCTTCAACGCCATAATCGGCAGGCCAGCCCTGTACCGGTTCATGGATGTAGCCCATTATGGCTACCTTGTCTGAAGATGCCAACACCGACAGGTGTTCTCAGGATTCGTGGGGACCGCACTGCTGCAGTGTCGGCCCTGGAGAAGCTCCAAGCACTCGCGACAGCTGGGGCCTCAGCCCCCGGCGATACGGGACCGGACCAGCTCCGCCCGTGCGCACGCCACCGTGCTTCCACCACAGCACCCCGGGTGCAACCTCTCGACAAGGGCGGCGTCCCCTTAAAGGTCGTCCAAGTCGGCGCCGAAGCTACCCAGACCACCCGGGTAGCCGGGGGCCTAGGTAGTAAATAGGAAGGCGCGCTCATCACCTTCCTCCGGCACAACGTCGACGTGTTTGCATGGCAGCCGTCACAGATGCCGGGGATCCCCAGGAAGGTGATCGAGCACCACTTGAAAGTCTTCCCCGACGCCCGACCGGTTCAACAGAAGCCCCGCAAGCAGTCCATCGAGCGGCAGAACTTCATCCGTGAAGAAGTCAAGAAGCTGCTGGACGCTGGCTTCATACGGGAGGTCCACCACCCTCGATGGTTGGCGAACCCCGTCGTTGTCCCGAAGGCTGGCGGGAAGCTCCGGATGTGCATCGACTACACCAGTCTCAATAAGGCATGTCCTAAAGATCCATTCCCTCTCCCTAGAATAGATCAAATAGTAGACTCAACGTCAGGCTGTGATATGTTGTGCTTCCTAGACGCCTACTCGGGTTTCCATCAGATCCCCATGTCTAGGGAGGATGAGGAGCACACCTCCTTCATCACAGTAGACGACCTTTATTGCTATGTGTCTATGCCTTACGGCCTAAAGAATGCACTCCCCACCTTTGTGCGGGCAATGCACAAAACCTTTGGGGAGTTAATAAGAGACCTGGTTGAGGTGTATGTCGATGACATAGTTGTCAAGGTCAAGCAGGGTCCGTCCCTGCTAGATAACCTAGCCTTAGTCTTTGACAAGCTGCGCTCTACGCGCACCAAGCTGAACCCAGATAAATGTGTCTTCGGCGTGTCCTCTGGGAAGCTCTTAGGATTCCTGGTCTCACACCGGGGGATTGAGGCCAACCCAGAGAAGATCAAGGCCATCGACTTGATGCGGCCCCCTGCCCGCGTCAAGGATGTCCAGAAACTCACAGGATGTCTAGCCGCGCTGAGTCGGTTTATACCGAGGCTAGCAGAGCGGGCACTCCCTTTCTTTAAGCTCCTGCGCAAGTCAGGTCCTTTTGCCTGGACTAACGAAGCAGAAGAAGCTTTCCAGGAGTTGAAGCGACTCCTGACGACCCTACCAATCATGGTAGCCCCTGAGCCCGGAGAGCACCTGTTGCTCTACATCGCGGCGACAACTGAAGTAGTGAGTATGGTCCTCGTCGCAGAGCGGCCGGACCCCTCATCTTCACAACCTGCTCCGGTAGCAGAAGATAGACGCCAGGAGGCCCCGCAGGACCAAGACGGACTCCCGGACCTCCAAGGCAACCTCCCGGAGGTCCAGGTCGGCCTCCCGGAGGCCCTGGGCAGTCTCCCGGACCTCCAAGATAAACCCCCGGGGGCCCCGCGGGACCCCCCGGGGGCCGAATGGGACCTCCCAGAGGTCCCCCAAGACCCCCCGGAGCTCCCGGACAATCAAGATAGCTTGAGGGCCTCCGGGTCCAAGCTCCCAGAGGCCCCCGTGGGTCCGCCCACCTCCAGTGGGCCAATGGACGAAGACCTCCCAGGCCTGAGAAGGAGGGTCCGAACCGTACAGAGGCCTGTCTACTACATCAGCGAAGTACTTCATGATGCCAAGACAAGGTACCTGGAAGTCCACAAGCTGCTGTACGCGGTGCTCGTCGCCTCCAGGAAGCTCCGCCATTACTTCCAGGCCCACCGGGTCTCGGTAGTCACCTCGTATCCACTGAAGACAATTCTACACAGCCCCCATGCAACTGGCAACGTTGCTAAATGGGCGGCGGAGCTGGCGGAGTTTGAGCTGGACTTCCTCCCACGCCATGCAGTCAAGAGCCAAGCATTGGCTGACTTTGTGGCGGAGTGGACAACAACAGAGGTTGACCCAAGGGGCAATGGGGGCGGAGAACCGGAGCACCAAGCTCCGGTCTTCACCGAACCCCACTGGACACTCTTCTTCGACGGTTCCTCGCGAAAGCAGGGAGCCGGTGCCGGCGTACTGCTCCTCATGCCATCGGGGGAACAGTTTGGGTATATGGTGCGTCTCAATTTCAAGGCAACCAACAACATGGTGGAGTATGAAGCACTCATCTTTGGCCTGCAGACGGCCCTGTCTCTAGGCGCTCGCCAGTTGTTGGCACAGGGCGACTCCCAGCTGGTCATCAAGCTAGTCAAGGGCGAATGCTCCTGCAATGACCCCCAGCTAGCTGCATATCTGCTTCACGTGCAGATGTTGGAGAAAGAATTCCTCGCCTTGGACCTGCACCACGTACCGCGCGCCGGTAATACCGCAGCCGATGACCTTTCAACGAAGGCTTCCACCGGAGCCCCTGCGCCCGAAGGAGTCTTCGAGAGGACATTGCTGCGACCCACAGCCCGGCCCGCCGAGCCGGGCGAAGGGGGCTTGACCAGCACCTCGAAGCTGGCGGTCCCGGCGGCCCTACAACCGTGGGCGCCGCCAAGGATCGTAAGCGTCACTGGGGACTCTGTGCAACCCAGCGCTCAAGATCCAGAAGCTCAAGTCAGACCCGATGCATGGATCACGGAGATCCGGGACTACTTGAAAGACAATATCCTCCCTGATGAACATGCAACCGCTGAACGGATCGTGCGTATGGCTAAGAGGTACGCGCTGGTAGAGGGGGATCTCTACCGGCGTGGCGCCAACCACATCCTATTGCGGTGTATAACCCAGGGGGAAGGCTGCGACTTGCTCGCTGAGATCCATGGAGGCAAATGTGGGAGTCATTCTTCCTCACGCACGCTTGTCGGTAAAGCCTTCCGGCATGGCTTCTACTGGCCGACAACACTCCAGGATGCCGTCAAGCTGGTCGAGAGCTGCAAGGCGTGCCAGTTCCACGCCAAGCAGATCCATACACCGGCTCAGGCAGTACAGATGATCCCTCCCTCGTGGCCGTTTGCCGTGTGGGGGCTGGACATCCTGGGACCATTCCCCAGAACCATCGGGGGGTTCCGGTACCTCTATGTCGCTATCGACAAGTTCACCAAGTGGACGGAAGCTACACCAGTTGTCACCATCAATAAACAATCAGCAGTAAAATTCATCAGGTCCATTGTCTGCCGATTCACCAGCGCAGCGCAGCGTTCCAAGACTACTGCGAGGACCTTGGCATTCAGGTATGCTATGCCTCTGTCGCTCATCCAAAGAGCAATGGGCAAGTCGAGAGGGCCAATGCGGAGATTCTCCGGGGCCTCAAGACTCGTACCTACGCCAGCCTGAAGAAACATGGTGCCAATTGGGTAGATGAACTTCTGAGCACACTATGGGCTAACCGGACATCCCAGAGCTGGGCCACCGGGGAGACACCCTTCTTCATGGTGTATGGGGCCGAAGCTGTACTTCCTCCAGAAGTCACCATGAAGTCTCACCGTGTTCGGGATTACGACGAAGCCACGCAGGACAACCTCCGGCGTGGAGAAATCGACCTCGTCGACGAGGTCCGATTACATGCGGCACTCCGTAACGCGCGGTACAGACAGGCGCTTCGGCGCTACCACCAGAGGTCTGTGCGTGCCCGGGAGCTGCAGGAAGGTGACCTGGTGTTGCGGCGCATACTTTCTCGTGAAGGGGCCCACAAGCTCTCCCCTAGTTGGGAAGGCCCCTTCCGAGTCACGAAAGTATGCCGCCCCGGGTGTGTGCGCCTTTCCACCGAGGATGGGGACCTGCTCCCGAATCCTTGGAATATAGAACACCTCCGTAAGTTCTACCCCTAAGAGCAAAAATAGGTCAGTACTTTCTTTTCGTAATGAACCCCATAGAGTCCAGGAGCAGCGCTCGGAGCAGCTAAACCCCAGGGGACGGTCCAGGACTACGTTCAGCTTTGCCTGGTTCCGACTCCAAGCCCGTAGAGTCTTGCTTCCCCTCTTAATGGGGTGGGTCGTGGCCTCCATGTGTAGCCTGCCTTCCTCCTATGGAAGGTTGTACGAAAAGAAGTCTGCCCTACTTTGCTCTTTCCTTGTACTCATTTGGATTGTGAATTGAGTTATTTTTTATCACCCTTGCAGTACATGGTTGCCATGTGCTCAGCTCCCCCTCTCTACAAATCCCCAAGCATCAAGCATATGGTTGGGGGCAGTAAGTCAAATAAGACTACGAGACAAGGGAGGGGGAGCCCCCAAGGAGAATTATGTTTCCTCTACCTGTGTGCAGGACTTCCAGGTTGCGGCAACGGGGACTGCGTGAAGTAGGGGGAAAGGAGCTACCAACTACTTCGACCCGGGGCTAGAGGGGGCGGGACTCGGGGGCCCCACGTGTCCAGCAGGTCCGGAACTCTCTCTTTCCTTGAGATGGGCTCCGGGCTCGCCACGTGGCAGGCGGAAGCCGGACCTACCCCCACGGTGGGAGGGCTCCAAAAGCCCTGCGTATTCAACATGGCCGGGGCTCCCGTCGCCACAGGGAAAGCGGTCATCAAGTGAGCGCACGCTCTCACGACCCCGCGGCTCGCTATCTCCCCCGAGATGGGCCCGGGGGCCACTGTCGATACCTGAGATATGGGGTACCCCCGCGCACAGGATAAAATGCCTAAGGTGCCCGCCCTTCTCCGCAGGGAGAGCTCCGAAGGCGCCACGCGTCTGGCGGGGCCGGACCTCCCTCTCCTCAGAGGAGAGCTCCGGGCCCGCCACGTGGCATACAGAGGCCGGACCTCCCCCTCCGCGGGAGAGAGGTCCGAAGACGCCACGCGTCCAGCGAGGCCGGACCTCTCTCCCCTCAGAGGAGAGCTCCGGGCCCGCCACGTGGCATGCAGAAGTCGGACCTCCCCCTCCGAGGAAGAGAGGTCCGAAGGTGCCACGCGTCCAGCGGGGCCGGACCTCCCTCTCCTCAGAGAAGAGCTCCGGACCCGCCACGTGGCTGGAAGAACGGTGCTGCCTGCCCCCGAGCGGTAGGCAGCGGGCGTAAAGGCGCCCCTCACCTTGCCCGTACAAGGTATTCAAGGCCCGCGCCTTCCCAAGACGCGGAGACGCGGAGCACGCGTCTGTCAGGTGCCGTTGCGCCCAGTCGCATCACAGACTGGCGCGCGGTGTCAGAACCTGCCAGGTAATAAACGCCGCGACAAGACATCCCATGCCGCCTGCGCCGTCATCAACCACTATGACTAGCGCACGGCATGGGCAGGGCGGCAAAAGGAAGACTCAGAAGCATTCGACCGGAGGCAACCACCGGTATAACTACAGATACGGTAGATAATAGACAATCTTCCCGGGACCACCTGTCAGGTCCCGGCTTCCCTTGTAAGCCGCCCGAGCCTTGGACTATAAAAGGCTCGGGTAGGCGTCGATAGCAAGGGTTCGCATTCTGCAACTCATACGCTAGCCATACACTCTCAAGCTGTAACTCACCCCCAAGCTCAGGCCCCCGGCCCTGAGCAGCAAGCAATACAGCGAGCTCCATAGCTCGCCGTGGACGTAGGGTTTTACGCTCCGGCGGCCTGAACCACGTAAAACTTCCCGTGTCAAGCTCTCACTAACTCTTCCATTCGCGCAAGCTCTCCGCTAGGAACTAGCCCCTCCGAAAAAAGAACCTCCGCGGGCTGCCCAGTGCAGGCCCGGGGGAAGTGTCGATCGCACACTTCGACAAATACCTTGTACGGGCAAGGTATGGGGCGTATTTACGCCCGCTGCCTATCGCTCGGGGCAGGCAGCGTCGCTCTGCTGCCACGTGGCGGGCCCAGAGCCCTTCTCAGAGAAGAGGAGGGTCAGCCCCGCGGGGCACGTGGAACCTCCGGACCTCTACCCGCGGAGGGGGAGGTCCGGCTTCTGTATGCCACGTGGCGTGCCCGGAGCTCTCCTCTGAGGAGAGGGAGGTCCGGCCCCGCTGGACACGCGGCGCCTTCGGGCCTCTCTCCCGCGGAGGGGGAGGTCCGGCTTCTGTATGCCACGTGGCAGGCCCGGAGCTCTCCTCTGAGGAGAGGGAGGTCCGGCCCCGCCGGACGCGTGGCGCCTTCGGAGCTCTCCCTGCGGAGAAGGGCGAGTTCCTTAGGCATTTTACCCTGTGCGCGGGGGTACCCCATATCTCAGGTACCGACAGTGGCCCCTGGGCCCATCTCGGGGGAGATAGAGAGCCCGAGGTGGGACCTCCGTCTCTTCCGATCTGCGCACTTCCTCTAAGTCCCGAATTGACCGCTGCCGGAGCACGAATGACCACGGGATCGTGGGAGCGTGCGCTCACTTGATGGTTGCTTTTACTGCGGCGGTTCCCAAGACTGCCGCTTCTGCACGTTGCGGCGCTTTCTTCGGGAACTGCCGAAGTGCCTTGCCAGCTCATCTTCTCAGGAGACTGACTCCTTGCCCCCACCGCTTCAGTTAGGCGGCTTGGGCCCACCCGTCATCGGCACTCGGTCTGGGAACCGAAGCGGTTGCCGGTGCGGGGTATTCGAAGAGTTCCGAATCGCTTGGGATTGCGCCCGGGAAGGTATTTTAGAGGGGGTCTTACCCACATTGCAGCTTCCCTTCGCACTTCTCTGCGTTTCACCTCGGACTCTTGTGCTTTTGCTCTCTTGCCTTTGAGTTCTCCCTTGCCATGGCTTCCAACCCGCCGCCAGAGAAGAAGCGCGCTCGATCTCCTCTAGCAGCGGCGTCTGTGCCAAGTCGGGACTCAGGGAGCTTGCCCGCCCTGCCCCTGAGGGTAGTGGAGTCTTCAAAGGAACCGCTGAAGCATCGAGAAGAATCCCAGGCGGCAGGGTCTCCAAGAACACCGCTGAATACCGCGGAGAGGTCCTCAGGAGCACCCTTGATGACTCCAGTTTTTGCGCAGGTGATGAGGGAACTTCAGGAGAAGGAAACCGCCGATGCTCCATGGAGAATCCCAGACGGTAGAGTCTCCAGGAAGACCGCTGAATACTGCGGAGGGGGCCTCCGGAGCTCCCTTGGTGTCACTGGTTTTTGCGCCGGTGATGAGGGAGGCGATTCCTGCGCTCTGGTCATAGAGCGAGAGAGTTCCGCCAGAGCTGAAGCCTGGTGACGCGGCCGTTGTTGCAACTTCCGGATTCTGGTTGTGTCAGGAGACCCTTGGGGCTTGTTTCTTTCTTCTTAGAGTCTGTAGTCCAGCTCAAGGAGCCTTGCATAGTTTGACTCTTTTAGATATTTGTGCCTGTGACGCTCTTTCTCTCCTTCTTGGCTTTGCCTGTCTGAGTCCTTAGCTCCGCAAGGTACCCAGAGACCATCTCCAATCTCGGAGCTCTGCGTAGACACCTTCCCCGGGTCCTAACCGTGTTAGGGGTCCCCGGGGGTCTCCGGATCCCGCCCCATGGGGAGCCCCAAGTCTGCCCGCCACGCGGCATGCCCAGAGCTCCCCTCAAGGGAGGTGAGGGTTCCGAGCCTGCTGGACACGTGGGGCCCTCGGGTCCCGCCCTTGCTGGAGGGGCAGGTCCTGGTCCTTCCAGTCCTAGGTCGGAGTAGTTGGTAGCTCCTCTCCCCTGCTTCATGCAGTCCTTGTTGCCGCAACCTGAAGGTCCTGCACATAGGTAGAGGAAACGTAATTCTCCTTGGGGGCTCCCCCTCCCTTATCTCATAGTCTTATTTGACTTATATCCCCCAACCATACGCTTGGTGCTTGGGGACTTGTAGAGAGGGGGAGCTGAGCACATGGCAACCATGCACTGCAAGGGTGATTAAAAAACTCAATTCACAATTTAAATGAGTATAAGAAAAGAGCAAAGTAGAGCAGATTTCTTTTCGTACAACTTTCCATAGGAGGAAGGCAGGCTAAACATGGAGGCCACGACCCACCCCATTAAGAGGGGAAGCAAGACTCTACGCGCTTGGAGTCGGAACCAGGCAAAGCTGAACGTAGTCCTGGACCGTCACCTGGGGTTTAGCTGCTCCGAGCACTGCTCCTGGACTCTATGGAGTTTATTACGAAAAGAAAGTACTGCCCTATTTTTGCTCTAGGGATAGAACTTACGGAGGTGTTCTATGTTCCAAGGGTTCAGGAGCAGGTCCCCATCCTCGGTGGAAAGGCGCACACACCCGGGGCGGCATACTTTCGCGACTCGGAAGGGGCCTTCCCAACTAGGGGAGAGTTTGTGGGCCCCTTCGCGAGAAAGTATGCGCCGCAACACCAGGTCACCTTCCTGCAGCTCCCGGGCACGCACAGACCTCTGGTGGTAGCGCCGAAGCGCTTGTCTGTACCGCGCGTTACGGAGTGCCGCATGTAATCGGGCCTCGTCGACGAGGTCGATTTCTCCACGCCGGAGGTTGTCCTGCGTGGCTTCGTCGTAAGCCCGGACACGTTGAGACTTCATGGTGATTTCTGGGGGAAGTACAGCTTCAGCCCCGTACACCATGAAGAAGGGTGTCTCCCCGGTGGCCCGGCTCTGGGATGTCCGGTTAGCCCATAGTGTGCTCGGAAGCTCATCTACCCAATTGGCACCATGTTTCTTCAGGCTGGCGAAGGTGCGAGTCTTAAGGCCCCGGAGAATCTCCGCGTTGGCCCTCTCAACTTGCCCATTGCTCCTCGGGTGGGCGACAGAGGCATAGCATACCTGAATACCAAGGTCCTCACAGTAGTCTTGGAATGCTGCGCTGGTGAACTGGTTCCCGTTGTCGGTGATGATCCTGTTTGGGACCCCGAACCGGCAGACAATAGACTTGATGAATTTTACTGCGGATTGTTTGTTGATGGTGACAACTGGTGTAGCTTCCGGCCACTTGGTGAACTTGTCGATAGCGACATAGAGGTACCGGAATCCCCCGACGGTTCTTGGAAATGGTCCCAGGATGTCCAGCCCCCATACGGCAAACGGCCACAAGGGCGGGATCATCTGTACCGCCTGAGCCGGTGTATGGATCTGCTTGGCGTGGAACTGGCACGCCTTGCAGCTCTCGACCAGCTTGACGGCATCCTGGAGTGCTGTCGGCCAGTAGAAGCCATGCCGGAAGGCTTTACTGACAAGCGTGCGTGAGGAAGAATGACTTCCACATTCGCCTCCATGGATCTCAGCGAGCAATTCGCAGCCTTCCCCCTGGGTTATGCACCGCAATAGGATGTGGTTGGTGCCACGCCGATAGAGATCCCCCTCTACCAGCGCGTACCTCTTAGCCATACGCACAATCCGTTCAGCGGTTGCATGTTCATCAGGGAGGATATTGTCCTTCAAGTTGTCCCGGATCTCCGTGATCCATGCATCGGGTCTGACTTGAGCTTCTAGATCTTGAGCGCTGGGTTGCACAGAGTCCCCAGTGACGCTTACGATCCTTGGCAGCATCCATGGCTGTAGGGCCGCCGGGACCGCCAGCTTCGAGGTGCTTGTCAAGCCCCCTTCGCCCGGCTCGGCGGGCCGGGCTGTGGGCCGCAGCAACGTCCTCTCGAAAACTCCTTCGAGCGCAGGGGCTCCGGTGGAAGCCTTCGTTGAAAGGTTGTCGGCTGCGGCATTACCAGCGCGCGGTACGTGGTGCAGGTCCAAAGCGAGGAATTCTTTCTCCAACATCTGTACGTGGAGCAGATACGCAGCTAGCTGCGGGTCATTGCAGGAGCATTCACCCCTGACTTGCTTGATGACCAGTTGGGAGTCGCCCTGTGCCAACAACTGGCGAGCGCCTAAAGACAGGGCTGTCTGCAGGCCAAAGATGAGTGCTTCATACTCCGCCATGTTGTTGGTTGCCTTGAAATGTAGACGCACCATATACCCAAACTGTTCCCCCGATGGCATGAGGAGCAGTACGCCGGCACCGGCCCCCTGCTTTCGCGAGGAGCCGTCGAAGAAGAGTGTCCAGTGGGGTTTGGTGAAGACCGGAGCTTTGGGCTCTGGCTCACCGCCTTCATGGCCCCCTGGGTCAGTCTTCGTTGGTGTCCACTCCGCCACAAAGTCAGCCAGTGCTTGGCTCTTGACTGCATGGCGTGGGAGGAAGTCCAGCTCAAACTCCGCTAGCTTCGCCGCCCATTTAGCAACGTTGCCAGTCGCATGGGGGCTGTGAAGGATTGTCTTCAGCTGGTACGAGGTGACTACCGAGACCCGGTGGGCCTGGAAGTAGTGGCGGAGCTTCCTGGAGGCCACGAGCACCGCATACAGCAGCTTGTGGACTTCTAGGTACCTTGTCTTGGCCTCATGAAGTACTTCACTGATGTAGTAGACATGCCTCTGTATGGTTCGGACCCTCTCTCGTAGGCTTGGGAGCTCCTCGTCCATTGGCTCCGGCCCGCCGGAGTTGGGTGGACCCATGGGGGCCTCTGGGAACTGGGACCCGGAGGCCCTTAAGCTTTCTTGATCATCCGGGAGCTCTGGGGGGTCTTGAGGGACCTCCGAGAGATCCCAATCGGACCCTGGAGATTTATCTTGGGGGTCCGGGAGGCCGTCCTAGGCCTCCAGGTGGTCGTCTTGGACCTCCAGGGGGTCCGGGAGACCGTCTTGGCCCTGCGGCCCCCCTGGCGTCTGGCTTCTGCTACCGGAGCAGATTGCGAGGGTGAGGGGTCTGGCCGCTCCGCGACTAGGACCATACTCACCACTTCTGTTGTCGCCGCAATGTAGAGCAGCAAGTGCTCCCCGGGCTCAGGGGCTACCATGATAGGTAGGGTCGTCAGGAGTCGCTTCAACTCCTGGAAAGCTTCTTCTGCTTCGTCAGTCCAGGCAAAGGGGCCTGACTTGCGCAGGAGCTTAAAGAAAGGGAGTGCCCGCTCTGCTAGCCTCGGTATAAACCGACTCAGCGCGGCTAGACATCCCGTGAGTCTCTGAATATCCTTGACGCGGACAGGGGGCCGCATCAAGTCGATGGCCTTGATCTTCTCTAGGTTGGCCTCAATCCCTCGGTGCGAGACCAGGAACCCTAAGAGCTTCCCAGAGGACACGCCGGACACACATTTATCTAGATTCAGCTTGGTGCGCGTAGAGCGCAACTTGTCAAAGACTAAAGCTAGGTTATCTAGTAGGGATGAACCCTGCTTGACCTTGACAACTATGTCATCGACATACACCTCAACTAGGTCTCTTATTAACTCCCCAAAGGTTTTGTGCATCGCCCGCGCAAAGGTGGGGAGTGCATTCTTTAGGCCATAAGGCATAGACACATAGCGATAAAGGCCGTCTACTGTGATGAAGGAGGTGTGCTCCTCATCCTCCCTAGACATGGGGATCTGATGGAAACCCGAGTAGGCGTCTAGGAAGCACAGCATATCACAGCCCGACGTTGAGTCTATTATTTGATCTATTCTAGGGAGAGGGAACGGATCTTTAGGACATGCCTTATTGAGACTGGTGTAGTCGATGCATATCCGGAGCTTCCCGTCGGCCTTCGGGACAACGACGGGGTTCGCCAACCATCGGGGGTGGTGGACCTCCCGTATGAAGCCAGCGTCCAACAGCTTCTTGACTTCTTCACGGATGAAGTTTTGCTGCTCAATGGACTGCTTGCGGGGCTTCTGTTGAACCGGCCGGGCGTCGGGGAAGACTTTCAAGTGGTGCTCGATCACCTCCCTGGGGATCCCCGGCATCTGCGACGGCTGCCATGCAAATACGTCGACGTTGTGCCGGAGGAAGGTGACGAGCGCGCCTTCCTATTTGCTATCCAGGCCCCCGGCTATCCGGGTGGTCTGGGTAGCTTCGGCGCTGACTTGGACGACCTTTAAGGGGACGCCGCCCTCGTCGAGAGGTTGCACCCGGGGTGCTGTGGTGGAAGCGCGGTGACGTGCGCTCAGGCGGAGCTGGTCCGGCTCCGTATTGCCGGGGGCTGATGCCCCAGCTGTTGCGAGTGCTTGGAGCTTCTCCAGGGCCGACACTGCAGCAGTGCGGTCCCCGCGAATCCTGAGAACGCCCGTCGGTGTTGGCATCTTCAGGACGAGGTAGCCGTAGTGGGCTACAGCCATGAACCGGTACAGGGCTGGCCTGCCGATTATGGCATTGAAGGGGAGGTCTATCTCCGCTATGTCGAACAGAATGTACTCTGTTCGATAGCTGTCCGGAGCCCCGAAGGTCACCGGGAGACTAATGTTGCCGTAGGGGATAACCTGTCCCGGCCCTACCCTTGAGAACGGGCTCGATGGGGTGAGCTTGGCCATCGGGATCTGCAGCTTTTGGAAAGCTGCACGGCTGATGAGGTTCAGCCCAGCCCCTCCATCTACCAAAACGTGGTACATTCTCACGTTGGCGATGGTAGGGGCCACCAGGAGCGGTAGGTGGCCGGCCCCAGCCATGTTCCTGGGGCAGTCGGTGGCGTCAAAGCTGATGGGGGTCCCCATCCACTTAAGGTGCGGTGCAGCACTCGGGAGTGGCGCCACCGACGCTACCGCTCGGCGTAGAGTCTTGACTGCGCTTCGGGACGAGGGGTCGGCGGACCCGCCGTATATGACGTAGAGCTTCTTCCGACGCTCATCGTCGCTAGAGCCGGAGTCCTCATGATTGCGTGCCGCCTTCACGACACGCTGAGGCTCCTGGATCTCTTCTGGGTGGTCGATGTTGTCTGGAACATCCACCCCCTGCTCATCTTCCTTTGGACGGAAGGGCAGGGCATCAGCCCGCTGCCGCTTCCCCTTGCGGAAGCACTCTTCGAGCCTTCGAATCTCCCGGCACTCGGCAGTAGTGTGGCGACAGCTGCCGTGCATGGGGCACATGTTGTCCTGGCTATCTTCCGGGGTCGGTGACTTTCGCTGCCTCTTGTCAGGGCGCGGCCCCCGAGCCCCACTGAGCGTCACCGTAGTGACGACTTGGGTCGCGGCCGGCGGTCTTATCTTGCTTCTGCTCCGGCTCTTGGTCTTCCTGCTACCTCCAAAGGGAGTAGGACCAGATCCGGGCAGCCCTCCTGACTCGGAGGATGGCTGTGAGTGCCAGTTCCGTCCTTCGGCTGCTCTGGCGCACTTGTCCGCCAAGTTGAAGAGCTCTGAGGCATCGCGGACTTCCCTAGTCGCGAGTTTCTCGAGCATCTTCTTGTCTCGGACGCCTTGCCGGAACGCCACCACCACAGAAGCATTTTGAATGTGTGGGATGGTGTTCCGCACCTGGGAGAACCGCTGGATGAAAGAGCGCAACGACTCCCCAGGTTGTTGTTGGATGGCGTGGAGGTCGAGCTCCGTGCCAGGCCGGGTGTATGAACTGCCGAGGCTGGCTATGAACTGTCGGCAAAGCTCTCCCCAGGAAGTTACGGAACCCTGGGGGAGGTTCATGAGCCAAGACCGAGCTGGGCCGGTCAATGCGACAGGGAAGTAATTGGCCATGACGGCTTCATCCCCTCCTGCGGCAAGTACGGCGGTGGAGTAGATCTGGAGGAATTCCGCCGGGTTGATGCTGCCGTCGTACTTCTCGGGCAGGAGCGGCCGAAACTTGCGCGGCCACTTTACGAAGCGAAGGTGGGGCGCGAGGGCCGCACACCCTGCTTCTGTCGCCGCAGGTTCTGGTGCCGCGAACGCTTGGCTCGCACTGAGCACCGCATGCCCCGGCATGGGCAAGACTGCACCATAGGCCGGAGGCGCCATATGCAGTACATATGACTGTGGCATATTCTGCACGGCACAGGCCTGGAGCAGAGATCGCGCGGCGAAGGTCTGCTCTTCAGGCTGGGTCGAGGCCGACGTCATGCTGTCGTCAGCCTCTTGGTGGCGACGCCTTTCTCTGCGCCGCTCGAGGTATACCCGGGCATCTTGACCCAGGTGACACCGTTCCAGCTCTATCCTCAGATCTGTTGACTGGGGGCTGGTAGAGCCGGAGTCTGCCGTCTGCTCACCATCCAAAGGTGCGCGCATCAGCGACACGACCGATTGGCCAGAGCGTCGTCCCCGCCGAGGTCGAGGGCTTGCGGCGGCGACGACGAGACGGTCTACCTCGCGGATCCACTGCCGGGTCGCTGCCTGAGGCGTGTCCCCAACGGGCGGATTGTACAGTAGCGCTCTCGCCGCAGCTAACGCACCCCCACTGGGCACGCCCAGCGCTACTGGAGACTTGAAGCTAGTTGGAGCCTGCATTGCCGGGGTCGGCGTTGCCAGAGCCGGTTGCTGGCTCCCAGCTCGTACCGACACACTCCGTCCCGAGTGTGTCGACATGTACTCCCCCCTGGTCGTGGTCTGCTGCAGAGACGGGGGGGGGGGGGGGGGGGGAGAGTTCGCCGCTGAAGGAAGCTTGGTCATCTTCGTTGGCGGAAACTCGTCGCGCTAGGAGAAAAGCCCCCTTCCTGGCGCGCCAAATGTCGAAGTGTGCGGTCGACACTTCCCCCGGGCCTGCACTGGGCAGCCCGCGGAGGTTCTTTTTTCGGAGGGGCTAGTCCCTAGCGGAGAGCTTGCGCAGATGGACGAGTTAGTAAGAGCTTGACACGGCGAGTTTTACGTGGTTCAGGCCGCCGGAGCGTAAAACACTACGTCCACGGCAAGCTATGGAGCTCGCTGTATTGCTTGCTGCTCAGGGCCGGAGGCCTGAGCTTGGGGGTGAGTTACAGCTTGAGAGTGAATGGATAGCGTATGAGTTGCAAAGTGCGAACCCTTGCTATCGACGCCTACCCGAGCCTTTTATAGTCCAAGACTCGGGCGGCTTACAAAGGAAGCCGGGACCCGACAGGTGGTCCCGGGAAGATTGTCTATTATCTACCGTATCTGCAGTTATGCCGGTAGTTGTCTCTGGTCGAAGGCTTCTGAGTCTTCATCTTGCCGCCCTTCCCATGCCGCATGCTAGTCGTAGTGGTTGATAACGGCGCAGGCGGCATGGGATGTCTTGTCGCAGTGTTTATTGGCTGACAGGTTCTAACACCGCGCGCCAGTCTGTGATGCGACTGGGCGCAACGGCACCTGACAGAAGCGTGCTCCGCGTCTTGGGAAGACGCGGGCCTTGAATACCTTGTACGGGCAAGGTATGGGGCGTATTTACGCCCGCTGCCTATCGCTCGGGGCAGGCAGCGTCGCTCTGCTGCCACATGGCGGGCCCGGAGCCCTTATCAGAGAAGAGGAGGGTCAGCCCCGCGGGGCACGTGGAGCCTCCGGACCTCTACCCGCGGAGGGGGAGGTCCGGCTTCTGTATGCCACGTGGCGGGCCCGGAGCTCTCCTCTGAGAAGAGGGAGGTCCGGCCCCGCTGGACACGCGGCGCCTTCGGGCCTCTCTCCCGCGGAGGGGGAGGTCCGGCTTCTGTATGCCACGTGGCGGGCCCGGAGCTCTCCTCTGAGGAGAGGGAGGTCCGGACCCGCCGGATGCGTGGCGCCTTCGGAGCTCTCCCTGCGGAGAAGGGCGAGTTCCTTAGGCATTTTACCCTGTGCGCGGGGGTACCCCATATCTCAGGTACCGACAGGTGCAGTTCTCTTCTTTCTTTTGACTTTTGAACAAAGAAAAAAAAAGAAACTCTTCCAGCCATAGAACCATCAAAGTGTTTTCTGCGACACTTCCCCCGGTCTGCCCTAGAGCAGCCCGCGGAGGTTCCTTTTTAGGAGGAGCTTAGTGGATTTGAGCATTGTAGCACGATGGCGAGATGAACACGAGGATTTACGTGGTTCGGGCCGCCTGAGCGTAATACCCTACGTTCACGGAGTGTTGGTTGTTATTTGTTGCTTGGGAGTAAGCGCTTGTGTGTGAGGTTGCAGGGTTGCGAACCATTTGCCTGGAGGCTGCCCCGATCCTTTTATAGCCCAAGGCCGAGGCAGTTACAATGTGGCTCGGGGCCTAATAGGTGGCCCCACGGCTGTCCGTACCCTATACATGAGCTAGGGTATTTGCAGCTATATGTAATGTCGCTGTCGGAGGAGTCAAGGTGCGCTGCCTAACACGTCGGGCGCCTCTGACCGGGTAGCAGGTGATGATGAAGACCCCGTCTTGTCACCGCGTCTTCTCGCTCTGCTGAGCGGCTGTGTGCCGTTGGGTGGCACTGTTCCACCGTCACGCCTCACCGCTATGTCTTGTCACCGTAATGGTGAATAGGCGGAGGACGGAGCCGTGCGCCATGATCCATGCTTCTGGAGAAGGCGCGAGATTTCAATGCAGGCCTCACAGCGCACCTTCCTCTTTACTCCTTGCCTATCTGCCTGTTGCTTGCCAGCGCGGTGTCCGGGTGGCTGACCCCCGGGACACGCGTCATCATCGGAGCAGACTTGTGGAGTATCGAGGGGTCCGGAGTCGTTGGGCATGTGGCAACGTCGGAGCTCTCCCTGACAGGAGGGGAGGTCTGGAGTTGTCATGAACGTGGCCGCACCGGAGCCCTCCTTGGCGGAAAGGGACGCCTGGAGTTGTTGCCAACGTGGCAGCACCGGAGCCCTCCCATGGTGGAGGTTGGGCCCGGAGCCGTAGGACACGTGGCACCTCCGGAGCCGGGAAGGGGCGCTTGGAATTGTTGCCTACGTGGCAGCACCGGAGCCCTCCAATGTAGAGGGCGGTCTTGGAGCCGTAGGACTCGCGGCGCCTCCGGAGCTCCCTCCGGCGGGAGGCGTGGCTTGGAGGTTTCGGACACGTGGCAGCGCCAGAGCCCTCCCTATCGGGAGGTTGGGACCGGCACCATTGGACACGTGGCAGCTCCGGAGCCATCCTCGGTCGGTAGTGAGGCTCAGAGCCTGCAGACACATGGCATCCTCGGAGCCCTCCTTAGCAGATGGTCGGACCCGAGGCCTAGGACACGCACCTTCTCATGAGTGCTCCCTAGCTGGCGGTTGAGCCCAGCCTACAGGATGAGTCCCTGTCTTTTGTATACGTGGTGGCGTATGTCTCCTTTTGCTCTTACACGCGGGGGTACCCAGTCTTGAGGGTACCGACAGTGGCCCTGGGCCCATCTGGACAGAGACGAAGGCTCTAGCGGATGGGGCCTCCGTCAAAAGTCCTGCGTGGTGGTCTTCTGATCTTGTTTTGGGGAGACACCAGCTCCGGACCCTTCGGGAGACGCCAGTCTTGGGGGTCCGAGGGTGGTCCCGTGGGAAAGTTGGTGTTCTAGAACCGACCCCATGGACCGGAGCCCTGTGGCCTGCACAAACACTAGGAGAAAGGGGTAACCGTGCCGTGTAGTTGTATTTTCCCTGTTCTCTGGCCCCATTATGGCTTATGGTCCTCTGCTAAGCTACAGGATCTAGGCAATTCGATGTAGTAGTGTCTAGACCATGGTTACCATCCTTTCTAGTGTGGTGTGCCATCCGGGCCCCAACACTTGGTTGTTGCACTGAAGAGGCAGAGTGTGCATGCTTAGGGTACAGGACCAGGCTAAGCAGGCTACACACCCTGGACCTCCCGCTGGCATGACATTCCGAAGGGGGCGGCGTCCTTCTGGCACCACGGGATCCGAGCACGAAGGTAACCAAGAGGGTTCGGAGACGACACAGGTGCCTTGGGCGTTTCCGCCTTGTAGCAGGACGACATAATTTTGGCCAAGAGCGAGATAGAGAAACACAACTATGTACACGTCGAGAGGCACGCAAAAAATATACGCGGGCTTGAAAGGAAAGCTACAAAAATATAGACGTGCATAAGGTAGGGCAGGAGAGCGCAAAGGTTCGGAACGACTTAGCCAATGTGGGTAGCTCTTTTCCAACGTTTCGAGCTTGTTCCTCCGGGTCCTTAGCAGCGTAAGGACCAAGGGCGCTCTGACAGTGTGACTACCACTTCTTCTAGGTCCCTAGTAACGCAAGTACCCGAGGGAAGTTCGGCCCTTGTCTTCAGCTTGTCGTAGCTGGCGCTCCGAGTCTTCTGCTTGCTGCACTGGATGAGGCAGGACGTCGGCACCCAGCTCTAGGAGGTTCGAGACGCCAAGGACCTGTGCAGACCTACAGACATGGCAGAAAGAGGGAGTAGTCGTGCTCTCTGGTCACTCTTGCTCATTTGGTAGCTTTACTGTGGCTTATGATCCTCAGCTGAGGTACGGGGCTTGAGTAATTTGATGTGGGTTATTCAAGATATGGTTAAAGCCTTGCCCAGGGGTATGAGCCATCCCGTTCCGTGGTACTGAGCTATAGCGCTGGAAAGGCAGAGTGTGCACGCTAGATGTACGGAACCAGGCATAGCAGGCCACACACCTTGGACCTCCCACTGGCGTAAGCCTTTCAGGGGAGGTACCATTCGGCACCATAAGGCCCATGAGCAATGAGACAACCACAGGACCCGGGTACGCCAGAGGTACCTCAAGTAGACCCGCCTGTAGAAGGATAGCACAACTCTTGCTATGGTTGAATACAAGAAAAAATGAGTGGCCACACGACCGTAGCAGTATGGAGAGAAAGCACGAAAAGAGTATTGGGGCAATGTCCGGGGTCCGATTACTTTTCTTGTCCATAGGCGTGTTCTTTCTGGCCCCCGAGTACTCAGCTGTAGCGCAGGGGAGGCAGGATGTGCACGCTAGGGGTACGGAACCAGGCATAGCAGGCTACACACCGTGGACCTCCCGCGAGCGTTAACCTTTCAGCGAGGAAACCTTCCAGCGCCACGAGACATAGGACAAGTATGTAGGACAGGCTCTGAACATGCCATTTACAGTTGATATGCATGAGCAAGCACAATCTGTAAATAAAGCATGCGGGGTAGGATAAATTTTTCTTATTTCTGGCTTCTTTCGAGTGATAGGAGGAAACAGGCTGTGTAAGAAGGTAGCGACCCGCCCCGGATGACAAGAGTAGTTGGACTCCTCCAGGGCTTGGCTGTTCTAAGCGCCGTTCCTAGACACTATGACACCCTTACAAGAAATAGAAAAATAAAATACATCCTACCACTGCGCTAAGGGTGGAACTAACAGGGATGTTCCATGTCTTGTGGGTTGGGTAGAGATACCCATCCCCTGCCGCCAGGCGGACGCATCCAGGCCGGCATACTTGTGTCGCGGGGAAGGGTCCTTCCCGACTGGGTAAAAGCTTATTGGAACCCTTTCAGGAAAGCATTCACCAACGGCGTCACCGACGACGCCGCAACTGAGGGTTGCCGAGAGGTGACCGACACTGTCTCTGTTGGGCCGCTGCTGGAGCGGTATGTCTCGCTTTGGAACAGGATGAGGCTTCCTGCCCCCTACCTGGCACGCCAAATGTCGAAGTGTTTCCTGCGACACTTCCCCCGGTCTGCCCTGGAGAAGCCCGCGGGGGTTCCTTTTTAGGAGGGTGTCGGTACCCTCGATATGGGGTACCCCCGCGCACAGGGGGAAATGCCTAAGGACCTCGCCCTTCTCCGTAGGGAGAGCTCCGAAGGCGCCACGTGTCCAGCGGGGCTGGACCCCCCTCTCCTCAGAGGAGAGCTCCGGACTCGCCACGTGGCCAACTGAGCCGGACTTCCGCCCTCTGTGGGGAGAGCTCCGAAGGCTCCACGTGTCCTGCGGGGCCGGGCCTCCCTCTCCTCAGAGGAGAGCTCTGGGCCCGCCACGTGGCCAGTAGAAGCCGGACCTCCCCCCTCCGCGGGGAGAGCTCCGAGGGCTCCACGTGTCCCGCGGGGCCGGACCTCCCTCTCCTCAGAGGAGAGCTCCGGGCCCGCCACGTGGCCAGCAGAGTATGCCTGCCCCGCGCGGTAGGCAGCAGGCGTAAAGACGCGCCATACCTTGCCCGTACAAGGTATTCAAGGCCCGCGCCTTCCCAAGACGCGGAGACGTGGAGCATGCCTCTGTCAGGTGCCGTTATGCCCAGTCACATCGCAGACTGGCGCGCCGTGTCAGAGCCTGCCCGCCAATAAACACAGCGACAAGACATCCCCTGCCGCCCCTACCATCATCAACCACTACGACTAGCCTGCGGCATGGGCAGGGCGGCAGAACGAAGACTCAAAGGCCTTCGCCAGAGACAACTACCGACATAACTGCAGATACGGTAGACGGCAGGCAATCTCCCCGGGACCACTTGTCGGGTCTCGGGCCCACCTTGTAAGCCGCTCGAGCCTTGGACTATAAAAGGCTCGGGTAGGCGACGTTAGCAGGGGTTCAAACTCTGTGAACTCGCACTCTAGACATCACTCACCCTCAAGCTCAGGACTCCAGTCCTGAGCAGCAAGCAATACAGCGAGCACCTCTGTTCACCGTGGACGTAGGGTTTTATGCTCCGGCGGCCTGAACCACGTAAGACTCACCGTGTCAAGCTTCTCCCTCACTCGTCCGTAACACTGAAGCTCTCTGCAAGTGTCTAGCCCCTCCGAAAAAGAACCTCCGCGGGCTGCCCAGAGCAGGTCCGGGGGAAGTGTCGACTACACACTTCGACATTTGGCGCGCCAGGTAGGGGGCTTTTCCCTTGCGCGACGAGCTTTTGCCGGCTAAGATGACCAAGCTTCCTTCACCGGCAAGCTCTCCTCCCCCGCGTTCACGACAGACCGTGACTAGCGGGGACTACGTCTCGACACACTCTGGACGGAGTGTGTCGGCGCAAGCTGGAAGCCAGCGGCCGACTCCGGCAACACAGGCTCCAGCGAGCGTGAGATCCTCTGCAGCGCTGAGCGTCCCCCACAGGGGCGCACTAGCTGCAGCAAGGGCGCTACTGCGCAATCCACCTGCTGGGGACGCGCCTCAGTCAGCGACCCAGCAGTGGATTCGCGAGGTAGACCGTCTCGTCGTCGCCGCCGCAAACCCTCGACCTCGGCGGGGACGACGTTCCGGCCAACCGGCTGTGTCGCAGACGCGCACGCCAACGGTTGACAGGCAGACGGCAGATTCCCGCTCCACCAGGCTCCCATCGACGGACCTGAGGACTGAGCTGGAACGATGCCACTTGGGCCAAGATGCCCGAGTGTTCCTCGAGCGACGACGAGAAAGGCGTCGCAACTAGGAGGCCGCCGACAGCATGTCGACTGCCTCAATCCTGCCTGAGGTGCAGACATTCGCTACGCGATCTCTGTCCCAGGCATACGCCGCGTAGCATGTGCCCCAGCCATATGCCCTGCAAGCGGTGCCCCCAGTCTATGGTGCAGCCTTGCCCATACCGGGGTACATAGTGCCAGCAACGAA
This sequence comes from Neostapfia colusana, assembly GCA_030760725.1. Taxonomy (NCBI): domain Eukaryota; kingdom Viridiplantae; phylum Streptophyta; class Magnoliopsida; order Poales; family Poaceae; genus Neostapfia; species Neostapfia colusana. The sequence goes on along the minus strand of JASWHV010000001.1, from coordinate 2,108,467 downwards.
CCAAGCGTTCGCGGCACCAACACCTGCAGCAACAGGAGCACGATGTGCAGCCCTGGCGCCACACCTTCGCTTCGCGAGGTGGCCGCACAAGTTCCGGCCACACCTGCTCGAGAAGTACGACGGCAGCATCAACCCGGCGGAGTTCCTCCAGATCTACTCCACCGCCGTCCTTGCTGCAGGAGGGGACGAGGCCGTCATGGCCAACTACTTCCCCGTCGCCTTGACCGGCCCAACCCGGTTATGGCTCATGAACCTCCCCCAGGGTTCCATAACCTCTTGGGGAGAGCTCTGTCACCAGTTCACTTCCAACTTTGGCAGCTCTTACACTCGTCCTGGCACGGAGCTCGACCTCCACGCCGTCCAGCAACAACCTGGAGAGACGCTGCGCTCCTTCATCCAGCGGTTCTCCCAGGTACGGAACACCATCCCGCATATCCAAAATGCTTCTGTGGTGGTGGCGTTCCGGCAGGGTGTATGGGACAAGAAGATGCTTGAGAAGCTCGCGACCAGAGAGGTTCACGACGTCTCAGAGCTCTTCAGCCTGGCGGACAAGTGCGCCAGAGCAGCAGAAGGGCGGAACTGGCACTCTCTGCCAGCCTCCGAGTCAGGAAGACAGCCCGGATTTGGCGCTGCTTCCTATGGAAGCGACAAGAAGATCAAGAAATAAGGCGGTGGCAAGATGAAGCCACCGGCTGCGGCTCCCGTTGCCGCAGCAACGGCACCCAGTGGAGCTCGGGGGCCACGCCCTGACAAAAGACAACGACAGTCACCAGCTCCAGATGGTGACCAAGGCGAGCTATGCCCCGTGCATGGCACCAGACACCATACTACTGCTGACTGCCGGGACATCCAGAGGCTCGCAGAGCGCTTCCGCAAAGGGAGGCAGCTGCAAGCTGATGCCCCGCCCTTCCGTCAAAGAGAGGGCAAGCAGAAGGTCGACGCCCCAGACCACGTCGGTCACTGTCGGTACCCTCGATATGGGGTACCCCCGCGCACAAGGGAAAATGCCTAAGGATCTCGCCCTTCTCGGTAGGGAGAGCTCCGAAGGCGCCACGTGTCCAACGGGGCCGGACCTCCATCTCCTCAGAAGAGAGCTCCGGGCCCGCCACGTGGCCAGTAGCAGACGGACCTCCCCCCTCCGTGGGGAGAGCTCCGAAGGCGCCACGTGTCCCGTGGGGCCGGACCTCCCTCTCCTCAGAGGAGAGCTTCGGGCCCGCCACGTGGCCGACAGAAGCCGGACCTCCCCCTCCGCGGGGAGAGGTCCGAAGGCTCCACGTGTAAAGACGCATCATACCTTGCCCATACAAGGTATTCAAGGCCCGCGCCTTCCCAAGACGCGAAGACGCGGAGCACGCCTCTGTCAAGTGCCATTGCGCCCAGTCGCATCGCAGACTAGCGCGCCGTGTCAGATCCTGCAAGCCAATAACACAGCGACAAGACATCCCCCTGCCGCCCCCGCCGTCATCAACCACTACGACTAGCTTGCGGCACGGGCAGGGCGGCAGAACGAAGACTCGGAAGCTTTCGCTAGAGACAACTACCGACATAACTTCAGATACGATAGTCGGCAGGCGATCTCCCCGGGACCACCTGTCGGGTCCCGGGCCCCCCTTGAAAGCCGCTTGAGCCTTGGACTATAAAAGGCTTGGGTAGGCAACGTTAGCAGGGGTTTGAACTCTGTGAACTCGCATCCTAGGCATCACTCACCCTCAAGCTCAGGACTCCGGTTCTGAGCAACAAGCAATACAGCGAGCACCTCTGCTCACCGTGGACGTAGGGTTTTACGCTCCGGCGGCCTGAACCACGTAAAACTCGTCGTGTCAAGCTTCTCCATCACTCGTCCCTTACGCTGAAGCTCTCCGCAAGCGACTAGCCCCTCCGAAAAAGAACCTCCGCGGGCTGCCCAGAGCAGGCCCAGGGGAAGTGTCGACCACACACTTCGATATTATGCGCGCCAGGAAGGGGGCTTTTCCCTTGCGCGACGAGTTTCTATCGACGAAGATGATGAAGCTTCCTTCAGCGGCAAGCTCTCCTCCCCCGCATTCACGACGAACTGTGACTAACGGGGAATACGTGTCGACACACTCAGGACGGAGTGTGTCGGCGCAAGCTGGAAGCCAGCAGCCGACTCCGGCAACGCCGACTCTGGCAATGCAGGCTCCAGCTAGCGTGAGATCATCTGCAGCGCTGAGCGTTCCCCACGGGGGCGCGCTAGCTGCAGCAAGAGCGCTATTACGCAATACACCTGCTGGGGACACGCCTCAGTCAGCGACCCAGCAGTGGATTCGCGAGGTAGACCGTCTCGTCGTCGCCGCCGCAAACCCTCGACTTCGGCGGGGACGACGCTCCGGCCAACCGGCTGTGTCACCGACGCGCACGCCAACGGTTGACGGGCAGACGGCGGATTCCAGCTCCACCAGGCTCCCATCGACGGACCTGAGGACAGAGCTGGAACGATGCTACTTGGGCCAAGATGCCCAAGTGTTCCTCGAGCGACGTCGAGAAAGGCGTCGCAACCAAGAGGCCGGCGACAGCATGATGTCAGCCTCGACCCTGCCTGAGGCGTAGACCTTCGCCACGCGATCTCTGCCCCAGGCATACGCCACGCAGCATATGCCACAGCCATATGCCCTGCAAACGGCGCCCCGGTCTATGGCGCAGCCTTGCCCATACTGAGGTACATAGTGCCAGCTGCGAACCAAGCGTTCGCGGCACCGACGCCTGCAGCAACAGGAGCAGGATGTGCGGCCCTAGCGCCCCACCTTTGCTTCGCGAGGTGGCCGCGCAAGTTTCAGCCGCACCTGCCCGAGAAGTACGACGACAGCGTCAACCCGGCGGAGTTCCTCCAGATCTACTCCACCGCCGTCCTTGCTGTAGGAGGGGACGAGGCCGTCATGGCCAACTACTTCCCCGTCGCCTTGATCGGCCCAGCCTGGTCTTGGCTCATGAACCTCCCCCAGGGTTCCATAACTTCCTGGGGAGAGCTCTACCGGCAGTTCACCGCGAACTTCGGCAGCTCCTACACCCGGCCTGCCACGGAGCTCGACCTCCACGCCATCCAGCAACAACCTGGAGAGTCGCTGCGCTCCTTCATCCAGCAGTTCTCCCAGGTACGGAACACCATCCCACACATTCAAAGTGCTTCTGTGGTGGTGGAGTTCCGGCAAGGCGTCCGGGACAACAAGATGCTTGAGAAGCTCGCGACCAGAGAGGTCCACGATGTCTCAGAGCACTTCAGCCTGGCGGACAAGTGCGCCAGAGCAGCAGAAGGGCGGAACTGGCACTCCCTGCCAGCCCCCGGGTCGGGAGGACAGCCCGGATCTGGTGCTGCTTCCTATGGAGGCAGAAAGAAGATCAAGAACCGGGGCGGTGGCAAGATGAAGCCACCGGCCGCGGCTCCCGTTGCCGCAGCAGCGGCACCCAGTGGGGCTCGGGGGCCGCGCCCCGACAAAAGGCAGCAACAGTCACCAGCCCCAGATGGTGACCAAGGCGAGCTATGCCCCGTGCATGGCACCAGCAATTATACTGCTGCCGAGTGCTGGGACATCCAGAGGCTCGCAGAGCGTTTCTGCAAAGGGAGGCAGCTAAGAGTTGATGCTCCACCCCTCACTCAAAGGGAGGGCAAGCAGAAGGTCGACGTCTCAGTCAGCGTCAGCCACCAGGTGGGGTTTCAAGAGCCTCAGCGCGTCATAAAGACGGTGCACAACGGTGAGGTCTCCAGCTCCGGTGATGACGAGCCGGGGCAGTAGCCGACTGCGGCTACCCGGAAAGTTAGTGGAGACTGCACTGCTGCGATGTCAACCCTGAAGAAGCTCCAAGTAGTTGCAGCAGTCCAAGCACTAGCCCCGACGGTGCAGAACCGGGCCAGCTCCACCCGAATGCACATCTTTGTGCCTCGGCCTTACCTCCTGGGGGCCGACCAGGGTCCGTCAACCTCTTGACGACCTTAGCTAGAAGGGGAAAGACGCCTTGGGTCTCCCAAGAAGAGTCCCGGACCTCCCACCTCTTGACGGCCTTAGCCAGAAGGGGAGGGTAGGTACCCCGGGGCTCCCGGGAGAAGCCGCGCAGGACCTGCTCCAGCGCGAAGATAACGACCTCACCCGAGTGCACGTCTCTGTGCCTCAGCCCTACCTCCTGGGGGCCGCCCAGGGTTTGTCACCTCTTGACGGCCTTAGCCAGAAGGGGAAAGACTCCTTGGGTCTCCCAAGAAGGGTCCGGGTACCCCTACCTATTGAAGGCCTTAGCCAGAAGGGGAGGGTACTCCGGGGCCCCCAAGAGAAGCCACGCAGGACCCGCTCCAGCGTGAAGATGACGACCTCGTCGGCGAGGCCCGGCTGCAGGTGACACCCCATAACGCACGGCCTCGGCTGGTGCTCTAGCACTACCGCCAAAGGACCAAGCGCGTCAGGGACCTGCAAGAAGGCGACCTGGTGCCGCGGCACACACTTTCCCGCGAAGGACCTATAAACTCTCCCCCAGCCGGGAAGGTCCCTTCCGAGTCACGAAAGTTGTCGTCCCAGGTACACATGCCTTTCAACCAAGGATGGGATCCGTCCCCAAACCCTTGGCATGGAACAACACTGTAAGTCCTACCTCCTGAGCGTTAGTAGAACAGGGCCATACCCTTCTGTAATAAATCCCATAGAGTCTAGGGACAGCGCTCGGGGCAGCTAAGTGTTAGGGGACGGTCCAGGACTACGTCCAGCTTGGCCTGGTTCCGACCCTAAGCGCGTAGAGTCTTGCTTTCCTTCTTAATGAGGCGGGTCGTTGCCTCCATGTACAACCTGACTTCCCCCTATGGGCATTTACTCAAAAACCTGTTCTACTTCGCTCTCTCTCTCATGTGCTCATTTAAATTACGTATTAGTTTTTATGACCGCACTTTCTATGTATGCTCACCGTACATTTAGCCCCCCTCTTTCCGAGCTCATCCATAGTCAGCATTTGCTATCCTACCGAAGGCGGTTGAACTTGAGGCACCTGCCGATGGCCAGGGGGGCCTCTCGGGCCTCCCCCAGTCAGGTGTTGTGGTGCTAGTTGGTCACCTCCAGGAAAGGCCGGCGCCGTGCATGGGGGGTCCAGGGTGCGTATCCCGCTTAGCCGATTCTGTACCCAAAGCGTGCGCACCCTGCCCTCCGGAGGTCCAGGGGAGTACAACCGTTTTGCCTAGTTCCGTACCCAAAGCCTGTGCACTCTGCTTCCCCGGCGTACGGTCTGGTACTAGGGGCTGGACGGTCGTACCCTGACCTTGGAGGGAGCCGGAGCCCCGGTGCCTCACGCATAGAATTGCCCAAGTCCCGTATACCGGACTAGGACCATAAGCCGAATAAGACTAAGAGACGGGAAAGGGAGGACCCCCGAGGAGAATCACGTTTCCTCTACCTGTGTGCAGGACCTCTAGGTTATAGCTACAGGAGCTACATGAGGTGGGGGGCAAGGAGCCATTGACTACTCCAGCGTCGGATCGGAAGGTCCGGGTTTCGCCCCTTCAACAGGGGCAGGGCCCGAAGGCCCCACGTGTCCAGCGGGACCGGAGCTCCCGCCTCCTCAGGAGGGGCTCCGGACCCGCCACGTGGCCGGCAGAAGCCGGACCTCCCCCTCCAGGGGGGGGCTTCGAAAGCTCCATGTGTCCCACGGGCCGGACCTCCCTCTCCTTAGAGGGGGGCTCTGAGCCCGCCACGTGGCCGGCAGATCCGGACCGCCCATCCTTAGGGGGTGAGCTCCGGAGACCCCCGGGGCCCTTAGTACAGTAAGGACCCGGGGAAGGTGTCTGTGCAGAGCTTCGAGATTGGTGAAGGCCTCTGAGTACCTTGCGGAGCTAAGGGCTCGGCGAGGCAAAACCAAGAAGGAGACAAAAAGCATCACAGGCACAAATATTCAAGAGAGTCTATTTATTCATGGCTCCATGAGCTGGACTACAAACTCGATAAAAAGAAAGAAACAAGCCCTAAGGTCCCCCTGGCTCGCGCCGAAACCTGGAGGCTACAAGGGCGGCCACATCCCCGACTTTGGCCCTGGCAGTTTCCTCCCGCTCCACGGCAGGGCCCTCTCTCGCTGGCTCTAGTGAGAAAGAAGGGTCCCGGCTCCTGAAGCATGCCAACACATGCGTAGCAACCTCCAAGGCCAGGCCCCGTCCCTCTGCCTCAAGCTTGCTAGCGACCACCGAGTCCAGCCTGCTCAGCTTGGGGCCGAGTGACTTGTGCGGGGATCGCTTTAGCCACCTTCAGCGCAGGAGCCGCCGCCTTCACCGGGCTGAAGCCAAGAGGGACCAAGGCGGACCCCGCCTGGTCGACGAAGCTCGAGACCGCACGGGCCACGGAGGACTGTGAGGCCAAGAGCTCCTCTACCTCGCGGCGGGCTGCTCGCAGGGCGTCGCGGCTTCCCTCGGAGGACTCCTTCTCTTTGGCCGCTAGGGAGCTTTCCCGAAGGCGGAGAGACTGGGCAAGCCACTCCAGCTCTGAAGCCCGGAAGTCAACAGCCAGCTCCCGATCCAGGATCGCCTAACGTTCCCGGGAGACCTGCTCCTCCCTCGTGGCGAGGTCAGCCCTCTGGGCCTCTAGCTCCCTGGCCCGAGCTCGCAGGTCGTCCTCGCCTGCCGCCAGTCACGCGGCGACCCTCTTTGCCTCGACTGCCGTGGAGCGCTCCTGGTCCTCAACGGCGCGCTTACGTCGCTCCAACCTCTGCCGCACCTCCTTCATGGCAGAGAGGCTCTTCTCGGCCTGGGCATGCACCTCAAGGGCCTCCCTGTGGAGCCGCCGCGTCTTGGAGTCCAGACGGTCGACAGCCTGCTTCTGCCGGTTGAGGAGCGCTTCCATGATGTCAAGCGATTCTCGCCTGGAGTCGAGCTCATCCTTGACCTTCGCGGTCCGCTCCCGCAAAAGGTTCCCCCAGATGAGGAGGCGATCCCTCTCGACCACCTGCTCCTCCCGCTCACGACCAAGCGTGGCCAGGACCTGTCGGATGCTCGCTTGGGCGAGCACGAAGGCATCCGCCAGGGGCAGTGGGGCAGCAGAGGCCGGAGCGTCACCCCCGATCTCGTTCATCACATCTTCCTCAAGAAAAGACGACGCGACGGGGGCCGGGAAGAGACGCCGGTCAGGAGAAGCCGACACAGGGACCTCGACAGCAGGACCCGCCGAAACCTCACTAATAGCTGGCCCCTCAGCCGGTGGAGAGGGACGAGTGGAAGGAATTGGCGCTGGCATAGAATCCGGGCAGACCGGAACAGAAGGAACTCGCGCTGGCTTGGGGGCCGTGGCAGATGTCTCGGTTTCTGAGCGCAACGGTGCAGATTCCCCATCAGTCGGGGACGGCCGAGAAGCGCGAACACTCCAGCGGGCCCTGAACTCCGACTTCTAAGCCGGGGTAGGACCCCCAGAGCCCGCCGTCGCCACAGGCGGCAGCTCTGCAGTCGCCTGGACTGACAGAGCAGGGGACGCTCCAGAAGCTCCCCTCGACGCATCAACAGGTTCCCTGGAGTCTCCACTGCTTGAGGGGGGAGGGCGCGACGTCCGGGTACCTTCGGCCTGTTGTTGCTTAAGAGGAGTCCCGTCAGGATGATGAGCCCGGGACCTCTTGGGGTCGCCACCAGACAGAGCGCCATATCCAGAAGCAGGAGGTGCAGGCACCCTGTTTCCCCGACTTGGCACGGATGCCGCCACCGGAGGAGATCGAGTGTGCTTCTTCTCTGGGGGCGGGTTGGATGCCATGACAGGTAAGAGCTTGGCGACAGGGAAGACAAGGACGCAAGAATCCAAGGAAAAGCGCTGGGAAGTGCGAAGGGAAGCCGTGATGTGGGTAAGATCCCCTTTTTAAAACTTCCCGAGTGCGATTCGAAGCGACTCAAAACTCTTCGAATACACCCCATGGGCAACCACTTCGGCTCCAAGACCGAGCGCCGATGACAGGTGGACCCAAGCCGTCCAGCTGAAGCGATGGGTCAAGGACTCAGTCTCCCAAGAAGACGAGCCGGCAAGGCGCTTCGGCGGTTCCCGAAGAAAGCGCCGCAACATGCAGAAGTGGCAGCCTTGGGAACCACCGCAGTAAAAGCAACCATCAAGTGGGCGCACGCTCCCACAATCCTGCGACTGTTCGTGCTCCGGCAGCGGTCAATGCGGGACTTAGAGGAAGTGCGCGGAACAGAAGAGACGGAGGCCCCACCTCGGGCTCGCTATCTCCCCCGAGATGTGCCCGAGGGCCACTGTCGGTACACTTGATAAGGGGTACCCCCGCGCACAAGGGAAAATGCCTAAGGATCTAGCCCTTCTCCGCACAAGGACGGCGCTGCCTACCCCCGCGCGGTAGGCAGCAGGTGTAAAGACGCACCATACCTTGCCCGTACAAGGTATTCAAGGCCCGCGCCTTCCCAAGACGCAAAGACGCGGAGCACGACTCTGTCAGATGCCGTTGCGCCCAGTCGCATCGCAGACTGGCGCACCGTGTCAGATCCTGCCAGCCAATAAACACAGCGACAAGACATCCCCCTGCCGCCCCCGCCGTCATCAACCACTACGACTAGCTTGCGGCATGGGCAGGGAGGCAGAACGAAGACTCGGAAGCCTTCGCTAGAGACAACTACCGACATAACTTTAGATACGATAGTCGGCAGGCGATCTCCCCGAGACCACCTGTCGGGTCCCGCCCCCCCCCCCTTGTAAGCCGCTTGAGCCTTGGACTATAAAAGGCTCGGGTAGGCAACGTTAGCAGGGGTTCAAACTCTGTGAACTCGCATCCTAGGCATCACTCACCCTCAAGCTCAGAACTCCGGTTCTGAGCAACAAGCAATACAGCGAGCACCTCTGCTCACCGTGGACGTAGGGTTTTACGCTCCGACGGCCTGAACCACGTAAAACTCGCCGTGTCAAGCTTCTCCATCACTCGTCCCTTACGCTGAAGCTCTCCGCAAGAGACTAGCCCCTCTAAAAAAGAACCTCCGCGGGCTGCCCAGAGCAGGCCCGGGGGAAGTGTTGATCACACACTTCGACAACCACCAGGTGGGGTTTCAGGAGCCTCAGCGCGCCATAAAGACGGTGCACAACGGTGAGGACTCCAGCTCCAGTGATGACGAGCCGGGGTAGTAGCCGACTACTGCTGCCCCGAAAAGTCAGTGGAGACTGCACTGCTGCGATATCAACCTTGGAGAAGCTCCAAGCATTTGCAGCAGCCCAAGCGCCAGCCCCGACGGTGCGGAACCGGGCCAGCTCCACCCGAGTGCACGTCTCTGTGCCTCGGCCTTACCTCCTGGGGGCTGCCCAGAGTCTGTCAACCTCTTGACGGCCTTAGCTAGAAGGGGAAAGACGCCTTGGGTCTCCCGAGAAGAGTCCGGGTCCTCCTACCTCTTGACGGCCTTAGCCAGAAGGGGAAGGTACCCCAGGGCTCCCGGGAGAAGCCGCGCAGGACCCGCTCCAGCGTGAAGATATCGACCTCGTCGACGAGGCACGACTGCAGGTGACACCCCCAACGCACGACCTCAGCTGGTGGTCTAGCACTACCGCCAAAGGACCAAGTGCGTCAGGGACCTGCAAGAAGGCAACCTGGTGCCGCGGCACACACTTTCCCGTGAAGGACCTATAAATTCTCCCCCAGCCGGGAAGGTCCCTTCCGGGTCACGAAAGTTGCCGTCCCAGGTACACATGCCTTTCAACCAAGGATGGGATCCGTTCCCGAACCCTTGGAGCATGGAACAACACAGTAAGTTCTACCTCCTGAGCATTAGTGGAACAGAGTTTTACCTTTCTGTAATGAACCCCATAGAGTCTAGGAACAGCGCTCGGAGCAGCTAAGCCTCAGGGGACGGTCCAGGACTACGTCCAGCTTGGCCTGGTTCCGACCCCAAGCGCGTAGAGTCTTGCTTCCCTTCTGAATGGGGCGGGTCGTTGCCTCCATGTACAGCCTGCCTTCCTCCTATGGGCATTTACACAGAAACATGTTCTACCTCGCTCTCACTCATGTTCTCATTTAAATTACGCATTAATTTTTATGACCGCACTTTCTATGTATGCTCACCGTACATTTAGCTCCCCTCTCCCGCGCTCATCCATAGTCAGCATTTGCTATCCTACCGAAGGCGGTTGTGCTTGAGGCACGTGCCGATAGCCAGGGGGCCTCTCGGGCCTCCCCTAGTCAGGTGTTGCGATGCCAGTTGGTCACCTCCAGGAAAGGCCTGCGCCGTGCATGGGGGGTCCAAGGTGCGTATCCCGCTCAGCTGGCTCTGTACCCAAAGCGTGCGCACCCTACCCTCCGGAGGTCCAGGGAAGTACAACCGCTCTGCCTGGTTCCGTACCCAAAGCCGGTGCACTCTACTTCCCCGGCTTACAGTCCGATACTAGGAGCCGAACGGTCGTACCCGGACCTTGGAGGGAGTCGGAGCCCCGATGCCTCGCGCACAGAATTGCCCAAGCCTCGTATACCAGACTAGGACCGTAAGCCGAATAAGACTAAGAGACAGGGAGGGGAGAACCCCTCGAGGAGAATTACGCTTCCTCTACCTGTGTGCAGGACCTCCAGGTTATAGCTACGGGGACTGCATGAGGGAGGGGGCAAGGAGCAATCGACTACTCCAGGGCAAGACCGGAGGATCCGGGTTTCGCCCCTTCAACAGGGACGAGGCCCGAAGTCCCCACGTGTCCAGCGGGGCCGGAGCTCCCGTCTCCTCAGGAGGAGCTCCGCGCTCGCCACGTGGCTGGCAGAAGCCGGACCTCCCCCTTCGAGGGGAGAGCTCCGAAGGCTCCACATGTCCCACGGGGCCGGACCTCCCTCTCCTTAGAGGGGAGCTCCGGGCCCGCCACGTGGCTGGCGGATCCGGACCTCCCCATTCTCATGGGGCGAGCTCCGGAGACCTCCGGGGCCCTTAATACAATAAGGACCCAGGGAAGGTGTCTGTGTGGAGCTTCGAGATTGGTGAAGGCCTCTGAGTACCTTGCGGAGCTAAGGGCTCGGCGAGGCAAAACCAAGAAGAAGACAAAAGCATAACAGGCACAAAAGGTCACAAGAGTCTATTTATTCATGGATCCATGAGCTAGACTACATACTCAATAAAAAGAAAAAGAGGGAGATACACGCCCTAGGGTTCCCCTGTCTCACGCCGGAATCTAGAGGCTACAAGGGCGGCCACATCCCCGACTTCAGCCCTAGCGGTCTTCTCCCACTCCGCGGCAGGGCCCTATCTCGCTGGCTCCAGTGAGAAAGAAGGGTCCCGACTCCTGAAGCATGCCAACACATGCGTGGCGACCTCCACGGCCAGTCCCCGTACCTCTGCCTCGAGCTCGCCGGCGACCACCGCATCTAGCCTGCTCAACTTGGCGCCGATTGACTCTAGCGCGGTGATCACTTCAGCCACCTTCAGCGCAGGGGTCGCCGTCTTCACCGGGCTAAAGCCAAGGGGGACCAAGGGGGACCCTGCCTAGTCAACGAAGCTCGAGACCGCACAGGCCTCGGAAGACAGCGAGGCCAAGAGCTCCTCTACCTCGCGGTGGGCTGCCCGTAGAGCGTCGTGGCTTCCATCGGAGAATTCTTTCTCCTTGGCCGCCACGGAACTTTCCCGAAGGCGGAGAGTCTGGGCAAGCCGCTCCAACTCTGAAGCCCGGAAGTCGGAGCCAACTCCCGATCCAGGATCACCTGGCGCTCCCGGGAGACCTGCTTTTCCCTCGTGGCAAGGTCTGCCTTCCGGGCCTCTAGCTCCGTGGCCCGAGCTCGCAGGTCACCCTCGCCCGCCGCCAGCCGTGCAGCGACCCTCTCCGCCTTGGCTGCCACGGAGCGCTCCTGATCCTCAACGGCACGCTTACAGCGCACCAGCCTCTTCCGTACCTCCTCCGGGGTCGAGAAGTTATCCTCGGCCCGGGCATGCGCCTCAAGGGCCTCCCTGTGGAGCCGCCGCGTTTCGGAGTCCAGACGGTCGACAACCCGCTTCTGCTGGTCGAGGAGCGCCTCCATGATGTCAAGCGACTCCCGCCTGGAGTCGAGCTCGCCCTTGACCTTCGCGGTCCGCTCCCGCAAAAGGTTCCCCCAGATGAGGAGGCGATCCCTCTCAACCACATGCTCCTCTCGCTCATGACCGAGCGCGGCCAAGACTTGCCGGACGCTCGTCTGGGCGAGCGCGAGAGCGTCTGCCAGGGGCAGTGGGGCAGCAGAGGCCGGAGCGGCGCCCCCAACTTCCTCCATCACGTCGTCTTCAAGAGAAGACGACGCACCGGCGATCGGGATGAGACGTCGGTCAGAAGAAACCGGCGTCGGGACTTTGACAGCCGGACCCGCCAAACCCCCACCGACAGCGGGCTCCTGAGCCGGTGGAGAGGGACGAGAGGATGGAGTCGACGCTGCCATAGAAGCCGGGCCGCCTGGTACAGGAGGAACCTGCGCTGGCTTGGGGGCCGCGACAACCGTCTCAGCTTCCAGCGCTGTCGCGCAGACTCCTCATCAGTCGGGGACGACCGAGAAACGCGAGCACTCCAAAAGGCTCTGAACGCCGTCTTTCGAGCCGAGGTAGGACCACTAGAGCCCGCCGTCGCCGCCGACGGCTGCTCTGCAGTCGCCCGGACTGACGGAGCAGGGGATGCTCCTGAAGCTCCCCTCGACACATCAGCAGTTTCCTTGGAGACTCCACCACCCGAAGCCCTCCTCGGCGTGCCAGTAGTCTCCTTGGAGACTCCACCACCTGGAGCCCTCCTCGGCGCGTCAGCAGTTTCCTTGGAGACTCCACCGCCTCAGGAGGGAGGACGCGACGCCCGGGAACCTTTAGCCCGTCGTCGCTCAAGAGGAGTCCCGTCGGGATGATGAGCCCGAGACCTCTTGAGGTCGCCACCGGACGGGGCGCCATCTCCAGATGCAGGGCATGCAGGCGCCCTGGATCCCTGACTCAGCGCAGACGCCGTCACCGGAGGAGATCGAGCGCGTTTCTTCTCTAGAGGCGTGTTGGAAGCCATGGCGGAAGATAAAGGCGCGAGGACTCACGGAAGGTGCATAGCGCTGGGGAGTGCGAAGGGAAGCCGCAATGTGGGTAAGATCCCCTTTTAAAAACTTCCCAGGTGCCATTCAAAGCGATTCAAAACTCTTCGAATACGACGCTTGTGCAACCGCTTCGACTCCAAGACCAAGCGTCGATGACAAGTGGACCCAAGTTGTCTAGCTGAAGCGGTGGGCCAAGAAGTCAGTCTCCCAAGGAGACGAGCCGGCAAGGTGCTTCGGTGGTTCCCGAAAAAAGTGCCGCGATGTGCAGAAGTGGCAGCCTTGGGAACCGCCGTAGTAAAAGCAACCATCAAGTGGGCGCACGCTCCCACGATCCCGCGACTATTCGTGCTCCGGTCGCGGTCAATGCGGGACTTAGAGAAAGTACGCCGAGATGGGGAGACGGAGGCCCCACCCCGGGCTCGCTATCTCCCCCGAGATGGGCCCGGGGGCCACTGTCGGTACCCTCGATACGGGGTACCCCCGCGCACAGGGGGAAATGCCTAAGGACCTCGCCCTTCTCCGCAGGGAGAGCTCCGAAGGCGCCATGTGTCCAGCGGGGCCGGACCTCCCTTTCCTCAGAGGAGAGCTCCGGACTCGCCAGGTGGCCAACTGAGTTGGACCTCCCCCCTCCGTGGGGAGAGCTCCGAAGGCTCCACGTGCCCCGCGGGGCCGGGCCCCCCTCTCCTCAGAGGAGAGCTCCGGGCCCTCCACGTGGCCAGCAGAAGCCGGACCTCCCCCCTCTGCGGGGAGAGCTCCAAGGGCTCCACGTGTCCCGCGGGGCCGGACCTCCCTCTCCTTAGAGGAGAGCTCTGGGCCCGCCACGTGGCCAGCAGAGCAGTGCTGCCTGCCCCCGCGCGGTAGGCAGCAGGCTTAAAGACGCGCCATACCTTGCCTGTACAAGGTATTCAAGGCCTGTGCCTTCCCAAGACGCGGAGACGCGGAGCACGCGTCTGTCAAGTGTCGTTGCGCCCAGTCACATCGCAGACTGGCGTGCCGTGTCAGAGTCTGCCCGCCAATAAACACAACGACAAGACATCCCCTGCCGCCCCTGCCATCATCAACCACTACGACTAGCCTGCGGCATGGGCAGGGCGGCAGAACGAAGACTCGGAGGCCTTCGCCAGAGACAACTACCGGCATAACTGCAGATACGGTAGACGGCAGGCAATCTCCCCGGGACCACCTGTCGGATCCCGGGCCCACCTTGTAAGCCGCTCGAGCCTTGGACTATAAAAGGCTCGGGTAGGCGACGTTAGCAGGGGTTCGAACTCTGTGAACTCGCAATCTAGACATCACTCACCCTCAAGCTCAGGACTCCAGTCCTGAGCAGCAAGCAATACAGCGAGCACCTCTGCTCACCGTGGACATAGGGTTTTACGCTCCGGCGGCCTGAACCACGTAAAACTCACCGTGTCAAGCTTCTCCCTCACTCGTCCCTAACGATGAAGCTCTCCGCAAGTGTCTAGCCCCTCCGAAAAAGAACCTCCGCAGGCTGCCCAGAGCAGGTCCGAGGGAAGTGTCGACTACACACTTCGACAGAGGGGCTTAGTGGATTTGAGCGTCGTAGCACGATGGCGAGATGAACACGAGGATTTACGTGGTTCGGACCGCCTGAGCGTAATACCCTATGTCCACAGAGTGTTGGTTGTTCTTTGTTGCTTGGCAGTAAGCGCTTGTTCATGAGGTTGCAGGGTTGCAAACTCTTTGCTCGGAGGCTGCCCCAATCCTTTTATAGCCCAAGGTCGGGGCAGTTACAATATGGCCCGGGCCTCGAAAGGTGGCCCCGCGGCTGTCTGTACCCTATACATGAGCTAGGCCATTTGCAGCTATATGTAATTGTGATATCATGACTCCCGGCTTAATAGGATTTATAGAGTACTCATACCACCAAGGTATACCTTCTTTTCCGGAAGCCCACCTGCAAAGGACTCCGGGGTTAAGCGTGCTTGGCCCGGAGGAATTTGGGGATGGGTGACCGATCGGGAAGTTTTCCCTGGTGCGCACGAGTGAGGACAAAGTGCGCAGAAAAGAGGTGTGGTGGTATGTGGGGCCAGTCTATGATCCTAGAGAGCTGTCACAAATGGTATCAGAGCCGACCCTCGTTTTTTCACGAGTGCTTACGGGTCAGGGACAAGGATACGGTAGCGTATGGGTCAGGGACGTAGGTACATACGCATGACGTGTGGGTCCTCTGTGTGGGACACGGTATGGTACGTATGCTGCTAACCGGACGTACGATATGCGTATGCCAGTACTGAACGTACGGACGTGTCTAAGAGGGGACGTTCCTGTCTTGGTGTTGACCGACGAGGATGTCGGTCTTCTAAGGGGGTGGATTGTGTGATATCCTGACTCCCGGCTTAATAGGATTGATAGAGTACTCATACCACCAAGGTATACCTTCTTTTCCGGAAGCCCACCCGCAAAGGACTCCGGGGTTAAGCGTGCTTAGCCCAGAGGAATTTGGGGATGGGTGACCAACCGGGAAGTTTTCCTGGGTGCGCACGAGTGAGGACAAAGTGCGCAGAAAAGACGTGTGGTGGTATGTGGGGCCAGTCTATGATCCTAGAGAGCTATCACAGTAATGTCGCTGTCGATGGAGTCAAGGCGCGCCGCCTGACACGCCGGGCGCCTCTGACCGGGTAGCAGGTGATGATGAAGACCCCGTCTTGTCGGCGTGTCTTCTCGCTTTGCTGAGTGACTCTGTGCCGTTGGGCGGCACTATTCCGCCGTCACGCCTCGCCACTCTATCTTGTCACTGTAATTGTGAACAGGCGGAGGACGGAGGCGTGCGCCTTGAGCCATGCTTCTGGGGAAGGCGCTAGCCTTGAATGCAGGGCCTGACAACGCACCTTACCCTTTACTCCTTGGCTATATGCCCGTTGCTTGTCAGCGCGGCGTCCGGGTGGCTGGCCCCCGGGACACGCGTCGTCACCGGAGCAGACTTGCGGAGTAGCGAGGGGTCCGGAGTCGTTGGGCACGTGGCAACGTCGGAGCTCTCCCTGGCAGGAGGGAGGTCCAGAGCTGTCATGCACATGGCCACACCGGAGCACTCCTTGGCGGAAGGGACGCTTGGAGTTGTTGCCCACGTGGCAGCACCGGAGCCCTCCCATGGTGGAGGTCGGGCCCGGAGCCGTAGGACACGTGGCACCTCCGGAACCGGGAAGGGGCGCCTGAAGTTGCTGCCTACGTGGCAACACTAGAGCCCTCCCATGGTGGAGGTCGGGCCCGGAAACGTAGGACATCTGGTGCCTCCGGAGCTCCCTCCTACGGGAGGCGTGGCTCGGAGGTTCCTGACACGTGGCATTGTCGAAGCCCTCCCTATCGGGAGGTCAGGCCCGGCACAATTGGACATGTGGCGGCTCTAGAGCCATCCTCGGTCTGTAGTGAGGCTCAGAGCCTGCAGACACGTGGCAGCCTTGGAGCCCTCCTTACCAGGTGGTCGGACCCGATGCCTCGGACACCGCGCCTTCTCATGAGTGCTCCCTAGCTCGCGGTTGGGACCAGCCTATAGGCTGGGTCCGTGTCTTCTCTATACGTGCTTGCATATGTCTCCTTTTGCTCTTACACGCGGGTACCCGGTCTTGAGGGTAACGACAATGCTGCGGGTTCAAATGTCACTCGTCATGACCTGTCAATATATAGATATCAAGAACAGGATCTGAACCGGCTATATACTAACCCATTTCAGATCGCTAAGAAGTCAATATAGGTTTTCATTTTGAGATTCACGTCGTCTAGAAGAACAAACGGTGTCTAAGAGGTACTCTTTCTAATACATGATATCAATGTTGTAAAGCAATCATGATATCGACAAAGATGTTTACCACAAGCTCAAAACAGACTCAAAGCAGGGTGGATGGGGGTCTGTCGGTGCCCTCAAGACCGGGTACCCCCGCGTGTATGAGCAAAAGGAGACATACGCCGACACGCATGCAGAAGACAGGGACCCAACCTGCTGGTTGGGCTCAACCGCCATCTAGGGAGCACTTATGAGAAGGTGCGTGCCCTAGGCCTCGGGTCCGACCACCTGCAAAGGAAGGCTCCGAGGCCGCCACGTGTATTCAGGCTCCGAGCCTGACTACTGGCCGAGGGTGGCTCCGGAGCTTCCACGTGTCCGGTAGTGCCGGGCCCGATCTTCCGCCAGGGAGGGCTCCGGTGCTGCCACATGTCTGGAACCTCCGAGCCACGCCCCATGCCGGAGAGAGATTTGAAGGCACCATGTGTACTACGGCTCCGGTCCGACCACCAGCATGGGAGGGCTCCGATGCTGCCACGTGGGCGACGACTCCAGGTGTACCATCCTGCCAAGGAGGGCTGGAGGTGCCACGTGTCCTACGGCTCCGGGCCCGACCTCCAACATGGGAGGGCTTCGGTGCTGCCACGTGTCCAACGACTCTGGACCCACTACTACTCCGCAAGACAGCTCCGGTGGAGACACGTGTCCCGGGGGCCAGCCGCCCGGACGTCATACCGACAAGCAACGGGCAGATGGCCAAGGAGTAAAGAGCAAGGTACGCTAGCAGGCCATGCATTCAAGGTTCACGCCTTCCCCAGAAGCATGGCGCACGGCGCACGCCTCCCTCCTCCGTCTGCACACCATTACAGTGAAAGACAGGGCGGTGAGGCGTGATGGCGCAACAGTGCCGCCCAGCAGCGCAGAGCCGCCTAACACAACGAGGAGACACGCCGATAAGACGGGTACTTCATCATCACCTCCTATCCGGTAAGAGGCACCCGGCGGGACAGGCGGCGCGCCTTAACTCCACCGACAGTGATAATGCGTATAGAGTAAATACCCTAGCTCATGCATAGGGTACAGACAGCTACGGGGCCACCTATCGGGCCCCGGGCCACATTGTAACTTCCTCATCCTTGGGCTATAAGAGGACCGAGGCAGCCACGGTAGAAGGGGTTCAATCGCTCTCAGATCCCTCTAGCACCAAAAAGGCTGAGCTCCCTCAGCACTTATACGCACAAGCAATACAACAAGCAGACCCGTGGACGTAGGGTATTACGCTTCGGCGGCCCGAACCACGTAAATCCTCGTGTCCTTCCTCGCCATTGTGCTCTGACCTTGAGATCCACTAGCCCCTCCAAAAAAAGAACCCCCGCGGGCTGCTTCCGAGCAGACCGGGGGAAGTGTCATAGCGAACACTTTGACATTTGGTGCGCCAGGAAGGGGACTTTTGGTTCTTGAATCTGTTCGAGAAGCCCACAATGGTGAACATCCAATCTATTAGAGGGTCTTTCCGCCCCTCGCACCGCCAGCGGTAGAGCGAGCAAGAAGCATCCTCTGGTCCCAAAGCGGGACCGTCTGTGCTAGCGCCAGTCCCTATGGCGACGGTGCTTGTTGCCTCCTAGCATCCTTCGGTGGCGACAGCGTCGCAAGCACCAACTGAAGCCAGCCCGGAGAGCGTGCTGTTAGCAGCCCACGCTCCTTCACAACCTCCCGCGCGTGGGAGCTTCCCCGTCTGCTGCTAAGCAGTGGCGCAATGACGTCGACCACCTGGTCGTCGCTGCGCTTAATTCGTCGTGCCACCGGAGACGGCGGCCAGAAATGGTGCAGCTGCCGCCCTGTGCCCTAACAATGGATTGCAGGATGGCGACAACCCACTTGACGACGACGTCCAGGCTGCCCACCACAAACATCGGGGGCGTGCTGGACCACCGCAGCCGTTAGAAAGAAGATGGTCGCGTCACCATAGAGCGACAGCGTGAGTGGCGTCGTAGCCTCGAGGGGGGGAGTATGGTACCCCGGGTACCCATGCACCCCATCTATGCGGGCCAGAACCCCGTCTCCCCAAGCTTAGAGGGAGGCTGCATGGCTCTGGCTCCACACTTTTGTATGGCGGTGTGGCCGCGCAAGTTCCGGCCGCACTTGCTAGAGAAGTTTGACGGGACAGTCAACCCCGTCGAGTTCCTGCAGATCTGCTCCACCACCATCCTTGTTGTAGGAGGGGATGAGGCCATCATGGCCAACTACTTCCCCATGGCCTTGACCGGGTCGGTCCGGTCATGGCTCATGAACTTGGCCAAGGAGTCTATAACCTCCTGGGAAGAGTTGTGCCGTCAGATTATGGCCAACTTGTGGAGTTCCTAGTCCCGACCGGGCTCGGAGGCCGACCTCCACGCCCTGCAACAACAACCGAGAGAGTCGCTGCACTGCTTCATACACCATTTCTCCCAGGTTAGGAACACCATCCCCCGCATCTCCAACGCCTCCGTCGTCGTCGCCCTCCGATAGGGCGTCCACGACAAGAAGTTTCTCGAGAAGTTGGCCACGCACAACGTGCAGGACGTCTCCGAGCTCTTCAGCTTGGCGGACAAGTGTGCCAGAGCCGTGGAAGGCCGCAACTGGCACACACCACCCAGTAAGGGGAGTGAGTCTGCTAGGGAGGGCTCTGGCGGCAAGAAGAAGAAGATCGGCGGCAAGGACAAGCCGTTGGATGGAGTCCACACTGCAGCAGCAGTAGCGGTTGCAGGGGGTCGGGGACCATGCATTGACAAGCGCCCGAAACAGCCATCCGGCAGCGATGACGGCGACCATAGGTGCTCGGTCCATGAAACGAAACGGCACAACGCCAGCGAGTGCCGAGAGATCCAGAAGCTAGTGGAGCGCTTCCGAAGAGCTCCGACAGCAGCGCCAGGATGGTGCACCCTTCCGCGAGCAGGAGGGCAAGCACAAGGATGACTCGGAGGTCAGCAACGACTTGGAGATGGAGTTCCAAGACGCCAAGCGGGCATCGAAGGTCATCTATCACCAAGGAGAGAGCTCCGACTCCGACCACAGCAAGCGACACAAGATGCTCCACGCCTAACCAGCCGTTCCCCCTTTACGTCGTGTCACAAGGGCTCGCCCGACGTCCATACATACGGCAAAGAGTAGGAAGCTCAAGATAGGGCTACCTGGTGCCTCGGCCAATGCCTTCTCGAGGAGAGGTGACAAGCCCTCCCCCCATCTCGGAGGGTCCCTCCCGACCAGTACAACCATGCTGCTGCAGGTGTGCCCGCCTGGCTGCAGGGGATGGGTATCTCTACCCAGACCATAGGACATAGGACACCTATGTAAGTTCTACCCTTAGTGCAGTGGTAGGACACTTTTTCTTTCTCTCTTTCTCGTAAGGGTTTCATAGAGACTAGGAACAGCGCTTAGAACAGCTAAAGTCCTGGAAGGGTCCAACTACTCTTGTTATCAGGGGCGGGTCGCTGCCTTCTTACATGGCCTGTTGCCTCCTATCGCCCGAAGGAAGCCATAAATAAGAAAAAATGTATCCTGCCCTGCGCACTCTATCCACAGTTTATGCTAGCTCATGCATATCAACTATAAACGGCATGTCCGGAGCCCGTCCTACACACTTGTCCTAACACCCGTGCCGTTGGAAGGTTTCCTCGCTGAAAGGTTAACACCAGCGGGAGGTTCAGGTTGTGTATCCTGCTATGACTGGTACTGCACCCATAGCATGCATATCCTGCCTCCTTAGCACGACAACTGAGTACTCGGGGGCCAGAAAGAGCATACTTACGAGCAAGAGCAATAGCCGGACCCTGGACATTGCCCCAATACCCTTTACGCGTTTTCTTTCCATTCCGCTCTGGCCGTGTGGCCAGTCACTCTTTTCTGCATCCCACTGTAGAAGGAGCTGTGCTATCCTCTCGCAGATGGGACTGCTTGAGATACCCGTGACGTAATGGGGTACGGTTGTTGTTTCATTCCTCGGGGGCCCTATGGCGCCGAATGGTCCTCCCCTAAAAGGCTTACGCCAGCGGGAGGTCCAGGGTGTGTAGCCTGCTTAGTTGGTCATGTGCCCTAAACGTACACATCCTGCTCTACAGCGCTGCGGCTCGGTACCGGGGAACCGGACGACTCATACCCCTGAGCAAGGCTTCAACCATACCCTGGACGATCCACATCGAATTACCCAAGCCCCGTAGCTCGGCTGAGGATCGTAAGCCACAGTAATGCTACTAAACAAGGGAAAAATGACCAGAGAGCATGACTACTCCCTTATTCTGTCATGTCCGTAAG
Source organism: Neostapfia colusana (assembly GCA_030760725.1). Lineage (NCBI taxonomy): Eukaryota > Viridiplantae > Streptophyta > Magnoliopsida > Poales > Poaceae > Neostapfia > Neostapfia colusana. Next base: position 2,087,493 of record JASWHV010000001.1, on the reverse strand, counting down.
TCCGCACAGGCCCTTGGCGTCTCGGACCTTCCAAGGAGTCCGATGTCGACGCCCTACCTCGTCCGGTGGACGTCGGACCTCTGCGGCAGCAAGCAGGAGGCTCGAAGCGCCAACTACGACAAGCTGAAGATAAGGGTTGAACTCCCCTCAGGTCCTTGCGTCACCAAGGACCCGGAAGGAGAGGTAGCCGCACTGCCAGAGCGCAATGGGTCCTTACACTGCTAAGGGCCCGGAGGAACAAGCTTGGGACATTGGCAAAAGGCTACCCACGTCAGCTAAGTCATTCTGAATCTTACGCTCTCCTGCCCTACTGAAAGTTTCCTAGAGGGGGTGAATAGGCTAAACTACCTGAAATGACCTAATTAAATGAGATTAGAACACAGGGGCCGGACTAGTCTGGCTCAGGGGCGGACTAGTCCGGTCAGCTAGCTGGAAAACCTAGAAACTTGATTTTTATGGGTTTCTTCTTTAGATTTTAATTTAACGAAATGCAGATAAACTATCTAGCAATCTAATATGACAAGTGGACAAGTTATAGCAGTGGATTGCAAGATTGAAATGAGAAATACTAGAAGAGCTAAATGATCAAAACAAACCCTAAGCAATTTTAATGATCGAGGAAATGTAAATGCAAAAGAGACACAGAGATTTTTCCCGAGGTTTGATTCCACTCAGGAATCTACGTCTCCGTTGAGGAGTCCACAAAGGACCGGGTTTAACAACCCTTTCCTCACCAAGTCGCCAATAAGTCCAACCCGATTCTTCCACTATCTCAAGGGTGAACTTACAAGATCTTTGGGGCTGCTCACAATCTGAGGCTCACACTTGAACACTTCCACGAACTTCATGAATCTCACAAGCCATAGGTCACAAAGACTCACACCAAGTGAACGAGATCACTCCAAGAGCCAAAACACGAAGTTCTTCCTTCTCCTCTCCTCACGCACCCAAATCCACTCAAGAATTGGTTCTAGAGGGTGAGTAGGCAAGAAAGAAGGCTTAGAGAGGCTCTATGATGGCTGTGGCGGTGCTAGGGTTCCAGCTTACTTCAAATGAAGTCGGGGCACTTCCTTTTATAGAGGTCCCGACAGCCAATCGTTGCCACCAACTAAAGTCCGGACTAGTCCGGTCAGGACCCCGGACTAGTCCGATCTGCGAGGACCACTGACGTCACAAAGCCACCTACTCCCCAATATTCAAATTTCAAACGTTCACAAATCTCCGGACTAGTCCGCATCACATTGGACTAGTTCGATCTCACACAGGGACTCTTTGTCTAGGTGAGAACAGACAAGTCTGGAGGACCCGGACTAGTCCGACCACAAAGGCGGACAAGTCCGGTCCACCAAGACTTAGCTGTGGGAGCTCTCATCTCACAGCCATACGAACTTGTCCTCCTTAGAACGAACTAGCCCGAACTCACACAGGAACTCTTTGTCCGGGTGAAAACGGACAAGTCTGGTTAGCCCGTACTAGTCCGGTCACTAAGGCAAACAAGCCCGGTCTACCAGGACTTAGTCTCGAAACACTCTCATCAAGAGAGAACCATACTAGTCCGTCCCTAGACGGACAAGTCCGAACTCAGTCAGGAATGCTTAGTCCACCCCAAAACGGACTAAGCCATAGGACTCCGGACTAGTCCGGCCTACTAGGGTTTATCTCACTAGCACTCTCCACTAAGGATTTGACACTTCTAACGCTTTGAGCTCTCCATATCCATCCTTAGGGGCAATGGTTCTTCTCAGAATCCGGTTGAGGATGCTATAAAATGGCTTGATGTTCCTAGCAAGCCCAGCCTCATAGGGAACATGACTAGGATACATGTAGTCGAGCTGATCCCTATCCACTACCTTGAGGTTGGAAATGATGATCTCATGATACAGGTGCTCCTCAAGGCCAAGTATCTAAGCAAACTTCTCATATGTGGCTGAGTATTGCTCTCCATGAGTCATCCAAGTGATCTTTCGATCACCGTAGGTGGAGAAATACACGGTGGTGTAAGACTGCAAAATCACTTCGATGTTCCAATCATACTTGAAACTCATGATTTCCTTGATTCCATGGCGCTTTGCGGCTTCAATAACGACATCAAAAGCTTTATGCTTCCTTTTGGCCATGTAGTCTCAATCCACCCATTGAGCTTGAGCGACTGGAGTCTTCATCTTCAAGTATACCAGGCGGTAGTAGTCACAATGGAAGTCACACCAAAACCTAGGGTCGGCTGTGTGCTTCTCATAATCATAGACTTTATCCATTCTCAGCCTTCTCGCCTTCTCAGCACCCTTTCCTTTGAACACATATGCTGCGGTGTTGGGCTGCCGATCTGGATCTCTAGCAGGGGCAACCATCTTCAGGGGATCGATGGGCTTTAGTTGCCCCTTTTCCCTGATTACAATGCCTCCTGCCCTCTTTGTCGGTGCCTTGGCAGTTGCCTTTTTGTTCTTGGGCTTCTCAGGAAGTGGAGCCTTTCCTTTCTTCAGGTCACGGAGAACCCTACCCTTGGGTTCTTTCTCCTTCTCTTTGCTCCGCTTTCTCTCCCAAAGTGACCAGCTTCTTCCTCTTGGTCTCTATGGCACTAGCAGCCTGAGAGTTATGGGCTTCACGTTCGGCCCTTTTCTTCTTCCGTTGATCCACCAAGGATTCTTCATTAGCTTTTGCAATTTGTGCCTGCACTTCGAGATCATATCTTTTCTTTGTCCTTGCCTCTCGAATGACGGCATCCTTAGCCGCTTGAGCTTCCTTTGTCGCCCTCTCTTCGGCAATGCGCCGATGGAGGGCTTGTCGAGCCTCCTTGGCCGCGGGATTTTCAAGAGGGGAGCCGTGGTCGGAGTCCGACATATCGCCTGAGAGACAAGAGATAGGAGGTCAAGGAAGTGGAATATTACGAAACAATTCACTAAAAATGGCTAAAGTTAGGGTTTGTCCTGTGTAGACCGGACTTGTCCATTAAGGTGCCGGACTAGTCCGTCCGAGAATGGACTTGTACGCCTAGAAACCGGACTAGTCCGGGTTACACAGGAAGAACCCTAATCCTAACAATTTCGACTAGACTACGAATCAAGTCGCAATACTCCTAGACTACGATCGCAATGACTTGAGGAATAACATTTTTGAAGAGGTTTCTAGCAAAAAAACCTAAGAATGAAGAAAAGGAGAGATTTTTGGTTAGGTCAAGAATACCTCTTAAAATCTCCAAATGTGATGAAATTAGAGGCGAAACTTGAGCGACGAAGCACAGGGAAGAATTTCCGCACTCCTTAGGGCTCCAATCCGTGGATTGGACGAGATTTTTGGTGGAGAAAAGCGAAAACCGCCTATCGGGGGGTGGTTCCCGCTTAGAGAGAGAGTTGAGAGTTTAGAGTGAAGAGAGAGAGGTGGTCTGGCCGCCCCTGGGAGGTTAAGTCCCCAGGGGCCGGACTAGTCCAGCCTGATGCCGGACAAGTCCAATCGACGGACCAGAGCCGGACTTCTCCGGTGCCGGACTTGTCTGGCCTCCCAGGCGGACTAGTCCGGTTTGGACTTGTCCACTAAGAAGTCCTGCCTAGACAGCCCGGACTTGTTCATCCCATGGGCGGCTAGTCCGATAAGCTGAAATTTTATATAATTTGAATTTTAGCTCAAGAATATGATCCTTTTTGGACAAGTTTTTGCAAATATCTTTGACAAACATGGTCAGTAAGCATACATCGAACAAACAATAATCATATTTGACAAAGAGTCATTTTGAACATAGTTTTCATAGAGTAAGAGAGATTAGGGTAGAATTTTGAAAGCATGCAATTTTGAAGGTTATATACATGTAACAAATAGATGTGCACAACTCAAGCAACGTTTCAAAAATCTAGGATATTTAGTTCACTCCTTAGGTCACAAAAACGTTTCTCATCAAGGGGTTTGGTGAAGATATCCACCAATTGCTTCTCACTCCTAACATGAGAGATAACAATATCTCCCTTGATAGAGTGATCTCGCAGGAAATGGTGACAGATATCAATGTGTTTGGTTCTAGAGTGCTCCACAGGATTGTGAGCATTCTTGATGGCACTCTCATTGTCACATAGGAGTGGAATATGGCTCAAAGTGTAACCATAGTCCCTAAGAGTTTGTCGCATACATAGGAGTTTGCACAACAACTCCCGGCTGCGACGTACTCTGCTTCGGCTGTGGATAAGGCAATGGAGTTTTGTTTCTTTGAAGACCACGAAACAAAGGACCTACCAAGGAATTGGCAAGTCATGGACGTGCTCTTCCTATCTACCTTACAACCGGCATAATCGGCATTGGAGTATCCGATGAGATTGAACTTGGATCCCTTGGGATACCAAAGTCCTAGGTTAGGAGTATGAACAAAATATCTAAGAATCCTCTTAACAGCTGTCAAGTGACACTCCTTAGGAGCGGATTGGAACCGTGCACAAATACACACACTAAGCATTATGTCGGGCCTAGATGCACAAAGATAAAGCAAGGAACCTACCATGGAACAAAATACCTTTTGGTCCACACTTGGACCATCTTTATTGAGGTCAAGGTGTCTGTTGGTTCCCATTGGAGTCTTGATGGGTTTGGCTTTGTTCATGTCGAACCTCTTGAGTATGTCTTGAATATACTTGGTTTGACTTATGAACGTTTCTTCCTTGAGTTGTTTAACTTAGAATCCTAGGAAGAACTTCAATTCCCCCATCATTGAAATCTCGAACCTTTCGGTCATTATCCCTTTGGAGATGTCTCCTAGTATGTTGTCAACGGGATGATCCTGTTGAACACTTTAGTGCACTCTTGGATGAGGTGGTTGGACTCTTTGATCTTCATCTTCATCGTCGTTCTTTTCTTTATCTCCCCCTTGATCCAATCCTCCTTCTTGAATTTGATCGTTTTGATCTTGTTGAGGTTGGCCTTGCTCATCTTGAGTTTGATCATGGGAAGGAGATGTATCTTCATTTGTTGGATGATCATTTGAGTCTTGAGGATGTTCTTTAGGAAAAATGTCTCCAAGTGCCATCCTTTTAAGTGCTTCTTGTAGAGGCTCTTATCTATCTAGCACACTTTGATCAACTTGCTCCACTTGGGAGCCATTAGTCTCATCAAACACTACGTCTCTAGCTATTTCAAAAATTCCGAAAGATTTGTTGAAAACACGATAGGCATAGGTGTTTGAGTCATAACCAAGCAAGAAACCTTCATCAGACTTTGAAGCAAACTTCGAAGTCCTAGACTTATTGTTGAGAATATAACACTTGCTACCAAAGACACGAAAATAATAAATGTTGGGTTTGTTACCGGTTAGAAGTTCGTAAGACGTCTTCTTCAAAAGTCGATGAAGGTACAACCGGTTTATGGCATGGCAAGCGGTGTTAACCGCTTCCGCCCAAAACCGGTCTGACGTCTTGTATTCATCAAACATGGTTCTTGCCATCTCAATAACAGTCCTATTCTTTCTTTCAGCCACCCCGTTTAGTTGAGCGAAGTAGGGGGCTAAAAACTCATGCTTGATGCCTTCTTCATCCAAGTATTCTTCCACTTGAGTGTTCTTGAACTCGGTGCCATTATCGCTCCTTATGTTCTTGATTCTTAAGGAGCACTCGTTTTGAGCTCTCCTCAAGAATTTCTTGAGCACACCTTGAGTTTCACCTTTGTCATGCAAAAAGAACACCCAAGTGAAGCGAGAATAATCATCTACAACTACAAGACCGTATGTGTTACCGCCGATGCTTATGTAAGCGATTGGACCGAAGAGGTCTATGTGAAGTAGCTCCAAAGGTCTTGTAGTCGTCATGATATTTTTGGATGGATGTTGAGCTCCAACTTGTTTTCTGGCTTGACAAGCACTACATGGCCTGTCCTTATCAAAAACAACATTTTTCAAGCCTCGAATGTGTTCTCCCTTAAGAAGTTTTTGCAAATTTCTCATCCCAACATGGGCTAGCTGTCTATGCCAAAGCCACCCTATGTTGGTCTTCACCATTAAGCACGTGTCAAGTTGAGCTTTATCCGTGGTGAAATCCACAAGGTAAATCTTTCCCTTGAGCACGCCCTTGAAAGCGATTGAGTCATTGCTTCTTCTTAAGACAGTCACACCCTCGTTAGTGAAAATACAATTACAACCTTTATCACATAGTTGGGATATAGATAGAAGGTTATGATCAAGTGACTCAACATGCAAAACATTGGAAAGAGTGTGATGGGGAGAAATAGCAATTTTACCGGTGCCAAGGATTTTCCCTTGGCTATTGTCCCCAAAGTATATTCCTTCACTTGGATCTTCATTTTCTTCATACTCCACAAACATCCTTCTCTCTCCGGTCATATGGTTTGTGCATCCACTGTCGAGCACCTATTTTGATCCACCGGAGGAGTGCCTACAAAATAGAGTTATGCCTTACCTTTAGGTACCCAAACGGAGTTGGGTCCTTTCATGTTAGTCAGGAGGCACTTGGGCACCCATACACAAGGTTTTGGACTCTTACGGAGTGGCCCAACATACCTAGCATAGGTCTTTCCAAATTTGTTCCTCAATAAAACATATGAAGCATCAAAATCATTGAACAAGGGATGAGGTTCATTTCTAGGCATGTTAGATGAGTTTGCAATGTTCTTTCCATTTTCTTTGTTGGATGAACCCTACTTGACAAAAACAATCAAGTATTTCCCATTCTTGAGAGTTTTAGCATGTTGCTTCCACTCCCGAGAATAGCCAAGGCCATCTTTGACGTGTGGAGGTCTTACATTGGTATATGCACTTCGTGCATATGCCAATTTCTCCTTGTGAAAGATCCCACCATTCGGTGATGGCTTGTTTTGTGCCAATTTGAGTTCATCCTTAAGTTTTAGGATTAAGTTTGATCACTTGCAAGTTTGAGTTGCTTCGGAAGATTTCTTTGAGGAGGGTGGAATCATAGAGGAAGAAGGTGCATTGATCTTGAGAGACTCAACTCGTGTTTCAAGGATCTTGTTAACTTTTTTCAAGTTAACAATTTCATCCTTGAGCACAATAATTGTGTCCTAAAGATTTCAGCAAGTTTCCTTGCTCAAAGCGAGTTCACGCTCAAGTGCCTTGCTTCTTTCCCTTTCAACCTGAAGGAGCTCTTCAAGCTCATGGCATCTCTCCTTTTCAAGGATGAGCATGTCTTCTTGGCGGTTGATGATTTCCTCCTTCTCAAAGATTTCTTCCGACAACAAGCTCATCTTTTTCAAGGTGCTCTCACTTAGATCCTTGAGCATGGTTTCGTTTTCACTACTGCTATCAAAATTATCAAGTGAAGAAGTAGAGGATGATGGTTTAGATTTAACCTTTCTTCTTCCCTCCTTAGCCATGAGACATGTAGACTTGAAGTCTTCAAGGTTTGGGAAGAGCATGCTCCTTCCAATGGCAAGTGTTGCCACTTTCTCTTCATCCTCGGAGGATGAGTCTTCGTTTGAGTCCCATTCCTTCTCAAGGTGAGCATGTATCGATGGCTTCTTCTTCTTGAAGAACTTCTTCTCTTGGGGCTTGCCATCCCTCTTCTTCTTGCTCTCTTCATATGGACAATCCACAATGAGGTGTCCATATTCACCACAATTGTAGCATGCTCTTTTCGTCTTGGGCTTTGACCTTTCCTTGTTCTTGTTCTCATAGTGGTAGCTCCCCTTCCTCCTTCTCATCATCCTCTTGAATTTGTTGATGAAGAGTGCCTCTTCTTCATCGGTGTTTAGACTCTCATCATCACTTGCTTCGAGGTTTTGTGATGAGGATGTTGCTTTGAAAGCAACATCTTTCTTCTTGGAGGAGGTGAGCCTTTGGAGGTCGTTGTAGAACATGGCTTCCTTCTCCATCATCTCATTGTTGATGATCCTTCCAAGCACTTCCTCCGGGGTCATTTGAGCATATCCTGGACTCTCATGGATCATGGAGCAAAGAGCAATGTTTCGAGGCATGAATGCCCGAACCATCCTCTTTACCACCTCATGATCCATCCACCGGGTGCATCTATAGGATCGGATCTTGTTGACGAGGACCTTGAGACGGTTGTCCATGTCTTGAGGGGACCCACCATCCACGATGGTGAACCTCCCAAACTCTCCTTCGATCATCTCGATCTTGGCCTCCCTAATGACTTGGTTGCCTTCATTCGTCGTCTTGAGTGTGTCCCATATGTCTTTGGCCACCTCCAATCGATCGACTCGGTTGAACTCTTCTCGAGTCAAGGATGAGGTGATGACCCCAACTGCTTGAGCATTGCGATGAAGTAGGACGGCTTGCTCTAGGGTAACGTCTTCTTCATTCCTTAGAATATGAACACCTGTTAGGACAATTTGCCACAAGCTAGGGTTTAAGGATATTAGATGCATCTTCATATTATGCTTCCACATAGAGTAGTCATTTCCATCGAATTGAGGAGGTTTGCCAAGAGGAATAGACAAGTAATGATTGTTAGAGGTTAATCGCTCATAGTTGAAAGGATATTGGGAGTAGTCCGGTTGACCACTCCTTTATTGATCCTTCGTCTTCTTCTTCTCCTCTTTGCTTGAGTAACCTAGCTTCTCACGAAGTCGTGCCTTGAGCTGGCGAACTTCTTCATCGTCACTTGAATGGTCTTGCAGCACATCCGCGTTCTTCTTCTTGTCATATGTGTTGTCGTCTTGCGACATCGACGGAATCTTGTATCCATCCACTCCGGCCATCTTCTCTCCGAGTGGTTAGACTCTTGATGGAGAGACCTGATCTGATACCAATTGAAAGTTGCCTAGGGGGGTTGTCGAAGTGTGTGGTCGACACTTCCCCCAGACCTTCTCTGGGCAGCCCGCGGAGGTTCTTTTTCGGAGGGGCTAGTCGCTTGCGGAGAGCTTCAGCGTAAGGGACGAGTGAGGGAGAAGCTTGACACGGCGAGTTTTACGTGGTTCAGGCCGCCAGAGCGTCAAACCCTATGTCCACGGTGAGCAGAGGTGCTCGCTGTATTGCCTGTTGCTCAGAATCGGAGTTCTGAGCTTGAGGGTGAGTGATGCCTAGGGTGCGAGTTGCTGGAGTGCGAAACCTTGCTAACGTTGCCTACCCGAGCCTTTTATAGTCCAAGGCTCGAGCGGCTTACAAGGGGGGGCCGGGACCCGACAGGTGGTCCCGGGGAGATTGCCTGCCGACTATCGTATCTGCAGTTATGTTGGTAGTTGTCTCTAGCGAAGGCTTCCGAGTCTTCGTTCTGCCGTCCTGCCCATGCTGCAAGCTAGTCGTAGTAGTTGATGACGGTGGGGGCGGCAGGGGATGTCTTGTCGCTGTGTTTATTGGCTGGCAGGATCTGACATGGTGCGCCAATCTGCGATGCGACTGGGCGCAACGGCACCTGACAGAGGCGTGCTCCGCGTATTCACGTCTTGGGAAGGCGCGGGCCTTGAATACCTTGTACGGGCAAGGTATGGTGCGTCTTTACACCTGCTGCCTACCGCACGGGGGCAGGCAGCGCCGTCCTGCTGGCCACATGGCGGGCCCGGAGCTCTCCTCTGAGGAAAGGGAGGTCCGGCCCCGCGGGACACGTGGAGCCTTCGGACCTCTCCCCACGGAGGGGGAGGTCCGGCTTCTGTCGGCCACGTGGCGGGCACGGAGCTCTCCTCTGAGGAGAGGGAGGTCCGGCCCCGCGAGACACGTGGCGCCTTCGGAGCTCTCCCCGCGGAGGGGGGAGGTCCGTCTGCTGCTGGCCACGTGGCAGGCCCGGAGCTCTCCTCTGAGGAGAGGGAGGTCCGGCCCCTCTGGACACATGGCGCCTTCGGAGCTCTCCCTGCGGAGAAGGGCGAGATCCTTAGGCATTTTCCCTTGTGCGCGGGGGTACCCCATATCGAGGGTACCGAAAGTGGCCCCCGGGCCCATCTCGGGGGAGATAGCGAGCCTGAGGTGGGGCCTCCGTCTCTTCTGTTCCGCGCACTTCCTCTAAGTTCCGCATTGACCGCTGCCGGAGCACGAACAGTCGAGGGATCGTGGGAGCGTGCGCCCACTTGATGGTTGCTTTTACTGCGGCGGTTCCCAAGGCTGCCACTTCTGCATGTTGCAGCGCTTTCTTCGGGAACCGCCGAAGCGCCTTGCCGGCTCGTCTTCTTGGGAGACTGACTCCTTGACCCACCGCTTCAGCTTGACGGCTTGGGTCCACCTGTCATCGGCGCTCGGTCTTGGAGACGAAGTGGTTGCCCAAGGGGTGTATTCAAAGAGTTTTGAATTGCTTCGAATCGTTCCTGGAAAGTTTTAAAAGGGGATCTTACCCGCATCGCGACTTCCCTTCGCACTTCCCAGCGCTTGCACTTTCCTTGAACTCTTGCGCCTTTGTCTTCCTGTCCTTGAGCTCTCCCCCGCCATGGCTTCCAACCTGCTCCCGACGCGTCTAGTTCGTTCCGCCGAGCTTGGGCCAGTGCGCAGGCTGCTGGGCTGGCACACGGAGGAACAGAAACACCAGCTCCGTCGGGGATCTCTCCCCTTGCTCCTGGAAAAGGGGGGATGGTCTTCTTTACTGCTTACGCCCTGGCGGGGTTCGTCCCGCCAATTTCTTCCTTCTTCGTCACATTGCTGGAGACGTATGGTCTCCACCTCCACCACCTCTCTCCCAACTCCTTCGCAATGGCCGCTGTCTTCGTCCATTTCTGTGAGATGTTTGTGGGGGTGCACACTTCAGTGACGCTCTTCCTCTACTTCTTCGTGTTGCGGACGACTGGGCGCGGCTCGAAGACCCAGATGGGAGCGTACTATTTCCAGCATCGCTGCAAGGACCCAAATGTCTCTAGGTACCTTCTACCTTTCAGTGCGTCGAGGTGGGAAAACTGGAGGGAGAGCTGGGTGGTCGTGCAGACCGATGAGCACGATCGCCTGCAGCTCCCAACCGCTGACCCAACCACCGAGCACCGCTTCTGAGAGGAGGTCCCAGAGTTGAAGCAGGAGTACGCACCGGTCTTGGAGCGAATCCGGTTCCTGGCCAACGAGGGGCTAACGTCCCTGATGGTGCTAATAGACTTCATGTTGCGCCGCATTGCGCCCTTGCAACAGCGCAACCGCCCAACATGGTACTACACTGGTGAGCAGGACTATACCATGTTGGAGAGGGGTCTCGGCTCTGATCCTTCTGATGAGGAGTTGTACGAGATGGTGGGCAAGGTGAGCGGCGACTTCATCCCCAGTGGCGACCCCGCCTTCCCGTCCTCTGCCAGTCCCCTCTTCTTAGAGCCGCAGAGGAGGTCAGAGCTGCTGCGAAAGATGCCGAACCTCGACGACATCGGGATCGCTGTCCGTCAGGTCGGGGATACCTTCCGGGGCATCTCGATCCCGGGAACCGAGTGCTCCGGATTGGAGTGCGAGGCGTCTGTCGCTGCCCAACCCGCCAAAAGGGCCGGCGGAACTCAAGCCGCCGACAAGGGGAAGGGGAAGGAGCCGGCCCCCGGGCAGCCGGAAAAGAGACGCGCCCGGTCTCCTCCGAGGGCGCCGCCTGCGCCGAGTCAGGGAGCCGGCGCACCCTTGCACTCAACTCCCGGAGGCGCTGGTCCATCGAGTGGTGACCCGAAGAGACCCCGGGTGCCCACTCCAGCGGGTCTCTTCCCGGACAGCGGCAGTCCGAAGAACCCCAAGTGTCCCGCCATCCTTCCTCAGGCGGAGGGGCTTCTAGGATGGACGCCGGTGGGGCGACGCCGGGGAGAGTGCCGGGGGTCCAGACGCCACAGCCCGCGACCGTCCCAGCCGCAAGTCCTGGTGGTTCAACTGCGGCAAAGAGGCCGGGGCTACAAGCCCGTTGGAGCGCTCATGTCGCCCAGTAAGTGTTGCTCTTTCTGGCTTGTAGGAGTAGCGTTCTCGTCTCCTTTCTTGGCTTGAGAGCTTTCTTTCCCCGAAGGGACCGACCGGCTGCCGGGGGCGGGCCAATCACCCGGCCATCTCCAGTTGGCTGAGTCTCCGTGCCACGGCATCTGGGAACCACGGTGGTTCCAATAGCCCCGAAGTCGGCGGGGGCTTCCTTTGTGCCGGTGGGTTCGCCCTCTGCAGTGGCTGCGGCCGCGCCTGTTCGCCCTCCTTCACCAGCCCGGAAGTCCGGTGCTGAGGCTGGAAGGGCCGCTGTAGGTGCAGTTGCTGGCTCCCTGGTTCCCTCAGGACAGCGTCTTGCTCCGGTTGCTGAGGCACCAGCACCTCCACCGGTCTTAGACGCGACAGGGGAGGTTAGGGGCACGACTCCTATCCCTGCTGTCCCGGCGCCCATGTGGGATGCCCTAGGGCGTGTCCAGACCAGCGCCCGACAGTTCCAGGTCGCCTTTGAGCGGGAGCGGGGGGCGCTGGCCGGAGAGAGGGAACGCCTTCGTAGCTGGGAGCACCTCCTGCAGCAGCGGACCTAGGAGGCTAAGGCGAAGCTTGACTCGAGGCAGTCGAGACTTGAGGCCATGAGTGCTCTGCTCGATGCTCAGAAGAAAGCCATCAGCCGCCTGGACTCAGAGACCTTGAGGCTCCGTGCTTCCTACCGCGAAGCCCTGGCCCAGGTTGAAGCCAAGGCCGAAGCGCGCTCTGCTGCCGCGGAGGAGCTGCGGCTGCAGGTAGCTCGTCGAGAGTGCGTCGTCGCTGATCGGGAACGTGCTGAAGCGGCCGAGGAGGAGAAAATCGCCGCACGGCTGAAGGCCAGAGAGGGCGAGCTGAGGGCTCGGGCTGAGGAGCTGGAGCTCCGCGAGTCGGCTGCCGCTGCGAGGGAGGAGCAATCCTCTTGGGAGCTCTAGGCGGCGTTGGATCGCGAGCTGGCGGCTCACCAAGAGGTAGAGAAGCTCCAGTCTTCGCGGTCTGCCGAGGCCCAGGCGGTCTGGGGCTTTATTACCGAGGTGGGGTCCGCCTTGGTTCCTCTTGGTTTCAGCCCGGTGCGGACGGAGGCTCCAGCGCAGGAGATGTTAGAGGCAATCCCGGCACTTGAGTCCATCGGCGGCAAGCTAGGCCGGCTCGAAGCGGTGATCGCCGACGAGCTTGAGGTGGAGGGACGGGGCCTGGCGAAGGAGGTCGCTACGCACGTACTGGCGTGCTTCCGGAGCCAGGACCCTTCCTTCTCTCTGGAGCCAGTCCGTCTAGGGCCCGTTGCCGAGTGGGAGGGAGCTGCCAGGGCCGAGGTTGAGGACGTGGCCGCCCTTGTGGCCTCTAGGTTCCAATGGGAGTCCGGGGACTCTTAGGCATCTGCCCCCGTGGCTAAAAGGCCCTGTACCTCCTTCTCCTTCTTTTTTATTTTTGTTGAGTCTGTAGCCCAGCTCATGGAGCCTTGTGTGAATAGACTCTTGTTATCTTTTGCGTCTGTGTGCTTTAGTCTTCTTCTTGGTTTTACCTGGCCTAGCCCTTAGCTTCGCAAGGTACTCAGAGGCCTTGACCAATCCCGAAGCTCTGCACAGACACCTTCCCCGGGTCCTTACTGTATTAAGGGCCCCAGAGGTCTCCAGGACCTGCCCCATGAGAATGGGAGGTCCGGACCTGCTAGCCACGTGGCGGGCCCGGAGCTCTCCTCTCAGGAGAGGGAGGTCCGGCCCCGCGGAACACGTGGAGCCTTCGGAGCTCTCCCCTCAGGGGGGCGGGGGGGAGGTCCGGTCTCTTCCGGCTACATGGCGGACCCGGAGCACCCCCCCTGAGGAGAGGGAGGTCCGGCCCCGCTGGACACGTGGGGCCTCCGGGGCTCGCCCCTGCGGAGGTGGCGAGGTCCGGATTCTTCGGTCTTACCTTGGAGTTCCGGTCTTCCGCGATCCCGTAGCGGCCCCCTGGTAGGTGTGTCCCATTGATTGGGTGCTCCTACCATACTCCTGCGGGGAGCTGAGGCCAAGAGGTCCTGCACACAAGTAAGGGAAACGTAATTCTCCTTGGGGGCTCCCCCTCCCCTATCTCATAGTCTTATTTGGCTTACGGTCCCCATCCACTTGTATGGTGCTCGGGGCCCCCTAGCCATCGGCAGGTACCTCCACCGCAACCGCCTTTGGTAGGGCAGCAAATGCCGACTAAAGGTGAGAATGAGAAGAGGGAGTTGAGCGCATGGTGAGCATACGCCGGAAGTGCGGTCATAAAAATTTAATACGTAATTTAAATGAGCACAAGGGAAAAGCAAAGTAGGACAGGTTTCTTTTCACATAAATTTCAATAGGAGGAAGGCGGGCTAAACATGGAGGCCACGACCCGTCCCATTAAAAAGGGAAGCAAGACTCTACGCGCTTGGGGTCAGAACCAGGCGAAGCTGAACGTAGTCCTGGACCGTCCCCTGAGACTTAGCGGCTCCGAGCGCTGTTCCTGGGCTCTATGGAATCTATTATAAAAGGAAGAGGTTGTCCTACTATTGCCCTAGGGATAGAACTTACGGAGATGCTCTATGTTCCAAGGGAGCGGGAGCGGGTCCCCGTCCTCGGTGGAAAGGCGTACGCACCCGAGACGGCACACTTTTGTGACTCGGAAGGGACCTTCCCAACTAGGGGAGAGTTTGTGGGTCCCTTCGCGAGAAAGTATGCGCCGCAGCACAAGGTCGCCTTCCTGCAGCTTCCGGACACGCACAGACCTCTGGTGGTAGCGGCGGAGCGCTTGTCTGTACCGTGCGTTACGAAGTGCTACATGCAATTGGACCTCGTCGACGAGGTCGATGTCTCCACGCCGGAGGTTGCCCTGCGCGGCTTCGTCGTAAGCTCGGACATGGTGAGACTTCATGGTGATCTCTAGGGGAAGCACAGCTTCGGCCCCATACACCATGAAGAAGGGTGTCTCTCTGGTGGCCCGGCTCTGGGATGTCCGGTTAGCCCATAGTGTGCTCGGAAGCTCATCCACCCAATTGGCACCATGTTTCTTCAGGCTGGCGTAGGTGCGGGTCTTGAGGCCCCGAAGAATCTCAACGTTGGCCCTCTCGACTTGCCCATTGCTCTTTGGGTGAGCAACAGAGGCATAGCACACCTGGATGCCGAGGTCTTCGCAGTAATCTTGGAACGCTGCGCTGGTGAACTGGGTCCCGTTGTCGGTGATGATTCTGTTCGGGACCCCGAACTGGCAGACAATCGACCTGATGAACTTTACTGCGGATTGCTTGTTGATGGTGACGACTGGTGTGGCTTCCAGCCACTTGGTGAACTTGTCGATGGCGACATAGGGGTACCGGAATCCCCCGACGGCTCTGGGGAATGGTCCCAGGATGTCCAACCCCCATACGGCAAACGGCCATGAGGGCGGGATCATCTGTACCGCCTGAGCCGGTGTATGGATCTGCTTGGCGTGGAACTGGCACACCTTGCAGCTCTCGACCAGCTTGACGGCATCCTGGAGTGCTGTCGGCCAGTAGAAGCCATGCCGGAAGGCTTTATCGACAAGCGTGCGTGAGGAAGAGTGACTCCCACATTCGCCTCCATGGATCTCAGCGAGCAAGTCGCAGCCTTCCCCCTGGGTTATGCACCGCAATAGGACGTGGTTGGCGCCACGCCGGTAGAGATCCCCTTCTACCAGCGCGTATCTCTTAGCCATGCGCACGATCCGTTCAGCAGATACACGTTCATCAGGGAGGATGTTGTCTTTCAAGTAGTCCCGGATCTCCGTGATCCATGCGTCGGGTCTGACTTGAGCTTCTGGATCTTGAGCGCTGGGTTGCACGGAGTCCCCAGTGACGCTTACGATCCTTGGTGGCGTCCATGGCTGCAGGGCCGTCGGGACCGCCAGCTTCGAGGTGCTGGTCCAGCCCCCTTCGCCCGGCTCGGCGGGCCGGGCTGTGGGCCGGAGCAACATCCTCTCGAAGACTCCTTCGGGCACAGGGGCTCCGGTGGAGGCCTTCGTTGAGAGGTCGTCAGCTATGGCATTGCCAGCGCGCGGTACGTGGCGCAGGTCCAAGGCGAGGAAGTCTTTCTCCAACATCTGCACATGGAGCAGGTAAGCAGCTAGCTGTGGGTCATTGTAGGAGCATTCACCCTTAAATTTCTTGATAACTAGCTGGGAGTCGCCCTGTGCCAACAACTGGCGAGCGCCCAGAGACAGGGCTGTCTTTAGCCAAAGATGAGTGCTTCATACTCTGCCATGTTGTTGGTTGCCTTGAAATTGAGACGCACCATATACCCAAACTGCTCCTCCGATGGCATGAGAAGCAGTACGCCGGCACCGGCCCCCTGCTTTTGCGAGGAGCCGTCGAAGAAGAGCGTCTAGTGAGGCCCGGTGAAGACCGGAGCTCGGTGCTTTGGTTCACCATCTTCGTGGCCCCCTGGGTCAGCCTTTGTTGGCGTCCACTCAGCCATGATGTCAGCCAGGGCCTGGCTCTTGACTGCATGGCGAGAAAGGAAATCCAGCTCAAACTCCGCCAGTTCCGCTGCCCATTTAGCGACATTGCCAGTCGCGTGGGGGCTGTGAAGGATAGCCTTCAGCGGATAGGAGGTGACCACCGAGACCCGGTGAGCTTGGAAGTAGTGGCGGAGCTTCCTGGACGCCACGAGCACTGCATACAGCAGCTTATGGACCTCCAGGTACCTTGTCTTGGCGTCATGGAGGACCTCGCTGATGTAGTAGACAGGCCTCTGGATGGTCCGGACCCTCCCTCCCAGGGCAGAGATGTCTTCATCCATGGGCTCAGGCCTACGGGAGGTGGGTGGGTCCAGGGAGGCTGCCGGGAGCTGAGACTCGAAGGCTCCCAAGCCGCCTTGGACCTCCGGGAGGTCCCGCTGATTTCTCGGGAGCTCCGAGAGGTCCTGTTGGACTTCCGGGAGGTTCCGTTGGACCTTCGGGAGGTCCCGTTGGTCCTCCGGGAGGTTGTCACGGAGGTCCGGGGGTCCGTCTTGGACCTCCGGGGGGTTGTATTGGAGGTCCGAGAGGTCATCTTGGACCTCCGGGGTTTCCTGGCGCCTGTCTCCTGCTGCCGGAGCAGGCTGTGGCGACGAGAGGTCCGGCCGCTCTGCGACGAGGACCATACTCACCACTTTAGTTGTCGCCGCGATGTAGAGCAACAAAATCTCTTCGGGCTCGGGGGCTACCATGATGGGTAGGGTCGTCAGGAGTTGCTTCAACTACTGGAAAGCTTCTTCCGCTTCGTTGGTCCAAGCAAATGGGCCGGATTTGCGCAGGATCTTAAAGAAGGGGAGCGCTCGCTCTGCTAGCCTCGGTATAAACTGACTCAGCGCGGCTAGGCATCCCGTGAGTTTCTGGACTTCTTTGATGCGGGCGGGGGGGCCGCATCAATTCGATGGCCTTGATCTTCTCTGGGTTAGCCTCAATTCCTCGGTGTGAGACCAGGAATCCTAAGAGTTTTCCAGAGGATACGCCAAACACACACTTGTCGGGGCTCAGCTTGGTGCGCGTAGAGCGCAGTTTGTCAAAGACTAAAGCCAGGTTATCTAATAGGGATGAACTCTACCTGACCTTAACAACGATGTCATCGACATACACCTCAACTATGTCTCTTATCAACTCCCCGAAGGTTTTGTGCATTGCACGTACAAAGGTGGGGAGAGCGTTCTTTAGGCCATAAGGCATAGAGACATAACAGTACAGGCCGTCTACTGTGATGAAAGAGGTGTGCTCTTCATCTTCTCTAGACATAGGGATCTGGTGGAAACCCGAGTAGGCGTCTAGGAAGCACAACATATCACAGCCCGATGTCGAGTCTACTATTTGATCTATTCTAGGGAGAGGGAATGGATCTTTAGGACATGCCTTATTGAGACTGGTGTAGTCAATGCACATCCGGAGCTTCCCGCCGGCCTTCGGGACAACGACGGGGTTCGCCAACCACCAGGGGTGGTGGACTTCCTGTATGAAGCCAGCGTCCAGCAGCTTCTTGATTTCTTCCCGGATGAAGTTTTGCCGCTCGATGGACTGCTTGTGGGGCTTCTGTTGGACTGGTCGGGCGTCGGGGAAGACCTTCAAGTGGTGCTCGATCACCTCACTAGGGATCCCCGGCATCTGCGACGGCTGCCATGCAAACACGTCGACGTTGTGCCGGAGGAAGGTGACGAGCGCGCCTTCCTATTTGCTATCCAGGCCCCCGGCTACCCGGGTGGTCTGGGTGGTATCGGCGCCAATTTGGACGAGCTTCAGGGGGACGTCGCCCTCATTGAGGGGTTGCACATGGGGTGCTGCGGTAGAGGCACGGTGGCGTGCACTCGGGTGGAGCCGATCTGGTTCTGCACTGCCAGGGGCTGGTGCTCTAGCTGTTGCAAGCGCTTGGAGTTTTTCCAAGGCTGACACTGCTGCAGTGCGGTCTCCACGAATCCTGAGGATGCCTGTTGGTGTAGGCATCTTCAAGACGAGGTAGCCGTAGTGGGCTACTGCCATGAATCGGTACAGGGCTGGCCTGTCAATTATGACATTGAAGGGGAGGTCGATCTCCGCCACATCGAATAGAATGTACTCTGTCCGATAGCTATCCGGTGCCCCAAAGGTCACCGGAAGGCTGATGCTGGCGTAGGGAATGACCTGTCCTGGCCCTGCCCCTGAGAACGGGCTCGATGGGGTGAGCTTGGCCATCGGGATCTGCAGCTTCTGGAAAGCTGCGCGACTGATGAGGTTCAGTCCAGCCCCGCCATCCACCAAAACGTGGTTGTCGGTACCATCAATACCGGGTACCCCCGCGCGCAGCGTAAAACTTCCTAAGGACCTCGCTCCCTCTGCAGGGATGAGGTTTGAAGGCGCCACGTGTCCAGCAGGGCCGGAGCTCCCCTCCCCACGGAGGATAGCTCCGAGCCTGCCACGTGGCCCAGGAGGTCGGACCTCGCCCCCTCTACAGGGGCGAGCTCCGGAGGCGCCATGTGTCCGGCAGCGCCAGGGCTCTCCTATCCTCAAAGGATAGCTCCGGGCATGCCACGTGGCCCGGAAGACCGGACCTCGCCCCCCTCCACGGGGGTGAGCTCCGAAGGCTTCGCGTGTCCAGTGGAGCCGAAGCTCCCCCTCTCCTCAGAGGAGAGCTCTGGGTCCGACACGTGGCCAGCAGAGCAGTGCTGCCGCCCGGCGCGGTAGGCAGCAGGAGTAAAGGCGCGCCATGCCTTTACCGTGCAAGGTATTCAAGGCCCGCGCCTTCCCAAGACGTGGAGACGCGGAGCACACCTCTGTCAGGTGCCGTTGCGTCCAGTCGCATCACAGACTGGCGCACCGTGTCAGAACCT
The DNA here is from genome assembly GCA_030760725.1 of Neostapfia colusana. NCBI lineage: Eukaryota > Viridiplantae > Streptophyta > Magnoliopsida > Poales > Poaceae > Neostapfia > Neostapfia colusana. The sequence goes on along the minus strand of JASWHV010000001.1, from coordinate 2,068,443 downwards.
GCCAGCCAATAAACACAGCGACAAGACATCCCCTGCTGCCCCTGCCGTCATTAACCACTACGACTAGCTTGCGGCATTGGGCAGGGCGGCAGAACGAAGACTCGGAAGCCTTCGCCAGAGACAACTACCAGCATAACTGCAGATACGATAGTCGGCAGGCAATCTCCTCGGGACCACCTGTCCGGTCCCGGGCCTCCCTTGTAAGCCACACGAGCCTTGGACTATAAAAGGCTCGGGTAGGCAACGTTAGCAGGGGTTCGCACTTCAGCAACTCACACCCTAGGCGTAACTCATCCTCAAGCTCAGGACTCCGGTTCTGAGCAACAAGCAATACAGCGAGCACCTCAGCTCACCGTGGACGTAGGGTTTTACGCTCCGGCGGCCCGAACCATGTAAAACTCGTCGTGTCAAGCTCCTCCTTATCTCGTCCCTACGCTTAAGCTCTCCGCAAGAGACTAGCCCCTCCGAAGAAGAACCTCCGTGGGCTGCCCAGTGCAGATCCGGGGGAAGTGTCGACCACATACTTCGACATTTGGCGCGCCAGGTAGGGGACTTTTCCCTTGCGCGACGAGCTTCTGCCGACAAAGATGACCAAGCTTCCTTCAGCGGCAAGCTCTCCTCCCCCGCGTCCACGACGGACCGTGACTAGAGGGGAGTACGTGTCGACACACTCTGGACGGAGTGTGTCGGCGCAAGCAGGAAGCCAGCAGCCGACTCCGGCAATGCAGGCGCCAGCTAGCATGAGATCTTCTGCAGCACTGAGCGTTCCCCACGGGGGTGCGCTGGCTGCAGCAAGAGCGCTACTGCACAATCCACCTGTTGGGGACGCGCCCCATTCAGCGATCCAACAGTGGATTCGCGAAGTAGACCGTCTCGTTGTTGCCGCCGCAAACACTTGACTTCGGCGGGGACGACGCTCCGGCCATCCGGCTGTGTCACTGACGCGCAGGCCGACGGTTGACGGACAGACGGCGGATTCCAGCTCCACCAGGCTTCCGTCGACGGACCTGAGGACTGAGCTGGAACGATGCCACCTGGGCCAAGACGCCCGAGTGTTCCTCGAGCGGCGACGAGAAAGGCGTCGCACCCAAGAGGCCGGCGTCAGCATGACGACTGCCTCAACCCTGCCTGAGGCGCAGACTTTCGCCACGCGAACTCTGCCCCAGGCATACGCCACGCAGCATATGCCACAGCCATATGTCCTGCAAATAGCGCCCCCGGTCTATGGCGCAGCCTTGCCCATACCGGGGTACACTGTGCCAGCGGCGAACCAAGCGTTCGCGGCACCAACGCCTGCAGCAACAGGGGTAGGATGTGCGGCCCTGGCGCCCCACCTCCGCTTCGCGAGGTGGCCGCGCAAGTTTCGGCCGCACCTGCCCGAGAAGTACGACGGCAGCGTCAACCCGGCGGAGTTCCTCCAGATCTACTCCACCGCCGTACTTGCCGCAGGAGGGGATGAGGCCGTCATGGCCAACTACATCCCCGTCGCCTTGACCGGCCCAGCCCGGTCTTGGCTTATGAACCTCCCCCAGGGTTCCATAACTTCCTGGGGAGAGCTCTGCCGGCAGTTCATCGCCAATTTCGGCAGTTCCTACACCCGTCCAGGCACGGGGCTTGACCTCCACGCCATCAAATAACAACCTGGGGAATCACTGCGCTCCTTCATCTAGCGGTTCTCCTAGGTACGCAACACCATCCCCCACATCCCGAATGCATCAGCAGTGGTCGCATTCCGACAAGGTGTGAGGGACAAGAAGATGCTCGAGAAGTTGGCCACCAGGGAGGTGCAAGACATCTCAGGGCTCTTCAGCCTCGCGGACAAGCGCGCCGGAGCAGAAGACGGGGGGCATTGGCACTCACTGCCAGCTTCCGAAGCCAGAAGACAGCTCGAAGACGGCGGAGTTCAAACTGAGCTCCCGACCATGTCAGACAGTCAAGAGCCAAGCACTGGCTGACTTCGTGGCTGAATGGGCGCCAACGAAGGTTGACCTAGGGGGCCACAAAGACGGTGAACCAAAGCACCGAGCTCCGGTCTTCACCGGGCCTCACTGGACGCTCTTCTTCGACGGCTCCTCGCGAAAGCAGGGGGCCGGTGCCGGCGTACTGTTTCTCATGCCATCGGGGGAGCAGTCTGGGTACATGGTGCGTCTCAATTCCAAGGCAACCAACAACTTGGCAGAGTATGAAGCACTCATCTTTGGCCTAAAAGACAGTCCTGTCTCTAGGCGCTCGCCAGTTGTTGGCGTAGGGCGACTCCCAGCTAGTTATCAAGCAAGTTAAGGGTGAATGCCCCTGCAATGACCCACAGCTAGCTGCTTATCTGCTCCACGTGTGGATGTTGGAGAAAGACTTCCTCGCCTTGGACCTGCGCCATGTACCGCGCGCTGGCAAGGACGCAGCTGACGACCTCTCAACGAAGGCCTTCACCGGAGCCCCTGTGCCCGAAGGAGTCTTCAAGAGGACATTGCTGCGGCCCACAGCCCGGCCCGCCGAGCCGGGCGAAGGGGGCTTGACCAGCACCTCGAAGCTGGCGGTCCCGGCGGCCCTGCAGCCATGGACGCCGCCAAAGGATCGTAAGTGTCACTGGGACTCCGTGCAACCCAGCGCTCAAGATCCAGAAGCTCAAGTAGTCCCGATGCATGGACCATGGAGGTCCGGGACTCCTTGAAGGACATCCTTCCTGATGAATGTGCATTTGCTGAACGGATTGTGCGGATGGCTAAGTGCTACGCGCTGGTATCTTTACTGGCGTGGCGCCACGGCATCCTATTGCGGTGCATAATCCAGGAGGAAGGTTGCGACTAGCTCGCAGTAGTCCACGGAGGCGAGTGCTGGGAACGCTCATCGTCCCGCACGCTGGTCGGTTAAGCCACCCGGCATGGCTTCTACTGACGAGAGCCACCTGGACGCCGTCAAACCGGTTAGGAGATGCAATGCGTGCCAGGTCCACGCCAAGCAGAGCCACACAACCGGTGCAGACGTGCACCCAAAGCCGTCGGGGGATACCGGCTCCTCTATGTTGAGGGCCAGCCGGACTTCCCAGGACCGGGTCACGGGAACTACCCTTCTATATGGTGTGCGGGGCCGAAGCCATGCTTCCCCCTGAGATCGCCATGGGGGCCCCCCGTGTCCGAGCGTACGACGAAGCCACGCATGACCCGCTCTGCGTGATGACATGGCGCTCCGACGCTACCCCAGTAAGTTCACCATGCTTACTTAGGTGTTTATTTAAATTACGCATTAATTTATATGATCACCTTCCCATGCTCTAGACAGTGTACATCCATTGTACACTCGGTTCCTCTTTCCTGCGCTCATGCATAGTCGATATTTGCCATCCTGCCGAAGGCGGTAGTGCTTGGGGTACCTGCTAGAGGCTCGGGGGCCTTTCGGACCTCCCACTGTAAGGGTACTGTACCGCCAGTTGGTCTCCTCCGAGAAAAGACCTACGCTGGACCGGGGGGTCAGGAGCCTTGCTTTGCCCGGTCCTGCACCCAAAGCATGCGCACTCTGCCCCCCAGCGCTAGGTCTTGAGTACCAGGGGGCCGGACGGTTGCACCCTGACGGGGGTTGGGGGCCAGACCTCTGGGACCAAGTGCACGGAATTACCCAAGCCCCGTATTCTAGCCCGGGACAGTAAGCCAAATGAGACTAAGGGACAGGAAAGGGAGGACTTCTGAGCAGTACCGGACTCCGCCCCCACAGCTGGGCCGAGCTCCGAGGCCAGCCCTCGCCCTCCTTTCAGAGGCGAGCGCTGATGCCGGACCTCATGCCCTTTGCTGGCCTGAGCTCTGATGACTTCCGGACCTCATGCCCTTCGCTGGCCTGAGCTCCGATGACTTCCGGACCTCCGCCCCCGCAGCTGGGCCGAGATCCGAGGCCAGCCCTCGCCCTCCTTTCAGAGGCGAGCGCTGATGCCGGACCTACGCCCTTCGCTGGCCTAAGCTCCGATGAATTCCGGACCTCCGCCCCCACAGCTGGGCCGAGCTCCGAGGCCAGCCCTCTCCCTCCTTTCAGAGGCGAGTGCTGATGCCGGACCTCACGCCCTTCGCTGTCCTGAGCTCCGATGACTTCCGGACCTCCGCCCCCCGCAGCTGGGCCGAGCTCCGAGCCCAGCCCTCGCCCTCCTTTCACAGGCGAGCGCTGATGCCGGACCTCACGCCCTTCGCTGGCCTGAGCTCTGATGACTTCCGGACCTCACGCCCTTCGTTGGCCTGAGCTCCGATGACTTCCGAACCTCCGCCCCCACAGCTGGGCCGAGCTCCGAGGCCAGCCCTCGCCCTCCTTTCAGAGGCCAGCGCTGATGCCGGACCTCACGCCCTTCGCTGGCCTGAGCTCCGATGACTTCCGGACCTCCGCCCCCCGTAGCTGGGCCGAGCTCCGAGGCCAGCCCTCGCCCTCCTTTCAGAGGCGAGCGTTGATGCCGGACCTCACGCCCTTCGCTGGCCTGAGCTCCGATGACTTTCGTACCTCCGCCCCCACAGTTGGGCCGAGCTCCGAGGCCAGCCATCGCCCTCCTTTCACAGGCGAGCGCTGACGCCGGACCTCATGCCCTTCGTTGTCCTGGGCTCCGATGACTTCCGGACCTCCGCCCCCCGTAGCTGGGTCGAGCTCCAATGCCAGCCCTCGCCCTCCTTTCAGAGGCGAGCCCTGATGCCGGACCTCACGCCCTTCGTGGGCCTGAGCTCCGATAACTTCCGGACCTCTGCCCCCACAGCTGGGTCGAGCTCCGACGCCAGCCCTCGCCCACCTTTCAGAGGTGAGCCCTGATGCCGGACCTCACGCCCTTCGTGGGCCTGAGCTCCGATGACTTCCCGGACCACCCCTCTTCTCAGAGGCGAGCTCCGAGGCCGGACCTCCCCCTTTCACAAGGGCAGAGCTCCGATGCCAGGCTTCACCCTCTCCTCAAAGGCTGAACACCGAAGCCGTCAAGACCCTGCCAGCACAAGGAGTACTCAATACAAGAAAGTGCGCGGGTAGGAGAAGGCCCCACCTCGGGCTCGTTACCTCCCCCGAGGTGAGCCCGGGGGCCACTGTCGGTACCCTCAATACCGGGTACCCCCGCGCGCAGCGTAAAACTTCCTAAGGACCTCGCTCCCTCTGAAGGGGCGAGGTTTGAAGGCGCCACGTGTCCAGCGGGGCCGGAGCTCCCCTCCCCATGGAGGATAGCTCCGAGCCTGCCACGTGGCCCAGGAGGTCGGACCTCGCCCCCTCTGCAGGGGCGAGCTCCGGAGGCGCCATGTGTCTGGCAGGGCCGGGGCTCTCCTCTCCTCAAAGGATAGCTCTGGGCCTGCCACGTGGCCCGGAAGACCGGACCTCGCCCCCCTCCGCGGGGGTGAGCTCCGAAGGCTTCGCGTGTCCAGTGGAGCCGAAGCTCCCCCTCTCCTCAGAGGAGAGCTCCGGGTCTGACACATGGCCAGCAGAGCAGTGCTGCCGCCCGGCGCGGTAGGCAGCAGGAGTAAAGGCGCGCCATGCCTTTACCGTACAAGATATTCAAGGCCCGCGCCTTCCCAAGACGCGGAGACGCGGAGCACGCCTCTGTCAGGTGCCGTTGCGTCCAGTCGCGTCACAGACTGGCGCACCGTGTCAGAACCTGCCAGCCAATAAACACAGCGACAAGACATCCCCTGCCGCCCCTGCCGTCATCAACCACTACGACTAGCTTGCGGCACGGGCAGGACGGCAGAACGAAGACTCGGAAGCCTTCGCCAGAGACAACTACCGGCATAACTGCAGATACGATAGTCGGCAGGCAATCTCCCCGGGACCACCTGTCGGGTCCCGGGCCCCCCTTGTAAGCCACACGAGCCTTGGACTATAAAAGGCTCGGGTAGGCAACGTAAGCAGGGGTTCGCACTTCAGCAACTCACAACCTAGGCGTAACTCATCCTCAAGCTCAAGACTCCGGTTCTGAGCAACAAGCAATACAGCGAGCACCTCAGCTCACCGTGGACGTAGGGTTTTACGCTCCGGCGGCCCGAACCACGTAAAACTCGTCGTTTCAAGCTCCTCCTTAACTCGTCCCTACGCTTAAGCTCTCCGCAAGCGACTAGCCCCTCCGAAAAAGAACCTCCGCGGGCTGCCCAGTGCAGATCCGGGGGAAGTGTCGACCACACACTTCGACAGTGGTATATCCTCACGTTGGCGATGGTGGGAGCCACCAAGAGCGGTAGTTGGCCAGCCCCAGCCATGTTCCTGGGGCAGTCGGTGGCATCGAAGCTGATGGGGGTTCCCATCCACTTGAGGTGCGGCGCGGCACTCGGGAGGGGAGCCACCGACGCTACAGCTCGGCGCAGAGTCTTAACTGTGCTTCGGGACGAGGGGTCAGCGGACCCACCATAGATGACGTAGAGCATCTTCCGGCGGTCATCACTGGAGCTGGAGTCCTCATGGTTGTGCACCGCCTTCACGGCGCGCTGAGGCTCCTGGAACTCCACCTGTTTGTCGACGTTGTCTCGAGCGTCGACCTTCTGCTTGCCCTCCCTTTGACGTTAGGGTGGGGCATCAGTTCGAAGCTGCTTCCCTTTCAGGAAGCGCTCCGCGAGCTTCTGGATCTCCCGGCACTCGGCAGCAGTATGGTAACTGGTGTCGTGCACGGGGCATAGCTCACCTTGGTCACCATCTAGAGCTGGTGACTGTCGCTGCCTCTTGTCGGGGCGCGGCCCCCAAGCCCCACTAGGTGCCGCTGCTGTGGCAACGGGAGCCGCGGCTGGCGGTTTCATCTTGCCACCGCCCCGGTTCTTGATCTTCTTGTTGCTTCCATAGGAAGCGGCGCCAGATCCTGGCTGCCCTCCTGACTCAGAGGCTAGCAGGGATTGCCAGTTCCGCCATTCTGCTGCTCTGGCGCACTTGTCCGCCAGGCTGAAGAGCTCTGAGACGTCGCGGACCTCTCTGGTCGTGAGCTTCTCGAGCATCTTTTTGTCCCGAACGCCTTGCCGGAACGCCACCACCACAGAAGCACTTTGGATATGTGGGATGGTGTTCCGTACCTGGGAGAACCGCTGGATGGAAGAGAGCAATGATTCCCCAGGTTGTTGCTGGATGGCGTGGAGATCGAGCTCCGTGCCAGGCCGGGTGTAGGAACTGCCGAAGTTGGCGGTGAACTGCCGGCAGAGCTCCCCCCAGGAAGTTATGGAACCCTAGGGGAGGTTCATGAGCCAGGACCGAGCTGGGCCGGTCAAGGCGACGGGGAAGTAGTTGGCCATTACGGCCTCATCCCCTCCTGCGGCAAGGACGGCAGTGGAGTAGATCTGGAGGAACTCCGCTGGGTTGACGCTGTCGTCGTACTTCTCGGGCAGGTGCGGCCGAAACTTGCGCGGCCACCTCGCGAAGCGAAGGTGGGGCGCCAGGGCCGCACATCCTGCTCCTGTTGCCGCAGGGGTTAGTGCCGCGAACGCTTGGTTCGCTGCTGGCACTGTGTACCCCGGTATGGGCAAGGCTGCGCCATAGACCGGGGGTGCCGTTTGCAGGGCATATGGCTGTGGCATATGCTGCGTGGCGTATGCCTGGGGCAGAGATCGCGTGGCAAAGGTCTGCGCCTCAGGCAGAGTCGAGGCTGACGTCATGCTGTCGCCGGCCTCTTGGTTGCGACGCCTTTCTCGACGTCGCTCGAGGAACACTCGGGCATCTTGGCCCAAGTGACATCGTTCTAGCTCTGTCCTCAGGTCCGTCGATGGGAGCCTGGTGGAGCTAGAATCCGCCGTCTGCCCGTCAACCGTTGGCGTGCGCGTCAGCGACACAGCCGGTTGGCCGGAGCGTCGTCCCCGCCGAAGTCGAGGGTTTGCGGCGGCGACGATAAGACGGTCTACCTTGCGAATCCACTGCTGGGTCGCCGACTGAGGCGCGTCCCCAGCAGGCGAATTGCGCAATAGCGCTCTTGCTGCAGCTAGCGCGCCCCCGTGGGGAACGCTCAGCGCTGCAGAAGATCTCACGCTAGCTGGAGCCTGTATTGCCGGAGTCGGTGTTGCCAGAGTCGGTTGCTGGCTTCCAGTGTCACACCCGGTTTTTCCGAAGAAACAACCAAGTGAATATCACATGTATGCCAGGATCATTTTCTCATACATGTGGTGACAAATAGTGAAGCATCATTTATTACAAGCCAGGTGTCGAATATAAATAAGTCTTACATCGTAAATGTCTCAATGGACAATAATACGTTCATCACAAGTAAATAAACTAGCAACGGAATATTATTCTTTAGGGCTCCATCACAGGCGTTGCCCGGGGGTCTTCATGAACCTAAAAACCTTCCTCGGGTCCAAAATCTTGGTCATTATACACCACCTCATTATCTTGACCTGAGCAGCAATATAAACCAACAAATATGCAAGGTTGAGTACCAATGGTACTCAGCAAGTGTGGGAAAATTATATCATGCATGGCTAGAACAAGGAGAGGTTGAACTCATGGTTAAAGCACTACGCAATTAATACCTATCACCTTAGCTTATTAAGCACCTACATTACTACACAGGTGAAATGGTCCCAATCTCCCATCCCATCATCGTAACCCAATAATCATAACATCATTACCAATGTTAAGCTCCCCGCTTAACTTCCAAAACCATCAATCCTCTAATCATGAATAAGTCCAGGCCGCTCTTAACCGTGAGCACGGCTGTCAAGACAGTTTTAACTCTGCAGAGTTTGTACCACTGTACCCACAAGTAGTGATTTCATCCCCCGTTGCCGGGTGGACTAAAAGAACCTCCATTATGCCAGTGGCTACGATCCACATTCACACTTCCCAGGTGTGCAGCCAGGAGATCACTACGAAGCCTTTACAAAGGGATTCCCGACGAGCGTGGGCCCACTGAGGTTTCACCCCTAACAGCATACAAGAGGCTCCAACCCCGCTGCAGTGGCCCCCTCTTGAGCCTTGCGGTTCATATGGTAGTCCAGCTGACACCTACTCCCCGCACCATCCAACACACCCATACTACGCCGGGGATACACCTAATTAATTGGTCAAGCTGCCCCATCTCAGCATGTGGTTGGCACTGTAAAGCCGGGTTACATGCTCCATGAACCGGTCCTTAGGATCCAGGCAAGTACTAAACACAAACCCAAGTCTCGTGCACCCAGCACACAACCAAAACATCCAACTTGCCTTGATCCCTACCTCTACATAACTCACAATGTCTCATTCAAGAGTATGGTAATATCAATTGATGATTTCATGTCCCAAACATCCCATTCTAAGCATGGCTAAGCATATGCATGGAAATAAATGACATGACAAAATAAATCCCAACCCAAGCTTCAAGGAAACAAGGTAATGTAATTCTAGGGAAACTTCCTAGCATGGGTTTCATATTTAACTTGACAATGCAAATAATTCTATCTACACATCCTAGCATAGGATCAAAGTGGTCAAGGACACTTGCCTCCTTCTTGCTGCTCTTGAAATGGGTAGTCCTGATCTTGGAAAGGGTTAACTTGCTCTTGAACAGGTTCTACTTCATACCATCACACATAGCAAAAGAAAAACAACAATCATAAGACATAGTTCACACTTCTACTTCATACAAACCACACATTCATATTTATAAAAGTTCTTTACCATTATATGTGTTGTGGTTACTTTATGTGTGTTAAGTTGTGGCTTGCATGCACTTTTAACCATGTATATATGATTCCTACTTTTGTGTCCACATTTATACCTACATACTATTTATATGGGTTTCCAATAAATTTCTTATATTCAACTACTACACCTTTTTACTACCAAGTGTGTATGAAAAGTATTTTTCTTCCCCATATGTGCCTTCATAATTTCTACCAACCCTAAACTGAACCCTTTGGATTTTAAAACTCCATTTATCATTTACTAGTTGCTATATTTTCAGATTTATATTCCTATGCATAATTGTGTATTTTATTATGAAATTAGTAATACACATCACCTAAACAGAATAGGTTCTGGTCCTAAATAATTTAATAACATATTTTGACCTTGGCTTCTGATGTATACTATTTCATAATTATTTTCCCTATTTTTCTATAGCTATTCTTTACTCAAAAATGTGTCCCTAGACTAATAAATGTGAATAATAGATGAAACAGATCTATTTTAGCCCAAAAATATATCTTTATCTCACTCCAAAGTTTTCTAAGTACTGAGAAAGTTTTTAATTAATTTTGACAATTATGTTTGTCCCCCTTTTTAATTTTTAAACCCTAGTTACATATTCAATTTTCTAAATTAAATACTAAACAGGGCTAAAATAATGAATTCACCCCATTACAGGGTCTATAATATTATTTTCATAATTTCCAGGGGTCTAGCCACACTTATCAGAGGTGTTTTTCCTAATTTCTATTAAGTCCAGGGGTTAAAACTGATTTTTAAATGAATTTACATGATTTTCTGGAGTTCCAGGGGCTAGATCTGAAGTTTCCGGGGCTAGCTCTCAATTCCAGAGAACCCCAGGGGGTAGCACGTAAGAATTCCAGTCTTTATAATGCGGGGCTGACATGGACCGTCCGATTTTAAACCGACGGCTGAGATTATAACATCGAACCGGTACGCGGGTTTTAAAGTCTACCGTGCGATTTAAAATAAACGGCGCACAAGCGGCCACGTCGCTCCGATCGAGCGCGGGCGGCGCTGCCGGCGGCGCACGGCGGCGGGAAGCGGCGATCTCGCCGGAAAGTTTCGGATCCTCGAGAATTCTGCCTAAAACTGTGATCTTATGGCATAGATCGGTAGAGGGGAGGTCAGGGATCTCACCTCGGGGGTTTTCTCGAGCTCGGGGGTCCTGGAAAGTGATCGGCGGCGAGGTCCGAGGCAAAACCACAGCAAAGCTCGTCGGCGCTGGATTTACACCGTAAGTCTTCGGGTTTTCTGCACCTGCAAAGTTCCCCGGAGGCGGTGGATCAAGACCAGCGAGTTAGATCAGAGTTTCCGAGCTTAGATCGGCCAGAATTCACCGGCGAAGTCTCGGTGCTCACCGGAGTGAAAATCGGCGATCGCGTGGGAAAAACCGATCGGGGCTGGGGTTTTTATAGCCGGGGGAGGGCGGTGGGTCAGTTGTGATCGAGTTGGATTCTTCTGGGACCGGAATTCGGCTGAGGAACGCGGTTTTCAATCGGTTAAGATCGCGCGCGCTCGGGGGGAAAAGTCCGGGGTCGGCGCGAGCGAGGTTGGGGATGACAGGTGGGTCCCACCCGTCTGTGAGAGACAGCGCGGCGCGCGGGGGGGCGGGCTGGCGCGGGGAAAACTGGGCCGGCTGGCGGGTTTCGGCCCACTGGCCGGTTTTTTCCCGTTTTCTCTTTTTCTTTTTCCATTTCTTTTCTGTTTTGAGTCTAATTTGAATTCCAGTTTGAATTTGAATTTTTGCAAAACATGCAACACGTCCAAAAATTTTTAAATTCCCCTCTAAACATGGTTTAGGGTTTTGAATCAAAATTTGGGGTGTTACATCCAGCTTGCGCCGACACACTCCGTCCTGAGTGTGTCGACACGTATTCCCCGCTAGTCACGGTTCGTCGTGAACGCGGGGGAGGAGAGCTTGCCGTTGAAGGAAGCTTCGTCATCTTCGTCGGCAGAAACTCGTCGCGCAAGGGAAAACCCCCTACCTGGCGAGCCAAATGTCGAAGTGTTGTGTCGACACTTCCCCCGGACCTGCTCTGGGCAGCCCGCGGAGGTTCTTTTTCGGAGGGGCTAGTCGCTTGCGGAGAGCTTCAGCGTAAGGGACGAGTGAGGGAGAAGCTTGACACAGCGAGTTTTACGTGGTTCAGGCCGCCGGAGCGTAAAACCCTACGTCCACGGTGAGCAGAGGTGCTCGCTGTATTGCCTGTTGCTCAGAACCGGAGTTCTGAGCTTGAGGGTGAGTGATGCCTAGGGTGCGAGTTGCTGGAGTGCGAACCCTTGCTAACGTTGCCTACCCGAGCCTTTTATAGTCCAAGGCTCGAGCGGCTTACAAGGGGGGGCCCGGGACCCGACAGGTGGTCCCGGGGAGATTGCTTGCCGACTATCATATCTGCAGTTATGTCGGTAGTTGTCTCTAGCGAAGGCTTCCGAGTCTTCGTTCTGCCACCCTGCCCATGCTGCAAGCTAGTCGTAGTGGTTGATGACGGCGGGGGCGGCAGGGGATGTCTTGTCGATGTGTTTATTGGCTGGCAGGATCTGACATGGTGCGCCAGTCTGCGATGCGACTGGGCGCAACGGCACCTGACAAAGGCGTGCTCCGTGTATTCGCGTCTTGGGAAGGCGTGGGCCTTGAATACCTTGTACGGGCAAGGTATGGTGCGTATTTACACCTGCTGCCTACCGCGCGGGGGCAGGCAGCGCCGTCCTGCTGGCCACGTGGCGGGCCCGGAGCTCTCCTCTGAGGAGAGGGAGGTCCGGCCCCGCGGGACACGTGGAGCCTTCGGACCTCTCCCCGCGGAGGGGGAGGTCCGGCTTCTGTCGGCCACATGGCGGGCCCAGAGCTCTCCTCTGAGGAGAGGGAGGTCCGGCCCCGCGAGACACGTGGCGCCTTCGGAGCTCTCCCCGTGGAGGGGGGAGGTCCGTCTGCTGCTGGCCACGTGGCGGGCCTGGAGCTCTCCTCTGAGGAGAGGGAGGTCCGGCCCCGCTGGACACGTGGCGCCTTCGGAGCTCTCCTTGGGAGAAGGGCGAGATCCTTAGTCATTTTCCCTTGTGCGCGGGGGTACCCCATATCGAGGGTACCGAAAGGGGTGAATAGGATAAACTACCTGAAATGACCTAATTAAACGAGATTAGAACACAGGGGCCGGACTAGTCTGGCTCATGAGCGGACTAGTCCGGTCAGCCTGCTGGAAAACCTAAAAACTTGATTTTATGGGTTTTTTCTTCAGATTTTAATTTAATGAAATGCAGAGAAATTATCTAGCAATCTAATATGACAAGTGTGACAAGTTATAGCAGTGGATTGCAAGATTGTAATGAGAAACACTAGATAAGCTAAATGATCAAAACAAACCCTAAGCAATTTTAATGATCGAGGAAATGTAAATGCAAGAGAGACACGGAGATTTTTCACGAGGTTCGATTCCACTCAGGAATCTACATCCCCGTTGAGGAGTCTACAAAGGACCGGGTTTAACAACCCTGTCCTCACCAAGTCGCCACTAAGGCCAACCCGGTTCTTCCACTATCTCAAGGGTGAACTTACAAGATCTTTGGGGCTGCTCACAATCTGAGGCTTCCACTTGAACACTTCCACAAACTTCACGAATCTCACAAGCCACAGGTCACAAAGACTCACACCAAGTGCACGAGATCACTTTAAGAGTCAAAACACGAAGTTCTTCCTTCTCCTCTCCTCACGCACCCAAATCCACTCAAGAATTGGTTCTAGAGGGTGAGTAGGCAAGAGAGAAGGCTTAGAGAGGCTCTAGGATGGCTGTGGTGGCACTAGGGTTCCAGTTTACTTCAAATGAAGTTGGGGCACTTCCTTTTATAGAGGTCCCAACAGCCAACCGTTGCCACCAACTAAAGTCCGGACTAGTCCGGTCAGGACCCCGGACTAGTCCGGTCTACGGGGACCACTAACGTCACAAAGCCACCTACTCCCCAACGTTCGAATTTCAAACATTCACAAATCTCCGGACTAGTTCGCATCACAATGGACTAGTCCGACCTCACACACGGACTCTTTGTCCGGGTGAGAAAGGACAAGTCTGGAGAACCCGGACTAGTCCGGCCACTAAGGCGGACAAGTACGGTCCACTAAGACTTAGCCGTGGGAGCTCTCATCTCACAGCCATACGGACTAGTCCGCCTTAGAACAGACTAGTCCGAACTCACACAGGAACTCTTTGTCCGGGTGAAAACGGACAAGTCTGGTTAGCCCGGACTAGTCCGGTCACTGAGGCGGACAAGCCCGGTCTACCAGGACTTAGTCCCGAAACACTCTCACCAAGAGAGAACCGGACTAGTCCGTCCCCAGACAGACAAGTCCGAACTCAGTCAAGAACGCTTAGTCCGCCCCAAAACAGAATAAACAGTAGGACTCTGGACTAGTACGGCCTCTGGCCCGGACAAGTCCGGCCTACTAGGGTTTATCTCACTAGCACTCTCCACTAAGGATTTGACACTTCTAACGCTTTGAGCTCTCTTCTATTATCTCAATGCACTTGACACACACACTCTCACTCTAACACGGCTAGCCTACCAAAGACTCAAATGAAACCCTAATTTCTACTCTTCGAGTCTTCGACGCCGTTCTTCATCCTCTTCCTTTTTGAGAGTTTAGGTGTCCACCTTGAAAATATCATGTGCTTATGATCATCTCAGCTCATTAGCCTCTTAATCGTCGTCATCAAGCATCCAAAACCCACGGGGATACCTAGATGCACTTACACCTACCTTATGCACATTTACATTTTTACAGCTTTCCTTTCGAGCTTGCGCACACTTTTGCATACCTCTCGACGTGTACATAGTTGTGTTTCTCTGTCTCGCTCTTGGCCAAAGTTATGCTGTCCAGCTACAAGGCGGAAATGTCTGAGGCACCTGTGTTGTCTCCGGACCCCCTTGGTTACCTTCCTAGTCAGGTCCGGTGGAGCCAGAAGGACGCCCCTCCTCTTCGAAGTGTCTGGCCAGCGGGGGGTCTAGGGTGCGTAGCCTGCTTAGCTGGTCCTACGCCCTAAGCGTGCACACTCTGCCTCTTCAGCGCAGCATCCAAGTGTTGGGGGTCTAGATGGCATACCGTCTTGGAAAGGATGGTAACTAGGGTCCGGACACTACTATACTAAATTGCCCAGATCCTGCGGCTTAGCAGAGGACCATAAGCCATAATGGGGCCATCGAGCAGAGAAAATGCAACTACACGACACGGTTACCCCTTTTCTTCTAGTGTCTGTGCAAGCCACAGGGCTCCCCTCCGAAGGGATGATCCTAGGGCACCAGCTTTCTCAGGGGGACCACCCTCGGACCCCCAAAGATGGCGTCTCCCGAAGGCTTAGAAGCTGGTGTCTTGCGCCTTTTTGGCAGGCGTTCCCAAACACTTGGGGACACCTGCCAGGGGGCCATCGTGACTAGTCAAGCCATGTGAGTCGGCTGGACCCCTGCGACGCGTAAGAAGGAAGCATCAACCACTTTAGCAAGTCAGAGAGCCTCCGGTCCTTGCGACATCAAGGACTAGGGTCCTCGTGAAAGCTAAAATTGGTTCTGCCTACCGTACCCTACGTCGAGTGGCAGATGGATAGAAGACCAATAGAAGGATTTCTCATTCATCAACTCAAAAACACAAGACATGGCAATGAGAGACTTGAAACAAAGACACTTTTATTGACAACGGAGTCCTGTCATACAAAAGGGGATACAAGACAACTAAGAAACTCACCATCTACAAGTCGGGTAGTCTTCTGCTCCTTGGCCTACTTGGTTGTCTCCCGAGTCAATCTCTGCGCAGTGAGACGGTCACTTGTTGTTAGACTAAGGACGGCAGCAATGCATGCTGGACCGAGGCAAAAGCAATGCATGCTGGACCGAGGCGATAGTGACATCCAGTGTCGTGTGGGCAAAATCGCCATCTATGACAGATTTTGTTGTCTACCACAGTACCTGGAGAAAGGCTTGATCACTCTGAACTTAACCTTCCTCTGGTACTGGCAGGCAACCCTTCTCGACACTGGCGTAGGGGTTCACTGTGAGTCGAAGACCCTGTCCCCGACGACCTCCCCTATCGTCGGCATACCATGAGGATGGCTTGTGCTTCTAACCAAGGCCGTCGAGGAGAGGGATTCACCAGAGAACCTCGAAGGCCGCACGCACACGAACATCTCACGGAAGTGGACGAAGACGGCTACCAGTGAGGAAGCGTCTAGTGGTCGAGAGGGTGTGGAAGCAGAGACTCCCAACGCGCAAGAGGAAGGCAAAGGCCACATGGTAGGGAAGAGTTCCATCCTACACCGCGAGGCCTCCTTTTATACCCAACCACGGCCACTAGCAGGGCAACAGTCGCGACGATTGGGTCGCCACCACTGCACGCCGCGGGCTATTCGCCTTCCCCAACGATGGGCTGGATCCAGGTCCACCCGTCAGTCACTGAGAGACGGGAGGATAACCCCTCGGGAACGCCTGGCAGTTTCCGAGGAGGGCGGTGTGACTAGCTCATCGGTTGCCGTAGTAAATGACCCGAGGCCGCCACGTCTGCAAGAGCCTTCGTCTCTATGCAGATGGCCTGGGGGCCACTATCGGTACCCTCAAGACCGGGTACCCCGCGTGTATGAGCAAAAGGAGACATACGCCGGTATGCATGCAGAAGATAGGGACCCAGCCTGCAGGCTGGGCCCAACTGCCAGCTAGGGAGCACTCATGAGAAGGCACGTGCCCTAGGCCTCGGGTCCGACCACCTGCAAAGGAGGGCTACGAGGCTGCCACGTGTCTTCAGACTCCGAGCCTGACTACCGGCCGAGGGTGGCTCTGGAGCCGCCACGTGTACGGTAGTGCTAGGCTCGATCTTCCGCCAGGGAGGGCTCCGGTGCCGCCACATGTCTAGAACCTCCGAGCGACGCCCCATGCCGGAGAGAACTCCGGAGGTGCCACGTGTCCTACGGCTCCGGGTCCGACCACCAGCATGGGAGGGCTCCGGTGCTGCCACGTGGGCGACGACTCCAGGTGTACCTTCCCGCCAAGGGGGGCTCCGGAGGTGCCACGTATCCAACGGCTTTGGGCCCGACCTCCAGCATGGGAGGGCTCCGGTGCTGCCATGTGTCCAACGATTCCGGACCCCCCACTACTCCACAAGACAGCTCCGCTGGAGACGCGTGTCCCAGGGACCAGCCACCCGGACGTCACACCGACAAGCAATGGACAGATGGCCAAGGAGTAAAGAGCAAGGTACGCTGGCAGGCCGTGCATTCAAGGTCCGCGCCTTTCCCAGAAGCATGGCGCACGGCGCACGCCTCCGTCCTCCGTCTGCACACCATTACGGTGAAAGACAGGATGGCGAGGCGTGATGGCACAATAGTGCCGCCCAGCGGCGCAGAGCCGCCTAGCAGAGCGAGGAGACACGGCGGCAAGACAGGTACTTCATCATCACCTGCTACCCGGTCAGAGGCGCTCGCCGGGACAGGCGGCGTGCCTTAACTCCACCGACAGTTATAATACATATAGCAGTAAAGACTCTAGCTCATGTATAGGGTACAGACAGCTACGGGGCCACCTGTTGGGCCCCAAACCACATTGTAACTGCCTCGGCCTTGGGCTATAAAAGGACCGAGGCAGCTACCGTACAAGGGGTTCGTTTGCTCTCAGATCCCTCTAGCACCAAAAACGCTAAGCTACCTCATCACTCATACGCACAAGCAATACAATAAGCACACCCGTGGACGTAGGGTATTACGCTTCAGCAGCCTGAACCACGTAAATCCTCGTGTCTTTCCTCGACATTGTGCTCCGACCTTGAAGATCCACTAGCCCCTCCAAAAAAAAGAATCTCCACATGCTGCTTCCAAGTAGACCGGAAAAGTATCGTAACAAACACTTCGATAGAGTCCTTCTAGTTATAACAAAAGAACTAAAGGGCACATCTCAAATTGTCTACGCACTTCGCTGTTACGACCTTCTGAGATACGGAACCAAAAAAGTTAGGTGTGGTTCTCTTCTTTCTTTTGACTTTTGAACGAAGAAAAAGAAGAAACTCTTCCAGCCATAGAGCCATTACAAAAAAATAACATGTATATATAAAATGCAGGGAAAAAATTTAACAACCTTAATACGTTACAGGCTCAATAAGTGCCACATTTCGTTGGTAATAAGGCGCTCTGTAGGACCCATGTAACAGCTTCAGCATCGCCGCAGAACATTGACATCATATACAAAAATATCCGTTGCATATCCATCTCATCACATACGCTCCCGTGGAAGCTCGTACAGGACGATTTCCTCCTCAAGCTCAGTCCTGGTGCCATTCACCAGCACCCATACCTCAGCTATCTTCTCGACGCGACCCTCCAGAAGGTCAACTATGGTGAACGCGCGAAGCGTTGGAGCGGCGACCCCAGACCCTTTGAGCTGGTTTTGCTCGTCGGTGGGGATTGTAGGGCTGCTCGGTTGTGTGTATTTCACTCTAGGCACAACTGCCCCGTTCAAATAAATGGTCTGGCTAGCTCCAAAGACGATCATCTTCCTCAGCCCTCTCCCGTAGGCTAGGCTCTTGTGCATGTGCCCAAACACGACCAATGGGATGGAAACTCTAGTTTCCCTTTGGAGATCTGATATTGCTCTTTCGAGATCTGCAGAGTTTTTGTTCAAGTATATGCCATATGAAGCAACAATATAAAAGCAGAGGCAAGGTAACTAGAGGGTAAGTGCTATCATGAACATCAGACCTGGATCACCATGGTCACCACCACCAGGTACCCAATCCCGCCCGCAGATATCATCTATTCCTGAACCTAGGCCTGCATAATCATAATTTTGCACAAGTATGATAAGATTTCAAATGTTTTTGGACGTGTGTTCCACAGAATATGTAATTCACTCAATTGAATGCTCAGAGACCTGTTGGTCCATTGTGTGCAAGCAATACAACAAAATGCCCCTCTGGTGCCCCTGCAGCAGCAGCATATATCTTCTTTGCACTTCCAGCCATATCATTGACACCGTAACTAGGTGTAACATCAGTGGGTGATGATGAGAGTTCAAAATACATAATTAGCAAGAGCAAAAGTTAGTCGGAAAAAAAAAGAAACAGGAAGTAAGAATAGCATGTGATGCGTCTTGGCTAAAAGTAATCGTTACAGATCCTTTTTTCCACTTCATAGTAGCCAATTTAGCTAGAACTGCGAACTTCTCATCCTTGCCTACAAGCTCCTATGCCTATCAGCTCCATTATTCTTACGAGGGGCTATTAGGTCATAGCATCAACTCATCAAGGGAAATTGGTGAAAATAATTTTTTGATAAAATGTAACATTTGGGATCGGGTTGTACTAATCTTAGCTTTCCGCAATTAATGAGAAATGAATAAGCTTTCTACAACCACAATCAAGTAGGAAGCCAATTACTTGTATCTGGCCCTAGGCAACCATCCATCAAAAGATAAGATCTGCACTGGATCCTTGTTAGCAATAACGTAAAGTGAAATGATGGACATAAAACAAACAGCCAACTCGAATGAACCAGATATCAAAAACTCCACCCTGTGTTCCTACCCAAGGTGTATATTTTGATGCAATTACGAATCTCGCCCAACCAGAACATAGCGAAATCCAGGCTGAAGAGTGGTTCCGGATTTTAGGGCTCTCAGTAGAGTATCGAGAATCTAGATTGGAATCTTGATGAAGATATCTAACTTAATTCAAGGGACAGCCAGTATTCTTGTTCTTGGCTATCAGCCACCCTTGATTATTGCGGGACTTTGAATTGCCGGTGTCAACTACTACATAGGCCAGAACCTTGACCTTCAGTTTCACCCTTTTTTACCCTTATTTGTATTGTGTTTATTGCTCTTTTCCTCTCCTCTCGTTCTCTTTTCCCTTTTCATCTTTTTTTTTGTCTGTCCTTCGTGTTGGGCCTTGAAGGGGAGCCCTGCACAGTGGTAAAGTTGTTGCCTTGTGACCATGATGGCATGAGTTCAAGTCCTGGAAACAGTCTCTTGCAGAAATGCAGGGAAAAGGCTACGTACAAAAGACCCAAATGAGCCGGACCCTGCGCAAGCGGGAGCTACATGCACCGTGCTACCCTTTTATTTGTGTTGGGCCTTGTGGGTTTCATCTCTAGTATACCCCAACTTGTTTGGGACTCAAAGGCTCCGTTGTTGTTGTTGACCCTCTCAAAGAGCATAACCAAGAGATCCAAATACGTTGGAACCATGCAGCCAAGATGTGCGATGCACAAATGCAATAGAAATGGGAGCATGCACAACATGCAGCTGGTGAGAAGTATTTTTTGGAAAAGAAGTAATTAAAATAATTTGTTCCTTCTTAGAATCCAAGGAGATAACAAAAAAGTTAAGAAATATATTTCTATGTTGGTTAGTATATGTCTTACCAACCATTTTGATAGAAGCTTTGGTCTAAATAGCCTATCACCCCCACAAGAAAATGGTCTTCCGCCAACAACACTCAGCTTTATTGTTGGAAAATCCAAACACTTGTACCCAACATGTTGCTCGCCAAGGCTGATGTTAACAACAAAAAAGGAAAAGATGTAAGATAAGTGCTAATGATCATATTTTTCCTAAGAAATGTGATATTCTTATGACAACCGATACACATAATGACATAAGCATCCTGCATTGCAACAACATGAAATACCAAGAACTCATAAAGCCAAAAACCAGCTTTTCAGTTATTCCTAGAAGGCTAACACAATTTTATTCAAGAAACTTCCATCTGGGTTCAATGTCTTTTCAATTTCATTATTCTAAATAAGAAAGAGGACCAAATCACGAAATTACTTGGCAATAGAGCTGAAGTTCCTAACCAGATAGTTATTAAGTGCGGTATAAACTCGAGAGCACCACAACAATGGTGCAACCTGACAAAATGCATTGGCATAACGTTGGCAACCTTCAGTACTTTCATAACAACATTTTTTCGATAATGAGCACTTTCATAACAACATACGTGACAAACACAAAACTTTATTGCATATTAAAGTAGGAACATCCTACCTTCCGAGCTGGAGCCGAACACGATCTACTTTCCTGCATGCCGACCAAGTACATGATGAGATAAATAATCAAACCTTAATGAAATTAATTAGTACTTTTTTCTTGCTGCATGGATGCTTGACTCTTACTTCTCTGAGAATTGATGTGTGTGCCAG
The DNA here is from genome assembly GCA_030760725.1 of Neostapfia colusana. NCBI lineage: Eukaryota > Viridiplantae > Streptophyta > Magnoliopsida > Poales > Poaceae > Neostapfia > Neostapfia colusana. The sequence continues at coordinate 2,047,696 of JASWHV010000001.1, read as the reverse complement.
CAATCATGGTTACCAAGAATTGCTGCCTTTGGAAACTGAAGGTCTGAAATGCTTTGGACAAGCTGAACATTCTCATTACCATAGTCACCTGCCATAGATAAATGAGAAAAGAAAGATGGAAAATAAGGGTGAACAAGTAAACATGCATTATTTGATTATTTCACAAAGTAAATGAGTGAAACATGAAATATGCAAACAAAAAGGAAAAGAATATACCAGTAAAAAGCACCAGACTCGGCTGCAATTCACGTAGAGAACAAGTAAGACCTTCTGAGAATAACAAAATACTCCCTTCGTTCAGAAATAATATGTGTATTTCACATCGTTAGGGCAAGCCTTTGACCAACAATTACTCTATGATGCATAGTCTTTGTGACACTAAATGGATGTTACTAGATTCATAGAGCAATTCCTAATTCAAAACTTGTCCAAATGAAATGAAATGTGCCTACTATTTCTGAGTATTGGTTGTTGTTGTTGCTACTATTTCTGAGCAGAGGGGTATATAAAATGATTTTCATATGAATGTTTTCAAGTTCCAAGCACATTGCAGGAACATCTATTGGAAATGCATTGAAAGCATATGGATGCCATCTTATAAGAATGTAGTAGAACACATATTCTAGAAAATGGCACAAAGCAGAACAAGAGAGAGGCTACAGCAACGGTGGTAGCGAAGCTAGCGCTTCAACCACTGAGTGCCATGGAGTGCACATGACAAGGTTTAGGTGGTGCACTTAAGGTGAAAATGAGGTGCTAATCACTGAAATCTCATTTTTTTTTTGCTGGTGCCGGTGCGCTCGGGAACTTCAACCTAGCTTCGCCAATGGCAATGGGAAGTACACAGTATAATGAGATGTCTAATTAATGGACTAGTTTCTTTATCTAACAGCTAAATATGTGGTACCTGAAGAAATTGGAGTGCCTTTGAATCTTCCTCCAGGGCCCAATCATTGTGCTGCAAGATTCAACATGTGATTAGATATCTCATTGCATGAACTTTAAGCTCAATGGCAATATGGCCCGTGATTGGATATCCCGTTGCATGAACTTTAAGCTCAGAGGCATAAACCATATTACAATACAGTTAACTTATAATTGATAGTTAACGAAAGTAAGGCATTCGTTCCTCTTAATAGTTATAGGCTAAGCACATCCGTATGAATCATCCAAGGTAGCCAGCAGCCTTCCACGGTGCTTAACCAGCAGAAATGAACGCAACTTAACTGCCTACCACACAGGCCTAGATGGCAGCATCTCCCTCTCCCTCTTTCTAAAATTCTAAAGCGCGGTTCTGGAAATCAAATGCCCCCCGGTTCTCCCATTCCCGTATCCTACCTGCGCACCACCCAATCACCAAACCGAACTGCAACAATCGAACCGACGTGCAGACACCCCCACTCCCCAAACGCTGCCTCCTCGCCTCACTCCCAACCCCCTGCCCTGGAACCCAAAACATGGAGCCACAGAGCGGCACCCGTACCCACGTCTAGCGTCTCCCTGCCCCTGAGGCCCGAGGGGGAGAGCGCAGAGGTTTCAAGAGAGAGGGAGGGTACCACGTCACCGACGACTGCGATGCGGACGCGGCGGCGGCCGGCACCGGCGCTGGAACCGGTGCCAGTGGCGGGGTCCATGGCCTTGCGGCCGCGGTCGGGCGGAGGGGACGAGGAGCGACGAGGAGGTGGGCTTGCGGAGGCGCGCACGGTTGCGGCTGCTCCGGGCGACGACCAAGGGGAACAAGACCGTACGAGCATTTTTTCTAAAGAAAAGCTCATCGTTCGTTCTTCTCATTTTTATATTTTTTTCACATATCGTTTTTCTGAAAATACTCCCTCTAGTCTGAAAAATAATATTCGCGACAAATAATTTAGTTCAAATTAAAATATATTTATTGTTTTAAAAATTATTTATTTTAAAACGGAGAAAGTAATAATCAGTCCTACTCGGCGTGGCACTGCCAATTCTTTTATTCGTCGCCTGTTCTTTGGTCTCTGCAACATCAATTCTTTTATCACCAAGAGCTGAACAATCAAATCCAGTGCGCTCTAAAAGAAGGCAAAAGAAAAAAGGAGTCATCAAAAATGCAGTGATGAAACCTTCCTTCCCCCGAGACATTCCGTTCCTGTAGAAGCAAACATCGATTGCGATGCGACCACCTCAAAACTGCCGATCAGCACAACAACAACAATAAAGCTTTTTCAGGTTGCACATATCCAACTGCTGATGGTATTTTCCAAATCCAAGCGTAAAAGGTGCTGATATTTTTGAAAATAAAATTCCATGTGCAGACTGCCAAACCAAATGAGTGTTGCCTCCAATTTTTTTTCCTGTGACGACGTTTTGGAGAAAGAATTTGCACTTGTCCGGAATCGGAGGTCTCGCCGTTGTCGCTTGTCAGACCCAGCAAAACGGACAAGAGGCGTCGTACACGGGCCCGAAATTCTAGCCATTTCTACGGCGCCTGGTGCCACGGCGCGCCACGCTGGCCCGGAACCCGGGCGTGCGCGACTCGCGACCCCCCACCCACCTGTCTCGCGCCAGCCAAAGCCTGAGGAGTGCCAGCCGCGGACGCGGTAGCGCCGAGCATCGTAAGCGCCGTGACGCCCAGCTGCCCGCGCAGCGCGGCGGGGTCTGGTGCTCCGGCGCGTCTCGGCGGCGGCGGCGCGCCGGGCGGATGGGCACCTCGGCCGGCTCCACACCGACGGCCCGCCCCGCGAGGCAGCCGCGCGGCGCGGACGCCGAGGCGTCCACGCTCGTCTTCCTCAACGTCTAGGACGTAACCACCGCTAAAGGCTACGCGCGCTGGCTCGGCCTCGGCGTCTACCACTCCGGCGTCCAAGGCACGCCCCGTCTCCTCCCCCTCTCGCGCCGGCCGCGGTCGCCTCCTCCTCATCCGCCCTGACTGACTCTGTGAGCACGCGTACGGGGCGGCGCACGACGGCGCGGGCACCGGGATCTTCGAGGTGGCGCCGCGGCGGTGCCCCGGGGTACACGTTCCGGGAGCCGGTTCCGGTTGGCACGACGGCCTGACGCGCGCCGAGGTGGTTTATAAAGCCTCTGCTACCGCTTAGTAGTAGTAGTAGTAATTCCACGCGTAATTAGGCTCTTGATTTCCGCCGTTCCTGCTAAACCCTGGTGTGTTCGAGTGGGGGCGCGTTGTTGTGTTGTGCTTGGCGCCATCACTATTAATATAACAATTTTAAATTGAAATAAGCTAACTTTATTATTCTAATAATAATAATTCGAGAACAAAGGGGTACTCATAAGCGATACTTTGTTTCTTTCTTTTTTGTTTTTTTCTTTATTTTCTTTTCCAACTCCGCCTATGTTGTAATGACATAGCCGGTCCCAAGCCCGGGTAAAGGAGGAGGGGGTTGTGATAGGCTTGGCGAGCCAACAACTACACTTAGCCACTCTCATGGAAATGAAACCCAATAGAAATTCGTTGGGGCGTAACCCTCTTAGCGACGCGCCATATCGGAACCCGGGTATGGTGTTAAGTGGGCAAGGGCCGGGTCGCCACCGCCTTAGTGGCGCGCCATATCGGAACCCGGATATGGTGTTAAATGAGCAAGGGCCGAATCGCCATCACCTTAGTGGCGCGCTACATCATCGCCCGGATGTAGTGATAAGTGAGCAAGGGTCTTTGCATCTTACTCGACGGGTGCAAAGCGTAAGGAAGCTAGCCGAGGAACATAGATTTCGGGTGGGTAGTTGGAATGTAGGATCCTTGACGGGGAAGCTACGTGAGTTAGTAGATGTTGCCATTAGGAGACGAGTAAATATCCTTTGTGTACAAGAGACTAGATGGGCGGGTCAAAAGGCGAGAGAAGTCGAGAATACCGGTTTCAAGCTTTGGTATTCTGGTTCGGCTGGGACTAGGAATGGCGTAGGTGTTCTAATAGATAAGAGTCTTAAGGATGGAGTAGTGGATGTTCGAAGACGAGGGGATAGGATCATCTTAATCAAGATAGTAATTGGGGACATTGTCTTGAACGTCATTAGTGCTTATGCCCCACAAGTTGGGCTCAACATGAGTGCTAAGAGGCAATTTTGGGAGGACTTGGAGGATATGGTTAGTAGTGTACCGATAACCGAGAAACTCCTCATAGTGGGAGATCTCAATGGTCATGTGGGTGCAACTAACCTAGGATTTGAAGGAGTACATGGAGGTTTTGGATGCGGCGATAGAAATCAAGAGGGTAAGGATATCCTAGACTTTGCCGTAGCCTATGATCTGTTGATAGCTAACACCCTCTTTAGGAAGAGGCAATCTCACCTAGTGACCTTTAGTAGTGCCCAACACTCTAGCCAGATTGACTTTGTCCTCACTAGGAGAAAGGATAGACGGGAGTGTCTAGATTGTAAGGTGATCCCGGGGGAGTGTGTTGTGACACAACATAAGCTTGTGGTAGCTGACTTTCGCTTCCATACATGTTCTTTGCGGGACAAAGGTGTCAAAATCATAAGAACAAAGTGGTGGAAGTTGAAGGGAGAATCACAAGAATCCTTTAAAAATAGGGTGATCACAGAAGGACCCTGGGCAGAAAATGGAGATGCAGATAGTATGTGGATGAAGATGGCAACTTGCATTAGGAAGGTAGCTAGTGAGGTGTTCGGTGTGACAAAGGGAAAGAAACTTATAGATAAAGACACTTGGTGGTGGAATGAGGATGTACAAAAGGCCATTAAGGAGAAGAAGGAGTGTTACAAGAGTTGGCATAATGATAGAAGCGCAAGCAACATGATTAAGTACAAAGAAGCTAAGAAGAATGCAAGACGGGTTGTGAGTAAGGCAAGAGGACAAACCTATGATAAGTTATATGAGAGACTAGGGACAAAAGAAGGTGAAAAAGACATATACAAGGTAGCAAAAATCCGCGAGAGAAAGATGAGGGATCTCAATCAAGTTAAATGCATCAAAGATGAGACTGACCGCATTCTAGTGAAGGATGAAGAGATTAAGAATAGATGGCGTGATTACTTTAATGGGCTATTCAATGATGGGAATGAGAGCACTATGGTTGAGTTGGATGACTCCTTTGATGACTCCAACAGGCGGTTCGTGCGGAGGATACAAGAGTTTGAGGTTAAGGAGGCCTTAAAAAGGATGAAAGGAGGAAAGGCCCTCGGCCCTGACGATGTCCCTATTGAGGTGTGGAGATGTCTTGGGGACGTCGCAATAGTATGGCTCACAAAGCTATTCAACCACATTTTTCGGTCAAACAAGATGCCTGAAGAATGGAGGAAAAGTATATTAGTACCTATCTTCAAAAATAAAGGAGATATTCAAAGTTGTACTAATTATCGAGGTATTAAGCTTATGAGTCATACTATGAAGCTTTGGGAGAGAGTGATTGAACACCGCCTGAGGAAAGTGACCAATGTCACTAAAAACCAGTTTGGTTTTATGCCTGGGAGGTCTACAATGGAGGCGATTTTCTTGCTTCGTCAGCTTATGGAGAGATATAGGGAGCAGAAGAAGGACTTGCATATGGTGTTCATCGACTTGGAGAAGGCGTACGACAAGATACCAAGGTCAGTCATGTGGTGGGCACTAGAGAAACATAAAGTGCCAACAAAGTACATTACCCTTATCAAGGATATGTACAATAATGTTAGGACAAGTGTGCGCGTAAGTGATAGTGAGACTGATGCATTTCCTATCACGGTAGGATTACATCAAGGATCAGCTTTGAGCCCATACATCTTTTCCTTGGTCATGGATGAGGTGTCGAAGGATATACAAGGGGATATCCCTTGGTGCATGCTCTTTGCTGATGATGTAGTGCTGGTAGATGAAACTAGAGATGGTGTTGATAAGAAATTAGAGTTATGGAGACAAACCTTAGAGTCCAAGGGGTTTAGACTTAGTAGGACCAAAACCGAGTATATGAGGTGCGACTTTAGTGGTGTTGGTCGTGAAGAGGGAAATGTTAGTCTACAAGGACAAATAGTACCTAGAAGGGACTCTTTCCGATATTTAGGATCAATGTTACAAAGCAATGGCGATATTGATGAGGATGTTTGCCACAGGATCAAGGTAGGGTGGATGAAATGGCGACAAGCCTCTGGAATCCTATGTGATAGGAAAGTCCCACAAAAGCTAAAAGGGAAGTTCTATAGGACGGTGATCAGACCCGCGATGCTCTATGGGGCGGAATGTTGGCCAACTAAACGGCAACATGTCCAACAAATGAGTGTCGCAGAGATGCGCATGCTACGGTGGATGTGTGGGCACACGAGAAGAGACCGAATAAGGAATGAGGCGATTCGTGATAAGGTAGGGGTGGCGCCGATTGAAGAGAAGTTAGTCCAACATCGGCTTAGGTGGTTTGGACATATCCAACGGAGACCTCCAGAAGCACCGGTTAACAGTGGGATTTTAAGAGGTAGAGAAAATATTAGGAGGGGTAGAGGACGACCAAGGTTGACCTGGGAGGAGGCGGTAAAACGAGATTTGAGAGATTGGAATGTATCCAGAGACTTAGCTCATGATAGGACCGCATGGAAAGTAGCAATTCATGTAGTCTTGTTTTTTTTCTTTTTTCTTTTCTCTTTTTCTTTTCCTTTTTTCTTATTTCTTTTCTCTTTTCTCTTTTTCCTTTTTCTTTTTTCCTTTTTTTTCTTTTTTTCCTTTTTTTCCCTTGTTCTCATATCTCTTCCTCTGTTTTACTTCATTGATATTGGGTTTCATGTCTAGCCGACCCCAACAGGCTTGGGATAAAGGCTTGGTTGTTGTTGTTGTTGTTGTCTTTATTTTCTTTTCCGCTCTAAGAGTTTCAGGTTGAGAGACTTGTGTTCATGTCCACTTGTTTATGCATCGCTGATAAGCAACGGTGCATTCTGCCTTTTTATATCAGATTTGGCGCGAAAGGCTGCGCTTCAAATACTCCTATTTGATTAGTCCTGTATTTGGCTTTTTGCGAGTATAGGACATGGGATTAGGAGCGACCAGCATTATGATCTCATGTACCATCTCCCATGGCCCATACCATTGCTTTCGGCCCAACAAATATGGGCACCTGCTGCAAACCGTAGGAGCACGAAATGTTAAATCAATTTCTTTTTAAAAAATGTTTAAACTGTTATTTTAAAATATTAAATATTGTTTCATGTGCCAATTTTAGTTAGATCGCTTAGATTTAATATGTCAAATTTATTTAGGGAGTACTATTTTAGAGTCCCGCACGCCGGACGGTCTCACCTACTAACAAACGAGGCGTGCTGCATGCCATGACGCGCCGGTGCGTCCGTCCGCCAGCCGCCAGCGCCAGCACGGGGACTCCAGCGGCGTGGCACCACCTAGGCTTTCCACACTGCAACGCCCTGGCCCACCACCCGACCCCCGCCACTGGTCCGCTCTGGTCAGCCGTCCACGGAAGAAAACTCGGCTTCGGTTTCTCGATCTCGCCGAGAGGACAGCGACGGCTGGTGACCACAGCGGCACTGACCATTCCATCGGGCGTGAAACGGAGGCACGGCGGCTCACGAGATGAGCCGATGGGCGTTTTGGTCTTGGGCGACACGTAGTCCTCGTTCCGGACGCGCACGAGTGATCTTGACGGCGCCCGGTACGGTGCCGGCCGGTTCAGTTCGGCGCGTCATCCGGCCACCGTGTGGCCCGGCGGAGCCGTGGCCGTCCACTTCCCAACTGGCCTCGGCTTCCCCTGTGCAGAACTTGGTCGTTGTCACCGAGATTCGTCGCGGATACAATGATAAAATCTCGTGCTGGCGCTCTCGCGTTGGCGATGGACACGGAGCTCTGAAAAGCCCTTGGTTTTAGCAGGTCGTGGAGTGTGATCACCCGTCCACTTACTACATCACGAGCCCATGCTCCGTCCGCCGGTCCTATTCCATTCTGTTGAGCCAAGGATTACGGTTGAATCCTGACGCGCTCACCCAACCTGAATCACCAAGTGATCAGTCGGTTCAGATAGATGCTGCTACTGTTCTCCATGTTTCAAATCATATATTTGACGCTCGGAGGAGTAAAAGACAAGCGAGAAGCATCATCTAAAACCTTTGTCTTTTGTCTATATACTCACCGGATAGTAGTAGCGCTAAACAACTAACCAAGATATGTAACCTCGGACTCAGAAAGCGAGACATAATGATAATATAACGATCCGTCGCAGACGATGCTTAAGCATCCGTACTACTAGCTCAGGAGCCACGCGCTGGACCCAGCACACGAATCGAACGTCATCACTATGTCGTGACCACACCATGTCAAGAACAAAAAGTACTCGGAGATCAAGAAAAGTCAACACGATCACACGCGCCGGCCACACGCCCCGTCAAAGAAAAAAGAAGAATCACGTGAACCCACCGCTCAGCCTATTCGAAGGTCGGCTACCGCGCCGTACCAGGCGCTAGATACGGGCGTCGCGTCGCACGTTAACAACGTTTGTTTTACCCTGAGATACAACGTGTTGGAATCAACATTGGCCTAACCGGGGCTGGTATTTCGAAACCCGAGCAAATCTCGCCGGGTGATCATTCGGCCGCGCCGCGCGATAGGATACGATACGACGATGACCGCGGGTGCCTAATCGAGACGGGACATTATAAGGCCGCGCCGTGGGGGCGTGTCCGTTAACCCGAACCCAAGGCAAAGGCGGGCGGGCGGGTGGGTGGGCGAAGCGAGAGCGCGCGGATCGGGCACGAACCTTGCTGGAGTTGGGGCACGGACGCAGACTTATCCCGCGCGGCCGCACCCCACCGCCGATCCCACGATTCGGTTCGCGTGCCGACGCCGCGAAGGGGAGGGAGGGAGAGTGGCGATCGAGCGAGCCCGGTCAGAGTCAGTGGGAAACGCAACTGCCGTTACGCCCGGTGGTGCGCGCGCGCGCGCGGGTTCGGAGGAGGGGGAGCCCTAGCTAGGTCGAGGGAGGATGGCCAGCCGGGGAGGGGCGGGAGACCCGGGCAGCCCGGGCGCGCGGGCCTGGGGGGAGGACGACGCGGGGGCGGCGGGGAAGGTGAAGCTGATGTGCAGCTTCGGCGGCCGGATCGCGCCGCGGCCCGGGGACGGGGCGCTGCGGTACGTGGGCGGCCAGACGCGGCTCATCTCCGTGCCCCGCGCCGCCTCCTTCGCGGACCTCCTGCGCAAGGTGGAGGCGGCCGCGGGCGGCGTCCTCGTCGTCAGGTACCAGCTCCCCGGGGAGGACCTCGACTCGCTCATCTCCGTGTCGGGGCCCGAGGATTACGACAACATGATGGAGGAGTACGAGAAGCTGGCCGCCGCCGACGGCTCCGCCAAGCTGCGGGTGTTCCTATTCCCGGCCTCCGGGGGCGAGGGGTCCGGCGCGCACGGCTCCGGCTCCCGCCTCGACGCCGCCGCTGTCGACGAGTCGGGCCAGCGGTACATCGACGCCATCAACTGCGTCTCCGCTGAGGCCGTCGCGGCCACGCGCCGGAAGGACGTCGTCACCAGCGCCGGGTCCTCGGCGCACAACTCCGAGGCCTCCGAGTACAGCGGCCTCGCTGAAGGTACGTCACCGCGGTTGGGGCTGCCGCCACCGTCAGTTCCGTCCGAATTTTCGTATTCAGGTGGAGCCCATTACCATAACGCCTTCCCAGAGTCGCTGGGGTTCAACGCCGTCGCAGTATCCTCTGTCCCGGCGATGGGCACCCCAGCGCAGAATCCCATCTTGGTTAGGACAGAGCCATCCACGCTTCAGCCTCAACCAGGTTCCGCTGCTTACGGGGCATCACATCACCATCAGCCACCTCAGGTTGCTTCTTATGCGCCGCCACGGCAGCAGCCTCAAAGTGCCACTTATGTGCCACAGCAGCAGCCCCATGTTACTTCTTATGTGCAGCAGGTCCCTCCGTCGTACATTGATCCACAGCAACTCCAATACATCAATGCGCAACAACTCAACGTGCGCGGTGTACCCCAATCTGTCAGTTTTGTGCCTGTGCAAATGAGCCAGTTTGTGCCCAGCATTCCGGTCTCTGCCGGTGCTCAAGTTGGTACCTTAAGGCCTGCCTCTGCAGGTGCCGAACCTGTTCTTGACAACATGCAATTCACAAGGCCACTGCAAACCCCAGTTGACCCAAACTACCGAGTGCTGCAGGCGCCAATGTCTCAGCTTCCTCCTATGCCTTCTGTTCATTTGCAGACGAGTGATGCACAAAGATATGGTGTTCAACCGGTGGTGACAAGCATGATGAGCACGCCAGTGGTGACAAACTCGGGGTCCATCCCTGTGGTGGTTAGCTCAGCCACTGTTCCATCAATGAGGTATGATGACCGCACAATGTGCCAGAAAGCATTGCCACACACCCATTCAGATAACTTGATCCAGGAGCATGGAATACCTCGAGCAGTGAGCAATCCTGAGGCTGCTCCAATATTTTACAGCCTTCATCAGGATAGTGTATCCAACAAATCTAGTCCAGGTGCAAGTTCAGGGACTACAGCTAATTATGTGGCAGAACCAAGAACTGAGAACACAGTAGGGATGGCACAATATGAGTCGACGCTTCCTGCCAGAAAACCTGTAGTCCAGGCAACCACGTCTCAAGATGCAGCGGTGCTGGTTCAACACCCCATGATTACTTTACCGGTTTCGACTGCACCTGCTCCAAATTTAGTATTTGTGACTCATCCTCCAGTGTCCCGGGCAGAAGATCCTTTCAGGTACCAGCAGCAACCATACTCTTATAGCATGCAACCGTCACAAGGGATTGATGCCAGTGCATCTGCATATCAGAATTCGAATCGCCCAATAGCAGAGCCACTTAAAGAATATGCTCGTGATCTTCCTCATGATTATACTAGAGCTATAGATGCGCACATGCAAGCTTTTCACCTGGGACCTATTGCCCCTCCAGAGTCTGGTGTGCAAGGAAAGCCTGCTAGTCCTCATGGTGCTATTGACGATGGGAAAATTGAGAAGCCACTTGTGAATATTGATGGTATCTACAAATCTCAAGCTGGAGGGTATCATATGGGAATTACAAATGCATTTACTGCTCCTGCTTTTATCCAAGATAACAGCCTTGCTATCCATAATGAACAATCACCTGGTTTTGATATTGCTGCGAGAAATGTTCATCCTGACATAAGCCAGCATCCACTCAGTGTGCCTGTCCCAAACAACCTTAAAGTACCTGTTGAACCACCTGTTCTCATTGAAAGATTTCCTGTGAGACCACCTTACCCTGTTGCTCAGGTTCCTGCTGGGCCGCCTCCACAGCATCTTAGAGAAACGTCGAATCACTTGGTTTCTGAACCCCCTAATGGGAGCAGTAAATTTCCATTACAGGCTGCAAGTGGCATTGATCATGTTGAAGCTACACAGGAACCAGCTTACACAGGTTCACTTTTCTCGAACCAGGATCCCTGGACTGCAGTAGGAAATGCTTCTATAGTGCCTCCAAGACCAAATAAGCTGGTAAAGGAACCCGTTATTTTGGGCGATCAATGTGTGGATGGCACTGTGGCTGACATCAACCGTTCAAATGCTGCCACACTCTTAGAAGAGAGTGATCTTTCACACATTCGGGACCCCAGTTTCAGAGATATCCACACAGTCAAACCAAACAAAGGTTGGTATACTATTTTCTTTTGCAGAATTTGGTACTACTATCATCAAAAAACCGCAATGGACTGACTAAGCAATTATTGCTCTGACCTCTTTTCCTCGTTTTCCTTCAATAAGGATTTGGAGAAGAAAATATCAAGCAGCAACTACAGGCTACTGCTGAAGGGGTGGCAGCATCAGTTCTTCAGCCACCCGTTCCTGAAAAATCCGCTGTGTTTTCTGGAGATCATGGAGATTCACATGGAGCATTAGTTGACGCAGATGTTCAGGTTGGAGATATTTCTATCTTTGTGGGCCTAACTAGTTTTTCCTGTGGTTGGTTGTAATATTTTTCTTTCATCTTGAGTTCAGGATGAGGCGAAAAATAAATTTGACAAAGCAAGCCAAGGAGTTCAAATTTTAGATGACATTGAGAACCTTCAGGTTTTTGTTATTTTTTTAAATACTCTTCACATTGCAGCTTGTGAAATCCTTATTTTCACCCTGTTAATTGCAGATAATAAAGAACAGTGATCTCGAAGAATTGCGCGAGCTGGGTTCTGGGACCTTTGGTACTGTTTACCATGGAAAATGGAGAGGAACTGATGTTGCTATTAAGAGAATCAATGATCGGTGTTTTGCTGGGAAGGCATCTGAGCAAGAACGCATGGTATGTAGTTAATTTACTCCCCCTACTGGCTACTACTACTGGAATATACCATGTTCTAAATTTTCCTTGTCTTTAGAGGATCGATTTCTGGAATGAAGCTGGCAAACTTGCATCATTGCACCATCCAAATGTTGTAGCCTTTTATGGTGTTGTTGTAGATGGTCCAGGTGGTTCTGTTGCAACAGTAACCGAATACATGGCTAATGGGTCACTTCGACAAGCACTGCAAAGAAACGAAAAGTATATACTCTTTTCAGTGCCAAATTTGATGGTCTTCACATGGGATCACTGTTAATTCTAACTTGTTCTACCAGCAGGATATTTGATCGGCGTAGGCGTTTATTAATCGCAATGGATGTTGCATTTGGTATGGAATATCTGCATGGGAAGAATATTGTGCATTTTGATTTGAAGAGTGATAATCTGCTCGTCAACCTAAGAGATCCTCAACACCCTATATGCAAGGTGCGTATCAGTATCTTCATACCAACAACACCAGCGCTCGCCCCGGGCCATTTTCTTTCAGTTTATTCAAGTACAGAAAATAAACAAGTAAACCCTAATACCTCCTGTTATGCAAGTTATTGTGATGTCCTCTAGCAAAGCTGTGGGCTTGTACCTTGTACATATATGTAAAAAGCAGAAGCACAGTTGTTTATTGGGGCCTTCCTCCCGATAGACAATTCTTTGTTAATGTTTCTGTGTTACTTGTGTATATCTGAAAATGCATATGGACTTGTTATAATCTTATTATTTGTCTTCAAGGCAATAAATGTCTAAGCAAGACTGGATCTGTTTTCACTTATATTGATCTAAGATATCCATATGGCTGTATTTTGATAGAGTGCAATTATATTTGCATTGATTTGACAAGGAGATAGTGGTAGGTGTCTGTGTTTCTTTGAAGGCTAAGATATTTTGACTTCTGATTCCAAGACTGTAATCCTTGTACCGGACAAACAGAAACTTGAGCATCTCTAAACCTCATAGTTGCATTCTGGTACGAGTGTGTTCAGTTTCATAGTAACTGTCATTTTTCTAGGTTGGTGATTTGGGTTTATCAAAGGTTAAATGCCAGACGCTGATCTCTGGTGGAGTGCGAGGGACACTTCCTTGGATGGCTCCTGAGCTTTTGAACGGCAGCAGCAGCCTTGTTTCTGAAAAGGTCTGCCCCTTTCTTTTAGCTGCCTCTGGAAAAATAGGTTGCCTGACCCCAATCAACCTTCATATGCTTTGAGTGTAGGTTGATGTTTTCTCATTTGGAATTGTGATGTGGGAGCTGCTTACTGGTGAGGAACCATATGCCGAGTTACACTATGGTGCCATTATAGGTATGCTCACCAGTTAATACTTGTAACCTACTGGTTGAATCCAATGTCATTCTTATTCCTGAACTTCTCTTCCAAATTCATTCAGGTGGCATCGTGAATAACACGCTGCGACCACCCGTGCCGGAGTCTTGCGATCCCCAGTGGAGGTCGTTGATGGAGCAGTGCTGGTCGTCAGAACCGTCAGAAAGACCGAGCTTCACAGAGATCTGCAAGAGATTGCGTGCCATGGCAGCTTCTCCTACAAAGGCGCAACAACAGAAATAGACATGCCCTTCTGTCCAACGGCCTGTCGCCTCTGCAAGCTGGGAGGTATCATGGCTAGCTGGTTTTCTGTACATGAAATAAGGTAAAGATAAAGATGGGTGGATGCTTGATGCTTCCTGCCGTGCTTTTCCCGTGGCAAATGTAAGAGTGGACAATGAGCATGTACATGAAGTATTATAGCAGCAGTTGGTGAATCTCTAATTTTCGTGTCCACTGTGGTCTTGCTTCTATTCCATATTGTGTGCCGATGCCTCGAAATGCAGCTTGATCCTTCCGTCTCATTTGGGCATCTGAAGCTTCAGTGCTTGATTTGGGCAGAAATTTGTAGATTTCTGTGATGTTCCTGTCTGCCGAATAGGCCCGCCATGTTTGTATTCTTGAACTTGAAGTGACATACGCATAGACAAAAGACGAAACGTGTGATGCGACCTTTTTCCGATTTTGAGTGGAACGGGACGTGTCTCTGAAGCTCGTCATGTTCCGGGAGCAGCCTGTAGACCATCTCACGGGCACCCCAACTCTGCCCCATCTGCTCCCTGCCACCTCTAGTTCAGACTAAGATACGGTAATCCGAATTATTTGACGCTGAATGGATAAAAGATATCATCCTTACGGACCTTACCCCATTACCTGCAGGCATATCTATTACCAGAAACACAAGTACACAAAACATCAAAGAACTGGTACTACCTATCTAATCACTAAAAATTATAGGATAATTACTTTCCTCTAATATGCACATACAAAATCCAATTCACAAAATAACTACTTGGCCATGATAAAAATTCTAGTATTATGAGTCCGGAACTTGGCACGAGACACCAAAACTTGGCACGACGTCCGTCGAAGTGTTTTCTGCGACACTTCCCCCGGTCTGCCCTGGAGCAGCCCACGATGGTTCTTTTTTAGGAGGGGCTAGTGGTTTCAAACGTCGGAGCCCGGTGACGAGAAGAACACGAGGATTTACGTGGTTCGGGCCGCCGGAGTGTAATACCCTAGTCCACGGTGTGATTGTTGTATTGCTTGTGCGTATGAGTGTGTGAGGTTGCAGGGTTGCGAACCCTTTGGCCGGAGGCTGCCCCGGTCCTTTTATAGCCCAAGGTCGGGGCAGTTACAATGTGACCCCGGGCCTGAGGTGGCCCACGGCTGTCCGTACCCTATACATGAGCTAGAGCATTTACAACTATAAGCAATGTCGTTGTTGGAGGAGTCAAGGCACGTCGTCTGACACGCCAGCCACCTCTGACCGGGTAGCAGGTGATGATGAAAACCCCGTCTTGTTGCCGCGTCTTCTCGCTCTGCTGAGGCCCTGTGCCGTTGGACGGTACTGTTCCGCCGTCACGCCTCGCCGCGCTGTCTTGTCACCGTAATGGTGAAGAGACAGAGGACGGAGGCGTGCGCCGTGAGCCATGCTTCTAGGGAAGGCACGAGCCTTGAATGTACGGCCTGATAGCGCACCTTCCTCTTTACTCCTTGGCTATTTGCCCGTTGCTTGTCAGCGTGGCGTCCGGGTGGCTGGCCCCCAGGACACACGTCGTCATCGGAGTAGACTTGTGGAGTAACAGGGATCTGGAGTCGCTAGACACGTGGCAGCACCGGAGCCTTCCCATGCTAGAGGTCGGGCCCGGAGCCGTAGGACACGTGGCACCTCCGGAGCTCTCCTTGGCAGGAAGAGACGCCTGAAGTTGTTGCCCGCATGGCAGCACCGAAGCCCTCCCATGCTGGAGGTCGGGCCCGGAGCCATAGGACACGTGGCACCTTCGGAGCTATCCTTGGCGGGAGACGTGGCTCGGAGGTTCCGGACACGTGGCAGCGTCAGAACCCTCTCTGGCGGGAGGTCGGGCCCGACACCACTGGACACGTGGCGGCTCCGGAGCCATCATCAACCGGTAGTAAGGCTCAGATCCTGAAGACACGTGGCAGTCTCGAAGCCCTCCTTAGCAAGTGGTCGGACCCGAGGCCTAGGGCACGTGCCTTCTCATGAGTGCTCCCTAGCTGGCAGCTGGGCCCAGCCTGAAGGCTGAGTCACTGTCTTCTGCATATGTGCTGATGTATGTCTTCTCTTGCTCTTACAAGCGGGGGTACGTGGTCTTAAGGGTACCGACAATGTCAACACACAAATAAGCAATTCATTTGATTTATCTATTCAATAATTTTACATAATGTTATTTTGTTGATTTAATATTTTAAATTTAATGAGGTGATAATCAATATTGTCATATCAATAGTTTAATGATAGTGACTTTATCAAGCCTTGTCTGGGCGGCTTAACCCAAAACACTTTAACTGGATAGCCCAAGACGGCCCACAAGATCCTCTCAGCCGCCCGAGGAAAAATCCTCGCCCCGGAGTGGCAGCTAGAGCTGGGAGTCGGGCCGGGCCAGCACGGCCTGGAAATTTCGTGCTTCGTGGCGATTCGGCCCGCGGCCCGAAAGCACAACGGGCCATTTCGGGCCGGGCCGGCCGACACAAATTAGTAAACTTCTGGCCCGAGCACGGCACACGGCCCGGCGGGCCAATTTCGGGCTGGGCCCGGCCCGAGCACGGCCTGAATATAAAAAAATCCCAAAAAATTCAAAAAAAATCTAAAAAATCTGTAAAGTCGAAAAAATCCAAAAAATCTGTAAAATCGAAAAAAATCTCAAAAACTCCCAAAAAAACTAAAGAAACTGTAAAATCAAAAAAATATTCATGCCATTTTTTAGTATTTCGGGCCGGACCGGCTCGAGCACGGCCTGAAAATCAATTTCGTGCCGGCCCGCCCGAAGACCCCAAACCCAAGCACGGCACGGCTTGAAATACCGTGCCGGGCTGGCCCGAATCTATTTCAGGCCTAATTCGTGCCTGGGTCGTGCCGGCTCGTCGGGCTTCGGCCCGGCCGGAAATGGCCCGGCCCATCTCCCAGCTCTAGTGGCAGCCGAAGCACGCTCCCTCACCAGCACCGTTCCTCTCCGCAGCAGCAGCAACTCAGCAAGTGTACCCGCCGCCGCCGCCGCTCGCTTTCTCCCCAAGCCTAGACTGCCGGACGCGATGCTGCCGCCGCCTTTTCCATCGCCTCCGTCCCGTCTGCTCTCCGACTCAACCCTCTACTCCAGGCGCACCGTCGCAGCCGCAGCCTCCTCGTCGTCGCTGGCAGGAGGGCACGGCCGCCGCCCCCCTGCGGTACGCCGTCCTCGGAGCCGGATTCGCGGGTATCTCCGTTGCGTGGCATCTCCTCAAGGTATCTTTCTCTCCTCTTCGCCCGTCTTCTTCTCTCCTGCGATAACAAGCATCGGCTGAAGCGACGCTTGTGCTCGTTCCAGCATAGCCCAGGGACTCCCGCGTGTCTGTGGACATCTACGACGAGGATGGGGTCGGGGGAGGCGCGTCGGACATCTAAGGAGAGCTTCTCCATCCCTATTCTCCTATAGGTGTTGCCCTCTCCATCCTCACAAGCTTAACGATTTGCGGATCATGGCAGTCCAGGGATTCGTACCCCACTTATGATACATAGTTACTTTTGGTAACCTTCTACCTGGTGAAATGGTGGATGATTTTGCATCTCGGTCTAGCTATGTTGACACATCTTTGAATCGCAGTAAAGCTTCTGTGGAGGGTTGCCGAATTCTGGAAAGAGTGCATGGATCTCCTGCGTCAGATGGGGCAAGCAAATGGAGCCACTGGGTCAGATGGGACCGTTCAAGACGAGGCACTTGTCTGGAGAAGGCAATCTCAACTTCTTCCGAGCTAGTGTAGTCCTTTTTTTAGAACTGTAGCTGTTGCTGTGTATCTGTGGTGACAAGGGGAGGTTTTCATTGATCAAGGGAATTCTGTGGCCACCTACGAATGAGAAGGCTGCTGACATATTGCTGGAGGTACTGCTGAATGAAGAGGCTCATGCTGGAATGGAGGAATTGCTCCCAAAAGCATCTGACGTTTATCCAGGAATAACTAAATGGGATTTTGTACGTGCAAGGGCTGGGGTAGGAGCGATGCCTCTACTGACAGCTAATGGATCGTTGCCACTTTACTAAGTTTATATAAAGGGGATACAAGCACTGACTGAACCTTTGAAGTGCACTAGTGGTCAGGTGACATGTTTGCCTAGTCTCGGAGACCGGAGTACTCCTGATTTTTTCAGTACAATGGAGTAATCTCCAGATGCCTACCTTATTTTCCTAGTTCTGTTATCTTGGATAATGGAATATAAATAATTCATATCCTTGTTCAATTTTTTTCTTCCTCTGTGAATGCTGTTCTTCTTACTATTGAATAATCTCTTCTCTGAACAGCAGAATTGGGGTTTGAGTTTTGCATCATCGAGCATCTAGATCAGTCATGAACGCCCATGATCTCATAACTCACAAGTCAGATGATATTGAAAAGAAAAGAATTAGATGTATACGCATACGTGTAACAGATCATGCATTCTTGCACATGTATAGTATATGTTTGAAGTACAGAACACTACTCACCACACATATTTAACAAGGTTTCTTTCACAAGCACTTGCCGCTCCAGATCCACACAGAACAAGTAATCCTAAGGAAACGAAGAACACATCACCTCCGCCGGCAAGCGCCGTCGATCGAAAGGTGTAGCTCTGTTGAATTTTAATCCAAGAAGATGTTTGGGTCGCCGGAGAATAACGTACGTCGAGCTCGGTATGCTCGTCCTTTGCTGTTGAGGAGGTGGTGGGCTGGTTCAGGCCATGGCGCGTCCGCTGGTCCACCACCTAACTACTGTGCCTCGCGCTCGCGCTTGTTAGAGTCCTTGCTCGTGAACGACGCCTGCGCGTGCGCGAGACAAACTCACCGGATTGCTTCACTGGAGAGGGCACACGGGAAAACGGGCAAGATCGCGTCATGGCAAGATCATAGATTGTTCACAAGAGACTGAACTAACTGGGGGAGTTTTTAGAAGGCGTGGCTGAGCTTGCCTTGTTCTGGACTTTGCCGCTGCCCTTGCCGCTGAGCGCGTAGCGGATCATGAACTTGAGCACGTCGAGCGGGACGTAGGTGACGAAGCTGAACACCCAGATGGCTCCGCCCCACGCCCAGCCGATCCCCTGGATGCGGCAGAACTCCCAGTCCGCGTACACGGCGATGCACGTCGCCACCAGCTGGGCGGCGAAGAAGGCGACGAGCAGCAGGAAGCCCGGCCGCTCCACGAAGGACCAGCTCCGGGACCGCGTCACGAAGATGAGCGCTTGGCTGATGATGCTCACTTGGAGGTACAGCGCCGCCATCAGCTCCCTGTCGTTCTCCTTGATCGATTCGACGCCGAACACGTCCTGCATAGCAATATTTTGAATGAAAATCCGATGGTCAGTGAGTGGGCGTGCATCACGAGAGCTTGCAAGGAGTAGGTGCTCACTGCGTTTTAAATTATTTGACGTTAGTTAGTTCAAAATTAAACTAGACAGCGTCAAAAAATTTGAAATGGAGGGACTACATGTTAATGGCGTCTATGGCATGTATGCAGGTACCGTGAAGAAGTTCGTGTCGTGGGCGAGGTAGAAGAAGAGCGCGGTGACGATGGCCATGTACGTGCCGAGCACGATGCCGGTGGCGAAGATCTCGTTGAGCTTCCACGAGTCGGGGGTGGGCGACGGCTTGACGCGGTCCTTGGAGATGGTCATGATGGTGCCGTCGTTGAGGATGGCGATGATGAGCACCATGAAGGGCGAGAAGTCGAACTTCCAGATGAGCGCGATGAGGAGGAACCCGAGCACGATGCGGATGGTGATGGACACAGCGTAGATGGTGTAGTTCTTCATGCGCTGGAAGATGGAGCGGCTCGTTAGCACGGCGCTCACGATCACGCTCAGCCCGGGCTCCGTCAGCACGATGTCCGACGCGCTCCTGGCCGCGTCCGTCGCGTCGTCCACGGCGATGCCGATGTCCGCCTTCTTCAGCGCCGGCGCGTCGTTCACGCCGTCCCCGGTCATGCCGCAGATGTGCTTCCGGTCCTGGAGCCGCTTCACGATCTCGTACTTGTGCTCGGGGAACACTCCGGCGAAGCCGTCCGCCTTCTCGATGAGCTCATCGATCGGCATGCCGTTCACGGTGCTGTTCTTGTCGCCGAGGAGGGTGGTGGACGGGTACATGTTGGTGCCCATGCCGAGCCGCCGCCCAGTCTCCTTCCCGATTGCGAGCTGGTCACCGGTGATCATCTTCACGTTCACGCCGAGGTGGAGCGCGCGGCGGATGGTCTCAGCGCTGTCGTGCCTCGGCGGGTCGAACAGCGGCAGGAGGCCGATGAACTGCCACGGGTCGCCGGCGCTATCCTTGTTCTTCTCCGGGACCTGCTGGTAGGACACCCCAAGCGACCGGAGCCCGCGGTCTGCGTACCCGTCGATCAGTGCGTGGACCTTCTTCTCGGCCTCGGCGCCCATGTTGCAGAGCTCGATGATCTGCTCGGGAGCGCCCTTGCTGACCCTGTGCCAGTCGCCATTGCCGTCGATGTATGTGATGGCCGTGCGCTTCTCCACCGGGTTGAAGGGGAGGAAATGGACTTCCTGGATGCCTGCGCGGGCCTCCTTGGGGTCGGCGAGCATGTTGACGATGCAAGTGTCAATGGCGTCCTGGTTCTCGACGCGAGATGCCCTCGCGGCGTAGAGGAGCACCATGTCCTTGTCGACGCCCTTGGAGTACACCTCGATGAGGGACTTATCGACGGTGAGCTTGTTCAGGGTGAGCGTGCCGGTCTTATCGCTGCAGAGCACGTCCATGCCGGCCATCTCCTCGATGGCGGTCATGCGCTTGGTGATGGCTCCCTGCTGCGACAGCCGGTGGGAGCCGATGGCCATGGTGACCGAGAGCACGGTGGGCATGGCGATCGGGATCCCGCCGATGAGCAGGACGAGGAGGTTGTCAATGCCGTCGCGGTACGCGCGGTGCTGGATCGGGTACATGACGACGATCTCAACGAGCATGCCGGCGGCGATGGAGATGATGCAGAAGTTGCCGATGGCTGTGAGCACCTGCTGGAAGTGGCCGACGTTGTTGGTGCTGTCGACGAGGTGCGCGGCCTTGCCGAAGAAGGTGTGCACGCCGGTGGCGATGACAACGGCCTCGATCTCGCCCTGCTTCACCGTGGAGCCGGAGAACACCTCCTGCCCGGGGTGCTTGTTCACCGGCAGTGACTCGCCGGTGAGCGCCGACTGGTCAATCTTGAGTGGGTCGCCCTCGAGCAGCCGCGCGTCGGCCGGGATAATGTCGCCGAGCTTGATGCTGATGATGTCACCTGGCACCAGGATGGACGCCTCCTGCTCCTCCCACCTCCCGTCCCTCAGGAGCTTGGTCTTGGGCGCCAGCCCCGCCATGAGCGCGGCCGCGGCGTCCCCGGCGTTGGCCTCCTCGATGTAGCTGATGGTGGAGTTGATGATAAGCAGCGAGACGATCCCGACGAAGTCCTGCCAGTCGGGCGGCCTGCCGCCGCCGTTGGCGAGCGCGATGGCCATGATGGCCGCCATCTCCATGACCCACGACAGCGGGTTCCACATGAAGCCCAGGAACTTGAGCAGCTTGCTCTCCTTCTTCTCCTCCAGCTTGTTGGGGCCGAACGTCTTGAGCCGGCCCTCCCCCTCCGCGCTCGACAGCCCCTTCCGGTCGCATTTCAGAGTCCGGAACACCTCCTCCACAGGGACCTTGGACTGCAAAACGCGACGCCGTCACACATCAGCATCGGCACGAGCCCGTCCATGGCGACGGCGGACGCGGGATGCTACAGGCACACCATAGCGATCGCTCTTACCAGGTCGACGCTGCGGACGTCCTCCAAGGAGATGGACGCCATGGTTGCTTATTCCTCGGTAAAAACTTCTCTTGATTTTATCGGAGGGGTGGGTCCGGCGAGTGCTGTCGGATGATGGGTCGACGCCCGCCGGCTCGCCGCGCCGGAGGGGGAGTGGTCTTCTGCGCGCACGGAGGAGGGGGCCAAGCACACGCTGCCTGCCTCTCTCTCTCCGCGGATGGTAGAAGACGACGTCGCCTTACGCGGACGCAGACGCATTATAGGGCGCCTCTGCGAGAGCTCCTGGCCGCCCGACCTTCATGGGCGGCCTCTGCTTCGTGGGCGTCGCTTCTGCATGCGCTGGCGCGGCGGGCCGCGGACGGGCGCGTCGTGTTCGCCTCATACGCGCGCTGAGCGAGGCGTTGCGAGCTTATGACATGTTCAGCCTCACGTAAGCACCTAAAACATATTCATGCCGGATTACCGAGTGAAGAATCTAGCTTACGAAGCTACAGATTTCTAGCGCACAAAAATGAAACATCAAACAGCACAGAGCAAGACCACTAAAATTTTAGCATAAGACTACATGTAAGGCCATGGAAAGGGATGGCACAAGTCTACAGCAGGTCGCTTAACAGAAATGGAGATAGATTCAGCTTCTGGTTTTTGCAAAGAACACACAGTTCGTTATTAGGATCAAATTACCAGTGAGTCACCCTAGACATAACTAGTTAAGATCAGAACAAAAAAATCATGGTACAAAAGCGATTTGGTAGGAACTAGAGATCAACTGATTTAATCACACTTCAGCTTAGATACGTAATCAGCAAAACACGATATTTGTCAAAATGGACTAGCACCAATACACAGACATATAAATCACGATAACAAAGAATCATTAGTTTCGAAATATTTGACGCTGCTTAGTTTAAAGTTGAACTAATCAGTCAGCCACTGCAGGTCAAAATAACTTCAGCATAACATAATGGAGGTTCTTTAGACGATCAGCCAAACATGGTATTCTCAGTGCGCTACAAGCAACTCGAAAATCTCTTCAACACAAGAAAAATCTTAACAAGGGCATCCAAGCTTGCGGAGACATGGAATGGGTGGCCGGTCTCGTGCACCCTAGCTGACTCCCCCAAGCGTCGGCGCCCGGCACATCTTCCCGCGCTCAGAACCCGAGCTTGGTGCGGCGCCAGTGCCTGCGCTTCGCGTTGTACCTGCCGCACGGACGAGGACCCGGATCAGAAGCCTGAGATGGGAAGCCGTGAACTGCGCGAGGGGAATTAGGGCGACCAGGGATGGGGACCCACGGACCTGATGGTGTTGTCGGTGCGCATGCGGATCCAGTAGGGGATGGGGCGGTTCTGGCGCATCTTCTTGGCCAGCTTCTTCTTGATCCGGAAGGTCTTGTGCGACGGCTGCGCGAGGACGACAGGTTGAGGGCGGAACGGTACGGGCGTAGCCCATGGATTTGAGAGCGTGGGACTACAGGCCGGAGGCGCTTACCATGGTGGTGGCGGCGACGACGACGCAGAAGCCGGCGGCGGTGGCGGCGCGAGGGAGCCTTTGGATCGGAGAAGTTCTGAAAGTGGCGGCCGCTAGGGCTTATATGGGGGAAGCAAGAATGGAATGGGCCGAATGGTCTTGAGAATTAGTATGCTGAAAATGAGAAGAAAAAAAAAGTAGCATTGGGCTTTCATGGGGCTAAAGGCCTTTCTTGTACATCTCCGTTCTGAAATCTTCCAGCCTGATGGTCGTTCGAGCCCAGTAATTTGATGAATCGGGCCTTGGCATGATATCTATCCAAAAGAACCGAGGCTTATCAGTAACTGCTCGGATCAAATCTCCATTAGGCGGGAAGTAACTCGGATTTCTCATGCACCTAACAATCTAAGTGCGCCTTAGTGAGGACGACTGACACGGCGCAATGTGCAAACAGCTCCTCAATACCAAGAGATATGCGATTCTATGGTTATTTCATTTTTCACTTAAACCACACGCTCGACAACACAAATTAACAAATAATTCCTGTTAAATCGATTGTTTTTTAACGGAGTTTGGTGTGGTTTTAGAAACTTCTTATATGATTACACTAAAATGTTGATTGCATTTTAGCCGTTCCCCACTTTCATTGAAGAGAGAGAGAGAAAAAAAAGAAAATATAGTACTCCCTCCGGTGCATAAAAAATTGTCATTGTACACAAAAGCTATGAGTGCACAAAAAATTATCATCAAAGCAGAATCGAAGAGTTTGTCTCGGGAAAAAACATAATAAAAGCATCGTACAGTGCGTGGCTAGGAATCGAACCTGCATGAGAGGCCTAGGAAACAGTGAAGTAGATCAGTCAAACCATTAAAGTGAGTGATAGTAATGAAAAGAAAATCTATTTAATACTTTCTTGGTATGCGAGAACATGTCTAAAACAACAAATTTTTTTTTGCACCGGAAGAAGTAAGCACCAACGGGACATCACAAATCACTTCCCGTATACCTTATACGATTTGCTGGGTAGGACGCATCGCCTGCGAGCCTCTCCGGGATCGCATGAGCCGATCTCGTCGGCCTATGATTTGCCAGCAAGCCACCATGCATGATCATGGCCACATGGCAACTCCAGATCCAGACGACAGGGACTCGCCGGCAACCAAACCATAACACGAGCCGGAGCGGAAGTTGCGGACGCGGTGGGAACCGCCTCTGTTTCCCGTCGGGCGACACGCGGAAGAAAAGCACCTGCGTTTTTCTCTCAGCGTGTCAGCGATGCGTCCAATCAGCGCACGTGCGGTGTACACCGGCCATCGTCTCGAGCAACGGGAGGGGCACACGTTTCACTCGTACGACTACGAGCATTAGTCCGCGATTTCATTTAATCCACGTATGAAGTGTACACATGGACCCGTATCATTTTGTCGGCTTGGAAATAGAAACGGGTGGTTGCTACTCCCTCCATAAAAAATTGTCGTTTTAGACATGTTCTCGCATACCAAGTAAGTATTGAATAAACTTTCTTTTTATTACTATCATAGTCCCTTTAATAGCTTGACTGATCTACTTCACTACTTCTCAGACCTCTCATGCAAGTTTAATTCCTAGCCACACACATTACCACACGTTTATTACGTTTTTTACGAGATAAACTCCTCGGTTTTGCTTCAACGTCAATTTTTTGTGCACTCATAGCTTCTGTGTCGAACGACAATTTTTTGTGCACCGGAGGGAGTACGTGCTAGAACTGCTTATCAAGAATTCAGCTCCCCCTGCTGCATGATATTCTGAACAGTGCATGCTTTGAACTTGGTTTCACGGTCTGAAACTAGCGGTCACTACTACAACAAACTTCATTTCAGGCGGTTCTAAACGTATTATCACATGTGGTTTTTAAAATCGTCTGGTCTAAAAAACGAGACAATTGTGATAATGCTTTTTTAGTAGTGAGTCCCTTTCATCTTAAAAAAACGTTCCTCTTTTTTTTCATGTATATAAAAAATAGAGGGAGTAAAGTTGACGTGCATGCATGCATGCTGCGGGACAGCTAGCAGCGTGGCTGTGCAGCCGCAGCAATCGTCCGGAGATCAGGCCAAGATCCGCCCAGGGATCCCAGCTACTGAGCTCTGAACCCCCTGGCATGGCCGTCTCCCCCACCGGCGCTGCCGTGCCGCCACGTCAGGCGCAGGGACCAGCCGGCGATGAGAGTACCTCCCTGCGGGATTCGATCGGCCGTAGCATCGTCCCCGCCATGACGCGACGAGCTCGCGTTTGGGTCGCATGCTACGCAGCTGGCGCTGCGTGTTAGCTCGTGCTTTCGGCCATGGCGGACTGTCAGTTCAACAAGGAGCTGCGTGTTAGCTCGTGCTTTCGGCCATGGCGGACGACTGTCAGTTCAACAAGGAGCAGCATATCATTCATCACTACCCATACGCATCGCATCACGCTTCACATTTCCTCCCAGGACAGATGCATCGGACTCATGACCTGAAACTCTGAACTGCTTGCGCAGCTGGGACCATTTCAGCGACCATGGTTGGGCAACCAACTGTAGAGCCCCGGTTGCCTGACAGTGCACCAACGCAACGATGCTAGCGTCCAAGATAGAGATGGGACGAACGAAGATCGCGAGAATGATACGGCGCATCACACGGAGACCAGTGGATGGCATGCATACGGCCGCACCACACATGCATGAAAATTTTCAAAGTTCCTTACCTGTCATCCATCTTATTTTTCATACCTCCTCAGATGTGAACCTGCTCGAACTTTAGTCCATAGGCAGTACAACTGACAAAAAAGCATTTTAGTCACTAAATAAATCAAAAATGATACGTCTATGGAAAAAAAAACAATGATGGTAGGTAACGAACCTAACGATAGTGACACTGCAGGCATGAAAAATAAGATGGATGACAAGTTAGGAACTTCGAAATCTTCCATAACATAATCAAAAATCAAGTTATTATTCAATGGCACAGAAGGATTTTCTTTACTGAATAGCCTGAAAGCTCTTTCCAAGGTAGCAGCAGGTCCTCCTGCTCTTCCCAATGCGACAGGGTTGGATGGCTGCGTGAATGGCTACGATGTAGCAGCCCAATGAGAGGCGAGTTCAGCATCGCTTGGACAGATCTTGCAAGTTGCAACTGGGTGCTCTTGGGTAGGATGCAGTACTGGTAGGATGATGCATGAAGAGGCAGTAAAAGAACCTTTTTGTTGGGAGTAACTAAAATGATATCCTTGCAGGGAGGTTACTGGTGCACTGTAGTGACTATTATAATCTTCTTTGTACACTTATGGGGGATGTGAAGCTATGAGATACACATATCTAAGTTTTCTTATAATTTCAAAAAAATTCTAAGTTTCCTTCTTTTTTAAGGGGATATAGAAATTTCCTGATTACCTACCATATGGCAGATCAATCATCGACTTCACTGCAGATAAGGCTAGTTAGTACTCCCTCCGTTTCAAAATATTTGATGTTGGCTACTTCAAAATTTAACTAATCAGCGTCAAATATTTCAAAACGGGAGAGTACTCCATAAATTACTGTGTTCCTTCGTTCTTTGATCATTGGACTAAGTTATAAAACTTCCGCCAAACAATTGATAAGATGAGATGGGCCCGTGCAATATACTATGAGAATTGGACACTAGTAGCTCTTGACTTATTTGATGCCCTCTAGTTTTGGTGAACATTGTCAAACAAAGAATAACACATGCATGGATGGAACACATGTTAGGTGAACAAATAGTGGGACTTCTACTTTTTTATGAGGAGGGAAGCATGTGTATATGTGGGATTTCATTCAAAACTTTAAAAGGTCACGAGAATTGTGTCGAACTCCTATGCATAAATATGAGATATTGTCTCCTCCAACAATATTTGCACACCTTTAGCTGCACCGGCCCACCATCTACATTTTTTCCTACAAATAGTTTCCACTAAAAGCAATGTTTTATGGTGTTATTGCCTCTCCCATAAACCATACTAGTAGTAAATTTTTTTTGCGTTGGACATTGTTATTCTTAGTAACTATTTACAACCACATCTGAATTTATTGCAGCAATTTTTTTCTTACGCATTGAATTTCCCTCCAAATTTCTGGTACAAATTCTGTGATGTTCTTGCATTCAAAAAGGACTCTATATGTTGAGGACCCCCTAAGCAAGTTTAAAATCACAATTACAGCTGGTAACACATTGCTGGCTTCGTGTTAGAAACTACCCTCTCCATGTATTAGCTGTTCTAAACATTGCAACATATGTTTAAACGTGATGAGTATGATATGTTCTCTTCAGCCCAAAACACGTGGTTGGAGTTGCAAGCACTGCAATTTGCACTAGGATGCGAGGTTTCGAGAGCCTAGGGAGTTAAGCGGAGCAGCGAGCTAAGAGAGGATGAGCGTGGTAGGGAAGACGAAGAAGGATGGTGACCTCGCCTGTGCTCTTGAATCAGCTTTGCCTACTTCGACATGCTTTGCGGCCGGCAAGTGGCCCAGGAGGCAGAGAGAACAAAGGACGATCGACACCGATGGGTCCCACTCGGAAGCCTCTCGTCAAAGAAGCCGCGAAATGGCCATTTTTATCTCCTTTTCTCTATTTAAAGCGTCCCATGCATCTCACGCGGCACACTGCTCGCTCTCACAGCACGAGGCTCCGCATCGAGCAAGGGCGGCTGCCGAGAGCTTCACTCCAAGCGAGCAAGGGACGCCTCTCGTTTCGTCTCCAATGGCGCGGCCGCAGCAGCGGTATCGCGGCGTCCGGCAGCGCCACTGGGGCTCCTGGGTCTCCGAGATCCGCCACCCCCTCCTGTACGCAACTAACCATGGCGTTCTTGGCGCGATCGATCGACCGGTCGGCCGACTCTTGACCTGACCTGACCTGACCGTGGCGTCTCCTCGCGTTCGCTGCCGCTTGCAGGAAGACGAGGATCTGGCTGGGCACCTTCGAGACGGCCGAGGACGCGGCGCGCGCCTACGACGAGGCGGCGCGCGTCATGTGCGGCCCGCGCGCGCGCGCCAACTTCCCGGGAACCGGCGATGCCGCCGCCTTCGCCGGCGCGCCGTCGCCGTCGTTCCTCTCCCCCGCGCTCGTCGCTAAGCTCCACCGCTTCGACCTCGCGTCCGCGCAGCACGCGCGCGTGAAAAGCAAGGCCGACGCCTCCGTGGCCGCCGCAGCAGCCGCCCCGGCGCCCGCCGTGCTCGATCCGCGCGCGGCGATGCCCGCCGGCATGGCCGTCGCTGCCTCGCCCTCGTCGGCGTCGGCGGAGTGGAACGGCGGCGCGTTCCTCGAGGAGCAGTACGTGGACCAGATGATCGAGGAGCTGCTGGACTCCAGCTTCTCCATGGAGATCTCCTACTAGCCGTACACGTGCCGTCCCCTTCTCCTCTCCTCCCTTTGCTCTGTTCCATCCCATCTCTCTGTTTTCTGTTCAGCTAGTGGATGCCAGTAGAAGTATTAGCCGTGCCAGGAAGAACTCGGAGGTTACTTTGGTCATACGAGTTCTTGAGCACCCTGTGTATACAGTAGCTTCGTTAAAGTCAGCTGGATTATTGAGCTTCCAAAAACTCTTTTTTTTTCTACTCCCTCTGTTCTGAGTTAAATCGCGGTCAGAAGAGCTAATTTAGTTCAAATTAAACTAGATTTTTTATCCTAAACATTATTTATTTCAGAACAGAGGTAGTATTAATCTTGGAACTAAAGAATGGTTAAATTCAGACTTTACTGCAAGCCGAATGGATAATAACAAGAACAATATTTTGATTCCTGACCTGAGGATAACTGAAAACCGCTGAATTTTAACATTGGGACTCAGAAAGATGCCGATGCTTCACGACCATAGAGACGGATGCCTTTTACTCCCTCCGTTCTGAAATAAATAATATTTAGGATAAAAAATCTAGTTCAAATAAATTAATTTTTTTGTCTTAAATATCATTTATTTTAAAACCGAGGGAGTACTACATTGGGTTATATAGCAGACAGAATCTCGACGTCAAGGACGAAAAGGCAGTTGATTTCGTTGGTTCATTGCATCATATGGACATGGTACAACCGAATCCTGAGTTCGTGACAAATCCGGATACGCATTGCAGGTACAGGCGTCGCACGCGCAGCTCGTCCGCCGAAGTAAATTATCCGCCGTGGCGGCAGGGGCGGGCGGCGCCATGACACTCGCGGCAATCCGGGCAAGGTATCCGCGGGGGGCAGTTGCGATGAAGAGACGCGGTGCGTCATCGACGACGACGGTGACGGCGAATGGAGGGTTTGCCTGTCACCCGCTGAGTTGAGGTTGATGGAGGGGTAGTAGAATCCAGGGCAGGATCCAGTTCATCATGGCATGTGCCGCCACATGCGCCTCGCCCCAATCATGCCGCTCCGCTCTGCCCTCCGGCACCGAGAGTCGAGACGCCAAGAGGCTTGAGAGCGATGGGGGGTAGAGGAGGAGATGTTCCGCTGTTGGGAGTTGGGACCTCCTACAGTTAGATAGGGCGTCAGCCCAGCCCAGGAGCGATACGAGCCGGGCCCAACAGCGTCAGGTAGGAGAAATCCGTCTCTACGATGGCCCAAGAACTTAGATTCCAAGACGGCCCTCTCCGTCGGCATGGTAGAGGCAACTGGAAACAGGCCTAACGTTGATCTCCAAGTTTCCGTGGTTATCGAGAGCCTGCTCGACTCTGAGCCTGCACACCAAAACCGGGCCTTCTTCTGGGAAAAGGGCAACTGCAGCCAGGCCCGTCAGTCATGCACTGGAAGAGCAAGGCCGGCGAGATGCGAGCGGCTGCCGCCGCGAGTGGTCACCTTGCCCAACGCCGGTCGCCATCACCTGAGCTGCTACTGTCATGTGCTGGCTCTGTACACCACCATAGATCGTTTTTCTCTCAGCTGCATCTGGGCTACCGAGAGTTTATCTAGACCCTGTGGTCCATCCGTTTGTGCAAACCTGTGGCCCAGACAGTTCGTGCACCAGCTGAACGTACGCTGCCGAGCGACGATAGCTCGGACACATGTCGCCGATGGCGACGACGACGACGAAGACGTAACGCGAGACTAGTGTCTAGTGGTAGAGCGTATGCGAGCCAAATGAATAACTGGCGGGTGGCATGGCATGGCATGGCATGTCCGGCCGCTGCTACTGCTACACGGAACGGAAGCTTCGCAGAAGCCGCGGTCCATGGTCCCTCTCGGTCCCTGGCTCCCAGCTACCACGCACGGTCGACGCAGACGGACGCCCGCTCATTGGATATCAGTTACTTCTGCAGTTGGCAGTCACTCGCTTGGCCTGATAACCCCCCGCGTGTCCTGTCACGCGCGTCGCGTCAAGTGATCCTTGATTGGACATCACGCTAATCGATCTGTTCGAGCTGCTTGTCGCACCGATCAACCGCGCTGGAAAAAGTCGCGGCTGGTGACTGTCTGAGCCAAGGACTGAACACATTTTTCAGTCTGCCGTGCCCAGAGTTTCTGCGAGACTCGGTCTGCACTCCCAGATGTACTCGTACTAGAACTGCAGTGGAAGTAGATCTTCATTCCACTTCCACAGGTCGTTCCGGAGATGCCAGTGGCAGTTTCACTGCAAGGAGGAAGATTCAGGTCGGCAGAGTGACCTGAGGTCCTGACCCAGACGCGACCTCAATAATTCTTGCTGCCTCGCCGCCGGTGGATTTCCTTGCCATCCCGCGGGCGCCAACCGCGTCCCCATGATTCGAACCCGGCCATACCATAATGTAAGGGAGTCGTAGGAGGAACGCGTGGCAACGTTGGAGAAAAAAAAAGAATTCGTATTTATGATAAAAATCGATATGAGTTATGATAGATTCTGTATAGCCACTCCCTGACGATTGATCGTTCCAGCCATACCCGAAGACGGCAAGGGATGAGACCGAGAGGCCGGAAGATGACGGCGGATGTGCACGTACACGCGCGCTTGCCCTAAATGGGCAGCGCCCGCGCGGGTTCCCCTCCCGCGCGCGGCTAGATCCTGCGCCTGCGCCTGCGCCCGCCTCGGCCGGTAGGTGCGGTGTTGCGTAGTGGGGCTCGCCGCGTCCACGTAGGTAATATAGCATAAGATACGATTGGTCTTGCCGCGACTTGTGGTCAAGGACAGAGGCTGCGCGCGAGAGGCGGTGGTGTTCGTGTGCGTGTGATGGTCATCATGGCCGGGATGCTCCCCGGCGTGGAGTGCGCGCGCCGGCGGAGGCTGCGGCAGGGCGGAGATGCGGCCGCTGGTGGGACGAGGCGGCCGTCGCTCTGCCTGTACGCCGCCGGGCACGGAGGGCACACCGCCGGGCTCGGCGGCAATCCTGCCAAGGTAGTGTGCTAGCAGCTAGCATGCTATAATTTTCAGTGTTTCACCGATGGTTATCCTTTGCTCTTGGTGTTTGTGGATACGATGGAGTGGATGTTCGTGTGCGTGCAGCAGCGGAGCGGGGTGATGGAGATGATACACGGGTGGACGTTGGACAGCAATGCCCGGGAGGCCAAGGAGCGGCTGGACCAGAAGCTCAGGAGCAAGAGGGAGGCCGTCATCAAGAGGTATGCTCATTTTTTCCCCGACGACATGATGGTTCGTTCTCGCGTCGATCTGATGCACGCACGGACGGACGAAGAACAGGTCACTGAGGAAAGATTCGGTCTTGTTGCAGGCATCACAGCACGGGGAGCATAAAGCTGAGCAGGGCCCGCGGGATCGGCGGTGACGGCGAGGCGAGCCCGACGTCGCCGGCGGCGGTGCAGCGGGAGGTGTACTCCAAGAAGGGGGTGGTGCGGCGGCTGATGCGGTGGGGCCGGCCGCGGTGGGACGCGGCGGAGCAGGCGGAGTGCGCGGTCTGCCTCGACGAGTTCCGCGCGGGCGACGTCCTGGCGCACCTCCCCTGCGGGCACCGCTTCCACTGGGCCTGCGCGCTGCCGTGGCTCGAGGGCACGTCCCGCTGCCCCTTCTGCCGCGCTGCCGTCGACGCCGGCGGCAGCTACCCCCACGGCCACGCCCACGCCCACGCGGCCGCCGCGTAGGCTGCTCCGTCCGTCCGGCCTTCCTGCCTGCCGCCGCCGGCGCCGGAAGACGACGGACGTGGCCATGCCATTGCCGATTGCCGTGGCCTGGCAATAGTTCAGCGCGACCGTGTGGTTCCTGGGGCTTCGCCGCGGAGAGAGCGTGGACACCGGTGTGACATGCGCACGAAAAACCCGTGAATCTCTTGCCAGTTCTCCACGCTTTGGGAACCTGGAGCTCCATGTGCCGTCCACCTGTGATCCCTGCGAAGAGCGTTGGATGTTGGTAAGTGATTGTTGGATGGCAGGTGAGAGATAGAGAAATTCCTCCTAAAGAAATTATGTATCCTCGACCTGCAGATACTTAGTTTACAGTGAGAGATTGAACTGTTCAGCGACTGAACTGAACATCTGGTGTCAGATAGACGTTAATTTGGCTTGGCTGATCCATCATTTCGACGCACCTTTCAATCCATCTGTACCTCCTCCTATCACCTGCTGCAAATTAAGCAATTAACTAGTACACATTTAGCCGTAACCACACCTGTAATGACGCATCGACCACATCCGTTTGGGTTGCGAGGTAGTAGCAGCCTTTACCACCGCCACATCTGCAGTGGCGATGAAAAAGCGTCTCTGATTGCGATGCTAGTGTGCGCGAGTGCGATAGGATGCTGGAAAGGGATCCCACTATGGTAATGATAGAGAGTTCAGTGTGATCTTGTCGAGGAAAAGGCTCCAAGTCCCACATGCAAAGCTCTGGCACGGTATAGTAGTGATACTGGTGTGATCCATGTCAAACAAGAGCAGCATCTTTTCAGACTTTTGTTCCTGATGTATGCTAATCGGACATGGAGGCAGCGGTCGCCGACGGCAGAGGTTTGGGAGGATGCAACGCGGGAGACACGGCGGACGCGCGGTTGCCGGCGAGATCAGGAGGCGTTCGCCACCTCGCCGGCGGCAGAAGCAGGAGGAGAGGTTGAGCAAAGAAAACTTGCCGGAGTCCGTATCCAGCCCAAGGATCTCTGCTTTTTTTTAGGTGGGCAGGACGCCCTACTACGAGCGATTTGGCTCTGAGCCTGAACCTAGGCCCGTGACTGGCGAAATGGTGCGACTGTCTTGGGCTCGAGGGGCTGGAGGACACATCTCCATCTGAACCCACAAGTAGGCGCCTCTGCGACCTCGTGCGCCGCGAGACGATGGCCGCCGCCGAGTCGCCGGTCTCGTGGGCATGTCGTTGTTAGGACAGTCCCAGGTCACCGTCGTTGATGCACTCTATTGAAGTACTCCCTCCGGTGCACAAAAAATTGTTGTTCTACATAGAAGCCATGAGTGCACAAAAAATTATCGTTGAAGCAGAATCGAGGAGTTTGTCTCGTGAAAAAACGTAATAAACGCGTGGTATTGTGTGTGGCTAGGAATTGAACCTGCATGAGAGGCCTGGGAACTAGTGAAGTAGACCAGTCAAGCTATTAAAGAGACTATGATAGTACTTCCTTGGTATGCGAGAACATGTCCAAAACGACAATTTTTTGTGCATCGGAGGGAGTATATTAAAAGTATAAGTGGATTGTTCATCATTCTCTATCAGTTTAAGTTTTTGGAGTTAATCGGTCGGTGCATAGTAGCTTAACATGTCATCAGGGTAAGAGGTCTCGAGTTTGAATTCTGGCGGACATAATTTATTAAAATAAATTGCAGTCCACTCCTACTCTACGTTTGCGGCACAAGAGAGCCTGCATATGAGGGGGAGTGTTAAAATATAAGTGAATTACCCACCCTTCCCTATTAGATTAAACTTTTAGGGTCAATCGGTCGGTGCATACTAGGTTGACATGGTACCAAAGTCAGAGGTCTCGAGTTCGAATTCTGACAGGCGCAATTATTAAATAATTAAAAATAAAATTGCAGTCGATTTCTATTCTACGTTTGCGACCTAAAAAAGTCTACACTAAAGTGAAGTATTGAAGTATATTAAAAGTATAAGTGAATTTACCACTATTCTTTATGAGTTTACTTTTAACGTCAACTGATTGGTGCATAATAGTTTAACACAATTCGTGCAGACAGCCGCTGGCAGCTGCCGCGTGCACGCACCAGCGCAGAGCGGGCTGCCCCTGCCTGCAACCTGCATACGGCCGGTCGCCCGTGGCACGCACGGGTAGGAGGACACAGCACAGCTCGAGATCCGCGAGCCGTCGCATCTTTTACACCCCGTTTCCCGAAGCGAATTTACTGGTCTCGACCATGAACCGGCCCTTAATAATTCGACGCCGACATGATTCGTAGCAATCGACAATGATGAGCTTGTCTGCGTGCGTTGTCAACAGCCGGCGGACGCCGCGTGGTTTTCCATGGATCTGTCACATACGGGGATTCCAGCTAGTATTAGAGCCATACACACAGTTTTCAATTGGGACAAAACATTAATTAATATAAACACGATGGAAAGGAGAACACACAACATGAAATTCATCTGAATTTTACATGAAGTGGAATGATGTTTTTCGAAGGAGGTTCAAACTGATCGTCGTGGATATGTGTATAGGCAGGAGTACGTATGACTAGGACCGCCTGCTCACCGTACCATCATGCATACTATACACACCAGCAGGTCCACCATCCATCCGAGGAGATGAGGTTGAAAAATAAAATAAAAAAGAAAGTCAACCGATGAATATCGCATCATATATAAGCTATACGCTCCAACAAGAAGACTGTGCACGAGCTTCCATTATTGTAGCGCTGGTGCATTGCATCCGCTCGAGTCCTCGCAACTTGGCGGCACCGGCGGTTCAATTCGACAGCAAGATAGACTGCAAGCTTGTTCGTATATAAGCATCAGGATCCGCGAGTTGACGAAGCTTGACACGGTTCCATGCGAGCATCAACAGGGTAATCTGTTTCCCCCCTCCTGTGCAGCTGGTTCAGCTCATCGACCAGGCCGGCCGCCATGTACCGCGGTCGCGGAGCGCTCCTCCCCTGGCTGCTCGTGGTCTTCCTCCTCCTCACCTGCTCTTTCTTCGCCGCTCCAGCCCGCTCCTCGTCGCGCCCTCGCGGTACGCACACACCTGATTGCTCGCGTAGTTTTTATCGTCTTTGTCCGAGACCTCTGATGATGAGCGTATTGGCACGTGCTGGGACGATGCAGCCGGCGACGGATACGGCGGTGCGAGGAATTGGGTGACGGCCGTCGGCGGCGGCGGCGCTGGGGCGGCGGCTGGCCGGGTCGTCGCCCCCCGCGGCGACGAGAGGCCCGTTTGGAACAGGAGGTCCTTGGGGACGAGGACGACGACGACGCCGTGGCCGTCGCCGCCGCAGCCGAACAAGATGAGGTCCTCGGCGATGCCCGGACCGCCGCCGCCGATCGTGTGACTGATAGAGAGAGTACTAGCTAATCAAAGACACGGCCGTGTTCCTCCGGCTGTGTGTTTGATGTCGTTGTTTACCCTCTTATCAAGCATACGAACACGGTCACTGCTTGCTACAGTACTATCATCGCCAACATCTCTGTAGTTTTCATACCAGTTGTTGGTTTGTAACTGGGCTTGGGCAGGCTCTGAAGCACGACGCAGGATAACTGTGACACCAGTGGAGATGCTTTTGTAGTACGACGCCTCACAAACATGATCTTGTATTGTCCAAACCACCACCGCGAACGAATCTAACGTCATTGGCCATCCTCTATCGAGGAATTAACCCCGCACGAGCTAATAGCTGCAACAGCAACGCACATCGCGGCGGCCGCACCCGCACCAGCAGCAACCGGCAAGTGTACTATACTATTGGCTATTGTCACCACCCGCCAGCTCCTGGTTGGCTTCGGCGGTTCGACGCCCGCCTCGCGTGCGTCGATCGGATCGGCGGCATGGTGTACAGATTACATGGCCAGCACACAGGTCTGACGAGGCTTGACACGCTACCGGGCTCCGGAACCCAATCTTTCTCCTTCACCGCAGGGGCCGGGCGGGCTTGGTTGGCGCGTTCTCCTCCCGGTTAGCGGTGAGCATTCGGGATTACCTGAAATTACACGTTGGAAAATTCAAATTTTTAAAAAATTCGGGTTTTTAAAATCACTACTCAAAATTGTACCTAAATTTTTGGATATCCAAAAATTCGGGTTCGGGTTACCCATATTACCTGAATAGTGTTCGAACAAACAAAAATAGCTAAAAAATACAGCAAACAAAATAAAAATTAAATTGACATTCTAGCAGCAAAATAAATGGAAGTTTATAAGTATAAGGACATGTAACATCCAACACATAGAAAGTAGAGAAATTTTAAAATTTTCAAACAAACTAGAACATAGTTATTTAAATTCAAATTTTAAAAGAGGAATGAAACAAAAAGAACAAGTGAAAAACAAAAGAAAAGAAAACAGAAACAAATTGGGCCGAAAGCCCACTCCCCCCACCCGCAACTTTACTTTTTCTCCCCAGCCAGCCCACCGCGCTGTCATTTTCTCTCCCTCACTGGCCGGTGGACCCCACTTGTCAGCGCCCTTTTTCTTTCTTCCCGCCCCTTTTTTCTTTCTCTCGCGGTCCCCTCTCTCCCTCTCGGCTTTTCCTCGCCGGTCGCCGACCGCTGCAAACCGAAAGCCGGCCCTCCCTAACCGAAAGTGAAGTTTGTCCCCCCGAATCTCTCCTCCATGCTTCGCGCTAGCCGTCGCCTATAAGAACCCCCAGAAACCCTACGACCCCCCTTTGCTCCCCCCTCCCACTGTGAACGGAGCCGAGCTCCCGGTCGTCTACCCCCTTGGTGAGCGCCTTCACCCGCCGCCCCCCTCCGTTCTCCTTCGGTTTCACGAGCTAACCGTCAAGCACCCCCGCAGGGACGACGACAACGCCTCCTCGCCCCCCTCGACGCGGTCCAACGCAGAGATACCCGAGCTCGCCTCTCCGGTGAGAAAACCTTCACCTTTCGCCTTTTTTTGACGGACCCGCAACTCTTTGCCTTGAGCTAAACCCACCGTTGTGATCATCTTGCACTAGGAAACCTCGCCGAGGGGAAAACAAGAGGAAACACCACCCCAACGTAGGCCGAGGCCTCTCACCGGTTCTCCATGTCGCCAGCGCCCTCCACGCTACCCCGAGCCCCAGCTAGCCCCTAGGTGAGATCCCCGACCCCCTCTCCTTCGTTCCCGTCATATAGCTGAGCGTAGGGGGCGACGTGGGCATAGATTTGTGACCCCGGCGAGCTCTAGGGCCATTTTCATGGCGCGCCGCCGCTCTGGCTCGCTGCCGGCGGCCAAGTTCGGTCGGGAGAGAGCCCCTGCCGCCCGATCGGGAACCGACGGCCCCGGTTAGGACGTAGCGTACCGGTTCGGGATTTTAAATGCCGACCGTTGGCGCTCGATCCAACGGTCCCGGTTAAACTACTCTTTTCCCACTGCTATTTTTGCACAGGGGCCCCTGAATCTTTCGGATTAGCGCAGACAGATCCCCAGTTTTGCGGAAGGGACCCCAAGCTAGTCAGAAATTAGTGTTTCAATGGAAACTTGACCCCTAGGCCCCTGTGACTCCCTGTTTTTGCGCAAACCACCTCATAAACTATTTGTTTTAGCACTTTTACCCCTGGAGCTCACTGTTTTCATGTTTTAACATCTGGAACCCCCTGTTATAGTAATTTAGTCCCTGGATAATTTCTGAAAAGCCCCTGGCTGCTCTGTTTAGGCGTTTAGGCCCCCAAATGGTTCTGTTTTCACATTTTAGCCCTAAGATATTCTGGAAACTCACAAAACACCACCTAGACCTGCTGTAATTGAACAAAACCCCTTAGGAAAAATCTGACTTTACATTTTAACCCCCTGCCCTGCTGCCATAAAGCAAATAAGCCCCTGTGTGTGCTGTATTGATATTTTGGACCCTGTTTTAGGCTGTAGTTTCAATATAAAAATCCTGTATAGCTGCTGGAATAAAAATAACACCCCCACAGTTTTGAAATTTTAACTTCAACCCATGAATAGTTTCTGAATTGACAGAGACACCCTCATACTTGCTAAAAATCACATCTAGGACCTAAGTAATAATTCCTAGTTTTTGCAAAACACACTCACATGAATATATACGGGAAGTAAGGTTTTCTTGTATGCTTTGATGAGTATTATGTTAGAGTGTTGTATAGCTCGTGCTTACCTGCTCCTCGTCATTTTCATTTCCCCCTTTTATGTCATGGATCGAATCAGCCCCCGAGCCGACGTTCGACCTGCAAGCCCAAGGCTTCGACGACCCCGAGCCGCAACACTTCTCGAGAGACAAGTGCCCTTAACCACATTGCTCCTTTTTAGGATTTTTAGCTAGAAATGCATGCATAATCTTAATTTTGACTCCCATGGTAGGTTGTTTACTAGAAATTCCTTGTCAATCCTTGTAGCCGGGTTTGGATAGCTAGGGTTTACTTTTATGTCGTTTATATTCTGCTTAGCCCTGCTTAGATGTTGGGGTGGAGAGTATTTACATTTAATTCTATTAATCATGATGTTTGTGATGTTGTGGTGATATATGGTGTATGAGGAGGGTAGTATAGGAATCTAGCAGACTGGTTGGTACACGGTGGATGCCGAGTGCACGAGTCTCGGGTTTGCAGATAGTAGCATGCGTAGATTCTAAGGAACGGTTCGTGAGACCCGCCAACTAGCTTATACAGTTCCGCCACAAGAACTGGTATGGGACAGTGTGGCTAATAAGTTGTTCCTATCCTTATGTGTGTACACCATAGAGATGTGTGAGTGGCGCAAGAGGGGGATTCTGTGGCAGAGGTTTCAGAGTGTCGCAGCGGTGAATTTTTAGCGAGTGTGCACGGGTTGGGTAGTGCAATGTAAAGGCCTTGTCGTGTACTCCTGACCACACACCATAGGGAGTGTGAGATGGCAGGAAGGAGTTTCCTTAGTCGCCGACGGGTGATGAAAACACAACTTATGGGTAAACGGTACAAACTCTGTAGAGTCAAAACTGTCTAGATAGCCGTAGCTCACGGTCAAGAGCGGGCTGGTAACTCTCTCATGATTAGCATTGTTTGGATTTGGGATGGTGGTTTGGGATGAGGTTATAGTTGGTAGTGGAGATACTTGTAGACTTGGTTGGGTTGGTCGAGAATTCACCTAGTAAGTAGGATGCTTAATAAGACTAAGGAATAGGTCACGTAGTGCATGAGCCATGTTTAGCTTTTCTTGATTCTTGCCTCATCATGCATAAACTTTCCCACACTTGCTGAGTACTCTATGTACTTAGGCATTTGCCTCTCTTCTCTCTTATTCATGCTACTCAGGACCCGTGGAGGCTGCCGAGGATGACGTGGACGACGGCTTCGACACCGACACACAGTACTAGGCTGGCGTACCGCCGGACGGCACCCTGTGGAGCCTTACTTTAGTTTCCGCTGTCATGATACTCTTCTTTTGTGCCCATGAGGCATTTATGTACTGGATGATGTATTCACCGCACTTGGCTTAATTTCTAATTATACATTTGCTCTATTATATCTCGTGTGTGATGTAATTCAATCCTGGCACACACTAGAGTGCGCTTGGTGTCTAATGCAGGTACCTCACATGATAGAGAGAGATAAAGAGGAGGAAAGGAAATATAAAAAAGGAAAATAGAGACCAGAAAAAGAGAAATAAAAGTGGGACAAACGAAAGAAAATAGAAGGAAAAAAAGAGAGGGAAAGGAAAGAGAAAAAGGGAATAGAGTAAAAAGGAAAGGAAACAAAAGGGAAAAATGATAGAAAAACGAAAAAAGGACAACAATTATTTGAGTATATTTTTAAAATACTATATGTAATATTATTGATATTAAAGTAGTATATGATACAATATAAAATAATAGGTAGTTGTATGATGTAATATAAAATTGGTGGTGATTGATATAGAGTGAGGGTTTAGAGTATGACGAGTGCGGCGTTGCGTCGAGGCGGGGCGACGGAGGAGAGCGGGCGGCGTCGGGGCTGAGGAGGGGAGGCAAGGTGACTTTAGAGGTGGGCTGGTCTAGGCCTCAGAGTCGATCCGATTGATGCGGACCGTCAGATCTCCTCAGAGTCAATCCGACGGTCCTCCTTTCAGGTGGAATATATAAAAACTCATCTCACTCTTCTACCCTAACCTTAACTTTCTTCTCCTCATTCCTCTCCTTCGGCCCCTTCCCCTCTCCACCGGCGGCGGCGGCAGCAACGTCGTGAGGGGGCGGGCAGCGGCAGCGGCGACTTGGTGGCGGTGGCGGTGAAGAGACGAGTAGATCGACCATAGCGTCCAGACGGAAGCGCCTGTACGCCTAGGCGGTGACTAGGCGTCACTTAGGCTGACGCTTTATAAACGCTGAATACCAGAGACACCGGTCCTCTTTGTCAGATCAGTGCTGTTTGTTTGCAAAATAAGGTCAAAACCTTGTCCTTCTCGTATGCCAGTAAACTAAACCAATCAACTAGTTCGTCTGTACTGCTTGTTTTTAAGGGATTTTTAGGGAGTTTGTACTGCTTATTGGAGGGCACACTTCTTTTTCTTTACAGACACGCACACAAGTTTCAGGAGGCAGCTGTGTGTTCAACCTGGGACGAAGCAGAGTACTTAAAATATTCTTAACTCCATTTGGTGCTTTCAAGTATAGCATTAGCACCTAATACAGGGCCAAAGGCCTAAACATGACCCGTACTTTGGGAAGACATACTTCTGCAAAGCTTGGCACAGGTAACATAAACTATGGCCACGTCTGGCATCGGAACTTCAGGTAACCCCTCTACTGCAGACATGAGTACACCAATCACTGGAGGGACCTGTGTCGTATTCTTGAGCAAAGCTGTATATATACATATCTGGGTCAGAGTGATTCAAGTCCAAGCAGAAAAACAACAGCTCCAAATCCTCGCTACTATTGTCTCGGAAGTCTTTCAGGATCCTTACACAGAGAGCAGATGAAGAACTTGACGTTGGTTGTTGCTGCCGTTGTTCTGCTCCTGATGATGGCCAGGGTACAGGGTATTCGGCTGGATGCAGAGACCCATGACACATTCATCAGCAAGCAGATGGCTAATGTAAGAAACCGTGACTTGCGTGCCCATTTTTTTTACATTGTGAATCGATTCTTTTTGCAGGCGCTAACTGATGTGCACCATTATTTTTGGTCGCAGAAATCTGGGGAGATGGCGGGGAAGAAGAACACGGACAATGGACCATTTGGTGAAAAAATGGAGGATAGCATTTCTGAAGAGAAAGATAGAGTTGGTCCTGAGATCCATGTCGATTACTATGGTCCAGCGGGTCATAAACCTAGACACCACTGATCAAAAAACAATTCTTCATCTGTCTCATTCTTATTCCCTCCATTTTTTTCTTCGTATAGAAGAACCCTGCTCAATTTTTTGAGGCGTCACTAGATGAAGAAGCCCTACTAGAGCAGGCGTAGATAGTAAGGCTCAAGGTGTCATTCATTTATTTGATTTTCTCCTTGTGTTCTCCCCTTTCCTCTGATGTACACTAACTTTTTGACAAAATTTTAATCAAGGAACTGAAAAATACTTACTTGGCAACATGTTTTTCTTATAAAATGTGAAGATAGTTTCGCAGCAAACGGGCGACGCGCGCGCCCCCTCGTCCTTGACCTGCGTCACAGCCCCGCACCTGGAGCATCTCTTCAGCCACCATGGCCGTCCAGGGAACGGCACCCGGATGAAGGGATCCGCCTCGGTATTTCGTCGAACAGTACCAGCCTGAGACGCGGCCTCACGTCGGCGTCCCGTACGTGTCCCCCCGGGACTCAGAGCTGGCCGGCGACTGTAACACCTGTTTTACATCAAGGTGTAGAGAAGAATTTAAAATTTTGAAACATGTTTGAACTCATTTGAATTCATATTGAAATTGGAAACTATAGAATCAAAATAGAAAATGGAAACCAAAAATAAACAGCTAACTTGGGCCGAAACCCATTTTCTTCCCCAGGAGCCCAAGCGCACCCGCAACATATGATTCTTTCCCACTCTCACTGACCTGCGGGACCCACATGCCATTCTCTCATTTTTCCTTCTTCTTCCTCCTTCCCCCCCCCCCCCCACCGGCAGCTCCCTCTCATTTTCCCCGGTCAAAAGCGCGCAACCTAAAAACCCTAGCCATGCCTCCGCCGTGCTCATTCATGCGCGCCGCCTCCCTCACCACCGCCGTCGCCGCTCCACCGCCTCGCCTCGCTCCATCGCCCGCGTGAGCCCGGCCAGCGCAAACAACCCCGACGCCGCGTCGCTGTCTACCGCCGGCGAGCCACCTCCCCCGGCGCGCCTCCACGCCCTCCTCTCCTTTCATCGCTCGCCGCCCCCTGCCTCCTGTGGCCGAGGAGCTCTCCTCCCGCCCCGCCCCCGGCCGGCGCGCCGCCCTGCCCGCTTTTACGCCAATGGGGCCGCTGCCACTCGAGCCCTCGCCACCCCTGCTTCTCCGGGCTCGCGCCCACCGGCGCACTCTTTGCGGCCCCGGGGCGACGCCTCATCGTGTTTCATGCCTTCTCTTTCGCATGTGGTTGCAGGATTCCCTCCCTTCTCGAGCGTCATGGACATCAACCAGATCCGTGAGATCCTGCCGCACCGGTAAGTGCCTGTTCTTGGGTTCTCCAATATGCCTTTTGCCGCTCGTGATATTGCTTGTCGTTGCGACCACAGAATTCTGATGCTATAACTCTGATGCTAGGAGTGTACACCTTTTCAACTGCAGTGACTTGTGAAATAGTAACCGGGATGTCAAGGCAGGTCAGTATCGTCGGATCCGACCGTTTCATTGGTTTAGTCACTTGGATTCGGTGATTTCAGGCTTGTTAGGTCACGTGGTGACCTTGTCTGCGCCATGAACAACGACGGCGACAACGGCCTGGCCTGCCCCACCAAGATCTCCGTCGCGCCGTCGGCCTCCACCATCTCGCCGCTGCCCCACCGGTTCGTCGTCAAGGACCTCGTCGTGGATATGACCAACTTCTACAGCCACAAGAGCATCGAGCCATGGCTCAAGCGCAAGAACGACCATCGTCGAGCGCTACGTTGCCGCTCTACGCGGGACTCCAGCAAGCCAACCAGGGAGTTTTCCGACGCGGATCACCGCTCTCGCACCCACTCCGGTGAGTCTCGGTGAGAACCCTCTGCTCCTTGTTGTTTTTCGACGCGACCATGTGTTGAAACATCTATCTAACCCACCGACGTTTTTCCCTTGCTCTAGCACGCGTCACCGACCCGAAGGACGCGAGGAAGCGCCACTCCTACACCGATCCCGGCGAAGACCGAAGCGATCCACCGCCTCTCCACGTCGCGATCACCATACAGCCCTCCACGGACCGCACAAAGCCCCTAGGTGAGTGTCCGACACGATCCTCCTTCGATTCCCGCTAGTTAGCATCGAGTAGGGTGGGCTAGGAGACGAAAACCCATGAACGCCGGTGAGTTTCGGCCGTTTCCATGGCACACTACCACGGAACACCGGTCGTCGGGTGGCTGAGTTCAGCCGAGCGAGCCCCAGCCGTCCGATTCAGCGCCGACGTCCATGATTAAAACACACGTAACGTTTTGGCCTTTTAAATCGGGACCGTTCCCTTCGGATCCGACAGCCCATTTTAAACCCAACTGATCCCGCGGTAAGAATAGCACATAGCCCCTGGAACTTCTGGATAAGCGCAAAAACACCCCTAGATTTTATAAAATCACCCCTCCTCTCCGGTAATTAGGGAGTTCATTACAAATCTAGTTGAAAGC
Source organism: Neostapfia colusana (assembly GCA_030760725.1). Lineage (NCBI taxonomy): Eukaryota > Viridiplantae > Streptophyta > Magnoliopsida > Poales > Poaceae > Neostapfia > Neostapfia colusana. Next base: position 2,003,984 of record JASWHV010000001.1, on the reverse strand, counting down.
TCCTGGAGCTTCCTATTTTGGCGATTTAAACCCTAGAACCATATGTAAAAAGTATTTTTAGACCCCTGCACCTTCTATAAATGCAAATAGACCCCTGTGATGATCTATTTTAATATCTTAAACCCTGAATGAAACTGGAAAAATCACAAACACACCCCTACATTACTATTTTTACATGTAGAACCCTGTGCTTAGGATAAAATGCCATTTTGATCCTTGGATATTAGCAGAATACCTCCCTGGACAGTGCTGCAGATTACCAAAATGCCCCTAATACCAGCTGAAATTTGCAATGTAGTCCCTGTTTAATACTAAATTCACAAGTTAGCCCCTGTTAACACCGAAATTAATAATTTAACCTCTAATCCATGTTGAAAACGTGCAAATAAAACCCTAGGTAGTACCATATTGACCTAAACTACCCTATCACATACTATTTTTGCATTTCAGCCCCTGTGTAATTCTGAAAATTCCATTCCAACATCTATTTAGTTGCTATTTGACAATGACAACCCTGTGCTTAGTGCTAAAATTATATTTTTATAAATATTTAGTGCTGAAATGATTAAGACACCCCGACCACATATTGAAAATAATACTTAGGACCCTAAAATGGCAGTTTTACCCAAACACTCACACAAATAAAACTTAGTACTAAAAGTGCATAGTAAAAACTATTTATACATATTAAAAATAACCTAGACACAAGGAATGTGCACTAGAGGATGAAGAAATGTGGATTTACTTAGTAATACTAGGCTTGAGTGTTAGAGAGCTTTTACTTATTTGTTTTTCTTGTTATTTTCATTTCATCCGTGATGGCATGGATCAAATTAGTCCCCGAGCCTACGTTTGACCTGCAAGCCCAAGACTTCGAAGATCAAGAGTTCGACCACTAGACTGAGCAACGTTATAAGAAAAAGGCAAGTGTCCTTGACCACTTTGCTCCTATTTAGGAATTCTAGATAGAATTGCATGCATGTCTTAATTTGAATCCCATGCTAGGTTGTTTATTAAATTTTCCATATTATTCCTTGTAGCCTAGGTTTGGTATTAGATAGGATTTTACTTTTTGTCATTTTCACATGCTTAGCCCTGCTTAGACGATGGGATTGGGAGTAATTTACATTATTGTTACTATCATGATCATTATGGCGGTTAGGAGCTCGTATGGAGTTTTATTCAAAAATCGATGAAGATAGAGGCAGTTTGTGGCGTGGCAAACGGTGTTGACCGCTTCCGCCCAAAACTGATCCGAAGTGTTGTACTCATCAAACATGGTTCTTGCCATCTCTATGAGTGTGCGGTTCTTCCTTTAGGCCACCCCATTTTGTTCGGGAGAGTAGGGGCCGAAAACTCATGCTTGATGCCCTCTTCATCCAAGTATTCTTCTACTTGAGTGTTCTTAAATTTGGAGCCGTTGTCACTCCTTATCTTCTTAATTCTTAAGGAAAAATCGTTTTGAGCTCTCCTCAAAAACTTCTTGAGGACACTTTGAGTTTCTCCCTTATCATGCAAGAAAAACACCTAAGTGAAACGAGAATAGTCATCAACGATTAATAAACCATATTTGTTACCCCCAATGCTTATGTAGGTGACAGGACCAAAGAGGTCCATGTGAATCATCTCCAATGGTCTTGTTATCGTCATCACATTCTTGGCGGGATGAGCTGCTCCAATTTTTTTTCCTGATTGACACGCGCTACATGGCCTATCTTTCTCAAAAGCAACATCTTTTAGTCCACGGATGTGATCCCCCTTTAGAAGTTTTTGTAAGTTCCTCATGCTAACATGGGCTAGTCTCCTATGCCACAACCATCCCATGTTGGTTTTTGCTATTAAGCATGTGTCAAGTTGAGCTTTATTCGTGGAGAAGTCCACTAAGTAAAGCTTTTCCTTTAACATACCCTTAAAGGCAATCAAGTTGTCACTTCTTCTAGAGACGGTCACACCCTCGTTAGTAAACAAGCAATTATAACCTTTCTCACATAATTGAGATATGGACAATAGGTTATAATCTAGTGATTCAACATGTAGAACTTGAGAAAAAAGAGTGTTGAGAAGAGATTGTAATTTTACCAATACCGAGCAACCTTCCTTGGCTATTGTCGCCGAAGTAGATGCCTTCACTTGGATCATCATTTTCTTCATACTCAATGAACATCTTTCTCTCTCCGGTCATATGATTAGTGCACCCACTATCTAGCACCCATTTAGTGCCACTGAGGAGTAGGCCTGCAATACAATTTAAGCTTTGGTCTTAGGTACCCAAACTCGGTTGGGTCCTTTGAGGTTAGTCACAAGGCATTTGGGCACCCACACACAAGTTTTTGGACTCTTGTGGAGTGGCCCAACATATTTAGCATATACTCTACCATACTTGCTCTTCATAAGAACATAAGATGCATCAAAACTATGAAATACGGTAGAATTTATATTTTTGGAAATTTCATGTGGATAGATGCAAGGTTGTTATTCTTGACTTGAGTTGAGTTTTCTTTTACAAAAGCTACACACTTGTTATTATTTTTAAGGATTCTAGCGTTTTGCTTTCCTCCCCTAGTATAACCAAGTCCATCTTTGATAAGAGGAGATCTTGTGATTAAGTATGCACTACGTGCATATTTGATCTTCTCCTTATCAAAGATCCCACTTTTGTGCGTATTCTTGCTTTGTGTCTCTTTGAGCTCATTTTTCAAGTTTAAAACAAGATTAGCACATTTACATGTTTTAGTGTTGGATTCCATATTTGTTGAGAGGGAGTTCTTGGAGGATGAAGTAGTTGAGACACTTGACATAAGTGAGTTAAGTTGTGCTTCAAGATTCTTGTGAGTCTTGGTTAAACTCACAAGTTCATCTTGAAGTACTACATTCTTACTCTTAAGTTCAACACAAGTTTCCTTGCTCATGGCAAGTTCGCTTTCGAGGGCTCTACTCTTCTCTCTCTCAAGTTCAAGGAGCTTCTCAATCTCAAGATTTCTTTCCTTTTTAAGGATAAGCAATTCTTTTTGTTGATTGAGAAGCTCTTCTTGTTCAAATATTTCATCCGATAGCATTTTCATTTTAGCTATAGCATTTTTGTTTAAGCCCTTAAACATGAATTCATTTTCACTACTACTATCAAAGTCACTATCATCTACAATATGTAACTTGGAAGGTTTATACATTACCTTACGCTTTCCTTCCTTTGCCATGAGGCATGTGTGGCTTGGGCTCTTCCAATCACGCTTGTTTGGAAAGAGTGATTTCTTTATGGTTGGCCTCTTGATGGCGACGGTTGCCACCTTTTCTTCATCTTCAGAAGAGGATTCTTCGTTTGAGTCCCACTCTTCTCCAATGTGAGCTTGTCCATAAGCCTTCTTCTTTTTGAAGATCTCTTGTCTTGAGGCTTCCCATCCTTCTTCTTCCTCTTGTCATCTTCCTTGCTATGGGGGCAATTCACAATGAAATGCCCATATTCGCCACAGTTGTAGCAAGTCTTCTTTGTTCTTTACTTGCCCTTGTCTTTGCTTTTGTTCTCATAGTGATGGATTCTCCTTCTCGTCATCAACCTTTTGAATCTTTTGATGAAGAAGGCCATTTCTTCATCATCCATGTCCATGCTCTCATCATCACTTTCTTTATCTTCACTTTTGAGTTGTATTTCTTTTCCCTTGGACTTGGATGTGGCCTTGAGAGAAATGCCTTTATTCTTGGATGAGGTGATCTTGGCAAGGTCGTTGACGTGTTGGGCTTCCTTCTCCATCATATCGTGGTTAATGATCTTCCCTAGCACTTCATCCGGAGTCATCATGTGAAAGTTTGGACTTTCCTGGATTAAAGTGCATAGGGTCACATTCCGAGGCATAAAGTCTCTTATCATTCTCTTGACCACCTCATGATCATTCCATTTCTTGCATACGCACGCCCGACTCTTGTTGATGAGAGTTTTGAGCCGGTTGTACATTTCTTGAGGTGTTTCGCCTTATTCCATGGCGAACCTTCCAAGCTCTCCTTCTATCATCTCGATCTTGGCTTCCCTCACGGATCGATTTCCTTCATGTGCGATCTTGAGGGTATCCCAAATATCTTTAGAAACCTCTAACCCATCCACCTTGTTGAATTCTTCATGGCTCAAATGAGTTGAGCACGGCCGCCGCTTGTGCATTGCAGTGGATTTGTTGTTCTTGCTCTTGGATGAGTTCATCCTCGTCTTCGGGGATATCTATACCTGTACAAACAACATGCCAAAGACTTGGGTTTCAGGAAATTAGATGCAACACAACATTATATAGTTAGTTCCATCAAAGTGAGGTGGTTTGCCTAGGGGAATTGACAAATAACTAGAGTGAGAATTTAGACGTTCATAATTAAAAGGATATCGCGAGTAGTCTTGTTGACTACTCTTGAGCTTCTTCTCCAATTTCTCCTTCTTTTTCTTCTTATCTTCCTCCTTCTTCTTGAGGAGAGCCATGAGACGAAGAACTTCTTCATCTTCTTCCGAGCTTGAGATGTCTTGTGGAGGAGTAACCGCTGGAGGTGGGTTAGAACCTTGCTCTTCAAAGTTGCTCGGACTTGCTCCTTTTCCCTTCATAAGATCAATTTGGCTGCCGGTCTTGTCCCCCATCTCCTCTCCAAGCGGTTAAGCTTTTGTGGAGAGTTAGCCTCTGATACCAATTGAAAGTTGCCTAGAGGGGGGTGAATAGGCTAATAAAACTTGAAACTACTGAAAACAGCGGATTAAACTTGATGGGGGCCGGACTAGTCCGGTCTGGGGGCGGACTAGTCCGGTCTAGGTATAGAAATTGCATTTTTAGGATTTCTTTTCAAGTTTAAGCGCAAGGTATGTAAGTAGTCTAACAGTCTAACTAATTAGTTTGTGAATGACAGAATGATTAGATTTCAAGACTCACAACAATAAAGCAATTCACAAGTTTTGAGCGAGACGGAACCTAACAAGTAACTTTAGTGATTGAGCGAGAACGTAAAAAAAATAAGAGATGCAATTTATCCCGAGGTTTGATTCCACACAGGAATCTACGTCCAAGTTGAGGACTACACAAAGGATCGGGTCTTTTCCAACCCTTCCCTCACCGAGTGAGCACCAAGATCAAGCCCGGGCTCACTATCAATCAAATGTGAATACAATACTCTTAGGGGCTACTCATAACTTGAGGCTACCTACAACAACCTAGCAGTTCTAGGAATTAAAATACAACAGCCAAGAACTCAACTTAACAACTAGAGTCCAAGAGATTTAAACCAAGAGCTCAAACGTCGATCACCACGTCTCTCCTCTCACAAATTCCCAAACCCCATAAGATCCATTCTTAGGGGTCAAGAAGGTGAGGAAAGAGGCTTAGAAGAGCTCGAGGAATGATTTTTTGACGCTAGGGTTTCAGTTCTCTGCATTCTCAGCCGGGGGTCCCCTTTTATAGAGATCCCGACATCTAGCCGTTATACCTACTAAAGTCCGGACTAGTCCGGTCACAACCCTGGACTAGTCCGTTCTTGGGGGACCACTCATGTTACAAAGGCTATCAACTAAAGTTCTATGACCGTTGAATTCAAAAGATCATAAAATCCCGGACTAGTCCGTTGAAGAGCGAACTAGTCTGATCTCACTCAGGAACCTTTGTTCCGGATGAGAACGGACTAGTCTGGCAGGGGGTGGACTAGTCCGGCCTCAAAGGCGGACTAGTACGGTCTTACCAGACTTAGTCTCAATAACTCTCTAATCTCCGATTTGCGGACTAGTCTAGCCAAATTCGGCCTAGTCCAATCTCACACAGGAACCTTTATTCCGTCCTAAACCGGATTAGTCTAAAGGAACGGACTAGTCCAGCCTATGGAGCGAACTAGTCCGAGGTCACTCAGAGACTCCTTCTCCGGACCTAAATGGCTTAGTCCGCTTAGCGGACTAGTCCGTCCTCATGGGCGGACTAGTCTGGCCTTCTGGGACTTAGTCTTTGAAAGCATCTAGGCCCCCGTGAGATATGGTTTCGGTGATTAATGACAACCGTTCGTTATTACTAATGAGTTTGTGGATGCGAGGTTTCACATATATCACACAACCGTTAATGAACTATCTATTCACACCATCTACTACTCATTGGATACAAATGGAGACCCCTCAACGATCTATTCTAAGGGGTCATTCGATATGAAGAACTCATACAAACAAATCTATTCTATCAAAATTGGCAACACAAGAATCTTACACTTTACCGTAATATCATTTCAAACAAGTGTCAAAGAGGTCACTCAAGAAGATTCCAAAAGATCAACTCAAAACAACTCGAAGCAAACAAGTTGCATTCACCGGATCATCCGATGTCTTGCAAAATGACTACATCGGTCGAGTTTGAGTTGGCAGAAGAAGAAGACCTCAGAGCCCAGTACACACCGGATCATCCGATGTGAAGGAAGTGGCACATCGGTTGATTTCAACAGAAGGATAATTTCTGAGTAATTCTGAAGATCAACTCACCAAATCATCCGATGATAAAGTAAGTGAACATCGGTCAATTTCAGCCGAAACATTATTTCTGAACCAATTCTGAAGATCAACTCACCGGATCATCCGATGATGAGTTAAAGTAACATCGGTCGATTAAAAGATCCAACGGTTATATCCAACGGTCACATCTGACACATGACATCAGCTAATTTGGAATTCGACTGATGATCATATAAAGGGGTGCATCGGAGGATCCGATGTTAACTGACAAAAGTCTGCCCATTTTTCCAACGGCTATCTCGTGTGGGCTGGCTATAAATACCCCTCCAACCGGCCATTTCGACAAGTCTTGATCACCAGAGCCTCACTACACATTCTCAAGCATTCAAGACCAAGAGCTACCACTTCCACACTTCAAAACCTCGTGTACTCCAACTATAGGTTATATCTAGCTAGAGAGAAGCGTGTGTGCGTCCATTCTTGGTGATTGGAATCTCTAGGCTAGTGAGAGAGAGTGTCTTGGTGACTTCTCTCACCTTGTAAACGTTGGAGGAAGAAGAGATCACTCCGGAGCTTACCAAGGTGTTTGTGGAAGCCCGGAGGATCACCGTTGTACAAGGCTTGAGCTCCACCTTGCCGGAGAAGGCGAACGGAGAAAGATAGTGGATTCCCTCGTCTTGGTGACTTGGGAGTGGCTATACCCTTTGGTGGGTGCCACAACGTGGACGTAGGAAGATTTTTGTGATCTTACCGAACCACGGGAAAAATCGCCGTGTCTTCGAGTCTCCGCGGGAGTTTGCATTTCTCTCCTCACCCCTTACTATTACGCTTTTACTATTCCGCACTTAACTCTCTTGCTTGCGTAGTTAGTTTGCATAGGGAATTGGGCTTCAACCATTAAAGTTTTAAATTGCTCTAAAATTTGAAAAAGCCCAATTCACCCCCCCTCTTGGGCGTTTCGATCCTTACAATTGGTATCAGAGCTTGGTTGCTTATTGGATCATTCTAGCTTCACCGCTAGAGAGCAAAAATGGCCAAGAATGGGGGTTCGGTTCCTACCTTCGAGGGCAAGAATTTTGCTTATTGGAAAGCACGCATGCGCGCTTACCTTGAGGCAATTGCTCCCGAAGTGTGGGAAGCGACCCATGCGGGGTTTGGAAATCTTGACTATGTTGGAGACCAATTAAAATGGGATGCTAAGGCTAGAAATGCCATATATGAATGCATTAGTCAAGATGTTTTTGCTAGGATTGCTAGCAAGGAAAAAGCATGTGAAATTTGGGCATGCCTAGTTGAAATACATGAGGGCTCATCTCGTGTCAAAGAACTCAAATATCACATGCTTAAATCAAAATATGATGAATTTAAGATGTTTCCTCATGAAAACGTTAATCAAATGTTTTCTCGTTTAAATGTGCTCATTGAGGAAATTAACGCACTTGATATTGCTTCTCTTGGCAAGGGACTTATAAATCGCAAGATCCTCATGCTTCTACCCAAGCCCAAGTACAACATTATCAACTCAATGCTCCAAAAAGAGTCACTAGACAACATTGAAGTTTCGGAGCTCATTGGAGAAATCCATGCTCATGAGATGAGTGTACTTGGAATGATGGAGGAGTCATCATCAAAAACCATTGCTCTCAAGGCTTCAACCAAGAAGACAACTCCCAAGAAGAAGAAAGTGGTTGAGCCTAGCTCAAGTGAAGAAGAGCAAGAAACAAGCGAAGATGATGATGATGAGCTTGCTTTGATGATGAGAAAATTCTCACGCCTCAACTCCAAGATTGCAAAGAAGGGATACTCTTTTGATCCCAAAAAGAAAGCCTTCTTGCCAAGAAAAGATGAAAACAAGACGTGCTACAATTGTGGTAATCTAGGCCACATATCATATGACTGTCCAAGACCGGACAAAAGAAGGGAAATTGGCAAGCATCACAAGCTAGAAGAAAGTGATGATGAAGTGGAGGTCAAGCCCAAGCGCTCCTTTGGAAAGAAGAAATTTGACAAAGGCAAGAAAACCAAGCTCTTTCCAAATAAAAGAAGAGGGCCTCAAAAGGTCTTCATGTGTGAAGCAAATGAGTGGATCACGGATGAAGAGTCAAGCGACGAAGATAGTGAGGATGAAGAAAACTTGGCGGGCCTCGCCATCGTCAACAAGGATGACTCACCTCTTCGTCCACCTCCTATGTGCCTAATGGCGAAAGGTAACTCAAAGATATGTGAAGACTCTAGCGATGATGAGGAGGAGCTTTCACCCGATGAATTAGCATCTATGATTAATGAATATCATGCCATGATAAAAAGGGAAAAGGCTAAGGTTAAGGCTCTTGAGCTAGCTCGTGCTAAGCTTGAAAGTGCTAACCTCGATTTGCATGACAAGTATGTAACCATACTTAAAGAGCATGACACGCTCAAATCAAATATCAAACAAATCGAGGATGAAAATGCTACAATCAAGCTTAAGTATCATGAGCTTGACTTAGCTAACTTAGCACTCTTGGCAAAACACAATGAGTTGGTTCAAGAACATGAAGTGCTTAACCATGCTTATGAAGCTATTGAACTTAAATTGAAAAACACAAAGAAAGAAACCCTTGATGGCAAAATATCATCTAATTCACATGCCACTAATGTTTTGGATAAGTCTTTGCCTTTGAAAGCAAGCCCTAGGGAGAAGGAGCTAATGGACGAAATTGAAAGTCTTCGCACTAGTGTGGCAAGACTCTCTAAGGGGGAGGACAAGCACAAGGAAATCCTCTACCAACAAGCGAAAAGCTTCAACAAGAGAGGACTTGGATCCTTCCCGGTACCCAACAAAGGAAAGGTGCCCTCACCGGAGCTTAGGACAAGCTTCATCAAGGAAGTTGGGTCATATTGCCAACATTGTGAGGTCACCGGACATCACACGAGGGAGTGTCCTCTTCCCAACCGTCCTTCTCCCAAATTGCCTCCTAACTACAAATCTACGTTCAATGATTATCACTATCTATTGAGCAAAGTAGGTGGAAAGGTGAAGGCAAGGTTCATCGGCAAAGACATCAAGGGCATGAAGGGGAAGCTCCCCAAGCAACTTTGGGTCCCAAAATCACTTGTATCACACATACAAGGACCTAAGTTGGCTTGGGTTCCTAAACTCAAAAACTAACTTCATGTGTGTAGGTGAACTACAAAGCCGGAGGAAAGCATTGGGTACTCGATAGTGGGTGCACTCAACATATGACCGGCAATGATGGTATGTTCACCTCCATAGAGAACCCCGGCAATCATGAACAAGTCACCTTTGGTGATAACTCAAAGGGGAAGGTAATTGGTTTGGGTAAAATTGCTATTTCTCACGATTTGTCTATCTCTAATGTGCTTTACGTTAAGTCTCTTAGTTTTAATTTACTTTCTATTGCACAATTATGTGATCTTGGACTAACATGCACATTTGACAAGAATGGTGTTGTGGTGGCTAGTGATTCAAGCAAAGAACTAATATTCAAAGGTTTTCGGCATGGACATCTCTACTTGGTGGACTTCTCCAACAAGGATGCTAGCTTGACCACTTGTCTTTTCACCAAGACAAGTTTGGGATGGCTATGGCATCGGCGCATTGCTCACATTGGGATGAGCAAGCTCAAGAAGTCATTCAAGCTTGGGATGGTGACCGGCGTGAAGGATGTCACATTCGAAAAGAACAAGCTTTGTAGCGCATGTCAAGCTGGGAAGCAAGTTGCCTCACGCCATCCGATGAAGACAATGGTGTCAACCTCCAAGCCACTTGAACTACTTCACATGGACCTCTTCGGACCGTCCACATACCAAAGCCTTGGCGGTAACCTTTATTGTCTTGTCATTGTTGATGACTACTCTCGCTATGCTTGGACACTGTTTCTAGGTGACAAGGGTGAAACTCCGGAAATCTTGAAGACCTTCGCTAAACGAGCGCAAAGGGAATTTCAACTTCCTATCATCAAGGTCCGGAGTGACAACGGCACCGAGTTCAAGAACTACAACATTGGGGAGTGGTGTGATCGTGAAGGCGTGAAGCACGAGTTTTCGGCCACATACACCCCTCAACAAAATGGTGTCGTTGAAAGGAAGAATAAGACTCTCATCACCCTTGCAAGAGCAATGCTTGATGACTATGGCACGTCGGAAAAGTTTTGGGCCGAAGCAATCAACACGGCGTGCCATGCCGCAAATAGGGTCTATCTTCATCGACTACTTCAAAAGACCCCATATGAGCTCCTCATTGGGAGAAAGCCCAACATCTCCTACTTCCGAGTCTTCGGGTGCAAGTGCTACATCTACCGCAAGAAAAGGCTCGGTAAGTTTGAAAGAAGGTGCGATGTTGGTATCTTTCTAGGTTATGCGTCAAACTCAAAAGCATATCGAGTATTCAACCAAACCTCCGGGTTAGTTGAAGAAAGTTGTGATGTTGAGTTTGATGAGACTAATGGCTCCCAAGAGGAGAGTTTTGGTCATGATGATATAGATGATGAGCCTCTACGAGAAGCTATGAAGAACATGACCATAGGAGACATCAAGCCCGAAATTGAGGAGAGCCATGATCAATGGGGAGCCTCAAGTTCCAACATCAACACCTCCATGGCCCCTCAAATTGATGAAGAAGAAGAGAAAAATGATCCATTGCCAATACAAGATTCACATGCCACACAACACCAAGAAGAAGAAGAAGTCCAAGGTCAAGTCCAACCACAAGACAAGCAAGATGCCTCACCACCACCAAGTGCCTCACAACCTCTTATTGAGGCATGGGCGCATCTCCAAGGCACATCCGATGGATCAAATCATCGGAAGTCCGTCACGGGGAGTAAGTACTCGTTCTCGCCATGTTGCTTCATTTTGTGAGCACTACTCTTTTGTTTCGTGTGTAGAACCCACAAATATTGAGGAAGCACTCCAAGATCCCAATTGGGTGATGGATATGCAAGAAGAACTCAACAACTTCACCCGAAATGAAGTTTGGGTATTGGAGGAGCGACCTAAGAACAAGAACGTCATCGGAACAAAGTGGGTGTACCGCAACAAGCAAGACGAGAATGGCGTGGTGGTCCGCAACAAGGCAAGGCTTGTGGCCAAGGGTTTTTCACAAGTATAAGGACTAGATTTTGGAGAGACCTTTGCCCCGGTCGCACGGTTAGAAGCTATTCGCATACTCCTTGCTTTTGCTTCACATCACAATATTATGCTTTATCAAATGGATGTGAAAAGTGCCTTCCTCAATGGTTATATTAACGAGCTTGTTTTCGTTGAGCAACCTCCCGGGTTTGAAGATCTGAGGAATCCTAACCATGTGTATAGGTTACACAAGGCGCTCTACGGGCTCAAGCAAGCACCTAGGGCATGGTATGAACATCTAAGGGATTTCCTAGTCATGCAAGGATTCAAGATCGGGAGGGTGGACACCACACTTTTCACCAAGGACATCAACGGGGATTTATTTCTTTGTCAAATTTACGTTGATGACATTATTTTTGGCTCAACTAACAAATCTCTTAGCCTTGAGTTTGGCACCATGATGTCTAGGGAGTTCGAGATGTCAATGATTGGAGAACTCAATTTCTTCCTAGGATTTCAAATCAAGCAACTTCAAGAGGGGACTTTCATCTACCAAGAAAAGTACACCAAAGACCTCTTGAAGAAGTTTGAAATGGAAGATTGCAGCTCAAGAAATACTCCAATGGCAACAAATTGTCATATCGACGCGGACATGGACGGTAAATCTATTGATCAATCTCATTACCGCTCCATGATTGGTTCATTATTATATCTTACCGCATCTAGGCCCGATATCATGTTTAGTGTGTGCTTGTGTGCTCGCTTTCAAGCGGCACCTAAAGAATCGCATCGTAAGGCAGTCTTTAGGATACTTAGGTATCTCAAGCATACCCCAAGTGTAGGTTTGTGGTACCCCAAGAACGCTAGTTTTCATCTCTTGGGTTACTCGGATTCGGACTTTGCCGGATGCCGTGTGGATCGCAAGAGTACCTCCGGTGGGTGCCACTTACTTGGGCGTTCCCTAGTATCTTGGTCGAGCAAAAAGCAAAACTCCGTGGCTTTGTCCACCGCGGAGGCAGAATATATAGCGGCCGGTGCATGTTGTGCCCAAATTCTATATATGAAGCAAACCCTTTTGGACTTTGGAATTATGTTTGATTGTGTGCCTCTCCTTTGTGACAATGAAAGTGCGGTTAAGATAGCTAGAAACCCCGTTCAACACTCCCGCACTAAGCACATAGATATTCGCCATCACTTCTTGCGGGACCATGAGGCTAAAGGAGACATCTCTTTGCAAGGTGTTAGGTCTGAAGAACAATTGGCGGATATCTTCACTAAACCACTTGATGAGAAAACTTTTTCTAGACTTAGAAATGAATTGAATGTGCTAGATGCATCTAACGTCATGTAAGTTGCCATGTTCATGTAAGGTTGCATATCAAATAGGTCTTGTCTAACTCCCAAAGGATAGGGGCAAGCTAGAAATAGTTTTCCCTGAGGAAGCCTTTGGCAGGTTTAAACTTGGCAAGATAGATTTACATTACGCCTTGCATGATTCCTGCCATATAGACTTGCACTCATCTTGCATCATTTTGGTTGGCATTGCATACGGTAGATTGTCACAAAGGGGAACCCACATCATGAGAATGAGACTTGTTCAAAATGCAATATCTCAACTCATATGATGTGGATAGAGCAAAATTCTAAAGGTACATGCTTTAAAGAGATAGAAGTTTTCTATACTCTAGCTCACAAAGCATGGGCCTTACATTTTCATGGTTTCACTCCTAACCTTGTGTGTTCTCTTTGCTTAAGGGCTTAGCCAATATGTGGCACTATATTTAAAGCCTTATATTAGAGGTTAGGAGTTGCCCAAAAAGTCCGAGGACCCATCCTTATCTTTGTGTGTTTAAGTCCGAGGACACATATGGGCAGTCTTAGGTTTTCTGTAGTCATCGGATTATCCGATGCTAGGGCCAGCAGATCATCGGATCAATTGGTGCTCAGATCAAGTCAGATGTCACAAATCAACCGATGAGTTCATTTCAGAAGACATCGGAGCATCCGGTGTTCAGTTTTCTGGTGCCTTGCAGAAATAGACCGATGATCGACACCTCAACATCGGATCATCCGGTGTTCAAAGAGAGTTTTTGGAATAGCTCTCTGTTGAACTCGACCGATGCATCCTCCGATGATCATCGGTCGATCCGGTGTTCTTTGCGCGGCTAGGGTTTGCCCGTACGGTTTAAATAGCGGTTCGGCCGCCGTGTTTTCTTTTTCCGATTCTCTCGCCGCCGCCCTGCTTCCCTCGTTGTTCTCGCGCCCTCCGGCCGTGCCCCAGCCGCCGCCGCCGTCTCCAGGCGCCGCCGCCGCCTCCAGGCTCCGCCGCCGCCCTCAGGCGCCGCCGCCGCCACCAGCTCTCGCCGCGCGCGCCGCCTCCCAGCCGCCGCGCCGCCTCCAAACCGCCGCCTCTCAGCCGCCGCCGCCACCTCCCAGCAGCCGCCGCCGCCGCCTCTCCCACGCACGCCACCACCAGTCGCCGCCAACGCCTCCCAGGCACCGCCGCCACCGCCTCTCCCGAAAGCGCCACCGCCGTTCCACCGACCGCCACAGTTCCCTCCTCCGCCGCGTCTCCCTCGCCAAGCTTCGTCGCTGAGATGGGTCGCGATCGCAAAGGAAAAGGGAAGGCTATTGAGGAACCCGCCGCAAAAAAGTGCAAGATGTCCAAGGACGCGCGTCGTGCGGAGTTGGCCGCTCGCGCCGCCGAGGAGCGTGAGCACGGCCATCGCGGTTCCTTACGGATCCGCGAGTCCCGGCAGAGGCAGGAGCAGCCTCCGATCCAGCCGGTGCCTCCCGAGGGCTCCGACGAGGAAGAGACCGAGGTGCCGCCCCTGATCCGCCGCCGCACCCCGAGGACTCGTGGGGGTGGACAGACTCCTACGGCGAGTCGGCGCCCCTCTGCGGCTGACCGCGCCGAGGACAGAGAGGCCGAAAGGGCCATTCACCTGATGGACACAGCAGTCCGAGTTGCCGAAGAGGTCAGACTCACTGACTACAGGAAGATGAAGGCGAGGCAACTAAAGAAGCTCAGATGGTCAGCATTGATCGAGGAGTGGTTCCCACGGCCCAGGGACGCTCGAGTGGACTCCCGCTTCTGGACCCTGACACAGGCGTCCCTGTACGAGACTTACAGGCGTCGGGGTCACAAGCTATTCCAGCATAACAGCATTGACTGGGATCAGCTTGCAGTGGCAGCAGGACACGGGATCAGGCCACTTTTTGAGAGATACAGAGGCCTTGTGGACCTACTCTCGCACCAGAGGAGTGCCTACGTCGAGGAGTGGGTCAGAGTGTTCTACGCGACACTCTACGTCTCTGAGGGCCGTCGCTCGATTCACTTCATGTTCATGGGGCGGATCCACGACGTATCTCGAGACCTGTTGGGCAGACTGCTTGGTGTGGAGCTCTCTACTACGTGCCTGCACCAGATAGTCTACGGAGACGCAGACCCGCCGAGGAGACCACTGACTGGAGGAGTGGCACCACCTTTTGAGGAGATCAGAGGTCTGTTCACTCAGCCGTTCACTCCAGACCAGCCGAGGGTGCCAGCGCTTCTCACCCCAGCAGCTCGGACAGTTCACCACGTCCTCAGGCGTACCCTGCTACCGAGGTCCGGCTACTTGGAGGGATTCACGAGCCTTCAGCAGACCATCCTGTTCTATGTGATGAACGGGATGGAGTTCGGCATAGTAGACATTCTGATCTGCGAGATGGAGGACTTGATCACCGATGGAGTTGGGATGCTACGACAGCTGGTCTTCGGTCACTGGATTTGTCACCTTCTTCACCAGCTGGTTCCAGAGGACACTCCAGGAGTCTCTCAGCTGACGGAGATGCACGTGACCCGGTTCAGCCATTACCGAGTCCCCACTCCGGGAGACCGCCGCCTTGGTCGCCCCGTCGAGCGTGAGGTTCGAGCCAGACTGTCAGAGGAGGACTGGGCAGAGCTGACTCAGGAGGACGCAGAGCTGGCACAGGCAGAGGCTCAGGGAGGCGACCTACAGCACGTATGGTCGGACAGCGACACCAGCGACAGTGTCGAGGAGTACTTCCCTCCTGCTCCTCCCTCACCGAGACAGCACGACGCAGAGGCAGGAGGCTCAGCTGCTCCACCACCTACACCTCCTCCAGTGTCAGAGGCTCAGGTGACTCAGCCGTCAGAGCTCACTGCCTTACTTCAGCGGATGGCTCAGCAGCAGGAGCAGCAGGCAGCTCGACAGGAGGAGCTTCAGAGGCAGCAGCAGGAGTTGCAGCTGGAGATCGCCCGTCAGAGGCGAGAGGACACCGACAGGTTCACCAACCTTGTCGACCAGATGACGCGACGCACTCTGGACCAGCAGCAGCAAACTCAGCAGATGCTGTTGGGCATCCTGGGGTTGGTCACCAACCTCTATCAGCAGACAGGAGTCGCTCTTCCACCTCAGCACTCAGGACTCGGTCAGGTTCCAGGTGCAACGCCACTGGCGCCAGCTCCAGTACTGCCGCCGACGCCGTTCCAGTCCTCACCCCTTCCGGCAGTACCTCCTCCACCGGCACCAGCAGTCTCTGCGGATTCACCAGCAGCTCCAGCTCCCCCCGCTCCAGCTCCAGCGCCAGCGACCTCTACCTCCAGCAGTTCCGGCGACAGCACCGTCGACGCCGACCGCTTCACCATCGCCAGGAGCGCGCCTGAGTCGTAGGCACTCGACTTCCCTTTTTGGTGTCTTGATGCCAAAGGGGGAGAAGAGTTAGAGTCAGGGGGAGGGTTAGCTCAGTTCTAGGGGGAGTGTCTATGTCTATCCTTTTGCTACTATATTTAAGATTGTCTATCCTTTTGCTACTATATTTGAGATTGTCCATCCTTTTGCTACTTTATTTGAGATTGACCGTTATTATTATTTGCTATTATTGTACTCCTAGTGCTACTCTGTGCTCTTACGCTTTATCGTTTATTATTTGAGCCTTCGAGCCACTTGTGTTGCAATTTGTACCTGTTATATTTCTTTTGGAGCATTACGTTTTAATTCAATTAATTCTATGCTCTACTCGTTGTGTTGTCATCAATCACCAAAAAGGGGGAGATTGAAAGCATCTAGGCCCCGTGAGATATGGTTTCGGTGATTAATGACAACTGTTCGTTATTACTAATGAGTTTGTGGATGCGAGGTTTCACATATATCACATCAACCGTTAATGAACTATCTATTCACACCATCTACTGCTCATTGGATACAAATGGAGACCCCTCAACGATCTATTCTAAGGGGTCATTCGATATGAAGAACTCATACAAACAAATCTATTCTATCAAAATTGGCAACACAAGAAGCTTACACTTTACCGTAATATCATTTCAAACAAGTGTCAAAGAGGTCACTCAAGAAGATTCCAAAAGATCAACTCAAAACAACTCGAAGCAAACAAGTTGCATTCACCGGATCATCCGGTGTCTTGCAAAATGACTACATCGGTCGAGTTTGAGTTGGCAGAAGAAGAAGACCTCAGAGCCCAGTACACACCGGATCATCCGATGTGAAGGAAGTGGCACATCGGTTGATTTCAACAGAAGGATAATTTCTGAGTAATTCTGAAGATCAACTCACCGGATCATCCGATGATAAAGTAAGTGAACATCGGTCAATTTCAGCCGAAATATTATTTCTGAACCAATTCTGAAGATCAACTCACCGGATCATCCGATGATGAGTTAAAGTAACATCGGTCGATTAAAAGATCCAACGGTTATATCCAACGGTCACATCTGACACATGGCATCAGCTAATTTGGAATTCGACCGATGATCATATAAAGGGGTGCATCGGAGGATCCGATGTTAACTGACAAAAGTTTGCCCACTTTTCCAACGGCTATCTCGTGTGGGCTGGCTATAAATACCCCTCCAACCGGCCATTTCGACAAGTCTTGATCACCAGAGCCTCACTACACATTCTCAAGCATTCAAGACCAAGAGCTACCACTTCCACACTTCAAAACCTCGTGTACTCCAACTATAGGTTATATCTAGCTAGAGAGAAGCGTGTGTGCGTCCATTCTTGGTGATTGGAATCTCTAGGCTAGTGAGAGAGAGTGTCTTGGTGACTTCTCTCACCTTGTAAATGTTGGAGGAAGAAGAGATCACTCCGGAGCTTACCAAGGTGTTTGTGGAAGCCCGGAGGATCACCGTTGTACAAGGCTTGAGCTCCACCTTGCCGGAGAAGGCGAACGGAGAAAGATAGTGGATTCCCTCGTCTTGGTGACTTGGGAGTGGCTATACCCTTTGGTGGGTGCCACAACGTGGACGTAGGAAGATTTTTGTGATCTTACCGAACCACGGGAAAAATCGCCGTGTCTTCGAGTCTCCGCGGGAGTTTGCATTTCTCTCCTCACCCCTTACTATTACGCTTTTACTATTCCGCACTTAACTCTCTTGCTTGCGTAGTTAGTTTGCATAGGGAATTGGGCTTCAACCATTAAAGTTTTAAATTGCTCTAAAATTTGAAAAAGCCCAATTCACCCCCCTCTTGGGCGTTTCGATCCTTACAGTCTTATAAATGCTCAAACTCACCCTAAAACGGACTAGTTCGGCCTAAAAATGAACAAGTCCGAACTCACTCAGAGATTTCTTATCCGGTCAGAAACGGAGTAGTCCGGTTGGGAACGGACTAGTCCGGCCTCTAATCCGGACAAGTCCGGTCTGCTTTTTCAGCCATACCTATGACTATTTCCTCTCACGATTCTATCTTAAATTTGAGCTCTCTAATGATTCTCAAGCACTCTAAAAGAGGTGACCCTGTACACACTAGAAAATGTGAAACTCAATAGAAAAAATCTATTTTCTACTCTTGCAAGTCTTCTTCTTTTCCTTTTTGCTTCTTGAGAAACTCCACATTCGTTCCTTTTGATAAGGACTTGTTCTCATACTCAGTAAAACTCATTAGTATCTTAATTATCGTCATCAATCATCCAAAACCCACGGGAATTACCTAGATGCACTTTCACTTGCGGTGTTTAATGCCTTCTCTTTCGCGTGTGGTTGCAGGATTCCCTCCCATCCCGAGCGTCATGGACATCAACAAAATCCGTGAGATCCTGCCGCACCGGTGAGTGCCTGTTCTTGGGTTCTCCAATCTGCCTTTTGCCGCTCGTGACATTGCTTGTCGTTGCGACCACATAATTCTGATGCTATAACTCTGATGCTAGGAGTGTACACCTTTTCAACTGCAGTGACTTGTGAAATAGCAACCGGTATGTCGAGGCAGGTCAGTATCGTTGGATCCGACCATTTCGTTGGTTTCATCACTTGGATTCGGTGATTTTAGGCTTGTTAGGTCACGTGGTGACCTTGTCTGCGCCATGAACATCGACAGCGACAACGGCCTGGCCTGCCCCACCAAGATCTCTGTCGCGCCGTCGGCCTCCACCATCTCGCCGATGCACCACCGGTTCGTCGTCAAGGACCTCGTCGTGGATATGACCAACTTCTACAGCCACAAGAGCATCGAGCCGTGGCTCAAGCGCAAGAACGACCATCGCCGAGCGCTACGTTGCCGCTCTACTAGGGACTCCGGCAAGCCAACCAGGGAGTTTTCCGATGCGGATCACCGCTCTCGCACCCACTCCGGCGAGTCTCAGTGAGAACCCTCCGCTCCTTGTTGTGTTTCGACGTGACTATGTGTTGAAACATCTATCTAACCCACCGGCGTTTTCCCCTTGCTCTAGCACGTGTCACCGACCCGAAGGACGCGAGAAAGCGCCACTCCTACACCAATCTCCACGTCGTGATCACCATCCAACCCTCCCCGGACCGCACAAAGGCCCTAGGTGAGTGCCCGACACAATCCTCCTTCGATTTCCGCTAGTTAGCATCGAGTAGGGTGGGCTAGGAGACGAAAACCCATGAACGCTGGCGAGTTTTGACCGTTTCCACGGCGCACTTCCACGGAACACCGGTCGTCGGGTGGCTGAGTTCGGCCGAGCAAGCCCCAGCCATCCGATTCAGCGCCGACGTCCACGATTAAAACACACGTAACATTTTGGCGTTTTAAATCGGAACCCTTCCCTTCGGATACGACGGCCCATTTTAAACCCAACTGATCCCGCGGTAAGAATAGCACGTAGCCCCTGGAACTTCTGGATAAGCGCAGAAACACATCTGGATTTTATAAAATCACCCCCTCCTGTCCGGTAATTAGGGAGTTCATTACAAATCTAGTTGAAAGCTCCTGGAGCTTCCTGTTTTGGCGATTTAAACCCTAGAACCATATGTAAAAAGTATTTTTAGACCCCTGCACCTTCTGTAAATGCAAATAGACCCCTGTGATGATCTGTTTTAATATCTTAAACCGTGAATGAAACTGGAAAAATCACACACACACCCCTGCAGTACTATTTTTACATGTAGAACCCTGTGCTTAGGATAAAATGCCATTTTGATCCTTAGATATTTGCAGAATACCTACCTGGACAGTTCTGGAGATTACCAAAATGCCCCAAATACCAGCTGAAATTTGCAATGTAGTCCTTGTTTAATACTAAATTCACAAGTTAGCCCCTGTTAACACCAAATTAATAATTTAACCTCTAATCCATGCTGTAAACGTGCAAATAAAACCCTAGGTAGTACCATATTTACCTAAACTACCCTATCACATACTGTTTTTGCATTTCAGCCCCTGTGTAATTCTGAAAATTCCATTCCAACATCTATTTAGTTGCTATTTGACAATGACAACCTTGTGCTTAGTGCTAAAATACATTTTTATAAATATTTAGTGCTGAAATGATTAGGACACCCCGACCACATATTGAAAATAATACTTAGGACCCTAAAATGGCAGTTTTACCCACACACTCACACAAATAAAACTTAGTACTAAAAGTGCATAGTAAAAACTATTTATACATATTAAAAATAACCTAGACATAAGGATTGTGCACTATAGGATGAAGAAATGTGGATTTACTTAGTAATACTAGGCTTGAGTGTTAGAGAGCTTTTACTTATTTGTTTTCCTTGTTATTTTCATTTCATCCGTGATGGCATGGATCAAATTAGTCCCCGAGCCTACATTTGACCTGCAAGCCCAAGACTTCGAAGATCAAGAGTTCGACCACTAGACTTAGCAACGTTATAATAAAAAGGCAAGTGCCCTTGACCACTTTGCTCCTATTTAGGAATTCTAGATAGAATTGCATGCATGTCATAATTTGAATCCCATGCTAGGTTGTTTATTAAAATTTTCCATATTATTCCTCGTAGCCTAGGTTTGGGATTAGATAGGATTTTACTTTTTGTCATTTTCACATGCTTAGCCCTGCTTATATGATGGGATTGGGAGTAATTTACATTATTGTTATTATCATGATCATTGTGATGTTGTTGTGGAGATATATATGATATATATGTATGGAGAGTAGAGATAGGAATCTAGCAGCTGGTTGGTACGCTGTTGGTGCGTATGCACGAGACTCGGGTTGGTGGTTAGTGCCTGCGTAGATTCTAAGGACCCGTTCGTGGGACTCCGTGAACTAGCTTATATCGTGCCACCACAAGAACTAGTATGGGACAGACTGGCCAAGTAATTAGGTGTATTCCCGATGTAGTGTGAGTGTTTGATAGGTGCGGGGAATGGGAGTCGGGCAGGTCTACCCTGGGATCCGCAAAGCTGAAGAGGGGGCCACTGCAGGCAGAGGTAAAATGGACTCCAAGAGGCCGCAGGGGTGAAGTCTCAGTGGGCTCATGCTCGTCGGGATTCCCTTTGTAAAGGTCACATCGTGATCTCGTGGCCACACACCTTAGGAAGTGTAAAATGTGGCTAGCTACCACGAGCAAAAGGGAGGATTTAGTCCACCTGGCGATAGGGGACAAAATCACAACTTGTGAGAAAAGGGTACAAACTCTGCAGAGTCAAAACTTTCTATACAGCCGTACTCACGGTCAAGAGCGAGCTAGTAACTCTGTCATGATTAGCGTGGTTTGGATTGGATTGATTGGATTGGTGGTTTTGTGATGTGGTTGGTGGTTTATGGGAGATGGATACAGATGGTTTTGGAGATACTCGGAGGCTTGGTTGGGATGGATTGGGTTATTCACCTAGTAAATAGGATGCTTAATAAGACTAAGGAATATGTTGCTTAGTGCATAAGCTGTGTTTAGCCTTCCTTGATTTTGTCTCATCATGCATAAAACTTTCCCACACTTGCTGAGTATATTATGTACTCAGGCGTTTTCTTTTTTTCTATTGTCGATGCGTCTGCGGTCGACACTTCCCCCGGGCCTGCTCTGGGCAGCTCAAGGAGGTTCTTTTTTGGAGGGGCTAGTCCTCTCTCGAGGGTCTCGCCGGAGTTGATGAAGAAGGAGATGGTTGACACGGGAATTTACGTGGTTCGGGTCGCCGGAGCGTAAAACCCTACGTCCACGGTAGTGCTCGGAGCACTGGTTTCCTTGAGGATGGCCTATAGGGAGCCGAACTCAGCAGAGTTCAAACCCCTTGTAGCATTGCCTACCCTAGCCTTTTATAATCCAAGGCTCGGGCGGCTTACAAGGTGGGCCCTAGGGCCCGACAGGTGTCCCCGGGGTGATTTTCTACTAGCTACATAGTCTTGGCGCTGGCTTGGAGGTGGTCGTCCTGCAACCCTGCCCATGCCGCAGGCTAGGTGTAGCCGTTGGTGATGGCAGGGGCGGCACGGCACGTCTTGTCCATGACTTGTCGTTGCCTTCAATGGTATGTAGCTTCTGACACTGTGCGCCTATCTTGACCGTGACTGGACACAGTGCCTCCTGACAGGCGTGCGCCGCGCCTCTTCATCTTGGGAAGGTGCGGGTCTTGAATGCCTTGTACGGTAAAGGCATGGCGCACCTTTACTCCTGCTGCCTACCGCGCTAGGGCGGGCAGCGCTGCACGTGGCCACGTGGCAGGCCCGGAGCTATCCTCTGAGGAGAGGGGAGCTCCGGCCCCGCTGGACACGTGGCGCGCCCGGAGCTTGCCCCTGCGGAGGGGCGAGGTCCGGCCTTCTGGGCCACGTGGCGGGCCCGGAGGTATCCTCCGAGGGGAGGGGAGCTCCGGCCCTGCTGGACACGTGGCTCCTTCGGAGCTCGCCCCTGCGGAGGGGGCGAGGTCCGGCCTTTTGGGCCACGTGGTAGGACCAAAACTATCCTCCGGGGGGAGGGGAGCTCCGGCCCCGCTGGACACGTGGCTCCTTCGGAGCTCGCCCCTGCGGAGGGGGCGAGGTCCGGCCTTCTAGGCCACGTGGCAGGCCCGGAGATACCCTCCGGGGGGAGGGGATCTCCGGCCCCGCTGGACATGTGGCGCCTTCGGAGCTCGCCCCTACGGAGGTGGTGAGGTCCGGCCTTCTGGGCCACGTGGCAGACCCGGAGCTATCCTCTGAGGGGAGGGGAGCTCCGGCCCTGCTGGACACGTGATGCCTTCGGAGTTCGCCCCTACGGAGGGGGCGAGGTCCTTAGGCGGTTTCACCCTGTGCGTGGGGGTACCCGGTATTGAGGGTACCGACAGTGGCCCCCGGGCCCATCTCGGGGGAGGTAACGAGCCCGAGGTGGGGCCTTCTTCTTCCCACGCACTTTCTTGTCTTGAGTACTCCCTGTGCTGGTAGGGTCTCGATGGCTTTGGAGCTCAGCCTCTGAGGAGAGGGGGAGGCCTGGCATCGGAGCTCAGCCCTTGTGAAAGGGGGAGGTCTGTCTTCGGTGTTCACCTCTGTGGAGGGGGTGAAGACCGGCATCATAGGTCACCCCTACCGAGGGGGTGAGGTCTGGCATCGGAGCTCAGCCCTGTGAGAGGGGGAGGTCCGGCTTCGGAGATCGCCTCTGAGAAGAGGTAGAGGTCCGACATCGGAGCTTGGCCCTGCTGTGAGGGCGGAGGTCCGGAAGTCATCGGAGCTCAGGCCAGCGGAGGGCGTGAGGTCCAAAGGTCATCGAAGCTCGGGCCAGCGGAAGGCGTGAGGTCCGGAGGTCATGAGAGCTCAGCCTCTCTGGAGTGGATGAGGTCTGGCATCAGGGCTCGCCTCTGAGAAGAGGGCGAGGGCTGGCATCGGAGCTGGACCAGCTGTGGGGGCAGAGATCCGGAAGTCATCGGAGCTCAGGCCAGCGGAGGGTGTGAGGTCCGGAGGTCATCGAAGCTCAGGCCAGCGGAGGGCGTGAGGTCCGGAGGTCATCAGAGCTCAGGCCAGTGGAGGGCGTGAGGTCCGGCATCAGGGCTCGCCTCTGAAAAGAGAGCGAGGGCTGGCATCGGAGCTCAGCCCTACTGTGGGGGCGGAGGTCCGGAAGTCATCAGAGCTCAAGCCAGCGGAGGGTGTGAGGTCCAGAGGTCGTCGGAGCTCAGGCCAGCGGAGGGCGTGAGGTCCGGAGGTCATCGGAGATCAGCCTCTGAGGAGAGGGTGAGGTCCGGCATCGGGGCTCGCCTCTGAGGAGAGGGCGAGGGCCGGCATCGGAGCTCAGGCCTAAGCGGCGCATGAGGTCCAGCTTCGGAGCTCGCCTTTGAGGAGAGGGAGACGAGGTCCGGCTTTGGAGCTCACCCCTGTTGAGGGGGTGAGGTCCGACACTGCTCAGAGGTCCTGCTTTCCCTGCCTCTTAGTCTTATTTGGCTTACAAGCCCAGGCCAGTGTACGGGGCTCAGGGCAATCCGGTGCCCTTGGTCCCGGAGGTCTAGCTCCCGCCGTAGTCACGGTGTAACCGTCCGGCCCCTAGTACTCAGACCATAGCACTAGGGAGGCAGAGTGCGCATGCTTTGGGTGCAGGACCAGACAAAGCAAGGCTCCTGGACCTCCCGCTCTAGCGTAGGTCTTTTCCTGGAGGTGACCGAATTGCGTCACAGTACCCTGATTGGGGGAGGTCCGAGAGGCCCCCGGGCCTTTGGCAGGTACCCCAAGCGCTACCGCCTACGGTAGGATGGCAAATGTCGACTAGGTATGAGAGCAAGAAAGGAGAGCCGAGTGCACGTCAGGCGTGCACGGTCTAGAGCACGGGGAGTTGATCGTATAAATTAATGTGTAATTTAAATGAGCACCTAAGTAAGTGTAGTAGGACTTACAGAGGTAGGGCCAGAGTGCCTGCCTCGTGCTCCCATGCACGGGTCCACGGTGGTAGCGCCGGAGCTCCCGCCGGGACCGTGCGATCTGGAGCGTTGCTTGCCATCTTGCCCCGTCGATGAGTTAGATGTTCTCACGCAGAGCGGGTCATGCGTGGCTTCGTCATACACTCGGACACGGGGGGACCCCCATGGCGATCTCGGGGGGAAGCATGGCTTCGGCCCCGCATACCATGTAGAAGGGTAGTTCCCGCGATCCGGCCCTAGGATGTCCGGCTGGCCCCAGACGTAGAGGAGCCGGTACCCCTCGACGATTTTGGATGCGACATCTGCACCGGTTGTGTGGGTCTGCTCGGCGTGGACCTGGCACGCCTTGCATCTCCTAACCGGCTTGACGGCGTCCAGGTGGCTCTCGGCCAGTAGGAGCCATGCCGGATGGCTTAACCGACCAGCGTGTGGGATGATGAGCGTTCCCAGCACTCGCCGCTGTGGATTACTATGAGCAGGTCGCAGCCTTCCTCCTGGGTTATGCATCGCAATAGGATGCCGTTGGTGCCACGCTGATAAAGATACTAGCGTGTAGCTTTTAGCCATCTACACAATCCGTTCAGCGGATGCACGTTCATCAGGAAGGATGTTGTCTTTCAAGAAGTCCCGGACCTCCGTGGTCCATGCATCGTGGCTACTTGAGCTTCTGGATCTTGGGCGCTGGGTGGCACGGAGTCCCCATGGCACATACGATCCTTTGGCGGGGCACCATGGTTACAGCACCACCGGGACCGCCAACTTCAAGGTGCTGGTCTCGCCCCCTTCGCCCGGTTTGACACTCCTGGCTGTGAGTCACGGCAACATCCCTTCGAAGGATTCTTGGAGCTCCAGGGCTCCGGTGGAGGCCTTCGTTGACAGGTTGTTGGCGACAGTGTTGTCGGCGGGCGGTACATGGCACAAGTCCAAGGTACCCAAACCGCTCCCCCGTTGGCATGAGGAGCAGCATGCCGTCGATGTAGAATGTCCAGTGAGGCTCGGTGAAGGCCGGTGCTCGGGGCTCCGGTTCTCCACCTTCGGGCCCCCCTGGGATGCTTGGTGGTGACGTCCACCTAACCACCAAGTCAGTCGGTACTTGGCTCTTGACTGTCTCACGTGGTTATCTTCCTGCTTCGGAGTCTCGCTGTGAGTGCCAGAGACGCCCTTCTTCTGCTCTGGCGCACTTGTACGCCAGGCTGAAGAGCTCTGAGACGTCTTGCACCTCTCTGGTGGCCAACTTCTCGAGCATCTTCTTGTCACTCACACCCTGTCGGAATGCGACCACCACTGATGCATCCGGGATGTGGGGGATGGTGTTCCATACTTGGGAGAACCGCTCGATGAAGGAGCACAGTGATTCTCCCGGTTGTTGCTGCACGGCGTGGAGGTCCAGCTCCGTGCCAGGGTGCGTGTAGGAGAAGCTGAAGTTTGACGTGAACTGTCTGCATAGCTCCCCCAGGAGGTTATGGAACCCTGGGGCAGGTTCATGAACCATGACCTCGCCGGGCCGGTCAAGGCGACGGGGAAGTAGTTGGCCATGACGGTTTCATCCCATCCTAGTGCAAGGATGGCAGTTGAGTAGACCTGCAGGAACTCTGTCAGGTTGATGCTTCAATCGTACTTCTCCGGCAAGTGTGGTCGGAACTTGCGTGGCCACACTACGAAGCGAAGGGGTGGCACCAGGGCCACACATCTGGTCGCTGCTGTTGCAGGTATTGGTGTCGCGAACCCTTGGACGGCCGCTGGCACGGTGTACCCCGGCATGGGCATTGGTGGATCATATACCGGGGGCGCCGTCTGTAGGACATATGGTTGCTGCATATGTTGCATGGCGTACGCCTGGGGCAGAGGTTGCGTAGCGAACATCTGTGACCCAAGCTGAGTTGAGGCAGTCGGCGTGTTGTAGCAGGCCTCTTAGATGCGACGCCTTTGCCGTTGTCGCTCGATGGTGACGCGGGCGTCTTCTCCCGAGTGGCGTCGCTCCAGCTCTATCCTCAGGTCTGCTGTTGAGAGCCTGGTTGAACTGGAGTCTGCCGTCTGCCTGTCAACTGTTGGTGTGCGCAACAGCGACACACTTGGTTGAGCAGGGTGTCGTCCCCATCGCAGCGGAGGGTTGACAGCAGTAGCGACGAGGTAGTTGACGTCGCGGATCCACTGCTGGGCGGCCCCCTGGGGAGCGTCTTCAGCAGGTGGACTATCCAGGAGCACTTCTGCGGCGGCTAGTGCACTTGCTTGAGTGGCACTCTGCGTCGCGGCAGATCTTGAGGCTGATGGAGTTCGTCGGGAACGTCGGCGCGAAGAGCTTGCTGCTGAAGGAAGCTTGGTCATCTTCGTTGGCGTAGACTCGTCGCAAGAGGGAAAAGCCCCTTTCCTCGCGCGCCAAATGTCGAAGCGTCTGCGATCGACACTTCCCCCGGGCCTGCTCTGGGCAGCCCGCGGAGGTTCTTTTTCGGAGGGGCTAGTCCCCTCGCGAGGGTCTCGCCGGAGTTGACGAAGGAAGGAGATGGTTGACACGGAGATTTACTTGGTTCGGGCCGCCGAAGTGTAAAACCCTACGTCCACGGGAGTGCTCGGAGCACTGGTTTCCTTGAGGATGGCCTAGAGGGAGCCGAACTCAACAGAGTTTGAATCCCTTGTAGCGTTGCCTACCCGAGCCTTTTATAATCCAAGGCTTGGGCGGCTTACAAGGTGGGCCCCGGGGCCCGATAGGTGGCTCCAGGGTGATTTCCTACCAGCTACATAGTCTTGGCGCTGGCTTCGAGGTGGTCGTCCTGCCACCCTGCACATGTCGTAGGCTAGGTGTAGTCGTTGGTGATGGCAGGGGCGGCAGGGCACGTCTTGTCCATGTCTTGTCGCTGCCTTCAATGGTCTGCAGCTTCTGACACTGTGCGCCTGTCTTGACTGTGACAGGTCACAGTGCCTCCTGACAGGCGTGCGCCGCGCCTCTTCGTCTTGGGAAGGCGCGGGTCTTGAATGCCTTGTACGGTAAAGGCATGACGCGCCTTTACTCCTGCTGCCTACCGCGCCAGGGCGGGTAGCGCTGCACGTGGCCACGTTGCAGGCCCGGAGCTATTCTCTAAGGAGAGGGGAGCTCCGGCCCCGCTGGACACGTGGCGTGCCCAGAGCTCGCCCCTGCGGAGGGGCGAGGTCCGGCCTTCTGGGCCACATGGCGGGTCTGGAGCTATCCTTCGAGGGGAGGGGAGCTCCGGCCCCGCTAGACACATGGCTCCTTCGGAGCTCGCCCCTACGGAGGGGGCAAGGTCTGGCCTTCTGGGCCACGTGGCAGGCCCGGAGCTATCCTCCGGGGGGAGGGGAGCTCTAGCCCCACTGGACACGTGGCTCCCTCGTAGCTCACCCCTGCGGAGAGGGCGAGGTCAGGCCTTCTGGGCCACGTGGCAGGCCCGGAGCTACCCTCCGGGGGGAGGGGAGCTCCAGCCCCGCTGGACACGTGGCGCCTTCGGAGCTCGCCCCTGCGGAGGGGGCGAGGTCCGGCCTTCTGGGCCACGTGGCAGGCCCGGAGCTATCCTCCGAGGGGAGGGGAGCTCCGGCCCTGCTAGACACGAGGCGCCTACGGAGCTCGCCCCTGCGGAGGGGGCTAGGTCCTTAGGCGGTTTCACCCTGTGCGCTGGGATACCCGTATTGAGGGTACCGACATCTGTTATAATTGTTGCTCAGTGAAAAGAAGATCAAATGAAGAAGGTGTGAAGAAGGTCACGTAGCTGCCAGTCGATTTGCATGTGGACGGCCATAGAAGCTTCTCCTCTTCCGCTGCTACTCCAGACTCATCTAAGGTATAAACGTCGTTTATTTTCGATATATATTTGTTTATCACTAATTGTCCTACATGTATGATTATGCCGATCCTAGCATACATGTAGTTTGTGGCCGGTTTTGCTTTTTGTAAAATGTGGCGTGACAGAGTGGTATCAGAGCTATATATCGACTCTAGACACGTGACATTAGTTAGAATGGATTCGTACGACTTCTTTTTGACCCCGCTTATGAAGACGAAGACTCAACTCAACCATCAAGAAGCTTCAAGAGCAACGTGTGAAGATAACTCAAAGCGAGAAGGAGATTGCTTGAAGACTGGTATATGACTGTCGGTACCCTCAATATGGGGTACCCCCGTGCACAGGGGAAATTGCCTAAGGACCTCGCCCTTCTCCGTAGCGAGAGCTCCAAAGGCGCCACGTGTCCCGCGGGGCCGGACCTCCCTCTCCTCAGAGGAGAGCTCCGGGCCCGCAAGCAGAGCCGGACCTCCCCCCACCGCGGGGAGAGCTCTGAAGGTTCCACGTGTCCAGCGGGGCCGGACCTCCCTCTCCTCAGAGGAGAGCTTCGAGCCCGCCACGTGGCCAGCAGAGCCGGACCTCCCCCCTCCGCGGGGAGAGCTCCGAAGGCTCCACGTATCCAGCAGGGCCAGACCTCCCTCTCCTCAGAGGAGATCTCCGGGCCTGCCACGTGGCCAGCAGAGCCGGACCTCACCCCCCACCGCGGGGAGAGGTCCGAAGGCTCCACGTGTTCAGCGGGGCCGGACCACTCTCTCCTTAAAGGAGAGCTCTGGGCCCGCCACGTGGCCAGCAGAGTCGCGCTACCTACCCCCGTGCGGTAGGCAGCAAGGGTAAAGACGCGCCATACCTTGTTCGTACAAGGTATTCAGTACCCGCGCCTTCCCAAGACGCGGAGCGCGCCTCTGTCAGGTGTCGTGGCGACTAGTCAAATCGAAGTAAAGACTGACACGCCGCGTCAGAGGCTGTACGCCAACAAACACAGTGACAAGACATCCCCTGCCGCCCCTGCCATCATCAACCACTACGACTAGCTTGCGGCATGGGCAGGGCGGCAGAACGAAGACTCAGAAGCCTTCGCCAGAGACAACTACTGGCGTAACTGCAATATACGGTAGGTGACACGCAATCTCCCCGGGACCACCTGTCGGGTCCCGGGCCCACCTTGTAAGCTGCCCGAGCCTTGGACTATAAAAGGCTCGGGTAGGCGACGTTAGAAAGGGTTCGCACCTCAGCGGTTCGCTCCTCAGCCATTCGCACCTGAGGGTTCGACTCTTTGCGCACTTGTTCCCTAGACATTCTAGCACTCAGGTCATCCTCAAGCTCAGGACTCCAGTTCTGAGCTCCAAGCAATACTACGAGCACCTCTGCTCACCGTGGACGTAGGGTTTTACGCTCCAGCGGTCTGAACCACATAAAAATCTCTGTGTCAAGCTTCTCCTTACAACGTCCCTAACGCGTAAGCTCTCTGTGAGTGTCTAGCCCCTCCGAAAAAGAACCTCCGCGGGCTGCCCAGAGCAGGCCCGGGGGAAGTGTCGACAACACACTTCGACATATGGCGCGCCAGGTAGGGGGCTTTTCCCTTGCGCGACGAGCTTTCACCGACGAAGATAATGAAGCTTCTTTCAGCGGCAAGCTCTCCCCGCCCACGTTCACGACAAACGGTGACCAGCGGGGATTACGTCTCGACGCACTCAGGACGGAGTGTGTCGGTGCAAGCTGGAAGCCAGCAGCCGACTCCGGCAGCGCCGACTAGCGAGCCCACGATCCACTGCAGCGTTGAGCGTCTCCCATGGGAGTGCACTAGCTGCAGCACGAGCGCTACTGCAAAAATCCACCTGCTGGGGACGCGCCTCGGTCAGCAACCCAACAGTGGATTCACGACGTAGACCGTCTCGTTGTCGCCTCCGCCAGCCCTCGACTTCGGCGGGGACGACGTCCCGGTCAACCAGGTGTGTCGCTGACGCACACGCCAACGGTTGACGGGCAGACGGCAGACTCCCGCTCCACCAGGCTCCCATCTGTGGACCTGAGGTCGGAGTTGGAGCGATGTCACCTGGACGAAGACGCCCGGCTGACCATCGAGCGACGCCGAGAGAGGCGTCGCAACCGTGAGGTCAGCGACAGCATGTCGACCGCCTCGACTCAGCCTGGCCTGTAGACGTTCGCTACACGATCTCTGCCCTAGGCATACGCCACGTAGCATATGCCTCAGTCATATGCCCTGCATGTGGCACCCCCGGTCTATGGCACAGCCTTGCCCATACCGGGGTACACGGTGCTGACAGCGAACCAAGCGTTCGCGGCACCAACACCTGCAGCAACAGGAGCAGGATGTGCAGCCCTGGTGCCACACCTTCGCTTCGTGAAGTGGCCGCGCAAGTTCCTGCCGCACCTACCCGAGAAGTACGATGGCAGCGTCAACCCGGCGAAGTTCCTCCAAATCTACTCCACCGCCATCCTTGCTGTAGGAGGGGATGAGGCCGTCATGGCCAACTACTTCCCCGTCGCCTTGACCGGCCCAGCACGGTCTTGGCTCATGAATCTCCCCCAGGGTTCCATAACCTCCTGGGGAGAGCTCTGCTGGCAATTTACTGCAAACTTTGGCAGCTCCTACACCCGGCCTAAAACGGAGCTTGACCTCCACGCCATACAACAACAACCTGAAGAGACATTGCGCTCCTTCATCCAGCGGTTCTCCCAGGTACGAAACACCATCCCCCACATTTAGAATGCTTCTGTGGTGGTGGCGTTCCGGCAGGGTGTACGGGATAAGAAGATGCTTGAGAAGCTCGTGACCAGAGAAGTGTGCGACGTCTCAGAGCTCTTCAGCCTGGCGGACAAGTGCGCCAGGGCAGCGGAAGGGCATAACTGGCACTCACAGCCAGTCCCCGAAGACGGAGAACAGCCCAGACCAAATGTTGCTCCCCGTGGAACCGACAGAAAGGTCAAGAAGGCCAGCGGCAAGATCATGCTGCCGACTGAAGCCCCAGTTTTTGCCGCTGCAGCACCCACTGGAGCTCAGGGGCCACGCCCCGACAATAGGCCGTGACAGTCACCAGCCCCGGACGGTGACCAAGGCGAGTCGTGCCCCGTGCACAACACCAGCAGCCATACTATTGTTGAGTGCCGGGAGGTCCAGAAGCTCGCGGAGCGCTTCCGCAGAGGTAAGCAGCCGCGTGCTGACGCCCCTCCCTTCCGTCAAAGGGAGGGCAAGCAGAAGGTCGATGCCCAAGACAACGTCGACCACCATACGGAGTTCCAAGAGCCTCAGCGCGCCGTGAAGGTGGTGCGCAACCACGAGGACTCTAGCTCCAGCGATGATGATTCATGTCGGTAGCCCACTATGGCTACTTCGTCTTGAAGGTGCCTATACCAATAGGCGTCTTCGAGATCTGTGGAGACTGCACTGCTGCTGTGTCAGCCTTGGAAAAGTTCTAAGCGTCTGCAGCAGCCCGAGCACCAGCCCCGGGCGGTGCAGAACCGGGCCAGCTCCACCCGAGCGCACGCCTCAGTGCCTCGGCCTCACCTCCCGGGGGCCGCCCAGGATCTGTCAACCTCCTGTCGGCCTGAGCCAATGGAGGGAGACACCCTGGGTCCCCCAAGAAGGGTCCGGGCCTGTTTACCTCTTGTCAGCATGAACCAATGGAGGAAGGTACACCGGGGCTCCCAGGAGAAGCCACGCAGGACCAGTTCCGGCGTGAAGATATCGACCTCGTCGACGAGGCACGATTACAAGCAACGCTCCGCAACGCACGGTCTCGGCTGGTGCTCCGGTGTTACCGCCAAAGGACCAAGCATGTCCGGGAGCTCCAAGGAGGCAACCTGGTGCCGCGGTGCATACTTTCTCGCGAAGGGACCAACAAACTCTCCCTCAGCTGGGAAGGTCCGTTCCGAGTCTCAAAAGTTTGCTGCCCCGGGTGCGCACACCACCCCACCAAGGATGGGGATCCGTTCCTGAGCCCTTGGAACGAAGAACACCATTGTAAGTTCTATCCTCTAAGCAGTAGTAGCACAGGTCTTTTCCTTTCTATAATAGATCCCATAGAGTCTAGGAGCAGCGCTCGGAGCAACTAAGCCCCAGGGGACGGTCCAGGACTATGTCCAGCTTGGCCTGGTTCCGACCCTAAGCACGTAGGATCTTGCTTCCCCTCATAATGGGGTGGTCGTTGCCTCCATGTTTAGCCTGTCTTCCTCCTGTGGACGTTCATACAAGGAAAAACCTGATCTACCACGCTCTTCCTTTTGTGCTCATTTAAATTACGTAGTAATTTTTATGACCGCACATTCCATGTATGCTCACCGTACATTTGGCTCTCCTTCCCCACTTTCATCCCTAGTCGGCATTTGTTATCCTACCGAAGACGGTTGCGCTTGAGGTACCTGCCGATGGCCAGGGGGCCTTTCGGGCCTCCCCCAGTCAGGTGTTGTGATGCCAGTTGGTCACCTCTAGGAAAGGCCCGCGCTGTGCATGGGGGGTCTAGGGTGCGTAGCCTGCTTTGCTTGGTTCCGACCCAAAGCGTGCGCGCCCTGCCCTTCGGAGGTCCAGGGGAGCACAGCTTGCTTTGCCTGGTTCCGTACCGAAAGCCTGTGCACTCTATCTCCCCGGCGTTGCGGTCTGGTACTAGGGGTCGGACGGTCGTACCCTGACCTCGGAGGGAGCCGGACTCCCGGTGCCGGGCGCACAGAATTGCCCAAGCCCCGTATACCGGACCAGGATTGTAAGCCAAATAAGACTAGGAGACTGGGAACTGAGAGCCCTCGAGGAGAATTATGTTTCCCCTACTTGTGTGCAGGACCTCCTAGCTTTAGCTCCCCCGCAGGAGTACGGCAGGTGTGCCCAAAGCATTGGCCACACCTACCAGAGGGCCACTGCGGGGACCGCGCAGGGAAAGACCGGAGCTCCAAACTACTCCAAGGAAAGACCGGAGGAGCCAGACCTCGCCCCCTCCACAGGGGCGAGCTCCGAAGGCTCCACGTATCCCGCGGGGCCGGACCTCCCTCTCCTCAGAGGAAGAGCTCCGGGCCCGCCATGTGGCTAGCAGATCCGGACCTCCCCGTCCTCACGGCGTGAGCTCCGAAGACCCCTTGGGCCCTTAACGCAACAGGGACCTGAGGAAAGTGTCTGCGCAAGACTTCAAGATCAGTGAAGGCCTCCGAGGTCCTTGCGGAGCTAAGGACTCGGCCAGGCCAAGCCAAGAAGAAGATAAGCACGGACACGAGAAACAAAGAGTCTATTCATTCAAGGCTCCATGAGCTGGACTACAAACTCAACAAGCCCTAGGAATCCCCGGACTCGCGTCGGAACCTAGAGGCCACGAGGGCGGCCACATCCTCGACTCCAGCCCTGGCGACTCCCTCCCGCTCCGCGACGGGGCCCTGCCTCACCGGCTCTAGAGAAAGGAGGGATCCCGGCTCCGGAAGCACGCCAGCACGTGCGTGGCAACCTCCTTCGCCAGACCCCGTCCCTCTGCCTCGAGCTTGCCGGCGATTACTGCTTCGAGCCCGCCCAGTTTGGCGCTGATGGACTCGAGCGCCGGGATCGCCTCGGCCACCTTCTGCGCCGGAGCCTCTGTCCTCACCGGGCTGAAGCTGAGGGGAACTAGGGCGGATCCTGCCTGGTCAACAAAGCTCCAAACCGCAGGGGCCTCGATGGACCGTGAAGCCTGGAGCTCCTCCATCTCTTGGCGGATTGCCAGTAGGGCATCAGGACCCTCCACGGAGAACTTCTTCTCCTTAGCCGCCAGAGAATCTTCCCAAAGCTAGAGACCCTGGGCGAGCCGCTCCAACTCCGACGCCCGGAAATCGGCTGCGAGCTCCCGATGCAACACTGCCTAGCGCTTCCGGGAGACCTGCTCCTCCCTCGCGACCAGAGCGGCCTCCCGAGTCTCCAGCTCCTTGGCTCGGGCCCTTAGGTCGCCCTCGCCAGCCACCAGCTGTGCGGCAACCTTCTTCGCCTCAGCTGCCAAGGCGCGCTCCCGGTCCGTGACGACGCGCTCGCGGCGCACCAACTTCAGCCGCAGCTCCTCCAGGGCACAATAGTGCGCCTCAGCCTTGGCATAAGACTCGCGAGCCTTCTGGTGAAGCCGCCGGGTTTTAGAGTCCAAGCGGTTGACGGCCCTCTTCTGAGTATCGAGGAGCACCTCTATGGCGTCAAGCTTCGCCCGCCTCGAGTCGAGCTTCGCCGTGACCTCCTGGGTCCGCTACCTCAAGAGGTGCCCCCAGCTGAGGAGGTGATTCCTCTCCTCAACGTGCGCCTCCCGCTCATGCTCAAGCGCGGCCACGACCTGTCTGACGCTCGTCTGAACAAGGTCCAAGGCGTCCGCTAGGGGAAGCGGGGCGGCAGAGGGCGAAGCCGCACCCCCGACTTCCTCCATCACATCGTCCTCAGAAGGAGACGATGGCGCTGCAGCAGGGACCGCGACAAGGTGCTGATCTGGAGAAACAAGCGCTGAAGCAGGACCGCTTTCGACGCGCCCCTGCTCGCTGCCCGTCGGAGGGCCAGAAGCCGCTCCCACCACCTCCTCAGCACCGGAGGGTTGAGCGCCATCAGTTGGCCCCGTCGAGCCCTCGGCAGTCGCCGGCTTCTGAGTTGGCGACGGAGGACGGAAGGGAGCTACTGCTGCCGTCACGGGAGTTGTTCCAGCCGGCACAGATGAGGCCTGCGCTGGCCTAGGGGCCGGCGAAGCCGCTGCAGTCCCTGGACGTTGCGGCGCGGATCCTCCGCCAGCCGGAGATGACCAGGGAACAGACTCGCCCCCGGTAGCCGATGAATCCCGAGGGACGCGGACGCTCCAACAGGCACGGAGCCCCGGCTTCCGAGCTGGGGTAGAGCCGCCGGAGCTTGCCGCCGGGGCGTGCGTTGGTCGGGGCGCCTGAGCCCTGGGCACGCCCCGGGCATTGCAGCACTGGCATCCCCCCTCAAAGCTCCAGTGCCTGAAGAAGGAGGGCGGGGTGCCCGGGGCCCCTCAGATCGTTGCTGTCCGAGGGAGTCTCGTCGGAATGGAAGGCCTGAGACCTCTTGGGGTCGCCACCCGACGAACTAACACCTCCAGAAGGGGGATGCAAAGATACCCTGGTCCCCTGGCTTGGCGCGAACGACGCCGTTAGAGGAGACCGGGCGCGTTTCTTCTCAGGCAGGTAGGAAGCCATGGCCAACAGAAGCTCAAGAACTTAGAAGACAAGGGCGCAAGAACTCAGAGAACAGGGAAGGTTCAAGCTCGGGGAAGTGCGAAGGGAAGCCTGCGATACAGATAAGATCCCCTTTTATACTTCCCATACTTGATTCAAATTGATTCGAAATTCTTCGAATGCACTGCTTGGACAACCGCTTCAGCTCCAAGACCGAGCATCAATGACAAGTGGACCCGAGCCGTCCAGCAGAAGCGGTGGGCCAAGATGACAGTCTCTCGAGAAGTCAATCCGGCGGGACGCTTTGGCGGCTCCCGAAAGGGCGCTGCGACGTGCACAAGTGGCAGCCTTGGGAACCGCCGCAGTAAAAGCAGCCATCAAGTAGGGCTCACGCCCCCACGATCCCACGATTGTTCGTGCTCAAGCAACGGTCAAAGCGGGTCTTCGAGAAGGTGTGCGAAGTTGAAGAGACGGGGGCCCCACCTCCGGCTCGCTATCTCCCCCAAGATGGGCCCGATGGCCACTGTCGGTACCCTCAATATGGGGTACCCCGCGCACAGGGGAAATTGCCTAAGGACCTCGCCGTTCTCCGCAGGGAGAGCTCCGAAGGCGCCACATGTCCCGCGGGGCCGGACCTCCCTCTCCTCAGAGGAGAGCTCTGGGCCTGCCACGTGGCCAGCAGAGCCGGACCTCCCCCCTCCGCGGGGAGAGCTCCGAAGGCTCCACGTGTCCAGCGGGGCCGGACCTCCCTCTCCTCAGAGGAGAGCTCCGGGCCCGCCACGTGGCCAGCAGAGCCGGACCACCCCCCTCCGCGGGGAGAGCTCCGAAGGCTCCACGTGTCCAGCAGGGTCGGACCTCCCTCTCCTCAGAGGAGAGCTTCGGCCCCGCCACGTGGCCAGCAGAGCCGGACCTCCCCCCCACCGCGGGGACAGGTCCGAAGGCTCCACGTGTCCAGCGGGGTCGGACCACTCTCTCCTTAGAGGAGAGCTCCAGGCCCGCCACGTGGCCAGCAGAGCCGCGCTACCTGCCCCCGTGCGGTAGGCAGTAAGAGTAAAGACGCGCCATGCCTTGTTCGTACAAGGTATTCAAGACCCGCGCCTTCCCAAGACGCGGAGACGCGGAGCGCGCCTCTTTCAGGTGTCGCTGCGCCCAGTCACATCGCAGTAAAGGCTGGCACGCCGCGTCAGAGGCTGTACGCCAATAAACACAGCGAAAAGACATCCCCTGCCGCCCCTGCCATCATCAACCACTACGACTAGCTTGCGGCATGGGCAGGGCGGCAGAACGAAGACTTAGAAGTATTCACCAGAGACAACTACCGGCGTAACTGCAATATACGGTAGGTGATAGGCAATCTCCGCGGGACCACCTGTCGGGTCTCGGGCCCACCTTGTAAGCCGCCCGAGCCTTGGACTATAAAAGGCTCGGGTAGGCGATGTTAGCAAGGGTTCACACCTTAGCGGTTCACTCCTCAGCCATTCGCACCTGAGGGTTCGACTCTTTGCGCACTTGTTCCTTAGACATTCTAGCACTCAGGTCATCCTCAAGCTCAGGACTCCGATTCTAAGCTCCAAGCAATACTACGAGCACCTCTGCTCACTGTGGACGTAGGATTTTACGCTCCGGCGGCCTGAACCACGTAAAAATCTCTGTGTCAAGCTTCTCCTTACATCGTCCCTAACGCGTAAGCTCTCCGTGAGTGTCTAGCCCCTCCAAAAAAGAACCTCCGCGGGCTGCCCAGAGCAGGCCCGGGAGAAATGTCGACAACACACTTCGACAATGACACACGCTTAGGTTGCAGATTGTTCGGCGCGTGAAGCCCATGCCTATGGCTCATAACGAATTAGAAACACATTATTTGAAAACAAGAAAACTAATAATAATAACAGTTCTTTATTTAAAAGGGGTAGTGCATCACGTTCAAACATCTCCGTTAGCATTGGATTCGATAAACACTAGGCCGACAAAGTCAGTGAAAAAGGAAGAATTACCAAGAGGGTGCTCGACCAACGAAACAACAAGCTTTGAAGATTTTCATGGAGCAACGACTTTGTGTAGGGAGCATTCTAGGTTACTAAAATCTAAACTCCCTTGATCATATCTAAATCGCCGGTTGACTTACCTATTACCATAAATGCGTATAGCTTCGTATAAGACTTCGTCGTGGCAAATCGTGTCCTTCTAGTTTGTCAATTGCAATGAAAAGCCTCTACCGTTAAAGAAACTCTCGAAACAGGCTCACTGGAATCTCAGGGCGAGATTCCATTTAAGTGAGTAGTGTTGTAAGTTTGACATCAAGGTCTAGAGGAGAATTTAAAATTTTGAAACACTTTTGAACTTATTTGAATTCGTATTGAAATTGGAAACTATAGAATCAAAATAGAAAATAAAAACAAAAAATAAACAACTAACTTGGGCCGAAACCCATTTTCTTCCTCAAGAGCCCAAGCCCACCCGCAGCATAGGATTCTTTACTACTCTTACTGACCTGCGGGGCCCGCATGTCATCCTCTCATCTTTCCTTCTTCTTCCTCCTTTCTCCCCCCACCGGCAGCTCTCTCTCATTTTCCCCGGTCAAAAGCGCGCAACCCAAAAACCCTAGCCATGCCTCCGTCGTGGTCCTTCATGCACGCCGCCTCCCTCACCACCGCCGCCGCCGCTCCACCGCCTCCCCTCGAGCCGCCGCCCGCCCGAGTCCGGCCAGCGCAAACCGCCCCGACGCCGCACCGCAGTCTACCGCGGGCGAGCCACCTCCCCCGGCGCGCCTCCACGCCCTCCTCTCCTTTCATCGCTTGCGGCCCCCCTGGGTGTGATTACTGCCGTAGCATCTATTTTGTGGAGTACAGTTTTGTCCACGAATGTTGTATCTATTTTGTGGAGTTATAATTGTAGGCATCGCGGGCACCTTACCGTTGTTACCCGCTGTTGTGGCATGGGCATGGGTTATTATTCTTGTCGGTAATTGAACCAACAAACTGGAGCTCAAACTTGTGACCGGGGAAACAATCTGTGGGCTCCCATCTCACCGTGCAACTCTTGTTTTCTGCTCCTCTGTAAATAAAAATATCTCTGTCTAGCCGTACAAATGGCCTTCATCATGTAACAAACAATTCTTTTTTTTTCTAAAATTGTCAAAATTTGATCATCTTTATTGTACTTGCTCATGATCTCACTTGCTTGGTCTCAGAATTCCAAAATCATAGATAGAGCTCAAAACAATTCTGAATGATACTTGACAAAACTAGTATCAAGGTCAAATACCAGAGACACCGGTCCTCTTCGTCAGATCAGTGCTGTTTGTTTGCAAAATAAGGTCAAAACCTTGTCCTTCTCGTATGCCAGTAAACTAAACCAATCAACTAGTTCGTCTGTACTGCTTGTTTTTAAGGGATTTTTAGGGAGTTTGTACTGCTTATTGGAGGGCACACTTCTTTTTCTTTACAGACACGCACACAAGTTTCAGGAGGCAGCTGTGTGTTCAACCTGGGACCAAGCAGAGTACTTAAAATATTCTTAATTGCATTTGGTACTTTCAAGTATAGCATTAGCACCTAATCCAGGGCCAAAGGCCTAAACATGACCCGTATTTTGGGAAGACATACTTCTGCAAAGCTTGGCACAGGTAACATAAACTATGGCCACGTCTGGCATCGGAACTTCAGGTAACCCCTCTACTGCAGACATGAGTACACCAATCACTGGAGGGACCAGTGTCGTGTTCTTGAGCAAAGCTGTATATATACATATCTGGGTCGGAGTGATTCAAGTCCAAGCAGAAAAACAACAGCTCCAAATCCTCGCTACTATTGTCCCGGAAGTCTTTCAGGATCCTTACACAGAGAGCAGATGAAGAACTTGACGTTGGTTGTTGCTGCCGTTGTTCTGCTCCTGATGATGGCCAGGGTACAGGGTATTCGGCCTGATGCAGAGACCCATGACGCATTCATCAGCAAGCAGATGGCTAATGTAAGAAACCGTGACTTGCGTGCGCATTTTTCTTTACATTGTGGATTGTTTCTTTTTGCAGGCGCTAACTGATGTGCACCATTATTTTTGGTCGCAGAAATCTGGGGAGATGGCGGGGAAGAAGAACACGGACA
Source organism: Neostapfia colusana (assembly GCA_030760725.1). Classification (NCBI taxonomy): domain Eukaryota; kingdom Viridiplantae; phylum Streptophyta; class Magnoliopsida; order Poales; family Poaceae; genus Neostapfia; species Neostapfia colusana. The sequence continues at coordinate 1,964,413 of JASWHV010000001.1, read as the reverse complement.
ATGGACCATTTGGTGAAAAAATGGAGGATAGCATTTCTGAAGAGAAAGATAGAGTTGGTCCTGAGATCCATGTCGATTACTACGGTCCAGCGGGTCATAAACCTAGACACCACTGATCAAAAAACAATTCTTCATCTGCCTCATTCTTATTCCCCCCATTTTTTTCTTCCTATAGAAGAACCCTGCTCAATTTTTTGAGGCGTCACTAGATGAAGAAGCCCTACTAGAGCAGGCGTAGATAGTAAGGCTCGAGATGTAATTCATTTATTTGATTTTCTCCCTGTGTTCCCCCCTTTCCCTGAGATGAAGACGGGGAGAAACACCTCTGATGTACACTAACTTTTGACAAAAGTTGAATCAAGGGACTGAAAAATACTTACTTGGCAACATGTTTTTCTCATCAAACGCGAAGATAGTTTCGCAGCAAACGGCGCCGGCTTCTGCGTGCCCAAAAGACTTTTGCAGGACTTCTGCGTGCCAACCCAAGTGTGAAGAGCTGACACTGTGAACTGCTGCTCCAACTCCAACAGTGTGAGCGCAGCTTCCGGTGTCGGTGCCGGTGTCGGGTATGGCCAAACATCGCCGGGTTTGCCGCAGCGTTTCACGTCAAAGTAGTCTTCTTTAAACCACGTTTGGTAGGGCGTATGGAGCGGTGATATAATAGAAGACGAACCGCAATCTTTTTTTTCCTAAGCTAGTGACGATTTTATATTCTATGGTCATTATGATAAAAAATGGCAAGATGCACTATGAACTAGGCTGATGTTGACCACACAGCTTTAATTTCTCAAAGAAACTTACCTCTCATGGATGCAGATGCACTGAAACAAAAAAAATAGTAGCACGAGGGGTCAATTCGTTTGAAAAAGAGAATAAATTTCATATGATGATTCCAACTCAAATCCCACATTCCAAAAGAGTCTCAAATAGGATTAGAATTCTTCACCAAGTAGTAGTCCCATGTTGACTATATGGGAGGTTTGAACCGATTTAAAAGTGACAAAAGTTCATCTCTAGGGGCATAGATTTTAGCGTGCAAGAGTATTTGTTTTAGGCGTGTTAACGTCTCATGATATGGGCCAACAGTGGTATTAGAGCCAGATCTAGGATCCAACATAGAAAATAAAAAAGAGAAACGGGCCTAGCCCAACCTGCCGTCACAACCCACATGACCTATTGTGAGATTTGAGGGTTCTGCTCGCCTGCTGTGGGCCTCATCACGACTGCTACTTGGTTATCGACACGTACGGAAGCCCCCCCCCCCCCCCCCCCTCGTCTCGTGTTTTGCCCCCCGGCGGTCGTTGTGGCCGCGCCGCCGTGCGAAACACTCAAACTCCGGCGACGACTACGGCAGCGGCGGAGGACATGGGAGCTGGGATCGATCATGCAGGTTCATCATCTTCGATCGTGATCCACCTCTCCGAATTACAAGCGTCTCCAATGGTATGGGATCAGTTATTACCCAGCCTCACGCTGGACACCACGCTGCTACGATCATGGCAAGCACGGGACGACGACCAGAACAAGGACGGTTTGGCCGATCGGTCCCGCGCTAGCTCAGCTCAGCTGCCAGCAGCATGCGCAGGCCCGTCTCCTCTATTATATGCGGCAACTACTCCGTCAAGTGTGCTGTTGTGCCTATGGACGGAGCGACTCCCAAAACACTCTCAAGTGGCAGGGATTCCGATCCTCTAACGTGCGCGGGCTCGGCTGTTCCGGTCGTCCAATGCAAGAACCAAATCAATGTCCTTTCCAGTCTGATCTTGGAATGATTGGCGTCGCTGGCCATGTTCCAGGCGAACCAATTCGAGGTGGCCACTGAGTATAAAACAGAGGTGGCCATTAGCCGGCAGGCAGGCAGTGTGAGCTGGCTGGCATCACGTACGTCGGAGCTATTAGTGTTTGGCAATGGCAGCCTCCGATCACCAGGCAGCGAGCCGGCACGGGACGTCGCCGGTGTTCGACGAGGTCCGGTGGGTGGTCCAGATCCGAAGCTCCCTCCAAGAGGACGCTGCTGCTGGCGGTGGCGGCGACGACGACGACGACGACAACGGCATCCCGGTGTCCGTTTTCAACGTGCCCAAGCAGCTGCAGGTGCGCAAGCCGGAGGCCTACACGCCCCAGCTCATCGCGCTGGGCCCGTACCACCACTGGCGCCCCGAGCTGTACGACATGGAGCGGTACAAGCTCGCGGCGGCGCGCCGCGCGCAGAAGCGCCTCCAGCAGCACGCGGGGCTCAAGCTCGAGGCGCTCGTCCAGCAGCTCGCGCGCCTCGAGCGCAGGGTCCGCGCCTACTACCACCGGTACCTCGACTTCAGCGGCGAGACGCTGGCGTGGATGATGGTCGTCGACGGCGCGTTCCTGCTCGAGTTCCTGCAGATTTACGACGTCGTCGAGGGCGGCAGGGAGCTGCGGAGGGTGTCGTCAAGGATGGCGCACCTCGTCGACTTCGCCGGGAGGAAGTCGGCGCACAGCACCATCCTCCGCGACATGCTCATGCTGGAGAACCAGGTCCCGCTCTTCCTCCTCCGCAGGATCCTCGAGCCGCAGTGCGCGTCCGCCGAAGAGGCCGTCGCAGTGCTCCAGAGGATGGTCACCGGCCTCATGAAGGAGCTCTGCCCGTTCAAGATGATGGACACCTTCCCAGCTGTGGACGTCACCAAGCACGTTCACCTGCTGGAGATGCTGTACTACCTGCTCGTCCCAAAGCCGGACGAGGACCACGATGCTGAGGTCGATGCCCACGGCGGGGGCCACGACGAGAGCTACGACATCGAGGAGCTGCCCGAGGACGGCAGCGGAGCTGAGGAGCAGAAGCCAGCCGCCGGATGCGAGCATGTGAAACCGCTGATCGCTGCCCTGTGGGGCGTCATGTCAGGGCTCAAGACCGGTCCGATGCGCTACGTGACGAAGCCAATCGCGTTCGCCGTGAAGGCGCCGTGGAAGATGCTCACCGTCGTGCCGGGATTATCGGCGATGAAGAACCCCGTCGAGTCGTTCTTCTTCACGTCCGGCGACGGGAGCACGAACCCTCGCGACCCGAGCGCCGCAGCGGGGTACCTGACCCGGCCGCCGCTGATCGAGGAGATCATGGTCCCGTCCGTGTCGGAGCTGGCCAGCATCGGCGTCAAGTTCTCCCCGACCGCCGGCGACCTGTCGACCATCGCGTTCGACGCGAAGACGGTGACCTTCCACCTCCCCGTGGTGACCCTGGACTCCAACACGGAGGTCGTGCTCCGCAACCTCGTCGCCTACGAGGCGTCGGCGGCGTCCGGCCCGCTGGTGCTAGCCCGGTACACGGAGCTGATGAACGGCATCATCGACACCGACGAGGACGTGGCGCTGCTGCGGAAACACGGGGTGGTGCTGAACCGGATGAAGAGCGACGGCGAGGCGGCGAAGCTGTGGAACGGGATGACGCGGTCGGTGCGGCTCACCAAGGTGGCGCTCGTGGACAGGGCCGTGGAGGAGGTGAACCGCTACTACGACGGCCGGTGGCGCGTCAAGACGAAGCGGTTCATGCGCAAGTACGTGTTCAGCTCGTGGCAGCTGCTCACGTTCCTCGCCGCCGTCATGATGCTGCTGCTCACCACGCTGCAGGCCTTCTGCTCCGTCTACACTTGCTCCCGGTGGTTCGGAACCGTCACCGTCGCCACGGCGGGTTGATCAGGATTAGGTGTGCTTGTCTGACAGGCTGCAAATGTCATGTTACAGGTACAGAGTTTGGATAGTGTGTGGTTTTGGGCAATTTTTTTTCCCTTTTGCTATTGTTGTTCTGATACAGTGGGTTGTGCATTGGTTTGACATGAATCATTGTGATGATTTTGCAAGGAACATTCTTTAGTTTACACACGAGTTTAACAGAAAGATAGTCCAACTACTGTTGAAAAAAGCATGTTTGTTAACCAGTACTGAACCTAACATCATTTCTGCATGACCCACATTGCATGTTTATTAAACCGAGATGGTGCTCTCAATAATTTATCCACCCCGTAAAGCGGAGAGCGAAACTTTCAGTCCTTGTCCAGTCCCAATTTTGGGACTGGGATGTTGGAAGCTCAGTTGGAAATAAACAGTTTTTAAACTATATAAATAAAACAAACTTATTCTTTAAAAAAATTCTAATATATTAGTTTTTAATATTATGCAAGATGTCAAACGCGTGCAGACCATATATAAAAGAGTATGTACTTCCGTTATAAAGGTTTAAATTTTTTTTGTAATTAAACAAAGAAAATAACCACTATGGCCAAATGAAAATTTCAATGCGCCCCCCCCCTGGGCGAAGGATTACACTAAACGATATGACGAGAGATCTCCCAACCTTAAAATTCACTACCAGTACAATGCAATAATCACGCATCATTGTTCAAGATTTCATCATTATCGCCTTGATAAGGGTCTAAAATTTGACAGACAGAGCTCTCTTCTACGTGAAGCTAAAAGTGGCAAGAGTAAGACTATGAAAATGCCTCCTGGAGGCCAGCAGAAGTGAAACCCATAGCAATCCTTAAACAACATACACCAAAAAAATAGCGGCACGACACGGACAAGCAATCTGGCAGGAGTTATTTGAGATGTGTCCCATGGATCGATCATATACTTCTGCTGCGCTCGGCGTGCTTTCCTAGAAAAGCTTGAAGAGCAGGCCACCGTGTGTGGCGAAGAAGGGCGCAAACACGAGGGATTCAACAGCCATGAGCTTGATGAGGATGTTGAGCGAGGGGCCAGAGGTATCCTTCAGAGGGTCACCGATGGTGTCGCCGATCACAGCAGCCTTGTGGCAGTCGGATCCCTTGGGGCCCAGGGTCCTTGCATGCTCGCTAGCACCAGCCTGAAACAAGCAGGTCAAAAGTTTGAGTACAAAGCTGGCGCTCACCGTCACCGTGGATATTGCTTATGTAAGACTTCATAGCGATTTACCTCGATGTACTTCTTGGCATTGTCCCATGCACCACCAGTGTTGGAAGCAGAGATGGCAATCTGTCAAAGAGGAAACTCATGAGGCCATGAAACAGCAAGCTAACAGAAGGGCACACGGAGGGTAACAGAAAAAAGCACACCTGCACTCCAGAAACAAGGGCACCAGCAAGAACGCCAGAGAGAGTCTCGACACCAAAGAGGGTTCCGACAATAAGGGGTGTGAGAATGACCAATGCACCGGGGGGGATCATCTCTTTGATGGAAGCATCGGTAGAGATTTTGACACATGTGGCATAGTCAGGCTTGGCAGTTCCCTCCATCAGCCCAGGAATGGTGTTGAACTGCCTGCGGACCTCCTCCACCATCTTCAGAGCAGCACTTCCCACACTCTTCATGGTCATTGCGGAGAACCAGTATGGAAGCATGGCTCCAACTATCAAACCAATGAAGACCTTAGGGGATAGGACATCAACAACCTTCACACCGGCTCTGCTGACGAAGGCACCAAAAAGCGCCAGAGACACGAGGGCAGCTGATCCAATTGCAAATCCCTGTAAAAGGATATAGATGGGTCAAGTTAGCAGACCGATGCAACAATGCTTCTCTTCTTGCTTCAAGTTAAAGACCAATCAAATGGTTCTCTTCTTGCTTAAGGTTCAAGACCAGAACAATGGTTCTTTTTGCTAACCATCTAAATTTCATCTATCATCAAGTTAAACAAATGCATAACCTACTAACTCACAAAGAGTCAACATGACATTAAATAATATGCGATGAAATATGCATAGAAATTACCTTTCCAATAGCAGCTGTCGTGTTACCTGCAGCATCAAGCGCATCGGTCCTCTCACGGATTCTGTGGCTCATTCCAGCCATCTCAGCTATACCACCAGCATTGTCACTGATGGGACCATAAGCATCAATAGCAAGGCCAGTTGCAATTGTGCTTAGCATACCAAGAGCAGCAACTGCTATGCCGTACATTGCAGCAATAGAGAAACTGACATAGATGCTGAGAGCAATCGCAAAAATTGGGACGATAACAGACTTGTATCCTAGAGCAAGACCGAATATGACATTAGTTGCAGCACCAGTTCTGCATGAATCTGCAACATCTTGCACAGGGCTGCAACATAGAAGAAACATGATAGGGTTAAAGCATCACATAAATTGTTAAATAACCACATAATAACAGATCAATATGCTTCTTACCTGTATGCATTGCTAGTGTAGTATTCTGTCACGAATCCGATAATCAGACCAGCCCACAGACCAATTGCAACACAGAAGAACAAGCCCCTGAGAAGCCATGACTATTTAGTCAGACGAGAGTACATTCGCTACAAATGAATACACAAAATTGAGTAACATACCAGTTAGACACTTCCTTCTGAGTACCAAAGTTGAAGATAGTGAACTTGGCTGGAAGGGCCAACCAGCTGATTAGCGCAATACCTACGGTCATCAAAGCAGTGGAGATGACAAGCTGCTTCTTAAGTGCAGGTTCGATTTCATTCACTGCCTTGACCTCAAAGAAATCAGTTGCAAAAAGCGTCGTGATCAGGCAGACGATGATACCAACAGAGCTAACCAGTAGCGGGAAGCACATCCCGGTAAAATCATGATTGATTCCAAAAGATGAAATAGATGCAACAACAAGGGCAGCACATGAGGATTCTGCATATGAACCAAAGAGATCTGATCCCATTCCCGCTATGTCACCTACATTGTCACCAACGTTGTCAGCAATCACCTGCAAAACAAGACCTACAGTTTCAGTGAAGGAAATACCAAGTACAATAAATGTTCATCATGCCTTGTTAGGTTATCTGTTAATCAACATTACAAGATCAAAACAAGGAACACAAAACTCACAGCTGGGTTTCTAGGATCATCCTCGGGAATGTTCCTCTCAACTTTGCCAACAAGATCAGCACCCACATCAGCAGCCTTTGTGTAAATACCACCACCAACTCTTCCAAAGAGAGCCATAGAAGAACCACCAAGGCCATAACCAGTGATGGACTCAAAAAGACCCTCCCAGTCATCACCATAATACAACTTGAACACATTAATGGTAATGTAGAGAACCACAAGCCCACTTGATGCAAGCAAAAATCCCATAACAGCACCAGAGCGGAAAGCAGTGATAAATGCCTTCCCAACACCCTTCCTAGCTTCAAGGGTAGTCCTGGCATTGGCATAAGTGGCAATCTTCATTCCAAGAAAACCAGAGACCAGAGAGGTGATTGCCCCAAGCAAGAAGGACACAGTGCTGAAGATGGCAGTGAACAGGGCCGGCTTGCAGTTCTTGTCCTTGCTGTAGGTGCAGGGCTGGCTCTTTGTGCTGAATCCCTCAACCGAACCAAGGAAGAGGAAGATAACAACAGCAAAGATCGACATGAAAACACCAACATATTGGTACTCGGTGAAGAGAAACGACGTTGCTCCTGCTCATAAAAGAGAAGTCGTTTGTTAAATATCGATCATATGACTAGACCCAATAAGATTTCAATGACAGTGGTGGCCATTGAATCACACTATATAAAAAATAGATAACAACATGCGCGGAATATAAAATACAAAAGGCAAGAGGCACACTCTGTCAAACCAAACACCAGACTGCGATCAGTCCAGATCAACACATCCAACAGCCATCTGTCAATCGTCCAGTCACTACAGGACCCCCACAAATCAGATACTTCCAAGAGTACTTGGTCAACCAAGGAAGGAAAAGAATACTTGCTCCAGATAGGTGACGGAGATAAAACGAAACCTCACAGATGGGACACGTATTTGATGAGCACTAGCCATGCTGATCTAGATGGGAGGCTCAGAAGTCGAGGAATAATGGACACGTCGGTAACAGATGGCAGATATCCTTATCCGCGAACCAGAAACTCCAGCTGCAAATCTACCTAGAACGAGTGATATTGGAGCGCAGGCTCTAATTAATGTAAGGTTAAGTCAGCTAAATGGCGATCCAAAGTCTTCCGTTCTTGTTACGTGTGAACGCATATAGCTGGTGACAGTTCCGTCACGCATCTGCCACTACCACGTTTCGATCTACAAAGTCCAGTTGAAAGATACCCTACGTTTTCACTACAGCACCAACACAGCGCGGCTCGAAGCATTTAAATAACACTTAGTTAATGCACAGATTCATCGCCTGCTACGCGCGCTAATGTCCAGATTTAGACGTAACAGGGGACGAGGAAAGTTATTCGCGATACCCACTTGGGAGCCGTGAACCACAATCTCGAAAACAACAGAAAAGTACCAGAAATGTACAGAGAAAGTTTGGCAAAAAAGGGAACTCTGTTTGACAGCCCCCAAAAATATACCAGCATCCTCCCCAGACAGACGCACACACTCATAGGATGATATGCCTTCCCTTCCACAGCGTAAGAATGTGCATTCTCCGCTCTGAAACTTGGAGCCCGACCAGATTAGAATCTGGAACTTAACTGTCAGATCAGTGCTAAATTTTGGTAGAGAAACGAACGGATAGCAGAAGGGAGTCCAGATTTTTTTTCTAACGCCACACGTAGAAACGAAAGATGGCGCAGCGGCCTGCCGTTCTCCTGTAAAAAAAAACGGGCCACGATACGCGCAGATCTGAAGTGACCACGCGACCCACACACCCAGATCTGATGAGCGCGTGCTCACCTTCGGAGATGGCGTTCTGGATCTCGGCGCATTTGACGACGACGTTGTGGTCGTTGAGGCCCTCCTCCTCCTCGATGAGGTAGTCGCCGTAGCCGCCGCCCTTGCCGCCGCCTGCGGACGCGGCCGCGGCCGCGGGCGAGAGCTTCACCCGCGAGACGAGCACCCACTGCACGACGGCGAAGGCGATGCCGATGACGCCGGCGACGGGGATGAGCGTCTCGGTCGCGAGCTCCGAGAGGATTGCCATGGGAGCGGAGGGCGGCGGCGGCGGGGTGGGAAAGGGTAGGGTATGGTAGTAGGGTCGAACGCGCGCCCCTCGCACTGCACGCTCTGGTCGGGGGGCGCCGCGCCGCTATATAGCGCGGGGTGAGGGGGCGCGTGTGGGCGAGGAGTGAGGTGGTGGCCTGGTGGGTGTGGTGTCGAGGCGGTGAGGCGGGTCGACCGACGGATCCCGTCGCGCCTTCGCTGTCACGCCACGTGCAGGGAGGCAGGGAGGGAAGGAGGGATCTCAAACGGCGAGGAGCCGTAAGTAAAATCGGTAGCCCAAATACTACTCGTCAGGCAGAGACCGACCGACCAGCCGACCGACACTAGTGAGCAGCGGCAGCTCGGGACACCGGCGTCGCGGCAGGCAGCTCAGCGTCGGTGGCTGGCGACGCGCTACCGGCCAGGCCGTGCGTGATTGGGGGGGGGGGGGGGGGGGGGGGGGGGCACGCCATCGAAAGCGCCCGGTCCGGCTCCCGGTTTTCATCTGGCGCTCAGCTCACCGATCGGACCGGCGGGCAGCGGCAGGGCTGCTCCAATCGGGAGCCGCCGCTGCCGGCATGTGCGCGCCGCGCGTGGATGCGTGCTCGCCGCCCGTAACTCGGGAGAAAGAACGTGGCGGCGCGGCGGTGATGCGATCCGCCCGCCACCGACGTGACGGTCTCTTCCTAGCAACCCTTAGTACCAGTGATGGTCTCTCTCTGGCAGTGTGCCGCGCGGCATCTTTTACCGCGAGGCGGCAGACCATACATCTATCGACGGACCTATATCGATCGAGAGCGTGCGTTCCGGGTGCAAGTGCACCCTGACTTGCCAGTTAGTGGTGAAAAACAGATGATAATTTTCCGAATCATCCGAAACCGTTTTCAAAAGTTTCTGAATCACTTTTCGTTTTAGTCGGTAATTTTTGAAAATGAGTCGGAAATTGGAAATTAAAATTCGAAAATCAGAACGAAATGATTTGGCCATATTTCCGACCGAATTGTCGGAATTCCGAATTTGTTCGGAAATTTCCGAACAATTTCCGATTAATTTCCGACTCTGCCCAATTAGCTTGGCCCATTTACAGCCCAACCCAGCGGCCAGCGCGCCTAGGTCAGGCCCAGCTCGCCCTGTGCCAGCCCCAGCCGCTCCAGCCTCCAGTCCAGTCGGTCGACCTGCTAGCCGCCTGTCCGCCTCCCGCAGTCCCGCTCCAGTCACCGCTTGGTTTGATTGTTACAATAAATTATGGAGGCTATGACTAACATGGCATTTCAGGTTTACCTGTTACAATAAAATATAAAATATTCTTCTATTTTAAGAAATACTAGAGAAAATGACAATCTAATTATTTTATTTATCCTTTTGTTTTGTTATTGAAGGATGAGGACGTAGAAAGTGATCTAGATGTGATGGGTGAAAGTGAGAAGCTAGGTGGTTAATATTATTTTTAATTATATTTATGGTAGTGATATGGATGTATGACACAATATTTTATTTTTAGTGAACTTTATTTTATGTGCTACATATGGATGAGGGTGCATGACATGAATGATTATATTTTACTTGCATTACTTATTATTATTTTGTTATGGTTACTAGAGTGAAGTTAGGGTGTTGTTTTCGGAAGAACAAATCGTAACTGTTCCGATATCGATAGGTTTTCGGTTCGATATATCCGTTTCCGATATTTCCAAAATTTCCGATATCATATCCGTTTCCGATGGTACCGATTCCGACTCCGTTTCCGAAAATTATATATGAAAATGAAAACAATTTAACTAATTTCCCGACCGTTTCTGACCGTTTTCATCCCTATTGCCAGTCCACTTGCCGCGAGGATGGGGTTGGCCTCGCCATCTCGAGATCGAGCTAGAGGTGGGACTCGGGCCGGGCCGGGCCGGCACGGCCCGGAATATTCGTGCTTCGGGCCGATTCGGCCCGTGGCCCGAAAGCATGCCGGGCCTTTTCGGACCGGGCCGACCGGCCCGAATTAGGAAAGTGGCGGCCCGGGCACGGCACGCGGCCCGACCGGCCTATTTCGGGCCGGGCCCAGCCCGAGCACGGCCCGATTGACAGAAAAAACCAAATACTTAAGAAATCCAAAAAAAATCTGTAAAATCAAAAAATTCCAAAAAATCTGTAAAATAAAAAAAACCAAAAATCTGTAAAACCGTAAAAATCAAAAAATACATAAAAATCAGGAAAATTCCAAAAAAATCCAAAAAATCCAGAGAAAATTCCAAAAAAATCCAAAAAATATTGGAGTTTGAATAGGATAAATTATATGTGTCAATTGAATTTCACATTCAAAAACATATACTTTTGCATATAATGATATGAACTATTTAATATTTTTCAAACACATGAGCCAAAATTCACAAGTCACAAAATATACCATCTCACGACATATTTTTTAAGCGCACAAAAGCACACTAAGTATGGGGGGAAATATTTCATTGAAGTTTAAAGTTTTGTTACAAACTGTCTCGTTAAAAACCTTACACTCATAGAGAGCTCCCCTGTAAGGAAAAGAGTACAGTTTGTTTTATTATCAATCACATCATTCGGATTCATCAAGCTCAAGATCCTCTAATGCTTTCAATATTTCTGGATCTTCAAGGCGGTGTTGATCTCTAGATTCTGCCATCTCCCAATCTTTAAGACATGTAAGACACTCAACCATCTTCGGTGTAAGAGATGACCTGCAAGATACTAAGATAAATATATATTGATTCATAACAAGATAACAAGGTAAGTCGATATATTAAAACAATCACCTTCTCTCTTCAATAATTCTTCCTGCTGAGCTAAATATGGCTTCAGATGACACACTGGAAACTGGAACGAGTAGGACGTCACGTGCAAATTGTGAGAGCACTGGAAATTGACGTTCATTGTCTTTCCACCATCCTAAGAGGTCTAGCTCAGCACTATCATCCTAAAACAAACAGAAAACATAAGCATAATAATTCAAAAATTATAAATCAAACATTACAATATAGATATGTACCTGAAGCATTGGATCATGCGTCGCATGATCTATGTCAAGGTAGTGGGACAACTCGGCGTTTGGATTCCAATTGGACTTAGAGGACGTAGTTGTGGAAGATTCTTTAGACTTCAATTTCTTCCACATGTTAGCTGCCATACTTTTCCTCTTTTCAGTTGGTACCACTTCACCTCTAGAGCGAGTTTGACCATATTTCTGCTGATACATACCAAAAACTCGAAATATCTCCGATTTAACATGTGAGTAAGCACCAGAGTAATCAAGATCTAGATTATCACCAATAAACTGTAAAGCACCTTCTAATTGCTCTAGCTTCTTTCGTGGATCAAAGATAAGAGCAAAGCAATACAAATGTGGTATAGGATCAAAATATTTTAGGTATTTTGCTTTCATTTCTTCAATTATTGGATATAGTACTGGATCATACTCATATATCTTAAACGTTTCAGCAAAAGTCATAAGCCATTCAATTACGAGAGGAGATGTAGGATAATAAATACCAGACAACAACGTTGTTGCATTGTAAAATGGTTTCAAGAGACGACGAAGGCGCCGCGCAGTATCCCAATCCTGTTCATTAAGTAGTATACCTGCACCTTGAGCATTCATAAAAGTAGTGAAAATTTCCTCATACCCTTTTAATTGCTTCAATATCGTGTATGTCGAGTTCCATCTCACTTTCATATCAAGTGAAAACTTTTTGGGTTTCAGTCCCTTTACACGACAATACTACCTGAAACTCCTGTAAACTTGTGGAGAATTCAAAAGATAACGAATAGCACTACGAATATTATCAATACATGAACTTGCCTTTGACAATCCCGCCTGCATAATGAGATTGATGATGTGGTACACACATCTTTGATAGAGAACATACAACCAATGTAGCTTTCTATGTGTGGCATCAATATTTCCATAGCTCTAGTGTTAGCCGATGCATTATCAAGAGTAATAGAAGCAATCTTATCTCCAATGCCATATTCATTAATAACCTCATGCACATGAGATGCAATAGCCTCACCAGTGTGGTTCTCATCAATAAGACGCAATCCTAATATCCTTTTGTTAAGCTTATATTCATGATCTATGTAATGAGCAACAACACTCAAATAGTTTATTCTTTGGTGTGATGATAACCAAATATCATATGTTAATGCAACAGAAAATGACATAGTCTTAAATGTTTCTTTTAATATATCCATTTTATCATGATATCTTTTAAGCAAGTCACCTCTAGTAGTTTTTCTAGAAACATTATGATATTGTGCACAAAATGCATGTTGAACCATTCTTTCGAAATTAACACTCTCACCAATGCAAATAGGCTGATCATCAACTGCAATATACCTAGCAATTTCAGAACGAGCAACTTCAGGATTATAAACCCAAGTACTTACTGAACCATCCGGATTAAAGTTGAGTTGAGTTTGAACCGCTGCACCTTCTCGCAAAGCTAACCGCTTTATACATCCCGTATAATGTCGATTCAAATGGCCCGTGCCACCACTAGAACCTGCAGTGAGAGTTTTCTCGCAATACTTGCATGTAGCAGAAATAACAATCTACTTACCATCACGAAATTCCTTATTCTTTTCAAAATGTTGTCAACATGTCGCTGTACTTTTGCGACCCGCGTGGAGGAGGATGCTTGTATAGTTTCATTGCTAGGGGGCGCATCGACAGAGAAGCTTCCCGTTCCTAAACTTGCATTAATTGAACAACGGAGTAATAAACGGAATTATCATATGTATTAGATACACGCAAACACAAACTTATCATACAAACGGACCAAACATGCATCTACATGTGCACCAACTTGAGCTTCGACCTCCACCTCATAATCATAGAGTTCATTCTCTATATTTACATCATCCATTCCAAAATCTCCCATGCTTGGAGATAGGCGACGTGGATCTATATCCTCTGGCATGGACGGCAAGCTAGGATCATAATTACCATGGCTTTGGGAGCCGGAGCCACGGGCACGACGACACACCAACACTTTTCTTCGATTAGGAAGCATATTCAAAAATCAAAATACAAACGATGGGCAGACGACGCGGGGCGGCACGCCGAGGTGTGGGGTGGCTCGGCCCTCGGGTAGCCTTGGGAGTCGGGGCAAGGGGGCAGGTGCACGGCGACACGGGGCAGCGCGTACGCGGCACGGGGGCAGGGCCGCAGGGGGCAGCGCGCACAACACTGGGCAGGCCGCAAGCGTGGGCGGGGCTGGCAGCTTGGCTCGCGCCCTAACGTGCGGTGGGCCGGTGGCACAGGGCTGGCGCGGGGGCCGCAGGGCCAGGCGGCCTGGCGCCTGGCGGCCGACGGCGCGGGCCACCGCACTGGCGCGGCCGCGCGTGGCTGCTGGCGCACTAGGCCACTGGCGCGTGGCTGCTGGCGCACGTGCCTGCTGGCCTGCTGGCGCCTCGGGCCTCGGCCTGGCGGCGGTGGCTGCTGGGCTGCTGGCTGTCTGGCGGGCGCAGGCAGTCCGGCACTCCGGCCTCGGGCGGGGGGCGCGGGCACGATGGCGGCGCGAGGCGCAGCGGGCTGGGGAGTGGGGTGCGGGTCTGCGGAGTACTGCGGCTACACTCGGGAAAACCTAATTTCGGCTTTTCTGGGCATTTCGGGCCGTTTCGGGCCGATGGGCCGTGTCGAAGTGTTCGGTCGACACTTCCCCCGGGCCTGCACTGGGCAGCCCGCGGAGGTTCTTTTTTCGGTGGGGCTAGTCCCTTGCGGAGAGCTTGCGCGTATGGACGAGTTAGTAAGAGCTTGACACGGTGAGTTTTACGTGGTTCAGGCCGCCGGAGCGTAAAACCCTACGTCCACGGCGAGCTATGGAGCTCGCTGTATTGCTTGCTGCTCAGAACCGGAGTCCTGAGCTTGGGGGTGAGTTACAGCTTGGGTGTGAATGGCTAGCGTATCAGTTGCAGAGGTGCGCACCCTTGCTATCGTCACCTACCCGAGTCTTTTATAGTCCAAGACTCGGGTGGCTTACAAGGGGGGCCCGGGACCCGACAGGTGGTCCCGGGGAGATTGTCTATCATCTACCGTATCTGCAGTTATGCCGGTAGTTGTCTCTGGCGAAGGCTTCTGAGTCTTCGTCTTGCAGCCCTGCCCATGCCGCATGCTAGTCGTAGTGGTTGATGACGGTGCGGGCGGCATGGGATATCTTGTCGCTGCGTTTATTGGATGGCAGGCTCTGACACTGCTCGCCATTCTCCGCGTCTTGGGAAGACGCGGACCTTGAATACCTTGTACGGGCAAGGTATGGGGCGTCTTTACGCCCGCTGCCTATCGCTCGGGGGCAGGCAGCGCCATTCTGCTGGCCACGTGGTGGGCTCAGAGCCCTCCTCAGAGGAGAGGGGTGTCCGGCCCTGCAGGACACGTGGAGCCTTCGGACCTCTCCCCGCGGAGGGGGAGGTTCGGCTTCTGTCGGCCATGTGGCGGGCCCGGAGCTCCTCTGTGAGGAGAGGGAGGTCCGGCCCCGCCGGATACGTGGCACCTTCGGACCTCCCTCCCGCGGAGGGGGAGGTCCGGCCTCTGTATGCCACATGGCGGGCTCGGAGCTCTCCTCTGAGGAGAGGGAGGTCCGGCCCCGCCGGACGCGTGGCGCCTTCGGAGCTCTCCCTGCGGAGAATGGCGAGTTCCTTAGGCATTTTCCCCTGTGCGCGGGGGTACCCCATATTGCAGGTACCGACAGTGGCCCCCGGGCCCATCTCGGGGGAGATAGCGAGCCCTAGGTGGGACCTCCGTCTCTTCTTATCTGCGCACTTTCTCTAAGTCCCGCATTGACCGCTGCCGGAGCACGAACGGCCGCGGGATCGTGGGAGCGTGCACCCACTTGATGGTTGCTTTTACTGCGGCGATTCCCAAGGCTGCCACTTCTGCACGTTGCGGCGCTTTCTTCGGGAACCGCCGAAGTGCCTTGCCGGCTCGTCTTCTCAGGAGACTGACTCCTTGGCCCACCGCTTCAATCGGGCGGCTTGGGTCCACCTGTCATCGGCGTTCGGTCTAGGAGCCGAAGCGGTTGCCGATGCGGCGTATTCGAAGAGTTCCGAATCGCCTGGAATTGCACCTGGGAAGGTTTTAGAGGGGATCTTACCCGCATTGCGGCTTCCCTTCGAACTTCCCAGCGTTTCTTCTTGGACTCTTGTGCTTTTGCCCTCTTGCCCTTGAGTCCTCCCTCGCCATGGCCTCCAAACCGCCACCAGAGAAGAAGCGCGCTCGATCTCCTCCAGCGGCGGCGTCTGTGCCAAGTCGGGAATCTGGGGTGCCTGGCACTCCTTCCGGTGGCGACTCAAAGAGGCCCCGGGCTGATGCGTTGAGGGGAGCTTCTGGGGCATCCCCTGCTCCGCCAGTTCAGGCGACTGCGGAGCGGCCGTCAGTGACGGCAGCGGGCTCTGGGAGTCCTACCCCGGCTCGGAAGTCGGGGTTCAGAGCCCACTGGAGTGTCCGCGCTTCCCAGCCATCCCCGACTGGCGGGGAGTCTGTGCCGTTGCGCTCGGAACCCGGGACAACTGCCGTGGCCCCCAAGCCAGCGCGAGCTTCTCCTGTTCCGGTGTGCCCGGACTCCACGGCGGCGTCATCTCTTCCTGCCGAGACGGCCGCCGTGGCCCCCAGGCCAGCGCAGGTCGACCCTGCACTAGGCGGCCCGACCTTTATTCCAGCGCCGCCTTCCCCGGCTCGCCCCTCTCCATAGGTCAAGAAGCCAGAAGCTAAAGAGGGACCGACAAGTCCGGCTGCCAGAGCCCCGGCGCCAGCTTCTCCTGATCGGCGTCTCGTCTTGGTTGCTGGTGCATCGACTCCTCTTGAGGACGAGGTGATGGAGGAGGTCGAGGGAACTACCCCGACCTCTGTTGCTCCATTGCCCCTGGCAGATGCCTTCGCGCTTGCCGAGACGAGCGTGCGGCAGGTCTTGGCTGCACTAGGTCGCGAGCGGGAGGAGTATACAGTTGAACGGGATCGCCTCCTCACCTGGGGGAACCTTTTGCGGGAGCGGACCGCGAAGGTCAAGAGCGAGCTCGACTCCAGGCAGGAGTTGCTCGACTTCAGGGAAGTGCTCCTCGACCGGCTAAAGCGGGCTGTCAACCGCATGGACGGTGAATCGCGGCGGATCAACAAGGAGGCCTTGGAGGCACACGCCCGGGCCGAGGAGAGCCTTTCTGCCGCTGAGGAGATACGGCAGCGGTTGGAGCGCCGTAAACGTGCCGTTGAGGAACGGGAGCGTTCCACGGCAACCGAGGCGGAGAGGGTCGCCGCGCAGCTGGCGGCGGGCGAGGATGACCTTCGAGCTCGGATCGAGGAGCTAGAGATTCTGAAGGCAGACCTCGACCTGAGGAAGGAACAGGTCTCCCGCAAACGTCGGGCGGTCTTGGAACGGGAGCTGGCCGCCGACTTCAAGGCTTCTGAGTTGGAGCGGCTCGCCAAGACTCTCCACCTTCGGGAGAGCTCCCTGGCGGAGAAGGAGAAGGAATTCTTCGAGAGAAACCTAGAGGCCCTGCAGGCAGCCCGCCGCGAGGTGGAGGAGCTCTCGGCCTTGCGGTCCTCCGAGGCTCTTGCGGTCTCAAGCTTCGTTGATCGAGCGGGGTCCGCCTTGATCCCTCTTGGCTTCAGTCCGGTGAGGGCAGTGGCTCCTGCGTTGAAGGTGGCGGAGGTGATCCCCGCGCTGGAGTTGATCGGCGCCAAGCTGGACAGGCTAGACTCGGTGGTCGCCAACGAGCTTGAGGCCGAGGGACGCGGCCTAGCCTTAGAGGTCGCCTCACATGTGCTGGCATGCTTCAAGAGCCGCGACCCCTATTTCTCGCTGGAACCAGCGAGAGAGGGCCCAGCCACGGAGCGGGAGGAAGCTGCCAGGGCTGAAGTCGAGGATGTGGCCGCCCTTGTAGCCGCAAGGTTCCGGCGTGAGCCGGGAGGTCCTTAGGACTTGTTTCTCCCTTTTTTATCGAGTCTGTTGTCCAACTCATGGAGCCTCGCATAATTTGACTCTTTTAGGTTTTTGTGTCTGTGATGCCTTTTCTCTCCTTCTTGGCTTTGCCTGACTGAGTCCTTAGCTCCGCAAGGTACTCAGAGGCCTTCTCCAATCTCGGAGCTCTACACAGACACCTTCCCCAGGTCCTAACTGTGTTAGGGGCCCCCGGGGGTCTCCGGATCTCGCCCTATGGGGAGCTCCAAATCTGCCTGCCACGTGGCGGGTCCGGAGCCCCCCCTTAGGAGGCGGGAGCTCTGGCCCTGCTCGACACGTAGGGATTTCGGAGCCCTCCCACCGGAGGGGGGGGGGGGGGGGAGGTCCGGTTTCCGCCTGCCACGTGGCGAGTCTGGAGCCCCCCTCAGGGGAGGCGGGAGCTCCGGGCCTGCTGGACACGTGGGGCCTTTGGCCTCGCCCCTGCTGAAGGGGCGGGACCCGGTCCTTCCAGTCCTAGGCCGGAGTAGTCGATAGCTCCTTTCCCCCTGCTTCATGTAGTCCCCGTTGCCGTAACCTAGAGGTCCTGCACACAGGCAGAGGAAACGTAATTCTCCTCGGGGGGTCCTCCCCTCCCGTCTCCTAGTCTTATTCGTCTTACGATCCTGATCCGTTATACGGGGCTTGGGCAATTCTATGCTCGAGGCGCCGGAGCTCCGGCTCCCTCCGAGGTCCAGGTACGGTCGTCCGATCCCTAGTACCGGGCCGTGCGCTTGAAAAGCAGAGTGCACGTGCTTTGGGTTCATGACCAGGCAAAGCGGTTGTACTCCCCTGTACCTTCGGAGGGCAGGATGCGCACGCTTTGGGCTCGTGGCCTGCTAAGCGGGATACGCACCCTGGACCCCCCATGCACAACGCAGGCCTTTCCTGGAGGTGACCAACTGACACCGCAACACCTGACTGGGGGAGGCCCGAGAGACTCACTCGGCCATCGGCAGGTGCCTCAAGCGCGGCCACCCTCGATAGGATAGCGAATGCTGACTATGGATGAGCGCGGGAGAGGGGGAGCTAGATGTACGATGAACATACATGGATAATGCGATCATAAAAATTAATGCATAATTTAAATTAGCGCATGAGAGAGAGCTAAGTAGAACAGGTTTCTGTGTTCATGCCCATAGGTGGAATTCTGGCTGTACATGGAGGCAATGTTCCGCCTCGTCTACAAGGTAAGCAAGACTCTACGCGCTTAGGGTCGGAACCAGGCTAAACTGGACGTAGTCCTGTACCGTCCCTTGAGACTTAGCTGCCCCAAGCTCTGTTCCTAAATTCTATGGGATTCATTACAGAAGGGAATGACCCTGTTCTACTGATGCTCGGGGAGTAGGACTTACAGTGTTGCTCCATGCCAAGGGTTTTGGGAACGGATCCCACACTCGGTTGAAAGGCATGTGTACCTGGGGCGGCAGCTTTCATGATTCGGAAGGGACCTTTCCTGCTGGGGGAGAGTTTATGGGTCCTTCTCGGGAAAGAGCGTGCCGCAACACCAGGTTGCCCTTCTGCAGGTCCCTGACGCGTTTGGTTCTTTGGCAGTAGTGCTTAGAGCATCAGCCGAGACCGTGCGTTGTGGGGTGTTACCTGCAGCCGAGTCTCGTCGACGAGGTTGTCATCTTTACGCTGGATGAGGTCCTGCGCGGCTTCTCCTGGGGGCCCCCGAGGAGTTCTCCCCTTCTGGCTAAGGCCTTTAAGGGGTAGGTGGACCCGGGCTCGTCTTGGATGACCTAAGGCGTCTTCCCCTTCTGGCAAGGCCTTCAAGGGGTTGACAGACCTTGGGCGGCCCCTGGGAGGTATGTCCGAGGCACGGAGGTGTGCTCTCGGGTGAGGCTGGCCCGACCTTGCACCATTGTGGTCGGTGCTTGGGCTGCTGCGACTACTTGGGGCTTCTCCAAGGTTGACGCCGCAGCAGTGCAGCCTCCACTAACCCGGGACGGCAGCCGCAGCCGGCTACCGCCCTGGCCCGTCACCGTCGGAGCTGGAGTCCTCACAGTTATGCACTGTCTTTATGACACGCTGAGGCTCCTGAAACCCCACCTGATGGGTGGCGGTGACTGGGGCATCGACCTTCTGCTTGCCATCCCTCTGAGGGTAGGGCGGTGCTTCAGCTCTCTGTTGTCTTCCTTTGCGGAAGCGCTCTGCGAGCCTCTGGATATCCCAGCACTCGGCAGCAGTATGGTTGCCGGCGCCATGCACGGGGCATAGCCCGCCCTGGTCACTATCTGGGGCCGGTGACTGCCGTTGCCTTTTGTCGGGGCGTGGCCCCCGTGCTCCACTAGTCGTCGCTGCTGCGACGACGGGAGCCGTGAACGATGACTTCATCTTGCCACTCCCCCGGTTCTTGGCCTTCTTGCCACCCCCATAGGCAGCAGCGCCGGACCCGGGCTGTCCTCCTGACTCGGAGGTTGGCAAAGAGTGCCAGTTCCGCCCTTCAGCTGCTCTGGCGCATTTATCCACCAGGCTGAAGAGCTCAGAGACGTCGCGGACCTCTCTGGTCGCGAGCTTCTCAAGCATTTTCTCGTCCCGGACACCCTGCCGGAACGCCACCGCCACAGAAGCACTTTGAATATGCGGGATGGTGTTGCGTACCTGGGAGAACCGCTGGATGAAAGAGCGCAGCGACTCCTGAGGTTGTTGCTTGACGGCGTGGAGGTCAAGCTCCGTGCCGGGACGGGTGTAGGAGCTGCCGAAGTTGGCGACGAACTGCCGGCAGAGCTCTCCCCAGAAGGCTATGGACCCCTGAGGGAGATTCATGAGCCAAGACCGAGCTGGGCCGGTCAAGGCGACGGGGAAGTAGTTGGCAATGACAGCCTCATCCCCTCCTGCGGCAAGTACGGCGGTGGAGTAGATCTGGAGGAACTCCGCCGGGTTGACGCTACCGTCGTACTTCTCGGGCAGGTGCGACCGAAACTTGCGCGGCCACCTCGCGAAGCAAAGGTGGGGTGCAAGGGCCGCACATCCTGCTCCTGCTGCCGCAGGTATTGGCGCTGCGAACGCTTGGTTCGCACTTGGCACCGTGTACCCCGGCATGGGCAAGGCTGTACCATAGACCGGGGGCGCTGCTTGCGGCGCATATGGCTGTGGCATATGCTGCGCGGCTTATGCCTGAGGCAGGACTCGCGTGGCGAAGATCTGCCCTCCAGGTTGTGTCGAGGCCGACGTCATGCTGTCGCCAGCCTCATGGTTGCGACGCCTTTCTCGACGTCGCTCGAGGTACACCCGGGCATCCTGGCGCAAGTGGCACCGTTCCAGCTCCCTTCTCAGGTCCGTCGATGGGAGCCTGGAGGAGCTGGAATCCGCCGTTTGCCCGTCAACCGTTGGCGTGCGCGTCAGCGACACAGCCGGTTGACCGGGGCGTCGCCCTCGCTGAAACCGAGGGTTCGCGGCGGCGACGACGAGGCGGTCCACCTCGCGGACCCACTGTTGGGTCGCTGAATGGGGCGCATCCCCAGCAGGTGGGTTGCGCAGCAGTGCTCTTGCTGCAGCTAGCGCACCCCCATGGTGTACGCTTAGCGCTGCAGAAGATCTCACACTGGTCGGAGCCTGCATTGCCGGAGTCGGCGTTGCCGGAGTCGGCTGCTGGCTACCAGCTTGTGCCGACACACTCCGTCCTGAGTGTGTCGACATGTACTCCCCACTGGTCACGGTCCGCCGTGAACGCGGAGGGGGAGAGTTTGCCGCTGAAGGAAGCTTGGTCATCTTCGTCGGCGGAAACTCGTCGCGCAAGGGGAAAAGCCCCCTACCTGGCGTGCCAAATGTCGAAGTGTTCGGTCGACACTTCCCCCGGGCCTGCACTGGGCAGCCCGCGGAGGTTCTTTTTTCGGTGGGGCTAGTCCCTTGCGGAGAGTTTGCGCGTATGGACGAGTTAGTAAGAGCTTGACACGGTGAGTTTTACGTGGTTCAGGCCGCCGGAGCGTAAAACCCTACGTCCACGGCGAGCTATGGAGCTCGCTGTATTTCTTGCTGCTCAGAACCGGAGTCCTGAGCTTGGGGGTGAGTTACAACTTGGGTGTGAATGGCTAGCGTATCAGTTGCAGAGGTGCGAACCCTTGCTATCGTCGCCTACCCGAGTCTTTTATAGTCCAAGACTCGGGTGGCTTACAAGGGGGGCCCGGGACCCGACAGGTGGTCCCGGGGAGATTGTCTATCATCTACCATATCTGCAGTTATGCCGGTAGTTGTCTCTGGCGAAGGCTTCTGAGTCTTCGTCTTGCAGCCCTGCCCATTGCCGCATGCTAGTCGTAGTGGTTGATGACGGCGCGGACGGTATGGGATGTCTTGTCGCTGCGTTTATTGGCTGGCAGGCTCTGACTGCGCGCTAGTCTGTGATGCGACTGGGCGCAACGGCGCCTGACAGAGGCGTGCTCCGCGTCTTGGGAAGACGCGGGCCTTGAATACCTTGTACGGGCAAGGTATGGGGCGTCTTTACGCCCGCTGCCTATCGCTCGGGGGCAGGCAGTGCCATTCTGCTGGCCACGTGGCGGGCCCGGAGCCCTCCTCTGAGGAGAGGGGGGTCCGGCCCTGCGGGACACGTGGAGCCTTCGGACCTCTCCCCACGGAGGGGGAGGTTCGGCTTCTGTCGGCCACGTGGCGGGCCCGGAGCTCCCCTCTGAGGAGAGGGAGGTCCGGCCCCGCCGGATACGTGGCACCTTCGGACCTCCCTCCCGCGGAGGGGGAGGTCCGGCCTCTGTATGCCACGTGGCGGGCCCGGAGCTCTACTCTAAGGAGAGGGAGGTCCGGCCCCGCCGGACGCGTGGCGCCTTCGGAGCTCTCCTTGCGGAGAAGGGCGAGTTCCTTAGGCATTTTCCCCTGTGCGTGGGGGTACCCCATATCGCAGGTACCGACAGGCCGTTTCGTGCCGGTGAGCCAATTTCGGGCCGATGGGCCAATTTCGGGCCGGCTCGGCCCGAGCACGGCCCGAAACTCTATTTCGGGCCGGGCCGCCCGAAGCGTCCGAACCCGGGCACGACACGACCCGAAATACCGTGGCGGCCCGGCCCGGCCCGAAACTATTTCGGGCCAATTTCGTGCCTGGGCCATGCCGGCCCGTCGGGCTTCGGCTCGCCCGAAATTGGCCCGGCCCATCTCCCACCTCTAGATCGAGCCACGCCGCACGCGACATGCTTCCTCCCAGAAATGTACCGTCGACGGGACGCCTAGTCGCCTAGGCGAGGAGGGACTAGGCGGCGGCGAGGCGAGGAGAGGAGGCGGCGGCGAGTCCAGGAGGGGGCGGCGGCGGCGGGCGGCGCCGGCAGGAGGGCAGAGGCGGCGAGCAGCGGTGGACAGGCGACTGCAGCGGGCAGAGGAGGCGGGCGAAGGGGCGCGGGCGGGCGGCGGCGGACGGGCGCGGTTGGGCAGGCGGGCCGACGGGCTCGTTCGCGCGATCTGCGCGATTAAGGAGGACCTTCGGATCTAATTTTAGATCAGGTGACATATATCTAACTATCTCTCATGCCCTCACCTCTAACCCTAACTCTTTCCTCTCTTACTCCCTCTCTTCCTCTACCGGCAGCCGACAGAGAGCGACGGCGACGACCCTGCTGTGATGGCGAGGGCGGAAATGGTGGCGACGGCAACTGCCGGCCAGCGCGAGAGGGTCAACCATCACGTCTAGACCGGAGCGCCTGAATGGCTAGGTGACACCTTAAAAACGTTGAGCTAGTAAAAGTTCAGAATAGTTGTCTTTTACTAAATCTGTAAATATTCACGTCTAGGACAGAGGGGCGGTGTACCGACTAATTAACGGGCTTTCTCTTATACTCCCTGAACAATATTTTTTGTTTATTTATTTCAGAAGGAGTATGTGTTAGTAGAAGATAGATCTAACACTGTGATTGAACAAGTCAGTGTTGAGGTTGTCTTAGTTTATGTTTTTTTTGCCGTTCCGGTGGAGGCGTACTCGTCTCATCTCCCCCACGAACCGCGGTACCTGACACGGGAACCGCAAGTCACGTGACGGGGCAGCACGCAACTTGTAAAAAATTACTTACGTATTTAACTCGTAGACGATGTCATGTTGAGTAGGCATGATTTCTCTCTCCCCCCCCCCCCCCTTCACCCACTTGCTCCCCCTTGTTTTGTTTATGCGTGAGCGCTCGTGAACCAGGATGAAGATCTCACGCTCTATCTCATCATATGTATTTTTCTGTGATGCATATGTCGGTGAGGAGGAAATACATATATTCTGTTAGAGATGTTAAATATTTATCTTCTTTTTTTAACAATTTCGTCGTTCTTGTGTGAAATGCATTATTGTATGGTTAGCGACATCCAACCGGACACGAGGAGCTGCCGTCCGGGAGGAAAAAAAATGAGAGAAAGAAATTGTTTGCCCGGGCTCCCAGATCCGGCCACCGACCGCGCCCCTTCTCTCCAGACGCGCCGATATTTTTCCTTTTTCCAGTCGGGACGTGCCGCTGATTAATCGGGCACACGGGGAGCCGCGACGGTGAAGCTTGGGTTGGGGCTGGCGGTGGCAGCGGCCAGGCTCGCTCGGCGGGACGGCGCCCCCTCCGATCTGGTCTCGAGCGCACGTGGCCGGAGCGCGGTGCCGCTCGAGGGGCGGGCGTCCCGACCTGTCTGTCCGTGCACCGCAGCGCAGCGCAGCGCAGGGTAGGGCAGGGCTCCTTTTTCTCTCTGACGCCTCGCCGTTTGGTTTCGTTTGGGTCGTCGCGGATAACGCCGAGCAACAAGCGGGGCGGAGGATATCTCGGCATATGCTCCGCGGCAGGGCAGGGCAGCAGCTCGGAGAGCATATTCCCGCGTCCACACTTTCACACTCTTGACCAGGCCAGCTGTCGAAACAGCAGCGGGCGGCGGCAAAACCGGGAGCAGGGAGCCTCGGAACCGACTGGGCCTCGCAGCCCATTCATTACACTGAAAATCTACTCGCCTTTGTTGGAATGAACTGATACCTATCAAAAAACGACCACAAAAAACCGTTTATCATTTTTAGGAAGAAAAAAAAAGGACTCGCGACGACGAACCGGCACGACGATCGCCCGGGCCGTGTCTTTTTTTTTTTCTGCCGGCTCGTGGACAGGCCCCGAAACGGCGTGCTCCACCGGTGGCCCGTTGGGATCCGTGCCGATCGGCAACGCTAGGGATTGGCAGCGGCCCAGACGGGTCAGGCCCCGTCTCGGTCCGTCGCGCGAAAGCGGGCAGGATCCTTGTCGGCTCCCGTGACACGTGGCAACGCGTTGAACCAAACGAGCCCAGTCTTGCCGTCCGTTACGGGCCGGGTTCCGCGGGCCCCCGGCCCCTGAATGAATCACCTTCTCTTCCCTTCTCTTCCTTTCCCTTCCCTTTCCTTTCACTTTCCCTTCGCCGACTTCCCTCCCGACCGGCGCGACCCGCAGGCCACCTCCCGCCGACGCGGGGCGCGCCATCATCCTCGACCGAATCCTTCCGCTGTAGCCCCCGCCGCCGCCGTCGTTCTCCTCCTCCTCCTCCCGCCGCCGCGACACTAGTCGACAGCTGGTGCGGGGTGGATGCCCACCGTCCACCCGAGCTTCCACTGGCATCTTCCTTCCTTCGGCGGGTAAGAAAAAAAAGGTCCTAGCTCACTTGATCCCGGGAGCTAGATTGTACAGTAACCTGTAGCTACCACCACCCACATGCAAGCGCGAACCCGCCCCGCCCGCGGGCCGCACGGCCGCTCCACCCCGTGGTCGTAACCACGACCTCCTGCTCGATCTCCTCAGATCCTCCCTCCCGCCTCGCAAGGAGCCCACCCCAGGTGGCCGGCGGCTAGCAGATTTTGACTTCTACCGTGGCTGTCCCCTTCCCCGTTACAAGTTGGGAAGGAGCGGCAATTGTCACTTGATCTGGTCTATAAAACTTGTTTGCCCTTTCCTGCTCCAATGAATAGGCAGAGCCACTGCCACTTTTTACGTAAAAATAACTTGTTTGCCCCCGTTATGTTTCGTTCCTTTTAGTGTAGGCTGCTTTTAGTGTAGATCATGGTGGAGGGATTTTGATGTCTGGATAGCTTTAGAGAACGCATTCTAAATGCGTAAAATGTAGTTGGCTTCATGCACCTTGTGTTAGTGTTAGCCACCCAACTCAGTCATCAACCTATTTCCTCTTTGGTTGTGGTGAGTTATTTTGAGGATCTGCTGTGCTGTTGCCTGTTGAAAATCTGAAAATATGTTTCAGGAGAAATTTGAAGGTTGCCAAAGTTTACTTTGCTTGAATACCTATCCCCTCTTCTGTTAGTATGTGAAGTACTGCCTATGCATTGGTTAGCTTTGAACCATTGTATATTGGCCAAGACATCTGATCAAAGCTATTTCGATGGATTAGTTACCATTTGTTGTAAAATTTTGACCTGAAGTCGGAAGTGGCTTTGCAGGTGGATGTCTTTTGGTTGCTTAGTTAAAGAGAACTAACTTCGATCGTGGAGGGAAGGAGTAATGATCCGCCCAGGCTCTAAGGAATCACAAAATAATGATAACAATAACCAGAAAGTTCATCCTCAACCAATTGATGAAAATATGAATCAGAACAGGGACCCAATGGACACTATGATTGGAAGGATATTCAACAACATATCCTCTTTAAAATCTGCATACATTCAGCTGCAAGAAGCCCACACCCCATATGACCCAGACAAGATCCAAGCTGCTGATAAGCTCGTCATAGAGGAGCTCACAAAGCTTTCAGAACTCAAGCATTCTTACAGAGAAAAACACCCTAGGCCTGTAGCAGCATCTCCTCAGGATGCACGCTTGCTTACTGAAATACAGGAGCAGCAGAGCTTGTTAAAGACATATGAGGTTATGGTAAAGAAGTTCCAGTCCCAGATCCAGACTAGAGATACTGAGATTAACCATTTACATGTGCAAATTGATGAGGCTAAACTTCGAAAGTCAAAGCTTGAGAAGAAGTTGAAACAAAGGGGCCTGCTCAACAAAGAATCAGAGGAATCTGATGAAGAAGAAAACTACTTTTCTATTGAGTTGACACCGAGTTTGTTTACATCTGCTGTTGATAGTGCATACCAGTCGATACATGACTTTTCAAAGCCTTTGATCAACATGATGAAGGCTGCAGGGTGGGATCTTGATGCTGCTGCTAATGCAATCGAACCTGCGGTGATCTACACAAGAAGAGCTCACAAGAAGTATGCATTTGAGTCCTATATTTGCCAAAGAATGTTCAGTGGGTTCCAAGAAGAGAGCTTTTCTGTCAAGGGCTCTAACATCTCTGTTTCCAATGAAGCTTTCTTCCATCAATTCCTTGCTGTACGAGGCATGGATCCTTTGGATGTCCTGAGTCAAAACCCTGATTCGATTTTTGGAAAGTTCTGCCGAAGCAAGTACCTATTACTTGTGCACCCAAAAATGGAAGGTTCTTTCTTCGGTAACATGGATCAAAGAAACTATGTCATGAGTGGTGGGCATCCAAGGACACCTTTCTATCAGGCATTTCTCAAGTTAGCCAAGTCCATATGGTTGCTGCACAGGCTGGCGTACTCCTTTGATCCAAAGGTCAGGGTCTTTCAAGTGAAAAAGGGAAATGAATTTTCGGACATTCACATGGAAAGTGTTGTCAAGAACATCATTGTAGATGACGGTGCAGAGAGGCCTAAAGTTGGCCTGATGGTGATGCCTGGTTTTTTGATTGGGACCAGTGTCATACAGTCTCGGGTGTACCTCTCAGATGTCAAATATGCTGACTGAAGATGCTGCAGTTACACGTTGGATTATGGGCCTGTCTTGTATCAGATGAGGTGGACGATTATGGGCCTGTCTTATATGTGATGTATTAGTGTTGTCTGTCCAAAACGCTGTTCCTGTGGCTATCAGAAACTTCAGTTGCCTTTTATTATTTTCAGTACTATAATATATTTATGTTTCTTGAGTTAGATTTTCTTGTGCTATGTGTTGTGTTCAATGTTTGATCTGTACATGTAATCCGTGTGATTTGAAATTCTGGTGACTGTACAGCCCCTTTCGTCTGACATGCTTTTTGCCTAATCTGTGTGAAGGGAAGTGTTTGTTACTCCGTCCGTTCCATCTTGAATTCTTTTGTCACAATGAGCCCCTTTATGAACTGTAAGACCGCAGAGATAGAGCATAACTTCAAACATTTTGAAAAAAATCAGGCACAAAACGTTTAACAGTCAGTTACAAAATGGCAGCTACAAGTTTGTACAGTTTTAATTCCAGTATTATGGAAATACGTCTATATTGCGTTATTTCATTTTTTCATTCATTTTGGAAAAGGTAGTTCAACCAAATGGTCGTATATACCATGACGTCAGAAAGGTCAGTAGCATGGCCTTTGCATCCGCAAGAGTACTTTTGACACATATCACGTTAATCACAATGATAAAGAAATTCTTTATTCACCAAGCCTACTTTGTGGAACTATTTTCTGTTGTTCCTGATTCCTGTTCAGAAAGGTCAGTAGTGAAGCCCTTTTTATGTAGCTTTTTGAATTGTGAGTTACTCTAGCCCTCAGGTATATTATTCACTGTGATTTGTCCATGAAGCTTATCGTTATGATTATGATGTTAATTTAAATGATTAATAATCACTTAAGGGATCATGGATATACAAAACATTAAATCAATAACGCCAATCGAAGTTCAGACTAATGTGGAGGTCTGGTCCCCAATAAAAAAACGGATGAGTAAGAATGAGGGGCGACTCAATTGTACTACTCCCTGAGTTAGTTTAATTTTAAACTAACCAGCGTCAAATAATTCGAAAATGGAGTATATGAAAACTTCTCCTATACCGCTCTTAAATATATAGAGCAAGACAATCTTTCACGTGAGAATGGATTTTTTTCCACATATAAGTAGAGCCGCATAGTTCATACAAAATGGGAGATATAGACCACTTCCATTAGAACACACGTCAGTGTCGTATTCTGGCTCAATCGTCGGAACCAGTCGTTTCACTTTTATTATGCATTGGAACAGACTTTCTCTGCAAATCAGTGAAAAAAATATAGCATTAGCCAGTAACATAAGAACTACCCCAAGCAGATTACAATTTCAACCCGAGATGAGCTTCTACCTTGTCTAGAGCTGCTGCAACACAACCGATCATCATCAACGTAGGTTGCATTCACCCCCATCATCCACGAACCTACTGATATGTCATCATGGGCATAGCTCTGCAGCGACGCACTGCATGAAAAGGTAAGTGTTGTATTCAGATAAATGCTAACATGATGATAAGCCTGGATGGCATTAAACTATAAAGCACCAGAAATTGCAGAGCTTTTAGTCAAATGTCCTGACACTTTTTAGCTATATGATTATTTGCTAAACTCATGACGATGGATCTGTCAGATAATGGTAACCAGATACGATGAAGTGTCTTCAAAGAAATTAGACACACAAAGGAACAGTCAAAAAAAATGAACTGCTCAACCATTGGACAGGATTCAGCCTGAATGCTATATTGATGCTGATCTGTGTGCAATCATGTTGAATTGTTGATCTTCCTTGAATTCAAAAGCTTAGAGGATAACAAACATGCCACTGCTTTAGCAAATTTGGATAATTTTGCTCAAAGCAACTAACATGGCTCCAGACAAAAATAGGGAGATGTACAGAAATTACCTATTTATGTTGATGTAGCGAGCCAAATTGTTTGAGAGAATGAACAAAGAACCAGAAGCATGGCGAAAATACCTGCATTATGAGAATTCAAATCACAATCAGAGCAAACACAAATTAAAAGTAAGAGAAACATAATGAGGAATTAGCAAACATTGTCTCCAAGTGTGTAAGAGTCATCCAGAAAAGGGTCCTTAGGGCCAAGGGCGTACCTATACGAAAGAAAAAGACCACAGAATACCGCTAAAAGCAGGAAGAGCAACGTGAAAATGCAGGGTGTACTACTCAGTGACTATGTTTCACAGGTGATAGATCCAGTAGTTATATATGAACCCTATTGGACTTCACAAAGCAACACAACTAATAGTGGTCAGGAAACAGTGAAACTTGTCCTAGGAGGAACTCTTACTAGACGACGGAGCTTATGGTCAAACTACATTCTACACGTCACACATGATCATGCAATGAGCAGTACACGAGTAGTGAAGCCCATAATGACATTAATATATGACATATACACTAATACCACTTTTGGCTACGTGTTGCTGCATTGCGCATATGCCGGTTCCATGTCAATCAACACTAAACATCACCGTTTTCCAGCATAATTTGGATTATCTTAGCTCTTTGGCACTATTCTATCTAGCCAGGATATCTGGAGTTGGGTAGCTAGACTAATGATGTCAGCTGTTTCCATTCACCAAAAAAATAAACCACCTGTAACCATGTACTCCAGACAACAGCATGATGCTAAAGCTAATAAATTGGAGAATATTCATCCGACAATAATATGCTAAAGCTAAAGAAGAGGATGAGAATGCAGAGTAAGGACATGCAAAATTGCTTACGTTTTTGAATCCCCAAATTTCCACCATTCAGGTTCGTACCATTGTTGGCCCCTGAAATGAAGTCAACATCAATGTCACTTAAATAGTCAAACTAACAAGAGGTGAAGGAATCCAAACTATATAGTGCAATATCACTCTCCAGTGCAGTACAATAATGCAATTGAGAGTTTATCATGCACATGTTTCCTCAAATTCTACGATCACAGGTCACAGCACCTAAGGTATTAACTGTTCATCAAATCATGATATTAGCAATGAAACTGGCTGCACATATGTTCATGTATTGAAGAAAACACTATGGCTGCTCAGTGCACTGTACAACATTGCCACAACTCCGGGAGAATGAAACGTGAAAGTGCAACTACTGAATTAACCAGAAAATGTTACTTTGTTTAAGAACAAACGGGCTATTTGGAGCTATAAACATTCCGTACTGCACGTATATATAGCTAATCTTTAAAAATGTTCTTATTATGTGAAGGAATGAACATACTCTTCGCTTACAACAACTCCTGACTTCATGCAACCCATGTACAATCCTTGGTTACCTTGACGGCCTTCAAGCATCTCAATTAACCCAGCTGACAGCACAATTGCATAGAGTTAGTAAAGAAATCTGGAATCAACACTACGCATATCAGTCCACACAGAAAACATAAAAAGAATTACCTAAGTCAAGATTAATGTTATCATCAACTTTGACATAGAATTTTGCATCCCAGGTTTCTACTGCAGCACTGAAGAAAAACTTTGCTTTGCTAGGTAATTCCTCTGCAGCCTCTTCATGACTTTCCTGCCAAATGATTTTTCAACTATTTAACTAACACATTCCATTCTTCACAAAACACAAACTATCTGTTTTTTCATGGTGCATGGATCTAAATCTTTGACAAATCAATATTACAAATATTTTAGAGATACTATAAAGCTTCATAGATCCAAATGACAAAATCCGAAACATGGTCACATAAAACAGGAAAATCAGAAAAGGTTTGAAAGTGCATTAATGAAAGAGTGAACAACAACAACAACCAAGCCTTTATCCCAAGCATGTTGGGTAGGCTATTAATGAAAGAGTGAACGGCACGGTATATCCATACTCCATAAAATACAATTTCTGAATCATGGAGAAGAACAGTTATGATATTAAATTTAAACAGAACCTTACAAGAATAAGGAAGTCCTTCGTTCGTCGATTTTCCTCATCAATATTGCGATCCAAGCTATCACCTCGATTTGCACTGCAGGGTCCAAATAGTAAACTTCAGAACTTCAGCAAGAACATGTTTACAAAGAGTAGAGACAAATCCTAAACTAAAGTCTTAGAGATAATAGCTCAAATGTCTACATCAGAACTAACCTCCTACCAATAACAAAACGGATAACCACACCCTTTTCCTCAAGCTTCTTCAGAGCATCACCTGCAATTTACATTGAGAGAGACAAACAAAGTTACACTTATGAGGTGACCTAAATCCATGTTTACGTAGCAGTTCACTAACTCAATGTAAGTAGTATTATATGCTTGTTGAGAGGTTTAATTCTTCAGCTTACAGTCTCTTTAGCTAGAACTCTCAACAACAAAACCATTGTCCCAAGCACGTTGGGGTAGGCAAATTATACAATCTCAGTCCTGCTGAACTACATAGTGTTATCAGGAGATCTTATTCTACCACTAGGAAGTGCAAGACCAAAAGAACAAGAGCAGCAAACCTCTCGGCATCCACGAGCCACGGAAGATGTTCCTCTTTAGCCGGGAGCCAAAACCAGTGTAAACTCCAATGACGGCAATAAACTTCTTGTTGCCGTCGGTATTCATGGCAGCAGACCCATTTCCCCACAAGTACCCCTCGCTCTTGGCCTTAGTCAGGTCCATCTCCGCCTCAACAATCTTCCTTCCAATCTCCCTGCGAACCACGCCACAAATTCCGAATGAAAAAACCAGCGAGACAGAAAACCGCACCCAAAATTCCTCTTGAAAGAACAGAAGACACACCTGCACCCGAGATTCCGCAGCTTGTCCTCCAACGACAGCACCTTGGGGAGCTGCGATCAGGGGCCGCCGTTAGAGAGTACCATAACAAACCAAGAGGAACGCGGGGCAGGAGGAAGGAGGGGGAGGAGAGATCCGCACGTTGCCGGAGTTCCTCTCGAGGAGGCCGGACAGGATCGCCCGGGTCTGCGCGTCCTGCCACAACCTGCGCCGGAGCCAAGAGAAGGGGGAGAGGGGTCAGAGGAACCCCGGGGGTTCCGGGAAAGGGCGGTCGAGATCTGAGCGGGGGAGGACGTACCGGCCAGCGACGTAGAGCCAGGCGAGGCAGGAGAGGAAGCCCATGACGAGCGGGACCCTGCCCGCGGCGGCGCCGGTGGAGGCGAACGCGTTCCCGGGCTTGGAACGGCGGTGCTCGCGCCGCATGGCGCTGGCCAGCGTCTCCATGGCGGCGGCGGAGATCTCCTCCGCTGGGCTCTGTTCCCTTCCTCCTCCTTCCCCTGCTGCTGAGTGCTGATGCTGCTGCTACTGACAGCTCGGCTTCCTTTCCTGCCACCGTTTACGGCAACGATCGAAGGAATACTTTCAGGTAGTAGCCATCCGTGGGCCGTGAAAGGCCTTTATTGGGCCTCAATGAAAGTATAATACTCTGAAAGCCCACGGGCTACCCAGAATTCTGGCCCGCATTTCGGTCAAACCACCCGCGGGCTTAAAAGGGACACACGTGGCAAATGCTGAATAATCCCCGCCGTGCTCTCCTCCTCCATCGTGGTGGCGGTGCCGATGCCCAACCACAGCCACCTTCACGGTGTGCTCGAGCTACTTGCCCCGACATCTCCTAAACCACGTCGTCGAGTTTGGCACCCGCCAATCTCCCCTACCTTCCCCGCCGGCCCATGGCGGCGCCCGTTCTCCTCGTCCTCGTCGCCACTGCCCTCTCCCGTTGTCCGCCCATGACAATTTCTACCTTTGCATATATTCTTTGACCAACTATATACTACATCTGTTTCGAATTATTTGATGCCAGTTAGTTCAAAATTAAACTAATCAACGTCAGATATTTCGAAATGAAACGGATGGAGTACATGTGTAATATATACTCATTTTTTGTTTGTGCAGTGGCACAACTTAATCATCACTCTTCCCTCCCTCGGTTTTGGATGCCTTGAAGTTTCTTCGTTAACAGTTTGCACCTTGCTAGAATGAAGTTGCATGATGCACTCGGTACAAGAGGTTCCGGTACGAGTTCTATATCTATATACGGCCTGTCCTCACGCTGCTTACTCGATTCCGCTTGCCGACGGCGTGACTTGATCCTCCTGAAAACGGTGGATCGATTGACAGAGTTGGGTTCTTTTTATGCTCGATTTTACAGATCTGAACCCCATCCAATTCGTAGCGCTAATGACCACTGTGCACACGCTCAACCGCGTCTGAGTTAATCCAAGTCAGAGGAAGAAGCATTATCATTCAGCTCCCAGCCGGCCGGCAGCTCGGCGAGCATGGCGCCACAAGAGCGCAGCCTCTTGATCCTTACCGTTGCGCTCTCCGTCGTCTCCGGGCCGAAGAAGGCTTTGGTCACGTCTACTTCGTCGTCGTCCTCCTCTCGCCCCGCGCCGGCGTGGAGGAGAAGGCCGGTGAGCGTGGAGGTGGAGCTCGCCGATATGGCGGGCGGCGCTCTTGGAATAATTTGGGCAGGCCTAATTAATTTTTCAATTAATTCTATTAATTTTATGGACCAAATTAATGCTATGTGGTTAAACTATTTAGTTCGACATGGGTAGTTGAAAAGTATTCTGATCAATTTAAATAGGTGGACTATTAAGAAAAGGGAGTGCTACATGCGCGCTGAGCCGTGCCGTGTTTGACGCGTACGCGTCACGCACATTTTCGCGTGAGAAAATCGCGTGACTTGTGACTTGCGACGAGCGGCGTGTGCGTGTGTGTGGAGAAATTGCTGCATCATTCTTATTGCGTCGAGTTAAATATTTTTACCGTTTCTGATATTTGAATCAACTCAATTATGACGGTGAATTAAATATAAACTGTCGAAGTGTTCGGTCGACACTTCCCCCGGCCTGCACCGGGCAGCCCGCGGAGGTTCTTTTTTCGGAGGGGCTAGTTCCTAGCGTAGAGCTTGCGCAGATGGACGAGTTAGTGAGAGCTTGACACGGCGAGTTTTACGTGGTTCAGGCCGCCGGAGCGTAAAACCCTACGTCCACGGCGAGCTATGGAGCTCCCTGTATTGCTTGCTGCTCAGGGCCGGGGGCCTGAGCTTGGGGGTGAGTTACAGCTTGAGAGTGTATGGCTAGCGTATGAGTTGCAAAATGCGAACCCTTGCTATCGACGCCTACCCGAGCCTTTTATAGTCCAAGACTCGGGTGGCTTACAAGGGGAGCCGGGACCCGACAGGTGGTCCCGGGAAGATTGTCTATTATCTACCGTATCTGTAGTTACGCCGGTAGTTGCCTCTGGTCGAAGGCTTCTGAGTCTTCATCTTGCCGCCCTGCCCATGCTGCATGCTAGTCGTAGTGGTTGATGACGGCGCAGACGACATGGGATGTCTTGTCGCGGCGTTTATTAGCTGGCAGGTTCTGACACCGCGCGCCAGTCTGTGATGCGACTGGGCGCAACGGCACCTGACAGACGCGTGCTCCGCGTTTCCGCGTCTTGGGAAGACGCGGGCCTTGAATACCTTGTACGGGCAAGGTGTGGGGCGCCTTTACGCCCGCTGCCTACCGCTCGGGGGCAGGCAGCACCGTTCTTCTGGCCACGCGGCGGGTCCGGAGCCCTTCTCTGAGGCAAGAAGGGTCCGGCCTGCGGGGCACGTGGAGCCTCCAGACCTCTCCCCGCGGAGGGGGAGGTCCAACTTCTGGATGCCACGTGGCGGGCCCGGAGCTCCCCTCTGCGGAGAGGGAGGTCCGGCCCCGCTGGACGCGTGGCGTCTTCGGACCTCTCTCCCGCGGAGGGGGAGGTCCGACTTCTGTATGCCACGTGGCGGGCCCGGAGCTCTCCTCTGAGGAGAGGGAGGTCCGGCCCCGCCGGACGCGTGGCGCCTTCGGAGCTCTCCCTGCGGAGAAGGGCGAGTACCTTAGGCATTTTACCCTGTGCGCGGGGGTACCCCATATCTCAGGTACCGACAGTGGCCCCCGGGCCCATCTCGAGGGAGATAGCGAGCCCGAGGTGGGACCTCCGTCTCTTCCGATCCGCGCACTTTCTCTAAGTCCCGAATTGACCGCTGCCGGAGCACAAACGACCGCGGGGTCATGAGAGCGTGCGCCCACTTGATGATTGCTTTTACTGCGGCGGTTCCCAAGGCTGCCACTTCTGCACGTTGCGGCGCTTTCTTCGGGAACCGCCGAAGTGCCTTGCCGGCTCATCTTCTTAGGAGACTGACTCCTTGACCCCACCGCTTTAGTTAAGCGGCTTGGGCCCAGCTTTCATCGGCGCCCAGTCTCGGAGCCGACGAGGTCGCCGATGCGATGTTTTCGGAGGTTTCCAAATTACCTCAAACTATCCCTGGAAAGTTTTAAAAGGGGATCTCACCCGCATCGCGGCTTCCCTTCGCATTGCGCTCGTACTTCCCTTGAACTCTTGCGCCCCGGCTCTCCTGCCCTTGCGCCTTCTTTCGCTATGGCTTCCAACTTGCTTCCGACGCGCCTCGTTCGCTCCTCCGAGCTCGGGCCAGTGCGCAGGCTGCTGGGCTGGCGCTCGGAAGAGCAGAAGCATCGGCTCCGCTGAGGATCTCTCCCCCTGGTCCTGGAAAAGGGGAAGATAGTCTTCTTCACCGCTTATGCTCTGGCGAGGTTCGTTCCCGCCGATTTCTTCCTTCTTTGTCACCCTGCTGGAGACATACGGTCTCCAGCTCCACCATCTCTCCCCCAACTCCTTCGCAATGGCGGCAGTTTTTGTCCACTTCTGCGAGATGTTCGTGGGGGTGCACGCCTCCGTGACGCTCTTCCGCCACTTCTTTGTGCTGCGGACGACTGGACGCGGCTCAAAGACTCAGATGGGGGCATATTACTTCCAGCATCGCTGCAAAGACCCCAAGGTCTCCGGATACCTCCTGCCCTTCAGCGCATCAAGGTGGGAGAACTGGAGGGAGAGCTGGGTGGTAGTGCAGACCGACGAGCACGATCGCCTACAACTCCCAACCGCCAGCCCAACCACCGATCGCCGCTTCTGGGAGGAGATCCCTGAGCTGGAGCAGGAGTACACTCCGGTCTTGGAGCGGATCCGGTTCTTGGCCAACGAGGGGCTGACGTCTCTAATGGTGCTGATGGACTTTGTGTCACGCCGCATTGCTCCCTTGTAGCAACGCAGCCGCCCAGCGTGGTACTACACCGGTGAGCAGGACTGTACCAGGCTGGAGAGA
This sequence comes from Neostapfia colusana, assembly GCA_030760725.1. Lineage (NCBI taxonomy): Eukaryota > Viridiplantae > Streptophyta > Magnoliopsida > Poales > Poaceae > Neostapfia > Neostapfia colusana. The sequence continues at coordinate 1,927,824 of JASWHV010000001.1, read as the reverse complement.
GGCCCCGGCTCTGTCCCTTCCGACGAGGAGCTGGAGGAGATGGTGAGCAAGGTGAGCGGTGACTACATTCCCAGCGGCGACCCCGCCCTTCCGCCTTCTGCCACCCCACTCTTCTTGGAGCCTCAGAGGAGGTCGGAGCTCCTGCGGAAGATGCCGAACCTTGATGATATCGGGATTGCCGTTCGTCAGGTCGGGGATGCCCTCCGGGGTATCACCATTCCAGGAACCGAGCACCCCGGATCAGGGCATGAGGCATGCGCTACTGCCAAACCCTCCCCCAGAACCGACGGAACCCAAGCCGCCGATAAAGGGAAAGGAAAAGAGCCGGCCCCGGGCATCTAGAGAAAAAACGCGCTCGGTCTCCTCCGAGGGTGCTGCCTGTGCCAAGCCAGGGTGCCGGAGCTACTTCGCTTCCACCTCCCGGAGGTGCTGGTTCATCGGGTGGCGACCCGAAGAGGGCCCGAGTGTCCCTCCCCGGCGGGTCTCTCCCCAGACAGCAGCCGTCCGAATCAGCCCAAGTATCTCGCCATCCTCCCTCGAGCGGTGGGGCTCCCAGGACGGATGTTGGTGGGGCGACGCCGGCGAGCGCGCCGGAGGTCCAGGCGTCCCATTCCGCGACCGTTCCAGCCGCTGGTCCTGGCAGTTCAGCTACAGCCCAGAGGCCAGTGCTTCAAGCTCGCTGGAGCGCTCATGCCGCCCAGTAAGTGTTATTCTTTCTGACTTATAGGAGCAGAGCTCCTGCCTCTTCTCTTATTCTGAGGGCTTCTTCTTCTTTGCAGGGACTGAACGGCTGCCAGGGGCGGGCCTCTTATCCGGCCGCCTTCAACCAGCGGGGGCTCCGCGCCTCGGCACCTGGGGACCGCGGCGGCCCCCATAGCTCCCAAATCGACGGGGGTAGTGGCCGCAGTGGCCGCATCTGCTCCTACCCGCCCTCCTTCACCAGTCCAGAAGCCAGGTCTTGAGACCGGGAGGGCTACTGTAGGTGTGCCTGCTGGCCCCCTGGCCTGCTTAGGACAGCGCCCCACCGTAGCTGCTGAGGCGCCGGCGCTCCCGCCGGTCTTGGACTCGTCCGGGGGGTCCAGCGGCGCGACTCCTGCTCCCCCTGCTCCGGTGCCCGTGTGGGACGCCCTGGAGCGTGCCCAGACCAGCACCCGGCAGCTCCAATCTGCCTTTGAGCAGGAGCGGAAGGCATTGGCTGGCGAGAGGGAACGCCTTCTCAGCTGGCAGCAGCGGGCCCGGGCGGACCTCGACTCAAGGCAGTCAAGGCTTGAGGCCATGAGTGCTCTGCTTAGCACCCAGAAGAAGGCCATTAGCCGCTTGGAGTTAGAGGCCCAGCGGGTTCGTGCCACCAACCGCGAGGCTCTGGCCAAAGCTGAAGCCAAAGCCAAGGAGTATTCCACCGCCGCGGAGGAGTTGCAGCTGCAGGTAGCCCGTCGGGAGCACGCCGTCGCTGATCGGGAACGCGCTGCTGCGGCCGAGGAGGAGAAGACCACCGCTCGGCTGAGGGCCAAGGTGGAGGAGCTAAGGGCTCGGACTGAGGAGCTGGAGCTCCGTGAGTCGGCTGTCGCCGCGAGGGAGGAGCAGTCTTCCAAGGAGCTTCAGGCGGCGATGGATCGCGAGCTAGCGGCCCGCCAAGAGGTAGAGAGGCTACAGTCCTTGTGGACTGCCGAGGCCCAGGCGGTCTGGTGCTTCATTGCTAAGGCGGGATCCGTCTTGGCTCCTCTTGGTTTTAGCCCTGTGCAGGTGGAGGCCCCAACACGACCGGTGTCCGAAGCGGCCCCAGCCCTTGAGTCTCTCGGCGACGAGCTAGGTCGGCTCGAATCAGTGATCGCCGACGAGCTGGAAGTGTAAGGTCGGGGCCTTGCGAAGGAGGTTGCGATGCACGTTCTGTCGTGCTTCGTTAGCCGAGACCCTTCCTTTTCTCTGGGGCCGGTCCGTTTAGGACCCATCGCCGACCAGGAGGAAGCTGCCAGGGCCGTAGTCGAGGACTTAGCTGCCCTCGTGGCCTCTAGATTTCATCGGGAGTCCGGGGACCCCTAGGCATCCGCCCTCGTGTCCACAAGGCCCTGTACTTCCTTTTTTATTTTTGTTGAGTCTGTAGCCCAGCTCGTGGAGCCTTTGTATGGACAGACTCCTGTTTCTTTCTGTGTCTGCATGCTCTAGTCTTCTTCTTGGCCTTTCCTGACCGAGCCCTTAGCTCCACAAGGACTCGGAGGCCTTGACCAATCTCGAAGCTCTGCATAGACGCCTTGTCCGGGTCCCCACTGTATACTAAGGGTTCCGGAGGTCTCCAGGACCCGCCTCACGAGATCGGAGGGGGGTCCGAGCCTGTTGGTCACGTGGCGGGCCCGGAGCTCCCGCCTGAGAGGAGGTCCGGGCTCGCAGGGCACGTGGAGGCCCCGGGCCTCTCCCCGTAGAGGGGGGAGGTCCGACTTCTGTAGACCACGCGGCGGTCCTGGAGCTCCCCTCAAAGAGGTGGGAGGTCCGGCCCTGCTGGACACGTGGGGCCTTCGGACCTCGCCCCTGTGAGGGCTAGCCCTTTGATCTTACCTTACGGTTTTTGGCCTACCGCGATCCCGTAGCGGCCCCCTGGTAGGTGCGTTCTATTGGGTGGATGCGCCTACCATACTCCTGCGGGGAGCTGAGGCTGAGAAGTTCTGCACACAAGTAGGGATAAAGTAATTCTCCTTGGGGGCTCCCCCCTCTATTCCTTAGTCGTATCTGCAGCAAATTCCGACTAAAGATGAAAATGAGAAGAGGGAGTTGAACGCATAGTGAGCACGCGTTAGTAGGGTAATCATAAAAATTTAATAAGTAAATTAAATGAGTACCAAAGAAGAGCAACGTAGGGTAGGTTTTTTTTCATATAAATTTCCATACGGGGGAAGGCGGCCCGCATATGTAGGCCACGACCCACCTCAAGGGAAGCAAGACTCTACGCGCTTGGGGTCGGAACCAGGCGAAGCTGAACGTAGTCCTGGACCGTCCCCTGAGGCTTAGTTGCTCCAAGCCCTGTTCACGGACTTTTATGGAAATTACTACAAAAAGAAGGGCCTGCCCTATTGTTGCTCTAGGGGTAGAACTTACAGCGGTGTTCCGTGTTCCGAAGGTTCGGGAGCGGGTCCCTGTCTTCGGTTCTGGGGAATGGTCCCAGGCCCGGGATGTCCAGCCCCAGTACGGCAAATGGCCATGCGGACTGGATCATCTGTACCGTCCAAGCCGGTGTATGGATCTGCTTGGCGTGGAACAGGCACGCCTAGCAGCTCTCGACCAGCTCGACGGCATCCTGGAGTGTTGCCGGCTAGTAGAAGCCATGCCAAAAGGCTTTACTGACAAGCGTGCGTGAGGAAGAATGACTCCCACATTCGCCTCCATGGATCTCAGCGAACAAGTCGCAGCCTTCCCCCTGGGTTATGCACCGCAATAGGATGTGGTTGGCGCCACGTCGGTAGAGATCCCCCTCTACCGCCATGTGTCTCTTAGCCATACGCACAATCCGTTCAGCGGATACACGTTCATCAGGGAGGATATTGTCTTTCAAGTAGTCCCGGACCTCCGTGATCCATGCATCGGGTCTGACTTGAGCATCTGGATCTTGAGCGCTGGGTTGCACGGAGTCCCCAGTGACGCTTATGATCCTTGGCGGCGCTCATGGCCGCCGGGACTGCCAGCTTCGAGGTGCTGGTCTAGCCCCCTTCGCCCGGCTCGGCGGGCCGGGCTGTGGGTCGCGGCAACGTCCTCTCGAGGCCCCCTTCAGGCACAGTGGCTCTGGTGGCAGTGGGGGCCCTCGTTGAAAGGTCGTCAGCTGTGGCCTTGCTAGCACGCGGTACGTGGTGCAGGTCCAAGGTGAGGGGGTCTGTCTCCGCCGTCTTGGTTGATAACCAGACTGGGGATTGCCCTGAGCCAACGACTAACGAGAAGGATGAGCACTCCATACTTTGCTATGTTGTTGGCTGCCTTGGAATTGAAACGCGCCACATACCCAGACTGCTCCCTCGATGGCGTGGGGAACAGTACGCTAGCATCGGCCCCCTGCTTTCGCGAGGAGCCGTCGACGAACATCATTCGATAAGGCCTGGTGAAGGTCAGGGCTCAGGGTCCTGTTTCATCGTCTTCGTGGCCCCCTGAGCGTGCGTCTACTTCAGCCACAAGTGAACTAATGTTCTGTTAATGTCTGTATGACGGGAAAGGGAACCTAGATCAAACTTTAGTAGCTCCGCCGCCCATTTGGCGGCATCGCCCGCCGCGTGGAGTTGTGGGGGATAGCTTTTAGCCTGGGGAGATCGCCGGGTGCCCGACACTCGGGGGTCCTCAGGCTGCTTTGCACCTTACGGGAAGCTCCGCTGTCGTCCCGGGAGCTCCGGGAGGTCCTGCTGGTCTTCCGGGAAGTTGTGTCGGGGATCCGAGGTCTGGTCTTCTGGTGCTCGCTTCTTGGTAGCGAAACAGGTTACTGTGGTATGGGGTTAAAGCCATTGCGCGAAGACTAGAAATTCGCGGGACCCCTAGCTATGCCGAGTTGGTTTGCGCCGAGATTAGCAGGTAAGGGGCGCCCTTCAACTACTTCAGACACAGGGGTCTGATGGGAGCCCTAGCTAGCATTTGGGAATCGCAGCATATCACAGCCTGGTATCGAGTCTACTATTTGCTCTATCATAGGAAGAGAAAATAGGTCTTTAGGGCATGCCTTATTGAGACTGGTGTAGTGGATGCGCTTCCGGAGCTTCTCGCTGGCCCTCGGGATAATAACACGGTTTGCCAAGCGCCGGGAGCGGCGGACTCTCCGTCTCGTCGGACGGTTGGACGTCGGGAAAGACCTTTAAGTAGTGCTCCATCACCTCCCTAGGGATCTCTGGCCTCGGTGATGGCTGTCATGCAGCACATCGACCTCATGCCGGAGGGGGGCAACGAGCGCGCCTTCCTATATGCTACCCAGGCCCCCGGCTACCCGGGTGGTCTAGGTGGCATCGGCGCTGATTCGGACGAGCCTTGTGGGGACGTCGTCCTCATCAAGGGGTTACACGCGGGGTGCGGTGGTAGAGGCACGGTGGCGTGCACTTAGGTGGAGCTGGTTTGGTTCTGTACTGCTGAGGGCTGGCACTCTGTAAGCGCCTGAAGCCTTTCCAAGGCTAATACTGCGGCAGCACGGTCTCCACAAACCTTGAGGATGCCTGTTGGTGTAGGCATCTTCAAGACAAGGTAGCCGTAGTGGGCTATTGCCATGAATCGGTACAGGGCTGGCCTACCGATTATGGCATTGAAGAGGAGGTCAATCTCGGCCACGTCGAACAGAATGTACTCTGTCCGGTAGCTGTCCGGTGCCCCAAAGGTCACCGGGAGGCTGATGTGGCCGTAGGGAACGACCTGTCCCGGCCCTGCCCCTGAGAACGGGCTTGATGGGGCGAGCTTGGCCATCGGGATCTGCAGCTTCTGGAAGGCTGCGTGACTGATGAGGTTCAGTCCAGCCCCACCATCCACCAAAACGTGGTACATCTTCACGTTGGCGATGGTAAGGGCCACCACGAGCGGCAGTTGGCCGGTCCCAGCCATGTTCCTGGGGCAGTCGGTGTCATCGAAGCTGATGGGGGTTCCCATCCACCCGAGGTGCGGTACTGCACCTGGGAGGGGAGCCTTCCGGAAGCGCTCCTCGAGCTTCTGGATTTCCCGACATCTGGAGGAATTCCGCCGGGTTGATGCTGCCGTCGTACTTCTCAGGCAAGAGCGGCCGAAGCTTGCGCGGCCATTTTGTGAAGCGAAGGTGGAGCGCGAGGGCCGCACACCCTGCTTCTGTCGCCGCAGGTTCTGATGCCGCGAACGCTTGGTTCGTGCTGAGCACCGCATGCCCCGGCCGCCATACGCAGGACATACGACTGCGGCATATTGAGTAGCAGCGCTCTTCGCTGCGGCTAGCGCACCCTCACTAGGTACACCCAGCGCTACTGAAAACCTGACGCTGGTCGGAGCATGCATTGCCGGGGTCGGCGCTGCCAGAGCCGGTTGCTGGCTCCCAGTGCAGGTATCGGTGCCGCGAATGCTTGGTTCTCCGCTGGCACAGTGTGCCCCGGTATGGGCAAGGCCGCTCCATAGACCGGGGACGCCGTTTGCAGGGCATATGGTTGTGGCATATGCTGCGCGACGTATGCCTGGGGCAGAGCTCGCGTAGCGAAGATCTACCCTTCAGGCTGGGTCGAGGCTGGCGACAACATGACGTTGGCCTCTTGAGTGCGACGCCTTTCTTGACGTTGCTCGAGGAACACTCAGGCATCTTGGCCTAAGTGGCACCGTTCCAGCTCTGTCCTCAGGTCCGTCGACGGAAGCTTGGTGGAGCTGGAACCCCCTCCTCTGGCCATCAACCGTTGGCGTGCGCGTCAGCGACACAGCCGGTTGGTCGGAGCGTCGTCCCCGCCGAAGTCAATGGTTTGCAGCGGCGACGACAAGACGGTCTACCTCGCGAATCCACTGCTGGGTCGCTGCCTGAGGCGCGTCCCCAGCAGGCGGATTGCGCAGTAGCGCCCTTGCTGCAGCTAGCGCACCCCCACCGGGTACGCCCGGCGCTACTGAAGGCCTGACGCTGGATGGAGCCTGCATTGCCGGGGTCGGCGCTGCCAGAGCCGGATGCTGGCTCCCAGCTTGCCCTGTCACACTCCGTCCTGAGTGTGTCATCATGTACTCTCCCCTGGTCACGGTTCACCGTGAACGTGGGGGGGGGGGGGAGAGTTTGCCGCTGAAGGAAGCTTGGTCATCTTCGTCGGCGGAGACTCGTCGCGCTAGGGGAAAAGCCCCCTTCCTGGCGCGCCAAATGTCGAAGTGTTCGGTCGACACTTCCCCCGGGGCTGCACCGGGCAGCCCGCGGAGGTTCTTTTTTCGGAGGGGCTAGTTCCTAGCGGAGAGCTTGCGCAGATGGACGAGTTAGTGAGAGCTTGACACGGTGAGTTTTACGTGGTTCAGGCCGCCGGAGCGTAAAACCCTACGTCCACGGCGAGCTATGGAGCTCGCTGTATTGCTTGCTGCTCAGGGCCGGGGGCCTGAGCTTGGGGGTGAGTTACAGCTTGAGAGTGTATGTCTAGCGTATGAGTTGCAAAATGCGAACCCTTGCTATCGACGCCTACCCGAGCCTTTTATAGTCCAAGACTCGGGTGGCTTACAAGGGGAGCCGGGACCCGACAGGTGGTCCCGGGAAGATTGTCTATTATCTACCGTATCTGTAGTTACGCCGGTAGTTGCCTCTGGTCGAAGGCTTCTGAGTCTTCATCTTGCCGCCCTGCCCATGCTGCATGCTAGTCGTAGTGGTTGATGACGGCGCAGGCGGCATGGGATGTCTTGTCGTGGCGTTTATTAGCTGGCAGGTTCTGACACCGCGCGCCAGTCTGTGATGCGACTGGGCGCAACGGCACCTGACAGACGCGTGCTCCGCGTTTCCGCATCTTGGGAAGACGCGGGCCTTGAATACCTTGTACGGGCAAGGTGTGGGGCGCCTTTACGCCCGCTGCCTACCGCTCGGGGGCAGGCAGCACCGTTCTTCTGGCCACGCGGCGGGTCCGGAGCCCTTCTCTGAGGCGAGAAGGGTCCGGCCTGCGGGGCACGTGGAGCCTCCGGACCTCTCCCCGCGGAGGGGGAGGTCTAGCTTCTGGATGCCACGTGGCGGGCCCGGAGCTCCCCTCCGCGGAGAGGGAGGTCCGGCCCCGCTGGACGCGTGGCATTTTCGGACCTCTCTCCCGCGGAGGGGTAGGTCCGGCTTCTGTATGCCACGTGGCGGGCCCAGAGCTCTCCTCTGAGGAGAGGGAGGTCCGGCCTCGCCGGACGCGTGGCGCCTTCGGAGCTCTCCCTGCGGAGAAGGGTGAGTACCTTAGGCATTTTACCCTGTGCGCGGGGGTACCCCATATCTCAGGTACCGACATAAACGTTACTAGTAACCGACATATTAAAACAGACGTTACTAGTAACTGACGTATTAAAACAGAGAATTAATCTCGCGCAATAAAGTGATTCAGTATGTCAAGTAGCTATATAAGGCGCTCCTCATTCACCCTAGAAAATATACACTTCACTACTATCGCTGCGCACTCTATATTCCCTTCGCAAGTCTCTGCGCGCACAGAACTTGCGAGAGCAGGCCTCCGAAACCTCGTCTAGCTGCGATATTTGCACGGGTAGGCGGACGATCAAGTTTTTGGGAAGCGCAACTCTGCGCGACTGCTCGCTTGTATGCGACCACTTCCTAGTGAAGGACGTTCGTGGGACTTTACTGCTTCCATTCTTCCTGCCTCAACTAACGATCGACTACTTCAAGCAGCTCAACATGTCAACTGTTGGGAACAGCACCGCCGGTGCCTCCGGCACTGGTCCGGTACAAAGTGACTCTCTCACGTTCATTTGTTGTGTTCTTTCTGTTCCTATACAGACTAAGCGCGAACACGAACAATCCTTATGAAGCCATAATATTGCTCATTTTCAATTATATCATGATTTTATTTATTACTTTTTGAATTAAAATGTACCGTAAATGCCTAAATATCTAACATGCGCGGCGGCACGGTGATCTCGACCGTGACAAAAAGGAACACGAGCACGGCGAGCGGCTGGTTCGACGCCGGAGTGGACAACGCTCTCCTGGTGTCACGCCCAGTTTTAATAAGAGCAAAACCGGTTGCAAACTACATATATGTCAGGATCGGTTTAGTTCATATATGTAGGACAAATCGGACAAACAGTTATATATTGAATATAAGCAACATACATACCTTAAAATGAGTTTTGGATTAGCAGCGGAAGAGGAAAAGATTGTAGGGACATCCACAGGCGAATCGACTGGCAGCTACATGACCTTCACACCATCTTCATTTGAGCTTCTTTTCACAAAGCAACAATTATAATAGAGAAAAAAGACAAATGTTTGAGTACATAATGTACTCAGCAAGTGTGGGAAAGTTTTATGCATGATGAGGCAAGAATCAAGAAAGGCTAAACACGGATTATGCACTAAGCAACCTATTCGTTACTCTTATTAAGCATCCTATTTACTAGGTGAATATCCCAACCATCCCAACCAATCCTCTAAGTATCTCGAAAACCATCTATATCCATCTCCCAAAAACCACCAACCACATTCCAAAACCACCAATCCAATCCAAACCATGCTAACCATGAGAGAGTTACTAGCCCGCTCTTGACCGTGAGCACGACTGTCTAGACAGTTTTGACTCTGCAGAGTTTGTATCCTTTACCCACAAGTCGTGATTCCGTCCCCTGTCGCCAGGTGCACTAAAACCTCTCTTTTGCCCGTGGTAGCCAGCCACATTTCACACTTCCTTAGGTGTGCGGCCAGGAGATCATAATGTGACCTTTACAAAGGGAATCCCGATGAGTATGAGCCCACTGTGGTTTCACCCCTAACAGCATCCAGGAGGCTCCAACCCCCGCTACAGTGGCCCCCTCTTGAGCCTTGCGGATCCCAGGGTAGTCCCGCCTATCGAAGTGTGTGGTCGACACTTCCCCTGGACCTGCACTGGGCAGCTAGCGGAGGTTCTTTTTCGGAGGGGCTAGTCACTTGCGGAGAGCTTAAGCGTAGGGACGAGTTAAGGAGGAGCTTGACACGGTGAGTTTTACGTGGTTCGGCCGCCGGAGCGTAAAACCCTACGTCCACGGTGAGCTGAGGTGCTCGCTGTATTGCTTGTTGCCCCGAACCGAAGTCCTGAGCTTGAAGATGAGTTATGCCTAGCGTATGAGTTGCGGGAGTGCGAACCCTTGCTAACGTTGCCTACCCGAGCCTTTTATAGTCCAAGGCTCGTGTGGCTTACAAGGGGGGGCCTGAGACCCGACAGGTGGTCCCAGGGAGATTGCCTGCCGACTATCGTATCCGCAGTTATGTCGGTAGTTGTCTCTGGCGAAGGCTTCTGAGTCTTCGTCTTGACACCCTGCCCATGCCGCATGCTAGTTGTAGTGGTTGATGATGGCGGAGGCGGCAGGGGATGTCTTGTCGCTGTGTTTATTGGCTGGCAGGTTCTGACACCGCGCGCCAGTCTGTGATGCGAGTGGGCGCAACAGCACCTGACAGAGGCGTGCTCCGCGTCTCCGCGTCTTGGGAAGGCGCGGGCCTTGAATACCTTGTACGGGCAAGGTAAGGGGCGTCTTTACGCCCGCTGCCTACCGCTCGGGGGCAGGCAACGCTGTTCTGCTGGACACGTGGCGGGCCCGGAGCCCTCCTTAGAGAAGGGGGGGTCCGGCCCCGCGGGGCACGTGGAGCCTTCGGACCTCTCCCCGCGGAGGGGGAGGTCCGGCTTCTGCCGGCCACGTGGCGGGCTCGGAGCTCTCCTCTGAGGAGGGGGAGGTCCGGCCCCACTGGACACGTGGCGCCTTCGGACCTCTCCCCCGCGGAGGGGGAGGTCCGGCTTCTGTAGGCCACGTGGCGAGCCCGGAGCTCTCCTCTGAGGAGAGGGAGGTCCGGCCCCGCCAGATGCGTGGCACCTTCGGAGCTCTCCCTGCGGAGAAGGGCGAGATCCTCAGGCATTTTCCCCTGTGCGCGGGGGTACCCCATATCGCGGGTACCGACAGTGGCCCCCGGGCCCATCTCGGGGGAGATAGCGAGCCCGAGGTGGGACCTCCGTCTCTTCTGTTCCGCGTACTTTCTCTAAGTCCTGCATTGACCGCTGCCGGAGCACGAACAGTCGTGGGATCGTGGGAGCGTGCGCCCACTTGATGGTTGCCTTTACTGCGGCGGTTCCCAAGACTGCCACTTCTGCACGTTGCAGCGCTTTCTTCGGGAACCGCTGGAGTGCCTTGCCGGCTCGTCTTCTTGGGAGACTGACTCCTTGACCCACCACTTCAGCTGGGCGGCTTGGGTCCACCTGTCATCGGCGCTTGGTCCTGGAGCCGAAGCGGTTGCCGATGAGGCGTATTCGAAGAGTTTCGAATCGCTTGGAGTCGCACCTGGGAAGTGTGAAGCGAAGCCACAACATGGCCTGGTTTCCTTTATAAGGCTTCTAGCACTTGCACCTTAGTTGAGTTCCTGCGACCTTGTCTTCTCCCATGGCTTCTAACCCGCCTTCGAAGGCGGATCACTCTCGATTTCCTCCGGCGGCGGCTTCTGTACCAAGTCAGGGATCCAGGGGGCCTGCATGCCTTGCCTCTGGAGGCGACACCTCCAAGAGGCCTCGGGTTCATCATCCCGACTCGACTCTTCTTGGGTGACGACTGGCTGAGGGTTCCCAGGCATTGCGTCCTTTCTCCTCAAGTGGTGGAGTTTCCAAAGAAAATGCTGACACGTCGAGGAGGCTTCAAGCGGAGGAGTCTCCAAGGAAGCTGCTGAAGCACCAAGGAGGACTCCAGGTGGCAGGGTCTCCAAGGAAACCGCTGAAGCAGCGGAGGTGGCTTCAGAAGCGCCCTTGATAACAGCGGCCCTTGCGCTGGTGGTGGCCGGGGCTTCAGAAGTATCCTTGATGACACCGCCCCTTGCGCCGGTGATGGCCGAGGTGATTCCCGCGCTCGGGCCACGGAGCAGGAGAACGCCGCCAGGGCTGAAGTTGGGGACATGGCCATTCTCGTAACCTCTAGGTTCCGGCGTGAACCAGGAGGACCTTAGGACTTGTCTCTTCCTTTTATCGAGTCTGTAGTCCAACTCATGGAACCATGAATATATAGACTCTCTTGAATGTTTGTGCATGTGGTGCCTTTTATCTTCTTTTTGGTTTTGCCTGGCCGAGTCCTTAGCTCCGCAAGGTACTTAGAGGCCTTTACCAATCTCGAAGCTCTGCACAGACACCTTCCCCGGGCCCTAACTGTATTAAGGGCCCCCGGGATCTCCGGAGCTCCCCCCATGAGGATGGGGAGGTCCGGATCTGCCGGCCACATGGCGGGCCCGGAGCCCCTCCTGAGGAGAAGGAGGTCTGGTCCTGCGGGACACGTGGGGCCCTCTGAGCTCCTCCCCCGGAGAGGGAGGTCCGGCTTCTGTCGGCCATGCGGCGGATCCGGAGCCCCTCCTGAGGAGGCGGGAGCTCCGGCCCCACTGGACACGTGGGGCCTTCGGAGCCCCCCCCTAGAGGGGGAGGTCCGACTTCTGCCCGCCACGTGGGACCTTCAGTCTTACCTTGGATTTCCGGTCTTGCGCTATCCCGTAGCGGCCCCCTGGTAGATGTGTCCCATTGGTTGTATGCACCTACCATACTCCTGCGGGGAGCTGAGGCCGAGAGGTCCTGCACACAAGTAAGGGAAACGTAATTCGCCTTGGAGGCTCCCCCTCCTTAATCTCATAGTCTTATTTGGCTTACGGTCCCTAACCACATGCACGGTGCTTGGGGACTATAGTGCGCGAAGTGCCGGGGGCTCGGGGCCCCCTTGGCTATCGGCATGTACCTCCAACGCAACCGCCTCTGGTTAGGGCAGCAAATGCCGACTAGGGGTGAGAATGAGAAGAGAGAGCTGAGCGCATGGCTGGCATACGCCGGAAGTGTATTCATAAAAATTTAATACATAATTTAAATGAGCACAAGGGAAGAGCAAAGTAGGACAAGTTCTTTTCATATAATTTTCCACAGGAGGATGGCAGGCTAAACATGGAGGCCACGACCCGCCCCATTAAGAAGGGAAGCAAGACTCTACACGCTTGGAGTCGGAACCAGGCAAAGCTGAACGTAGTCCTGTACCGTCCCCTAGGGCTTAGCTGCCCCGAGCTCTGTTCCTGGACTCTATGGAATTTATTATGAAAAGAAGAGTCTGTCCTATCATTGCTCTAGGGGTAGAACTTACAGAGGTGTTCTATGTTCGAAGGATTCGGGAGCGGGTCCCCATCCTCGGTGGAAAGGCGTACGCACCCGGGGCGGCACACTTTCGTGACTCAGAAGGGACCTTCCCAACTAGGGGAGATTTTGTGGGTCCCTTCGTGAGAAAGTATGCGCCGCAGCACCAGGTCACCTTCCTGCAGCTCCCGGGCACGCACAGATCTCTGGTGGTAGCGACGAAGCGCTTGTCTGTATCGTGCGTTACGGAGTGCTGCATGCAATCGGACCTCGTCGACGAGGTCGATTTCTCCACTCCGTAGGTTGTCTTGCGCGGCTTCGTCGTAAGCTCGGACACGGTGAGACTTCATGGTGATCTCAGGGGGAAGCACAGCTTCGGCCCCATACACCATAAAGAAGGGTGTCTCTCCGGTGGCCCAGCTCTTGGATGTCCGGTTAGCCCATAGTGTGTTCGGAAGCTCATCCACCCAACTGGCACCATGTTTCTTCAGGCTGGCATAGGTGCGAGTCTTGAGGCCCCGAAGAATCTCGGCGTTGGCCCTCTCAACTTGCCCATTGCTCTTTAGGTGAGCAACAGAGGCATAGCACACCTGGATGTCGAGGTATTCGCAGTAGTCTTGGAAGGCTGCGCTGGTGAACTGGGTCCCGTTGTCGGTGATGATTCTGTTCGGGACCCCGAACCGACAGACAATTGACTTGATGAACTTTACTGCTGATTGCTTGTTGATGGTGACAACTGGTGTGGCCTCCGGCCACTTGGTGAACTTGTCGATAGCGACATAGAGGTACCGGAATCCCCCGACGGCTCTAGGGAATGGTCCCAGGATGTCCAACCCCCATACGGCAAACGGCCACGAGGGTGGGATCATCTATACCGCCTGAGCCGGTGTATGGATCTGCTTGGCGTGGAACTGGCACGCCTTGCAGCTCTCAACCAGCTTGATGGCATCCTGGAGTGCTGTCGGCCAGTAGAAGCCATGCCAGAAGGCTTTACCGACAAGCGTGTGTGAGGAAGAGTGACTCCCACATTCGCCTCCATGGATCTCAGCGACCAAGTCGCAGCCTTCCCCCTGGGTTATGCACCGCAATAGGACATGGTTGGCGCCACGCCGGTAGAGATCCCCTTCTACCAGCACGTATCTCTTAGCCATACGCACAATCCGTTAAGCGGTTGCATGTTCATCAGGGAGGATGTTGTCTTTCAAGTAGTCTCGGATCTCCGTGATCCATGCATCGGGTCTGACTTGAGCTTCTGGATCTTGAGCGCTGGGTTGCACGGAGTCCCCAGTGACGCTTACGATCCTTGGCGGCATCCATGGTTGTAGGGCCGTCGGAACTACCAGCTTCGAGGTGCTGGTCCAGCCCCCTTCGCCCCGCTCGGCGGGCCGGGCTGTGGGCCACATCAACGTCCTCTCGAAGACTCCTTCGGGCACGGGGGCTCCGGTAGAAGCCTTCGTTGAAAGGTCGTCAACTGCTGCATTGCCGGCGCGCGGTACGTGGCGCAGGTCCAAGGCCAGGAAGTCTTTCTCCAACTTCTGCACGTGAAGCAGATAAGCAGCTAGCTGTGGGTCATTGCAGGAGCATTTGCCCTTAACCTGCTTGATAACCAGCTGGGAGTCGCCCTGTGCCAACAACTGGCGAGCGCCCAGAGACATGGCTGTCTGTAGGCCAAAGATGAGTGCTTCATACTCTGCCATGTTGTTGGTTGCCTTGAAATTGAGACGCACCATGTACCCAAACTGCTCCCCCGATGGCATGAGAAGCAGTACGCCGGCACCGGCCCCCTGCTTTCGCGAGGAGCCGTCGAAGAAGAGCATCCAGTGGGGCTCGGTGAAAACCGGAGCTCGGTGCTCTGGTTCGCCGTCTTTGTGGCCCCCTGGGTCTGCCTTCGTTGGTGTCCACTCTGCCACGAAGTCAGCCAGCGCTTGGCTTTTGACTGCATGGCGAGGAAGGAAGTCCAGCTCGAACTCTGCCAGCTCCGCTGCCCATTTAGCGACGTTGCCAGTCGCATGGGGGCTGTGAAGGATCGTCTTCAGCGGATAGGAGGTGACTACCGAGATCTGGTGGGCCTGAAAGTAGTGGCGGATCTTCCTGGATGCCACGAGCACTGCATACAGCAGCTTGTGGACTTCTAGGTACCTTGTCTTGGCATCGTGAAGTACTTCACTGATGTAGTAGACATGTCTCTGGATGGTTCGGACCCTCTCTCTTAGGTCTGGAAGGTCTTCATCCATTGTCCCTAGCCCGCTGAAGGTGAGTGGGTCCAGGGGGGCTTCCGGGAGTTGGAACCCGGAAGCTCTTGAGCCGTCTTGGCCCTCTGGGGGGCCCTGCTGGTTCTCCGAGAGCTCCGGAGGGTTCTGTTGGATCTCCGGGAGGTTCCGTTGGGTCCCTGAGGGTCCCACTGGACCCCCGGGGGTTTGTCTTGGGGGTCCGGGAGGCCGCCCTGGACCTCCGGGAGGTTGTCTTGGAGGTCCGGGAGACCGTCTTGGTCCCGCGGGGCCTCCTGGCGTCTGTCTTCTGCTGCTGGAGCAGGCTGTGAAGATGAGAGGTCCGGCTGCTCTGCGACGAGGACCATACTCACCACTTCAGTTGTCGCCGCGATGTAGAGCAACAGATACTCTCCGGGCTCTGGGCTACCATGATAGGTAGGGTCGTCAGGAGTCGCTTCAACTCCTGGAAAGCCTCTTCTGCTTCGTCAGTCCAGGCAAATGGACCGGACTTGCACAGGAGCTTAAAGAAGGGAAGTGCCTGTTCCGCTAGCCTCGGTATAAACCGACTCAGCGCGGCTAGGCATCCCGTGAGTTTCTGGACATCTTTGATGCGGGCAGGAGGCCACATCAAGTTGATGGCCTTGATCTTCTCTGGGTTGGCCTCAATCCCCCGGTGCAAGACTAGGAATCCTAAGAGCTTCCTAGAGGATACGCCGAACACACATTTGTCGGGGTTCAGCTTGGTGCACGTGGAGCGCAATTTGTCAAAAACTAAGGCCAGGTTATCTAACAAAGATGAACTCTACCTGACCTTGACGACGATGTCATCGACGTACACCTCAACTAAGTCTCTTATTAACTCTCCGAAGGTTTTGTGCATTGCACGCACAAAGGTGGGGAGAGCATTCTTTAGGCCGTAATGCATAGAGACATAACAATACAGACCATCTACTGTGATGAAGGAGGTGTGCTCTTCATCTTCTCTAGACATGGGGATCTGATGGAAACCCGAGTAGGCGTCTAGGAAGCACAGCATATCGCAGCCTGATGTCGAGTCTACTATTTGATCTATTCTAGGAAGAGGGAATGGATCTTTGGGACATGCCTTATTGAGACTGGTGTAGTCGATGCACATCCGAAGCTTCCCACCGGCCTTCGGGACAACGACGGGGTTCGCCAACCACCGGGGGTGGTGGACTTCCCGTATGAAGCCAACGTCCAGCAGCTTCTTGATTTCTTTGCGAATGAAGTTTTTCCGCTCGATGGACTGCTTGCGGGGCTTCTATTGAACTGGTCGGGCGTCGGGGAAGACCTTTAAGTGGTGCTCAATCACCTCCCTAGGGATCTCCGGCATCTGCGACGGCTGCCATGCAAACACGTCAACGTTGTGCCGGAGGAAGGTGACGAGCGCGCCTTCCTATTTGCTATCCAGGCCCCCGGCTACCCGGGTGGTCTGGGTGGCTTCGGCGCCGACTTAGACGACCTTTAAGGGGACGTCGCCCTCGTCGAGGGGTTGCACCCGGGGTGCTGCGGCGGAGGCACGCTGGCGTGCACTCGGGTGGAGCTGGTCTGGTTCTGCATTGCCAGGGGCTGGTGCTCCAGCTGTTGCAAGTGCTTGGAGTTTTTCCAAGGCTGACACTGCAGCAGTGCGGTCTCCACGAATCCTGAGGACGCCTGTTGGTGTAGGCATCTTCAGGACGAGGTAGTCGTAGTGGGTTACTGCCATGAATCGTTACAGGGCTGGCCTGCCAATTATGGCGTTAAAGGGGAGGTCGATCTCCGCTACGTCGAACAGAATGTATTCTGTCCGATAGCTGTCCGGAGCTCCGAAGGTCACCGGGAGGCTGATGTTGCCGTAGGGAACGATCTGTCCTGGCCCTACCCCTGAGAACGGGCTCGACGGGGTGAGCTTGGACATCGGGATCTGCAGCTTCTGGAAAGCTGCACGGCTGATTTCAGCCCAGCTCCGCCATCTACCAAAACGTGGTACATCCTCACGTTGGCGATGGTGGGTGCTACCAAGAGCAGTAGTTGGCCGGCCCCAGCCATGTTCCTGGGGTAGTCAGTGGCGTCAAAGCTGATGGGGGTTCCCATCCACTTGAGGTGCGGTGCGGCACTTGGGAGTGGAGCCACCGACGCTACCGCTCGGCGCAGAGTCTTAACTGCGCTTCTGGACAAGGGGTCGGTGGACCTGCCGTATATGACGTAGAGCTTCTTTCGACGCTCATCATCACTAGAGCTGGAGTCCTCATGGTTGCGCACCGCCTTCACAGCGCGCTGAGGCTCCTGGAACTCCACTTGATGGTCGACGCTGTCTGGGGCGTCGACCTTCTGCTTGCGCTCCCTTTGGCGGAAGGGTGGAGTATCAGTCCGCTGCTGCTTCCCTTTGCGGAAGCGCTCCGCGAGCTTCCGGATCTCCCGGCACTCGGCAGTAGTATGGCGACAGCTGCCGTGCACGGGGCATAGCTTGTCTTGGTCACCTTCCGGGGCTGGCGACTGTCGCTGCCTCTTGTCGGGGCGCGTGCCGCTGCTGCGGCGACGGGGGCAGCGTCCGGCGATTCCATCTTGCCTATGCCCTGGTTCTCGGCATTCCTGCTGCCTCCATAGGAAGCAGCGCCAGACTCGGGCTGTCCTCCTGACTCGGAGGTCGGCAGTGAGTGCCAGTTCCGCCCTTCGGCTGCTCTGGCGCACTTGTCTGCCAGGCTGAAGAGCTCGGAGACGTCGCAGACCTCTCTGGTTGCGAGCTTCTCGAGCATCTTCTTGTCTCGAACGCCTTGCTGGAACGCCACCACCACAGAAGCGTTTTGGATGTGTGGGATGGTGTTCCGCACCTGGGAGAACCGCTGGATGAAAGAGCGCAGCGACTCCCTAGGTTGTTGCTGGATGGCGTGGTGGTCGAGCTCCGTGCCAGGCCAGGTGTAGGAACTGCCGAAGTTGGTGATGAACTGCCGGCAGAGCTCTCCCCAGGAAGTTATGGAACCCTGGGGGAGATTCATGAGCCAAGACCGGGCTGGGCCGGTCAAGGCGACGGGGAAGTAGTTGGCCATGACGGCCTCATCCCCTCCTGCGGCAAGTACGACGGTGGAGTAAATCTGGAGTAACTCCGCCGGGTTGACGCTGCCGTCGTACTTCTCGAGCAGGTGTGACCGAAACTTGCGCGGCCATCTCGCGAAGCGAAGGTGGGGTGCCAGGGCCGCACATCCTTCCCTTGTTGCTGCAGGTGTTGGTGCCGCGAACGCTTGGTTCGCCGCTGGTACGGTGTACCCCGGTATGGGCAAGCCTGCGCCATAGACCGGGGGCGCCGTTTGCAGGGCATATGGCTGTGGCGTATGCTGCGCGGCGTATGCCTAGGGCAGAGATTGCGTGGCGAAGGTCTGCTCTTCAGGCTGGGTCGAGGCCGACGTCATGCTGTCGCCAGCCTCCTGGTTGCGACGCCTTTCTCGACGTCGCTCGAGGTACACCCGGCCATCCTGGCCCAAGTGGCACCATTCCAACTCTGTCCTCAGGTCCGTCGACTGGAGCCTGGTGGAGATGGAATCCACCGTCTGCCCGTCAACCGTTGGCGTGCGTGTCAGCGACACAGTCGGTTGGACGGAGCGTCGTCCCCGCCGAAGTCGAGGGTTTGCGGCGGCGACGACGAGACGGTCTACCTCGCGAATCCACCGCTGGGTCGCTGCCTGAGGCGCGTCCCCAGCAGGCGGATTGCGCAGTAGTGCTCTTGCTGCAGCTAGCGCACCCCCATGGGGAACGCTCAGCGCCGCAGAAGATCTGACGCTGGCTGGAGCCTGCACTACCGGAGTCGGCTGCTGGCTGCCAGCTTGCGCCGACACACTCCGTCCTGAGTGTGTCGACACGTATTCCCCGCTAGTCACGGTCCGCCATGAACGCGGGGGAGGAGTGCTTGCCGCTGAAGGAAACTTCGTCATCTTTGTCGGCAGAAGCTCGTCGCGCAAGGGAAAAGCCCCCTACCTGGTGCGCCAAATGTCGAAGTGTGTGGTCGACACTTCCCCCGGACCTACACTGGGCAGCCCGCGGAGGTTCTTTTTCGGAGGGGCTAGTCACTTGCGGAGAGCTTAAGCGTAGGGACGAGTTAAGGAGGAGCTTGACACGGCGAGTTTTACGTGGTTCGGGCCGCCGGAGCGTAAAACCCTACGTCCACGGTGAGCTGAGGTGCTCGCTGTATTGCTTGTTGCCCCAAACCGGAGTCCTGAGCTTGAGGATGAGTTATGCCTAGCGTATGAGTTGTGGGAGTGCAAACCCTTGCTAACGTCGCCTACCCGAGCCTTTTATAGTCCAAGGATCGTGTGGCTTACAATGGGGGGGGGGGGGCGGGACCCGACAGGTGGTCCCGGGGAGATTGCCTGCCGACTATCGTATCCGCAGTTATGTCGGTAGTTGTCTCTGGCAAAGGCTTCTGAGTCTTCGTCTTGCCGCCCTGCCCAAGCCGCATGCTAGTTGTAGTGGTTGATGACGGCGGAGGCGGAAGGGGATGTCTTGTCGCTGTGTTTATTGGCTGGCAGGTTCTGACACCACGCGCCAGTCTGTGATGCGACTGGGCGCAACGGCACGTGACAGAGGCGTGCTCCGCGTCTTGGGAAGGCGCGGTCCTTGAATACCTTGTACGGGCAAGGTATGGGGCGTCTTTACGCCCGCTGCCTACCGCTCGGGGGCAGGCAGCGCTGTTCTGCTGGACACGTGGCGGGCCCGGAGCCCTCCTTAGAGGAGAGGGGGGTCCGGCCCCGCAGGGCACGTGGAGCCTTCAGACCTCTCCCCGCGGAGGGGGAGGTCCGGCTTCTGCCGGCCACGTGGCGGGCCCGGAGCTCTCCTCTGAGGAGGGGAGGTCCGGCCCCGCTGGACACGTGGCGCCTTCGGACCTCTCCCCCGCTGAGGGGGAGGTCCGGCTTCTGTAGGCCACGTGGCGATCCCGGAGCTCTCCTCTGAGGAGAGGGAGGTCCAGCCCCGTCGGATGCGTGGCACCTTCGGAGCTCTCCCTGCGAAGAAGGGCGAGATCCTCAGGCATTTTCCCCAATGCGCGGGGGTACCCCGTATCGCGGGTACCGACACCGCCCGACTCCCATTCCCCGCACCTACCAAACACTCACACTACATAGGGAATGCACCTAATTACTTGGTCACTCTGTCCCATACCAGTTCGTGTGGTGGCACGGTATAAGCTAGTTCACGGAGTCCCATGAACCGGTCCTTAGGATCTACGCAGGCACTATCCACCAGCCCGAGTCTCGTGCATACACACCAACCACGTACAAACCAGCCTGCTCGATCCCTTTCTCTACATCCCACATATATATACCATATATATCTCCACATAACATCTCAATGATCATGATAATATCAATAATGTAAATTTACTCCCAATCCCATCATCTAAGCAGGGCTAAGCATGTGAAAATGACATAAAGTAAAACCTAGCTAATCCCAACCCTAGGTTACAAGGAAGATATGGAAATTCTAGAAGACAACCCTAGCATGGGATTCATATTAATACAATGCATGCAATTCTAGCTAATTATCCTAAGAAGGAGCAAAATGGTCAAGGGCACTTGCCTTTTTCTTATATCGTTGCTCAGTCTGGGGTGGAACTCTCGATCTTCAAAGTCTTCGCGTTGTTTCTTGATCGTCCTTGTACACATGTATAGCCTGGAGGGTCCGTGCGACCCGGGAAAGGAGAAGATTACGGCTCGCAGCGTGGAGGAGCGGCGACGTTCCTCGGGCACCGTTGAGATCGCTGTTGGGATGTCATTGCTGCGAGTTCTTCGGGTCCGAGATGTGTTCTGGTGCATGGCAACGACGTTAGTGCTGTTAGGAGGTGGAGGGACTAAGCGACACTGAGAGCTCATCGGGGAGAGGCGGAGATGCTCACCGGAACTCATCAGGGTAGACGCGCAAGCAGCGATCTGTGTTGAAAGAACCCCGAGGAAACCTACCGGCATTCCTAAGAAGCGGAAGGGCGTGTTAGATCATTTGATTTTGAGAAAAGATGAAAGGGGGATCACGAGGGGTGGCGGCTCAATGTGGTTGAAGCTGGTCAGAGCTTGAGCGGCGCGGCGAAGGACGTGCCCGGCGGTACACGGCGGTTCGCGCATCCAGAACGCGACACAAGCCTTCCCTCATCCATGTTAATTCCTCATAGAAGAAGGCTCTGGCTGCACAACAGGGCGAGCATTGTTTTCCACATGCACCTCATTGCTGATCAGTCCATATTCCTTACGTACACAAGGTTGTCTCATCACACCTACAGGCACATCGACCAAAAATCAGTACTAGTAGAGGTAGACCCTGGCCAGCAGTCGAAAATGACCTGGGACTCGGCCTCGAACAGCGCCATAAGGCATTCCCTCCACCTAGTGAAGCTGCTGCAGAAGGATGTCGGGCGGCCGCCATACGACCATGATAACCGCTGCAGCACCATGGCAGGCGACGAATGGTAAGAATGAAATCCTACTTGTGACACACAAAATGGTAGGTTGCAAAATAAAAGCACGCACATCTGATCACTGTAGAGCTGCGCGACGACCTCGAACCCCTTGTCCACGAGCTTCCTCAGTCTGTCGGGGCCCACGCTGGGGATGGTGAGGATCTCGACATATAACAGCTGGATCAAAGGGTAGTTGCCGGATTAACTGGAGGTCAGTACCTGAGCAGGCTCCGAATCGATGGAGAAGCGGTCGAAGACGATGGGGGCTCCGATGGAGCGTGGCGGCATATTGATGAAGATGATTCGAAGAGAGGCCCTGTGGTTGTTGAAAACGTGCTTCTCCCTCTCCCTCTAGTCCAGCGCCCTCAGCACGGCAGCCTCCTCGATGAACTCGATGAAGCTGAAGCCACGACAGATCCTGTTCTCCGGGTGCGTCATGACGACCGCGTCCATGACATTGCGAAGGGGAGGCGACGCGATGGCGCGGAGGCGGATGACGCGAGTCTGATACATGTCGCTGGGGATCTTGCACCACATCAAGATCTGAGGAGGGGTGGGCGCGGGGTAAGCTGTGCGGGAGGCGCTGAGGAAGAGGCGAGGGCAAAGTGCTTGCCGGTCAGGCGCTGCGGACGGGGGGCGGGGGGGGGGCACTCGGGGGCGGGCGCGAGATGGAGGTGCGTGAGCCCGAGGCGATAGCGAGGTCCCGGGGCGACGGTCTTAGGATGAGGAGGCCCCGTGGGCAAGCGACGCATGGGCTGAGGCGCACGGAGGCGCGAGCGCGGAGCTCGAGGGGAGGCAACGCTTGAGAGGGGGAGAGGCGGCGGGGTCTAGTGCAGCAAGCAGAAGGGGGCACGGGGGCGGGGTGCTGCTTAGGCGAGCGGAAGCGAGGCGCCGATCGGTGGCGCGCGGCGTGGGGGTAAGGGCTTGGCGGGGGAAGCGTCGGGAGGGGGCGATCTGCAGAGGAGCTCGAGGGAGGAGGCAAAGCAGTGAGCAACGGAAGCGGCATAGGCGAGTGCGAACGGGAGGGGGCGACCATGGTGGAGAAGCGAGCCGGGCGGCGCGGGTTTCTAGCGGCCGGCGGCTGGGGAAGGGAGGGGAAGAGGGGTTAGGGATTTGGAGAAAGAAGGAAAAGTAGAGGCTGACCTATGGGTCCCACCGGTCAGTGAGAAGAGAAGGAATCCAATGCGCGGGTGGGCTTGGGCTGTTGGGAAATAGAAGCACTTTCGGCCCAAATTGACTGGGTTAAGTTTTTTTTGCACCTTTTATACTGCCGGGTGTTACACCTGGCGAGCGTTTACGGCAACCCGGCAGCATTCCACCGGTGAGCCGATGAGACTGGCCTAATCCCTGGTGAAATTTCGTGCTCCAGCTCGACTCGTCTTCTCCGTGCTAGCTCACATGTACGCCTCTCCCTTTATCCGTTTCTGCACCTGCGATTGCACGCACATATATATATACGAGCAGGAGCTACGTGGATATGGAGAAGCGGTTCAAGGTGTACGTGTACGAGGAAGGCGAGCCGCCGATCCTGCATGCCGGGCTGTGCAAGAACGTCTACACCGTCAAGGGCCGCTTCATCGAGCAGCTCGAGCTCACGGCGCCGGCGGGGACGAGGACTCCGCGCCGTGGCGTGGTCGGTGGCGTCCGGACATCGGACCCCACGCGCGCCCACGCCTTCTTCCTCCCGTTCAGCATCTCCCAGATGGTGCGGTTCGCGTACCGGCCGCACACCTACGACAAGACCCCGCTTCGCGACCTCGTCGCCGACTACGTCCGCGTCATCGCGTCCCGGCACCCCTTCTGGAACCGCTCCGCCGGGCGCCGACCACTTCATGTTGTCCTGCCACGACTGGGTCAGTCTCCATCGATCCTCGCCGGCCGTCACCGTGTCAGCCAGTGGCTGCGGCGAGATTCTCTTTCTTGCTTTCAAGTGTCGGTCGATCGACATGTTGATACAAATCTTTACGTGCGCGACGCGGGCAGGGTCCCGAGGCGTCGAGGGGGCACCCGGAGCTGTACTCCAATGGCATCCGCACGCTCTGCAACGCCAACACCTCGGAGGGCTTCCGGTCGGGCAAGGACGTGAGCGTCCTGGAGATCAACCTCCACGATGGGGACACGCCGCCGCAGCTCCTCGCTCCGGCGCCCGGATCGGCGGCGCGACACTTCCTGGCCTTCTTTGCTGGCTGCCGGCATGGGCACGTCCGCGACCTCTTGCTCCGGCCCTGGGAGGGCCGTGACCCGGACGTCTTCCCCGTGTACGAGCGCAGCCACGGTGACGGTGACAGGCTCGACTACTACTCCTCCATGCGGCGCGCGCTTCTGCCTTTGTCCGAGCGGGGTTGAGGTGGCGAGCCCGCGCGTGGTGGAGGCCATCCACGCCGAGTGCGAGCTGGTGGTCGTCGCGGACGGGTACACGCTGCCCTTCGCCGACGTGGTGTGGTGGGAGGCGTTCTCGGTGGCGTTGCCGGTGGCGGACATCCCGCGACTGAGGGAGGTGCTGGAAAGGATACCGGCGCTGGAGGTGGAGCGGCTCCGACAGGGGGTGCGGCTCGTGAAGCGGCACTTCATGCTGCACCAGCCGCCGGAAAGACTGGACATGTTTCAGATGATCCTGCATTCCGTCTGGCTTAGAAGGCTTAACCTCAGAACGGATCACTGAGCTATTTTGATTCGCAAAATACATTTTAAAACAAATAGTGTCGGTAACCTCAATATACCGGGTACCCCGCGCACAGGAAAAAACTACCTAAGGACCTCGCCCCTTCCGCAGGGGTGAGGTCCGAAGGCGCCACGTGCCCAGTAGGGCCGGGGCTCCCCTCTCCTCACAGGAGAGCTCCCGACCTGCCACGTGGCCAGAAGAGCCGGACCTTGCCCCTGCGCAGGGGCGAGCTCCGAAGGCGCCACGTGTCGAGTAGGGCCGGGACTCCCCTCTCCTCACAGGAGAGCTCCAGGCCTGCCACGTGGCCAGAAGAGCCGGACCTCGCCCCCTCTGCAGGGCCGAGCTCCAAAGGCGCCACATGTCCAGTAGGGCCGCAGCTCCCCTCTCCTCAGAGGAGAGCTCCGGGCCTGCCACATGGCCAGAAGAGCCGGACCTCGCCCCTCCGCAGGGGCGAGCTCCGAAGGCGCCACGTGTCTAGTAGGGCCGGGGCTCCCCTCTCCTCAGAGGAGAGTTCCGGGCCTGCCACTTGGCCAGAAGAGCCGGACCTCGCGACCTCCGCAGGGGCAAGCTCCAAAGGCGCCACGTGTCCAGTAGGGCCGGGGCTCCCCTCTCCTCAGAGGAGAGCTCCGGGCCTGCCACGTGGTCAGGAGAGCTGGACCTCGCCCACTCCGCAGGGGCGAGCTCTGAAGGTGCCACGTGTCCAGTAGGGCCGAGGCTCCCCTCTCCTAAGAGGAGAGCTCCGGGCTTGCCACGTGGCTAGAAGAGCCGGACCTCGCCCCCTCCGCAGGGGCGAGCTCCAAAGGCGCCACGTGTTTGGCAGGGCCGGGCCTCCCCTCTCCTCCGAGGAGAGCCCTGGACCTGCCACGTGGCCAGAAGTGCTGCGCTGCCCACCCCCGCGCAGTAGGTAGCAGGAATAAAGGCACACCATGCCTTGTCCGGTCAAGGCATTCAAGACCCGTACCTTCCCAAGACACGGAGGCGCGGCGCACACCTGTCAGGAGGCACTGTGACCAGTCACAGTCAAGACAGGCGCACCATGTCAGTAGTTGTAGACCAATAAATACAGCAACAAGACATGCCCTGCCGTCCCTGCCATCATCAACCACTACGCCTAGCTTGCGGCATGAGCAGGACGAAGACTAAGATGCCATCGCCAGAAGACAGCTACCAGCATTCACGAAGACATGGTAGATGGTAGGACATCACCCCGGGGCCACCTGTCAGGCCCCGGGGCCCTCCTTGTAAGCCGCCCGAGCCTTGGAGTATAAAAGGCTTGGGCAGGCAACGTTGCAAGGGGTTCGGCAGTTCGCCACTGTCGAAGTGTAGCTGTCGACACTTCCCTCGGGCCTGCACTGGGCAGCCCGCAGAGGTTCTTTTTCGGAGGGGCTAGTCCCCCGCGGAGAGCTTGAGTGTTAGGGACGAAGGAAGGAGAAGGTTGACACAGGGGTTTTTTACGTGGTTCAGGCCGCCGGAGCGTAAAACGCTACGTCCACGGTGAGAAGAGGTGCTCGTTGTATTGCTTGGTGCTCAGAACCGGAGTCCTGAGCTTGAGGATGAGCTGAGTGCTAGAATGCTGAATAAGGGTATTGAGCCAAATGCGAACCCCTTGTAACGTTGCCTACCCGAGCCTTTTATAGTCCAAGGCTCGGGCGGCTTACAAGGTGGGCCCGGGACCCGACAGGTGGTCCCGGGTAGTTGTCTGCCATATACCGTATCCTGCAGTTACGCCAATAGTTGTCTCTGGCGAGGGCTTCTGAGTCTTCGCTTGCTGCCCTACCCACGCCGCAAGCTAGGTGTAGTGGTTGATGACGGCAGGGGCGGTAGGGGATGTCTTTTCGCTGTGTTTATTGGTGTAGAGCTTCTGACGCGGCGTGCCAGTCTTCACTGCGACGTGACTGGGCACAACGGCACCTGACAGCGGCGTGCTCCGCGTCTCCGCGTCTTGGGAAGGCGCGGGTCTTGAATACCTTGTACGAACAAGGTATGGTGCATCTTTACTCTTGCTGGCTACCGCGCGGGGGCAGGTAGTGCTGTTTTGCTGGCCACATGGAGGGCCCGGAGCTCTCCTCTGAGGAGAGGGAGGTCCGACCCCGCTGGACACGTGGAGCCTTCGGAGCTCTCCCCACGGAGGGGGGAGGTTCGGCTCTGCTGGCCACATGGCGGGCCTGGAGCTCTCCTCTCAGGAGAGGGAGGTCCGGCCCCGCTGGACACGTGGAGCCTTCGGAGCTCTCCCCGTGGAGGGGGGAGGTCCAGCTCTGCTGGCCACGTGGCGGGCCCGGAGCTCTCCTCTGAGGAGAGGGAGGTCCGGCCCCGCTGAACACGTGGAGCCTTCGGGGCTCTCCCTGAGGAGAATGAAGGTCCAGCTCTGCCAGCCACGTGGCGAGCCCGGGGCCCTCCTCTGAGGAGAGGGAGGTCCGGCCCCGCAGGACACGGAGGGCTTTCGGAGCTTGCCCCTGCGGGAGGGGCAAAGTCCTTAGGTGATTTTCCCTATGCGCGGGGGTACACCATATTGAGGGTACCGACAGTTGTAAAAGCCCAAGAAAAGGGACTTGCAAAAACTTTTATCACCTCACAACACCACAGTTTTGTTGTGGATAGATTGTGAAAAAGTGTGAAGAGCAAGTAACCTCCATCAAAAGAGTGGTTAGAGGGGAAAGCCTACACTTTCACAAAGTGGGAATTTTACACATGACACATGGGAGGGTGATTCAAAACTGTTGCATTCAAACTCATGGTTGCAGCATCTAAAACAAGGATCAAAGTGCATAATTGGATTCCTCAGGTCCAAATTAGTGGGGAGGCCGAGTTTCAATAATTTTTGAAAAGGTTTGCTACCCATTTTTCCAAAAAGGATCCAAATATGCAAAGAATTCAAATATACATTTGAATTTGGGGGAAATGAGCTCAACCATACAAATGTAGGTCAGTTTCAAACTCCAAACATTTGAATTCATCCCTGGCCAAGTTTTGGAGATCTTTTGAGGGGTGGGGGAGCACTGACAAGTGGGTCCCACATGTCATTGAGGAGGTTAAAATGGCACAAAAGTCAACAGCCTTAGGGGCTAAGTGTTGCACTCGGAACAGAGCCGAGGCTCTACCGTGACACACCGAGAAACGCCGGGCGCCACCTCCTGCTCTCCCCTCGCACGCTGGCGAGCTCCTCGTGGGGGCGCAGTAACTCCCAGCTGTGCCCCAGCTCGCCACGACCCCGAGCCGACCCCCAGCCACCGCCCTCTCGCACGACAGAACGCCGAGGAGCCGCCGCTGTGATCCATTCACTCGGGAGCGATCATCTCTCGCGTACCAACGTCGGAAACTCAGCAAAACAGCATCGCCAGACCTCTCACGCACTCCCCACACCACTTCCGGTCGAGCTGAGCCACCACAAACCGAGCAAACGTCGTTCTTCGCGGCGGCCGGGAAGAACCGAGCAAAGGTGCTCCTGTGGGCAGCTCGGTAGAGGACTTGTCACGACGAAGAAGGAGCGGTTTTGGACGCGCCTAGGCTCCACGCTGCTCGACCCCAAAGCCTAGAACCAGTGACCGATCATCGCCGGCGAATTTCGCAAAACATCTCCAACCGGTGCAGAACTACCCTCGGGTAAGAAACCCACAAATTCCCGACATATGCTTGCTTAGAGTTTATCAAACTGCACTCACAGGAGCTAGACTTGACGGCGCCCAAGTTTGCTTCGCAACCCTAGTTTAATTTTGGCTGTAGCCGGCGTATTTCCCGGTTTTCCAGCCGCGGTTATGCCGGGAAGGGTCGGGCTCACGGTGACAGCTAGGTTAGAGCTCTTCCCGAAACCTAGCATGGCCTTGTAGACCTTCTCTGAGATTCCCCGGTGCTGTAGAGCCCTTCCACCAGGGTTTTGGCGGGCTGAGTTGGCCGGGTGGCATAACCGAAGGGAGTCCGAGTCGCTGCACCGTCGCCGGCTAGGTTAGGGCCACCGCCGACCGGAGCAGCGGTGGCATCGTGTTCAGCGCACGAAATTAGGCCCAGGCAGCGAGTTTCCGGCCGAGAGGCGGTCGGGAAGCCAAGTGCGACGAGCTTCAGAGGTGTGCCGGCGAGGGGGCGGCGCGGGAAAAAGGGCGGGCGCGAGGAAGAAGACGAGCTGGCCGGGCCCGCTCGTCAGTCCCTCGATGCACAGTGTGGGGATTTTCTGTTGCACCGGATCAGCTGTGAACACGCGGAGAACAGTCCTGTGGCCCCGTGTGGCGCAGCCGAGGTGGTGACACGTGGGGGCCGGGCCCGCTGTCAGGAATTTGAACTTTTCCCGGTTAATTCGAATTCCAGAATTTCCCCAAACTTTAGAACTCCATAACTTTTGCTAGGAAGCTCCGAATTTAGTGATTCAAATTGGGTTCGATTCATCTTTCCTAGCTATGTCCAAATGTACAACCCAATTTGTATCAAACCAATTAACTAATTCTGGGCAATTCTTTAAAGCTTTTCAGCAAAAGAATTTTAGAGGGAGTTTGGTTCACCCAAAAATCCTCAAATTTTGCCAGAATATCCTTTAGGCGGTTAGTGAACCCCTGTAAAAGTTTCAGACCTTTTGGAGTTGATTTGACCAGAGCAATTCAAATTTGAAGGCGCTGTGTTCATTTGAATACAGAAATATTTTCAGAGAATTTCCAAAACTTGGAAATTCAGTTCTGGGCAACTCTTAGCTCCAAAAATGCTAGGAAAATTCATGCAAACTCTATGAGCTATATTTGAAATTTTAGTTCACTAAGTTGGGCATGAACAGGGGTGTTACCTCAGAATTAATTCTGCTTTGCTTATTTGCTGAGAGAATTATTCTGAGCAAAACACTCAATGAAAAGTGCTAAATTTTGGTCCAGAGGGTTTTCTTGTGACAAGGAACCCACACAAAAATTCTCAGCTCCATTGGAGCTCTGGATCACCCCTGTCCTGTTTAACCACTTGAGGAATTAATATGGAAAAAGGGGAAAAACCACTTAGCACTTAACCATGTGCTTAGGTCTAAGCCCAAATCACCAACACCAGTTCATCTTTAAATTCTTAAACAGAGTTCCAGTTGCTAGAGACTGGTTATTAGAACTAATAGCAGAAGTATTACCCTAAACTCTTATGCATATTCATTAACATGTAGTAATTTATTAACGTGTAGTCGTTGAACGCGAGGAGACCCCGGAAGTGTTGGACTTCCTGCTTCCGGACGAAGACTTAACCCCTGACCAGCAGCAACAAGGCAAGCCCCGGTTTGCATTAACTCTTTTATAAAGTTTTTACTTTGTTTACATACCTAGGGTGAAGTATGTATGTGCATTAGGTATAGGATGAATGAAACCCCACTTGCATAACCAAAGGTTCCTCAAAGAGCTTGGGACACACGGGTTCGGTTGAGTGATGTGAGATCACTTTAGTAAGGAAAATGAGACTAGGCAGGGGCTAGGGCGTAGCAAGAGGAAGTCTTGTGTGCGCAGCCCTGTCCGTGTCGATTGAGGACCGATCCGTGTGCGGCCCTGCTGAACAAGTATTGAACGTACCGAAGGCATATCGGATATATGGGCCCCGATAAACCGATGTAGCCTAAACCTCCGGGCGTCGAGGCATAGCACACCGATTTATAGGTGTAGGTTGAGGGCAGCAAGGTGGAAATCTGCCAACGGGCATAGAGAGATGCTCCGTGTGGGGAACCTCCTGTCCGTTTCGGTGCGACCGGTTCGACGTTTGGGCTGTTGGGTGAAAGGTTGTCCCGTAAGACATCGAGTGAGCGTGCTGTGCAGCTCCACGGGTGGGCGTATGTGACATGCTCTTTGGGTTTCCCTGCAGGTGTATATCGAGTCGATTCGCCGTCCCTCGCGGTGACGAGTACCGCTTGTTCACTGCGTCGTAACGTAGACTAATGAATGAAATGTTATGATTCCATTGCTGTTATGATATAATTGTATTGCTACATGTGTGCCACCAAATATTGCTCACTAAATTTCAGCTTCATGAACCGTTAACTTGTTGCTAAAAGATGAACTAAGGATGAACTTGTAGGTGTGTCCATTTGCTGCAACATTGCTATCCTATGTCATGGTACACCTCATGTCGAGTTTCATGCTTAGGTGAGTCGGTTAAGCCTTGTTGAGCCTTCGTGCTCACGCTTGCTGCTTAAGTATTTTTCAGGTGAGGAGCCACCCACGGACTCGGAGTACGAGTCCACCGGCGAGGGTTACCCTCCGTCGGGGACCACGGCTGAGTGGGAGCCGTACACGCCGCGCTGAGCTGAGACGTGCAGCTAGTGTGGGTTGCCCTAGGGCTGGGCAACCGACTTTTGCTAGATAGGCGGGCGTGAGTTGTACAAAAGAAACTTCCGCTGTGTAATAAAAGACCCGAGTTTGTAACTGAGAAGTGTACTACTTTATACATTCAGTTTGTTTTCCCATGTAATATAATGTGTTGTTATGACGTGTGCTGTCGGGTGTCGCATTGCGCGGCACCACCCTCTGCGATCCTGGATGAGCGGATTCCGGTCCGCCACAACAGTGGCCACCGGGCCCATCTCGGGGGAGATAACGAGCCCGAGGTGGGTCCCCCGTCTCTTCTACTTCGCGCACCTTCTCGAAGACCCGCTTTGACCGTTGCTGGAGCACGAACAGTCGCGGGATCGTGGGGGCGCGAGCCCTGCTTGATGGTTGCTTTTACTGCGGCGGTTCCCAAGGCTGCCACTACTGCACGTCGCAGCGTCTTGTCAGGAACCAACGGGTTCTCCGCCTGGGGGCTGACAACCCGGTCCACCGCTTCTGTAGGATGGCCTGGGCCTACCCGTCATCGACTCCAGGTCTCAGTACCAGCGATATGGGGTACCCCCGCGCACAGGGGAAAATGCCTAAGAATCTCGACCTTCTCCGCAGGGAAAGCTCCGAAGGTGCCACGTGTCCAGTGGGGCCGGACCTCCCTCTCCTCAGAGGAGAGCTCCGGGCTCGCCATGTGGCCTACAGCAGCCAGACCTCCCCCCTCCGTGGGGAGAGCTCTGAAGGTGCCACATGTCCCGCGGGGCCGGACCTCCCCCTCCTCAGAGGAGAGCTCCGGACCCGCCACGTGGCCGATAGAAGCCAGACCCCCCCCTCCGCGGGGGAGAGGTCCGAAGGCTCCACGTGCCCTGCGGGGCCGGACCTCCCCCTCCTCAGAGGAGAGCTCCGGGCCCGCCACATGTCCAGCAGACGGCGCTGCCTGCCCCCGGGCGGTAGGCAGCAGGCGTAAAGACGCTCCATACCTTGCCCGTACAAGGTATTCAAGGCCCACGCCTTCCCAATACGCGGAGACGCGGAGCACGCCTCTGTCAGGTGCTGTTGCGCCCAGTCGCATCACAGACTGGCGCAACGGTGTCAGAACCTGCCAGCCAATAAACACAGCAACAAGACATCCCCTGCCACCCCCGCCGTCATCAACCACTACGACTAGCTTGCGGCATGGGCAGGGCGGCAAGACGAAGACTCGGAAGCCTTCGCCAGAGACAACTACCGATATAACTGCGGATACGATAGTCGGCAGACAATCTCCCCGGGACCACCTGTCGGGTCCCGGGCCCCCCCTTGTAAGCCACACGAGCCTTGGACTATAAAAGGATCGGGTAGGCGACGTTAGCAAGGGTTCGCATTCCCGCAACTCATATGCTAGGCATAACTCATCCTCAAGCTCAGGACTCCGGTTCAGGGCAACAAGCAATACAGCGAGCACCTCAGCTCACCGTGGACGTAGGATTTTACGCTCTGGCGGCCCGAACCACGTAAAACTCGCCGTGTCAAGCTCCTCCTTAACTCGTCCCTACGCTTAAGCTCTCCGCAAGTGACTAGCCCCTCCGAAAAAGAACCTCCACGGGCTGCCCAGTGCAGGTCCGGGGGAAGTGTCGACCACACACTTCGACATTTGGCGCGCCAGGTAGGGGGCTTTTCCCTTGCGCGATGAGCTTCTGCCGACAAAGATGGCCAAGCTTCCTTCAGCGGTAAGCTCTCCTCCCCCACGTTCACGGCGAACCGTGACCAGCAGGGAATACGTGTCAATGCACTCAGGACGGAGTGTGTCGGCGCAAGCTGGGAGCCAGCAGCCGACTCCGGCAATGCAGGCTCCAACCAGCGTGAGATCTTCTGCAGCGCTAAGCGTACCCCACAGGGGTGCGCTAGCTGCAGCAAGAGCGCTACTGCGCAATCCACCTGCTGGGGACGCACCTCATTCAGCGACCCAGCAGTGGATACGCGAGGTAGACCGCCTCGTCGTTGCCGCCGCAAACCCTCGACTTCGGCGGGGACGACACTCCGGCCAACCGGCTGTGTCGCTGACGCGCACGCCAATGGTTGACGGGCAGACGGCGGGTTCCAGCTCCACCAGGCTTCCGTCAACGGACCTGAGGACAGAGCTGGAACGGTGCCACTTGGGCCAGGATGCCTGGGTGTACCTCGAGCGACGTCAGGAAAGGCGTCGCAACCAAGAGGCTGGCGACAGCATGACGTCGGCCTCGACCCAGCCTGAAGAGCAGATCTTCGCCACGCGATCTCTGCCCCAGGCATACGCCGCACAGCATATGCCACAGCCATATGCTTTGCAAACGGCGTCCCCGGTCTATGGCGCAGCCTTGCCCATACCGGGGTACACTGTGCCAACGGCGAACCAAGCGTTCGCGGCACCAACACCTGCGGCAACAACAGCAGGATGCGCGGCCTTGGCGCCCCACCTTCGCTTTGCGAGGTGGCCGCGCAAGTTTCGGCCGCACCTGCCCGAAAAGTACGACAACAACGTCAACCCGGTGGAGTTCCTCCAGATCTACTCCACCGCCGTACTTGCCGCAGGAGGGGATGAGGCCGTCGTGGCCAACTACTTCCCCGTCGCTTCGACACCGGCCCAGCTCGGTCTTGGCTTATGATCCTCCCCCAGGGTTCCATAACTTCCTGGGGAGAGCTCTGCCGGCAGTTCATTGCCAACTTCGGCAGTTCCTACACCCGTACAGGCACGGGGCTTGACCTCCACGCCATCAAGCAACAACCTAGGGAGTCACTGCGCTCCTCCATCCAGCGGTTGTCCCAGGTATGCAACACCGTCCCCCACATCCCGAATGCATCAGCAGTGGTTGCATTCTGACAAGGTGTGAGGGACAAGAAGATGCTCGAGAAGTTGGCCACCAGGGAGGTGCAAGACATCTCGGGGCTCTTCAGCCTGGCGGACAAGTGCGCCGGAGCAGAAGACGGACGTCATTGGCACTCACTGCCAGCTTCCGAAGCCGGAAGACAACTCAAAGACGACGGAGATCAAGCTAAGCTCCCGACCACGTCAGACAGTCAAGAGCCAAGCACTGGCTGACTTCGTGGCTGAATGGACGCCAACGAAGGTTGACCCAGGGGGCCACGAAGACGGTGAACCATAGCACCGAGCTCCGGTCTTCACCGGGCCTCACTGGACGCTCTTCTTCGACGGCTCCTCGTGAAAGAAGGGGGCCGGTGTCGGCGTACTGCTTCTCATGCCATCGGGGGAGCAGTCTGGGTACATGGTGCGTCTCATTTCCAAGGCAACCAACAACTTGGCAGAGTATGAAGCACTCATCTTTGGCCTAAAAGACAGTCCTGTCTCTGGGCGCTCGCCAGTTGTTGGCACAGCGCGACTCCCAGCTAGTTATCAAGCAAGTTAAGGGTGAATGCCCCTGCAATGACCCACAGCTAGCTGCTTATCTTCTCCACGTGCGGATGTTGGAGAAAGACTTCCTCACCTTGGACGTGCGCCATGTACCACACGCTGGCAAGGCCGCAGCTGACGACCTCTCAACGAAGGCCTCCACCGGAGCCCCTATGCCCGAAGGAGTCTTCGAGAGGACGTTGCTGCAGCCCACAGCCCGGCCCGCCGAGCCGGGCGAAGGGGGCTGAACCAGCACCTTGAAGCTAGGCCGTCCCGGTGGCCCTGCAGCCACGGACGCCGCCAAAGGATCGTAAGCGTCACTGGGGACTCCGTGCAACCCAGCGCTCAAGATCCAGAAGCTCAAGTAGTCCCGATGCATGGACCACGGAGGTCCGAGACTCCTTGAAGGACATCCTTCCTGATGAACATGCATTCGCTGAACGGATTGTGCAAATGGCTAAGTGCTACGCGCTGGTATCTTTACTGGCGTGGCGCCACGGCATCCTATTGCGGTGCATAACCCAGGAGGAAGGTTGCGACTAGCTCGCAGTAGTCCACTGAGGCGAGTGCCGGGAACGCTCATCGTCCCGCATGCTGGTCGGTTAAGCCACCCGGCATGGCTCCTACTGACCGAGAGCCACCTGGACGCCGTCAAACCGGTTAGGGATGCAATGCGTGCCAGGTCCACGCCAAGCAGACCCACACAACCGGTGCAGACGCGCACCCAGAGCCGTCGGGGGATACCAGCTCCTCAATGTTGAGGGCCAGCTGGACTTCCCAGGGCCGTGTCACGGGAACTACCCTTCCACTTGGTATGCGGGGCCGAAGCCATGCTTCCCCCTGAGATCACCATGGGGGTCCCCCCGTGTCCGGCGTACGACGAAGCCACGCATGACCCGCTCTACGTGAAGACAGGCGCTCTGACGCTACCCCAGTAAGTTCACCATGCTTACTTAGGTGTTCATTTAAATTACGCATTAATTTATATGAACACCTCCCCACGCTCTAGACAGTGTGCGTCCATTGTACACTCGGTTCCTCTTTCCTGCTCTCATGCATAGTCGATATTTTCCGTCCTGCCGAAGGCGGTAGTGCTTGGGGTACCTGCCAGAGGCCCGGTGGCCTTTTGGATCTCCCCCTGTAAGGGTACTGTACCGCCATTTGGTCTCCTCCGAGAAAAGACCTACGCTAGACCGGGGGGTCAGGAGCCTTGCTTTGCCCGGTCTTGCACCCAAAGCATGCACACTCTGCCCCCCAGCGCTACGGTCTGAGTACCAGGGGGCCGGACGGTTACACCCTGACTGGGGCTGGGGCCAGACCTCCGGGACCAAGTGCACCGGATTACCCAAGCCCCGTATTCCGGCCTGGGACAGTAAGCCAAATGAGACTAAGGGACAGGAAAGGGGGGGCCACTGGGCAGTGCCGGACTTCGCCCCCACAGCTGGGCCGAGCTCCGATGCCAGCCCTCGCCGTCCTTTTAGAGGCGAGCGCTGATGCCGGACCTCACGCCCTTCACTGGCCTGAGCTCCGATGACCTCAAGACCTCACGCCCTTCGCTGGCCTGAGTTCCGATGACTTTCGGACCTCCGCCTCCACAGCCAGGCCGAGCTCCGAGGCCAGCCCGCGCCCTCCTTTCAGAGGCGAGCGCTGATGCCGGACCTCACGCCCTTCGTTGGCCTGAGCTCCGATGACTTCCGGACTCCGCCTCCACAGCTGGGCTGAGCTCCGATGCCAGCCCTCGCCCTCCTTTCAGAGGCGAGCGCTGATACCGGACCTCACGCCCTTCGCTGGCCTGAGCTCCGATGACTTCCGGACCTCCGCCCCCACAGCTGGGCTGAGCTCCGAGGCCAGCCCTCGCCCTCCTTTCATAGGCGAGCGCTGATGCCGGACTGGACTTCACCTCCACAGCTGGGCTGAGCTCCGATGCAAGCCCTCGACCTCCTTTCAGAGGCGAGCGCTGATGCCGGACCTCACGCCCTACGCTGGCCTGAGCTCCGATGACTTCCGGACCTCCGCCCCCACAGCTGGGCCGAGCTCCAAGGCCAGCCCTCGCCCTCCTTTCAGAGGCGAGCGCTGATGCCGGACCTCACGCCCTTCGCTGGCCTGAGCTCCGATGACCTCCGGACCTCACGCCCTTCGCTGGCCTGAGCTCCGATGACTTCCGGACCTCCGCCCCCACAGCTGGGCCGAGCTCCGATGCCAGCCCTCGCCCTCCTTTCAGAGGCGAGCCCTGATGCCGGACCTCACGCCCTTCGTGGACCTGAGCTCCGATGACTTCCGAACCTCCGCCCCTACAGCCGGGCCGAGCTCCGATGCCAGGCTTCACCCTCTCCTAAGAGGCTGAACTCCGAAGCCGTCAAGACCCTGCCAACACAGGGAGTACTCAAGACAAGAAAGTGCGCGGGTAGGAGAAGGCCTCACCTCGGGCTCGTTGCCTCCCCCGAGGAGAGCCCGGGGGCCACTGTCGGTACCCGCGATATGGGGTACCCCCGCGCACAAGGGAAAATGCCTAAGGATCTCGCCCTTCTCCGCAGGGAAAGCTTTTAAGGCTCCACGTGTCCAGTGGGGTCGGACCTCCCTCTCCTCAGAGGAGAGCTCCGGGCTCACCACGTGGCCTACAGCAGCCAGACCTCCCCCCTCCGTGGGGAGAGCTCCGAAGGTGCCACATGTCCCGCGGGGCCGGACCTCCCCCTCCTCAGAGGAGAGCTCCGGACCCGCCACGTGGCCGACAGAAGCCGTACCTCCCCCCTCCGCGGGGGAGAGGTCCAAAGGCTCCACGTGTCCTGCGGGGCCGGACCTCCCCCTCCTCAGAGGAGAGCTCCGGGCCCGCCACGTGTCCAGCAGACGGCGCTGCCTGCCCCTGGACGGTAGGCAGCAGGCGTAAAGACGCTCCATACCTTGCCCATACAAGGTATTCAAGGCCTGCGCCTTCCCAATACGCGGAGACGCGGAGCACGCCTCTGTCAGGTGCCGTTGCGCCCGGTCGCATCACAGACTGGCGCAACGGTGTCAGAACCTGCCAGCCAATAAACACAGCGACAAGACATCCCCTGCCACCCCCGCCGTCATCAACCACTACGACTAGCTTGCGGCATGGGCAGTGCGGCAAGACGAAGACTCGGAAGCCTTCGCCAGAGACAACTACCGATATAACTGCGGATACGATAGTCGACAGGCAATCTCCCCGAGACCACCTGTCGGGTCCCGCCCCCCCCCCCTTGTAAGCCACACGAGCCTTGGACTATAAAAGGCTCGGGTAGGCGACGTTAGCAAGGGTTCGCACTCCCGCAACTCATACGCTAGGCATAACTCATCCTCAAGCTCAGGACTCCGGTTTGGGGCAACAAGCAATACAGCGAGCACCTCAGCTCACCGTGGACGTAGGGTTTTACGCTCCGGCGGCCCGAACCACGTAAAACTCGCCGTGTCAAGCTACTCCTTAACTCGTCCCTACGCTTAAGCTCTCCGCAAGTGACTAGCCCCTCCAAAAAAGAACCTCCACGGGCTGCCCAGTGCAGGTCCGGGGGAAGTGTCGACCACACACTTCGACACCAGGGCTTGGAGCTGAAATGGTTATCCCAAGCAGCGTATTCTAAGAGTTTCGAATCGCTTTGAATCGAGTATGGGAAGTTTAAAATGGGATCTCATCTGCATCACAGGCTTCCCTTCGCACTTGCCCACGCCTGAGCCCTTCTTGTTTCCCCGAGCTCTTATGTTTTCGCCGCCAAGTTCTTGCGCCTCTGTCGGTACCCTCAATATGGGGTACCCCCGCGCACAGGGAAACTACCTAAGGACTTCGCCCTTCTCTACAGGGAGAGCTCCGAAGGCGCCATGTGCCCAGCGGGGACGGACAACCCTCTCCTCAGAGGTAAGCTCCGGGCCCGCCATGTGGCCAACTGAGCCGGACCTCCCCCCTCCGCGGGGAGAGCTCCAGAGGCTCCACGTGTCCAGCGGGGCCAGACCTCCCTCTCCTCAGAGGAGAGCTCCAGGCCCGCCACGTGGTCAGCAGAGTCGGACCTCCCGCCTCCGGGGAGAGCTCCGAAGGCTCCACGTGTCCCGCGGGGCCGGACATCCCTCTCCTCAGAGGAGAGCTCCGGGTCCGCCACGTGGCCAGCAGAGCAGCGCTACCTGCCCCCGCGCGGTAGGCGGCAAGAGTAAAGACGCGCCATACCTTGCCCGTACAAGGTATTCAAGACCCGCGCCTTCCCAAGGCGCGGAGACGCGGAGCACGCCTCTGTCAGGTGCCGTTGCGCCCAATCACATCGCAGTGAAGACTGGCACGCCGCGTCAGAGCGTGCCCGCCAATAAACACAGCGACAAGACATCCCCTGCCACCCCTGCCAACCACTACGACTAGCTTGCGGCATGGGCAGGGCGGCAGAACGAAGACTTTGAAGCCCTCGCCAGAGACAACTGCCGGCGTAACTGCGGATACGGTAGATGGCAGGCAATCTCCCTGGGACCACCAGTCGGGTCCCGGGCCCACCTTGTAAGCCACCCGAGCCTTGGACTATAAAAGGCTCGGGTTGCCTTTAGCAAGGGTTTGACTCTTTGCACACTTACGCTCCAGCATCCGAGCACTTGGGTCATCCTCGAGCTCAGGGCTCCGGTTCTGAGCAACAAGCAATACAACGAGCAACGTGGACGTAGGGTATTACGCTCCGGCGGCCTGAACCACGTAAAAATCCCTGTGTCAAGCTTCTCCCTCCATCGTCCCTAACGCGTAAGCTCTCCGTGAGTGACTAGACCCACCGAAAAAAGAACCTCCACGGGCTGCCCAGAGCAGGCCTGGGGGAAGTGTCGGCTACACACTTCGACATTTGGCGTGCCAGGAAGGGGGTTTTTCCCTTGCGCGACGAGCTTCCGCCGACAAGGATGACGAAGCTTCCTTCAGCGGCAAGCTCTCCCCGCCCACGTTCACGACGAACGGTGACCAGCGGGGACTACGTCTCGACACACTCAGGACGGAGTGTGTCGGCGCAAGCTGGGAGCCAGCGGCCGACTCCGGCAGCGCAGGCTCCAGCAAGCGCAAGAGCCACTGCAGTGCTGAGTGTCTCCCACGGGGGCGCACTAGCTGCAGCACGAGCACTACTGCGCAATCCACCTGCTGGGGACACACCTCAGTCAGCGACCCAGCAGTGGATTAGCGACGTAGACTGTCTCGTCGTCGCGGCCGCCAACTCTCAACTTCGGCGGGGACGACGTCCCAGTCAACCGGCTGTGTCGCTAACGCGCACACCAACGGTTGACAGGCAGACGGCAGATTCCCGCTCCACCAGGCTCCCATTGGCGGACCTAAGGTTGGATCTGGAACGACGCCACTTGGGCAAAGATGCCCAAGTGCTCATCGAGCGACAACGAGAAAGGCGTCGCAACCAAGAGGCCGGCGACAGCATGTCGACTGCCTCGACCCAGCCTGAGCCGCAGACGTTTGCCACGCGATCTCTGCCCCAGGCATACACCACGCAACATATGCCCCAGCCATATGCCCTGCAAATGGTGCCCCCGGTCTATGGCGCAGCCTTGCCCATACCGGGGTACACAGTGCCGACAGCGAACCAAGCGTTCGCGGCACCAACATCTACAGCAACAGGAGCAGGATGTGCGGCCCTGGTGCCACACCTTCGCTTCGCGAAGTTACCGCGCAAGTTCCGGCCGCACTTGCCTGAGAAGTACGACGGCAGAGTCAACCCGGCGGAGTTCCTCCACATCTACTCCACCGCCATCCTTGCTGCAGGAGGGGACGAGGCCGTCATGGCCAACTACTTCCCCGTCGCCTTGATCGGCCCAGCCCGATCTTGGCTCATGAATCTCCCCCAGGGTTCCATAACCTCCTAGGGAGAGCTCTGCCGGATGTTCTCTCCTAACTTCGGCAGCTCCTACACCTGGCCTGGCACGGAGCTCGACCTCCATGCCATCCAGCAACAACCTGGAGAGACGCTGCGCTCCTTCATCCAGTGGTTCTCCCAGGTATGGAACACCATCTCGCATATCCAAAATGCTTCTGTGGTGTTGGCGTTCTGGCAGGGTGTACGGGACATGAAGATGCTTGAGAAGCTCGCGACCAGAGAGGATCGCGACGTCTCAGAGCTCTTCAGCTTGGCGGACAAGTGCACCAGGGCAGCAGAAGGGCGGAACTGGCATTCACAGCCAGCCTCCGAATCAGGAGGACAGCCCGGATCTGGCGCTGCTTCCCATGGAAGTGGCAAGAAGATCAAGAACAGGGGCGGTGGCAAGATGAAACCACCGACCGCAGCTCCCGTTGCTACAGCAACAGCACCCAGTGGAGCTCGGGGGCCACGCCCCGACAAGAGGCAGTGACAGTCACCAGCCCCAGATGGTGACCAAGGCGAGCTGTACCCCGTGCACAACACCAGCAGCCATACTGCTACTGAGTGCCGGGAGATTCAGAAGCTCGCGGAGCGCTTCCGCAAGGGGAAGAAACCGCGTGCTGACGCCCCTCCCTTCCGTAAAAGGAAGGGCAAGCAGAAGGTCGACACCCAAGACAACGTCGACCACCAGGTGGGGTTCCAGGAGCCTCAGCGCGCCGTGAAGGCGGTACACAACTATGAGGACTCCAGCTCCAGTGATGAGGAGTTAGGGCGGTAGCCCACTACGACAATCCCAAAGATCTGTGGAGACTGCACTGTCGCAGTATCAGCCTTGGAAAAGCGCCAAGCAATTGCAGCAGCCCAAGCACCAGCCCCCGACGGTGCAGAACCGGGCCAGCTCCACCCGAGCGCACGTCTCCGTGCCTCGGCCTCACCTCCCGGGGGCCGCCCAGGATCCGTCAACCTACTGTCGGCCTGAGCTAATGGAAGAAGACATCCTGGGGCTCCCAAGAAGAGATTGGGTCCGCCTACCCCTTGTCGGCTTGAGCCAATAGAGGAAGGTACCCCGGGGCTCCCCGGGGAAGCTGCGCTGGACCAGCTCCGGCGTGAAGATATCGACCTCATCGACGAGGCACGATTACAAGCCACACTCCACGACGCACAGTCCCGGCTGGTGCTCCGGCGCTACCGCCAAAGGACCAAGCGCGTCTGGGAGCTACAAGAAGGCGACCTGGTGCCGCGGTGCACACTTTTCCGTGAAAGACCTATAAACTCTCCCCCTGCCGGGAAGGTCCCTTCTGAGTCACGAAAGTTGCCGCCCCAGGTACATACGCCTCTCGACCAAGGATGGGATCCGCTCCCGAACCCTTGGAGCATGGAACATCACAGTAAGTTCTATCCCCAGAGCATTAGTAGAATAGGCCTTTCCCTTTCTTTAATAGATCCCATAGGCTCCAGGAACAGCGCTCGGAGCAGCTATGCCTCAGGGGATGGTCCAGGACTACATTTAGCTTGGCCTGGTTCCGACCCCAAGCGCGTAGAGTCTTGCTTCCCTTCTTAATGGGGCGGGTCGTTGCCTCCATGTTCAGCCTGCCTTCCTCCTATGGGCATTTACCCAGAAACCTGTTCTACCACGCTCTTACTTATGTGCTCATTTAAATTATGCATTAATTTCTATGACCGCAATTTCCATGTATGCTCACCGTACATTTAGCTCCCCTTTCCCACTCTCATCCATAGTCAGCATTTGCTATCCTACCGAAGGCGGTTGCGCTTGAGATACCTGCCGATGGCCAGGGGGCCTTTCGGGCCTCCCCCAGTCAGGTGTTGCGGTGCCAGTTGGTCACCTCCAGGAAAGGCCTGCGCTGTGCATGGGGGGTCCAGGGTGCGTACCCTGCTTTGCCGGTTCCGACCCAAAGCGTGCGCGCCCTGTCCTTCAGAGGTCCAGGGGAGTACATCCGCTTTGCCTGGTTCCATACCGAAAGCCTGTGCACTTTGCCTCCCCAGCGTTAGGTCCGGTACTAGGGCCGGGCGATCGTACCCTGACCTCAGAGGGAGCCGTGAGGGGGCCCGGTCCCGATCACGGGGCCGTGCCGCCTTGCCTGAGGAATCACATTGGGTGGTGCCGTGTTATGCGACACCCAACAGCACACACATAAGGAACACAGTATTACATAAATCAAAAGCGGAAGGTTACAATTATTCTTTGTAAATAATTTACACAAATTAGCTACAGCGGAAGTCTATAACCAGCTCACGTTGAATAACTATGAAGCACCGAGAAGAGGTCCAGCCCGCGGACTCCTCTCGCTAGCAACACGAAGACAAGGCAGCGGCTAGGTTCTCCAAGTGTGACCTGACTTGGAAGTTTCCGAGTCTCACCGGACAACCTTCTTTATAGCATTGATGTTTACCTGCAAAACCACTTATATAGCAAGAGTGAGCACAAAGGCTCAGCAAGACTTAACCGTCTCTCCTAAAGCATGAAACTCTACATGAACGTAACCTAAGACCTATCCTGTAATTTGCGAAAAGACTCGCCTACGAGTTCATCCTTAACTTTCAAATTTTAGCCATAATAGTAGTGACCTTCCGCCCAGCAACATTGGAACTCCACAATCAAATAAGAAACGCTTCATTCCAATGTTACTTGTCCCAAGGTGAAAAATAAATTTAGTTTGCTCTATCTCTACTTCAAGCATGGTTTTCATGCAACTTAACATAATCACAACAGCAATTATACTTTTCGCAAACTGTTTCCACACAAGTTGATTACTACGTCACAACATGGGAGCAAGCGGTACTCAATAACCGCGAGGGACGGTGATTCGAATCAAACACTACCCGGATAACTCGACACATACGCCCGCCTCTGAAGACCCAACTCTGGCGTCCTTCATTACGTCGTATGTGGCAACCTTTCTCAGGACACTAGACTGTAGAAACGGTCGCGCCGTCTCGGGCTCATAGGTCTAACGAGACGATGTGGTATGCCTCTACAATCCAGTGAACCTGGTACATCAGTTTTCTGGTTCCCATATATCAGTAAGCATCTGGTACACAACTCAATACTTGCTCCTGGACGCGGCATACGCATCGGTCCTTAACCGACACAGGCAGAGCTACTCGACCAAGACCTCGTCTTGTCGCAGCCTAACCCCTCTGTCCGGTCTCATCTTTAGAAATGTAAACTTTAGTTTGCTTCCTTCCCCAACCACACTTATGATCTTCTAAACTATAGCTCGCGAGTAGTTTCCAACTACTCGTCTTCTACCGGATGCCCTAGTCTATTTAGCATTGCCTTACTCTACATCGATGACACAATTCTACCCTCGACCTCAGGGTTCATTTTTGGTTATGCCAGTGGGGTATAAAACATCCTTGACCTAATGCACATACAAACTGAGACCCATAGTAGTGAACAAAGTAAAAACTTTAGAAAACAACTTAAATGCAAACCGGGGCTTGCCTTGGTTTTGCAGGTGACTAAAGTCAGATGAAATGGGGTTAGTTGCTGATGCCTTGAAGTTCAACTTCTACCCTTCCTGTTCCTTGATCCAAGTTCACCTTCTCCTTCACTCTTCCACGTTTAAACACTACACGTTATGAACATGCATACATGTTTAATTGTAAAACTTTTTGCTAACAAATGCTAAAGCCAAGTTTGAAACTGGAACTTTGTTTAAGAATTTAAAATGACACTGGGGTGGTGGTTTGGATGTGTGTCTAAGCATTATCCTCAAGTGAGAAGTGAGGTTCATCACTTGGGTGGGGAGATCAACTAATGGTTGAATAGAACACTAATGATACAGGGCTCCAATGGAGCTGGGAATTTTCTTGGGAGTTCCTTGTCACAAGAAAGTTCTCTGGACCAAAATTCAGAACATTTCACTAAGTGGATCACCCAGAACAATTCCCTAAGCATTTAAGCATAAAGGAATTAATTCTGATTAAACTTGCACTTTCATGCAAATCTAAGCGAACCATAATTTCCTACATAGCTCAGAGAGTATGCCTAAATTTTCCTAGGATTTTTGGAGCTAAGGAATGGCTAGAACTGAATTTCCAAGTTTTGGGAATTCTCTGAAAATGTTTCTGTATTTATTTGAATACAGAAACTTGAAATTGGAGTTATCCTAACTAAATAAACTCCAAATGAGCTGAAACTTTTACAGTAGTTTCCTAATATCCTGAAGAATATCCTGGCAAAATTTGGGGAATTTTGGATGAACCAAACTCCCTCTAAAATTCTTTTTCTGAAAAGATTTAAAGAATTTTCCAGAATTTTCTATAGGTTTTCATGCAAATTGGGTTGCATATTTGGATAGAGCATTTCATCCTGAATCCAAACCAATTTGAATCACTAAATTTGGAGCTTCCTAGAAAATGTTATGCAGTTCTAAAGTTTGAACCAAATCTGGAATTCAAATTAATTCGGGAAAAGTTCAAACTCTGCCTGTGGGTCCACCCTACACGTGTCAGCCGCTGGAATCACGCCACACGGGGCCACAGACTACTTCCCGCGCCACCACAAAGGATCCCGAGGCCACAGCTGATCAGCAGTTTAAACCCTCCGTCGCTGACACGTGGGGCCCGCCGGTCCTTCTTCCTCCTCGGGCTGTTTTCTTTCCCTCGCCGGAAGATCGTCGGAGCTCGCCGGAGTCGGCTTCCCGACCGTCTACCGGCCTTCTACTCGCCGCCTGGGGGT
Source organism: Neostapfia colusana (assembly GCA_030760725.1). NCBI lineage: Eukaryota > Viridiplantae > Streptophyta > Magnoliopsida > Poales > Poaceae > Neostapfia > Neostapfia colusana. Next base: position 1,883,628 of record JASWHV010000001.1, on the reverse strand, counting down.
TTTCAGCCACGAGAAATTCAACGGCGCGGTGCATTCGGGCTGCCGGTGACCGGAAACCGGTCGGTGACGTGCGCACACCTCGGTGAGGCTTCGGCACCGTGGCCCGAGCACACTAGCCCGCCAGAAGCTCGGGAAATTTGCTCTAAAGCACCAGTGAAGGTCAGGCAAGCTCGGCATGGCCTCAAGCTGGCTAGGAAATGGAGGCAACTCGGTTGTCACCGTGCGCCCGCGCGTTCCCGCCATGGCCGCCGATCGAAAAGCTCAAAATTAGCTGTAACCACGGGGTTTCTAGCTAGGGTTGTGGAGGAAAAAGGTTCCCTATCCTCTCTAGCTCTTGTGTGCGCAAAATGAACAACTTTAACCGAGAATTAAGCGTTAATTTCAACAGTTCTTACCCGCGGGTAGGTTTTCCTCGTCCGAGGGAAAAACTTGAAATTCCCAAGCTACGGTGCACGGCTTGGGATGAAACTCGGGGGAGAGCAGCGTGACGTCCCGGCGTGTCTCGGAGGGTGCTTGCTCGGCCGGGAAAAGCCTCGGTATGAGCTGTCCACGGTGACCCGAGTTGCCCTTTCGCCGGTGAGCGTTAGTACCTCACGTTGATCGTTGATTTGGGCGCCCCACGAGCCAAGAACGACGGGGCCGAGCTGTGGAGGATCTTGTGCACTCGATTGCGCTCCCTTTTTGTGTGGACGGCTCGAGCAGAAGAGGGCGCGAGCTGGTGGACAACCAAGGGAAACGGAGGCGTCGCCGGCGGCTGCTTTTCGAGCGCGGAAGCAAAAGGAGGCCACGGTACGAGTGAGAGGCTTCGTGTTTGCTTCGGTGGGAGGGATAAGCGCCTGATGAACCGCCTCTGGCGCCCACGCGTGGGGGGGGCAGCTCGAGCAGGAGGTGGCGGTGGCTGCCGCCTGGGTGGCGCCGGGAGAAAACTCCTCGGTGGGGTGAAAGCCAGAGAGAAGACTTAGTGTATAAGTCTAAATATCACTATGACATGTGGGTCCCACTGCCCCTTCTTATCCCCTCTCATTTTTCTCACAAATATCTCCACACTTTGGAAAATGCTGGAAATCAAATGGTGAGAATTCAAATCTGAAATGTTTGTGGACATTTGGACAAGTTTCATCCAAATTCAAATGTATATTTGAATTCCTTGCAAATTTAAGCCCATTTGGAAAATGGATAGCAAATATCTTCCAAAACTTCATGAGACTTTGCCTACCCCCTAATTTGGACCTAAGGAATTCAAATATGAACTCTGATCTTCGATTTGGCTGCTGTAAATGAGGTTTTTAATACAACAGTTTGAATTTCCTTTTTAGAAAGGGCCTTCTTTGCCTTGAAGTAAACCATTTAATTCAAACTGAAATTTAAGTCCTCTTTGGTGATGACCCATCTGAATTTGGGTAGAAAACTTTGGTTTGCTTGTAGCCCATGCTTGATCAACCTTAGTCTTAATCTGAACTTCACAAGTTCAGTTTGACTAAGCCCCTCAACTTTGAGTTTGAAGGTGATCTCAAATAATGCCTTGAACACATGGTATGTGAGCTCAAAATTTCTCCAAATTTAGATCTTAAGCTCTTTTATACCTGAGGACTGCAAAGGTCATCTCACATATAGGCCTTTGGACTATCTGAACATGAATGCTTTGCAAGGGTTCAAAAATGGGGTTTAAACTTTCCTCCCTTCTACTCATAGGGAATGTGCATATGAGTTAGATTTTTGGGAGTGAAATCCTTTCCCAGGTTAACATGTGTTCAACAGGAGTTAAATAAGATTTTAGCTCTTCCCACATGTCCATGTTTGAGTTTATCATTTTATGTGACATAACTCAAGTCATTCCCTTGTCTAACATGTTTGAATTCAGCATGAACTCAACATGATCATAGTCCATTCCCTTTTTGGCTCACCCTCAAATCAGAAAGTTGCCACCACATTCTCCTCAATTCAAATGTATGAGGCTCCATGTGTACCCAAAAGTTTGGCAGCAATTTGAACTGAGCCTTTGAGACTAAAGACCTTATTTTTGTTCTTTCTCATGTACATGTATGATTACACATGAGTTTAACTCCACCTTGGTCCAACACCTTCAAAGGCATGCTTGAACCCATGTGGTTGCACATCATGTATACCATCCCATGTAAGAAAGTTTTTGTAAGTCCCATTTTTCATAAACCAGAAACACAATGACGTTCAATCACCCGTTTCTTTGCATTCACGTTTTTGGGACTTTTACAAGCCGGAGCCCCGGCGTCTCGCGCACAGAATTGCCCAAGCCCCGTATACTGGACCAGGACCGTAAGCCAAATAAGACTAAGAGACGGGGAAGGGAAGCCCTCGAGGAGAATTACGCTTCCTCTACCTGTGTGCAGGACCTTCAGGTTTTAGCTACGGGAACGGCACAGGGGAGGGCCGGAGCTATCGACTACTCCAGTACAAGACCGGAGGATCCAGGTCTCGCCCCTTCCGCAGGGGCGAGCTCCGAAGGCCCCACGTGTCCAGCAGAGCCGAGCCTCGCCCCCTCCGCAGGGGTGAGCTTCGAAGGCTCCACGTGTCCCGCGGGGTCGGACCTCCATCTTCTCAGAGGAGAGCTCTGGGCTCGCCACGTGGTCGGTAGATCCGGACCTCCCCGTTCTCACGGGGTGAGCTCCGAAGACCCCTGGGGCCTTTATCTCAATAAGGACCCGAGGAAGGTGTCTGTACAAGACTTCAAGATTGGTGAAGACCTCTGAGTACCTTGCGGACCTAAGGACTCGGCCAGGCCAAACCAAGAAGAGGACAAAAGTACGCAGACACAGAAAACAACATGAGTCTATTAATTTGAGGTTCCATGAGCTGGACTACAGACTCAACAAAAAGAAAAAGAAAACATACAAGCCCTATGATTCCCCTTGCTCGCACCGGAACCTAGAGGCTACAACGGCGGCCACGTCCCCGACTTCAGCCCTGGCGGCTTCCTCCCGCTCCGCGGTGGGGCCCTGCCTCGCTGGCTCCAGTGAGAAGCACGCCAACACGTGCGTAGCAACCTCCATCGCCAGGCCCCGTCCCTCTGCCTCGAGCTCACCGGCGACCACCACTTCAATCCTGTTCAGCTTGGCGCCGATAGACTTGAGTGCGGGGATCACCTCGGCCACCTTGTGCGCCGGGGCCGCTGCCCTCACTGGGCTGAAGTCACAAGGGGGGCCAGGGCGGACCCTGCCTGGTCGACAAAGCTCGAGACCGCCCGGGCCTCAGAGGACCGCGAGGCCAGGAGCTCCTCAACCTCGTGGCGGGCTGCCAGCAAGGCGTCGAGGCCCCCCTCGGAGAACTTCTTCTCCTCGGCTGCCAGAGAGCTTTGCCGATGCTGGAGACTCTGGGCGAGCCACTCCAACTCCGAAGCCCAGAAGTTGGCTGCTAGCTCCCGATCCAGGACCGCCTGGCACTCCCGGGAGACCTGCTCCTCCCTCGCGACCAGGTCTGCCTTCCGGGTCTCCAGCTACTTAGCTCGGGCCCTCAGGTCGCCCTCGCCTGCCGCCAGCCGTGCAGCGACCTTCTCTGCCTCAGTCGCCGCAGTACGCTCCTGGTCCGCGATGGCGCGCTCACGGCGTTCTAGCCTCAGACGCAACCCCTCCAAAGAAGAAAGACGCTCATCGGCCTGAGCGTGTGACTCGCGGGCTTCCCAGTGGAGCCGCCGAGTCTCGAAGTCCAGGCGGTTGACGACCCTCTTCTGGCGGTCAAGGAGCGCCTCCATGACATCAAGCGATGCCCGCCTCGACTCAAGCTCCCCCCTGACCTCCTTGGTCCGATCCTTCAAGAGGCGCCCCCAAGTGAGGAGGTGATCCCTCTCACCTACCTGCTCCTCCCGCTCGCGACTGAGCGTGGCCAGAACCTGCCGAACGCTCGTCTGGGCGAGCTCGAGGGCGTCCGCTAGGGGCAGCGGGGCGGCAGAGGCCGAAGCCGCGCCCCCGACTTCCTCCATCACGTCGTCTTCAGGAGAAGTTGACGCTCTGGCGACCGGAATAAGGCGCTGATCAGGAGAATCCGGCACTGGAGCAGGCTCGCTCCCGGTGCACCCCGGTTCGCTGCCCGTCGTAGGGCCCGTGGCAGCTTCTCCCGCTTCGACAACAGGAGGCGGGACACCGCCAGCCGGTCCCGCCGAACCTTCAGCAACAGCCGGCTTCCAAACTGGTGAAGGGGGATGAACAGGAGGTGTCGCCACTGCTGCAGGAGCCGGGACGACCGGCGCAGAAGGAGCCTGTGCCGGCTTGGGGGTCGCTGCAACCGTTTCAGCTTCCGGGCGCTGCGGCGCAGATCCCCCGTCAGTCGGGGATGGCCGGGAAACGGAAACATTACCGGCACTCGAAGGGTCCCTGCAAACATGGGAGGCTCCCGAGTTAAGAAAAGAAGGAAAGGATACATGCTTGAGAACCCGGTAAGGGCGACACTTATCGAGGGACACGAGCGCTCCAACAGGCTCGGAACCCCGGCTTTCGAGCCGGGGTAGGTCCACTAGAGCCCGCCGTCGTCGCCGAGGGCTGCTCCGTAGTCGTCCGGACTGGCGGAGTAGGGGATGCTTCTGAAGCCCCCCCCCCTAGACGCTGATCCGGCTCCCGAGGCCCGAGGCGCTAGAGTTCTTGACTCGCCCCTGGGCATCGTTGCACCAGCACTCCCCCTCGAAGCTCCACCTCCTGAGGAAGGAGGATGCGATGCCCGGGGACCTTCAGTCCGTCGCCGCTCGAGTGGAGTCCCATCGGGATAATGAGCCTGAGGCTTCTTGAAGTCGCCACCTGACGAGATGTCATCTCCAGAAGCAGGACGCGTAGGCGCCCTGGATCCCTGACTTGGCGCAAATGCCGCCGGAGGAGGAGACCGAGCGCGTTTCTTCTCCAGAGGCAAGTTGGAAGCCATGGCAGAAGAAAGCTCAAGAACAAGGGTGCAAGATCTCAAGGAAACAAGGAAGAAGCAAGCGCTGGGAAGTGCGAAGGGAAGCCGCGATGCGGGTAAGATCCCCTTTTAAACTTCCCAAGCGCTATTCAAAGCGATTCGAAACTCTTCGAATACGCCGCTTGGACAACCGCTTCAGCTCCAAGACCAAGCGTCGATGACAAGTGGACCCAAGCCGGCCAGCTAAAGCGGTGGGCCAAGAAGTCAGTCTCCAAAGGAGACGAGCCGGCAAGACACTTCGGCGGTTCCCGAAAAGGCGCTGCGACGTGCAGAATTGGCAGCCTTGGGAACCGCCGCAGTAAAAGCAGCCATCAAGTGGTGCACATGCTCCCACGATCCTGCGACTGTTCGTGCTCCGGCAATGGTCAATGCGGGTATTCGAGAAGGTGCGTGGAGTGGAAGAGACGGGGGCCCCACCTCGGGCTCGCTATCTCCCCCGAGATGGGCCCGGGGGCCACTGTGGATACCCTCAATACGGGGTACCCCCGCGCACAGGGGAAACTGCCTAAGGACCTCGCCCTTCACCGCAGGGAGAGCTCCAAAGGCACCATGTGTCTAGCGGGGCCGGACAACCCTCTCCTCAGAGGTAAGTCCTGGGCCCGTCACGTGGCCAACTGAGCCGGACCTCCCCCCTCCGCAGGGAGAGCTTCGGAGGCTCCACGTGTCCAGCGGGGCCGGACCTCCCTCTCCTCAGAGGAGAGCTCCGGGCCCGCCACGTGGTCAGCAGAGCCGGACCTCCCCCTCCGCGGGGAGAGCTCCAAAGGCTCCACGTGTCCCGCGGGGCCGGACCTCCCTCTCCTCAGAGGAGAGCTCCGGGCCCGTCACGTGGCCAGCAGAGCAGCGCTACCTGCCCCCGCGCGGTAGGCAGCAAGAGTAAAGACACGACATACCTTGCCCGTACAAGGTATTCAAGACCCGCGCCTTCCCAAGGCACGGAGACGCGGAGCATGCCTCTGTGAGGTGCCGTTGCGCCCAATCACATCGCAGTGAAGACTGGCGCGCCGCGTCAGAGCCTGCCCACCAATAAACACAGCGACAAGACATCCCCTGCCGCCCCTGCCAACCACTACGACTAGCTTGCGGCATGGGCAGGGCGGCAGAACGAAGACTTTGAAGCCCTCGCCAGAGACAACTGCCGGCGTAACTGCGGATACAGTAGATGGCAGGCAATCTCCCCGGGACCACCTGTCGGGTCCCGGGCCCACCTTGTAAGCCACCCGAGCCTTGGACTATAAAAGGCTCGGGTAGGCAACGTTAGCAAGGGTTTGACTCTTGGCACACTTACGCTCCAGCATCCGAGCACTTAGGTCATCGTCAAGCTCAGGGCTCCGGTTCTGAGCAACAAGCAATACAACGAGCAACTCAGCTCACCGTGGACGTAGGGTATTACGCTCCGGCGGCCTGAACCACGTAAAAATCCTTGTGTCAAGCTTCTCCCTCCATCGTCCCTAACGCGTAAGCTCTCCGTGAGTGACTAGCCCCTCCAAAAAAGAACCTACGCGGGCTGCCCAGAGCAGGCCCGGGGGAAGTGTCGGCTACACACTTCGACAACCTCCGTCGCCCATGGCTTCCAACTTGCCTCCAAAGGCCGACGGAGCTCGGACCGCCGACAGGGGGAGGGGCAGGGTGCCGGCCTCTGGTTTGCCAGAGAAGAAACGTGCCCGGTCCCCTCCGACAGCGTCGTTTGCTCCCAGCCAGGAGACCGGGGTACCTTCGCGTCCTCCTTCTAGAAGTGTCAGTTTGTCGGGCGGCGATCCCAAGAGACCTCGGGCCTTCCATTTCGACGAGACTCCTCTCGAACAACGGCGATCTGAGGGGCCCCGGGCGTCCCGCCCTCCTTCCTCAGGCGGAGGAGCTCCGAGGGGGGACGCCGGTGCTGCGATGCCCAGGGACGAGCCAAGGGCTCAAGCGCCCCGGTCAGCGAGCGTCCCGGCTGCAGGCCCGGCAGATGGTGGCATCGGAAGGAGCAGCGCTGGGACTTATCCGGGGGCGCAGGTGCCCTGAGCCTCAGGAGATGGATCGGCGAGCAGCGCTAGAGGCGCCGCCAACAGGGGCCACACTGCTCCGCCTCCTAGGGGGGCTCCGGGTGCACCCCCTGTTCCGCCGGTCCGGGTGTCTGAGGGGCAGGCACCGGCGGCGATGGCAGGCACCAGCGGACCTGCCCCGGCTCGGAAGCCGGGGTTCCGTGCCCGTTGGAGCGCTCGCATCCCTCGGTAAGTGTTGCTCTTACCTGGTTCAAGAACTTGCGTTCTTTTCTTATTTCCTTAACCCGAGAGCTTCCCATGCTTTCAGGGACTCATCAGGTGCCAGGAACAACTCTGTTCCCCGGCCATCTCCGACTAGCGAAGGATCTGCGCCGCAGCGTCCGGAAGCTGTGGCGGCTTCGCCGGCTCCCCAGTCGGCGCAGGCTTCTTCTGCGCTGGTGTAATCAACCCCTGCAGTGGCGGCGGCAACATCCGTTCATCCCCCTTCGCCAGCTCGAAAGCCGGCAGTTGTCGAGGGCTCGGCAGAGCCAGCTAGCGGTGTCCGACCCTCTGGTGCCGAGGCAGGAGGAGCAGCTGCAGGCCCTCCGGCTTCCCCAGATCGTCGAGATGTCGGCATCTCCTCCACCGGACGACGAAGTGATGGAGGAGGTCGGGGGCGCGGCTTCGGCCTCTGCCGCCCCGCTGCCCCTGTCGGATGCCTTGGAACTTGCCCAGGCGAGCGTCCGGCAGGTCCAGGCCGCCCTAGAGCGAGAGTAGGAGATGATGGCAGGGGAGAGGAACCGCCTCCTTAGCTGGGGGCACCTCCTGAAGCAGCGGACTCAGGAGGTTAGGGCGGAGCTCGACTCGAGGCGGTCGAGGCTCGATGCCATGGAGGCGCTTCTTGACCTTCAGAAGAGGGACGTCGACCGCCTGGACTCCGAGACCCGGCGGCTCCACCATGAGACCCTCGAGGCTCATGCCAGGGCCCACGCACACTCCGATGCCCTGGAGGAGCTGCGGCTACAGCTGGCGCGTTGTGAGCGTGTCGTTGCGGATCAGGAGCGCGCCGTGGCGACCAAAGAGAAGAAGGTCGTCGAGAAGATGGAGGCCGGTGAGGGCGACTTGAAGGCCCGGGCCGGAGAGCTGGAGCTTCGGGAGGCAGCTCTGGCCGAGAGGGAGCGCTAGGCGGTGCTGGATCGTGAGTTGGCGGCTGACTTCCGGGCATCGGAGTTGGAGCGGCTCACCCAGGATCTCCAGCTTCGGGAGTGCGTTCTAGCAGCCAAGGAGAAGCGACTCTCCGAGGAGGGGCTCAACGCTCTGCTGGCAGCCCGCCAAGAGGTGGAGAAACTCCAGGCATCGCGGTCTGTCGAGGCCCGGGCAGTCTGGAACTTCGTCGGCCAGGCGGGGTCCGCCTTGGTACCTCTCGGCTTCAGCCCCGTGAGGACGGGGGCTCCGTCGCAGGAGGTGGCCGAGGCGATTCCGGCACTCGAGTCCATCGGCGCTAAGTTGGACAGGCTTGAAGCCATGATCGCCGATGATCTTGAGTCAGAGGGACGGGGCCTGGCGATGGAGGTCGCCACGCACGTGCTGGCGTGCTTCCGGAGCCGGGATCCCTCCCTTTCTCTGGAGCTAGTAAGACTGGGCCCCGTCGCCGAGCGGGAGGAAGCCACCAAGGTCGAAGTCGGGGACGCGGCCGCCCTTGTAGCCTCCAGGTTTCGGCGGGAGTCCGGGGACTCCTAGGCAGTTGCCCCCGCGGCCGGAAGGCCTTGTACCTTTTCTTTTTTGTTTTTGTCGAGTCTGTAGTCCAGCACATGGAGCTTTGATGAATGAAAAGACTCCTGTTATTTTTTTGTATATGTGTCCTTTTATCTTCTTCATGGCTTGGCCCGCCCGAGTCCTTACCTACGCAAGGACTTTAGGAGGTCTTCACCGATCTTGAAGTCTTGCACAGACACCTTCCTCGGGTCCTTGTTGTGATAAGGGCCCGAAGGGTCTTCGGAGCTCGCCCCGTGAGGACAGGGGAGGTCCGGATCTGCTGGCCACGTGGCGGGCCCGGAGCTCCTCTGAGGAGAGGGTGGTCCGGCCCCGCTGGACACGAGGAGCCTTGGGGCCCGCCCCTGCGGAGGGGGCGAGGTCCGGCTCTGCCGGCCACGTGGCGAGCCCAGAGTTATCACCTGGGGAGAGGGGGGCCCCGACCCCGCCGAACACATGGGGCCATCAAAACCCGCCCTTGCGAAGGTGGCGAGGTCCGGGTCCTCCGGTCTTGCTTTGGAGTAGTCAGGAGCTTTGGTCTCTCTTTGCGCGGTCCCCGTAGTGGCCCCCTGGTAGGTGTGGCCAATGGATTGGGCACACCTACCATACTCCTGCAGGGGAGCTAAGGCCAGGAGGTCCTGCACACAAGTAAGGGAACCGTTATTCTCCTTGGGGGCTCTCCCCTCCCTATCTCATAGTCTTATTTGGCTTATGGTCCTGGTCCGGTATACGGGACTTGGGCAATTCAGTGCGCCCGGCGCCGGGGGTCCGGCTCCCTCCGAGGTAAGGGTATGACCGTCCGACCCCTAGTACTGGACCGTAACGCTGGGGAGGCAGAGTGCACAGGCTTTCGGTACCGAACCAGGCAAAGAAGGCTCTACTCCCTTGGACCTCCGAAGGGCAGGGCGCGCACGCTTTGGGTCAGAACCAGACAAAGCAGGCTACGCACCCCGGACCCCTCATGCACAGCGCAGGCTTTTCCTGGAGGTGACCAACTAGCATGACAACACCTGACTGGGGGAGGCCTGAGAGGCCCCCTAGCCATCGGCAGGTACCTCAAGCACGATCGTCTTTGGTAGGATATCAAATGCCGACTATGGATGAGAGTGGGAAAGGAGAGCTAAGTGTACGGTGAGCATACACGGAAAGTGCGGTCATAAAAATTAATGCGTAATTTAAATGAACACATAAGTAAGAGCGTGGTAGAACAGGATTCTTTCCATATAAATGCCCATAGGAGGAAGGCAGGCTAAACATGGAGGCAACGACCACCCCATTATGAGGGGAAGCAAGATCCTACGCGCTTAGGGTCGGAACCAGGCCAAGCTGGACGTAGTCCTGGACCGTCCCCTGGGGCTTAGTTGCTCCGAGCACTATTCCTAGACTCTATGGGATCTATCACAGATAAGAAAAGACCTGTGCTCCCAATGCTCTAGGAAGAGAACTTATGGAGGTGTTCCATGTTCCAAGGGTTCGGGAGCGGACCCCATCCTTGGTAGAGAGGCGTACGCACCCGGGGCGGGAAACTTTTGTGACTCGGAAGGGACCTTCCCAGCTGGGGGAGAGTTTGTCGGTCCCTTCGCGAGAAAGTATGTGCCGCGGCACCAGGTCGCCTTCTTGGAGCTCCCGGACACGCACGGTCCCTTGGTGGTAGCGCCGGATCGCTTGCCGGTACCGTGCGTTGCGGAGCGTTGCTTGAAATCGTGGCTCATCGACGAGGTCGATGTCTTCGCGCCGGAGCTGGTCCTGCGCGGCATCTCCCTGGGGGACCCAGGGTGTCTTCCTCCATTGGCTCAGGCCGACAAGAGGTTGACAGAGCCAGGGCAGCCCCCGGGAGGTAAGGCCGAGGCACGGTGGCGCGCGCTCGGGTGGAGCCGGCCCGGTTCTGCACCGCCAGGGGCTGGTGCTCGGGCTGCTGCAAGTGTTTGGAGCTTAGACACTGCAGCAGTGCGGTCTCCACGGATCTTGAGGACTCCTGTTGGTGTAGGCATCTTCAAGACGAGGTAGCCGTAGTGGGCTACTGCCATGAATCGGTACAGGGCTGGCCTGCTGATGATGGCATTGAAGGGGAGGTCAATCTCCGCCACATCGAACAGAATGTATTCTGTCCGGTAGCTGTCCGGTGCCCCGAAGGTGACCAAAAGGCTGATGTTGCCATAGGGGACGACTTGTCCTGGCCCCACCCCTGAGAACGGGCTCGAGGGGGTGAGCTTGGCCATTGGGATTTGCAGCTTCTGGAAAGCTGCGCGGCTGATGAGGTTCAGGTCGGCCCCGCCATCTACCAGAATGTGGTACATCTTCACGTTGGTGATGGTGGGAGCTACCAAGAGCGGTAGCTTCCTGGCCCCAGTGTAGGATCGAAGAGCACGTGAAAAGCTACCAGAGGGGGGTGAATGGTAGATTAAAACTTTTCGCAGCGGAAACAACAAAAACCCCTCAGCAAAAAATCAATCGGTTAAAGAAACCGTGTGTGCAAGTGTTTTAAAACGTGTTCAACCGTGACAAATCAAGTAGAGAGGTAGAGAATGAAGTCACGGATCTAATGCAACAAGAATCACTTGAAAACACGAAGTAAAACTTGAGATACGATCAAAACATTAAACGAAGATCAATCTGTTCTACCCGATATAAAACAGATCTGCAATGCTGCAAAGAAACTCGTGTATCTCAAAAACTACAGATCAGAAGCTCGTGAAAATTTCACAGATAATAGATAATTGAGTTGTGAAGACAACCCAAAAAGAATCACGTCAATCGGATCTGTAGAACTCGAGTTATGAATGAAACACCGAAGCAACATCGGTCTGTCCAGAAACTCGGCGAGAAAGACTTGACGAAAAACAAGTCGGACGAACAAGGCACAAAAACTCCTCGAAACTATGAACTTTATTCAATAGAAACATAAGAGGAACAGCCCAAAGTTCTCTACCCACGAGAGCTCTGGCCTCCCTTGCTTTTATAGCCAGCCCTCAGGCTAAACATTCCAATCTAGGACTCCTACTCCTAATTGGACTCGTATCCTAACTTACCATAACTGCTCAGGACTCTCCTATTCGCGGATAGAAGCAATCGTGAGACTTCCAAACACCTTAGGAACGTCCTAAACATTCCTAAAACAACTCAAATTCGTGCCTAGCATGAAATCCTATCATAACCAACTCAAATCTTCCATATTTGAGCCATATCCGACTCAGCCTCAGCCTGAGTACGCAATCCAGCCGGTTGGACCTTTCCGACCAATTTTTTACATCCACTTCTCTTCATCACGCCTTGGAACAATGTTGCCACGTCCATGCACTCCTTGCACACGTGCAAACACCTTCCAACGACGTACACGCAACCTTCATATGCACTGCCCTTGATCCAAACATGTTGCGCGACCTCCCGATCAACTCAACCACAGCTCCTCCCGAACTTGGTTGTTGGAACCTCATCTCCTCCCAGAGACTAGTCCAAGGATCCCGTCACCAACCATGTCTTGAACTCAAGCAACACCTGCACATGAATAAACAACCAATTCTTCCGAGCACAAGTCCTCAACTTGACTCACGTTAGTTCGAAAACCACAACACCTTACATGAGCACGTCACATAAGCATGTTGCAAACCATATCTAATGATAACAGCCATAACCACCAAAACACACCAAAAACTTAGCAAAGTAATACTAAGCAAACCTTCCCATAAAGCAAGTTTGAAACATTGCGAGTTAAAAGCAAAAACAAGACGCTGCAGTTCTACGAGTTGAACTTCACGGGAGCTCCCTAAAAACAAGCTCCGGACCTCACATAAGCTCTTCGGACCTTGCAGGAGCTCTCCGGACCTTGCGTCGGACCTTGCCAACACTTGGTGGACCTAACAAAGAACTTGTCGGACCTTGCCACAGAAGAATGTTTTGGCAATATTCAAAATTTTGAATGTTAATGCTAACTTTTATCCTAATTGCCAATGTATTCAGCACACATAGGTCTCACAATCTCCCCCTTGATGAATGCATTGGCAACACCAATTAAAATCCGAACATTGGCTTATGAAAAGTTTTGGAAAGCTTTGAAAACTCATTTCTCCCCCTTTATTAATTTCTCCCCATTTTTTAAAATCAGAGAAGGAAGAAAGTGTATAACATATGCAAAGTGTAAAAAAAATCTCTCCTTATACATATTTCTCCCCCTTTGACAATGTATTCAGCAAGGTTCAAAAGAGAAATTTTTAAATGTTATGAGCATATTATAACATATACATACAAAACAAAGCTCATCTAAGTCATACTATTATGTTACTTACACTATCACATCAATGAGATACATAAAGTAGTGTAAGCCATGCTAGAGATCAAATGTATTTTTCAGTTTAAACAAGTCATGATCTCCCTTACTCAACTATTTCAAAATCTGAAAACATGACACTTGTTGCTGCATTTTTATTATTCATAATCATTTAAGGCACAAAGTTGATCATATGATATTTGCAAGAGATTATATGCCGCATCAGCCTTATTCTAACCAACCAAGCCAAGCCTATGTCATTTGACAATCAGAAGCTTAAGGACATGGTTTTAGTCATACACAATTCCTTCCAAGTTCATATCTTAGTGCAATGATAAGCAATCTCAAAAGAAGAAGTGCGATGCATGCATATTCTCTTGATCTTTTCTCAATTTTTTATTTGAAAACTCAACATGTGAGCTGATCACTTGATTAATTTTTTATGATTAAAAGCACTTGTGAGCACGCAACAAGTTCAAAACAGCAAGAAAGTTCGATCATGACCAGATTTAGTGTAAGTAATTATTCCAATTACTAGTCATGGCAAAAACTACAAAATGTATAACATGAGTAATGTAGTAAGAACTTTCAGCCTGTAAAAAGGAATCACAAAGTCATATATGTATGAAATACTATGCTCATATTATTTTAGTTTCAGATTCACACATAGACTTTCAAAGTTTCAAAAACTCCCCCTCAATTTAAGCCATGAGGATGCATAACCCCTATTTCACTACGAATGAAACAAAAACGAGTGAAATCCAAAGGTTTTGTAAAAATATCAGCCAATTGTTGTTCGGTATCGACATGGTGAAGCACAATGTTTCCTTTTTCAACATTATCACGAAGAAAGTGATACCTAATGTCAATGTGCTTAGTTCTAGAGTGTTTCACAAAGTTTTTAGCAATACAAATTGCACTAGTGTTATCACAAAACAGTGGAACACTATCTAAATCAACCCCATAGTCTTTAAGTGTTTGAACAATCCAAAGAATTTGTGAGCAAGCGCTAGCCGCAGCTATATATTCAGATTCGGCCGTGGATTGTGCAACTGAACTCTGTTTTCTAGAGGACCAAGCAACAAGTGAATTACCAAGAAAATGACAAGCACCCGAAATACTTTTCCTATCAATCCTACAACCCCCAAAATCAGCATCCGAAAAAGCTTTCAAAGAAACGGTTGAGGAAGAAGGAAGAAAAATGCCAAATTCTTGAGTTCCATGTAGGTACCTGAGAATCCTTTTGATGGCTTGGCGATGTGAAGCACGTGGAGAAGCTTGAAAACGTTCACAAAGACATACGCTGAATTGTATGGCCGGTCTTGACGCCGTGAGATACAAAAGTGATCCAATCATACTTCTGTATTCCTTTTTATCGACCGGGTCACCATCTTCGTCAAGTTCAAGTGTTGTTGCTGTTCCCATTGGTGTCCGAAGAGGCTTGCATTTGTCCATGTTGAAGCGCTTAAGAAGGTCCTTTGTATACTTAGTTTGATGCACAAAAGTTCCTTCTTTTGTTTGCTTGATTTGCAGCCCCAAAAAGTATGTGAGTTCTCCCATCATACTCATCTCAAATTCTGAACTCATCATAGCTGAAAACTTGGACACGAGATCATGAGAAGCACAACCAAAGATAATATCATCCACATACACTTGAACGAATAATGAGTCATTGCCATGCTTAAGTACAAAAAGAGTTTTATCAACCTTGCCCATGGTAAACCCCTTTTCGAGTAAGAATGTTTTTAACCTATCATACCATGCTCTAGGGGCTTGTTTTAGACCGTACAAGGCTTTGGACAGTTTGTAAACATGATTAGGAAAATTTGGATTTTCAAAACCCGGTGTCTGCTTAACATAAATCTCCTCCTCTATGTAGCCATTAAGAAAAGCACTTTTAACATCCATTTGATATAACTTGAAACCTTTGGATGCAGCAAATGCTAATAAAATTCTTATAGCTTCTAATCTAGCAACAGGAGCAAATGTTTCATCAAAATCTAGACCTTCAATTTGAGTGAAACCTTGAGCAACCAACCTAGCTTTATTCCTAACCACAACCCCATCCTCACTTTGCTTATTTTTAAATACCCATTTAGTTCCAATTAATGTGTGACCTTGAGGTGGAGGTACAAGTTTCCAAACATTATTTCTTTCAAAATTTTCTAACTCTTCTTGCATGGCATTAATCCAAGATTCATTAGTGAGTGCGTGTGATATATCCTTGGGTTCAAAAGAAGCAACAAAAGCAGAATGAGCATGAGAGTTTGGATCGCAAAACCTGGACCGAGTGACTCGTTCATGCAAGCTTCCAATGATTTGTTGTGGAGGATGACTTTTAAGTACTCGGAGGGGAGTAGACACTTCACAAGCACCTTCTTCTTCATGTTCGGACCTTTGATTAGGAGAGCTTGTTGATTGAGGAAGGTCCGAACAAGCAGTAGTGACTGTTGGTGCTGGTTGTGGTGCAAAATCAGCAGCTTGATCGTTATTTACTTCCGAGTTTTCGGGCAGCAGCACCACTTCTTCATCTTCTTCAATAAAAATACTCTCCCCCTGCGGATATGGATCCGGACCTGCAATATCGGAGCTAGTACTTGGGCTAGCTTCATCAAAAGAAACCTCGCAAATCTCCACAATTTTGTTAGTGTCAAGTAAAAGCACACGGTAGCCTCTAGTATGAGATGGATAACCAAGAAACATGCCATCAACAGATCTAGCTTCAAATTTATCAAGATTACCATGTTTCTTAACAAAGCATTTGCAACCAAAAACCCTAAAGTGTGTAACACTAGGCCTATGTCCAAACCGGAGCTCATATGGGGTTTTTCCAAGCTTAGCACGCAAGAAAACATGATTTGAGACATAACAAGCGGTTGCAATTGCATCAGCCCAAAATTTCCTAGGAGTTTGATATTCATCAAGCATAGTCCTAGCCATCTCAACTAAGGTCCTGTTCTTTTTTTCTACGACACCATTTTGTTGTGGTACATAGGGTGAAGAGGTATTGATGATTTATTCCATTTTCAGCACAAAAGTGATCAAAGGATTGGTTTTTAAATTCAGTTCCGTTATCACTTCTAATTGCTTTTAATGATCCTGGGTGATCAATAGATAATATAAGAAATAAAGTTCTAAAATGACTAAAAGCTTCATTCTTAGATGCCATAAAATAAACCCAAGAATATCTGGAATAATCATCAACAATCACAAGCACATACCATTTACCTCCGAAGGATTGAACACGTGCCAGACCTACTGTGTCAAGATGTAAAAGTTGTCCCGGTTCAGCTGTCATGGTCATTGTGAGAGGAGCATGTGAACCTGCAACAAACTTAGCATGTCTACAAGAAGAGCACACAATAGCATTGTCCTTTTTAAGCTTCAGCAGCCCACGTATGCGATCGAGAGCACTAACACGAGTGAGATGATCAAAGCCTATGTGACCAAGTCTACGATGCCAAAAATATAGATCCTTTGTATCATTAACAACTAGACACGATGCTTAGAAGTTGACAAATTAAAATCAGCTTTAAAAACTCTTCCAAACCTAGACATGTTAAACAAAAGCTCACCTTTTGAATCTACAACCTTGCAGCAATTTTTAGCAAAGCTAACCTCTAGATTTTCATCTAGCAATTGTGAAACCGAAAGCAAGTTGTATTTCAAATTTTTAACAAGTGCCACATCTTTCAAAGTGTAGAGATTGTTTACTCTAACCGAACCTTTAGCAATTATGGGAGTAGAAGAGTTATCGGCGAAAGTAACATTTTCTACACGTGACACAAAAGAGAGAGAGGAGAACCATTCTTTGTTATCGGTCATGTGGCGTGAGCAACCTGAATCCACAATCCAAATGTTCTCCTTCCTTAAACGTGAAACCTACACAGCAGCACAATACGTCGATGACTCAATACTGGGGTTAGTTAAAAGACTTTTAGGAATCCAGTACTGAGTCACACGACGTCCAGCAGGAATAACACGCGAAAACTGAGAAGGTACAGCAGGTTTATGAGCCAAACATCGAAAATTTTTGTTCCCAAATACTGACTTAGAAGATGTGTTATATGTAGCACAAAAAACAGTAGGTCCCGGAGCAAGTTTTTGACTCATTACAGCAGGTTGCAAGCTCCGAACATTCGGTCTAGCAGATTTTGCTTGGTTGTTATTCTTTGTTTCTTATCGTGTTTAGCTAGTCTATAACAAAAATCCATGACATGACCATCTCTACCACAGTAGGTACAATGAAAAATAACCTTATTATCATGTCTAGATGAGCAAGCAACACGTTTATTAGAACCCGAATGGGACAGTACTCCTGCAGATTTGAAAATCACCTCTTTTTGTCTAGGAGCTGTTTGAATCAAACCGCTTCCTAATGACTTTACAACTTTATGTGGGTGTGCCTTAGCATGAGCATGAGAATTAAAACCTAAACCAGTTTTATCATTACAAGACTTGGAAGAATTCAGCAACAAGTTTAGGTTCTTATTTGCATTAGAAAACCGATCTAGTGTCCTATGCATGTCATCAAGTTTATTGGACAGATCAAAGCAGTTTTCACATGAAGTTTTTCCTTTTAGTTTGCAATTTGAACAATATTTAACTTCATGCACACGTAAAGCATTGTTCAAAATAGAAATCTCATTCATAGCATCATTTAGTTTCTTATTCAGATCATCACATGAAGAACAATACAAATCAATTGTAGAACAACAAGCATCTTTCAAATTTTTATCATTAAGTGCAGCAAGCTCTTTGTTCTTTTCAATTTCAAGTTCAAGTTTATCAAGTGTAGATGCGTGTGCACTTCTTAAAGAGGATAATTGTTCATAAATCAAATCACATGAGGAACAAGAATCATCACTAGGAATCAAAGTTTTTAAACGATTAATTTCAGATTCTAGTGATTCAATTTTAACAGCACTGTTCCTAAGTTTTTTATCCTTTTTCTTTAATATAACAGTGGCACGAGAAATAGCATCACACATTTCTTCGCAAGTGGGACATACCTCTTCATCGTCGTTGTTGGGTTCTGCCTCCTCGGAGCTTGAACTTGACTTGCTCGCCATGCAGCACATATTTGCCATAGCTTCTTCATCTTCATCACTACCGGTGTCCACATCACTTGAACCGAAATCTTGAAGTGCGGAGATCATACTATGCACTATGTTGTGCATTGATAAATCTTTCTTCTTCTTATTCTTTGCAAATGATTTCTTCGGCCTTGTTTGCTTTTCTTCACGTGAAGTCGGACCTGAAAGGTTAGGGCACTCCGTACGAAAATGTCCTGTCTTACCACATTCAAAACATCGTTGAGGTCCGGAGCTTCCTCTCCTTCTAGTTCTCACATTTTGCAATGCTTTTGAGAACCGAGTAGAGATGAGTGCAAGCTCCTCCTCTGGAAACTCTTCAATCTGTTCAAGGGTTAGAGAGGACAGCAAAGAGAGTGCACCACTAGATGATGATTGACTAGAACTAGACATGTCACATTGCGAAACAAATGCAATAGACTTGTTGGGGTTTTTACGTGAGATGATGTCAATTTCATGAGTTTTTAATTTAGAATAAAGCAGGTCTAAAGTAAGAGAACTCATGACAGTAGATTCACGAATAGATGTAACTTTCATCTCCCAAATTGATATATCTAATGCTCCTAACAATTGTCTAGCATTTTCAGCATCTGAAAAGTTAACATTGACACTACGCAAGTTGCTGAGAATTTTATTAAAGCGAGCAAAAAGGTCGTCAATTGACTCACCAGGTTGCATCTCAAAACGCATGTATTCTTTCTTGAATATATCTTGCCTTACCTCCTTGATCGTATTGGATCCTTCATGGTAGTCACAAAGAGCTTTCCAAACATCATATGTAGATCGGAGGTGTGCAACACGGTCGAAGTCGCTTTGAGTCAATCCTTGGATGATCAAGTTGCGAGCCTTGTTGTTGTTGTCAACATCTCTCATGTTCGCAGCCGTAACTTGATCGTTGGGTGGTACATCGAAGTTCCGGTAGACCTTTTCCCATATGGCGAAGCCTTGCGCTTGTATGTAGGCCTCCATCCGCGCCTTCCAAACCTGAAAATCGGTGCCATTGAACACACAAGGTTTTGCGGAGTACTTCTCCATGATGGTTAGTCAAAACACATGCAAATCACAAAGATTAGAGCACCTTGGCTCTGATACCAATTGTATGATCAAAGAGCACGTGAAAAGCTACCAGAGGGGGGTGAATGGTAGATTAAAACTTTTCGCAGCGGAAACAACAAAAACCCCTCAGCAAAAAATCAATCGGTTAAAGAAACCGTGTGTGCAAGTGTTTTCAAACGTGTTCAACCGTGACAAATCAAGTATAGAGGTAGAGAATCAAGTCACGGATCTAATGCAACAAGAATCACTTGAAAACACGAAGTAAAACTTGAGATACGATCAAAACATTAAACAAAGATCAATCTGTTCTACCCGATATAAAACAGATTTGCAATGCTGCAAAAAAAACTCGTGTATCTAAAAAACTACAGATCCGAAGCTCTTGAAAATTTCACATATGATAGATAATTGAGTTTTGAAGACAACCCAAAAAGAATCACGTCAATCGGATCTGTAAAACTCGAGTTATGAACGAAACACCGAAGCAACGTCGGTCTGTCCAGAAACTCGGCGAGAAAGACTTGACGAAAAACAAGTCGGACGAACAAGGCACAAAAACTCCTCGAAACTATGAACTTTATTCAATAGAAACACAAGAGGAACAGCCCAAAGTTCTCTACCCACGAGAGCTCTGGCCTCCCTTGCTTTTATAGCCAGCCCTCAGACTAAACATTCCAATCTAGGACTCCTACTCCTAATTGGACTCGTATCCTAACTTACCATAACTGCTCAGGACTCTCCTATTCGTAGATAGAAGCAATCGTGAGACTTCCAAACACCTTAGGAACGTCCTAAACATTCCTAAAACAACTCAACTTCGTGCCTAGCATAAATTACTATCATAACCAACTCAAATCTTCCATATTTGAGCCATATCCGACTCAGCCTCAGCCTGAGTACGCAATCCAACCGGTTGGACCTTTCCGACCAATTCTTTACATCCACTTCTCTTCATCACGCCTTGGAACAATGTTGCCACGTCCATGCACTCCTTGCACACGTGCAAACACCTTCCAACGACGTACACGCAACCTTCATATGCACTGCCCTTGATCCAAACATGCTGCGCGACCTCCCGATCAACTCAACCACAGCTCCTCCCGAACTTGGTTGTTGGAAGCTCATCTCCTCCCTGAGACTAGTCCAAGGATCCCGTCACCAGCCATGTCTTGAACTCAAGCAACACCTGCACATGAATAAACAACCAATTCTTCCGAGCACAAGTCCTCGACTTGACTCACGTTAGTTCGAAAACCACAACACCTTACATGAGCACGTCACATAAGCATGTTGCAAATTATATCAAATGATAACAGCCATAACCACCAAAACACACCAAAAACTTAGCAAATTAATACTAAGCAAACCTTCCCATAAAGCAAGTTTGAAACATTGCGAGTTAAAAGCAAAAACAAGACGCTGCAGTTCTACGAGTTGAACTTCACGGGAGCTCCCTAAAAACAAGCTCTGGACCTCACAAAAGCTCTTCGGACCTTGCAGGAGCTCTCCGGACCTTGCGTCGGACCTTGCCAACACTTGGCGGACCTAACAAAGAACTTGTCGGACCTTGCCACAGAAGAATGTTTTGGCAATATTCAAAACTTTGAATGTTAATGCTAACTTTTATCCTATTTGCCAATGTATTCAGCACACATAGGTCTCACACCCAGCCATGTTCTTGGGGCAGTCGGTGGCGTCGAAGCTGATGGGGGTCCCCATCCACTTGAGGTGCGGTGCTGCACTTGGGACAGGAGCCACCGACGCCACTGCTCGGCGCAGAGTCTTGACTGCATTCCGAGACGAGGGGTCAAAGGACCCGCCGTAGATGACGTAGAGCGCCTTCCGGCACTCGTCGTCACTGGAGCTGGAGCCCTCGTGGTTGTGCACCGCCTTTACGGCGCGTTGGGGCCCCTGGAACTCTATCTGGTGGTCGACGTTTTCATGGGCGTTGACCTTCTGCTTGCTCTCCCTCTGACAGAAGGAAGGGGTGTCCGCACGCGGTTGCTTCCCCCTGCGAAAGCGCTCTGCGAGCTTCTGGATTTCCCGGCACTCAGCAGCAGCATGGCTGCTGGTGTTGTGCACGGGGCATGGCTCGCTGTGATCACCGCTAGGGGCTGGTGACTATCGCGGCCTCTTGTCGGGGCGTGGCCCCTGAGCTCCAGTGAGTGCTGCAGCTGCAGCAACGGGAGCTTCGGTCGGCAGCATGATCTTGCCACCGGCCTTCTTGACCTTCTTGCCGCTCCTATGGGGAGCAGCGCTTGGTCTGGGCTGTCCCCCGGCTTCGGAGGCTGGCTGTGAGTGTCAGTTACGCCCTTCTGCTGCCCTGGCGCACTTGTCCACTAGGCTGAAGAGCTCTGAGACGTCGCGCACCTTTTTGTCCGCGAGCTTCTCGAGCATCTTCATGTCCCTTACACCCTGCCGGAACGCCACCACCATAGAAGCATTTTGGATATGGGGGATGGTTTTCCGCACCTGGGAGAACCGCTGGATGAAGGAGCGCAGCGACTCTCCAGGTTGTAGTTGGATGGCGTGGAGATTGAGCTCTGTGCCAGGCCAGGTGTAGGAGCTGCCGAAGTTCGCAGTAAACTGCCGGCAGAGCTCTCCCCAGGAGGTTATGGAACCCTGGGGGAGATTCATGAGCCAAGACCGTGCTGGGCCGGTTAAGGCGACGGGGAAGTAGTTGACCATGACGGCGCCATCCCCTCCTGCAGCAAGGATGGCGGTGGAGTAGATCTGGAGGAACTCCGCGGGTTGACGCTGCCATCGTATTTCTCTGGCACGTGTGGCCGGAACTTGCGTGGCTACTTCGCGAAGCGAAGGTGTGGCGCCAAAGCTGCACACCCTGCTCCTGTTGCTGCAGGTGTCCGTGCCGCGAGCGTTTGGTCCGATGTTGGCACCGTGTACCCCAGCATGGGCAAAGGTGCGCCATAAACCGGGGGTGCCATTTGCAGGGCATATGGCTGAGGCATATGCTGCGTGGCGTATGCCTGGGGCAGAGATCGCGTAGCGAACGTCTGCGGCCCAGGCTGGGTCGAGGCAGTCGACATGCTGTCGCCAGCCTCTTGGTTGCGACGCCTTTCTCGCCGTCGCTCGATGGCCACACGGGCATCTTTGCCCAGGTGACGTCGATCCAGCTCCGACCTCAGGTCTGCCGATGGGAGCCTGGTGGAGCGAGAGTCTGCCGTCTGCCCGTCAACCACTGGCGTGCGCGACAGCGACACGGCCGGTTGAATGGGACTCGTCCCCGCCGAAACTGAGGGTTGGCGGCGGCGACGACGAGATGATCTACGTCGCGAATCCACTATTGGGTCGCTGCCTGAGGCGCGTCCCCAGCAGGTGGATTGCATAGAAGCGCTCGTGCTGCAGCTAGGGCACTCCCATGGGAGACGCTCAGCGCTGCAGCAGATCTTGGGCTTGCTGGAGTCTGCGCTGCCGGAGTCTGCTGCTAGCTTCCAGCTTGCCCCGACACACTCCGTGCCGAGTGTGTCGAGACATAGTCCCCGCAGGTCACCATTCGCCGGGAACGGGGGCGAGGAGAGCTTGCCGCTGAAGGAAGCTTCTTCATCTTCGTCGGCGTAAGCTCGTCGCGCAAGGGAAAAGCCCCCTACCTGGCGCGAAATGTCGAAGTGTAGCTGTCGACACTTCCCCCAGGCCTGCACTGGGCAGCCTGTGGAAGTTCTTTTTCGGAGGGGATAGTCCCTCGCGGAGAGCTTGAGCGTTAGGAACAAAGGAAGGATAGGTTGACACAGGGGTTTTTTTACGTGGTTCAGGCCGCCGAAGCGTAAAACCCTACGTCCACGATGAGCAGAGGTGCTCGTTGTATTGCTTGGTGCTCAGAACCGGAGTCCTGAGATTGAGGATAAGCTGAGTGCTAGAATGCTGAATAAGGGTGTTGAGCCAAATGTCGAAACCCTTGTAACGTTGCCTACTCGAGCCTTTTATAGTCCAAGGCTCGGGCGGCTTACAAGGTGGGCCCGGGACCGACAGGTGGTCCCAGGGAGACTGCCTGCCATCTACCGTATCCTGCAGTGACGACGGTAGCTGTCTCTGGCGAGGGCTTCTGAGTCTTCGTCTTGCCGCCCTGCCCACGCCGCAAGCTAGGCGTAGTGGTTAATGACGGTAGGGGCGTCAGGGGATGTCTTGTCGTTGTGTTTATTGGTGTAGAGCTTCTGACGCAGCGTGCCAGTCTTCACTGCGACATGACTGGGCACAACGGCACCTGACAGCGGCATGCTCCGCATCTCCGCATCTTGGGAAGGCGCGGGTCTTGAATACCTTGTACGGACAAAGTATGGCGCGTCTTTACTCTTGCTGCCTACTGCGCGGGGACAGGTAGTGCTGTTCTGCTGGCCACGTGGCGGACCCGGAGCTCTCCTCTGGGGAGAGGGAGGTCTGGCCCCGCTGGACACGTGGAGCCTTCGGATCTCTCCTCGTGGAGGGGGGAGGTCCGGCTCTGCTGGCCACGTGGTGGGCCCGGAGCTCTCCTCTGAGGAGAGGGAGGTCCAGCCCCGCTGAACATGTGGAGCCTTCGGAGCTCTCCCTGCGGAGAAGGGAGGTCCGGCTCTGCCAGCCATATGGCGGACCCGGAGCCCTCCTCTGAGGAGAGGGAGGTCCGGCCCCGCAGGACACGTAGGGCTTTTGGAGCTTGCCCCTGCGGGAGGGGCAAAGTACTTAGGCGATTTTCCCTGTCGCGGGGGTACCGCAGATTGAGGGTACCGATAGCCACCCAGCCAACTCATCCTCATACGCCAAGAAGCAGTGCTCCTAAGCACTCCTGTGGACGTAGGGTTTTATGATCCGGCGGCCCGAACCACGTAAGAATCCTGGTGTCAATCCTCCTTCATCCAACGCGCGACCTTCCGAGAGAACTAGCCCCTCTGAAAAAGAACCTCCGCGGGTTGCTCCTAAACAGGTCCGGGGGGAAGTGTCGACTGCAACACTTTGACATTTGGCACGCCAGGTAGGGGGCTTTTCTCCCTCAAGACGGGTATGCACCAACAAAGATGTCCAAGCTTCCCTCAATGGCTAGCTCTTCGCGCCATCATTCTCGGCGAACAACAACTTCAAGGTTTGTTGCGGCACAGGGTGCTGTTCAAGCAAGTGCACTAGCCGCCGCACAAGCGCTCCTGGACAATCCGCCTGCTAAAGACGCTCCCCAGGGGGCAGCCCAGCAGTGGATCAGCGACGTCAACCACCTCGTCGCTGCTGCCGTCAACCCTCCACTGCAGTGGAGACGACGCCCTAGTCAATCAGATGTGTCGCTGTCGCGTACACCAATGGTTGACAGACACACGGCAGACTCTCGTTCTACTAGGCTCCCAATGGCGGACCTGAGGAGGGAGCTGGAGCGACGTCGCTTGGAGGAAGATGCTCGTGTGACCGTCAAGCGACAGCGACAAAGGCGCCGCATCCACGAGGCCGACTACAACATGTTGACTGCCTCGACTCAGCCTGGGCCTCAGACGTTCGCCATGCGACCTCTGCCCCAGGTGTACACCACGCAGCATTTGCAGCAGCCATATGCCCTGCAGTCGGCACCCCCGGTATATGGTGCACCAATGCCCATGCCGGGGTACACCGTGCCAGCAGCCGTCCAAGGGATCGCGGCACCAGGATCTGCAGCAGTAGGGACGGGGTATGCGGCCCTCGCGTCACACCTCTGCTTCGTAGTGTGGCCGCGCAAGTTCCAGCCACACCTGCCGGAGAAGTACGACGGAAGCATCAACCCTGCAGAGTTCCTGCAGATCTACTCCACTGCCATCCTCGCGGCAGGAGAGGATGACACCATCATGGCCAACTACTTCCACGTCGCCTTGACCGGCCCGGCTCGGTCATGGTTCATGAACCTGCCCTAGGGTCCCATTACTTCCTGGGGGAGCTATGCCGACAGTTTATGGCGAACTTCAGCAGTTCCTACACGCGTCCCGGCACAGAGTTGGACCTCCACGCCGTGCGACAGCAACCGGGAAAATCAATGCGCTCCTTCATCCAGCGATTCTCCCAAGTACGGAACACCATCCCTCATATCCAGAACGCATCAGTCGTGGTCGCATTTCGACAGGGTGTGAGGGACAAGAAGATGCTCGAGAAGTTGGCCACCAGGGAGGTTTGAGACGTCTCGGAGCTCTTCAGCCTAGCGGACAGGTGCGCCAGAGCAGCGGAAGGGCGCAACTGGCGCTCTCGGCCAACCTCCGAAGCAGGACGGCAGCTCGGAGCTCCTGTTGCTGAAGCTGCGGCACCCGGTGGAGCTCGGGGGGCCACGCCCCGACAAGAGACCGCGGCGGTCTCCCGAGTCATGCAGTCCAGAGCCAAGCATTGGCTGACTTCACGGCTGAGAGGACGTCATCGCCATGCAACCCAGGGGGCCCTCAAGGTGGAGAACTAGAGCCCCGAGCACCGGTCTGCACCGAGCCTCATTGGATGATCTACTTCGACGGCCCCTCTCATCAGAGGAGAGCCGCAGAGCCGTCCGGGGATACCGGCTCCTCTACGTCGAGGGCCAGCCGGACGTCCCTGAACCGGGCCACGGGAATCACCCCTCTTCATGGTATGGGGGGCCAAAGCCTTGCATCCCCGAGATCACCATGGGGGTCTCCCCGTGCCCGAGCGCACGACGAATCCACGCAGGACCAGCTCCTGCGTAAGGACATCAACCTCGTCGACGAGGCAAGATGGCAAGCGACACTCCGAATCGCACGGCACCGGCAGGCACTCCAGCGCTACCACTAGAGGTCCGTGCATGGGAGCTCAAGGCAGGCGCTCCGACGCTACCTTCGTAAGTCCTACCCCTAGAGCAGTGATAGGACGGGTTTATTCTTACTGTAACAGATCCCATAGAGCCCAGGAGCAGCGCCCGCAGTAACTAAGCCCCAGGGGGTGGTCTAGGACTGCATCCGACTTAGCCTGGTCCTGTACCCTAAGCGCGCAGGCCCTACCCCCCTTTACAATGGGGCAAGTCGTTGCCTCCATGTACGGCTTGTCTTCCGCCTATGGACTTAGATGAATGAAAAGAACCCTGTCCTACCACGCTTACTTATGTGTTCATTTAAATTACGCATTAATTTATATGATCACCTCCTTGAGCTCTAGGCAGTGTACGCCCATCGTACACTCGGCTCTCCTTTCCCACTCTCATGCCTAGTCAGTATTTGCCATCCTGCCGAAGGCGATCGTGCTTGAGGTACCTACCAAAGGCCCGGGGGCCTCTAGGACCTTCCCCTATTAGGGCCCAGTGGCGCCAGTTGGTCCCCTCAAGGAAAGACCTATGCCATAGCGGGAGGTCCAGGGTGTGCAGGCTGCTTTGTCTGGTCCTGTACCCAAATCGTGCGCACTCTGACCCCCGGGAGGTCCAGGGAGCGCAGCCCGCTTTGCCTGGTCCTGTACCCAAAGCGTGCGCACTCTACCTCCCTAGCGCTACGGTCTAGTACTAGGGGTCGGACGGTTACACCCTGACCAAGGAGGGTGCCGGACCTCCGGAACCGAGTGCATTAAGTTACCTAAGCCCCGTATACCGGCCCAGGACAGTAAGCTAAATAAGACTAAGAGACAGGGAAGGAAAGACCTCTGGACAGGATCACCGTTTCCTACTCAATGTTGGACCTCAGCCCCTCCGCAGGGGTGAACTCCGAAGCCGGACATCACCCCCCCCCCCCCCCCCCCCCCCGCAGGGGTGAGCATCAAAGTCGGACCTCTCCCTCTCCTCAGAGGCGAGCTCCGAAGCCAGACCTCTTGCTCTCCTCAGAGGTGAGATTTGATGCCGGACAACACCCCCTCCGCAGGGGTGAGCTCCGAAGCCAGTCATCACCCCCTCCGCAAGGGTGAACGCCGAAGTCGGACCTTGCGCCCTACACTGGGCTGAGCTCCGAAGCCGGACATCACCCCTTCCGCAGGGGTGAGCTCTGAAGTCGGTCATCACCCCCTCCGCAGGGGTGAACTCCAAAGTTGGACCTTGCGCCCTACACTGGGCTCAGCTCCGAAGCCGGACAGCACCCCTTCTGCGGGGGTGAGCTCCGAAGCCGGTCATCACCCCCTCCACAGGGGTGAACACCGAAGCCGGACCTTGCACCCTACAGTGGGCTGAGGTCCGAAGCCGGACAGCACCCCTTCCGCAGGGGTGAGCTACGAAGCCGGTCATCACCCCCTCCACAAGGGTGAGCACCGAAGTCGGACCTTGGGCCCAACAGTGGGCTGAGGTCCGAAGCCGGACAGCACCCCTTCCACAGGGTGAGCTCCGAAGCCAGTCATCACCCCCTCCGCAGGGGTGAGCACCGAAGCCGGACAGCACCCCTTCCACAGGGGTGAGCTCCGAAGTCGGTCATCACCCCCTCCGCAGGGGTGAACACCGAAGCCGGACCTTGCGCCCTACGCTGGGCTGAGGTCCGAAGACGGACAGCACCCCTTCCGCAGGGGTGAGCTCCGAAGCCGGTCATCACCCCCTCCGCAGGGGTGAACACCGAAACCGGACCTTGCGCCCTACACTGGGCTGAGGTCCGAAGCCGGACAGCACCTCTTCTGCAGGGGTGAGCTCCGAAGAGGGCAAGGCCCTATGAGCACAGGGAACTCCCAAGACAAGAAAGTGCGCGGGGTAGACAAGGGGAAGGCCCCACCCCGGGATCGTTATCTCCCCCGAGATGGGCCTCGGGGCCACTATCGGTACCCTCAATACCGGGTACCCCGCGCACAAGAGAAAACTGCCTAAGGACCTCTCCCCCTTCGCAGGGGTGAGGTACGAAGGCGCCACGTGCCCAGTAGGGCTGTGGCTCCCCTCTCCTCAGAGGACAGCTCCGGGCCTGCCACGTGGCCAGAAGAGTCGTACCTCGCCCCCTCCGCAAGGGCGAGCTCAGAAGGCGCCACGTGACCAGTAGGGTCGGGGCTCCCCTCTCCTCACAGGAGAGCTCCAGGCCTGCCACCTGGCCAGAAGAGCCGGACCTCGTCCCCTCCGCAGGGGCGAGCTCTGAAGGCGCCATGTGTCTAGTAGGGCCGGGGCTCCCCTCTCCTCAAAGGAGAGCTCCGGGCCTGCCACGTGGCTAGAAGAGTCGGACCTCGCCCCCTCCGCATGGGTGAGCTCCGAAGGCGCCACGTGTCCGGTAGGGTCGGGGCTCCCCTCTCCTGAGAGGAGAGCTCCGGGCCTGCCACATGGCCAGAAGAGCCGGACCTCGCCCCGTCCGCAGGGGCGAGCTCCGAACGCGCCACGTGTCGTGTAGGGCCGGGGCTCCCCTCTCCTTAGAGGAGAGCTCCGGGCCTTCCACGTGGCTAGAAGAGTCGGACCTCGCCCCCTCCACAGGGGCGAGCTCCAAAGGCGCAACGTGTCTGGCGGGGTCGGGCCTCCCCTCTCCTCAGAGGAGAGCCCCAGACCTGCCACGTGGCCAGAAGTGTTGCGCTGCCCACCCCCGCGCGGTAGGCAGCAAGAATAAAGGCACGCCATGCCTTGTCTGGTTAAGGCATTCAAGACCCGCACGTTCCCAAGACATGGAGGCGCGGTGCACGCTTGTCAGGAGGCATTGTGACCAGTCACAGTCAAGACAGGCGCACCATGTCAGGAGTTGTAGACCAATAAATACAGCGACAAGACATGCCCCGCCGTCCCTGCCATCATCAACCACTACGCCTAGCTTACGGCACGGACAGGACGAAGACTAAGAAGCCATCGCCAGAAGACACCTACAGCATTCACTGCAAGACATGGTAGATGGTAGGACATCACCCCGGGGCCACCTGTCGGGCCCCGGGGCCACCTTGTAAGCCGCCCGAGCCTTGGAGTATAAAAGGCTCGGGCAGACAACGTTGCAAGGGGT
Source organism: Neostapfia colusana (assembly GCA_030760725.1). Taxonomy (NCBI): domain Eukaryota; kingdom Viridiplantae; phylum Streptophyta; class Magnoliopsida; order Poales; family Poaceae; genus Neostapfia; species Neostapfia colusana. The sequence goes on along the minus strand of JASWHV010000001.1, from coordinate 1,854,788 downwards.
TCGGCAGTTCGCCACCCAGCCAACTCATCCTCATACGCAAAGAAGCAGTGTTCCTAAGCACTCCCGTGAACGTAGGGTTTTACGCTCTGGCGGCCCAAACCACGTAAAAATCCTGGTGTCAATCCTCCTTCATCCAACGTGCGACCTTCCGAGAGAATTAGCCCCTCCGAAAAAGAACCTCCGCGGGCTGCTGCTAAGCAGGTCCGGGAGAAGTCTCGACTGCAACACTTCGACAAATAGGATGGCTTCCAATCCTCAATTAAGAGGTTAGCGGAAACTGTGCCAACATAATCATATGATCACCAGCTAAACACAGCTAGTATCACATAAAACAGCACCTAGTACACAGCCTCTTTCACCTCAAGCTGCCATGGACATATTTCAGTCTGCACAGGTTGACAATAATGATTAGAGTTGTATAAATTCTATCCAACGGTTATTGACAGCAGCCAACGTGAATCCGTAAGACAAGATCAACTAGTTGCTTTTAGGATTACAAGCTCCCCACATATGTTGTATGGTCAGCTCCCGAAGAAAAAAACAGTGATTATAAGCATTTGCCGTTCAAAGGATTAATAAAATGACTGATGATGAGGTTACGCTGAATAACTAAGAAAGTCACTGATGATGCGATCATTTGTGGTGCTGAAACATCTCTAAACTTAAAACCCTGTTTGTCACAGCTTCTACTTGTTAAAAAAGCGGCTTATTTGAAAAAGTTGTTGAAAACAGGTTAAACTTATATCCTGTTTTTACTTTATTTTTAGAAGCAACTAAGCTAATAAGCTGTTGTAGAAGCTAGTTGTTTAGCACATCCTGATCATTTTTATGAAAAAGTTTATCCATAAGTTATGTCAAACAGTACCTTAAAATGCTGAAACGTTTAAAATAAAAGTAGAAGAAAATCTCCCCACGTCACATTTCAAAACTATAACAATAGTTACTTTTGCTGAAGCCATCCCCCATCACATTTTAAAACTATAAAAATAAATACTTTTGTTGAAGGGCAGGCCTGGTGCAGTGGTAGAGTCTCTCCACTTATGTCCTGGAGATCCTGGGTTCGAATCAACCTCCTTGCAAAATAAGCAAGTGAAAGGCTGCCTAGAAATTCCCTTTCCCAGACCCCACAACGTGTGGGAGCTTTCAGCACTGGGTATGCCCTTTTTTGTTGAAGCCATTGACAGGACATTGTCACGAGTTCCAATGTCACTGGATTGTTAAAAAAATTAGCCCTTTTTTGTTGAAGCCATCGACAGGACATTGTCACGAGTTCCAATGTCACTGGATTGTTAAAAAAATTGATGATGAGCACTGGATTGTCTAGCCTACCCATCGTTCTTAGATAAAGATTTTGTTGTTGTTATTGTTGTTGATGAGCACTGGATTGTCAATTCTGTGACAAAGTCACGAAGATATCCAAGTTCAGAAATTTTTGAACGACGGCAGTTGTAAAGGTACCACCAATCAGACTACGATAGCAATGGATATAAGACATAACAGGTGCCATTCACCAAACTCAAAATCTAGGTCTAACAGTATCAAGTAGAACCAATGGCCACAAAAGAGCCAGGGCTGAAAGCTAAAATATTAAGACCCGGGGAATCACATTGCTGGAGTTCGGAACTCCAGCAAACTAATTCATCAATAGATATCACTCGTAATTACAAACAGGTCCATTGGAACATAATGACAAGGAATTCAGATATATAGGAACATGAATTTGTGTTTGAAGATCTCAAGTTCAGAATTTTTTGAACGACAGCAGTTGTAAAAGGTACCAACAATCAGACTACGATTGCAATGGATACAAGACATAACAGGTGCCACTGACCAAACTCGAAATCTAGGTCTAACAGTACCAAGGAGAACCAAGGACCACAAAAAGAGCCAGGGCTGAAAGCTAAAAGATTAAGATCTGAGGAATCACATTGCTGGAGTTCATAACTCCAGCAAACAAATTCACCAATAGATATCACACGTAATTACAAACAGGTCCATTGGAACATAATGGCAAGGAATTCAGATATATAGAAACATGAATTTGTGTTTGATAGAGTAGGGACCGGTGATTTGTGCCCCAAACACACAACTACACCTCGGTAATTCTCATGGTTCATTCAAAGCAAAACCAAATCTAGGTCTCAAAGTCTAGACATCATGCAAACAGAACCAAAACTCTTGCTAACAACACTCCATGTGAGCCCAATGGCACCAGTATAAGCTCCACTCAACGGTTGGCCTTGGCAACCCGCTCGATCTCATCCTTCTTCTTGATGGCATAGCTGCAACAAAAATCAGATATGGATGAGGCTCTCATTTCACAGGGGCCCTCAATTTGATATAAGCTACCAACATCAAGCATCTGTACCTGTTGGACGAGCCCTTGGCAGCATTGATCAACTCATCTGCAAGGCACTCAGCAATGGTCTTGATGTTCCTGAAGGCACTCTCCCTGGCACCAGTGGTCAGGAGGTAAATGGCCTGGTTCACCCTTCGCAAGGGCGAGATATCAACAGCCTGCCTCCTCACAACTCCAGCGGAACCAATACGGGTGGCATCCTCACGTGGACCACTGCAAGATTATAAAAGTCAATTACAAAATTAAATGACAATATGCACAACTACAACCAAAGATGCAATTCTCTAATGAACACAATTCTACTAGTGTCAGATAGTAAAGGCTTCAGACGATAAAATGTGAGTCCAGCATTATCAATGACAGTACACAGCTAGAAATCAATGAAGCACATCAAAACATAATTAGAGCAGTGCTAGTAAATTGCCAGTTAAATGCAAGCATCATCAATAGTGGCAATCAATCATTAATTCATTATGGGTGGGAACAATCTACTGTAACAGAATCTCAAGCACCGACATATCCTCCTAAAAGCAAGTACTAGCGCACAAAAAGTATAACAGTACTTATCCATCAAGAAACGTAGGGAAATTGGGCCGACTTTTCTAGCACTTCAACCAAGTTCATCTCTGACATCAGTAAGGATTAGTTCCGGTTGAGCTATAAGAAACAGATAGGACAAATAAAAACATGAAATAAATCTACTTCATTAGACCCAGAAGCCATCAATATTGTCCTTGGTGTTGTGGTGGCCAGGAGAAGCTAGACACAAATCCAAGAGAGGGCCAGTTAAGCTACAAAAACTCCATTAAATTTCACGTTCTTACTCGATAAAGTTCTGCTCCGTACATTACATGCTAGCTTGGTTCTTAGTCCATTGTTTAGTAGATGTTGAGTTACCCTAAGTGGTCGGCAAAGTTATGCTATGCTTTGAACTCCAATGCATGCCTAAAGAAATTGCATGGAGGAAAGGGCCGGAGCGCCGGCTGGCCTATGCACGGTCAGCCACGTTCATGTAGACATCAGAGGTAAACAAAAACTGTCATGACATACTAGTAGGTAAAGGCAGGAAAGCAAACCTGTTGATGATGGCATCAACGATGATCTGGATGGGGTTGGCGTCGGTGAGCAGGTGGATAATCTCCATGGTGTGCTTGACGATGCGGACGGCCATGATTTTCTTGCCGTTGTTGCTGCCGTGCATCATGAGCGAGTTGGTGAGGCGCTCCACGATGGGGCACTGCGCCTTGCGGAAGCGCTTCTTCGAGTACCGCCCCGCCGTGTGGGGCAGGTACGTGGCGTGCTTCGTCGCCGACACCGCCAGGTAGTCGGCCAGCGAGATGTCGTTCACCTGCAGACCCGCGGGGGCGGTTCGATCCCGTCGTCAAATCCACTGCTTGCAGAGGCCGAAAGGGTCGAAGCAGGGAGAGGGAGGGGGGGTCCATTCGCGTACCTGGACGTCGTCGAAGGTCCAGCAGTTGAAGAGCTTCACTTCCTGCTGCGGCTGCTCCACCACCTCCGCCATGGTCGGGATCGAGGTGGCGATGCGCTGCTGCTGCGCGCGGCGCAAAGCGGCAGCGGCGGCGGCGGGCAGAGAGGAAACCCTAGACTCGACTCGCGGGTTTGCGATAGGGTGGGTTTTAATCCGGCAGTTGATTCCAGCTAGGGTTTCTGATCCGGGCGGCTGTTTGTCCATCTCCCGGCCCAGATCAGCCACAATTTTGGGCCTTTAGGCCCATATAAAGTTAGCTATTGCGCTGACGACAGTCTAGAAAACGATCCGTTTTAAATTGTAGGTTTTTAGTTGGTTGTCCTAGAACAAAAGATCGAAAAAAAACACTCTGACTGGATTTCAGATGTTAGGCATTTTTTTCTGTAAAAACCAATGAGAAAACCCTACAGGCCTGACAGAAACACACGTGTCCTAGAGCATTGCGCACCAAAAATCGAGCAATACTTAGTCGAAATACTTCTGTACATGATGGAATGGCATGGGAGCAAGTATCAATTTTTTACGACTGTTGGGAAGAACTAAAAGTCTAGTAAAGAATTTTCTGAGTTTAATTATTCTCGTTCCAAAATTGCTAGCCAACTAGTGCATGTAAAACAATGTACTACTCATGAGCTGTGGTGACTACTACGGCTGCTATGAGAAACCTCCGGCTACTGTGGATTATTTAGCTCTCCAGCACCAACTAAGCACAAAAACTGCTAGAGCTCTTTCAGTGTATATGCCTTTGCATCATTCTGAAGGTATCAATCACAAAACTTGATATCCTCAGGGCATCAATGGGCATTTGGGCTAGTAGATGAAGATGACAGTCACAGAATCGGATGGTTGAAGTGATCTCAAGCTTCTGGTGTTCTACTGGTACTGCACCTCACCGGTACCGGGCTGCAGGGAAACCTTGGCCAACTCCAGCTTCGCCGCAGTCAAGCTGGTGGGAGTCCATGGTATTGCTGAGCACCTTGAGAGCGAGGGCGACGGCCTCCTCACGGGTCACGCCGTCGCGGTAGTTCTGCTTGAGCACGGACTGCGCGGCATGGCTGTTGGCCTCGCCGGCGGCGGCCTTGCAGCCGCCGTAGTCGCCATACGGGTCGCTCATGTCCAGCTCGAAGACGTGGTGCTTGTCCCACCCAGCGAAGAGGAAGGAGACCCCGAAGGGGCGGAGGCCGCCGAACTGGGCGTACCCCTTCAAAGTCGCTGTCTCGGGTTTGCCTCGAGTGCCGACTGCCGCCGAGTCGCGCCTCTCTGTCTCTGGATACTGTAGAAATTGACTTACATCTTTTGAAACCGAATTAGACAAATGGTGCCAGACACAATTCTGGAAGACAATGAGTAAAAGCTGCCAGTTAATTTGTTTTATTTAACAATTCAGTGACAGCAAATGCCACCATGACACGACTCCAAATGAGCTTGCCTCATGCATACTGAACGAAAGATGGAAAAGAGTGCAGCTAGAACTGAATCCAAAAAATATTTCATCATTCTTGGAGGATTATATAACAGCATGAAAATCCATCTACTGTGGCAATCAGCACCGAGGACCTCCGGCCTAGTATCTGTGGTGAAGCTTTTCCTGCTCCTTGTAGTACATGGCGTACCTGCACAGCCACAACCAAAGCAAATTAGACATCAAACATGTTAAATATTTAAAAATGTGCAAAACAATTATGAGAGGGTGTAACTGTGTAAGTTCAGGTGTTTAACAGTGCAGAGTGTTTGGGAGGAACAGAAAATCAAATTGATTGACCGGAACTCTAGACTATAACATCTTTGATTCAGAAACTGTGAATCAACAATAACCGGCAGTTCAGAAAACATCACGGATGCCCTTTCAGAAAATACTGGATCAACATGGAAATTAACACAATACAACATCAACAACAAAACCTCTTAATCCCATGCAAGTTGGGGCAGGGTAGAGATGGAACCCACCAAAAAATGAGAAGGAAATCACAAAGAAAGGCAATACGATATAACTGCACTAAACTAATCTACCACATGTCAGGTTTGCAAGGGCATGCGTAGATCTGGTCACAAATTAAAGAGGTTGAACTAGTTTGCAAATTGCAAGATTACCATACAGAGAGTTTCCAAGCTTATATGGCTTCTTCCTTTCAACTTGGAAATGATGCAATTTTACCATGAATGTAATTTTCAAATCTTTGACATTCAGCTTAAACGGATAACATAATAACTTGATAACAACAAAGAGGCTAGACAGGTTTGTCAATTTACGGTTCAGGGTAACATAGATTATCAAAGAACCCTGTGCTGACAAACACAGCAATCAAGCAAGCCTGACCTCAACTTGAAGCCCGTACGCATTTGGGTTAGCAATATAATATTCAACAAATCAGTGAAATTCCATTTAACATCCAGCGTAGCAGTGCCATTCAGATTAGCAATGTTCTTTGATAAAACTCGAATTACATCAGTTGCATAACCCGTTGGAAGACAAGCATTGTAAACATTCACGTCTACATCTGTCAATCTAGTACACTGGTATCAGGAGTTCAGGACACAACAGGGTAAACATGAACCATTTTCCATGCATTGTATTTGTATCAAAACTGAGACAAAACATATTCAATTAAATTTGCCTAAATGTATTCCATTTCCAGCCTACATGACAAGAGTTCCTACGGAGGGTGTTGGGAACGGGGCTGGGGCTTACTGGTAGGTGCCGACGACGGGGGTGAGGAGCAGCGTGGCGGAGATCCAGTTCTCGGAGACCTTGTGGTGGATCTTGGTGGTGATGTCCTTCCACAGCCCCGGCATCACCTTCTGCTGGAACGGCGACAGCGCGTACACCACCGCCTTCATCCGCACCGGCGTCTTCCCCATCCTCGCCTCGCCTCCTCCGATCGCCTCGCGCACGCCGACGGGGGAACGGGGATGGGTGGCTTCTGGACCGTGCGACGGGCAGCAAAGCTAGGGCTGGTACGTCACTCGTCAGAGTCAAGAATGGGCGGGCCGGTTGGGCTTCATGGGCCACATAGACCCACGACATCAAAGATAGCCATCACAAGCTGCAGTTGAAGACGACGACTGATTCACCTGTGATCGTGCAACAGTACAAAGCGTGGACCTCCTTCTCATGCCAATGCCATTTTCATCCAACGTTCCTGTGATTCAGTAGACTCGACGCTTCCTGCATTTGGATGCAATATCAGGTTGGATGAGTAGGGGGAAGATCGGAGGGATATCTAACTCCAGGCCGTGGAAACGGCCTGTGAAAAGCTTCGTGGTGAAGTAGTTGAGAGGATAAAGGATTTTTTCCAAGGGATCGAAAACTTTTCAGACGCTCACCGAAGCTAACTGAACGTTGAAGCGTTTGGCGGTCTCAACTACGTGCTTTGAGAGAGCTAGGGGAACCGGTTAGGAAACTGAGAACGGAGCCTGCCCCCCTTCGCCTGAAAATGACGCAGACAGAAAAATGAAACAACCATGATTGCTCAGGACTGAGACATAGAGGTCGATTTCTAGAGATATGATGCCTACTACTCCTCCTGTTTCGAATTATTTGACGTTGGTTAATTCAAATTTTGAACTAAATAACGTCAAATAATTTGAAACGGAGGGAGTACTAGAGGTTCATTCCGGATATTTAGGAAGTCCAGCATAGTTCACTTTTTTTATTTTACCCTTGGATGAGAGGCTAGGAACTCAGCGATCTTTTCTGGACATTAGCCTACCAACAATACAGTAACCATTAGTCTCTTTATAACTCGAATTGACTAAAAAGACTGGAATGATGGAATAGATTCAGTCAATATGTAAAACAATAATAGCACACATGTTATTATAGGTAGCATAGTTATTCACCTGCTGTGTCTTCACACGCAAAACCATGGTTTTGATCCCTCTCAAGCAAAGCCAGCAATCAAAGGTGCCAAACCTGATCCTTCAGCGTTTTGTAGGAAAGCTATCTCTGTTAGACAAGCTGTTCGCAAATGAAAGATGTGTTATGCCACCTGTCATGTGGGGGCGCACGTACAGGCGCGGTCGTGACATGCGCTGCGCCACAGAACGCGCCGCATGCGCACAGGAGGAGGACACCACGAGTGGCTAAGATTGGAAAGAGAGATTAGTTTCTATTTTTATCCCTTAAATTTAGGAAAGGTTGGTTAAGGCCTGAGGCCATATATTCTGTAACCGCACATTGAGAAGGCAAGCAATAGATTATTATTTCTGATTCCCCGTCTCTTTCTCAACCAAGCCGACGGCAGAGGGGGGAAACCTCGCCAGCGACGACGGACCGCGGCTATGAGCTCCATAGCCAAGGGCCAGCTACCCGAGGTCTCGACGCCCTTGACAACCTGGTATCAGCTACCAGGCGTTCCTCGTCCCCATCTGCTCCGCCGCCGCAACAACCCCCCACCGCTGCGCCACCTCTAGCCGCCGTGTCGCACCCGTCAGCCATGTCTGAACCGTCCATCGTCGACCTGGCCAAGCTGATCGAGACCCTGACCGCGACGGTGGTGTCTCTGCAGACGTCCGTGGCCGCGCTCCAGCAGGAGCGGCCCGCCGCCTCATCGACCAGTCCTGGAGGCAACGATGGGCAGCAAAACCACGATCGACCACCACGGTTCCAGAAGATGGACTTTCCCCGCTATGACGGGAAAACCGATCCACTGATCTTTACCAATCGCTGTGAATTGTATTTTCATCAACAACGAATCATGGAGGAGGAGAAGGTCTCAATGGCCTCCTACAATTTGGAAGAGGGCGCGCAGATGTGGTACATCCAGGTCAAGACGGACGAGGGCACCCCGTCCTGGCGTCGCTTCAAGGAGCTGTTGCATCCGCGTTATGGACCGCCTTTGCGCTCTGCCCCGCTGACCGAATTGGCCGAATGCCGGCGCACAAGCACGGTCACCGAGTATCAAGATCGGTTCCAGGCGCTCCTCCCTCGTGCTGGTCCGCTTACCGAGGCGCAGCGGGTTCAGCTGTTCACCGGAGGTCTTCAACCGTCGCTCAGCATCGACGTTCGGATCCAGAACCCCCAGTCCCTGGCCGCCGCCATGAGTTTGTCTCGCCAGTTTGAACTGAGGGAGCAGTACACCGCCCCGGCTGCTAGGGCGTCACCCCGTCCTTTACTACCGACTCCGGTCGCCCGCCTGGCTCCGGCCGCGCCGCAGGGTGCCAAAGTAGCCACCCCCGCGACAATCACCGTCGAGGGCCGCCCCATCAAACGCCTCACCCAGGCGGAATAGGAAGAGCGCCGCCGCCTTGGACTCTGTTACAATTGCGACGACAAATTCACCAGGGGCCACAACTGTGTGTGCAAACGGTTGTTCCTCCTCGACAGTATTGAGGAGGATGACGACGGGCCGACCATGGAGGTTGCCGAGGACGTGGGGACTGGTGAAGCGCCCGTGTTCTCCCTCCAGGCCCTAGTCAGGGTCGCCTTCACCGACACGATGCAACTGGAGGTCGGGCTGGGATCCGCATCCCTCGTCGCCCTGCTCGACTCGGGCAGCAACCACAACTTCATCTCGGAGGCCGTTGCCCTTCAAACTGGCCTGCCTCTCCAGCACCGACCTCGCCTCACGGCTCTGGTCGCCAACGGCGAACGTGTCGCGTGCGTCGGCGTCATCCGCGACGCTCCGTTGATCGTCGGTGGCATTTCGTTCCCCGCCGATCTCTACGTTATGCCCTTGGCGGGGTACGATGTCGTCCTCGGCACCCGGTGGCTCGCCGTGCTTGGCCCGATCGTGTGGGATTTCAGCATCCGCGAGGTCTCCTTCACATACCAAGACCGCGCTTTCTGCTGGCAGGGGCTGGCGGGTCCTCACGTGCCGGCCGTGAGCACGACCACAGCTAGCAGCTCGCTCCTCGACGAGCTCCTGGCGGATTTCGACGACATCTTCGGCGAGCCACACGGCCTGCCCCCACCGCGCAGCCGTTGCCACAGCATTAACTTGGTACCGGGGCTACCGCCGGTGGCCGTTCGACCGTACCGCTACCCTGCTTTGCACAAGGACGAACTGGAGCGTTAATGTGCGTCCATGCTGGACCAGGGGATTATTCGGCGCAGCAGCTCGGCGTTCTCATCACCGGTCCTTCTCGTCAAGAAGGCGGACGGCTCATGGCGGTTCTGCGTCGACTACCGCACGTTGAACGCCATCACCATCAAGGACGCTTTCCCCACTCCGGTCGTCGACGAGCTTCTGGATGAACTCCATGGCACCCGATTCTTCACCAAGCTCGACCTCTGATCCGGCTACCATCAGGTCCTTATGAAGTCGGAGGACATCGATAAGACTGTGTTCCGGACGCATGACGCCTTCTACGAGTTCTTGTTCATGCCGTTTGGGCTATGCAATACCCCTGCCACGTTCCAGTCACTCATGAACGACGTGTTGCGCGCCTACCTCCGCCGGTTTGTGCTTGTCTTCTTTGACGATATTTTGATATACAGCGCTTCCTGGGCAGATCATCTACGCCACCTCCGCGTCGTTCTCGCGGTGCTACGTCAACATCGTCTTTTCGTCAAGCGCTTCAAGTGCTCCTTCGGCGTGGACGTTGTCTCCTATCTCGGGCACACCATATCTGCGGCAGGTGTGGCCATGGATCGGACCAAGGTCCAGGCCATCCACGATTGGCCTCAACCACGCTCGGCGCGGGCGGTGCGCGGCTTCCTCGGCTTGGTAGGGTACTACAGGAAGTTCGTCCACAACTACGGCACCATCGCTGCTCCTCTCACAGCCCTTCTGAAGAAGGAGGGGTTCACCTGGAACGACAACGCAGCAGCGGCTTTCAGTGCCCTCAAAGGGGCGGTGACGTCGGCGCCAGTACTGGCACTGCCGAACTTCGCCAAGCCATTCGTTGTCGAGTGCGACGCCTCGGCCTATGGTTTCGGGGCGGTGATGGTCCAGGAAGGCCATCCCGTCGCGTTCTTCAGCAGGCCGGTGGCGCCGCGCCATCGCTCGCTCGCCGCGTACGAGCGAGAACTCACCGGTCTGGTCGAGGCCGTACGGCATTGGCGGTCGTACTTGTGGGGACGACGCTTCATCGTCAAGACAGACTAATACAGTAAATTTGAAGATGACTAGAAAACTCCGTGGAACAAAATACAAAAATACTCCATGAGAGGATCAGCCTTTGTTTCAGGACATTCATGTCACACAGCACTAAACAGGAAAAAACTATCTGAAGGGGAAACAAAATACTCCCTCCATTCTTTTTTTTGGGTGAAAATAGTTAGCTCAAATTTGATATCTAACTAATGTCAACAATTCAAAGAACAGAGGAGTACCTGGCACTCTTTATGTTTAAAACTCTTTCATTAGTATTGGAATAACAAACCTTTCACCCTTTACTGCAAGTATTCCACCCATAAGATCACTATGTCCAGCTATAAATTTGGTCGCCGAGTGCATTACAATATCTGCAGATAGACAAATAGATTGTTGGAACTACGAAACTAAACGACATTTGAATGTTGTGCATTCTAGTAAGCATATTTTCGCATACCTGCTCCAAGTTCTGCAGGACGGGATAGCACTGGAGACATGATGCTGTTGTCTACCGAAACAAGAGCACCGTGAGAACTGAGAATGAGCTATCTCTGCGATTTTCTGCCAAGCAAACAAAACAGCGGATAGGATACCAATTTAACCTAACGGAATTGAACTGGCCAAAGGCTGCTCCGTGCCGCTGCAGATGGATGACCAGGTATTGGCAAAAGCATAAGAAGACGGTCGAAACGATGGTCAACTGACCAGAGTAGAGTTGTAAACCGCTGGCAGATTAATACTTGAGGCTGTAACGACCGTAAATTCATGATTTCAAGGGGGGGGGGGAAGTGGCATTAAAAAGCTACAGGACCAGTTTGTAATATCAGTAATGTAACCGGTGTTCCGTTGCAAGTAAAAGTTGTGTCTTGATTCTTGACCTTGAATGGGGTAAAGGACCTTGCTGTAAAGGTGGAGTGGCTGCAAGGGCACGAACAGAACAGAACGCTCCAGGGGAGTATCTTACATCTGTAAGGAAAAACTCGCCACCAGGGACCGTTTCAGAAAACCCGCAAACGAGAGAGAACACGCGACCAGGGACCGTTGCAGAAAATCTCAAAAAAATTTGGACCATTTCTCGATTTGTGCGTGTCATCCTTGCGCAGGGGCCATGCTAATCTTCTCTGTATCGTTCCAATTTTATCGGATGTCTCCGAAGAGACGGAACCGGTTCGTCGACCCGAAGTTATAACCCGGTCTTTGTTGTCCTGTTTCAGCAGTGTGGTACTAAAGAAACGCCCCCCCCCGTCAGGCTCAGGCCCGCCGCACCGCAGCCGCAGGCCCCATTCATCGGGATTCGGGAGTGTGTGTGAGCCTGCCACGGAACCGCGCGTGGGCCGGATCCTCTTCGACGGGCCCAACCATCACGGACGCCTGCCACGGAACTGCTGCATTGCCATGGCTCATGGCTGCCGGTTCAGCAGGGTGACAGATCCTCAGAGATGGAAAAAATAACTGCGGCGACAACGACGGCGATCCGTCCTCTGGCCTCCATGGACCGACACTGACATGTGAAGTTCCTATCCGAGGAGGAAGACAGCACATGATACTTTGGTTCGATCGATGCACAGTCTCACTCTCACCTCACCGCCATGGACAGGCACACTGATCCACTCTGAACACGCCGTAGAAGAAAGCAGCAATCCACATCATCCACAGGGCCATAGGCACGCCTCGACATGGCTCATCATGATAACACACATTCATCAGAGCTCGCTTTCTCGGTCTCTTCACAGGCGAAGCCTGCATCGTTGTGAACTGAAGGGCAGACACACGGACCACCACCAGCAGCATGCAGCAGTTGCAGTTGCAGAGGCGACAAAGCCCATCAGAGAATGTCGGCGGCTGCCTCCCCTGTCCGACGCTGATCTACTACTACTAGTAGTAGCTCAGTAGGTGTAGGTGCGTTGCCGGCCTCTGACTTTTTCTTCCCTGCCTTTCTCTTTCTCTGCAGCTTCCTTCACGGCCGTGATCCCATCTCGTTGCTCCCTCGCACCGGTAACCTCTCGATCGTCCCAATTGTTTATTGGGATGGCTAATCATCTCGCCAGCTCACATGCGGATTATAGGCAGCTGGAGTTAGGTGAAAAGGAATGCGTCTTCTCGTTCTAGCCCCTGGAATCTCAGTGGCTGACAATCGAGGCCTCCGTCGCAAGGCGCCAAAAAAAACAGGGGAAATGTTTTGGGCCTAGCTTCATCATTGTCGCCCTCCGTTGTACAATATAAGCATTTTCGGTTGTGTATGGACGTCTAGATTTAGGTGGTGCTTGTTATTTGACGTAATGGAAAAAAGTGTGGGTTCATCGTCGAGATAATTAAAGGCGTGAAATCTAGTGATGGTGAAAGCACGGAATTTTTCGCCGATTTCTTTCCTTCCCATCCAAGGGTTCCCCGGGAACCGTCATCGGTTATTCAAGTAACGATCTTTGAAAGAAAAGAAAAAGTTAGAGGAAAAAAAATAACAGTTTTCACTTGGCGCACTCGTGTTCCACTGATTTTCACGAGTGGAGACTGTAAATTATACCAAGGGTTTGTTTGCAAATTTTTTTAGGACTAGAGGAAAAGAAAAAACGCCGAGAAGGCGAAACGTGGAGCGCTTGTGTCGTGTGCAAAAAAGTCAATCCACCGGGGGGCAAAAAGGAAAAGTCTGTACAGGTACGTCCGTATCATCACCACAATCCCCCCCCCCCCCCCCCCCATTATTATTCCACTCCTTCAACTGACGGCTACGGTGGACCGTCAATAAAGTATACACTACGCGCGCACCGGCTAAGCCAGTGCTAATCCCATCTGCCGCTTCATATTCGTCGTCCTCGTCGCACACTGATCTGGTTCGTTCTCTCTCTCTTCCTAATCATACGACTAATCTAATCTTCCGACAATTTTTACGCGTCAGGATATAACATTCGTACGTCCGAGTACTGTATAGACGCAACCTTGCTAATCACTATTTTTTTTTGCGAGCTGAAGCATGCAAGGCAAGCAATAGAGTTCAGTAATCTTCTTCGCTTAGATTTCATCAGTCCAGGTATAAATGTGTTTTCTTTTTCTCAGAAAAAGAGCTTGCATGATTTACTTCTTCTGTTTCGAATTTTTTGTCCTAAACATCAATTAATTCAAAACAGAGGGAAGGAGGAGCTCTTAACAGCGAGACAAACCAACGAAGCATGTTCTCGTTTTTCAAAAGCAGGGATCGCATCGTCAGTCTCGACAGACACGGACCACCGACGACGCGACGGAATAAAGGGAAGACGGTGAGCTGCAGCTTAATCAATCGCCACTAATGAGCTCCGGACGCCACTGATTAACCAACTAAGCAAAAGCTTGTGGCGAGGCTGCCCCCGCGGGTGCAGCGCAGCGCAGCTCGGCGTTGTTTAATTGGTGCCGCGTCCCTGTCCGTCCGGGCACCGGGTGGTCGTTCGCCTCCGGGTTGGCCGAGCTGCGAAAGCGACCGCCCCCTCCTCCGCCTCCTCTCCTCTCCCCTCTCGTCCGCCTCGACAAGAACCCAGCCGAGCCACGCCCGCCTGCTCCCTGCCCTGCACCCCGTCGCATCCGCGCCGGAAAGGCCGCTCCCTCTCCGCCCCGTTCTTCCAGCGACTACTCTGCTGCGGAGGTGAGCGCTGCGCCGTGTCCTACCGCTTTTTTTATGTTCTTCCTCGCCGGAGAGCTGAACCCGAGCAGCTCGTCGCGTGGTTCTGTATGGGGGCAGGAGCAGGTATACGGTTCTAGTAGTACTAGTAGTATACTAGGTGGGGTAATTTTTGTTCTGGGCATGTCGCGTTGCTTTTGGCGATTCTTCTGGCGGCGTGGAAAAGCCTTCTTTTTCTGGGGCGCCGTGAAGCTGGAGTGGTTATCTACAGGCGGCCCGAGCTCGGTTTTTGAAATCTTCTCGTGTTGCTCGTGTCCTTCGTAGGACTGCTTGCTACTGTACTGGCCTCGTCGTCTCCGTTCTCCGTGGCTGCGCAATTGGATCCGACCAAATCCGTGTGGATTTGGCTGGTGTGCTGGGCGCGGTTCGGGATCAGGTCGGGACTTGGGATCGTGTGTGAGGGCAACGTCAGGTGGGTCGATAGCTCGTTGAGCGATCCGTTGCTTGGATGCGAAATCTATCCTTTTTTTTTCTGGGAAACTTTTGAATTTTCGGTGCTCCGCCTGATAACCCGGGCGTCGTTCTTGCCTTGCTCTGCTCAATTTACGGATTCTCTCCAGTCTTCATCCTCGTTTTATCCATTTCTTTCAACAGCTGTTTCGGCGAAAACTGAGAGTGATTGCTGGTGAAGGCTGGAACCTCCCTCGTCTTCGATTTGAACTGCGTGTTGCAGTTCTAATCGGTTCTGCTGACGCTTTTGGGAGTCTATTTCGCTCGTGAAGTGTCTATTGACGTCATGCCTTGATCATCTGTTCATCATTTTAGCTCGGTTTGAGCTGTTCGGACGCTCGGCATATTCCGGAAAAGCACTATGCTATCCTACTGCCGTTTCTCGTGCTGCTTTGAGCCTGCGTTCAGATATTTGGTGTGTTTGTTTCGTCGCGTCCATAGATTTTCGGTGCTGTTTGCTCCTCTATTCCCATGTGTAACTCATCTGGATCCGTTGTTCTTTGCATCCTTTTGCATTTTTCCTATGTACTTATTGCTTCGTCTCTTGTCAGTTCGGTATACCCTGTTTTTCAGCGCCCGTGGTTTCCTTTGCAACTCGCATAATTCCCATCATAAACTGACAGTTGAAACAGGCAGGGATTCCCCTGCTTGAAGTAAGTTATGCAGTGTTCCGATTGATCGTTGTGATTCTTAGTTTGGTGCCCAATAGTGTTTGTTTTTGTCCCCCTGTCTTGTTCGCTGAAATTATCTGGATCCATTGTAGGCTCCATGCATTTACCATCCAACTGATGTCGTGCAACTAGTTATCTCTTGTACTGTTTTTGAACTGTTGATGCCATTGAATGGACATTTAAGAAATGTTTTGTCTATTTCTGTCTGAGACATGCAGCATTTTTGTTTGAGACAAGCAGACATCTCATTTGTACCGCGTTTTTTTTCTTGCTGCTTATTCAGATCAACTAGGATATCAGCTGGGAGTTGAGGAAAATGGCGGTCGGTGGAACTCAGCCGACCCTAAGGAAGTACCTTGGTGCCCTCAAGGACACAACAACTGTGAGCCTAGCAAAAGTGAACAGTGATTACAAGGTGAATGCATTTTCATGATCCCTTTAAGTAACATTGAAAATTTTCATGTCCAGGCTTCAGACATTCACTGTTATCTCTGCGGACTTATCATTTTTCCCTACAACAGGAATTGGACATTGCAATTGTCAAGGCCACAAACCACGTTGAGCGTCCATCAAAGGAGAAGTACATAAGAGGTATTTGCATGTCCGCTAAAATTTTCAGCTCTAATGAAAACTTAACTGATATATAGCAGAGCCTTCTCGTGCTGAACACTAAGAGCTCTCATGCTTGAATTTCATTTGTACCCCATAAATAATTTTGCTGCTAGAAACCTGCAATTGTATGCTTTTGATTGTGCCCAAATTTTCTTCCAAATAAACATAGTCGTGTCACCACCTTTTATTCTTCCACTAGTGACAGATCATATATTTACTCGTTTGCAGAGATTTTTCATTCCATTTCTGCTGCAAGGCCACGGGCAGATGTAGCTTATTGCATTCACGCCCTTGCCAGACGTCTTTCCAAGACACGCAACTGGGCGGTATGGCTTATATATATTTTCATTTTCTTAGTACTAATATCGAAGGGGGGCCTTGGCGCAGCGGTAAAGCTGTTGTCTTGTGACCATGAGGTCACGGGTTCGAGTCCTGGAAACAGCCTCTTGCAGAAATGCAGGGAAAGGCTGCGTACAAAAGACCCAAATGGGTCGGACCCTTCCCCGGACCCTGCGCAAGCAGGAGCTACATGCACCGGGCTGCCCTTTCTTTAGTACTAATATCAGGAATGATGTCTTTTTATTTGCCTTTTATAATAATTTTCATGTGTGGTATGTGAATGAGAAAGTACTCATGAACATTTTAATTGATTCTTCATCGATCAGGTTGCACTGAAGACATTAATTGTCATACACCGTGCTCTACGAGAGGTTGATCCCACTTTCCGTGAAGAGCTTATCAATTATGGCAGATCTAGGTCCCATATGCTGAACATGTCCTACTTCAAGGATGACTCCAGTGCAGAAGGTACTAGGTGCTAGCACGGAATGATGCACATAGATGTTCATTTTTGGTACTAGGTGCTAGCATTATCATGGTAGTCTTATTTGTTTCTGCTTTTCATTCAGCTTGGGATTATTCTGCATGGGTGCGCATTTATGCTCTATATTTAGAGGAGAGGCTAGAATGCTTTCGGGTGCTGAAATATGATGTGGAAACCGACCCTCCGGTATGTATACCCAGTGCTGGTGCTAACTTACTCTTGTTTTCATCGCTTCAGAGATTTCTTTGACATTGGCATATTTACACTTACGTTAACATGTCACTGGAATATATTATTAAGTGACGCCATATGCTTTTAATTTGAGAGAAACCTGTCTTTATCTTGTGCACTACTGCACTCTAGGACCTATGTCCAGCCTCGCCTCCTTTGCATATGTGAACTTTGTGCTACCACACAGGAAAAGATTGGTTACTATCATCATGTTATAACAATACAGTACTTTCCTGGGTATATTCATGAGATTTTACAAATTATTTTTTCTGCCCTGCATGTCATACACCCAGCTATTAGTAGCTTTGTTACTTTTTCCTTCAATAGAATTGAAGTTCTCTTATCATGAGACAGTAATCGCCAACAGTAGTCTAAGTATATGGAAAAATTTGATCTCTGCAGAAAACTCGGGATCTTGAAACTGCTGCATTACTTGACCATTTGCCACCACTACAGCAACTCCTTTTTCGTCTCCTTGCTTGCCAGGTAATTACTCTTTTTTTTTCTACTAATGTATGTGCAACTAAAATACTTTTCTTTCCATCTTCCTGAGATGTCATCTACACACTCAATTCTATTTGCTAATATCTAAAATTGTATAGCCACAAGGACCGTCGTCGTACAATATTATAATCCAGCATGCACTTTCGATGGTAAGTATAAATGCCCAGTCCTTTCTTTTCCTTTTAAAAGATTTTTGTTACCTTTCGAGCAGCATACAAGTGGTCTCGAGCCGCTGATATTTATCGAGTTCGTTTTGTGCATTACTGGCAGGTTGCTTTAGAGAGTGTTAAGATATACACAGCCATTAGTGATGGAACAATCAATCTTGTTGACAAGGTGAACCTTCTTGTGCTATTATCCAGCATACACATCAATCTGGTTTTCTCATCAAACTTAAAAATCATATTTGCTATTGCAGTTCTTTGAGATGCAAAGAAATGATGCTGTTAGGGCACTTGATATATACAAAAGAGCTACTAATCAGGTAAATTACCATCGCTTTTCTCATGATGATCCCTTAATTAAATGTTGATTGGTCTATTTCTCTTTGTTTTTAGCAGCACATAATGCATATCCTTGGTAGAACATAAAAAGTATCTAGCTACATAATAGGAGAGTTGGGATAGGACTTAATGTGACATTCATCTAATTTGTTGGGAGAGTACTGTTGTTTGAACCTATTATGATTTTGTCCTAGCTAGTTTGCCTTTTCTGATTTAAGAAGTGGAATATATATCATGACTTCATGAGGCAGGTTGAAGGGATCATATTTGCCGACTGATATTAATGGATTTTCTTCTTCTTTTTTTTTTTGCTCACAGGCTGAAAGACTCTCAGAATTTTATGAAGTATGTAAAACTATTCATATTGGACGTGGTGAGAAGTTCTTAAAAATTGAACAGGTTTGAGAATTGTCACATGAGCTATTTCCTATCTTTTTGTACTTTGTTTCCCGCTAATAATTCACTGACAAAAATATTTTGATGACTTCCTGCAGCCTCCAGCCTCATTCTTACAGACTATGGAGGAGTATGTAAGAGATGCTCCAACTATGGCTCAAAAGGTTTGGAAACTACTGACATCTGAAGTCGCTTCTGGATTGAGCGTATAGAGCTCAAATGAGCTTCATTTAAATATCAGAATGCTGACAATCACAGATATTTTGGATCCAGTTCAGAAATTATTCCAGCAAAATACTAACTACTTGTTTATTTAGTTCAGAAATTAATGCACTGCATACTGACTAAATGTCTATTAACCTAACGGAGGCGCCCTTTTCATCTCAATAATTGATTGGCATGCTCAAGCCTCCCATATGTTTTGCAATATCAGATCTGAAATTTCATATTTATTAGTTCATGTTACCATACTTACCATACTTGGCTTGGAATCATCAGGATGCCTTTCAAACATCTTGTTTATCTAGTTACATATTCCTTATTGGTTTTTCTCTGAGCACATTTTGTTCATTTTTAGGCTGTGCTGGCGATAGAATACAAGAAAGAGCCAGAGGAGGAAGATAAACCAGCTTCACCTCCACCAGCTCCAGAACCAGAACCAGCACAGGAACCCGAGCCAGAACCAGAACCGGTAATAGAGGAACCAGCAGCAGATGAACCGACAGATTTGCTGGTAACCTTCTGTGCCACTAAAAAGCAGCCGCTATCAAGTGTCCTCCTGTAATGTGATCTCTTCTTTTATCCTGTTATAGGGTCTGAACGAGCCGCACCCTGCTGTGGCCGAGATAGATGAGAAGAGTTCTTTGGCGCTGCCAATCGTCCCGATAGGTAAATTTCGTGCGAATAGAAAATTTTGTCGCGCCAGTTGAAGTGAAGCTGATCAACTGAGAGGCACGCCGTTTACCCTCTTTGCTTGTCGTGGCAGATGATGCTCCTAAAGCTGCTCATGCTTCTGCTTTTGAAAATGGAGTCACAGGCTGGGAACTGGCCCTTGTCACGGCACCAAGCTCGAACGAAACTGCTGTCACCTCGACCAAGAAATTGGTAGGTCAATGAAGCAGTTTCGTTTAAGGATTTAGCACTTACCGGACACATCGCAGCACCAGTTACGGGTTGCTAGTCATTCTTCGTCCAGTTACTGACCCATCAAAATCTGAAATTTTTCTGCTGCAGGCTGGTGGGCTGGACCTGCTCACTCTGGACAGCTTATACGACGACGCGAACCGGAGAGCGAGCCAGACGGCGAGCTACAACCCCTGGGAGGCCCCCGCCCCGGCCGCGGCGGCGCCGATGATGCCGGCGATGCACGACCCGTTCTACGCGTCGGGCGGGTTCGCCGCGCCCCACGGCGTGCAGATGGCGGCCATGGCGCAGCAGCAGCAGCAGCAGCAGGCCTTCATGCTGCAGCAGCAGATGATGGCGATGGCGGCGGCCGCCCCTGCGCCGGCCGTCCACCACCCGACGCAGCAGGCCCCGGCGAACCCGTTCGGGAACCCGTTCGCGCCCGCCGGCGCCCACCCCTACGGCGCCGCCGGCATGCCGCTCCACGCCGGGCCCGGCAACGCCTACACCGGGCTGATCTAGCAGCCCTCTCTAGGCGGGCGGCACGCAGCGTTTTCTTGGTCGCTCGTTTTGTTCGTCGTCGCCGTGGTGACGCACGCACACAGAGTAAGTAGGTCGAGTCGGTCACGGTCCAGTAGCGTCGAAGGTGTTTGGTTGTATAGCAGCAGCAGCAGCAGCAGCAGCAGTGCAGCAGGAGCAGGTCAGTCACAGTCAGTGGCGATCCCATTGGTGTTCCTGTAGGATGAGTGGTTGTAACATATCATTTTGGGTTTAATTTCTCTTCCTTGTGCAGTTGAGAGCCGTGGTTCTTGTTGAGAGATGAGAGGAGGCACGACACCGTAAGCCTCGATCGAGACTGGAATATTGGATTATTCTTGGACATTATTGCATACGGTTGAATAATGTGGCATTCTTTTTTAGCATGGTGTTGTGTGGTGTCCCTTCTCCTGCTACACTGCACTCTGTCTTGTACTGACTTTGAGCGGTCGAAGAACTTAATCAGTTGACGAACATTTTGACAAAAATTAATCGGTCTATTTGTGAAAAAATGAAGGGCGAAAATGTAAAATGCACGAGCGGCCGACACGCGCCCGGGTACAGGTGGCCAACGGGCCGTGCCGTACCCGGGTGGCCAACGGACCGTGTCGGGACGGCCCGGCCCGAGCCCAGCCGAGCTCGGGCCATAAAAACCTCGGCCCGGCACGGCCCGAAAAAAAATCGGGTCGTGTCGGGCCGGCCCACAGGCCGGAGGTCTAGGCCCAGCCATAGCCCGAGTTCATTTTATGCGGGTCAGGTTGTGCCGGGCCGGGCTAGCTCGTGGCCTGATTATTTTAAAATACATTAAAAATAACAAAAAGAATATGTTACTCGGGCTTAAACGGGTCAGGCCGGGCCCCCGCGGGCTAACCAGGCTTTACCACCAGTGCGACCGGGCTGACCTTAAATGGGGCCTGCCAGGCTAGCCCGACGGGCCGGAGGTTAAGGCCCGGGCACGGTCCGCACCAGGCTTCGGGCTGGCCCGGGCCTGTTTTTTTCATGCAGGTCGTGCTCGTGCGAGGCCATTTTTGTCGGGCTTCGGGTCGATCCAATTGGCCCGGCCCATTTGGCCACCAGTACGCCCGGGTGCACAGACGCACGTAGTTAGTGGTGGGAATTGGGCCGGGCCAAATTCGGGCGGGCCAAAGCTCGGTTGGAAAACACGACACGGGGCCCGGTCCGGCACGAAAAGGATTCGGGCCGGGCTGGCCTTACACGATACTTCGGGCCGTGCCGGCCTCAGAACCAGGCACGACGGCCAGCACGACACGCTACGAAGTTTCAGGCTGTGTTCGGGTCAGCCTGCCCCGAATTGGCCCGAAATTTTGAAACCGGCCCAAAAAAGCCCATTGGCCCGATTGTGGCCCGAAAAATTCGATTGTGTTAGTTTTTTTTAGTGTGCATGAAGTTCTCAATAAATCTTGTAACCTATCCTTATGTACACAGTTTTTTTGTTTCACTTTATATATTGTGATTTTTTTCTATACGTATTTTTTAAAAATTTCTGTCTCTGCACAATTTTCGGGCAAGGCATGGCCCGAAGCTGGCCCGGTGTGCCACGGGTCGTGTCTGGGTTGGAGTTCTTGTATTTCGGGCTGCCTGGCCTGGCACAAATCGACCCGCCATGTTTTGGGGCCACGGGCCAAAACGGCCCGAAGCACAACCGGGCCAGGCCCAGCCCGGCACGGCCAAATTCCCACCACTACACGCAGCAGCGGCTGGCCGCACGCGTGCCGCTCAACGCGCCCCTGACTCTCACTGTCTGCCTCACACCAGCCACGCGGCCCAAACGGGCGGGGCTGGAGCCGTAATCAACCAACCCGTGTCGCGCGCGCGGGTGGCGGGCGCCGAGAGCGGGGCGAGCCCCGCCGCCCGCGAGCCGGAAGCCTCTCTCGCTTAGTCGCTTTCCGTCTCGCTCGCCGCGGGTCCCAATCATTGGCTTTCCCCCACCACCACCGCCGCACCACGGGCGAAAGCGAGCAGGCACCGGGCAAGCAACCCCACGGAGGCCGGCCGCAAGCAACCCTGCGAAAGCGAGCGAGCGAGCGGCCGCCGAGGGAGGAACGATGGCGCGCGGGCTGCGCGGCGTCCGCGACGACCTCTCGGAGCTGGGGCGCCACCTCCTCGACATCGCCTGCTTCCTCCACCCGCTCCTCAACCCCGCGCACACCGACTCCCCGCCGGCCACCCCCACCCGCCGCCGCCGCCGCGCCGCCGCCCGACGCTCCCCCTCCCCCGCGCCGCCCTCCCCGTCCATCCTCGCGGGGATCCTCTCCGACCTCGCCGAGATCGGGGGCTCCCTCCGCGGCGGCTTCATCCGCGCCGCAGCCGCCGCACCTCCCTCGCCCGACCGCCCCGCCAGGGCGTCCCCGCCGCCTGCTACCGCCTCTGCTGATGCCGCGGCGCAGGTCGCCGATGATGTCGTGGGAGCGGCGCGTGCCCTTGCTGCGCGGCCCGAGGCGTGGGTCGACTTCCCCGTGCTCGCCCTCGATGAGAGTAATTGACCCCTTCCCGACCCGTGCTCGATTTGCTGCTTGCTCTGCTAATAACGTTCGTCCGTTTCCACAAATTCCACGTATGGCATGGTGCCATATGGTATGTTTTAGTGGTCTCCTGGTGTTAGGCGTTGTGGATATAAGTGGAAAGGTTCCTGATGTCAGAGTTTTTAGGTTTCATAACAGCTCGGATTTTAGTGCGATTGAGAGGGGAGGGAGCCAAAAGCCTAGACTTAGTAATTCAACTAGGACGCCATGAGATCGAGGTGATATACAATGTTCTTGTTTCCTATTTTGGGCTTCATTGTATTCCTCATTTGTCGGTTTCAGGGTATGCTAGGTAGAACAATAGCATGTGAATAACATCAACGAGAACACTGCAAGGTTATTTGCAGCTGCAGATTGTGCTAGCAAACTTTTTTTGCTTAGATTATGCTTAAGAGTTGTAAGTTGCTTGTAATAAGCTGGAACAAAGGATAAATTCTCGTTTCATACTACCATGTTTGGGTGGTGGGAGTCTGTACTTTATGATAATATTTACATGTTCCTTATAGATGTCATGGAGTCGTGATTTTGTTTTGTCTTCTGTTACATGTGGTATTAATTGTTTCTTAAAACAGTAGGAAATGCTTTTTTAAAGGGTTAGCTATTCATTACATACATGTAAAAGTTATTTTATTCGTGCTCTTCTGACTAGTGGCATAATGTTGTGTTTATACTGTTTGCAGATTCTGTAATCTCTGATATCCAAAGAAATCACATGGAATCCATTGAGAAACTTGTCCCAGATTTAGCATCTCTACGGGCTAGGCTCTGTCCTTCTTACATGGATGAAGATGTATTCTGGAAGATATACTTTAGGCTGCTTGAGTCAAACATAATTGAGCATAGTTCAGAGGTATGCTGACATGTGATTTCATATTTTCGTGTATAACATTCTATTGTCGTACTTTCAGTGGAGGACGGATTTTCTATGCTAATACATATATGGTTTATATGCTAGTTTTAGAAAGTAGCAGCGCCGTGGAGAGATCTTTGACGTGGTTAGTATAGTAATAATTCTGATGTCAGCTTACCTCGTGGTTATATTCAGATACAGTATAGACTATTAAGGGATAAAACATGGATGTGATGATTTATATATCTTCTTGTTATTGTTCCTTCTTCATGTTGTACCTGATGAAAATATGTTGTCCAGTATTTGTTGTACCTGAATTTTCTTTGCATATCTGATTTGACCTTGCATATGGTAGATACTAAGATAGTATGGCACCAAGTATATATTACTCCCTCCGTTCTGTAATATTTGACGTTGGGAGAACTAAGTTTAGTTCTCCCAGCGTCAAATAAAACAGAACAGAGGGAGTATTGCATTTTGGCAGACTGGTTCTTGCAAGCTCTTACCCATTCAACATTTTTGGATTTGATGAGCAGGTAAATTTGCATATTTTTCCTAGTATGGTACCCTGTTAGCCACCACACAATATGCCAATTTGTTTACTGTCCCCTGTAGGCATTCCTCCACCTTTTCGTAAACTTCAGTGAATACGGTACCTGTGATTTCTGCAATAAAAGTGCATCTTTTAAGTTTTAAGCTTCTTATAAAAATACCGTCGTCCAAGAAGCAATATTAATTAACTGAAGAAATGTGATATGATATGAGATCGTGTTGCTTATATATTTCGCCAATTGTACATGCAGGAAGATAATCAGAGTGTGCCAAGTTCTGTGCATCATGCTAATGAGATAGGGTCAGATTCTCCACCTCATGTCTGTGAGATAGAAAGCGTGAAAAGCAACCAAGAGGGTTATCAATCTTCCGACGGTCGTGCTTTCACCAAAACAAGATCCGAGCGAAGCATTGATCAATGGGTGTTTGCCAAGTCAAAATCAGAGGATAGCATGGATCAGTGGTCTGAAGTACCTTCCGACGTGGAGTCCTTCAGGGAAGGTAAAAGGTACCTTAGCAGCGAGGAGCTGAGCGACGCGGACGGTTCCAATGTTGTTGTCATGGACAAGTACATGGACTCGATCCTGTCCGACCGGAGGCACCTCCCGTATGCTAGCTCCTCAGTTCGCCGTGATTCGGTTAGAAGAAAACCTGCTCCCTTGACCGACTACAGGCACCGGCCTCCGCAACCGACACCTCCCGCATCAATGTTGAAGAAGGAATCCTGGGACGTGATCGCCGCGGCGGCGGACTCAGAGTTTGAGATACTTGACAGTTAGTATCTGAGATCTTCGCGGTCTCTGTTCACCCCTTGTATTTTCCTTGTTACCCTAAAACACCCCACCTGGTTTGTAAATGACGACGTTCAGGTGGTGTCAGCGGTCATGGGAAAGGATCTTATATCCCGATGTATTATTATATATGTGTGTGTTCATATATACCTCCCATCCCATTGTAACATGAGTACTTCCTCAGCCCACATGCTGTACAAGCTTGTGACCTGAGAAAACTGTGATAAATACATCTGAAATTCGCATGCTGTACAAGCTTGTAACCAGAGATCACTCACCCAATTGCAGGTTGCAGCGATGTATCACTTGTTTCACCATATCTCTCGGAATTTCATCCGGTGCGGTCGTGCACGAAATGTCAAGGAAGATGTGCTCTCCTCCGTGAGGTAGGCAGTGCACGTGCAATGTCCGTCGCCCAATCGCGGGACGAGACGAGCTCCAGCACGGCACCCGACTCGGCTCTCGAGGAAACGGCCGCTCCCGTCACCACACCACGAACCAAACCCAGCTGCGGCTGGCCATCCAAAGCAACCAACCAACTAACAAACCAGCGCCCCAAACACAAGACAGCTCAGCATGACACACGCGCACGCGCCCCGCTGAATTAAACGACGAGATACCGGGCCCGCCTGGTAGCGAGCCAGCCCGGGTCTCGTCCGTCCCAGCCTCCGTTCCCCTTTTTTTCATCCCCCTCCCCTTCCCTTCCCTCTCTCTCTCTCCCCTCCCGAATCCGCACGGCGGGAGGCGGGAGGCGGAGGAGAAGGCGGGATGGCGATCCTGTACGCGCTGGTGGCGCGGGGCACGGCGGTGCTGGCGGAGCACAGCGCGGCGGCGACCAACGCGGGCGCCGTCGCGCGGCAGGTCCTCGAGCGCCTCCCCGACGGCGGCGCCGACAGCCACGTCTCCTACACGCAGGACCGCTACGTCTTCCACGCCAAGCGCACCGACGGCGTCACCGCGCTGTGCATGGCCGACGACGCCGCGGGACGTAAGGGCCGTCTCCTACCCGCGTTTTACCGATCCCGTCGGCGGATCGCTTTGTTTTCGAACTCGGCTGGGGGGTTCGTGGCGAGGCGGGATTACGTGGTCGGGCGCCATAGGCGGGCCGGAATTTCGGAGGTCCGGAGGGGGTTCTGTCGTGATGCGCGCCTCCATCTGGTACAGGTTGACCTCTGGGGGTCGGGACAAGCTGGGGAGTGCCGAATTGGTTTTCCGAGAATCGATGATGGCTAGAACCATAGGCAGAACTTTTTTTTTGGAGTTTTTCTATTTGTCCGCTACAGTTCTGCAGCTGTTGACATTGGGACCAAATGCATCCTTTGCTTTGAAAGTGATAGAGATAGGCTGCCGGTTAGCCCGCTGATCCTCATATAACTCCGGTGTTCCGCGCACATTATTACTAAACGGAGTTCTTATATATGGAAAAATTGACTAGCAATTTTGTCTCCTTATCCTGTTGAAGGCCCTGCGACATGATATACAATTTGTACAACACTCAGATTAAGTACAAATTAGAAGTTGATGCCGGGAGTTCGGTATCATAATGGGTTGCTATTTCTGTTTCTGAACGCTGAAAAATTATCTTATTAGCCTATTGTTCTGCACAGGACGAACTCCCTTTGCATTTTTGGAAGATATTCACGGAAGGTTCGTCAAGACATATGGCCGCGCTGCTCTGACGGCACTTGCCTATGCGATGAACGATGAGTTTTCAAGGGTTCTAAGTCAGCAGATGGACTACTATTCAAATGACCCTAATGCAGACAGAATTAACCGCATGAGAGGCGAGATCAATCAGGTAATTGCATTCCGTACATTTCAGCTTCCCTGTGAAGATTTGAATCCTTAAGGTGGACTTTTCCCGGTTAACGCACATCTATTCTGTTTAATTGCCCTAAGTTGAATGGATGCTGTGCTTCCCAATCTTATAAACTTGAATTGGAGCAATCATGTGCGGTACTTGAACTGAAGCTTTTTTATTAATGCCCCATTATTTCAGAGGTACTAAATCAAAGCATAGAAGTCAGTCATGGATCTATAATATTTCCAAAAAAAGGTTCTAGCAATTTGCAAGGTGTTTACTTTTCACCATCCTCTTGTAGGTCCGTAGTGTTATGATTGATAACATTGATAAAGTCCTTGAAAGAGGCGATCGACTGGAGCTGCTGGTTGACAAGACTGCAAATATGCAAGGAAATACGGTTCGATTTAAGCGACAAGCTCGACGCTTCAGAAACACTGTTTGGTGGAGAAATGTTAAACTCACGTATGCATTTCCTTACTAAGAATGCATTATTACCATATTTTTGCCTGCATATTGATCTTTTACTTTCGATTCGCTTCTACAAGTACCATGTGCGGTGCAGGTTCATGAAATCCATTGCACTGAATGTTTGCAGTTTTGCATCACCACAGCTATATTCTAGTTCAAACATAATTCAATAAGTGGTTCCAGCAAAGTCTCATGCAATGAAAATGACTGCAACTTCATCAATATGTATATAGTTGTGCAACAAATGCAGATCTATTATGGGGCGTCAATTTTTTTAATGAATCAGCACAAGAGTATGCCCATTTCACTGAAATAGCACATCTTTTTTATTTTTAGTTGCTCTTTCTGAACTCTTTTCAAAAAAATATACACACAAGGATACTTGTTGCTTCTGTTTCAGTAGTTTGAGCAAAACCGCGATGAAATATAATATTTGTTTTCTTGTTAAAGCAGACTTAAGAAATCTCATGGATATTCACCATATACGAGTAATTGTTGATAGGGTCCCATATATATGATACGAAATGGACATGGTGGTTGCACAAAATTACGGCCTGCACTTTGGGAGCCTGTTATTATTAATATGTTCTAGACCAATTTGTAACCTGTACTGGGGGAGTCAGAAGTGCATGCAGCCACGTTCTCCTTGTATTGTGTCAAACAGCATCATGAAATGATTACACTTTCAACACATGATTACATTTCTTTTCTGCAATATGTATCTTATGTATGTATATATATTTGATTCCCTTTGTGCAGGGCTGCATTGATACTCCTTCTCTTGGTGATAATATACATCGTGCTTGTCTTCGTGTGCCATGGATTCACCTTGCCCACCTGTATTCGGTGAGGTAACACACCCCATCATGTGGAGTTCTCGGTTGGTTCCTTATTTGTGGAGCAGCTATTGCCATACCATTGCGATTGTTTTTTGTAGAGGAGGAAAGCTACACGTTATGGTGTAATCGTGATGCGTTGATTGTGAAAACTTGGTTAAGGATGTGAACATGGCATAAAAGTGCTGTTTGCTGGTGTCTGTGGCATAGTTCTCCGAAAACTAAGCGCCTGGGTTGTGTTTGTTCGTAACCATATCTATATTCTTGCGTCTGTACATGAATCTAATTAATTACGTCTATATATTATGAAATGTTAAAACCTGATGTAATCTGTTAAATTTGATAAAGGCAACGTTTAGAGTTTACCATGAAAAAGTGTTTTTGCAACCGATTTTTCCTCTTCATGACATCCTACGCCATGTAAAAAGGTTGACAAGGCTTTACATTTCATTTTGCTAAAAAAAGTAATAAACACTCTTCACATCAGTTTGGCTGGCACTTACAACTATGGCAGATTACAGAGGACGGTGAATAGTAGTTATGTTCTTTGCAGCACTACATATACAGAACACCTAATTCATCGCATATGATGCCTGAAAGTAAAAAAGGCAAACAGCAACAAGTTCGGGCATCAGATCCTTTGAATTCACAATGGATCATCCATGTGAGCTCGATGAAGATGTTCTAACCTCAGAGTTTCCTTTGTCCCTCGACGAACCTTGCAGCGGATGGTAGGGAGACCTAAGCGCTGGTGAGCTTCGTAGCGGTGGCATCCAGAAAATCCTAAAGATCAAGGTTTGTCATAAGGAAACTGATGTAGATTGTGAAGGGGTTAAATTTGGAGTGGCAAAATGGGGTTGTTCTACCAACCATAGTAAACTCCATCGACCTCAAGCACATCGATCTGTATATTCAAGAAATTGCAACATGTAAATATCATTACAATAACAACCACAAAATCATCAGCTTTCATCAGTCAACAATGCCATTTTACAAGTCCGGACTATGTGAAATAAATAGATACAACCCTGTTATGGTCAGAATCGAATGGGACATAGTTCTCTAATGTTATATTTAAAAATAAAGTGTACGTTTTGGATGACATATTTAACCACATAATTAAGTGAATTGATGCTAACTTTGGCACAATCTCGTTCCCCAAATAGCGACAGAATCTTAAATCTGCTTCACTAGATGCCTAAAAGTGGATTGCTTGAGTTTCACTGAATTCAATGGAAGTGGAATAGGTAAAACGATTAGCTCTAAGTCCATTATGAATTGATTCATGTCCACTGAATCCCTACTAAGAAAATTTGAATATGATAGAATTCTTTCATTCCTTGTTGCTAGACAGAATAATATAGATACCCACAGGTACTTGGAGTCCGATGACACGGATACTGTCCATGAGCTCTTGCACCTTGTCTGGATCATTAGCACGCGTCCGCATCAGTGGCCTCCGGATGTGGTCTACTGGGATTTCCATGATAATAGGACCCTTCTTCTCCGAGTCACTTGTCAGGGAAGGCACGGCTGTACCTACATGATGTTCTACATTCAGCTTGTATGATTATATCCTAGTTGCATAATGAACAATAGCTAAAAGCATCCACCACACAAGGAAAAGGTCTAATCTGGACTAAACGCATCTCCCGCAGAAGAATAGGACGACAAACGACCATAGTTGTTAAGTCGTCGCTTAAGCGTAGCGGTAAGGCGCCTGGGGGTCGTAAGGCGTCCCGTCGCCTTAGATCCCGGCCAAGCACATGTAGTCCTTTTTTCTTGTTTTTTCTTTTTTCTTTTTAATTAACAAATTTTACCAGTAAATGCTACTATATTTGAGATTTTATTCTTATTAGTAAAGCGTCGTCTCGCCTTACGCCTTACCGCTTAAAAGATAAAAAGGGGACAGGTCGCCTTATGTCGCCTTACCACCTTAATAACTATGCAAACGATTCAGTTACCAAGGTGTACATTCAGATTCACAATCCTAAGTTTTCCAACTGCTCCCAAACTTTCCACAAATTTTACGCGAGGCTCATCCTCAAACGCGTTTCTGCTTTGCTAATCCCACCAGAGCAGGTCACGTGAATGGAACGAGTGGCCGCACGTCCCAGAGGCTGCAAGATGTTCGTTCGGTAGGGGATGGGACAGATCAAGCCTGGCTGGCTCTTGATTCCGATACCGAATTCTCGGATCAAATCGAACCGCACGCCAACGATTCGAAGCTACTGCAATCGAAGAAGAAGAAGAAAAAGAGGGTCACGGGGATCGGGTACCGTTGGAGGAGGAGGAGACGGAGGAGCCAAGGTTCCTGCCCCTCCCGGCCTTCGCTCCTCTTCCCGTCCCGCGTAGGAAAGAGGCGGTGGGGACGGCGGGGCGACGGCGGTGGTGGAGGAGGAGGAGGACGCCGGTGGCCGTGGTCTTCGTCGCCAGACTCGGGCCCGAGCTCGGCGCCATGGCTTGCGGCTGCTGCGAGCCTCGAGACCACCGAGAGAGGCCGTCGTGTCGTGGCGTGGCGTGTCGGAGTGCGGCAACGACGTGCGCCACAACTACAAGAGTCCTCTGGGCCTTGGGCCTTCTTGGACGGCCTCGTGCCGGGCTTACTGGACCTGTTAGCCCAGCGACGACGATTACTGGGCTGAAATCTGCAAGAGGTAAAAACCAAACCTGCCTTACGATCACCATGGACACGTGACGACTCTTTCCGATAGGCTACGGCTGAGAGGAGGCGACCACAAGGCCAAGGCGAAGGCGTCGTCTCCGTTTGTCCGGCTCCGTGGATCTACAGCAGGTTGCTGTTAGCATCAAGATCCCTGCTCCGGCGCAACAACGAGTGACGAGCAAACATCTTTTGCAGCAGAGGTTGAAGTAATATCTGAAGGTGTGGAGAAAGGTACATTTCAAATCAAGTGTAGATTTGTACCTTAGATCATCAAAAAAGGTAGTGTTACAAATAAATTACGGTTCCAACACAATTTATTAGGCGTAGTAGTTTAAGCTCGACTTCTTCTTGGCCTGGACTTGGATGATTCCTTCATTGAAGTCCTCATGAGTCACCTGCACGAAAATTTATGTCAGAAAACCATTAACAATGAGCAACCCATCCACGCCGTCTTCCACTTACTGATGTGATCTTATTTTTTTGATATCGTGGTGGTTTCATAAATGTAACAATCAATTTACTCCCTCAGTTTGTTATTCCATGTCTTTAACTTTAAATCCGAGTGGTTCAGAATGCAAAATAAAAGGAACAGTTCCGCACCTCTGTCGCGTCCCTCCGTAGGGCAAGCATACCCGCTTCCACACAAACTGCCTTCAACTGGGCTCCGTTAAAATCGTCAGTTGAGCGAGCCAACTCCTCAAAGTTGACATCAGGATTCACATTCATCTTTCTAGAGTGAATCTACAGAACAGCGTACAAGTCAGAACTACTGGGTAAAGGAAAAAAGAAGAAGAAATGAAAAAGCGAGACATAGCAAGTTGTGAAAACCTACTTGCAAGATTCTAGCTCTTGCTTCTTCGGACGGATGTGGGAACTCGATCTTCCGGTCCAAACGACCAGATCGCATTAGAGCAGGATCAAGGATGTCTGCTCGGTTTGTTGCAGCTATGACCTGTATGTTAACATACACAGCATCAAGCAAACAAGATGACAGAAAAAAAAGATGATAAACTAGCTTCTAAAAACAGCATCATGTCTTGGAAGTAAAGAGCGTAACGTATTCAAATCAATAGAATCAAATATAAGAACGGGCAAAACATTAAGTTTGATTTGGATATAAGCTCTAATCAATTTAACAATTCTATTTGCGTCCAGCTTTTGGAAATTGCCTTGACTTGCAAACCTGATTCAATTATCAGAAGCTATTGAACTAAACAAAGCATCATGATAGCATTTGTCTACCAGAATCATAGCGCAAGCAAGCGACTAAAAAGGCGCATTTTAGCACATCCTACTACCTACCTTTATTCTCTCGTCGCTGCTGAATCCATCTAGTTGATTCAACAGTTCCAACATAGTCCTCTGAACCTCTCTGTCGCCGCTAACTTCACTGTGATGAGAGAAAATAAACATATGGTTACAATAGTAGTAGAAAGGATGGCTGTTTTCCAATAGCAATGTTTCTTTTAGAATAGAATCGTTCGAAAAATATGCAATCTTGTCTTCATCACATTGGTACAGTTATCGGCCTAAAATAATGCAGGGAATAAACCATATAAGTGGGAAATGATGACATAAAACTTACCTATCAAACCGCTTTGTACCAATGGCATCTATTTCATCAATGAAAATAATGCAGGGTGCTTTCTCTTTGGCAAGCTGAAATGCATCCCGAACAAGCTTTGCTCCATCACCAATAAACATCTGGACCAATGCAAAAATATCATTACTATTCTACTAGAGACTATGATCAAAGTAAAAACAGAATAAGGACCATGGCAATAAACTATCTCATGTCTCATGTGCCTCTACGGTGAAGGTGGATCAATTGCTAAGCTCGTAATGCTAACAGATTTGAAATTTTCATCAGTCACTATACCATGCAACTTGTCTCCAAATACACAAGAACAGACAACAAATGATAAGAAAGCCCCCGAATCAATCCCCCTCATGACAGGGAAGCCATCTGCTTGACTGAACATGAGCATCATTATGTGCAAAAAAACATTACTAAGCATTCAGAGACACGCACATATATACAGAAGGTAAAAGGCACCAAGACACACATTAGTGTTTCACCGCGCCATAAGAAAATACTGATCTCAACCAATGCTAAATGTGATAATTGGAACAACAAAGTAACTATGTTTTCCAAAATGAGTGGTGAAAATAACAAAAATACACATTCATGTATGGAAATAAGGGCATCCAGAAGGAAGCAGTTAAGCCATGTATCCCTATTGTGGTGATAAATCCGGAAAGAACAAAAAAAGAAGTTGGACTACAAACATGGTTACAAACATGGTTACACACCCACATGAAATGGAACAACAAATGATACAAAACTAAGTTCTTCAAGTGAAATAATTACCTGGACAAGTTGTGGACCAGCTAACTTCAGAAATGTTGCATTAGTCTGTGCAGCACATGCACGAGCCATGAGTGTCTTCCCAGTTCCTGGAGGCCCGTATAAAAGAACTCCCTTTGGAGGACGAATACCCAATTTTTGGAACCGGTCTTTGTGTGTCATGGGCAGCACAATAGCCTCCACAAGCTCTTGAATCTATACTCAACAATACAAGATGCAAAGGATAAGAGATAACAGAAAAGGCAAATGAGCATGAAAAATGTGACATTCACTGTTCATATGTGGATGCGTGCAATTCACTCAATCAATCAATCCCTAAAGTACTACAATTTGGCTCTAACAATTTCGATTTACTGATATAAGAAACTTGCAGAGCTCCAACGTTCATTCAGTAAAATACCTGCTTTTCAAGACCTCCAATATCGTTGTAATCCTCAGTGGGCTTTTCATCCACCTCCATTGCCTTAACTCGTGAATCATATTCTGACGGCAACGTGTCTAGTATAAGGTAGCTGTCTTTGTTGACTCCAACCAGATCGCCAGGCTTGAGCTTGTCAGGGTCGACCAGCCCAACCACAGGTAGGAATATAGTCTGCAAGCACCAATTGATAGCATAAATACTACAGAAATCAGTTTGACTTCTTAAATACAAAATCCTGCTTGAATAAAAAAAACAGCATTCAGGAAGGCTTCATTGATTTCAAGATTGATCATCATTCATTTAGCTGTGTGCAAAAACTGAAAATATCAGAGAAAGAAACAAATTCTCAGGCTCCCATCTGCAAGGCTAGACACAAAATAGCAGAGCAGACTCATTTGATAGCTACAGCGACATATAACTGTTGTCCAGAATTTTTTAATTTTTCAACTATGCCAAAGTAAAGAAGATTAAATTTGCCAAATTAGCAGACTTTACAGACTCACAGTTTAAACAAAAATTAAGTTACTACACCTAGATATTTACACCAGCAGTGGACTCTTGCTTCCTAAGGTCTATTTTCCCTTTTTTTCTTGGACTATAACATACCACACCACCATACAGAATTTGATCATTACCTTCTTTACATGCTTTAACGACAAAATAAATTTAAAATTTGAGGATATGAGAGTCTGTTATGGTAGAAAATCTTAATATTTTAAGCATGGTAGTAGAAAAAATTGTAGTAAGTGAATCGTACACATATTATAACGCCAAGAAAATGAGAACAAACGGGATATTATCGAAAAGATATTGGAATCAGATATAAAGATAAACATAATCCCCACCTGTCTTGTAGAGGTCTTCAGAACAACACATTTTCCTTTTCTTTGCGAGTCTAAATCAATGTTAGCACCATCCTCCTCAGCTTCATCCTCCGGGTTCATTTCCAAAATCTAAAGATGTTGAATAAAACATTAGTAAGTAGACCATAAACCGGCATATGGAATATAAGAGATAAGCTACATGAATATTCTGTGAAACACCATGACATGCACTGTAAATGTTAAGAAAAGAGCCAATAAATAAAGCTCCAAGGATACTGTTCAAGTCAAATAGGACTGCATCACAGAACCATAGCATCAATACGAACTAGTATTAAGCTCCACGAATAGCACATACAGTAGCCATAATCAATGTTACTGAATTATACAGCATTTCTAAAAAATTAGTTGCCTTCCATGATAGAAACTCAAATTGAAGAATTACAGCTGCAAAGACGAATCAGTTCTAGCTAGTTGGAGGAACTAAATTCATAGCAAGCACGAAAGAGACAAGTGTTTCTGACGAATGAATTGTGGCCCTTGAACCGGACTGTGCGTCAGAATCTGGCGTGGGCAGAGACAACAAAGCTGGGTAATTTTACTGGATCAAGCAGTATCACGACTTTAAAAACTATTAATTTCACTTTCAGTGGTTCTAAATCGTTAATTGACCGCGGAACCAACTAAACACACCGAGACACGCAACCTAACATGACGGTAGGAAAGCGAGGGTGCCACAGGAAGCGACTCCCACCTCGACGATGTTGCCGACGAGGTAGGGCAGCTGCTTGTTGAGCTTGATCTTCTCCTGGTTCTCCTTAATCTTCTCCTTGAACGACTCCAGCTCCAGATTGGTCCGCTGCAGCTCGTCCTGCACACCACAACAACAACAAAAACACACACACCACGATTCAGACCCAAAACCGTAGCGCCGAACGAAGATCCATAAAAACGGGGGATGGGGGGGATGCGATCTAGGGTGGCGCTCGCCTTGAGGACGCGGGTCTCGTTGTCGAGGAGGCGGGAGGCGCGGACGATGTCGTCCGTGGACATGGTGGCGAGCTGGTCGTCCTCCGCGTCGTCCACGGCCATTGCGGCCGGGGGCGCGCCGGATGACGACATCGCCGGCGGGGTAGGGTTTCGGCCGGGATCAGTCGCTTTTCGCTCGGGTCGGGTGGGGAAGAGCCGCAGAGAGAACAAGGGGGTCTACAAGCAAAATCAGTGAAAATTCACCCAGAGTTTAAAACTAGCAAATGCAGATACACTTTTCAATTTCTTTTTTTTTCGCAAAACAGACCCGAGACTTTACATTCATCACGATTGAAGTTGCATCTGTGTATAGTTACGTGATAAAATAATAAACTAATAATGTAAATGGTTAGATCGTATTAGAATCGAATTAAATTCATATTTATTTTTAAATTAATATAAATAAGAACCGAAATAAATTATGAAATAACCGGTATGTTAAGCCTCTTTACCACCCTAACCATGCAGAACACGAGATTTGATATGCCTTCGGTTGTTCGGATAAGCTGAAACCATAATTTATCCGTTGATTATTTAAATTCGTTAACGGAACAGGTAATATTGTTTTTTTCATTCCGGTGTCGGTTTTCTAGATTTCGATTTTTGCGTGCCAGCTTTTATGGCTAACCGGCCGTATGCCCAGTGGTGCAAGTGGGGGTCAAAGTGTCAGCCGCCCATGAGAAAGAGGATCTGTCTGTCAGTCTAGGAGCATACGAAGCTTTTTGCGGCGGTCCAAGCGTAGCTGAACAACGGTACCGGCATGTCAAGATAAGCAAGCCTGCAGGCACAAACCGTATGCCTCTCTTAATTAAACTATGAAAGGAAACGGCGAGAAGCGAGAATTTTTTTTCCCTTCCGTGCTCTAAACTGAAGTGAGATGTCTCCGTCGTCGTTCAGCTCGAGGTCGGCATCGCCGAGAACGAGATATTTCCTTCCTCTTCCGTGTTCTTAACTGAAGCGAGGCGGCGCGCGTCTCCTCGCGCCGTCGATCCGACAGATGCGCAGCGACTGCGCCCGCCGCGTACGCGTCTGCAAGTGGGCTCATCTGCTCGTGGTGTGTTCCGCCGTCGGGTTCTGACGACGGCGCGCGCGCTTTTTTTTTTTTGGCCCGGCGTGAAATGCGAATGGAGAGAGTTTGCAATATAGTAGACAGTTGCAAATTGCAATGCATGAAATGTGAACAGATGACCCCGCCCGCGTTCCCGGTGACGACGGTTCGGGACCACGCGCGGCGAGCCGCCCGGCCCGGCTTCGCGTCTCCTCTCGTACAGCCAAGCGCCGTGGTCCTAGTCCTACGCGTCGGCCAACTCTGCGGCGGAGGTTAGCCGAGCTGGAGAGACGCGGCCCAAAGAAGCAGTGGCAGTGGCAGAGCGTGGGCGGCGGCAACCGGCCTCGGCCTGCCCAACCCGATCCCGCCCACGCGCGACCTAGCGAGGAGTATCGGGGCTGCGGATTTAACCGCCGCCGCCTCTGCCGCCGCCGCCCGTGACTGATGGCGCGCAGGCTCAGCTCCAGCCGCACCCGGGCCGCCGCCCCTTGCTCCTCGTTTCGCCCTCCTTGGCCTCGGTCTCGACCTCGGCCGCGGCGTATAAATACCCACCCGCTGCCGCTCGCAACGCACCCTTCCCGCGCGCCGCTTCGCCTCTCCGTCCCCGTCCTCCCGTCCCTCGTCGGTGCGTGCCTGCCTGCCTGCCTGCCGATCGATTCGACGCTGGGGGTTATGATTTCATTTTTGTTGTTCGGATCTCGGTCCTGACGACTGGTTGGATTACGTGCCTGTTCAGGACAGTCGCGGCGACCAAGGGGCCGGCGTCGCCGCTGAGCTGCCTCTCGCCGGCGCGCCCGTCTGAGAGGGGAGAGGAAGGTGAGGCGGGAGAGGAGATGACGATCTCGTCGTTCGTGAAGCTCGTCGGCGGCACGCTGTCGGTCTGCGGGCGGACGGTGCTTTCCGGCGTGCCGGACGCGGTGGTGGCGTCGTCGGCTGCGGCGGGGGGAGCGGTCGATGGGATCTTCATCGGGGCCGGCTTCGCGGACCCGGACTCCCGCCACGTCGTCTCCCTCGGGACCCTGAGGTTGGACGGATCTCGAATCTGGGAGCACGAGAAAAAAAACACGCGATTTCTTCCCCCCCCTCCATTCGTCCGTCGGTTCGTCTTGCCGGTCGGTTAACACTGACCCTGTTCCGTTCCGCGACTGGGCAGGGGCGCGCGGTTCATGGCGTGCTTCCGCTTCAAGCTGTGGTGGATGGCGCAGCGGATGGGGGACAAGGGCGGCGACGTCCCGCACGAGACGCAGTTCCTGCTCGTCGAGTCCAAGGGCGCCGGCGGCGAGGACGCGTACGTCGTGTTCCTCCCGCTCGTCGAGGGAGCGTTCCGGGCCAGCCTCCAGGGCGGTGCCGGCGACGCGCTGGAGCTCTGCGTCGAGAGCGGGGACGCGGACACGCGCGCGCGGTCCTTCGAGCGCGCGCTCTTCGTGGGCGCCGCGGAGTCCGACCCCTTCAAGGCCATCGCCAGCGCCGTCGCCGCGGCCAGGTCCACCCTCAAGACGTTCCGGCTCCGCACGGAGAAAAAGCTCCCCGGTATCGTCGACTTCTTCGGGTGGTGCACCTGGGACGCCTTCTACCAGGACGTCACCCAGGAGGGCGTCGAGGCCGGGCTGCGAAGCCTCGCCGACGGCGGCACGCCGCCAAAGTTCGTCATCATCGACGACGGCTGGCAGTCCGTTGGCACCGACCAATCCACCACGGACGAGCCCGATGGAGGGGACAAGCCGCCCCTCCTGTCTCGGCTCACCGGGATCAAAGAGAACATTAAGTTCCAGAACTCCGACGACCCAGCATCCGGCATCAATACGGTGGTGCGCGCGGCGAAAGAGGAGTACGGCCTCAAATACGTCTACGTTTGGCACGCCATCACTGGCTACTGGGGCGGCGTCCGGCCGGGCGCCGCTGGAACGGAGCAGTACCGGTCCAGCTTGCAGTTTCCCAAGATCTCGCCGGGCGTCGCTGAGAACGAACCCGGCATGAAGACCGACGTGCTCACCACGCAGGGGCTCGGCCTCGTGCACCCGCGCGCCGTGTACCGATTCTACGACGAGCTGCACGCCTACCTCGCCGCCGGTGGCGTCGACGGCGTCAAAGTCGACGTGCAGTGCGTCCTGGAGACACTCGGCGCTGGCTACGGCGGTCGCGTTGAGCTCACCAGGCAGTACCACCAGGCGCTCGACGCCTCCATCGCCAAGAACTTCCCGGAGAACGGCATCATCGCCTGCATGAGCCACAATACCGATGCCCTCTACTGGTACGCGACCATATCCATCCTCTTCCATCATTTTACTGTAAATTCCTAGTCTTTGCAAGGAATTACTGACCGGTGGTTGTTCATAATGCGATGTGACAAATCCACAGCTCCAAGCAGACGGCTGTGGTGAGGGCGTCAGATGATTTCTACCCGAGGGACCCCGTGTCGCACACGATTCACATCGCCTCGGTGGCGTACAACAGTGTGTTCCTGGGCGAGTTCATGCTCCCGGACTGGGACATGTTCCACTCGCTCCACCCAGCCGGCGAATATCACGGCTCAGCCCGCGCAATCAGCGGTGGCCCTGTCTATGTCAGGTTGGTCGACTCGTTCCACTCTCTCTCTCTCTCTCTCTCTCTCTACTTCCGTGCTATTGTGATGGTAAGGTGAGTATGGGTCACAAACCAAACATACACATGTTGGGTGGATCATGTAGCTGAATTGTGTTGTCGGTGATGCAGTGATGCCCCCGGGAAGCACAACTTTGATCTGCTGAAGAAGATCGTCTTGCCTGACGGCTCTGTACTTCGTGCACGCCTGCCTGGCCGGCCGACCAAGGATTGCCTGTTGACCGATCCAGCTCGAGACGGCGTCAGGTGAACCCCAATATCCGCTGATGCAATATCACTCAATTCATACGTCGAAACGTTGTCTGGAGCTTGACTCTGGCAATGCCTCCGTCCGGCAGCTTGCTCAAGATATGGAACATGAACAAGTTCACCGGCGTTCTCGGCGTGTACAACTGCCAGGGCGCGGCGTGGAGCCCCGTGGAGAAGAAGAACATCTTCCACCAGACTGGCACGGAGGCCCTGACCTGCGGCGTCAAGGGCAGCGACGTCCATCTCATCTCCGAGGCCGCGACGGACCCCGAATGGAACGGGGATTGCGCCGTGTACCGCCATGCCAGCGGCGAGCTTGCCCTTCTCCCTAATGGCGCGGCACTGCCCGTCTCCTTGAAGGTCCTGGAGCATGACATCCTCACCGTCTCACCGATCAAGGTCAGTGAAGTGCCCGACGTCTCAAATCACTGTTGCTATTTCCATCCTGGCTCGTACTAGGAACGCAAAAGGTTTGGTGACTTTGAACTACTTACCGATTCGACTCGACACGGCGCCCTGGTTCAGGACTTGGCGCCAGGGTTCAGGTTCGCCCCGATCGGGCTCGTGGACATGTTCAACAGCGGCGGTGCCGTGGAAGGCCTGAGCTACCACCTCCTCGACAACAACGGCTCCACCTCGGAGGCTGTCGGACTGGTGTCCATGGAGGTGAGAGGATGTGGAAGATTTGGAGCCTATTCTTCAGTCAGGCCCAAAAAGTGCGTGCTGGGTTCCGCCGAACTGGAGTTCTCCTACGACGCTTCCTCCGGCCTGATGCTTCTTCAGCTTGAGGCCATGCCTGAAGAGCGGGGTCACAATCACAAGATAGTTACTGAGCTGTAGGGGCTGTCCACACTCGATTCTTGATTTGATTCAACGAATCTACGATACAAAAGTGCAAAGTGTTCTGCCTAGTATGATGCCTGAACATCTGTCTCAAGAGCTGTGCTCCGGCGTGTTGTACCTCAGGTTATATGACGAACCTTCTGTTCTGTTCGTTTTCTGAAGTCTGAACCCTTCAGTACTTGGCACAGGCTGCAGCAGAGTCGCAAAGCTACCATTAGCTATTTCTCCGCATGGGTGCATGTGTGTGTCTTACTCCACTACGGCGTAGTCCTTCTCGCTGTGCTCACTGATGATACAAGTGTCCAAAATGTAGTCAATGAGAGCCCTCTTAAAGTAATGAAACTGAATCAATGGCTGAGTTAGTGGTGACCAAACATTTCCTTGATACTGAACCGCAGCCACTCAAGTCCTTGTCCCTGTATTCACTGATCAGGCAAAGCTGCAAAAACGGGCGAACAACCCTTCCAAAGTGATGAAACAGAATCACTGGACAGTTGCCAGATCTACCTCTGAATCTCTGATAAATCACCAGGGCGATTAACATTTCTGACTGAATACTTATCACCGAACGTAGTAGCGCTGGCTAATAGGCTATTTATTGGATATTTTTTCTTGTGGGTCCTTGTGGACAATGACGGAGCATCTCAATGGCCAAAAGGGGCCATACTAAAGAAACTGTTAATTTTACCATTGAATTGTTTATTATGCCTTAGTCCTTGGCAAGCTCTGTCACTGCTCTGTGGAGCTGTAGACATTTTAGTAAGTGGACAAGGGGGATCAGGCCAAGGGGTTCGGTGGGTGAGTTGTCAATTCAAGCAGGATAGGTGATGAGATGTGTTGAAACTTCCTGAGCCTGGCAGAATGCACTCACAATTATGTCTGCCATGTTCAGGCTACTCTACTCCCTTTTCTGAACTAATTGATGCTTAATAAACTAAATTAGCTGTCCTAAGTGTTAATTAATTCAGAACGAAGAGAGTAGATAAAAGACTAATTTATTTTTAAAACTAGAACTATTGTCCTAACGTAACATAATTAAAAAAAGGGATGGAGTATGGTAAAGTGTAATCTGTACCTGCACGGTGGGAAGCGGCCCCCAGTTCTGTTCAGCTGGGGCTAAAAAACGGCACGCTGTCGTGTGAATACCAACATGTCCGCACGTTTCTCTTGCCAACAATTGGATCAAACGGCATGTGCATCCATCTCACTAGTACGAGCTGAGGGCTTCTTAGTTAGATCCTGATGAATTTCCCACTAACCCCAAGTATTTTGCTACTGTTCACGAGTTTTCAAAGGTAAATCAATGAAGCCGACCCCCCCCCCTCTCTGAATTCATGCTGAAGCCCCTGCGTCTGAATCAGAGCAGAGACCGGGACCGGTGTGATTTGAGGTTTCATGCTTCTTTTGCAGCGTCGTCTTTCAACTGTCACCGCCAAAAGAGCCACTCGTTGCACCCCTGTCATCAGAATTCAGAAACCGAATTCTCTAATCTTTGTAATATGGGCTGACGTGTCCGCAACTTTCTGAAAAACAAGAACATTATCGCCCTTCAAATTTT
Organism: Neostapfia colusana; assembly: GCA_030760725.1. NCBI lineage: Eukaryota > Viridiplantae > Streptophyta > Magnoliopsida > Poales > Poaceae > Neostapfia > Neostapfia colusana. The sequence continues at coordinate 1,812,961 of JASWHV010000001.1, read as the reverse complement.
TTTTGGGAAAAATAAAAAGCTTAACGCGGTACCACCAAAGTACTCTTGCCATGGCAACAGGACATATCTTGAGGGAGCTCACTACTATGTGTCTGGATTGCAGTAACATTCTATGGTATGTGGTAAGATATGAGAGGAACAATGAACATGATGAATGCCCTCGTACAGCCATGTCAGACAGAATAGCATTGTGAAGGGGAGAACGTTAAAGCAATCTGCATAGTTTTTTCAATCCTTGTCCAAGACTAAGAATAGATAAAGTTAACTTACTGGATGGAATCAATGAGCAAAAACAGCATGAGGAGGCTAGCTAGTTGTCAACAATTAACAGGCGCAGCCAAAACACGTGGAACTAAATCTTCTGACGAAATGGGAAGATCGCAAAGAGCCGACGGCTAGCTACATGTCTGCGTGCATATCGGTGTGCGTATGCCAAATTCACCTTCGTGTGTGATGTAGAATTCTCAGTGGGCACGGTTCTACGCACCTACAGGCTCTGGTAGAAGCTGATGATGAAGAGTGCTCCGGAGGCAGTAGTCCAGCACACACACGCGCGCTGCTGGTCAGTAGGTCTCTACCTGCAATTTCCCACAGCTTTATTGAACCGCACTCAAGCAAGTAGGGCCGCATCTCGCGGAACGCAGATGCAGTTCAAGAAAGCTGTGGAAGACGGCAGAGAGGGCCATCCAGTTCGCTTCTCTTACGGCCGGATGCTCAGATGGGAGACTACGCCTGAACATGCAGTTGAGAGCAAGGGACAAGAAGCTAGCTCTAGCTGATGAGCAGTTTCCACTGCTGCTCATATGTCAGCAGCTGTTGATTTCTAGTGGCCTTCTTGGTGGAGGTGTGGAACAAGACTAGAAGAGGGAGTGGGCTACTTATTATACCAGAGTGATGCATGTGAGTGGAGGGGGAAGGGCAGCATGGGGTTGGTGTGAGATGCGAAGGACGCAATCCCGAGAAGAATATAGAACCTGGAACGCTACTCCCTCGACGGCTGAACGTACCCCTCTCTCTATCTCTCCATTTCCGGGCGCATCAATCCAAGGGTTTTGTAAATGAGAGGGGAGACAAACCTCAAATACTTTACTCCATCCGAACCTTCTTTTTTTTAATAAGGGATCGAAACATTCAAGATTTATATAAAGTAGAAGGGATTTTAAGAATAGGGTAAATTCTCTTGTAATTACTCTGATGGGCGTGAGAGACGAATTAACCGTTAAAACCGTGCTTGTTTTGCGGTTAAAACGTGGTAAAGGCCACGTTCCGGGTTGCTTCTGTCATTTAATTAGGCGTAGTGAAGTGAAGTGAAGTGCAGCGACGAACTTGGATTCGGGCCTGTAATTAATTTCTCGCCGGACCAGTCCGGCCGCGCGCGGATCCGACAACGTCGAGACGCAAGACGACACGCACGGGCACGCCATGCCGCCGTCCATGTTCTCAGCCGGCGAGGACTTACCCGTGAAGCTCGGGCCGCTCTTCCGGTACGCACGGCGCCGGTCAGCCGGCGTCGGGCTCCTCACGCCTCGCTCGCTCGCTCGCTCGTCTGCGCGCGCCCCGCCCTGGAACGGCGCCGTTCGCGCCGCCCCACGCGCGCTCCCGCCCGCCCGCCACCTCGAGGCCGGCCGGCGCGCGAGCGGTGGCAGAACGGTGTCAGAACTCTCAGAGGTGGCGGGCGGTCCGGATGATCAGGCGGCGGCCGGCGTGCGCGCTGCTCGGGGGGGGGGGGGGACGCCTCCCTGTGACGGGCGGGGGCACATCTCCTCTCCTCGCTCGTCGATCGTGAGGGTCAGGGCCGGCTAACTTCTTCGTCAGCCACTCGCTCGGTCAGAAGGGCCTGCCGGTCGGCTGGCGTCGTCGTTCGGAAGCGACTCGACCTGACATTATTGTCAGGCCCATCGTTCCACGGGCCGGCCGGAGGCGCTCGCTCGTGCGCGGGCGCACCGCGGCCGACACTGACAGCTAGCGCGCACTTGTGTATCGCAGAGGCGCTTGTTTCGTTCAGTAGACCGCTCGGATCTCCGTGTCAGAGTGACGCAGTTTTTCTTTTCTTTTTTTTTTGGAAACGGAGGGGTAGTGTCTTTCTTTCAACCAGATCTTCCTCTGCTAGTTGGAAATCAGCATCCAGGAAAACGAGAAGTGCAGAAACAAGGGACCAGCAACGGCCGGGCCATTCTCGCCAAACTCGTGACGGAGATTAACATGTACAGTATGCATCCAGGTCAACAATCTTAAGAGCAATCAAGCAGCCACACGGTTTCAGTACATCTCATACTGCCACGACAGAACACTTTCTTATCATCCAAAGGAAATCGCCAAATCACATGATGAATTCAATGTGACAGCTCGCTGCTGCAACTAAATGCAGAACATATGTTTCCTAATTCGAACAGCTTGTTCATAGTTCTGCAGGCACAGAAAGGACTCGCCTATCTAAGAAACTCTCTTCAATACGATTAACTTGGTTGGATAAATGCCACCTGATGTTCAATTGAACGATGATGAAGGAAAGCAAAGATCTAGGGCCACTGTGATACAGCTGACTGAAGAATCGAGATGCATAATATGATACGACTATGATGTGTAGAGAATACTATCTGCAAACCAGACTATAAGACAGGTCTCAGAAATCAGCAGTATCGTAAAACCAGGCTTGGCTATAGGATTGCTGCAACCAGGTGCAGAACGATGTGCATACCACAGATATATCCTAGATGGAAATACTAGCATGGCCGCTGGACAGGATCCAGAAAAAAATACTACAGTAGTCCATTCACATTGACATTCATACGATTTTCAATGGAACAGAACAACCAAGGTAAGCTTAGAGTAATATCACTGGTGATGCAGCTAAGTGAAGAAGACAGCCATAGGTCTCACATGACTCCGCACTTTGAGCTCATCAGCGCTACCGTTCTAATCACAATTCACACTGGTTAACTGCTGTACTCTATATACTAGAATGACAAGTTTGAATACACGAGTACAATTTCCTACACCAAAAATACATGACTATGTCATCTACATGCGTACTGCGGTAGCTTCAAAACTAAATCTGGACGTTTGCACAATGTACATGAATCAGACTACATATATTCAACTAGCTTAAACAACCAGTAACCTGTATATAACTCACCAGATTCAGATAACCATAAGCTGAAAGTGGTACACTGGAACGTTGAAGGCTAACAGAACCGCATCATGTCCACAGATAGGCAACCAAATGACGAAACCATATGCAAATTGAAGTCATGGGGGCTCATATCCGAAATTCTAAACACAGGCCTATATCATCTCAGGTTCTATCCCATGATCACACGAACAACGAACTGATACTACAGAAAGTGTTTCTTCCTTTGCTTGAATAGCAATACTTTAACGAAACTATACCACCAACAAGAGCATAAGCATACGCATACGATGAACCGGAACACAAGGGTTGGCGCGTCGCCTACTACTTCTCGGAGGAGTTGGGCCCGCGCTTCTTGCCGAAGCCGACGACGGCGGTGACGAAGCGGCGGTTGTACTGCATCCTCTTGTGCGCGCGGCCGCGGGGCTTCTTCTTCTTGTCCTGCTTCGCCACCTTGGGCGTCTGGCCGCGCACCTTCCCGGCACGAGCGAGCGATCCGTGCACCTTACCTGCGCCGCGATCACCGACACACAGACAGAGGGCAGCAGGGTCAGTTCAGCGCGTCGGGTACAAGAGGAAGTTACCGCAGGAGGAGAAGCGGATGAGAGGAGAAGGCGGGTTACCCATGGCTGCAAGGCGGTGACGAGGGTGGCTGCAGCGGCTCCGGGAGCGGGGGCGCGGTAGGAGTTGCGGCGGCGGCGGCGGCGGCGGCGGCGGACGTGAGGAGGAGGGAGCCCTAGGTAAGGAGCAGCGATTTATAAGCGAATCAGATTTCTGGGCTCTGCGATAACTGGGCCTCATCTTATTGGGCCCATTTTACCAGTACCCGATGGCCCATGTATAGATGATGGGCCGTGCAGCCCGAACTAGGCCCAGAGTTTTCTGTAGAAACTGGCCTTTCTCTTTTTCGGAAGAAGGGTCCAGTACTTTCAGCCCACGCAAAAGCCTTCGTCTCCAAAGAAGAACGGAGTTCGTTTCCGTGATTTTTTTTTTGGTTTTGTCCTTCAATTTTTTTTATATATTTAGATCCCTAATGGAAGTCAGGAAGTGTACGAGCCTTTCGTACCGTCCAGCGTCAGCGTCAGGTCTCAGTATAGTGCGTTCGCTCGACTGCATGCAACTTATAACGACTTGCTCTTTAAAAGATCATGCAAGGCTGAATTCGACTTGCATCTGGATGGGGAAACTTTTGGCTAGAGTTCGTCTAAGCTTCTAGAGTACGGTCCTCCATACTCCCTCGAGACACAATGATCTAAGCTCTCAAACATGGACATCTTAGCTCAGAGAACCTGAGGAACCGTGCGAGAATTACACGACAGAATCAAGCATTTCAGAGTACAAACAGGCCACTGAAATTGGTCGATAGGAATTTGGACCCATCTGGAACTATCCACTCAAAGAAAGGTTACCACTCTGCGCACACGTTCACACATTATTGTTCCCCAGTACAAAGCTAACTAGTATTTACAAGGTAGGTAGACTTGCTGATCTCAGTAGCTAAGCTCACCATGGACCGGTGCACCTGACAGGCAGGTGCATTCCCTGAACTGCACACAGCTAAAGCCGTCATCGGTGACCACTGGAGCAGTGGGCACATGACGGGCAACCGACAGAAACACCAGAGCCCAAGTTCTTCACATGTACGAGTCAAGATAATCGAACTGATGGATCATCCTGTACTGCAGCAAGCTGGCGTAGACGCGATCGCACACCCCGACGAACAGGGACTCGCCGTCCGGGCTGAGTGTGATCCCGGACACCTCGCCGAAGAAGTCTATCTCCTGCCGCTTCTTGTAGTCCGCTGCAGCGCTGTACACATGCACGAAGTCCGCGGGCTCTGAGAAGAGCAGGAAGAGCCCGTCAGAGGAGTAGCGGATACACCGGATTGCACCGATGTTGCCCCTCAGGACTGCAAGCGAGGTTGACGTGTTGCGGATGTCCCAGACCCGGCATGTCTTGTCCTGGTTCCCCGTCGCAAAGGTGCGGCCGTCCGGGTGCCATGCTGAAGCGAACGAGTAGTCCAGGTGGCCAACTAGGGTAGATGTTACCTGCAAAGAACAACGATTCAGCATTTCAGCTCTCATGGCCGTTCAGCTCATAAGACGTTATTGGTATGCGCCTCCGAGCTCTCAAGCAATCATTACAAATGATTAAGGTATTAAACATCACTTTAGCAACACGATGACATGACTGCTGTAATGTAACAATGATTGTGAATAGGCGAAAGGCTAAATACCTTCCCGTTTCGTGAATCCACAAGAAGAGCATCCCGATCATCTCCTACTACTGCCAAAAGTTTCCGATCAGGACTCACGGAAGTGTGCTGTTATTGTGGAATAAAGAAAATGAGAACAGCTAGTTATGGATAAAAAACAAATATTTATTCTAGCATTCCAATGAGACAGAACTTACATTCACTGGCCAGTTATAACGGAAGTGGTTCAAGAGCTGGAATCTTTCCATATCATATTCACGAACACCGCAATCGTTATTGGATACCGTAATGCGCAAGCCTCCACTGCAAAACAATTTGTAGTTTTTCAGATATTTATTATAATGTGCATAGACAGACAAGTCTGGGAAAGTAGATCTTTTTTACCTAGTCGACCTGTGTATATCTATGGCATTTGTTATAGCGTTGTCACTCAAAGTTGTCCTTGTGCAAAATTTAACATTACCATCCACCAAACCCTGTACAAACACAAAGAAATGTTGAGCAAGTGAGCTTTATGAATTGCTTTTTTCAGAGCTTAAAGCAAAATAAGAAGACTGCTGGTGATGGGTATGCCTCAAAAGTACAGGGCACAAAGTATTACCAATTATGCCACTTAAACTTTCATTTTAGATATTTAATATTATATGGATCTGAGCATACATAAGAAACGTTGAAAGGAAAATGAATACTTAAACTACAGCCTACTGAATGAGAAAAGGAGTAGCTTAACAAATACTCTGAAATTTACAGCTGAATCTTCATTCGTCCCTTACCTTGCAAACTAGCTCTCCTTGAAATCCACCAGCTACCAATAAACCCTCATTCACAGCAAGGGTGCTAACTTGAACCCCAGAAAACCCTTCTAACAAATTCCCAGGATGTTTCTGTGTGTAAAAAATAGATTTACATTAACAATGAGAAGCCAAGAACTGCTGAAATTCGGAGAAGAAATTATCAAGTAAACATGAACTTTTGTTCTGCAAGTAGAAAGTTATAGGCAAGAAGAAAACCTCCGCTGGAGCAACATGTCCTGAGAAGTCGAGGACCTCTGACAAATTGTGTGACAATGATGACCAATGGCCTACTGTGGAATTTGACATAAAATAGACATCATGCTTCGAGGTTGCCCATAACAAATTCCTGAGCTGCACAAGAAATAGCTAGTCAGTAGTGTGCAGCCTCCAGAGTCAAATGACAAGATTGCGTGTGCAGAGGAACACATCTACTTATCTTTATTTCACAGCAAAATGGAAGCTGATTGTAATGCAAAGTAACACACCCCATTCAGCCATAATTCTTAAGACTTTTGTTTTCAAAACTATCATAACCCTTCTTATCTGTATCAACTATTATATCTGTCATTATTGCATTTTTCATGTAAAGCTTTATTATAATCACAAAATAATAAGTATATTTCTTTTATCCCTCAGATTCCCCTCTAATACGGATACAATGCCAGCAGATTGCAAGTTAACAGAGAAAGAATTGTTACTGGTGAAAAGAAAGAAGGAAAATGGATATTCGTAGCCAAAATGACTTCTATCACAAACGTACTAAAGATTGTATATTCTGCATTAAAAGAAAGGCACATTGCACATTACCTGAAAATGGAGAATCGACGGCTTTACTAATCTAGTGTTGTGGTGAAACTCATAATACTTGCTGCTCTTCTCCACTTGCTTGCACAACTAAGAAAAATATAAAAAAAGAAAATAATTAGGAGATGCAAACATTTACAAAGATAAAACAGCCTCTGATAAATAAGACCGGATGGTGCTGAATACCTTATCCATGAGCTCTCCAGATTGAGGAAAGTTTTCGTAGTTTTTGTACTGTTCCAACCTAGCCTTTCTGTAATCTTGCCTGGTTATGTTTAGACTCTCCCATGGTATGCCTTGTATATCTTTCCCTGCCCTTGCTTCAGCTGCCGATGTGTCAGATATCCTAGTGAGCTGTCGAATTATTAATATATTAGATTACTTAATCAACAACTAAATATGTGAATAATCCTAAGAGTTGAAGGAAATATTCCATGCCTTCCATTTCAACTTCAAACTATAGAAAAGAGACAAGGAGAAGTTTATTCCAGGAACAACACAATCCCTATGTCATTGAAAAGCTACATCTGCCAGTACGTCATGTTGATATTTGGCTAAGCTCAGTGCAGGGTACAGTTCTTGGTTCTTACACACACCAGAAACACAACATCAACTAAGTAACCATTTAATTCAAAAGATGAATTTATCTCAACTTTGATTAACGAGGACAAGAAATCAGTCTTATCTCCTTATTGAAAATCATGTTTTATACAATTTGGTCTTAGCCAAATCAAACAACACTGAAACAATACGCCTCCAGCGCCGTTCCATGTTGGGCACAGAAAATTATGCAATAAATCCTTTGTATGAAAGCGACATATCAGAGAGGATGGTCAATCAAGTCATTATTGGCTAAAGTGCAAAGGAAGAAAAGATAGAAATCTAGAGCTACATGATTGGCCAAAAATAATCTGCACGACAAACCCCGTCAACATCAAGTCCCCTTCACCCCAAAAAAAATCAGCAACCGAGGACTATATGAGGAAAAATTCTGCTTTCTGATTTAGCCAGCAAATAAAAGTAGCTTTTTACACTTAATTGAGTATATCCCTGGACTAAGGTTCTGTTACCAGTGTGACACGTCTTAAAATTTAGTAAAATTTGTTTGGCAGATGGCAAGTTATCTTGGTTTGCCTTTCTCATCGTATAAGAACAATCAACTTCTCGTTTTTAACATTTTTTTGCATATCCACACCGTTCTTCCTAGCACTGTCAGCCCAAGCACAGCCACAAAATTAACCATAAATAATACTAACATATAAACTTCTATCAAGTTCTTGTTTGCCGCTACTTTTGCATATGGCTACACCGTTCATCCTAGCATTGTTGGCCCAACCAAGCCCAATTGATTTCTTGCGTGCAGAAACTTTTGCACATGCCATCCTAGCACTGCCAGTACAACTAAACCACAAAACCAACCCTAAATTATACTATTAAAACATAAACATCTAATTCTTGTAAAACAAACATGGTATGCAAGAGATAAGATTATGACCATGAGCAATTTTAATTCCGATACATGGCATCCACCAAGACCTTTAAGATCTAAAGCTCGACTTTGGTATGTGAATAAAGAAACCGGGAAGCTTAGCTAATCAATCGAGAACGAAAACGGTACATCACGTCGTGGCTCTCCTCAGATGTGAGATCGAAACAAAAAAAAAAAGGCAACCCCTAAACGGCACCGACGAAGGTTGTACCAACCAGCGAGTCGTCGTCGTCGCCGTCCCTCCGGTCGGCGTCCTGGTCGTGGAACCCGTCTTCCACCTCCACGTCCATCTCCCCGTCCGACGCGCCACCGTCGCGCTCGTCCATCAAGTAACGCCCCGCCGCGCCGTCCCGCGCGCTCGCCGCCATCCCAGCGCGGAACCGGGCCCTGCACGCACCAACCAGACTCTCAGACCACAGACCACACACACACACGGCCCGAGGAGAAGCGACCAAGCGCCGGTCGGGCGGGCGCGAGACGCGCCTGTACCAGCAAACTACGGATCAGGAGAGCCCCCACGGCCCCCGGTGCGCGCCGCGCCGCCGGTGATGCGGTGAGGTGGGGGGGGGGGGGTGAGCCGCCGGGCCTGGCCTTCGAGGGTCCGACGGAGGAGGGCGAGGACGAACAGGAAGCGGCGAGCTGCGTCGGCGGCTGTGGATCGGGAGGCGGCGAACGTGTGGAGGGGGAGGCGCCCGTGCCTTTTGTGCCGTGCGGCGAAGCTAGGTTCCGGAAAGCCGAGCTCAATCCGGCAACGCGGTGGGACAGCGACGGGGGATGGAGGGACGGGATAAACTTCAGCTGGGCTCCTCACACTGCACACTGTGCCGAGATTAACGGCGTTTTTCTGGAAGACGTGGTACCGAGACGGGACATCTCTGCAAGGACCACACCACTGTGGGGTGTGGGCCGCCGGCTTGGTTGTCGTGGCTATTCTATCGACCGGGTTCGTCATCAATTTGATGGCGTGTTTAATGTCGAACAAAGAAAAATCGATGACGTGTTTGGTTTGGGAGTGATTATAACTGCCCCGTATAGAAATTCAGAAATATTGCTATTATATTTAGGATTGATTATCGTTTTAAGTTAAAAGATGTAAATGTCAACTACTCCCTCTGTTTTGAATTATTTTTTCTAAAGGAATAAATCAGTTCATTAAAGAAGGAGCATTTCAAATTATTTGACACTTGCTAGTTCAGTTGTGAATTAAACAGTGCTAAATAATTTAAAACAAAGTGAATACTATTGTAATGTAAAGTGAATATCACCAACTTTAACGTACAAGAAAGTTTAATATATAGTGCCTATATGAATCATTATGGTGTATATGACACGTTGCATCTAGGCTATATATCATACCGTGTATATTCACCTAAACATGACATGGAAATCTCACCTTTCCACTTATGGTTGCATAAACTCTTAGTGAAGCGAAACTAAAATAATGACACATGGTAATGCTAAACTATGTAGAGTATTGACCGAGTTGTAGCCGTAAAAATAATCTTGAAAGATACTTACCAAGAACCTTTAAACTTCTCATTTTCAAGATCACAATTGATTTTCTCGTGCAAAGAGTTTGCACAAACTGTTATGAATATTTTTTATAAATCTTTAGAAATTTACACAAGAAAACTTCATTTATTGATAATAGTATTAGTTTATATTATTTTCATTGTTGTAATTATCCTTTTCATCATTGTTTTGGCTCACTTTTTAAATGCTATACAACCGGTGCTAAAAAGTTATGGATCAGTTCATACTGCTATATTAATTTTGTGATATGGAAACTAAAATCTAAGTTATATATATGAGTAACACGCAAAAAACTTAAACAATGTTAACCACATGGGCAATACATGACTATAATAAAGGTCAACATTCGAATCCTCTTTCCCTGTTCTACACCACAATCATTATATCACTTTAGTTTATTATAATTATAACAGATATGAGCAAATAGGTGAATATTAAGACCTACGATGTAAATTTTGGAATAAAAAACAAAGTAGAGTCAGTTTCTGCTTCTCATTAAAAAATACGGACAATCCTCTAAAATCACTATGATCCATGTCCCTACACAGAAGTCATAAACAGCGTGAGAAACAGGCCTAGTGATCCCATTCTCACCACCATCCACCTTTCCACCCTAACCCACGGCGCGCCGCCGCGCGAAACACCAAAAACTTACGAAAGAAACCGCGCGCGCGTTCACACCCACTTCCGGTCCCCATCGGCGCCGCCGTCACCTATCGCCTCCTCGCCGGCGGCCATGCTAACCGGGTGGGAGAGCCTGGTCCGCCTTATCGGCCGCCGCCGACGCTCCCCTCTTCCCGCCTCGCTCGCCGTCCTCCTCTCCCCATCCTCCCCTGCCCCCGCTCAGGTTAAAGCGGAACCGGTGCCCCGAAACCCCCAAAAATGCGCCGCCGATGCCAACGGTGTCGTGACACTTCTCCGTTCATGTACAGGGCAATGTAGAGGGCTCAGGATTGGACGAGGTGGATAGAGAAGCTGCTGCTCCGTCGACGGGAGACGGCGCGGAGTGGGTGGCCTGCCCCGCCTGCGGCGAGTCCATCCGCGGCTCGGACTACTGTGTGAACACCCACCTCGGTCCGTTCACAAACCCATTATTCTGAATGCTTCCCTTTTGTTTGCTAGGATGGAGAAAGGATACTAGGCTCCACTGAATTTATATAAAAATACTCGTGGCATGGAGATTAAAATGTTGCCATGACAAAAAAATCCAACAAACTTGTTTTTTTTTCTAATTTACATGAGGAAGCGTTTGGCTGCTCCACTAGCTGCAATGTATCACCCTTCTGCACTGGTTCAACTCCGAATCAGTTGTGTCCTTGTTCTACTGTTTGATTTGGTACACAAACAAAATCATTTGAACTTAAACAAATTTATGATCGTGTATCTAACTGGATTCTGGGGAACTTGCCAGTATTCTGGGATGCAGAGCCAGCATGGCATTCTAGTTGGTATTCGAAAGATTAACTCGTGAAGGCTTCCACAATGCAGATATATGCCTTACAAGAGGAGTGAAACGGAAGTTAACTCAGAGCAGCCTTCTTAATTTCAGATTCAGTAAAAAAGTTGCTGTTGAGCCCACTTCAAAGAGTTTGGACAATGAGCTTGAGAAAGAAACTGTGAATCAGATCGATGAAGAGTCATCTAGCGATCAAGCATTCTTCTCATTAGATAGTGAGATTAGGAGTTCAAAGGCTAATACTACTGTTTCATCAACTGTTTTTTTGGACGCCTCACTTGACATCTGTGATACTTTCGTCGTCACACCTCCAAATATTGTCTCTTCTAACATGCTTCAAACAGTAGCAACCTCTAGCAGCATTGAATCATGTGCAGACACAAACTCCATTTCAACTTTAACATTTGACACGATGATAGTGTGTCGGAAATTCCATCAAAACATTGAATTGCAAGAAGGTGCAGGCATTATTGTACAGAGAGATCCACAGAATGCTAAGGACCGTGATGCAATCAAGGTTTTAATCTTTTCTAAATAAAATTTATGTTGATAGTATGCCTTTCATTTAGGATTTTTAGTAATACCATTGCAGGTCCTTTATGCAGTGTCTAAATGCGAGGAGATGCTTGGATACTTGCCTCGAGAGCTTGCCAAAATTTTGGCTCCTCTATTTGACAAACATTATGTTGAATGTGAGGTAAAACTCTCTTCTAACCCAATGCATCGTGCTGACATAACCACAACATAGTCTCGCCTTCAACAGTCTAGGACTGCATCTTAATCAATGTTCATTGATGCCATTAACCAGCTTTCTGTAACCATGTTATGAATTGTCATTGAAGTGCTGCAATCACTTACGAATCAACCCACAAGTTTACTACTCCCTCCATTCTAAATTATATGTCATTTTAGCCTTCTACATTTTTCCAAATTATCTGACATTCTCACGCTACCTAATACATTTTTATCTATATTCTATCCTCTTTCACCATCTTCGTTTCCCGTGCAACACACCTTTTCAATACCTTATTTCCAGTGTCCAGAGCCAGAATGACAGATAATTTGGGACAGAGAGCGTAGTTCTCTTTGCACCCTGTTTTTGTAAATGGAAAAAATAGCTGGTTTGTTTTGCAGAAAGTTCCCTCATAGAGGCAGTTTGGGATGTTTTCGCCTTCTCTCTACCACTACCATGGGGCAACACTGCATCCTCCAATTAACATACCAACAGCAATCCTTATTTTCCATCTGAGCTTTTTTCTGATAACCTGAAACACACTGTTTGCTAGTAAGATTTTTGATCCAAGTTCAGTTAGGCCTTTTAGCATTGATTTTTGGCAGATACATTTTTTAACTTAAAGGTCAATTGCCACTGGGTCTCTAGCTCACTTTTATTTTTATTTTTAGGGTTTTGTGTTGAGTTTTCCTGAACAACAGCTTGATAGTGTTCCCATCCGGATAACAATTCAGAAACATAAAACTGACAACAGGAGCAGTGATGACCTATGGGAGAATTTCATTGATGCTGTTAGAAAAGGAAATTTTCAGCAACCTAGCAGTGCAAGATACCAGAGAAATTTTAATGTGATGATAGATGATGTTATGGCCAACCATGCCCATGTTTTTAGTAATGAAGAAAAAACACTTTTAGGTTGTTGATCTCTCTCTCTCTCTCTCTCTCTCATGTCCTAAGTCTCTCTATGAATGATTCTTTTGACCATTACTCACTCTTATGCAGGTTCTTTTAAATCATTATCGAATGATGGACAGAGGCTTTTTGTTAGGATTTACACTCGAAAAGGTTAGCTTTTATGCCAACCAGTGGTAGGTAAAACTCTAAAATGTAGTTTGGTTTCATTCTTGGTCCTACATGGTGTTGCATGCATTTAATGCACACAGCTTGAGGCTTGATGACTTTTAGTCTTACACTTGAGAAACTATGAAAAATATATGATGCCTTAGAAGTTAGAACTGTTAGTTTAACAGTTGAGCGAGTATGGGATATATAATACAGTTTGCAGCTTTAATTTGACAAAGCAAAGATATATGAACTAGCAGTGAATCAGAAACCAAATTCAGTGCACTTGTTGCTTCAGTAGCTTGATTAAAATGGAGCCTCATACTGAACAAGGTTTACTGAAAAGTATAACACAAACTGTTGCAGGGCCATGGTTCCGAATGAGCAGTATATCATATAGTGAGATATCAGATCTGCAGCATGCATCCATGGAGTTAAAGTGTAATAACTGGGGCTTTAAATCTTATTGCTGTGTCTACACTTATCTTTTTTTCTTTCTTTTTTTGGGAAACACTTAGCGTTTGAATTATGACTTGTAAGCTGTTTCATTCTATAGTGGCAGGTTATATTGACATGGTTTCTTGCACCGATGATCCATCAGAATATGATACAAAGGAAATTCTTGAAGTGTTAACTGTCCCTGAAATGAAAGAAATTCTAAAGGAGCTTCCTAAGGTTTGCAATATTATCTTCAATAATTCTTTGTGTTAAACAAAAATATGTGAATTATCTATTGAGTAAATATTATATCAACTCCGCCTATGCCTTTCTAGGTATAGCCGGTCCCAAGCCTGGATAAAGGAGGAGGGTTTCATATCTAGCCTACCTCAACGTGCTTGAGACAAAGGCTTTGTTGTTGTATCTATTGAGTAAATATTATTGACCTCCTTCTGTTTAGTTGATATAATGTTTGAATGAGACATAATTGTCGGACTTATTCCTTTGAAAATCACCTGTGTACATAAGTTGCTACTCTCGGAGCTATACACTGATGGGCAAGAGATTAATGCCAATTTGGAGAGCACATGGGAATGCCTTTGACACAGAATAACATGGTGCTGACACAATGATGCATATCCCGCAAAACATTTTTCCTGCTAAGTTATAGGATCACAATAGAAAATCACCCCTTTGTCGGTATCTCCTCCTAGTCCCTATTAATGCTCATTGAAAAATATGATGGTCCTAGAGCTGTAGCTTTTTCCCTTAAAAGAGGCAACACATTTATGTGCAGAAAACAGATATTTGCTACTTGCTTTCTGATTGTTTGCATCATCTGCCTTGTTTTCTCACAGGATATTTCTTCCTTTTTTTTTTCAGCATAGCACAAGCTGCACACGTCGGCATGATCTTCTTAACACCCTTCTTTCGTTACATCGAGATGGTACCTGGTAAAGGCTCTTTGTTGTTGCATTCTTGTGCATCATGGCCTCATATGAGAGCTCACCTCTGAAATGTGCAGTGCAGCACTACCAAAGCAAATCCTAAAATGGACAGGAACTTGTATGAGAATCTCTAAAAGGGCGGACGACCTTCTGTGGCGTGTCCAGGTCAATGCTTACTGCTGTTAAACATAAAGCCGAGTTCTTGCTCAAATTGTTTATTTTTCCAACAGTAATATTTCATCCAACCTTTTTCTGCCACCAATTATAATCTTTATCATGCAGAGGCTCTTTTTTCTTAATGGTGATCATGATCTTTCATCCTTTCTATTAGTGGAATTTGGTCTAATGAAATTCCCAGACTATGCTTGCTGTGTCTCTCACCACATTTTTCAAGAAAGAAGTGATCTACTTGACTATGAAGAGGTAGAATTTTTCATTTGCTTTTTTGAGAGGATGATAACCTGACACTCCCTAACTGTGTTGACTGTCATTGCAAACAGGCTATTCGAGTGGCACAGGCGATGGATGAATCCATTGATGATAAGAACATGGAAATAGTGACAAGATGCATTGATTTGTCTCAGAATCGATTATGCACCATGCCTAAAATGGAAATTGTCACTTCATCTAAACCTCTCCCGTCTTTCTTTTCACTCTTTTCTGCTTCCTGGGTCTACTCGAAAATACTTACATTAGGCATCTCTGTTTATGAACGCGATCGCAGGTTAGTTGTGGATCAACTCGAGCATTGTCTTCAGATATTCAGATGCATGGAACTTTTTTGTGCTTCATCAACATAAACTTCTTTTCTTCTTTAAGGCTGAGTTGGCATGTCTTCTGGTTTATTCCATGTAATGGGATACTTTAGTATCATAACTGGTAGAAACACTTTTATGGGCAAGCCATAAACTTCTATTTTGAATGTATTTGTAAATAGCTATAAAGCTCTGGCATTGATTTTGATTTTTTAGAACTTAATTGAAATAGAGTTTCTCATTATTTTTTTCCGGATTGCTATTTTTTGAATTATCTCTGCATTGGGGGTAAGGCTTGCCTTGTCTAATCCTTCCCCAGACCCCACCTTATGTGGGAGCTTCCAGCACTGGGTCTGTCCTTTTTTATTGTTATTTATTCACAGGAAATTTCCTTTTTCCATATGGAATTTGTAAGTATAGGGTACCATTACAGTATATGGGGGGGTCCCTGTCGATACAAACCACCAACGAACCTGTGCTTTAAGAAACTAGTGATCACGTCAGTGAGCAATATAAGCAGACATTTTCAGTAAATATATATTTCCGTTATCCCAGAAAACTTTGTTTACATGGACCTGACGTTGTTTGTAATCAAGATCCCATATATTGCTTATAGTGTAACCCTTTAAATATAGTCTATCTTTCCACAGATATGATGGGACTTTGTAGCTTGAATTTATGCATTACTTAATTGGTGTATCTGCTAGTTTTGAATACACACATTACTTGCTGTTAGCTTGTGATATCTAATGTGTGGACTGAAGTCTCTAATTTGAATTAATGAAACATGAAAATTCACATTGTGGCCATAATTAGTTTTGAAAAAGAGCATAACTTGCTTTAAATCACATGCTCAATTTTCAAGAGCACACTGTGCCCATGTCATGCTCCGAAGGTGATTTTAGGTGTGAATGACTTATTAGCTTATTTCCTTGAAATACAAATGTTACTGTTTGCAGTTATGCTATTGTCTGGGAAACTATATTTCATGCTAACCATATTTTACAGGTACACAGATGCAATCAGGATCCTAAAGCTACTACTTAGAACAGTTGTTTCTGATAAACGGCGGGGTTATTGGACACTGAGGCTATCTGTTGATTTGGAGCATTTGGGCCGTCCAAATGAAAGCCTTTCAACAGCTGAAGGAGGAGTGAATGATCCATGGGTCCGTGCTGGTTCAAAGTTCGCGCTGCAAAGGAGAGTGCTGCGTTTAAGCAAGCCTCCACGGCGCTGGAAAGTTCCCAGCTATGCTGATTCTGTGAATAGAAATATAAAAGAGGTATGCATCACCCTGTTCTGGATGAAGTTGCTCCTTTTTTTTGTCCATATTGGGGTTGTAAGGCGATGCTAAATAATGCCCATCATCGGTTACTAGGTGAACATCGAAGGAAGGCCATTAAATTGTGAAATAGGAGCAAAGAATGTCTTTTATGGTTATGATGGTGAACTTTGTGGGGTAGAGCAGTTGGCTTTACAGTACTATGCTGATGAAGGAGGTGGTTGGCAAGGTACCCATTCAGAAGGGGGCATTTGGATGACCATCTTTGGCATTCTAATGTGGGATGTAATGTTTTCTGACGTTGAAGATGTGTTCCAGTCCAAATTTCAGGTATATGTCATGTGCACCATGTTTTGTTTTCAGAGGTAACCTAACCATATGTTGGATGCTGCAGTTTGGTGGCAATAATTCTGCTTTTTGTATTTTGTATTAATGACTTGCTTGTTGCTTGGATGTTGTATGCTACATTCTCTGTAATGTCAGTAGAGACCGACCTTGTAGATTTCCTCTTATTTCCTAATTGATATCTGTTGATAGGGTGTTGTACCAGATCAGAATCTTTAATTTTTTCCCTACAGCACTTTCTGTACCTTGTTTGGGGTGTTCTCTTGCAGACAGCTCCCCTTGATCTGGAAACAGATGATTTCTACAAATCAAGAAAGCATCTTGTAGAATCCCAGTTGGAAAAGATACAAGATGGGATGGCTGAAGAGATGCTAATCAGTTCCTGGGAGCTACATCAAGGGATGTCCTGCCGGGGTGTCAATTGGGACCGGCATTCCTTGATGGATCTACGAGCTGTGGTTGCATGCATCTGTGGTCATCGTTTGGCATCACTCCTCCGACATCTAGCAGTCGATTACGCGAGCTGGTCTAGTGGAATGCCTGATTTGCTGCTGTGGCGTTTCCTTGATGAGCGAGGCAGAGGTGAAGCGAAACTTGTGGAGGTCAAAGGGCCAAGGGACCAGCTTTCTGAGCAACAACGTGCTTGGATTCTTGTTCTCATGGATTTTGGATTCAATGTGGAAATTTGCAAAGTAAGTCCCGTTGCAAAGTGGAGATAGCTCCCTCCCAAAGTTGTATTGTTGTAACAGTTTCATTTTATTGATGATTTATGCTTAATGTGGTTAAATGATTAGAAGGGCAGCATTGCATGTTAAAGCAACAATGTTTTAATGTCCAAACTTGCATTGATGCTGTACAGGAAAAAACATTTGTACTGCTTACTTATGCAGTGGCATAATGGCATTCTAACATCTCTATTCATTGCAAATATTGGAACTAAAGAAACTAATGGTCTGCCGATTTGTGTCGCTAGCCCAGTTAATTTGCCTCAGGTTTATATCATAATCCATAAGCCAGTTGCTGGAGTGGTCATATAACCCGACCTAAGATTGTTGAAGCCTGGTACTTGGTAACAAGCAGCAACTGGCTAGTGAAGTATGTGAAACTTGTATCCTAGAAATGCAAAGTTCATTGGCCAGAAGACATGTTTTGAAGGGATGCAAAACAAAGGTTGCAGGAGAAACATTAATTTTGACCAGGAATGCGTTTAGCAAATTCATACAAAAAGAAATTCGACAAGAGGAAAATTATATTACGTTCAGGAGGAAGCAAGGCTCAAAAAACATATTGCAGATCACTGTTATTCCGTGACTGAAAATTTGAATTGATGGCTGGTATAGGTGACGTTTAAGTAATGGTGTCAAATGGATGGAGAAACTTTTGATGTATTTTGAGAAGGGTATTTCTTTTGGATGGACCTGTGAGAAGATGGCGGCCTAGTTAGTCATTAGAGTCTAGTGACTAGGTAAATCAGCAGAGATTAGAGTCCAATCTCAGCTCACTATTTCTCATGTATGGAACCCCGTTTATAATGAATGGAGGTGGAGTTATCCCGTTTATAAAGAATGGAGGTGGAGTTATCCGACTAAAAAAAACATTGCGTTCTTACAAAGGAACATTCACATGTCTGAGTATTGGGTACTGACTACTGACAAGTAAAGGTACAACACTATGCAAGTTCCCAGCTTGCAAAAATAAGGATGCTTTTGCAATCACCAGGCCACTTGATGCCAATAGGTACTTCACCCTCCTCTGTGAGAACTACATATGCTGAGGCTGACAAAGTTACGGATCACCCAACGTTACATAATTGTCCAAAGGCTGTCATAGATACTCTGGGTCTCCAAAGCCAGGTACTGCCTTTTGATATGATCCCTAGATAAATATGGTGCTAAACGCCTCCTCCAGTGCTCTTCTCTTACCCAATTCAGCGGTCCACCCCCCTGCTCGTGCTCCTCTCTCCGCCCGAAGTCTCCTGGTCTCCTCATCGTCCCCTTGAAGAGGGTCTGATGCAACGCCGATTGGTTGAGGGGCCATACCTGTAGGTCGAGGTTGAGCCAGCCCGCCAGGAACAGCAGCAGGCGCATACTGACCTTGAGCTACCGCTCCCCCACTGATGCCCTGGGAGCTTCCAGCAGCCTGTTACAAATTGCAATAGTAAGAAATGTTGGCATTTATAACACATCAATATGTTTTTGAATCGGATTACCAGAGCAATCTGACAGTCATATAAAACAGCCTACATCGATGCATGAACTTCATTTGTTGAAAGAAAAACAGCTTAAAGGTAAAGCAGAACAGAATAGAGCATCATGGGCTCATGGCAGAAAGCCAGAAAAATAGAAGCTTGCAGTAGCTTTATTCCATACATGCGCAACTCAAACCAGGTGAAACTGACCATGATTGCAAGGAACTAAGGATGCAAAGAGAAAAGAAAATAACCTCTCTAGACACCATTTTGCAGCCATGACAGGTGGTCAGATAACTAAGCAAGCAAAACCTAAAGCTGTAAGACCTCTATGGCAACATAAATTGTTTAATATAAATATACAGTGAACGTGAGATGCAGTTTCATAATTAGCTAAAATATGCTGATAAAGTATTCATCATGGTTCTAACATTGATTCTCAAACCACATCCTGCATAGGTCATTTTTTTCCATATAAAAAAGAACACAGGATCACCAAATCACATCCTGCATCATAGGTCTTTTGATATAGAAAAACACACTGACAATATTTGAAAAAAAATGTTTGATAGGATGTCAAGGCAAAGGATCATAAAAGTTGGCAATTCACGATTTAGCAGTTTGCCATTTTCTAATCATATTTGTTAGAGGTTTGTTTAGTTGGACTACCTGGTGGTAGCGTAGAATATTTCCCATAATGGCAGACTTTTAATGGTCTAAATTTGAGGAAGTCAACCTATATTTATCCATATACATAATATATTTTCGCAAAAGCAAAGATCTTACAAATGTACTAACCATGTCATTGGCCTCAGCCTTTGCAGGGTTCATTCTACTTGCTTGGAGCGCTGCTGCAAGATCTTCAGCCTATAAAGTAACACATCCGGCAATACAAACAGTCCTTAGCCATCAGAATATAGGAGCATGATTAGAAGGTTAGAGTCAAACATTTCTAGAGGAATTTCATTACTCCATCAGAGAATGGAATAAAAGAACGCACCCTTTTTGCTCGGGACAAGAATATCTGCTCCGCGTTTTCCTTTTCATACGTTGCAATTTTAGCTTCAATCGCCTCAACATCTATCCCCTCGACCAGGTTGAAAGCTTAAAAAGGAGACGAATATCAAACTGTTGAACATTTATTTTTTCATTCTCGTTCATATGACTCAAGAATGAGACTTACAAACAGGGAAGGCTACTCACTCATATCCTCCACTTCTTCCAGATAATCGTTGTAGTCCCTCAGCGACGGGAAATGCTCCTGCGTCTTGTTGAATCTGGGCCCGAATCAATACAAAAAAAAGATAAAAAGTTAGCAACATGACAGAATAAATCCTGTTTCGTTATCTCCTTCGGTAGGGTTCAGGGTGTAGAGGGTACATGCTGGCCATCCTGCGACGGATGGTCATCTCCTTCGCCCACGGGTTCCCGCCGACGCCGGATGCCGCCACCATCGCTCCGCCGCCGCCTGGAGACCGCAAAACCCAGGTTCCGCCGTGTGGGGGGGGGGGGGGGGGGGGCGAGGGCTCGGAGTGTAAAGCTCGGTAGGGGGAGGAAGAGTAGATGACCTGAACGGTAGATTGACAAGGAGTCAAGTAACGATTGATCTGCACCGCCTAGTAACGATCGAACGGTTCGAAATTGCACTCGTAAGTGCTCAGATCATCTTGTCTCTTCCATCCACGTCGGCGTCGCCAAACCCCACGGCGCTTGCGATTCGCCCGCTCGGCCGCCGGCGAGGTCGTCCAGCTCTCCGCTGCCACCCAAAGACCCAGTCACCACCACCAGCATCACCTCCCACCGTCCGCTCCCTCGCTTCCATCTCCCACTCGCGTGCTTCCCTTTGCCGCCCGCGCGCGAAGCTTCTCCTGGTACTCCCGCTCCAGCCCCGGCCACGCGCATACTGAGAGGGAAAGCAACTACTTGGATGGCGTGCATATCGAATTCGGATTGATTGCATTTTCTCTTTTATATTTATGTGTTTCTGATCTCATTCTCATATATCTTTAAAGTGCCCCCTCCCTTACCTGGAAGAAGCTTCTGTGACCAATACTCTCTTTCCCGGAAGAAAAGGAAAGAGCTTGGTTGCCCTTCCTTTTTGTGGAATTTCGCCTATTTTCAGTACAGGTAATGATTAACTTACTTTGATAGTAGTATCTTATGCTTCTGTCCTTCACGTCTGTTAATATTAGGGATCATTCGTCTAGGAAGGTAAATGGAACCTTCTCAGATATTTGCATTATTAAGAGAGCCTTCCATTCGCCTGAGAACTAACAAACGACTACACACATCCTTGTATAGGACTGAGATCTTTGCTTGTGGTAGTGCTGTAGCTGTACAGTACTTGCTTCGGCTCTGTTTGGCATTGGCATTGCAATGGCTTTTCAAAAGTGCTTATTCATTTCTATTTTTGGGTGCTATCTTTAGTTGGTAGCATCTGTTTAGGATTTATAATAGTGAAATCACACTAGGAATGACAATTATTCCTCGCTGAAACTCCATAACGATGCGTATCACAACACATCAACAACAACAACAAAGTCTTTATCCCAAACACGTTGGGGTATCACAGCACATCAACTGCCAAAAGTGCCTTCAACTCCATTGCCTATTTATTATGTAGATGATTTAAAAAGAACTTAAGTATTACATTCTATTTTATTTTTATTCCCTTTTTTATTACAGGCTACAGTTACTAAAAGCTCTTTGACATTGATCCACGGTATATTGTCCAGAGAAGGTTGGAATTCTGAGGCTGCCAAATACCTGCGCATGGCTATTACTTATAATCCTTCTATAGAAAGATTAGTCAAGGAATGAGAGGAGGGAGTTAACGATCAGACGAAGAACAGTGACTTGCCAGCCCTGAAAAGAACATAGGCTGCAGAACAGACATAGCATACTTCTTTTGGGACATTAACACATACTTCGTTAGACACTTGGAAGTCCAATATCTATATGTAGAAGAAAAATCTGAAACCAGACAGTGGCAATCAAATGATGTACCCTAAACCCTTTGAGTGACTTGAGAATACAGGCGCATTGATTTTATAAAGTAACAGTATGCAGCAGAAATCGCATTGGCTTAGTCAGTTTTGTATCTTGAATTAACAATACATGCTATTCTTCTGTTACTGATTGAGGAACTTGGATGTTTAATTGAGCCAAGTTTCGTATCATGACTCCTTGCATCTGATCTTGTTTGTGGCTGAAGGAATCTAAGATCCCGAGAATAAATTATTTCAACAAAAAGGAAAAAAGAGATCAAAATGACAATATATTGAGATCTTGACTGTAGTCTAGTCTATTTATTTTTTCGGTTAGGCGCTTCATTTTGCATTCTAGGAGTTGAGAGCTTCGCAAAAAGAAAAGTGCGACAGGAAACCAACCATGGAAGATCTACGGTACTTAACACACCGGTTACTGCCAAGCCTGTGCTTCGTTGATTTGCATAATATGCGGAAATCAAGAACTACGTACCATGCCTGCAACGTGGTAAGCCACTGAGTGCGTGGCGAATCAAGGCCCTATTTCCCTCATCTGACCAAGTTCAGACACATACAACTGCAAGTACACAAACTCAGAAACAAGTACTGAGAGTTGCCGTCCTTGCTACAGCTGAATATGTGGCTGCATTCAAACTGCCACAAAGCAATGGTAGCTAAAATAAGCCAACACATTTTCAGGAAACAGTTGACTGAGTGGCAAACAATCTTCTCAAACTCAACCTATAGGCTCAGTCTCCTTTCAAGTTCAAGAGCATCAAGACACAGGTGTCCTAAGCAGTAGTAAATTGTTACACCCACCTCACTAATATGCTGGGAAGTCGGGATCAACGTCTAATGCCCACGACTGCAAGCCACCGATTATGTCCTTCGCAGAAATGAATCCTTTCTCACGGAGAAGCTGGACAGCTCTTTGCGAGTCATTCCCTCTTCTGCACACGACGTATAAGGAAGCCTGTCTGTCTGACCCCGATGACTCCCTTGTCTCCTTGAGCGAGGTTTCAAGCATAGGCAGCTTCTCCTCCAACACCGAGAGTGGGATATTCAGAGACTGGGAGATTGAAGTTATTTGGAAGTGATGAGCAGGTCGCACATCCAATAATAGATGAGGTTCGCCACTATCAATCACTTTCTTGTAATCTCTGCAAGTGATCCGTGCACTCTCAGGAAGTAGGTTCATGCTTGGTGCTGACTGCAACAAATGTAACAGTGGGAGAAGCAAAATAAATTTCAAGATCACTCAAGAAGATGCAGTGAGCACTACACCAAATTCACATTACCTTATCAGACATGGGTGATTGTGTGAATTTCTCATAGTCAAACTTCTTAAAATCTTCTTGCGTGAAAACTGAACTTTCACTACAAATAGAGCAAAGTGGCGAGCTTCCACGGATCTTAACCTGTGCAGAAACATAGAAATGATAATAAAAAAAGTACGAGAGGAGAACAAACGACATTTCTAAAACGTTTCGTTGACAGAGCACTCACATCCAAGAGATACCATAAATTGGAAGCAAGGACAATTGGTGTGATTATCTCCATTCAAATGTTTTTTGTCACTTTAGCCATAAATTTGTAAGAGACATATCATAATATGACAAGAGCTGGACCAAGGACTGGCAAACATGGAAAACTGTTTTAAGAATCTTGTCAGCAGCTAGTATTTTCCAAGAAATTCAATGCTCCAAGTTATACATTTGGGCAACTAAACAATATCTAGACTGCATGAACACAATCAAATGATCAATAAATGACTATCTCATCTGGCTATAAAAAGATGTCAAGGTTCTGACTGATGCTGGGATCACATGATTTCGACGACTGGATAAAATTTTGTCATGCTTCAACGTGGCAGGCAGCATGGATGTACAAATTTTTTTAGAGACTAGAAGTGCAATGGGGCCCCGGTTAGCAAAGGATATGATGTATGTTGCCAGGTATTAGCCTGATTCTGTGAAATGTTTAATATATGCAAGTTGGAGCTTGACAACATGGAGCCCTAGTGCCCACAGAATACAAACGAAGTGAACATCCGCTCAATAGCCGCTACCATGCCTAGGAACGGAGAATAAGTCATTGTGCAAAATGCAAATGTAGTACAAGTACAACATACATATTTAGGCATGGTTTTCAGATGTAAATGTATAATCATCTCTCATCAAACAGTCTCATTTGTCAAATATGTAGTTTAAATAGGAAAAACATCCCCACCCTAAAAAAATTAATCTCAGGAAATGTGTCTCATCCTCACGCAAAAAGAAAACACAGTAAATGTGGAAAATGAAGTCACATACTATTTTAATACGAGCAGCTAGTGCGTCAAACAGTAACATTCTGCCACATAGGGGTTCACCGACAGCAGCTGCAATCTTTATAACCTCCAAAGCTTGTAGACAACCAATCACTCCCGGAACTAGTTAACATAAGATGAGTTACTCTATTAGTGCCAAATTATTAAATCAAGTATTAGCAAGGTGTTCATTCTACTATACCTCGGTAAGGGAAAAACCAGATAAAGAGCTAATTCAACTCCACAAGAAACTAAATATGCAAATAAGAATATAGCCAAGCTGTTTTCACTTATATCTGGCCAGGCGAGTTAAGAATATCTAGCACAAACTTCTTTTTTAGTTTAAGAGAAAAACTAAAACTGGTAATAATTTAATGTGCCCAGAACAGAAACATCGAGGTAGCCAACAAAAGTCAGTACCCACTACATGCTCAAGGATTAATATGGAAATTACCAAAGTTTCAACTTGAATAATATTTGAGTTGTCTGTTCATATTTCAAATATTATATATTGCCAGAATTTGTGTGTGCACCAGAAAAAGGTTGACAACAGATAATTCTAATCCACATTTTGCCTGCCCTGATGAGTTTGCTGTGACCAAGATACCTAGGCTGCTGTGTCACTTACCGACCCCAAGAACACCACTGTCTGAGCATCTCTGGCAGGCTGCCACCGGTGGTGGACATGGAAAGAGGCATCGATAGCATGGACTTCCATTATGATGATAAACTGTCAACTGTCAGAAAAGTCAATGGATGAATGAAAAATACAAGGCGAACTAAAAAATACAATAAATCTGGCAAAGAAACACGTTTACCTGCCCTTCCAAACCTAATGCTGCCCCAGATACAAGAGGCTGCACAAAAGAGGTAAAATCTCAGAGTTTGCTTAGAACAATGCAAATAATACCAACAAAATATACTGATAAACTAGTAGGAAGGCTATTTACTGACCAATAAGCTAACATGACATAGCACAGAAATTCCATATCAAACTACTGCATACTGCTACAACAAAACATGTTTACCTTGTTCAGCAGAACACAGCAGTCACTGATCATATACCGAGTAGGAAGGTTATCAGTTGCATCAACAACTATATCATATCTGTGGCTTTTAAGTAGCGTTGGAAACAAGAATACTGCATCCCAGAGGAAAAAGGTATTTTTTCTTTGTCATATCAGATTCTGAAAGGATACTTGCGCATGATCTCCAAAGCATTGCATGGCTTCAAAGTATGATTGTGTTCTACCACATTGATAGAGGAATTGATCCTTATTTGAAGCAACATATGTGACCATTAGTGAAACAGGATAATATTACAAAAGTTTTTCTTGCGAACCAATGTAGAGGAACTGTCAAATTATCTTACTCACGGCAAGCATCAGCTGCTGACTTCACTTTTGGTTGTCCAACATACGCTTCTTTGTGGATTATCTAAGAGAGTTTCAGAACAAAAAAATAAGACTAGCATTATGACTGTTACAGATTAAAATATTCAATCGATAATAGGAGCTATATTTTAAGTTATTTTGACATATTCAAGCAAAAATCCCTCGATTGACTACAAATTTGCTAGCTGATGGATGACTGCATATATGTTCCTTTCTATTACCAATACATGCACATGTTTCAGACAGGCTGATTACTTGTACCTGTCGATGAAGGTTATTAAGTTCAACATCGTCTCCATCCACAATTCCCAAACAACCTAATAGTATAGTAGGCAGGGAGCAACAAATACATTACTACATTAGTGAATGTAGAAAGCCCATTCATATAATCCAATTTCTTCATAAGATACATAAAACACCCTCTCAACAAGGAAATGTACGTGTAATAAATCAGCTTCTAAGTTTCAAAAAACCAACTTTTTCCTCAACAAACTAAAGTTATGCACAACTTCAGCAACAGAGAGGAACGTTACCAACACCACAGGCTGCTAGATACAGTGCTACGGGAGAGCCCAGACCCCCAGCGCCGACCACCAAAATGGATGACTGTGACAGCTTCCGTTGGCC
Organism: Neostapfia colusana; assembly: GCA_030760725.1. NCBI lineage: Eukaryota > Viridiplantae > Streptophyta > Magnoliopsida > Poales > Poaceae > Neostapfia > Neostapfia colusana. Next base: position 1,786,474 of record JASWHV010000001.1, on the reverse strand, counting down.
TACGACGTAGTTAAGAAAGCATCAGAGGCTCCGTTGAACTGACCGTACGATGCGGCACCATATTGTGATATGACATCCGAGAAAGATGAGGCGACTGATTATCCACCATCCAAGGCTGAGGTAGTTCTTGAGGTAACCGTGGAAGCCATACTAATCGAAGCAAGATTGAGACTTTGCGAGTAACCACCCATGCTGACGGAAAGGAGCAACTAACCTTCGACACCGAAGTTGGGAAGGAGGAGGTGGCGGCTGTACCGGTAAATCATATCGGCCGGGAGCTGACCGTCTGTCGCAAACCCGTTAGCTCCGCGTCTCGGGCACGCGCCGCCTCCGCCGCAACCGCGGTCCCCTGCTCCTGCCCCCGCCGCAGTCCCGCCCTCCCCAGCAGCCCCGCCCTCGAGCTGCGACTCCAGCAGCGTTACCCGTGCATCGAGCTCCTCTCTCTTCGCCCGCAGCCTCTCCAGCTCCTCCTCTATCGCCTCCCTTTTCCTCCCGCCGCCGCCGCCGCCGCAACCCCCGTCCATCTCGCCGCCGCCGTGAACGCTGACCTGCCGCCGTGTCGCCTCAGCCGTCGGAATAAGCTGCTGCCCCAACCGTGCCCACCCACGTAGGCCGGATCACTTAGACGTACGTATAAAGCCCAGCCCGTTATTGGGCCCACATAAGCGCGTAAAAGCTAGGCCCATTAAGTTGGCCCATTAAAGTTAAGCGAGGCTGTAGTCAAGCTGAGCGCGTCGTCTATTTGGGATCCTCTCTCGTTGCGATCTGCCGCCTTCGCATCGTTCCTCTCATCTTCTCGGCGGCGGCGGCGGCGGCGGAGAGAGAGAGAGAGAGAGGAGGGAGATGGCTCACCGTCTTCTGCGCGATGCGCAGGCGGATGGGTGGGAGCGGTCGGACTTTCCCATCATTTGCGAGTCCTGCCTCGGTGACAACCCCTACGTTCGGATGGTAACGTGTCCCCAAACCCTAAGCCTATTGTCTCGACGGTGGTGACCTTGGTGCTTGCGATTCGAAGTGATGCGCGGTATTGTGCTTGATTCGACTGTCTGCAGTTTCAGAATGTTTGCTGGGATCCGGGCCTAGGTTAAGCTGCTTTTGGGCGCCGTTTTTTTTTGTGTGTTACAGCATGGCCGTTGTTTTCCTTTTAGCTGTCGGGATTACAATCTCATATGAGTCTATAGTATACTCTTGCCTAGTCTTCTTTGCTGTTTATAGTTGCGGAATTTGGTCATAGATCTCCTATGTCCGCTTTGAGGGCGTGTACGGAAATACATATACAATTGGATCGTTTAAGCTGAACAAGTACACTAATTGGTAATTTGTAAAAAAGAAAAATCTCTGATTGTTTATGATTCTACAAGAACAGTATGGTAAAATCAACTTTTTGGTTTTTATCTCACGACAAAGTTCTTGAGACTTAGAATTAGATTGAAGAACTTTTCTAGTGGCTTGTAATAAATATAAATTTCTTGCTGGAGGTGAGTTATGTTTTCGACATTAAAGCAGGAGACATGGATTAGCCTTTACAACAAAACCTTTACTGTTATTATCGAAACCTACTTATCTTTTGCATTTAGTTTGCTTCAGTTGTTGACCTAGCCCACCTTGCTTGGGACTAGAATCTTTGTTGTTCTAGTAGTAGTACACTGGTTCAGTCTTTCATGTAGACACAGAGATCAAGTGTCTTACTGGCTCACTTGTTTTCCTTGGCAGTTAAAAGCTGATTATGACAAAGAGTGCAAAATATGTGCACGTCCTTTTACTGTCTTCCGGTGGCGACCTGGTCGCGATGCAAGGTACAAGAAGACAGAGGTCTGCCAGACATGTTGCAAGCTGAAAAACGTCTGCCAGGTCTGCCTGCTCGATCTTGAATATGGTTTGCCCGTTCAGGTACGGGATACAGCACTAGCTATCAATTCAAATGATGCAATTCCAAGGAGTGATGTCAATCGAGAGTACTTTGCAGAAGAGCATGATCGCAGGGTATGTTTCAGTGTCCATAATTGATTAATTGAATCTTGATACCATCGTTACATATTTTCATAATATTTGTGTGCTAACTGTGCATATTTTTTTATTTGTTGCACAGTTAGCATGTGCATGTCTCTCTAAATACTAGTTCTATGATATGATAAAAATAAAATTGATGATCTTGCCTAACATGATTTAACTAAGAAATTCGAGATGTCTCCAGTTGAAATATAATGATTCCAAATTTATACTTTGTTTCTAATGTATGCTGATCTGCCACGGTCATAGTTATTAAGGCGTCGCTTAAGCGCTAAGGCGACCTGGGAGCTCAAGGCGTCCCCGTCGCCTTAGATGCCTGAGTAAGGCGTCCATAAGGCGATGGGGCGTCCTTAAGGCGACGCCTTACTCCATGTTCAGTTTATCTCGGACCAAATATTGAGAGTTTGAGACAAACTTGAGAGATAGGATCATGGGAGTGTTTTCTAGTATTCTAGTACACTAGTACTACTATCTATTAGTTATGTTTGACTTGATTTATGTTGAACTACCTCTATTTGCTAATTACTACTGTTACCCTTATCTATTTAGAATTTGGGAATGTACTGGTGGCTGATTTTCACCATTAAAGTGTGTTAAGATGCGCTCGGAATACTTCACATATCTCTGCAATATTTCTAACTATTGAGACCAACAAACTTAGTTATAAGAATAGATTTATATATTACTGAAGGTCACTCACAATCTGACTTGGGATAATAAGCCCTTTTTCATTAACACATCTTTTCTGATTATAGTATTCAGTGGACTCCTCAGTAGTAGGAAAGAATTATTTATTACAAAAGAAAAGAATACAAAGCATTTCTATATTTTTCTATATTTATATATTAGTAAGGCGTCGCCTCGCCTTACGCCTTATCGCTTAAAAGGTAAAAAGGGGGTATGTTGCCTTATGTTGCCTTACCGCCTTAATAACTATGGCCACGGTGGATGTGCTTGTTCTCTGCTTGTATGGCCCAATACAGTTATCAGCCTTTTGTTGTTTATTCCTCTTTAATCTATGAGTAGTAGTCCCTGATGAAGTTCTGCATGTATAAATGTAGGCGAGAGCTGGCATAGACTATGATTCTTCCTATGGGAAGGCCCATCCAAATGATACCATTCTGAAGCTTCAGAGGACAGGCCCATATTACAAGAGAAATCGAGCTCATGTTTGCAGTTTCTATGTGCGTGGTGAATGTACAAGAGGTGCCGAGTGCCCATATCGGCATGAGATGCCTGAAACTGGGGAGTTATCTCAGCAGAATATCAAAGATCGTTACTATGGGTAGGTGATGTTGATTTAAATAGTTTTGAGTTACATGGTGTTTGCTATTCTCTGCATGTGTTAGACTTGCGATTTTAGCTATCTGTCATGCAATGTTTTGCCTATATTACTTTGATTTTCACAGTGGTACCCAAATATTCTTATCCATATGTTATTTTATATTGGTAGTTAGTTGAAACACCTGTTTTTAAGTATTTGTTGGCTTTAAGGTGACACCACCAAAACTAAGCCACTTTAGTGTCTGGGGATGATCACGTGCAAGGTTAAGCTGCAGCTTAATATGAATCCCCGTTTTAGGCAAAATGGATGCTGCCTTGTGTTTCTGTCTGTTTTGTAAACTATCTGAACTTTGTTTGTAATGTTGAACTTACAGTTGTCTCTTGGAAGTGGTTTATCAGCCAAATATGTGCTCTAGTTTGTTATGGGCAGTAGCTGGACTTTTGTTGGCCAAACTACATGAAACACATCATAGTTACTCTATACACGCCACTGATATATTTTTTTTTATCAAGTTATTGAGTTTCTCTGGGTTATTTGTTTGGATGTAAATTGTTGGGTGAATGTATCATTCACTTAATTTTTTTTTTACCTTTGTTTCTAACAGTTCTTCCATACTCCCTGCAGAGTTAACGATCCAGTTGCAATGAAACTTTTGAGTAAGGCAGGTGAAATGTCATCCTTGACACCTCCAGATGATGAGAGTATAAAGACCCTCTACATTGGTGGACTCGATATCAGAATAACTGAGCAGGACTTGAGGGATCAGTTTTATGCTCATGGTGAGATTGAATCAATAAGGATGGTACTTCAACGTGCATGTGCATTTGTGACATACACTACAAGAGAAGGTGCTGAGAAAGCTGCAGAGGAGCTTGCTAACAAACTAGTCATCAAGGGTGTTCGTTTGAAGCTCATGTGGGGCAAACCTCAGGCTCCAAAGCCAGAGGATGATGAGGCTGGAAGGCAAGGACATGTTGCCCATGGAGGGTTACTCCCTAGGGCTGTAATATCTCAGCAGCAGAGCGGTGACCAGCCTCAACCGCCTGGGATGGAGGGCCAACAACAACCAGGACCTGCATCGTACTACTTTAACATTCCAGCACCACCAGCAGCAGAGAAGACTCTGTATCCTTCCATGGATCCCCAGAGGATGGGTGCCTTGGTCAAGTCGCAGGATGGTGAAGGCAAGCCAGGGACACAAACATCTGGGCAAGCTCAGCCACCAAGCAGCTCAGGACAGAGCTATCCTGCGCCACCACCATACTACCATGGTCAGTATCCACCACAGTATCCACCATATGGTGGCTACATGCCTCCACCTCGCATGCCATATCCACCACAGTATCCACCATACCAACCGATGCTTGTGGGTTCATCCCAACAACCAGCACAAGCGCAAGCAGTACAGCAGACGCCATATTGCCCTCCAGCTCAGCAGCAGCCTCATGCCCCTCCAGCTCAGCAGCAGCCAACTCAGAACTGAAGCCCTTAAAAGATGATAGATATTGGTGCTGATACTCCTGGAATTCGCGCTGCAGGAGAATGTAACTCGATTTGTGATCAACAGAAACATGTATTATTGCTTATCTGAATCCTGAGACGGAGAGATATACTGGATTTATCCAGACTAGATTTTGTGCTGTTACTGCTGTCAATTGTGGAGTACTGAGCATCGTGTTTAGTGTTTACTGTGGGGTGCAGACCGGTTTGATGCTGGCCATACTAGATGCTGACTTGTGGGTACACCGGATCTGCGGTTCTCATATGTTTGATCATCTGCAGCGCTCATTATTTGCCCGTCAAGTACTGCTGGAGTTTGGTCATTACGCTTGAGCCCATTGTTGGTTACGCAAGTCACACTACTCCCACTGCATTAGCTGATCCGGTCTGCTTGGTTACAAGAATTAAATGCATATATAAGAATCGCAATTTGATTATTTGTGACAGTTTTACACTACAGAATAAGTATAAAACCGTCGTAAATAATTAAATTGTGACGGCTTTACTTATTTGCGACGGTTTACGGATGTCGCTTGTTTTTCGTCGGAATTAACTTTATTTGCCACTGTTTGCGACGACTTAGACCGGCTGTCGCAAACAAGAGCCCGGGGCCCGGCTCGACAATTTACGACGGCCAGCGGTGGCCGTCGCAAGTAAGTACTTAATTTGTGACGGTCGGCGGTGGCTGTCGCAAATTACGTAGGTTAATTTGCGACAGCCGCACACTTATTTACGACGGTACTGTATAAAAAGCCGTCGCAAATAAGTTTTTTTATTTTTTTAAAAAAAACTGAACATTCTGCCCGGCTCGATGGCCAGGAACACAAGACATAGAACAATAGACATAACAGCAGCAGTAACAATAGACATACAACATCTCCATCGATCACAACACAAAAGTCTCACATCTCATCACAAGAATAGAAAAATAAGGAAGAGAGGTTTTACGCTAGCGTCCACTTCCTCCAGAGTCGCCAACATACTCGCCGCGCGTCAGTCGAGGCGCCGGTATAGACGGCGACGGAGTTTGAGCCTCCGTCGCCAATCCCTGCAACACATAGAAGTTGTTGGACATATTAATTTATTTAGAACTTTGTTTTTTACTAGAATTGATTAACCAAGCTAGAATTGATCATATTGAACTTAGTTTATTTAATTTGAGTTAGATTTGCTATATGTTTGATTATGTAAGACTAAGTAAGACTACAATACCTAAGTAAGACTACAATTTGTTTGGCATGAAAGTAGGACTACATTTTATGAATTAAGACTAAGTAAGAACGTTTTTGATTACCTGAACACGCGGAGAAACGTGCACCGGCGGCGGTAGCTTCAGTTCCGACGGTGGAATCGGCGGTGGCAGTGGAGGAAGCTGGAGGTGCAACCCCTGGACATCGCAGCCTTGAAAGAAACTCTGTGGTTGCAAAAGTTGCAGGTTATTACATAATATTAAGAATGCGCTAAATTTAAATTACTTTAGCTTACCGTCATCGCCTGTCGCTGCATCTCCATCGTATGTCGCATCTGCTCCATGCAGGCTCACTGGTAGGAGATGGTGGCCTCCATCGCCGCCCTCTGCGCCTCCATCGCCGCCCTCTGCGCCTCTAGGTCCGACTGAAACTGCTCGCGACTCTCCTGGACCTGACGGGCGAGAGTCTCCACCTGCGAGACACGGCGACTCGGGCCCACCGACGAAGACTGTGTGGAGCTGCCTCTCGCAGGTGTCGCCGCCCTCGAGTTGACAACTCCGTCGAATATGGCGAGCCTATAAAAACAGAATCAGTAATATAGAATTGAAATATCTTTAATATTTTGAATTGAAAACGATAAAATGACTTATGAACTCACCTTCCGTGGGCTTTTCTACCTCCGGTTGCATACGCGGCTGGAGGATCGATTGGTTCATGTTCCCAATCGAAATCTGCGCCGTGTATCCTCGTAGCCTCCTCCCCGTACCTAGACTGAAAAATAAGAAAACCGTGTAAGTTCATCAATCCATATAGTTATATTTACTATGAATGATTTCTATACTTACCAACCGCTCGGCTGCGGCCTCACTGCACCCCTGGGGCTGAGAAGGGTCCCTGTGACCTCTCTTCCAGATCTCAGCAGGAGTCGGCGGCACCCCCGTCTTGCGCTCCTGTCAATACGTGTTAGTATGAACAATATATTATGAATACATAAACATAAGTTAGATACACTTACCATGCGTTTAGCTAAACACAAGTGGTTATCTTGACCGTGTTTGTGCTTCCCCTCGACCCCTCTGCACCCTCGAGCCCTCTGGGACTTAGCCTTGAACTCATCGCTAGCCCAGTACCGACAAAGGGCCCGGTATGCATCGGACCGACCCTGCAACCAGCTCATGTGGCCCTGCACATAGTTGTAGGTCGTTAAAAATATCATTGATGTATTTGCTCCATGCTCAGAAAAAAATATTTACGACACCCCACGTACATGCGCGTGCTCTTCCTCCATCAGGTGTCTCTCGCTCTCCTGCCGGGAGTGTAGCACGTGGTGCTGGTTTGCCTTCAAGTGCTCGTTGATAACTTGAATGCAAGCGTTCGACAAAGCTTGCCGAACCGCCTTTGCAGCGTTGACGTGAAACACTTTCCTCGCATCCTCCAACATGCGAGGGTCGTCCGGGTCCTCTAAAATATACCTTTCCTGTGATAAATATTAAAAGAGATGTATATTAAAAGAGTTTCAGAGTTAAAACTTAGGAACTTTATTTAACACACTTACCATAAAATCAACCCATACGACCTCCTGAACGTTGTCGTGCTCCTGGTGATGGGAGCGTGCGTAATCCTCCCAGGATGTAGCAGGCACCCCGTCGATGACCCCGGGATAGTGCAAACGCACTAAGGACCCGAGGACACCGTTCACCGGTCTGTGGTGTCTCTCACCGGTGAAAGACGCGTCGTACCAAGCGCTGCAAGACATTTCTTAATTCATTACTTAAGTAACAAAAAGAAACCAGAATTTAACACTACGATTTTATTACCTGTCTCCGACCGGACGAATCACGATCCTATATGAAGGGACTGTAGGAGGACTGATAAAGTGAGTCCTCCTCGTCCTCCGCGTCTGCTGGGGTACCACATCTGGTGACCCAGAAGGCTCAGGAACAGAAGGCTGAGGAACAGACGTCTCTGGAACAGAAGGCTCGTCAGCCAATGGCTGGCTCACCGAAGGGTAGCCAAGCTCAACTGGCGCCGTAGCCACTTAGTCAGTCGGTGAGGACTGCAACATTCAAATGATTCATAAGTAAGTTTAATTGGAAACTGAATTTGAAGAATTCATCAAAGAGTACTAAAATTTACCTGTGTGGACTGCTGTGACGAAGCCCTAGAGCTGCTCCGAACGTACCCCAGCAGCTGAGAGCGTCTGCTCCTGGTCGACGAGGCACCAGCGAAAGCGTCCTCATCTCTAGAGGGGAATAACCCCCTCGTCGCCTCCATCTTCTTACTCTTCTTTGACGCCACCCTGTTTTAATAGATAACCAGTGTCCTACTCCTTAAACATCTAAAAGATATACATAATTCATGTTACTATCTGAAAGAAAAAGTTACTTGTAATCACTTTCAAAATTCATCAACATCATTATCATGTGCCCTACTCCTTAAACCAGCCCAACGATCTTCCATCGTGACCTGTTTTAATTTTCATTTTCGAATATCATCTGTCTCTACATCTTCAACATCTTCTACTAATTGATCGAGTCCGGGGTGCCCCAGACTCGACGATAAAAGTGTCTGGCAACTCTTCTTCTTGGTACACTTCTTCAACGTCTTCACTATCATGGTAACCATCATCTCCAGAAGTATATAACCGCTCACGAGGATTCACCTTATATACCACCCACCAAGCACTGAGTTTTGTGCATGGATAAGGTAGATAATACACTTGCTCCACTTAGTGTACAAGAACAAATGTATCGTAACCTCGTAGTCGGTCCTTATGTTTGACTTCCACCATTCCAAATTAGTTTTCTCGAGTTCCATGAGTGCTATCAAACCAGTCAGTCAAAGAAGACAACTCGAAGTGTCTTATTTCCGGTAAAAGTAAATTCAAAGATTTTGTTAATGATCCCATAATAATCAGTTACATTGCCTTGACTGTCAATTGCTCTCGTCACAACATCAGAATTTGATGTTGCTGAGAGAGGACAAAGAGCTTCAAAATGAGTTGTACGGAATCGAAAACCATTTACGTCATATCGACCATAGCTTCGAACATTCACCAATTCATAAGATAGCTGCTGCAAATCTTTATGGACATTGTGAGTGCGGCACTATCAAACATGATCGTAAGTTAAAATAATAATTTCTTTAATAATAGTAACTTATAATATATAGAAGACGAGAAAGTATTACATAATCTCGAAACCAGGATAGGAAACCCGGCTGTCAGTACCCTCAATATGGGGTACCCCCGCGCACAAGGGAAAACTGCCTAAGGATCTCGCCCCTCTCCGCGGGAGAGCTGCAAGGGCGCCACGTGTCCCACGGGGCCGGACCTCCCTCTCCTCAGAGGAGAGCCCCGGAACCGCCACGTGGCCAGCAGAGTCGGACCTCCCTTCTCCGCAGGGAGTGCTCCGAAGGCTCCACGTGTCTAGCGGGGCCGGACCTCCCTCTCCTCAGAGGAAAGCTCCGGGCCCGCCATGTGGCCAGCAGAGCCGGACCTCCCTTCTCCGCAGGGAGTGCTCCGAAGCCTCCATGTGTCAAGCGAGGCCGGACCTCCCTCTCCTCAGAGGAGAGCTCCGGGCCCGCCACAAGGCCAGCAGAGCCGGACCTCCCCCCTTTGCGGGGAGAGCTCCGAAGGCTCCATGTGTCCAGCGGGGCCGGGCCTCCCTCTCCTCAAAGGAGAGCTCCGGGCCGCCACGTGGCCAGCAGAACAGCGCTACCTGCCCTCCGCGCGGTAGGCAGCAAGAGTAAAGACACGCCATACCTTGTTCGTACAAGGTATTCAAGACCCGCGCCTTCCCAAGACGCGGAGACGCGAAGCACGCCGCTGTCAGGTGCCGTTGCGCCCAATCGCATCGCAGTGAAGACTGGCACGCCGCGTCAGAAGCTCTACACCAATAAACACAGCGACAATACATCCCCTGCCGTCATCAACCACTACGCGTAGCTTGCGGCATGGGCAGGACGGCAAGACGAAGACTCAGAAGCCCTCGCCAGAGACAATTACCGACGTAACTGCAGGATACGGTAGATGGCAGACAATCTCCCCGGGACCACCTGTCGGGTCCCGGGCCCACCTTGTAAGCCGCTCGAGCCTTGTACTATAAAATGCTCGGGTAGGCAACGTTGCAAGGGGTTCGACATTTTGCTCAACTCCCACTGGGGTTCGGCTTGTGGCACACACACACGCTCAACACTCAAGCAGTACAACGAGCGCCTCCGCTCACCGTGGACGTAGGGTTTTACGCTCCGGCGGCCTGAACCACGTACAAAATCTCTGTGTCAACCTTTCTCCTTCCATCGTCCCTAACACATAAGCTCTCCATGAGTGACTAGCCCCTCTGAAAAAGAACCTCCGCGGGCTTCCCAGTGCAGGCCCGGGGGAAGTGTCGACGGCACACTTCGACATTTGACGCGCCATGTAGGGGGCTTTTCCCTTGCACGACGAGCTTTCGCCGATGAAGATGACGAAGCTTCCTTCAGTGGCAAGCGCTCCTCGCCCGCGTTCATGGCGAACGGTGACCAGCGGGGACTACGTCTCGACACACTCAGGACGGAGTGTGTCGGTTCAAGCTGGAAGCCAGCAGCCAACTCCAGCAGCGCAGACTCCAGCAAGCCCAAGATCTGCAGCAGCAGCAAGTGTCTCCCATGGGAGCGCCCTAGCTGCAGCACGAGCGCTTCTGCGTAATCCACCCACCGGGGACGCGCCTCAAGAAGCGACCCAACAGTGGATTCGCGACGTCGACCGTCTCGTCATCGCTGCCGCCAACCCTCAACTTCGGCGGGGACGACGTTACGGTCAACCAGGTGTGTCGCTGACGCGCACGCCAACGGTTGACGGGCAGACGGCAGACTCCCGCTCCACCAGGCTCCCATCTGCGGACCTGAGGTCAGGACTGGAGCGATGTCACCTGGGGGAAGACGCCCGCGTGACCATCGAGTGACGCCGAGAAAGGCGTCGCAACCAAGAGGCCGGCGACAGCATGTCGACCGCCTCGACCCAGCCCGGGCCGCAGACGTTCGCTACGCGATCTCTGCCCCAGGCATACGCCACGCAGCATATGCCTCAACTATATGCCGTGCAAGTGGCGCCCCCGGTCTATGGCGCAACCTTGCCCATACCGGGGTACACGGTGCCGACAGCGAACCAAGCGTTCGCGGCACCAACACCTGCAGCAACAGGAGCAGGATGTGCGGCCCTGGTGCCACACCTTTGCTTCGTGAAGTGGCCGCGCAAGTTCCGGCCGCACCTGCCCGAGAAGTACGATGGCAGCGTCAACCCGGCGGAGTTCCTCCAGATCTACTCCACCGCCATCCTTGCTGTAGGAGGGGATGAGGCCGTCATGGCCAACTACTTCCCCATCGCCTTGACCGGCCCGGCTCGGTCTTGGCTCATGAATCTCCCCCAGGGTTCCATAACCTCCTGGGGAGAGCTCTGCCGGCAGTTTACTACGAACTTCAGCAGCTCCTACACCCGGCCTGGCACGGAGCTCGACCTGCACGCCATCCAACAACAACCTAAAGAAACGCTGCGCTCCTTCATCCAGCGGTTCTCCCAGGTACGGAACACCATCCCCCATATCCAAAATGCTTCAGTGGTGGTGGCGTTCCAACCGGGTGTACGAGACATGAAGATGCTCGAGAAGCTCGCGACCAGAGAAGTGCGCGACGTCTCAGAGCTCTTCAGCCTGGCGGACAAGTGCGCCAGGGCAGCAGAAGGGCGCAACTGGCACTCATAGCCAGCCTCCAAAGCCGGAGGACAGCCCGGATCTGGCGCTGCTTCCAATGGAAGCAGCAAGAAGATCAAGAACAGGGGTGGTGGCAAGATGAAGCCGCCGACCGCAGCTCCCGTTGCTGCAGTCGCATCACCTACTGGAGCTCAGGGGCCATGCCCCGACAAGAGGCCGCGACAGTCACCAGCCCCAGACGGTGACCAAGGCGAGCCGTGCCCCATGCACAACACCAGCATCCATACTGCTGCTAAGTGCCAGGAGATTCAGAAGCTCACGGAACGCTTCCGCAGGGGGAAGCAACCGCGTGCGGACACCCCTCCCTTCCGTCAGAAGGAGGGCAAGCAGAAGGTTGACGCCCAGGACAACGTCGACCAGCACATGGAGTTCCAGGAGCCCCAGCGCGCCGCGAAGGCGGTGCACAACCACGAGGACTCCAGCTCCAGCGATGACGATTCGTGTCGGTAGCCCACTACATCTACTTCGTCTTGAAGGTGCCTGCACCAACAGGCGTCCTCAAGATCTGTGGAGACCGCACTGCTGTTGTGTCAGCCTTGGAAAAGCTCCAAGCATCTGCAGCAGCCCGAGCACCAGCCCTTGGCGGTGCAGAACCGAGCCAGCTCCACCCGAGTGCACGCCTCCGTGCCTCGGCCTCACCTCCCGGGGGCCGCCCTGGACCTGTCAACCTCCTGTCGGCCTGAGCCAATGGAGGAAGACATCCTGGGCCCCCCAAGAAGGGTCCGGGCCTGTTTACATCTTGTCAGCATGAGCCAATGGAGGAAGGTACCCCGGGGCTCCCAGGAGAAGCCACGCAGGACCAGCTCCGGCGTGAAGATATCAACCTCGTCGACGAGGCACGATTACAAGCAACGCTCCGGCGCTACTGACCAAAGGACCAAGCGTGTCCGGGAGCTCCAGGGAGGCAACCTGGTGCCGCGGCGCATACTTTCTCGCGAAGGGACAGACAAACTCTCCCCCAGTTGGAAGGTCCCTTCCGAGTCACAAAAGTTTGCCGCCCCGGGTGGGACAAGAAAGGATTTGTATCGACTTTTGGAAGTGCAGGAAGAAGTGAAGGGCTGAATAGTAAAAAAGCAGAGTACTGGCTAGAGTTCTTGTTAATCCCAGCGCCTTCTACCCAATAACCAAAGCAGCAAAAATGTTTCCTACTGTACTCACTTGCAATAACTAGAAATTCTTGCAACAGTATTTACATCACTACAGGAAACAAGATGATTTGCGACGGCTATGATTATTTGCGACGGCCGGCCATCGTGAATAAATTAAATTGTGACGGCTTACCCGAGGCCGTCGCAAAAAAAAAGAAGCCATCGCAAAGAGGCTTCAGTTTGCGATGGCTCCGACTTCAGCCATCGTAAATAGATATTGATTTACGACGACCAGACCTAGGGCCGTCGCAAATAAATGCCTATTTGCGACAACCAGAGAAACGGCCGTCGCAAGTTAAATACATTGCGACGGCTAACCCAAGGGCCGTCGTAATTAATGAGTCGTCGCAAGCTATGGTGATATAACCGGCTGACCTCCTTCTCGACTCACGTCACTTCCACCGCCACCACCGCACCCGCCTCCCACCGCGCCCGTCCGCCCGCCGCCCGCCTCCCGGCTGCCTCCCGCGCCGGGCCCCTGCCGCACACCGCCTCCCGGCGGCTCCCGCAACCGGTCGCCCGGTCGCCTGCCGCCTCCCGGCTCCGGCGCCCGGCCACCCGCCGCCTCCCTGCTCCGGCGCCCGGCCGCCCCCTGCCTCCCGGCTCCCGCGCCCGGCTGCCCCCGCTTCCCGCCTTCGGCGCTCGGCGCCTCTCGGTAACCTATGTTCATACATTTTTTTATTTTTTTCTTGTTTTTAGTTAGATTTAGTTAGATTAGAGTTAATTAAATATTGTTTTAGAGTAAATTGTAATTAATTTGGCAATTAAATTATTTTTTGTAGTTAGTTTATAGTTTTGTAGTTGTAGTTTAATTTGACAATTAACTAGGGTGTTTATAGTTTAAGTTGGTAATTAGTTTGATTTGCGCAAAAGGCGGCGCGGCGGGGCGCGGTGGGCCGGTCGTCCCTAGTTAATTGCGACGACCGGCCCGCCGCGCGCGCCTCCCGCCACACGTGCCTCCTCCCTCCCGTCGCCCCCGCCTCCCGCCGCGCCCGCCTCCCGTCGCCGTCGCGCCCGCCTCCCGCCACCGCCGCGCCACCTTCCGCCGCGCGCGCCTCCCGCCACACGCGCCTGCCGCCTCTCGCCTCCTCCCTCCTGCCGCCCCCGCCTCCGGCCGCCGCACCCCGCAGCCCCTGCCTCCCGCCACCGCGCCCCGCCTCCTACCGCTGCGCCCCGCCGCGCCCGCCTCCCGTTGCCGCCGCGCCCGCCGCCTCTCGATAATCTCCTCCATGTACATGCATTTAGTAATTAGATTGTTTTTATAGTTAGTTAAGCAATTAGGGTGTTTATAGTTTAATTTGGTAATTAGATTGATTTGCGATGACCAGACTTAGGGCCGTCGTAAATTAAATAATCGTCAAAATAAAGTCCTATTTGCGACGGCCAAAGAAAAAACCATCGCAAGTAAAATAAATTGCGACGGCCAAAGAAAAAGCCGTCGCAAGTAAATAAATTGCGACAGCCAACCCTAAACAGGATATACCCGGCCCCGACTCACACACCCCGAGGCCGCTCACGACTACGCGGCGACGGCCCCGGTGAGCGATAACCGTCGCAAATAAAGTTTCCAAGCTATAATTGGCGACGGTAACCGTCGTTCATCCCCAATATATCATTATTTACGACAAGCTACCGCGTGTGGATGGCGGGTCCCGACGCGTGGTTTTCTCCTGTTCATTCCTCCTCTTTTGTTACTTCCTCGCCTCCTCCCTTATTGTTGGACAGTTGACCCCAAAGCTTGAAGAACTGCACCATATTTGGGGGGTGCAGTGGAAAACAAGCGAGGTTATGCTGCCAAAATTTTGTTGGGCTTTAGGTATCGTGTCTCGTCAAAAGCAGGATAAATCCTGCATATATTAATGATAATTTCTTCGGCTTTAAACTGCAGAGTTAAACATGGGTGAAGACCGCAGTTGGATGTATACTGGCTGGAAGAGCAGAACTGGTGGTCACTTGGATGAGTGGTACATCAAGTTAGATAAGTTCTTGGATCGAGCATTTTCATTATCAACTGATAATAAGGTGCGGTGTCCATGTACAAAATGCCGGAACACCAAGTTTTTGTGCAGATTGGAACTATCATTTCACTTATTTCGAAACAGTTTCACGCCAAGTTATGAGGTGTGGACCTTCCACGGTGAGACTAAACCTCGAGACATAGTAGAAGTGGATGAGGATGATGATATAATGGGGGTTGATAGGATGGATGAGATGCTAGAAGCTCTGGAAGTGGAGGATCCTCTTACAAAGGAGGCAGACGATTTCTTCGAGGAGCTCAAGAAATCACAGCAGTCGTTGCATGAACACACGGATGTGACCGTCTGTAAAAACCCAAGAAAAGGGACTTGCAAAAACTTTTCATCACCTCACAACACCACAGTTGTTGTTGTGGATGTCTTGTGAAAAATTATGAAGAGCAAGTAACCTCCATCAAAAAGAGTGATTAGAGGAGAAAGCCCTAACTTTCACAAAGTAGGATTTCTACACATGAACATGAGAGGTTGAGCTCACCCCTAGGACTTGAAAAGTCTTGGGAAGGTGCAAGCCAAGTTTCATGCAAACCCAACACTTTTTGAGGCAAGTTTGGAGGCATTTAAGAAAGAGGCCAATTTGAATGTAAATTCAAATTGCAGCAACTTTCATCACTCACATTCAAAAGTTAGTTTCATATTCAAACTCACCATGTTTTCCTGAGTTATCCCACCAATTTTCAGTCCCATTGGACTTCATCTTGTCGGGAGCCAAATTTGTAACAATTCAAACTGAGTTTGAACTTTCAAATTCAAATATGAAGGGAATGTGGCCAAACCAGTTTGAAGTTGATGAATTCAAATTCTTCCTATGAATTGGTGGCTAAGTTTCCTTTTCAAGTCTGAGTAGGTGGGATATTTGCACAACAGAGAGGATTAGGGGGGGGAGAGGGCCCACTAGTCAGTTAGACTTCGGGTCAAAGGAAACACCGGGCGAGCTCGGTTTACCGGGCCTCGGCAGCGCTCGACACCGAGCCATCCGAGCAGCCACCTCGCCCCACCTCGCGCGCTGGCCACCAGCTTACCGGCTCCGCTGCCTCGGCCTGATCTTTACCCCGGGAGCAACCGCAGCACGTCGCCCTCCTCATTTGATCGCGCGCTCGCTGTTCTCTCACACCCGAACAGAACCGGAGCTCACCGCCGCGCTCTCTTTTTCCCGATCACCGGCACCAACCGAGCCTCGGTTGCTCATGCCAGCAGCACCGAAAAGCAGCGCCCGTGCATGCTCTACCACGCCAGCCCCATAATACCAAAGCTCCTAGCCTGTGGCGCGCGCAATTCAGCAACTGGAGCCGAGGAACAGAGCTCACCGGCTGGAAACCGAGGACGTCCCCCGTGGACAGCACGCCACGGCCATTTTCACCAGCACTCCTCAACACGAAAAAGGTGTGCCATGATCCCTAGCTCGTGTTGCTGCAAACCAAATAGCAAACGATCCACTGAGTAGGAAGAATTTCCAAAGTTTCCAAAACATGGTCCATATGGGTAGAGGTCGGTCTACCCCGAAATTCTAGGGGCACCGTCCACCCAAGCTCGGGCGAGCTTGCACACAGCCTCTACACCTCTTGGCGATCATCCTCGAAGAAGAACCGAGCGAAAACACCTAGGATCGACCGAGTTAGAACTAATTTTCATGCCGCCATGAAGAAATCGTCTCGGGTCACCGTGGAGCTCTATGACGCCGGCCTTTTCACGAGGTTTGGTGCTCATTTCCGACATTCTCAGACTGCCACGGTACTCTCCGAGCAATCCCCGACCGTTTTGATGCGGTGTAGGCGATTTCCGAGCTCACCGGAACCCTAGCAGCCACTGCCGCCGCCACGCACCCATTTCCGGCAATCTACGGCCGCCGGCGACACCTCAGACGAGTTCAGTGCCACGAATTACGGGGGGGGGGGGGGGTGCGGCGAGTCTGAGGTCGGGAGGTGACTGGGAAAGCCATTCCGGCGACGCTCGCCGGAGGGCGCCGCCGCGGGCCCCTGTTTGGCACGAGGAAGGGGAAGACCTGCCGGGTGGGGCCCCGTGACAGACATTTGAACATTTTGGGATTTTTAGTTCTAGTTGAAATTTTAGAGAGCCACAACTTGGTGTAGGAGAATCCAACAATTGTGAAACAAATTTTGCTGGATTCCTCTAATAGAGTACAATCCAAATATGAAACCCAATTAGTATGAAACCTATTATTTAATTCTGGAAAATTCTTTAAATCTTTTCAGAAAAAGAATTTTTGAGGGAGTTTGGTTCATCCAAAAATCTTCAAATTTTGCCAGAATATTCTTTAGGATGTTAGTGAATCCCTGTAGAAATTTCAGACCGTTTGGAGTTAGTTTGATCAGGGCAATTCAGATTTGAAGGTGCTGTGTTCAATTGAACACAGAAACATTTTCAGAGAATTTCCAAAACTTGGAAACTCAGTTCTGGGCAAACCTTAGCTCCAAAAATGCTAGGAAAATTCATGCAAACTCTAGGAGCTATAATTGAAATTGTAGTTCACTAAGTTTGGCATGAACAGGAGTGTTACCTCAGAACTAATTCTTCTTTGCTTATTTGCTAAGAAAAATTATTCTGAACAAACCAATCAATGAAAAGTGCTAATTTTTGGTCCAGAGGGTTTTCTTGTGACAAGAAACTCACACAAAATTTCTCAGCTCCATTGGAGCTCTGGATCACCCCTGTTCTGTTTAACCACTTGAGGTGATCAATATGGAAGAAGGGGAAAACCACTTCGCACTTAATCATGTGCTTAGGTCCAAACCCAAACCAATAGCCCCAGTTTCATTTTAAATTCTTAAACAAAGTTCCAGTTGTTAAAAACTTGTTATTAGAACTTGTAGCATAAATATTACAATAAACTTATGTGCATATTCATTAACATGTTGTATTTCATTAACGTGTAGTCACTGAAGGCGAGGAGGCTCCGGAAGTGCTCGACTTCCTCCTTCCGGACGAAAACCTAACCACTGACCAGCAGCAACAAGGCAAGCCTCGGTTTGCATTAAGCCTTTTATAAAGTTTTACTTTGTTTACATACGGAGTGTGAAGTGTGTATGTGCATTAGTTGTACGATGGATGAATACCCAACTGCATCACCAGAATTTCTCCCCAAGAGTGAGGGTAGTGTCTAGGCCCTCGAGTAGACAGGCTATGCTTAACGATTCATAGGACTTCGTACAAGTCGATTAGTTGGAATCTACTCACGAGTTAGGCTTGGGACACACGGGATTGGTTCGAGTGACGTGAGATCATCTTAGTAATGAAAATGAGACTTGGCAGGGGCTAGGGCGCAGCAAGAGGGAGTCTTGTGTGCGCAACCCTGTCCGTGTCGATTGAGGACCGATCCGTGTGCGGCCCACGCTGATCAAGTTTGAACGTACCGAAGGCATATCGTATATATGGGCCCCGATAAACCGATGTAACCTAAACCTCCGGGCGTCGAGGCATAACGCACCGATTTATAGGTGTAGGCTGAGGGCAGCAAGGTGGAAATCTGCTAACGGGCATAGAGAGATGCTCCGTGTAGGGAACCTCCTGCTCGTTTCGGTGCGACCGGTTCAACGTTTGGGCTGTTGGGTGAAAGGTTGTCCCGTACGACATCGTGTGAGCGTGCTGTGCAGCTCCACGGGTGGGCGTAGGTGACGTGCTCTTTGGGTGTCCCTGCAGGTGTATATCGAGTCGATTCGCCGTCCCTCGCGGTGAAGAGTACCACTTGGTCACTGAGTCGTGACGTAGCCTAATGTATGAAATGTGATGATTCAATATTGCTGTCATGATATAATTGTATTGCTACATGTGTGCCACCAAATATTGCTTACTAAATTTCAGCTTCCTGAACTGTTAACTGTTGCTAAAAGATGAATTAAGGATGAACTTGTAGGCGTGTCCATTTGCTGCAATGTTACTATCCTACGTCATTGTACACCTCATGTAGAGTTTCATGCCTAGGTGAGTCGGATAAGTCTTGTTGAGCCCTCGTGCTCACGGTTGCTGCTTAAGTGTTTTTCAGGTGAGGAGCCACCCACGGACTCGGAGTACGAGTCCACCGGCGAGGGTTACCCTCCGTCAGGGACCACGGCTGAGTGGGATGTAATACCCGAAATTTTCACAAAATGGGTAAACCCCTTTTCCCTTCACCACCCCAGCCTGGCCGTCGGCCTCTCTTCCCCCCAAAACCGCCGCCTCTCTTCTCTCTCTCTTTCTTCACCGTTCTATTATCACATGTGGAGAAAAACCGCCGGCACATGGCCGATCTCGCGCCCCCTTCGCCAACCGACGCCCCAGCAACCGCCGCCTCGCTCCCCCCTACAAATACCCCCTGGCGCCGGCCATTTCCATCCTGAGAACCGCTCTCTCTCACCCCGATCGGAAAAGAACACCCAAACTCAAATTCTTCGAATTCATCCGGAGATTCTCGGTTCTAGTCTTCCCTACACCCTTCCACGGCCTCCAAACCGAGTTTCCGATCAAATTCCCCAATGAAAAACGCCTGAAGATCATTGCCGACGAAGATCGCCGGAGATCCTCCACGGCCGCCGTCGATCACGCTCCTCCGGCCACTTCTGGGTCGGACCTAAGTGAGTTCCCCACTCTCTCCTCTCTCTTCTGGTGCGAGTAGATCGTGAAATAGTGAAGAAATGGCAAGAACCGATAAATTCCGGCGAGGCCGCCGCCGCTCGCCGGCGCGCGCAGCCGCCGGCCGCGAAGGAGAAGGGGGGGGAGGCGACGTGGCCGCCTCTCAGCCCTCGGATCTGAATTGAACGGTTAGAATTAAAAGAACCGATACCGGTTCGATTCTTTTAATCTGGGCCATTGATCTCAGATCCAACGGCCCACATTTAAAATAAGCCGTAACCGTTGGAAATTTCACAGAGGGACCCCTGGGGATTTAAAGAAATGGGAAATAGCCCCTGATTCTTACAGAATCAACCCTAAGTTCATAGAAAATTTGAAATTTACTTTGGAATAGCCAAATAGCCCCTGTGCTTTTTAGAAATTAGTAAAACAGTTATGAAAATTCAATATGAACCCTGGAAAGTTTGAAATTGTTACAAATTAGCCCAAAACAGTTTCAAAAGTTTATTTTAATTCTGTAATTAATCAAATAAGGCTAAATGAATTCTGGAAAATGTTAGAAATTTATTTTTAGCACTGTTAAAACATTCTGAACAGAATAAAAATTCTGAAATTAAAAATAACAGTTTACAAATGCTGAAATTATTTATATAGTGACAATTAATTCTGAAAATCAAAGTAAAAATCACATATATTCCAGAAAATTGTAGAAATTTATTTAAAAGGTATAAAATTATTCTGTTATCATATTTTTGTACATGTATAATTTCTGTAATCCAGAATAATTATTTAAATGATTGAAAATGTATTTTTAAGTATTAAATAAATATTGAAAAATAGATAAAAACAGTATATATTAATGAAAATTTTTGGAAACTGTTCTAAATGTTTAAATAGGTTCTGAATTGCAGAAAAATAGAAATATGAGTTCTGAAAATTATTACAGTAATAATTTAAATGATTTGTAGGATTTAATTAATTATAAGAATTCACACATATATTAATAAAATTCTAAAATTTATTCAAATCATCTCACAAACTGAAAATGAGTGTTTGGATGTGGCAATAGTAAAATCAAAGGATTTAGGTAGCCAATTGCAACATATTTTCCTTCTAACTCACATAAAATGACAAGAAATCAATAGTTGCATGTGTGTAACCAAACCTATGTGATTGAAATGATTTGATATGATTCTTATGGCATGTTTGTTACTGTTTTGTGGGTGCAAATGCATGGATAGAACCAACCCAAGAACTAATTCCCAATCTTCAAGATCAAGAGTTTGAAGTAAATCCCTCTTCATTCAAAGGCAAGTGTTCCTTGACCACTTTGCTCCTATTCTAGGATGAATAGTTAGATTAATTGCATGATGTCATTAATATGAAACCCAGTGTAGGATGTTTCCATAGTTCTATTGCTTTATCTTCCTTGCAAAACCATAGAGGGAATTAGATAGGACTTAATGGTTATCATTTTATGTGCTTAGCTATGCATACCTAGAACTTAGAGAATGAATGTAACATTGATGTTACTTGTCTTGTGGGATTATATGAAGGACACAAGTGTGTGTCATGTGGTTATGAATCTAGGCAGGCTGGATGTTTGGTTGGTGCTTCGTGCACGAGACTCGAGAATGAGTTAGTGCCTGTCTTAGATTCTAAGGACCGGTTCATGGAACAGTTAACCCGGCTTTACAGTGCCACCACAGGACTGAGATGGGGCAGCTTGGCCAATTAATTAGGAGTTTGCCGGTATAGTATGAGTGTTTGGATGGTGCGGGGAATGGGAGTCTATTTTTGACTGCCCTAGGAACTGCAAGGCTCAAGAGGGGGCTTCTGTAGGGGAGGGTTACTCCCAGGAACTACAGCGGTGAAACCTCAGTGGGCTTGTACTTGCCGGTAGACCCTTTGTAAAGGCCATGTAGTGATCTCCTGATCGCACACCAAAGGAAGTGTGTAATGTGGCTTGCAACCACGGATATCAGGGAGGTTTCTTTGTCCACCTGGCAACAGGGGATGAAATCACTACTTGTGGGTAAAGTGGTACAATCTCTGCAGAGAACCAAACTGTCATGACAGCCGTGCTCACGGTCAAGAGCGGCTTGGACTTGTCCATGATTAGAGAAACATGGATGTGAGTCATAAGAGGTTGTTGGGTGGTGTAACCTAACATTCATGACTTAATTATGATGATGGTGGGATTATCATTTAGTAAGATAGGTTGCTAATTAAAGCTAAGGCTATGATTAATGCATAGTGCTTAACCATGTTAGCCTTCCCTTGCTATTGGCCTTCATAACATTCTTTCCTACACTTGCTGAGTACCTTTGGTACTCAAACTTGCTTTTGTTGGATGTCGTATGTTGGCTCAGGTGCAAATGAAGATGTAGACTTTGATGAGGAGGACTTCGATCCCGAGGAGTTGTTCTAGGTTAGCGTAACCCCCGGGCAACGCCTGTGGAACTGGAGCACCACGTTGTAGTCTTCCGCTGTTGTGTTATAGTGTAATGATACTCTTAGTTATTATTTCATGTACTATGATGTAATATTATGTTGTACGTTGAACTTGGCTTGTAATATAATGATATTACACTATTGTCGGCACATGTATGAATCAACTGATCCTGGCATACATGTGATAATACGCTCGGGTGTTCCTTATGGAAAACCGGGTGTGACAAAGTGGTATCAGAGCCAAGGTTGCCCGTAGGACGCAAACCTAGTTAGAAATGGACGGGATAGATATCACTATTTTATTAAAAACTATTTTACCAAATATTTTGTTAGAATGAGGATTATTTAAATTATATATATGTTGTCTAACCTCATCTATACTCAAAATTATATTATTGTTTACTTTCTAACACATTTTAAATTTTTCTTGAAACAGATGGCACGCACACGTCTCACAGCCCGTAAGTCCACCGGAGGACGAGTTCCTCGACACCAGCTGGCTGAGCGTACTACTGAGGAGGTGGACAACCCCACTACCTACCAGACCCACGGGGAGTCCACTAGAGGCATGGTGGATCACCTCCGACACCTCCTTCGTTGTGCTGGTTATACCGGCAAGCTAGAGGTGCAGTACGACACCACTCGAGTCTCTCGTGCCGAACGGGACGAGTGGAAGTCGCAGGCGAGAATCTACTATGAGAACAAACTACTCAAGATCCACAACTCGCGAGCATGGAGGTCTACTATGGCAGAGGCTGAGAAGGACGCCACTTGGGAGGCAATCACTTGCTAGAGCTACACCAACCGTGGCCGCCTTGAGGGGACCCAATACATGTACACCCCCCGGCGACAAAGTGGAAGCGCGGTATTCAACTATGAGCCTCTCCATGAAGGTTGTGATGTGGTGCAGATGGACATGAGTCTTCAGGTAGGGGTGGACGTCAGTACGAGGCTACAGAACTGCCAACAAGAACTCCAAGACGTCCGGGACCTTCTGAAGAAGACGGAGGCCATTATGCGTGGACTGATGAGGATGAGGAATGGAGAAGTGAGTGACCTCTATGCTTCGGATGGAGACACTTGGACTCCGGACTCTCCAGATCGTAGGGCAGCCAAACGCCCTCATATTCCTCCAGCACTTGAGGCCTCCACAGCTGAGTCAGAGGCTAGCAACCCTGATGGTGATGGCGGGAACCCACAGGAGAATGCACAGAACTCAGGGGACAACTAGGATAGGTGTCCTTGTTCATGTAGTAACTCGTGTAGTACGTATGTATGGTAGTGTAATGACTAGTGTGTAATGCTTGATTAGTGAACTTGTTTAGAATGATGATGTAATGTATGTTAGTGTATGAACGTGAGTTGTGAAAGCCGTAGGCTTATGTTCACAACCTCGTTAGTGTATGTAAATATCTATTAAGGAATATAAGTGCTTAGTTTGTTCCAATCATAACCATTTAATAAACGAAGTAGAAACTTTAGTAACTCTTGTATAGAATGGATGAAGTAGGTATACAACGTAATGCACCTAAGAGAACATCTATACATGAATTTTAAACATAGTCTTTTACAATAGATGGCAGGAAGAAGGAGACGCAATGAAGGGAACAACAACAATGAGGCTGCAGAGTTCCCTTTGCCTGGATGGCAGCCACGAGTTGCACGCAGAGCAAATGGAGAAGTTATACAACAAATGATGAACATGCAAAACCAACTCCTTCAGAACTTAACACAAGTGGTGGCCAACATGCAACCACAAATTCAGAATGCACCATGTCAACCCAAACTAAATGAGTTTCTAAGCACTCAACCACCAAGGTTCGACAACGCTATAGAGCCATTGGAAGCTGATGATTGGCTCAAGAATGTTGAGAACAAGTTGCAGATCATACAGTGTCCAGGACGTGAGAGAGTGCTCTTTGCTTCTCACCAACTATATGGATCTGCAGCGGACTGGTGGACGGCGTACAAAGAAGCTCATGAAGATCCAGAGAGTATCTCATGGAATGAGTTCAAACTTGCCTTCCGCAATCACTATGTTACAGCAGGAGAGATCAAGAACAAGCGGAAGGAGTTCCTCAACCTGAAGCAAGGTAGCATGTCCGTGCGAGAGTACCTCACCAAGTTTACACAGTTATCTCGCTATGCTCCGGGAGACATAGATACAGATGAAAAGAAACAAGATTGTTTCATTGAGGGTTTGAACTCAGAAATACAGTATGCTATGTCCTCAAGTGACTATAAAAGTTTCCAAAAGCTCATCAATAAGGCTTTCATAGTAGAAAGGAAAAGACAGAAGTTAGTTGAAGAGCAAAAGAGGAAAATGAACTGGCAAGGACAGTCTTCCAGCAGCAACAGTCGGCCCGTTTCTCATCACCACCGATGGGAGCAATGAATCGACCTATGGCTCCCAATCAGTTTCAGAGGGGCTACAGCCCTGCTGCTAGGAACCCAACTTTCCAACCACAACAGCAGAGACAACAATTGCAGCAACAACGTCCTGTTTTCCAACCTCGTCCTGCAGGGCCAAATCCTCTGAATGCACAACCAAGCAACAAAGCACCAATGAACAAGGTCACAGGACAATGCTTCAACTGCGGAGAAACAGGACACTATGCCAACCGGTGCCCCAACAAGAAGCCATCTCAACCACAGAATCTTGTGCGTGGCAAGGTAAATCATGTGACTATGGAAGAAGCACAAGAGGCACCAGATGTGGTGATTGGTATGTTCTCTGCCAATACTTATCCTGCTACAATTCTGTTTGACTCTGGTGCAACACACTCATTCATAGCCAAGGAATTCATAACCAAGCACAAATTACCAATTACATCTATGAATCGAGCGTTATTAGTGAATTCTCCTGGAGGAGAAATAAAGACAAAACAAATATGTCCCAAGGTAAAGCTAGGAGTTAATGGAGTAGAATTCCTTGCAAATCTTATTGTGATAGAATCACAAGGGATAGATATCATCTTGGGGATGGACTGGTTAACCAAGTACAAAGGAGTTATACATTGCTCAACAAGGACAGTGGAACTAACCCATACGGATGGAACTATGGTTGAGTTCACATCTATTCAAGTACCCTCTGGAAATGTCCAACTCAACAAGACTGAAGTAGTTATTGAGGACATAAAGGTGGTCAACGAATTTCCAGATGTATTTCCCGAGGAGTTACCAGGTATGCCACCGGATCGAGAAGTAGAATTCATAATAGAATTAGTGCCTGGTACTGCTTCTATATATAAAAGGCCATACCGGATGGATACCCAACAACTAGCAGAACTCAAGGATCATATCCGAGAGTTATCGGAGAAAGGGTATATCCGTCCCAGTTCCTCACCATGGGGAGCTCCGGTCATATTTGTACCAAAGAAGGATGGAACCAAGAGGTTATGTGTAGATTACCGTGCCCTCAATGAAGTGACAATAAAAACAAGTACCCTTTACCTCGTATTGAGGACTTGTTTGATCAATTAAGAGGTGCATGCGTGTTCTCCAAGATTGACCTCCGTTCCGGATATCATCAACTAAAGATAAGGGAATCGGATATTCCGAAGACGGCATTTGTTTCTAGGTATGGACTGTATGAATATACAGTTATGCCTTTTGGACTAACAAATTCTCCGGCATATTTCATGTACCTTATGAACAAGGTGTTCATGAAATATTTGGACAAATTTGTAGTAGTGTTCATTGATGATATCCTCATATACTCAAAGAATGAGAAAGAACATGAAGAGCACCTGAGAATAATATTACAAAAGCTAAGGGAAATCCAACTTTATGCCAAATTCAGTAAGTGTGAATTTTGGCTTAAGAAAGTTGCTTTTCTGGGACATATCATCTCTGAAGGAGGAATCGCAGTAGACCCAGAAAAGATATCTGATGTGCAAAAGTGGAAGACACCAGAGAATGTTGGTGAAATCCGAAGCTTCTTAGGATTGGCAGGCTATTACCGCAGGTTTATTGAAGGATTTTCAAAAATAGCCAAGCCACTCACAAAGATGTTGGAAAAAGGAGCTGCTTTTATATGGTCTCAAGAGTGCGAATCAAGCTTCCAAGAATTAAAGAAGAAGTTAACAACTGCTCCAGTCTTGGTTATGCCCGATATGGAGAAATCATTCTCCGTATATTGTGATGCTTCAGGGCAAGGGTTAGGATGTGTGCTTATGCAAGAAGGACATGTTATTGCCTATGCTTCCCGACAACTTCGGAAGCATGAGAAGAACTATCCTACCCATGACCTAGAGTTGGCAGCAGTTGTGCATGCATTGAAGTTATGGAGACATTACCTAATGGGTAAAAGAACAGAGATCTATACCGATCATAAGAGCCTGAAATATATCTTCACTCAGCCAGATCTCAACCTTCGGCAAAGGAGATGGTTGGAATTCATTAATGATTTTGATGTGGGAATTAATTACCATCCTGGAAAAGCTAATGTGGTTGCAGATGCTTTGAGCAGAAAGACACATGTTAACATGTTAACCATAAGAAATCTACAACCCCAACTTTGTGAAGAGTTCGCAAAGCTCAACTTATGCTTGGTGAATCATACAGAAGCCATAGCAATGGAGGTTGATTCAACCCTGGAATATGATATACGAAAAGGTCAAAAGGATGACGAAAAGATCAAAGAGATTAAGCAGTTGATCAAAGAAAACAAGGCTCCAGGATTTAGAGAAGATGAGAATGGTATCATATGGCATGGTAAAAGAATATGTGTACCAGACATCAAGGAAATAAAGAAGTTAATATTAAAAGAGGCTCATGATTCAGATTATTCTATCCATCCTGGAAGCACAAAAATGTATCATGATCTTAAAACAAGGTATTGGTGGTATGGAATGAAAAGAGATGTTGCAGAGCATGTGGCATTGTGCGACACATGTCAACTAGTCAAGGCAGAACATCAAAGGCCTGCAGGGCTATTACAACCACTAAAGATACCTGAATGGAAGTGGGAAGAAATAGGGATGGACTTTATAGTGGGTTTGCCCAGAACACAAACAGGGTATGATTCTATATGGGTGATAGTGGATAGACTGACAAAAGTTGCTCACTTTATTCCAGTGAAAGAAAATTATAATG
This sequence comes from Neostapfia colusana, assembly GCA_030760725.1. Classification (NCBI taxonomy): domain Eukaryota; kingdom Viridiplantae; phylum Streptophyta; class Magnoliopsida; order Poales; family Poaceae; genus Neostapfia; species Neostapfia colusana. Next base: position 1,759,444 of record JASWHV010000001.1, on the reverse strand, counting down.
GTTCCAAACTAGCAGAACTATATATGTCAAGAATAGTGTGCCTACATGGTGTACCCAAAAAGATAGTATCAGATAGAGGTACACAGTTCACTTCAAGGTTTTGGCAGAAATTACATGAGTCTATGGGGACTCGATTAAATTTCAGTTCTGCATATCATCCACAAACTGATGGGCAGACTGAAAGGACCAACCAGATTTTTGAAGATATGCTCAGAGCTTGTGCACTCAAAAATAGTAGGAGTTGGGATAAGAACTTGCCATATGCAGAATTCTCCTACAATAATAGCTACCAAGCAAGTATGAAAATGTCCCCATTTGAGACTCTATATGGAAGAAGATGTAGAACTCCACTATTTTGGGATCAGATAGGTGAGAATAAGGTGTTTGGATCTGAAGTATTAAGAGATGCAGAAAAGAAAGTAAGAGAAATTTGCAATAATCTAAAGATAGCTCAAACAAGACAAAAGAGCTATGCAGACACGAGGCGAAGAGAACTAGTCTTCGAAGTGGGAGACTATGTGTATCTCAAAGTGTCACCTATGCGTGGACTAAGGAGATTTAATGTAAGAGGGAAGGTAGCACCTCGGTATATCGGACCATTCAAGATACTGGAACGCAAAGGAGAGGTAGCATATCAGTTGGAGTTACCCTCCCGGTTGTCAGACATACACGATGTGTTCCACGTATCACAGCTCAAGAAGTGTTTGAGAACACCAGAAGAACCACTGCCAATGGATGAGTTGGAGGTACAAGAAGACCTTTCATATACCGAGTATCCTATCAGAATCCTTGACACGATGGAAAAGGTTACCAGAAACAAGATAATTCGTATGTGCAAGGTTCAATGGAAACATCATTCCGAGGCAGAAGCTACATGGGAAAGAGAAGATGAACTCAGATCACAATTCCCTGATCTATTCCCTTTGTAAACCCCAATCTCGAGGACGAGATTTTTCTTAAGGGGGGTAGAGTTGTAATACCCGAAATTTTCACAAAATGGGTAAACCCCTTTTCCCTTCACCACCCCAGCCCGGCCGTCGGCCTCTCTTCCCCCCAAAACCGCCGCCTCTCTTCTCTCTCTCTTTCTTCACCGTTCTATTATCACATGTGGAGAAAAACCAACGGCACGTGGCCGATCTCACGCCCCCTTCGCCAACCGACGCCCCAGCAACCGCCGCCTCGCTCCCCCCTACAAATACCCCCTGGCGCCGGCCATTTCCACCCTGAGAACCGCTCTCTCTCACCCCGATCAGAAAAGAACACCCAAACTCAAATTCTTCGAATTCATCCAGAGATTCTCGGTTCTAGTCTTCCCTACACCCTTCCACGGCCTCCAGACCGAGTTTCCGATCAAATTCCCCAATGAAAAACGCCTGAAGATCATTGCCGACGAAGATCGCCGGAGATCCTCCACGACCGCCGTCGATCACGCTCCTCCGGCCACTTCTGGGTCCAAAGATCGACCTAAGTGAGTTCCCCACTCTCTCCTCTCTCTTCTGGTGCGAGTAGATCGTGAAATAGTGAAGAAATGGCAAGAACCGATAAATTCCGGCGAGGCCGCCGCCGCTCACCGGCGCGCGCAGCCGCCGGCCGCGAAGGAGAAGGGGGGGAGGCGACGTGGCCGCCTCTCAGCCCTCGGATCTGAATTGAACGGTTAGAATTAAAAGAACCGATACCGGTTCGATTCTTTTAATCTGGGCCGTTGATCTCACATCCAACGGCCCACATTTAAAATAAGCCGTAACCGTTGGAAATTTCACAGAGGGACCCCTGGGGATTTAAACAAATGGGAAATAGCCCCTGATTCTTACAGAATCAACCCTAAGTTCATAGAAAATTTGAAATTTACTTTGGAATAGCCAAATAGCCCCTGTGCTTTTTAGAAATTAGTAAAACAGTTATGAAAATTCAATATGAACCCTGGAAAGTTTGAAATTGTTACAAATTAGTCCAAAACAGTTTCAAAAGTTTATTTTAATTCTGTAATTAATCAAATAAGGCTAAATGAATTCTGGAAAATGTTAGAAATTTATTTTTAGCACTGTTAAAACATTCTGAACAGAATAAAAATTCTGAAATTAAAAATAACAGTTTACAAATGCTGAAATTATTTATATAGTGACAATTAATTCTGAAAATCAAAGTAAAAATCACATATATTCCAGAAAATTGTAGAAATTTATTTAAAAGGTATAAAATTATTCTGTTATCATATTTTTGTACATGTATAATTTCTGTAATCCACAATAATTATTTAAATGATTGAAAATGTATTTTTAATTATTAAATAAATACTGAAAAATAGATAAAAACAGTATATATTAATGAAAAATTTTGGAAACTGTTCTAAATGTTTAAATAGGTTCTGAATTGCAGAAAAATAGAAATATGAGTTCTGAAAATTATTACAGTAATAATTTAAATGATTTCTAGGATTTAATTAATTATAAGAATTCACACATATATTAATAAAATTCTAAAATTTATTCAAATCATCTCACAAACTGAAAATGAGTGTTTGGATGTGGCAATAGTAAAATCAAAGGATTTAGGTAGCCAATTGCAACATATTTTCCTTCTAACTCACATAAAATGACAAGAAATCAATAGTTGCATGTGTGTAACCAAGCCTATGTGATTGAAATGATTTGATATGATTCTTATGGCATGTTTGTTACTGTTTTGTGGGTGCAAATGCATGGATAGAACCAACCCAAGAACTAATTCCCAATCTTCAAGATCAAGAGTTTGAAGTAAATCCCTCTTCATTCAAAGGCAAGTGTTCCTTGACCACTTTGCTCCTATTCTAGGATGAATAGTTAGATTAATTGCATGATGTCACTAATATGAAACCCAGTGTAGGATGTTTCCATAGTTCTATTGCTTTATCTTCCTTGCAAAATCATAGAGGGAATTAGATAGGACTTAATGGTTATCATTTTATGTGCTTAGCTATGCATACCTAGAACTTAGAGAATGAATGTAACATTGATGTTACTTGTCTTGTGGGATTATATGAAGGACACAAGTGTGTGTCATGTGGTTATGAATCTAGGTAGGCTGGTTGTTTGGTTGGTGCTTCGTGCACGAGACTCGGGAATGAGTTAGTGTCTGTCTTAGATTCTAAGGACCGGTTCATGGAACAGTTAACCCGGCTTTACAGTGCCACCACAAGACTGAGATGGGGCAGCTTGGCCAATTAATTAGGAGTTTGCCGGTATAGTATGAGTGTTTGGATGGTGCGGGGAATGGGAGTCCATTTTTGACTGCCCTGGGAACTGCAAGGCTCAAGAGGGGGCTTCTGTAGGGGAGGGTTACTCCCAGGAACTACAGCGGTAAAACCTCAGTGGGCTTGTACTTGCCGGTAGATCCTTTGTAAAGGCCATGTAGTGATCTCCTGATCGCACACCAAAGGAAGTGTGTAATGTGGCTTGCAACCACGGATATCAGGGAGGTTTCTTAGTCCACCTGGCAACAGGGGATGAAATCACTACTTGTGGGTAAAGTGGTACAATCTCTGCAGAGAACCAAACTGTCATGACAGTCGTGCTCACGGTCAAGAGCGGCTTGGACTTGTCCGTGATTAGAGAAACATGGATGTGAGTCATAAGAGGTTGTTGGGTGGTGTAACCTAACATTCATGACTTAATTATGATGATGGTGGGATTATCATTTAGTAAGATAGGTTGCTAATTAAAGCTAAGGCTATGATTAATGCATAGTGCTTAACCATGTTAGCCTTCCCTTGCTATTGGCCTTCATAACATTCTTTCCTACACTTGCTGAGTACCTTTGGTACTCAAACTTGCTTTTGTTGGATGTCGTATGTTGGCTCAGGTGCAAATGAAGATGTAGACTTTGATGAGGAGGACTTCGATCCCGAGGAGTTGTTCTAGGTTGGCGTAACCCCCGGGCAACGCCTGTGGAACTGGAGCACCACGTTGTAGTCTTCCGCTGTTGTGTTATAGTGTAAAGATACTCTTAGTTATTATTTCATGTACTATGATGTAATATTATGTTGTACGTTGAACTTGGCTTGTAATATAATGATATTACACTCTTATCGGTACATGTATGAATCAACTGATCCTGGCATACATGTGATAATATGCTCGGGTGTTCCTTATGGAAAACCGGGTGTGACATGGGAGCCGTACACGCCGCGCTGAGCTGAGACGTGCAGCTAGTGTGGGTTGCCCTAGGGATGGGCAACCGACTTTTGCTAGATAGGCAGGCGTTAGTTGTATAAAAGAAACTTCCGCTGTGTAATAAAGACGATAGTTTGTAACCGAAGGTTGTACCTGTTTGTACAGTTTCAGTTTATTTTCCCATGTAATATATTGTGTCCTTATGATGTGTGCTGTCGGGTGTCGCATTGCGCGGCACCACCCTCTGCGATCCTGGATGAGCGGATCCCGGTCCGCCACAGCCTTCTATCAGAGCTGCATTGGGGATAGCACAATACTTAAGGACTGTATTATGGAAAACTTAGGATTACGGTGAGGATTCGATAGTTGCCCAAGTAAGGACTATATTAGCATAGTTACTTAAAGTGGCAAAGACTAACCTATGTCTTATAATTCTGAATTTGAATTATGTAAAGACGCACCTACGCTCTGGTAAGAATGGTAAGGAATGCCACCGAAAGCGGTTCAATTTTGGTTAGCTCCCCTGACGAGGAACGTGGTTCAGGGATAGGTCTCACAGCTTGGTGTGAGACATCAATATGAAACTATTGGACTCTTTATGTTCCTGAGTTCATATGAAACGCTGATCCCTAGCGTGTATTAGGCAAGTAAGTGGAGACCCCATCGCGTGGTCAGTAACGCGAGAGTGTGTTCGTCTGGAAATAGCCCAGGAGGACATACGCAGCGCTTGCCATCGGCGTGCCCTGCAGAGCAGTAGGTGGTATCCGTTGAGTTGATAACATTCCCAACCGTGATGAACCGTTCATGATATACTCGTGTTCCCCGTCGTGTGGTGTTGAAACACGATCACGTACCTTGAGACGTGACCTAACTCAAGGACGGCCGTATGGCAATGATACGGGCATTTGTATTTAATTTCAAATATGGTCCTGCCTAAAATGAAAAACCATTGCGTGCATCATTATTGTATGGTCTTTTGCAGGTACTAACCACGTATGTATCCGTGTAGAAAACGTGTGCGAGAGACCGTTTAGTGCCACACTTGAGGCGTATATGCCGGTATAATCCGGTTAGGATTTTCTTTTTGTGAGGGACGTAGTACCGACATATTGTAGGCATGTGCATGAAAGATAATTATAACAAGGAATTAAAATCACTAAGCTTGAACATTTAGGACTCTGGTTGGGTTGGAAAGTCAATGGTTGATGAGTGTAGTTTCAAAAGATTCAAAAACAGAGTGCTCTGTTTTGGGCAGCAAGTTTTATGAACTTCAACAGAGCACAACTCACAAGTATTTTAGCCCAGGGAGGTGTGGTATATATAGTTCTAGAAAGGTATTTAAGTACTCTACAATTTTGTTGTAACTACCTTAAGAGGGCTTAAATCCCAGAGGAATGTAAACTGTCCAGCACCAGGACAGGGTTAAACACTCTCTGGACTGTTCTGTTTTTCAAACATAACTTCTAGTAGAAAAAACTAAAATTGTCATATGATACATCTTTAGAAAGGGTAGAAGATGTGTTACATCTTTGTAATTCAAAGTTTCTGAAATTTCAGCACAGATTTCAGTGGAAACCAGAGTTGAAAACAGCAACTTTCCAAGGGAGGTGCTGTTGAAATTCTTCTAGAAATTCTGCTGACTTTGACTTACCATAACTTTTGAACCAGAGCTGATCTGAGGGCAAATAAGTACTCGTTGGAAAGACACTGAAGTTAACTTTAACTTTGGTATTCAACTTGAGTCATGAAACTTCCCAGAACCAGATCAAAACTTGGATAGGTAGAAACTGGTCATTCTGACAGAGGAATGACAGTTAAACTCATTTGAGAGATTGTTGTACCCTAGAGGTGGTTTGAGTACATTCAATAGGGTAGAACATACTCATGAGAGGTTATCTTCAACTAGTGAAAGATTTGAGTATCGGTCTCACTCAAGTTTCTTGTACTAGAGACCATGTTTGTGTCGTATTGAAGATAAAAGGGGGGTATACGTGATGACAAAGCGATAGTAACGTCTCGTAGTGACCAAACCTAGTTGGGGTGAGCTTTCAAAGAGGAGGTTCACCAAGTTGGATATTGGTCTGGTAATGGTGTAGCTTGTGCAAAGTTATTACATTATCTACATACGAGATGTATCGCATGTTTTAATGTCATTATGTTTTACGCCTATTCTATTGGACTGCATGCAATATGTTGTGGAACTGATGTTTATTGTCGTATGGTTGCAGATGGTTCGCACTAGGACCACGCACGAGGTGGGTGGCTCTAGCCAGCAGGGAGGTGATGACTCCCAGCCACCTGCCTACGACAGCACCCCGCAGCAGCAGCCACCACTGCCGCCTCCGCTTACTCTAGCGGATGTGATAGCGGCACTGGTGGGAGGTCATGAGGAGCAGACCGACCTGCTCCACACGATCGTGCAGAATACGTCCCAGACGGGGGGGGGGGGGGGGGGGGACGTCAAGAGAGGGGGCCCCGGGAGCCCCGTGAGGTGTCGTACTCAGACTTTATGAGTACGCACCCTTCAGTGTTCACAGAAGCTGAAGAACCACTGGAGGCCGACAACTGGCTGCGGACCATCGAGTCCAAGTTCGGGCTGCTCCAATGTACGGAGCGGCAAAAGACTCTGTTCGCAGCGCAGCAGCTTCACGGTGCCGCTGGTGCATGGTGGGTGAACTATGTCGCCTCACATCCGGCTGGCCATACCGTGGAGTGGGGAGAGTTCCGGGAGGCGTTCCACGCTTATCACATCCCTCCTGGAATAATGAAGAGGAAGTTCCAAGAATTCTTGGAGCTGAAGCAGCGCGGGAGGAGTGCCCATGACTACTCCCGTGCCTTCAACCGTCTGGCGCAATATGCGTCAGACTACATCTCCACTGAGGAGAAAAAGCGGGAGCACTTCTATCGGGGGTTACACCCCGAGATGAAGGCACATATCGTTCAGTGGAATCGCGGTACCTTGAACGACCTAGTCAATGCCGCGATCATGCAAGAGGACGCTCAGCGGGAGTTGGCAGCTGAGCAGTGGAAGCGCAGCGCTCCACCCAGCAGTGGGGGTGGCGCTCCCCAGAAGTACCGAATGGTGTATCGGACGCCATCCGGCCAGCAGTGGCGTCCACCGGCGCGACCTCAGCAGTTCGAGGGACGTTCATTTCAAGCACCCCCGTTCCGACCGCCGATGCCACCACTGAGACAGCAGCAGCAGCAGACGGCACCCTGGGCGTTTCCACCGCCACAACGCGCCCCGGGTTTCCGTCCGCCGATCAGCGGGGGACCGCCCCGTTTCACTTGCTTCACGTGTAGCCAGGCAGGCCATTTCGCAAAGGACTGTCCCCAGGGGCAGCAGAGCAGCGGGCAAACCCAGCTCCAGGGCGGTGCTTGAGGCCGACCTCCAGTCAAAATGGTTGGTCAGCGGACTGGGGGCGTTCGCCACCTCGACTATGAGGACGCCCCAAAGGGAGACAACGTGCTGGTGGGTACATTTACTCTCAACGACCAAGCCATCATCATCTTGTTTGATTCTGGTGCAACCCACAACTTTATAAGTGCATCATATGTGGTTAAGCATCAGCTGGAAGCCTTTCCAACCGAGTGTTCTTATATGATCTGCTCACCGGGAGGAAAGATTTCAGCAACTATGATGGTTCCGAAAGCGCCACTATGCTTAGGTGGGAAGATATACCCCACCACTATGATTATCCTTGAAGGGCAGAAGATTGATGCAATCTTAGGAATGTCATGGCTAAGCTACCATGGCGCTGTCCTGGAAACTTTAACATGGACGGTTCACCTCAATTCACCATTACACCGTCCGCAGTCCCTCTTACTAGATAATCCAGTCCGGGAGGTCTAAACGACCAATAATACTGAAGCTCTCAAGTTAGAGGACATCCCCGTAGTCCGGTAGTACCCCGACGTGTTCCCGGATGATCTTCTGGGCATGCCACCTGAGCAGGATGTCAAGTTCAAGATTGAACTTGCACCCAGGACTACGCCCATATCACGGAGACCATATAAAATGGCTCCAAATGAGCTGGCTGAATTAAAAGAACAACTCAATGATCTGTTGAGCAAAGGTTTCATTAGGTCGAGTTCCTCGCCTTGGGGATGCTCGGCGCTGTTCGTGAAGAAGAAGGATGAAACCTTGAGGCTGTGTGTGGACTACCGGCCGCTCAACGCCGTCACCATCAAGAATAAGTACCCACTGCCCCGCATCGACATATTGTTTGATCAACTTGTGGGTGCAAGTGTATTCTCCTTCACTCTGGATATCATCAGATAAAGATCCGGGTGGAGTATATCCCGAAGACGGCCTTCTCAACGAGATATGGATTATATGAATATCTCGTCATGTCCTTTGGTCTCACAAACGCTCCAGCCCATTTCATGTATCTAATGAACTCAGTGTTCATGCCGGAGCTGGACAAGTTCGTGGTAGTGTTCATCGATGATATCTTGGTTTATTCCAAGACAGAAGCCGAACATGTCGAACACTTGAGGATAGTTCTTCAACGATTGCGAGACCACAAACTCTACGCCAAGTTCAGCAAATGCGAGTTTTGGATCAGCCAAGTGCCATTCTTGGGACATATCATCTCAGCAGAAGGCATTGCGGTTGACCCAAGCAAGATAGAGCAAGTGCTGAAATGGAAAGCTCCCACTTCAGTTCATGAAGTCAAAAGCTTCCTCGGGTTAGCGGGATACTATCGGAGGTTCATTCCAAGCTTCTCCAAGCTCGCTATACCGATGACAGAATTGCTGAAGAAGGGAACGAAATATGTTTGGAACACGGCGTGTGAAGGAGCGTTCCAAGCATTAGTGAAGCATCTCACCACAGCCCCGGTCTTAGCTCAGCCGGATACAACAAAGCCTTTCGACGTGTATTGTGACGTGTCCGGTATTGGGCTCGGCTGCGTGTTGATGCAGGAAGGACGTGTGGTCGCCTATGGCTCACGCCAACTTCAGAACCATGAGCAGCACTATCCAACTCATGATCTTGAGCTTGCTGCAGTGGTGCTGGCGCTAAAAATGTGGAGGCACTATCTCCTGGGGAATCTGGTGCATCTCTACACCGACCACAAGAGCTTGAAATACATTTTCACCTAGAAGGAGCTGAACATGAGGCAAAGGAGGTGGTTAGAACTGATCAAAGATTATGAGATTGAGATCCATTACCACCCCGGCAAGGCGAATGTGGTTGCCGACGCGCTGAGTCGGAAATCACATGTCCATCACCTCACCATTACACCAGTGGAGGAGGAAGCACCAAGTTTATACTTGGTTCCTTATGGATTGCTTTACAACCTTGCCCTCATCCCTACTATTAGGGAGGACATCATTGCAGCTCAGAAGACTGACAAAGGCATGACACATCTCCGGAGACGGATAGATAACGGGGAGATCAAGTGTTTCCGGAAAGATGATGAGGGGACGCTATGGTTCAATGACCGCATAGTCATACCCCGAGATATGGAACTGAGGAGAAAGATCGTCGATGAAGCTCACTTGTCTAAATACTCCTGTCGGTACCCGCGATATGGGGTACCCCCGCGCACAGGGGAAAATGCCTAAGGATCTCGCCCTTCTCCGCAGGGAGAGCTCCGAAGGCGCCATTTGTCCAGCGGGGCCGGACCTCCCTCTCCTCAGAGGAGAGCTCCGGGCCCACCACGTGGCCAGCGGCAGCCGGACCTCCCCCATCCGTGGGGAGAGCTCCGGAGGCGCCACGTGTCCCGCGGGGCCGGACCTCCCCCTCCACAGAGGAGAGCTCCGGGCCCACCACATGGCCGACAGAAGACGGACCTCCCCCCCTCCACGGGGAGAGGTCCGAAGGCTCCACGTGTCCCGCGGGGCCAGACCTCCCCCTCCTCAGAGGGGAGCTCCGGGCCCGCCACGTGTCCAGCGGGACGGCGCTGCGTGCCCCCGCGTTGTAGGCAGCAGGCGTAAAGGCGCACCATACCTTGCCCGTACAAGGTATTCAAGGCCCGCGCCTTCCCAAGACGCGGAGACGCGGGGCACACCTCTGTCAGGTGTCGTTGCGCCCAGTCGCATCATAGACTGGCGCGCAGTGTCAGAACCTGCCAGCCAATAAACACAGCGACAAGACATCCCCTGCCGCCCCTGCCATCATCAACCACTACAGCTAGCTTGCGGCATGGGCAGGGTGGCAGAACGAAGACTCGGAAGCCTTCACCAGAGACAACCACCTACATAACTGCGAATACTATAGTCAACAGAAAATCTCCCCGGGACCACCTGTCGGGCCCCGGGCCCCCCTTATAAGCCACACGAGTCTTGGACTATAAAAGGCTCGGGTAGGAAACGTTAGCAAGGGTTCGAACTCCCGCAACTCACATCCTAGGCATAACTCATTCTCAAGCTCAAGACTCCGGTTCTGAGCAATAAGCAATACAGCGAGCACCTCTGCTCACCATGGACGTAGGGTTTTACGCTCCGGTGGCTTGAACCACGTAAAACTCGCCGTGTCAAGCTCCTCCCTCACTCGTCCCTTACGCTTAAGCTCTCCGCAAGCGACTAGCCCCTCTGAAAAAGAACCTCCGCGGGCTGCCCATAGCAGGTCCGGGGGAAGTGTCGACCACACACTTCGACATTTGGCGCGCCAGGTAGGGGGCTTTTCCCTTGCGCGACGAGTTTCTGCCGACGAAGATGACGAAGCTACCTTCAGCGGCAAGCTCTCCTCCCCCGCGTTCATGGCGGACCGTGACTAGCGGGGAATACATGTCGACACACTCAGGACGGAGTGTGTCGGCGCAAGCTGGAAGCCAGCAGCCGACTCCGGCAACGCCGACTCCGGCAATGCAGGCTCCGACTAGCGTGAGATCTTCTGCAGCGCTGAGCGTTCCCCACGGGGGTGCGCTGGCTGCAGAAAGAGCGCTACTGCGCAATCCACCTGCTGGGGACGCGCCCCATTCAGCGACCCAGCAGTGGATTCGCGAGGTAGACCGTCTCGTCATCGCCGCCGCAACCCCTCGACTTCGGCGGGGACGACGCTCCGGCCAACCGGCTGTGTCGCTGACGCGCACGCCGACGGTTGACGGGCAGACGGCGGATTCCAGCTCCACCAGGCTTCCATCGAAGGACCTGAGAACTAAGCTGGAACAATGTCACTTGGGCCAAGACGCCCGAGTGTTCCTTGAGCGACGACGAGAAAGGCGTCGCAGCCAAGAGGCCGGCGTCAGCATGACGTCTGCCTCAACCTAGCCTGAGGCGCAGACTTTCACCACGCGAACTTTGCCCCAGGTATACGCCACGCAGCATATGCCACAGCCATATGCCTTGCAAATGGCGCCCCCGGTCTATGGTGCAGCCTTGTCCATACCGGGGTACACTGTGCTAGCAGGGAACCAAGCGTTCGCGTCACCAACGCCTGCAGCAACAGGGGCAGGATGTGCGGCCATGGCCCCCCACCTTCGCTTCGCGAGGTGGCCGCGCAAGTTTCGGCCGCACCTGCCCGAGAAGTACGACGGCAGCGTCAACCCGGCGGAGTTCCTCTAGATCTACTCCACCGCCGTACTTGCTGCAGGAGGGGATGAGACCGTCATGGCCAACTACTTCTCCATCGCCTTGACCGGCCCAGCCCGGTCTTGGCTCATGAACCTCCCCTAGGGTTCCATAACCTCCTGGGGAGAGCTCTGCCGGCAGTTCATTGCCAATTTCGGCAGTTCCTACACCCGTCCTGGCACGGAGCTTGACCTCCACGCCATCAAGCAACAACCTGGGGAGTCGCTGCGCTCCTTCATCCAGCGGTTCTCCCAGGTACGGAACACCATCCCACACATCCAAAATGCTTCTGTGGTGGTGGCGTTCCAGCAAGGCGTTCGGGACAAGAAGGTGATCGAGAAGCTCGCGACCAGAGAGGTCTGCAACGTCTCCGAGCTCTTCAGCCTGGCGGACAAGTGTGCCAGAGCAGCAGAAGGGCGGAACTGGCACTCGCTGCCAGCCTCCGAGTCGGGAGGACAGCCCGGATCTAGCGCTGCTTCCTATGGAGACGGCAAGGAGGCCAAGAACCAGGGCAGTGGCAAGGTGAAGTCATCGGCCACGGTTCCCGTTGCCGCACCAGCAGCACCCGAAGGGGCTCGAGGGCCGCGCCCCGACAAAAGGCAGCGACAGTCACCAGCCCCAGAAGGTGACCAAGACAAGTTATGCCCCGTGCACGGCAGCTGTCGCCATACTACTACCGAGTGCCGGGAGATTCAGAAGCTCGCGGAGCGCTTCTGCAAAGGGAAGCAACAACAGACTGATGCCCCACTTTTCCGCCAAAGGGAGGGCAAGCAGAAGGTCGACGCCCCAGACAGCGTCCACCAACAAGTGGAGTTCCAGGAGCCTCAGCGCGCCGTGAAGGCGGTGCGCAACCATGAGGACTCCAACTCCAGCAATGATGAGCGTCGAAAGAAGCTCTACGTCATATACGGCGGGTCCGTCGACCTCTCGTCCCGAAGCGCGGTTAAGACTCTGCGCCGAGCGGTAGCGTCGGTGACTCCACTCCCAGGTGCCGCACCGCACCTCAAGTGGATGGGAACCCCCATCAGCTTTGATGCCTCCGACTGCCCCAGGAACATGGCTGGGGCCGGCCAACTACCGCTCTTGGTAGTGCCCACCATCGCTAACGTGAGGATGTACCACGTTTTGGTAGATGGCGGAGCCGGGCTGAACCTCATCAGCCGTGCAGCTTTCCAGAAGCTGCAGATCCCGATGGCCAAGCTCAACCCGTCGAGCCCGTTCTCAGGGGTAGGGCCGGGACAGGTCGTACCCTATGGCAACATCAGCCTCCCGGTGACCTTTGGGGCACCGGACAGCTATCGGACAGAGTACATTCTGTTCGACGTGGCGGAGATCGACCTCCCCTTCAACGCCATAATTGGCAGGACAGCCCTGTACCGATTCATGGCAGTAGCCCACTACGGCTACCTCATCTTGAAGATGCCTACACCAACAGGCGTCCTCAGGATTCGTAGAGACTGCACTGCTGCAGTGTCGGCCTTGGAAAAGCTCCAAGCGCTTGCAACAACTAGAGCATCAGCCCCTGGCAGTGCAGAACCAGACCGGCTCCACCCGAGTGCACGCCACCGTGCCTCTACCGCAGCACCCCGTGTGCAACCCCTCGGCGAGGGCGACGTCCCCATAAAGCTCGTCCAAATCGGCGCCGATGCCACCCAGACCACCCGGGTAGCCGGGGGCCTGGATAGCAAATAGGAAGGCGCGCTCGTCACCTTCCTCCAGCACAACGTCGACGTGTTTGCATGGCAGCCGTCGCAGATGCCGGGGATCCCTAGGGAGGTGATCGAGCACCACTTAAGGGTCTTCCCCGACTCTCAACCAGTTCAACAGAAGCCCCGCAAGCAGTCCATCGAGCGGCAAAACTTCATCCACGAAGAAATCAAGAAGCTGCTGGACGCTTGCTTCATACGGGAAGTCCACCACCCCCGGTGGTTGGCGAACCCCGTCGTTGTCCCGAAGGCCGGTGGGAAGCTCCGGATGTGCATCGACTACACCAGTCTCAATAAGACATGTCCCAAAGATCCATTCCCTCTCCCTAGAATAGATCAAATAGTAGACTCGACATCAGGCTGCGATATGCTATGCTTCCTAGACGCCTACTCGGGTTTCCATTAGATCCCCATGTCTAGAGAAGATGAAGAGCACACCTCCTTCATCAGATCCCGATGGCCAAGCTGAGACGTGCAGCTAATGTGGGTTGCCCTAGGGCTGGGCAACCGACTTTTGCTAGATAGGTGGGCGTGAGTTGTATAAAAGAAACTTTCGCTGTGTAATAAAGACGATAGTTTGTAACTGAAGGTTGTACCTGTTTGTACAGTTTCAGCTTGTTTTCCCATGTAATATATTGTGTCCTTATGACGTGTGCTGTCAGGTGTCGCATCGCGCGGCACCACCCTCTATGATCCTGGATGAGCGGATCCCGGTCCGCCATAGCCTGGTATCAGAGCTGCATTGGGGATAGCACAATACTTAAGGACTGTATTATGGAAAAACTTAGGATTACGGTGAGGATTCTCTAGTTGCCCAAGTAAGGACTATATTAGCATAGTTACTTAAAATGGCAAAGACTAACCTATGTGTTATAATTCTGAATTTGAATTATGTAACGACGCACCTACGCTCTGGTAAGAATGGTAAGGAACGCCACCGAATGCGGTTCAATTTCGGTTAGCTCCCCTGACGAGGAACGTGGTTCAGGGATAGGTCTCACAGCTTGGTGTGAGACATCAATATGAAACTCTTGGACTCTTCATGTTCCTGAGTTCATATCAAACGCTGATCCCTAGCGTGTATTAGGCAAGTAAGTGGAGACCCCATCGAGTGGTCAGTAACGCGAGAGTGTGTTCGTCTAGAAATAGCCCAGGAGGACATACGCAACGCTTGCCATCGGCGTGCCTTGCAGGGAAGTAGGTGGTATCCGTTGGGTTGATAACATTCCCAACTGTGATGACCCGTTCATGATATACTCGGGTTCCCCGTCGTGTGGTGTTGAAACACGATCACGTACCTTGAGACGTGACCTAACTCAAGGATGATCGTATGGCAATGATACGAACGTTTGTATTTAATTTCAAATATGGTCCTGCCTGAAATGAAAAAACCATTGCATACATCATTATTGTGTGGTCTTCTGCAGGTACTAACCACGTATGTATACGTGTGGAAAACGTGTGCGAGAGACCGTTTAGTGCCACACTTGAGGCGTATATACCGGTATAATCATTGGGTTAAAGAGTCATGATTATCACATTATCATGGAAAGACTCTTACCTGTTATGTTTTGCGGCTATCTAGATGATGCAGTGTGGAAGGTTTTAGCCGAGCTCAGCTATTTTCTATAGACAGCTTTGTGCTAAATAAATCAAAACAGGGATGATGGATAAGTTAGAGAAGGAGATACCCGTACTTTTATGTAAAATGGAAAAAATTTTCCACCGGGTTTCTTCAATCCAATACAACATCTACTTATCCGTCTTCCATTCGAAGCTAAAGTTGGAAGGTCCTGTGCAATATAGGTGGATGTATCACATTGAAAGAGCGCTACGATATCTGAAACCAATGGTTGGCAACAGAGCAAGGGTGGAAGGGTGCATCGCTGAAGCATATGCTCTCAAGGAAGTAGGATACTTTTCAAGTGTCTACTTTGCAGATGAACACAATGTCAATATTTTGTCTATGCGGTACAATATGGACGAAACCCCCCCTTTAAGTGACCTCTCCATTTTTTAAACGAGAAGCACTACCGTTGGTAGCTACACGACCTACGTCCTACCCTGAATGTGACAGGACTGCTGCTTTACTTTCCATGTACGCAAATATAGAAGGCATGCAGGAATACTTCGAGTAAGTGTTTCTCCTACATTTATCTAATCGACATATTTCGCTACACATGTATTCTAAAAACTGTTTTCTCACGTTCAGCGAGTTCCACAGACAATGTTGGCCACATAGGCATCAACCTACGGCCAAACAAGTTGAAGGAATGCGACAAGAAGGAATAAATGGAGGGCCGGTGTCGAAGTGTGCCGTTGACACTTCCCCCGGGCCTGCACTGGGCAGCCCGCGGAGGTTCTTTTTTGGAGGGGCTAGTCACTCACGGAGAGCTTATGCCTTAGGGACGATGGAAGGAGAAAGGTTGACACAGAGATTTTTTACGTGGTTCAGGCCGCCGGAGCGTCAAACTCTACGTCCACGGTGAGCGGAGGCACTCGTTGTATTGCTTGAGTGTTGAGCGTGTGTGTGTGCCACAAGCCAAACCCTAGTGGGAGTTGAGCAAAATGTCGAACCCCTTGCAACGTTGCCTACCAGAGCCTTTTATAGTCCAAGGCTCGGGCGGCTTACAAGGTGGGCCTGGGACCTGACAGGTGGTCCCGGGGAGATTGTCTGCCATCTACCGTATCCTGCAGTTATGCCGGTAGTTGTCTCTGGTGAGGGCTTCTGAGTCTTCGTCTTGCCGTCCTGCCCACGCCGCAAGCTAGGCGTAGTGTTTGATGATGGTAGGAGCGGCAGTGGATGTCTTGTCGCTGTGTTTATTGGTGTAGAGCTTCTGACACGGCGTGCCAGTCTTCACTGCGGTGCGACTAGGCGCAATGGCACCTGACAGCGGCGTGCTCCGCGTCTTCACATCTTAGGAAGGCGCGGGTCTTGAATACCTTGTACGAACAAGGTATGGCATGTTTTTACTCTTGCTGCCTACCGCGCGGGGGCAGGTAGCGCTGTTTTGCTGGCCACGTGGTGGGCTCGGAGCTCTCCTCTAAGGAGAGAGAGGTACGGCCTCGCTGGACACGTGGAGCCTTCGGAGCTCTCCCCAGCGAAGAGGGGAGGTCCGGCTCTACTGGCCACGTGGCGGGCCCGGAGCTCTCCTCTGAGGAGAGGGAGGTCCGGCCCCGCTGGACACGTGGAGCCTTCAGAGCACTCCCTGCGGAGAAGGGAGGTCCGTCTCTGCTGGCCACGTGGCGGCTCGGAGCTTTCCCCTGAGGAGAGGGAGGTATGGCCCCGCTGGACACGTGGAGCCTTCGGAGCACTCCCTGCGGTGAAGGGAGGTCCAGCTCTGCTGGCCACGTGGCGGGTCCGGGGCTCTCCTCTGAGGAGAGGGAGGTCCGGCCCCGCGGGACACGTGGCGCGCTCGGAGCTCTCCCCGCGGAGACGGGATAGGTCCTTAGGAAGTTTTCCCTTGTGCGCGGGGGTACCCCATATTGAGGGTATCGACAGTGGCCCCCGGGCCCATCTCGGGGGAGATAACGAGCCCGAGGTGGGGCCCCCGTATCTTCCACTCCACGCACCTTCTTGAAGACCCGCTTTGACCGTTGTCGGAGCAAAAACAGTCGCGGGATCGTGGGAGCGTGTGCCCTGCTTGATGGTTGCTTTTACTGCGGTGGTTCCCAAGGCTGCCACTTCTGCACGTCGCAGCGCCTTTTCGGGAACCGCCGAAGCGTCCCGCCAGCTCGGCTTCTTGGGAGACTAACTTCTCGGTCCACTGCTTCTACTTGACAGCCTGGGTCCACTTGTCATTGACGCTTGGTCTTGGAGTTGAAGCGGTTGTCCCAAGCAGCGTATTCGAAGAGTTTCGAATCGCTTTGAATCGAGTATGGGAAGTTTAAAAGGGGATCTTATCTGCATCGTAGGCTTCCCTTCGGACTTCCCTTCGCCTGAGCCCTTCCTTGTTTCTTCGAGCTCTTGCGCCTTCGTCTTCCATGGCTTCCAACCTACCTCCGATGTGACACCCTCATCTCGGGTGTCAGCATATGTTCATATTTTATGAAGAAGAAAACATTTTAAGAAAAGAAGGAACAGAGCCAAGTATCAAAAGGCTAGCCAATAAAGCTCTCCGAGAGCACCGAAGGCAACTTCCACGGCCAGCAGACCACGTGGCGTGTTCGGAGCTCATCCCCGAGAAATTGGGAGGGGTCCGCCGCTAAACTGGCTACGTGGCAGGCTCGGGGGTCACTTCCGCAATTGGAAAGAGGTCCGACCCTGTGGGACACGTGCTGCCCGCGGAGCTAGCCTCTGCGGAAGAAGCAAAGGCATTTTTCATAGGACACGTGTCATCCTCGGAGCTAGTCCTCGCGGAAATAAGAGGACCAGTCGCACGGATACGTGTCAATCTCGGAGCTCATCTCAGAGAAGTCCGGATCTATTGAACACGTGCCGCCACGGAGCTTATCTCCAGGAGGTCCGTCGCTGCTAGACACGTGTCGATCTCGGGGCATGTCCCTGAGGAAGGAGAGGGGGAAGATCGGCACCAACACGTGGCATGCACGGAGCTCACCTCCAAAGGAGGGGGAGGTCTCGGTCAATTGACGCGGCACAATCAGAGCTCGTCTCTGCGGAGGAGGAGATATCAGGCCCGGAAGGACACATGGAGCCTCCGTAGCTCATCGCTGCAAAGGTAACGAGTTCTGGAGCGGCTGTTACTCGTAAGGACACCGGTATGCAACAGAAACCGATCTAAAATCCATAATGATTACCAAAATGAGACGTTAGGATCCAACAAAGATCTGAGTAAGACTCTTATTCGGAATCCAATCAGATTAGGACTCTTCTCTTCCCGATTATAAATAGAACCCAAAACCTCTGGCCGAAACCACAAACTTCTCTTTCAAATCCTGAGCCGACGACTTGGAGCCCTAACCCTAAACTCGCCGAGCGAAACATCGCCGAAGCGCAACAAGGGAGATCATCGGAGAAGAACCAAGCGGTCTGAGGAGGACCTCGAAGTCAAGAAAAGCATGAGGTAGGACTTCAATACCACCTTACAACATCATTGTGTTCATCTCTTTGCATCTGTTCCTCAATTCCTTTCGAACAGAAGACTTCTCGTGGGCAGATCACTCGATGATCAGTTTGATCTAAAAGACAAGACCATCACCACGTTCATCTTTGATCCGAACACCTCTGACCATGAAAGCCATGCGAGAACACGTACAGATCAATCTAATGAAACTAATCATAGGATAGCATGCATGTGCATCATCGCATCTAGTTTAGGGTTTGTGCATGATATTGATTGCTGTGAATTTTGTATGCACGTGAATCCTACATAGCAGGACAAACTCGGTAAGTTGTCTACGACGAGCTGCAGCAACAAGGTTTTGAGAATCAAGAACAACCGGAACCGCAAGTACAAGGCAAGTGCTCCTTGACCATGTTGATCCTATGTTTTAGGAAAAGCTATTTTGAATTGCAAAAAGGTGTGTGTGCTAAGTCAAACATGATGGGAAAACCTTTTTTTTAGGAGTTTACTAGTTTTGGTTGAACCACCCTTGTCGCCTGGGAAGTTTATGAGTCGGGTATGGTTTTTGCTTTATGCTTCGCTGAGTCTATGGGATTGGGAAGCGAGATAGATGTGTCTAGCTAACTGCACTCGTAATGATAATAAGGAACTGATGATGTTAATGAACATGGATCGGAGGGAGATCTAGGCAAGCCTGGGTTTGTGAATGAGGTAGCATGAGATAGTGGTTTTGCTTGCCGTAGATCTAAGGACCGGTTCATGCATGCACATGCCAGGATAACAGTGCCACCACAAGGCCAAGTATGGGTGCGGCTTAGCTGAGTAATTAGGTAAGTTGCTAGAGTGTTATGGACTGTGGAAGGCGCGGGGAATGGGAGTCGAGTGAGGACTGCCCTAGGAACTGCATGGCACAAGAGGGGGCCCGTGGGTGGGAGAATTAGAGATTTTAGCCTGCCGGTGAAACCTTAGTGAGTCCATACATCTAGTAACCCCTTTGTAAAGGCTATTTTGTGATCTCTTGACCATACACCGACGGTTGTGTACTGGTAAAATGGAGGTTCTGCAGTCGCCGACGGGCGATGAAATCACAAACTTGTGGGTAAAGAGGTGCAAACTCTGCAGAGTTATTAAAACTATCATGATAGCCGAGCTTACGGTCACGAGCACCTGGCTAAACTGCCATGATTAGATGGGACAATTATTGGGATGGTTATTGGAATGGTTATTGGGAAGGTTCTTGGTTATGGTTATTGGTTTGGTTATGGTTTGGTTTGGAACTGTTGAGTCTGGATGATAAGATGGTTGCATGACTGGTGGGTCATGACATGAGATTGGTCTCGGTGCGAGACAAGGTTGTTTTATGAGGTGAGATGGTAGCGAATACGAGGAGGTATTCGTGAGCATGAATAAAGGATTGGTTAATGTTCGGATGGAACACAGGAAGTGATGGAGGTATGTTGGTAATTTAATACATGCTGGGATTACATTCATCTAAAGTTAAGTTGCTGTTTTATCATGGTATTATAAATCTGCTTTTCTGCAAATAAACCTTTTACACCTACCTTGTTTATGAGCTGCATATCATGTGTTTTTCCGCACTTGCTGAGTACATCATTATGCTCAAACTTGCATTATTATTTCTTCATCAACAACAAGAGAAGGCTACTATGAAGACCAAGTAGAGCATTATGGCGTGTGATCTGTTCTCAACCTTGCCTGTGAAGGGAGTAGAGATGGAGCCACTTCTGCTTAGATTTGCTTCCGCATTAGTTTTTGCTTCCGCATTTAAATAAAGATTTCCGCTGCATAGAAATAAATACTTCCGCTGTAAGCATGAGTCCAAGACTCATGAGGTGTTGTAATAAACTCTATTATTCGTGGAAATATATAATCTGAATTCAGTTTGTGGAACGTATGTGTATGTGTGATAAACATCATGGTCACACATATGCATTAGTTCTCGGTTCCGTGGTTTTCCACAGAATTGAGGGCGTCACAGATTGGTATCAGAGCCACGGGTTTACAGTAGGTTACACGCCTAGATAGCAAACCTTAGATAGATAATAGAACTACGGGTTAACCCCCAGGAAGGAGTTACAAGCGCCCTAGGGTGAATAGCTTAGTTTGGCATTTAAAAACCACCTTGACATAGGAAACCATCCTTGAATAGGAGTTGAGTGGGCCCTTGTGATGATTATTTGTGAATATGTGCTTAGTGTGAGATGTGGGACGTCTCAAAAACGTTGTCCATATCCACACGAAAGAAGAAAGAGGTGTGAGATGTTTCGTCACTTGCTCACATCCTCATAAGGGCTAATATATATAAGTCCCACTCCCCTTGATGCATATAGTTGAAAGGACCTACCTAACCTTCTAACCTTCTATTCTATTTCGTTCTCTCTCACAGATGGTGAGAGGAAACGCCAGCCGAAGGAAC
This sequence comes from Neostapfia colusana, assembly GCA_030760725.1. Lineage (NCBI taxonomy): Eukaryota > Viridiplantae > Streptophyta > Magnoliopsida > Poales > Poaceae > Neostapfia > Neostapfia colusana. The sequence continues at coordinate 1,738,611 of JASWHV010000001.1, read as the reverse complement.
GTCCAGAAAGATGACCACGAGGAAGTTCCTGCTAACCCCGGAGCTGGCGAAAACAACCTAGAAAGGTTGATGGCCATGCAAAACCAGCTTATGCAAACCATGATCCAAACTTTGGGTCAGTTGCAGGCCAACCAACACCCCGTTCCGGCACCACCGCCACCACCACCGCCGGCTCATAACAAGTTGGGAGAGTTCATGAGGACTCGACCACCCACCTTTGCTCAAGCAAGCGATCCAATGGAGGCCGATGATTGGTTGAAATCCATGGAGAAAAAGCTTGCCATTGTTCAGTGCAATGATTGAGAGAAGGTTCTCTTTGCGTCGCACCAACTGATGGGAGCAGCTGCTGACTGGTGGGATGCCTTGAGCAACGCCCATGCCAACCCGGAGATAATCACTTGGACTGAGTTCAAGGAAAGTTTCCGCTCCCACTACATCCCTGTTGGCGTAATGATGCTCAAGAGGCAGGAGTTTGAAGGTCTCCGCCAAGGACAGAAAAGTGTGAATGAATATCTCAACAAGTTCATACAACTGTCCCGGTATGCCCCCGAAGATGTCAACTCAGATTAGAGGAAGCAGTACCTGTTCATGAGAGGGTTGAACAATGAGATCCAAGTTCAGCTACTCAACAATGACTACATAAGCTTCCAGAAGCTGGTTGATAAGGCTATTGTGGTGGAAAACAAGATCCGAGAGATCGAGCGAGAGTGCAAAAGGAAGATGCCATACAAGCCCCAAGGGAGCAACGTACGACCTAGGTACATGCCCCCTGCACCGCAGCATGGATCGACCACTCCTACGTACCGCCCTGGTCAGCCACCACAGCAACGATTCGTTGCACCGGCACCTCGTGTGCCCATGCCTCCTGCGCCTCGGCCTAACAATGGCACTCCTGTTCAAAATCCCCGCCCCAACGTACCTGCTGCCGTAGGCAACAAGGCATGCTTTGCATGCGGGGAAGTAGGCCACTTCGCTAACCAGTGCCCGAAGAGAGGCCCTAGACAGCAAGGTAACGTGCCCAAGCAGAACCAGCGACCAAACGGAGGGGACAACCAAGGGAACCGTGGACCGCAAAACTATGCTCGTGGCTACGTTAACCATGTCACTGCTGAGGAAGCACAACAGGCTGAGGACGTCGCAATTGGTATGTTCCTTGCCAACTCCAACCCAGCCACCATTTTATTTGATTCTGGAGCATCACATTCCTTCATATCATCCGAATATGTTGCCAAACATCATCTACCCGTATCCCACCTAGAATGTGCTATGTTAGTTAATTCTCCCGAAGGAGAAATGAGGACTAATATAGTATGTCCTAAAGTAAGCCTTAAAATAAGGGGGTAGACTTCCTTGCCAACCTTATTGTCTTGGACTCCCACGGAATTGACATCATACTCGGAATGGACTGGTTAAGCAAGCACAAAGGAGTAATCCAATGCGCTGAGAGAAGCGTGCAGTTGACAAACGAACACGGTATCCGTGTCGAGTTTGAGTCAGCCCAGCAAGCAACCGAATGGGCGGATTTAACCATGTTGAAGGAGTAGCATTGGACAACATTCCAGTGGTTCAGGAATTTTCGAACGTGTTCCCGGAAGAACTTCCAGGTATGCCACCTGACCGGGACATCGAGTTTGCCATAGATTTGGTACCTGGAACTGCACCCATAGCTAAGAGACCATATAGGATGCCCGTCAACGAGTTAGTTGAACTCAAGAAGCAAATCCAAGAACAGTTGGAGAAAGGTTTTATCCGTCCAAGTTTGTCACCATGGGGAGCCTCGGTACTTTTTGTGGACAAGAAGGACGGAACCTAAAGGATGTGCGTGGACTACAGGTCTCTCAACGAGGTGACAATCAAGAATAAATACCCTCTGCCCCGTATAGAGGACCTGTTCGATCAAATGAAAGGAGCCCAAGTATTCTCCAAGATTGATCTTTGGTCGGGATATTTCCAGCTGAAGATTAAGCCCTCCGATATACCTAAGACAGCCTTTCGGACACGGTATGGTTCATATGAATATACCGTTATGTCTTTTGGATTGACGAATGCACCCGCGTACTTCATGTACCTTATGAACAAGGTTTTCATGGAGTACTTGGACAAGTTCGTCGTGGTTTTCATCGACGATATTATGGTGTATTCAAAAAGTGAGGAGGAGCATGAAGAACATCTGAAATTGACCTTGCAGAAGTTGCGCGAGCATCAGTTATATGCCAAGATCAACAAGTGTCAATTTTGTCTAAAAGAAATATCTTTCCTAGGACACATCATTTCCAAGGAAGAGGTATCGGTTGGTCCTGGAAAGGTGAAAGATGTTCTAAAGTGGGACCAACCGAAGAGCATGAAGGATATTCGAAGTTTCCTTGGGATGGCGGGATACTATCGGCGCTTCATTAAAAACTTCTCCAAGATAGCAAAACCTATGACGGAGTTGTTAATGAAGGGAAAAGTGTTTCAATGGACACAAGCCTGCCAAGAAAGTTTTGAGGAGCTCAAGAAAAGGCTAACCACAGCACCAGTTCTGGTATTGCTAGATGTAAGCAAGAGCTTTGACATATATTGTGACGCATCCAGACAAGGGCTCGGATGTGTACTCATGCAGGAAGGACAAGTGGTAGCCTATGCCTCACGACAATTAAAGAAGCATGAGCTTAATTATCCTACGCATGATTTGGAGTTAGCAGCAGTGGTGCATGCATTAAAGATTTAGAGACATTATATCCTTGGTCATCGATGTGAGATCTATACGGATCATAAAAGCCTCAAGTACATATTTACACAAACAGACTTGAATTTGAGGCAACGTTGATGGTTAGAACTCATCAAGGATTATGATGTGGGAATCAACTACCACCCCGGGAAGGCCAATATAGTCGCTGACGCACTGAGCAGAAAGGGAGCATTTCACCAACTCACGGTTCGGGAGCTACCACCCGAACTATGAAAGGAGTTCGAACGGTTACACCTCGGATTCTTGAATAACGTGGAGATAATAGAGATCCACTCCCCATTGGAGCAAGAAATAAGAGAGAGCCAAGCAACGGACGAGGGGATCAAGGAGATCAAGGAAAGAATCCGACAAGGGGTAGAGAAGGATTTCAATGAGGATGAAAAGGGTACGCTTTGGCTAGGAAAAAGGATTTATGTGCCAAAACTAAGACACCTTCGCGACATGATATTAAGGGAGGCACATGATTCACCCTATTCCATACATCCAGGGAGCACCAAAATGTACAAGAACTTGAAAGCTTGCTATTGGTGGGATGGTATGAAGAGGGATATAGCCGAATACGTTGCCCTATGCGACACATGCCAACGGGTAAAAGCCGAACATCAAAAACCCGCTGGATTGTTGCAACCTTTGAAAATACCTGAATGGAAATGGGAGGACATCAGTATGGACTTCATTGTCGGATTGCCACGAACTCAGTCAGGATACGACTCCATCTGGGTCATTGTGGAGTGGTTGACCTAAACCGCCCATTTTCTTCCAGTAAAGACCAGTTACAACATTACACAGTTGGCAGAGTTGTACATGGAGCAGATCATGTGCCGTCATGGAGTTCCGAAGAGGATAGTCTCAGATCGAGGTTCTCAGTTTACCTCTAGATTCTGGAGGAAGCTGCAGAAAGCCATGGGTATACGACTGGATTTTAGCTCCGCCTATCACCCACAAACAGATGGGCAAACCGAAAGAACGAACCAAATTTTGGAGGACATGCTGAGAGCTTGCGCCTTGAAACGTGGGCATAGTTGGGATAGGAGTTTACCGTATGTCGAGTTCTCCTATAACAACAGCTATCAAGCTAGCTTGAAGATGTCGCCTTTTGAAGCCTTATATGGTAGACGGTGTAGAACGCCACTATTCTGGAACGAGACTGGAGAGAACCAGGTGTTTGGACCCGAAGTACTACAAGAGGCTGAAAAACAAGTCCAAACGATACGGGAGAACTTAAAGGCTGCTCAGTCACGACAGAAAGGCTATGCGGACAATAGGCGTAGAAAGTTGACCTTTGAAGTAGGAGACTTCGTATACCTTAAGGTATCGCCTATCCGAGGCCAACGACGTTTCAACGTCAAAGGCAAGCTAGCACCTTGCTACATCGGACCCTTTAAAATTTTGGACAAACGAGGAGAAGTAGCCTATCAACTAGAGCTCCCAAACCACCTCTCCAACGTACATGACGTGTTTCATGTATCCCAGCTCAAGAAGTGCTTGAGAGTACCAGAGGAACAAGTGTCAATGGGAAAACTTGAACTTCAAGAAGACCTGACTTACGCAGAACACCCTGTCCGAATCTTGGACGTAAAGGAAAGGGTCACCAGAAACAAAGTGATCCGATGGTGCAAGGTACAATGGAGCCATCACACTGAAGCTGAAGCCACATGGGAACGTGAAGAGGATATCAAGGCAGAATTCCCCCATCCATTTCCTACTAACGAATCTCGAGGGCGAGATTCAACTTAAGGGGGGTAGATTTGTGACACCCTCATCTCGGGTGTCAGCATATGTTCATGTTTTATGAAGAAGAAAAACATTTTAAGAAAAGAAGGAACAGAGACAAGTATCAAAAGGATAGCCAATAAAGCTCTCCGAGAGCACCGAAGGCAACTTCCACGGCCAGCAGACCACGTGGCGTGTTCAGAGCTCATCCCCGAGAAATTGGGAGGGGTCCGCCGCTAAACTGGCTACGTGGTAGGCTCGGGGGTCACTTCCGCAATTGGAAAGAGGTCCGACCCTATGGGACACGTGCTGCCCGCGGAGCTAGCCTCTGCGGAAGAAGCAAAGGCATTTTTCATAGGACACGTGTCATCCTCGGAGCTAGTCCTTGTGGAAATAAGAGGACCAGTCGCACGGATATGTGTTAATCTCGGAGCTCATCTCAGAGAAGTCCGGATCTATTGAACACGTGCCGCCACCGGAGCTTATCTCCGGGAGGTCCGTCGCTGCTAGACACGTGTCGATCTCGGGGCATGTCCCTGAGGGAAGGAGAGGGGGAAGACCGACACCAACACGTGGCGTGCACGGAGCTCACCTCCAAAGGAGGGGGAGGTCTCGGTCGATTGACGCGGCACAATCGGAGCTCGTCTCTGCGGAGGAGGAGATATCAGGCCCGGAAGGACACGTGGAGCCTCCGGAGCTCATCGCCGCAAAGGTAACGAGTTCTGGAGCGGCTGTTACTCGTAAGGACACCGATACGCAACAGAAACCAATCTAAAATCCACGATGATTACCAAAGATGAGACGTTAGGATCCAACAAAGATCTGAGTAAGACTCTTATTCGGGATCCAATCAGATTAGGACTCTTCTCTTCCCGATTATAAATAGAACCCAAAACCTCTGGCCGAAACCACAAACTTCTCTTTCAAATCCTGAGCCGACGACTTGGAGCCCTAACCCTAAACTCGCCGAGCGAAACATCGCCGAAGCGCAACAAGGGAGATCATCGGAGAAGAACCAAGCGGACTGAGGAGGACCTCGAAGTCAAGAAAAGCGTGAGGTAGGACTTCAATACCACCTTACGACATCATTGTGCTCATCTCTTTGCATCTGTTCCTCAATTCCTTTCGAACAGAAGCCTTCTCATGGGCAGATCACTCGATGATCGGTTTGATCTAAAAGACAAGACCATCGCCACGTTCATCATTGATCCGAACACCTCTGACCATGAAAGCCATGCGAGAACACGTACAGATCAATCTAATGAAACTAATCATAGGATAGCATGCGTGTGCATCATCGCATCTAGTTTAGGGTTTGTGCATGATATTGATTGCTGTGAATTTTGTATGCACATGAATCCTACATAGCAGGACAGACTCAGGAAGCTGTCTACGACGAGCTGCAGCAACAAGGTTTTGAGAATCAAGAACAACCGGAACCGCAAGTACAAGGCAAGTGCTCCTTGACCATGTTGATCCTATGTTTTGGGAAAAGCTATTTTGAATTGCAAAAAGGTGTGTGTGCTAAGTCAAACATGATGGGAAAACCTTTTTTTAGGAGTTTACTAGTTTTGGTTGAACCACCCTTGTCGCCTGTGAAGTTTATGAGTCGGGTATGGTTTTTGCTTTATGCTTCGCTGAGTCTATGGGATTGGGAAGCGAGATAGATGTGTCTAGCTAACTGCACTCGTAATGATAATAAGGAACTGATGATGTTAATGAACATGGATCGGAGGGAAATCTAGGCAAGCCTGGGTTTGTGAATGAGGTAGCATGAGATGGTGGTTTTGCTTGCCGTAGATCTAAGGACCGGTTCATGCATGCACATGCCAGGATAACAGTGCCACCACAAGGCCAAGTATGGGTGCGGCTTAGCTGAGTAATTAGGTAAGTTGCTAGAGTGTTATGGACTGTGGAAGGCGCGGGGAATGGGAGTCGAGTGAGGACTGCCCTAGGAACTGCATGGCACAAGAGGGGGCCCGTGGGTGGGAGAATTGGAGATTCTAGCCTGCCGGTGAAACCTTAGTGAGTCCATACATCTAGTAACCCCTTTGTAAAGGCTATTTTGTGATCTCTTGACCATACACCGACGGTTGTGTACTGGTAAAATGGAGGTTCTGCAGTCGCCGACGGGCGACGAAATCACAAACTTGTGGGTAAAGAGGTGCAAACTCTGCAGAGTTATTAAAACTATCATGATAGCCGAGCTTACGGTCACGAGCACCTAGCTAAACTGCCATGATTAGATGGGACGGTTATTGGGATGGTTATTGGAATGGTTATTGGGAAGGTTCTTGGTTATGTTTATTGGTTTGGTTATGGTTTGGTTTGGAACTGTTGAGTCTGGATGATAAGATGGTTGCATGACTGGTGGGTCATGACATGAGATTGGTCTCGGTGCGAGACAAGGTTGTTTTATGAGGTGAGATGGTAGCGAATACGAGGAGGTATTCGTGAGCATGAATAAAGGATTGGTTAATGTTCGGATGGAACACGGGAAGTGATGGAGGTATGTTGGTAATTTAATACATGCTGGGATTACATTTATCTAAAGTTAAGTTGTTGTTTTATCATGGTCTTATAGGTCTGCTTTTCTGTAAATAAACCTTTTACACCTACCTTGTTTATGAGCTGCATATCATGTGTTTTTCCGCACTTGCTGAGTGCATCATTATGCTCAAACTTGCATTATTATTTCTTCATCGACAGCAAGAGAAGGCTACTATGAAGACCAAGTAGAGCATTATGGCGTGTGATATGTTCTCAACCTTGCCTGTGAAGGGAGTAGAGATGGAGCCACTTCTGCTTAGATTTGCTTCCGCATTAGTTTTTGCTTCCGCATTTAATAAAGATTTCCGCTGCGTAGAAATAAATACTTCCGCTGTAAGCATGAGTCCAAGACTCATGAGGTGTTGTAATAAACTCTGTTATTCGTGGAAATATATAATCTGAATTCAGTTTGTGGAACGCATGTGTATGTGTGATAAACATCCTGGGCACACATATGCATTAGTTCTCGGTTCTGTAGTTTTCCACAGAATTGAGGGTGTCACATCCGAAGGCTGACGGAGCTCGGACCGCCGACAGGGGGAGGGGCAGGGAGCCGGCCTCCGGCTTGCCAGAGAAGAAACGTGCCTGGTCCCCTCCAATGGCGTCGTTCGCGCCAAGCCAGGGGACCGGGGTACCTTCATGTCCTCCTTCTGGAGGTGTCAGTTCGTCAGGTGGCGGCCCAAAGAGGCCTCGGGCCTTCCATTCCGACGGGACTCCCCTCGGACAGCGGTGGTCCGGGGGGCCCCGGGCACCCCGCCCTCCTTCTTCAGGCGGTGGAGCTCCGAGGGGGGATGCCGGTGCGGCGATCTCCGGGGGTGTGCCAAGGGCTCAGGCGCCCTGGCCAACGAACGCCCCGGCGGCAAGGTCCGACGGCTGTACCCCAGCTCGAAAGTCGGGGCTCCATGCTCGTTAGAGCGTCCGTGTCCCTCCGGATTCATCGGCTGTTGGGGGAGAGTCTGTTCCCCGGTCATCTCCGGCTGGCGGAGGATCTGCGCCGCAGCGTCCAGAAGCTGCAGCGGCTTCGCCGACCCCCAAGCCGGTGCAGGCCTCGTCTGTGCCGGCTGGGCCAACTCCTGTGACGGCGGCGACAACTCCCGTCCGTCCCCCGTTGCCAACTCGGAAGCCGGTGACTGTCGAGGGCTCAGTGGGGCCGGCTGACGGCGTCCAGCCCTCCAGTGCTGAGGAGGTGAATGGAGCAGCTGCTGGTCCTCCGGTGGGCGGCGAGCAGGGGCGCGTCGAAAGCGGTCCTGCTCCGGCGCCTGTTTCTCCAGACCAGCGCCTTATCACGGTCTCTGTGGACGCTGCAGCGCCATCGTCTCCTTTTGAGGATGATGTGATGGAGGAAGTCGGGGGCGCAGCTTCGGCCTCTGCCGCCCCGCTGCCCCCGGCAGACGCCTTGGAGCTTGCCCAGACGAGCGTCTGGCAGGTCCTGGCCGTGCTCGAGCGTGAGCGGGAGGCGCAGGCAGGGGAGAGGGATCGCCTCCTCAGCTGGGGGCACCTCTTGAGGCAGCGGACTCAGGAGGTCAGGGCTGAGCTCGACTCGAGGCGGGTGAGGCTCGACGCCATAGAGGCGCTCCTTGACGCTCAGAAGAGGGCCGTCGACCGCCTGGACTCCGAGACCCGGTGGCTCCACCAGGAGACCCGCAAGGCTTATGCCAAGGCCGAGGCGCACTTTTCTGCCCTGGAGGAGCTGTGGCTGAAGCTGGTGCACCGCGAGCGCGTCGTCGCGGACTGGGAGCACGCCTTGGCGGCTGAGGCGAAGAAGGTCGCCGCACGGCTGGTGTCTGGCGAAGATGACCTGAAGGCCCGAGCTAAGCAGCTGGAGCTTCGGGAGGCCGCTCTGGTCGCGAGGGAGTAGGTCTCCCGGGAGCACCAGGCGGTGCTGGACCGGGAGCTGGCGGCCAATTTCCTGGCATCAGAGTTGGAGCAGCTCGCCTAGGGCCTCCACCTTCGGGGGGACTCTCTGGCGGCCAAGGAGAAGAAATTCTCCGAGGAGGGTCCTAACGCCCTGCTGGCAGTCCGCCAAGAGGCGAAGGAGCTCCAGGCTTCTTGGTCCGCCGAGGCCCAAGCGGTCTGGAGCTTTGTCGGCCAGGAGGGGTCCGTCCTGGTTCCCCTCGGCTTCAGCCCGGTGAAGACGGAGGCTCCGGCGCAGGAGGTGGCCGAGGCAATCCTGGCACTCGAGTCCATCGGCGCCAAACTGGATAGGCTCAAAGCGGTGATCGCTGGTGAGCTTGAGGCGGAGGGACGGCGACTGGCGAAGGAGGTTGCCACGCACGTGCTGGCGTGCTTCAGGAGCCGGGATCCCTCCCTCTCTCTGGAGCCGGTGAGGCAGGGCCTCGTCGCGGAGCGGGAGGAAGTCGCTAGGGCCGAAGTCGGGGATGTGGCCGCCCTTGTAGCCTCTAGGTTCCAGCGCGAGTCCGGGGACTCCTAGGTCTTGTACCTTTTCTTTTTCTTTGTTTGAGTCTATAGTGCAGCTCATGGAGCCCTGAATGAATGAACAGACTCCTGCTTATCGTGTCTGCGTTCATCTTTTTCTTGGCTTGTCCTGCCCGAGTCTTTAGCTCCGCAAGAAACTCAGAGGTCTTCACCAATCTCGAAGTCTTGCACAGGCACCTTCCTCGGGTCCTTGTTGTGTTAAGGGCCTAAGGGGTCTTCGGAGCTCGCCCCATGAGGACAGGGGGACGTGGGCGGCGATGGTCCCGGCGGCGAGCGCGATGCAGCCCATCCGAGCCACGGGAAGTGCGGAGGAACCACGAGGACAGGTCCCGTAGAGATGAAGGTTCGGAGGGCTAGAGGTCCGGAGGGGATGCGACGCGAGCGGTCATGGCGAGCATGGACAACGACGAGCGACGAGGTTAGGCTGCTGGCTCTACTCCCAACCCGCGATATTATTCTATCAGTTGTTTCCCCCCCACGCGGGAAACCCATTCTATCAACCCAAACTACCGACTGAACTTCGGGCTGAAGTATGCTGCTTTCATTTGTTGAGGGGGAAAAAAGAGAGCAAAAGGTAGTGGGTGGAATGGTTCCTCGTTCGGTAGATTCCGCCTCGGTCCCTTGGATTGAGTATCTATGTCTGACTCGACCTCTAAAATTTTCCAGCTAGCCAGTGGATGCCACATTTCTGGATCGAATTAGACAACGACTGACACGAATTAGGTGCGTTGTATTGCGTGTGGCATGGCTCCAGTTGGACAGCAGCAACCCCACAAAGACGAGTTATATATCTGGGTGGTACTGAATGTTCAACTCATGTAGGTTAGTGTATTCTGAATTTCTGACACAGTGATGGTTGAGGACCTTTTCTGCTAGTTACCTAGGTTAGTGTGGCATGGCTTGGCATAACACCCTTTCTGCTAGCTACCTAGTTGCAGGTATAAGTTGTTCAATGTTGAGGACTGGATTTCTGGGAGAGTTTAATAAACTGTAGTTGTCCCAGTTTGTTTGCTGGAATCGGAATAGTTGAGAACAAAGTGGCGAACGGGTGCGTAACGCGTGGGAATCTGCCGAACAGTTCGGGCCAAATCCTGAAGAAAGCTCAAAAGCGTGGGAATCTGCCGAACAGTTCGGGCCAAATCCTGAAGAAAGCTCAAAAGCGCTGTTTGATGAGCCTGCGTAGTATTGGAGCCTTTTTCGGGAACTTTGGAAGGTCTTGACTTTTCTTTTTCGTGAGGATAGCGATTTGCGATGTCTGTCATGATCGCGGTGTGAGAATCAGAATAGTAATCGGATGTCTTCCTATGACCCTCGTCCGAGATCCTTTCGATGAGTTCAGAAAGCACACGTCTTGAGGTATGGCCCTCTGTACCCAAAACAGATGCGCTGACCAGACTGCGCTACACCTCGTCTCCCCCCGGAACATATGGATCTACCCGATCAAAAAAGACTCGAACCGCAGTCGCCCACCCCGCTTTGGGCACAGGGAGGCGAGAACCACCGCTTTTAGGAAATCAGCCTAATATCAAGTACGTTCTTTCCCATGCATATCAAGTATGTTCGATGCTTGCATATCTCGTTCTTGTCATTTCATTCCAAGTTCCGGGGCTAAAAATCCAATCCACCCAGTGTCAACAGGTTTGGTTTTTCGTCCATTTCTCAGCAATAGCTATCCTTTCGTGCCCAAGTCCAAGCACGAGATGAGACTTTTCCTTTGTTTTGAGGAACCGAAGCTTTCAGAGGCAGGAAGTCATCACATGACTTCATGAGATGTGCAGCATTTCAGTATGTAGATTAAAGGTTAGACATGTTTGGTGGCTAGTTATTTAGGTTAAAGTTTCCTTGATGATATAATTTCATCACCATATTGTACCAGGACTAGTCAAATATCTGGTTAAAATAATATTTTACATTACTACCAACTAAACCATACACCGTTCCGCTCTGCAGTGCGTGAACGATCAAGCAAGTGCACAGGCCATCGTCACCACTCACTACTGGTCGTGCACAGAGTCATATGACTTGGTCGTATTTATATTATAGCATAATTTCTAAATTATGCTGCTTTCAGTTGGAGAGAACATCATGGTGAACTATTCATCATCTTCTGCTACTGGTGCAGCCCACATCATTGCACACATAATTTGTTTGGCTAACTTTGGAACTAGCCAAACCATTCACCAAATTTGGAGAGAACGTCATGTCGAGTTATTCATCATTTTCTGCTACTGGTGCAGCCCACATCATTGCACACAGAATTTGTTTGGCTAACTTTAGAACTAGCCATACCATTCACCGAATTTGGAGAGCGCTTGAGTACAGTTTTTCTTCCATCGGTTTATTGACATATGCAGAGTTTGTTTAATTCTAGTACTTACGTTGGTAAAATTGATGTTTCTTTTAGGTGTCCATTTCTTTAGGGTCCTTTCGGTGATGTCACGGTAACAAAACCGGTCAACAATAGCAATCCCACCTACTGAGCAACGTGGACCAAGTTAATAATGTACTTTCAGATGAAAAGGGAGAACAAGAGTTAATTTTACCATACTGGTCCTCGAGTGCCCATTGCAGCCTGTATTTGTCGTTGAATTAAGTGTCTCTGACCTAGCCAAACCTAACCACAACACCGTGACATGACACCAAATTTGTATTGAAACTGTCCAAATTCTTTCCTTTAATAATCATAGTAATATACTATTATTATATAAGCATACAGGTGCAGAACACCTTTACAGAAGGTCTGTGGAGCACATAACATCAACGAGGCAGCATACTTGTATAAAACATGGTGAGATCGTCTGTATTATATTGTATCTTTAGTATAATTTGTTCAATTCAAGTACGTAAGTATACAGTTTCATTAATTGCTTTAGTTGTGCTTACATAGATTGAAGATTTAACATGGGCTGTGGCCACTTCATTTTATGTGAAATTTCCCCAGTGTTGGCATGAAACTCCCAGTTGAAAGAATCCCATTCCCATGTCAGTTGCTGATAACTTTGTGAAATTAACTTAAATGCAATCAAACAACTTCGCTGTTATAATTCATAGACTTCTACAAGATATTAGGCTGAAGAAAATTTGGCATCTATTTTTAATTCTCTGGAAAAAAGTATTCAACATTTTTCTTTGATGTGGAAGTTCTATTAGGAAGATGTCACTCAATCAAAACAACCACGGCCCTGCTGAAGTGTTCAAAGTCATACAATGTATTTGGTAGAGTCATTAAAAGATGACCAAGTAATCATCAAATGAAACTCCCCACTACTACATGTAGGCATTATTGCTTGCTCATGGATCAGGGCAGGGGCTGTAACACAGCATACGAAAATTACTGCTACAAAATCTCTACTGATGCAGTAATACTATGCTTCTTCTGCTACTCTTCGGCCTCTTAACACTAGAGTTCCAAGAAAAGGCAGTGGCGTTGCCCAGCTCTAGCTGCCCCAAGAGTTGCGGTGATGTTGACATCATATACCCGTTTGGGATCGGCGTCGGCTGCGCAATGGAGGGGTTGCAGATAAATTGCAGCAAGACTGAGGATGGGCGCAGCATCCCGGTGTTCTTCGATATAATTCCAGTGCAGAACATATCGGTGCTCCATGGCCAGGTTCAGGTCATGAAACACATCTCAACCATGTACAGACGCCCTGGAACGGAGATCGACTACGATTACTGGGGCACGGACCTCTCCGGTACGCCATTCACTTATTCAGGGAAGTCAAACCTGTTCACGGTTGTCGGCGTCAACACTATCGCATACATGACAGACAATATGGTGAGTAAGCCCTGTGTGCAACTATGACTCATGAAAGATTATGTGTATACTTTTAGCTGTAGATGTTTAATTCGTCTTCAGTAACATCAACTGGGTAATGTTTAGTGTGTTGATAAATTGAGTGCCATGAACGCTTATGCAGTATGTGCTTGGGTGTGCCTCTCAGTGCTCTCCCAACAACAACCTTGCGACACAAGATGTGCCATGCTACTGCCAGGTTGGACTCACCAGGGACATGTCAAACGATTATGTGTATCTTGGTGAAGTAAGGAATAACACAAAGCACTACACCAATAGAAGCGCCACAGGCAGTTCAGATGGCTATGCTGTGATTATGGATGCTGCCGCGTTCCGGTTTGACACGACACATTTGAATACAACAGCCTTTTTGGATGAGCAGTCTAAGCATGGTGGCCGGGTACCAGTCATCTTGAACTGGGCTGTGGGCAACAAGACTTGCGACGTTGCCAGGAGGAATTCAGATTCGTACGCTTGCATCAGCAGTAACAGTGTGTGCATTGATTCCAGCAATGGCAAAGGTTACCTCTGCAACTGCACCGAAGGCTACCATGGTAATCCTTACCTTCCTGATGGATGCCAAGGTTTGTATTGCAAGTCGTGTATCTTCATCGAATTAAGCAGGTGCTACGTTATACGACATGAATGATTCAATAATCTTTGCAGAATAATCGTTTAATCTGCGTTGCAGATATTGATGAATGCGCAAATGTGTCATATCCATGCCCTGGGCACTGCAAAAACACACCTGGGAGTTTCCGGTGCCCAAATGGTTCATCTCACTCTCGCACTGTAGGGCTGGTTGTTGGTAAATTGCTATCGACTATTTTCTTCTTTGCAACAAATAGCATGGATCTGGCTTGCACGTGACTGAATTTCTATATCCATGACCTGGAACTGCACAGGTCCAAGCATCGGGGCTGTAATTGTGGTCATAACCATCACTTGCACATACCTGATCTTTGAAAGGAAGAAGTTGACCAATATCAAGCAGAAGTATTTCCAACAGCATGGTGGTATGCTGCTGCTGCAGGAGATAAGCTTAAAGCAAGGCACTACATTTTCAATCTTTACAGAGGCTGAACTCATTGAGGCAACAAACAAGTTTGAAGACAAGAACATCCTTGGCCGTGGTGCCCATGGCATTGTCTACAGGGGCACGCTCAAGGACGGTAGTCTCATCGCAGTCAAAAGGTGTGTATCAATGACAAGTGAGCAGCAGAAAAAGGAATTTGGCAAGGAGATGCTCATCCTTTCCCAGATAAACCACAAGAACATCGTCAAGCTACTAGGCTGCTGCCTCGAAGTAGAGGTTCCAATGCTAGTTTATGAGTTTATCCCCAATGGCACACTGTTTCAATTCATCCATGGGAATGATGGCTGTCACAACATCCCATTCTCGACTCGGTTACGCATCGCCCTTGAGTCTGCCCAGGCCTTAGCTTACCTGCATTCATGAGCATCGCCTCCGATCCTTCACGGTGATGTGAAATCTTCCAATATACTTCTCGACGAGAACTATGTTGCAAAGGTATCAGACTTTGGGGCGTCGATTATGGCACCGACTGATGAGTCCCAGTTCGTCACGCTGGTGCAAGGGACCTGTGGGTACCTAGACCCCGAGTACATGCAGACATGCCAGCTGACTGACTGATAAGAGTGACGTGTACAGCTTCGGCGTTGTTCTCTCGGAGCTGCTGACACGCAAGAAGGCGTTCCAACTCCATGGCCCTGAGAATGAGAGGAGCCTTTCTCAGCACTTCCTCGACGCCATGAAGGAGCACAGGCTCATGGATGTCATAGACGATGGCATCAAGAGTGGTAGCGACACTGGGTTGCTTGAGGAGGTTGCGGAGCTCGCGAGGCAGTGCCTGGAGATGGTGGGTGAGGTCGGCCACCAATGAGAGATGTCGCCGAGAAGCTAGACAGGCTGAGCAAGGTCATGCGGCACCCGTGGGTACCAGCGCAACATGACCCTGAGGAGATGGAGAGCTTGCTTGGGGAGTCGTCGTCGGTGGCCAGCTTGGAGTTGGTCGGCACCGGAAATTTCAGCATGGAGAAGACGGTTATGCAAGGGCTGCTGGGGTCTGGGCGCTAGCTAGACATGGTCTTGTATGTCCTCTCTTTTTTTTCTTTTTTGAGGGGAACTTGATCTTGCATGTTACATGCTTCTCTTTCTTTGTATATGTTTGAGAACGGTGGGAGTATATGTTTTTTCGAAAGGCGAGCGTCGCTGTTCTTGTAGCCGCCTTGCAAGAAATAGGACAGATCCATACTGTTGAAATGGATCTTATTACGTACCCCACGTCGCCCCGAATTGCTGGGCTCGCTCATCACCGTTTGGGCCCTTTTGGAACCTTTGAGCTCTGAATTTCTTCTTCGAATTCTGACGGAGTTTTTCGCAAGTACTTGCGAAAACGATTTCCTAAAGAATCTTGCATACTTGTCGTGCCGAGACGTGTGTGTGTGTCTGGGAGAAAGAGAGTCTCTTTGCGTACTTCTCACTCGTCACTCCCCAGGTCATTTCGGAGAAGAAAAAGAAAACAAAAGCTGTCGCTTCACGAGTCCCGGCACTTCCAGGCTGCAGGTTTGAATTGATCCTTGTATTGTATGGCACCCAACCCACTCGCCGATTTGCTCCTCCACGCCCCGACGGGGCAACGGAATCGAATCCACCCAAACCGGCGACGCCGAGGCCGGTAAAATTCGGCTGCCTTTACCGCCGTTCCATTCCCGCGCACGCAGGCACTGACGACAGAGGAGGGGGGGTCCTAAAGCGAAGCGAGCCAGAGCCAGTGCGGGCAGGCAGGCAGGCAGCGCCGCAAAAGGCAGCCGCGAAAAGCCCCTTTCACCTCGGCCGCATCCCACATCATGACGGCGGCGACGCCGACCCGTCGCGGCACCAGTGCCCGTGGCCCTGGCAACCCACTGGCGGCTGCTGCCACTCACACTCCCCTCCCCCGATCGCTTGCTTCCCCGACTCGCGCACCGCCACCTCTCGCTTTCGCTTTCGCTTTCGCTTTAGCTTTAGCACGTCTCCGTCCCGCATCGCACTTATCGGCCTGCGGAGGATTTGGACGGGGAAAGCAGCCCGAGCAGCAGCGGAGGGAGGGAGGGAAGGAAAGGAGCGCACCGGGTGGGCCGTGGCGCTCTGATGGGCGTGCGGGAGCTGTAGGCCGTTGACCACCTGGGCAGAGCAGGGGCGGCGGAGGAGATGCCTTCCGGGAAGCGGGAGGCGGGGCGGGGCCGGTGCGGGTGCTGGACCGCCGTCGTGCGGGGCCTCCGCGGGGCGTGCTTTCGGCCTCCGGCCGAGGCGGACGGCGACCGGCCGGCGGCCGGTGGCGGTGCGGCCAAGGGCAGCCACGTCCACGACGCAGGTGGTGGGTTTTTTCTCTCTCGCCCCCCCTGTTTCTGTTTCCCGTTACTTGGTAGATGGTGATCTTTTTGTTTGCTTCTGCGAAAGGTTCGTTCTTGCTTGCTTGTTCTTTAGCGGGCAAAGGGTTAGTTTGGCGATTAGCGCGGTGATGTGATCTGTGGTGATTGATGTGCTGATCATCAAGGAGGGAAGAAAGTGTTTCAGTTCTGTGTCCCGGGCATCCTTGATAGTGGTTGTTATTAGGGATTACCATGTATTCCATGGGAACGTCTTGATCATTACCGCCACCATGGTTGAATCAAAGCTAACGAATATGGTTAGATTGGCATGAAGAAAAGTTGAGAACTGTGGAAGAGGAGTAAAGTTTCAACCTTTGAATCTGAACTTAAACTAACAACAGAAAACCCAGATGGAATGCTCGTTATACTCTTCTGCACTAGGACTTTGTCCCGATTAGTGCGCATCATATGGATGTCATGGGCTAAATGATCAACCTGCTTTTCAACAATCACGTATAGTTTTAAGACACGGAAATCCAACAGTGTTGGGTAATGCATTCAGTCTTGTCTGTTTCACCAAAGCCATAGCAAGCTTGAACTTGCTATCTGAAACAACTTTTGTCGAGTTAATTTACTGGTATGCTATTCAATAAGAGGTAAAAAAATAAAAAAACCATGCGTGTTTTGTTATTCTTAACCAAAACGAACCCCCCTCTGTATCAATGGTTTCTGCTCCTTACCTTTTGAGTTTTGATGGAAATTGCTGTACACGATCCATTATGACGAGTATTACCTTCCTAGTGAGATTCTCTGATTATATTAAACTACTGAAGAAGCTGGTTTGGTATAAACATGATGAAGGTCTTCTGTCCATTTTTTCCAGGAGCTAGGTATATCTTATTATGTTGCTTGCTTCTGTTATGTTGATCATAATGCCTGACAGTGACTACTCCATAGCTGACTAAACCAAATACAACAACAACAACAACAAAGCCTTTGTCCCAAGCACGTTGGGGTAGGCTAGCTGACTAAACCGAATAATATAAGAAAAACATACTCGTGAATCGTGATACTTGAACTCTTGAAGTCAACTTAATGGGTTTTATCCTATATTAAAAAACTGAGAATGAGTATGCCAAGTACGTAATATGTGGGTCAGTGCATATCAGCTTGGTTAACCACTTTTAATACGTGAGGGACCTAAGAACTGATAAGTATCGCCCTTCCCAGATATGTTATATATTACCTTACTACTATCTGTTAGGTACATTTTTATTTCCTGGATAAGGTGCTCAAGCAGTTTTTTTTTGGAGCAGCAGAGACGAGATTTCTAAATGCTAGTTGTCAAGAGCTTGCCGATCATTTTCAGACAGACCTTGATTATGAAAATGGTGTTGACCCGGCAACCGAAAAGAAATCACCACACAAGCTACTTCAGTTTACCGTTCAAGAGTTGAGATCTGCCACTATTAACTTTAGACCAGATAGTATTCTTGGCGAAGGTGGGTTTGGTTATGTGTTCAAGGGGTGGATTGAGCCAAATAGCACAGCTCCTGCAAAACCTGGCACCGGTGTTACTGTTGCTGTTAAAAGTTTGAAACAGGATGCTCTTCAAGGTCATAGAGAGTGGGTGGTAAGTACTGAAAGGTACCTCTTAAATATCTATATTTGCTTGTGTCTGCGGTTATTAAAGCATTCAGATATTCAGGCAGAAGTTGACTTTCTGGGACAATTGCATCATAAACATCTTGTTAAGCTGATTGGATATTGTATCGAGGATGATCAAAGGTTACTTGTATACGAGTTCATGGCACGAGGAAGTCTTGAAAATCATCTTTTCAGAAGTAAGCAATCAACAAACACAATGAATGCTTTGAATTGCTTGTTTCCAATTTAGTGTTTACCACACTTATTTCTACCATTAAACCTAATTAGTAGTTTGCTTGTTCTTTCTCCATTTCCTCTAACAATTTTTTCTGTGATATCATAGCCAATTAAATCCTAACTTGTTGTACATATGGATCTATCATGTTTTCTGTTTATAACAAGATGGCATGTGGTCTGTAATGTAGACCTGAGCAATTTAGCCTTTTCCAGATTTGTTAATTGTATATTAGATTTCACTTGTACCAAATGATTTTTAGTTAATTCATATTTTCTTAGTTTATAGATGGTGATTTTCAAAAACATGTTTATTCAATAATAGTACTTGGCAAGTATGCATGCCTACTGCCAGTTGCGCTGTTCATTAATTGCATAGTTTCTAGATGAGTATGAAGTCAACCCCATATAACTATTATATTTGCACAAAGTGCTTTAGCTGCTTTGCCATGAATAATTTTTACTGTTCGTGCCTAATAATTCTCATTTTCTTGGTTGATGGTAGTGTTACTCCCGCACCCTCTTATGATATTGTCCTTTTAACAAAGATTCTTGAAGGGGCTCTTCCCCTACCTTGGTCCAACAGAATGAAAATTGCTCTAGGTGCGGCAAAAGGATTAGCCTTCCTCCATGGAGGTCCCAAACCAGTTATTTACAGGGATTTTAAGACATCGAATATTCTTCTTGATGCGGTACTGTCTGTATCTGCTAACTATGTTTCTCGTCATGCTTATATAATGTGTGCTGCCTCGGTAACTGTGTTAAATTTGCTTCGGCAGGAATACAATGCAAAACTATCTGATTTTGGTTTAGCAAAGGCTGGTCCTCAGGGTGATAAAACTCATGTCTCTACCCGGGTTGTTGGGACATATGGTTATGCTGCACCAGAGTATGTAATGACAGGTATCAAGTGTAAACTTTTGCTTCAGTAGCTACTTGTTTGTACTTTACAATGTTTCACTGAGCACAATATCGATATCAAATTGGTACCTTATTCTATACCTTGACAACATCAAATTGGTACCTGATTCTATACTTGACTCAAATCGGTACCTAAAACTCCTGAATTAGTCAAATGAATAATTGGATAGCAAAAAGTTTTTTTTTGCTTATGCACTTGAATGTTCACTTTTTAGTTTTTAGTTTACCTCTATGTGTTAATATAACTAACAGATACGTCCTGAGATCTACGTTCCACCATGGGGTTTGCATGTCCCACATGGAACTAAGAGAAAGCTAACGAAATGTGCCTTACGATTCTATGTTTAAGCAGTTCATGTGCCATGTTCCGTTACTCATGTCAAGCATACTGCTCAGGGCACCTAACATCTAAGAGCGATGTATATAGCTTCGGAGTTGTGTTACTAGAGGTTCTAACCGGTAGGCGATCCATGGACAAAAGGCGGCCTACTGGGGAGCAGAACCTGGTTGCTTGGGCAAGGCCTTACCTGAACGATCGGCGGAGGATCTATCAGCTCGTGGACCCTCGCCTGGGACTGAACTATTCTATCAAGGGGGTGCAGAAGGTTGCTCAGATGTGCCACTACTGCCTGAGTCGTGATAGTAAGTCTCGGCCTTCGATGGATGAGGTCGTCAAGCATCTTGCGCCGTTGCAGGACCTAAATGACACGGCATCTGCTTCGTTCAGGCCCCGGTCGTCTCAGCGTGGTGAGTAGTAGTAAGCACATGGAACAAGGACGCATCCTTCTTTATGAGATGAGATGAGATGCGAGGCAACGAAACGATTTTGGCCTAGTTTCAATCACTGAAAGGGTCTTGCACTAGTTATCGAAGCTAACTGCAAGAATCTTTTCAATTACAGGAAAGGTGCGTCGGTGACAGCTCATTACAGGAAGCAGTTCTCCTTGTTGCTGGACGCTTGGTTTTGGTTTCATTGCGTAGCAAGACTAGCACTGGTGTTAGCCTCCAATACCTGCAGGAGATGTGAGCGTCCCACTCTGCTTGGCCGATTGCAGGAGCCAGATAGCAACACGTCTGATTGCTGTATGTAATAATAATTTTTAAGTTCAGATTAGTGTGGATCAATCGGAATGCTTGGTGTACGCACAGGATGGGGTTTAATCGGACAGGTTGGTCGATGAGAGTGCTGCCGAGTGTGATGCTTGGCTGAGGGCAAGTAGAGAGTGTGCAGAAACTCCACATGTTTCAGGTGGTGTTGCAACTTTAAGACGGAAACGGAAAGCTACCATTCCGTTTTGTTAGCGTAGGTGACAGAGAGAGCAAGAGAGTGTAGCCGTTCACACACTATAGAAAGAGAGAGAGAGCTCAAGATACGTACTGCCGAGAAAAGCGACGTTGAAGCCGAGCCCTCCCGTGACAGTCACTGACACGTGGGACCCGGAGGAGGACCACGTGTCAGTGCCGCGGGCTCCCACCGGACCCGGAGCCAGCGCGCCAAAACCGCGCGGGAAACGGCTTCCAAAAGCTTTCCTCAACTCAAGCGCAGCAGAAAAAAAACTCCTCCATTTTTTTTGCTTTGCTAGTTAGTTACTGCTCGCCTCGCCGCGCAGGGAAGTCTTTTAAATCTCTCTCTCCCCCCCCAAACCCTACCTTCTTCTCCCCATCCATCTTCACCGGCGCCACGCCCCTCCCCCACCCCTCCTCCCTGTCCCCGATCCGGAGTCCATCGCGGCGCGTTCGCCAGGTGTTCGACGGAAGCCCGCGCCGGCGGAAGATGTACGTGGTGAAGCGGGACGGCCGGCACGAGATGGTGCGCTTCGACAAGGTCACGGCGCGCCTCAAGAAGCTCAGCTACGGGCTCAGCCAGGAGCACTGCGACCCGGTGCTCGTCGCGCAGAAGGTATGCGCGGGGGTCTACAAGGGCGTCACCACCAGCCAGCTCGACGAGCTCGCCGCTGAGACCGCCGCCGCCATGACGGCCTCGCACCCCGACTACGCCCTGGTAGCCACCGCGCCTTCCCTCCGCTCGGTTTTGGTTTCCGTTCCCCTGTCTTGCCCCTGACGCTCTGTCGCCATGAAGCTCGCGGCGAGGATTGCGGTGTCCAATCTGCACAAAAACACCAAGAAGTCCTTCTCGGAGACGTGAGTGGTGGCTTGATTTCTGGTTATATTTCATTCATAGCGGCGGGACGAACGTTCGGTTTGGGTACTGGGTTTTGAATCCCGCTGTGATTCATGTGGGTGCAGGATTAAGGACATGCACGGGCATTTCAACGAGAGGTCTGGGCTGATGGCACCTCTGATTGCTGACGACGTATACGAAATAATCATGAAGGTGCGATTCTGACCCGGTACAACACATTTCTGGCAGAAAACTGGTGTACGATAGTCACAATATCCCTGTTCTATAATTAAATTTACTGTTCCATTAATTTTGTTTCCCTGATAACATTATTTGTCTGTTGGACTGAGCCTGTTTTGCTCTGCACGCTCCTTGAGTTACTGCCCCCCTTCATATGGCTTTCCATACTGTAAATTTCAGAATGCCGCTCGCTTGGACAGCGAGATTATTTACGATAGGGACTTTGACTATGATTACTTTGGGTTCAAGACTCTTGAGAGGTCTTACCTCTTAAAACTTGGGGGAAAGGTCGTCGAAAGACCACAGCACATGTTAATGAGAGTTTCAGTGGGCATACACAAGGATGACATCGAGTCTGCCATCAAAACATACCATCAGATGTCTCAGCGCTGGTTTACACACGCTTCACCAACTCTTTTCAATGCCGGCACTCCGAGACCCCAAGTACTGTGTTTTTCTTTTGGCACAAGATGTCTGTGTGGGCTGTGAGAATCTTCTACTGATTGTTGCATTCTCAATGATGCAGTTAAGCAGCTGTTTCCTCATTTGCATGAAAGATGACAGCATTGAGGGAATCTATG
The DNA here is from genome assembly GCA_030760725.1 of Neostapfia colusana. Taxonomy (NCBI): domain Eukaryota; kingdom Viridiplantae; phylum Streptophyta; class Magnoliopsida; order Poales; family Poaceae; genus Neostapfia; species Neostapfia colusana. The sequence goes on along the minus strand of JASWHV010000001.1, from coordinate 1,716,265 downwards.
ATACTCTGAAGGAATGTGCTGTCATAAGTAAATCTGCCGGGGGAATTGGTGTCTCTGTTCACAATATTCGAGCTACTGGTAGTTATATTCGGGGAACAAATGGAATGTCTAATGGGATTGTTCCTATGTTGCGTGTGTTCAACGATACTGCTCGCTATGTTGATCAAGGTGGTGGCAAAAGAAAGGGTATGTTCTACCATAATTTTGTTTTTTTTTTAAAAAAATATCCTGGTTCCATTTCTCCAGAAATTCTTACCAGCCTCTGAAATTTAGGTGCATTTGCCGTATACCTGGAGCCTTGGCATGCTGATATTTTTGAGTTCCTTGATCTGAGGAAGAACCATGGGAAGGTAATTCTCAAACACTAGTGTTTAATTATTTGTTGCATGTGAAAATAATAAGTCAAAACAGTCATCTATAATAACTGTGGCCTGAAGCTGATTTTATCTATGCTTACTATAATGTTGATTAGTGCATCTAAAGTTGACCCTTTTGACCATTCATGTCTTATTTTGGATCAAGCTAATATCTTATGGGAATAGTTGTTCCAATGTATTTCTGTATGATATATAATTAGAATATTAGTTTATATGAAGCTAATATCTTATGGCAGTAATTGGTCTAGTGTACTTCTGCATGATGTTCTGGAAGAAACTGTAAACTACTTGTAATTCTAAATAACAATTTAACAGGAGGAGCATCGTGCAAGGGATCTTTTCTATGGACTATGGGTTTCCGATTTATTCATGCAAAGAGTCCAGAATAATGGAGAATGGTCACTGTTTTGTCCTAATGAAGCTCCAGGGTTGGCTGATTGCTGGGGTGAGGAGTTTGAGAATTTGTACAGGAAATATGAGAGAGAAGTAAGCTGAAAAGTGAACCTGTATGTACATTATTGAGATGGGGAATATATTTTAGTAACCTTTCTGGATTCTGGTTTCAGGGCAAGGCAACGAAAGTTGTTCCAGCACAGACCCTCTGGTTTGACATTTTGAAGGCACAGATAGAAACTGGCACACCATACATGCTTTACAAGGTACCTTCAATGCCATACAAATAGATATACTTCTTTTGGACTTTGTTGTTCTTTGTTCCATGATTGTGCACTGATAATTATCAGAAACCAAGGATTTATTTCAATCTCTATTGATTGTATGCAGGATACATGCAATAGGAAAAGTAACCAGCAAAATCTGGGCACAATCAAATCCTCAAACTTGTGCACTGAGATAATTGAGTACACAAGCGCTACAGAAACCGCTGTCTGCAACCTAGCATCTATTGCTTTACCATGTTTTGTAAGGGAAAAGGTATTTGTTGTCTGTGCTTTGGCTTAATTGAACCATTGAGCTTGTATTGTAACATGCATATATAATAACCTTGTTTCAGGGTGTTCCTATAGAATCCCATCCTTCTAAGCTTGTGGGGAGCAGTGATTCAAAAAATAGATATTTTGACTTTGACAAGCTAGCTGAGGTTTGTTCAGATCTTGCTTATTTTAAATTCTCAATTTTGATCTACTCTGATGATTGTTCTGATACATTGTTGATCTTGCTAGGTTACTACAACTGTTACATACAACCTCAATAAAATAATTGATATCAATTTTTATCCTGTTGAGACGGCAAAGAGATCAAATATGCGGCACAGGCCAATTGGCATTGGTGTTCAAGGTTTGGCAGATACTTTCATATTACTTGGCATGCCATTTGATTCACCAGAGGTAACTTTCCCAAGTTCAGTGCTGACACATGTTCCTTTTACTGCTTAGCTGGTATATAACAAATGGAATCTCTTTTTCAGGCTCAGCAGTTGAATAAGGATATCTTTGAAACTATCTACTATCATGCTCTGCAAGCTTCTGCTGAACTTGCTGCCATAGAAGGTCCTTATGCAACATATGAAGGGAGCCCTGTCAGCAAGGTTTACTTCTACAAATTCTCCTTCATTAAATTATTGATACTGTCTAATGTTCATGATTTGATCTTTTTAGCATATGATGTTTGATTTATACCCAAGTTTCTATGCATTGGAATTTTAATGACTTACTGTATAACCATTTCCTTTGTAGGGCATTCTGCAACCTGACATGTGGAATGTGGTGCCATCTAACAGGTGGAATTGGCCATCTTTAAGGGATACTATTTCAAAAGTGGGGATAAGAAACTCTCTTCTTGTTGCTCCAATGCCCACTGCTTCCACTAGCCAAATTCTTGGTAACAATGAATGCTTTGAACCCTACACGTCTAACATTTACAGTCGGCGAGTTCTAAGGTTTGTAAATGACTATATGTACTAGCTATATTGCTTATGTTCTGATCTACATGTGCGCATGGTTAATGTTCCATTCTTTTCTCACAGTGGGGAGTTTGTTGTGGTGAACAAGCATCTTCTTCATGATTTGACTGAAATGGGCATTTGGACTCCTGCCCTGAAAAACCAGATAATATATGAAGATGGTTCTGTCCAAAAGATAAAAGAAATCCCAGATGATCTTAAAGCAATATACAAGTATGTAGTTTAGCTTCCTATATCACTTTTCACTGTTTATGTATCTATCATTTTCTATGCAATTGTTGCATCAGGACTGTTTGGGAGATCAAGCAGAAAACCTTAGTTGATATGGCTGTTGATCGTGGATGCTATATTGACCAGAGCCAGAGCCTCAATGTCCACATGGAGCAAGCAAACTTTGGCAAGCTAACATCACTGCACTTTCATGCTTGGTCCAAGGTAAGCTGTGAAGGCAATTGTATATTTCTAAGCAGTTCTTTGTGATGGAGAAGTATTCTTATGCTCCTTTCCGAAACAAGAGTGCCTCACACATAAGTAACTGTGTGCCCTAATCTTGTTTCATTTCAGGGCCTGAAAACTGGTATGTACTATTTACGAACACGGGCAGCTGCTGATGCAATCAAGTTTACAGTCGATACTGGGCTTCTAAAGGAGAATGGCAATGGAGTAAGTGTTCTGATCTTTAATTCCACGTGTTCTTTTGTTTTTCAGAACGATTCACCACGGACACAGTTGCATATGCAGGTGAACGGTACCAAGCCTGCAGAAGAAGACGTGGAAGCCAAAATGGCACAAATGGTCTGTTCTTTGAACAACCGCGAAGAGTGCCTTGCGTGTGGAAGCTAGTTACTTCCTCATCGTAGTCCTTTTATAAACAAGACAACTCTACACAACCGGCTGCTGGTAGTAGACATGGAGTTCAATGACTGAGATGAAGTGGTGTGACGCAGCCACGCAGGATTAAAATCGACGTACAAGGCACGCCCTGCTCCAGGATGTACATATCTATTATTGGTAATGTTATCAATGTGTGCAATTAGCGTGGTGTGTGTAACACTCTTTCCTTCTTATTTGGTTGAATCTATCATCACTTGAAACAGATGCATTTTTCCTTATAAAAAAGTCTTAATTTATCTGAACAAGTTGTAAACTGTAGTCGGTTAGAAATTATCAAGTGACAAAATAATCAGGCTAACAGGTTGGATTTCATCCTTAGTAAGCTAACAGTTTCGTAGTCGTCTGGTCGACGAGTAACTGCATCTGATGATGACAAGCTATCAAGATAAGGATATATTTGTTTTTTTAAAAAAAACTTTAACTGAGTTTCAACAAGAAATGCAAGTGAGTTCCTCTTCTTTCTGAAACGATCTGCTCATTGGACTGAGGCGAAAATCTTGATTGACCAAGCCCGAAGCTTTTGAGGAAACACAATAACACTGAATCTGATAATCTTTCATCAAGGACGGGCAAGATTGATTCTAACTTTTATCTTGAGGAGTTCCAGGTTACAATTGCTTGATGACGGAACAAGATCAAGGACGGGACGGGCCGAGATCGACGCGTGCGCGCTCCAGCCCAGCAGCCAGCGCGTCCACCGCCGAGGCCGCCGCCGCTGCAGACCGTCACCGCCATGCTGTCCCGTATCGCCTCCATCTGCGACGCACCGGCCTGACGACTAGGTCCGCGGCTGGCGCGCCAGGCCTCTCAGCGCCGGAGGTCGCGGACGTGGCCGGCCGACGCGTTTTGACCACGCCGGTGAGCTCGTCCAAAACGCCACCGGTCGTCTCCGCTACCAGCACCTCGATCGATGCGCGCGAAGCCGCGCCGGGCCGCATCGAGCCGGAGCTAGCGTCTGCTCGTCGGTGCAGACGACCTGCGAGGCGGCGGCGTGGTGTCGAGCTCCATCCCTCTTCCATCTTGGATGATCGCGCCGTTAAAAGTTCCGAAGTGGAAAAAGAAAAGGAAACTTCCGGTTGGTTTTGCAGACGCAGCAGGAAAGGATAGCAGAGGCGCTTACAGGATCGGACTCCGCCTGATCAATGCAAAGCTCGGACTCAATTCGAGCTCGGACGCACGGACGTCGTCGTCGACTCGGATGCGACCTCCCCTCCCCTTGCCTCTATATAAAGCCAGGCCACGGGCACCTCAAGCAACTCATCGATCCACCGACCGGCAACGCGTTGTTGCAAAACAACCAGAAGAGAAGCTCCCTCGCTCGCCGCTCGGCAACCTTCATCGCCATGGAAGGAGGAGGAGGCGCGCAGCTGGGACCGGCAGATTTGGAAGAGCTCGCGTCCTTGACGAACAAAATTGCCCAGGGTCTCGACGAGAACAGGAAGCGGGAGCAGAAACTGGTGGCGCTCGCCGACGAGATAGAGGCGGGCATGGAGACCGGAGAAGTACCGGCCGACCTTCTCTGGGCTAAGCTCGACGTGATGAGCGCTCTCACCAAAGTGTACAACTGCCAGATCGACGTGCTCATGCCGGCCTACTACAGGTTGAAGGAATTAATCAAGAGGGCGCGGGACAGCAGGCGTCCATGATTTTGATTATCAAGTGCCTGTCATTTTTTTTGTCAACTCTAATCATTGCTAGTCTTGTGTAGTCACTACACGCTGATTCTTGCTTGTATCTCATATTCTATCTGTTTTCAAATAAATGACGCTCTTGAGGCTAGCAGTCTAGTTTTAGACGAGGAGTCGACAGTGATTATGTTGGTGTTATTTTAATTAGAGTGAAGCATTCAAAACTTGTCAGAAAATAAACAACGTGATCTACAACCTGTATCATGCTACCTCACCCCTCTAAAGATGGCAGCACATGTTTCATTCTTCAAATGGTTGCTAACCTCGGGCGCAGATATTGGATGGCGCGTGGACCACGGCGATGTAGGACTGGGCCTCATCGGGTTGTACGTCACGGCCTGGAATGCGCCGTTCCTGGGCCTGACGAACACATCGAAGGTGTTGATGAAGAGCAGGTACGACGCCGATAAGTCTAGGGCGACCCTGCCCGCGTAGGTCCGGAATCAGACAACGCCGAGCAGGAGCAAGACGACGACGACGACGGGGAGCCGGTGACGCATCGGTGAGGCTGATCCCATGGAGCGGTGGACTCATGGCATGGTGGGGGGGGGGGAGGCGGGGGAGCTCAGTCGCTGTGGCCTGGAGCTCGAGTAACGGCGCTCGGAATCATGTACAATGTCCACAGAAGGCTACTCGAGGCTTAAAAAAAACAACTCTGTTCTGACAAAAAATAGAGGATAGATCAAACAAAGCTTTCAACACAGCTGATCATAAGAGGATCAACTATCTAATGGCTAATAAATTATTCTATTGATAATATCTTGGGGCACAAATATCATTTTATTATGGGGTTCCATATCATCGACTTTAAAACTGTGATTTGACAGGTTTAGTTGACATTACAATGGAAAATTATGAATAAACTCATAAGAATGATATATGGCTGAGAGACATTCATTAGAATGTCAAATCTCGAATTCTCTCCTAGCTTAACACAGAACAGGAATTTACTCCAGGTATCATTTATTCACCAAATCTCCAGATTATTAAGTAAAGATAGAAAAGTGAGAAAAAAATAATCTGTAGCAGTCTCACTTCCATGCTATTGAAGCGAACAGAAATTAAGAGCAATAGGTCCTGCCACAGAAAACTGGATCTTCAAAAGCTCCAAAACTCGGAACCTGCTTACACTTGGATTCCATGAAACCACATAAAGTAGATTTTGAAACCGCTGATGGCAGTTAACCAGCTCTGTGTTTTTCCACCTACAATATCAAGTATACCATATCTCTGACCAACGATAAGAACAAAATAAGCACCACGACTAGTAGCAGACTGGCCTTAGAACGAAGCTCTTGGAGTACAACACAGTGCTAGTTTAATCTTCATAATCTAATACCGTCATCCTCCTCTAGCTCAGAGCTGTCAACCCCACCCAACAGTGATAGGAACACAAGAACTGCCACAAGTTGTGTAGCAAGGAAATACTTCGCTTTTCGCCTGAATTTCTTTTCCTCTTCTATTCGTTCCTTTTTTGCTCTAGGTTTCGGCTTATAACCTAAGGTCAGGTTAATACAAACACAGAAAGGCAGTAACATATCTCCGAGATAACCAGAAATATAAGCAACAGAAAGCAGCCAAGGCAACAGAATCAAGAATACAAGCAACAAAGAAGTGCCTAGGCAACACAGGAATAGAGAGGTGGCGTCCAAATAGAACTTGTTGGCACTTATTTCCTTTATCAATTTTATGTGACTAGTCCCTGTTTTACATGAAAATAGACACAAGTCAAACAATTTTTTAAAAGAAATCTGCAGGCCTTTGTAGTTTGGACATGATTTGTTTTGACCAAATATTCTTAATATAGCAGAGAATATGATTTAACAAGATGAACCTCATACATATTTCTGCCTTTGAGTCCATGCGCGTAAGCCATTCGCCATCTGGCGTAACTAGGTGTAAGTTAATCATTTTCCATTTCTATTTTAATGAATGCATTAATTTACAACACTTACTTTGCAATAGCAAATAAAGGATCCATCCTTTTTTTAATGATAAATGAATGTTCTTGAGCTCAGAAATATCATCGCCACATGCCAATGAAGATGAATGCAGTTGATTTTAAACAATCCGGTACGTGCATATATAATGGCAATTGGCAATAGCACGCACAAACACGATAGTAAAGTCTGTCCATCAATACAACAACAACAACCAAGCCTTTAACCCAAGCATGTTGGGGTCGACTAGACATGAAACCCAATATCAATGAAGTAAAAGAGAGGAAGAGATATAAGAACAAGGAAAAAAGAAATAAAGAAAAAAGGAAAAAAAGAAAAAAGAAAAAAAAAAGAGAAAAGAAAAAGAAAAAGAAAAAAGGAAAGGAAAAAAGAAAAAAGAAAAACAAGACTATGATTCTGGCACATGGATTGCTACTTTCCATGCGGTCCTATCATGAGCTAAGTCTCTGGATACATTCCAATCTCTCAAATCTCGTTTTACCGCCTCCTCCCAGGTTAACCTTGGTCGTCCTCTACCCCTCCTAATATTTTCTCTACCTCTTAAAATCCCACTGTTAACCGGTGCTTCTGGAGATCTCCGTTGGATATGTCCAAACCACCTAAGTCGATGTTGGACTAACTTCTCTTCAATCGGCGCCACCCCCTACCCTATCACGAATCGCCTCATTCCTTATACGGTCTCTTCTCGTGTGCCCGCACATCCACCGTAGCATGCACATCTCTACGACACTCATTTGTTGGACATGTTACCGTTTAGTTGGCCAACATTCCGCCCCATAGAGCATCGCGGGTCTGATCACCGTCCTATAGAACTTCCCTTTTAGCTTTTGTGGGACTTTCCTATCACATAGGATTCCAGAGGCTTGTCGGCATTCATCCACCCTACCTGGCAAACATCCTCATCAATATCACCATTGCTTTGTAACATTGATCCTAATATCGGAAAGAGTCCCTTCTAGGTACTATTTGTCCTTGTAGACAAACATTTCCCTCTTCACGACCAACACCACTAAAGTCGCACCTCATATACTCGGTTTTGGTCCTACTAAGTCTAAACCCCTTGGACTCTAAAGTTTGTCTCCGTAACTCTAATTTCTTATCAACACCATCTCTAGTTTCATCTACCAGCACTACATCATCAGCAAAGAGCATGCACCAAGGGATATCCCCTTGTATATCCTTCGACACCTCATCCATCACCAAGGAAAAGATGTATGGGCTCAAAGCTAATCCTTGATGTAGTCCTACCGTGATAGGAAATGCATCAGTCTCACTATCACTTACGCGCACACTTGTCCTAACATTATTGTACATATCCTTGATAAAGTAATGTACTTTGTTGGCACTTTATGTTTCTCTAGTGCCCACCACATGACTGACCTTGGTATCTTGTCGTACGCCTTCTCCAAGTCGATGAACACCATATACAAGTCCCTCTTCTGCTCCCTATATCTCTCCATAAGCTGACGAAGCAAGAAAATCGCCTCCATTGTAGACCTCCCAGGCATAAAACCAAACTGGTTTTTAGTGACATTAGTCACTTTCCTTGGGCGGTGTTCAATCACTCTCTCCCAAAACTTCATAGTATGACTCATAAGCTTAATACCTCGATAATTAGTATAACTTTGAATATCTCCTTTATTTTTGAATATAGGTACTAATATACTTTTCCTCCATTCTTCAGGCATCTTGTTTGACTGAAAAATGTGGTTGAATAGCTTTGTGAGCCATACTATTGCCACGTCCCCAAGGCATCTCCACACCTCAATAGGGACATCGTCAGGGCCGAGGGCCTTTCCTCCTTCCATCCTTTTTAAGGCCTCCTTAACCTCAAACTCTTGTATCCTCCGCACGAACCGCCTGTTGGAGTCATCAAAGGAGTCATCCAACTGAACCATAGTGCTCCCATTCCCATCATTGAATAGCCCATTAAAGTAATCACGCCATCTATTCTTAATCTCTTCATCCTTCACTAGAATGCGGTCAGTCTCATCTTTGATGCATTTAACTTGATTGAAATCTCTCATCTTTCTCTCACGGATTTTTGCTACCTTGTATATGTCCTTTTCACCTTCTTTTGTCTCTAGTCTCTCACATAACTTATCATAGGCCTGTCCTCTTGCCTTACTCACAGCCTGTCTTGCATTCTTCTTAGCCTCTTTGTACTTAAGCATGTTGCTTGCGCTTCTATCATTATGCCAACTCTTGTAACACTCCTTCTCCTTAATGGCCTTTTGTACATCCTCATTCCACCACCAAGTGTCTTTATCTACAAGTTTCTTTCCTTTTGTCACACCGAACACCTCACTAGCTACCTTCCTAATGCAAGTTGCCATCTTCACTTACATACTATCTACATCTCCATTTTCTGCCCAGTGTCCTTCTGTGATCACCCTATTTTTAAAGGATTCTTGTGATTCTCCTTTCAACTTCCACCACTTTGTTCTTGTGATTTTGACACCTTTGTCCTGCAAAGAACATATATGGAAGCGAAAGTCAGCCACCACAAGCTTATGTTGTGTCACAACACACTCCCCGGGGATCACCTTACAATCTAGACACTCCCGTCTATCCTTTCTCCTAGTGAGGACAAAGTCAATCTGGCTAGAGTGTTGGGCACTACTAAAGGTCACTAGGTGAGATTGCCTCTTACTAAAGAGCATGTTAGCTACCAACTGACGCGGCCCGACGCCGCCCTTTTAGTCACGGGGATGGGGCACTCGCCCGGGAATCACATTGGGTGGTGCCGTGTTGTGCAGCACCCAACAGCACACATACGAGGAACAATGTATTACATAAAACAATAGCGGAGAAATTTTTCTGTGTAAATAATTTACATCAATTAGCTACAGTGAAAGTCTATAACAACTCATGTCGAATAACTAAGAGCACTCGAGATGAAGTCCAGCCCGAGGACTCCTCTCGCTAGCAACACGAAGACAAGCAGCAGCGGCTGGGTTCTCCATGTGTTACGTGACTCGGAAGTCTCTGAGTCTCACCGGACAACCTTCTTCCTAGCGTCGATGTTAACCTGCAAAACCACTCATATAGCAAGCATGAGCACATAGGCTCAGCAAGTCTGACCCGTCTCTCCTAAACAAGAAACTCTACATGCACGACGGTTGCAATTAGGTTGGCTATATTTGCATAAAGGACTCGCCTAAAGTTGATCCTTAACTTTCAGATTTTAAGCCTCATTGTGCAGACCTTGAGCCGAAAAGCATCACAACTCCACAATCAAACAAGAAACGCTTTGTTGCGATGCTCCTTGCACAAAGTGAAAGTAAAATTTAATGAGCCTATCTCTAATTCAATCATGGTTGCAATACAAGTTATAGTACAGCCTTATCAAGTTTAAAAGATAACCAGTTCCAGTTGTTACTACGTCAAGACGCAGTGGGCAAGTATGCTCATATAACCGCGAGCGACGGTGATTCGAATCAGTACACGCCCGGACTACACGACACGTACACCCGTACTCCGAGTTGCCAGCAGCAACCTCGACTGACATTGTACGTGGCCACCTTTTCCAAGATCTTCCACATTGGACGCAGTCCAACTGCCCCGAGTACGCAAGCTCCCTCAAGGTACATACTCGCAGTGGTATGTTCTTAAGAGAGTTACCTCCTGCTACCCTGACGCCGAAAGCCTAAGGCAGTTGGAAAAGTTCCACTATGGATATCCCAAGGTACATCGGTTTCCTGGGTCCCATATAGCCAGTATGTGCCCGGTACACAACTCAAACTTGTCCAACAAGGCCAAGCATGGACGGGGCTTAACCGACACAGGCAGGGCTATGCACGCACGGCCTGCAACCTGCTGCATCTAAACCTCCCTGCCCGGTCTCCATTTCTTATGTGTGAACTTTCCTCATCTTTTCTAATTCGGACCCGTTCCGAGTAAACCAGCCCTAAACTCGCGAGTAGCTTCCAACTACTCGACTTCTACCGGACCTTTCCTACTAATATTTAGCGTAGCCAATCCACTCGAGGAGGTGCTATTCTACCCTTTCTCTCTTAGGTGTTTCTGGTCATGCAAGTGGGGTTTTCAATATCAACTAGACTTAATGCAATCAACGATGCAAAGCTATGATCTCTACAAATGAAAATGCTTTATAAAACTGTTCAAATGCAAACCGGGGCTTGCCTTTTTTGCAGGTGACTAAGGTTACAATCAGTTAGTGACGATCACTTGGAGCTTGATCTCTTGTTTTCCTCCCTCCTTGATCTTCACTTCAAGTCCTTCTCACCTTCTTCACGTATATGCTACACGATATGATCATGCACATGTATTTAATTGAAAAGATTTTACTAATAAGATCTAATGATAGTTTTAAAACTGGAACTCTGTTCAAGAATTTAAAATGGCACTGGTGCTAGTGGTTTAGGTTGGGTTTTAACACTATAATCAAATGTTGAGTGCTTTTCCCACTTAAGTGTTGATCACCTTAAGAGATTACACATGACAGTGGTGATCCAGAGCTCCAATGGAGCTGGGAATTTTCATGTGAGTTCCTTGTCACAAGAAAGTCCCTTGGACCAAAATTTAGCACTTTTCATGGAGTGGTTTATTCAGAACGATTCTCTAAGTGTTTAATCAAAGATGAATTAATTCTGAGGTAACACCTATGTTCATGTCAAACTAAGTGAGCCACAATTTCAATTATATTTCATAGAGTCTAAAAGAATTTTCCTAGGATTTTTGGATCTAAGAATTGCCCAGAACTGAATTTACAAGTTTTGGAAATTCTCTGAAAATATTTCTGTATTCATTTGAACACAGTAACTTACAATCTGAATTCTCCTGACCAAATCAACTCCAAATGAGCTGAAACGTTTACAGGAGTCTAAGAACACCCTAAAGAATGCTCTGGCAAAATTTTGGGATTTTTGGATAAACCAAACTTCCTCTAAAAGTCTTTTGCTGAAAAGCTTTAAAGAATTTTCTAGAATTAAATAAATACTTTCATAGAAATTAGGTTGCATATTTGGATAGATTTTGTCAATCTGAATCTAACCCAATTTGAATCACTAAATTTGGAGGTACCTAGCAAAAGTTATGCTCTTCTAAAGTTTGGGGAAAAATCTGGACTTTGAATAAACCCGAGAAATGTTTAAATCTGACTGTGGGACCAAGGACACGTGTCTGTTGCCGGGAGCGTGCCACACGGGGTCACAGGGTTATTTCCCGTGCTGTTACAATCGATCCCGCGCCACAGAATATCCGGCCCCCTCCCCCGAGTCGCTGACAGGCGGGACCGGCGAGGTCGTCTTCAACCTCCCGCTCCCGCGCGACACCGCCGCCGGGCTCGCCGGAGTAGCTTCGGGACCGGTCGTCCGGCCATATTAACTGCTCAAACTCGCCGCTAGCCCCTAATTCAACGTGAGGAACACGCTGGTGGGGTTTTCTCGAGCTGGCAGGTCCCCCAAACTAGCCCGCGACGACGCACCGGCTCGGATGAAGTCCAGCGACGTCGACCCGACGCTCTAGCCCGCCAAAAGCTTCCTGGAAAGGCTCTACAGCACCAGTGGAGGTTGGCAAATCTAGGCATGGCCGCACATGGGCTCGGGAGTGGCTCCAACCTAGGGTTCATCGGATGCCCGACGTGTTCTACCGAAGCCGCCGTTGGAAAGATCGAGCATACGTCGTGCAGAACGTGTTTCTAGCTAGGTTTGAAAAGGAAAATGGTTGCTAAGCGAGTCTACGTCCTGTGTGTGCAATTTGTAACGCTTAAAACGAATATAACTTGAGAATTTCACGGATTCATACCCGCGGGTTTGATTGCACCTGTCGAAGCGAAATCCCGAAATTCGTCGGCGAGAGGCGAAGACACGCGCTGCGCTTTGGATGGAAGCTGCAGGGAGCTACAGCGCGTACCTGGGTGGCCTTGCTTGGTCGTGACAAGCTCTGGAGGAGGCTGTCCACGGGAGCGCCTCGTCGCTGTTGTGTGACAGCCGCCGCCGAAGCTGGGTTATCTCGGTGTGGAGCGCACGAACGCCCTCGGTGAGTGCACGAGGAGGTCGTGGGAGGTTCTGCGGTGTGGTTTTGCTGATCAGCCGGGGCTCGCACGCGAGCTAGGCGGTGGGCGATCGGTTTAGAGCTCAGCGGCGGGCTCTGCTCGTTTCACGCGTGGGGAGAGAAGGAACAGCGGTGTCTCGGTGATAAGAGCGAACGGGAGGTCGGGAGAGGGTATAGACGCCGGTGCAGCCCTCCAGCGCGATGAAAATCCAGCAGGAGCTGTCTGCCGGCTGGCCCTCGGTGTCGAGCGGAGGAAGGTCGGCTCGGCCGTTGCTTTGCGTGGGAGGAAAACAAATGGAGACTGTGTATTGAAGATCTTTTGCAATATTCAGTCCCGTCAATGACATGTGGGTCCCACAGATCAGTCCCCCTCTATCTCTCTCAAAATATCTCCCGAGTGTGAATATTGAGTGAATTCAATTGTGGGAATTCAAATCTGATATGCATTTGCAAAATTGGGCAAGTTTCATCCAAATTCAAACATGCATTTGAATTCTTTGCTATTTAAAGTCCATTTTGGAAAATGGGATGCAAATCATTTCCATAAATCATGAAACTTTGCACACCCCCTAATTTGGACCCAAGGAATTCAAATATGAAACCTGATTTTCATTTTGGCTGCTGCAAACGAGGTTTTCAGCACAACAGTTTTGAATTCCATTGTGTTGCTCTCATTTGGATTTTGAGTTTGAACAAGTTTGTTCCAAATCTGACTTTGATTTTCTCACACACATGGGAACTTCCCATCTTAGTTTTTGACCCCTCTTGGGTTCCAAGTTTCCAAATAAACATTTGAACTTGTGTGAAGAAAACCCTCATGTGTGTTATCACATGTGGAAAAGTTTTGACAAGTCCCAAATTTCATACATATGAAACCAACTTTTGCAAACAAGTGTTTCTTTGTATTCATAATTTTGGGACCTTTACATTCCTCCCCCCTTAAAAGGAATCTCATCCCGAGATTCAAAAGAAGAACGAGACGGGAGGTAATTACAAAGTTTATGACAAAAGCTCTGGATAGTTCTTGTGGATGTAATCTTCGGTTTCCCACGTCGCCTCTTCCGGGGTATGATTACTCCACAGGACTTTGTAAAATTTCAAAGTCCGGTTCCGGGTGATCCGGGTCTTTTCGTCGATAATCTGAACAGGTTGCTCGGCGTAGGTGAGATCCGGCTTCAACTCGTCAATGTCTTCAGTGCGGACGGCAGTGGTAAACTTGAGACACTTCCGCAGCTGGGACACGTGAAATATGTCGTGAATACCGGCAAGACTTGCCGGTAGTTCCAGCCGGTAGGCTACGTTTCTGCACTTCTCCGTTATAGCAAACGGACCGATGAATCCGGGAGCAAGTTTCCCCTTGACACCGAATCGATGAATCCCTTTCATCGGGGACACACGAAGATACACGTGCTCTCCGACATCGAAATGCAGCAGTCGACGTCTCTGGTCTGCATAGCTCTTTTGACGAGATTGGGCAGCTTTGAGGTTCTCTTGTATTATCCGAACTCTCTCTTCGGCTTCATTGACAAGATCAACCCCGAACGTTACTCGTTCACCGGATTCGCACCAATTCAATGGTGTACGGTACTTCCGGCCGTATAGAGCTTCATATGGTGCCATTTTGATGCTCGTCTGATATCCGTTGTTGTATGAGAACTCCGCCAACGGTAAGTGATCATCCCAGCTCTTACTGTGGTGGATGGCACATGCTCTTAGCATATCTTCCAGTATTTGATTCACCCTCTCAGTTTGCCCATCGGTTTGAGGGTGATATGCAGAGCTTCTAATCAACTTTGTCCCCAAGGACGCGTGTAGCTACTCCCAGAAACGGGCTACGAACAGCGATCCTCTATCTGACACAATGGTACGGGGAACTCCATGTAAGCACAAAATCCATGCTATGTACAGCTCCGCATACTGTTTTGCGTTAAATCTTGTATGCACAGGGATGAAATGTGCTGATTTGGTTAACCGGTCCATGATTACCCAAACCGAATCATGGTTGTGGGAGGTCATCGGCAACCCAACGATGAAGTCCATACTCAAGTCTTCCCACTTCCATGCCGGTACTTGTTGTGGCTGCAACAGGCCTGACTTCTTCACATGGTCGGCCTTGACTCTTCGACACGTATTGCACTCTGAAACGTATTTTGCAAATTCACGTTTCATACGTGTCCACCAAAACTTCTTCCGGAGATCTTGGTACATTTTATTACTGCCCGGATGAATGGAAAACTTGGACAAATGAGCTTCGTCCAAAATTTTCTTCCGTAGTCCCATATCCCGGGGTACTACAATCCGGTCGTTGAACCACAAGGTACCATCATCGTCCTTCCGGAAGCACTTCATTTCTCCGTTGTCTAATCTTCGCCGTATGTGAGACATACCCTTGTCTTTCCGTTGAGCTTCAATGATTTCCCCTCGGATGGTATGAATGAGAGCGAGATTATAGAGAGCTCCATACGGGATGATACGGAGGCTTGGTTCTTCATCATCCATTTCAGCAATAGTTAGGTGATGGATATGCGCCTTACGGCTGAGCGCATCGGCGGCCGCATTCGCCTTTCCTGAATGATAATGAATTTCAAGTTCCTAGTCCTTAATGAGCTCTAGCCATCTTCGTTGCCTCATGTTCAGTTCTTTCTGAGTGAAGATGTACTTCAAGCTCTTGTGGTCGGTGTAGAGGTGTACAAGATTTCCGAGCAAGTAATGCCTCCACATCTTCAAAGCAAGGACCACGACAGCTAACTCAAGATCATGAGTTGGATAATGCTGCTCGTGATTTCTGAGTTGACGAGATCCATAAGCGAGCACTCGTCTTTCTTGCATCAGCACGCAGCCAAGACCAATGCCAGAGGCATCGCAATAAACGTCGAATGGCTTCGTTGTATCTGGCTGAGCAAGAACTGGGGCGGTTGTGAGATGCTTCACTAAAGTCTTGAAAGCTTGTTCACACGCAGCACCCCACACAAATCTGGTATTCTTCTTTAATAATTCCGTCATCGGTTTAGCAATCTTGGAGAAACCCGGAATGAACCTCCGGTAGTAACCCGCTAAACCGAGGAAGCTACGGATTTCATGCACTGACTTTGGTGACTCCCATTTCTGCACTTGGATAATCTTACTCGGATCTACAGCGATGCCCTCCACTGAAATAATGTGTCCGAGAAATGGTACTTGATTAATCCAGAATTCACACTTGCTGAATTTTGCATAGAGCTGATGATCTCGCAATCTTTGTAGCACAATATGCAGATGTTCAGCATGTTCCTCCTCTGACTTGGAGTACACAAGATATCGTCGATGAAGACAATGACGAATTTATCCAACTCTGGCATGAACACTGAATTCATCAGGTACATAAAGTGTGCCGGGGCGTTGGTCAAACCAAAAGACATAACGAGATACTCATACAGCCCGTATCTCGTTGAGAATGCCGTCTTCGGAATATCCTCTGCCCGGATTTTAATCTGGTGATATCCGGACCGAAGATCCATCTTTGAAAATACCTTCGCACCCACTAATTGATCGAAGAGCATATCATTGCGAGGTAGTGGATATTTGTTCTTGATGGTAACAACGTTCAAAGGATGATAATCAACACAAAGCCGTAGTGTTTCGTCCTTCTTTTTGACAAACAATGCTGAACAACCCCAAGGTGACGAACTTGGTCGTATAAAGCCCTTGCTCATTAGGTCATTCAGCTATGTCTTCAATTCTGCCAGTTCATTGGGTGCCATCTTGTACGGCCTTCGTGATATCGGTGTTGTTCCCGGCATAAGTTCAATCTTGAACTCAACGTCTCGCTCGGGCAGCATGCCCGGTAAATCCTCGGGAAACACATCCGGATACTCACGTACCACCGGAATGTCCTCTATGTTAACAGCTTCCTTGTGGTTCACTGTTGCAATCTGCTGCCGTTTGGCACCCAGAATTAATATATGAAGACCGTGCTGTGGGGAGTTGAGCTCAACGGTCCTAGAGCTGATGTTAAGAACCGCTCTGTGGTAATTCAACCACGACATCCCCAAAATGATGTTGATCTTCAGACCCTCAAGGATAATGAGAGTCGTAGGGTATATTCTACCCCCCAAACAAAGAGGTGCTCGGGAGACAACCTCGCTTGCGGTACTGCTGCCCCCGGGCGAATATATGAGGTATTGCCTCTTTGTATAAACTCTTTGGAGCTGATGTTGAGCCACAAAAGATTGGCTAATGAAGTTGTGTGTGGCACCGGAATCAAAAAAAACTAAAACCGGTAGCCTATTCAGAGAAAACATCCCTGCTAAAGCGGCTTCTCCTTCCGAAACATCATCAATCACAGTATAGTGAATATTGTCCCTTATCTGCCCTCCTATCTGCAGATTAAGGTATGGGTCGTATTGTTGTAAATATGATGACCCGCATCCTTGAATTCCCTCCGGACACTGCCTAGCATAATGGCCCATACGCCCACAAGTAAAACACGGATGTCTCTCCGGTTCTTCGTTGACTTGCGGTGGACTGCTAGGTACATATAGTTGCAGCGATGGAGCACAAACCACCGTCTGATGCTGCGGCTGTGGAGGTGGTGCAAGTTGTAGAACTTGACCAGCAATCAATCTCTGAGGAGTTGATCGTACAGGTGGCCTCCATCTTTCACCGAGTGGCATTTGATACACCAAACGGTACTTTTGAGGCACATAACTTATGCTAGCCTGCTCGATCTCACTTATCCTTCTCTTCTCAGCTTGCCACTCGAGTGTCGGCTTCTCTTGGATGAAAGCCTCATTGACCATGTCGGTGTAACTGCCGTTATTGTGTACGGCCAGATTCTCCCGTAATATGGCGCTCAGGCCATGGAAGAATAGGTCACACCGTGCCTCTTCTTTCGCCATATATTCGGGAGCATATTGGGCCAAAATATTAAATCTTCTGACATACTCGAGGACACTCATGTCCCCTTGCTTCATGCCCAAAAATTCCTCCAGCTTTGCCTTGACAATACCTAGTGGTATGTCACGAGTACGAAAGGCTTCACAAAATTCACTCCATGTTACTTGATGGTCTTCCGAAATGGTGGCAAAATGATCAACCCACCAGTTTCCGGCGGCTCCATGGAGTTGTTGAGCGGCAAACTTTGTCTTCTGGTATTCATCACACTTGAACACTCCAAATTTTGACTCCATGACACGAAGCCATTGATCTGCTTTCACAGGCTCGGTGGCTTCAGTAAAGATTGGCGGTTGAGTCGCCAAGAAATCCAGATAAGCGTTCCGAGGTGGAACGACTTGTTGCGTGTTCTGGAGTACGCCTTGCTGTACCAAGGCTTGGAGTAAGCATGTGTGTTCTTGTGTTGCTTCTTGGAGTAGCCTAGCGTTCTCTTGATTAGACTCGACGACTCGAGTCATAAGATCCATCCATCCCGTGGATGGTGGTTCCGACGGTGGAATAGAAGCATCACCGCCTCGACGAGAACTTCCGGCCCTACTGCTAGAGCGAGTACGAACCATACTGCATAAATGTAGTTAAGAAGAGTTAAACAAGAATTCAGCAGTATGTGAGACTAATGAAAACATGATTATGTCAAAACTTTATGAAAGCAGTAACAAAATTCATGTTTACACAACTCCTTAGTAGGCATAGCTATCCAGCCTATCTCTACCGGACAGACCTTTATGCACTATCTCCAGATTTTGATCTAGTTAAGAGCATTTTCATATCTCGAGTTGAATACCAAAGTTAAAGTTAACTTCAGTATATTTCAAACGAGTACTCATATGCCTGCAGATCATCTCTGTATTAAAAGTTATGATTTTTCCAAAGTTGACAGAATTCCTGGATAAAATTTGCCAGCATCTCCTTTGTATGTGGCTGATTTTATCATGGTTGTATATGCAAATACAATAAGAATCTGAACAAACTTTGAACTACAACAATGTTGCACATTTCATAACCTTTCCAATGGTGTATCATAGGCTCCTTAAGGGTTTCTCTACAGAAAGTTATGGCTTAGAGACAGAAAGGTCCAGAGAGGTTTTGTTGCTGTCCTGGTTCTGGAGCATTCACCTTCCTATGAACTTTCTACCCGTTTAGCATGTGATTTGGCTCTGGAGATCTACAAAGAATTTGTAGAGCACTTGAAAATATCTCCAGAACTGTATCATACACCTTAATTGGGTCAAGCTACTCAGAGTTATGCTCTGTTAAAGTCCAGCAAGAATTCCTGCTGAAAACAGAGCACTCTGTTTTTGCAATCTTTGAAGCCTAGTCTTCCTCTCATTTGAATCTTAGCTCAAAATAAGAGTTCAGTAACTAATATTTGTTTTAAACTTTTGTTTTTAGTCGAAAGTTAGTTCATGAATCATTTCTTCAAAGGAAAGGGGGTTATTAAGTTTAGTACGGTGTCGATGCACCGTAAGAAGCATGTCGGTACTACGTAGCCTCACAAAAAGAAAATCCTAACCGGATGATACCAGCATAAACGTATCTTAGGTGGCACTAAAACAATCACTCGCAAACATGTTCTATTCGTATTAAAATTTTCGTGGTTAATCCTGCATAAGCCACACTCAATCGTCAGGTCCGGCTGCACACCGAACCCGGTATCCATACAGTTCTTACACCTGTCCGTCATCACTCGCACAGGTATTCTCAAGCCAAACACTCCTTTAGCTACATGTTCACGTTACTACCCACGTGACGGAGTTTCCCAAACTTGTCCGCAGCACGCCAGGGAAGGGCGTTGCTCGAGTACCCCAAATGACATGAAGAGTCGTAGAGGATACTAAAGCGGGTTGGGTTACCAGCCATCCGTGGGGCTCCACCCTTGAGCTTGTACACACTGGTGGACAGCGCTTATGTTCACCCCCCAAGACATAAATCGTCCCGAGATGCACGATTTTCCGACATAACAAATAAGTAAGTTTGCCACCTTCATATTATGCTAATAATAATCCTTATGTGGGCCTAGTACCGTATCCGCACCGTAACCTAAATTTTTATCGTAATACCTTCCTTATTCCGTGTGCTATTACCAATGCGGCTCTGATACCACGCTGACGCGGCCCGACGCCGCCCGTTTAGTCACGGGGACGGAGCACTCGCCCGGGAATCGCATTGGGTGGTGCCGTGTTGTGCGGCACCCAACAGCACACATACGAGGAACAATGTATTACATAAAACAATAGCGGAAGCTTACAAATTTTTCTTTGTAAATAATCTACATCAATTAGCTACAGCGGAAGTATATAACAACTCATGTCGAATAACTAAGAGCACTCGAGATGAAGTCCAGCCTGAGGACTCCTCTCGCTAGCAACACGAAGACAAGCAGCAGCGGTTGGGTTCTCCATGTGTTACCTGACTCAGAAGTCTCCGAGTCTCACCGGACAACCTTCTTCCTAGCGTCGATGTTAACCTGCAAAACCACTCATATAGCAAGCGTGAGCACATAGGCTCAGACAGTCTGACCTGTCTCTCCTAAACAAGAAACTCTACATGCACGACGGTTGCAATTAGGTTGGCTATATTTGCATAAAGGACTCACCTAAAGTTGATCCTTAACTTTCAGATTTTAAGCCTCATTGTGCAGACCTTGAGCCGAAAAGCATCGCAACCCCACAATCAAACAAGAAACGCTTTGTTGCGATGCTCCTTGCACAAAGTGAAAGTAAAATTTAATGAGCCTATCTCTAATTCAATCATGGTTGCAATACAAGTTATAGCACAACCTTATCAAGTTCAAAAGATAACCAGTTCCAGTTGTTACTACATCAAGACGCAGTGGGCAACTATGCTCATATAACCGCGAGTGACGGTGATTCGAATCAGTACACGCCCAGACTACACAACACGTACACCCGTACTCTGAGTTGCCGGCAGCAACCTCGACTGACGTTGTACGCGGCCACCTTTCCCAAGATCTTCCACATTGGACGCAGTCCAACTGCCCCGAGTACGCAAGCTCCCTCAAGGTACATACCCACAGTGGTATGTTCTTAAGCGAGTTACCTCCTGCTACCCTGACGCCGAAAGCCTAAGGCAGTTGGAAAAGTTCCACTATGGATCTCCCAAGGTACATCAGTTTCCTGGGTCCCATATAGCCAGTATGTGCCCGGTACACAACTCAAACTTGTCCAACAGGGCCAAGCACGGACGGGCCTTAACCGACACAGGCAGGGCTATGCAAACACGGCCTGCAACCTGCTGCATCTAAACCTCCCTGCCCGGTCTCCATTTCTTATGTGTGAACTTTCCTCATCTTTTCTAATTCGGACCCGTTCCGAGTAAACCAGCCCTAAACTCGCGAGTAGCTTCCAACTACTCGACTTCTACCGGACCTTTCCTACTAACATTTAGCGTAGCCAATCCACTCGAGGAGGTGCTATTCTACCCTTTCTCTCTTAGGTGTTTCTGGTCATGCAAGTGGGGTTTTCAATATCAACTAGACTTAATGCAATCAACGATGCAAAGCTATGATCTCTACAAATAAAAATGCTTTATAAAACTGTTCAAATGCAAACCGGGCTTGCCTGTTTTGCAGGTGACTAAAGTTACAATCAGTTAGTGACTATCACTTGGAGCTTGATCACTTGTTTTCCTCCCTCCTTGATCTTCACTTCAAGTCCTTCTCACCTTCTTCACGTATATGCTACACGATATGATCATGCACATGTATTTAATTGAAAAGATTTTACTAATAAGATATAATGATAGTTTTAAAACTGGAACCCTGTTTAATAATTTAAAATGACACTGGTGCTAGTGGTTTAGGTTGGGTTTTAACACTATAATAAAATGTTGAGTGCTTTTCCCACTTAAGTGTTGATCACCTTAAGAGATTACACATGACAGTGGTGATCCAGAGCTCCAATGGAGCTGGGAATTTTCATGTGAGTTCCTTGTCACAAGAAAGTCCTCTGGACCAAAATTTAGCACTTTTCATGGAGTGGTTTATTCAGAACGATTCTCTAAGTGTTTAATCAAAGATGAATTAATTCTGAGGTAACACCCATGTTCATGTCAAACTCAGTGAACCACAATTTCAATTATAGTTCATAGAGTCTACATGAATTTTCCTAGGATTTTTGGAGCTAAGATCCCCAGAACTGAATTTACAAATTTTGGAAATTCTCTGAAAATGTTTCTGTATTCATTTGAACACAGTAACTTACAATCTGAATTCTCCTGACCAAATCAACTCCAAATGAGCTGAAACATTTACAGGAGTATAACAACAGCCTAAAGAATGTTCTGACAAAATTTGGGGATTTTTGGATAAACCAAACTTCCTCTAAAATTATTTTGCTGAAAAGCTTTAAAGAATTTTCTAGAATTAAATAAAGACTTTCATACAAATTGGGTTGCATATTTGGATAGATTTTGTCAATCTGAATCTAACTCAATTTGAATCACTAAATTTTGAGATTCCTAGCAAAAGTTATGCTCTTCTAAAGTTTGGGGAAAAATCTGGACTTTGAATAAACCCGAGAAATGTTTAAATCTGACTGTGGGACCAAGGACACGTGTCTGTTGCCGGGAGCGTGCCACACGGGGTCACAGGGTTATTTCCCGCGCTGTTACAATCGATCCCGCGCCACAGAATATCCGGCCCCTCCCCTGAGTCGCTGACAGGCGGGACCGGCGAGGTCGTCTTCAACCTCCCGCTCCCGCGCGACACCGCCGCCGGGCTCGCCGGAGTAGCTTCGGGACCGGTCGTCCAGCCATCTTAACTTCTCAAACTCACCGCTAGCCCCTAATTCAACGTGAGTAACATGCTGGTGGGGTTTTCTCGAGCTGGCAGGTCCCCCAAACTAGCCCGCGACAGCGCACCGGCTCGGATGAAGTCCGGCGACGTCGACCCGACGCTCTAGCCCGCCAAAAGCTTCCTGGAAAGGCTCTACAGCACCAGTGGAGGTTGGCAAAGCTAGGCATGGCCGCACATGGGCTCGGGAGTAGCTCCAACCTAGGGTTCATTGGATGCCCGACGTGTTCTACCGAAGCTTCCGTTGGAAAGATCGAGCATACGTCGTGCATAACGTGTTTCTAGCTAGGTTCGAAAAGGAAAATGGTTGCTAAGCGAGTCTACGTCCCGTGTGTGCAATTTGTAACGCTTAAAAAAATATAACTCGAGAATTTCACGGATTCATACCCGCGGGTCCGATTGCACCTGTCGAAGCGAAATCCCGAAATTCGTCGGCGAGAGGCGAAGACACGCGCTGCGCTTCGGATGGAAGCTGCAGGGAGCTCCAGCGCGTCCCAGGGTGGCCTTGCTTGGTCGTGACAAGCTCTGGAGGAGGCTGTCCACAGGAGCGCCTCGTCGCTGTTGTGTGACGGCCACAGCCGAAGCTGGGTTATCTCGGTGTGGAGCGCACGAACGCCCTCGGTGAGTGAACGAGGATGTCGTGGGAGGTTCTGCGGTGTGGTTTTGCTTATCAGCCGTGGCTCGCACGCGAGCTAGGCGGTGGGCGATCAGTTTAGAGCTCAGCGGCGGGCCCTGCTCGTTTCACGCGTGGGGAGAGAAGGAACAGCGGTGTCTCAGTGATAAGAGCGAACGGGAGGTCGGGAGAGGGTATAGACGCCGGTGAAGCCCTCCAGCGCGATGAAAATCCAGCAGGAGCTGGCTGCCGGCTGGCCCTCGGTGTCGAGCGGAGGAAGGTCGGCTCGGCCGTTGCTTCGCGTGGGAGGAAAACAAATGGAGACTGTGTACTGAAGATCTTTTGCAATATTCAGTCCCCTCAATGACATGTGGGTCCCACAGATCAGTCCCCCTTTATCTCTCTCAAAATATCTCCCAAGTGTGAATATTGAGTGAATTCAATTGTGGGAATTCAAATCTGATATGCATTTGGATAATTGGGCAAGTTTCATCCAAATTCAAACATGCATTTGAATTCTTTGCTATTTAAAGTCCATTTTGGAAAATGGGTTGCAAATCATTTACATAAAACATGAAACTTTGCACACCCCTTAATTTGGACCCAAGGAATTCAAATATGAAACCTGATTTTCATTTTGGCTGCTGCAAACGAGATTTTCAGCACAACAGTTTTGAATTCCATTGTGTTGCTCTCATTTGAATTTTGAGTTTGAACAAGTTTGTTCCAAATCTGACTTTGGTTTTCTCACACACATGGGAACTTCCCATCTTAGTTTTTGACCCCTCTTGGGTTCCAAGTTTCCAAATAAACATTTGAACTTGTGTGAAGAAAACCCTCATGTGTGTTATCACATGTGGAAATGTTTTAACAAGTCCCAAATTTCATACATATGAAACCAACTTTTGCAAACAAATGTTTCTTTGTATTCATAATTTTGGGACCTTTACACCAACGGATCATAGGCTACGGCAAAGTCTAGGATGTCCTTACCCTCTTGATTTCTATCGCCGCATCGAAAGCCTCCATGTACTCCCTAAAATCCTAGGTTAGTTGCACCCACGTGACCATTAAGATCTCCCCCTATGAGGAGTTTCTCGGTTATCGGTACACTAATAACCATATCCTCCAAGTCCTCCCAAAATTGCCTCTTAGCACTCATGTTGAGCCCAACTTGTGGGGCATAAGCACTAATGACATTCAAGACAATGTCCCCAATTACTATCTTGATTAAGATGATCCTATCCCCTCGTCTTCGAACATCCACTACTCCATCCTTAAGACTCTTATCTATTAGAACACCTATGCCATTCCTAGTCCCAGTCGAACCAGAATACCAAAGCTTGAAACCGGTATTCTCGACTTCTCTCGCCTTTTGACCCGCCCATCTAGTCTCTTGTACACAAAGGATATTTACTCGTCTCCTAATGGCAACATCTACTAACTCACGTAGCTTCCCCGTCAAGGATCCTACATTCCAACTATCCACCCGAAATCTATGTTCCTCGGCTAGCTTCCTTATGCTTTGCACCCGTCGAGTAAGATGCAAAGACCCTTGCTCACTTATCACTACATCCGGGCGATGATGTAGCGCACCACTAAGGTGGTGGCGATCCGGCCCTTGCTCATTTAACACCATATCCGGGTTCCGATATGGCGCGCCACTAAGGCGGCGGTGACCCGGCCCTTGCCCACTTAACCCCATACCCGGGTTCCGATATGGCGCGTCGCTAAGAGGGTTACGCCCCAACGAATTTCTATTGTGTTTCATTTCCATGAGAATGGCTAAGTGTAGTTGTTGGCTCACCAAGCCTATCACAACCCCTCCTCCTTTACCCGGGCTTGGGATCGGCTATGTCATTACAGCATAGGCGGAGTTAAAGTCTGTCCATCAATCTGTCTTAAATTTTGAATGAACCGTGTTCAAAAACATATTAAAACGGGGAAGTTGCGCTACTGCTACTTTCGAACCTAGGTGATGATTTGACCCTCCTTTTTAGGGTTTGTGTGTATGGCCCTCTTTTTTTTTTTGAGGTGAACAATTTGATTGACCTTACTCCGTTTGTACCACTTAGCAGTGTTATGTCTATGATAAAAAAAACATATTTGCCCTTGCATGAATGACATTTTTTGTACACCAAAATTTCAGCATTATCGATATTATTCCAGCAAAATTCCAGCAACACTTAGAATAGATTTGAGTATAATTTGAACATTTTGAAATGTTTTGCCCTGCTCCTGTGCCTCTCGGATCCAAATCCTACTTTTGCATTTCATGCAGTCATGCAAATCCACCGTCCATTGCATATAACGGCACCCTTCGTTCCTTTGTCTCTTTCTCCACCTCAAGTCCTCAACAATGGCCAAACACGCCTGTGCCACCGAGCAGTAGCCCTTCTCAACGTGATCGTCCAAGCAGAAGTAGCTAAGTAGCACACGCCTCCGATTCTGAGCCGCAACAGCAAACTCCTCACCAGTATTTTCACGGCGCCCCAGCAAACCTAGGTGCCAGCCAGGCGCCTGGACGCCTAGGCACCAATCAGGCGCCTACCAAATCAGCAGCCAATCAGCATTAAACGGTGGTTCCTATTTCCTGAAGCAACGGTTTGTATTTCCTATTTCAGGATTATTATTTCCTACTTCCTATTTAGTATTTCCTATTTCCTGTCACGACAGTTCCTATTTCCTATTTCAAGCTTACCATTTCCTATTTCCTGTGACAACAGTTTCTATTTCCTATTTCAGGATTAATAGAGGGAGAATGATTGTGTGTATAAATCTGAGGGGTTAAGGGTACAATATATAGAGGGATTAGGTGAGGGAAAAGACTATTAAGCTCCTAACTCTAATCCCATCCAAAAGACTAAACTGCCCCTGGTTAACCCCCTAATTACATAGTCTAACCCCCCCTCCCCCGCAGTCACAACATCTAGCCACTGCAGATGTTGAGACTAGACTGAAACTCCAAAAACAGCGACGATGGGAGGCACTTCGTGAAGATGTCAGCAAACTACGTCGTCATTGGGACATGGTGTACCCAAACCTTACCTCGTGCCACCCGCTCATGAACAAAGTGGAGATCAATCTCCACATGCTTCGTGCATTGATGTTGGACAGGGTTGGTGGAGAGGTACACGGCGCTAACATTGTCGCAGTAGATGAGAGTGCTCTTGTCGACTTGAGTGTGGAGCTCCTGAAGCAGCTGCTGAAGCCAGGAAGCCTCAGCCACGCCATTAGCCACGCGTGATACTCCGCCTCAGCACTCGAACGCGACACCACGTGCTGTCGCTTCGACGACCAGGAGACAAGATTACCGCCCAGGAAGACGGCGTACCCAGAGGTAGACCGGCGAGTGTCCGGGCAGCCTGCCCAGTCAGCGACGGTGTACACGACCAGCTCGGAGGCCACGTCACGTTGAAGGAGGAGGTCGTAGTCGAGGGTGCCATGCAGGTACCGAAGAATCCGCTTCACATCGGTGAGGTGCGGCTCCCTCGGGTCGTGCATGTGGAGGCACACCTGCTGAACCGCACAGGAGATGTCCGGCCTGGTGAAGGTGAGGTACTGAAGGGCACCTGCAAGACTCCTGTAAGCAGTAGGGTCAGTGACGGGTGTTCCGTCGGTAGCGGAGAGCTTCGCCTGAGTATCCACTGGAGTGGAGCACGGCTTGCACTCAGCCATGCCCGCTCGCTGCAGGATATCCAGACAGTACTGTCGCTGGTGAAGGAACAAGCCGCCTGGTCGGTCCTCGACCGCAATACCCAGGAAGTGGTGGAGGAGACCTAGGTCCTTCATAGCAAACTCCTGCTGTAAAGCAGAAATAGTGTGTCGAAGAAGAGTCGAACTGGACGCTGTCAGTACAATGTCATCGACGTACAGTAGAAGGTAAGCAGTGTCATTGCCACGTCGATAGACAAACAGTGAAGTGTCTGACTTAGCTTCGACGAAGCCCTGTGAGACCAAGAAGGAGGCGAACCGGCTATACCAGAGTCTCGGTGCCTGCTTCAGACCGTACAGGGATTTGTTCAGCTTACAGACCATGTCTGGATGAGCTGAGTTAACAAATCATGTCGGCTGACTGCAGTACACCGTCTCGGTCAGTGTACCATGGAGGAAGGCATTCTTGACGTCCAACTGGTGGACGGGACAAGAACGCGAGAGAGCCAGCGATAAAACGGTACGAACCGTCACCGGCTTGACCACCGGGCTGAAGGTCTCGTCGTAGTCGACTCTAGGGCGCTGATTGAAGCCCCGAAGTACCTACCGAGCCTTGTACCTCTCCAAGGTACCGTCTGCCTTCTTCTTATGTGTGAATACCCACTTGCTCGTGACAACATTGCCATGACCGAGGCGGAGAACCAGGTCCTAGGTCCGGTTGGCAAGCAGGGCCTCATACTCTTCCTCCATAGCGCGGCGCCAGTTAGGGTCGACGAGGGCGCTACCGACGGAAGTCGGTATGGGTGAGATCAAAGAAGAGTCGGTCGGTGGAGACGTCGTCGGCGAGAGGGCAGCTCCGGAGAAGCGCTCAACCGGTCGGAGACTCCCGGATGCACGTCGAGTCACCATCGGGTGGACGTGACCAGGATCCCTGTGTAGAAGAGGGTTGTACACCGGGCGTTGAGGTACAACAACCTTCTCTCGTCGTGGGTAGACGAGAGTGGGTCTCGAGGCCGCGCGTGGCGCGACGACTGGTGTAGAAAGCTCCGGTGCCGCGCGTGGCGCAGCTGGAGCTAGGGCCCCATCCAGTGCTCGTCGCTGGTAGACAAGTGCGGGATCAGCAAAGCGAGAAGTCATCGTCGATGCTGTGCCTAGTGCGACAGGTGACGTCAGGGACGTCGAGGACGTCGGGCTCGCTGCAGGTGACGTCGGGGAAGCCGAGGCCGCGCGTGGCGCAGCTGATGATGTAGGGGTCACCCGAGGCGGAGCAGGCGACGCTGGAGATGTCGATGCAGCGCGTGGCGCAGCTAGTGACGTCGGGACCACTAGAGGTACAGCAGGTGACGCTGGAGGCGTCGATGCCGTACGTGGTGCAGCAGGTGACGCCGGGGGCACCTGCGGCGTAGCGCGTGTCGAACCTACAAAAGAAAGAGGCCAAGGCAGCTGCGGAGCAGCCTCGAGGTCATTGGGAAAATGGAATCTAGCTCTATGGTGGAACCAGAAGATGTGGCGGAGAAGGGAAAAGAGGACTCGTCGAAGACGACGTGCCGAGAGATCAAAAGGCAGTGAGTAGTGAGATCTAAGCACCGGTACCCCTTATGATCAAGGGAATACCCGAGAAAAACACATGTATCGAGCGCGGCGCAATCTTATGCGGAGCAGTGGTGGAAAGATTAGGGTAGCAAGTGCACCCGAAAACTCAAAGGTGATTGTAAAGAGGATCGGTGCCATATAAAGCAAAGTAGGGGGTGGAGGCATGAATCGCCTTGGTAGGAAGGCGATTAATCAGAAG
This sequence comes from Neostapfia colusana, assembly GCA_030760725.1. Classification (NCBI taxonomy): domain Eukaryota; kingdom Viridiplantae; phylum Streptophyta; class Magnoliopsida; order Poales; family Poaceae; genus Neostapfia; species Neostapfia colusana. The sequence goes on along the minus strand of JASWHV010000001.1, from coordinate 1,687,602 downwards.
TGTGGCAGTATGGAGAGCCTCCACCCAGTATCGGGTTGAAACTGATGCCTGGAACATTAGGGAGCGCATGACATCATTGGTGGTGCGAATCATGCGCTCTGCTTTGCCGTTTTGAGGAGAGGTATACAGACAAGACATGCGTAGCTGTACCCCATGTGCAGAGAGAAAGTTACAAAATGCAGAGTTATCAAACTCGCGTCCACACTGGACAGCTCGGATGGTGCGCCCAAACTGAGTGGAAATCCTAACGAAGAAGTGAGAAAGAGTAACGAAAGTCTGAGACTTCAATTGTAATGGAGAAGTCCACGAAAAGTGAGAAAATCAACAATGATCACCTAGTAATAATTAAATCCCGATACACAGGTGATGGGTGATGTCCACAAATCACAATGTATAAGATCAAAAACATGCTCAACATGAGTCACAGAAGTGAGAAAAGGAAGCCAAACATGGCGACCAAGTTGACAAGCATGACATAAGGAGTCATGTGTGCCCCTAGAACACGAGATAACAGAACTACTGGACAACTTCGACATAGCATCTGCACCAGGGTGGCCATGCCGGCGATGCCAAGTGGTAGATGAAGCTGTCGTAGTCAAAGCAAAAGGTGGTGGTGCAGCGGAAGTAGGAAGTCGAAGTGTGTACAGGGGCCACGAGCTATCACATCAAGAAAGAGGTCGTCGGGTAGAAAGATCCTTCACAAACAAACCAAATGGATCAAACTCAATGGAAACATTGTTATCAGTGGTAAAACGACAGACAGAAAGCAAGTTTTGAATGATATCTGGAGCGACAAGAATGTTTTTAAGCTGGAAAGAACCCGGGAGACTGGAATCACCTACTGAGATGACCGGAAGAACAGACCCATTCCCAACAACGATAGATGAAGGAAAAGAGGAATTGGGAGGGTGGGTGGAAGAGAGTGTACCAACATTTGGAGTGGTATGGTATGACGCTCCGGAGTCAACTATCCAGTCAGCACCTGGTGGAGTAAGGTGCATGGTGCTGAAAGAAGCCAGCGACTGTCGATCCCACGTTGAGGGTGGCTCCTGGAGAGGTCCCGACGGCTCCGAGTTCCCAACAGGATAATCGGTGCCTCCGTAGGTCAAGGCTGACTGTCCGCCAGAAGGGTAGCCAGGCCCACCGTAGGCCTGAGTCAGCGGCCCACCAGCACTATAGGTTGGTCCACTGTAGCCTGGGGTGGCTACGAACGCCGGATAGGGGCGTGGTGGTCGTGGTGGTTAAGAACTCGGAGACGGCCTAGGCCACATGTAGATCTGGCCAGTCCACGGGTTGTAGGGTGTGGGCCAGGGTGCACCTCCCCGGCCGGTACCACCACTACCGCCAGTAGCCGGAGTAGTGGGTGTAGGAGTGTCGCCTGCACTACTACCTCCACCACGGCCGCTGTGTTTGCCTCGGCGGCGACAATTTCCACCTCCACCACAACCACTGTGTCGGTGGGCTCTAAACCTCCTCCCTGCTGAGGAGGGCTCCGGAGCTGACACGTGCCCTTGGCTCCGGTTCGGGCCTCCCTGCTGAGGTGAGGTCCGGAGCTGCCACCTGCCGGTGGGCTATGAACCTTCTCCCTGCAGAGGAGGGCTCCGGAGCTGACACGTGCCCTTGGCTCTAGTCCGAGCCTCCCCGCTTACGTGAGGTCCGGAGCTGCCACGTGTCGGTGGGATCTGAACCTCCTCCCTAGTGAGGAGGGTTCCGGAGCCGACACGTGCCCTTGGCCCCGGACCAAGTCTCCCTGCTGAGTCAAGGTCCGGAGCGGCCACGTGTATCCCGGCTCCGAATTCACCAAGGAGAGCTCCGGAGCCGCCATGTGCCCGACGATCCGTTGTGGGCCTTGGGTCGACGGAGTCAAGGAGGAAGTGCGCTGTCGGACCGTGCACTCAAGGCCCGCGCTTTCCCCAAAAGCATGGCGCACGGCGCACACCTTCGTCCTCTGCCCGATCATCATTACGGTAACAAGACAGTACGGCGAGGCATGACAGCGGTACAGTGTCGCCCGACGACACAAAGCCGCCCAGTAGAACGAGAAGATGCGGTGACGAGACAACGTCTTCATCATCACTTACCACACGAAAAGGGGCGCTCAGCGCGCCAGGCGGCGAGACTTAACTCCCGTCGACTACTCTACTCAGGGTAGTGAAAACTCTAGATCATGTATTGGATACACACAGTTTTGGGGCCACCTGTCGGGCCCCAAGCCTCACTGTAACCACCCCGGCCTTTGGCTATAAAAAGACTGGGGTGTCCACCTAACAAAAGGTTCGCAACCCTACGACTCCCACACTCATACGCACAAGCAATACAGCAGACACTTCCGTGGACGTAGGGTATTACGCTCCGGTTGCCCGAACCACGTAAATCTCGATGTTCACCTGCTCTCTCAAGTCGGATCGCGCTAGGGACGCCAAGCCTCTCCAAACAAAGAAACTCCATGGGCTGCTTCCATAGTAGGTCGAGAGGAGTGTCGCAGCTCACACTCCGAGAGACAGACAATGTTGATTCTATTTTAATATTTAGAGTTTCTGCCTGCAATGCAACGTGGAGTACATTGATGGCTGAACAAGACCTAAATGCAAAATGCTTCTAGCCGAGATCGATGTGTGTGCGCTCCAGCCCAGCGGGCAGAGCGTCCACCACCTTCACCGCCGCCAGCCGCGAAGCAACGTGATCATTGACAAATTACTAGAGACGCTCCAGCCCAGCAGCCAGCGCGTGCACCACAATGCTATATATCCCGTATTGCCTCCATCCGCGGCGCTGGGGTCAAGATCTTGTCGAAAATCAACCCCACCTGTCGCACCGGCCTGACGAGGTCCGCGGTTGCCGCGCCAGGCATCTCAGCACGCAGGCGACGTAGATCGCGGAGGTGGCCTACAAACGCATTGATCACCCCGATGAGCTCGTCCAAGACACCACCGATCTCCACCACCTGCACCTCGACGCGCGCGAATCCGCCCCGGGCCGCATTGAGCCGGAGCTAGCGTATGCTCGTCAGTGCAGACGACCTTCGGCGGCGGCGTGGTGTCGAGCTCCATCCCTTCCATCTTGGATGATCTCGCGCCGTTAGAAGTTTCAAATGGAAAGGAAAAAAAAAGGAAACTTCCGGTTGGTTTTGCAAACGCAGCAGAAAAGGATGGCGCAGGCGCTTACAGGATCGGACTCTTCAAAGCTCGGTCTCAATTTGAGCTCGGACGCACGGACGTTGTCGACTCGGATGAGACCTCCCCTCCCCTTCCCTCTATATAAAGCTAGGCCACGGGCACCTCAATTAATTGTCACACCCAGTTTTCCATAAGGAACACCCGAGCGTAATCTCACATGTATGCTAGGATCAGTTGACTCATACATGTGCCGACAATAGTGAAATATCATTATATTACATGCCAGGGTCAACATGTAACATTATATTACATCATAAGACACAATAGAATAATAAAAGTATTATCATACTAAATATATACAATAGCGGAAGTCTCATAAAGGGGTCATCCAATCCACAGGCGTTGCCCGGGGTTTCGCCAACCTAGAACAACTCTTCGGGATCGAAGTCCTCCTCATCGAAATCTATATCTTCATTTGCACTTGAGCAGCATATGGTATCCAACAAAAGCAAGTTTGAGTACCTAAAGGTACTCAACAAGTGTAGGAAAGAATGATGTGAGGGTTAATAGCAAGGAAAGGCTAACATGGTTAAGCACTATGCATTAATCTTAGGCCTTAGCTTTAATTAGCAATCTTTATTACTAAGTGATATACCCCACCATCTTCACCACTATGCCATTATGTCAGGTTACACCACCCAAAAAACTCTTTCAACCCATATCCATGTTTCTCTAATCATGGACAAGTCCAAGCCGCTCTTGATCGTGAGCACGCCTGTCATGACAGTTTGGTTCTCTGCACAGATTGTACCACTTTACCCACAAGTAGTGATTTCATCCCCTATTGCCAGGTGGACTAAGAACCTCCCTGATATCCGTGGTTGCAAGCCACATTACACACTTCCTTTTGTGTGCGATCAGGAGATCACTACATGGCCTTTACAAAGGGTCAACCGACAAGTACAAAACCACTGAGGTTTCACCGCTGCAGTTCCTGTGAGTAAACCCTCCTCTGCAGAAGCCCCCTCTTGAGCCTTGCAGTTCCCTGGGTAGTCAAAAATGGACTCCCATTCCCCGCACCATCCAAACACTCATACTATACCGGCAAATCCTAATTAATTGGCAAGCCTGTCCCATCTCAGTCTTGTGGTGGCACTGTAAAGACGGGTTAACTGTTCCATGAACCGGTCCTTAGAATCTAAGACATGCACTATCACTATCCCGAGTCTCATGCACAAAGCACCATCCAAAACAACCAGTCTGTCTAGATTCCTATCACTATGACACACTCTTATGTCTCTCATAAATACCACAAGACAAGTAACAAATATGTTTCATTCATTTTCTAAGTACTAAGCATAGCCAAGCGCATAAAATGACAAGTAACATACCCTAACTAAATCCCACCATTGTTTCAAGCAATGATATGGAAAGAACTAGTCATATGTCCTAAACTGGGTTTCATATTAAAGAGAACATTCATATAGTCTAACTAATCTTCATAGATTTGGATCAAAGTGGTCAAGGAACACTTGCCTTTGAATTGCTGCTCGTTTACTTTAAAATATTGCTCCTGAAGGTTAGGAAGTAGTTCTTGTGATGGTTCTACCCATGTATATGCACACAAAACAATGCAAACATGCAATAAGAATCTTAACAACACATTTCAATCATATATATGCTTGATTATACACATATACTACTTATTTTTTTATTTATTTTCTCCATATAATTATGGTTTCATATTATTTCATGTGTTTTGGAATGAAAATAAGTATCAACTTGACATATATATCTTTTACTTTATCTTTGTTATGATAAAACACTCATTTTCAAATTTGTAGTGATTTTAATAAATTTTTGGAGTGTATATATGCATATATACAAAATTTATAATCAATTCAGACCTAAAAACTATTTTAAATTATCCCTGTAATTATTTCCAGAATATATATTGCTGTTTTTTACATTTTCAGAACCTATCTACGCATTTTAGACAATTTTCATAAATTTTCTACAATATATATTATTTTTATTGGTATATTTAGTACTTAAAATACATTTTCAGTCCTAAGTTATAATTATTCTGAATTACAGAAACTATATATATGTGTAAAAATATAAAAACAGAATAGTTCTATGCATTTTAATGAATTTCTACAATTTTTCTGAAGTATATATGATTTTTATTTTGATTTCAAAATTAATTTATCACCTAGAAAATATTTTCAGCCTATGGAAATTAATTCTTTTTATTTTCCGAACATATATACTAGTTGAAATGTTTTAAACAGATTATTTTATACGTTTTTATGATTTTTCAGAGATGATTTACTCTATTTTGTTTATTTACAGAACTAATCATGAAATTATAAACTATTTTGGACTGAAATATATTAGTTACAACTTTTCCAGGGGCTAGATTGAAATTTTGAAGTGATTTTTTCAGTTTACAAAGAAAACAGGGGCTAACTGGTTAAATCCTAACAGTTTTCTTAAATTCCAATAAGTCTAGCGTTAAATCTGTAAAGTGTAGGGTCTGTTTCATATAAATTTGAATCTCCGGGGCCTATCCGTGAAAAGCCTAACGGTTATAACCGTTTTAAACGTGAGCCGTTGGATCTGATCTAAACGGCTCAGATTTAAAATAACCAAAGGGGTATCCTCCTTCTAATCTTAACCGTTGGCTCAAATCCGATGCACCAGAGACGGCCACGTCACCCCCTACCCTTCTCCTCCACGGGCAACGGCGCGCTCGCCGACGAGCGGCGGCGGCATCGCCAGATTTCATCGGTTTCATGATTTTCTATGTCATTTCTTGGTTTTTCCACTCGGGAAGGTAGAGGAGATGATGGAGAACTCACCTAGGAGAATTCCTTGGACCCAAACTGGTCAGAAGTGTGTCGGCGACGATGTTTGGCGGCGGACTCCGGCGATCTTCGTCGGGAAGGCTCTCCAAGCACGGTTCCTCAGAGTTTCTCGTCGGGAAAACTTCCTTGTTGCCTTGGGATGATGTAGGAAGCCTTAGCACCAAACATCAGCGAGTGTTTTCGAGGAATTGAAGGTGGGCAGTTCTTCTCACCGGGAGGGAATTGAGAGCGGTTTCTATGGGGGAAAAGGGCCGGTTTCGGGTTGGTTTTATAGAGGGGGAGGAGGCAGCGGCATAGGGCACGGCGGTTGGTGAAGGGGCGCAAGAAGTCGGCCGAGTCCAAATCCATGTTGTTCACATGTGATAATAGAAGAGAGAGAGAAGAGAGAATGGCGACAATTGCTTTGGAGGGAGAAACATCTGACGGCTGGGCCCCATTCAGCAGTGAGAAAGAATAAGAGAGGCGGTTTGATCTATTTGCTTAAAGTTTCGGGTGTTACAATTCTACCCTCCTTAAGAAAAATCTCGTCCTCAAGATTAGAATTTATAAAGGAAATTGATTAGGAAATTGTGACTTGAGTTCATCTTATCTTTCCCATATGGCTTCTGCTTCTGAATGATGTTTCTATTGAACTTTACACATACGAATTGTTTTGTTTCTTGTAATCTTTTCCATTGTGTCAAGAATCATGATTGGGTACTCGGTATATGAAAGATCTTCTTGTACATCCAATTCTTCCATTGGCAATTGCTCTTCTAGAGTTCTCAAACAGTTCTTAACACTACAAGAATCCTGATAATAAACGACGGTCAAAAACCGTCGTCAATAAGCACAGTACCGTCGTTAATAACTTATTGACGATGGTAAACTGTTATAGATGACGGTTTATGGTTGTCGTCAATAAGCTTATTGACGACAACTAAAGTTGGTTGTCGTCAATAAGCTACAGCAGCTTATTGACGACGACCAGGGTCTAGCTCTCGTCAATAAGCTAGCTTATTGATGACAGCCAGGGTTTGGTTGTCGTCAATAAGCCAACTTATTGACGACGGTACGTTTGTACCGTCGTCAATAACAATGTCTTATTAACGACGGTTTCTAGTACCTGGCCGTCATCAATACTAATGGCTTATTGACGACGACCAAGTACCAGAAACTGTCGTCAATAAGCTTTGCAATTTTAAAAAAAAAACTGAAAATCCTGCCCAGGCTTCGAGGTTAACCCTGGCTCGATGGCCAGATCACAGGCAATCAAAACATACATCACAGGCAGGCACAAAAACACTATACGCACGTCACGCTACCCTACGCTACCTCGACCGCTGCCATCGGAGTCCAGGAAGTCGTCGCGCGCTCGTCCAAACGCCGGATGCTGAGGGGATGGAGTTTCTTGAGCCTACGTCGCCGATCTCTATGATGTACATGTATAGTTAGACAAATTAGAAGTTCACAAATGTGTATATGACTAAATAAACTCATTACAAGTAAGAATTAAGCAAGTTAGCTAGATTTGGCTATGTTTGAGTAAGTTTTCTCATATTTTACTAAGTTTGAGAAGTATGGACTAGTAGTGTTTATGTTTGAGCTAGTTCGACTAGTTTTGGCTATGTTTGAGTAAGTTTTCTCATATTTGACTATGGCTGAGTAAGTTGTACCATATTTTACTCAGTTTAAGAATGTTTAACTAGTTTTCCCTAAGTTTGAGTAAGTTTGATCAAATTCAACTAAATTTGAGCAAGTTTAACTAGTTGCAGCTATTATGAGAAATTTTGTACCTGTGCTCCTGACGTCGGCCCCTGTGATAGCTGTATCGGTGGCGGGACCCATTGAGGAAAGACAGCCGGCTGTCCTGCGGCCATAGCCTGCAAATATGAAGTAAATTATTATACATGCCATTCATATATTAGAAACTTTGAGTACAACGATCTGAACTTACCTGCATGGCAGCTTGCACCTGTAGCATGTACGAGTGTTGATACTCGTCCCTAGCCCGGAGCTCGGCTGCCTGTCTCTCGTCCCTAGCTCTGAGCTCGGCTGCCTGCCTCTCGTACGCGAGCCTCAGCGCTTCCTGCGTCCTCTGGAGCTCTTCCTGGACACTCTGGAGCTCCAGATCTCGGATGCCACGCCTGCTGGATCCACCCTGCGATGAAGAGGCACTCGAGAAAGACTGTGCATCCCTCGAGTCGACTACTCCATCGAAGATGGCCAACCTACACAACGAAGTAAGAGTATTAAAGTTTCGTGTCTCGAAGTTCATGAAAGTAAATAAAAAATAACAGAACTCACCGGTCGTGAGGTTTACCGCCACCGCTTGCATAGGCTGCTTCAGGTACGATCGGCGAGTTCTGCCAATCGTAATCGTCGCCTCGAAGCCTCCGCACCTCCTTCCCATAGTTTTCCTGAAAATACAGAAAATTAAAGTCATCAGAAGTTTTAAAGAGAATGCAATTAAGTTAACTAAAGTACTCACCAACGTCTCCGTCGCCGTCTGAAAAGACAGCTGATCAGGCTGCGAGGGGTCACTTCCCATGTGACCCCTCCTCCACACCTGGATAGCGGTCGGCTCCTGACCGATCTCGCGCTCCTATCGATACGTGTTAGCACAATGATAGCGATAGAAATTAACTAGAATAAAATTCGAGTATCACTTACCATCCGTTTAGCAAGGCGCACGTAGCCGTCCCCGCCATGACGGTGTTTCCCGTCCGTCCCTCGACTCTGTCGGCGGGTCATCGACACGACTTGGAAGCCCTGGCTCGCCCAACGAGCACACAGGGAACTGTAGGCGTCCGGACAGGACTCAAGCCACGGTACGCTGACCTGCACACATTTGTTATTGGATGAAAATATTGATCAAAATTGGATAATGAAGCAAAGTAAAATAATCATTTACCTCTGTGTATTGTGCCTCCGTCAAGTACTTATCCGCTACATCCCTAAACTGCCTCGGCTCACCCTCGTCCAGATGCAACTTATAGTACGCCTTCGTAGCCTGAATGCAAGCCGTTGATATCGACTGCGTCAGGAGCTTCCTAGCGTTGTTGTTGAAGACCAGGCGAGCGTGATCCAGCTGGGCCTCGTCCTCCAAACGGTAATATTTCTACAAGAAGAAATATACAAGTTAACGTATTTAACATATAATAGGTTTGCATTTAATGAATAGACGATTTACTTACCATGAATTCATGCCACACATGCTCCTGGTGGTTGCCGTAGGTAATGTCCTAGGCCGTAGCGTAATCGTCCCAAGACGTAGCAGCCCGTCCGTTCACTAGACCGGGGTAGTGACAACGGATGAGCTAGCCCAAGATAGCGTTGACCTGGCGGTGGCGTCCTTGACCCGTGAACGAGTCATCGACCCAAGACCTAATACACGATTCTCAATTAGTACATATATAAGTGTTAAAATATCTAAATTGATTTGTTATAGATTTACTTACCTATCGCCAACCGGATGAATAACGACCCGATCTTATGGCCGTGCAGAAACCGGAGGAGGCTCCTCCTATAACGTCGCTGTGGAGCCGGCTCCACATCAGGCTCTGTGGAAGGCTCCGAAGCAGGGTCTGAAGCCTGCGGTGCCGAAACCTAAAGAGGATCCGAAGCAGGATCCAAAACAGGCTCCGAAACCTGCGGTGTCTGAAGAGGACCCCTGGCCTCTGTCTCCTCAGACGTAGAGTCGTCCTAAAAATTTGAAGATTTGTAATATAGATTTAAGAAGTTACTTATATAATTTATGTAATTTAATATTATTTACCTGTCGTGATCGTCCTCGTGACCCCTTGCCTCTGTCGAGGCCCAACAGCTGAGACAGTCTACCATCGCTAGACTGACAGCCCTAGAAAATGGAGTCTGCTCTCGAGGGCAGAAAGCCCCGCGTCCCCCATCGTCTACTGCTCGACGACATCTTGATGAAACGAAATTTGATAATGAATTTAAAGGAAAATATAGAAGACGAAAGAAGAGATGAAGGAAACGTTACTTGTACTCAATTTCAAAATTCATCAGTATCACGATTATGTACTCTACTTCGTAAACCGGACCATCGATCTTTTGTCGTGGTTGTTCGCCATTTTTGTTTTTTCACATTATGAGTCTGTACATCTTGTGCATCTCCAATTAATTCATCGAGTCGTAGACCAGGCTCAACGACAAAAGAATCCGGCAACTCTTCTTTTTGGTAAACAACATGAGCTTCATCAAGGTAACCAGTATTGTCCGGTGTATATAACCGCTCATGAGGATTCACCTTTTGGATAACCCACCATGCACTAAGCTTTTCGCATGGATATTGTAGATAGTACGCTTGTTCGACTTGGTGTGCAAGGACAAAGGTGTCGTAGCCTCGTAGTCGGTCCTTGTGTTTGACTTCTACCATGCCAAATTGGTTTTGTCGACTTCCATTGTTATTATCAAACCAATCGCAGTCAAAGAAGACTACTTTAAGGTCTTTACTCCCGGCAAAACTGAATTCTAGGATTTTGTTTATGATCCCATAGAAATTAGTTTCACGTCCTTCGGCATCGGCGGCCCTTGTCACAACTCCGGTGTTAGATGTTGCCCTTAGAGGACGTTGAGCTTCAAATTGAGTTGAACAAAAACAGAACCCATTGACATCATATCAACCAAAGAGTTTAACTTTAATGGATCCGTTGGACAGTTGTCACAAATCTTCATGAACACCGGCTTGTGTCTTACACTGTCCAACATATGAAGTAAGAAGACTGTTTTATGCTATGAACATAGTTAATAAGAGGAACAAGACAAGGAAAACGTTACATGATTTCGAAACCAGGTTTGGAAGTTAGGTCCTCCATTTACCTTCCACACCTCATCGTCAAGATAGCCTCGAAACATAACCGGCAGAAGTATTTCCATGATTATGTGATAATCATGACTCTTCAAACCAGTGAGATTTCCAGTCTTAACATTAACGGCTCTTCTCATGCTAGCAGCATAACCGTCTGGGAACTTCACCTGTTTCAACCATTTGAAGACTTCTTTCTTTTCTTTTGGTCAAAGGCAGAAAGAAGCTCGTGGTTTGCCACCAGCTACGGAGAGCTCAAGACTTGGTCGGTTACAAACCCTTGCCAAATCCTTCCGAGCTTTTATATTGTCTTTTGTTTTGCCCGTCATATCCAAGCACGTGCTTATGATGCATTTGCCCATGTTACGTTCCTGGTGCATGACATCAATGTTATGCATTGGAATTAAAGACTTCATATACGGTAACTCTCATAGTGCACATATATGAGTCCAATTGTGATCCTCTCCGTAACCAACAAAATATCCAGGACGACCTTCATCTGGCACTAGATTGTTGAGCTGTTCAACAATTTCTGACCCGTTCAGACGTTGTGGTGGTCCCTTTTTTACAATGGTACCCTTCCTGAAGACATTTCTCTGTTGCCTAAACACGTGATTTGGCGGTAACCAATGTCTATGACAATCAAAGTAGCATATCTTGCCACCATGACTTAGACGAAAACAATCTGTGTCCGAAGCACATATTGGACATGTCAATCGACCATGAGTGCTCCAGCCAGAAAACATGCCGTAAGATGGAAAATCATGAACAGACCACAAGTACGCAACTCGAAGGTTGAATTTCTGTTTTCTATAATAGTCGTACGCTTCGACTCCTGTCCATAACATTTTCAACTCTTCAATCAATGGCTGCAACATCACGTTCAGTCGTGAACCAGGATGATCCGGTCCAGGTACAATAAGGCATAGGAACATTAACTCATACTTCATACAAAGAGATGGTGGTAAGTTGTACGGAATAGCGAACACAGGCCAACAAGTGTATGGTGTGGCGTTTGTACTGAACGGTGAGAAGCCATCTGTCGCCAACCCAAAGCGAATATTTCTCGCGTCATTGACGAAATCTGGATCGAAGCGGTCAAGCGCCTTCCATGCCTCACCGTCTGACGGGTGCACCATCATGTTGTTGTTCTCACGTACACCTTCTTTATGCCACCTCATGTGTCTAGCTGTTTTTTAGATAGAAACAAACGCTTGAACCTAGGTGTGACAGGCAAGTAGCGAAGCTGCTTCTGTGCGACTTGAGTCATTACTTTTGAACTGTCGTCATTAACAACTTCGACAAATCTCGCTTTACCACATTTTAAGCACTTGTTCTCGTTGGCATGCTCTCTCCAAAAAAGCATGCAATTGTCTAGACACATATCAATCGTCTCATATTTCATACCCAGACTAGAAATCAACTTCTTAGACTGATACATATCTTTAGGCACTTTATGTGATTGTGGAAGGATATCGCTGATAAATTTGATGAGATCATTGTAGCAGTTATTGGAGAAGAAATACTTAGACTTAATGGCCATAAATCTAGTCATGAAAGTAAGGAGCGTCACTTCGGTGTGTTCATGCAACGGCTCTTCTGAAGCTTTGAGAAGCGTGAAAAACGCTTTAACCTTCGTTGTAGGAGGATCCTCCATCAATTCAGGATTTATGGCATCAAGCATCTCGTCCATCCTATCGACCCCCATGTTGTCATCCTCATCTGAAACTTGTAAGGGTTGAGAAGATGTCTCACCGTGAAAGGTCCACACCTCATAATCTTGCATGAAACCGTATCGACACAAGTGAAACGCCAAATTCACTTTGTCCCAACACTTTGCACCCTAACATTTCATGCATGGGCACCGCACCTTACTGTACTGTGACTCAGAAAAAACTCGTTGTATGAAATCATCCGTCTTGGTGAACCACTCATCTGAGTGACTGCCATCCCTTTTCCAACCAGTATACATCCAACTGTGGGCTCCAGCTATGTTTCAGGGTATACCTTCAAAGCAGACAAATCATTATTAGTTTCCTTTTTACGTTATGTCACGGCCCTACAACTAGGCATCTGTCTTGGCAAACCACTCATCCGAGTGACCACCAGAACTGTTCTTTCAACCGGTATACATCCAACTACGGTCCTCACCCATGTTAGAATCTGCAGTTTAATGTCAAGGCAGTACATCTATTGGAAAGGATAGGTCCTAAACCCACCCAAGAGTGACCGAGCCGAGCGTGCTCATGACGAGACGCGTGGTATGGATCCGAACAAAATTTCGGCAGCATAACCACGTTGTTTTCCACTGCACGCCCGAAAATGGTGCAGCAGAGAACAACAGGGTTATGCCGTCGAAATCTCGTCTAGATCTAAACCCGCGTCTCATAATGTGTCGACGGGTGTGACCTCCCACGCGCCAACCATGATTCTTCCCCCTTCTCAAATGTCGTCCCGTCATCTCCATTCTCTTCGTATCGGACATAATGCACATCTTCGTACCAGAGGCTCCACTGATGAAGGAGGTCACACCCGTCGACGCATTATGAAGGGGACAGAGGCGGTCGGGCGGCCGACGGCTCGGCTGCAGGGGGGCGGGGGGAGCGCCGGAGGGGGAGGGGTCGGGCCGGAGGGGGACGGGGGAGGGGCCGGACGGGGGGAGGACGGCGAGGCTGGCCGGCTGGTTTCCGGCGGCGCGGCCAGGGGGCGAGGAACCATAGAGGGGAGCGGAGGAGAGGCCGGAGGGGGAGGGGGACTTACCTCAGGCCGGGGATGGGCGGCGGCGGCGGCGGGGACGGGCGGCAGCGACGGGGACGGCCAGCGGCGATGCACAGAGGCGCGAGTCGGGAGGCGACACTCACCGCCTCCCGGCTCGCGTACGGGTTATATGTGCCGTTATTGACGACGGTGCTAGGTGACCGTCGTCTATAAGGAACTTGTTGACGACGGTGCTAGGTCACCGTCGTCAATAACTCCTCAGGTGGGTCCGGATTAAGTTAAGGACGACGGCCCCCGTCGTCAATAATTTATTGACGACGGTTCTCGTCTAGCCGTCGTCAATAACTACTTATTGACGACGGCTTAAAGACGACGGCCCCATCGTCAATAAATTTGGTTATCGTCAATGATCGTTTTTCCTGTAGTGTAAGTTGTGATACATGGAACACGTCGTGTACATCCGACAATTGAGAAGGTAACTCCAACCGATACACTACCTCTCCTTTGTGTTCTAGTATCTTGAATGGTCCGCTATACCGAGGTGCTAGCTTTCCTCTTACTTTAAATCTCCTAAGTCCACGCATGGGTGACACCTTGAGATACACATAATCTCCTACTTCAAAGATTAGTTCCCTTCGCCTTGTGTCTACATAACTCTTTTGTCTTGTTTGAGCTATTTTTAAATTATTACGGATTTCTTTTACTTTCTTTTCTGCATCTCTTAATACTTCTGGTCCAAGCACTTTATTCTCACCTATTTGATCCCAAAATAGAGGAGTTCCGCATTTTCTTGCATATAATGCCTCAAATGGAGACATTTTCATACTTGACTGGTACTATTATTGTAAGAGAATTCCGAATATGGCAAATTCTTATCCCAGCTTCTACTATTGTTGAGTGCACAAGCTCTAAGCCTATCTTCAAGAATTTGGTTGTTCCTTTCGGTCTGCCCATCAGTTTATGGATGATATACGTAACTGAAATTTAATCGAGTTCTTATAACCTCATGTAATTTCTGACAGAATCTTGAAGTAAATTATGTACCTCTATCCGATACTATCTTTTTGGGTACACCATGTAAGCAGAGTATTCTAGACATATATAGTTTTGCTAATTTTGATCTGTTATAATTTTCCTTCACTGGTATGAAATTGGCAACTTTAGTCAATCTATCCACTATCACCCATATTGTGTCATACCCTGATTGTGTCCTGGGCAAACCTACGATGAAATCCATTCCAATTTCTTCCCACTTCCATTCAGGTATCTTTAGTGGTTGTAATAATCCCGCGGGCTTTTGATGTTCTGCTTTGACTACCTGGCATGTGTCACACAACGCCGTATGCTCTACAACGTCTCTTTTCATTCCATACCACCAATACCTAGTCTTAAGATCATGGTACATTTTTGTACTCTCAGGATGGATAGAATAATCAGAATCATGAGCCTCTTTTAAAATTAACTTCCTTATCTCCTTGATATCTGGCACACATATTCTTTTACCGTGCCACACGATACCTTGCTCATCTTCTCTAAATCCTGGAGCTTTGTTTTCTTTGATAATTTCTCGATTTCTTAGATCTTTTCATCATTCTTTTGACCATTTCGAATATCTTGTTCCAGAGTTGAGTCGACTTCCATTGCTATGGCCTCCGTGTGATTTATGAAACATAATTTGAGTCTTGTGAACTCTTCACAACGTAGGTTGTAGATCTCTCATTGTCAACATGTTAACATGTGTCTTTCTGCTTAAAGCATATGCAACCACATTAGCTTTTCTAGGGTGATAATTGATTCCCACATCAAAATCGTTGATAAATTCTAACCATCATCGTTGTCGGAGGTTGAGATCTGGTTGAGTGAAGATATACTTCAAACTCTTATGGTCTGTATAGATCTCAGTTCTCTTACCCATTAAATAATGTCTCCACAACTTTAATGCATATATAACTGCTGCCTACTCTAGATCATGGGTAGGATAGTTCTTCTCATGCTTCCAAAGTTGTCGAGAGGCATATGCAATAACATGTCCTTCCTGCATAAGAACACATCCTAATCCTTGCCTTGAAGCATCACAATAGATGGAAAATGCTTTTTCCATATCTGGCATAACTAAGACCGGGGATGTGGTTAACTTCTTCTTTAACTCTTAGAAGCTTGATTCACACTCTTGAGTCCATACAAAAGCAGCTCCTTTCTCCAACATTTTGGTGAGTAGTTTAGCAATCTTTGAAAATCATTCAATAAACCTTCGGTAATAGCCAGCCAATCCTAGGAATCTACGGATCTGTCCAACATTCTCTGGTGTCTTCCACTTTTGAACACCAGCTATGTTCTTTGGGTCCACGGATATTCCTCCTTCGGAGATAATGTCCCAGGAAAGCAACTTTCTTAAGCCAAAATTCACATTTACCGAATTTAGCATAAAGTTGATTTTCTCTTAACTTTTATAACACTATTCCCAAGTGCTCTTCATATTCTTCCTCATTCTTTGAATATATGAGGATATCATCAATGAATACTACTACAAATTTGTCCAAATATTTTATGAATACTTTATTCATGAGATACATGAAATATGATGGAGCATTTGTCAATCCAAAAGGCATAATTGTATATTCATATAGTCCATACCTAGAGACAAATATTGTCTTTGGAATATCTGACTCTCTTATCCTTAGTTGATGATATCCTAAACGGAGGTCAATCTTGGAGAATACACATGCACCTCTCAATTGGTCAAACAAGTCCTCAATACGAGGTAAAGGGTACTTGTTTTTAATTGTCACTTCATTAAGTGCATGGTAATCTACACACAACCGGAGCTCCCCATTGTGAGTAACTAGGACGAATATACCCTTTTTTCGATAACTCTCGGATATGATCCTTGAGTTCTGCTAACTGTTGGGCATCCATCCTATATGATCTTTTGTATATTGGAGTAGTACGAGGTACTAACAATAATAAATTCTACTTCTCGATCCGGTGGCATACCTGGTAAGTCTTCGGGAAATACAGCTGAGAATTCGTTGACAATCTTTATATCTTCAATGGCTACCTCTGTCTTGTTGAGTTGAACATTCCCAGATGGTACTTGAATAGATGTAAACTCAATCTTGGTTCCATCCGTATGAGTTAACTCCACAGTTCTCGTTGAACAATGTATAACTCCTTTATACTTTGTTAACCAATCTATTCCCAAGATAATATCTATCCCTTGTAATTCTATCACAATGAGATTTGCAAGGAATTCTACTCCATTTACTCCTAGGTTCACCTTAGGACATACTCCATCCGGTGCACAAAAAGTTGTCGCTTTACACATGTTCTCGCATACCAAGAAAGTATTAAATAGACTTTCTTTCCATTACTATCGTAGTCTCTTTAGTGGCTTGACTGGTCTTTCACTAGTTCCTAGGCCACTCATGCAGGTTCAATTCCTAGCCACACACTTTACCACGCGTTTATTACGTTTTTTCATGGGACAAACTCCTCGGTTCTGCTTACACGTCAATTTTTTGTGCACCCATGACTACTGTGTAGAAAGACAAGTTTTTGTGCACTGGAGGGAGTACTTGTTTTGTCTTTAATTCTCCTCCAGGAGAATTTACTACTAACACTCAATTCATAGATGTAATTGGCAATTTGTGTCTTGTTATGAACTCCTTGGCTATGAATGAGTGTGTTGCACCAGAGTCAAACAAAATTATAGTGGGGTGAGTATTGGCAGAGAACATACTAATTACCACATCTGATGCCTCTTGTGCTTCTTCCATGGTCACATGATTCACCTTGCCACGTACCAGATTCCGTTGTCGAGGTGGTTTCTTACTTGGTCACCTGTTAGCATAATGTCCAGGTTCTTCACAATTGTAGCATTGCCCAGTGACCTTGTTTAGCGGTGCTTTATTGTTTTGCTGTGCATTTGTAGGATTTGATCCTGCAGGACGAGGTTGAAAAGCAGGACATGGTTGCTGCACTTGTTGACGCTGTTGTTGGGGTTGAAAAGTTTGATTCCTAGCAGCAGGGTTGTAGTTCCTCTGTAAATGATTAGGAACCATTGGTCGGTTCATTGCTCCAGTCCACGGTGATGAGAAGCGAGGCCGACTATTGTTGTTAGAAGACTGTCATTGTCAATTCATCTTCCTCTTTCGATCTTCAACTAACTTTTGTCTCTTTCTTTCAACTATGAAAGCTTTGTTGATAAGCTTCTGAAAACTTTCATAGTCATTGGAAGACATGGCATATTGTATCTCTGAGTTCAAGCCTTCAATGAAGCAGTCTTGCTTTCTTTTCATCTGTATCAATGTCGCCTGGTGCATAGCGAGATAATTGTGTGAACTTGGTAAGATACTCGCACAGACATGCTTCCTTGCTTTAATCCAAGATATTCCTTCCACTTGTTCTTTATTTCACCCGCTGGTACGTAGTGATTGCGGAAGGCCAACCTGAACTCATTCCATAAAATACTTTCTGGATCTTCATGAGCTTCCTTATATGTTGTCCACCAGTCTACTGCAGATCCATACAACTGATGAGAGGCAAAGAGTACCCTCTCACGCCCTTGACACTGGATGATCTGCAACTTGTTCTCTATGTTCTTGAGCCAATCATCAGCTTCTAAAGGTTCTATTGCACTGTCAAACCTTGGTGGCTGCGTACTGAGAAATTCACTTAATCTTGGTTGACGTGGTGCATTTTGAATTTGTGGTGGGGGTTGTTGCAGGTTGGCTACCACTTGTGTCAAGTTCTGAATAAGTTGATTCTGCATATTCATCATTTGTTGTACCACTTCTCCATCTACTCTGCGTGCAACTCTTGGCTGCTATTCAGGTAGAGGAAACCTTGCAGCATTATTGTTGTTGTTTCCTTCATTGCGTCTTCTTCTACCTGCCATCTATTGTGAAAAACTATGTTTAGATTCAACTTATGTACATATACTCTCTTATTTACATCATATTGTGCATATATCCTCATTAGTTCCACTCAAAAGTTACAAAAGTTTTACTTAGTTCATTTGAAAATCATGTTTGAAGCAAACCTACCATTTATATTCATTAGTAGTTTTGTACATACACTAACGAGGTTGTGAACATAAGCCTATGGCTTTCACAACTCACGTTACACACTAAACAACATGTTACATTTATCAAACCTAAACAACCATCTAAACAACTATTACACACTAAGCATTACATAACAATACACATATGTACTACACGAATTATTATATATGTAAGGACACCTATCCTAGTTATCCCCTGGGACTTGTGCATTCTCCTGTGGATCCTCCTCATCGCCATCAGGAGAACTAGCCTCTGACTCGGCTGTGGTGGCCTTAGGTGGTGGTGAGGCACGAGGGCGTTTGGTTGCCCTACGGTCTGGAGAGTCAGGAGTCCAAGTGTCTCCATCTGAAACATATAGATCACTCACTTCTCCATCCCTCATCCTCATCAGCCCACGCATTATGGCCTCTGTCTTCTTCAGGAGGTCACGTACATCCTGAAGCTCCTACTGGCAGTTTTGTAACCTGGTGCTGAGGTTAACTCCTTCCTCGAGGCTCACATCCATCTGTACGATGTTTACAACCCTCTCTGATAGGTTCATAGTTGAACTCTGCACTTCCACTCTGTCGTCGTGGGGTGTACATGTACTGAGTCCCCTCAAGGCATCCACGGTTGATGTAGCTCTAGCATGTGATCGCCTCCCAAGTAGCATCCTTCTAAGCTTCTGCCATGGTGGACCTCCATGCTGGTGAGTTGTGGATCTTGAGTAGCTTGTTCTTATGGCAGATCCTCACCACTGACCTCCATTCCTCGCGTTCTGCGCGAGAAACTCGGGTAGTGGCGTAGTACACCACTAGCTTGCCGGTGTACCCAGCACAACGAAGGAGGTGTCTAAGACGCTCCACCATGCCGTCCGTGGACTCCCCATGAGTTTGGTATGTGGCAGGGTTGTACACATCCTCAAGGGTGCGTGCAGTCAACTGGTGTCAAGGGACCCGTCCTCCGGTGGACTTACGGGCTGTGAGACGCGTACGTACCATTGGTTTCATGAAAATTTTAAAATGAGTTGGAAGAATAAATAATAATATACTTTTCAATATAGATGAGGTTAGACAATATATATAATCTAAATAATCCTTTTTCTACCAAAATCTTTGGTAAAATAGTTTTTATTAAAATACTAATACGCATCCCGTCTATTTCTAACTAGGCTTGCGTCGTACGGACAACCTTGGCTCTAATACCACTTTGTCACACCCGATTTTCCATAAGAAACACCCGAGCGTAATCTCACATGTATGCCAGGATCATTGACTCATACATGTGCCGACAATAGTGAAATATCATTATATTACATGCCAGGGTCAACGTGTAACATTATATTACATCATAAGACATAATAGAATAATAAAAATATTATCATACTAAATATATACAACAGCGAAAGTCTAATAAAGGGGTCCTCCAATCCACAGGCGTTGCCCGGGGGTTTCGCCAGCCTAGAACAACTCTTCGGGATCGAAGTCCTCCTCATCAAAATCTATATCTTCATTTGCACCTGAGCAGCATATGATATCCAACAAAAGCAAGTTTGAGTACCTAAAGGTACTCAGCAAGTGTAGGGGGGAATGATATGAGGTCTAATAGCAAGTAAAGGTTAACATGGTTAAGCACTATGCATTAATCTTGGACCGTAGCTTTAATTAGCAACCTTTATTACTAAGTGATATATCCCACCATCTTCACCATTAAGCCATTAATGTCAGGTTACACCACCCAACAAACTCTTTCAACCCATATCCATGTTTCTCTAATCATGGACAAGTCCAAGCCGCTCTTGACCGTGAGCACGGGTGTCATGATAGTTTGGTTCTCTGCGGAGATTATACCACTTTACCCACAAGTAGTGATTTCGTCCCCTGTTGCCAGGTGGACTAAGAACCTTCCTGATATCCGTGGTTGCAAGCCACATTACACACTTCCTTTGGTGTGCGATCAGAAGATCACTACATGGCCTTTACAAAGGGTCTACCGGCAAGTACAATCCCACTGAGGTTTCACCACTGCAATTCCTGGGAATAAACCCTCCCCTGCAGAAGCCCCCTCTTGAGCCTTGCAGTTCCCAGGGTAGTCAAAAATGGACTCCCATTCCCCGCACCATCCAAACACTCATACTATACCGGCAAACTCCTAATTAATTGGCCAAGCTGTCCCATCTCAGTCTTGTGGTGGCACTGTAAAGCCGGGTTAACTGTTCCATGAACCGGTCCTTAGAATCTAAGACAGGCACTATCACTATCCCGAGTCTCGTGCACGAAGCACCATCCAAAATAACCAGCATGTCTAGATTCCTATCACTATGACACACTCTTGTGTCTCTCATAAATACCACAAGACAAGTAACAAATATGTTTCATTCATTTTCTAAGTACTAAGCATAGCCAAGCGCATAAAATGACAACTAACTAGATCCCACCATTATTTCAAGGAATGATATGAAAAGAACTAGTCACATGTCCTAAACTAGGTTTCATATTAAAGAGAACATGCATATAGTCTAACTAATCTGCCTAGATTTGGATCAAAGTGGTCAAGGAACACTTGCCTTTGAATTGCTGCTCGTTTACTTCAAAATCTTGCTCCTGAAGGTTAGGAAGTAGTTCTTGTGATGGTTCTACCCATGTATATGCACACAAAACAATGCAAATATGCAATAAGAATCTTAACAACACATTTCAATCATATATATGCTTGATTATACACATATACTACTTATTTTCTATTTATTTTCTCCATATAATTATGGTTTCATATTATTTCATGTGTTTTGGAATGAAAATAAGTATCAACTTGACATATATATATATATATCTTTTACTTTATCTTTGTTATGATAAAACACTCATTTTCAAATTTTGTAGTGATCTTTAATAAATTTTTGTAGTGTATATATGCATATATACTAATTTTATAATCAATTCAGACCTAAAAACTATTTTAAATTATCCCTGTAATTATTTCCAGAATATATATTGCTGTTTTTTACATTTTCAGAACCTATCTATGTATTTTAGACAATTTTCATAAATTTTCTACAATATATATTATTTTTATTGGTATTTCAGCATTTATTCAGTACTTAAAATACATTTTCAGTCCTAAATTATAATTATTCTGAATTACAGAAACTATATATGTGTAAAAAAATAAAAATAGAATAGTTCTATGCATTTTAATGAATTTCTACAAATTTTCTGAAGTATATATGGTTTTTATTTTGATTTCAAAATTAATTTATCACCTAGAAAATATTTTCAGCCTATGGAAATTAATTATTTTTTATTTCCAGAACATATATATTAGTTAAAATGTTTTAAACAGATTATTTTATATGTTTTTATGATTTTTTTAGAGATGATTTACTCTATTTTGTTTATTTACAGAACTAATCATGAAATTATAAACTATTTTGGACTGAAATATATTAGTTACAACTTTTCCAGGGGCTAGATTGAAGTTTTGAAGTGATTTTCCCAATTTACAAAGAAAACAGGGGCTAATGGGTTAAATCCTAACATTTTTCTTAAATTCGAGTAAGCCTAGGGTTAAATCTGTAAAGTGTAGGGTCTGTTTCGTATAAATTTGAATCTCCGGGGTCTATCCGCAAAAAGCCTAACGGTTATAACTGTTTTAAACGTGGGCTGTTGGATCTGATCTGAACGGCTCGGATTTAAAATATCCGAAGGGGTATCCTCCTTCTAATCTTAACCGTTGGCTCAAATCCGACGCACCAGAGACGGGCACGTCACCCCCTACCCTTCTCCTCTACGGGCGGCGGCGCGCTCGCTAGCGAGCGGCGGCGGCATCGCCGGATTTAATCGGTTTCACGATTTTCTACGTCATTTCTTGGTTTTTCTACTCGGGGAGGTAGAGGAGATGATAGAGAACTCACCTAGGGGAATTCCTTGGACCCAAACTGGTCGGAAGTGTGTCGGCGACAACGTTTGGCGGAGGACTCCGACGATCTTCGTCGGGAAGGCTCTCCAAGCACGGTTCCTCAGATTTTCTCGTCGGGAAAACTTCCTTGTTGCCTTGAGATGATGTAGGAAGCCTTAGCACCGGAAATCAGCCAGTGTTTTCGAGGAATTGAAGGTGGACAGTTCTTCTCATCGGGAGGGAATTCAGAGCGGATTTTGTGGGGGAAAAGGGTCGGTTTCGAGTTGGTTTTATAGAGGGGGAGGAGGCGGCAGCGTAGGGCACGGTGGTTGGTGAAGGGGCGCAAGAAATCGGCCGAGTCCGAATCCATATTGTTCACATGTGATAATAGAAGAGAGAGAGAAGAGAGAGAATGGCGACAGTTGCTTTGGAGGGAGAAACATCTGACGGTTGGGCCCCATTCGGCAGTGAGAAATAATAAGAGAGGCGGTTTGATCCATTTGCTTAAATCTTCAGGTGTTACAATTCTACCCCCCTTAAGAAATTCTCGTCCTCGAGATTAGAATTTACAAAGGAAATAGATTAGGAAATTGTGACTTGAGTTCATCTTCTCTTTCCCATGTGGCTTCTGCTTCTAAATAATGTTTCTATTGAACTTTACACATATCAATTCTTTTGTTTCTTGTAATCTTTTCCATTGTGTCAAGAATCCTGACTGGGTACTCGGTATATGAAAGATCTTCTTGTACATCCATTTCTTCCATTGGCAATTGCTCTTCTGGAGTTCTCAAACACTTCTTAAGTTGTGATACATGGAACACGTCGTGTACATCCGACAATCGAGAAGGTAACTCCAACTGATACGCTACCTCCCCTTTGCGTTCTAGTATATTAAATGGTCCGATATACCGAGGTGCTAGCTTTCCTCTTACTTTAAATCTCCTAAGTCCACACATGGATGACACCTTGAGATACACATAATCTCCTACTTCAAAGATTAGTTCTCTTCGCCTTGCGTCTGCATAACTCTTTTGTCTTGTTTGAGCTATTTTTAAATTATTACGGATTTCTTTTACTTTCTTTTCTGCATCTCTTAATACTTCTGGCCCAAGCACTTTATTCTCACCTATTTAATCCCAAAATAGAGGAGTTCTACATTTTTTCCATATAATGCCTCAAATGGAGACATTTTGATACTTGCCTAGTAACTATTATTGTAAGAGATTCCGCATATGGAAAATTCTTATCCTAGCTTCTACTATTGTTGAGTGCACAAGCTCTAAGCATATCTTCAAGAATTTGGTTGTTCCTTTTGATCTTCCCATTAGTTTGTGGATGATATGCGGAACTGAAATTTAATCGAGTTCTTATAAACTTATGTAATTTCTGTTAGAATCTTGAAGTAAACTGTGTACCTCTATCCGATACTATCTTTTTGGGTACACCATGTAAGCAGACTATTCTAGACATATATAGTTCCGCTAATTTTGATCTGTTATAATTTTACTTCATTGGTATGAAATGGGCAACTTTGGTCAATCTATCCACTATCACCCATATTGAGTCATACCCTGATTGTGTCCTGGGCAAACCTACGATGAAATCCATTCTGATTTCTTCCCACTTCCATTCAGGTATCTTTAGTGCTTGTAATAATCGTGCAGGCCTTTGATGTTCTGCTTTGACTAGGTGGCATGTGTCACACAACGCCACATGATCTGCAACGTCTCTTTTCATTCCACACCACCAATACCTAGTCTTAAGATCATGGTACATTTTTGTACTCCCAGAATGGATAGAATAATAAGAATCATGAGTCTCTTTTAAAATTAACTTCCTTATCTCCTTGATATCTGGCACACATATTCTTTTACCATGCCACATAATACCTTGCTCATCTTCTCTAAATCCTAGAGCTTTGTTTTCTTTAATCAATTTCTTGATTTCTTGGATCTTTCATCATTTTTTTGACCATTTCGAATATCTTGTTTCAGAGTTGAGTCAACTTCCATTGCCATGGCCTCCGTGTGATTTAAGAAAAATAAGTTGAGTCTTGCGAACTCTTTACAAAGTTGGGGTTGTAGATCTCTTATTGTCAACATGTTAACATGTGTCTTTCTGCTCAAAGCATCTGCAACCACATAAGCTTTTCTAGGGTGATAATTGATTCTCACATCAAAGTCGTTGATAAATTCCAACCATATTCGTTGTCGGAGGTTAAGATCTGGTTGAGCGAAGATATACTTCAAACTCTTATAGTCCGTATAGATCTCGGTTCTCTTACCCATTAAATAATGTCTCCACAACTTTAATGCATGTACAACTGCTGCCAACTCTAGATCATGGGTAGGATAGTTCTTCTCATGCTTCCGAAGTTGTCGAGAGGCATATGAAATAACATGTCCTTCTTGCATAAGAACACATCCTAATCCTTGCCCTGAAGCATCACAATAACGGAAAACGTTTTTTCCATATATGGCATAACTAGAACGGGGTTGTGGTTAACTTCTTCTGTAACTCTTGGAAGCTTGATTCACACTCTTGAGTCTATTCAAAAGCAGCTTCTTTCTCCAATATTTTGGTGAGTGGTTTAGCAATCTTTGAAAATTCTTTGGAGTAAGTGTTCTGATCTTTAATTCCACGTGTTCTTTTGTTTTTCAGAACGATTCACCACGGACACACTTACATATGCAGGTGAACAGTACCAAACCTGAGAAGAAGACCTGGAGGCCAAAATGGCACAAATGGTCTGTTCTTTGAACAACCGCGAAGAGTGCCTTGCGTGTGGAAGCTAGTTGCTTCCTCATCGTAGTCCTTTTATAAACAAGACAACTCTACACAACCGGCTGCTGGTAGTAGACATGGAGTTCAATGACTGAGATGGAGTGGTGTGACGCAGCGATTAAAATCGACGTACCATGCACGCCCTGCTCCAGGATGTACATATCTATTATTGGTAATGTTATCAATGTGTGCAATTAGCGTGGTGTGTAACACTCTTTCCTTCTTATTTGGTTGAATCTATCACACTTGAAACAGATGCATTTTTCCTTGTAAAAAAGTCTTAATTTATCTGAACAAGTTGTAAACTATAGACGGTTAGAAATTATCAAGTGACAAAATAATCAGGCTAACAGGTTGGATTTCATCCTTGATAAGCTAACAGTTTAGTCCTCGTCTGGTCGACGAGTAACTGCATCTGATGATGACAAGCTATCAAGATAAGGATATATTTGTTTTTTTAAAAAACTTTAACTGAGTTTCAACAAGAAATGCAAGTGAGTTCCTCTTCTTTCTGAAACGATCTGCTCATTGGACTGAGGCGAAAATCTTGATTGACCAAGCCCGGAGCTTTTGAGGAAACACAATAACACTGAATCTGGTAATTTTCCATCAAGAACGGGCAAGATTGATTCTAACTTTTATCTTGAGGAGTTCCTGGTTACAATTGCTTGATGACGGAACAAGATCAAGGACGGGACGGGCCGAGATCAACGCGTGCGCGCTCCAGCCCAGCAGCCAGCGCGTCCACCGCCGAGGCCGCCGCCGCTGCAGACCGTCACCGCCATGCTGTCCCGTATCGCCTCCATCTGCGGCGCTGTTGGGGTCGAGACCCCGCCGAAAGTCAACTCCACCTGTCGCACCGGCCTGACGACTAGGTCCGCGGCTGGCGCGCCAGGCCTCTCAGCGCCGGAGGTCGCGGACGTGGCCGGCCGACGCGTTTTGACCACGCCGGTGAGCTCGTCCAAGACGCCACCGGTCGTCTCCGCTACCCGCGCCTCGATCGATGCTCGTCGGTGCAGACGACCTGCGAGGCGGCGGCGTGGTGTCGAGCTCCATCCCTCTTCCATCTTGGATGATCGCGCCGTTAAAAGTTCCGAAGTGGAAAAAGAAAAGGAAACTTCCGGTTGGTTTTGCAGACGCAGCAGGAAAGGATAGCAGAGGCGCTTACAGGATCGGACTCCGCCTGATCAATGCAAAGCTCGGACTCAATTCGAGCTCGGACGCACGGACGTCGTCGTCGACTCGGATGCGACCTCCCCTCCCCTTGCCTCTATATAAAGCCAGGCCACGGGCACCTCAAGCAACTCATCGATCCACCGACCGGCAACGCGTTGTTGCAAAACAACCAGAAGAGAAGCTCCCTCGCTCGCCGCTCGGCAACCTTCGTCATCATGGAAGGAGGAGGAGGCGCGCTGGGACCAGAAGATTTGGAAGAGCTCGTGTCCTTGAGGAACAAGATCGTCCAGGGTCTCGACGAGAACAGGAAGCGGGAGCAGAAACTGGTGGCGCTCGCCGACGAGATAGAGGAGGCCATCGAGACCGGAAAAGGACCGGCCGACCTTCTCTGGGCTAAGCTCGACGTGATGAGCGCTCTCACCAAAGTGTA
This sequence comes from Neostapfia colusana, assembly GCA_030760725.1. Classification (NCBI taxonomy): domain Eukaryota; kingdom Viridiplantae; phylum Streptophyta; class Magnoliopsida; order Poales; family Poaceae; genus Neostapfia; species Neostapfia colusana. Next base: position 1,660,759 of record JASWHV010000001.1, on the reverse strand, counting down.
CAACTGCCAGCTCGACGTGCTCATGCCGGCCTACTATAGGTTGAAAGAATTAATCAAGAGGGCGCAGGACAGCAGGCGTTCATGATTTTGATTATGAAGCTAGTGTCTTCCATTTTTTGGGTCAACTCTAATCATTGCTAGTCATATGTAATTACTACACCGCTGATTGTTACTTGTACCTAATATTCCATTTGTCTCAAAATAAATGACGCCGTTTATTTTAAAACAGAGAGAATATTTTTTAACTGTTGTTATCTAGGACGCTCTTGGCTAACAGTCTAGATTCAGATGAAGAGTCGACGGTGATTATGTTGGTGTTATTTTGGAGTGAAACATTCAAAACTTGCCAAAAAATAAACACGATCTACAATCTGTAGTAGCATGCTACGTCGCCCCTCCAAAGATCATAGCACTTGTTTCATTCTTCAAATGGTTGCTAACCTCTGATCTACTATTTTTGACATTATATATTTTGAGGGATATTGCAACTTTGAGCCAACGCCTCCAGTGATGCTGGATGGTGTAAAAACTCCGTGCAACACCGACCTGCCATCTTCACCTCGGCGCACAAAGCCCCAACCGCCTACCTGACGTTACACGGCTGCGCGACGGAGGAGTTTTGATAAATCGCCGGCCAGCGCCACGCGGCACGCGGGAGCGCTTCCAAAACACTGGAGCACGGCACTCGCGCCGCTTCGCCCCGCCCGGCTTCGCCGTCGCGGGCACCCACCACACGGCGCGTGTCCGTCCGTGGCATCGATCCGGTTGTGCTCTCGGGCTGGCAACGGATATTTCGTCGCCCGGATCGTGTTTCCTCCAACGGATCAGACGAGTCGGTCGGCACCGGAGGCGTGCGAGGGTCGAGGACGACGCGCGCGCGCGCGCCCTCGCACTCGTGTAGGCGTGGACGGGCAACGTCGATCGACGCGTGCGTGGGCGCGACGACGGAGTAGCTTGGAGCATCGATCTCGCGCGCGCCGCGTGAAGTTCGCGCGCAGCAGGAAGCGGGGCCGGATTGACGAGAGCCAATGCGACGAACGAGAGGACGAGAAGATCGTTTCCGCCGTCTTTCGGTGGGCTCCACGAGCCAGTGGCTGGAAACGTTGTCGTACCTGAGCCGAGACGCTGGCCCCAGCTGTCGCGCGCTCGGCAGTCGGCACGCGCAGCAACCGACTCGCGCCTCGAAATGCCCCCTCGGCCTGGAACCCAGAGGCAACCGTCGCAACAAACCCCTGCTCCGCTCTGCTCTCTCCTCTCTACCCGCAGCAGCGCCAACCAGCAACCAACTCGCTCGGTCGCCGCCGCGCAACCCCGCAGCAGCGCGCCGGCGATGGATCTCTTCCCCGACGGGCACCACGTGTGGCTGCGGAGCCGCGGCCGCCCCGGCATGTACCTCCACGCCGCCGCCGACGGGGTCGGCGTGTACCTGAGCCCGCTCCGCGCGTCGCTGCACGCGGCGTGGAAGGTGCACCGCCTCGTGTCCGAGGGCATCCCCTTCGTCCTCCTCCACGGCGCCGCCTACGGCCGCTACCTCGCCGCCACGCTCGACCTGGCGCCACGCGGCCACGTCGGCCAGCGCGTCGTCCAGGGCGTCTACGACCACCAGGGCGAGGCCGCCGTCGCCTGGAGCCCCATCAAGCTCTCGGCCGCCGGGGACGACCAGGTCCTCCTGCAACACATCTCCAGCCGCCTCCTCCGCGCCAACGGCAAGTTCTGCAGGTGGCGTACCGGAGTCTCCGTCGACGACAACTTCAGCCGGAACACGATGATGCATTGGGTGGTTGAGGCCATCTACGCCTGAACTTCCTCCTCCGAGTCCAGTGAGCTCGCTGTCTCCTCTCCTTTGGCAATTGACTTCATCGTCCTGTCCACTTTTACACCATGTAAGAAACCTTGCAGTTTTGTCAGTTGTCTGTGCGCCACACGTTATCTGCTCCTCTTCGAATTATGAAATGTGTTTGGTTGCTCGTATGACAAAATTAGAAAAATAACTTGCAGACTTTGTTCCATCGTTTTTTTGCTCGTAATTCATGATAGTTTTGTAGTATTGATTTTCTGGTAGAGATCACTAAAGTTCTTGCCGCATGCTATAAGTTCAGTAGATCATAGTATCGTGACAATTGAAAATGAAATTTGTAAACCATATTTCAGTTCAGAGACCTTCTGTCGTTTTGAACAGTGGTGCATGGTATCCTGTTCATGCGAATTGGGCTTTTGCTGTCATGAAGATTGAAACTGTAATTTTCAAACCATGTTCAGACCTTCTGCAGTTGTGAATACAGGTTGCATGGTATCCTGTGCTTTTGCTTCTAGGACTTTTGTTATCATGAGTATTGAAACTGTAACATGCAAACCATGTTCAGAGAACTTATGTAGTCTGCAGTGGTTTGCTTGGGTCTAATCTGAATCAAGTTGTAGAATAAAACAGAAGCTGTTAGAGATTGTATCAAATCTGTTATATTTGCAAGGAATTCCAATTGCAATGCCTCCTTGACTCTGCAATTTATATCGTGGATGCTAAAAATGGTCCAAACTATAGATACTATTGGAATCATTATTACTTCAGTTCTTATCCTCAAAAATGTTCAGTTGTCCCAATACTTCGATTGCCAATTCAGTAATGCCACCATTTTTTTCATGTCAGCCTACACTGTTAATCTTAGAGTTTCTTCTTCTGAACTTCTCATCCAATTCATAGTAACCAACTGCCTCGTTCCTTTTCTCCATTGCAAAAGACGCTGGTGAGTTGCGGGACCCGGATGTTGAAGCGTAGAGGAAGACAAGAGCAGGGCTTCTGACAACATCATCGCAATTCACCACCTTCGAAATCAAACCTACCGCTGCTCCGGATACATTGGCATGGGAATTGGCTGTCTCCTTCCCTTCGGATAGTTTCAGAGAAACGACAACTTTTTTGTTTCTGCTAGTTCGGTTCCTTGCATTCTCCTTATAGGAAGTAGCTCCTTATGGTCCTTTCGGTTTCAGAAAGTACGAACTGCTGAAAAATACTGTGGTGGGGGCAATGCCTGAACCGTTTTGCGCAGCGCCGTTGGCTGTAGTTCGCATCTACATCTCTATGACTGAATCAGATACGTGTTGCTACTTTTAATCTGTGCCATGCTGCTGATACGTCAAATATATGGTGGGTGTGGGTGTTGATGGTGCAGTGTTTTGGTGCAGCGGTGAAAATTGTTTTATACAAATTTCTGAAACCAAAGGGCGTTTGGTCTAGTAGATTTTCGCTTTGGGTGCGACAGGTCGCGAGTTCGATTCTCGCAACGTTCTTTTTTTACTTCCTCTGTTCTGAATTAATTAACGTTTAAAACAGCTAATTTAGTTCAATTACTTTTTTGCAATTTTTATAATATCTCTCTGATTAACTTCTCAAACGTTTGTCAACTGGCTACAAACTACAGACTGAGGAAAGCACGTGTCGTTGCCTCGTTGCCGCTAGGTACCAAATCGCCCAAGTTCGCCGCCGCCACCGCTGCGTCCAGGCCCTCGCCGACGCCGGCGTGTCCCACCTCCCGGCTCAGTACGTCCAGCCTCCCGAGCACTGCCCGGCCCCCTCCTCCCCCCGCCGCGCTGTCCGTCCCGGTCGTCAACCTCTCTCCGCCGCCTCCGCGGCCGACGCCGTCCGCGCCGCGTGCGCGGACTGGGGCGCCTTCCACGTGGTCGACCACGGCGTGCCGCGGGAGCTCCTCGACGCGATGCGCGGGGCCGGGCTCGCCTTCTTCCGCTCGCCCATGGAGGGCAAGCTCCGGTTCGCGTGCGACCCGGCCAGGGGCGCGGCGGCGGAAGGATACGGCAGCCGTATGCTTGCCAACGACGACGCCGTGCTGGACTGGCGCCACTACTTCGACCATCACACACTGCCGGAGTCCAGACGCGACCCCTCCCACTGGCCGGATTTCATCCCTGGGTACAGGTGATTACTGACTAGCCCGCCCAACAAAAGAGCTATCCTCCATCTGAATTGTCGAGTAACTGATAAGTGTTTCCTGAAAATAAGTCAACATTGTTGGGCTGGTACGCAGAATTATAATTGCAAAGAGATGTGAGGAGTTTATGCTCAGATGTGGTAACAAGTTAGAAAGTAGGCAAGGAAGCATTGCATTGTCTTCATTTTCAATTGTCCATGCCCAAAAACTATGTCCAAAATCAGCCCAGAGCGCACAACTTAACCTTGTCAACTATGTTATGGACCAATATTCGCACTGTTCTGAATTTTTTTCCAAAGTCACCAATCTAGCTATGTGCTTCATTGTTACGAGGGAGGGAGGAAAAAAATAGTTCAAACATACTGTTTGCGTCTATATTCAGAACAAATCACGCCAGTTATCTTTTTGCTACATATAACACAATAGCTAATACGTGTAGTCTTTGCAGGGATACTGTTGTAAAATACAGTAACAGCATGAAGGATCTTGCTCAAAGATTGCTGCGAATCATCTCTGAAAGTCTGAACCTACCACCCTCTTACATAGAAGAAGCAGTTGGAGAAGTTCACCAGAATATCACCATTAGCTATTACTCTCCTTGTCCGCAACCAGACCTTGCTCTTGGACTACAATCACACTCTGATATGGGAGCGATAACGCTTCTGATATAAGATGATGTGGGTGGGCTCGAGGTATTGAAGGATGGAATGTGGATACCTGTCCTCCCTTTGCCAGATGCAATCCTTGTAATTTTGGCTGACCAGACAGAGGTACTATTCACATGCTTTATTGTCATTTATTATTTTTTGGTGTTTTGCAACTTCGTTTTTTGGACCTGGGGTGATGTTTTACCTCCTTCCTGCTATGGCACGTTTTTTTTTCATTTTCTCACAAGATAGGCAAGGACTTTGGACAGAGAGTACAATCCAGTTCAGCTAAAAACTTTCTCCTGTGGCTCCTATCGTGTCTACTTACAACATTTTTTAGGCACTGCAACTATATTCTTTCAAGATTTGTTGATTTCTTCAAACCATTGTTACTCATGATGCTTACCATTCTCCAGATCATCACCAATGGAAGATACAAGAGCTCTGTTCATCGAGCTGTCGTCAATGCCGAACGTGCCCGCTTGTTTGTCAGTAGCGACATTCTATGACCCATCAAAATCGAGAAAAATATGCACGGCCCCGCTACTTGTGAGCGGGGATGAGCCACAAAAGTACCGGGACGTTGTGTATGGTGACTATGTCTCATCTTGGTATAGCAAAAGGCAATAGAGTGTTTCATGTATGTTGCGATACATGCCCAACAAATATCTAGTTGCCAATCTTGGTCAATAAAGTTAAGGAAAACATCTTATACAATGTATACAATGCAATAAATTACATTTTCATTGCTTATTGTGCTTCATACTTTTGTATGGCTGATTGATGGAGTAAAAGAAACTAAATGTCGACTTGTCTCTTTTCTTTTACTTTACTTTTCCCATTTTATTTTGTTTTCATAGTTGCTAAAATGTGTGGCACTGTCCGATCAGACGAACCTTTTTCTGGAATGGGACCTGGAAATGCAGTCGTTTAAGCCCCTAGTCACGCTCCCGCAGTCAGTTGGATCCACGCCGTGAGCGATGATGGAGACCTAACGATGAGTCGAGGATCCGTTTTGAAGCTGCAGTGGTGCTCCTGTAACCTCGCCAGCGGCCGGCCGCTACCTCGCGCATCTGCTGTGGGGATCCTGAGTCGCCGCTGAGGAGAGGCGGCGCCGCGGCGGCGATCTGGAGGATCGGATTACCTCGCCGGCCGCCTCCTCGATGATGCGCTCCCCCGGGGCATCGCACAGTAGTGTACAGGAAGTAGGATTTCGTCTGGTACGGTGGCCCTCCTGACAGAATCTGCATTCAGCCACATAGAGCTTCCACTGCTGTTCCTGACGATGGAGCCTGAATTTCGGTTGCAAATGAGGTAACAGTAATGCTCTAAATATGCTCCGTTTATACTAATTCTTCTTATGTTATCAGTTGATTATTTACACTTCTTCGGGAAGAAAATACTGTACAGATAACATTCAAACTTTTCTTAGCATCTGTTTCTCTGCCAGTGATAATTTCTCTCTGCTTGCGATGAAGCGGTGGCTTCTCAAACACAACCCACGTTTGGTACTACGAAATGCGTACTCCCTCGGTTCTGAAATAAATGACGTTTTGAACAAAAAATTTAGTTCTTTTGAACTAAATTAGCTGTCTAAAACGCCATTTAATTCAGAACAGAGGGAGTACTAGCCAGCAAAGATATGTAACTTAGCACTAACCAATCACGTGGCGGAAGCTCCTATCAATTTAAGCAAATACTTTCAGTAAATTGATAACACAAAAAATGAGGCGCCACTACTCACTTCGCATGCTTACAGAGCATCCTTCTTGGATTCAAAGAGTCCAGAACGGGAGGTTTTAATTCAGTAGATATATAGTACGTGGTACAAAGCTAGAGCCGCGTGAGTAAGAGGGTATAATTCTGTTGAATGCATTGCATCCAACATAAGACATTTCCCATATGTAGAGCACTATGTTGATTCATTGTTCACTGGTCCATGTAAGTTCGATACCTGCATGTAAAGAAGGAGAGTAAAGTGAGAGTTATGCTGGATTCTAATACAATCCCATGTTAAGGAAAAGAACACATTGCTTTTTAGGTTTTGTACATGGTGCACCTTGCAGGATTTTCCCCAAGGACCACTGGTAATAGTACATAATAAAAAGTTGTATTGTTTTTTTTTCTGTTGACCATTCATCCTTTCGATTCATATTCTGTTACTATGAGTTACTACTAATTTGGCCGCGAGATCTGTTGAATCATTCTGAAAAGTACTCCAATTTGCAGTCTTAACGAGAACTGGGGCTTTCGCTGATAGTATGAAGCATTGATATGAGTTAAACAATGATTTGACGGAATAGAATTATAATAATGCATGTCAAATAGTAAGAAACATTGCTGATCTTTTTGCATTCAGTTCACCTATCGTTAATAAATCTGTTACTTGAAAACCAGTAAAGAATGTTCACCCTATATGCAGGGAAGGATCACAAACACCGAGGCGCAGTTCTTGATTAGCCTCTTCAGCATGGCCACTAGGCCCAACGTCCTGGCGAGTCAGCAGCAAATTCCCTCCACCAGTTTCCTGTATCTGCAACGATAAAGAGCTAAATTCCAAAATCTACATATCTAATTCTATTGAGTATATAAGTTAGAAATTAAAGCTAAAATTTCCAAAACACACATCTGTAAATTTTGGAACAATGTACCTTTGCCTTACTTTAAATATAATTACAATAGAGTTTACTTTAGTATTGTGCAAGAATTTCAACAAGCAAGATATATTAATGTGTTTAAAGGATGTCAAATGTAATCAAATTGTTTCTTAGCCGTATACATGCACACTATACAGATTAATTATTTCTCAAAGTCGTACATACAGTGAACAAAATCAATAGAATATAAAATATTCTATACAGAATTACTTTTCCATCACCTTTTTGTCCGTATATATGAACCCTACAAGAATACGTATTATTTTCGTGGGCCAGAAGTATTTTCGCGAGCTCTCACAAAAATAAACTTAAAATTTAAAATTATTTAAAATTTAAAATAAAGATCATGAAAATCTCAGGAATTTAAGATTTATTTATTACTGGCCAAACTCATCACTGATAATAAATAATGGATTGAGCAATATATCACCACTCATAATGACTTTACCTTCTTTCTTAGGTCTTTGTTAGCTTCTTGCAGTTGTTATTCCTGAAAAACTTATCGGTTAGCATCCCTGATAGCTCATGTTGATAAATAGGATTTAAAAAATAATGAAAAATGCATCATCACCTTATGTTTGAGCTCAAAGAGCTGATCCAGCACATGTTGGCACTGTAAAAGATTACCATTAATCTGGAAGTTATATCTACAGGCTCACTCAAAGTGTCAAAGGGCATAAATGAAAGTATGCCAAATAACGATATGCATCTTAGTTACCTTTGCGGATCTGATATTCTTGAGGGATATCTCAATTTGGTTTTCAAGTTGCTCAAGCTCCTTCGTGTTGAGTGGACCCAAATCTTCACCAAGAAGATTTCTGCATATTATGATGAAAACCTAATTCGACAGTCATAGCGACAACTTCTATAATGCTATTGAAATTAATTCTAACGCTAATACATTCAGCTATGGTCGGCAGTGGGTTCGGCGGTGGGGGGAGGTCGGCGGTGGGTTAGGCGGTGGGGTCAGCGGTGGGTTCGGCGGCGGGTTCATCCTAGCTCCCTACTAATTCGCCATCGTTCCGCCGGCCGCAAACTGGACTGCCCGTCAAGAGGAATGTGCTGATTGAACCAGATGACCAAGCATCTACCCAAATTTGAACAGCATCAATAGCGACAGCAAATTGCAGGAAATGGTCAGCTATCCTAAATGTCATTTAATTAAGAATGGAGGGAGTAGTCGACAATTATTCTTTTGTTATTATTTTGGATTTGTTTTATTATTCAAAACATGCCAGGAAACAAACACGAGATCTACAACCTCTAGCATCCTACTCACTCCTCCAATGATCGTAGCTAGCACCTGTTTCATTCTTCAAACCGTTTCTAACCTCCGATGTGCTATTTGGCATTATATATTTTATGGGATATTGCAACTTTGAGCCAACGCCTCCAGTGATGCTGGATGGTGCAAACTCAGTGCCACACCAACCTGCCATCTTCATCTCGGCACAAAGCCCCAACTGCTGTACTACCTACCCTGCTCTTGCAGTGGCAAATGATTTTCAGCAAACATCAAGGAAAAGCAATCTGACAGCATGCTTACACCGAGCCAGATGGCTCAACTTGCTAAGACAGAAGTGGACAGGATCTAACCATACAGATAGAGATTTGCTTAAAGATTCCACACGTTTCTTTTGCAAAGAAAAGTTGCTGCTCCGAAACAACAGCACTATATCATCCAGCAAGTTCGCTCCCTCCTCACAGGTAAGTACTAAGTACGCTGTTTGTACGTGCAATGCGCTCAGTCATTTTGAGGTAATCGCAGGACCTCACGATGGTACTGGTCCCTAGCATTGTACACTACCTGCTCCAACTCCGAGGCGTGGTTCTTCTTTTTGTCCCTCTCATTCTTGAGTGCTTTTATTTTTTTCTGCATCATTTTCTTTCCTTCATTATCCAGCTTTTGATGAATATCCTGCATCTGCTGCCGCAAGTCCTCATACTTCATTTCCGCTCTGTCCGCCTCCATCTTTGCATTGCGCCAAGCAAAATCAGCGTCCTGATAAAGCTGTTCAGCAGTATTGATCCCTACACTTGGGTGTTCTCCAAGAGCTGCTCCAGCAGCTGAAACGCTGTACTGCACGCCCTCTTGTTGGATGTTTTGTGGTCTTCGTGCCTTTTCTGTGCTATCATCTGGTGATGATATACATGTCACTTACTGTTTATATCTAGCTTTCACATATGTTACTGTTTATATCTAGCTTTCACATATGCACTGTGGAAAATATGGATTAACAAGGGCATGCAAAAAGATTGTCGGTTTTTTGCTTTGGAAAAGCATGCAGGTGCTTATTGTAATATATAACATAAAACTACAATATATTTTCTATATTGCGTCACAAATCACTAGAAAAGTAAAGATCATTAGTTCAGAAAGTCAACCTGGTGGAGTAGAGGAGATATCATCAGCATTACTTGCTACATCTTTCAAAGAGCCCATTTCAAATTCTGGCTGTGGTGAAACTGTTTCATGCTCTTGTCGGGAATAATCATCCTGCAGAACTTCTTGGACACGCCTGAACATGGTGGACTGGTGGAGCAACTCTATGCACTGGTAGAATAGGCGGCTGAGGAATCTTTTTGGACAAGTCTGTTATGAATTATGATGAACACAGGGGTTAAAGAAAGAATTGCAATCCTAAGATCTACCAAGGACTACATCACAGTGAACTGCAGAAGTAGGACTTGAGCGAAAATGGCTTAATCTTGGCACAAAATCAAACGTCACTACTAACTAAACGAGCGTAATTAACAGCTTCAAAAACAACAGTAATGATTTTGCGAAAGAACTGGTCCAAGAATTACTACGTACTAGAGGAATGCAACAACACAAAAAATCCGTTACTAGAACAAAAGAAACAGGAAGACAGAACCAACGCTCCATGAACCGCGTTCTCGGAATCGATAGGTTCCAGGACCCTGCTCCGCGTGAACCAATGCAAAAACTGCCAAGAGAGCACAGTGGGCTCACCGGGATTAGACCAGGAAATGCTGGCGTCGCTGTTCGCGCGGGGGTGGCGATGGCCTCGACCACCCAATTCATTGATCTGCTTCGAAGCCTCCTACTGCGGTAGTGGTCGACGGATATACTGGTACGCCAGACGCTGTACCCGCCGTGGACGCGGAGGAGGCGGTCGTAGGAGACTTGGCGCAGGACGACGTCTTCATCCCTGTTAGATGCCCTGACGGCCTCCCAGTCACAGACCCTGCAGTCCTCCATGTTCGGCGCGTCGTACACGACCTGGACGACCCGGTACACGATCGGAGCCTGCTGAAGCGAGAGCGCGAGGTAGCGGCCGTAGGCGGCGCCGCGGAGGAGGAGGTAGGTGGCGTTGCCGCGCGCGACCCGGCGCGCCTGCCACGCCGTGTTCAGCGACGTGCCGCGACGGCTCAGGGAGACACCCACCCCGTCCTCGTCGGCGTGGAGGAATAAGCCGCGCTCTCGGCTCCGCAGCCTCACGTGGTTCCCGTCGGGGAAGTGGTCCATCGCTGCTGTAGCGGCGGAGGAGAAGGAGGCAGGCGCGGCGGAGGAGAAGGAGGCAGGCGAACAAGTTTCTTGATTCTTGAGCACGGGGGACGGGCGGAGCAGAGCAGCCAGCAGGTGTCTGTTCTGTTGCGACGGTTACGGTTGGGCACCGCAGTTTATAGGCAGGCTGGACTCGCCAACTCGTAAGAGCAGGTGAGCACCTGACGAGCGGACAGATGGGAGCAAATTGGCCGAGGCACACGAGACGGCCTTCAGGCTCCAAGGAGAGAGCTCGTTGCCAATGAAAACTTACTTTTTCCAGTGGCTCTGTTCTGACATACTAACTTTTTTCTTTCAAAAAGTAGATATATTAACTTTGACCATTGTCCGGCTTCTAGTTTCGGTATCCACGCATGTAAACTGAAGAAACGTCGTACTAGAACTAGTTAATTAATGTCAGAATTTAGAACATCATTACATACAATAGAACTACATATAGCAATACATAAAATAGCCGCCCTTATTAATCTCGTCTACCGTATCCATTAGACAATATTATATATGAAGTCGTACACATTATCTTCTGATATCCATGAATAATTTTTGCTCGTAGGTATACGCGCTTACTAGAATCATAAAACAATATAATTTTGTTAAGTAAATAGTACACTAAAGTAGTAATGTCGGTGACATTGAAGTGAGACTCGAGCGAGGGCGAGCCGCGAGTGTCAAGATGGTCAGCTAAAAGAATGAAGGAATGTACAAACCTAACGATGAGTCTATATATATGTTGTGTGGGACCCACATTTCAATAGATAAACGAGTATCCATGTACCCTTTTTTGATATCCACATATAATTTTTACTTGTGGGTATACCCGTTACCAGAATCATAAAATAACATAATTTTATTGAGCAAATAGTACACTAAAGTAGTAATGTCGGTGACGGTGAGGTGTGACTCGATGGAGGGCGAGCCACAAGTGTCTAGGCGGGTGGCGACGCCTAAAGGAATGAAGGGATGTACAAACCCTCACGATGAACCTATATATATAACATTGTGTGGGAGCTACATGTTAATGGATAAACGGGTATACAAGCACAGGCAATGCTTTTTTACCTATTAAGAACTATCGGATTTCATGTTGCTCGAAGGCATACCCCGCTATCACAATCACATTCAAATATGTGCCCATCAGATCAAATCTCCGCTGATGTGCGGGTCCAACTGGTTGACACGGACGCGTAGATCCACTTGTTGTAGACGTCGACAGGCTCCGTGAGGGGGTGAGCCTTGGTGGAGTAGCGCTCCTCTTCCGGAAATGATTTGGCTAAAATCTTGATTGAACAAATCCTAAGCTTTTGAGAAAAATAATAAAAATGAATGTGGATAATTTTTCATCAAGGACGGTGTCGGTACCCTACAGACCAGGTACCCCCGCGTGGAGGAAAAAAGACAGCTCAAGCCTCGCCTCCCCTGCTGAGGTGGGTGCCAATGTAGCTGCGTGCCCTCGGCCTCGAGGTCAGCCCCGGGACTTCCACATGCGCTTGCGATATGAAGCCCACACGTGCCCCTGGTTCCGGTCCAAGCCTCCCCGCTGAGGTAAGGTCTGGAGCTGCCACGTGTAGGTGGGCTCTGAACCTCCTCCGTGCCGAGGAGGGCTCCGGAGCTGACACGTGCCCTTGGCTCTAGTCCGAGCCTTCCCATTGACGTGAGGTTCGGAGCTGCTACATGTCGGTGGGCTCTGAATCTCCTCCCTGCTGAGGAGGGCTCTGGAGCTGACATGTGCTCTTGGCTCCGGTTCGGGCCTCCCTGATGAGGTGAGGTCCGGGGCTGCCACGTGTCGGTAGGCTCTGAACCTCCTCCCTGCTGAGGAGGGCTCCGGAGCCGACACGTGCCCTTGCCATCGGACCAAGTCTCCCCGCTGAGGCAAGGTCCGAAGCGGCCACGTGTATCCCGGCTCCGAATCCACCAAGAAGAGCTACGGAGCCGCCATGTGTCTGACGATCCGTCGTGGGCCGTGGGTCGACAAAGTCAAGGAGGAAATGCGCTGTCAGACCGTGCATTCAAGGCTCGCGCCTTCCCCAGAAGCATGGCGCATGGCGTCCGCCTCCGTCCTCCGCCCGATCACCATTACGATGACAAGACAGGACGGCGAGGTGTGACAGCGGTACAGTGTCGCCCAACGACACAGAGCCGCCCAGCAGAACGAGAAGACGCGGCGACGAGACAACTTCTTCATCATCACCCGCCACATGGACAAGAGCGCTCAACACGCCAGGTAGCGAGACTTAACTCCCCACCGACTACTCTAGTCAGGGTAGTGAAAACACTAGATCATGTATAGGGTACACAAAGTTTCGGGGCCACCTGTCGGACCCCAAGCCTCACTGTAACCACCTGGCCTTTGGCTATAAAAGGACCGGGGTGTTCATCTGACAAAAGGTTTGCAACACTAGGACTCCCACACTGATACGCACAAGCAATATAGTAGACACTCCCGTGGAGTAGGTTATTACGCTCCGATGGTCCGAACCATGTAAATCTCGACGTTCACCTGCCCTCTCAAGTCGGATCACGCTAGGGACGCCAGGCCTCTCTAAATAAAGAAACTCCGTGGGCTGCTCGTGTAGCAGATCGAGAGGGGTGTCGCAGCTCCTGGGCAAGGTTGATTCTACTTTTAAGTTTAGAAGTTTCTGCCTGCAATGCAACGTGGAGTACATCTACGGCGGAACAAGACCTAAATGCAAAATACTCCTGGCCGAGATCGATGCGTGTGCGCTCCAGCCCAGCGGGCAGCGCGTCCACCGCCTTCGCCGCCGCCAGCCGCGAAGCAACGTGGAGAACATTGACAAAATTACTAGAGACGCTCCAGCCCAGCAGCCAGCGCGTGCACCACCATGCTATATATATCCCGTATCGCCTCCATCCGCGGCGCTGAGGTCGAGATCTTGCCGAAAATCAACTCCACCTGTCGCACCGGCCTGACGAGGTCCGCGGTCGCCGCGCCAGGCCTCTCAGCACGCAGGCGCCGGAGGTCGCGGAGGTGGCCGGCCAACGCAGTGATCACCCCGATGAGCTCGTCCAAGACGCCACCGATCTCCGCCACCTGCGCCTCGATGCGCGCGAATCCGCGCCGGGCCGCATCGAGCCGGAGCTAGCGTCTGCTCATCGGTGCAGATGACCTGCGGCGGCGACGTGGTGTCGAACTCCATCCCTTCCATCTTGGATGATCGCGCCGTTAGAAGTTCCGAAGTGAAAAAAAAGTAAACTTCCGGTTGGTCTTACCTCTTAAAACTTGGGGGAAAGGTCGTCGAAAGACCACAGCACATGTTAATGAGAGTTTCAGTGGGCATACACAAGGATGACATCGAGTCTGCCATCAAAACATACCATCAGATGTCTCAGCGCTGGTTTACACACGCTTCACCAACTCTTTTCAATTCTGGCACTCCGAGACCCCAAGTACTGTGTTTTTCTTTTGGCACAAGATGTCTGTGTGGGCTGTGAGAATCTTCTACTGATTGTTGCATACTCAATGATGCAGTTAAGCAGCTGTTTCCTCATTTGCATGAAAGATGACAGCATTGAGGGAATCTATGATACTCTGAAGGAATGTGCTGTCATAAGTAAATCTTCCGGGGGAATTGGTGTCTCTGTTCACAATATTCGTGCTACTGGTAGTTATATTCGGGGAACAAATGGAATGTCTAATGGGATTGTTCCTATGTTGCGTGTGTTCAACGATACTGCTCGCTATGTTGATCAAGGTGGTGGCAAAAGAAAGGGTATGTTCTACCATAATTTTGTTTTTTTAAATATCCTGGTTCCATTTCTCCAGAAATTCTTACCAGCCTCTGAAATTTAGGTGCATTTGCCGTATACCTGGAGCCTTGGCATGCTGATATTTTTGAGTTCCTTGATCTGAGGAAGAACCATGGGAAGGTAATTCTCAAACACTAGTGTTTAATTATTTGTTGCATGTGAAAATAATAAGTCAAAACAGTCATCTATAATAACTGTGGCCTGAAGCTGATTTTATCTATGCTTACTATAATGTTGATAAGTGCATCTAAAGTTGACCCTTTTGACCATTCATGTCTTATTTTGGATCAAGCTAATATCTTATGGGAATAGTTGTTCCAATGTATTTCTGTATGATATATAATTAGAATATTAGTTTATATGAAGCTAATATCTTATGGCAGTAATTGGTCTAGTGTACTTCTGCATGATGTTCTGGAAGAAACTGTAAACTACTTGTAATTCTAAATAACAATTTAACAGGAGGAGCATCGTGCAAGGGATCTTTTCTATGGACTATGGGTTTCCGATTTATTCATGCAAAGAGTCCAGAATAATGGAGAATGGCCACTGTTTTGTCCTAATGAAGCTCCAGGGTTGGCTGATTGCTGGGGTGAGGAGTTTGAGAATTTGTACAGGAAATATGAGAGAGAAGTAAGCTGAAAAGTGAACTTGTATGTACATTATTGAGATGGGGAATATATTTTAGTAACCTTTCTGGATTCTGGTTTCAGGGCAAGGCAAAGAAAGTTGTTCCAGCACAGACCCTCTGGTTTGACATTTTGAAGGCACAGATAGAAACTGGCACACCATACATGCTTTACAAGGTACCTTCAATGCCATACAAATAGATATACTTCTTTTGGACTTTGTTGTTCTTTGTTCCATGATTGTACACTGATAATTATCAGAAACCAAGGATTTATTTCAATCTCTATTGATTGTATGCAGGATACATGCAATAGGAAAAGTAACCAGCAAAATCTGGGCACAATCAAATCCTCAAACTTGTGCACTGAGATAATTGAGTACACAAGCGCTACAGAAACCGCTGTCTGCAACCTAGCATCTATTGCTTTACCATGTTTTGTAAGGGAAAAGGTATTTGTTGTCTGTGCTTTGGCTTAATTGAACCATTGAGCTTGTATTGTAACATGCATATATGATAACCTTGTTTCAGGGTGTTCCTATAGAATCCCATCCTTCTAAGCTTGTGGGGAGCAGTGATTCAAAAAATAGATATTTTGACTTTGACAAGCTAGCTGAGGTTTGTTCAGATCTTGCTTATTTTAGATTCTCAATTTTGATCTACTTTGATGATTGTTCTGATACATTGTTGATCTTGCTAGGTTACTACAACTGTTACATACAACCTCAATAAAATAATTGATATCAATTTTTATCCTGTTGAGACGGCAAAGAGATCAAATATGCGGCACAGGCCAATTGGCATTGGTGTTCAAGGTTTGGCAGATACTTTCATATTACTTGGCATGCCATTTGATTCACCAGAGGTAACTTTCCCAAGTTCAGTGCTGACACATGTTCCTTTTACTGCTTAGCTGGTATATAACAAATGGAATCTCTTTTTCAGGCTCAGCAGTTGAATAAGGATATCTTTGAAACTATCTACTATCATGCTCTGCAAGCTTCTGCTGAACTTGCTGCCATAGAAGGTCCTTATGCAACATATGAAGGGAGCCCTGTCAGCAAGGTTTACTTCTACAAATTCTCCTTCATTAAATTATTGATACTGTCTAATGTTCATGATTTGATCTTTTTAGCATATGATGTTTGATTTATACCCAAGTTTCTATGCATTGGAATTTTAATGACTTACTGTATAACCATTTCCTTTGTAGGGCATTCTGCAACCTGACATGTGGAATGTGGTGCCATCTAACAGGTGGAATTGGCCATCTTTAAGGGATACTATTTCAAAAGTGGGGTTAAGAAACTCTCTTCTTGTTGCTCCAATGCCCACTGCTTCCACTAGCCAAATTCTTGGTAACAATGAATGCTTTGAACCCTACACGTCTAACATTTACAGTCGGCGAGTTCTAAGGTTTGTAAATGACTATATGTACTAGCTATATTGCTTATGTTCTGATCTACATGTGCGCATGGTTAATGTTCCATTCTTTTCTCACAGTGGGGAGTTTGTTGTGGTGAACAAGCATCTTCTTCATGATTTGACTGAAATGGGCATTTGGACTCCTGCCCTGAAAAACCAGATAATATATGAAGATGGTTCTGTCCAAAAGATAAAAGAAATCCCAGATGATCTTAAAGCAATATACAAGTATGTAGTTTAGCTTCCTATATCACTTTTCACTGTTTATGTATCTAACATTTTCTATGCAATTGTTGCATCAGGACTGTTTGGGAGATCAAGCAGAAAACCTTAGTTGATATGGCTGTTGATCGTGGATGCTATATTGACCAGAGCCAGAGCCTCAATGTCCACATGGAGCAAGCAAACTTTGGCAAGCTAACATCACTGCACTTTCATGCTTGGTCCAAGGTAAGCTGTGAAGGCAATTGTATATTTCTAAGCAGTTCTTTGTGATTGAGAAGTATTCTTATGCTCCTTTCCCAAACAAGAGTGCCCGACACATAAGTAACTGTGTGCCCTAATCTTGTTTCATTTCAGGGCCTAAAAACTGGTATGTACTATTTGCGAACACGAGCCGCTGCTGATGCAATCAAGTTTACAGTCGATACTGGGCTTCTAAAGGAGAATGGCAATGGAGTAAGTGTTCTGATCTTTAATTCCACGTGTTCTTTTGTTTTTCAGAACGATTCACCACGGACACACTTACATATGCAGGTGAACAGTACCAAGCCTGTAGAAGAAGACCTGGAGGCCAAAATGGCACAAATGGTATGTTCTTTGAACAACCGCGAAGAGTGCGTTGCGTGTGGAAGCTAGTTGCTTCCTCATCGTAGTCCTTTTATAAACAAGACAACTCTACACAACCGGCTGCTGGTAGTAGACATGGAGTTCAATGACTGAGATGGAGTGGTGTGACGCAGCCACGCAGGATTAAAATCGACGTACTGGAATTATTGGTAATGTTCCAGGAATCCGTCGTTTGCCTCGTACTGCCGATGTAAATATCTATTATTGGTAATGTTATCAATGTACACTCCTTCCTTCTTTTTTGGTTGAAGAAACAGATGCATTTTTCCTTGTAAAAAAGTCTTAATTTATCTGAACAAGTTGTAAACTGTAGTCGGTTAGAAATTATCAAGTGACAAAATAATCAGGCTAACAGGTTGGATTTCATCCTTAATAAGCTAACAGTTTTGTAGTCTGGTCGACGAGTAACTGCATCTGATGATGACAAGCTATCAAGATAAGGATATATTTGTTTTTTTAAAAAAAACTTTAACTGAGTTTCAACAAGAAATGCAAGTGAGTTCCTCTTCTTTCTGAAACGATCTGCTCATTGGACTGAGGCGAAAATCTTGATTGACCAAGCCCGAAGCTTTTGAGGAAACACAATAACACTGAATCTGGTAATCTTTCATCAAGGACGGGCAAGATTGATTCTAACTTTTATCTTGAGGAGTTCCGGGTTACAATTGCTTGATGACGGAACAAGATCAAGGACGGGACGGGCCGAGCTGAGATCAACGGGTGCGCGCTCCAGCCCAGCAGCCAGCGCGTCCACCGCCGAGGCCGCCGCCGCTGCAGACCGTCACCGCCATGCTGTCCCGTATCGCCTCCATCTGCGGCGCTTTTGGGGTCGAGACCCTGCCGAAAGTCAACTCCACCTGTCGCACCGGCCTGACGACTAGGTCCGCGGCTGGCGCGCCAGGCCTCTCAGCGCCGGAGGTCGCGGACGTGGCCGGCCGACGCGTTTTGACCACGCCGGTGAGCTCGTCGAAGACGCCACCGGTCGTCTCCGCTACCCGCGCCTCGATCGATGCTCGTCGGTGCAGACGATCTGCGAGGCGGCGGCGTGGTGTCGAGCTCCATCCCTCTTCCATCTTGGATGATCGCGCCGTTAGAAGTTCCGAAGTGGAAAAAGAAAAGGAAACTTCCGTTGGTTTTGCAAACGCAGCAGGAAAGGATAGCAGAGCCGCTTACAGGATCGGACTCCGCCTGATCAATGCAAAGCTCGGACTCAATTCGAGCTCGGACGCACGGACGTCGTCGTCGACTCGGATGCGACCTCCCCTCCCCTTCCCTCTATATAAAGCCAGGCCACGGGCACCTCAAGCAACTCATCGATCCACCGACCGGCAACGCGTTGTTGCAAAACAACCAGAAGAGAAGCTCCCTCGCTCGCCGCTCGGCAACCTTCATCGCCATGGAAGGAGGAGGAGGCGCGCAGCTGGGACCGGCAGATTTGGAAGAGCTCGCGTCCTTGACGAACAAAATTGCCCAGGGTCTCGACGAGAACAGGAAGCGGGAGCAGAAACTGGTGGCGCTCGCCGACGAGATAGAGGCGGGCATGGAGACCGGAGAAGTACCGGCCGACCTTCTCTGGGCTAAGCTCGACGTGATGAGCGCTCTCACCAAAGTGTACAACTGCCAGATCGACGTGCTCATGCCGGCCTACTACAGGTTGAAGGAATTAATCAAGAGGGCGCGGGACAGCAGGCGTCCATGATTTTGATTATCAAGTGCCTGTCATTTTTTTTGTCAACTCTAATCATTGCTAGTCTTGTGTAGTCACTACACGCTGATTCTTGCTTGTATCTCATATTCTATCTGTTTTCAAATAAATGACGCTCTTGAGGCTAGCAGTCTAGTTTTAGACGAGGAGTCGACAGTGATTATGTTGGTGTTATTTTAATTAGAGTGAAGCATTCAAAACTTGTCAGAAAATAAACAACGTGATCTACAACCTGTATCATGCTACCTCACCCCTCCAAAGATGGCAGCACATGTTTCATTCTTCAAATGGTTGCTAACCTCGGGCGCAGATATTGGATGGCGCGTGGACCACGGCGATGTAGGACTGGGCCTCATCGGGTTGTACGTCACGGCCTGGAATGCGCCGTTCCTGGGCCTGACGAACACATCGAAGGTGTTGATGAAGAGCAGGTACGACGCCGATAAGTCTAGGGCGACCCTGCCCGCGTAGGTCCGGAATCAGACAACGCCGAGCAGGAGCAAGACGACGACGACGACGGGGAGCCGGTGACGCATCGGTGAGGCTGATCCCATGGAGCGGTGGACTCATGGCATGGTGGGGGGGGGAGGCGGGGGAGCTCAGTCGCTGTGGCCTGGAGCTCGAGTAACGGCGCTCGGAATCATGTACAATATCCACAGAAGGCTACTCGAGGCTTAAAAAAACAACTCTGTTCTGACAAAAAATAGAGGATAGATCAAACAAAGCTTTCAACACAGCTGATCATAAGAGGATCAACTATCTAATGGCTAATAAATTATTCTATTGATAATATCTTGGGGCACAAATATCATTTTATTATGGGGTTCCATATCATCGACTTTAAAACTGTGATTTGACAGGTTTAGTTGACATTACAATGGAAAATTATGAATAAACTCATAAGAATGATATATGGCTGAGAGACATTCATTAGAATGTCAAATCTCGAATTCTCTCCTAGCTTAACACAGAACAGGAATTTACTCCAGGTATCATTTATTCACCAAATCTCCAGATTATTAAGTAAAGATAGAAAAGTGAGAAAAAAATAATATGTAGCAGTCTCACTTCCATGCTATTGAAGCGAACAGAAATTAAGAGCAATAGGTCCTGCCACAGAAAACTGGATCTTCAAAAGCTCCAAAACTCGGAACCTGCTTACACTTGGATTCCATGAAACCACATAAAGTAGATTTTGAAACCGCTGATGGCAGTTAACCAGCTCTGTGTTTTTCCACCTACAATATCAAGTATACCATATCTCTGACCAACGATAAGAACAAAATAAGCACCACGACTAGTAGCAGACTGGCCTTAGAACGAAGCTCTTGGAGTACAACACAGTGCGAGTTTAATCTTCATAATCTATACCGTCATCCTCCTCTAGCTCGGAGCTGTCAACCCCACCCAACAGTGATAGGAACACAAGAACTGCCACAAGTTGTGTAGCAAGGAAATACTTCGCTTTTCGCCTGAATTTCTTTTCCTCTTCTGTTCGTTCCTTTTTTCTCTAGGTTTCGGCTTATAACCTAAGGTCAGGTTAATATAAACACAGAAAGGCAGTAAGATATCTCCGAGACAACCAGGAATATAAGCAACAGAAAGCAGCCAAGGCAACAGAATCAAGAATACAAGCAACAAAGAAGTGCCTAGGCAACAGAGGAATACAGAGGTGGCGTCCAAATAGAACTTGTTGGCACTTATTTCCTTTATCAATTTCATGTGACTAGTCCCTGTTTTACATGAAAATGGACACAAGTCAAACAATTTTTTAAAAGAAATCTGCAGGCCTTTGTAGTTTGGACATGATTTGTTTTGACCAAATATTCCTAAATATAGCAGAGAATATGATTTAACAAGATGAACCTCATGCATATTTCTGCCTTTGAGTCCATGCGCGTAAGCCATTCACCATCTGGCGTAACTAGGTGTAAGTTAATCATTTTCCATTTCTATTTTAATGAATGCATTAATTTACAACACTTACTTTGCAATAGCAAATAAAGGATCCATCCTTTTTTTAATGATAAATGAATGTTCTTGAGCACAGAAATATCATCGCCACATGCCAATGAAGATGAATGCCATTGATTTTAAAAAATCTGGTACCTGCATATATAATGGCAATTGGCAATAGCACACACAAACACGATAGTAAAGTCTGTCCATCAATACAACAACAACAACAACCAAGCCTTTATCCTAAGCATGTTGGGGTCGGCTAGACATGAAACCCAATATCAATGAAGTAAAAGAGAGGAAGAGATATAAGAACAAGGAAAAAAGAAATAAAGAAAAAAAAAGGAAAAAAAGAAAAAACAAAAAAAAGAAAAAAGAGAAAAGAAAAAAGGAAAAGGAAAAGGAAAAAAGGAAAAAGAAAAAAATAAGACTACGATTCTGGCACATGAATTGCTACTTTCCATGCGGTCCTATCATGAGCTAAGTCTCTGGATACATTCCAATCTCTCAAATCTCGTTTTACCGCCTCCTCCCAGATCAACCTTGGTCGTCCTCTACCCCTCCTAATATTTTCTCTACCTCTTAAAATTCCACTGTCAACCAGTGCTTCTGGAGGTCTCCGTTGGATATGTCCAAACCACCTAAGTCGATGTTGGACTAACTTCTCTTCAATCGGCGCCACCCCTACCCTATCACGAATCGCCTCATTCCTTATTCGGTCTCTTCTCGTGTGCCCGCACATCCACCGTAGCATGCGCATCTCTGCGACACTCATTTGTTGGACATGTTGCCGTTTAGTTGGCCAACATTCCGCCCCATAAAGCATCGCGGGTCTGATCACCGTCCTATAGAACTTCCCTTTTAGCTTTTGTGGGACTTTCCTATCACATAGGATTCCAGAGGCTTGTCGCTATTCATCCACCCTACCTTGATCCTGTGGCAAACATCCTCATCAATATCACCATTGCTTTGTAACATTGATCCTAAGTATCGGAAAGAGTCCCTTCTAGGTACTATTTGTCCTTGCAGACAAACATTTCCCTCTTCACGACCAACACCACTAAAGTCGCACCTCATATACTCGGTTTTGGTCCTACTAAATCTAAACCCCTTGGACTCTAAAGTTTGTCTCCATAACTCTAATTTCTTATCAACACCATCTCTAGTTTCATCTACCAGCACTACATCATCAACAAAGAGCATGCACCAAGGGATATCCCCTTGTATATCCTTCGACACCTCATCCATCACCAAGGAAAAGATGTATGGGCTCAAAGCTGATCCTTGATGTAGTCCTACCGTGATAGGAAATGCATCAGTCTCACTATCACTTACGCGCACACTTGTCCTAACATTATTGTACATATCCTTGATAAGGGTAATGTACTTTGTTGGCACTTTATGTTTCTCTAGTGCCCACCACATGAATGACCTTGGTATCTTGTTGTACGTCTTATCCAAGTCGATGAACACCATATGCAAGTCCTTCTTATACTCCCTATATCTCTCCATAAGATGACGAAGCAAGAAAATCGCCTCCATTGTAGACCTCCCAGGCATAAAACCAAACTGGTTTTTAGTGACATTGGTCACTTTCCTCAGCCGGTGTTCAATCACTCTCTCCCAAAACTTCATAGTATGACTCATAAGCTTAATACCTCGATAATTAGTACAACTTTGAATATCTCCTTTATTTTTGAAGATAGGTACTAATATACTTTTCTTCCATTCTTCAGGCATCTTGTTTGACTGAAAAATGTGGTTGAATAGCTTTGTGAGCCATACTATTACCACGTACCCAAGGCATCTCCACACCTCAATAGAGACATCGTCAGGGCTGAGGGCCTTTCCTCCTTTCATCCTTTTTAAGGCCTCCTTAACCTCAAACTCTTGTATCCTCCGCACGAACCGCCTGTTGGAGTCATCAAAGGAGTCATCCAACTCAACCATAGTGCTCCCATTCCCATCATTGAATAGCCCATTAAAGTAATCACGCCATCTGTTCTTAATCTCTTCATCCTTCACTAGAATGCGGTCAGTCTCATCTTTGATGCATTTAACTTGATTGAAATCCCTCATATTTCTCTCACGGATTTTTGCTACCTTGTATATGTCCTTTTCACCTTCTTTTGTCTCTAGTCTCTCATATAACTTATCATAGGTCTGTCCTCTTGCCTTACTCACAGCCCGTCTTGCATTCTTCTTAGCATCTTTGTACTTAAGCATGTTGCTTGCTGTCGGTACCCGCGATATGGGGTACCCCCGCGCACAGGGGAAATGCCTAAGGATCTCGCCCTTCTCTGCAGGGAGAGCTCCGAAGGCGCCACGCGTCCAGCAGGGCCGGACCTCCCTCTCCTCAGAGGAGAGCTCCGGGCTCGCCACGTGGCCTGCAGAAGCCGGATCTCCCCCCCTCCGCGGGGGAGAGGTCCGAAGGCGCCATGTGTCCAGCGGGGCCGGACCTCCCTCTCCACAGAGGAGAGCTCCGGGGCCGCCACGTGGCCGACAAAAGCCGGACCTCCCCCTCCACGGGGAGAGGTCCGAAGGCTCCACGTGTCCTGCGGGGCCGGACCCCCCTCTTCTCTGAGGAGAGGTCTGGGCCCGCCACGTGTCCAGCAGAAGAACGCTGCCTGCCCCCGAGTGGTAGGCAGCGGGCATAAAGACGCCCCATACCTTGCCCGTACAAGGTATTCAAGGCCCGCGCCTTCCCAAGACGCGGAGACGCGGAGCACGCCTCTGTCAGGTGCCGTTGCGCCCAGTCGCATCACAGACTGGCGCGCGGTGTCAGAACCTGCCAGCCAATAAACACAGCGACAAGACATCCCCTGCCGCCTCCGCCGTCATCAACCACTACGACTAGCATGCGGCATGGGTAGGGCGGCAAGACGAAGACTCAGAAGCCTTCGCCATAGACAACTACCTACATAACTGCAGATACGATAGTCGACAGGAAATTTCCCCGGGACCACCTGTCGGGTCCCGGGCCCCCCTTGTAAGCCACGCCAGCCTTGGGCTATAAAAGGCTCGGGTAGGCGACGTTAGCAAGGGTTCGCACTCTAGCCATTCACGCCCTGGGTTCGGACTCCAGCAACTCATACGCTAGGCATAACTCATCCTCAAGCTCAGGACTTTGGTTCTGGGCAACAAGCAATACAGCGAGCTCCTCAGCTCACCGTGGACGTAGGGTTTTACGCTCCGGCGGCCCGAACCACGTAAAACTCGCCGTGTCAAGCTTCTCCCTAACTAGTCCCTACGCTCAAGCTCTCGCAAGCGACTAGCCCCTCCGAAAAAGAACCTCCGCGGGCTGCCCGGTGCAGGTCCGGGGGAAGTGTCGACCACACACTTCGACATTTGGCGCGCCAGGTAGGGGGCTTTTCCCTTGCGCGACGAGCTTCTGCCGACGAAGATGACGAAGCTTCCTTCAGCAGCAAGCTCTCCTCCCCCGCGTTCACGACGGACCATAACTAGCGGGGAGTACGTGTCGACGCACTCTGGACAGAGTGTGTCGGCGCAAGCTGGAAGCCAACAGCCGACTCCGGCAATGCCGACTCCGGCAATGCCGACTCCGGCAATGCAGGCTCCAGCTAGCATAAGATCTTCTGCGGCGCTGGGCGTTCCCCACGGGGGCGCGCTAGCTGCAGCAAGAGCGCTACTGCGCAATCCGCCTGCTGGGGACGTGCCTCAGGCAGCGACCCAGCAGTGGATTCGCGAAGTAGACCGCCTCGTCGTCGCCGCCGCAAACGCTCGACTTGAGCGGGGACGACGCTCCGGCCAACCGGCTGTGTAGCTGACGCGCACGCCAACGGTTGATGGACAGACGGCGGATTCCAGCTCCACCAGGCTTCAGTCGACGGACCTGGGGACAGAGCTGGAACGGTGCCACTTGGGCCAAGATGCCCGGGTGTACCTCGAGCGACGTCGAGAAAGGCGTCGCAACCAAGAGGCTGGCGACAGCATGACGTCAGCCTCGACCCAGCCTGAGGCGCAAACCTTCGCCACGCGATCTCTGCCCCAGGCGTACGCCGCGCAGCATATGCCACAGCCATATGCCCTGCAAACGGCGTCCCCGGTCTATGGCGCTGCCTTGCCCATACCGGGGTACACTGTGCCAGCGGCGAACCAAGCATTCGTGGCACCAACGCCTGCAGCAACAGGGGCAGGGTGTGCGGCCCTGGCGCCCCACCTTCGCTTCGCGAGGTGTCCGCGCAAGTTTCGGCCGCACCTGCCCGAGAAGTACGACGGCAGCGTCAACCCGGCGGAGTTTCTCCATATCTACTCCACCGTCGTACTTGCCGCAGGAGGGGATGAGGCCGTCATGGCCAACTACTTCCCCGTCGCCTTGACCGGCCCAGCCCGGTCTTGGCTCATGAACCTCCCCTAGGGCTCCATACCTTCCTGGGGAGAGCTCTGCCGGCAGTTCATCGCCAACTTCGGCAGTTCCTACACCCGGCCTGGCACGGAGCTCGACCTCCATGCCATCCAGCAACAACCTGGAGAGTCACTGCGCTCCTTCATCCAGCGGTTCTCCCAGGTGCGGAACACCATCCCACACATCCAAAACGCTTCTGTGGTGGTGGCGTTCCGGCAAGGCGTCCGGGACAAGAAGATGCTCGAGAAGCTCGCGACCAGAGAGGTCCGCGATGTCTCCGAGCTCTTCAGCCTGGTAGACAAGTGTGCCAGAGCAGCCGAAGGGCAGAGCTGGCACTCACTGCCGACCCTCGAGTCAGGAGGACAGCCCGGGTCTGGCGCTGCTTCCTATGGAGGCAGCAAGAAGGCCAAGAGCCGAGGCAGAGACAAGATGGAATTGCCAACCGCAGCCCCCGTCGCCGCAGCAGTGGCACCCAGTGGAGCTCGAGGGCCGCGCCCCGACAAGAGGCAGCGACAGTCACCAGCCCCAGAAGGTGACCAAGACAAGCTATGCCCCGTGCACGGCAGCTGTCGCCATACTACTGCCGAGTGCCGGGAGATCCAGAAGCTCGTAGAGCGCTTCCGCAAAGGGAAGCAGCAGCGGACTGATGCTCCACCCTTCCGCCAGAGGGAGGGCAAGCAGAAGGTCGACGTCCCAGACAGCGTCGACCACCAAGTGGAGTTCCAGGAGCCTCAGCGCGCCGTGAAGGTGGTGCGCAACCATGAGGACTCCAGCTCCAGCGATGATGAGCGTCGAAAGAAGCTCTACGCCATATACGGCGGGTCCGCCGACCGCTCGTCCCGAAGCGCAGTTAAGACTCTGCGCCGAGCGGTAGCGTCGGTGGCTCCACTCCCAAGTGCCGCACTGCACCTCAAGTGGATGGGAACCCCCATCAGCTTTGACGCCTCCGACTGCCCCAGGAACATGGCTGGGGCCGGCCAACTACCGCTCTTGGTAGCACCCACCATCGCCAACTTGAGGATGTACCACGTTTTGGTAGATGGCGGAGCTGGGCTGAACCTCATCAGCCGTGCAACTTTCCAGAAGCTGCAGATCCCGATGGCCAAGCTCACCCCGTCGAGTCCGTTCTCAGGGGTAGGGCCGGGACAGGTCGTTCCCTACGGCAACATCAGCCTCCCGGTGACCTTCGGAGCTCCGGACAGCTATCGGACAGAATACATTCTATTCGACGTAGCGGAGATCGACCTCCCCTTCAACGCCATAATTGGCAGGCCAGCCCTGTACCGATTCATGGCAGTAACCCACTACGGCTACCTCGTCCTGAAGATGCCTACACCAACAGGCGTCCTCAGGATTCGTGGAGACCGCACTGCTGCAGTGTCGGCCTTGGAAAAACTCCAAGCGCTTGCAACAGCTAGAGCACCAGCCCCTGGCAGTGCAGAACCAGACCAGCTCCACCCGAGTGCACGCCACCGTGCCTCCACCACCGCACCTCGGGTGCAACCACTCGACGAGGGCAACGTCCCCTTAAAGGTCGTCCAAGTCGGCGCCGAAGCCACCCAGACCATCCGGGTAGCCGGGGGCCTGGATAGCAAATAGGAAGGCGCGCTCGTCACCTTCCTCCGGCACAATGTTGACGTGTTTGCATGGCAGCCGTCACAGATGCCGGGGATCCCTAGGGAGGTGATCGAGCACCACTTAAAGGTCTTCCCCGACGCCCGGCCAGTTCAGCAGAAGCCCCGCAAGCAGTCCATCGAGCGTCAAAACTTCATTCGCGAAGAAATCAAGAAGCTGCAGGACGCTAGCTTCATACGGGAAGTCCACCACCCCCGGTGGTTGGCGAACCCCGTCGTTGTCCCGAAGGCCGGCGGGAAGCTCCGGATGTGCATCGACTACACCAGTCTCAATAAGGCATGTCCCAAAGATCCATTCCCTCTCCCTAGAATAGATCAAATAGTGGACTCAACATCAGGCTGCGATATGCTGTGCTTCCTAGACGCCTACTCGGGTTTCCATCAGATCCCCATGTCTAGAGAAGATGAAGAGCACACCTCCTTCATCACAGTAGATGGCCTCTATTGTTATGTCTCTATGCTTTACGGCCTAAAGAATGCTCTCCCCACCTTTGTGCGTGCAATGCACAAAACCTTTGGAGAGTTAATAAGAGACTTAGTTGAGGTGTACGTCAATGATATCGTTGTCAAGGTCAGGCAGGGTTCATCTTTGTTAGATAACCTAGCCTTAGTTTTTGACAAATTGCGCTCTACGCGCACCAAGCTGAACCCTGACAAATGTGTGTTCGGTGTATCCTCTGGGAAGCTCTTAGGATTCCTGGTCTCGCACCGGGGGATTGAGGCCAACCCAGAGAAGATCAAGGCCATCGACTTGATGCGGCCTCCTGCCCGCATCAAAGATGTCCAGAAACTCACGGGATGCCTAGCCGCGCTGAGTCGGTTTATACCGAGGCTAGCAGAGCGGGCACTTCCCTTCTTTAAGCTCCTGCGCAAATCTGGTCCATTTGCCTGGACTGACGAAGCAGAAGAGGCTTTCCAGGAGTTGAAGCGACTCCTGATGACCCTACCTATCATGGTAGCCCCTGAGCCCGGAGAGCACCTGTTGCTCTACATCATGGCGAAAACTGAAGTGGTGAGTATGGTCCTCGTCGCAGAGCGGACGGACCTCTCATCTTCACAGCCTGCTCCAGCAGCAGAAGACAGACGCCAGGAAACCCCGCAGGTCCAAGGCGGTCTCCCGGACCTCCAAGACAACCTCCCGGAGGTCCAGGGCAGCCTCCCGGACCCCCAAGACAACCTCCCGGGGGCCCAACGGGACCTCCCGGAGGTCCAGCAGGACCCTCCGGAGCTCCCGGAGAACCAGCGGGGCCCCTCGGAGGGCCAAGATGGCTTAAGAGCCTCCGGGTTCCAACCCCCGGAAGCCCCCCTGGACCCAATCACCTCCAGCGGGCCAGGACCAATGGATGAAGACCTCTCAAACCTAAGAGAGAGGCTTCGAACCATCTAGAGGCCTGTCTACTACATCAGCGAAGTCCTTCACGATGCCAAGACAAGGTACCTAGAAGTCCACAAGCTGCTGTATGCAGTGCTCGTGGCGTCTAGGAAGCTCCGCCACTACTTTCAGGCCCACCGGGTCTCGGTAGTCACCTCCTATCCGCTGAAGACGATCCTTCACAGCCCCCATGCGACTGGCAACGTCGCTAAATGGGCAGCGGAGCTGGCGGAGTTCGAGCTGGACTTCCTTCCTCGCCATGCGGTCAAAATCCAAGTGTTGGCTGACTTCGTGGCAGAGTGGACACCAACGAAGGCTGACCCAGGGGGCCACGAAGACGGTGAACCAGAGCACCGAGCTCTGGTCTTCACCGAGCCCCACTGGACGCTCTTCTTCGACGGCTCCTCGCGAAAGCAGGGGGCCGGTGCCGGCGTACTGCTTCTCATGCCATCGGGGGAACAGTTTGGGTACATGGTGCGTCTCAATTTCAAGGCAACCAACAACATGGCAGAGTATGAAGCACTCATCTTTGGCCTACAGACAGCCCTGTCTCTGGGCGCTCGCCAGTTGTTGGCACAGGGCGACTCCCAGCTGGTTATCAAGCAGGTTAAGGGCGAATGCTCCTGCAACGACCCGCAATTAGCTGCTTATCTGCTTCATGTGCAGATGTTGGAGAAAGACTTCCTCGCCTTGGACTTGCGCCACGTACCGCGCGCTGGCAATGCCACAGCTGACGACCTTTCAACGAAGGCCTCCACCGGAGCCCCCGTGCCCGAAGGAGTCTTCGAGAGGACGTTGCTGCGGCCCACATCCCTGCCCGCCGAGCCGGGCGAAGGGGGCTGGACCAGCACCTCGAAGCTAGCGGTCCCGGCGGCCCTGCAAGCATGGATGCCGCCAAGGATCGTAAGCGTCACTGGGGACTCCGTGCAACCCAGCGCTCAAGATCCAGAAGCTCAAGTCAGACCCGATGCATGGATCACGGAGATCCGGGACTACATGAAAGACAACATCCTCCCTGATGAACATGCAACCGCTGAACGGATTGTGCGTGTGGCTAAGAGATACGCGCTGGTAGAAGGGGATCTCTACTGGTGTGGCGCCAACCACGTCCTATTGCGGTGCATAAACCAAGGGGAAGGCTGCGACTTGCTCGCTGAGATCCATGGAGGCGAATGTGGGAGTCACTCTTCCTCGCGCACGCTTGTCGGTAAAGCCTTCCAGCATGGCTTCTACTAGCCGACAGCACTCCAGGATGCCGTCAAGCTGGTTGAGAGCTGCAAGGCGTGCCAGTTCCACGCCAAGCAGATCCATACACCGGCTCAGGCGGTACAGATGATCCCACCCTCGTGGCCGTTTGCCGTATGGGGGTTGGACATCCTGGGACCATTCCCCAGAGCCGTCGGGGGATTCCGGTACCTCTATGTCACCATCGACAAATTCACCAAGTGGCCGGAGGCCACACCGATTGTCACCATCAACAAGCAATCAGCAGTAAAGTTCATCAAGTCGATTGTCTGCCGGTTCGGGGTCCCGAACAGAATCATCACCGACAACAGGACCCAGTTCACCAGCGCAGCATTCCAAGACTACTGCGAAGACCTCGACATCGAGGTGTGCTATTCCTCTGTTGCTCACGCAAAGAGCAATGGGCAAGTTGAGAGGGCCAACGCCGAGATTCTTCGGGGCCTCAGGACTCGCACCTATGCCAGCCTGAAGAAACATGGTGTCAATTGGGTGGATGAGCTTCCGAACACACTATGGGCTATCCGGACATCCCAGAGCCGGGTCGCCGGAGAGACACCCTTCTTTATGGTGTATGGAGCCGAAGTTGTGCTTCCCCCAGAGATCACCATGAAGTCTCACCGTGTCCGAGCTTACGACGAAGCCGCGCAGGACAACCTCCGGCGTGGAGAAATCGACCTCGTCGACGAGGTCCGATTGCATGCAGCACTCCGTAACGCACGGTACAGACAAGCGCTCCGTCGCTACCACCAGAGGTCTGTGCATGCCTGGGAGCTGCAGGAAGGTGACCTGGTACTGCGATGCATACTTTCTCACGAAGGGACCCACAAACTCTCCCCTAGTTGGGAAGGTCCCTTCCGAGTCACAAAAGTGTGCCGCCCCGGGTGCGTACGCCTTTCCACCGAGGATAGGGACCCGCTCCCGAATCCTTGGAACATAGAACACCTCCGTAAGTTCTACCCCTAGAGCAGTGATTGGACAGTCTCTTCTTTTCATAATAAATTCCATAGAGTCCAGGAACAGAGCTCGGAGCAGCTAAGCCCCAGGGGACGGTCCAGGACTACGTTCAGCTTTGCCTGGTTCCGACTCCAAGCGCGTAGAGTCTTGCTTCCCTTCTTAATGGGGTGGGTCGTGGCCTCCATGTTTAGCCTGCCATCCTCCTGTGGAAAATTATATGAAAAGAAACCTGTCCTGCTTTGCTCTTCCCTTGTGCTCATTTAAATTATGTATTAAATTTTTATGAATACACTTCCGGCGTATGCCAGCCCTGCGCTCATCTCTCTCTTCTCATTCTCACCCCTAGTCGGCATTTGCTGCCCTACCAGAGGCGGTTGCGTTGGAGGTACATGCCGATGGCCAAGGGGGCCCCGAGCCCCCGGCACTTCGCGCACTAAAGTCCCCAAGCATCGTGCATGTGGTTAGGGACCGTAAGCCAAATAAGACTATGAGATAAAGGAGGGGGAGCCTCCAAGGCGAATTACGTTTACCTTACTTGTGTGCAGGACCTCTCGGCCTCAGCTCCCCGCAGGAGTATGGTAGGTGCATACAACCAATGGGACACACCTACCAAGGGGCCGCTACGGGATAGCGCAAGATCGGAGCTCCAAGGTAAGACCGAAGGTCCCACGTGGCTGGCAGAAGCCGGACCTCCCCCTCGGGGGGGGGGGGGGGGGGGCTCCGAAGGCCCCACGTGTCCAGCAGGGCCGGAGCTCCCGCCTCCTCAGGAGGGGCTCCTGATCCGCCGCGTGGTCGGCAGAAGCCGGACCTCCCTCTCCGGGGGAGGAGCTCAGAAGGCCCCACGTGTCCCGCGGGGCCGGACCTCCTTCTCCTTAGAAGGGAGCTCCGGGCCCGCCACGTGGCCGGCAGATCCGGACCTCCCCATCCTCATGGGGCGAGCTCCGGAAACCCCCGGGGGCCCTTAATACAGTTAGGACCCGGGGAAGCTGTCTGTGCAGAGCTTCGAGATTGGTGAAGGCCTATGGGTACCTTGCGGAGCTAAGGGCTCGGCCAGGCGAAACCAAGACGAAGACAAGAGCATCACAGGCACGAAGGGTCACAAGAGTCTATGTATTCGTGGCTCCATGAGCTGGACTACAGACTCGATAAAAGGAAGAGACAAGTCCTAAGGTCCTCCCGGTTCACGCCGGAACCTAGAGGCTACGAGAATGGCCATGTCCCCAACTTCAGCCCTGGCGGCGTTCTCCTGCTCCGTGACCCGAGCACAAGGATCATCTCGGCCATCACCAGCGCAAGGGCCGGCGTCATCAAGGATGCTTCTGGAGTCCCCTCCGCCGCTTCAGCGGTTTTCTTGGAGACTCTGCCACCTGGAGTCCTTCCCGGCGCGTCAGCAGTTTCTTTGGAGACTCCATCGCCTGAGGAGAGAGGGCGCAACTTCCCTGAGGACTCCCCTGACCCGAGTGCAGGGATCATTTTGGCCATCACCAGCGCAAGGTCCGCTATCATCAAGGGTGCATCTGAAGCCCCTTCCACCGCTTGAGCAGTTTCCTTGGAGACTCTGCCGCCTGGAGTCCTCCTTGGTGCTTCAGCAGCTTCCTTGGAGACTCCTCCGCTTGAAGCCTCCTCGACGTGTCAGCAGTTTCTTTGGAGACTCCACCACTTGAGGAGAAAGGACGCAATGCCTGGGAACCCTCAGCCAGTCGTCGCTCAAGAAGAGTCCAGTCAGGATGATGAACCCGAGGCCTCTTGGAGGCGTCACCTCCAGGGGCAAGGCATGCAGGCCCCCTGGATCCCTGACTTGGTGCAAACACCGCCGCCGGAGGAAATCGAGCGCGATACCCCTCTGAAGGCGGGATAGAAGCCATGGGAGAAGACAAGGCCGCAGAGACTCAAGAAAAGTGCAAGTGCTCGAAGCCTTAAAAGGGGAGCCTACCCACGTTGCGGCTTCCTTTCATACCTTCCAGGTACAATTCAAAGCGACTCGAAACTCTTCGAATACACCGCATCGGCAATCGCTTCGGCTCCAAGGCCGAGCGCCGATGACAGGTGGACCCAAGCCGCCCAGCTAAAGCGGTGGGTCAAGTAGTCAGTCTCCCAGGAAGACGAGCCGGCAAGGCACTCCGGCAGTTCCCAAAGAAAGCGCCGCAACATGCAGAAGTGGCAGTCTTGGGAACCGCCGCAGTAAAGGCAACCATCAAGTGGGTGCACACTCCCACGATCCCGCGACTGTTCGTGCTCCGGCAGCGGTCAATGCGGGACTTAGAGAAAGTGCGCGGAACGGAAGAGACGGAGGTCCCACCTCGGACTCGCTATCTCCCCCGAGATGGGCCCGGGGGCCACTGTCGGTACCCGCGATATGGGGTACCCCCGCGCACAGGGGAAAATGCCTAAGGATCTCGCCCTTCTCCGTAGGGAGAGCTCCGAAGGCGCCACGCGTCCAGCGGGGCCGGACCTCCCTCTCCTCAGAGGAGAGCTCCGGGCTCGCGACGTGGCCTGCAGAAGCCGGACCTCCCCCCCCTCCGCGGGGGAGAGGTCCGAAGGCGCCATGTGTCCAGCGGGGCCGGACCTCCCTCTCCTCAGAGGAGAGCTCCGGGGCCGCCACGTGGCCGCAAAAGCCGGACCTCTCCCTCCGCGGGGAGAGGTCCGAAGGCTCCACGTGTCCTACGGGGCCGGACTCCCCTCTCCTCTGAGGAGAGGTCCAGGCCCGCCACATATCCAGCAGAAGAACGCTGCCTGCCCCCGAGCGGTAGGCAGCGGGCGTAAAGACGCCCCATACCTTGCCCGTACAAGGTATTCAAGGCCCGCGCCTTCCCAAGACGCGGAGACGCGGAGCACGCCTCTGTCAGGTGCCGTTGCGCCCAGTCGCATCACAGACTAGCGCGCGGTGTCAGAACCTGCCAGCCAATAAACACAGCGACAAGACATCCCCTGCCGCCTCCGCCGTCATCAACCACTACGACTAGCATGCGGCATGGGCAGGGCGGCAAGACGAAGACTCAGAAGCCTTCGCCAGAGACAACTACCTACATAACTACGGATACGATAGTCGGCAGGAAATCTCCTCGGGACCACCTGTCGGGTCCCGGGCCCCCCTTGTAAGCCACGCGAGCCTTGGGCTATAAAAGGCTCGGGTAGGCGACGTTAGCAAGGGTTTGCACTCTAGCCATTCACGCCCTGGGTTCGGACTCCAGCAACTCATACGCTAGGCATAACTCATCCTCAAGCTCAGGACTCCGGTTCTGGGCAACAAGCAATACAGCGAGCTCCTCAGCTCACCGTGGACGTAGGGTTTTACGCTCCGGCGGCCCGAACCACGTAAAACTCGCCGTGTCAAGCTTCTCCCTAACTCGTCCCTATGCTCAAGCTCTCCACGAGCGACTAGCCCCTCCGAAAAAGAACCTCCGCGGGCTGCCCAGTGCAGGTCCGGGGGAAGTGTCGACCACACACTTCGACACTTGCGCTTCTATCATTATGCCAACTCTTGTAACACTCCTTCTCCTTAATGGCCTTTTGTACATCCTCATTCCACCACCAAGTGTCTTTATCTACAAGTTTCTTTCCTTTTGTCACACCGAACACCTCGCTAGCTACCTTCCTAATGCAAGTTGCCATCTTCACCCACATACTATCTACATCTCCATTTTCTGCCCAGGGCCCTTTTGTGATCACCCTATTTTTAAAGGACTCTTGTGATTTTTCTTTCAACTTACACCACTTTGTTCTTGTGATTTTGACACCTTTGTCCCGCAAAGAACATATATGGAAGCAAAAGTCAGCTACCACAAGCTTATGTTGTGTCACAACACACTCCCTGGGGATCACCTTACAATCTAGACACTCCCGTCTATCCTTTCTCCTAGTGAGGACAAAGTCAATCTGGCTAGAGTGTTGGGCACTACTAAAGGTCACTAGGTGAGATTGCCTCTTACTAAAGAGGGTGTTAGCTACCAACAGATCATAGGCTACGACAAAGTCTAGGATGTCCTTACCCTCTTGATTTCTATCGCCGCATCCAAAGCCTCCATGTACTCCCTCAAATCCTAAGTTAGTTGCACCCACGTGACCATTAAGATCTCCCCCTATGAGGAGTTTCTCGGTTGTCGGTACAGTACTAACCATATCCTCCAAGTCCTCCCAAAATTACCTCTTAGCACTCATGTTGAGCCCAACTTGTGGGGCATAAGCACTAATGACATTCAAGACAATGTCCCCAATTACTATCTTGATTAAGATGATCCTATCCCCTCGTCTTCGAACATCCACTACTCCATCCTTAAGACTCTTATCTATTAGAACACCTATGCCATTCCTAGTCCCAGTCGAACCAGAATACCAAAGCTTGAAACCGGTATTCTCGACTTCTCTCGCCTTTTGACCTGCCCATCTAGTCTCTTGTACATAAAGGATATTTACTCGTCTCCTAATGGCAACATCTACTAACTCACGTAGCTTCCCCGTCAAGGATCCTACATTCCAACTACCCACCCGAAATCTATATTCCTCGGCTAGCTTCTTTACGCTTTGCACCCGTCGAGTAAGATGCAAAGACCCTTGCTCACTTATCACTACATCCGGGCGATGATGTAGCGCGCCACTAAGGTGGTGGCGATCCGGCCCTTGCTCATTTAACACCATATACGGGTTCCGATATGGCGCGCCACTAAGGCGGCGGCGACCCGACCCTTGCCCACTTAACCCCATACCCGGGTTCCGATATGGCGCGTCGCTAAGAGGGTTACGCCCCAACGAATTTCTATTGGGTTTCATTTCCATGAGAATGGCTAAGTGTAGTTGTTGGCTCGCCAAGCCTATCACAACCCCTCCTCCTTTACCCGGGCTTGGGACCGGCTATGTCATTACAGCATAGGCGGAGTTAAAGTCTGTCCATCAATCTGTCTTAAATTTTGAATGAACCGTGTTCAAAAACATATTAAAACGGGGAAGTTGCTCTACTGCTACTTTCAAACCTAGGTGATGATTTGACCCTTTTTTTAGGGTTTGTGTGCATGGCCCTCTTTTTTTTTGAGGTGAACAATTTGATTGACCTTACTCCGTTTGTACCACTTAGCAGTGTTATGTCTATGATAAAAAACATATTTGCCCTTGCATGAATGACATTTTTTGTACACCAAAATTTCAGCATTATCCATATTATTCCAGCAAAATTCCAGCAAAATTCCAGCAACACTTAGAATAGATTTGAGTATAATTTGAACATTTTGAAATGTTTTGCCCTGCTCCTGTGCCTCTCGGATCCAAATCCTACTTTTGCATTTCATGCAGTCATGCAAATCCACCGTCCATTGCATCTAACGGCACCCTTCGTTCCTCTGTCTCTTTCTCCACCTCAAGTCCTCAACAATGGCCAAACACGCCTGTGCCACCGAGCAGTAGCCCTTCTCAGCGTGATCGTCCAAGCAGAAGTAGCTAAGTAGCACACGCCTCCGATTCTGAGCCGCAACAGCAAACTCCTCGCCAGTATTTTCACGGCACCCCAGCAAACCTAGGTGCCAGCCAGGCGCCTGGACGCCTAGGCACCAATCAGGCGCCTACCAAATCAGCAGCCAATCAGCATTAAACGGTGGTTCCTATTTCCTGAAGCAACGGTTTGTATTTCCTATTTCAGGATTATTATTTCCTACTTCCTATTTAGTATTTCCTATTTCCTGTCAGGACAGTTCCTATTTCCTATTTCAAGCTTACCATTTCCTATTTCCTGTGACAACAGTTTCTATTTCCTATTTCAGGATTAATAGAGGGAGAATGATTGTGTGTATAAATATGAGGGTTAAGGGTACAATATATAGAGGGATTAGGTGGGGAAAAGACTATTAAGCCCCTAACTCTAATCCCATCCAAAAGACTAAACTGCCTCTGGTTAACCCCCTAATTACATAGTCTAACCCCCCCTCCGGCAGTCACAACATCTAGCCACTGCAGATGTTGAGACTAGACTGAAACTCCGAAAACAGCGACGATGGGAGGCACTTCGTGAAGATGTCAGCAAACTACGTCGTCATTGGGACATGGTGTACCCAAACCTCGCCTCGTGCCACCCGCTCACGAACAAAGTGGAGATCAATCTCCACATGCTTCGTGCACTGATGTTGGACAGGGTTGGCGGAGAGGTACACGACGCTAACATTGTCGCAGTAGATGAGAGTGCTCCTGTCGACTGGAGTATGGAGCTTCTGAAGCAGCTGCTGAAGCCAGGAAGCCTCAGCCACGCCGTTAGCCACGCGTGATACTCCGCCTCAACACTCGAACGCGACACCACGTGCTGTCGCTTCAATGACCAGGAGACAAGATTACCGCCCAGGAAGATGGCGTACCCAGAGGTAGATCGGCGAGTGTCCGGGCAGCCTGCCCAGTCAGCGACGGTGTACACGACCAGCTCGGAGGCCACGTCACATTGAAGGAGGAGGCCGTAGTCGAGGGTGCCACGCAGGTACCGAAGAATCCGCTTCACATCGGTGAGGTGCGGCTCCCTCGGGTCGTGCATGTGGAGGCACACCTGCTGAACCGCATAGGAGATGTCCGACCTGGTGAAGGTGAGGTACTGAAGGGCACCTGCAAGACTCCTGTAAGCAGTAGGGTCAGTGACGGGTGTTCCATCGGTAGCGGAGAGCTTCGCCTGAGTATCCACTTGAGTGGAGCACGGCTTGCACTCAGCCATGCCCGCTCGCTGCAGGATATCCATACAGTACTATCGCTGGTGAAGGAACAAGCCGCCTGGTCGGTCCTCGACCGCAATACCCAGGAAGTGGTGGAGGAGACCTAGGTCCTTCATAGTGAACTCCTGCTGTAAAGCAGAAATAGTGCGTCGAAGAAGAGTCAAACTGGACGCTGTCAGTACAATGTCATCGATGTACAGTAGAAGGTAAGCAGTGTCATTGCCACGTCGATAGACAAATAGTGAAGTGTCCGACTTAGTTTCGACGAAGCCCTGTGAGACCAAGAAGGAGGCGAACCGGCTATACTAGAGTCTCGGTGCCTGCTTCAGACCGTACAGGGATTTGTTCAGCTTACAGACCATGTATGGATGAGCTGAGTCAACAAATCCTGTCGGCTGAATGCAGTACACCGTCTCGGTCAGTGTACCGTGGAGGAAGGCATTCTTGACGTCCAACTGGTCGACGGGCCAAGAACGCGAGAGAGCCAGTGACAAAACGGTGCGAACCGTCACCGGCTTGACCACCGGGCTGAAGGTCTCGTCTAGTCGACTCTAAGGCGCTGATTGAAGCCCTGAAGTACCTACCGATCCTTGTACCTCTCCAAGGTACCGTCCGCCTTCTTCTTATGTGTGAATACCCACTTGCTCGTGACAACATTGCCACGACTGAGGCGGAGAACCAGGTCCTAGGTCCGGTTGGCAAGCAGGGCCTCATACTCTACCCCCATAGCGCAGCGCCAGTGAGGGTCGACGAGGGCGCTACGGACAGAAGTCGGTATGGGTGAGATCAAAGAAGAGTCGGTCGATGGAGACGTCGTCGGCGAGAGGGCAGCTCCGGAGAAGCGCTCAACCGGTCGGAGACTCCCGGACGCACGTGGAGTCAACATCGGGTGGACGTGACCAGGATCCCTGTGTAGAAGAGGGTTGTACACCGGGCGATGAGGTACAACAACCTTCTCTCATCGTTGGTAGACGAGAGTGGGTCTCGAGGCCGCGCGTGGCGCGACGACTGGTGTAGAAGGCTCCGGTGCCGCGCGTGGCGTAGCTGGAGCTAGGGCCCCATCCTGTGCTCGTCGCTGGTAGACAAGTGCGGGATCGGCGAAGCGAGAAGTCATCGTCGATGATGTGCCAGGTGTGACAGGTGACGTCGGGGACGTCGAGGACGTCGGGCTCGCTGCAGGTGATGTCGGGGAAGCCGAGGCCGCGCGTGGTGCAGCTGATGACGAAGGGGTCACCCGAGGCGGACCAGGCGACGCTAGAGACGTCGATGCCGCGCGTGGCGCAGCTAGTGACGTCGGGACCACCCGAGGTACAGCAGGTGACGCTGGAGGCGTCGATGCCGCACGTGGTGCAGCAGGTGACGCCGGGGGCATCTGCGGCGTAGCGTGTGTCGAACCTACAAAAGAAAGAGGCCGAGGCAGCTGCGGAGCAGCCTCGAGGTCATTGGGAAAATGGAATCTAGCTCTATGGTGGAACCGGAAGATGTGGTGGAGAAGGGAAAAGAGGACTCGTCGAAGACGACGTGCCGAGAGATCAAAAGGCGGTGAGTAGTGAGATCTAAGCACCGGTACCCCTTATGATCAAGGGAATACCCGAGAAAAACACACCGTATCGAGCGGGGCGCAAGCTTATGAGGAGCAGTGGTGGAAAGATTAGGGTAGCAAGTGCACCCGAAAACTCGAAGGTGATCGTAAAGAGGATCGGAGCCATATAAAGCAAAGTAGGGGGTGGAGGCACGAATCGCCTTGGTAGGAAGGCGATTAATCAGAAGTGTGGCAGTATGGAGAGCCCCCACCCAGTATCGGGTTGAAACTGATGCCTGGAACATCAGGGAGCGCATGACATCATTGGTGGTGTGAATCATGCGCTCTGCTTTGCCGTTTTGAGGAGAGGTATACAGACAAGACATGCATAGCTGTACCCCATGTGCAGAGAGAAAGTTACAAAACGCTAAGTTATCGAACTCGCGTCTATTATCACACTGGACAGCTCGGATGGTGCGCCCAAACTGAGTGGAAATCCTAACGAAGAAGTGAGCAAGAGTAACGAAAGTCTGAGACTTCAATCGTAATTGAGAAGCCCACGAAAAGTGAGAAAATCATCAATGATCACCAAGTAATAATTAAATCCCGATACACAGGTGATGGGTGATGTCCACAAATCACAATGTATAAGATCAAAAACATGCTCAACATGAGTCACGGAAGTGGGAAAAGGAAGCCAAACATGGCGACCAAGCAGACAAGCATGACATAAGGAGTCATGTGTGCCCCTAGAACACAAGATAACAGAACTACTGGACAACTTCGACATAGCATCTGCACCAGGGTGGCCATGCCGGCAATGCCAAGTGGTAGATGAAGCTGTCATAGTCAAAGCAAATCATGGTGCTGTAGCGGAAGTAGGAAGTCAAAGTGTGTACAGGGGCCACGAGCTATCACATCAAAAAAGAGGTCGCCGGGTAGAAAGATCCTTCACAAACAAACCAAATGGATCAAACTCAATGGAAACATTGTTATCAGTGGTAAAACGACAGACAGAAAGAAAGTTTTGAATGATATCCGGAGCGACAAGAATGTTTTTAAGCTGGAAAGAACCCGGGAGACCGGAATCACCTACTGAGATGACTGGAAGAACAGACCCATTCCCAACAACGATAGATGAAGGAAAAGAGGAATTGGGAGGGTGGGTGGAAGAGAGTGTACCAACATTTGGAGTGGTATGGTATGACGCTCCAGAGTCAACTATCCAGTCAGCACCTGGTGGAGTAAGGTGCATGGTGCTGAAAGAAGCCAGCGACTGTCGATCCTACGTCGAGGGTGGCTCTGGAGAGGTGCCGATGGCTCCGAGTTCCCAACAGGATAATCGGTGCCTCCGTAGGTTAAGGCTGACTGTCCGCCAGAAGGGTAGCCAGGCCCACCGTAGGCCTGAGTCAGCGGCCCACCAGCAGTGTAGGCTGGTCCTGTAGCCTGGGGTGGCTACGAACGCCGGCTAGGGGCGTGGTGGTCATGGTGGCTAAGAACTCGGAGACGGCCTAGGCCACATGTAGATCTGGCCAGTCCACGGGTTGTAGGGTGTGGGCCAGGGTGCACCTCCCCAGCCGGTACCACCACTACCGCCAGTAGCCGGAGTAGTGGGTGTAGGAGTGTCGCCAGCACTACTACCTCCACCATGGCCGCTGTGTTTGCCTCAGCGGCGACAATTTCCACCTCCACCAAAACCGCTGTGTTGGTGGGCTCTAAACCTCCTCCCTGCTGAGGAGGGCTCCGGAGCTAACACGTGCCCTTGGCTCCGGTTCGGGCCTCCCTGCTTAGGTGAGGTCCGGAGCTGCTACCTGTCGGTGGGCTATGAACCTCCTCCCTGCTTAGGAGGGCTCCGGAGCTGACACGTGCCCTTGGCTCCAGTCTGAGCCTCCCCGCTTACGTGAGGTCCGGAGCTGCCACGTGTCGGTGGGCTCTGAACCTCCTCCCTAGTGAGGAGGGTTCCGGAGCTGACACGTGCCCTTGGCCCCGGACCAAGTCTCTCTGCTGAGGCAAGGTCCGGAGCGGCCACGTGTATCCCGGCTCCGAATCCACCAAGTAGAGCTCCGGAGCCGCCATGTGCCCGACGATCCGTCGTGGGCCATGGGTCGACGGAGTCAAGGAGGAAGTGCGCTATCGGACTGTGCATTCAAGGCCCGTGCCTTCCCCAAAAGCATGGCGCACGACGCACGCCTCCGTCCTCTGCCCGATCATTATTACGGTAACGAGACAGGACAGCGAGGCATGACATCGGTACAGTGTCGCCCAACGACACAGAGCCGCCCTGCATAACGAGAAGATGTGGCAATGAGACAACGTCTTCATCATCACTTGCCACACGGACAGGGGCGCTCAGCGCGCCAGGCGGCGAGACTTAACTCCCCACCGACTACTCTACTAAGGGTAGTGAAAACTCTAGATCATGTATAGGATACACACAGTTTTGGGGCCACCTGTCGGGCCTCAAGCCTCACTGTAACCACCCTGGCCTTTGGCTATAAAAGACCGGGGTGTCCACCTAACAAAAGGTTCGCAACCGTACGACTCCCACACTCATACGCACAAGCAATATAGCAGACACTTCCGTGGATGTAGGGTATTACGCTCCGGTTGCCCGAACCACGTAAATCTCGATGTTCACCTGCTCTCTCAAGTCGGATCACGCTAGGGACGCCAAGCCTCTCCAAACAAAGAAACTCCATGGGCTGCTTCTGTAGTAGGTCGAGAGGAGTGTCGCAGCTCACATTCCGAGAGACGGACAATGTTGATTCTATTTTAATATTTATATTTTCTGCCTGCAATGCAACGTGGAGTACATTGATGGCTGAACAAGACCTAAATGCAAAATGCTCCTAGCCGAGATCGATGTGTGTGCGCTCCAGCCCAGCGGGCAGAGCGTCCACCACCTTCACCGCTGCCAGCCGCGAAGCAACGTGAACATTGACAAATTACTAGAGACGCTCTAGCCCAGCAGCCAGCGCGTGCACCACCATGCTATATATCCCGTATTGCCTCCATCCGCGGCGCTGGGGTCAAGATCTTGTCGAAAATCAACCCCACCTGTCGCACCGGCCTGACGAGGTCTGTGGTTGCCGCGCCAGGCCTCTCAGCACGCAGGCGCCGGAGGTCGCGGAGGTGGCCTACCAACGCATTGATCACCCCGATGAGCTCATCCAAGACACCACCGATCTCCGCTACCTGCGCCTCGATGCGTGCGAATCCGCCCCGGCCCGCATTGAGCCGGAGCTAGCGTATGCTCGTCAGTGCAGACGACCTTCGGCGGCGGTGTGGTGTCGAGCTCCATCCCTTCCATCTTGGATGATCACGCGTCGTTAGAAGTTTCAAATGGAAAAAAAAAAGAAACTTCCGGTTGGTTTTGCAAACGCAACAGAAGAGGATGGCGCAGGCGCTTACAGGATCGGACTCTTCAAAGCTCGGTCTCAATTTGAGCTCGGACGCACGGACGCCGTCGACTCGGATGAGACCTCCCCTCCCCTTCCCTCTATATAAAGCTAGGCCACGGGCACCTCAATTAATTATCACACCCGGTTTTCCATAAGGAACACCTGAGCATAATCTCACATGTATGCCAGGATCAGTTGACTCATACATGTGCCGACAATAGTGAAATATCATTATATTACATGCCAGGGTCAACGTGTAACATTATATTAATCATAAGACACAATAGAATAATAAAAGTATTATCATACTAAATATATACAGCAGCGGAAGTCTCATAAAGGGGTCGTCCAATCAACATGCGTTGCCCGGGGTTTCGCCAGCCTAGAACAACTCTTCGGGATCGAAGTCCTCCTCATCGAAATCTATATCTTCATTTGCACCTGAGCAGCATATGGTATCCAACAAAAGCAAGTTTGAGTACCTAAAGGTACTCAACAAGTGTAGGAAAGAATGATGTGAGGGTTAATAGCAAGGAAAGGCTAACATGGTTAAGCACTATGCATTAATCTTGGGCCTTAGCTTTAATTAGCAACCTTTATTACTAAGCGATATATCCCACCATCTTCACCACTATGCCATTAATGTCAGGTTACACCACCCAACAAACTCTTTCAACCCATATCCATGTTTCTCTAATCATGGACAAGTCCAAGCCGCTCTTGATCGTGAGCACGCCTGTCATGACAGTTTGGTTCTCTGCAGAGATTGTACCACTTTACCCACAAGTAGTGATTTCATCCCCTGTTGCCAGGTGGACTAAGAACCTCCCTGATATCCGTGGTTGCAAGCCACATTACACACTTCCTTTGGTGTGCGATCAGGAGATCACCACATGGCCTTTACAAAGGGTCAACCGACAAGTACAAGCCCACTGAGGTTTCACCGCTGCAGTTCCTGGGAGTAAACCCTCCTCTGCAGAAGCCCCCTCTTGAGCCTTGCAGTTCCCAGGGTAGTCAAAAATGGACTCCCATTCCCCACACCATCCAAACACTCATACTATACCGGCAAACTCCTAATTAATTGGCAAGGCTGTCCCATCTCATTCTTGTGGTGGCACTGTAAAGCCGGGTTAACTTTCCATGAACCGGTCCTTAGAATCTAAGACAGGCACTATCACTATCCCGAGTCTCGTGCACGAAGCACCATCCAAAACAACCAGCCTGTCTATATTGCTATCACTATAACACACTCTTATGTCTCTCATAAATACCACAAGACAAGTAACAAATATGTTTCATTCATTTTCTAAGTACTAAGCATAGCCAAGCGCATAAAATGACAAGTAACATACCCTAACTAAATCCCACCACTGTTTCAAGGAATGATATGGAAAGAACTAGTCATATGTCCTAAACTGGGTTTCATATTAAAGAGAACATTCATATAGTCTAACTAATCTTCATAGATTTGGATCAAAGTGGTCAAGGAACACTTGCCTTTAAATTGCTGCTCGTTTACTTCAAAATATTGCTTCTGAAGGTTAGGAAG
Source organism: Neostapfia colusana (assembly GCA_030760725.1). Lineage (NCBI taxonomy): Eukaryota > Viridiplantae > Streptophyta > Magnoliopsida > Poales > Poaceae > Neostapfia > Neostapfia colusana. Next base: position 1,616,937 of record JASWHV010000001.1, on the reverse strand, counting down.
TAGTTCTTGTGATGGTTCTACCCATGTATATGCACACAAAACAATGCAAACATGCAATAAGAATCTTAACAACACATTTCAATCATATATATGCTTGATTATACACATATATTACTTATTTTTTATTTATTTTCTCCATATAATTATGGTTTCATATCATTTCATGTGTTTTGGAATGAAAATAAGTATCAACTTGACATATATATCTTTTACTTTATCTTTGTTATGGTAAAACACTCATTTTCAAATTTTGTAGTGATTTTAATAAATTTTTGGAGTGTATATATGCATTTATGCTAAATTTATAATCAATTCAGACCTAAAAACTATTTTAAATTATTCCTGTAATTATTTCCAGAATATATATTGCTGTTTTTACATTTTCAGAACCTATCTACGCATTTTAGACAATTTTCATAAATTTTCTACAATATATATTATTTTATTGGTATTTCAGCATTTATTTAGTACTTAAAATACACTTTCAGTCCTAAGTTATAATTATCCTGAATTACAGAAACTATATATGTGTAAAAATATAAAAACAGAATAGTTCTATGCATTTTAATGAATTTCTACAATTTTTCTGAAGTATATATGATTTTTATTTTGATTTCAAAATTAATTTATCACCTAGAAAATATTTTCAGCCTATGGAAATTAATTCTTTTTATTTTCAGAACATAAATACTAGTTGAAATGTTTTAAACAGATTATTTTATACGTTTTTATGATTTTTCAGAGATGATTTACTCTATTTTGTTTATTTACAGAACTAATCATGAAACTATAAACAATTTTGGACTGAAATATATTAGTTACAACTTTTCCAGGGGCTAGATTGAAAAATTTGAAGTGATTTTCTCAATTTACAAAGAAAACAAGGGCTAATTGGTTAAATCCTAACAGTTTTCTTAAATTCCAATAAGCCTAGGGTAAAATCTGTAAAGTGTAGGATCTGTTTCATATAAATTTGAATCTCCGAGGCCAATCCGTGAAAAGCCTAACGGTTATAACCGTTTTAAACGTGGGTCGTTGGATCTGATCTAAACGGCTCAGATTTAAAATAACCAAGGGGTATCCTCCTTCTAATCTTAACCGTTGGCTCAAATCCGATGCACCAGAGACGGCCACGTCACCCCCTACCCTTCTCCTCCACACCTGGATAGCGGTCGACTCCTGACCGATCTCGCGCTCCTATCGATACGTGTTAGCACAGTGATAGCGATAGAAATTAACTAGAATAAAATTCAAGTATCACTTACCATCCGTTTAGCAAGGCGTACGTAGCCGTCCCCGCCAAGACGGTGTTTCCCGTCCGTCCCTCGACTCTGTCGGCGGGTCATCGACACGACTTGGAAGCCCTGACTCGCCCAACGAGCACATAGGGAACTGTAGGCGTCCGGACAGGACTCAAGCCATGGTACGCTGACCTGCACACATTTGTTATTTGATGAAAACATTCATCAAAATTGGATAATGAAGCAAAGTAAAATAAATATTTTACCTCTGCGTACTGTGCCTCCTTCAAGAACTTGTTCGCTATATCCCTAAACTGCCCCGGCTCACCCTCGTCCGGATGCAACTTATAGTACGCCTTCGTAGCCTGAATGCGAGCCATTGATATCGACTGCGTCAGGAGCTTCCTAGCGTTATTGTTGAAGACCAGGTGAGCGTGATCCAGCTGGACCTCGTCCTCCAAACGGTAATATTTCTACAAGAAGAAATATACAAGTTAATGTATTTAACATATAATAGGTTTGCATTTAACGGATAGACGATTTACTTACCATGAATTCATGCCACACATGCTCCTGGTGGTTGCCGTAGGTAATGTCCTAGGCCGTAGCGTAATCGTCCCAAGACGTAGTAGCCCGTCCGTTCACTAGACCGGGGTAGTGACAATGGATAAGCTAGCCTAGGACAGCGTTGACCTGGCGGTGGCGTCCTTGACCCGTGAACGAGTCATTGACCCAAGACCTAATACACAGTTCTCAGTTAGTACATATATAAGTGTTAAAATATCTAAATTGATTTGTTATAGATTTACTTACCTATCACCCACCGGACGAATAACGATCCGATCTTCTGGCCGTGCAGGAACCGGAGGAGGCTCCTCCTGTAACGCCGCTGTGGAGCCGCCTCCACATCAGGCTCTGTGGAAGGCTCCGAAGCAGGGTCTGAAGCCTGCGGTGCCGGAACCTGAAGAGGATCCGAAGCAGGATCCGAAACAGGCTCCGAAACCTGTGGTGTCTGAAAAGGACCCCTGGCCTCTGTCTCCTCAGACGTAGAGTTGTCCTAAAAATTTGAAGATTTGTAATATAGATTTAAGAATTTACTTATATAATTTATGTAATTTAATATTATTTACCTGTCGTGACCGCTCTCGTGACCCTGGCCTCTGTCGAGGCCCAATAGCTGAGACAGTCTACCATCGCTAGACTGACAGCCCTGGAAAACGGAGTCTGCTCTCGAGGGCAGAAAGCCTTGCATCCCCCGTCGTCTACTGCTCGACGACATCCTGATGAAAGGAATTTTGATAATGAATTTAAAGGAAAATATAAAAGACGAAAGAAGAGATGAAGGAAACATTACTTGTACTCAATTTCAAAATTCATCAGTATCACGATCATGTACTCTACTTTGTAAACCGGACCATCGATCGTTTATCGTGGTTGTTCGCCGTTTTTATTTTTTTCACATTATGAGTCTGTACATCTTGTGCATCTACAACTAATTCATCAAGTCGTAGACCAGGCTCAACGACAAAAGAATCTGGCAACTCTTCTTCTTGGTAAACAACATCAGCTTCATCAAGGTAACCAGTATTGTCCGGTGTATATAACCGCTCATGAGGATTCACCTTTTGGACAACCCACCATGCACTAAGTTTTTCGCATGGATATTGTAGATAGTACACTTGTTCGACTTGGTGCGCAAGGAAAAAGGTGTCGTAGCCTCGTAGTCAGTCTTTGTGTTTGACTTCTACCATGCCAAATTGGTTTCGTCGACTTCCATTGTTATTATCAAACCAATCGCAGTCAAAGAAGACTACTTTAAGGTCTTTACTCCCGGCAAAACTGAATTCTAGGATTTTGTTTATGATCCCATAGAAATTAGTTTCACGTCCTTCGGCATCGGCGGCCCTCGTCACAACTCCGGTGTTAGATGTTGCCCTTAGAGGACGTTGAGCTTCAAATTGAGTTGAACGAAATCGGAACCCATTGACATCATATCGACCAAAGAGTCTAACTTTAATAGATCCGTTGGACAGTTGTCGCAGATCTTCATGAACACCGGCTTGTGTCTTGCACTGTCCAACATATGAAGTAAGAAGACTATTTTATGCTATGAACATAATTACTAAGAGGAGCAAGACAAGGAAAACGTTACATGATTTCGAAACCAGGTTTGGAAGTTAGGTCCTCTATTTACCTTCCACACCTCATCGTCAAGATAGCCTCGAAACATAACCGGCAGAAGTCTTTCCATGATTATGTGATAATCATGACTCTTCAAACCAGTGAGATTTCCAGTCTTAACATTAACGGCTCTTCTCATGCTAGCACCATAACCGTCTGGGAACTTCAACTGTTTCAACCACATGAAGACTTCTTTCTTTTCTTTTGGTCGAAGGCAGAAAGAAGCTCGTGGTTTGCCACCAGCTTCGGAGAGCTCAAGACTTGGTCGGTTACAAACCTCTGCCAAATCCTTCCGAACTTTTATATTCTTTTGTTTTGCCCGTCATATCCAAGCACGTGCTTATGATGCATTCGCCCATGTTACGTTCCTGGTGCATGACATCAATGTTATGCATTAGAATTAAAGACTTCATATACGGTAACTCCCATAGTGCACATATATGAGTCCAATTGTGATCCTCTCCGTAACCAACAAAATATCCAGGACGGCCTTCATCTGGCACTAGATTGTTGAGCTGTTCAACAATTTCCGACCCGTTCAGACGTTGTGGTGGTCCCTTTTTTACAATGGTACCCTTCCTGAAGGCATTTCTCTGTTGCCTAAACACGTGATTTAGCGGTAACCAATGTCTACGACAATCAAAGTAGCATATCTTGCCACCATGACTTAGACGAAAACAATCCGTGTCCGAAGCACATATTGGACATGTCAATCGACCATGAGTGCTCTAGCCAGAAAACATGTTGTATGCTGGAAAATCATGAAAAGACCACAAGTACGCAGCTCGAAGGTTGAATTTCTGTTTTCTATAATAGTCGTACGCTTCGACTCCTGTCCATAACATTTTCAACTCTTCAATCAATGGCTGCAACATCACGTTCAGTCGTGAACCAGGATGATCCGGTCCAGGTACAATAAGCCATAGGAATATGAACTCATACTTCATACAAAGAGATGGTGGTAAGTTGTACGGAATAGCGAACACGGGCCAACAAGTGTATGGTGTGGCGTTTGTACTGAACGGTGAGAAGCCATTTGTCGCCAACCCAATGCGAATATTTCTCGCGTCATTGGCAAAATCTGGATCGAAGCGGTCAAGCGCCTTCCATGCCTCACCGTCCGACGGGTGCACCATCATGCCATTGTTCTCACGTACATCTTCTTTATGCCACCTCATGTCTCTAGCTGTTTCTTTAGATAGAAACAAACGCTTGAACCTAGGTGTGACAGGCAAGTAGCGAAGCTGCTTCTGTGCGACTTGAGTCATTACTTTTGAACCGTCGTCATTAACAACTTTGACAAATCTCGCTTTACCACATTTTAAGCACTTGTTCTCGTTGGCATGCTCTCTCCAAAAAAGCATGCAATTGTCTAGACACATATCAATCTTCTCATATTTCATACCCAGACCAGAAATAAACTTCTTAGAGTGATACATATCTTTAGGCACTTTATGTGATTGTGGAAGGATATAGTTGATAAATTTGATGAGATCGTTGTAGCAGTTATTGGAGAAGAAATACTTAGACTTAATGGCCATAAATCTAGTCATGAAAGTAAGGAGCGTCACTTTGGTGTGTTCATGCAACGTCTCTTCTGAAGCTTTGAGAAGCGTGAAAAACGCTTCAACCTCCGTTGTAGGAGGATCCTCCATCAATTCAGGATTTATGGCATCAAGCATCTCGTCCATCCTATCAACCCCCGTGTTGTCATCCTCATCTTAAACTTGTAATGGTTGAGAAGATGTCTCACCGTCAACTTCCATTGCTATGGCCTCCGTGTGATTTATGAAACATAATTTGAGTCTTGCGAACTCTTCACAAAGTAGGTTGTAGATATCTCATTGTCAACATGTTAACATGTGTCTTTCTGCTCAAAGCATATGCAACCACATTAGCTTTTTCAGGGTGATAATTGATTCCCACATCAAAATCGTTGATAAATTCTAACCATCATCGTTGTCGGAGGTTGAGATCTAGTTGAGTGAAGATATACTTCAAACTCTTATGGTCTGTATAGATCTCGGTTCTCTTACCCATTAAATAATGTCTCCACAACTTTAATGCATGTACAACTGCTGCCTACTCTAGATCATGGGTAGGATAGTTCTTCTCATGCTTCCAAAGTTGTCGAGAGGCATATGCAATAACATGTCCTTCCTGCATAAGAACACATCCTAATCCTTGCCGTGAAGCATCACAATAAATGGAAAATGCTTTTTCCATATCTGGCATAACTAAGACCGGGGTTGTGGTTAACTTCTTCTTTAACTCTTAGAAGCTTGATTCACACTCTTGAGTCCATACAAAAGCAGCTCCTTTCTCCAACATTTTAGTGAGTAGTTTAGCAATCTTTGAAAATCATTCAATAAACCTTCGGTAATAGCCAGCCAATCCTAGGAATCTTCGGATCTGTCCAACATTCTCTAGTGTCTTCCACTTTTAAACACCAGCTATCTTCTTTGGGTCCACGGATGTTCCTCCTTCGGAGATAATATGTCCCAGGAAAGCAACTTTCTTAAGCCAAAATTCACATTTACTGAATTTAGCATAAAGTTGATTTTCTCTTAGCTTTTATAACACTATTCTCAAGTGCTCTTCATGTTCTTCCTCATTCTTTGAATATATGAGGATATCATCAATGAATACTACTACAAATTTATCCAAATATTTTATGAATACTTTATTCATGAGATATACGAAATATGCTGGAGCATTTGTCAATCCAAAATGCATAATTGCATATTCATATAGTCCATACCTAGAGACAAATGTTGTCTTTGGAATATCTGACTCTCTTATCCTTAGTTGATGATATCCTGAACGGAGGTCAATCTTGGAGAATACACATGCACCTCTCAATTGGTCAAACAAGTCCTCAATACGAGGTAAAGGGTACTGGTTTTTAATTGTCACTTCATTAAGTGCACGGTAATCTACACACAACCTCTTAGTCCCATCCTTCTTTGGTACAAATATGACCGGAGCTCCCCATTGTGAGGAACTAGGACGAATATACCCTTTTTTCGATAACTCTCGGATATGATCCTTGAGTTCTGCTAACTGTTGGGTATCCATCCTATATGATCTTTTGTATATTGGAGTAGTATGAGGTACTAACAATAATAAATTCTACATCTCGATCCGGTGGCATACCTGGTAAGTCTTCGAGAAATACATCTGAGAATTCGTTGACAATCTTTATATCTTCAATGGCTACCTCTGTCTTGTTGAGTTGAACATTCCCATATGGTACTTGAATAGATGTAAGCTCAATCTTGGTTCCATCCGTATGAGTTAACTCCATAGTTCTCGTTGAACAATGTATAACTCCTTTATACTTTGTTAACCAATCCATTCCCAAGATAATATCTATCCCTTGTGATTCTATCACAATGAGATTTGCAAGGAATTCTACTCCATTTACTCTTAGGTTCACCTTAGGACATACTCCCTCCGGTGCACAAAAAGTTGTCGCTTTAGACATGTTCTCGCATACCAAGAAAGTATTTAATAGACTTTCTTTCCATTACTATCGTACTCTTTAATGGCTTGACTGGTCTTTCACTAGTTCCCAGGCCACTCATGCAGGTTCAATTACTAGCCACACACTTTACCACGCGTTTATTACGTTTTTTCACGAGACAAACTCCTCGGTTCTGCTTCAACGTCAATTTTTTGTGCACTCATGACTACTGTATAGAAAGACAATTTTTTGTGCACCGGAGGGAGTACTTGTTTTGTCTTTAATTCTCCTCCAGGAGAATTTACTACTAACACTCGATTCATAGATGTAATTGGCAATTTGTGTCTTGTTATGAACTCCTTGGCTATGAATCAGTGTGTTGCACCAGAGTCAAACAAAATTATAGCGGGGTGAGTATTGGCAGAGAACATACTAATTACCACATCTGGTGCCTCTTGTGCTTCTTCCATGGTCACATGATTCACCTTGCCACGTACCAGATTCCGTTGTTGAGGTGGTTTCTTACTTGGTCACCTGTTAGCATAATGTCTAGGTTCTTCACAATTGTAGCATTGCCCAGTGACCTTGTTTAGCGGTGCTTTATTGTTTTGCTGTGTATTTGTAGGATTTGATCCTGCAGGGCGAGGTTGAAAAGCAGGACGTGGTTGCTGCACTTGTTGACGCTGTTGTTGGGGTTGAAAAGTTGGATTCCTAGCAGCAGGGTTGTAGTTCCTATGTAACTGATTAGGAACCATTGGTCGGATCATTGCTCCAGTCGGCGGTGATGAGAAGCGAGGCCGACTATTGTTGTTAGAAGACTATCGTTGTCAATTCATATTCCTCTTTCGATCTTCAACTAACTTTTGTCTCTTTCTTTCAACTATGAAAGCTTTTTTGATAAGCTTCTGAAAACTTTCATAGTCACTGGAAGACATGGCATATTGTATCTCTGAGTTCAAGCCTTCAATGAAGCAGTCTTGCTTCTTTTCATCTATATCAATGTCGCCTTGTGCATAGCGAGATAATTGTGTGAACTTGGTAAGATATTATCGCACAGACATGCTTCCTTGCTTTAATCCAAGATATTCCTTCCACTTGTTCTTTATTTCACCCGCTGGTACGTAGTGATTGCGGAAGGTCAACTTGAACTCATACCATGAAACACTTTCTGGATCTTCATGAGCTTCCTTATATGTTGTCCACCAGTCTGCTGCAGATCCATACAACTGATGAGAGGCAAAGAGTACCCTCTCACGCCCTTGACACTGGATGATCTGCAACTTGTTCTCTATGTTCTTGAGCCAATCATCAACTTCTAAAGGTTCTATTGCACTGTCAAACCTTGGTGGCTGTGTACTGAGAAATTCACTTAATCTTGGTTGACGTGGTGCATTTTGAATTTGTGGTGGGGGTTGTTGCAGGTTGGCTACCACTTGTGTCAAGTTCTGAATAAGTTGATTCTGCATATTCATCATTTGTTGTACCACTTCTCCATCTACTCTGCGTGCAACTCTTGGCTGCTATTCAGGTAGAGGAAACCTTGCAGCATCATTGTTGTTGTTTCCTTCATTGCGTCTTCTTCTACCTGCCATCTATTGTGAAAGACTATGTTTAGATTCAACTTTTGTACATATACTCTCTTATTTACATCATATTGTGCATATATCCTCATTAGTTCCACTCAAAAGTTATAAAAGTTTTACTTAGTTCATTTGACAATCATGTTTGAAGCAAACCTACCATTTATATTCATTAGTAGTTTTGTACATACACTAACGAGGTTGTGAACATAAGCCTATGGCTTTCACAACTCACGTTACACACTAAACAACATGTTACATTTATCAAACCTAAACAACCATCTAAACAACTATTACACACTAAGCATTACATAACAATACACATATGTACTACACAAGTTATTATATATGTAAGGATGCCTATCCTAGTTATCCCCTGGGACTTGTGCATTCTCCTGAGGATCCTCCTCATCGCCATCAGGAGAACTAGCCTCTGACTCGGCTGTGGTGGCCTCAGGTGGTGGTGAGGCACGAGGGCGTTTGGTTGCCCTACGGTCTGGAGAGTCAGGAGTCCAAGTGTCTCAATCTGAAACATAGAGATCACTCACTTCTCCATCCCTCATCCTCATCAGCCCACGCATTATGGCCTCCATCTTCTTCAGGAGGTCACGTACTTCCTGAAGCTCCTGCTGGCAGTTTTGTAACCTGGTGCTGAGGTTAACTCCATCCTCGAGGCTCACATCCATCTGTATGATGTTTACAACCCTCTCTGATAGGTTCTGTCGGTACCCGCGATATGGGGTACCCCCGCGCACAGGGGGAAAATGCCTAAGGAACTCGCCCTTCTCCGCAGGGAGAGCTCCGAGGGCGCCACGCGTCCAGCGGGGCCGGACCTCCCTTTCCTCAGAGGAGAGTTCTGGGCTCGCCACGTGGCCTGCAGAAGCCGGACCTCCCCCTCCGCGGGGGAGAGGTCCGAAGGTGCCACGTGTCCAGCGGGGCCGGACCTCCCTCTCCTCAGAGGAGAGCTCCGGGCCCGCCACGTGGCCGACAGAAGCCGGACCTCCCCCTCCGCGGGGAGAGGTCCGAAGGCTCCACGTGTCCTGCGGTCCCGGACCTCCCTCTTCTTAGAGGAGGGCTCCGGGCCCGCCACGTGTCCAGCAGAAGAGCGCTGCCTGCCCCCGAGCAGTAGGCAGCGGGCGTAAAGACGCCCCATACCTTGCCCGTACAAGGTATTCAAGGCCCGCGCCTTCCCAAGACGCAGAGACGTGGAGCACGCCTCTGTCAGGAGCCGTTGCGCCCAGTCGCATCACAGACTGGCGCGCGGTGTCAGAACCTGCCAGCCAATAAACACAGCGACAAGACATCCCCTACCGCCTCCGCCGTCCTCAACCACTACGGCTAGCATGTGGCATGGGCAGGGCGGCAAGACGAAGACTCAGAAGCCTTCGCCAGAGACAACTACCTACATAACTGCGGATACAATAGTCGGTAGAAAATCTCCCCGGGACACCTGTCGGGTCCCGGGCCCCCCTTGTAAGCCACGCGAGCCTTGGGCTATAAAAGGCTCGGGTAGGCGACGTTAGCAAGGGTTCGCACTCTTGCCATCCATACGCTAGGCATAACTCATCCTCAAGCTCAGGACTCCGGTTCTGAGCAACAAGCAATACAGCGAGCACCTCAGCTCACCGTGGACGTAGGGTTTTACGCTCCGGCGGCCTGAACCACGTAAAACTCGCCGTGTCAAGCTCCTCCCTAACTCGTCCCTACGCTCAAGCTCTCCGCAAGTGACTAGCCCCTCCAAAAAAAGAACCTCCGCGGGCTGCCCAGTGCAGGTCCGGGGGAAGTGTCGACCACACACTTCGACATTTGGCACGCCAGGTAGGGGGCTTTTCCCTTGCGCGACGAGCTTCTGCCGACGAAGATGACCAAGCTTCCTTCAGCGGCAAGCTCTCCTCCCCCGCGTTCACGGCGAACCGTGACCAGTGGGGAATACGTGTCGACGCACTCAGGACGGAGTGTGTCGGCACAAGCTGGGAGCCAGCAGCCGACTCCGGCAATGCAGGCTCCAACCAGCGTGAGATCTTCTGCAGCGCTAAGCATACCCCACAGGGGTATGCTAGCTGCAGCAAGAGCGCTACTGCGCAATCCACCTGCTGGGGACGCACCTCATTCAGCGACCCAGCATATACGCGAGGTAGACCGTCTCGTCGTCGCCGCCGCAAACCCTCGACTTCGGCGGGGACGACACTCCGGCCAACCGGCTGTGTCGCTGACGCGCACGCCAACGGTTGACGGGCAGACGGCGGATTCCAGCTCCACCAGGCTTCCGTCGACGGACCTGAGGACAGAGCTAGAACGGTGCCACTTGGGCCAGGATGTCCGGGTGTACCTCGAGCGACGTCGGCAAAGGCGTCACAACCAAGAGGCTGGCGACAGCATGACGTCGGCCTCGACCCAGCCTGAAGAGCAGATCTTCGCCACGCGATCTCTGCCCCAGGCATACGCCGCGCAGCATATGCCACAGCCATATGCTTTGCAAACGGTGTCCCCGGTCTATGGCGCAGCCTTGCCCATACCGGGGTACACTGTGCCAGCGGCGAACCAAGCGTTCGTGGCACCAACACCTGCGGCAACAGGAGCAAGATGTGCGGCCCTGGCGCCCCACCTTCGCTTCGCAAGGTGGTCGCGCAAGTTTTGGCCGCACCTGCCCAAAAAGTACGACGACAGCGTCAACCCGGCGGAGTTCCTCCAGATCTACTCCACCGCCGTACTTGCCGCAGGAGGGGATGAGGCCGTCATGGCCAACTACTTCCCCGTCGCCTTGATCGGCCCAGCCCGGTCTTGGCTCATAAACCTCCCCCAGGGTTCCATAACTTCCTGGGGAGAGCTCTGCCGGCAGTTCGTCGCCAACTTCGGCAGCTCCTACACCCGTCCCGGCACGGAGCTTGACCTCCACGCCATCAAGCAACAACATGGGGAATCACTGCGCTCCTTCATCCAGCGGTTCTCCCAGGTACGCAACACCATCCCGCATATTCAAAGTGCTTCTGTGGTGGTGGCGTTCCGGCAGGGTGTCCGGGACGAGAAAATGCTTGAGAAGCTCGCGACCAGAGAGGTCCACGACGTCTCCGAGCTCTTCAGCCTGGCGGAGAAGTGCGCCAGAGCAGCCGAAGGGCGGAACTGGCACTCTCTGCTAGCCTCCGAGTCAGGAGGGCAGCCCGGGTCCGGCGCTGCTTCCTATGGAGGTGGCAAGAAGGCCAAGAACCGGGGGAGTGGCAAGATGAAGTCATTGACCGCGGCTCCCGTCGCCGCAGTAGCGGCACCCAGTGGAGCTCGGGGGACACGCCCCGACAAAAGGCAGCGGCAGTCGCCAGCCCCAGATGGTGACCAGGGCGGGCTATGCCCCGTGCATGGCGCCGGCAATCATACTGTTGCCGAGTGCTGGGATATCCAGAGGCTCGCAGAGCGCTTCCGCAAAGGGAGGCAGCAGAGAGCTGAGGGCCCGCCCCTCCCTCAGAGGGAGGGCAAGCAGAAATTCGACGCCTCAGTCGGCGCCGGCCACCAGGTGGGGTTTCAGGAGCCTCAGCGCGTCATGAAGACGGTGCACAACGGTGAGGACTCCAGCTCCGATGGTGACGGGCCGGGGCGGTAGCCAACTGTGGATACCCCGAAAAGTCAGTGGAGGTTCCACTGCTGCAGCGTCAACCTTGGAGAAGCTCCGAGTGGTCGCAGCAGCCCAAGCACCAATCCCAACGGTGCAGGATCGGGCCAGCCCCACCCGAGAGCACGCCTCTATGCCTCGGCCGTACCTCCGGGGGGCCACCCAGGGTCTGTCAACCCCTTGAAGGCCTTGCCAGAAGGGGAAGACGCCTTGGGTCTCCCAAGAAGAGTCCGGGTTCTCCTACCCCTTGAAGGCCTTAGCCAGAAGGGGAGGGTACCTCGAGGCGCCCAGGAGAAGCCGCGCAGGACCTGATCTAGCGTGAAGATGACAACCTCAGTGGAGACTGCACTGCTGCAATATCAACCTTGGAGGAGCTCCAAGTAGTGACAACAGCCCAAGCACCAGCTCCGATGGTGCAGAACCGGGCCAGCTCCACCCGAGTGCACGCCTCCGTGCCTCGGTCGTACCTACTGGGGGCCGCCCAGGGTCTGTCGACCCCTTGAAGGCCTTGCCAGAAGGGGAAGACGCCTTGGGTCTCCCAAGAAGAGTCCGGGTCCTCCTACCCCTTGAAGGCCTTAGCCAAAAAGGGAGAGCTCCCCGGGGCGTCCAGGAGAAGCCGCGCAGGACCTGATCCAGCGTGAAGATGACAACCTCGTCGACGAGGCTCGGCTGTAGGTGACACCCCACAACGCATGGTCTCGGCTGCTGCTCTAGCACTACCGCCAAAGGACCAAACGCGTCAGGGACCTGCAGGAAGGCAACCTGGTGCCGCGGCACGCACTTTCCCGAGAAGGACCTATAAAACTCTCCCCCAGCCGGGAAGGTCCCTTCCGAGTCATGAAAGCTGCCGTCCCAGGTACACATTTGTCGGTACCTGAGATATGGGGTACCCCCGCGCACAGGGTAAAATGGCTAAGGTGCTCGCCCTTCTCCGCAGGGAGAGCTCCGAAGGCGCCACGCGTCTAGCGGGGCCGGACCTCCCTCTCCTCAGAGGAGAGCTCCGGGCCCGCCACGTGGCATACAGAAGCCGGACCTCCCCCTCCGCGGGAGAGAGGTCCGAAGACACCACGCGTCCAGCGGGGCCGGACCTCCCTCTCCTCAGAGGTGAGCTCCGGGCCCGCCACGTGGCGTGCAGAAGCCGGACCTCCCCCTCCGCGGGAGAGAGGTCCGAAGGCGCCACGCGTCCAACGGGGCCGGACCTCCCTCTCCTCAGAGAAGAGCTCCGGACCCGCCACGTGGCTAGAAGAACGGTGCTGCCTGCCCCCGAGCGGTAGGCAGCGGGCGTAAAAGCGCTCCTCACCTTGCCCGTACAAGGTATTCAAGGCCCGCGTCTTCCCAAGACGCGGAAACGCGGAGCACGCGCCTGTCAGGTGCCGTTGCGTCCAGTCGCATCACAGACTAGCACGCGGTGTCAGAACCTGCCAGGTAATAAACGCCGCGACAAGACATCCCATGCCGTCTGCGCCGTCATCAACCACTATGACTAGTGCGCAGCATGGGCAGGGCGGCAAAATGAAGACTCAGAAGCCTTCGACCAGAGGCAACCACCGACGTAACTACAGATACGGTAGATAATAGACAATCTTCCCGGGACCACCTGCCGGGTCCCTGCTTCCCTTGTAAGCCGCCCGAGCCTTGGACTATAAAAGGCTCGGGTAGGCGTCGATAGCAAGGGTTCGCATTCCGCAACTCATACACTAGCCATACACTCTCAAGGTGTAACTCACCCCCAAGCTCAGGCCCCCGGCCCTGAGCAGCAAGCAATACAGCGAGCTCCATAGCTCGCCGTGGACGTAGGGTTTTACGCTCCGGCGGCCTGAACCACGTAAAACTCCCCGTGTCAAGCTCTCACTAACTCGTCCATCCGCGCAAGCTCTCCGCTAGGAACTAGCCCCTCCGAAAAAAGAACCTCCGCGGGCTGCCCAGTGCAGGCCCGGGGGAAGTGTCGATCGCACACTTCGACATTTGGCGCGCCAGGTAGGGGGCTTTTCCCCTAGCGCGACGAGTTTCCGCCGACGAAGATGACCAAGCTCCCTTCAGCGGCAAACTCTCCCCCACCGCATTCACGGCGAACCGTGACCAACGGGGAGTACATGTCGACGCACTCAGGACGGAGTGTGTCGGCACAAGCGGGTAGCCAGCAGCCGACTCCGGCAACGCCGACTCCGGCTATGCAGGCCCCGACCAGCGTGAGGTCTTCTGCAGCGCTGAGCGTACACCATGGAGGTGCGCTAGCTGCAGCAAGAGCGCTGCTGCGCAACCCACCTGCAGGGGATGCGCCCCATTCAGCGACCCAGCAATGGGTCCGCGAGGTGGACCGCCTCGTCATCGCCGCCGCGAACCCTTGGTTTCGGCGAGGGCGGCGCCCGGGGCAACCGACTGTGTCGCTGACGCGCACACCCACGGTTGACGAGCTAACGGCGGATCCCAGCTCCTCCAGGCTCCTGTCGACGGACCTGCGAAGGGAACTGGAACGGTGCCACTTGGGGCAGGACGCCCGGGTGTACCTCGAGCGACGTCGAGAAAGGCGTCGCAACCATGAGGCAGGCGACAGCATGTCGTCGGCCTCGACGCAACCAGAAGGGCAGGCCTTCGCCATGCGAGCCCCGCCTCAGGCATATGCTGCGCAACATATGCCACCACCATATGCGCCGCAAGTAGCGGCCCCGGCCTACGGTGCAGCCTTGCCCATGCCGGGATACGTGGTGCCAGGTGCGAACCACCTGTTCGCAGTGCCAGTACCTGCAGCAGCAGGTGCAGGATGTGCGGCCCTTGCACCCCACCTTCGCTTCGCAAGGTGGCCGCGCAAGTTTCGCCCGCACTTGCCCGAGAAGTACGACGGAAGCGTCAACCCAGCGGAGTTCCTCCAGATCTACTCCACCTCCGTACTTGCTGCAGGAGGCGATGAGGCTGTCATGGCCAACTACTTTCCCGTCGCCATGGCCGGCCCAGCCCGGTCCTGGCTCATGAATCTACCCCAGGGGTCCATAACCTCCTGGGGTGAGCTCTGCCGGCAGTTCGTCGCCAACTTCGGCAGCTCCTACACCCGTCCCGGCACGGAGCTCGACCTCCACGCCGTCAAACAACAACCTGGGGAGTCGCTGCGCTCTTTCATCCAGCGGTTCTCTCAGGTGCGCAACACCATCCCACATATCCAAAGCGCCTCTGTGGTGGTGGCGTTCCGACAGGGTGTCCGGGACGAGAAAATGCTCGAGAAGCTCGCGACCAGAGAGGTCAGCGACGTCTCGGAGCTCTTTAGCCTGGCAGACAAGTGCGCCAGAGCAGCCGAAGGGCGGAACTGGCACGCACTGCCGACCTCCGAGTCAGGAGGGCAGCCCGGGTCCGGTGCTGCTGCCTATGGGGGTGGCAAGAAGACCAAGAACCAGGGGAATGGGAAGATGAAGTCACCATTCACGGTCCCCGTCGCCGCAGCTGCGACAACCAGTGGAGCTCGGGGGCCGCGCCCCGACAAGAGGCAGCGGCAATCACCGGCCCCAGACAGAGGCCAAGGCGGGCTATGCCCCGTGCATGGCACCTGCAACCATACAGCTGCCGAGTGCTGGGAGATCCAGAGGCTCGTAGAGCGCTTCCGCAATGGAAGACAGCAGAGGGCTGAAGCACCGCCCTACCCTCAGAGGGATGGCAAACAGAAGGCCGATGCCCCAGTCACCGCTGCCCACCAGGTGGGGTTCCAGGAGCCTCAGCGTGTCATAAAGACAGTACATGACGGTGAGGACTCCAGTTCCGACGGTGACGGGCCAAGGCGTTAGCCAGCTACGGCACGCCTCCGAGCCTCGAACATACCTCTCGGGGGCTGCCTAGGGTCTGTCAACCCCTTGAAGGCCTTGCCAGAAGGGGGGGACGCCTTAGGTCATCCAAAGCGAGCCCGGGTCCACCTACCCCTTGAAGGCCTTAGCCAGAAGGGGAGAACTCCCCGGGGGACCCCGAGAGAAGCCACGCAGGACCTGATCCAGCGTGAAGACAACAACTTCGACAAGACTCGGCTTGCAGGGAACACCCCACAACGCAAGGTCTCGGCTAATGCTCTAAGCACTACCGCCAAAGAACCAAACGCGACGGGGGCCCGCAAGAGGGCAGCCTGGTGAAGTGGCACGCTATATTCCAAGAAGGACCCATAAGCTCTCCCCCAGCAGGGAAGGTCCCTTCCGAATCATGAAAGCTGCCGCCCCAGGTACACATGCCTTTCAACTGAGAGTGGGATCCATTCCCAAAAATCCTTGCCATGGAGCAACACTGTAAGTCCTACTTACTGAGCATCGGTAGAACAGGGTTATTCACTTCTGTAATAGACCCCATAGAACTTAGGAACAGAGCTTGGGGTAGCTAAGTCTCAAGGGACGGTACAGGACTACGTCCAGTTTAGCCTGGTTCCGACCCTAAGCGCGTAGAGTCTTGCTTCCCTTGTAGACGAGGCGGAACATTGCCCCCACGAACAGCCAGAATTCCACCTATGGGCGCGAATACAGAGACCTGTTCTACTTAGCTCCTTCTCATGCGCTCATTTAAATTATGCATTAATTTTTATGATCGCACTATCTCTGTATGTTCATCATACGTCTAGCTCCCCCTCTCCTGCGCTCATCCATAGTCGGCATTTGCTATCCTCCCGAAGGCGGCTGCGCTTGAGGCACCTGCCGATGGCCGAGTGAGTCTCTCGGGCCTCCCCCAGTCAGGTGTTGCGGTGTCAGTTGGTCACCTCCAGGAAAGGCCAGCGTTGTGCATGGGGGGTCCAGGGTGCGTATCCAGCTTAGCCGGCCCAGAGCCCAAAGCATGTGCATCCTGCTCTCCGGAGGTCCAGGGGAGTACGTCCGCTTTGCCTGGTCATGAACCCAAAGCGCGTGCACTCTGCTTCCCCAGCGCATGGCCCGGTACTAGGGATCGGACGGCCGTACCCGGACCTCGGAGGGAGCCGGAGCTCCGGCGCCTCGTGCACAGAATTGCCCAAGCCCCGTATAGCGGGCCAGGACCATAAGACGGATAAGACTAGGAGACAGGAGGGGAGGACCCCCCGAGGAGAATTACGTTTCCTCTACCTGTGTGCAGGACCTTCAGGTTACGGCAACAGGGACTGCATGAAGCGGGGGGAAAGGAGCTACCAGCTACACCGGCCTGGGACTGGAAGGACCGGGACCCGCCCCTCCAGCTGGGGCGGGGCCCGGGGGCCCCGCGTGTCCAGCAGGCCCAGAACTCTCTGCTTCCTTGAGGAGGGCTCCGGGCTCACCACGTGGCAGGCAGGAACCGGACCTCCCCCCTCAGCGGGAGGGCTCCGAAAGCCCTACGTGTCCAACATGACCGGAGCTCCCGTCTCTTGAGGAGGAGCTCCGGACCCACCACGTGGCCGGCAGATTTGGAGCCCCCCATAGGGCGAGGTTCGGAGACCTCCGGGGGCCCCTAACACGGTTAGGACCCGGGGGGGTGTCTGTGCGAAGCTCCGAGATTGGAAATGACCTCTGGGTACCTTGCGGAGCTAAGGACTCAGCCAGGCAAAGCCAAGAAGGAGGGAAAAAGCATCACAGACACAAGTATCCAAGAGAGTCAAATTAAGAAAGGCTCCTTGAGCTGGACTACAGACTTGATAAAAAAAGGGAGAAGCAAGTCCTAAGGACCTCCCGGCTCTCGCCGGAACCTTGCGGCTACAAGGGCGGCCACATCCTCGACTTCAGCCCTGGCAGCTTCCTCCCGCTCCGCGGCTGGGCCCTCTCTTGCTGGCTCCAGTGAGAAAGAGGGGTCGCGGCTCTTGAAGCATGCCAGCACATGCGAGGCGACCTCTAAAGCTAAGTCGCGGCCCTCGGCTTCAAGCTCGCTGGCAACCACCGAGTCGAGTCTGTCCAGCTTGGCGCCGATCGACTCCAATGCAGGGATCACCTCTGCCACCTGCAATGCGGGAGTTGCGGCCCTCACCGGACTGAAACCAAGAGGGATCAGGGCGGACCCCGCTCGATCCACGAAGCTTGAGACCGCAAGGGCCTCGGAGGACCGTAGGGCTGAGAGCTCCTCCACCTCGCGGCGGGCCGCCCGCAGAGCCTCCAGGTTCCTCTCGGAGAATTCCTTCTCCTTGTCCGCCAGGGAACTCTCCCGAAGGCGGAGAGTCTCGGCTAGCCGCTCCAACTCAGCGGCCCTGAAGCCGGCAGTCAACTCCCAGTTCAAGACCGCCCGGCGATCATGAGAGACCTGTTCATCCCTCAAGTCAAGGTCTGCCTTCAGAATCTCCAGCTCCTCCATCCGAGCTCGGAGGTCATCCTCGCCCGCAGCCAGCTGTGCGGCGACCCTCTCTGCCTCAGCTGCCACGGAACGCTCCCGCTCCTCAACGGCGAGTTCGCGGCGCTCCAACCGCTTCCGTATTTCCACAGCAGCAGAGAGGCTCTCTTCGGCCCGGGCGTGAGCCTCCAGGGCCTCCTTGTTGATCCGCCGTGACTGGGTGTCCATGCGGTCAACAGCCCGCTTCATCCGGTCGACAAGCGTTTCCCTGAAGTCGAGCAACTCCCGCCTGGAGTCGAGCTCGCTCTTAACCTTCGCGGTCCTCTGCCGCAAAAGGTTCCCCCAGGTGAGGAGGCGGTCCCGTTCAACCGTATACTCCTCCCGCTCGCGCCCTAGTGCAGCCAAGACCTGCCGGACGCTCGACTCGGCAAGCGCGAAGGCGTCCGCCAGAGGCAATGGAGCAACAGAGGCTGGGGCAGTCCCTCCGACCTCCTCCATTACCTCGTCCTCAGGAAGAGCCGACGCGCCAGCCGCCGAGACGAGACGTCGATCAGGAGAAGCTGGCTCCGCGGCACTGGCAGCCAGGCCAGCCGGGATCTTTTCAGCTTCTGGCTCCTTGACCTGAGGAGAGGGACGAGCCGGGGAAGACGGAGCTGGAGAAGAAGCCAGGCCGCCTAGTGCAGGATCAACCTGTGCTGGCTCGGGGGCCGCGGTGGCCGTCTCGGCAGGAAGAGACGGCGCCGCCGCGGAGTCCGGGCACACCGGAACAGGAGAAGTCCGCGCTGGCCTGGGGGCCGCACCAGTTGCCCCTGGCTCCGAGCGCATCGGCACAGATTCCCCGCAAGACGGGGAAGGCCGGGAAGCGCGGACACTCCAGCGGGCTCTAAACCCCGACTTCCGAGCCGGGGTAGGATTTCCAGAGCCCGCTACCGTCTCCGACGACGCTCCGCAGTCGCTTGGACTGGCGGAACAGGGGACGCCATAGAGGCTTCCCCCAGCACATCAGCCCGGGGCTTCTTCGAGTCGCCACCGGAGGGAGTGTCAAGCACCCCAGAATCCCGACTTGGCACCGGCGCCGTTGCTGGAGGAGATCGGGCGCGTTTCTTCTCTGGCAGCGGGTTGGAAGCCATGGCAAGGGAGAGCTCAAAGGCAAGAAAGCAAAAGCGCAAGAGTCCAAGAAGAAACGCAGAGAAGTGCGAAGGGAAGCTACAATGTGGGTGAGACCCCCTCTAAAAAGCTTCCCGGTGCAGTTCCAAGTGATTCGGAACTCTTCGAATACCCCGCACCCGCAACCGCTTCGGTTCCTAGACCGAGTGCCGATGACGGGCGGGCCCAAGCCGATTAACTGGAGCGGTGGGGGCAAGGAGTCAGTCTCCTAAGAAGATGAGCCGGCAAGGCCCTTCGGCGGTTCCCGAAGAAAGCGCCGCAACGTGCAGAAGTGGCAGCCTTGGGAACCACCGCAGTAAAAGCAATCATCAAGTGGGCGCACGCTCTCACGACCCCGTGGCCGTTCGTGCTCCGGCAGCGGTCAAGTCGGGACTTAGAGAAAGTGCGCGGATCGGAAGAGACGGAGGTCCCACCTCGGGCTCACTATCTCCCCCGAGATGGGCCCGGGGGCCACTGTCTGTACCTGAGATATGGGGTACCCCCGCGCATAGGGTAAAATGCCTAAGGTGCTCGCCCTTCTCCGCAGGGAGAGCTCCGAAGGCGCCACGTGTCTGGCGGGGCCGGACCTCCCTCTCCTCAAAGGAGAGCTCCGGGCCCACCACGTGGCATACAGAAGCCGGACCTCCCCCTCCGCGGGAGAGAGGTCCGAAGACGCCACGCGTCCAGCGGGGCCGGACCTCCCTCTCCTCAGAGGTGAGCTCCGGGCCCGCCATGTGGCGTGCAGAAGCCGGACCTCCCCCTCCACGGGAGAGAGGTCCGAAGGCGCCACGCGTCCAGCGGGGCCGGACCTCCCTCTCCTCAGAGAAGAGCTTCGGACCCGCCACGTGGCTAGAAGAACGGTGCTGCCTGCCCCCGAGCGGTAGGCAGCGGGCGTAAAAGCGCTCCTCACCTTGCCCGTACAAGGTATTCAAGGCCCGCGTCTTCCCAAGACGCGGAAACACGGAGCACGCACCTGTCAGGTGCCGTTGCGTCCAGTCGCATCACAGACTGGCACGCGGTGTCAGAACCTGCCAGGTAATAAACGCCGTGACAAGACATCCCATGCCGCCTGCGCCGTCATCAACCACTATGACTAGTGCGCGGCATGGGCAGGGCGGCAAAATGAAGACTCAGAAGCCTTCGACCAGAGGCAACCACCGGCGTAACTACAGATACGGTAGATAATAGACAATCTTCCCGGGACCACCTGTCGGGTCCCGGCTTCCCTTGTAAGCCGCCCGAGCCTTGGACTATAAAAGGCTCGGGTAGGCGTCGATAGCAAGGGTTCGCATTCCGCAACTCATACACTAGCCATACACTCTCAAGCTGTAACTCACCCCCAAGCTCAGGCCCCCGGCCCTGAGCAGCAAGCAATACAGCGAGCTCCATAGCTCGCCGTGGACGTAGGGTTTTACGCTCCGGCGGCCCGAACCACGTAAAACTCCCCATGTCAAGCTCTCACTAACTCGTCCATCCGCGCAAGCTCTCCGCTAGGAACTAGCCCCTCCGAAAAAAGAACCTCCGTGGGCTGCCCAGTGCAGGCCCGGGGGAAGTGTCGATCGCACACTTCGACAACATTTCTTTCAACCGAGTGTGGGATCCGTTCCCAAAACCCTTGGCATGGAACAACACTGTAAGTCCTACCCACCGAGCATTAGTAGAACAGGGTCATTCCCTTCTGTAATAAATCCCATAGAGTCTAGGAACAGCGCTTGGGGCAGCTAAGTCTCAAGGGACGGTCCAGGACTACGTCCAGCTTAGCCTGGTTCCGACACTAAGCACGTAGAGTCTTGCTTCCCTTCTTGACGAGGCGGGTCATTGCCTCCATGTACAGTCTGACTTCCACCTATGGGCATTAACACAGAAACCTGTTCTACTTCGCTCTCTCTCATGTGCTCATTTAAATTACGCATTAATTTTTATTGTAAGGGCCTCAGTTTTTGACACTCATTTGCAGTGTTCATCACCACACCACACACCTCATTTGAGGAAGAATGATGAACACAAATAAAGAGCAAGTAACAATTATCAACATGCTCATTAGGGAACAAACTCACACATTGCAAAAGTGGTACTTCCCACATGTGATATAGATGGGCTGGACATATGAAAACTCCTACACTTTGCTAAGGATGTCCATGCCAAGTTCCACCCAAATTCAAAACCTTTTTGAGGTCATTTTGGGTATAGTTAGGAAGAGGGCAGTTTGAAACCATATTCAAATTCAAACTGTTTTCACCCACTGAATTTAAAAGTGGAAGGCATATTCTTGCTCAGCACATTTTTGTGAGCTCACACACCAATTTTCACTCCATTTGGAGTTGATCTTGACATGAGCTAAGGGGGAGAAATTCAAACTTTATTTGAATTTCAAACTGCACTTGTGCTGAAATTCATTCAAACCAAACCTCATTGGAACTTTGATCAATTCAAATGGCTCTTGGGTGAATAATTTGAATTGCCAAGGGTAGAATAGGGTTCACTGTTTACCACAGCTGTTAGGAATAAATTTCAGAGGTTAAAAGAGAAGTGGGACCCACATGTCAGCCTCTGCCTCAAAGCAAACCGACTGAACCACAGTTCAGTCGGTTCCCGGCAGCTGTGCGCGCGCGCCACCGAAGGGGGCAGCCGGCGCCAGCTCCTGCTGCGTGCCCCAAGCCGGAGACCAGCCGGCCGGGCTATTTATTCCCTCCCCGGCGTGCTTCAGTCACCATTTCCTCGAGCTGCCGACGCACACGACTTGTTTTCCCACTGCCATCACTAGCGCTCGAGTTCCTGCTTGATCAAGCCGATCGCAGCTCCTTCTTTCCGTTCCAAGGTCCCAGCAAGGTACTAGCAACCATCCTCCATCCTTCCCATTGATAGAAATCGATTGAAACCGAGTGATATCGGCTGTGCCGAAAGATCAAACTCGGAACTGGAAACCGCCGCACCTCGGGCTCTCGTGGACAGCCCAACCTGGGCGTTGTCACGCCCGAGCCAAGGCACCCTTGGACGCGCAAGTGACCGATGCTGCTCACCCCCGAGCCACAGCTCGAGTGGTTGCTCATCGGCGGCGAATTTCCACTTTTCCCCTTTCTGTGTGCAGAACGACCTTCGGGTACGATTCTGTTTAATTCGTGCTCTAGAAAGGATTAGAGGGCCTCAGGCCACTCCCACACGAACTAGACCCGGTGACGCACAAGTTGCCTTCACAACTCTGGGCCGGAGAACTTCTGTGCCCGGCGTAATTCAAGGTCTACTAATGGCGGAACGCACGGGGGGTATCGGGCGCACGGTGAGGACCTATTTCGGGCCTTCCCCGGGCTGCCCCGAGTTCATGTCGACCTTCTCTGAGGTCCACTGATACTCCCCGACCGATTTCCCAAGTAGCTGAGGCACTAGGAGCATCAGCCGACATGGCCGAAGTCGTTCCGATATGGCGGCTCGTCGCCGACCATGCTCCGGCCGTTGTCATGAGCAGCTGACCCTCGGATCATGTTCCCCAAGTAAAAGCAGGCAGGGGCGGCCAGAATCAAGAAGTTTGGAGCTGTACAGCAGCCAGCGGCGAGCTCTCCGGCGAGGTCCCTCGGCGGCGGAGCGCGGGTGTCGCGAGGTTGAAGAAGGGGGTGGACCCCAGCTGTCAGCGGCCGATATTTTGAATCGGGATCCGGCTGCGGCCGGGATCGGGTGTGCTGGCGCGCAAAAGCCTTGTGGGCCGCGGTGTGCTATCGCTTCGGCGTGCGACGCGTGTCCCCTGGGCCCACGCACGAGTTTAAACTTTTTCCCGATTTTCAGATTTCCTTCAAACTTCAAATCCTTATAACTTTGGCTAGAAAGCTCCAAATTGAGTGAACCAAATTTTGCTGGATTCAGCTCTCTGAGTACTTTCCAGAAAATCAAGTTTCACTTCATGAAATTCCTTAATTCTCCAGAATTAATTCCTCAAAGTTTAAACTGTTAGGAATTTTAACTGGAGAATCCTTTGGAGGAAAATCCTGAAATTTTGCTGAGATGTTCACCAAAATATCCTTGAACTACCATAAAAATTTCAGATCCATTTGAGCTCATTTAGTCCACCTAATGGTGTGATTAGTAAAACTGTTCCAGAGAAAATGGAAAATGTTCAGAAACATTTTCAGAATTTTCTCTGAAATTGTTTAGCTCATATCTTCAGTTAGAGACTTCCAAATTAAGTGAGACCAACTCCAGTAGAACCCTCTGAAAATCTAATTTTCAGAAAGTCATAGTTTGTCTCATGAAAATTCCTAGAACACCCTAAGATTTCCAATTGAGGTCAAGGACATAATTATTTGTGGAGGGCTCAAGTGAGCTTCACTGCAACTAAAACTTGACCAAGTCTTTGTTTAGGTTGTAACCAAGCCACAGTAAAAGTTTCACAGTTATTAGGTCTGTCTAAAAAGGTTTATAGACTTCACAACTTCAAAGTTAATGCAAAGGCATTTAATTAATACATACATTGTTCTTATCATGTAGTCGCTAAGGTCGAGGAGGAACCCGAAGTCCTAGACTTCGTTACTCCGGAGGAACAGCTAGCCTACGACCAAGAGCAGCAAGGCAAGCCCCGGTTTGCATTAACCTTTTTACAAATTTTTATTGTTTTGAGCACATACTTGTTTCCTTTGTTCTGTGCATCAGAGTCTCGTTTGGAAACCCCACTGCATAGCCAAGAAAACCATGGGTTGGGGTTTAGGATTGCAAACCCCGTTAGCCACTGCATTGCTAGGATAGAGTAGGATTCGGTACAAGTCGAGTAGTTGGAACTACTCGCGAGAATAGGCTAGAGGCACATTGCTCGGGTAGAGATAGCACATGAAACACATGGCAAGAAAATGAGACCGAGCGGAGAGTAAGGGCAGCAGGACTTTGGGGCCTGTGTGCTGTAGCTCCGCTTGTGTCGATTGAGGACCGAGCCGTGTGCGGGCCTGTTGAACAAGCTAGAACAGTACCGAAGACCTACCGGCTATATGGGAACCGGGAAACTGATGTAACTCGGGTAGCTGGGTGTTGAGGCATTGCCCGTCGTTCAGAGGGTAGGTTGAGAGCTCGAGGTGTAAATCAGCTGGCGGCACAGAGATGCGCGTGCAGGGACCTCTTGCTCGGGACGATGGGACCGGTTCAATATTTGGCTAACGGGTGAAAGGTAGTCGCGTACGGCGTCCGTGATGGTTGTTGTAGGCAACATCGAGTACGGGCGTACGTGACGGGTTGTTCGGGTAACCCTGCAGGTGTAAATCGATTATAATCGCCGTCCCTCGCGGTCAGTGAGTACCACTTGTTCACTGTACCGTGACGTAGAAAGAACAGGCTAGTTACATGTTAAAATGTTGCTGATTGAAAGCTGGACATTGATTGTTAATGATATGTTGTAGCTTAGTGCTAACTAAAGTTCTTTTCAACTTTGGGCAAAGTACATGAGAGAAATGCGTTTCTTGTTTGATTGCGGCTCTCTCATGTGCCTTCGCGTAAGGTTCTCCACAACCTGCTGCTAAAACTTGAAAGTAAGGTTCTACTAATTAGGCGAGTCCTTGCAAATGATTTTACCTCATGTAACCCATTACCCTCATGTAGAAGTTCCATGTTTAGGTGAGACGGGTCAGACTTGCTGAGCCTTCGTGCTCACTGCTTGTGTTTGAAGCTTTTGCAGGGTTCTATGAGGAAGGGACTCCCGAAGAGGAGACGGAACCCCAGGAGGGGAACCCCGTCGAGTGGGAGTCGTGCACGCCGCAGAGTTAGTGTGCGTGTGTGCTAGCAAGGACACGTTCGAGGGCTGAACGTGCACTTGATGCTTAGTCTACGCCCGCGAGTGTGGACTAAACTTATTTTGATGTAAACATGTTGATAAACTTGTTTATGTAATAAAGCTTCCGCTTCCGCTTTGTACCTTTGACGTGTGTTATGCGGTGCTGTGCAACGCAGCACCCCTCAGCGTGATCCTGGCTCGACAGGACCTAAAGGGGTCGTGTCAGCGTGGTATCAGAGCTCGCTTGAGGTTTAACACAGTACAAAGGTCTTCTTTTTCAAAAATCCAGTGAGGAACGAGTTAGTAGCCCGTATAAGGATGTTATTAGTATATAGAAAGTGGCTTATTAACTTATTTGTTATGTCGGAAAATCGTGCATCTCGGGACGTTCATGTCTTGGGGGGTGCACGTAAGCGCTGTCCACCAGTGCGCACAAGCTGAAGGGTGGAGCCCCACGGGTGGCAGGTAACCCGACCCGCTTTGATATCCTCTACGACTCTTCATGTCGTTTGGGGTATTCGAGCAACGTCTGTCCCTGGCGTGCGTGGTGCAACATGGGAGACCCCGTCACGTGGTCTGAAATGTGAACACGTAACTCAGGGCGTGTTTGGCTTGAGAACGTCCGGGCGAGTGATGACGGCCGGACGTACCAACTGTATGGATTCCGGGCTCGGTGTGCAGCCGAGTCTGATGATTGGTTGAATTTCTGCAGGTAGCC
This sequence comes from Neostapfia colusana, assembly GCA_030760725.1. Taxonomy (NCBI): domain Eukaryota; kingdom Viridiplantae; phylum Streptophyta; class Magnoliopsida; order Poales; family Poaceae; genus Neostapfia; species Neostapfia colusana. Next base: position 1,591,042 of record JASWHV010000001.1, on the reverse strand, counting down.
TTACCACGAAACGGTAGACGTGTAGCATCCGTGTGCGAGTGACGAGTAGTGCCACTAAACTAACGAAGCCGGCTAAGTCCGGTATAGGTTTTTCTTTGTGAGGATGTAGTACCGACATGATCTGATGACGCATCGACGTCACACCCAACTAAATGAACAACTTCATTTAAAAATTTGAAGGTTTTGATCCAAAGTAGTAAAACTTGATGTAACTCCTTCCCTTGAACAGGATATTCAAAGCTAATAAGTTTTCAACTTATAGAATGTTAAGGACAGAGCACTCTGTTTTCAGCTAAATCAAGGCTGAAGTTAATCAGAGATTAGAGGTTGAGTTCTTTCGAGGTTGGGGTCGTATGATACATTTCTGGAAAGCTTTGGAGGAGCTTTACAACTTTTCGGTTGGGTTCCAGAGGTGTTTCGTCCCTTAACCACTCGAAAAATGCAGTAGAGTTGAAACTGTCCAGAAAATAGGACAGAGCAAAGACTCTCTGTAAACTCTCTGTAAATTAAGCATAACTTCCTGCTTAAAAATCCAAAAATAGGAAATGAGGTAGTTCTGGAAAGCTTATGAGATGGGTTACAACTTTGTAACAGAAAGTTTTGTCAGATTAGGAACAGAATTAACTGGGATTCTTGGATCAAATCAGTACCTAAGGCAGGGAGGTGCTGTCCAATTGTTTCCAGAAATTCTGTTAACTTTGACATCTCATAACTTTTGAACCAGAGCAAATCTTAGGCCAACCAAATACTTTCTGGAAAGCTATTGAAGTTAACTTTAACTTTGATGTTGAGCTCCAGGACTGGTTTTGCTTTTAACCTGGCCTAAATCAGATTGATATGGAAACTGGTCAGGGCTGTCATGGGAACAGCAGATCAGCAGTCAAATTTGTTTAAAAATTTGAACTATGTTTCCAAGTGTTAAGGGTTCAATGACATATCTTATGTTATAACTCAATGGTCTACTGTTTAAATAAATATTTGACATTTCTCAAATATATTTTTACAGATGGCAGCAGATAAACGGTTGGAGAACGGGTGGGTAGTTTCCCACTGCTCTGACCGTAGCGGCTACCCGGGAGCATTGTGGCTAATGCTCCAATATTTCGGGTACAACCAGATGCCGCAATACTTCGCCAAGGAAGAAGGCGAAGAGGGGAACAAGACGTGGACGATCCATGTCGAGGTTCCTGCAGGGCCTACGCCACCCGGTTGGGTGCCATTCACCGTCACGGTGAGAGGAAGACAACCGGAAGGGATGTGGCAAGTGGCAGCCCGTGACACTATGTCACGTTTCTGCCAACTACACGTGCAGGCTATGGAGGGAACTCCATACGCACTCGTTCCGGTGGAGGGACGAGCTCAGCATGTGTGGGAAGAGAGGTACCTAGAGGCAACAAACCCGAGTTGCCCAAGGTACAACCCCGCGGAGGCAAATCTCAGCCTCCAAATGAGGGCGGGAAACGCTGTGATGAACAGCCAAGCTGTTCATACGGAGCATCTCGCCACCAAGCTCAAGGAGAGCACAAGCCGTGGAGATCATTTTGAGAGTGCTCACAGTGCACTCCGCAATGTGCTCCTTCCGACGATCAAGCGACTGAATGAACAACACAATCAGTTGCGTCGTCTGAAGAAGGCAAAGAAGAAGAGCCGTGTTGACATTGCGGAGTTGCAAGAGCTGGTGCAGACCCTAACCCAGCAGAATGAGGACCTTGCTCAAGAGCGGGACGACGCTATTGAGGAAGGACAAGGCTGGGAAGAGGACTACAACCAGGCTATGGACGAGGTGCATGCATTGCAGGACCTCGTGCCCCCGGTATTGGGCGTACCGGTAGTCTTGGGTCTTCCAGCCATGGGAGAACCTGGAATGGGAGAAGAGGTGGTAGACCCCGAGCCACCAGCAGAGGTACCGGAGGAGGACGACCCACAGGAGGTCGAGTTCTACTCCGAGTAGGGGGTTACGGTTGCCAAGTAGGGCAGCTAGGGTAGCGTAACCCAACTTTTGTAATCGGTGACATGTCGTGTAGACAGTAGCGTATGTATAGGTAGTGACGGCATGAGCACGACTTCTCGGAGGTCCGAGAATAATGTATCTTGTATAAAGTTTATGCTTTATCAATATATGTGAATGTTGTGCAAGTTAGTCATGCGTCGCTTCAATACTTACTGCTGTTTATGGAATTTTGAGTAAGACATGTGCTAATTGCTGCTGTGTTGAATTTCAGAATGACGCGTACTCGTGCCAACCCTGATGTTGGAGGTACTAGCCAAGGGGGAGAGACCTCCCAACCGCCTCCCGAGGACTCCTCGGGACAGCAGCAGCAACAGCAACAGCAAACACCGCCACCGCCACTGCCAACGGTTACATTGGCCGACATCGTCGCGGCAATGGCGGGTTCACATCAGCAGCATACAGAGCTGCTGCAAACGTTAATTGCGAATACGTCTCGCCCAGAGAGACGTCAAGATCGTGAGGAGCGCCAACAGAGCTCCTACTCCGACTTCCTGGCGACTCATCCCCCTGTATTCTCAAGGGCGGATGAACCACTTGACGCGGACAACTGGCTCCGCGCCATAGAGATGAAGTTCGGGCTGCTCCAAATCAGCGAGCAGCGCAAGACTCAGTTCGCGGTCCAGCAGCTCCAAGGATCCGCGAGCGCGTGGTGGGCCAACTTTTGTGCTTCACAACCCACCGACCGAGTGATGACCTGGGCGGAGTTTCGGACGGCCTTCCGGGCCTATCATATACCGCCCGGTTTGATGAAGAGGAAGACGCAGGAATTCCTACACCTGCAACAAGGGAGCCGGAACGCGCTGGAATATTCCAGGGCGTTCAACGATCTCGCACTCTACGCGTCGTATCACGCAGATACGGACGAGAAGCGGCGGGACCATTTTTACCAGGGGCTTAACCCGCTCCTGAAGGACAAGCTGGCGATGTTCAATCGCGGCAGCCTCAACGACATAATTGATGCTGCGATTGTTCAGGAGGACTCCGGCAAGGAGTTAGCGGCGGCAGAGCGAAAGCGAAGCGCGCCGCAGAGCAGCGGAGAAGGAGGCAGTCCTTCTCAGAAGTTTCGGATGGTGAATCGCCCACCATCAGGTCCGCGCTGGCAGCCACCACAGCGGTCGATGCCGTTCCGCGGTCGGCCGTATTCTTCACCGGCATTCCGGCCGGCACTGCCAGCACCACCGCAACAACAACAGCAGCAGCGGGCGATGCCGCGTGCGTTTGCACCTCCGCAACGCATGCCGGGCTTTCGTCCACCAAGTACTCCACCAGCAGCGGCCACGTGTTACAAGTGTGGCCGTCCAGGACACTTCGCGAGCAGTTGCCCGGAGAGGCAAGGCAGCGGAGTGGCACCACCGTTTCCGGGGAGGAATCAACCCCGGAACCCTACTAATGCGCGGCGGGCGAACCCTAGGCCCGGCACTGTCCACCAGCTTGCCATTGAGGACGTGCCGGAGGGCGAGCCAATCCTTGCGGGTATGTTCCAACTCCACCAGCATCCCGCTATAATACTATTTGATTCAGGCGCCACGCATAATTTTATTAGCCAAGCTTTCATTGCTAAACACAGCTTGCCAATACTACCCACCGATAGTCCATATTTAATTTGTTCACCGGGTGGGCAGATTTCAGCAAGCGTAATGGTCTCCAAAGCACCATTATGCTTAGCGAGAAGAGTGTACCCCACGTCTCTCATTATCTTAGAGGGGCAGAAGGTCGATGTCATCCTAGGGATGTCGTGGTTAACCCGCCACGGCGCTGTTTTAGACACCGTCCTTCGAGTAGTGCACTTAAACTCAGAGGTGCACGGTTCTCACTCATTATTTCTGGACAGTCCAGAAATAAAACTTCCAAGTGTCTATCAAGCCACAACCATCAGATTGGAAGACATTCCAGTGGTCCGAGAATTCCCTGATGTATTCCCGGATGATTTGCCGGGGGTGCCACCCGATAGAGAGGTGGAGTTCAAGATTGAACTTGCACCGGGAACCATGCCAATATCCCGAAGGCCGTACAAGATGGCGCCCAAGGAGTTGGCGGAACTGAAGACTCAGCTCACGGACCTTCTGGAGAAGGGTTTTATTAGGCCGAGCTCCTCGCCATGGGGCTGTTCGGCATTATTTGTCAAAAAGAAGGATGAAACGTTGCGGCTTTGCGTGGACTACCGTCCATTAAATGCCGTAACCATCAAGAACAAGTACCCGTTGCCACGGATCGACATGTTGTTTGATCAGTTGGTCGAAGCAAAGGTCTTTTCCAAGATGGATTTAAGATCCGGGTACCATCAGATTAAGATCAGGGCTGAGGACATTCCAAAGACAGCTTTTTCGACAAGGTACGGACTTTATGAGTACCTGGTCATGTCCTTTGGCCTCACCAATGCTCCAGCTCACTTCATGTATTTAATGAACTCGGTGTTCATGCCGGAGCTGGACAAGTTTGTCGTGGTCTTCATCGACGACATCCTGGTATACTCCAAGTCGGAGGAAGATCACAAGAAACATCTGCGTATAGTCTTGCAACGGCTGCGGGATCACAAGTTATACGCAAAGTTCAGCAAATGCGAGTTTTGGATATCGCAAGTGCCTTTCCTCGGGCATATCATCTCAGCGGAGGGTATCGCTGTGGACCCGAGCAAAATCACGCAAGTGCTGAATTGGAAATCCCCGAGAACTGTTCATGAGGTACGGAGTTTCCTCGGACTCGCGGGATATTATCGGAGGTTCATTCCGAACTTCTCGAAGATTGCCAAGCCAATGACAGAGCTGCTGAAGAAGGCTACCAAATATGTTTGGAGTCCAGCATGTGAAGCAGCATTCAAGGCTTTAGTCAAGCACCTAACATCAGCACCGGTTTTGGCGCAGCCAGACACAACAAAACCGTTCGATGTGTACTGCGATGCATCCGGCATTGGGCTCGGATGTGTGCTGATGCAAGACCGAAGAGTGGTCGCGTATGGATCACGACAGCTTAGGAACCATGAGCAAAATTATCCAACTCACGATTTGGAGCTCGCTGCCGTGGTACTTGCACTGAAAATGTGGAGGCACTACCTACTCGGTAACCTCGTACATTTATATACCGACCACAAAAGCCTCAAGTACATATTCACTCAGAAGGAGCTGAACATGAGGCAACGAAGATGGTTAGAACTGATAAAGGATTACGAGATAGAGATCCATTATCATCCGGGCAAGGCAAACGTTGTGGCAGACGCGCTAAGCCGCAAGTCACACGTCAATAATCTGACCATCACACCGTTGGAAGAGAGCGAACCACCACTACATGTGATTCCACATGGAGCTCTCTACAACCTAGCTTTGATCCCCACCATCCGTGAAGAGATAGCGGCAGCCCAGAAGAATGACAAGGGCATATCACATTTGCGGAGACGTGTAGACAGTGGGGAGTTGAAATGTTTCCGGAAGGACGGAGACGGCGTCCTATGGTTCAAGGACCGGATCGTCGTACCCCGAAACCCAGAGTTACGGAAGAAAATCTTTGATGAGGCTCACTTATCAAAGTTTTCTATTCACCCCGGCAGCAACAAGATGTATCAAGAACTCAGAAGCAAGTTTTGGTGGACACGGATGAAGCGAGAGACGGCAAAATACGTGTCCGAGTGTGATACATGTCGACGGGTGAAGGCAGACCACATGCGGAAACCGGGACTGCTGCGACCACTGGGCATTCCTGCCTGGAAGTGGGAGGACGTGAGCATGGATTTCGTCGTCGGTTTACCCACCACCTTACAGAAACATGATTCTGTGTGGGTGATCGTCGATCGGCTCACCAAAGTTGCCCATTTCATCCCGGTCAACACCAACTACAACGCCAAGAAGTACGCTGAACTGTACATCTCACGGATCCTATGCTTATACGGCGTACCCCGTACCATCGTATCGGACCGGGGCACTTTATTTGTGTCCCGTTTCTGGGAGCAGCTACACGCTGCCTTGGGGACGAAGCTGATCCATAGTTCAGCCTACCACCCGCAGACGGATGGGCAAACGGAGCGGGTAAATCAAATCCTAGAAGACATGCTACGAGCTTGCGCTATCGACCACGGCAAGAATTGGGATGATCACTTGCCATTAGCCGAGTTCTCGTACAACAATGGGTACCAAGCCAGCATCAAGATGGCGCCCTACGAGGCGCTATACGGCAGGAGATGCCGCACACCACTGAACTGGTGTGAATCTGGCGAGAGGGTTACCTTCGGGATTGATCTTGTCAACAACGCGGAAGAAAAGGTTCGATTAATTCAAGCGAACCTAAAAGCCGCTCAATCCCGACAGAAACAGTATGCGGACCGGAGGAGGCGCCCATTACAATTCGAAGTTGGAGATCACGTATACCTACGAGTGTCTCCAATAAAGGGCGTAAACAGATTTGGGGTGAGAGGAAAGTTAGCACCCCGATTCATCGGTCCATTCCAGATTACCGAAAGACGTGGATCGGTGGCATACCGGCTAAGATTACCAGAAGCACTTTCCGGTGTGCACGACGTCTTTCACATTTCCCAGCTGAGGAAGTGTCTCAAGCTATCAACTACCGTTCAGCTGGAAGACATTGAAGAACTGCAACCGGATCTCACCTATCGGGAGGAACCGGTGCAGATTATTGATAAAAAGGCCCGAACCACACGCAACCGTACGTTGTGGTTCTACAAGGTTCTGTGGAGTAATCACTCCATGGACGAAGCGACATGGGAGAGCGAAGAATTCCTTCGCACTAACTACCCCGACTTTTTCACGTCGCATATTCGGTAATTTTCCACCGTCCTCTCTCTCATTTTCACCTTATAATCTCGGGACGAGATTCTTTTAAGGGGGGAGGAATGTAAGGGCCTCAGTTTTTGACACTCATTTGCAGTGTTCATCACCACACCACACACCTCATTTGAGGAAGAATGATGAACACAAATAAAGAGCAAGTAACAATTATCAACATGCTCATTAGGGAACAAACTCACACATTGCAAAAGTGGTACTTCCCACATGTGATATAGATGGGCTGGACATATGAAAACTCCTACACTTTGCTAAGGATGTCCATGCCAAGTTCCACCCAAATTCAAAACCTTTTTGAGGTCATTTTGGGTATAGTTAGGAAGAGGGCAGTTTGAAACCATATTCAAATTCAAACTGTTTTCACCCACTGAATTTAAAAGTGGAAGGCATATTCTTGCTCAGCACATTTTTGTGAGCTCACACACCAATTTTCACTCCATTTGGAGTTGATCTTGACATGAGCTAAGGGGGAGAAATTCAAACTTTATTTGAATTTCAAACTGCACTTGTGCTGAAATTCATTCAAACCAAACCTCATTGGAACTTTGATCAATTCAAATGGCTCTTGGGTGAATAATTTGAATTGCCAAGGGTAGAATAGGGTTCACTGTTTACCACAGCTGTTAGGAATAAATTTCAGAGGTTAAAAGAGAAGTGGGACCCACATGTCAGCCTCTGCCTCAAAGCAAACCGACTGAACCACAGTTCAGTCGGTTCCCGGCAGCTGTGCGCGCGCGCCACCGAAGGGGGCAGCCGGCGCCAGCTCCTGCTGCGTGCCCCAAGCCGGAGACCAGCCGGCCGGGCTATTTATTCCCTCCCCGGCGTGCTTCAGTCACCATTTCCTCGAGCTGCCGACGCACACGACTTGTTTTCCCACTGCCATCACTAGCGCTCGAGTTCCTGCTTGATCAAGCCGATCGCAGCTCCTTCTTTCCGTTCCAAGGTCCCAGCAAGGTACTAGCAACCATCCTCCATCCTTCCCATTGATAGAAATCGATTGAAACCGAGTGATATCGGCTGTGCCGAAAGATCAAACTCGGAACTGGAAACCGCCGCACCTCGGGCTCTCGTGGACAGCCCAACCTGGGCGTTGTCACGCCCGAGCCAAGGCACCCTTGGACGCGCAAGTGACCGATGCTGCTCACCCCCGAGCCACAGCTCGAGTGGTTGCTCATCGGCGGCGAATTTCCACTTTTCCCCTTTCTGTGTGCAGAACGACCTTCGGGTACGATTCTGTTTAATTCGTGCTCTAGAAAGGATTAGAGGGCCTCAGGCCACTCCCACACGAACTAGACCCGGTGACGCACAAGTTGCCTTCACAACTCTGGGCCGGAGAACTTCTGTGCCCGGCGTAATTCAAGGTCTACTAATGGCGGAACGCACGGGGGGTATCGGGCGCACGGTGAGGACCTATTTCGGGCCTTCCCCGGGCTGCCCCGAGTTCATGTCGACCTTCTCTGAGGTCCACTGATACTCCCCGACCGATTTCCCAAGTAGCTGAGGCACTAGGAGCATCAGCCGACATGGCCGAAGTCGTTCCGATATGGCGGCTCGTCGCCGACCATGCTCCGGCCGTTGTCATGAGCAGCTGACCCTCGGATCATGTTCCCCAAGTAAAAGCAGGCAGGGGCGGCCAGAATCAAGAAGTTTGGATCTGTACAGCAGCCAGCGGCGAGCTCTCCGGCGAGGTCCCTCGGCGGCGGAGCGCGGGTGTCGCGAGGTTGAAGAAGGGGGTGGACCCCAGCTGTCAGCGGCCGATATTTTGAATCGGGATCCGGCTGCGGCCGGGATCGGGTGTGCTGGCGCGCAAAAGCCTTGTGGGCCGCGGTGTGCTATCGCTTCGGCGTGCGACGCGTGTCCCCTGGGCCCACGCACGAGTTTAAACTTTTTCCCGATTTTCAGATTTCCTTCAAACTTCAAATCCTTATAACTTTGGCTAGAAAGCTCCAAATTGAGTGAGCCAAATTTTGCTGGATTCAGCTCTCTGAGTACTTTCCAGAAAATCAAGTTTCACTTCATGAAATTCCTTAATTCTCCATAATTAATTCCTCAAAGTTTAAACTGTTAGGAATTTTAACTGGAGAATCCTTTGGAGGAAAATCCTGAAATTTTTCTGAGATGTTCACCAAAATATCCTTGAACTACCATAAAAATTTCAGATCCATTTGAGCTCATTTAGTCCACCTAATGGTGTGATTAGTAAAACTGTTCCAGAGAAAATGGAAAATGTTCAGAAACATTTTCAGAATTTTCTCTGAAATTGTTTAGCTCATATCTTCAGTTAGAGACTTCAAAATTAAGTGAGACCAACTCCAGTAGAACCCTCTGAAAATCTAATTTTCAGAAAGTCATAGTTTGTCTCATGAAAATTCCTAGATTACCCTAAGAGTTCCAATTGAGGTCAAGGACATAATTATTTGTGGAGGGCTCAAGTGAGCTTCACTGCAACTAAAACTTGACCAAGTCTTTGTTTAGGTTGTAACCAAGCCACAGTAAAAGTTTCACAGTTATTAGGTCTGTCTAAAAAGGTTTATAGACTTCACAACTTCAAAGTTAATGCAAAGGCATTTAATTAATACATACATTGTTCTTATCATGTAGTCGCTAAGGTCGAGGAGGAACCCGAAGTCCTAGACTTCGTTACTCCGGAGGAACAGCTAGCCTACGACCGAGAGCAGCAAGGCAAGCCCCGGTTTGCATTAACCTTTTTACAAATTTTTATTGTTTTGAGCACATACTTGTTTCCTTTGTTCTGTGCATCAGAGTCTCGTTTGGAAACCCCACTGCATAGCCAAGAAAACCATGGGTTGGGGTTTAGGATTGCAAACCCCGTTAGCCACTGCATTGCTAGGATAGAGTAGGATTCGGTACAAGTCGAGTAGTTGGAACTACTCGCGAGAATAGGCTAGAGGCACATTGCTCGGGTAGAGATAGCACATGAAACACATGGCAAGAAAATGAGACCGAGCGGAGAGTAAGGGCAGCAGGACTTTGGGGCCTGTGTGCTGTAGCTCCGCTTGTGTCGATTGAGGACCGAGCCGTGTGCGGGCCTGTTGAACAAGCTAGAACAGTACCGAAGACCTACCGGCTATATGGGAACCGGGAAACTGATGTAACTCGGGTAGCTGGGTGTTGAGGCATTGCCCGTCGTTCAGAGGGTAGGTTGAGAGCTCGAGGTGTAAATCAGCTGGCGGCACAGAGATGCGCGTGCAGGGACCTCTTGCTCGGGACGATGGGACCGGTTCAATATTTGGCTAACGGGTGAAAGGTAGTCGCGTACGGCGTCCGTGATGGTTGTTGTAGGCAACATCGAGTACGGGCGTACGTGACGGGTTGTTCGGGTAACCCTGCAGGTGTAAATCGATTATAATCGCCGTCCCTCGCGGTCAGTGAGTACCACTTGTTCACTGTACCGTGACGTAGAAAGAACAGGCTAGTTACATGTTAAAATGTTGCTGATTGAAAGCTGGACATTGATTGTTAATGATATGTTGTAGCTTAGTGCTAACTAAAGTTCTTTTCAACTTTGGGCAAAGTACATGAGAGAAATGCGTTTCTTGTTTGATTGCGGCTCTCTCATGTGCCTTCGCGTAAGGTTCTCCACAACCTGCTGCTAAAACTTGAAAGTAAGGTTCTACTAATTAGGCGAGTCCTTGCAAATGATTTTACCTCATGTAACCCATTACCCTCATGTAGAAGTTCCATGTTTAGGTGAGACGGGTCAGACTTGCTGAGCCTTCGTGCTCACTGCTTGTGTTTGAAGCTTTTGCAGGGTTCTATGAGGAAGGGACTCCCGAAGAGGAGACGGAACCCCAGGAGGGGAACCCCGTCGAGTGGGAGTCGTGCACGCCGCAGAGTTAGTGTGCGTGTGTGCTAGCAAGGACACGTTCGAGGGCTGAACGTGCACTTGATGCTTAGTCTACGCCCGCGAGTGTGGACTAAACTTATTTTGATGTAAACATGTTGATAAACTTGTTTATGTAATAAAGCTTCCGCTTCCGCTTTGTACCTTTGACGTGTGTTATGCGGTGCTGTGCAACGCAGCACCCCTCAGCGTGATCCTGGCTCGACAGGACCTAAAGGGGTCGTGTCAGCGTGGTATCAGAGCTCGCTTGAGGTTTAACACAGTACAAAGGTCTTCTTTTTCAAAAATCCAGTGAGGAACGAGTTAGTAGCCCGTATAAGGATGTTATTAGTATATAGAAAGTGGCTTATTAACTTATTTGTTATGTCGGAAAATCGTGCATCTCGGGACGTTCATGTCTTGGGGGGTGCACGTAAGCGCTGTCCACCAGTGCGCACAAGCTGAAGGGTGGAGCCCCACGGGTGGCAGGTAACCCGACCCGCTTTGATATCCTCTACGACTCTTCATGTCGTTTGGGGTATTCGAGCAACGTCTGTCCCTGGCGTGCGTGGTGCAACATGGGAGACCCCGTCACGTGGTCTGAAATGTGAACACGTAACTCAGGGCGTGTTTGGCTTGAGAACGTCCGGGCGAGTGATGACGGCCGGACGTACCAACTGTATGGATTCCGGGCTCGGTGTGCAGCCGAGTCTGATGATTGGTTGAATTTCTGCAGGTAGCCTTACCACGAAACGGTAGACGTGTAGCATCCGTGTGCGAGTGACGAGTAGTGCCACTAAACTAACGAAGCCGGCTAAGTCCGGTATAGGTTTTTCTTTGTGAGGATGTAGTACCGACATGATCTGATGACGCATCGACGTCACACCCAACTAAATGAACAACTTCATTTAAAAATTTGAAGGTTTTGATCCAAAGTAGTAAAACTTGATGTAACTCCTTCCCTTGAACAGGATATTCAAAGCTAATAAGTTTTCAACTTATAGAATGTTAAGGACAGAGCACTCTGTTTTCAGCTAAATCAAGGCTGAAGTTAATCAGAGATTAGAGGTTGAGTTCTTTCGAGGTTGGGGTCGTATGATACATTTCTGGAAAGCTTTGGAGGAGCTTTACAACTTTTCGGTTGGGTTCCAGAGGTGTTTCGTCCCTTAACCACTCGAAAAATGCAGTAGAGTTGAAACTGTCCAGAAAATAGGACAGAGCAAAGACTCTCTGTAAACTCTCTGTAAATTAAGCATAACTTCCTGCTTAAAAATCCAAAAATAGGAAATGAGGTAGTTCTGGAAAGCTTATGAGATGGGTTACAACTTTGTAACAGAAAGTTTTGTCAGATTAGGAACAGAATTAACTGGGATTCTTGGATCAAATCAGTACCTAAGGCAGGGAGGTGCTGTCCAATTGTTTCCAGAAATTCTGTTAACTTTGACATCTCATAAACATGTTGATAAACTTGTTTATGTAATAAAGCTTCCGCTTCCGCTTTGTACCTTTGACGTGTGTTATGCGGTGCTGTGCAACGCAGCACCCCTCAGCGTGATCCTGGCTCGACAGGACCTAAAGGGGTCGTGTCATTTATGATCGCACTCTCTATGTATGTTCATCGTACATCTAGCTCCCTCTCTCCCGCGCTCATCCATAGTCAGCATTTGCTATCCTACCGAAGGCGGCTGCGCTTGAGGCACCTGCCGATGGCCAAGTGGGTCTCTCGGGCCTCCCCCAGTCAGGTGTTGCGGTGCTAGTTGGTCACCTCCAGGAAAGGCCTGCGCCGTGCATGGGGGGTCCAGGGTGCATATCCCTCTTAGCCGGCTCAGTGCCCAAAGCGTGCGCATCCTGCCCTCCGGAGGTCCAGGGGAGTACAGCCGCTTTGCCTGGTTCCGTACCCAAAGCCTGTGCACTCCGCTTCCCCGGCGCACGGTCCGGTACTAGGGATCGGACGATCGTACCCAGACCTTGGAGGGAGCCGGAGCCCCGGCGCCTCGCGCACAGAATTGCCCAAGCCCCATACGGATCAGGATCGTAAGTCGAATAAGACTAAGAGACGGGAGGGGAGGACCCTCCGAAGAGAACTACGTTTCCTCTACCTGTGTGCAGGACCTCCAGGTTACAACAACGGGGGTTGCATGAAGTGGGGGGCAAGGAGCTACTAACTACTCCAGCATAGGATCGGAAGGTCTGGGTCCCGCCCCTTCCACAGGGACGAGGCCCGAAGGCCCCACGTGTCCAGCGGGCCCGGAGCTCCCGCCTCGCAGAGGGGGGCTCCACACTCGCCACGTGGCTGGCGGAAACCGGACCTCCCCCTCTGAGGGGTGCTCCGAAGGCCCCACGTGTCCAGCGGGGCCGGAGCTCCCGCCTCCTCAGGAGGGGCTCCGGACCCGCCACGTGGCCGGCAGATCCGGACCTCCCCATGGGGCGAGCTCCGGAGACCTCCGGGGTCCTTAATACAGTAAGGACCCGGAGAAGGTGCCTGTGCAGAGCTTCGAGATTGGTAAAGGCCTCTGAGTGCCTTGCGGAGCTAAGGACTCGGCCAAGCAAAACCATGAAGAAGACAAAAAGCATCACAGGCACAAACATTCAAGAGAGTCTATTTATTCATGGCTCCACGAGCTGGTCTACAGACTCGATAAAAAGAAAGAAGCGAGTCCTAGGGGCCTCCTGGCTCGCGTCGGAACCTAGAGGCTACAAGGGTGGCCACTTCCCCGACTTCGGCCCTGGCCATCTCTTCCCGCTCCGCGGCAGGACCGTCTTTCACTGGCTCCAGTGAGAAGGAAGGGTCCCGGCTCTTGAAGCAGGCCAGCACATGCGTGGCAACCTCCAAGGCCAGGCCCCGTCCCTCTGCCTCAAGCTCGCTAGAAACCACTGAGTCCAGCCTGCTCAGCTTGGCGCCAAGTGACTCCAGTGCGGGAATCACTTCAGCCACCTTCAGTGCAGGAGCCCTTCACCGGGCTGAAGCCGAGAGGGACCAAGGCGGACCCAGCCTGGTCGACGAAGCTCGAAACTGCACGGGCCTCGGAGGACCGTGAAGCCAAGGGCTCCTCTACCTCGCGGCGGGCTGCTCGCAGGGCGTCGCGGCTTCCCTTGGAGGACTCCTTCTCCCTGGCCGCCAGGGAGCTTTCTCAAAGGCGAAGAGACTGGGCAAGCCGCTCCAACTCAGAAACCCGGAAGTCGGCAGCCAATTCCCGATCCAGGATCGCCTGGCGACCTGTTCCTCCCTCATGGCCAGGTCTGCCTTCCGGGCCTCTAGCTCCCTGGCCCGAGCTCGCAGGTCAGCCTCGCCCGCCGCCAGCAGCGCGGCGACCCTCTCCGCCTCGACTGCTGTGGAACGCTCCCGGTCCTCAACGGGGAGTTTACGGCGCTCCAACAGTTGTTGTATCTCCTCCGCGGCAGAGAGGCTCTCCTCGGCCCGGGCGTGTACCTCAAGGGCCTCCCTATGGAGCCGTCGCATTTCGGCGTCCAGGCGGTCAACAGACCGTTTCAGCCGGTCGAGGAGCGCTTCCCTGAAGTCAAGCGACTCCTGCCTGGAATCGAGCTCGCCCTTGACCTTCGCGGTCCGCTCCCGCAAAAGGTTCCCCCAAATGAGGAGGCAATCCCTTTCAACCGTATGCTCCTCCCGCTCACGACCAAGTGCGGCCAAGACCTGCCAGACGCTCGCTTGGGCGAGCGCGAAGGCATCTGCCAGAGGCAGTGGGGCAGCAGAGGCCGGAGCAGCACCCCCGACCTCCTCCATCACATCATCCTCAAGAGTAGGCCTCCTCCATCACATCATCCTCAAGAGTAGGCGATGCACCAGCGACCGGGATGAGACGCCGGTCAGGAGAAGCTGGCGCCGGGACTCCGACGGCCGGACCCGCCGAACTCTCACCCGACGCTGAAGTAGAAAATGGGTCGCCTGGTATAGGGTTGCTCTGCGCTGGCTTGGGGGCCGCGGCAGCTGTCTCGGCAGGAGGAGATGACACAGCCGTGGAATCCGGGCATGCTGGAGCAGGGGAAACTCGCGCTGGCTTGGGGGCCGCGGCAGCCGTCCCGGTTTCCGAGCGCAACGGCACAGACTCCCCACCAGTCGAGGACGGCCAGGAAGCGTGAACACTCCAGCGCGCCCTGAACCCCGACTTCCGATCCGGGGTAGGATCCCCAGAGCACGCCGTCGTCACTGACGGCCGCTCCACAGTCGCCTGGACCGGCGGAGCAGGGGATGCTCCAGAAGCTCCCCTCAACGCATCAGCCCGGGGCCTCTTTTGTCACCACCGGAAGGAGTGCCATCTCCAGAAGCAGGAGGTGCAGGCACCCCAGATCCCCGACTTGGCACAGATGCCACCACTGGAGGAGATCGAGTGTGTTTCTTCTCTGGTGGCGGGTTGGAAGCCATGACGAGGGAGGACTCAAAGGCAAGAAGACAAAGGCACAAGAGTCCAAGGAAAAGTGCTGGGAAGTGCGAACGAGAGGCCGCAATGCGGGTAAGATCCCCTCTTAAAACTTCCCAGGTGCAATCCCATGCGATTCGAAACTCTTCGAATACGCCGCATCGGCAACCGCTTCGGCTCCAAGACCGAGCGCCGATGACAGGTGGACCCAAGCCGCCCAGCTGAAGCGGTGGGTCAAGGAGTCAGTCTCCCAAGAAGACGAGCCGGCAAGGCACCCCGGCGGTTCCCGAAGAAAGCGCCGCAACGTGCAGAAGTGGCAGTCTTGGGAACCGCCACAGTAAAGTCAACCATCAAGAGGGCGCACGTGTCCAGCAGAAGAGCGCTGCCTGCCCCCGAGCGGTAGGCAGCGGGCGTAAAGACACCCCATACCTTGCCCGTGCAAGGTATTCAAGGCCCGCACCTTCCCAAGACGCGGATACGCGGAGCACGCCTCTGTCAGGTGTCGTTGCGCCCAGTCGCATCACAGACTGGCGCGCAGTGTCAGAACCTGCCAGCCAATAAACACAACGACAAGACATCCCCTGCCGCCTCCGCCGTCCTCAACCACTACGGCTAGCATGCGGTATGGGCAGGGCGGCAAGACGAAGACTCAGAAGCCTTCGCCAGAGACAACTACCTACATAACTGCGGATACGATAGTCGGCAGAAAATCTCCCCGGGACCACCTGTCGGGTCCCGGGCCCCCCTTGTAAGCCACGCGAGCCTTGGGCTATAAAAGGCTCGAGTAGGCGACGTTAGCAAGGGTTCGCACTCTTGCCATCCATACGCTAGGCATAACTCATCCTCAAGCTCAGGACTCCGGTTCTGAGCAACAAGCAATACAGCGAGCACCTCAGCTCACCGTGGACGTAGGGTTTTACGCTCCGATGGCCTGAACCACGTAAAACTCGTCGTGTCAAGCTCCTCCCTAACTCGTCCCTAGGCACAAGCTCTCCGCAAGTGACTAGCCCCTCCAAAAAAAGAACCTCCGCGGGCTGCCCAGTGCAGGTCCGGGGGAAGTGTCGACCACACACTTCGACAGGTTCATAGTTGAACTCTACACTTCCACTCTGTCGCCGTGGGGTGTACATGTACTGAGTCCCCTCTAGGCATCCACGGTTGATGTAGCTCTGGCATGTGATCGCCTCCCAAGTAGCATCCTTCTAAGCTTCTGCCATGGTGGATCTCCATGCTGGTGAGTTGTGGATCTTGAGTAGCTTGTTCTCATGGTAGATCCTCACCACTGACCTCCATTCCTCGCGTTCTGCGCGAGAAACTCGGGTAGTAATGTAGTACACCACTAACTTGCCGGTGTACCCAGCACAGCGAAGGAGGTGTCTAAGGCGCTCCACCATGCCGTCCGTGGACTCCACATGAGTTTGGTATGTGGCAGGGTTGTACACATCCTCAAGGGTGCGTGCAGTCAACTAGTGTCGAGGGACCCATTCTCCGGTGGACTTACGGGCTGTGAGACGCGTACGTACCATTGGTTTCATGAAAATTTTAAAATAAGTTAGAAGAATAAATAATAATATAGAGGTTAGACAATATATATACTCTAAATAATCCTTTTTCTACCAAAATCTTTGGTAAAATAGTTTTTACTAAAATACTAATACTCATCCCGTCCATTTCTAACTAGGCTTGCGTCGTACGGACAACCTTGGCTCTGATACCACTTTGTCACACCCAGTTTTTCATAAGGAACACCCGAGCGTAATCTCACATGTATGCCAGGATCAATTGACTCATACATGTGCCGACAATAGTGAAATATCATTATATTACATGCCAGGGTCAACGTGTAACATTATATTACATCATAAGACATAATAGAATAATAAAAATATTATCATACTAAATATATACAACAGCGAAAGTCTAATAAAGGGGTCCTCCAATCCACAGGCGTTGCCCGGGGGTTTCGCCAGCCTAGAACAACTCTTCGGGATCGAAGTCCTCATCAAAATCTATATCTTCATTTGCACCTGAGCAGCATATGATACCCAACAAAAGCAAGTTTGAGTACCTAAAGGTACTCAGCAAGTGTAGGAAAGAATGATATGAGGTCTAATAGCAAGTAAAGGCTAACATGGTTAAACACTATGCATTAATCTTAGACCTTAGCTTTAATTAGCAACCTTTATTACTAAGTGATATATCCCACCATCTTCACCATTAAGACATTAATGTCAGGTTACACCACCCAACAAACTCTTTCAACCCATATCTATGTTTCTCTAATCATGGATAAGTCCAAACCGCTCTTGACCGTGAGCACGGATGTCATGATAGTTTGTTCTCAGCGGAGATTGTACCACTTTACCCACAAGTAGTGATTTCATCCCCTGTTGCCAGGTGGACTAAGAACCTTCCTGATATCCGTGGTTGCAAGCCACATTACACACTTCCTTTGGTGTGCGATCAAGAGATCACTACATGGCCTTTACAAAGGGTCTACCGGCAAGTACAATCCCACTGAGGTTTCACCGCTGCAGTTCCTAGGAATAAACCCTCCCCTGCAGAAGCCCCCTCTTGAGCCTTGCAGTTCCCAGGGTAGTCAAAAATGGACTCCCGTTCCTCGCACCATCCAAACACTCATACTATAGCGGCAAACTCCTAATTAATTGCCAAGTTGTCCCATCTCAGTCTTGTGGTGGCACTGTAAAGCCGGGTTAACTGTTCCATGAACCGGTCCTTAGAATCTAAGACAAGCACTATCACTATCCCGAGTCTCGTGCACGAAGCACCATCCAAAATAACCAGCATGTCTAGATTCCTATCACTACGACACACTCTTGTGTCTCTCATAAATACCACAAGACAAGTAACAAATATGTTTCATTCATTTTCTAAGTACTAAGCATAGCCAAGCGCAAAAAATAACAAGTAACATACCCTAACTAAATCCCACCATTGTTTCAAGGAATGATATGGAAAGAACTAGTCACATGTCCTAAACTGGGTTTCATATTAAAGAGAACATGCATATAGTCTAACTAATCTTCCTAGATTTGGATCAAAGTGGTCAAGGAACACTTGCCTTTGAATTGCTGCTCGTTTACTTCAAAATCTTGCTCCTGAAGGTTAGGAAGTAGTTCTTGTGATGGTTCTACCCATGTATATGCACACAAAACAATGCAAATATGCAATAAGAATCTTAACAACACATTTCAATCATATATATGCTTGATTATACACATATACTACTTATTTTCTATTTATTTTCTCCATATAATTATGGTTTCATATTATTTCATGTGTTTTGGAATGAAAATAAGTATCAACTTGACATATATATATCTTTTACTTTATCTTTGTTATGATAAAACACTCATTTTCAAATTTTGTAGTGATCTTTAATAAATTTTTGGAGTGTATATATGCATATATACTAATTTTATAATCAATTCAGACCTAAAAACTATTTTAAATTATCCCTGTAATTATTTCCAGAATATATATTGCTGTTTTTTACATTTTCAGAACCTATCTATGTATTTTAGACATTTTTCATAAATTTTCTACAATATATATTATTTTTATTGGTATTTCAGCATTTATTCAGTACTTAAAATACAGTTTCAGTCCTAAATTATAATTATTCTGAATTACAGAAACTATATATGTGTAAAAAAATAAAAATAGAATAGTTCTATGCATTTTAATGAATTTCTACAATTTTTCTGAAGTATATATGATTTTTATTTTGATTTCAAAATTAATTTATCACCTAGAAAATATTTTCAGCCTATGGAAATTAATTCTTTCTTATTTTCAGAACATATATACTAGTTAAAATGTTTTAAACAGATTATTTTATATGTTTTTATGATTTTTTTAAGAGATGATTTACTCTATTTTGTTTATTTACAGAACTAATCATGAAATTATAAACTATTTTGGACTGAAATATATTAGTTACAACTTTTCCAAGGGCTAGATTGAAGTTTTGAAGTGATTTTCCCAATTTACAAAGAAAACAGGGGCTAATTGGTTAAATCCAAACAGTTTTCTTAAATTCGAGTAAGCCTAGGGTTAAATCTGTAAAGTGTAGGGTCTGTTTCGTATAAATTTGAATCTTCCGGGGTCTATCCGTGAAAATCCTAACGGTTATAACCGTTTTAAACGTGGGCAGTTGGATCTGATCTGAACGGCTCGGATTTAAAATAACCGAAGGGGTATCCTCCTTCTAATCTTAACCGTTGGCTCAAATCCGACGCACCAGAGACGGGCACGTCACCCCCTACCCTTCTCCTCCATGGGCGGCGGCGCGCTCGCTAGCGAGCGGCGGCGGCATCGCCGTATTTCATCGGTATACCCGGTAAAGTTTTCCCCGCTTTATACGGGCACGAACACATTATCCAGACTTGCTATCATCATATACCCGGTAAAGTTTTCCCCGCTTTGCATTTCTTTAGGAGTCTTGGGACGAGATTCTTTTTAAGGGGGGAGGGATGTAAAATCCCCAAAAGTGGTAGCAAGAAATTCAGCTCATGTACACTTATCAAAAATGGGGGGAATTAAAACTTTGAATTATAATGGTGTAAGTTAAAAGTGAGGGTCTAGACTTCCCAAAACTTCCAAACATGGAGATCTCAATGCACAGCTTGGATCTTCATACACCAAATATGTACCCTACCACATTTCAGCTCATTTGGAGGAGTTTTGATATTTGTTTGGGATTAAAGAGGAAACCCTCTAATCTAAATTTCAGATTCAGTTACAAATTCCAATTCCCTCAATTTGAAAATTGGGTTTCACAAATGTGTTCTCCACCTTTGAATGAGCAGCCATGCCAAAAATTGGAAACTTTGGAGCTGGTTTGCTATATTTTTGGGGCAATACAAAGTGGAGAATTCAAACTCCTTTTCAAATTCAAATGATCAAACCCCATTCAAATTCTACACCAGAATTCAAACCATTTCAATTCAGCAAATTCAAACTTGACTTTAGGGTGAAGTAAAGCCTTTAATGTTGAGTTGCTGGATGGAAAATATCAGAAAAATTTGACTAAACAAAGGGGGAAGGTGGGGCCCATTTGTCAGCCACCCACATGTACTACCGCCTCAGCCGACGGCGGTCGAACAGCGGGAGCACGCCAGCTCTCGGTTGAACCCGCGCCCGAGGGAGAGCCCGCGCCACCTCCTGCTGCCTCGGTGGCTTGGTTGGATCATGGCAAGGGGTGCGCCGGAGCTATTTCTCTTCCCCCTCAGCTCGCGCAGCGCCGCAACAGTTTCATTTGCGCTGAACACCACCGCTCGGCTCTCTCCAATCGACCACAGCCCTCCGAGCTCGGCTGCTCGAGCACTCCACAGCAAAGAGTATCACCGGGCAGTGCTCTAACCATCCGGCCCCTCTCTTTCCTGTTCCAAGCTCGATCGTACCGGAAATTGGCGAAGTAGCCACGGTTCTCGGGTGAACACTGAAAACCCGAGAGGTCACCGTGGACAGCCCACACCGAGCAAGATCACGGCAAAACAATTCAGACCCTCGGTGCACCCTCGACCCCAGCTGCTCGAGCCCAAAGCTCAGCCCTGGACGTTGATCAGAGCAGAAGAATTTTGGGTTTTTCTCCCGGACGATACAAACTGACCCCGAGGTAGGAATTTGCCAAATTCATCGTTAATTCATGTTCTCATTGATTAAAACTGTGCACGAAGCTTCCTAACTCCTTGGCGCACTTCCTTCCTCGATTTTAGACCTAGATATGGGGTGTAGAGGGATAATTTCCACGTCTTGATCATGGCGCACCGCCGGACCACCTCGGGCGCACCGTGCCGATAGGGTTCCAGCGATCCTCGATCAGTTTAGACCCCAGGTCGAGCTTCTACTCCCTCCACTGGTGCTCTAGAGCCTAAGAACCGATCATTTGGTGGAGGGATGAGGGCTCCCGACCTCACCGGAGTGCAAAACATTGCTGTCACCGGTGCACGGTGGTTTCCGGTGAACTATGGCCGCCGGCGACCCTCCCAAAGTGTTCAGCACGATCAATTATGGGGGAGCGGCGAGTTTAGGCCCGGGAGATGGCCAGGAGAGCCATTCCCGCCACCGTCACCGGAGCAACCGGCCGCGGACTCCTCTGTTTGGCGCGAGGAAGAAGAGGGAGCTGACGGGTGGGGCCCGCAGACAGGATTTAAACATTTCCAGAATTTCCTATTACAGTTCGAACTTTGGAAGCCCATAACTTTGTGTAGAAAACTCCAAAAAGAGTGAGACCAATTTTGTTGGAATCCTCATGAGGAGTACTCCACAGAGAAACCAATTTTATGCTATGAAAATGCCCAGGAATTTGTGTAGAATTGTTTTTACTAAATCTTTTAGGGATTTATTGCAGGAGCAATTCTTTATGAAATATTCCCAAATTTCGGCAGTTAGTCCTTTTCATAGTTATTAATATCCAGTGAAAATTTGGGCTTCATTGGAGTTCATTTGCTAGGCTAAACTTCTTTCCCAAGTTCAGCCTTTATTTGAGAATTCCAATTTAAACAGAAACTATTTCAGCACTCCTGTCCAAACTTCAAAAATTCATATCTCTCTGATGGTAGCTCCAAAAATGGTGAAACAAATTTTGTTAGAACCATGGAGACTTACCCTAATCAGATCTTCCACCATTAGCTATGTCAAATCTCCTGAATTGGGCTCAAAATTCAGAGAAGCATTGTACTTGTAGGAATTTTAAAGACTACATTGTGCAATGACATGTCTCCAAATTTGGCTCAAATCATCCTTAGAGAGTCTAGTATCCACTGTAAAATTCCCAAAGCCAATTAAGGATTTTAAATAGCAGTAGCTATTAATAGAAGTTCAATTTCTTATAAACCCTTAATACTTATACATATATTTTGTTACCTTTCATATTAGTGACCGAAGTTGAGGACGCACCGGAGCCCTTGGACGTCCTCCCACCTGAAGCTAACCTCCCGTTTGACTCGCAACCAGGCAAGCCCCTGTTTGCACTTAAGTACCTTTTATAAAGTTTTTCATTTGTATCACTTATGTCTAGGTTGAAATGTATGCATTAGAGTTAGGGTGATTGAAACCCCACTTGCATAGCCTTTTTAAATCCTATAAAGGGTTGGGTAGTTTACAAACTCGACGAGTAGAGAATGCCATGCTAATGCTTAGGATCTCGGTAGAAGTCGAGTAGTTGGAAGCTACTCGCGAGATAGTACTTATCACTCGGAATGAGAAGGGGTAGAAAATGGCTTGAGTTGTGAAAAATGAGACCCGGCAGGGGGATAGGATGCAGTGAGCAGAGGTCTCACGTGCGTAGCCCTGTTGGTGTCGATTGAGGACTGTCCGTGTGCGGCCCTGCTGGACAAGTATCGAACAGTACCGGATGCATACTGGCATATGGGAACCAGGAAACCGATGTAATTGGTTAACCTGGGTGTCGAGGCTTACCCAACCGTAAATAGGAGTTGGTTGAGGGTAGCAAGGTGTAAATCTGCCGGTGGGCACAGTCACGCTCCACGCGGGGGCCTCCTACCCGTTACGGATGGACCGGTTCGGCATTTGGGTTGCCTTTGAAAGGTTGTCGCATACAATAGAGTAGGAAGGGTGTGGAATCACACTTCTGAAAGTGAGTGTATGTGATGTGTTATCCGGGTGTGTCTTGATTGCAATCACCGTCCCTCACGGTTATTTGAGTACCCGCTTGTTCACTGCGCTGTGACGTAGTAAGAAGTGAAATAAGCCAACTGAATATGCTGCATTGAATTATAAATGTCTTGAAACCTTGTATGCTGTAGTTATAGAGCTAATTAAGTTTATATTCCACTTTGGACATCACCACATCGGAGTAAAGCGTTTCTTGTTTGATTGTGGACTTCCGATGTGAGAGCTGCCTAAGGCACATGAATCTGCCGCTATAAAACTGAAAAATAAGGATCAATGTGTAGGTGTGTCTTCATTGCAAAGTCCTTTTCCTATCTTACTTATCCTTGCATGTAGAGTTCCATGCCTAGGGTTGACGGTTAAGACTTGCTGAGCCTTCGTGCTCACGGTTGCAATATTTGATCTGTGTGCAGGTGAGAGTTATGAGAAAGGTTCCGAGGACGAGGCGATGCCCCAGTCGGGGTACACGGCCGAGCTGGAGCCCTGCACGCCGCCGTGATTCTCCGGTTCCATGCTGCTAGTGTGTAGCGTCCCCGGGCTGGACGGCTGCACTTTTGCTTAGTTAGGATGAGAGGCTACTTATGTATATTACTTCCGTTTTATAATAAGTTTTGTATAAAGACTTCCGCTGTTTTATATCCAATAAAAGTTTGTATGTTGTTCTTTAATCTTTTCGTATGTGCTGTTGGGTGCCGCATCGCACGGCACCACCCTATGCAATCCTGGAGTGGGTGAACCACGGGGTGGTCCCCACAGGCGTGGTATCAGAGCCGCATTAGGAATAGCACGCTCGAAAAGAGCCTATTTTGAAAATTTAGATGTAGTCGAGTGAGGATTAGTTATTAAGCCCACATAAGGTCTATGATAGTAGTAGATATTACGGTGGAAAAGCTAACATATTTTTTATACATTCTGTAACGACGCTCCGACGTCAGGTAAGAGGTAAGGTACGCCACCGCAGGCGGATCAATTGCTGTAACTCCCCATACGAGTAATTGTATGGAAGGGTATACTGTGGCTTGGCACGGTAGTGAATATGAGTCTCTGAACCTCTTCATGGTTCTGAGAGCAAATGAAAACGCTGTTCTCCAGCGTGCCTTAGGCAAAAGTGAGAATACCCCATCGTGTGGTAAGCAACACGATAGTATGCAACTCTTGAACGTTTAATGTTCAAAGGGCCATACGCAGCGCTCGCCATCGGCATGCCTCAACGGTCATGAGGCAGTAGGTGGTATCCGTTGGGTTGATAAAATTCCCAACCGTGACGACCCGTTCGCGCTCTACTCAGGTTCCCCGTCGTGTGGTGTGAAAACACGACCATGTACCTTGAGACGTGGCTTGACTCAAGGACGATCCGTATGGCAATGATACGGACCGTATGTCTTTACTATAATATGGAACTGCCTGAAATACCAAAAACCATTGTGTGCACCATTATTGTGTGTTCTTCTGCAGGTACATTAACCACGTTAGTGCATGACATGTAGAAACCGTTTGTGAGTGACGTTCTTAGTTCCACCATTTGACACGTATATGCCGGAATACCGGTTTAGAATTTTTCTTTGGTGAGGAAACGTAGTACAGAGACTGCATAAAAGTTATTTTCAAAGAAAAGAGTCAAAATGAAGTTTAGGATTTCATTTAGGGGTTATTGAACTCCCATATTGAACTAAGAGTCAATTGGGAATGTAGATTCATTTCCAAAGACTTAGGAACAATTTTCCTTGTTTTCGGCAAAAACTTTGCTGAACTTAAACAGGGCATAACTTAGGATTGGTTGAACCAATGGAGGTGGGTGATACCATTCTGGAAAGGTTTTGAAGTCCGCTACAACTTTTCTGTAGAGCTCCAGAACAAAATCTCTCTTCAAAGGGATGAAAATCGCAGATGAGGAGGTACTGTCCAGAAACAGGGCAGACCAAAATGCTCTCTGGAATTTTCTGTATTTCAACCACAACTTCCTGTAGAAAAATATTTCCAAGGGTCAAGCAAGACACCGTTGGAAAGTACAGAAAATGTTCTACAACTTTGTTGTTGAACTCTAGTCTATATTTTGCCTCTAAGGGGGTAAAAACTGTTGAATTATACGGACTGGTCAGCTGGACCAGAAGCTGGACAGTAAGCACCATGTTGAGGTGTTTCAACCAAAACACTTAGTTTCACAACTCGGCGCCCAGTGGCTGTGGTAAAACAGCGAGTTGGAGTCGAAAAGTTTAGGCATTTGACATATCACTTCGAGTTAGTACATGTTCGGGTCCAGTACAATAGCGAGGAATTACGCATGCTAACACACTTAACATCCCGTGATGACCCCGATGGTCGAAATGAACTTTTAACCCATAAAGTTCAATACTCTGGAACTCGATCGTGTGACATGGTCCAGGGATGTATATGTTGCATAAAGTTTATACTTTATCCATATGTGTGATTGTTATGCGCACTATTTATTCCATTCTCGCATTACTATTGTATAGAATGGATGAAATAAACCAACATGTGCTGATCGTTAGAATGGTACGAATGCAGAATGGTGCGGACACGTTCAACGCAAGAGGAGGGAGGTCCGAGTCAGGCTCGTGGTGACGAGTCTCCACCTTTGGAGCAAATCACGATGCAGAAGCAACCACCTCCTCCACCGCCAGAACTTCCAAGGAATCTTGCGGAGGTTCTCGCCGCAGTGCTCGGCTCGCGCGACGAGCAAACCGAGCTGCTGCGGATGCTAGTCCAGCAAAATGCGTCCCATCAGGGAGGACGCCAAGACAATGGGCAACGCCAGCCCCAACACAGTTCGTATTCGGAATTCATGGCGACCCATCCACCGGTCTTCACGGAGGCCGAGGAACCTTTGGAGGCGGACAACTTTATCCGCACTCTGGAGGCAAAGTTCGGGCTGCTACGGTGCACCGAACATCAGAAGGCGCTGTATGCAGCGCAACAGCTTCAAGGAGAAGCCGGTACCTGGTGGGCGAACTACACCGCCTCCTTACCGGCTGGCCATGCCGTCACATGGACGGAGTTCCGGGAGGCATTCCGCGCCTATCACATACCTCCCGGTGTGATGGAAATGAAGCTCCAGGAGTTCCTGGCGTTACGGCAAGGCGAGAGGAGTGCTCATGAGTACTCCAGGTTATTCAACCGGCTGGCACAGTATGCGCCAGGATTTGTGGGGACGGAAGACAACAGGCGCAATGCGTTCTTCCGGGGCCTAAATTCCAAGATGAAGGTCCATCTCGCCCAAAGCAATCACGGCACATTTAACGACCTAGTTAATGCCGCGATTCTACAAGAGAATGCTCAGCGCGAGTGCGGTTCTGATAAGAGGAAACATAGCGCGCTGACGAGCAGCAGCGGTGGGACGCCACAGAAATACCGTGTGGTGTATCGTTCACTATCCGGTCAGAGATGGCAGCCACTGGCGCGACCGCCTCAGTTTTGCTGTCGGCAATATAATGCGTCGGGCTTTCGACCGATGTATCCCCCACAGCAACAGCAGCAGCAAAGGATGGTCCCGCGTGCGCCTCAGTTTCAACAGCGTGCACCAGGATTCCGTCCTCAAGTCGGCGGGACCCCGACACCTTACACGTGCTACACGTGTGGCCGTGTCGGGCACATTTCGAGGGACTGCCCCGAGCCGCGACAGGGCAGGGGTGCAGCACCATATCAGGGTGCTAATCAGCCCCGCAACCAGCCCAAGAAACCAGCACCAAAACCTGGCAACGTCCACCACTTAGCTATCGAAGACGTGCCGGAAGGCGAACCCGTCCTCGCGGGTACGTTCTCCTATTTAGATCATCCCGTAGTCATACTTTTTAACTCCGGTGCCACCCATAATTTCATAAGTCAGTCTTATGTTATTAAATATCAACTGCCTATCATTTCCACAAATAATTCATATTTGATATGTTCTCCGGGTGGGAAAATAACAGCTGATAGAATGGTCTATAGAGCACCATTACAGTTGGGTGGAAATCTATACCTGACGTCTCTAATCATGTTAGAGAGTAAAAAACTTTATGTCATTTTAGGAATGTCATGGCTACATCGCCATGGTGCTGTTCTTGACATCATTCCACGTGTGGTTCGTCTCAATTCTCCACTTCATGAACCACATGTTCTTACTCTTGACCGATCGGTTCAAGAAGCCCCAGCCACATATAACACGGAAGCCACAAAACTTGAAGATATTCGTGTGGCCTGTGAATACCCGGATGTCTTTCTGGATGATCTTCCGGGCATGCCACCCGAAAGAGATGTCGAGTTCAATAATGAACTCGTACCTGGGACGACGCCGATATCACTGAGACCATACAAGATGGCTCCAAACGAGCTAGCTGAACTGAAGGAGCAGCTCAACGATCTAATGAAGAAGGGTTTCATTCGACCGAGTTCCTCGCCATGGGGACGCTCGACGCTGTTTGTGAAGAAGAAGGATGAAACCTTGAGGTTGTGTGTGGACTACCGACCTCCCAACGCCGTCACCATCAAGAATAAATATCCACTGCCCCGCATCGATATTCTCTTCGATCAACTTGTGGGTGCGAGTGTATTTTCCAAGATGGATCTTCGCTCTGGATATCATCAAATCAAGATCCGAGTGGAGGATATCCCAAAGACGGCCTTCTCGATGTGATATGGGTTGTATGAATACCTCGTCATGTCCTTTGGTCTCACCAACGCCCCAGCACACTTCATGTACCTTATGAACTCAGTGTTCATGCCGGAGTTGGACAAGTTTGTGGTGGTGTTCATAGACGACATCTTGGTTTACTCCAAGTCTGAGGAAGAACACGCCAAACATTTGCATATTGTTCTCCAACGATTGCGAGACCATAAGCTTTATGCCAAATTCAACAAGTGCGAGTTTTGGATCAGCCAAGTGCCATTTCTGGGTCACATTATTTCTGCAGAAGGCATTGCAATTAATCCAAGCAAAATCGAACAAGTGCTGAAATGGAAGTCCCCCACATCAGTCCACGAGGTCAGAAGTTTCCTCGGGTTAGCAGGATATTACCGGAGATTCATACCGAACTTCTCCAAGCTTGCTAAACCGATGACTGAACTGTTGAAGAAGGGGATCAAATATGTTTGGATCTCAGCTTGTGAAGAATCTTTCCAAGCATTAGTGAAGCATCTTACAACAGCCCCGGTGTTAGCTCAACCGGATACAACCAAGCCCTTCGACGTATATTGTGATGCGTCCGGCATCAGGCTTGGTTGTGTATTGATGCAAGGAGGAAGAGTGGTCGCCTATGGCTCATGTCAACTCCGTAACCACGAGCAGCACTATCTGACTCATGATCTCGAGCTTGCTGCTGTGGTATTAGCCTTGAAGATGTGGAGGCACTATTTGCTTGGGAACTTAGTGCACCTCTACACCGACCACAAGAGTTTGAAGTATATATTCACTCAAAAGGAGTTGAATATGCGGCAACGGAGATTGTTAGAACTGATCAAAGACTATGAGATCGAGATTCACTACCATCCCGGTAAGGCAAACGTGGTTGCCGATGCATTAAGCTGCAAATCCCGCGTCAACAGTCTGTCCATCACCCCACTTGAAGAGGAGGAGCCGAGTCTGTACTTGGTTCCATATGGGGCATTGAATAATCTTGCTCTCGTCCCTATAATATGAGAGGAGATTACGGAAGCACAGAAGAAAGACGTGGGAATATCGCACATTCAAAGGAGGATGAAGAATGGCGAAATGAAATGCTTCCGAAAAGATGAACACGGCACTCTATGGTTTAAAAACCGTATAGTGGTACCCCGTGACATGAAGCTTCGGAAGAAAATCTTGGACGAAGCTCACTTATCCAATTATTCTATTCATCCGGGCAGCAACAAGATGTACCAGGATCTGAAAACCAGGTTTTGGTGGACAAGGATGAAAAGAGAAATCGCAAAGTACGTGTCCGAATGTGATACGTGTCGGTGTGTGAAGGCCGACCATATGCGTAAAGCCGGGCAGCTGCAACCATTGAACATTCCGGTGTGGAAGTGGGAGGATATTAGCATGAACTTCATAGTCGGGTTACCTTTCACGTCTCACAAGCATGACTCGATTTGGGTGATAGTCGATCGACTAACCAAGTCGGCTCATTTTATTCCCGTACATACAAAGTACGTGGCCAAGCAATATGCGGAGTTGTATATTGTAAAAATCTTGTGCTTGCACGGTGTCCCCTGCTCCATCATTTTAGATCGCGGTGCGCTGTTTGTCTCTCGGTTTTGGGAACAGCTGCACGCATCATTGGGGACCAAACTGATCCGAAGCTCCGCGTATCACCCGCAGATGGATGGTCAAACTGAACGGGTGAATCAAGTGCTTGAAGACATGCTACGCGCTTGTGCCATCCACCACGGAAAGAATTGGGACGATCATTTGCCGTTGGCGGAGTTTTCTTACAACAATGGCTATCAAGTTAGCATCAAGATGGCGCCGTATGAAGCTCTCTACGGCCGGAAATGTCGCACACCTCTCAACTGGTGCGAGTCTGGCGAGCGAGTTATCTACGGCATCAAACTTGTGAATGAGGCTGAAGAACGAGTGCGAGTAATACAAGCCAATCTCAAGGCTGCTCAATCTCGTCAGAAGAGCTATGCGGATAAAAGACGCCGCCCTCTCCACTTCGACATCGGGGACCATGTTTATGTCCGTGTGTCTCCGATGAAGGGAGTTCACCGTTTCAGAGTGAAGGGTAAACTTGCGCCGCGGTTCATTGATCCGTTCGCCGTCATTGAAAGATGCGGACCCGTGGCCTATCGCCTAGAGTTACCGGCGTCGCTCGCAGGCATTCACAACGTCTTCCACATCTCTCAGCTGAGGAAGTGCCTCAAACCCTCCGCTGAAATCCGCTCCGAAGACATAGAAGTTCTTCAACCGGACCTCACGTACACGGAGTATCCGATCCGGATTATCGATGAAAAGACTCGCGCCACAAGAAACCGGACCTTATGGTTCTACAAGGTCTTGTGGAGCAACCATACCGCTAATGAGGCGACATGGGAAAGCGAGGACTATTTACGAACACATTACCCGGACTTGCTATCATCATATACCCGGTAAAGTTTTCCCCGCTTTGCATTTCTTTAGGAATCTCGGGACGGGATTCTTTTTAAGGGGGGGGATGTAAAATCCCCAAAAGTGGTAGCAAGAAAAATTCAGCTCATGTACACTTATGAAAAATGGGGGGAATTAAAACTTTGAATTATAATGGTGTAAGTTAAAAGTGAGGGTTTAGACTTCCCAAAACTTCCAAACATGGAGATCTCAATGCACAGCTTGGATCTTCATACACCAAATATGTACCCTTCCACATTTCAGCTCATTTGGAGGAGTTTTGATATTTGTTTGGGATTAAAAGAGGAAACCCTCTAATCTGAATTTCAAATTCCAATTCCCTCAATTTGAAAATTGGGTTTCACAAATGTGTTCTCCACCTTTGAATGAGCAGCCATGCCAAAAATTGGAAACTTTGGAGCTGGTTTGCTATATTTTTGGGGCAATACAAAGTGGAGAATTCAAACTCCTTTTCAAATTCAAATGATCAAAACCCATTCAAATTCTACACCAGAATTCAAACCATTTGAATTCAGCAAATTCAAACTTAACTTTTGGGTGAAGTAAAGCCTTTAATGTTGAGTTGCTGGATGGAAAATATCAGAAAATTTTGACTAAACAAAGGGGGGAGGTGGGGTCCATTTGTCAGCCACCCACATGTACTACCGCCTCAGCCGACGGCGGTCGAACAGCGGGAGCGCGCCAGCTCTCGGTTGAACCCGCGCCCGAGTGAGAGCCTGCGCCACCTCCTGCTGCTTTGGTGGCTCGGTTGGATCACGGCAAGGGGTGCGCCGGAGCTATTTCTCTTCCCCCTCAGCTCGCGCAGCGCCGCAACAGTTTCATTTGCGCTGAACACCGCCGCTCGGCTCTCTCCGATCGACCACAGCCCTCCGAGCTCGGCTGCTCGAGCACTCCACAGCAAAGAGTATCGCCGGGCAGTGCTCTAACCATCCGGCCCCTCTCTTTCCTGTTCCAAGCTCGATCGCACCGGAAATTGGCGAAGTAGCCACGGTTCTCGGGTGAACACTGAAAACCCGAGAGGTCACCGTGGACAGCCCACACCGAGCAAGATCACAGCAAAACAAGTCAGCCCCTCGGTGCACCCTCGACCCCAGATGCTCGATCCCAAAGCTCAGCCCTGGACGTTGATCACAGCAGAAGAATTTCGGGTTTTTCTCCCGGACGATACAAACTGACCCCGAGGTAGGAATTTGCCAAATTCATCGTTAATTCATGTTCTCATTGATTAAAACTGTGCACGAAGCTTCCTAACTACTTGGCGCACTTCCTCCCTCGATTTTAGACCTAGATATGGGGTGTAGAGGGAGAATTTCCACGTCTTGATCATGGCGCACCGCCGGACCACCTCAGGCGCACGGTGCCAATAGGGTTCCAGCGATCCTCGATCAGTTTAGACCCCATGTCGAGCTTCTACTCCCTCCACTGGTGCTCTAGAGCCCGAGAACCGATCATTTGGTGGAGGGATGAGGGCTCCCGATCTCACCGGAGTGCAAAATATTGCTGTCACCGGTGCGCGGTGGTTTCCGGTGAACTATGGCCGCCGGCGACCCTCCCAAAGTGTTCAGCACGATCAATTATGGGGGAGCGGCGAGTTTAGGCCCGGGAGATGGCCGGGAGAGCCGTTCCCGCCACCCTCGCCAGAGCAACAGGCCGCGAACTCCTCTGTTTGGCGCGAGGAAGAAGAGGGAGCTGACGGGTGGGGCCCGCAGACAGGATTTAAACATTTCCAGAATTTCCTATTACAGTTCAAACTTTGGAAGCCCATAACTTTGTGTAGAAAACTCCAAATAGAGTGAGACCAATTTTGTTGGAATCCTCATGAGGAGTACTCCACAGAGAAACCAATTTTAGGCTATGAAAATGCGCAGGAATTTCTGTAGAATTGTTTTTAGTAAATCTTTTAGAGATTTATTTGCAGGAGCAATTCTTTATGAAATATTCCCAAATTTGGGCAGTTAGTCCTTTTCATAGTTATTAATCTCCAGTAAAAATTTGGGCTTCATTGGAGTTCATTTGCTAGGCTAAACTGCCTTCCCGAATTCAGCCTTTATTTGAGAATTCCAATTTAAACAGAAACTATTTCAGCACTCCTGTCCAAACTTCAAAAAATCATATCTCTCTGATGGTAGCTCCAAAAATGGTGAAACAAATTTTGTTAGAACCATGGAGACTTACCCTAATCAGATCTTCCACCATTAGCTATGTCAAAGCTCCTGAATTGGGCTCAAAATTCAGAGAAGCATTGTACTTGTAGGAATTTTAAAGACTACATTGTGCAATGACATGTCTCCAAATTTGGCTCAAATCATTCTTAGAGAGTCTAGTATCCACTGTAAAATTCCCAAAGCCAATTAAGGATTTTAAATAGCAGTAGCTATGAATAGAAGTTCAATTCTTATAAACCCTTAATACTTATACATATATTTTGTTACCTTTCATATTAGTGACCGAAGTTGAGGACGCACCGGAGCACTTGGACATCCTCCCACCTGAAGCTAGCTTCACGTTTGACTCGCAACCAGGCAAGGCCCTGTTTGTACTTAAGTACCTTTTATAAAGTTTTTCATTTGTATCACTTATGTCTAGGTTGAAATGTATGCATTAGAGTTAGGGTGATTGAAACCCCACTTGCATAGCCTTTTTAAATCCTATAAAGGGTTGGGTAGTTTACAAACTCAACGAGTAGAGAATGTCATGCTAATGCTTAGGATCTCGATAGAAGTCGAGTAGTTGGAAGCTACTCGCGAGATAGTACTTATCACTCGGAATGAGAAGGGGTAGAAAATGGCTTGAGTTGTGAAAAATAAGACCCAGCAGGGGGGATAGGATGCAGTGAGCAGAGGTCTCACGTGCATATCCCTGTTGGTGTCGATTGAGGACCGTCCGTGTGCGGCCCTGCTAGACAAGTATCGAACAGTACCAGATGCATACTGGCATATGGGAACCAGGAAACCGATGTAATTGGTTAACCTGGGTGTCGAGGCTTACCCAACCGTAAATAGGAGTTGGTTGAGGGTAGCAAGGTGTAAATCTGCCGGTGGGCACAGTCACGCTGCACGTGGGGACCTCCTACCCGTTACGGATGGACCGGTTCGGCATTTGGGTTGCCTTTGAAAGGTTGTCGCATACAATAGAGTAGAAAGGGGTGTGGAATCACGCTTCTGAAAGTGAGTGTATGTGACGTGTTACCCGGGTGTGTCTTGATTGCAATCACCGTCCCTCACGGTTATTTGAGTACCCGCTTGTTCACTGCGCTGTGACGTAGTAAGAAGTGAAATAAGCCAACTGAATATGCTGCATTGAATTATAAATGTCTTGAAACCTTGTATGCTGTAATTATAGAGCTAATTAAGTTTATATTCCACTTTGGGCATCACCATATCGAAGGAAAGTGTTTCTTGTTTGATTGTGGACTTCCGATGTGAGGGCTGCCTAAGGCACATGAATCTGCCGCTATAAAACTGAAAAATAAGGATCAATGTGTAGGCGTGCCTTTATTGCAAAGTCCTTTTCCTATCTTACTTATCCTTGCATGTATAGTTCCATGCCTAGGGTTGACGGTTAATACATGCTAAGCCTTCGTGCTCACGGTTGCAATATTTGAGCTGTGTGCAGGTGAGAGTTATGAGAAAGGTTCCGAGGACGAGGCGATGCCCCCGTCGGAGTACACGGCCGAGCTGGAGCCCTGCACGCCGCCGTGATTCTCCGGTTCCATGCTGCTAGTGTGTAGCGTCCCCGAGCTGGACGGCTGCACTTTTGCTTAGTTAGGATGAGAGGCTACTTATGTATATTACTTCCGCTGTATAATAAGTTTTGTATAAAGACTTCCGCTGTTTTATATCCAATAAAAGTTTGTATGTTGTTCTTTAATCTTTTCGTGTGTGCTGTTGGGTGCCGCATCGCACGGCACCACCCTATGCTATCCTGGAGTGGGTGAACCACGGGGTGGTCCCCACAGGTTGGGCCCCACTCGGCAGTGAGAAAGAATAAGAGAGGCGGTTTGATCCATTTGCTTAAAGCTTCGAGTGTTACAATTCTACCCCCCTTAAGAAATTCTCATCCTCGAGATTAGAATTTACAAAGGAAATAGATTAGGAAATTGTGACTTGAGTTCATCTTCTCTTTCCCATGTGGCTTTTGCTTCTAAATGATGTTTCCATTGAACTTTACACATATGAATTCTTTTGTTTCTTGTAATCTTTTCCATTGCGTCAAGAATCCAGACTGGGTACTCGGTATATGAAAGATCTTCTTGTACATCCATTTCTTCCATTGGCAATTGCTCTTCTGGAGTTCTCAAACACTTCTTAAGTTGTGATACATGGAACACGTCGTGTACATCCGACAATCAAGAAGGTAACTCCAACTGATACGCTACCTCTCATTCGCGTTCTAGTATCTTGAATGGTTCGATATACTGAGGTGCTAGCTTTCCTCTTACTTTAAATCTCCTAAGTCCACGCATGGGTGACACCTTGAGATACACATAATCTCCTACTTCAAGATTAGTTCTCTTCGCTTTGTGTCTGCATAACTCTTTTGTCTTGTTTGAGCTATTTTTAAATTATTATGGATTTCTTTTACTTTTTTCTGCATCTCTTAATACTTCTGGCCCAAACACTTTATTCTCACCTATTTGATGCCAAAATAGAGGAGTTATGCATTTTCTTCCATATAATGCCTCAAATGGAGACATTTTGATACTTGCCTTGTAACTATTATTATAAGAGAATTCCGCATATGGCAAATTCTTATCCCAGCTTCTACTATTGTTGAGTGCACAAGCTCTAAGCATATCTTCAAGAATTTGGTTGTTCCTTTCGGTCTGCCCATTAGTTTGTGGATGATATGCGGAACTGAAATTTAATCGAGTTCTT
This sequence comes from Neostapfia colusana, assembly GCA_030760725.1. Classification (NCBI taxonomy): domain Eukaryota; kingdom Viridiplantae; phylum Streptophyta; class Magnoliopsida; order Poales; family Poaceae; genus Neostapfia; species Neostapfia colusana. The sequence continues at coordinate 1,556,404 of JASWHV010000001.1, read as the reverse complement.
ATAAACTTATGTAATTTCTGCCAGAATCTTAAAGTAAATTGTGTACCTCTATCCGATACTATCTTTTTGGGTACACCATGTAAGTAGACTATTCTAGACATATATAGTTCCACTAATTTTGATCCGTTATAATTTTCCTTCACTGGTATGAAATGGGCAACTTTGGTCAATCTATCCACTATCACCCATATTGAGTCATACCCTGATTGTGTCCTGGGCAAACCTATGATGAAATCCATTCCAATTTCTTCCCACTTCCATTTAGGTATCTTTAGTGGTTGTAATAATCGTGCAGGCCTTTGATGTTCTGCTTTGACTATGTGGTATGTGTCACACAGCGCCACATGCTCTGCAACGTCTCTTTTCGTTCCACACCACCAATACCTAGTCTTAAGATCATGGTACATTTTTGTACTCCTAGGATGGATAGAATAATAAGAATCATGAGTCTCTTTTAAAATTAACTTCCTTATCTCCTTGATATCTGGCACACATATTCTTTTACCATGCCACACAATATCTTGCTCATCTTATCTAAATCCTGGAGCTTTATTTTCTTTAATCTATTTCTTGATTTCTTGGATCTTTCATCATTTTTTTGACCATTTCGAATATCTTGTTCCAGAGTTGAGTCAACTTCCATTGCTATGGCCTCTGTATGATTTACGAAAAATAAGTTGAGTCTTGCGAACTCTTTACAAAGTTGAGGTTGTAGATCTCACATTGTCAACATGTTAACATGTGTCTTTCTGCTCAAAGCATCTGCAACCACATTAGCTTTTCTAGGGTGATAATTGATTCTCACATCAAAGTCGTCGATAAATTCCAACCATATTCGTTGTGGGAGGTTAAGATCTGGTTGAGTGAGGATATACTTCAAACTCTTATGGTCCGTATAGATCTCGGTTCTCTTACCCATTAAATAATGTCTCCACAACTTTAATGCATGTACAACTGCTGCCAACTTTAGATCATGGGTAGGATAGTTCTTCTAATGCTTACGAAGTTGTCGAGAGGCATATGCAATAACATGTCCTTCTTGCATAAGAACACATTCTAATCCTTGCCCTGAAGCATCACAATAAACGGAAAATGTTTTTTCCATATCTGGCATAACTAAGACCGGGGTTGTGGTTAACTTCTTCTGTAACTCTTGGAAGCTTGATTCACACTCTTGAGTCCATACAAAAGCAGCTTCTTTCTCCAATATTTTGGTGAGTGGTTTAGCAATCTTTGAAAATTCTTCTAAAGGAGAATGGCAATGGAGTAAGTGTTCTGATCTTTAATTCCACGTGTTCTTTTGTTTTTCAGAACGATTCACCACGGACACACTTACATATGCAGGTGAACAGTACCAAGCCTGTAGAAGAAGACCTGGAGGCCAAAATGGCACAAATGGTATGTTCTTTGAACAACCGCGAAGAGTGCGTTGCGTGTGGAAGCTAGTTGCTTCCTCATCGTAGTCCTTTTATAAACAAGACAACTCTACACAACCGGCTGCTGGTAGTAGACATGGAGTTCAATGACTGAGATGAAGTGGTGTGACGCAGCCACGCAGGATTAAATCGACGTACAAGGCACGCCCTGCTCCAGGATGTACATATCTATTATTGGTAATGTTATCAATGTGTGCAATTAGCGTGGTGTGTGTAACACTCTTTCCTTCTTATTTGGTTGAATCTATCATCACTTGAAACAGATGCATTCTTCCTTGTAAAAAAGTCTTAATTTATCTGAACAAGTTGTAAACTGTAGTCGGTTAGAAATTATCAAGTGACAAAATAATCAGGCTAACAGGTTGGATTTCATCCTTGATAAGCTAACAGTTTAGTCGTCGTCTGGTCGACGAGTAACTGCATCTGATGATGACAAGCTATCAAGATAAGGATATATTTTTTTCAAAAAAACTTTAACTGAGTTTCAACAAGAAATGCAAGTGAGTTCCTCTTCTTTCTGAAACGATCTGCTCATTGAAATAAGGCGAAAATCTTGATTGACCAAACCTGAAGCTTTTGAGGAAACACAATAACACTGAATCTTGACGAGTTCCTGGTTACAATTGCTTGATGACGGAACAAGATCAAGGACCGGACGGGACGGGACGGGCCGAGATCGATGCGTGCGCGCTCCAGCCCAGCACCCAGCGCGACCGCCGCCGCCGCCGCAGGCCATCACCGCCATGCTGTCCCGTATCGCCTCCATCCACGGCGCTGTTGGGGTCGAGACCTTGCCGAAAGTCAACTCCACCTGACGCACCTGCGTGACGACGTCCGCGGTTGCCGCGCCAGGCCTCTCAGCGCCGGAGGTCGCGGACGTGGCCGGCCGACGCGTTTTGACCACGCCGGTGAGCTCGTCCAAGACGCCATCGGTCGTCTCCGCTACCCGCGCCTCGATCGATGCGCGCGAAGCCGCGCCGGGCCGCATCGAGCCGGAGCTAGCGTCTGCTCGTCGGTGCAGACGACCTGCGAGGCGGCGGTGTGGTGTCGAGCTCCATCCCTCTTCCATCATGGATGATCGCGCCGTTAGAAGTTCCGAAGTGGAAAAAGAAAAGGAAACTTCCGGTTGGTTTTGCAAACGCAGCAGGAAAGGATAGCACAGGCGCTTACAGGATCGGACTCCACCTGATCAATGCAAAGCTCGGACTCAATTCGAGCTCGGACGCACGGACGTCGTCGTCGACTCGGATGCGACCTCCCCTCCCCTTCCCTCTATATAAAGCCAGGCCACGGGCACCTCAAGCAACTCATCGATCCACCGACCGGCAACGCGTTGTTGCAAAACAACCAGAAGAGAAGCTCCCTCGCTCGTCGCTCGGCAACCTTCGTCGCCATGGAAGGAGGAGGAGGCGCGCTGGGACCAGAAGATTTGGAAGAGCTCGTGTCCTTGACGAACAAGATCGCCCAGGGTCTCGACGAGAACAGGAAGCGGGAGCAGAAACTGGTGGCGCTCGCCGACGAGATAGAGGAGGGCATGGAGACCGGAGAAGTACCAGCCGACCTTCTCTGGGCTAAGCTCGACGTGATGAGCGCTCTCACCGCCGTATACAACTGCCAGATCGACGTGCTCATGCCGACCTACTACAGGTTGAAGGAAATAATCAAGAAGGCGCAGGACAGCAGGCGTCCATGATTTTGATTATCAAGTGTCTGCCATTTTTTTGTCAACTCTAATCATGTGTAGTCGCTACACGCTGATTTTAAAACAGAGAGAATATTTTTTAACTGTTGTTGTCTAGGACGCTCTTGGGGCTAGCAGTCTATAGTTTCAAATGAGGAGTCACAGTGATTATGTTAGTGTTATTTTAATTAGAGTGAACCATTCAAAACTTGCCATAAAATAAACAACGTGATCTACGACCTGTAGCATGCTACCTCACCCCTCCAAAGATGGTAGCACCTGTTTCATTCTTCAAATCGTTGCTAACCTCCGATCTGCTATTTAGCATTATATATTTTGAGGGATAATGCAACTTTAGTTTGAGCTGTCACGGCCTGGGATGCGCCGTTCCTGGGCTTGACAAACACATCAAGGCGTTAATGAAGAGCGGGTACCACGCCGATAAGTCTGGGGCAACGAGCTCCGTGGCCACCCTGCCCGCGCGCGTAGGCCCGGAACCAGACAACGCCGAGCAGGAGCAAGACGACAACGACGACGACGGCGGGGAGCCGGTGACGCATCGGTGAGGCTGAGCCCATGGAGCGGCGGGCTCATGGCATGGTGGGGGAGGCGTGCGTGACGATAGCATGGCGAGGCGGGAGGCTCAGTCGCTGTGGCCTGAAGCTTGACTAGCGGCGCTCGGAGTCATGTACAATGTCCACAGAAGGCTACTCGAGGCTTAAAAAAACAACTCTATTCTGACAAAAATAGAGGATAGAACAAACAAAGCTTTCAACACAGCTAATCGTAAGAGGATCAACTATCTAATGGCTAATAAATTATTCTATTCATAATATCTTGGGGCACAAATATCATTTTATTATGGAGTGCCACATCATCGACTTCAAAACTGTGATTTGACAGGTTTAGTTGACATTACAATGACAAATTATGAATAAAACTCATAAGAGTGATATATGGCTGAGAGACATTCATTAGAATGGCAAATCTCGAATTCTCTCCTAGCTTACCACAGGACAGGAATTTACTCCAGGTATCGTTTATTCACCGATTCTCCAGCTTATTAAGTATAGCTAGAAAAGTGAGAAAAAATAATCTGTAGCAGTCTCACTTCCATGGTATTAAAGCCGACAGAAATTCAGAGCAATAGCTTCTGCCACAGACAACTAGATCTTAAAAAGCCCCAAAACTCGGAACCTGCTTACACTTGGATTCCATGAAACCACCAAAAGTAGATTTTGAAACCGCTGACGGCAGTTAACCAGCTCTGTGTTTTTCCACCTACAATATCAAGTATACTATATCTGTGACCAACGACAAGAACAAAATAAGCACCACAACTAGTGGCAGATTGGTCTTAGAACGAAGCTCTTGGAGTACAACACAGTGCGAGTTTAATCTTCATAATCTATACCGTCATCTTCCTCTTGCTCAGAGCTGTCAACCCCACCCAACAGTGATAGGAACACAAGAACTGCCACAAGTTGTGTAGCAAGGAAATACTTCGCTTTTCGCCTGAATTTCTTTTCCTCTTCTGTCCGTTCCTTCTTTGCTCTAGGTTTTGGCTTATAACCTAAGGTCAGGTTAATACAACACACAGAAAGGCAGTAAGATATCTTGAGACAACCAGGAATATAAGCAACAGAAAGCAGCCAAGGCAACAGAATCAAGAATACAAGCAACAAAGAAGTGCCTAGGCAACAGAGGAATATAGAGGTGGCGTTCAAATAGAACTTGTTGGACTTATTTTATCAATTTTATGTGGCTAATCCCTGTTTCAAATGAAAATGCATACAAGTCAAACATTTTAAAAAAAGATCTGCAGCCCTTTGGACATGATTTGTTTAGACCAAATATTCCTAAATATAGCTGATATGATTTAACAAGATGAGCCTCATACATATTTCTGCCTTTGAGTCCATGCTCGTAAGCCATAAGCCATCTGCCTAACTAGGTCTAAGTTAATCATTTTCCATTTCTATTTTAATGAATACATTAATTTACAACACTTACTTTGCGACAGCAAATAAAGGATCCATCCTTTTTTAAAATGATAAATGAATGTCCTTGAGCACAGAAATACCATTGCCAAATGCCAATCAAAGATGGATGCAATTGATTTTAAGCAATCCAGTACGTGAATATATAACGGCAATTGGCAATAGCGCACACACACGATAGTAAAGTCTGTTCATCAACCTGTCTTAAATTTGAATGGAACATGTTCGAGGACAAATTAAAAAGGGGGAATTGCGCTACTGACCCTATTTTCAACCCTAACTGCAGATTTGAACCTCCTTTCTAGGGTTTGTGTGTATGGCCATTTGAGTATAATTTGAACATTTTGAAATGTTTTGGCATGCTCCTGTGCCTCTCAGATCCAAATCCTCTACCTTTACATTTCATGCAGTCACGCAAATCTACCATCCATTGCATCCAACAGCACCCTTCATTCCTTTGTCTCTTTCCGCACCTCAAGTCCTCAACAGTGGCTAAACACACCTGCACCAACGAGCAGTAGCCCTTCTCGGCATGATTGTCCAAGCAGCAGTAGCTAAGTAGCACACACCTTCGATTCCGAGCCGCATCAGCAAACTCCTCGCCGGAGTTTTCACGGCGCCCCAACGAACCTAGGCGCCAGCTGGGCGCCCGGACTCCTATTTCCTATTTCCTGCGACGACGGTTCCTATTTCCTGTGGCAACAGTTCATATTTTTCAGGTTTATTATTTCCTACTTCCTATTTAATATTTCCTATTTTCTATGACGACAGTTCCTATTTTCCTATTTTAAGCTTACCATTTCCTATTTCCTATTTTCTGTGACGGCAGTTTCTATTGTTGCAATTCCGGTGCTGATCACACCAAAACTGCCCTGTCCTGATAGCAGTTCAGCACCCCGCCTGGGTGCTGCTCTTGCTGAATTGGGAATACAGTGAGGGAGTACATAGATCTGTTCTATTCTTGGGAGAATAGAACAACTGCTGGATTGAATCTGCTTCTGCTCCTGGTCTTGCGCTGGACAGAACTGAACAGAGGGAGATCAACAGCCGCAGGTCTGTTCTGCGGTTGAGGGAGGCGCAGAACAGAGGAGATCAGTGGGGCGGCGGCTGGTTCTAGCCTGGTGGCGGCTAGGGTTCCGGAGGGAGGCGGCGGTTCCAAGGGGAGAGAGAAAGGTGGCTAGGGCGGAAGAGGTAGAGGAAATTTTCTGTATTGACCTCATCTTAAACTGGGGTGTTTTGGCTTGTTTATATAGCCCCCCTTACAAGAGTCCTGATCTATTACAACTCAATCTTTTAGTCTATCTCTAATTCTATCTCTAAGAAGACTAAACTCTAATATCTTCTAGAAAGAGATCCGGCCCTATTTTTGGGCGCGCGCCTGATAGGGGGGTCTTGGTTCGGCCCCCCGTTCTGGCCACCCTAGGCCAGGGGCAGATCAGCCCACATTCTCCTCCTGATCCTGACACTGGCCCACGTCTAAGATCCTGATCCTTCTTCTCATCTCCACGAACTTCTGTCTTCCAAGGGCCTTGGTCAAGATGTCCGCCATCTGGTCTTGGGTGGAGATTTGCTCAACCACAATAGTACGTTGTCCGCACACTCCCGTATGTAGTTGTACTTGACATCAATGTGCTTGCTTCTATCATGGTGTATCGGGTTCTTGCTCAAGTCTATAGCTGACTTGTTGTCAACCCGCAGCACCGGAGCCTTCGATTTTCAGCTAAGTCCTCCATCAGCCGTGCCATCCATACACCCTGACATGCCCCTTGAGCTGCTGCGATATATTCTGCTTCACATGAGAACAAGGCACCACCTTCTGCTTGCAGGACTGCAATGAAACGGGGCTGTTTCCAAGGCAAAACAGCACCCCGCTTGTGCTCTTGCAGTCCTCCAAGTCTCCCGCATAGTCACTATCTGAGTACCCAATAAGCTCCATGTCTCCTCTTCTTGCATAGAAGACTCCATAGTTGATTGTACCCGCTATGTAGCGTACAATGTGTTTGACTGCAGCAAAGTGCTCGTCCTTGGGCTCCTCCAGAAATCGACTCACGTACCCGACCGAGTAGGCGAGATCGGGACGTGTGTTTACCAAGTATCGCAGCCCTCCAACCAAGCTCCTATAATCTGTTGCATGCACCAACGGACTATCACTTGTCTTGTTAAGCTTGAAGCCTTGCTCCATGGGGAATGCACAGGGGTTGCATCCCTCTAGGCCAGCTTTGGAGACAAGTTTGGAAGCGTAGGCCGCCTGCCCAACGCTTATCCCTGCATCAGCTTGCCGTACCTCCAGGTCAAGATAATATGACAAAAGACCTAAGTCGCTCATCTTGAACCTATTCATCATCTTCCCCTTGAACTTCTTGAGATCGCCCCCTCCTGTGATCACGAGATCATCGACGTAAACGCCGACAATAAGCTTCTCATCTTCAGCACCATAGAAATAGATCTCGTGCTCGCTCGTACTCTTCTGGAAACCAAGCGATAGCAAGCTATCGTTGAGCTTGGCATTCTAGGCCTTGGGCGCCTGACGAAGTCCATATAAAGCCTTCTTAAGCCGATACACCTTGTGTTCGGCTCCGTCGATGATGAGGCTAGCGTGCTGGGAAACGTACACCTCCTCCATCAAGTCGCCGTTCAGGAAGGCGCTCTTCACATCCATGTGGTGTACCTCCCACCCATTGTGCGCAACAACTGCAAGGAGCAAGCGAACAAATTCGAGACGAGCTACAGGTGTAAATACCTCGTCAAAATCTATTCCTTGCCACTGGACATAGCCTTTTGCCACCAATCGAGCCTTGTGCTTCACCACCTCCCCATGCTCATCCCTCTTCACCTTGAACACCCATTTGAGGCCAATGGGCTTGTGTCCTGCAGGAAGATCAACAAGTTATCAAGTCTTGTTTTCTTCTGTGGACTCCATCTCCTCGAGCATGGACAGTCTCCAGCACAGGTGTTCCTCAACAACGGCAAAGGACGTGGGCTCCTCCACGGTGGTGAACATGAGCTCCCCCTCCTCCATGCTTGGTGGGCGCTCAACCCGACCAGGAGGGGTGAGGGTTCCAAGCACGTTGCACATCGTGCGGAACCGTAGTTTCGTGTCGTCGCCGTAGTAGGCGTCGACGACGTTGCTGCCGGGGCCCGACAGCGGTGTGGCGAAGCGAATGGGCCATGGAGGATTCTGGGCCGTGACGAAGGTGCTGGAATCGTCAAGTCTGGACCCCCCACCCCCCGCTGCTGCTGACCCCCGTGCAGGACTGTCCGAGCCCTGAGTTGCGCTGGACAGTCCCTGCAGGGGCCTTTGAGGCGACGCTGCAGGTGCTGGACCCTCTCCAGCAGGTCTATAGGCTGGCATAGGAACTCCTAGGGTCTGGACAGACCCTTCTGTGCCCCTCCTGGGCACTGCTGGGGTGCTGTTTGGCCCCTCCAGACCCTGCAGCACCTCTCCGAGTGCTGGAACAGCAGGTCCAGCAGGTGCTGGACCTAAGGAGTCGACGTGGAAGGCGGTGTAGTCCTCTTATGCTCCTTCTCCCTAGTCCCACTTGGCCGCCTCATCGAATATCACGTCACGTGATATGTGTGTGCGCCCATCAGCCGGATTATACATCTGATAGCCCTTCGTCCCTGCAGCATAGCCAAGAAAAATCATCGGAGTACTCCGGTCTTCCAACTTTTTCAGGTGGGGGCACTTGTTCTTGACATGCCCCACACACCCAAACGTACGGAAGTAGTTAACGACTAGTCGCTCTCCATGCCAAACTTCATATGACGTCTTCCCGTCAAGGTCGCGGGTGGGGGATCGATTTAAGATGCAGACAGTTGTGATAACTGTCTCACCCCAAAAAATTCGGTGCATACCCTTCGCCTTCAACATACTCCTTGCCATGCCGACCACCGTCTGGTTGCACCGCTCCACAACCCCGTTTTGTTGCGGCGTATATGGGGCTGTGAGCTGACGCTGTACTCTGTGCTGAGCGCAGTACTCGCCAAACTCCCCTCCACGATCAGTACGGAGTAGCTTCAGCCTCCTCCCGGACTCTAATTCAGTCGTTGCCTTCATTTGCTGAATTAAGTCGGGCGCCTGGTCCTTGGTTGCTAGATGATAGAGCTACGTGTAGCGGCTCATGTCATCCACTAGCAACAAGAACATCTTCTTGCCGCCTGGTGTTGTCGGCATGATAGGCCCGTAGATGTCACCGTGGACGAGGTCGAGCGCGCCCTCCGCGCGCCGCCGAGCTTGCTTGGGAAAGCTGGAGCGCCTCTGCTTCCCGACCAAGCAAGCTTCACACAATTGATCGACGTGATCAATTTACAGAAGCCCGAGCACCATCTCCTCTCGTGCCAACTTCTGAAGCGCCTAGAAGCCGACATGTTCGTAGCGTTCGTGCCAACGCCATGCAACATCATCACACCTCGCGGTTAGGCAAACCGGACATGTGATGTTGAGCCTGACGTAGTACAGCTTGCTGTCATCGCGCTGAACTCGTGTGAGGAGACGCTGCTGCTCATCTCGTATGTGCATCACTCCTCCATGCACCGTGATGCTGTAGCCATCCTCATCCAGCTGGCTGACACTGATGAGGTTGGTGGTGAGGCGCGGGATGAGGTAGACGCCGGTGAGCCTCCTGTGCTCACCCGTCTTGGCGGCGAATAGGATCGTACCCTTCCCCTGGATACGCAACGACGGAGTTGTCGCCAAACTTGATGGTTCCGACGACATTTTCGTCGAGCTTAGAGAAGACGGCACACGAACCCGTCATGTGGTTGGTTGTGCCCATGTCGAGGTACCAACGAGTGTCGTCAAAGTCGTCGTCGTTGCCGTGGTGAGTGAAGACACGTCCCTCCACTATCTCCAGTGGGTGTGTAGGACGTTCCTATACAGGCTCCTCCTGTACTGAGGCCACCCTTGTCATGAACAAGGCGCCCTCCTCCTCTGCCTTCGCCACGAAAGCCTGCTGCTGTGGCTCCTCCTGCTTAGGCTTCGACCGACCCTCCCTGGCTCAGTGGCCCTTCTTCCCGCACTTCCTGCACTGGTCCCGTGGAATATCCTTCCCGGAACCTCCCTTCTTGCCTTCGTTCTTCTTGGGCGGGCCCTTTCGGCCACCCCTCTTAGAAGAACCCGCGGACTGGGTAGACCACTCCTCCTTCCGTGTCGGGGCTGGCCGTCGTGTACTCCTCCCTTCCGCTGCATAGAGTCGAAGGCGTTCTCCGCCGCCCCTGAGACGCCTGTCACCTCCGACAAGGTGAGGGTTGACACGTCCAGCAGTGCCGTGATTGCCACCACGATCTGGTGGAAGCGTTCTGGAACACTTCGCAGGAGCTTCTCCACGGCCCTCTCTTCTCCTATCTCCTCCCCTAGAGACGCAAGCCGTGATAGCATGCCGCTTAGGCGTAGGGAGAAGTCCTCCACGCTCTCGCCATCCTTGAAGGCAGCGGCTTCAAACTCCTTCCAGAGTTGTTGTGCCGTCGTCTTCTTCACGCGGTCAGCCCCGACACGCATGATGGTGATCGTGTCCCATGCCTCCTTTGCCGTCTTCTTCTCTCTGATCATCGTGATCATCTCTGGCGGGACAGCGCTGACCAAGATGTCAAGCGTCATCATATATTCTTACTCACTCACGTTGCCCTCCTCCAGGGTCTTCCAAAGCAGTCGTGCCTTCAGCTTGATCTTCATAATGACAGCCCACTCTGCGTAGTTGGTCTTGGTGAGCAAGGGGAACCCCGTCCCAGGGTTCACCTCACGAGTTGCCGGAGAGAGTGTCGCATGGCTGGTGGCGCTGCCGCTGCTTGGAGGTGTAGACGACATCTTGCTGAATTCAACCTAGGGTCGAACCGGCTCTGATGCCACGAATGTTGCAATTCCGGTGCTGATTACACCAAAACTGCCCTGTCCTGATAGCAGTTCAGCACTCCGCCTGGGTGCTGCTCTTGCTGAATTGGGAAAACGGTGAGGGAGTAGATAGATCTGTTATGTTCTTGGGAGAATAGAACAACTGCTGGATTGAATCTGCTTCTGCTCCTGGTCTTGCGCTGGACAGAACTGAACAGAGGGAGATCAACAGCCGCAGGTCTGTTCTGCTGTTGAGGGAGGCGCAGAATAGAGGAGATCAGGGGGGCGGCGGCTGGTTCTAGCCTGGTGGTGGCTATGGTTCCGGAGGGAGGTGGCGGTTCCAAGGGGAGAGAGAGAGACGACTAGGGCAGAAGAGGTGGAGGAATTTTTCTGTATTGATCTCATCTCAAACTGGGGTGTTTTGGCTTGTCTATATAGCCACCCTTACAAGAGTCCTGATCTGTTACAACTCAATCTTCTAGTTTATCTCTAATTCTATCTCTAAGAAGTCTAAACTCTAATATCTTCTAGATGGAGATACGGCCCTGATTTTGGGCGCGCGCCTGACAGGGTGGTCCTGGTTCGGCCCCCGTGTTCTGGCCGCCCTGGGCCAGGGGCAGATCAGCCCACATTCTCCTCCTGATCCTGACGCTGGCCCATGTCTAAGATATCGATCATTCTTCTCATCTCCACGAACTTCTGTCTTCCAAGGGTCTTGGTCAAGATGGCCGCCATATAGTCTTGGGTGGAGATTTGCTCAACCACAATAGTACCATTGTCCACACTCCCGTATGTAGTTGTCGGTACTCTCAATACCGAGTACCCCCGCGCACAGGAGAAAACCGCCTAAGGACCTCACCCCCCTCAGCAGGGGTGAGCTCCGGAGGCGCTACATGTCCAGCAGGGCCAGGCCTCCCTCTCCACAGAGGCGAGCCCTAGGCCTGCCACGTGGCCAGCAGAGCCGGACCTCACCCCCTCCGCAGGGGTGAGCTCTGAAGGCGCCACGTGTCCAGCAGGGTCGGGCCTCCCCTATCCTCAAAGGCGAGCCCCAGGCCTGCCACGTGGCCAGCAGAGCCGGACCTCGCCTCCTCCGCAGGGGTGAGCTCCGAAGGTGGCACGTGTCCAGCAGGGCCGGGCCTCCCCTCTCTTCAGAGGCGATCCCCAGGCCCGCCACATGGCCAGCAGAGCCGGACCTCCACCCCTCCGCAGGGGTGAGCTCCGAAGGCGCCACATGTCCAGCAGGGTCAGGCCTCCCCTCTCCTCAGAGGCGAGCCCCGGGCCTGCCACGTGGCCAGCAGAGCCAGACCTCGCTCCCTCCACAAGGGTGAGCTCCGAAGGCGCCATGTGTCTAGCAGGGTCGGGCCTCCCCTCTCCTCATAGGCGATTCCGAGCCTGCCACGTGGCCAGCAGAGCCGGACCTCGCCCCCTCCGCAAGGGTGAGCTCCGAAGGCGCCACGTGTCCAGCAGGGTTGGGCCTCCCCTCTCCTCAGAGGCGAGCCCCGGGCCTGCCACGTGGCCAGCAGAGCCGGACCTCGCCCCCTCCGCAGAGGTGAGCTCCGAAGGCGCCATGTGTCCAGTGGGGCGGGGCCTCCCCTCTCCTCAGAGGCAAGCCCCGAGCCTGCCACGTGGCCAGCAGTGCCTTGCTGCCCACCCCGGCTCGGTTGGCAGCAGGAGTAAAGGCACACCATGCCTTCTCCGATCAAGACATTCAAGACCTACGCCTTCCCAAGACGCGGAGACGCGGCGCATGCCCTTGTCAGGTGGCGCTGTGACCAATCACGTCACAGTTAAGACAAGTGCGCCGTGTCAGAAGCTGTTGACCAATAGCTACGGCGACAAGACATTCCCTGCCATCCCCGCCATCATCAACCACTACTCCTAGCTTGCGGCACGGGCAGGATGGCAGGACGACGGCTAAGAAGCCATTGCCAGAGACAACTACCAGCATTCACTGCAAGATATGGTAGATGGCAGGAAATCTCCCCAGGGCCACCTGTCGGGCCCTAGGACCCACCTTTTAAGCCCCCCGAGCCTTGAAGTATAAAAGGCTCGGGTAGGCAACGTTGCAAGGGGTTCGGATCCCTCAGCAATTAGATCCCTCTAGCACCGAGGGCAACTCAGTTCATACAGAACACCAAGGTTAGAACTCCGGTTCTAAGCTCCGAGCAATAAAGCTCCCGTGGACGTAGGGTTTTACGCTCCGGCGCCCGAAACACGTAAAAATCCTTGTGTCAATCCTCTCACAACCAACGCGACCTCTCGAGAGGACTAGCCCCTCCAAAAAAGAACCTTCACGGGCTGCTCCTGAAGAAGGCCCGAGGGAAGTGTCGATGGAACACTTCGACATTTGGCGCGCCAGGTAGGGGGCTTTTTTCTCTCGAGACAGGTCTGCGCCAATGAAGATGACCAAGCTTCCTTCACCGGCTGGCTCTTTGCGCCCTCGTTCCCGGCGAACGATGACCAGTGAGGGTCATGTCTCGACACACTCAAGGAGGAGTGTGTCCGGACAGATTGGGAGCCCGCGTCAGACTCCAACGACGCGGACTCCTACCACCTAAAGATCTGCTGCGGCGCAGAGTGCTACTCAAGCAAGTGCACTAGCTACCGCACGAGCACTCCTGCACAATTCGCCTGCTGTGGACACTCCCCTAGGGGCCGCCCAGCAGTGGATCCACGACGTCAACCACCTCGTCGCTGCTGCCGTCAACCCTCCGCTGCGGCGGGGACGACGCCCCTGTCAACCAGATGTGTCGCTGTCGCGCACACCCATGGTTGACATGCAAACGGCAGACTCCCGCTCTACCAGGCTCTCAACGGCAAACCTGAGGATAGAGCTCGAGCGACGTCGCTTGGGGGAAGATGGTCGCGTGACCATCGAGCGACAGCGGGAAAGGTGTCGCAACCACGAGACCGACTACAGCATGTAGACCGCCTCAACTCAGCCTGGTCCTCAGACGTTCGCCATGCGACCTCTGCCCCAGGCGTACGCCACGCAGCATATGCAGCAGCCATATACCTTGCAGTCGGCGCCCCCGGTATATGGTGCACCATTGCCCATGCCGGGGTACACCGTGCCAGCAGCGGACCAAGGGTTCGCAGCACCAGGATCTGCAGCAGCAGGGACGGGGTGTGTGGCCCTAGCGCCACACCTCCGCTTCGCAGTATGGCCACGCAAGTTCCGGCCACACCTGCAGGAGAAGTACGACGGAAGCGTCAACCCTGCAGAGTTCCTGCAGATCTACTCTACTGCCATCCTCGCGGCGGGAGGGGAAGAGGCCATCATAGCCAGCTACTTCCCCGTCGCCTTGACCGGCCTGGCACGGTCATGGCCCATGAACCTGCCCCAGGGTTCCATAACTTCCTGGGGGGAGCTATGCCGACAGTTCACAGCGAACTTCGGCAGCTCCTACACGCGTCCCGGCACAGAGCTGGACCTCCACACCATGCGACAGCAACCGAAGGAATCACTGTGCTCCTTCATCCAGCGATTCTCCCAGGTACGGAACACCATCCCCCACATCCAGAATGTACCTGTTGTGGTTGCATTTTGACAGGGGGTTAGGGACAAGAAGATGCTCGAGAAGTTGGTCACCAGGGAGGTGTGAGACATCTCAAAGCTCTTCAGCCTGGCGGACAAGTGCGCCAGAGCAGCAGAAGGGCGTAACTGGCACTCACATCCAGCCTCCGAAGCAGGAGGGCAGCCCGGAGCTAGTGCTGCGCCCCAAGGCAGCAGCAAGAAGAACAAGAAGAAATGTGGTGGCAAGGTCAAGCCGCCGACCGGAGCTTCCGTTGTTGCAGCTGCAGCACCCGGCAGAGCTCGGGGGCCGCGCCCTGACAATAGACCACGGCAGTCACCCGACGGTGGTGACCGTAGCGAGCCGTGCCGGGTAACAACACCAGGGGCCACAGTGCTGGTGAGTGCCGGGAGATCATCAGATCAAGAAGCTCATGGAGCGCTTCCGCGAGGGGAAGCAACCACGCACAGATGGTGCTCCCTTCCGCGAGAGGGAGGGCAAGCAGAAGGTTGACCCCTGGGATGGTGGCGACCAAGAAATGGAGTACCAAGAGCCTCAGCGCACAGTGAAGGCGGTCCACAACCATGGCGACTCCAGTTCTGGTGAAGACGAGCACCAGAAGGCGCTCCATGTCATCTACAGAGGGTCCTCGGACCCCTCGTCTCAGAACACAGTCAAGGACCTGCGCCGAGCAGTGGCGTCGGTGGCTCCTACCCCAAGTGCAGCGCCACACCTCAAGTGGGTAGGGACCCCCATCAGCTTCGACGCCTCTGACTGCCCCAAGTCCATGGCTGGGGATGGACAACTACCTCTCTTGATAGCCCCAACCATAGCCAACGTGAAGATGTATCACGAACTGGTGGATGGCGGAGCCGGCCTCAACCTCATAAGTCGTGCAGCTTTCCAGAAGCTAAAGATTCCGTTCTCAGGGGTAGGACCGGGACAGGTCGTCCCATATGGGAACATAAGTTTCCCGGTGACCATCGGAGCTCCGGACAACTACTGGACAGAATATGTTCTGTTCGACGTCGCGGAGGTCGTCCTCCCCTTCAACGCCATCATTGGCAGACCGACCTTGTACCGGTTTATGGCGGTAGTCCACTACGGCTACCTGGTCCTGAAGATGCCTACACCCACTGGTGTCCTCAGGATTAGTGGAGACCGCACCTCCGCGGTGTCAGCCTTGGAGAAGCTCCAAGCACTTGCGGCGGCCCAAGCACCAGGCTCTGGCGTTGCAGAACCGGGTCGGGTCCACCCAAGTGCACGCCACCATGCCTCGACCTCTGCACCCTGAGTGCAACCCTCCGACGAAGGCGACGTCCCCCTGAAGGTCATCCAAGTCGGCTCCGAGGCTGCCCAGACCACCCGCATAGCCGGGGGCCTGGACAGCAAATAGGAATGCACGCTCATCACCTTCCTCCTGGAAAACGTTGACGTGTTTGCATGGCAACCGTCACAGATGCCCGGGATCCCTAGGGAGGTTATTGAGCACCATCTGAAGATCTACCCCGACGCTCGGCCGATCGAGCAGAAGCCCCGGAAGCAGTCCATCGAGCGGCAGAACTTCATCCTTGAAGAGATAAAGAAGCTGCTCGATGTTGGCTTCATACGGGAGGTCCACCACCCCCGGTGGTTGGCAAATCCTATTGTCATCCCGAAGGCGGGCGGGAAGCTCTGGATGTGCATCGACTACACCAGTCTCAATAAGGCATGCCCTAAGGATCCATTCCCTCTCCCTAGAATAGATCAAATTGTAGACTCTACATCAGGCTGTGATTTATTATGCTTCCTAGACGTCTACTCAAGTTTCCACCAAATACCAATGTCTAGAGAAGATGAGGAACACACTGCTTTCATAACAGTGGATGGCCTGTATTGTTATGTCTCTGTCGAAGTGTGTAGTCGACACTTCCCTCGGGCCTGCTCTGGGCAGCCCGCAGAGGTTCTTTTTCGGAGGGGCTAGTCACTCGCGGAGAGCTTCAGCGTTAGGGACGAGTGAGGGAGAAGCTTGACACGGGGAGTTTTACGTGGTTCAGGCCGTCGGAGCGTAAAACCCTACGTCCACGGTGAGCAGAGGTGCTCGCTGTATTGCTTACTGCTCAGAACCGGAGTCCCGAGCTCGAGGGTGTGTAAGAGGCGAGTCAACAGAGTTCGAACCCTTGCTAACGTTGCCTACCCAAGCCTTTTATAGTCCAAGGCTCGAGCGGCTTACAAGGTGGATCCGGGACCCGACAGATGGTCCCGGGGAGATTGCCTGCCATCTACCGTATCTGCAGTTATGCCGGTAGTTGTCTCTGGTGAAGGCTTCCGAGTCTTTGTTCTGCCGCCCTGCCCATGCCACAAGCTAGTCGTAGTGGTTGATGATGGCAGGGGCGGCAGGGGATATCTTGTCGCTGTGTTTATTGGCGGGCAGGCTCTAACATGGCACGCCAGTCTGTGATGTGACTGGGCGCAACGACACCTGACAGAGGCGTGCTCCGCGTCTCCGCGCCTTGGGAAGGCGCGGACCTTGAATACCTTGTACGGGCAAGGTATGGCGCGTCTTTACTCCTGCTGCCTACCGCGCGGGGGCAGGCAGCGTTGCTCTGCTGGCCACGTGGCGGGCCCGGAGCTCTCCTCTGAGGAGAGGGAGGTCCGGCCCCGTGGGACACGTGGAGCCCTCGGAGCCCTCCCGCGGAGGGGGAGGTCCGGCTTCTGCTGGCCACGTGGCGGGCCCGGAGCTCTCCTCTGAGGATAGGGAGGTCCGGCCCCGCGGGACACGTGGAGCCTTCGGAGCTCTCCCCGCGGAGGGGGGATGTCCGGCTTCTGCTGGCCATGTTGCGGGCCCGGAGCTCTCCTCTGAGGAGAGGGAGGTCTGGTCCCGCGGGACACGTGGAGCCTTTGGAGCTCTCCCCACGGAGGGGGGGGGAGGTCCGGCTTAGTTGGCCACGTGGCGAGTCCGGAGCTCTCCTCTGAGGAGAGGGAGGTCCGGCCCCGCTGGACACGTGGCACCTCCGGAGCTCTCCCTGCGAAGAAGGGCGAGGTCCTTAGGCATTTCCCCCTGTGCGCGGGGGTACCCCGTATCGAGGGTACCGACAGTGGCCCCCGGGCCCATCTCGGGGGAGATAGCGAGCCCGAGGTGGGGCCTCCGTCTCTTCCACTCCGCGCACTTTCTCTAAGTCCCGCATTGACCGTGGCCGGAGCACAAACAGTCGTGGGATCATGGGAGCGTGCGCCCACTTGATGGTTGCTTTTACTGCGGTGGTTCCCAAGGCTGCCACTTATGCACGTCGTGGTGCTTTTTTCGGGAACCGCCGAAGCACCTTGCCGGCTCGTCTCCTTGGGAGACTGACTTCTTGGCCCACCGCTTCAGCTGGACGACTTGGGTCCACTTGTCATCGGCGCTTGGTCTTGGAGCCGAAGCGGTTTCCCAAGCGGCGTATTCGAAGAGTTTTGAATCGCTTTGAATCGCACCTGGGAAGTTTTTTAAAAGGGGATCTTACCCGCATTGCGGCTTCCCTTCGCACTTCCCAGCGCTTGCACCTTCCTTGAGTTCTTGCGCCCGTCTTCTGCCATGGCTTCTGTCGAAGTGTTCGGTCGACACTTCCCCTGGGCCTGCACTGGGCAGCCCGCGGAGGTTCTTTTTTTGGCGGGGCTAGACTCCTAGCGGAAAGCTTGCGCAGATGGACGAGTTGGGGAGAGCTTGACACGGCGAGTTTTACGTGGTTCAGGCCGCCGGAGCGTAAAACCCTACGTCCACGGCGAGCTATGGAGCTCGCTGTATTGCTTGCTGCTTAGGGCCGGAGGCCTGAGCTTGGGGGTGAGTTACAGCTTGAGAGTGTATGGCTAGCGTATGAGTTGCAAAATGCGAACCCTTGCTATCGACACCTGCCCGAGCCTTTTATAGCCCAAGACTCGGGCGGCTTACAAGGGGAGCCGGGACCCCGGGAAGATTGTCCGTTATCTACCGTATCTGTAGTTACGCCGGTAGTTGCCTCTGGTCGAAGGATTCTGAGTCTTCATCTTGCCGCCCTGCCCATGCCGCACGCTAGTCGTAGTGGTTGATGACGGCGCAGGCGGCATGGGATGTCTTGTCGCGGCGTTTATTAGCTGGCAGGTTCTGACACCGCGCGCCAGTCTGTGATGCGACTGGGCGCAACGGCACCTGACAGACGCTTGCTCCGCGTTTCCGCGTCTTGGGAAGACGCGGGCCTTGAATACCTTGTACGGGCAAGGTGTGGGGCGCCTTTATGCCCGCTGCCTACCGCTCGGGGGCGGGCAGCACCGTTCTTCTGGCCACGTGGCGGGTCCGGAGCCCTTCTCTGAGGAGAGAAGGGTCCGGCCTGCGGGGCACGTGGAGCCTCCGGACCTCTCCCCACGGAGGGGGAGGCCCGGCTTCTGTATGCCACGTGGCGGGCCCGGAGCTCTCCTCTGCGGAGAGGGAGGTCCGGCCCCGCTGGACGCGTGGCACCTTCGGACCTCTCTCCCGCGGAGGGGGAGGTCCGGCTTCTGTATGCCACGTGGCGGGCCCGGAGCTCTCCTCTGAGGAGAGGGAGGTCCGGCCCCGCCGGACGCGTGGCGCCTTCGGAGCTCTCCCTGCGGAGAAGGGCGAGTACCTTAGGCATTTTACCCTGTGCGCGGGGGTACCCCATATCTCAAGTACCGACAGTGGCCCCCGGGCCCATCTCGGGGGAGATAGCGAGCCCGAGGTGGGACCTCCGTCTCTTCCGATCCGCGCACTTTCTCTAAGTCCCGAATTGACCGCTGCCGGAGCACGAACGGCCACGGGATCGTGAGAGGGTGCGCTCACTTGATGATTGCTTTTACTGCGGCGGTTCCCAAGACTGCCACTCCTGCACGTTGCGTCGCTTTCTTCGGGAGCCGCCGAAGTGCCTTGCCGGCTCATCTTCTTAGGAGACTGACTCCTTGACCCCACCGCTTCAGTTAAGCGGCTTGGGCCCACCCGTCATCGGTATTTGGTCTAGGAACCAAAGCGGTTGCGGGTGCGGGGTATTCGAAGAGTTCCGAATCGCTTGGAATTGCACCGGGAAGCTTTTTAGAGGGGGTCTTACCCACATTGCAGCTTCCCTTTGCACTTCTCTGCGTTTCTTCTCGGACTCTTGTGCTTTTGCTCTCTTGCCTTTGAGTTCTCCCTTGCCATGGCTTCCAACCCGCTGCCAGAGAAGAAACGCGCTCGATCTCCTCCAGCAACGGCGTCGGTGCCAAGTCGGGATTCTGGGGTGCCTGACACTCCCTCCGGTGGCGACTCGAAGAGGCCCCGGGCTGATGCTCTGGGGGAAGCCTCTGGGGCGTCCCCTGTTCCGCCAGTCCAAGCGACTGCGGAGCGGCCGTCGGAGACGGTAGCGGGCTCTGGAAATCCCACCCCGGCTCGGAAGTCGGGGTTCAGAGCCCGCTGGAGTGTCCACGCTTCCCGGCCTTCCCCGTCTTGCGTTGAATCTGCGTCGCTGCGCTCGGAGCCAGGGGCAACTGCCGCGGCCCCCAGGCCAGTGCAGACTTCTCCTGTTCCGGTGTGCTCGGACTCCGCGGCGGCGTCGTCTCTTCCTGCCGAGACGGCCACCGCGGCCCCCGAGCTAGCACAGGTTGACCCTGCACTAGGCGGCTTGGCTTCTTCTCCAGCACCGCCTGCCCCGACTCGTCCCTCTCCTCAGGTCAAGGAGCCAGAAGCTGAAAAGAGCCTGGCTGGCCTGGCTGCCAGGGCCGCGGGGCCAGCTTCTCCTGATCGGCGTCTCGTCTCGGCTGCTGGTGCGTCGGCTCTTCCTGAGGACGAGGTAATGGAGGAGGTCGGGGGGGACTGCCCCAGCCTCTGTTGCTCCATTGCCTCTGGCGGACGCCTTCGCGCTTGCCGAGTCGAGCGTCCGGTAGGTCTTGGCTGCGCTAGGGCGCGAGCGGGAGGAGTATACGGTTGAACGGGACCGCCTCCTCATCTGGGGGAACCTTTTGCGGGAGAGGACCGCGAATGTTAAGAGTGAGCTCGACTCCAGGCAGGAGTTGCTTGACTTCAGGGAAGCGCTCGTCGACCGGATGAAGCGGGCAGTTGACCGCATGGACACCCAGTCGCGACGGATCAACAGGGAGGCCCTGGAGGCACACGCCCGGGCCGAAGAGAGCCTCTCTGCTGCTGTGGAAATACGGCAGCGGTTGGAGCGCCGTGAACTCGCTGTTGAGGAGCGGGAGCGTTCCGTGGCAGCTGAGGTAGAGAGGGTCGCCGCGCAGCTGGCCGCGGGCGAGGATGACCTCCGAGCTCGGATGGAGGAGCTGGAGATTCTGAAGGCAGACCTTGACTTGAGGGAGGAACAGGTCTCCCATGATCGCCGGGCGGTCTTGGACCGGGAGTTGACTGCCGGCTTCAAGGCCGCTGAGTTGGAGCGGCTAGCCAAGACTCTCCACCTTCGGGAGAGTTCCCTGGCGGCCAAGGAGAAGGAATTCTCCGAGAGGAACCTGGAGGCTCTGCAAGCGGCCCGCCACGAGGTGGAGGAGCTCTCAGCCTTGCGGTCCTCCGAGGCTCTTGCGGTCTCAAGCTTCGTGGATCGAGCGGGGTCCGCCCTGATCCCTCTTGGCTTCAGTCCGGTGAGGGCCGCAACTCCCGCTTTGAAGGTGGCAGAGGTGATCCCTGCGTTGGAGTCGATCGGCGCCAAGCTGGACAGACTCGACTCGGTGGTCGCTAGCGAGCTTGAGGCCGAGGGTCGCGGCTTAGCTTTAGAGGTCGCCTCGCATGTGCTGGCATGCTTCAAGAGTCGTGACCCCTCTTTTTCGCTAGAGCCAGCGAGAGAGGGTCCAGCCGCGGAGCGGGAGGAAGCTGCCAGGGCTGAAGTCGAGGATGTGGCCGCCCTTTTAGCCGCAAGGTTCCGGCGAGAACCGGGAGGTCCTTAGGACTTGTTTCTCCCTTTTTTATCGAGTCTGTAGTCCAGCTCATGGAGCCTTGCTTAATTTGACTCTCTTGGATACTTGTATCTGTGATGCTTTTTCTCTCCTTCTCGGCTTTGCCTGGCTGAGTCCTTAGCTCCTCAAGGTACTCAGAGGCCATTTCCAATCTCAGAGCTTCGCACAGAAACCCTCCCCGGGTCCTAACCGTGTTAGGGGCCCCCGGAGGTCTCCGAACCTCGCCCTATGGGGGGCTCCAAATCTGCCTGCCACGTGGCGGGTCCGGAGCTCCTCCTCAAGAGATGGGAGCTCCGGCCATGTTGGACACGTAGGGATTTTGGAGCCCTCCCACTTAGGGGGGGAGGTCCGGTTCCTGCCTGCCACGTGGCGAGCCCGGAGCCCTCCTCAAGGAGGGAGAGAGTTCCGGGCCCGCTGGACACGTGGGGCCCCCGGGCCTCGCCCCTGCCGGAGGGGCGAGTCCCGGTCCTTCCAGTCCCAGGCGGGAGTAGCTGGTAGCTCCTTTCCCCCCGCTTCATGCAGTCCCTGTTGCCGTAACCTGGAGGTCCTGCACACAGGCAGAGGAAACGTAATTCTCCTCGGGGGGTCCTCCCCTCCCGTCTCCTAGTCTTATCCGTCTTATGGTCCTGACCTGCTATACGGGGCTTGGACAATTCTGTGCACGAGGCGCCGGAGCTCCGGCTCCCTCCGAGGTCCGGGTACGGCCGTCCGATCCCTAGTATCGGGCCATGCACTGGGGAAGCAGAGTGCACGCGCTTTGGGTTCATGACCAGGCAAAGCGGACGTACTCCCCTGGACCTCCGGGGGGCAGGATGCGCATGCTTTGGGCTCTGGGCCGGCTAAGCTGGATACGCATCCTGGACCCCCCATGCACAACGCTGGCCTTTCCTGGAGGTAACCAACTGGCACCGCAACACCTGACTGGGGGAGGCCCGAGAGACTCACTCGGCCGTCGGCAGGTGCCTCAAGCGCAGCCGCCTTCGGTAGGATAGCAAATGCCGACTATGGATGAGCGCAGGAGAGGGGGAGCTAGATGTACGATGAACATACAGAGATAGTGCGATCATAAAAATTAACGCATAATTTAAATGAGCGCATGAGAGGGAGCTAAGTAGAACATGTCTCTGTATTCATGCCCATAGGTGGAATTCTGGCTGTACATGGGGGCAATGTTCTGCCTCGTCTACAAGGGAAGCAAGACTCTACGCGCTTAGGGTCGGAACCAGGCTAAACTGGATGTAGTCCTGTACCGTCCCTTGAGACTTAGCTACCCCAAGCTCTGTTCCTAAATTCTATGGGGTCTATTACAGAAGTGAATAACCCTGTTCTACCGATGCTCAGTAAGTAGGACTTACAGTGTTGCTTCATGGCAAGGATTTTTTTTGGGAATGGATCCCAATCTCGGTTGAAGGGCATGTGTACCTGGGGCGGCAGCTTTCATGATTCGGAAGGGACCTTCCCTGCTGGGGGAGAGCTTATGGGTCCTTCTTGGAATATAGCGTGCCGCTTCACCAGGTTGCCCTCTTGCGGGCCCCCGTCGCGTTTGGTTCTTTGGCGGTAGTGCTTAGAGCATTAGCCGAGACCGTGCGTTGTGGGTGTTCCCTGCAAGCCGAGTCTTGTCGAGGTTGTTATCTTCACGCTGGATCAGGTCCTGCGCGGCTTCTCTCGGGGGCCCCCGGGGAGTTCTCCCCTTCTGGCTAAGGCCTTCAGGGGTAGGTGGACCCGGGCTCGCCTTGGATGACCTAAGGCGTCTTCCCCTTCTGGCAAGGCCTTCAAGAGGTTGACGGACCTTAGGCGGCCCCCGAGAGGTATGTTCGAGGCACGGAGGCGTGCCGTAGCTGGCTAACATCCTGGCCCGTCACCGTCGGAACTGGAGTCCTCACCGTCATGCACTGTCTTTATGACACGCTGAGGCTCCTAGAACCCCACCTGGTGGGCAGCGGTAACTGGGGCATCGGCCTTCTGTTTGCCATCCCTCTGAGGGTAGGGCGGTGCTTCTGCCCTCTGCTGTCTTCCTTTGCGGAAGCGCTCTGCAAGCTTCTGGATCTCCCAGCACTCGGCGGCAGTATGGTTGCTGGTGCCATGTACAGGGCATAGCCCGCCCTGGTCACTGTCAGGGACCGGTGATTGCCGTTGCCTTTTGTCGAGACGTGGCCCCCGAGCTCCACTGGTCGTCGCAGCTGCGGCAATGGGGGCCGTGAATGGTGACTTCATCTTGCCACTCCCCCGGTTCTTGGTCTTCTTGCCACCCCCATAGGCAGCAGCACCGGACCCGGGCTGTCCTCCTGACTCGGAGGTCGGCAGAGCGTGCCAGTTACGCCCTTCGGCTGCTCTGGCGCACTTGTCCGCCAGGCTGAAGAGCTCCGAGACGTCGCGGACCTCTCTGGTCACGAGCTTCTCAAGCATTTTCTCGTCCCGGACACCCTGTCGGAACGCCACCACCACAGAGGCGCTTTGGATATGTGGGATAGTGTTGCGCACCTGAGAGAACCGCTGGATGAAAGAGCGCAGCGACTCCCCAGGTTGTTGTTTGACGGCGTGGAGGTCGAGCTCCGTGTCGGGACGGGTGTAGGAGCTGCCGAAGTTGGCGACGAACTGCCGGCAGAGCTCCCCCCAGGAGGTTATGGACCCCTGAGGTAGGTTCATGAGCCAAGACCGAGCTGGGCCGGTCAAGGCGACGGGGAAGTAGTTGGCCATGACAGCCTCGTCCCCTCCTGCAGCAAGTACGGCGGTGGAGTAGATCTGGAGGAACTCCGCTGGGTTGACGCTGCCGTCGTACTTCTCGGGCAGGTGCGGGCGGAACTTGCGTGGCCACCTTGCGAAGCGAAGGTGGGGTGCAAGAGCCGCACATCCTGCACCTGCTGCCGCAGGTATAGGCGCTGCGAACGCTTGGTTCGCACCTGGCGCTGCGTATCCCGGCATGGGCAAGGCTGCACCATAGACCGGGGCCGCTACTTGCGGCGCATATGGTTGTGGCATATACTGTGCAGCATATGCCTGAGGCGGGGCTCGCATGGCGAAGACCTGCCCTTCTGGCTGTGTCGAGGCCGACGACATGCTGTCGCCTACCTCATGGTTGCGACGCCTTTCTCGGCGTCGCTCGAGGTACACCCGGGCGTCCTGCCCCAAGTGGCACCGTTCCAGTTCCCTTCGCAGGTCCGTTGACAGGAGCCTGGAGGAGCTGGAATCCGCCGTTAGCCCGTCAACCGTGGGTGTGCGCGTCAGCGACACAGCCGGTTGTCCTGGGCGCCGTCCTCGCCGAAACCGAGGGTTCGTGGCGGCGACGACGAGGCGGTCCACCTCGCGGACCCATTGCTGGGTCGCTGAATGGGGCGCATCCCCCGCAGGTGGGTTGCGCAGCAGCGCTCTTGCTGCAGCTAGCGCACCTCCATGGTGTACGCTCAGCGCTGCAGAAGACCTCACACTGGTCGGGGCCTGCATAGCCGGAGTCGGCGTTGCTGGAGTCGGCTACTGGCTACCCGTTTGTGCCGACACACTCCGTCCTGAGTGTGTCGACATGTACTCCCCAGTGGTCACGGTTCGCCGTGAACGTGGGGGGGGAGAGTTTGCCGGTGAAGGAAGCTTGGTCATCTTCATCGGCGGAAACTCGTCGCGGTAGGGGAAAAGTCCCCTTCCTAGCGCGCCAAATGTCGAAGTGTTCGGTCGACACTTCCCCCGGGCCTGCACTGGGCAGCCCGCGGAGGTTCTTTTTTCGGCAGGGCTAGACTCCTAGCGGAAAGCTTGCGCAGATGGACGAGTTGGGGAGAGCTTGACACGGCGAGTTTTACGTGGTTCAGGCCGCCGCAGCGTAAAACCCTACGTCCACGGCGAGCTATGGAGCTCGCTGTATTGCTTGCTTCTCAGGGCCGGAGGCCTGAGCTTGGGGGTGAGTTACAGCTTGAGAGTGTATGGCTAGCATATGAGTTGCAAAATGTGAACCCTTGCTATCGACACCTGCCCGAGCCTTTTATAGCCCAAGACTCGGGCGGCTTACAAGGGGAGCCGGGACCCCGGGAAGATTGTCCGTTATCTACCGTATCTGTAGTTACGCCGGTAGTTGCCTCTGGTCGAAGGCTTCTGAGTCTTCATCTTGCCGCCCTGCCCATGCCGCACGCTAGTCGTAGTGGTTGATGACGGCGCAGGCGGCATGGGATGTCTTGTCACGGCGTTTATTAGCTGGCAGGTTCTGACACCGCGCGCCAGTCTGTGATGCGACTGGGCGCAACGGCACCTGACAGACGCGTGCTCCACGTTTCCGCGTCTTGGGAAGACGCGGGCCTTGAATACCTTGTACGGGCAAGGTGTGGGGCGCCTTTACGCCCGCTGTCTACCGCTCGGGGGCGGGCAGCACCGTTCTTCTGGCCACGTGGCGGGTCCGGAGCCCTTCTCTGAGGAGAGAAGGGTCCGGCCTGCGGGGCACGTGGAGCCTCCGGACCTCTCCCCGTGGAGGGGGAGGCCCGGCTTCTGTATGCCACGTGGCGGGCCCGGAGCTCTCCTCTGCGGAGAGGGAGGTTCGGCCCCGCTGGACGCGTGGCGCCTTCGGACCACTCTCCCGCGGAGGGGGAGGTCCGGCTTCTGTATGCCACATGGCGGGCCCGGAGCTCTCCTCTGAGGAGAGGGAGGTCCGGCCCCGCCGGACGCGTGGCGCCTTCGGAGCTCTCCCTGCGAAGAAGGGCGAGTACCTTAGGCATTTTACCCTATGCGCGGGGGTACCCCATATCTCAGGTACCGACAGCTTCCAACCCGCCTCCAGAGAAGAAGCGCTCTCGATCTCCTCCGGCGGCGGCGTCTGCGCCGAGTCAGGGATCCAGGGCGCCTGCACGCCCTGCTTTTGGAGATGGCGCCCCATCCGGTGGCGACCTCAAGAGGTCTCGGGCTCATCATCCCGACGGGACTCCTCTTGAGCGACGACGGGATGAAGGTTCCCGGGCATCGCGTCCTCCCTCCTCAGGCGGTGGAGTCTCCAAGGAAACTGCTGACGCGTCGAGGAGGGCTTCAGGCGGTGGAGTCTCCAAGGAAACTGCTGACGCGTCGAGGGGGGCTTCAAAAGCATCCCTAGCTCCGTCAGTCCGAGCGACTGCGGGGCAGCCGTCGGCAGCGACGGCGGGCTCTAGTGGTCCTACCCCAGCTCGGAAGTCGGGGTTCCGAGCCGTTGGAGTGCTCGTGTTTCTCGGCCATCCCCGACTGATGGGGAGTTTGCGGCGCAACGCTCGGAAGCCGGGACGGTTGCCGCGGCTCCCAAGCCAGCGCAAGTTTCTCCTGTACCGGTCTGCTCGGATTCTATGGCAGCGTCGACTCCCTCCACTCGTCCTTCTCCACCGGCTTAGGAGCCCGCTGTCGGTGAGGGTTCGGCGGGTCCAGGTGTCGAAGTCCCGGCGCCGGCTTCTCCTGACCGGCGTCTCATCCCGGTTGCCGGTGTGTCGTCTTCTCTTGAAGATGACGTGATGGAGGAGGTCGGGGGCGCCGCTCCGGCCTCTGCTGCCCCACTGCCCCTGGCAGACGCTCTCGTGCTCGCCCAGACGAGCGTCCGGCATGTCTTGGCCGCGCTCGGTCGCGAGCAAGAGGAGCAGATGGTTGAGAGGGATCGCCTCCTCATCTGGGGGAACCTTCTGCGGGAGCGGACCGCGAAGGTCAAGGAGGAGCTCGACTCCAGGCGGGAGTCGCTTGATATCATGGAGGCGCTCCTCGACCGACAGAAGCGGGCTGTCGACCGTCTGGACTCTGAGACGCGGCGACTCCACAGGGAGGCCCTTAAGGCGCATGCCCGGGCCGAGGAGAACATCTCTGCCCTAGAGGAGGTGCGGCAGAGGCTGGCACGCCGTGAGCGCGCCGTTGAGGATCAGGAGCACTCCGTGGCGGCCGAGGCGGAGAGGGTCGCTGCACGGCTGGCGGCGGGCGAGGACGACCTGCGAGCCCGGGCTACGGAGCTAGAGGCCCGGAAGGCAGACCTTGCCACGAGGGAGGAGCAGGTCTCCCTGGAGCGCCAGGCGATCCTGGATCGGGAGCTTGCTGCCAACTTCCGGGCTTCAGAGTTGGAGCGGCTTGCCCAGACTCTCCGCCTTCGGGAAAGCTCCCTGGCGGCCAAGGAGAAAGAATTCTCCGAGGGGAGCCACGACACCTTGCTAGTAGCCCGCTGCGAGGTAGAGGAGCTCTTGGCCTCGCAGTCTTCCGAGGCCCGTGCGGTCTCGAGCTTCATCGACCAGGCAGGGTCCACCTTGGTCCCCCTTGGCTTCAGCCCGGTGAAGACGACGACCCCTACGCTGAAGGTGGTCGAAGTGATCCCCGCGCTGGAGTCAATCGGCGCCAAGCTGAACAGGCTAGATGCGGTGGTCGCCGGCGAGCTCGAGGAAGAGGGACGGGGCCTGGCCGTGGAGGTTGCCACGCACGTGTTGGCATGCTTCAGGAGTCGGGACCCTTCCTTCTCACTGGAGCCAGCGAGACAGGGCCCTGCCGCGGAGCGGGAGGAGACCGCCAGGGCTGAAGTCGGGGACGTGGCCGCCCTTGTAGCCTCTAGGTTCCGGCGCGAGCCAGGGGAACCCTAGGAATTGTATCTCTTTTTTTTTATTGAGTCTGTAGTCCAGCTCATGGAGCCATGAATAAATAGACTCTTGTGACTTTTTGTGTCTGTTGCGCTTTTGTCTTCTTCTTGGATTTGCCTGGCCGAGCCCTTAGCTCTGCAGTTTACCCAGAGGCCTTCACCAATCTCGAGGCTCTGCACAGACACCTTCCCCGGGTCCTTATTGTATTAAGGGCCCCGGAGGTCTCCGGAACTCGCCCCATGAGAATGGGGAGGTCCAGATCTGCCGGCCACATCGCGGGCCCGAAGCTCCCCTTTGAGGAGAGGGAGGTCCGGCCCCGTGGGACACGTGGAGCCTTCGGAGCTCTCCCCTCGGAGGGGAGGTCCGGCTTCTGCCGGCCACGTGGCGGGCCCGGGGCTCCTCGTGAGGAGAGGGGAGCTCCGGGCCCGCTGGACACGTGGGGCCTTCGGGACTCGTCCCTGCAGAAAGGGCGAAACCTGGATCCTCCGGTCTTGCGCCGGAGTAGTCGATAGCTCCTTGCTCCCCCCTTCATGCGGTCCCTGTAGCTAGAACCTGGAGGTCCTGCACACAGGTAGAGGAAGCGTAATTCTCCTCGGGGGGTTCTCCCCTCCCCGTCTCTTAGTCTTATTCAGCTTACGGTCCTAGTTCGGTATACGGGGTTTGGGCAATTCTGTGCGCGAGGCACCGGGGCACCGGCTCCCTCCAAGGTCCGGGTACGACCGTCCGACCCCCAGTATCGGACCGTATGCCGGGGAAGCAGAGTGCACAGGCTTTGGGTACGGAACCAGGCAAAGCGGTTGTACTCCCCTGGACCTCCGGAGGGCAGGGCGCGCACGCTTTGGGTACAGAGCCGGCTGAGCGGGATACGCACCCTCGACCCCCCATGCACGGCGCAGGCCTTTCCTGGAGGTGACCAACTGGCACCGCAACACCTGACTGGGGGAGGCCCGAGAGGCCCCCTGGCCATCGGCAGGTGCCTCAAACGCAACCGCCTTCGGTAGGATAGCAAATGCTGACTATGGATGAGAGCGGGAAAGGGGAGCTAAATGTACGGTGAGCATACATAGAAAGTGTGGTCATAAAAATTAATGCGTAATTTAAATGAGCACATAAGTGAGAGCGAGATAGAACAGGTTTCTATGTAAATGCCCATAGGAGGAAGGCAGGCTGTACATGGAGGCAACGACCCGCCCCATTAAGAAGGGAAGCAAGACTCTACGCGCTTGGGGTCGGAACCAAGCCAAGCTTGACGTAGTCCTGGACCGTCCCCTGAGGCTTAGCTGCTCCGACCGCTGTTCCTGGACTCTATGGGATTTATTACAGAAAGGTAAAGCCCTGTTCTACTAATGCTCAGGAGGTAGAACTTACTGTGATGTTCCATGCTCCAAGGGTTCGGGAACGGATCCCATCCTTGGTTGAAAGGCTTGTGTACCTGGGACGGCAACTTTCGTAACTCGGAAGGGACCTTCCCGGCTGGGGGAGAGTTTATAGGTCCTTCACGGGAAAGTGTGTGCCGCGGCACCAGGTTGCCTTCTTGCAGGTCCCTGACGCGTTTGGTCCTTTGGCAGTAGTGCTAGAGCACCAGCCGGGCCGTGCGTTGTGGGGTGTTACCTGCACTCGTGCCTTGCCAACGAGGTAGGTATCTTCACGCTGGAGCAGGTCCAGTGCGGCTTCCCCCGGGAGCCCCGGGGTACCTTCCCCTTCTGGCTAAAGCCGTCAAGAGGTAGGAGGACCCGGACTCTTCTTGGGAGACCCAAGGTGTCTTTCCCCTTCTAGCTAAGGCCGTCAAGAGGTTGACAGATCCTGGGCGGCCCCTAGGAGGTGAGGCCGAGGCACAGAGACGTGCACTCGGGTGGAGCTGGCCCGGTTCCGCACCGCCGGGTCTGGTGCTTGGGCTGCTGCAATTGCTTGGAGCTTCTCCGAGGCTGATATGGCAGCAGTGCAGCCTCCAATGATCTTTCGGGGCAGCCGTAGTCGGCTACTGCTCTGGCCCGTCGTCACTGGAGCTGGAGTCCTCACCGTTGCGCACCGTCTTTATGGCGCGCTGAGGCTCCTGAAACCCCACCTGGTGACCGACGTTGTCTGAAGCGTTGACCTTCTGCTTGCCCTTCCTTTGACGGAAGGGTGGGGCATCAGCTCGCAGCTGCCTCCCCTTGCGGAAGTGTTCTGCGAGCATCTGGATGTCCCGGCAGTCAGCAGCAGTATGATAGCTGGTGCCATGCACGGGTCATAGCTCGCCTTGGTCTCCCTCTGGAGCTGGCGACTGTCGCTGCCTTTTGTCAGGGCACGGCTCCTGAGCTCCACTGGGTGCTGCTGCTGCAGCAACGGGAGCAGCGGCCGGTAGCTTCATCTTGCCACCGCCCCGGTTCTTGATCTTCTTGCCGCTTCCATAGGAAGCGGCGCCAGATCCGGGCTGTCCTCCTGTCTCAGAGGCTGGCAGTGAGTGCCAGTTTTGCCCTTCTGCTGCCCTGGCACACTTGTCCGCCAGGCTGAAGAGCTCTGAGACGTTGCGAACGTCTCTGGTCGCGAGCTTCTCAAGCATCTTCTTGTCCCGGACACCCTGCCGGAACGCCACCACCACAGAAGCACTTTGGATATGTGGGATGGTGTTCCGCACCTGGGAGAACCGCTGGATGAAGGAGCGCAGCGTCTCTCCAGGTTGTTGCTGGACGGCATGGAGGTCGAGCTCCGTGCCAGGCCAGGTGTAGGAGCTGCCGAAGTTAGCAGTGAACTGCCGGCAGAGTTCTCCCCAAGAGGTTATGGAACCCTGGGGGAGGTTCATGAGCCAAGACCGGGCTGGGCCGTTTAAGGCGACGGGGAAGTAGTTGGCCATGACGGCCTCGTCCCCTCCTGCAGCAAGGACGGCGGTGGAGTAGATCTGGAGGAACTCCGCCGGGTTGACGCTGTCGTCGTACTTCTCAGGCAGGTGCGGCCGAAACTTGCACGGCCACCTCGCGAAGCGAAGGTGTGGCGCCAGGGCCGCACATCCTGCTCCTGTTGCTGCAGGCGTTGGTGCCGCGAACACTTGGTTCGCTGCTGGCACAGTGTACCCCGGTATGGGAAAGGCTGCGCCATAGACCGGGGGCACCGTTTGCAGGGCATATGGCTGGGGCATATGTTGCGTGGCGTATGCCTGGGGCAGAGATCGCGTGGCGAAAGTCTGCGCCTCAGGAAGGGTTGAGGCAGACGTCATGCTGTCGCCAGCCTCTTGCTTGCGACGCCTTTCTCGTCGTCGCTCAATGAACACTCAGGCATCTTTGCCCATGTGGCATCGTTCCAGCTCCATCCTCAGGTCCGTCGATGGGAGCCTGGTGGAGCTGGAATCCGCCAGCTGCCCATCAACCGTTGGCGTGCGCGTCAGCGACACAGCCGGTTGGCCGGGGCGTCATCCCCGCCGAATCCGAGGGTTAGCGGCGGCGACGACGAGACGGTCTACCTCGCGAATCCACTGCTTGGTCGCTGATTGAGGCGCGTCCCCAGCAGGTGGATTGCGCAGTAGCGCTCTTGCTGCAGCTAGCACGCCCCCGTGGGGGACGGTCAGCGCCGTAGAGGATCTCACGCTCGCTGGAGCCTGCGTTGCCGGAGTCAGCTGCTGGCTTCCAGCTTGTGCCGACACACTCCGTCCTGAGTGTGTCGAGACGTAGTCCCCGCTTGTCACGGTCCGTCGTGAACGCGGGGGAGGAGAGCTTACCGCTGAAGGAAGCTTCGTCATCTTCGCTGGCAGAAGCTCATCGCGCAAGGGAAAAGCCCCCTACCTGGCGCGCCAAATGTCGAAGTGTGTAGTCGACACTTCCCCCGGGCGGAGGTTCTTTTTCGGAGGGGCTAGTCACTCGCGGAGAGCTTCAGCGTTAGGGACGAGTGAGGGAGAAGCTTGACACGGGAAGTTTTACGTGGTTCAGGCCGCCGGAGCGTAAAACCCTACGTCCACGGTGAGCAGAGGTGCTCGATGTATTGCTTGCTGCTCAGAACCGGAGTCCTGAACTTGAGGGTGTGTAAGAGGCGAGTAAACAGAGTTCGAACCCTTGCTAACGTTGCCTACCCGAGCCTTTTATAGTCCAAGGCTCGAGTGGCTTACAAGGTGGGTCTGGGACCCGACAGGTGGTCCCGGGTAGATTGTCTGCCATCTACCGTATCTGCAGTTATGCCGGTAGTTGTCTCTGGCGAAGGCTTCCGAGTCTTCGTTCTGCCGCCCTGCCAATGCCGCAAGCTAGTCGTAGTGGTTGATGATGGCAGGGGCGGCAGGGGATGTCTTGTCGCTGTGTTTATTGGCAGGCAGGCTCTGACATGGCGCGCCAGTCTGCGATGTGACTGGGCGCAACGGCACCTTACAGAGGCGTGCTCCGCGTCTTCGAGCCTTGGGAAGGCGCGGGCCATGAATATCTTGTACGGGCAAGGTATGGCGCGTCTTTACTCCTGCTGCCTACCATGCGGGAGCAGGCAGCGTAGCTCTGCTAGCCACGTGGCGTGCCCGGAGCTCTCCTCTGAGGAGAGGGAGATCCGGCCCCGCGGGACACGTGGAGCCCTCGGATCCCTCCCGCGGAGGGGGAGGTCCGGCTTCTGCTGGACATATGGCGGGCCTGGAGCTCTCCTCTGAGGAGAGGGAGGTCCGGCCCCGCGGGACACGTGGAGCCTTCGGAGCTCTCCCCTCGGAGGGGGAGGTCCGGCTTAGTTGGCCACGTGGTGAGTCCGGAGCTTACCTCTGAGGAGAGGGAGGTCCAGCCCCGCCAGACACGTGGCGCCTTCGGAGCTCTCCCTGCGGAGAAGGGCGAGGTACTTAGGCATTTCCCCCTGTGCACGGGGGTACCCCGTATCGAGGGTACCGACAGTCTCCATGCCTTAGGCCTGAAAAATGCTCTTCCTACCTTTATACGTGCTATGCATAAAACATTTGGAGAGCTAATCTGAGACTTAGTAGAGGTGTATGTCAATGACATTGTTGTCAAAGTCAAAAAGAGCACATCCTTGTTAGATAACCTAGCTCTATTCTTTGATAAATTGCGCTCCACGCGCACCAAGCTAAACCCGGACAAATGTGTGTTCGGTGTCTCCTTTGGAAAGCTCCTTGGATTCCTGGTCTCACACCGAGGGATCGAGGCCAACCCAGAGAAGATCAAGGCCATTGAGCTGATGCGGCCCCCGGCTCACATCAAGGATCTCCAGAAGCTCACGGGATGTCTAGATGCGCTCAGTCGGTTTATACCTAGGCTAGCTGAGCGGGCTCTTCCCTTCTTCAAGCTCCTGCGCAAAGCCGGTCCATTTGTTTGGACCGAAGAAGCAGAAGAAGCATTCTAGGGGTTGAAGAAGCATCTATCGACGCTGCCCATCATGGTTGCCCCTGCGCTCGGTGAGCATCTACTGATCTACATCGCGACGACGACATAAGTGGTGAGCATGGTCCTAGTCGCAGAGCGGCCGGACCCCTCGCCACCACAACCTGCTCCTGCTGCAGAAGTCAAGCACCAAGGCTGTCCGGACCCCATGGGGGGCCCCGGCAGCCAGGAGATCTCTCAGGCCCAGGCCCCGAAGACCATAGTCGACCCCCCGGAGGTCCAAGACGACCGAGAAGTCCCCGAGTCCCAGCCCCCAGAGGTTGCCCCGGACCTAGAGGACAGGAGGTCCCAGGGTCCAGGACGAATGTAGGAAGGCGTCCCGGATCCCCCAGGGAGGGTCCGGACCATCCAAAGGCCCGTCTAATACATCAGTGAAGTCCTCCACGACGCCAAGACCAGGTACCTGGAGGTACATAAACTGTTGTATGCAGTGCTCGTGGCGTCCAGGA
This sequence comes from Neostapfia colusana, assembly GCA_030760725.1. Taxonomy (NCBI): domain Eukaryota; kingdom Viridiplantae; phylum Streptophyta; class Magnoliopsida; order Poales; family Poaceae; genus Neostapfia; species Neostapfia colusana. Next base: position 1,522,748 of record JASWHV010000001.1, on the reverse strand, counting down.
AGCTCCGGCACTACTTCCAAGCCCAAAAGATATCAGTGGTCACCTCCTATTCGCTGAGGACCATCCTCCACAGCCCTAACGCGACTGGCAACGTCACCAAGTGGGCAGCGGAGCTGGTGGAGTTCGAGCTGGACTTCCTTCCACGTCATGCAGTCAAGATCTAAACACTGGCTGACTTCGTGGCTGAGTGGACGCCATCACCAAGCAACCCAGGGGGCCCTGAAGGTGGAGAACCGGAGCTCCGAGCACCGGTCTTCACCAAGCCTCACTGGACGCTCTACATTGATGGCTCCTCATCGAAGCAGGGGGCCGGAGCCGGCGTACTGCTCTTCACGCCGACGGGGGAGCAGTTCAAGTACATGGTGCGCCTCAACTTCAAGGCAACCAACAACATGGCCGAGTACGAAGCTCTTATCTTCGACCTGAAGACGGGTGTCTCTCGGCGTGCGCCAGTTGTTTGTCAAGGGCGACTCCCATCTAATCGTCAAGCAAGTACAGGGTGAATGCTCCTGCAACGACCCACAATTAGCTGCCTATCTGCTCTACGTGCAGATGCTGGAGAAGGACTTTGAAGCCTTGGACCTGTGCCATGTACCACGTGCCGACAATATCGTCATCGATGACCTGTCAACGAAGGCCTCCACCGGAGCCCTAGTGCCCGAAGGAGCCTTCAAAACGACATTGTCGTGACCCACATCCCGGCCTGCCGAACTGGGCAAAGGGGGCGAGACCAGCACCTCGAAGCTGGCGGTCCCGGCGGCCCTGCAGCCATGGTGCCCGCCAAGGATCGTATGTGCCACTGGGGACTCCGTGCTACCCAGCGCCGAAGATCCAGGAGCTCAAGTAAGCCCCGATGCATGGATCACGGAGGTCCGGGACTACTTGAAAGACAACATCCTTCCTGATGAACATGCATCCGCTGAACGGATTGTGCGGATGGCTAAGAGATACACGCTTTAGAAGGGGATCTCTACCGGCGTGGCGCCAACGGCATCCTATTGCGTGCATAACCCAAGAAGAAGGCTGCGACCTGCTCGCAGAAATCCATGGAGGCGAGTGCGGGAACCACGCATCTTCCCGCACGTTGGTCGGTAAAACCTTCCGGCATGGCTTCTACTGGCCGACAGCCCTCCTGGACACCGTCAAGCTGGTCAAGAGATGCAAGGCGTTCCAGTTCCATGCCAAGCAGACCCACACATCGGCGCAGACGTTGCAGATGATCCCACCCTCGTGGCCGTTCGCGGTATGGGGGTTGGACATCCTAGGGCCCTTCCCCAGAGCCCTCGGGGGATACTGGTACCTCTACGTCGCCATCGACAAGTTCACCAAGTGGCTGGAAGCTGCACCAGTCATCACCATCAACAAGCAATCCGCAGTCAAGTTCATCAAGTCAATCGTCTGCAGGTTCGGGGTCCTGAACAGGATCATCACCGCCAACGGGACCCAGTTCACCAGTGCAGCGTTCCAAGAGTACTGCAAAGACTTGGCATCCAAGTGTTTTATGCATACGTTGCTCATCCAAAGAGCAACGGGCAAGTCGAGAGAGCCAACACCGAGATCCTTCGGGGCCTCAAGACTCGCACCTATGCCAGCTTGGAGAAGCATAGTGCCAAGTGGTTGGATGAGCTTCCGTGCGCACTGTGGGCCAGCCGGACATCCCAGAGCCGGGCCACAGGGGAAACACCCTTCTTCATGGTGTACGGGGCCGAAGTCGTGCTTCCCCCGGAGGTCACCATGGGGTCCCCCCGTGTCCGAGCTTACGATGAAGCCACGCAGGACCAGCTCCGGCGTGAGGACATCGACCTCGTCTACGAGGCAAGATGGCAAACAACGCTCCAAAATGCACGGTACCATCAGGCGCTCCGGCGCTACCACCAGAGGTCCGTGCATGCTCGAGAGATCAAGCAAGGCGACCTGGTTCTATGGCGCATACTTTCTCGAGAAGGGGCCAACAAACTCTCCCCCAGCAAGGCGACCTGTTTTCCTCCTATGGACGTATATGAATGAAAAGAACCTTGTCCTACCATGCTTACTTATGTGTTTGTCGGTACCCTCAATACCGGGTACCCCCGCGCACAGGGTGAAACCGCCTAAGGACCTCGCACCTTCGCAGGGGCGAGCTCCGAAGGCGCCACGTGTCTAGTAGGGCCGGAGCTCCCCTCTCCTCAGAGGACAGCTCCGGGCCTGCCACGTGGCCCAGAAGGTCGGACCTCACCCCCTCCACAGGGGCGAGCTCCGAAGGCGCCACATTTCCAGTAGGGCCAGAGCTCCCCTCTCCTCAGAGGACAACTCCGGGCCTGCCACATGGCCCAGAAGACCGGACCTTGCCCCCTCCGCAGGGGCGAGCTCCGAAGGCGCCACATGTCCAGTAGGGCTGGAGCTCCCCTCTCCTCAGAGGATAGCTCTGGGCCTGCCACGTGGCCCAGAAGGCCGGACCTCCCCCCTCCGCGGGGGTGAGCTCCGAAGGCTCCACATGTCCCGCGGGGCCGGACCCCCCCTCTCCTCAGAGGTGAGCTCCGGGCCCGCCACGTGGCCAGCAGAGCCGCGCTGTCCGCCCGGCGCGGTAGGCAGCAGGAGTAAAGGCGTGCCATGCCTTTACCGTACACGGCATTCAAGACTCGCACCTTCCCAAGACGCGGAGGCGCGACACACGCCTGTCAGAAGGCACTGTGACCGGTCACAGTCAAGACAGGCGCACAGTGTTAGGAGCAGTAGACCAATAAATGCTGCGACAAAACATGCCCTACCGCCCCTGCCATCATCAGTCACTACGCCTAGCCTGCGGCATGATTAAGGCGGTAGGACGACGACCTCGGAGCTAGCGCCAAGACGTAGTAGCTGGTAGGAACTCACCCAGGGGCCACCTGTTGGGCCCCGGGGCCCACCTTGTAAGCCGCTTGAGCCTTGGATTATAGAAGGCTCGGGTAGGCAACGTTACTGGGGGTTCGGCATCTTTCTCAACTCCTTCTAGGCCAACGGTTTGGCATCTTGCTCAAGTTCTTCTAGGCCAAGGGTTCGGCAGTTCGCCACCCATGCTCATACTCAAGGAAACTAGTGCTCCAAGCACTCCCGTGGACGTAGGGTTTTACGCTCCGGTGGCCCGAACCACGTTAAAATCCCCGTGTCAACCATCTCCTTCCTTCCACATGCGCGACCCTCGCGAGAGTACTAGCCCCTCCGAAAAAGAACCTCCGCGGGCTGCCCAGAGCTGGCCTGGGGAGTGTCGACCGCAGGCGCTTCAACATTTTGCACGCCAGGTAGGGGCTTTTCCCTCTCGCGACGAGTCTACGCCGAAGAAGATGTCCAAGCTTCCTTCAGAGGAAATCTCTTCGCGCCGACGTTCCCGGCGAACTCCATCGACCTCAAGATCTGCCGCGGCGCAGAGTGCCACTCAAGCAAGTGCACTAGCCACCGCAGAAGCGCTCCTGGACAACCCACCTGCTGACAACCCTCCGCTGCGGCAGGGACGATGCCCTACTCAACCAGGTGTCTCGCTGTTGTGCACACCAATGGTTGATAGGCAGATGATAGACTCCCGTTCTACTGGGCTCTCAACGGCATACCTGAGGATAGAGCTGGAGCAACGTCGCTTGGGAGAAGACGCTCGCGTAACCATCGAGCGACAGCGACAAAGGTGTCGCATCCAAGAGGCCGACTACAGCATATCGTCTGCCTCGAGTCAGCCTGGACCTCAGGCGTTCGCCATGCGACCTCTGGCCTAGGCGTACGCCATGCAACATATGCAGCAACCATATGTCCTACAGTCGGTGCCCCCGGTATATGGTCCTCCAATGCCCATGTCGGGGTACACCGTGCCAGCCGCCGTCCAAGGGTTTGCGGCACCGAGACCTGCAGAAGCAGCGACCGGGTGTGCGGCCCTGGCGCCCCACCTTCGCTTCACAGGGTGGCCACGCAAGTTTCGGCCACACCTGCCGGAGAAGTACGACGGAAGCATCAACCCAGCAGAGTTCCTGCAGGTCTACTCTACTACTGTCGGTACCCTCAATACCGGGTACCCCCGCGCACAGGGTGAAACCGCCTAAGGACCTCGCCCCCTCCGCAGGGGCGAGCTCCAAAGGCGCCACGTGTCTAGTAGGGCTGGAGCTCCCCTCCCCTCGGAGGATAGCTCCGGGCTGCCACGTAGCCCAGAAGGTCGGACCTCGCCCCCTCCGCAGGGGCGAGCTCCGAAGGGGCCACGCATCCAGCGGGGCCAGAGCTCCCCTCCCCTCGGAGGATAGATCCGGGCCTGCCATGTGGCCCAGGAGGCCGGACCTCGCCCCCCCCCCCCCCCCCGCCGGGGCGAGCTCCGAAGGAGCCACGTGTCCAGCGGGGCCGGAGCTCCCCTCCCCTCGGAGGACAGCTCCGGGCCTGCCACGTGGAGAGCAGAGCCGGTCCTCCCCCCCCCTCCACGGAGGTGAGCTCCGAAGGCTCCATGTGTCCAGTGGGGCCGGAGCTCCCCCTCTCCTCCGAGGAGAGCTCCGGGCCCAACACGTGGCCGGCAGAGCAGCGCTGCCCACCCAGCGCGGTAGGCAGCGGGAGTAAAGGAGTGCCATGCCTTTACCGTACAAAGCATTCAAGACCCGCGCCTTCCCAAGACGAAGAGGCGCGACGCACGCCTGTCAGGAGGCGCTGTGACCAGTCACAGTCAAGACAGGCATACAGTGTTTGAAGCTGCAGACCATTGAAGGCAGCGACAAGACATGGGTAAGACGTGCCCTGCCGCCCTTGCCATCGCCAACGGCTACACGCTACACCTAGCCTGCGTCATGGGTAGGGCGGCAGTACGAGGATCTCGACGCCAGCAGCAAGACATAATAGCTGGTAGGAAATCACCCCGGGGCCACTTATCGGGACCCAGGGCCCATCTTGTAAGCCGCCCGAGCCTTGGACTATAAAAGGCTCAGGTAGGCAGCGTTACAAGGGGTTCAGCATTTTGCCCAGCTCCCGCTAGGTCTTCCACATACTCAAGGAAACCAGTGCTCCAAGCACTCCCGTGGACGTAGGGTTTTATGCTCCGGCGTCCCGACCACCTTCGCCAAGCCCCTCCCCTTGGCGCCGATGGACTCGAGTGTCGGGAGCGCCTGGACCACCTCTTGCGCCGGTGCCCCCGTCCTCACGGGGCTGAAGCCGAGAGGCACAAGGGCAGACTCCGCCTGGCCAACGAAGTCCCAGAACCCCTGGGCCTCGATGGTCCACGAAGCCCGGAGCTGCTCCACCTCCTGACGAGCCGCCAGCAGGGCGCCAGCTCCTTCCTCGGCGAACCTCCTCTCCTTGGCCACCAGGTCGTTCGCCCGGAGCTGGAGGTCCCTGGTAAGGCTCTCCAACTCCGACACCCAGAAGTCGGCAGCAATCTCCCAGTTCAGCACCGCCTGGCGGTCCTTGGTGACCTGCTCCTCCCTTTCGGCCAAGGCCGCCTCCCGGAGTTCCAGCTCCCTGGCTCTGGCCCTCAGGTCGCCTTCTCCCGCCTCCAGCTGCTCGGTGACCTCCTTCTCCTTGTCTGCCACGACGTGCTCCTGCTCCGCGAAGGCACACTCGCGCCGTGCCAGCTGCAACTGGACCTCCTCGTTGGCGGTGACACGGGCCCGAACGCCATCATAGGCCTCGCGGGCCTCCTGCATGATCCTCCGGGTCTCGGTGTCCAGGCGGTCGACCGCGATCTTCTGCGCAATGAGGAGTCCTTCCTCAGCGTTGAGCCTCGCCCTCTTAGCATCGAGCTCCTCCTCGACCTCCCTGGTCCGCAGCTTCAAGAGCCGCTCCCAGCCGCGGAGGCGGTCCCTCTCATCCGCCAAGTCCTCCCGCTCGCGCTCGAGCGCAGCCTGAACCTGCTGGACACTAGAATGGGCAAGTTCCATGGCGTCCAATAGGGACAGTGGGGCAGCAGAGGCCAAAGCTGCGCCGTGAACCTCCTCCATGGCATCGTCATCCGACGGAGGAGACGCCAGCGCCACAAGACCCGCGGGAACCATGACGATGCACCGATCTGGAGAAGACGGCGCTGAGGCAGGGCTAGTCCCGATGCGCTCCTGTTCACCGCCCACCTGGGGACCTGCGGCAGCTCCTCCTGCGTCAGCACCGAAGCCTGATCACCACCAGCCACCTCCGCCGAGTCCTCACAAGCAGCCAGCTCCCGAGCTGGTGAAGGAGGAGGAACAGGCGCCGCCGTTGTCGCAGAGGCCGGTCCTGCCGGGCCAGAAGGTTGGACTTGCACGGGGGCCGGTGAAGCTGCCGTGGCGTCCGGACACCGCGGCACTGGGCTGCTACCAGCCATAGTTGGCTGAGGGACAGGCGCGTCCCCGGCAGCCGACAAGACCCTACAAGCACAGGGAACACTCAAGGCAAGAATAAAAGAAGCGCTAGAGTACGCAAGTACTGAGACTCGATAAGTACAACTTACCGAGAGACACGGACATTCCAGCGGGCATGAAGCCTTGGCTTGTGAGGCGGGGCAGGGCCGCCAGAGCCTGCCATCGCCGCCGGGGCCTGTGCCGAAGGCACCTGGACTGGCGGAACAGGGGGCGCATCCGGAGCCCCCTGGGAGCTGGAGCAATGGAGCTCCCACCGGCAGCATCGCTGGCGTCACTCACCGTGCGAGTCCCTGAAGCATCTAAAGGCCGGGACGCCTGCGCTCCCGGTTGGGTCCCGGCTGCGCTCCCTCTGGCACTGCCGCTTGCCGAGCCTGCAGCGGAGACACTCGACGACCGGGGCATCTGAGCCCCTGGCTGAGTCCCAGACACCGTGACACTAGCGTACCTCCTCGGAGCTCCACCTGTGGAAGGAGTGTTAGATGCCCGGGGCTCCTCCGACCGCCACTAACCGAGGGGAGTTCCGTCAGCACGGAAGACCTGAGGCCTCTTTGGGTCGTTGCCTGACGGACCGGCGCCTCCTGATGAAGAGCGCGAAGACACTCCGGTCCTCTAACTCGGCGCGAACGATGCCCTAGGTGGAGACCGGGAGCGCTTCCTTGTCGGTGGGCTAGGGGCTGGCTCCTTGCCCTTCCTCGGCGGGCTGGGGGCGGCATCTTGCCTTTCCCCTTATCGACAGACGACGCCCTGTCGCTCCTCGGCGTGGGTTGGGCATCGGGCGACGCCTTGCGCCGCGCCCTGGAGCCGTCAACCTCAGCGATCGAGATCCCCCGGGAAGCATCACCGACCTGGCGCACGGCGATCCCGATATCGTCCAAGGTTGGCATCTCCCAGAGAAGCCTCGACCTCAGCATTGGCTCCATGAAGAGGGGGAGGCAGGAAGCAGGAATAGAAAGGGAGCAGTTTTCGAAGATGTCAGTGCTTACCCTCATCACCATCTCCTTCAGCATCTTGACGGACGGGTCAGAGTCTATGCCCGTCTCCAGCCTGGTGCAGTCATGTATGCCGGTGTAGTACCACGCCGGGCGACTGTGCTGCTGCAGAGGCACAAGGCGACGCGACAGGAAGTCCGCCAACACCATCAGGGACATCAGCCCCTGCTCCGCCAAGAACTGGATCTGCTCCAGGACTGACGTGTAATTCGGCTCTAGCTCTGGGCACTCCTCCCAGAAGCGGCGCCTGGTGGTCGGGGCCTCGGTCGGCAGCTGAAGACGATCGTGCTCATCAGTCTTCATGATCACCCAGTCATCCCTCCAACTCTCCAACCTCGAGGCACTGAAGGGTTGAAGGTACTTGGAGACCTTTGGATCCTTGTTGCGGTGCTGGAAGTAGTATGCTCCCAGCTAGTTCTTTGAGCCGCGCCTGGTCACCCGCAGCAAGAAGAAGTGACGGAAAAGCGTCACTGAAGCGCGGACCCTCACGAACATCTCGCAGAGGTGCACGAAGACAGCAGCCAAAGCAAAAGAGTTCGGGGAAAGGTGATGGAGCTGGAGACCATAAGTCTCTAGGAGAGTCACGAAGAAGGAAGAAATCGGGGGGACAAACTCGGCCAAGGCGTAGGCGACGAAGAGGACAGTCTCTCCTCTCCCTAGACGCAGGGGAAGAGATCCCCGCTGAAGGCAATGTTTCTGCTCCTCGGAGCGCCATCCAAGGAGCCTGCGCACCGGCCCAAGGTCCTTAGTCCGTGCGATGCGCAGCGAGGGCAGGTTGGAAGCCATTGCAGGCGAAGGAACTGGAACTTGGAAAGCAAAGGAGGCTTGGGCACACGAAAGAACAAGGAAGGCTAAGGCGTAGGGAGATGTGTGAAAGAAAGCCTACGATGCATAAGGGGTTCCCTTTAAACCTCCCAGAGGCAATTCAAACCTTCTAGAGGCAATTCGAAACGCCTCGTGTGCGCCGCTCGGGGCGGATGCCCCAGGTCCAAGCCCTAGCGACAATGACAAGAGGGCCCAAGCCATCCTACGGAAACAGTGGACCAAGAGGTCAGTCCCTCAAGCGGACAACCCGGAGGTTCCTGACAAGGTGTTGCGACGTGCAGTAGTGGCAGCGTTGGGAACCGCCGCAGTTAAAGCAACTATCAAGCAGGGGTCACGTCCCCACGACCCTCCTCCCAGAATTAAACGCGTGGCCACGCACCAGGGGGTGCTGTGGGCCCACGCGGTTGGGTTGTGCTGCTCTTGCAACGGCCTAAAGGAGTTTCCAAGAAAGTGCACGGGGTAGAAAAGGTGAAGGCCCCACCCCGGGGGCCACTGTCGGTACTCTCAATACCGGGTACCCCCACGCACAGGAGAAAACCACCTAAGGACCTCGCCCCCCTCCGTAGGGGTGAGCTCCGGAGGTGCCACGTGTCCAGCAGGGACGGGCCTCCCTCTCCACAGAGGCGAGCCCCGGGCCTGCCACGTGCCCAGCAGAGCCGGACCTCATCCCCTCCGCAGGGGTGAGCTTCGAAGGCGCCACGTGTCCAGCAGGGTCGGGCCTCCCCTCTCCTCAGAGGCGAGCCCCGGGCCTGCCACGTGGCCAGCAGAGCCGGACCTCGCCTCCTCCGCAGGGGTGAGCTCCGAAGGCGCCACGTGTCAAACAAGGTCGGGCCTCCCCTCTCCTCAGAGGCGAGCCCCGGGCCTTCCACGTGGCCAGCAGAGCCGGACCTCACCCCCTCCGCAGGGGTGAGCTCCGAAGGCGCCACGTGTCCAGCAGAGCCGGGCCTCCCCTCTCCTCAGAGGCGAGCCCCGGGCCTGCCACATGGCCAGCAGAGCCGGACCTCGCCCCCTCCGCAGGGGTGAGCTCCGAAGGCGCCACGTGTCCAGCAGGGCCGGGTCTCCCCTCTCCTCAGAGGCGAGCCCCGGGCCTGCCACGTGGCCAGCAGCGCCGGACCTCGCCCCCTCCGCAGGTGTGAGCTCTGAAGGCGCCACGTGTCCAGCAGGGCCAGGCCTCCCCTCTCCTCAGAGGCGAGCCCCGGGCCTGCCACGTGACTAGAAGAGCCGGACCTCACCCCCTCCGCAGGGGTGAGCTCCAAAGGCGTCACGTGTCCAGTGGGGTCGGGCCTCCCCTCTCCTCAGAGGCAATCCCCATGCCTGCCACACGGCCAGCAGTGCCTTGCTGCCCACCCTGGCTTGGTAGGCAGCAGGAGTAAAGGCACGCCATGCCTTTTCCGATCAAGACATTCAAGACCCGCGCCTTCCCAAGACACGGAGACGCGGCGCATGCCCCTGTCAGGTGGCGCTGTGACCAGTCGCATCACAGTTAAGACAAGCGCGCCGTGTCAGAAGTTGTTGACCAAAAGCTACAGCGACAAGACATTCCCTGCCGTCCCTGCCATCATCAACCACTACGCCTAGCTTGCGGCTCGGGCAGGACGGCAGGACAACGACTAAGAAGCCATTGCTAGAGACAACTACCAGCATTCACTGCAAGATATGGTAGATGGCAGGAAATCTCCCCGGAGCCTTGAAGTATAAAAGGCTCGGGTAGGCAACATTGCAAGGGGTTCGGATCCCTCATCATTCAGCTCCCTCTAGCACCGAGGGCAACTCAGCTCGTACAGAACACCAAGCTTAGAACTTCGGTTCTAAGCTCTGAGCAATACAACTCCCGTGGACGTAGGGTTTTACGCTCCGACGGTTCGAACCACGTAAAAATCCTTGTGTCAATCCTCTCACAACCAACGTGACCTCTCGAGAGGACTAGCCCCTCCGAAAAAGAACCTCTACGGGCTGCTCCTGAAGCAGGCCCAGAAGAAGTGTCGACGGAACACTTCGACAGTAGTGGTACTTGACATCGATGTGTTTGCTTCTGTCATGGTGTACCAGGTTCTTGCTCAAGCCTATAGGTGACTTGTTGTCAACCCGCAACACCGGCACCTTTGATTTTTCAGCTAAGTCCTCCATCAGCCGTGCCATCCATACACCCTGACATGCCCCTTGAGCTGCTGCAATATATTCTGCTTCACATGAGGACAAGGCCACCACCTTCTAAAAGTGCATCTAGGTAATCCCCGTGGGTTTTGGATGATTGATGCTGACAATTAAGATACTAATGAGATTTAATGAGTATGAGCATAGGTCTTTGAGATGAGAATGAATGTGGAGTCTCTCAAAAAGCAAAAAGAAAAAGAAGAAGACTTGCAAGAGTAGAAAATAGATTTTATTCTTGAGTTTCACATTTTCTAGTTGTGTAGAGGGTCTTCTCTTTTAGAGTGCTTGAGAATCATTAGAGAGCTCAAACTTTTAGTCAGAACTTTGGTGAGGGAATAGTCCTAGGCATAGCTTAGAATGTAGATCGGACTTGTCCGGACTAGGGGTCGGACTAGTCCGATCCAAACGGACTGTTACGTTTTGGACCGGACCAAATGTCTCTGAGTAAGTTCGGACTTGTCCGTTTTAAGCCAGACTAGTCCGTTCTTGTGTAAGTCTGAGTCTTTTTGAGACCAAGTCCTAGAAGGCCGGACTAGTCCGCCGATGGGGTTAGACTAGTCCGCCCGTTTGGACTAAGCCGCTTAGGTCCGGAGGAAATCCCTCTGAGTGACCTCGGACTAGTCCGTTGTGGACAGACTAGTACGGTTGTGTGAGGTGAGTGCGGCCACTGGGTTAAGTCCCAGAAAGCCGGACTAGTCCGCTCAGCTGGTCGGACTAGTCTGGTTCTTCAGACTAGACCGGTTTAGAATGGAACAATTGTTCCTCTATGAGCTCGGACTAGTCTAGACATGGCCAGACTAGTCCATAATGTAAGATTAGAGAGTTTTGGGACTAAGTATGGTAAGGTCGGACTAGTCCGCTACTAGCCATACTAGTCCGTTTTCACCCGGAGCAAAGGCTCGTGTGTGAGATCGGACTAGTCCGTTCTTCGACGGACTAGTCCGGGGTTCAATGACCGTTTTAATGACCGTTTGAATTCAAAGGTGGCAGGGACTTTAGTTGTTAGCATTGGTGACATAGGTGGTCCCCCCAGGGCCAGACTAGTCCGGGGTTCTGGCCGGACTAGTCCGGACTTTAGCAGGTGTAACGGTTGGATGTCGAGATCCCTATAAAAAGGGAACCCCCCCGGCTTCAAATGGATCACTCTGCAACCCTAGCGCCGAAAACTCTTTCCTTGAGCTCTTCTAAGCCTCTTTCCTCACCTTCTTGACCCCTAAGATTGGATCTTGAGGGGTTTAGGGAAGAGGAGAGACGCGGTGATCAATGTTTGAGCTCTCGGTTTGAATCTCTTGCACTCTAATCGTTGATTTGAGTTCGTGCCTGTTGTATTTTGTTTTCTAGAACTGCTAGGTTGTTGTAGGGAGCCTCAAGTTGTGAGTAGCCCCTAGAATCTTGTATTCACCCTTTGATTGATAGTGAAGAACCCGGGCTTGATCTTGGTGATCGCTCGATGAGGGTAGGGTTGGAATAGACCCGATCCTTTGTGGACTCCTCAACGAGGATATAGGTTCTTGTGTGGAATCGAACCTCGGGATAAATCGAGTCTCTTGATTCCTTTACTTTCTCGCTTAATCACTAGAATTGCTTGTTAGGATTTGTTTCGCTCAAAACTTGTTAATTGCCTTATAGTTGTGAATCTTGCAATCCAATCAGTTTCTCTTTCACAAAGTAGTTGATTAGATTGTTAGATAACCCACGTATCTTCCGCTTGAACAAACTAGGAAACAAATTCATAAAAGTGCAACCTTTACCTAACTTCTATACCTAGATCGGACTAGTACGCCCCCTGGTCGGACTAGTCCGGCCCTTCAGGTTTAATCCGGTTGTTTTTAGTAGTTTCAGGTTTTATTAGCCTATTCACCCCCCTCTAGGCAACTTTCAATTGGTAGCAGGGCCTAACTATCCACAAAAGCCTAACCGCTTGGAGAGGAGATGGGGGACAAGACCGGTAGCCAAGTTGATCCCAGCAAGGGAAATGGAGAAAATTCGAACAACTTCGAAGAGCAAGGTTCAAACCCACCTCCAGCTGTTACTCCTCCACAAGATGTCTCAAGCTCGAAAGAAGATGAAGAAGTTCTTCGTCTCATGGCTCTCCTCAAGAAGAAGAAGGAGGAAGCTAAGAAGAAAAAGAAGGAGAAGTTGGAGAAGAAGCCAAGATCGAGATGATCGAACGAGAGCTTGGAAGGTTCACCATGGAAGAAGGCGAAACACCTCAACAGATGTACAACTGGCTCAAGACTCTCATCCACAAGAGTCGGGCGTACGGATGCAAGAAATGGAATGATCATGAGGTGGTCAAGAGGATGATAAGAGTCTTCATGCCTCGCAATGTGACCATATGCACTTTGATCCGAAAAGTCCAAACTTCCACAAGATGACTCCGGATGAAGTGCTAGGGAAGATCATCAACCACGAGATGATGGAGAAGGAAGCCCAACACGTCAACGACCTAGCAAAGGTCACCTCATCCAAGAATAAGGGCATAGATCTCAAGTCCACATCCAAGTCCAAGGGAAAAGAAGTACAAATCACAAGTGATGATGAGAGCACGGTCATGGATGATGAAGAAATGACCTTCTTCATCAAAAGATTCAAGAGGATGATGAGAAGAAGAAGAAGCCACCACTATGAGAATAAGAGCAAGGACAAGGGCAAGTCAAGAATAAAGAAGACTTGCTACAACTGTGGCGAATACGGGCATTTCATTGTGAATTTCCCCCATAGCAAGGAAGATGACAAGAGGAAGAAGAAGGATGGGAAGCCTCAAGACAAGAAGATCTTCAAGAAGAAGAAGGTTTATGGACAAGCTCACATTGGAGAAGAGTGGGACTCAAACGAAGAGTCCTCTTCTGAAGATGAAGAAAAGGTGGCAACCGTCACCATCAAGAGGCCAACCATGAAAAAATCACTCTTGCCAAACAAGGGTAATTGGAAGAGCCCAAGCCACACATGCCTCATGGGAAAGGAAGGAAAGCGTAAGGTAACATCTAAACCTTCCAAGTTATATATTGTTGATGATGACGATGACTTTGATAGTAGTAGTGAAAATGAATTCATGTTTAAGGCCTTAAACAAAAATTTTATAGCTAAAATGGAAATACTATCGGATGAAATATTTGAACAGGAAGAGCTTCTCAATCAACAAGAAGAATTGCTTATCCTTGAAAAGGAAAGAAACCTTGAGATTGAGAAGCTCCTTGAACTTGAGAGAGAGAAGAGTAGAGCACTTGAAAGTGAACTTGCCTTGAGCAAGGAAACTTGTGTTGAACTTAAGAGTACGAATGTAGTACTTCAAGATGAACTTGTGAGTTTGACCAAAACTCACAAGAATCTTGAAGCACAATTCAACTCACTTAAGTCAAGTGTCTCATCTACTTCATCCTCCAAAAACTCCTCCTCAACAAATATGGAGTCCAACACTAAAACTTGCAAATGTGCTAATCTTGTTCTAAACTTAAAAAATGATCTCAAAGAGGCACAAAGCAAGAATACACACAAAAGTGACAGCTTTAATAAGGAGAATATCAAATATGCACGTAGTGCATACTCGATAACAAGATCTTCTCTTATCAAAGATGGACTTGGTTATACTAGGGAAGGAAAGCAAAATGCTAGAATCCTCAAGAATAACAACAAGTGTGTAGGTTTTGTCAAAGAGAACTCAAATCAAGTCAAGAACAACCACCTTGCATCTACCTCATATGAGATTGCCAAAAATAAAAACTCTACCATATTTCATAACTTTGATGCATATTATGTCCTTATGAAAAGCAAGTATGGTCGAGTATATGCTAAATATGTTGGGCCACTACACAAGAGTCCAAAAACTTGTGTGTGGGTGACCAAATGACTTGTGACTAACCTCAAAGAACCCAACCTAGTTTGGGTACCTAAAACCAAAGCCTAAATTGTTTTGTAGGCCTACTCCTCCGGTGGCACTAAATGGGTGCTAGATAGTGGGTGACTAATCATATGACCGAAGAGAGGAAGATGTTCGTTGAGTATGAAGAAAATGATGATCCAAGTGAAGGCATCTACTTTAGTGACAATAGTCAAGGAAGGGTGCTTGGTATCGGTAAAATTGCAATCTCTTCTCAACACTTGCTTTCTCATGTTCTACATGTTGAATCACTTGATTATAAACTATTGTCCATATCTCAACTATATGAGAAAGGTTATAACTGCTTGTTTACTAAAGAGGGTGTGACCGTCACTAGAAGAAGTGACTCAATTTCTTTTAAGGGTGTGTTGAAGGGAAAGCTTTATTTAGTGGATTTTTCCACGGATAAAGCTCCAACTTGACATATGCTTAATAGCAAAAACCAACATGGGATGGTTGTGGCATAGGAGACTAGCCCATGTTGGTATGAGGAACTTACAAAAACTTCTAAAGGGTGATCACTGGACTAAATAATGTTGTTTTTGAGAAAGATAGGCCTTGTAGCACGTGTCAAGCATGAAAGCAAATTGGAGCAGCTCATCCCGCCAAGAATGTGATGACGACAACAAGAAAATTGGAGATGCTCCACATGGACCTCTTCGGTCCCGTCACCTACATAAGCATTGGCGGTAACAAATATGGTTTAGTAATTGCTGATGACTATTCTTGCTTCACTTGGGTATTTTTCTTGCATGATAAGGACGAAACTCAAGGTGTCCTCAAGAAGTTCTTGAATAGAGCTCAAAATGAGTTCTCCTTAAGAATCAAGAAGATAAGGAGTGAAAACGGCTCCGAATTCAAGAACACACAAGTAGAAGAATACTTGCATGAAGAGGGTATCAAGCATGAGTTTTCGGCCCCCTACTCCCCCGAACAAAATGGGGTGGTTGAAAGGAAGAACTGCACACTCATAGAGATGGCAAGAACCATGCTTGATGAGTACAAGACTTCGGATCGGTTTTGGGCGGAAGCGGTCAACACCGCTTGCCACGCCACAAACCGCCTCTACCTCCATCAACTTTTGAAGAAAACTCCATACGATCTCCTAACTGGTAACAAACCTAACATCTCTTACTTTCGTTTTTTCGGGAGCAAATGCTATATTATCAACAAGAAGCCTAGGACTTCGAAGTTCGCCTCGAAATCCAATGAAGGTTTCTTACTTGGTTATGACTCAAACACATACGCCTATCGTGTCTTCAACAAACACTCCGGTTGTGTTGAAATTGCACGTGACGTGGTGTTCGATGAAACTAATGGCTCCCAAGTGGAGCAAGTTGATCAATGTGTGCTAGATGAAGAAGCACCATGTGTAGCACTAAGAAGAATGGGGCTTGGAGATGTCCGTCCTCAATAAGATGTAGGCCAAGATGCTCCAAGTTCATCACAATCGGCGCCTCTCACACAAGATCAAACTCAAGAACCCCAAGATCAATACGGTCAAGTTCAAGAAGGAGAAGATCAAGACTATGACATTGACCAAGGGGGAGACGAAGAAGAAGAAGACCACTCAAGAACTCAAGTGCCTCACCCAAGGGTTCATCAAAGCATTCAACGAGATCACCCCGTTGACAACATCCTTGGAGATATCACAAAAGGGGTAACAACACGATCTCGAATGGTTAACTTTTGTGCGCATTACTTTTTTGTGTACTCCTTGGAACCATTTAGGGTGTAAGAAGCACTAAAGGATCCGGATTGGGTGGTGGCCATGCAAGAAGAGTTGAACAACTTCACAAGAAACCAAGTGTGGGAGTTGGTGAAGAGACCAAATGCAAATGTTGTAGGCACCAAGTGAGTGTTCCGCAACAAGAAAGACGAACACGGAGTGGTGACAAGGAACAAGGAACGACTTGTCGCAAAGGGATATGCTCAAGTCAAAGGTTTGGACTTCGATGAAACCTTTGCTCCCGTAGCTAGGATTGAGTCAATTTGTATTCTATTGGCCTATGCTACTCACCATGATTTCAAGCTTTATCAAATGGATGTGAAAAGTGCCTTCCTCAACGGTCCAATCAAGGAGGTGTACGTGGACCAACCACCCGGGTTTGAAGATCAAGAATATCCTAATCATATGTTTAAATTGCATAAAGTTCTCTATGGCCTCAAACAAGCTCCTAGAGCTTGGTATGAGTGTCTTAGAAACTTTCTTATTGACAATGGTTTTAGGATAGGCAAAGCGGATTACACTCTTTTCACAAAAAATGTGGATGATGATCTCTTTGTGTGCCAAATATATGTCGATGACATTATATTTGACTCAACTAACAAATCTTTTTGTAATGAGTTTAGTAAGATAATGACGGATAGGTTTGAGATGTCCATGATGGGGGAGTTGAAGTTCTTCCTAGGATTTCAAGTTAAGCAAATCAAGGAAGGCACGTTCATTAGTCAAACGAAGTACACACAAGGCATACTCAAGAAGTTTGACATGGACAAGGCCAAACCTATCAAGACACCAATGGAAACGAATGGGCACCTCGACCTCAATGAAGATGGATCAAGCGTGGATCAAAAGGTATATCGCTCTATGATTGGTTCATTGCTTTATCTTTGTGCATCTAGGCCCGATATCATGCTTAGTGTATGCTTGTGTGCAAGGTTTCAAGCCTCGTCTAAAGAATATTACTTAATTGCCGTTAAAAGAATCTTAATATATTTAATTCACACACCAAATCTAGGGTTGTGGTATCCAAATGGGTCTAAGTTTAATCTCATCGGATATTCCGATGCCGATTACGCCGGATTTAAAGTAGATAGAAAAAAGAACCTCCGGGACTTGCCAATTCTTGGGTAGGTCCCTAGTATCATGTTCATCCAAGAAATAAAATTCCATTGCCCTTTCCACAACCGAATCGGAGTATGTTGCAGCCGGAAGTTGTTGTGCTCAATTTATTTGGATACGACAAACTCTAAGGGATTATGGTTACAATATGAATCACATTCCACTGCTATGCGACAATGAGAGTGCCATTAAGATTGCCCATAACTCCGTTGAACACTCTAGGACCAAACACATAGAGATACGGCACCACTTCTTGAGAGACCATTCTATAAAGGGGGGCAGAGCTATCTCACATGTTAGAACCGAAAAACAACTAGCCGACATTTTCACCAAGCCACTAGATAAAAACGATTTTATGAGCTTCGAAATGAGCTAAACATCCTAGACTCTAGTAATGTGGCTTGAAATGTTGCACATCTGAATGCTAGTAGTTTGGAATATTTAGGAATTTTCACAAACTTCAAAAATATGCATGATTGTGAAAACTTGTTCCCCTTCTAATTTTCTCTCACATTATTTTACCTAATTATGTTTGGATATATTGTGATCATCATCTAATTGTGTGCTTTGATATATTGACCATATTTATCTAATACAAGGTGAAATTAAATTTATCTTAATCACTCTTGGCGAAATTATAATATATAGGAACTTTTCAGCCTTCAAGGATCGAACTAGTCCGCCCTATAGGCCGAACAAGTCCGGATACCTTGAATAGTCCGGGATGCAGCAGACAAGTCCATAACGGCTTAGTCCGGACTGCATCCG
This sequence comes from Neostapfia colusana, assembly GCA_030760725.1. Classification (NCBI taxonomy): domain Eukaryota; kingdom Viridiplantae; phylum Streptophyta; class Magnoliopsida; order Poales; family Poaceae; genus Neostapfia; species Neostapfia colusana. The sequence continues at coordinate 1,504,982 of JASWHV010000001.1, read as the reverse complement.
GACAAGTCCAGACTGCAGACTAGTCCGGACCTAGTCCGACATACCGGACTAGTTCGGACAACACACCGGACTAGTATGGCCTCTGAAGACTTAACCTCCAAGGGTCGGGCCCGACTCCTCTCATTCTCTCATTCACCTCTACACTTCTCTTCTCCACCAACACTCACCCCCACTAGCGATTTTGGAGCTCTCCCTCAAATCCCTCGAAGGAATCCTCAATTCAAGGCTTGTGGAGTGCGGGGAACCCTTTCCCGACCATCTCCGCTCCTTCGATCCGCGGATTTCATAAAATTTCTTTGTTCTAAGGTACTTTTTGAATTAACTTCCATTTTTCTCAAATCCCTTGTTTCTCGATCATATTTCTAGTGCCTTAGGCCTTCCCAGATGTCCTTATGCCATATTGTTGCATTCCTTGTAGTATTGTGTCTAGTTTTTGTGAATTTGTGATCAAATCGCTTAAGTTAGGGTTTAAAACTGTAAAGTTCGGACTAGTCTGCCCCTGGCCTGGACAAGTCCGACTGGTGCAGTTTTAGCCCCTAACTTTGTGAATGTCCACAAATTTAAACGGAATGCTTTCGTGTCTAATATTTCCCTTTTATCTGTCACCAGATCATGTCGGGATCCGGAGATAGTCCTCTCCCCAACCCCATTGCCGAGGCAGCTCGCCAAGCCGCCTATCGTGCAGCAGCCGAGGCCGAAACGGCTAGGGCTCCTGAGGCTACAGCTAGGGGGCTCAGACAAAGAAACATGCTGACAGGGAAGCACAAGCTTCTTAGTACGTTGATCCTATAAGAAGGAAGAGGCTAGTCACCTTAAAAGAAAAGCAACAAGCTCAGTCACAGGGAACTGCTCAAGACAAAGACAAAGGGAAAGCAGTGGATCCCTAGAGGAAAAAGGCTTTTGCCAATAGGGGTCTTGTAATTCGTGACAACTCTAGGCGTGTGGGGGGGCGAATCCCCCACAAGGACCAGTTGGGCCGCTTTAGAGAGAACCTCCCATGCACAATCCAAACCACCAACCCAACTTGGCTAGTGAAACATTCAAAGGCAAGGGAGCTGAGAAAGATAGAAGGCTAAGGGAGGAAGAAGTTTACAAGTTTGAGAAGGCCACACCAGACCCTCGCTTCTGGTGTGACTTCCATTGTGACTATTACTGGCATGTCTATCTCCAAATGAAGACACCGGTAGTCGATGCTTAGTGGGTGGATTGGTCCTATATGGCAAACAAGAAGCATCAAGCCTTTGATGTAGTGATTGAAGTTGTAGGACGCCATGGGATCAAGGACTTGATGGGATTTCAATACAATTGGGATATTGAAGTCATAGCCCAATTCTACACCACTTGCTACTTCCACACATATGGAGATAAGAAGATCACTTGGATGACTAATGGTGTGGTGTACTCGGTGCTATATGATGAGTTTGCAAGGATCCTCGGGCTTGAAGAGCATTTGAACTATGAGATCATAGTTCACAATGAAAGGACCTTGGGAGAGGATGACTTGGATTTTATGTATCCATCATACCTCACCCATGAGCCATCCTCAACTCACAATATCAACCCTTTATTTGGAGTGCTCAACCGAGTTTTGAGGAAGACTCTAGCACCCAAGGATGGAGATGCAGGGATGATACAAGGGTATCTAAGGAACTTAATGAAGCTAATCAATGAAGATGAGAAGTTCAACGTATTCGATTACATTTACAACGACATCTTCAACATCTCCCACACTCCAAACAGGTCTTGTGGCTATGCACCATACATTATGTGCATGATCGAGAAAGTCACCGGCGTGGACTTTGCCAAGGACATGAAGCATAGGAAGTTGCGTCCACAAATGTCGACTCCTCTTCCTCGCCCTCTTGTGTCCTTGGGTAGAAGCTCCTCCGTAACTCCATCTTCCTCAGTCGGGCCGCCTGCTCCTCGGTCATCGAGTGACTCCTCTAGTGGGCTACTCAAAATCTTCAAGGCGATCTTCTCTTCATGCCGGAAGGTGGAAGTTCGCACACAAAGGATGAAGCAACGCCAAGAGAATTACCTCAAAGCAATGTGTGACAAGATGGAGATACCTGTGTCTCCACCGTCATCGGGAGATGAAGGAGTAACCGGGTTTCCCACTCACCGAGGACGAGCTTGCCTTCTTTGGTGAAGGTGGTTCCTCCTCTGTTGATCCTCCTACTTACCACGCTCAACATGTGGATGATGATGAAGATGACGATGAAGATGAAGAGACTCAAAGCGAACAAGACAAAGATCAAGATGAAGACCATAGCGATTAGGCCCTTCTCTCTTTTCTTTTCCTTTTTGGTGCTTTGATGCCAAAGGGGGAGAGAAAGAGGGGGAGTAGTCTAGTTTAGCTTTTTGAGTAGTCTAGTTTAGCTTTTTAAAATTCTAGTCTTGCTTTGTAATGTTTATGCCACATTATGTCTCATTATGCCTTGATACTATGTTATGTTGAGATGATCTTGTTAATTGATATCATTTATGTTCCCTTCAATGCATTTTACACTCTTTTTATCACATCACACTTAGGCACCCCACCAGAACACATGTGTGTATGAAACCCCCATAGAATTTATTCATGTGCATATTTTTCTTGATAAACTCTTATGCACACATTTAGGGGGAGTACATCATACATATATGTATTATGAAATCAAACTCTTATATCCATTCATTGAGAGTCTTAATGTGTTGTCATCAATCACCAAAAAGGCGAAGATTGAAAGTGCATCTAGGTAATCCCCGTGGGTTTTGGATGATTGATGACGACAATTAAGATACTAATGAGCTTTAATGAGTATGAGCACAGGTCTTTGAGATGAGAATGAATTTGGAGTCCCTCAAAAAGCAAAAAGAAAAATAAGAAGACTTACAAGAGTAGAAAATAGAATTTTATTCTTGAGTTTCACATTTTCTAGTTGTGCAGAGGGTCCTCTCTTTTAGAGTGCTTGAGAATCATTAGAGAGCTCAAACTTTTAGTTAAAAATTTGGTGAGGGAATAGTCCTAGGCATAGCTTAGAATATAGACTGGACTTGTCGGACTAGGAGTCGGACTAGTCCGATCCAACCGGACTATTTCGTTTTGGACCGGACTAAATGTCTCTGAGTGAGTTCGGACTTGTCTGTTTTATGTCGGACTAGTCCGTTCTTGTGTAAGTCCAAGCCTTTCTGAGACCAAGTCCCAGAAGGCCGTACTAGTCCCCTAATGGGGTCGGACTAGTACTCCCGTTCAGACTAAGCCGCTTAGATCCGGAGGAAATCCCTCTGAGTGACCTGGGACTAGTCCGTTTTGGACAAACTAGTCCGGTTGTGTGAGGTGAGTGCGGCCAATGGGTTAAGTCCCAGAAGGCCGGACTAGTCCGCTCAGCTGGCTGGACTAGTCCGGTTCTTCAGACTAGTCCGGTTTAGAATGGAACAATTGTTCCTGTGTGAGCTCGGACTAGTCCGTACATGGCCAGACTAGTCTGTAATGTGAGATTAAAGAGTTTTGGGACTAAGTCTGGTAAGGCCGGACTAGTCCACCCGTGTGACCAGACTAGTCCGCTACTAGCCAGACTAGTCTGTTCTCATCCGGAGCAAAGGCTCCTGTGTTAGATCAGACTAGTTCGTTCTTCAACGAACTAGTCCGGGGTTCAATGACCGTTTTAATGAACGTTTGAATTCAAAGGTGGCAGGGACTTTAGTTGTTAGCCTTAGTGACGTAGGTGGTCCCCCCAAGGCCGGGCTAGTCTGGGGTTCTGGCTGGACTAGTCCGGACTTTAGCAGGTGTAACGGTTGGATGGTGGGATCCCTATAAAAAGGGACCCCTGGCTTCAAATGTATCACTCTGCAACCCTAGCGCCAAAAACTCTTTCCTTGAGCTCTTCTAAGCCTCTTTCCTCACCTTCTTGACCCCTAAGATTGGATCTTGAGGGGTTTGGGGATTTTTGAGAGGAGAGACGCGGTGATCAACGTTTGAGCTCTCGATTTAAATCTCTGGCACTCTAATCGTTGATTTGAGTTTGTGCCCATTGTATTTTGTTTCCTAGAACTGCTAGGTTGTTATAGGGAGCCTCAAGTTGTGAGTAGCCCTTAGAATCTTGTATTCACCCTTTTATTGATAGTGAAGAACTCGAGCTTGATCTTGGTGATCGCTCGGTGAGGGTAGGGTTGGAAGAGATCCGGTCCTTTGTGGACTCCTCAACGGGGAAGTAGATTCTTGTGTGGAATCGAACCTCGGGACAAATTGAGTCTCTCGATTCCTTTATTTTCTCGCTTAATCACTAGAATTGCTTGTTAGGATTTGTTTTGCTCAAAACTTGTTAATTGCCTTATAGTTGCGAATCTTGCAATCCAATCAGTTTCTCTTTCACAAACTAGTTGATTAGATTGTTAGATAACCCACGTATCTTCCTCTTGAACAAACTTGGAAAGAAATCCATAAAATGCAACCTTTACCTAATTTATATACCTGGACCGGACTAGTCCAGCCCTTCAGGTTTAATCCGACTATTTTTAGTAGTTTCAGGTTTTGTTAGCCTATTCACCCCCCCTCTAGGCAACTTTCACCTTCTGCTTGCAGGACTGCCATGAAACGGGGTTGTTTCTAAGGTAAAACAGCACCCCGCTTGTGCTCTTGCGGTCCTACATGTCTCCCGCATAGTCACTATCCGAGTACCCAATAAGCTACATGTCTCCTCCTCTTGCATAGAAGACTCCATAGTTGATTGTACCCGCTATGTAGCGTACAATGCGTTTGACTGCAGCAAAGTGCTCCTCCTTGGGCTCCTCCAGAAACCGACTTACGTACCCAACCGAGTAGGCGAGATCGGGACGTGTGTTTGCCAAGTATCGCAGACCTCCAACCAAGCTCCTATAATCCGTTGTATGCACCAACGGACTATCACTTGTCTTGTAAAGTTTGAGGCCTTGCTCCATGGGGAATGCACAAGGGTTGCATCCCTCCAGACCAGCTTTAGAGACAAGTTTGGAAGGTCAACAACTTGCCAAGTCTTATTTTCTTCTATGGACTCCATCTCCTCGAGCATGGCTGATCTCTAGCACATGTGTTCCTCAGCATCGGCGAAGGATGTGGGCTCCTCCGTGGTGGTGAACATGAGCTCCCCCTCCTCCAAGCTTGATGGGCGCTCAGCCCGACCAGGAGGGGTGAGGGTTCTAAGCACGTTGCGCATCATGCGGAACCGTAGTTTCGCGCCGTCGTCATAGTAGGCATCGACGACATTGCTGCCGGGGTCCGACAGCGGTGTGGCGAAGCGAATGGGCCATGGAGGATTCCGGGCCGTGACGAAGGAGCTGGAATCTTCAAGTACAGAACCCCCGCTGCTGCTGACCCCCATGCAGGACTGTCCCAGCCTTGATTTGCGCTGGACAGTCCCTGCAGGGGCCTTTGAGGCGACACTGCAGGTGCTGGACCCTCTCCAGCAGGTCTGGAGGTTGGCGCACGAACTCTTAGGGTCTATACAGACCCTTCTGTGCCCCTCCTGGGCACTGCTAGGGTGCTATTCGGCTCCTCCGGATCCTTCAGCACCTCTCCGAGTGCTGGAACAGCAGGTCCAGCAGGTGCTGGACCTAAGGAGTCGGCGTGGAAGGCGGTGTAGTCCTCTTCTCCTGCTCCTTCTCCTCAATCCCACTTGGCCGTCTCGTCGAATATCACGTCACGTGATATGTGTGTGCGCCCATCAGCCGGATTATACATCCGATAGCCCTTCGTCTCTGCAGCATAGCCAAGAAAAAACATCAGAGTACTCCGGTCTTCCAACTTTTAGGTGGGGGCGCGTGTTCTTGACATGCCCCACGCACCCAAAAGTTCGGAAGTAGTTGACGACTGGTCGCTCTCCATGCCAAGCTTCATATGGCGTCTTCCCGTCGAGGCCGCGGATGGGGGATCAATTTAAGATGTAGACAGCTGTGATAACTGCCTCACCCCAAAAAATCCCGGGCATACCCTTCGCCTTCAACATACTCCTTGACATGCTGACCACCGTCTGGTTGCACCGCTCCACAACCCCGTTTTGTTGCGGCATATACGAGGCTGTGAGCTGACGATGTACTCCGTGCAGAGCGCATTACTTGCCGAACTCTCATGAGGTGAACTCCCTCCGCAATCAGTACGGAGTAGCTTCAGCCTCCTCCCGGGTTCTAATTCAGTCGTTGCCTTGAATTACTGAATTAAGTCGGGCGCCTGGTCCTTGATTGCTAGAAGACAAAGCCACATATAGCGGCTCATGTCATACACTAGTAGCAAGAACATCTTGCTGCCTGGAGTCGTTGGCATGATAGGTCCATAGATGTCGCCGTGGACGAGATCGAGCACGCCCTCCGCGCGCCGCCGAGCTTGCTTGGGGAAGCTGGAGCGCCTCTGCTTCCCGACCAAGCAACCTTCGCACAATTGCAGAAGCCCGAGCACCATCTCCTCTCGTGCCAACTTCCGGAGCGTCTGGTAGCCGACGTGTCCGTAGCGTTCGTGCCATGCGACGCGCTGCGGTGGTCACTGACACGTGTCCGGTTCTATATGTCGTAGGTCACGGCACGCGTGTTCAAGTGAAGTGATCGGTGTCCGTCCGTGTACTTCAGTGGTAGCGTGCTGGTGGTGGGGTGTCTCTGTGTCTGATGTGGTGTGCGGCTGGCTGGCTCCAGCCACCAGATGCTGGTGAACCGGGCGTGTTCGTTCTGAGCTGATCTGTTGGAATCAATCAACTCTCCTTGCAGCTCTGACCAATCCACTCGTCATTGCAAATAACTGCTCCTTACTCTTTGATTGTATGTCCATTTTTGCTTGATGTCTGGCTCACCGGATCTGGTACATGAAAAAGCCATTCCTTTTCGCTTTCCTTCAACCACTCAGGTAGGAAAGAAGCAGAGGCTGTTCGAGATCAAATTAAAAGAAGTTGAATCGCTGGTAAGTAGATGTTGCATCGCATTTTATTGGTAATTAATCCCCATGCTTACATGGCAACGAACACGATTATGTTGTCTCTCATTACGATGAGATCAACTAACCTACTGTTATCATGCATTACCATCATGTAAGCAGCCCTTAAACCCGCACATCCTAAAAAAGCCCGCATCATCACACATAATTAAAACACGGTTTAAACAAACTTATCAACTCTGAAAGCTCACCTTTCAGGTGCATTAGACCTGCATTACCAAATCTTGCATGAGTCCAAGTTTAAGCACTCCAAGTTGATCAAGTCCGAAAGGAACATAGAGCATTAGGGAAAAAAAAGACTATTCCCTCATTATGCACTAACTAAGCTACAGGGACATTAAAATTCCAATGCACTTCTGGAAGGATCAATACGGGAAGTGTGTGCTTCTGATCAATACAAGAAGTGCGTGCTTCCGTTAAGCAAATGAATAAAATGCTATCATAGAGAGTGCAACATCTTACAGTCAGTCGTCAGTGTGCTAGACGTGGGATAGCAGTCGCCTGTGATTTTACGTACCGATCCTTGCTTGTATCAAGTACTATTTTTTAGTGTTGTTGTATAGGACGCTTTCGGTTAATCATCTAGACAATATTGATCTCATCTACGTTATCTGCTAGACAATATTGATATATGAAGTCATACCCATTATACGCAACGGATAAAATATGTTACCTTTTTTCGATATCCATAGATAATTTTTACTCGCGGGTATACGTGTTATCCTAATCATAAAATAACATAATTTTGTTGAACAAATAGTACACTAGAGTAGTAATATGGAGGTGTGACTTGAGCGAGGACGAGCTGCGAGTGTCGAGGCGGGTGGCGATAGTTAAAGAAATGAAGGGGTGTACAAACCCTAACGATGAGTTTATATATACAACATTGTGCGAGAGCCACATGTTAACTGATAAACGGGTATACAGGTACGGGAAGTGCTTTTCTTTAACCATTAAGAACTATTAGGTTTCATCTGTTGCTCAAGCATACCCCGCTGTCACAAATTCACATTCATATCTGCGCCCGTCGGATCGAATCCGTTGGCGTGCGGGTAATGTATACCCATTGTCATCTCTAAATTGATCAGTTACTTTTTAGATAATGCGATATAATAGTTACATGATACATAAATTTATCGTCCAACTAGGTGACACGGACACGTGGATCCACTCGCTGAAGATATCGATGGCCTCCCGGAGCGGGTGGGCCTTGGGGGAGTAGCGCTCCTCTTCCATAAGCAATTTGAGGTTTATTTAAAATTTGAACTAAAATCTTAACTTTTCTGAAACGACCCGTGTGAAAATCTTGATTGACCAAACCCTAAGCTTTTGAGAAAATAATAAAAATGAATCTGGAAAATATTTCATGAAGGACGGGCAAGGTTGATTCTGCTTTTATGTTGAGATTCTTGAGAAGTTCCTGCTTGCAATGCAACATCGAGTACATTGATGGCTGAACAAGACCTTAAATGCAAAATACTCCTAAACTTCATGGGCCGAGATAGATGCGGGTGCGCTCCAGCCCAGCAGCCAGCGCATCCACCGCCTCGTCGCTGCCTCAGGCCAAGGCCTAGGCCGCTGCATACCAAGGCCTAGGCCGGCGCAACAGGCCTCTAAACACGCAGGCGCCGGAGGTCGCGGACGTGGCCGGCCAACACGTTGACCACCCCGATGAGCTCGTCCAAGACGCCACCGGTCGTCTCCGCCACCCGCGCCTCGATCAATGCGCGCGAAGCCGCGCCGGGCCGCATCGAGTCGGAGCTAGCGTCTGCTCGTCGGTGCAGACGACCTGCGAAGCGGCGGCGTGGTGTCGAGCTCCATCCCTCTTCCATCTTGGATGATTGCGCCGTTATAAGTTACGAAGTGGAAAAAAAAGGAAACTCAGGTTGGTTTTGCAAACGCAGCAGGAAAGGACGGCGCATGCGCTTACAGGATAGGACTCCGCCTGATCAATGCAAAGCTCGGACTTGAAATGCCCCCTCGGCCTGGAACCCAGAGACAAACCCCCTCGAGCTCGGACGCACGGACGTCGTCGTCGACTCGGATGCGACCCCACCTCCCCTTCCCTTCCCCTCTATATAAAGCCAGGCCACGGGCACCTCAAGCAATTCATCGATCCACCGACCGGCAAGGCGTTGTTGCAAAACAACCAGAAGAGAAGCTCCCTCGCTCGCTCGGCAATCTTCGTCGTCATGGAAGGAGGAGGAGGCGCGCTGGGACCAGAAGATTTGGAAGAGCTCGTGTCCTTGACGAACAAGATCGCCCAGGGTCTCGACGAGAACAGAAAGCGGGAGCAGAAACTGGTGGCGCTCGCCGACGAGATAGAGGAGGCCATCGAGACCGGAAAAGGACCGGCCGACCTTCTCTGGGCTAAGCTCGACGTGATGAGCGCTCTCACCAAAGTGTACAACTGCCAGATCGACGTGCTCATGCCGACCTACTACAGGTTGAAGGAAATAATCAAGAAGGCGCAGGACAGCAGGCGTCCATGATTTTGATTATCAAGTGTATGCCATTTTTTTTGTCAACTCTAATCATTGCTAGTCTTGTGTAGTCACTACACGCTGATTCTTGCTTGTATCTATTATTCCATCTGTTTTAAAATAAATGACCCTCTCGAGGCTAGCAGTCTAGTTTTAGATGAGGAGTCGACAGTGATTATGTTGGTGTTATTTTAATTAGAGTGAAGCATTCAAAACTTGCCATAAAATAAACAACGTGATCTACGACCTGTAGCATGCTACCTCACCCCTCCAAAGATCGTAGCACCTGTTTCATTCTTCAAATGGTTGCTAACCTCGAACGTAGATATTGGACGGCACGTGGACCACGACGAGGTAGGACTGGCCCCCGCCGGGTTGTACGTCACGGCCTGGAATGTGCCGTTCCTGGGCTTGACAAACACATCGAAGGCGTTGACGAAGAGCGGGTACGACGCCGATAAGTCTGGGGCGACCCAGCCCGCGTCCCGCCCGGAACCAGACAACGCCAAGCAGGAGCAAGACGATGACGACGGGGAGCCGGTGACGCATCGGTGAGGCTGAGCCCATGGACCGATAGGCTCATGGCATGGTGGTGGTGGTGGGGGGGGAGGGATGCGTGCATGACGATGTTATGGCGAGGCGGGGGAGCTCAGTCGCTGTGGCCTGGAGCTCGAGTAGCGGCGCTCGGAATCATGTACAATGTCCACAGAAGGCTACTCGAGGCTTAAAAAAACAACTCTGTTCTGACAAAAAATAGAGGATAGATCAAACAAAGCTTTCAACACAGCTGATCATAAGAGGATCAACTATCTAATGGTTAATAAATTATTCTATTGATAATATCTTGGGGCACAAATATCATTTTATTATGGGTACCATATCATCGACTTCAAAACTGTGATTTGACAGGTTTAGTTGACGTTACAATGGCAAATTATGAATAAAACTCATAAGAGTGATATATGGCTGAGAGACATTCATTAGAATGGCCAATCCTGAATTCTCTCCTAGCTTAACACAGAACAGGAATTTACTCCAGGTATCGTTTATTCACCGAATCTCCAGCTTATTAAGTATGCTAGAAAAGTGAGAAAAAAGTAATCTGTAGCGATAGGTCCTGCCACAGACAACTGGATCTTCAAAAGCCCCAAAACTCAGAACCTGCTTACACTTGGATTCCATGAAACCACAAAAAGTAGAATTTGAAACCGCTGACGGCTGTTAACCAGCTCTGTGTTTTTCCAACTACAATATCAAGTATAGCATAGCTCTGACCAACGACAAGAACAAAATAAGCACCACAACTAGTGGCAGACTGGCCTTAGAACGAAGCTCTTGGAGTACAACACAGTGCAGAGTTTAATCTTCATAATCTATACTGTCATCCTCCTCTAGCTCGGAGCTGTCAACCCCACCCAACAGTGATAGGAACACAAGAACTGCCACAAGTTGTGTAGCAAGGAAATACTTCGCTTTTCGCCTGAATTTCTTTTCCTCTTCTGTCCGTTCCTTCTTTGCTCTAGGTTTTGGCTTATAACCTAAGGTCAGGTTAATACAAACACAGAAAGGCAGTAAGATATCTCCGAGACAACCAGGGATATAAGCAACAGAAAGCAGCCAAGGCAACAGAATCAAGAATACAAGCAACAAAGAAGTGCCTAGGCAACAGAGGAATAGAGAGGTGGTGTTCAAATAGAACCTGTTAGCACTTATTTTCTTTATCAATTTTATGTGACTAATCCCCGTTTTAAATGAAAATGCACACAAGTCAAACAACTTTTTAAAAAAAAAATCTGCAGCCCTTTGGACATGATTTGTTTTGACCAAATATTCCTAAATAAAGCAGAGAATACGATTTAACAACATGAGCCTCATGCATATTTCTGCCTGAGTCCATGCGCGTAAGCCATACACCATCTGCGTAACTAGGTGTAAGTTAATCATTTTCCATTTCTATTGTAATGAATGCATTAATTTATAACACTTTGCAACAGCAAATAAAGGATCCACCCTTTTTTTTAAATGATAAATGAATGTTCTTGAGAACATAAATATCATCGCCACATGCCAATGAAGGATGAATGCAATTGATTTTAAACAATCCAGTACGTGCATATATAATGGCAAATTGGCAATTGGCAACAGCACGCGCACACACAATAGTAAAGTCTGTCCATCAACCTGTCTTAAATTTTGAATGAAACATGTTCCAGGACAAATTGAAAAGGGAAATTGCACTACTGACCCTATTTTTGACACTAACTGCAGATTTGACCCTCCTTTTTAAGGTTTGTGTGTATGGTCCTCTTTTTTTCCGAGCCGAGCAATTTGATTGACCCTACTCCGTTTGTACCACTTAGCGGTGTTATGTCTATGATAAAAAGACATATTTGCCCTTGCATGAATGATCCTATTTTGTACACCAAAATTTCAGCATTATCCATATTGTTCCAGCAAAATTCCAGCAACACTTTGAATAGATTTTAGAATGTTTTAACAGCCAGTTGAGTATAATTTGAACATTTTGAAATGTTTTGGACTGCTCCTGTGCCTCTTGGATCCAAATCCTCTACCTTTGCATTTCATGCAGTCATGCAAATCCACCGTCCATTGCATCTAACAGCACCCTTCGTTCCTTTGTCTCTTTCCGCACCTCAACAATGGCCAAACACACCTGCGCCACCGAGCAGTAGCCCTTCTCGGCATGATCGTCCAAGCAGCAGTAGCTAAGTAGCACACGCCTCCAAAATCTGAACCGCAACAGCAAACTCCTCACCAGTATTTTCACAGCGCCAGCCAGGCGCCTGGACGCCCAGGCACCAATCAGGTGCCTACCAAATCAGCAGCCAACCAGCATTAAACGGTCCGTATTTCCTATTTCAGGCTTATTATTTCCTACTTCCAATTTCCTGTCACGACAGTTCCAATTTCCTATTTCAAGCTCACCATTTCCTATTTTCTGTGACAACAGTTTCTTTTTGCTATTTCATATTTCTTGTCCAACCTGGACCAACTCTCTCTGCCCTACTATCTTCTTCCTTGCAGTCAGGGCTGGGTACACGGGACGGGCGGTGGAGTCAGGGCGAGAACCGGCCTTGGCGTCCATGCCGGGCCACCTGGACGCTTAGGCGTCGCGGTGAAAACACCGCTCCTCGCATCGGCCTCCTCATGACAGCAGCAGCTGCGCATACCTCTGAGCAGGCCACGAGGAAGAGAAGGGGATGTCATAGGAAAGAGAGGGAGAGAGGTTACAGGTGTGAAAAGAAATGGAGAGAGTGCACTTTAGTCTTTTTCTTTGCCCCTCTATTATCCACCTAATTTTCTTATTTATTTTTATTAATCAATAAAACTGGCTGTCATTAACGTCATCTGAAAACAGGATCAAACGGTGGATTCATTTTGAAAAAAAAAAAACAGGCTCATACTACAAACCTGAAAAAAGGGGATCAAATCTGCAGTTAGGGTCGGAAATAGGGTCAGTGGTGCAGTTGTCCCAACTGAAAAGCACCGAGAACACTTCAAGGGTGAAGACACGTGAAACTGATACACAGGCGACTCCAGGACAAATCATGCCAAAACTGTATGGTATGGTATTATTCAATCCTTTGGTGTTCTTGGCAGCTTATAGGCCAAATATTTACACTATGACTAGCAATCTCTTGATTTTGATCAGAATCTTCAAGCAAAATAACACTGGGGGCATATTCCCATTGTGAACTAATCAACCAATATGATTGCTAGGCTGAATCACCATCTGAACTATAACATAGAAATATGTAAACTTACTTCGCCCAGTAGATGTTTTTTTCCTAGGGGTGGATGACGTTGATGGATCAGATGATGAACCTAATCCTGATGATGAGGATTCTAGCAATTGGACCTTGTGATGCTCAGCAAAGTTCACCAAGTTATCATGCTTCTGCAGAGTGCCTCTCAGCACAGATGTATCCTAAGAGGCGTGAGAGGTCAGAACATGCCAGAAAGTCTATCAAAACGTAACCAAGGATGTTGTATATCATTTGCATGGCAGATCTAGGCTGGAAAAATTATCCATAGCATAAGGAAAACAAGTGGATACCCTTACAGTAAGTCCTAACATCAGTAACATTCGAGGTGTGCACATGTTCTTTTTAATAGAATATGTATGTGCAATAGTATCTGTGTACTATGCTATGATCTATTTTCTATGCAATTAGATAGCTGTGGCAGTTGCCCTTTTGGGCACACAACTAAGTAGGGGAACTTACAGGTAATGCATTAAGGACAAATAGAGCATGTCCAAGGAAAAGAGCATCAACATCTGTAGGGCTACATAAGCAGAAATGAAGAAATATTAGTGCTCCATAAAGGTATGCAAGGCAAATACAAGAGCCAGTAAGCATAAAAATCTAATACAATGTAATAGAGTATATATGTTGGACACAAGCCACAAGCCAGATAAAGAGTAAATAGTAGCATACCTATTGTCAAAAAGATAGATCTGATCCCCTAATCTCAAAGACAAAGCATCATATGCAGCACTTGCCCTCTGGTATATCTGTTGAAATGAGCGATTTGCATCAGAAGCTACCAATGTGACACCAGAAAAACGAGAAGACTGGGGAAATCATTAGTAGGGAAGCAGCTACCTCCTCTTCTCTTTCTGCAGCGTTAAGCTTTGTTATGCCAAGCAATTGCTTCACATCCCTAGCCTTCTTCCAGTGGAGTACCTTTCCAATAGGCCAGGATAGATCAGAGTAGTAGATATCATGTGCGATGCTGCCATCAGAAACCACCCAGAGCTCATAGTGCAGAGCGTCCGCAAGCCAGGTCGAGACCATGGCCTTCGTGGACAGCACGTCGGGGGAAGACGCACTCGGGTGCTTGGAGTTCAAGTCGAGAATTCTATACTCCTTGAGGTATTCAATCACGCCTCCTTTCTCGTTGTTGAATGCCACGCAGTCACCAAATTCAACATATGGTATGTGATCTGTAGAGGGAGTTAAGGTGTAAACGAGCAGAGCAACATTATCGCTCAAGGCCTAAAACTGCAGAGATCCCCAGCACGACAATGGACAACCAGCCCCGCAACTATCTACCAGTCGACGCCGAACCGGGGCACCAGGAGAAGGGAGATTATAGCGTGGAGCACGGAGAACGTCAACCTGAGCATGGGTAGATAAGGGGAGAGAAGGAGGCGCGGGTTACGTCCTCACCGGCGTCGGGGAAGGAGGTGTCGACGTGGATGTCGACGGGGACCCGGGCCATGCGAAGGTAGAGGAAGACCGAGAGGCAGGTGGGGCACGCGGTAGGCAGCCCGAAGCAGGGCTTCCGCGCGACCAGCACCTTCCGCGCCGCCGCCTCCCACTCCGCCGCCGTGGCCGATGCCATGGCCGGGAGGGTGGTCTGGTGTTTCGGAGAAAGATGAGGGGGGGCTTGCGCAAAGGGTTTAGCTGCTTGCTTATGCTAGTTGCCTTGTGTCTATGTCTTATTTCCCATTGAGCGTGAGCCGGGCCACGAACAAATCCATCGGCCCGTGGGCTCAATTAGGCCCAGTTCAAACCACATTTGCAGTAAATTTTGGGCTTCGCAACTCTTGCAGCGACTTCTTCTCAAAAAAAAACTCTTACAAACGATTTATTAGATTCATGTATTTGCAGCGTTCAACTTGCGGATTTGAAGTTTGGAGGTGCTCTAAGGCCATTCTCAGCGCAAGATTTTATTGAGCGGTTTTTAGGAGTGCCATGAAATATTTAAGTTAATGAACAAAACATATTCTCTTAATACCGTAGCTTTGTATGCTAACATATCACTTAAAATGGTGCACCTAAGTGATCAATGAGAGTTGATGAAATATGTGAAGGTAAGACAAACTGTTCTTAGTGAATATTTCATTTCAGTTCATAGTCTAGATAATTGTGTTACTGTGTACACCTGCAGGTTTCATTCTCATGACAACAACTTCTCTCATTATCATAAATTCCATGTTGTGTCACCATTTTATCTATATGACATGTGATTTTAATGAGACTGAAATCCTCATGAAATTTGCGTTGAGAATCGTCTAACCCCGAACCCACATCCTTCTTAAGAGAAAAGATGAGGAAGATCCAAGATGGATCTTCTCCTATAACGTTGATGTGCTCCTATATTTAAGATACAATATGGAACACATAAACACATAAAAAAAGAAATTCTTAATGTAAAAATATGGATTTATAGAAGGGATATAATATGTTATGATATATAAAATTTAAGATGCAACAAATACTTATACAATATGTAACTGAAAAAATCGACTGAAACGGTTACACGTTGGAGTAATTCATTTTAAACCTGCAATCTGTTTCTATAAACGTTGTGTCTCTTTTTTTCATTTCTTTTTTACATTATACTAAATGACTATATGCACCGTATACAGCCAGTCAGTCTCCAGCCACCTCAAAAATTGAACTGACGGCTAGAAAACAAGGGGTGACGAGATCCGACGGTGGGGACGACCTTATTCCGTTCATCTTCCTTGGCTCGCAAGTAGATCTCGTGTTACTGCTAACTACACCCGAGTCGCCTCCCCGCGACTCCTCCCTCGAATCCCCGAACCCCAAATCCCTCGCCGCCAGCCGCCGCGATGTCTCGCCGCTACGACAGCCGCACGACGATTTTCTCGCCGGAGGGCCGGCTCTACCAGGTGGAGTATGCGATGGAGGCGATCGGCAACGCCGGGTCCGCCCTCGGCATCATGGCGGCCGACGGCGTGGTCCTCGTCGGCGAGAAGAAGGTCACCTCTAAGCTCCTCCAGACCTCGCGCTCCGCCGAGAAGATGTACAAGATCGACTCCCACCTCGCCTGCGCCGTCGCCGGGATCATGTCCGACGCGAACATCCTCATCAACACCGCCCGCCTCCACGCCCAGCGCTACTCCCTCGCCTACCAGGAGCCCATCCCCGTCGAGCAGCTTGTCCAGTCCCTCTGCGACACCAAGCAGGGCTACACCCAGTTCGGCGGCCTCCGCCCCTTCGGGGTCTCCTTCCTCTTCGCCGGATGGGACAAGCACCACGGCTTCCAGCTCTACATGAGCGACCCATCTGGTAACTACGGCGGCTGGAAGGCCGCCGCCGTCGGCGCCAACAGCCAGGCCGCGCAGTCCATGCTCAAGCAGGACTACCGCGACGGCATGACCCGCGAGGAGGCCGTCTCCCTCGCGCTCAAGGTACTGAGCAAGACCATGGACTCAACCAGCTTGACTGCAGAGAAGCTGGAGCTCGCCGAGGTGTTCCTGCAGCCTGGCACTGGGGAGGTGCAGTACCATGTGTGTTCCCCTGAGGCACTGGGGAAACTGCTCACCAAGTCTGGCCTCAAGCAGCCCTCGTCTTCTGAGGCGTAATCTGCTGGTGTGATGCGGTTTGTGATGCCTCTACCTCTTAGTATCGCCTAAGCAACTACGCTTCTGTTGTCTGAACTAAATATCCAGCAATTATGTTTTTAATGTTTCATTTGTAACTGTGGATTGCCTTGAACTTGTTGAAAATTGCTATTTCGATTCAATGTGCTTGATTGTTGCTGGGATTCTATTATGGTGACAAGGAAACAGAAAAAAAATACAATTGAGATGATAGTCTATTCAAATGCCTTGGGAGTATGGAGAAAGGAAATAGGAGAAACTAGGTTGAGACGATGAGATCTATGCATTTGATTAGACTATAGCACTCTAAACCATATGTCTGATACTACTGCTTCTACTTTAATAATCCATGAAAAATGTAGGATGCTTTTATGTGATTCAGATTGTTTTCCTGGCATGGTTTAAATCTCAGCATCTTGAATATATCTAGCCTTGAGATTTAAGGAGGTTCTATTATTGTTGTTTTGCAAACACGGTTTATCTGCAAAGTGGCTGTTTTCATTTATGCGATGATTTAGCCCCTCTTCATACATCATAGCCCAAAATTGTGACCCACTGTTTTTTGACCTTGCCAGGTATTGTTAATGGTCTCAGGTATTGGACTAGCTGTACCTTCATGAGCCTAACACCATCCTGTAGTTTTGACTATGTTGCATTCCTAAGTGTGACTGGTGCATTCCTATTAGTGCTAGATTTTCCAAGTTCTAGTGGATGCTAGATCTGATTAGGTGCTGTGCTGTACACATTAGACACATTAGGTTAGTTCTAGCTGAATACTGTGGATATTTTTTTAGAAAAAGTTTATTGGCTACCTCCTTTTCATGTTTTAGTACATGTGGCCCTATTATATTTTTTGTACATCTTTTATTTATTTTTTGGCACAAGGAAACACCCAGCTCGTGTTTTACCATCTTTTTATTGTTCAGTGTTTACCAGCCAGACGCCATGGCCAGCAGCCTCGCCTGGCCAGCTGTCACCGCTGTTGTTGCCGCCATCGCCGCTGTATAGGCCGCCGCCGCCTCGCCATGGATTGGTTGCCCACTGGCCTGCCTCTTCTAGGGCGACCCCCCTCCCCCGCTCCCGATCCCCAGTCCCCACCCGCCCCCCGCTCCCTCAACCCGCAGGCGGCGCCTCCCTGCCCGCCTGCTGCCTTCCTCCGCCGGCGGCCCCCCGTCCCGATTCCGAGGCTCCGAGCGGATCTGCTCCACAGACGGCTCCCGCCCCCGATTCAGGCACGGATCGGCGGTGGCCTCCCCCCGCCCGACGTGCTGCCTTCCTCCGCTGGGCGCCCCCCTCCCGCAGGTACTCTTCTGCTGCTCGGGCCTCTCCAGAAGGGCGGCTCTGCCCCGCCCCCACCCGCCTTACGCCGGAAACCAAGGCGAACCGGACGCCTTACCTCCGCCGGGCGCCTTAGCGCTTAAGCGTCGCCTTAGCGACGCCTTGATAACTATGGTTGCCGCTGCCTACGTTGGAGAGGAGAGAGAGAGGGTGAGGGAAGAAAATGAGTAGTATTAGGGTAAGGGTAGTTTTTTATATGTCTCCATCTAAAACGTGAACTGCTTGATGAGATTTGACGGTTCACAGTAATCGAGCTGATTACTCAGCCCGCCTCCATTGTAGGACGCTCCTGGCCGGCCGCGTAGGCGCATGGGCGTCCATTTGCAACCCTGGTATTGTTTGCTCTCTTGGATCATACTATTCAATAGGAGTCTAGTTTCTAAAGTTAGGAAAAAAACAGTTATGTCACAAGAGATTGAAGGATTGAATGTTATCAAGGGAGTTTACTATATGACTCGATTTATTTGACCGTTATCCGACTGAGGTAGCATTTTCGTGCTGATGTTGAAGCCAGCATGCTGGTCCCAGTTGATTCATACGTCAGGTTTTTTTCTATATATAAGTTTGTTCTAAAAACATGCATTTGAGCTTTTAGCTTCAATCTTATCAGTTTGTTGTATGCCATTTCTTTTGAACCCTGTACGTTCATCTTGTCTGCTTTCATGATGAAACTGTGTTGTGGGCTTGTGGCTGCAAGTGTGCGTCTAGTTTCCATCTGGTTTTCATCTCGTGCATTTTCTGTATGAGTCTGGTCCTAAGGATGCGTGGTTATGTGTCCGCATCTGATATTAAAATGTACAGCAAGCGCTAATCTTCAATGGGGATGGACTACACCTGCGCAATCAGTCTGAGGAAAAACTCGAGTACGCACCAGATCATGTTTGATCATGATTTCCGTACATCCAGATAAACTTACGGACCAGAAGGAAATTGTCTTATTGAACTTATAAATTTCAAAGAACAGGGTCATCATATACCGACCGATTTTGGTACGAATCAGAAAAAAGATTGAATAAACAACAGCAGTGTATTGAATATCGAAGGGTAAATTTGTGCAAGGTGATAGCATTGTGATTCATCCTTTAGAATATCTCTATTAAAAATCCTTATACTCTTGACAGTGGGGATTTTGGACATGAAGAAACTATTTAATCTGTGCATAATAAGCCAGTATGAGCTGGATAAGAAAAAAAATAATTACATTGGAAGAAAAAACATGTTACAACATGTCAACATTGTCTCTTTGCTGCTTGATATGAGGGAGGCTGAACTTCTGGTTACCCTCGAGTGATATACATCATATGAATACATTTCAGCAAAACTGAAGATATATCAGTAATTACTGCCATCTACTGTACAATATAAAGCAAGAATGAATGGCCAAACCAACTAGTAGCAGTGTACACAAAAACACTAACAGGCAAGGCAGAAAGGAGAAATGGTTAAAATTAGAGAGAGAAAATAAGCCTCCCCTTGCCTGCAGCATTTCAAAAAAAGCAACCGGAACAATAATACACAGGTGGCACTACAACCCAGCAGGGAAATTGCTGATTTGCCCTTGATTCAGTCTCTCCTCACCATTCACCTTGTAAGACATGCGGATACGCATAGCAAGTGGTTTCTGCACACCAAATGATTCAAAAATCATTATCAGAATGGAAAAGCGAACATATAACGGCAAACCTTGCACACAAGCTAATACTCATCAATTTTCTAGGGCTTTGGTTGAAGGGGAAAAATAGTCATCATATGAATGATAAGTAAGGCTGACCAGGGCAAGCTCTAACAATGAATTAAATGTTGTCAGTCATTGCATAGCACTGGGCCCACATTTTAGGTCTTCTCAATGGACAGTTTCATTTCACTGTTTCCAAGACTGCCACGTCACTCAAAGTGAAATGAAACCAGTGAAACAACCCCTACAATGCATTGTTTTATTGTTTGTTGTTCCCTAGGCTACATGCAAGAAACGGTATATCTTGGAAACAGTGAATACAAGGTTTCATCCCCATGAAACTCATTTCACATCTCTTTATTAATTCTTTGACACATCATCAAAAACACTGACATGACACAATATTTAATAAGAATGAAACTCCCATTGAGAATGGCCTTAGACAGCAAAACAAGTTCCAAAGACAGGACACTAGCACAGCCAACGTTCACAAAAGAGGTCAACATAATTAAATGCTCACTCACATCAAGTAGTATTAGCAAGTGTACAAAACAAAGGTAGTTATTCCTGACTAACAGTGTCAAAAAAACATATTTGTAAATCATTAATGAGCTAATGGTGCACCAACCATTTAGTGCCCCAAGTACCATAGTTGCTTTTAGCATAAATATTTATGGGCATGTCTATTGTCTACATTACATATAACTCACAAAAAGTAGTTCAAACTTTTCTACCAAATATATTTTCCACGGTCCACTCCTCGTAGGATTAGTAGCAAATGACGAGGAAAGTGTATCTGAGTGCATGGATTGCATGCATATCTTATGTGTATCATAGCCACACCCATATTTATTTCATCATCAGATTAGTTATGGACTCTGGAAAGTAGAAATGTGTGCTCAATTTGGCGAAGCAGAAATAACATTAACTTATATCAAATGAAAAGAAATGTATCAGATAACAAGAGGCATGCAAAACAGCTAAACTTGGCAACAAAGCTCTCTCATGAATCATGATATATAATTAAGGACCATGCACAAACTCAAAGCATAAACACTTCAACCTTATCAAAGAAATTCAGAATTAACTGAAAAGGATCAGAAAAAAAGGTAGAGTTACTAAGGAAAGCATATTGAAATACCTGTCCATGCTGGTTGTTTGTGACAGTGAGGCTTTGTGTAATTGAACCATTTCCACTGGCAGGAAGAGTGCTGCTGCTGGCTGGGTCCAAACGCAACTGGATGAACTGAAATACAGATTTGGACAAGAAAAGTGAAGTAACAACCTAAAGCAAAAGACTGCAACCATTTCGTATGTGAAGTACCCTGATTCGTCTCACACCTTAACCTTCGGGTACAATCTTTATTCTTTAAACATTTTTACCAACCAAATGCAATATTAAAGCAACAGTGATGCTTGACTAAAGATTAGTCAGTACTTTGAATATTAAGGCAATGTACCCAATGTATCAGCAAAAAAGAAAAAGGTAATTGAATGGCAAGAATCATGGATAGATTTCCATTCAATGAATCAGTTAACTGACTACAGATATACCGCAGATAAAGTAATAAACTAAAGTGAACAAATAATATTTGCTTCATAGGTTTGACTATTTCTTTAAAAGCTCTGTTGCCCAAAATGAGAGTAAGAGGGTCCGAGGTGAATGTTACCTTTGGAACAGCTGCCTGAAAGATGAAATCTGTGAATGTAGTAGTAGTTAAATTCGTAAATATAGCATTAATTGCAGTCTCCTGAGGTTTCCCAGGTTGCTTTTTGAAACTGAATGTGATCCTCAAGGCTGCACTCTGGAAAGCTGTGATTGTCGGGTAAGCTGCATTCTCATCTGCTGGGCAGGAAAAATTAACATTTAGGAATGTTACATAATCAACAGGCAAAATGTTAAAGTTTCCCTTTAAGTTACATAGGCTTGATATGGAGAAAAATCAAACTCAAGTGACATCTAGGGAAATATTTGCAATTTTTGCATGTACTAGATAATCAAGTGACAGTAGCTGACCTGGAAGAGATGCACTTGACGACAAACCATCGAGAAGATCCACAACTTGATGCACAACAGGGGCAGTTTTAGTTTCTGCTGCATGGTATTAGATAATTAAGCATTGATGACAAACAGTAAAAATGTTGACAGTATCATCCCACTGTTTTTACATTTACCAGGAGGGTTAAAGTTTGATGTTGGTGGACCATTTTGTACAGGAGATGAACCAATAGATAGAAGATCCATCAGAATATCTGTGCTGGCAGACAGAGCGCCGCCTAGACATAAACCAGAAACAAACATGTAGGCGAAACTTGAATAAAGGTGTTCACAATCACGGAAGCAAAACTTGAACTAACAATGTCAGCAAGAGTGGACAAGAAAGTTCAGAAATGAACTTAGCTTCAACTGTATAGGTTTAATCACAGTCTAAGGAGTCAGGACAAATGTACGAAGAATGGTTTAATTCTTTGCAGAAGTCTCAACTTTTGTAGTTTTATTTAATATTTTCAGGTTGGGCATGTTACCCCCATGTACAGGTTAATCATTCAGTTTTTATCTTCAGCTTGGGCCTTTGCCCCATGTACAGCCTTTACATTTCTGTAACCTCCCTTTATTTTCATAATGATTTTTTTTTGGAACATTCATTACCCTAGAAAAATATTACCACAAGCAGTATAATTGAGGAATCAACAAAAAAGAGCCTATTTAAGGAGACTGTAAGCCACTCAGGCCTGTCATGATCTTAAATAGTCTCAAATATGATGCGTCAAGCAAGTTTAATCTCATTTATAAGAGAGCAAGCTTGCTTCGCCTGTGCAAGCAGAAAAACAATAGATGCAAATCCTTATGAACGGAAGATAGTAGATACCTGCAGGTGATGAATCAATCAACCCAATGCCCAAAAGGTCCTGTAGAAAATCATTAGGTGCCGCAGCAGGGGCGGGGGTAGTCACTGGGGCATCATCATAACTTAAGTCAAGCAAATCTGCTAAAGGAGCTGGTGGTGGTTTCGCTACACCATTTGGAAGTTTAAGTGGGTCTCTAGGAGTGACAGCCGAAGGTTTAACTGATGAAATTGTCGCCTGTGTAGAAGCAGCTCTCTTCAGCAAGTAATTCTCTTCATCCAACACAGGCATCCGTTCAAGCAAAGAGGATCTGCACATACACCAGCATTGGCATCGGCAAGAATTAAAGGGTACTTCTTAAAAGGTATCCTCAGCAATGGAAAAATCTGCACTCACTTTATAGACTGATGTCTTTGTATAATGGAACTGAATTCTATTGATCTTTGCTGCAGTTCAAGAACGGTATTCCCCTTATTCTGTGCAACTATTTCTTTTATCCTCCTGGCAACAAACAAACAAAACAAACAACAACAAACCCTTTATCCTCCTGGCAGCACAGTAACAAAAATAATTGATGAAACTGTACAACCATATAAGTATACCATTCAAAACCACCTGAAGATGTTGTTAAGTAAAATAGCAAGGGAATATAAGTGTAAGTGTAGCAAAACTGTCATCGTAGGTATTGTCAACTGAAGACAGAGCACATTAATGTTTCAAGATAACAAAAAATTCAATTCACAAAAAAACTATGTGGATAAAAAATGATTGATGAAACTGTACAACCATATAAGTATACTGTTCAAAACCACCTGAAGATATTATAATTAAAATAGCTAGGAATATAAGCGTAGCAAAATTGGCATTGTAGGCATTGTAAATTGAAAACTGAAAAGTGTAAGCACATTAATGCTTTGAGTAAGATGGGGAATACCCAGTGCCGAAGGCTCCCACACATTGTGGGGTCTGGGAAAAGGTTATTTCAAGACAGCCTTAGGCCTTACCCCTACTTTTGCAGAGAGGTTGGTTTGAATTTGAACCCAAGAACTCAGGACACAAGTGAAGACACATTACCAATGCGCCAAGTTTAAATTAATCAATTCACAAAAAAAAACCTATGTGAATCAAAATTACTATGCAAGGTTTGAAACCGTGAAGTACTGATTTATTATTTTGACAAACTAACCTAGTGTTTTCTTGTTTATAAAACAGCTTTCTTTGTAGCAAGCTTGTACCATTAGTAAACACCGATGGTTCGCATGCAAATACAAATAAGAAAAATAGAATTTGGAAACTCAGGACATAGCTGGTGTACAACAAACCCCAAGTTAATGAAGAATTCAAGATCCTCAAACTCTACTGCTTCATTTTAAAGGTGGTGCATCTGAACATATGGAGTTTTCGACAGCAACTATAGCAAAGGTCCAGGTCAACAATAACTTACTCAGAAGTTGGTGGAAATCGGGAGGAAAGCTTCAAAAGAGAGACAAGACACATAGCCCTAGTTGTAACATCTGCAGAGTAGCGTTTAAGAGCAAGCTCTACAGCATCCACAGCATCAGATTCTGTTACCTGAACAAGATCAAAAAATGCCCAAGCTGATTGACAATAGAAAATTTGAGGAGATGCAGTGCTAGAGGAGACATGCAGTGGTAGATGGTAGATCTATAAACTCTACAAAGAAAAAGTCTGCAGTAAAACATATATGCAGCCACACATAGTGAACAGATGATCACATAGCTTTTCCCCACGACAGCCATTATAGCCAACATATGATTGCAACTTGATCACAAGGAAGGACATTGTAAGAACTGAGGAAATTAAAGTTGATCTCAGGTTACCAGCTTCCTATATGCACCGAGTTTGGAGCAGTTAGAACATAATAAACAAGTTGTTAAGCTACTATGGTTCTGTTTGGCACAGCTTCTGAACCAGCTTTTTTATAAAAATAAGCTGCGGGTGTACCAAACAGTCAGCTTCTCTAGCAGCTTATTAGTTCAGTTGCTTCTCAGAATGAACTAAAAGCAGGATATAAGTTTAAGCTGCTGTTCACCAGCTTTTCAGACAAGCTGTTTTTTTAAC
The DNA here is from genome assembly GCA_030760725.1 of Neostapfia colusana. Lineage (NCBI taxonomy): Eukaryota > Viridiplantae > Streptophyta > Magnoliopsida > Poales > Poaceae > Neostapfia > Neostapfia colusana. The sequence continues at coordinate 1,480,242 of JASWHV010000001.1, read as the reverse complement.
AAGTTTAAGCCGTGCCAAACAGAGCCTATGCGCCGACCAGTTGATCTCAAAAGCTTAAGCTGATAAAAAAGGGTGGGCAAGTCACTTATACTTTAATACTCCCCCTCACGTGCAGGCTCTTTTTAGGCCGCAAATGTGAAATAAGAGTCGGCTGCAATTTTTTTCTTTTTTGCGCCCGCCAGGATTCGAACTCGAGACCTCTGGCTCTAGTACCATGTTAAGCTACTATGCGCGGTGCGCCGACCAGTTGACCCCAAAAGCTTAAGTTGATAAGGAAGGGCGGACAATTCACACATACTTTAATACAAATCATTTGCATGAAGAAAGTAACAACAAAATGGAAAATGCAGTACTGGAAACTGCATCACTAAAAACAGATGACAGCCAAAAGTTGTGAACTCACCGTGATTGGTTCCTCCATATCTAGCATGCTAATATTGTTCACCAGCATTTCTCCAAATTCGCCGATGCACCAAACAGCTACCCTAACTAAACTTTCCTAAATACACCAATATAGAAAAAGACTTATGCACATCAGATACGAATATCGATATCACATATTACAATAACACTCACTACTTCGACATACCTGTTCACCGCATGCTTGCAGTGCCTTATATAATGACCTGACTGAGTATCCTTGAAGTTCAGAGGCATTACTCATTAGAACTATAAGGGCATGCCACACATCATCCTTAACGTAATTCCCAGCCTGTAGATAACACAGGGTACATCGATATGCATCTATTTAAATTGTGTGGAAGAGATTACAATTGACATGAACAGGAATCATATAGCACAAAGGTGAAGATTAAAAATGGCCAATTATTTGGAAACTGGTATTATGGCCTTGAGTTTGAAAATTTTGGGTCACTTAAGGTGAAATTTCCAGCATGTGGCAAGTGAGTCGTAAGTATTTGATAACAGGCATCGACAACAATGATAGAGCAGTCTTCTCCCTAACATGTGGTTCTAGCATTTGTACCGCTGTTAATTTTTCATAGTGGTCACTGATCATGATCAAAGATAGTGTGTGATGACTCAAAGATAAGCATTCTGTTTGTTAAACAGTTAATGTACTTATAATGGTTATGCTCAGAAAACTTTGGCTAGAAAATAATGCCTAGTCAGTAATTTGAATACTCCCATGGCTAGCACAGAATATAGCTGCAGAACTAACAGCAAATCAGAAGAAATGAAGGTACAAAGGGTTAGTAATTTTACTACACGTACCAGGGATAAAACCCTGAACATCTGGTCTAAGTACCATAGCTTGTCCTGTGAAAACCTATCAAAAAGCCAAAATATTATTTACCATAAACCAACAGGGACCGACAAAAAGGTAACCAATAGGAACTATTAAACAATTCTAATCACAGACATGAGAAATGAACAGCTCAAGTGTGCTGTAGTTCAGAAGCAGAATTGGGGTGTCACTGCTTCATGTGGTGTCAAAACTCAATAGGAATAAAGGCATGAAAACACAGCAAAATACAACATAGTGCTGGAAAGCTATGTATTGAGATACAATGTAGTAATAATAACTATAACACTGACACACTGCAACAGAAAGTATATTGAAAGTGGTGTCAGGTGTGTCATTACATTCTGAAAGCATAATATATCTTAGAGCCTCTTTGCTTAATTTTAACAGGCTGTTAAAAAGAGGATAATGTGATGCTAATAAAACAATTTTTCTAACTTCATTATCTTTCCCACTATTGGTGTAAAGAGAAGACAACTGCACAAATTATAAGTCATCTACAGCAGGAGGGGGCATGAACCACATTCCAGAATAAACTGTGCATCTTACTTTTCAACTATTGAACATATCTTGGCAGTGAGGTCTTCCTTGAAATCTTGATCACTCACTTCAAGGTAATCAACAAGCTCCTTAGTCAAAGACTTAACATTTACGTCATTGACAAGTAGGTAAAGAAGTTCCAGGGCCCTTTTGCGAATAGATACATCCGCATCCTGATATGCAGTTGAAAATGCTAAGTACATTTTTCTAGTAAAAAAGAGCAGAAGATTTGACAGGTGAATAGCACAAATCCATAAACGGAACAGATAATAGATGTGAAATCATGTTGAGGTCGTTCTTTCATATGTATGGAGAATAATGTGCCCGAAATGTGGAGATGAATAACCATTATCTCAGCAAAGTAACATAAGTGAAGTAGTGAACGTTCTTCCACAGTTGCACAGAATGACCACATTTTACTTTGCAGATGATAGAGCCAAACGGGATAAACATATTATATACTTACATATGTGTGGAAAGTTGTTCTTGATTACGTTGACACACTCTAATAAAGGTAGTACCCACTACACAGTGCTGAAAGCTCCCGCACATTGTGGGTCTGGGGAAGGGAATTTCCAGGCAGCCTTCCCCTTGTTTATTTTGCAAGGAGGCTGATTAGAACTCAGGACCTCCAGGACACAAGTGGAGAGACTACCACTGCGCCAGCTGCCAGGCCCACCCTTTCTTACATATGAGTGGAAAGTTGTGATTGATTACCTTGACGCACTCTAATATTGTCACCCTGTGCCTCTGCACTGCTTGTGTGTCCACGGCAATGGCCTTCATAAGCATGTTCAGAGCAACATATCTGAAACAACAGTGTGCATAGTAAGAATTTTAGTTATATAAAGGGCGTACCCAGTGCTGAAAGCTCCCGCACATAGTAGAAATTTTAGTTATATGAGATGGAAAATATTTAAGTATTAAAACAACTAAATAATGTGTCCATCCATTCTTGTTATCTAAAGAATAGCACTGTAATCACCCTAAGTAGGTCTTATACTATGATGATCATATTTTACAGGAAGATGTCAATATTAAATAACTTGTGCATCGAACTGCAAATAAAGTAATTAGAAAACTAATCTCACCATCCTTGTCCAATATTTCTTTTCTAAGAAAAAAAGGAGTTTGTTGTATCAGATGTCCAAGAACAAGAGTAAAGTTACCTTATGTTGTTATCACGATTAGACAAAAATCGACCCAAAATATTGATAGCTAGCACACGTAAGCCACTAGTAGCTTCAATACCCATTATGGTCTCCACACATTCATATGAAATTGCATTTCCAGCATTCTTATTAGACTCGGTTTTCGTTGCAACCTGGAAATGGAATCCAAGCATTAATAGTTCACCCAAAGATACAAATAAATACCAAGTGTAAAGATAACCAAGGACTTTTCTACTCAGAAAAGGAGAGGAAACACACATCACACAGCTTCTACAATCAAAGAGCAAGAACACACTGAGCAAGATCTAAATATAACACCATAATTTTGAAGTTTAACTATAGATTATACAATCCAGGAAGATGATATGCAAACAACTGGAGTCAGATTAATTCCTACGTAGATTAACATGAGGCATCCAGTTTTTCAACGCAATACAATCCTTTTTAGCATGTGCTCAGCATCAATCCCCACTGTCTTCAGGGCTCGCTTATGTAAAAAACTATTATTTTAAAAATAAAGTGAGAAGTGATCTTGCGCCTCGTTCAAAAAATAAAATCAAAGACTGATGCCACTAAACGTGGTTCATATTGTACTATTGTTATACATCCACGAATGATATTAGCCTACCCAACATGCTTGGGGTAAAGGCTTGGTTGTTGTTGTATCCATGAATGATACTGTAGTACGTACATTGTATTCTAAAAAAAAAAGATGTCTCTTGAAGTTGTGCAGTGGTGTGTGCTTGTATGAATATTCACTATGCATGTAAAGTTTAAGATGAAAAAAAAATACCTGGGCAAGAATATCGTTAATATACTCACTGCAATCTGCGTCCCCTTGAGCCAGTGTTCGCATGAGCTTAAGCATCCGGATGTGCAAGAACGGATCTGTAATGCCAGCAATGTCGTATTCAGGAGCATATGAACTGTTGGACACATCTCTCAGTATTCGTACTAAACCCTCAAGGCAGTTCTACAATAACAAAGCTTTGTCAGAACATTTAATTTGTACATGAATGTGCAAATTCACAAGGATCAAAATGTAATCATCTTAAAACAATGCCTCAAAAATCAACTATTGGCAAGGTAAAGATCCTGTGGTGATTAAAAGAGGCGATATGGGCAGCAATTGTCCGCGAGACCGTGATCCAGAGTTATCTATTTAGTCATCTGATGGTTTGGAAACTAAGTACTACTCCTCTAGCAACCAATGTTTCTTTGTCAATAGCTTCTCGGCTAGAACAGCATTTATTAAGGAATATTTCCTGCTCTTCATCAAAAATAAAAACGTGTGTTGTGCTGAATCCCTTGCTAACACTTATTAATGAAGCTATTGCAGAAAGGATTTTCAATAAAGGTAACATAAAACTTAATAATAGTTGGTCTTGTGTTTCTGTATTTGTTTCGAGATGGATGTCTGTTGGAACTCAGATACATATCCCACCGAGGCAAGTTAAAAATGGTGTGGAAGGGTGGATCAACAGTACCTAGGACTTCAAAGATAGCAAAAGAGACTAGAGGACTAAGGGTAGAGCTTAAAATAATCTTGAAGGGTTCTGTTTCAAGAGTGCTTTTCGCTTAAGCACTTCCACGGTCATTACATTTTTTTCACTTAAGCACTTCCACCTAGCAACGGTGTGGACACTTTGTTTTTTTCGACTTAGCCAGGTGGAAGAGTTTAAGTGAAAAAATACTGTGATCGTAGGACAGAGATTGTGAGCCTAGAAGAGATTTTTCCACCAGAGAGTCGCTTGCATTCTAGTCGCTCCCATCATAAATAAGAAAAGCATAAACTTGTAATAGTGAATAATAAAAGGCAGTGGTTATCTAACGTCGATGTTGGACTGTACCTGATTAGGGGGCAGGGGCATTTTAGTCCTTTGTATTAGGGTTGCTTAGCCCTTAAGCTGTCCCCCTATATATGTACCTTCTTGACAGGCTGTTAATGATCTAATCACTTTTTCCTAATCTAATTTGGTATCAGATTGCCTCTCTCTCTCCCGGCGGCTGCGCTTCGCCCGCCGCCGCGCTGCCCTCGTCACCCGGCCGCACCGCCACCGCGCCCTCCCGGCCACCGCGCCCGCCCGACCGCCGCGCGCGCGAGCCCTCCAGGCGGCACCCTCCCGACCGCCGCGCCGCCTCCCGGCCGCCGCGCCCTCCAGGCAGCGCCCTCCCGGCCGCCGCGCCCTCCAGGCAGCGCCCTCCCGGCCGCCGCGCCCTCCAGGCAGCGCCCTCCCGGCCGCCGCGCCCTCCAGGCAGCGCCCTCCCGGCCACGCGCCCTCCAGGCAGCGCCCTCCCGGCCACCGCGCCCGCCCGACCGCCGCGCGCGCGAGCCCTCCAGGCGGCACCCTCTAGGCAGCGCCCTCCCGGCCGCCGCGCCCTCCAGGCAGCGCCCTCCCGGCCACGCGCCCTCCAGGCAGCGCCCTCCCGACCGCCGCACCGCCTCCCGGCCGCCGCGCGCGCCCTCCAGGCGGCGCCCTCCCGACCGCCGCGCCGCCTCCCGGCCGCCGCGCCCGCCCGGCTGCCGCGAGTTCCCGGCTGCTGCGCCCCCCCAGCCGCTGCGCGCGCACCCTCCCAGCTGCCGCGCGCGCGCCCTCCCGGCTGCGCCCTCCGCGAGATTTTGGCCCGCGGCTTGCCAGCACCCCGGGCAGCCCCACCTGCGCTGGCTGCCTCGACCTCCGCGATGTCCTCCGCCGACGACCTCTTCTGCAGTGGCCAGATCTGGCCCGTCCGCCTCGAGCGCGGCCTCCATGCAGCTGACCAGGGCCGCCCGCGTCTCGGCGGCCAGTGCAGCGAGGACGTCCACTTCCGTAGGACTGATGTTGGTGTTCGTCCCGCAGCGCCACCCTGGGCCACCGCTGTCCCACCAGCTATGTCGCCGTCCGTCTGGGCCACGCCGCTGCCGGACACTTGGGCTGGGCTGCCTCCCTCGGCCGTTGTCTCCTCGCCTCGGCCGTCACCATCGGCCTACATCCGGTCATCACCGACTCTGACCTGGCAGCCGACGCCACCTTATGCGTTGCCTTCCTTCCCGGCGCCGCCACCGCCGGGGCATGTCGCGACCCGTTCTACACCGTCGGTCTACCTACGAGGTCTCACGCCGTCTGGCCCCGACTGGGTGGTGGACTCCGGTGCCTCGTACCACACCACCCCTGACGTCGGTATCCTCTCTTCTACCCGCCCTTCCCGTCCCTCTGATCCTTCATCTATCGTTGTTGGGAATGGGACGACTCTTCCAGTCACCTCAGTAGGTGATTTGGGTTCGCCGGATTCGTTTCAGCTACGTGATGTTCTTGTTGCTCCTAACATCATTCAGCACCTTCTTTCCGTTCGTCGTTTTACTACTGACAACCATGTTTCCCTTGAGTTTGATCCTTATGGTGTAACTGTGAAGGATCTCACTACTCGACGCATTCTCTTTCGTTGTGATAGCACGGGTCCCCTGTATACGATGCGTCTTCCTGCTTCCGCTCCGCCTCTTGCCCTGACTACGACAGCTTCTTCGACTATTTGGCATCGTCGGCTTGGCCACCCTGGTGTTGATGCTATGTCGAAGTTGTCTGGTAGTTCAGCGATTCCGTGTACTCGGGGTACTCATGAGTCTCTTTGCCATGCTTGTCAGTTGGGTCGCCACGTTCGACTTCCCTTTCCGCACTCTGTCACTCGTGTCGAGCGCACCTTTGATTTGATTCATTGTGATCTTTGGACTTCACCTGTTCTCAGTGTTTCTGGATATAAGTATTACTTGGTGGTCGTTGATGATTTTTCGCACTATTCGTGGACTTTTCCCTTGCGACAGAAGTCTGATACGTTCGGCACTCTTTCTCACTTCTTCGCTTGGGTGTCTACCCAGTTTGAGCGCACGATCCGTGCGGTCCAGTGCGATAACGGACGCGAGTTTGACAACTCTGCGTTCCGTGACTTTCTGCTTTCTCGCGGCGTTCAGTTGCGCATGTCTTGCCCGTACACTTCCCCCCAGAACGGCAAGGCTGAGCGCATGATTCGGACTACCAACGATGTTATGCGCTCTCTGATGTTTCAGGCTTCTATCCCTGCTCGTTACTGGGCGGAGGCGCTTCACACCGCCACCTATCTCATTAATCGCCTTCCTACTAAGGCGATTAGTGCTCCCACCCCTCACTTCGCTTTATTCGGCACCCCTCCTCTCTACGACCACCTTCGAGTGTTCGGGTGCACTTGCTACCCAAACCTCTCCGCCACAGCTTCCCATAAGCTTGCGCCTCGCTCGACTCGGTGTGTTTTCCTTGGGTACTCCCCAGACCACAAGGGGTACCGGTGCCTTGACCCTACCACCCGTCGTATCTTGATCTCCCGACACGTCGTCTTCGACGAGTCTTCCTTTCCTTTTTCCACCCCGTCTTCTGACTCCGTCGCTGAGTTGGATTCCCTCTTCTCCACTGACCCCGGGGCGGCTCCTGTACCACGACCTTGTCCTTTACCTCTTGCAGGTTACCCTCTTGCTGCGCCACGCGCAGATTCGGCATCCCTGACGCCACCTGCTGCGCCACGCGCGGCCCCGGCGTCCCTGACGCCACCTGCTGCGCCACGCGCGGCACCGGCGTCTCTGACGCCGCCAGCTGCGCCACGCGCGGCCCCAGTGTCCCCGGCGTCGACCGCTGCGCCACGCGCGGCCCCAGTGTCCCCGGCGTCGACCGCTGCGCCACGCGCGGCCCCAGTGTCCCCGGCGTCGACCGCTGCGCCACGCGCGGCCCCAGTGTCCCCGGCGTCGACCGCTGCGCCACGCGCGGCCCCGACGACACCTGCTGCGCCACGCGCGGTACCAGTGTCCCCGGCGTCATCTGCTGCACCACGCGCGGCCCCGACGACACCTGCTGCGCCACGCGCGGCCCCGACGACACCTGCTGCGCCACGCGCGGCCCCAACGACACCTGCTGTGCCACGCGCGGCCCCGACGACACCTACTGCGCCACGCGCGGCCCGGACGACACCTGCTGCGCCGAGAGTAGATCCGGCATCCCTGCCGGCGCCTGCTGCGCCGAGCGCGGCCTCGGCGTCCCCGACATCAGCAGTTGCGCCGTGCGCGGCCTCGACGTCCCCGACTTCGACTACTGCACCACGCGTGGCTCCTGCAGCGCGGTACGCCGACCCCGCTCTTGTCTATCAGCGACGAGCGCGGGATGGTGGATCATCCTCTTCGCGCCCTGAGGATCTGGTATATCACCCTCCGCTGCTTCACCGGGACCCTCGTCACGTTCACCCTATGGTGACTCGACGGGCCGCCGGCGTTCTTCGTCCTGTGGAGCGCTTCTCCGGGGTCGTTCTCTCGTCCTCGAACCCCCCGGAGCCTGCCTCATCACCCATCTCGCCTATCCCCTCTTCTGTCCGTAGCGCCCTCGCCGATCCTCATTGGCGTCGGGCTATGGAAGAAGAGTATGCGGCCCTACTTGCCAACCGGACCTGGGACCTCGTTCCCCGTCCTGGTCGTGGCAATGTTGTCACGGGCAAGTGGGTGTTCACGCATAAGAGGAGGGCGGATGGGTCTCTAGAGAGGTACAAGGCACGGTGGGTGCTTCGCGGTTTCACGCAGCGTCCCGGCGTCGACTACGACGAGACCTTCAGCCCGGTGGTGAAGCCGGCGACAGTTCGTACCGTTCTGTCGCTGGCTCTGTCGCGTTCTTGGCCTGTCCACCAGCTGGATGTCAAGAACGCCTTTCTCCACGGGACGTTGACGGAGACGGTGTACTGTAGTCAGCCGACAGGGTTTGTTGATTCAGCCCGTCCAGACATGGTCTGCCGGCTGAACAAGTCCCTGTACGGGCTGAAGCAGGCGCCTCGGGCCTGGTACAGCCGATTCGCCTCCTTCCTGGCCTCGCTCGGCTTTGTCGAGGCCAAGTCGGACACTTCGCTCTTCATCTACAGGCGTGAGGGTGACACTGTCTACCTCCTCCTGTACGTGGACGATATTGTCCTCACGGCGTCCAGCTCGGCTCTTCTTCATCGCACGATCTCCGCCCTGCAGCGCGAGTTTGCGATGAAGGATCTCGGCCAGCTCCACCACTTCCTGGGCGTTGCGGTCGAGCACCGCCCGGGTGCTCTGTTTCTCCACCAGCGGCAGTACTGCCTGGATATCCTCGAGCGAGCGGGCATGGCTGATTGCAAGCCGTGCTCCACTCCCGTGGACACCCAGGCAAAGGTATCTTCGGCCGACGGCGCCCCGGTCGCCGACCCCACCACTTACAGGAGTCTTGCAGGTGCACTGCAGTACCTCACCTTCACCAGGCCGGACATCTCCTACGCGGTTCAGCAGGTGTGTCTCCACATGCATGATCCGCGGGAGCCACATCTCACGGCGGTGAAGCGGATCCTTCGGTACCTGCGTGGCACTCACGACTACGGCCTTCTTCTGCGGCGCGACTCTTCCTCCGAGCTGGTCGTCTACACCGATGCTGACTGGGCGGGCTGCCCGGACACCCGTCGGTCCACCTCCGGCTACGCCGTCTTCCTAGGCGGCAACCTCGTCTCCTGGTCCTCGAAGCGGCAGCACGTGGTGTCCCGCTCGAGTGCCGAGGCGGAATACCGAGCCGTGGCCAACGGCGTGGCCGAGTCCTCCTGGCTTCAGCAGCTACTTCAGGAGCTCCACTCTCCACTCGCCCGGAGTACGTTGGTCTACTGCGACAACGTCAGCGCCGTCTACCTCTCCACCAACCCGGTACAGCATCAGCGCACGAAGCACGTAGAGATCGACCTTCACTTTGTTCGTGAGCGGGTGGCTCTCGAGGAGGTGCGAGTCCTGCACGTTCCGACGTCGTCGCAGTTCGCCGATATCTTCACCAAGGGACTACCTTCGACGGTGTTCACCGAGTTTCGGTCCAGTCTCAACATCTGCCGTAGCTAGATGTTGGGACTGCGGGGGGGTGTTGGACTGTACCTGATTAGGGGGCAGGGGCATTTTAGTCCTTTGTATTAGGGTTGCTTAGCCCTTAAGCTGTCCCCCTATATATGTACCTTCTTGACAGGCTGTTAATGATCTAATCACTTTTTCCTAATCTAATTGTCGAGACTACAGGTGTAGTGTATGTGAAGGTGGAGCATTCTCCATGGATAATAAATTATTGTCCCTGACATGCAGTGTACCTTCCTCGAGTACTCCAAAGCATCGTTGCTGGCTTTACAGAGTTCCATGCAAAGCTGGGCAGCACATATCAGAATGCCATGATGCTTTTCCTTCAGTAATGATGCAGCAGAACCCATGAAGTTTTCAGCCAAATCAGGAACTTTTCTTACAATCCTTATAGAGCACAAGGCAGCCTACAAAGGTGCAAGAGCTATAAATCAACAAGATTTCCCAGATATTTCAAAAGCTAAAAAAACACAACAACAACAACAACAACGACGACAACAAAGCCTTTGTCCCAGGCACGTTGAGGTAGGCTAGATATTAAAATTCAAACTGGTTTTCATATGCATAGGAATGGCTGGTTTTGATGCTGACTCGCCAAGCCTATCAGAACCCTCCTTCTGTAACCAGGCTTGGGACCGGCTATACCTAGAAAAGCTAAAAAACACTTTGAAGGGTTAAGATGTCACATAGAGTGAGTGTTCAGCATGTAATGTTTGGAGTGGTGATGATAACGAGAAAGACGCCCCAATAGAACATAAGGGTTATCAATTACAAAATTAATGTACATGATTTTTTGGCATTATCAGTTAATCACAAAACATTAAAACGTGGTGTTGAGAGTATTATGGTGTAAAGTAACATAAAGGAAAGTCACCATTGGTAACTCAATTCATATGAAGAATCAGAAGAACTAAAGTTTAGTCCCTGGAATGTGAATACCGCCATTGTGCACAATATTTTCTAAGGATTAAACTATCATGTCAAAGTGAGTACCTTCTTCTTTGTGTTAGGGTCTCTACTTTGCAATAGTCTCTCCACTTCAGGCGCTAGATCACGTGCCATTTCAGCAGAACAAATGTTACCTAGGGCACAGAGCGCGAGCCCCACAATGAACTGGTTCGAGTGGTTAAGATCTCTGCCCATGTTAAGTACTACCATCTAATACTCAGTGCTCAGCATAACATTCTCACCACCAACGACAAGAAGAGGAAGAGTAACAACAACAACAACAAAGCCTTTCAGTCCCAAGCAATTTGGGGTAGACTAGAGATGAAACCCATAAGACCCGGCTTCTATGAGGTTTCATCTCCATAAGAATGGCTAAAGCATAGCATTCTCAACAGAAACAGCAATAGCTCATAGCAGTAGTGGCAAACACAAACGGTAAGCTTAAGCAGGACAGGATACTGCTTCAGAGAGTTGGTAACGAGCATGAGGACCTCCTGCCGCTCGTCGAGCAGCAGCATGAGGCCGAGGTAGCCGATGCGCTTCTCAGGAAACCCCGCGGCTGCAATGAGCTTGAGGCACTCCATCTGGCCGAAGTGGGTAGGGTACCCGAGCATGTGGATGAACATGAGCTTGGCCATGTTCCGGTGCCGGTAGTCTTGATCACCCTCGCTGATGGCCGCGCGTATCGCTGCGCACTCCCGCCGCACCACCGCGCGCTCCTCCGCCGCCGTCTTGCACGCGCGTATCGCGCGTATCATGTCCCTGCGAAGCATCGCCGACACGCCTCCATGTTACACCGCTAGCAGATCCGAGAAGACAGGTATCAGGGTGCGATGGGAAGGACGACTGACCGGAGGCGGGTGCCAGAGGAGAAGGGGTTGATGGCGAGGTCCATGGCGAAGTCCTCGACGATCTTCTCGACGGAATACAGGGCGGGGCGGCGGGGGATCTCACCGTCGCAGAACTGGAAGGCGAGGGAGGGAGGAGGCGACGACGGCTGGGCGGATCTGGCGGCGGGCGGTGGTGACGACGGTGGTGGTGGGAATTGCGAAGAGCCCTCTCATCCGTGCTTCAGTATTGTTTAGTGGAGCATCTGTGATCTGATCTCTTTTCGCCGTGACCTGACTAACATTCGCTTCCAGTTATTACAATCACCGCGGGTTCTTCACTCTTCAGCCAGCGGCAGTAATGTTTTATGAACCAGTTCAATTTTAGCATTTTATTTTGTATGGTTGTTCCTTTTACCAGGAAAAATATTATTATCATGAAGTGATTTGACATTGTTTAATTTAACACGCGTAAAGATGACGATTCTTCATTTTACTAGAAAAATATTTTTTTCAATTTGACGCATTCAAAAATTGTTTGTGTATGTGTGATGGTATAGAGTAATAAAAAGCATTTTACCTCTTCCCCAAATACCTTAACATTCGGGTTGAGACCCATCGAAAGGGTGCATGTTCGAAGCGAGCATGGTATTACACGTTTTCTAGTTGTGTCATGTCGTAATAGCTCATGGCGTCGGCCTATGACATAGCATGCCAAGACCAAAATCATGTCATATGTCACCTCCTACTAGGCATGCAATCATTATCGACAACTCTGTGAGGCGGCAACAACAACTCCGTGAGGCGGCGACGACAACTTGATGAGAGAGAGTTGGAGGGTGGAGACTAGAGGAAAAAGATCTAAGGAGGCAAAAACCAGAGAGGGAGAGTGAAGTGGAGGCGATGATCAAGCGGAGTGGGGAGGATGAGGGTGAGGCGGCTCTCCGACTATCGAATGAGTAGAACAAGAGATAACGCACCAAGCATGGATCATAGCGGGAGAGGCATGGCGATGGAGTTATTGGAGGGCTAGAGACTAAAAACGTTGATAAATGAATAGGGTTCCATGGGGATGATGACTTGGGCTATGTCGAAGTGTAGCTGTCGACACTTCCCCCGGGACTGCACTGGGCAGCCCGCGGAGGTTCTTTTTCGGAGGGGCTAGTCCCCCTGCGCGTGAGTCTCGCTGTACTGGACAAAGGAAATAGATGAACACAAGGGTTTTTTACGTGGTTCGGGCCGCCAGAGCGTAATACCCTACATCCACGGTGAGCAGAGGTGCTCGTTGTATTGCTTGGTGCTCAGAAACGGAGTTATGATCTTGAGGATGAGTTGAGTGCTAGAATGCTGGATCAGGGTGCGAACTTGCGTGAGAGCGAACCTCGGAACCCTTTGTAATGTTGTCTACCCGAGCCTTTTATAGTCCAAGGCTTGGGCGGCTTACAAAGTGAGCCCCAAGACCCGACAGGTGGTCCTGGGGTGATCTCTATCATCTACCGTATCTGCAATAACGCCGGTTGTTGTCTCTGGCGAGGGCTTCTGAGCCTCCGACCTGCCGCCCTACCCACGCCGCAAGCTAGGCATAGTGGTTGATGATGGCAGGGGCGGCAGGGGATGTCTTGTCACTGCGTCTATTGGTGTACAACTTCTGACATTGCGCGTTTGTCTTCATTGTGATGTGACTGGGCGCAACGCCTCCTGGCAGGGGCGTGCCCCGCGTCTCTGCGTCTTGGGAAGGCGCGGGTCTTCAATACCGCGTCTTGTGAAGGCGCGGGTCTTCAATACCGCGTTTTGGGAAGGCGCGGGTCTTCAATACCTTGTACGAGCAAGGCATGGTGCGGCTTTACTCCTACTGCCTACCGCGTCGGGTAGAAAGCGCTGCTTGCTGCCACGTTGCGGGCCCGGAGCTCTCCTGTGAGGAGAGGGAGGTCCGGCCCCGCTGGACATGCGGAGACTTCGGAGCTCTCTCCGCGGTGGGGGGAGGTCCGGCTTTGCTGGTCACGTGGCGGGCCCGGAGCTTTCCTCTGAGGAGAGGGAGGTCCGGCCCCGCAGGACACGTGGAGCCTTCGGAGCTCTCCCCGCGGAGGGGGGAGGTTCGGCTCTGCTGGCCACGTGGCGGGCCCGGAGCCATCCTTTGAGGAGAGGGAGGTCCGGCCCCGCAGGACACGTGGAGCCTTCGGAACTCTCCCTACGGAGAAGGGAGGTCCGGCTTGGATGCCCTAGGAGTTCGCCCCTGTGAAAGGGGCGAAGTCCTTAGACGATTTTTCCCTATGCGCGAGGGTACCCCATATTGAGGGTACCAACAGGCTAGGGCGCCGTTGTGCTGGACCAACTAGGGGGTGGCGTGACCACGTGGGTTGTTTGTTTGCTACGGGTCAAGGAACCAATATCAGGTTAAGAAAATCTTCAGATCATACCGTCGTGGACAGTGATGCCCCAAGCACGCCCTCAACCTACACTTCGGGCGTGCTCGTGCCGGTTCAAATTGGTTAGACTAGTGCTACCCCATTTTAGCCCACCCCTAAAACCTTTATATTGGGTTAGAGACACATGCTCTTATTTGGCCTATATTTATATTGTTTTCTTCTAGAGCTGCAACTAGGAGAGGTGTAGAGGGAGGTTTGGTTTCTTGAGACCAATCGAGGCCTGCCCCCCAGTCGTATCGTATCAATGGTTACACACTTCTAGAAGTATCAATCAAGCAAATTTAGTACTCCCTCTGTTTTAAAATAAATGACGCCTGTTAGTTGAATTTTAAACTAATCGGCGTTATTTATTTCAAAACAGAGGGAGTAATTAGTCTTGTCACACTAATTCATCATGGATTTGTTGTTGCCCCTTCGAACTGTGATCCTAAGCCTAAGCTTAACACTAACGGAACACACACAGTGCATGCTAAATCTATAAAAGTTGCATTTCGAAAGTCGACTTGAAATTGAGAAAAAGTATTTGTTTTCCTGCCATCTGTTTAGAGATGCTTTCGAGATGACCCCTATATACTGTCATTGGACCATCTCTTAAAATTCAATGGGAAAACAGAAAGCTCTAGCAGGCCGCCAAGCCCGTCACCTACTGCACAACGGCCTTAGAAAAGCAAGGCCCGTACACCATTTCGGCCCGGCCCGGCCCAAAAACCAGTCGGCTCTATTCTTCCCTCCTCACCGGCATAGCCTCCAGCCACGGCGCCACATAAAAATCTCTAAGCCGCCCGATCCCATCGTTTTTTTTTCTCCGCACTCCTCTCCATTTCCATTCTCACTTTCTTTCCCCCCCCGACACCTCTCGAGCCCACATCACCCGCCTCGACGTAGCTTAAACCCTAGCGTCAGCAGCGGTAGGCCGCCGTGCCCGCCCGTCGTCGATGTGGAACGGCGCGCCGCCGCCCCCGCCGATGGGGGCGGCCCCGCCTCCTCCGGGCACCACCGGGGCGGGGCTGCCCCCGCCCCCGCCGCCACCGGCGGCCGGGGCGCCACAGGCCGCCCAGCCGCTGACGCCGGCGGAGCTGGAGGCGCAGCTGACGGAGAAGGCCCGCAAGTGGCACCAGCTCAACTCCAAGCGCTACGGCGACAAGCGCAAGTTCGGGTTTGTCGAGGCGCAGAAGGAGGACATGCCTCCCGAGCACGTCCGCAAAATCATCAGGTAACCTCCAGATCCGCAGCACCTTGGGTTGTTCCGGATATATGTTTAAGGCCATGGGTAAGTTTCAGTGCTTTCGTGTTCATGTTAGGCTCTGAAGGCTGTGTTTTAGGTGGTTCTGTAGTCTGTGCGTAGCTGTAACGGCGGTAATTGGCTTCTCGTTCCATGTTATATGTTGTGCGAGTTGAAAATCCCATGCAGTTTTTTGAAGTTTTTGGTTGTAGCTGTGCGATGGGTAAGGTTTGGGTAATAGTATGCTTGTGTACATGTGCTTTTGCTACGTTTTCAACTGATGGTCTGTGGCACAGAAATTAGTTGCAGTCCCAACTCTAGATTGTGAGCAAGATAGTGGCGTGCTGGTTGCTAAATGCTTTGTGACTAAATAGAGCTAACTGAAATTCGTGATGCGACTAAACCATAACTTCTTAAGCTAGGGGCATCAGTTTACCGTTGGTTGGTACTATACACACATATATTTGCTTCAAGCGGTGTTGCCTAGCTGATTTGCTGCACTTTCTGTCTGTCAGTCTCTTTGTTGTTTATATTGTATCTTTGTTCTTGGGGGGCTGTAGCTACAGCTTTTCAGTGTTTTATATTCTGTTCATGTGTGGTGAAGGCTTGGGACTACTGGGTAAACCTGAGTTTAGCTTTGATACTTCATCATCTTCTGCTTCAAGAATGAATACTCTAACTGATACTTTAGGGTTTCCACTTATGCTATGTTGCCAGTCTGCTTGTGGTGTTGCATCGGGCTTATTGTCTGTTGTTCAGTTTTGTTGCTTCTCGTTCTGTGTGCTTCAGTTGCTTGTTTTATTTGTTCTCGGTTTCTTTCGTAAGGATCTCATTCTGTTTCCCGCCCCAAAAGCTGATAGGTTTAACATACTTCTTCTTTGCAAGGCCAGTAGATTGTAATTGTATTTTATGCCAATTTTAGTTGTCCATCCAGCTGAATCAGAAGTCCCAATGGTGCTTTTTTGTGTTGACTGCATCTTGTTTAAGATGCATCATCTTAATAAACCTGCCTTGTTTCATCCAACAGGGACCATGGGGACATGTCTTCCAAGAAGTACAGGCACGACAAGCGTGTTTACCTTGGAGCACTTAAATTTGTACCTCATGCTGTTTATAAACTACTAGAGAACATGCCAATGCCTTGGGAGCAGGTAAGGCATTACTTGTTCTGTTTACTTATTTATTCTCTAATTTCTCTGTGAGATTACTTCTGACATGACATCTGAGTAATGAATACTTTCTCTCAGGTTCGCAATGTGAAGGTCTTATATCACATAACTGGAGCCATCACTTTCGTGAATGAAATACCATGGGTGGTGGAACCCATATACCTAGCACAGGTGGGGATTGCTTGATCTACCTTTTTTCTCCCTCTTTCCCATATGTACAAACTGAGCTGTCTATATGGTAGCTAATGTTACTTTTTTTCTGAATCTATGCTACATGATCTTTGATATTGTACTTTCCAATTTTCTTTTAATGCTTAAACTTCTTTAACGTATTTTTGCAGTGGGGGACAATGTGGATTATGATGCGACGAGAAAAGAGAGATAGGCGACATTTCAAGCGAATGCGTTTTCCTCCATTTGATGATGAGGAACCCCCGCTGGACTATGCTGATAATTTATTGGATGTCGAGCCACTGGAGGCTATACAATTGGAGTTAGATGAGGAGGAAGATGCAGCTGTTCATAAATGGTTTTACGATCACAAGCCTCTTGTGAATACCTTCTTTATAAATGGCCCCAGCTACAGGAAGTGGCATCTCTCTCTTCCCATAATGGCAACACTGTATCGTCTTGCTGGCCAGCTGTTGTCAGATCTGATTGATAGGAACTATTTCTATCTGTTTGACATGGAGTCATTCTTTACTGCCAAAGCACTAAACATGTGTATTCCAGGTATGCATCCTTTTTCTTCTTTAATTTCATGAGCTATGTGCCTATGTTCATGTCACGGCCTGAGGAGCCACACATACATACATACTTAAGTAATAGCCACAGTGGTGATATAGACTTGTAAACAGAGGGTAAAGGAGGACAGTGGGCTGTGACCCGCTCATATATGTAACTCTGAAATAGACAGAGGGGGCATAGGAAAAACAATACGAGACTATTCCCCATTCGATTCCCTCCCCATCTCGCTATCGCCTGCCCTTTCCCCGTCGGCGGCGGCTGTTGCGATCGTCTCACGCCTCGGGGTAGCGTCCCGGCGGCCACGGGACATCACAGTTCACTGCAACAGTTTTAATCACCTTGCATGCCAATGGGGTTGGCGTACATTTTGTAGTCTCGTGGGCTTGCATCTTTGATATAATTGCTAGGTTTTTGGCTGTATAGTTATGTATATATAATACAATTGGCAAGATCTCTTGAGATGTGTAATGCTTCCTTCTCCTTTCATGTTTTGTATTCTAGTACTGCATCCAATGCAGGAAGCCTATAATGACTCGGTGTACTATTGTGTTCAATTATCTTCAATTCCTTGGGTAGTTTATTCTATTAAGCACTCACTCTGATCTCTTCCCACAGGAGGTCCAAAGTTTGAGCCATTGTACCGTGATATGGAGAAGGGTGATGAGGACTGGAATGAATTTAATGATATAAATAAACTGATCATACGACAGCCACTCCGGACGGAGTACAGAATAGCCTTTCCCCACCTGTACAATAACAGACCGAGGAAAGTGAGACTTGGAATCTATCATACTCCTATGATAATGTATATCAAGACTGAGGATCCAGATTTGCCTGCATTCTACTATGATCCTCTGATAAATCCAATCACTTCAACTAACAAGATTGATCGTCGTGAGAGGAAAGCTACCGAGGAGGAAGATGATGAAGATTTCTGTCTCCCAGAAGATGTGGAGCCTCTCCTGAAAGATACTGATCTCTACTCTGATACAACAGCAGCAGGTATCTCATTATTGTTCGCTCCAAAGCCGTTTAACATGAGATCTGGTAGAACACGTCGTGCCGAAGACATTCCTCTTGTATCTGAGTGGTTCAAGGAGCATTGGTGAGTGCAACAGTGACGTTTCTGATATTCCTTTTATCTATTTCCTTTTGCGTATTTGACTGTTCAACTGATTTCAATTCTGCTATGCTTGCTTTATAGCCCTCCGGCTTATCCAGTCAAAGTTCGTGTGAGCTATCAGAAACTGTTGAAGTGTTACGTGCTCAATGAGCTACATCACAGACCTCCGAAGGCCCAGAAGAAGAAGCATCTGTTCCGCTCACTCCAAGCAACAAAATTCTTTCAGACTACAGAGCTTGACTGGGCAGAAGCAGGTTTACAAGTTTGTAAGCAGGGGTACAACATGCTAAACTTGTTGATTCATAGGAAGAATCTTAACTATCTTCACTTAGATTACAATTTCAACCTTAAACCTGTGAAGACTCTTACAACAAAGGAAAGGAAGAAATCTCGTTTTGGAAACGCATTCCATCTGTGCCGTGAGATTTTACGACTTACAAAGCTAGTTGTTGATGCAAATATCCAGTTCCGTCTAGGAAATGTTGATGCATTCCAGTTGGCTGATGGTCTGCAGTATATATTTTCCCATGTTGGCCAGTTAACTGGTATGTATAGATACAAGTATCGTCTGATGCGGCAGATCAGAATGTGCAAAGATCTGAAGCACTTGATATATTATCGTTTTAACACTGGTCCAGTTGGAAAAGGGCCTGGCTGTGGGTTTTGGGCTCCAATGTGGAGAGTGTGGCTATTTTTCCTTCGGGGGATTGTCCCCTTACTTGAGAGATGGCTTGGTAATTTGCTTGCCAGGCAATTTGAAGGTCGCCACTCTAAAGGAGTTGCTAAAACTGTAACAAAGCAACGGGTGGAGTCTCACTTTGATCTTGAACTTCGGGCTGCTGTTATGCATGATGTGCTTGATGCTATGCCAGAAGGCATCAAGCAAAACAAGGCCCGGACCATATTACAACATTTGAGTGAGGCTTGGAGATGCTGGAAGGCAAATATTCCTTGGAAAGTTCCTGGCCTTCCTGTTCCTATTGAAAATATGATACTCCGTTATGTGAAGTCCAAGGCAGATTGGTGGACCAATGTTGCTCACTACAATCGTGAGCGTATCAGGCGTGGTGCTACTGTTGACAAGACCGTGTGCCGTAAAAATCTTGGGCGATTAACACGCCTCTGGCTGAAGGCGGAACAAGAGAGGCAGCACAATTACTTGAAGGATGGGCCATATGTGACTCCTGAAGAAGCAGTTGCTATTTATACAACAACAGTTCACTGGTTGGAATCGAGAAAGTTTTCTCCGATACCTTTTCCACCACTGTCATACAAGCATGACACTAAGCTTCTCATACTAGCATTGGAAAGGCTGAAGGAGTCGTATAGTGTAGCAGTGAGGTTAAACCAGTTGCAAAGAGAGGAGCTGGGTTTGATTGAACAAGCATATGATAATCCACATGAAGCATTGTCAAGGATAAAACGGCATCTTCTTACTCAGCGTGCTTTCAAGGAAGTTGGCATAGAATTCATGGACTTGTACAGCTACTTGATTCCCGTATATGAAATCGAGCCTCTAGAGAAAATCACTGATGCATACCTTGACCAGTACTTGTGGTATGAGGGGGACAAACGCCACCTATTCCCAAATTGGGTCAAACCCGCTGATTCGGAACCACCACCACTACTTGTTTATAAGTGGTGTCAAGGGATCAATAATTTACAGGATATCTGGGACACGAGTGATGGGCAGTGTGTTGTGATGCTCCAGACAAAGTTCGAGAAGTTCTTTGAAAAAATTGATCTGACCCTGTTGAATAGGCTTCTGCGGTTGGTTTTGGACCATAACATAGCTGATTATGTCACTGCGAAGAACAATGTTGTATTGTCTTACAAGGATATGAGCCACACAAATTCTTATGGTCTCATTAGAGGCCTTCAGTTTGCATCCTTTGTTGTGCAGTACTATGGACTAGTGCTGGATCTCCTGATTCTTGGTTTGACACGTGCAAGTGAGATTGCTGGGCCGCCTCAAATGCCAAATGAGTTCCTTACATATGCTGATACAAAAGTTGAGACAAGACATCCAATCAGGTTGTATTCTAGATATATTGAAAAGGTGCATATATTGTTCCGTTTCACTCACGAGGAAGCACGCGATTTAATTCAGCGTTACTTGACAGAACATCCTGATCCTAACAATGAGAACATGGTTGGTTACAATAATAAGAAATGTTGGCCAAGAGATGCAAGGATGAGGCTAATGAAGCATGATGTAAATCTCGGGAGAAGTGTCTTCTGGGATATGAAAAACCGCCTTCCAAGGAGCATTACCACTTTAGAATGGGAGAATGGTTTTGTATCTGTTTACAGCAAGGACAATCCCAACCTACTTTTTAGCATGTGTGGCTTTGAGGTCCGTATTCTACCAAAAATCCGAATGACTCAGGAGGCATTTAGTAACACAAAGGATGGAGTGTGGAATTTGCAGAATGAGCAGACTAAGGAAAGAACAGCCATCGCCTTCCTGAGAGTTGATGATGAACATATGAAGGTGTTTGAGAATCGTGTCCGACAGATTCTTATGTCATCAGGGTCAACAACGTTCACCAAAATTGTCAATAAGTGGAATACTGCTCTCATTGGCCTAATGACATACTTCCGTGAAGCCACTGTTCATACACAGGAGCTTTTGGATTTACTTGTCAAATGTGAAAACAAGATCCAGACTCGAATTAAGATTGGCCTGAATTCAAAGATGCCTAGCAGGTTTCCACCTGTCATCTTCTATACGCCTAAGGAAATTGGAGGTTTGGGCATGTTGTCGATGGGCCACATTCTGATACCGCAGAGTGATCTCAGGTACAGTAAACAGACAGATGTTGGTGTGACTCATTTTCGGAGTGGTATGAGTCATGATGAGGACCAGCTTATTCCTAACTTGTATCGCTACATCCAGCCATGGGAGAGTGAGTTCATTGATTCACAGCGTGTTTGGGCTGAGTATGCTTTGAAGAGACAGGAAGCACAGTCGCAGAACAGGCGCCTAACACTTGAGGATCTTGAAGATTCATGGGATAGAGGTATACCTCGTATCAACACTCTTTTCCAAAAAGACCGCCACACACTAGCTTATGACAAAGGATGGAGAGTGAGAACAGATTTTAAGCAGTATCAAGTGCTGAAACAGAACCCATTCTGGTGGACACATCAGCGACACGATGGCAAGCTATGGAACCTAAACAATTACAGAACGGATGTCATCCAAGCACTTGGTGGTGTGGAAGGTATCCTAGAACATACATTATTTAAAGGAACATATTTCCCCACGTGGGAGGGTCTTTTTTGGGAGAAGGCATCAGGTTTTGAAGAGTCAATGAAATACAAGAAGCTGACAAATGCACAACGTTCTGGGTTGAATCAAATCCCTAATCGAAGATTTACCCTGTGGTGGTCACCAACCATCAATCGTGCAAACGTGTATGTCGGTTTCCAGGTTCAGCTGGACCTTACTGGCATATTCATGCATGGAAAAATCCCCACTTTAAAAATCTCGCTGATTCAGATTTTTCGTGCACATCTGTGGCAGAAGATCCATGAAAGTGTTGTTATGGATCTTTGCCAGGTTCTGGATCAGGAGTTAGATGCACTGGAGATTGAGACAGTGCAGAAGGAGACAATACATCCCAGGAAGAGTTATAAGATGAACAGTTCCTGTGCAGATATCCTTCTCTTTGCTGCCCATAGATGGCAGATGTCCAAACCAAGCTTAGTTTCTGACTCAAAGGATGTTTTTGACCAGAAAGCTAGTAACAAGTATTGGATTGATGTGCAACTGAGATGGGGTGACTATGATTCACATGATGTAGAACGTTATACGAGGGCAAAGTTCATGGATTACACGACAGACAATATGTCTATCTACCCGTCACCTACTGGTATGTTTCTGAATGCTGTTTAACTGCCTGTTTTGAAGTAATATAAGCTAATGTTTCTGCTATTTTGTTGCACAGGGGTTATGATTGGGATTGATCTAGCTTACAATTTGCACTCTGCTTTTGGCAACTGGTTCCCTGGGTCCAAGCCCCTCCTCCAGCAAGCAATGAACAAGATCATGAAGGTATATAACCCTGTTAAGATACTTGTCTCTCTTTTGGTGTACCAGTTGCTCTATATGCCCAGTTAAAATAATCTGTTTCAATGTTTCACTTTTTTGCAGTCAAATCCTGCATTGTATGTCCTGAGGGAGAGAATAAGGAAGGGTCTGCAGTTGTACTCATCTGAACCTACTGAACCATACCTGTCCTCACAGAACTATGGAGAGATATTTAGCAATCAAATTATATGGTTTGTTGATGACACAAATGTTTATCGAGTTACTATTCACAAAACATTTGAGGGTAATCTGACCACGAAACCAATCAATGGTGCTATTTTCATTTTCAATCCAAGAACCGGTCAACTTTTTCTGAAAGTATGTTTTTTCACTTATAGCTCCATTTTGTCGTTCAATTTCCATTTAATTCTGAAGCACTGAACATGCAGATTTTAAATTAAAATGAATTGCAATCTGTAGGTTATCCACACAAGTGTATGGGCGGGGCAGAAACGTCTTGGGCAGCTGGCCAAGTGGAAAACAGCTGAGGAGGTTGCTGCATTAGTTCGATCCCTTCCTGTAGAAGAGCAACCAAAGCAAATTATTGTGACGAGGAAGGGCATGTTGGATCCCTTGGAAGTCCATCTGCTCGACTTTCCAAACATTGTTATCAAGGGTAGTGAGTTGCAGCTGCCATTCCAAGCTTGCTTAAAGATTGAGAAGTTTGGTGATCTTATTCTCAAGGCAACTGAACCACAGATGGTGCTCTATAATATATATGATGATTGGCTGAAAAGTATATCATCATACACGGCATTCTCTCGTATTGTTCTTATATTGCGAGCACTTCATGTGAATAATGAAAAGGCAAAGATGTTGCTCAAGCCAGACAAGACAATTGTTACTGAACCACATCACATATGGCCAACATTGACTGATGAACAGTGGTTGAAGGTTGAATGTGCACTAAGGGACCTCATTCTTTCTGATTATGCAAAGAAAAACAATGTTAATACTTCTGCCCTGACGCAATCTGAAATGCGTGATATAATTCTTGGGGCTGAGATTGCTCCACCGTCACAGCAGAGGCAACAGATTGCTGAAATTGAGAAACAGGTAAAGCATTGTACTAGTATTTAGTCTTATTTAGAGATAAATAAATTGTTTCACACTCTTGGTTTTTGCGTAATCTTGCAGTCTAGAGAGACAACTCAATTAACTGCGGTGACAACAAGGACAACAAATGTGCATGGAGATGAGCTCATTATTACGACGACCAGTCCATATGAGCAAGCAGCGTTTGCATCAAAGACTGATTGGCGTGTCAGGGCAATCTCCGCCACAAACTTGTATCTTCGTGTCAATCACATCTATGTTAATTCTGATGATATAAAGGTCAGCAGTACTTTCATCTCTTTAAACCCCACAGAATTTGTATGGACCAGAAATATTGAATGTTAACTTGCTGTTTATTCTGACTGCAGGAGACTGGCTACACGTACATTATGCCAAAGAACATATTGAAAAAGTTCATATGCATAGCAGATCTCCGGACACAGATTGCTGGATTCCTGTATGGCCTGAGTCCACAGGACAATCCTCAAGTTAAAGAGATCAGGTGTATTGCCATTCCTCCACAGCATGGAACTCATCAGATGGTGACTCTGCCAGCAAATCTTCCTGAGCATGAGTTCCTTAACGATCTGGAACCATTGGGATGGATGCATACCCAGCCAAACGAAGCTCCCCAGCTCTCTCCTCAGGTTAGATACTGATTCGGTCCTTTAGCAGTGAAAGGATAAAAAACTGCCATGGTGTCATTGACTGAATTTATGGCTCTAACTGCTCTGTTTCTTGCAGGACCTCACATCACACGCAAAAATTCTGGAGAACAACAAACAGTGGGATGGTGAGAAGTGCATCATTCTGACATGCAGCTTCACACCAGGATCTTGTTCATTGACAGCATATAAGCTGACACCAAGTGGCTATGAGTGGGGCCGCAGCAACAAGGACAATGGTAGCAACCCACATGGTTATCTACCGACGCACTATGAGAAGGTCCAGATGCTTCTTAGCGACCGGTTCCTTGGGTTCTACATGGTAACTATTGATTTCCAACATTTCCCAGATCTTAGTCCTGTCTTAAGTCAAGCACCGTAGAGACTTACTCCGATTTTTTTTTCTCCTTCCAGGTCCCAGACAATGTTCCTTGGAACTACAACTTCATGGGTGTAAAGCACGACCCGCTGATGAAGTACGCGGTGAAGCTTGGCATGCCCCGCGACTTCTACCATGAGGACCACAGGCCGACTCACTTCCTGGAGTTCAGCAACATCGATGAGGGTGAGGTTGCGGAAGGAGATAGGGAGGATACCTTCTCGTAGGCTTGGTAAGCCCAGGAATGTTAGGATGGTTACTAAACCCACAGCGCAGTTTCCCCCACTTTCTTTGCATAGAGCCCTACGAACCAGTAACTTGATGTTTTGCTTTGCCTGTTGCTTGAGATTGTATACCTTTTTGTCGTAAGCCTGCCCTTGAAACGGGTAATTGTACAAGTGCACGCCCGAGTAACTATGATAGTTGCTTTCACTATTTTTTGGTCTTAACCTATGAACGGGAAAAAAAGCCTATTTCAACGAGATCGCTCCACAGAGGACGTGTCTTTCTTTTGGCAAAGAGTAGAGGTTCACGGGCACATGTCCACTGGAGTCGAGACGTTCACATGCTTGTTCAAGCTTCAGAAGCATTTCTATCTGCTTGCACTCCGGCGGGGGCGCATTCTCTCGCACCCGTCTCCACCTCCATCGTCTGCCTATCTCGTCTCCTCCCCGCACTCCACCGACGTGTCCTCCTGCCACCTCCATTCCCCGTCGTCGCATCCACCGCGTTCCTGCCGCGGTCGAGGAGAGCCGTCTGAGCACGAGGCCCGGGGGTTCCGGATGGAGGTCTGACCAAGGCGGGAATCGTCTGGCCACGTATCGTCAGCGGCCAATTCAGACTGGATCTACCAAACTGATGCTTTACCAAGTACTAGCAGCAATTTACAACACGCCACTTTCCAGTTACGTGTCCAGTTACGTGAAGAAAAGAAAAGAAAAAAAAAACTAAGGGACCGGGTTTGGGGTGGGTCAGGGAACTTGAGATCGTCGGAAGGACATGCTGAAGATTTCAGTGTCCGCTTCTCTGGGAAACCTGCAAAAAAAGCAATCAGTTGTCCAAACACGTTCATATCCATCCACTCAAAAGGGGGAAGGGGGTATTAAAAAAAGAATCAGTATGAGGTGGACATGATCAAACATACACAAACTTTTGGAAAAAATATATATTTGCATGTTTTATGCAGTGCACACACACACAAAAAAGCACTTTGAAGACAGCTATCTTCATCTCTTTTCTTAACCTCCCAAAAAAAACCGAAAGAAAAGGAAAACAACTGTCAAGTAACAATGCCTGTACAATTTCACTCATGTCGAGCCACACAAACCAAGCATCAATACCACGAGTATGCGTTCTACCACTGGCTACAGTACCGACCTCTCACCCCCCCCCCCCAACCCCAACAGGTTCATTTACCATCTTTCTTTGGCGCAGAGTCTGTGCTCCCATCTGGAGTCGATGCTCCGTGAGAACTCACGGTCAAGTCCGGCCTGAACAACTCGTCCTTTTCAAGTCTCAGGAGCGTCTCTTTCAGTTCGCCTTTCAGCAGGGGCACAACTTCAAGCATTGTCGGCCTCTTGTCAGGTTCTGAATGCGTGCATGCTAGCCCAATCAACACCATTCTTTTCAGTTCAGATTCAGAATACTTATCACCGAGCTTCGAGTCTGCGATCTCATCGTATCTGCCCTCCTTTGCCAATGGGAGAACCTAGTTTCTGGTTCCATACGTCTTATTAGCTGAGCCTGACTTCTCTACTGGCCTTTTCCCACTAGCAAGCTCCAGAAGAATAATTCCAAAGCTATATACGTCACAACCTGCCGTTGGTTTGCCAAACATAACGTACTCTGGAGCAATATAGCCTCGTTGGTTTTCGCTGGTTATCTTTCCATGGTCCACTCCATCAGGAATAAGCCTTGTCAAACCAAAGTCACCAACACGTGCCTGGTAGTCTGAATCCAGTAGAACATTGGTAGCCTTGATGCTCCCATGAATTATTCGAGGTGTTGCATGGTGGTGAAGATACCTGTAAGAAGGCACTCGTGAGTTGCGCCTATCACAGTGTAGACTAAAAAGCAGATTATAATTGATGCTCTGTTATTAGCAAATATAAAGGTCGTTTACTAACAGGAGAGCACTAGCAGTGCTAATGGCGATAGATGCCCTCCTTCGCCAATCAAGGAGGCACTCTGCAGAATGTGTTCCATGAAGATGCGCAAAGAGACTTGAGTTCGCCATATAGTCGTACACCAGAGCGCGTTCAGGTCCATCTGCACAATACCCACGCAAACTGAGGAGGTTCTTGTGTCTTATTCTTCCCAAGATCTCAACTTCTGAAGCAAATTCCACTTCCGTGCAATTTTTCGCATTCTTCAACCTCTTAACAGCGATCTGCATCCAAAAGGAGTAGAAAAACCGATTAATAAACAAGCTGAAGTAGAATTTAAAAAAGGACAGGGATGGAATCAAGATGTTCGGTTATTTGATGAGGAAGGTATCAATAAAAGTTGTCCAATGGAACAAACTTAAAAGCGATGAAGTAAAATTTTCAATTCCCAACAAGGATGAAGATGCACAGAGCAGAAACCTGAGAACCGTCCCAGACTTGTCCCCAATACACACTTCCAACAGGCCCTTCTCCGATCTTGTTATCGTAATTGAAGCTATTCGTCGCCGACCGAAGCTCCCTCAGCGAAAACACCCACCTCAACGATCCACTCCCTTCGTCAGACCTGGCAAACCAGAGACAGAAAACACGTGATGAGTGATGAGTCCCTTTTCCAAAACACGGAATAGGTGACGAGGTCGATACTTATCAGTAGTCGAATGGATAGATTCAACCAGACAAGTTAGGTTGGATCGTCGAACCAAACTGATATATGTAACTTTTACATCGTTTCTAATATAAGTGTCATGAGACTTCGAAAGTTGAGCCTAACGCTTGACTCTACGATAGACTGTGCAAGGATGAACAGAAAAAATTAAGGAGCAACTGAAGAAGCTGACATCCAACAACGGCAAGACTTTCCCAGACAGGGGACGACTTAAAAAATGCAAACTGGAATTATTGGAGCTCGCGAATTCCCACTACTTTCTCTTTTATCGCGAGATGGGTTCCGAGAGCAAAGCACGACTATTCCTTTCCGCCAAATCGAGCACCAAGGCACGTAACGGCGGCGTACCGCGCCACCCTTTCGGAACTCGGTAAAGTTACTCGAGATCATCGAGGACCAGGAGAAGTGGGCGAACACGGTCGCCCGATTCCGGGTCCCAGACGTGCGCGCCGGCCGGCGCCGCGCGGACCGTCGCGAGAAAGAAAAAGGACGAGGAGGAGGAGGAGGTGGAGGAGGAGGAGGAGGGCTCGAAAGGAGAGGGAGGGCGAGGCGAGAGCGCGCGACTTACAGGTCCTCTCCGGCGCCTCCGCAGCAGAGCAGCCCGCGCGCGGCCCGCGGGAGCTTCGTCCGCATCGGCGCGAACGGGCGGGCGAAACGGAGGAGCGGTGGCCGTCGTGCGGCGGCCCGGTGGGGCGGCTCGGACGACAAGCGCGGGACGGGAGAGGGAGGGAGACGGGGAAGGCAACAGCGGAGAGGAGACCATGACCAGCCTCGCAGCCGCGCTCTCTCTTCTGGCTGGCTGGCTGGCTGGCTGGCTGGCGTGCTCGCTTGGCTTGGCCCGCCCGCGCCTTTTCGCGATTCCCTCGTCCACACAAGGACACCACCGATTGGTTCGGCTTCGGCTCGTGCCCGAGCCCAACGCAACGCGGCTGCTTGCCGACGTGTTGTTCGTTGGCCGTTGCGGGTGTGGTGGCCACACGGGCAACCGCTTTCAGCACGTGGAAATTCATGAGATGACGAGGATTCTACGTAGTTATACGAAATGGGAACCGCAAAAAGGAATCTAGATGGGCTTCGCTCGTCTGAAGAGGGAAAAGGATAGGGATCGACTACCTAAACCCAGTGGCAAAGTCTGTCTGCTCGGGTGGAGCGCTGCCACCCACGTTCCATTCCTTAGAATCAAACTCGGGATCTCCGCTTGTTCTCAAAATAAATTCCATCAAAATAAATTACATGTCTCTGTTAGGATAGAAGAAATAGGCAATTTACTGATTAACTCTGAAAAAACACGACGTTGAACAGCGAGAAACACCAGCAAACGTGAAGTCAAATTAGGCGTATCGATCTAAAACTGGAGAATTCGCTGCAAACGTTGATCTGACGACAGTCGGTCGGTGCAGACGTTGGTGGCGACGCTGGGCAGCAGCGCCCAATCTCAGCATTAGGCGACTCGTGATTAAGAACGTGAGCAGTCGCGCAGAGCGATTCCTAAATACCTTTTTCGCCCTCTCCCGGTGCAGGATCACAAGGGCGAGCGGTTCCGGAGACCTGCTCTCCCGATCGTCGGTGCACACCGGCACTCGGGATGGAGTAGACAATGGCGGCGCAAGAAACTCGAACCTGGAAAGATTTGTTTTCGGCACAATCATGGATCTCAAACCCATCTCCCTCGATGCGCTTTCTATCACGTTCCGTGATAGTCCCTTCGTAAAGGGATCTACCATATTTTTGTCTGTTTGTATGTACGAAACAATAATAACTCCGGAGTTCCTCATATTCCTGACAGATTTCAAACATCTCTTGACGTGTCTTGATGATTTTGCATTATTATTAGAAGCAGTCACTTTATCAATCACCATTTGATTGTCACAGTTCATAAGGTTTGCCGGCAATGGTTTCTCGACCACATACAAATCCATCACGAGCTTTCGCAGCCATTCTATCGCTGCAGTTGTTGTCTTTAAAGCAGTGAGTTCTGTTTCCATGGTTGACCTCGTCAATATGGTCTATTTACAAGACCTCCATGATATGGCGCCACCAGCAAGAGTAAACACATATCCACTCGTGGCATAGAGCTCATCAACATCAGAGATCCAGTTAGAATCATTATATACTTTAGACACGACCGGATGTCCCGTATAGTGAATTTCATAACTCATTTTACCTCTCAGATAATGCATAACACTCTCAATTGCATGCCAATGATCTATGCTCGGGTTTGACATGAACCTGCTCAGTTTGCTCACAGCAAACAAGATAATAGGACAAGTTGCGCTTGCTAATTACATGAGTGAACCGATCATCTGTGAATATTTAAGTTGATCTATTGGCTCTTTCTTTTTCTTTCTAGGTATCACGCTGGAATCATAAGGTGTTGGAGAAATCTTGCTATCAATAAAGCCGGACCGACTCAAGATTTCCTCAACATAGTGGGATTGCGTTAAAATAATTCCACTCTCATCCTTATTCAGCTTAATGTTCAAAATGACATTAGTCTTCCAGATATTTCATATCAAAGCACTTTGATAGAAAAGACTTAACCTCTGAAATTATATTAATGTTTGTACCAAAAATGAGTATGTCATCCACATACATGCATAATATAATGTTATCACCCCACCATGGCGATAGTACACGCACCGATCAACCTCATTAATGACAAAACCCGCAGACTCAATGTAATGTCGAACTTTTTATGCCATTGCTTAGGTGCGTGTTTCAGGCCATACAAGGATTCTAACAATTTGCACATCTTTCTCTCTTCACCTTTTACTACGAACCCATAAGGTTGGTCCATATAGATTTCCTCTTCCAACTCTCCATTAAGGAAAATTATCTTCACATCCATTTGATGAATGATTAGACCATAAGAGGCAGCCAGAGAAAGTAGTACTCGGATTATCGTCAATCTGGCGACAGGTGAATAGGTCTCAAAATAGTCTTCACCTTTCTTTTGTTTATAGCCCTTTGCGATTAGTCTCGCCTTATACTTCTCAATAGTACCATCAGGCCTGAGCTTCTTCTTGAACACCCACTTATAACCTACTGGTTTACACCTGTACGGTCGTTCAGATAAATCTCAAGTTTCACTTGAAATAATTGAGTCCATCTCACTATGAACTGCTTCTTTTCAGTCATCCGCATCAGGAGATGCATATGCCCCTGCAATGGATTTAGGAGTGTCATCCACAAGGTACACAATGAAATCATCACCAAAGGATTTCGTAATCCTCTATCTCTTACTCGTCTGAGTGGTCTCATTGTGTTCCTCCTCTAGTACGTTCTCAAATGGTGTTTCAAAAAACTCACTAGTTGTGGTGGATTCAGGATTAAGTTCAGAAGAAATTCAAAAAGTGCTATGCAATCTTTCATAGAAAATATATTCTCAAAAAAACTTGCATCACGAGATTCCATAATAGTATCAACATACATATCAGGTATCTCAGATTTAATTACTAAAAATCTATACGCTTGCTATACTCCGTTGGGTACAAGCAAGAAAGATTCGATCTACTATCTTTAGTCCAAGCATGCGTTTCTTGGAGATTGGCATATTGACCCTTACCAAATACACCCAAGTACGCAAGTATGAAAGTGATGTTCTCTCCCAACCTACTCATCATAAAAGGGTTTTCTCTTTATTCTTGTTTGGAACGTGGTTTAGGACATGAAGTCAATAGAGACCCCCATTATGGCTTAGATAAACCGAAAGTGTCTAATATGGCATTCATCAAGTCACACAACGTACGGCTTTTCCTCTCAGCTATCCCATTTGATTGGGGTGAATAGGGAGGCGTCCTCTCGTGTATAATATCATGTTCCTAAGAAAAATCATCGAATAATTTGGAAAAATACTCACCACCACGATCTGACCTAAGACGTTTGATCTTTCTCTCTAATTGATTTTCTACTTCAGCTTTATAGATCTTAAAGTAGTATAAATTTTATCTTTAGTTTGCAACAAGTATACATAGCAGAATCTAATTGAATCATCTATTAGTGTCATAAAGTATTTCTTTCCACCTTTTGTCAACACATCATTAATCTCGCATATATCAGAATGTATGAGTTCTAGAGGTGCCAAGTTTCTCTCCTCGGCTTCTTTGTGAGGTTTTCGAGGTTGCTTTGATTGCGCACAACTATAACACTTAAAACCTTTGGCTGGTAAATTCCGGAATTAACTTAAAACTAGATAGGCGATTCAATAAACCAAAATTAACATGACATAAACGAAAATGTCAAACACTCACATCATTATTAACACTACGATAAATATGGTTTACTGACTTATTATTAAACTCTAACAAAGAAAAGCGGAACAAGCCTCCACATTTGTAGCCTTTACCAATAAATTATTCATGCTTCGACACAACTATTTTATTGGACTCTAAAATTACTTTGAACCCATCTCTACACATAAGGGACCCGCTAACAAGATTCTTGTTCATAGTAGAGATATGATGTACGTTCCTCAGCTGGACAATCTTTCCTGAAGTGAACTTCAGGTTGACCGTACCAACACCACGAACAAAAACATGTGACCCATTTCCCATTAGGACGGAAGAATCGCGAACGAACCATCTGCATTGCTAGATGTCACAATGTTGACATTCTTTTTCCCTCTATGATTTGCCCTGTCAGGACAGTTCTTGGAAAAATGTTCGTGTTCACCACATGTATAACAACCCTCATTGACTTTGTTTGACTTTTTCTTGTTGAAAGCAGTAGTTTTGTTCGGCTTGAACTGAGACTTGTTGTTCCCTTTATTCTTGACATTGGGTTTCTGCACCATATTTACATTGGCGCTAGAATGACCCTCACCTCCTTTCTCAGTAGAGTCCTTAGCCTGAGCCTCCTCTTAAACATCAAGAGATGCTATCAGGTTTTCAACTGATAGTTCATGTCTCTTGTGTTTTAGAGTTGTGGCGAAGTTCCTCCACGAGGGAGACAACTTTGCAATAATGCAACCAGCCACAAACTTGCCAGGCAAAGAACACTTAAGGAGATCGAGCTCTCTCGCGATACACTGTATCTCATGAGCCTGTTCGACTACAGGACGGGTGTTAACCATCTTGTAGTCATGGAAGCTCTCCATGATATAAAGTTCATCGCTTGTATCGGCTGCACCGTACTTAGCGTTTAGTGCATCCCACAACTCTTTCCCATCCGTGACTTTTAGATAAACATCACAGAGCTTGTTGTCAAGAATGCTTAAGATACATCCTCTCAGGACAGCATTGGCTTTTTCAAACTTTGTCTGTTCTTCAATAGTAAAAAAACCTTAAGGTCTGCCCTCGTTTACCCAGAAGATTTTAAGGATTGATTCTAGAACGTGGTCTTAACTTGTCACCTCTTGAAGTGCACACCAGATAGTTTCTCCGGTCTCAGTGCATCGGCCAAAGTCATTATGTTTAAAAAAGAAAATTGTCTATATAAGGTTTTTGGATTTAGAAGAAATAGGTAATTTACTGATTAATTCCGAAAAACCACGACTTCAAACAGCGAGAAACACCAGCAAACAAAAAGTCACATTAGGCTTACCGATCTAAAACTAGAGAATTCGCTGCAAACGTTGATCTGACGACAACAATGCCCGATCTCAGCGGTAGGCGATCCGTGATGAAGAACGTGAGAAGTCGCGCAGAGCGTTTCCCAAAAATCTTATTCGCTCTCTCCCGGTGCAGGATCGCAAGGACGAGCGGTTCCGGAGACCTGCTCCCCCGCTTGTTGGTGCACGTCGGCGCTCGAGATGGAGTAGACATTGGCGACGCAAGAAACTTGAACGTGGAAAGATTTGTTTTAGGCTATTCTCTCCTCTGCCGCGCACGCCGCAATATATAGAGC
The DNA here is from genome assembly GCA_030760725.1 of Neostapfia colusana. Classification (NCBI taxonomy): domain Eukaryota; kingdom Viridiplantae; phylum Streptophyta; class Magnoliopsida; order Poales; family Poaceae; genus Neostapfia; species Neostapfia colusana. Next base: position 1,447,049 of record JASWHV010000001.1, on the reverse strand, counting down.
ACCTGTTAGAGATCGATTCGATTGTGGATCCAATTTATTCGCAACGTGCACTACTACAACAAGCTTTATCTGAGTCGGTTCCGAACGTATTTTCACACGCGGAAACTCAAACCACTTGTGGAAAAGGTTATCACATGCGGTTTTAACCTTTATGAAACCGTCTGTGAAGACTCTTTATCACAGGCGGTTTTTATAGTAGCGTCGGTCTAGTCTCTAACTGACTCAACCCAATTCAGAAGCCCATAAAGCCCACAAAGCCCAACTAAATTTTTCTGCAGCAAAAATAAAAGTTGAGCTCAGCTCGAGACTCGAATTCACGCGCGTGAGGTGAGGTGAGAGGCGAGGCAAGGCGAGGAGAGTGAAGAGGAGTGCGCCTGTGCCACCCCTCTCCTCTCTTCTTACCATTCACTTAGTAGTGGAAGAACAACCTTCCTTATATGTAGGAGTTGCTTCTCTCAAACTTCCCATGTGGTACTAAGCCATTGGTGCCACCCTCTTTTTCACTAATGGGACTTTGACATTTATTTAGAATTATTGTTATTTTCTGCATGGGCCTTGGGCCAAAATTCCAACCGTCTCTTACGCGTGAAGCATAGGAATGTAACGTCTCTGTCGCGCATCGGATTTTCATATATTCCGTTGATATTTCAAATGACGTGATATTAAAAGTCATACTCCCTCTGTTCTAAAATAAATGACTTTAGGAAAAAATTGTTTCAAATTGAACTAAATTAGCTGTCCTAAACGTCATTTATTTCATAATAGAGGGAGTATGTAGTTATAGCGCTAAATATGTGTGTACACACGTACTACAACTTGTCAGCTATACCGATAAAGAGCCTAAAAAAAGGCAACAGACCATGAGCACTACCTTAGGCCGGTGGAGAACCAGCGAAACAACCGTCCTGCTGGCCGAACCAGCGGCCATCTGAGCTAATGGCGGTTGCTCGCTTCGTCACAGAGCCTCGCGTCTTATCTTTGCCGGGCTGCAGGGAAGAACCTGACGGCGGCGACCCGGATGATGTGTTCTCGAGACGATCATGCGTGTGCATGCCCTGATACAAACCGGTGCCGTTTTCTTCGCTGTGGCATTCGGGGTCGTCAACGTCCACGCTAGTCGCTCGCCCCACTGTTGAGAACCAGCCCAATCAGAACGTTCCACGGCGGTGCAGACATCGATCGATGCAGTGCAGTGCAGTGCAGTGCAGTGCTGGTTTTCAGATCGCACCATGCATGTTCGTCGTGTTGTCTTCCAAGTAAATTAAGACGTCGTTCGCCGACCGGTGCTGTTCACTGACGGCGTCATCCACCTCATCCGGGTGCCCGTGCACCGCGCCGGCCGGCCTCGCCGCCGACCCCCCCGTCGCGGTCAGTCAGGCGACCGACGCCAGCTCGCCGTGTTCACATCATCACGACCTGCTTGTTTCAGTCAAGAACAAGCAAAAAAAAAGAATCTGGTGGTCGTACAGGGATCATGGGAAACTATCGTGATCTTCGTTTTCGATCAAAAGGAAGCGGAATATTCAGGTTAAAAAATGAACAAGCGAAAAGGATCCGTGAAGCTCGTGTTGATGTTGCTTGCTGCCGGGTATCTCTCTCTCTCTCTCTCTCTTTTTTTTGCTTTAGACATGTTTCATGTGGAGGTACACAGCCGTCCCGTCTTGCTGAGCTACACGACCCTAGGCTCCTCCTTGCTCCGGCTTTTCCAGTCTTGACGGCTCCGTTATTGGCTACCTCCGAGCTCGTTGGCGTTCCACCGAACACCTTGCGTGCCCGCGCGTCCGTTTAGCTCGGTGCTATCAGCTGGTTGCTTCAGTACTGCTGCAACTGCCTACTAGCTGCTACTCTTCTCAGCTCAGATGAGTTTTTGTTGCCTATGCCTAAGGAGGAAGGACTAGGGACTGTACTAGTAACTAGTAGACGCGGAAGAGGAGAAGGTCAGCGCGGTTTACTCGTCGCCGCCGTCGGCGTCCGGCGTGGGCTCCCGGTTGAGGTCGGGTTTCTTGGCGCGCCGGCGCTGGGACGGGGAGTGGAGCGCGTCGAAGCGCGCGCCGACCTCGGCGGCCTTCTTGCGGACGGCGGCGGCGGTGAGCCCGCCCCCGCCGGCCACCGCCGTCGAGCTGGTCGGGGAAGTTGAGCCTGGAAGTTGAGCCTGTTGGATCGTAACAACGCTGGCACTCGACCACGCCGCGAGCTCGAAGAACAGAGGACGAAGGGAGTTGGAAGATGAAGAGTAATAGGCAACGGGTGCACGAACACACACAGAGCTCAAACGCTGCTAGCTTTTCTTCTGCATTTTTCTGTAGCAAACAGACGCGGACGACTTCCTAAATAGCAGCAGCTGCTTCGCACGGGAGCAATAAACTCCTGAGCTTGCCGTTGCTCACGATCCGCGCTGCCCGCTAGCTTAGAGGTGGGAGATGGGCCGGGCCAAATTCGGGCGGGCCGAAGCCCGACGGGCCGGCACGGCCCAGGCACGAAAATGGCCCGAAATAGATTCGGGCCGGGCCGGCCCGGCACGGGATTTCGGGCCGTGCCGTGCCCAGGTTCAGAGGCTTCGGGCGGTCCGGCCCGAAATTGAGTTTCGGGCCGTGCTCGGGCCGACCCGGCCCGAAATTGGCCCATCGGCTCGAAAAGGCCCATCAGCCCGAAATTGGCCCGAAATGTCTGAAAAAGTCCGAATTTTTTTGAATTTTCTCTGTATTTTTTTGGTTTTTTAGATTTATTTGGAATTTTTTTGGAATTTTCCTGATTTTCTATGGATTTTTGATTTTTTTTTTCGGTTTTACAGATTTTTTTTGAATTTTTTTCAGTTTTACAGATTCTTTTTGAATTATTTGAATTTTTCTGTTATCGGGCCGTGCTTGGGCCGGGCCCGGCCCGAAATAGGCCCGCCGGGCCGCGTGCCGGGCCGCCTTTGGTAATTCGGACCGACCGGCCCGGCCCGAAAAGGCCCGGCGTGCTTTCGGGCCGCGGGCCGAATCGGCCCGAAGCACGAAAATTTCGGGCCGTGCCGGCCCGGCCCGGCCCGACTCCCACCTCTACGCTAGCTCCTACTCGCGAACGACTCGTTCGTCAGCCCAGCCTCCTGCTGCTACGTAGCGCACAATGCAGCAGCACGTACGTGCCAATTCACGCACACACTCGAACTCACGACGCTCGCCGGCGGACCTCGCACAAACGCGGTCGCGCCCAGACGCGCGTCGGCTTTATTCCTAACAGAGCCGCGCGGAGGCGCCGCGGAGGCAGAGCACGGCCGTGTCGTAGGCGCGCGCGGCGGCGACGACGGCGGTGGAGTAGGAGCCGAGCCAGATCCGCGACCGCTTGTTGGGCTCGCGGACCTCCGCCACCCACCTGCCCCACTTCCGCATCCGCACGCCGCGGTACTGCCTCCCTCCGCCGTCGCCTCCCGCGTCCCCGCACGCCGCCGCGGTCTGGGGCCCGGGGTGGTAGGAGGCGGTGGCGTCCGTCCCCATGCCCGGACAAGGCGGGCGGGCGCGAGGTTATCCGCTTCGGCTCGGCGCGAGGGGCCCACTGCCGACGGCCGACCCGAGCAAGAAGAAGCAGCCAGCTAACAACACCGCGTTCACAAGTCCAGCTTAACCGCTAGGGTATATATACGTATGCATGCAAACACACGCAGAGTTACAGATAGCGAAGCACGTCACTCGTGGAGGCAACGGCGCGACGACTCCCCAGCTGTGCTGCATCTGCATTGGCAGCGCTGCACCTGCACCTTGCTAAGCATGATGATAAATATGGCATAGTAGAGACACCCGCACAACACTACTACTAATATGCGTTATATATGCTTTTGCTTTCGGTGATAACTTGTAATATCATATGCCAAATGTTTTGGCTGCATGTAACCAGTGTCATAACTATAGAGACTGATTCAGCTCTAAACATATGACGAGAAGTCTTACATCACATTGTTTCGCCGATACTACTTATGTTTAGGAAAAGAAATCTAGTTCAGTTTGCACTAAATAAGTTGTTCTAAACGTTATTTATTTCAAAATAGAGGGAGTATTTCACTAGCACACGGGTCAAGAGTAGTACTACATAAATTAATGACTTTACCTTCTGATCTGATGCATCTCGATCAATCAACAAATGTTTACACTAATCAGGTTCTATTCTGCCCACGCTGGCTTGGCACACTACGTACGTTACGATAAAACAGAACATCGACCTCCTGCAGGCCTGCAGGTGGAATTAAACAGGAGAGGAACTGCACTAGCCAACGCCCATATGCGCGCGCACGAGCGTTTCGTACGTTTAGGCTTCGTTAACTCAGTCCGTATCCTATCTCCATCCGCAAGGCTACGGTGCATGCATGATGCGCAAAACAACATAGTTCAATTCAGCTTAATTGCTTACTACTCCTTCCGTGTCGAATCGAATTATTTAACGCTGGTTAGTTTAAATTGAACTAGCTAACGTCTGGTGTTTCTCATAGATCTTGCTAATTCTTGGTCGTGGAACGTGGTAGGCGGTACCCATGGATCGAGCACTCTCGATCGGTGATAGGTTAATTGCTCCAAGTGACATTATTTCTGATCGATCTGATCATCGTTTCTACTCTATTTATTTTCTCCACACGTAGGAGGCTAAAATATCCAGATCGCCGTCCTGCCAGATGCCGCTAGGAACCAAGTGGTTCGGGCCATCGTTTTCTAGCTTCTGCTTGATCTCATGATCTCTAAAAAACACACATTAGAAATGTTTCTGCCGAAAAAACCGCAGCCGTTGTGAACTACTTTTATCCACTGTACCTGGCCTAATCACATCCCTTCTTGGACTTCTCCGATCCATCGTTCAGCAATGAGACTCCACGCCCATATCAAAAAATCATGTATCCCATTCATGAATCAACGAAGGTACGCGGTACTTAACTTTTATCTTTTTTTCCTCTTTTATAGCTGCATCATCAAATAAAAACATATTTTTTTAATTGACCTACCACGTTATTTAAATCGAAATGGAGGGAGTAATATTTTTGACGTGGTGTATCTTATCCATACACGTTGTGTTATGTGCTTGTATTTGTATTTCATGTGGCACGATTTTTCCTCCCGGAGGAAAAGGAAACCCAAACACGTCAAATGGAATCATGCTTTACCTGACCACCCCCGCACCAATCCACGCAGTTACCTGACCACCCCGCGCTTTTCGTTGACACGGAAGTGATGACCCAGACGCCACTGACATTTCCTCCTGACAGTCTGTGGTCCCACTGATCAGGCAGTGGTTTCAACATCACACGTACCACACCGCGAGGTTGACCACGGCCAGCCAGCCAGCCCATTTCGAAACACTTCTCCCCCACCAAAATCCTCCTGCAAATTTTCCTACCAAATCGGCAAAGAGCCCAACTCTTGGGGGGCAGGGCGGGAGCGCGCGCGCACACGCTAGGGTTTCGCGCACCATGGACCCGGCGGCGGCGGGGGCGGCATCGTCCGCGTCGGCATCGGCCTCGGCGTCCGCCGGCCTGTCCGATCCCTCCGCTAGCGCCGCCCAGGTCCGTCAGCCTCTCCCTCCTACCGCGGTTCCGTCTGGCCCGCTTCGCGCTTGTGTTTCGGGGGTTCCCGCGGGTCGACGGGGGCAATGCTGGTTGAAATCCGGGGTGGTTGCGGCGCCGATCGGTGGGTCTTAGCAGGTTCTTGGAGAGATCCGGTGCTGTCTGTACGGGACTTGTGGCTAGGGCGCTAGATTTTGAGGCGATGCCCTCTGCTTGTTGCTCATGTTTCTTCTGTGGAGCCTGTTGCGTGTGAACTTCCAACTGTGCGGAGGCGGTGGTAGGTGGCGTTGTACCAGTGTTTCTGAGGCGGTTTGATTTTACTTTGGGCGATTTCAGTGACGGCATGCCGAACCATGAACTCAGTTGTCTTTCTGTTGACTGCATTTTCCCCCTCTTTGGTGCCAAACGTGGGTTGCAATCCGACTAGCTACAACAATCGTTTCCCTCTGCCGTGCACTTTTTTTTTTTAATTCAGAATGTTGCCGCTGTGCACATTAAGAACTAATTGTTGGGTTCTGATGGCGGTCATCGTTTTGGCCTTGAGCTGTGTGCCATTCAGTCATATAACTACTATATATGTTTGTACTATGCCTATTTTGATAAAGTTACTGCTCATGTTTGTTTTGTAGATTGCCAGTACTAGAGCTGTGAGAGCTGAAGAAGAAAGTGTTATCTCCAGCTATGTTTTATCTGTTATTGACTCATTGAAGAAGAAAATTACAGCGAACCGTTTTATTTACATTAAGGTGCTTTGAAATTACATATTTGTTCTTTATTTTTTTTCTGAATGTCAGTTCCAGACACTTCTGCTGCTAATTTTCCTTTTATTACGTTCTTTTACAGAATAGGTTAGCAGAAAACAAGAGTAATCTTAGCACCTACACACAGAATTCATTTAATCTATCAAGAATCAGGCAAATTAACACATCGAATGGTCCTGACTTAGCTTCAAATTGGCTCACAAAAAGGCAAGATGATGCACTATGCACCTTGCATAGTCTTGATGTTTGTCATGCTGACAAAGATGGTGGCAGCTCTGAAGATGAAAGTTCTTTCTCGAATGGTATATTGGGTGGAAATTTTGGTGCGAAGAATGCGATTCGACCGATTAAACTACCAGAAGTGGAAAAGCTACCCCCTTATACGACATGGATATTTTTGGACAGGTCAGTTTATACTCGCAGACTTTTCTCGTCGTCCCCAACCCCTTGCATGTCAACTAAGCATACCCAATGCTGAAAGCTCCCACACAATGTGGGGTCTAGGGAAGGGAATTCTAGGAGGCGAACTTAATTTGCAAGGGGGCTGATTCAAACCCAGGACCTCCAGGACACAAGTGGAGAGACTCTACCACAGTACCACTCAGTGTTCATAAGTCGTCCGACTAATCGCGATTAATCGAGATTAGTCGTCCTTATCGCCCATGTGAGCACGATTAGGTCCGTCGACCCGATCAGGGCAACTAGAAACCTAGTCGTCCGACTAGAAGGCTCCGACGATTGAACGACTTACTGAATGATGCTGCCGGCCGCTGTCGCTCGACCGCCGGCGCCCCCACTCCCGCCATCGACCAGCCGCCGACACCCCTGCAACCGCCATCGCCTCTGCAGCCGTCGGTGCCCCTATAGTCGCTGTCGCCCGGCCACCGACGCCTCCGCAACATCCACCATCACCTGGCCACCGCCATCATTTGTCTGCCGCCGTCACTGGTGACTTAGGGCTAGGATGGAGGAATGGGTTAGTGTTAGGATGGATGCTTTTTTAATATAACACAATATGAAATCAGGACCGTCATATATCATCTGACGGTTTAGATCCAGTGGACTTCCATGGCCTGGCCTAGCCCAACTCGGCTCCAATCCGCCCAAGCACCCACTCAGCCGCAACTGTCTGAGTCCCGATTGCTCAGCTGCCACCGTTCGTGTCCCGGTTGCTCAGCCACCGCCGCGCGAGTCCTGACTGCGCCGCCGCCCGAGTCCAGGCTCCAGCCGCCGCCGCAGCTCGCATCCCGCCGCAGCCCACCGCCGCCGTATGGCCACTTCCGGTCCTGTGTCCATCGCCTCTGGCCCCTTGTGCGCTCCTTGCCCTCTGTATCGACTTGGTATTGACATGAGAACACAGAGGACGACCTGAGGACGACTAGGCATCGATTAGGGTCGAAGTCGCCCTAATCGACGACTAATTGTCCTAGTCGACCTTATCGGTCCCTAGGCGACTAGGGTCGATTAGGCGACTTGTGAACCTTGGTACCACTGCACCAGACCCGCCCTTCATGCGTCAACTAAGCGCTGACAAAAAATTATCAATCTTGTAGCACCTTAACTAACATCCCATTTTTCTATCTTAGTTATCGTTGGATTTTTCTAGTGACCATTTGTAACAGATACTATTTTCACTATTTGTTAAAACTGTTCTTTTGCTGTTGCTGATTGTACTTTGGCTATGATAAAATTAGCAAATTTATGTATATATTGTTTCAGTACACTTTATAAGATTTACACAGGGTGAACCCTTGCTCTGCAGGAGGGGGGAGGGTGGGGGCAGCTATCGTGACCTTTTCTCAGCTGGGTTCTAGTTGAGCTCTTATTAATTAAAATAAAAATACTGTGGGGGCAGTCTTTCCCCACTGGCCGAGTTGAGAGGAGGTCCATGGATGCACACGGATCCCTTCATGCCCATCCCAACACCTGATCTCGTTGTAGTTATTTTTTGGCGGTTTTAGTGATGGAAAATGTAATGGTAGTATCTGCGCTATAGCCGCTATTGGTTTATGATGCTCTGCAATTCCATTATACTTTAACAACCTAAGGTTCTAGTAGAATAGTTTACTCTGTTACTATCAATGGTTATTAATTGAACATTTCAATTCTCTATGGGGGTCACCACTGTTTTGATTTCATTTAAGACTAGTCTCATACAAACTTTAATGGCAGCTTGTTTCTTTTTCATGAAAGATGAAAGTATCTGTTGGTAATTTGCATATTTGTTTGTCAACTTAGAGTACTTAACCTGAATGCCTCTGTACTACAGAACCTCGAGTCTGAATGTATTATTATACATTGACAGTTTTCGTGGCCTGTGCTGAAAAGGTGTTATTTCCACATCGGTTGCTCCTGTATTCCTGAACGACAATAATGCCTTTGTCAGGGAGTGTGAATTATCACAGAACGGCAAAATTGCCTCCGTGAGTGCCACATACCCATCCTCAAGGTGTTGGGTTGTGTTATTGCAATGTGACCACTGCCATCAACTCTATTGCCATGCTGTTTTGCCATCGACACACTGTTGCACCTGCAATATACTGTGTTAAGCTTGCTCTGCCTCTGCGACTGCTGCACAGTTGAGAGAGAGAGAGAGAGAGAGAGAGAGAGAGAGGGAGAGCAGCAGCAGCAATAATAAACAGTATGGTTGACAACATGCTTTAAATTGAAGCATTTGTTGACATATAATCTAGCAGAATATTAAGTACGGAAAATAATCTACCTCTTCACAGATAAATGAATGAAAATATGCATCCACGAGATCACAATTTATTATTTTATTTCATTGCTTTTTGCAAAATTATGGTTTCATAGGATCTCTTGAGAAATAAGTTTTTGTGGGGGGTTTATGCAGGAACCAAAGGATGACTGAAGACCAATCCGTACTTGGTCGGCGGAGGATTTACTATGATGCAAGTTGTGGTGAAGCCTTAATTTGTAGTGATAGTGAAGATGAGGCGATTGAAAATGAAGATGTGAAAAAAGAGTTCAAACATTCTGAAGATTGTATTATTCGGTAAAGATGCCTTAGCCATTGTTTCTTATGCCATGGCAAGCGTTCCCTTATGTTTAAATTATGCACTAATTTGTGGTCGATGGATGTGATGATTTTGCTAACGTAGTGTCGTAGTATAATGAATAAATGCTATTGCACTTATGGTTCTGGGGTGTACCTAGTGCTGAAAGCTCTCACACATTATGCGGCCTGGGAAAGGGAATTTCTAGGCAGCCTTCTCCTTGCTTATTTTGCAATGATTTGAACCCAGAACCTTCAGGATACAAGCGGAGAGACTGCCACTGCTCCAGACCCACCCTTCTATTGCACTTATGTTTCTACAAGATAAAATTTCAATTTCCTTTTAAAAGCAATATGTTAAAGCATGTAATTATATAAACAGTAGAGGTAAATTTGCTTATCAAATTAATGCATGTTATTATATGTTAAAGCATGCGTTGGCAGCGTTTTCACGGCGTCGCCTAGGCGACGCCTAGGCGTCCAGTCAGTGCGGCCCCGACGCCTGGACAGGTCGCCTCGCCTGGAGGCCGCCGCCGCCGCGCCGCCGGTTGCTGCGCCGCCGCCGGCCTCTCGCCTCGCCGGCCGCCGCCGACCTCTCGCCGCGCCACGCCGCCGCCGCCATCGGTGGAGGGATGGGTGGAGAGGAGAGTGAAGAGTTTTGTTTAGGGTTAGGGTGGGGTCCTATTTTATATGTGCTGTTGTGGAAAGACAACCGTTGGATTAGATCCAATGGTTCAGAGAGCCAGCCCGCCGCCTCTGCTGCGCCCGCTGCCTTTGCCTCCGCCCGCCGCCTCTGCTGCGCCTGCCGCCGCCACCGCCACCGCGCCTGCCGCCTCCGCCTCCGCCCGCCGCCGCCGCCGCGCCCGCCGCCTTAGCGCCTAGGCGGGCGCCTAGGCGACCAGGCGCCAATTCAAAAGCCTGTGCGTTGGTTTATACACTTCCAGTTCCGAATTGGCTGATTAATTGTCCAAGCGACTTTTCTACGGAAATACTTTAAGACTATTGAATGGCATCATGTATGAAGCAAATTGTTCATATCTTTGTAGCGCTATATGCATTTTTGTATCTTTGGTCCCTTTTGTAGAGGACTTCTCTAGGTAAAAATATTTTAGCATTTTCTCTTTAAATTTCAGCAACAATGAAGATGCTTTTGGTGTTTTGGAGGATAAGAAACTAAAGAGTGGAATGATGGTGACTATTTTATTGGTCAGGAAAGAATCCTGAGATAGCTACGAAATACTAGTAGGGGGCTGAGAAAATATCATGGTAGACATGGCCATGCTGTCTTTGTTTTTGGGGAGAATATTTGTAGGTATAAGTAGACTAGCAGACAACACTTATATTGTAGCCTTTTTTGTGGAGAATGGATATGGAAAAAAGAAAAATAGGTTACATATGTGGAGATTTTTTTGGGTGGGTTGGGGTGGGGTGGGGGTGCATAGAATTGTTGGTGTAGGATAGATATAAAATTGTTGCGTTTCATATCTTGCCTACCCCAACGTGCTTGGGACAAAAGCTGGGTTGTTGTTGTTGTTGGGGGGGGGGGGGTAGGGGAAGAAATGTGAGATAGCTACATCTAATTTTACTTTATTTTTTGCCTTCATGTTTGCATTACCTTATAATTTCTGCACTGACTTGAGATTTGCTGATTCTGTTGAGTATACAGTGTTTCTAGAAGCTGCTAGGTGGGCTCAAGGTCCCTTGGCCTGCAACATTGTTATTGCACATAATTTACATCTAATTAGTGGTCCGCCATGTTTCTATGGAAATATTACACTAGAATTCGGAAAGTAATAAAACACTGTTCTGTTAAAGTTGGCATGCATGCAAAAGTTTATATACAAATTTTACTATGAACAGAGGCAGTGTCCCAGTTCTCTTCTCTTGCAATGATCATGTGTCGTTCCTTATTTGTGGTTGGATCTGAGCCTAGCTCAGTTGGTTAATGACGTGGATGTACAATGTAACCACTTTTTTATGTGAATTTGGGTCCTTATTTTTTTAATTAAAGCCACATACTCCCTCCGCTCTCTAATATTTGACGTTGGGAGTTTCCACTAGAATTCGGAAAGTAATAAAACACTGTTCTGTTAAAGTTGGCATGCATGCAAAAGTTTATATACAAATTTTACTATGAACAGAGGCAGTGTCCCAGTTCTCTTCTCTTGCAATGATCATGTGTCGTTCCTTATTTGTGGTCGGATCTGAGCCTAGCTCAGTTGGTTAATGACGTGGATGTACAATGTAACCACTTTTTTATGTGAATTTGGGTCCTTATTTTTTTAATTAAAGCCACATACTCCCTCCGCTCTCTAATATTTGACGTTGGGAGTTTCCACTAGAATTCGGAAAGTAATAAAACACTGTTCTGTTAAAGTTGGCATGCATGCAAAAGTTTATATACAAATTTTACTATGAACAGAGGCAGTGTCCCAGTTCCCTTCTCTTGCAATGATCATGTGTCGTTCCTTATTTGTGGTCGGATCTGAGCCTAGCTCAGTTGGTTAATGACGTGGATGTACAATGTAACCACTTTTTTATGTGAATTTGGGTCCTTATTTTTTTAATTAAAGCCACATACTCCCTCCGCTCTCTAATATTTGACGTTGGGAGTTTCCACTAGAATTCGGAAAGTAATAAAACACTGTTCTGTTAAAGTTGGCATGCATGCAAAAGTTTATATACAAATTTTACTATGAACAGAGGCAGTGTCCCAGTTCTCTTCTCTTGCAATGATCATGTGTCGTTCCTTATTTGTGGTCGGATCTGAGCCTAGCTCAGTTGGTTAATGACGTGGATGTACAATGTAACCACTTTTTTATGTGAATTTGGGTCCTTATTTTTTAATTAAAGCCACATACTCCCTCCGCTCTCTAATATTTGACGTTGGGAGTTTCCACTAGAATTCGGAAAGTAATAAAACACTGTTCTGTTAAAGTTGGCATGCATGCAAAAGTTTATATACAAATTTTACTATGAACAGAGGCAGTGTCCCAGTTCTCTTCTCTTGCAATGATCATGTGTCGTTCCTTATTTGTGGTCGGATCTGAGCCTAGCTCAGTTGGTTAATGACGTGGATGTACAATGTAACCACTTTTTTATGTGAATTTGGGTCCTTATTTTTTTAATTAAAGCCACATACTCCCTCCACTCTCTAATATTTGACGTTGGGAGTTTCCACTAGAATTCGGAAAGTAATAAAACACTGTTCTGTTAAAGTTGGCATGCATGCAAAAGTTTATATACAAATTTTACTATGAACAGAGGCAGTGTCCCAGTTCTCTTCTCTTGCAATGATCATGTGTCGTTCCTTATTTGTGGTCGGATCTGAGCCTAGCTCAGTTGGTTAATGACGTGGATGTACAATGTAACCACTTTTTTATGTGAATTTGGGTCCTTATTTTTTTAATTAAAGCCACATACTCCCTCCGCTCTCTAATATTTGACGTTGGGAGAACTAAGTTTAGTTCTCCCAACGTCAAATAAAACAGAACAGAGGGAGTAGTTCCTTATAAGTTGTACCAGTTAATATTATATTTTGTATAGCTTCATTTGCTTTTTAGTGGAGTAGAGAACTCCTATGGGTACTGAACATTATGACACATACAGTGTTTTGCTTTGTGCACTGAAGGTTTGTTTTCCCTGTTGCTTAATTGCTATTTCTTAAAAAAATGAAAACTTTTATTTGATTATTTGACTAGCCTTTCATGGTATGGCCAGGTTCATTGTGGATATTATGACATTTTTCTTTTTGTTTACTCCATATAATGTAGCATAATCATTGTGTGGTTTCCTGTCAGTAGTGTCAGTAGGAGTCTAGCTTAGGTTCAGTTGACAGTAAGCAGCTAGTTAGGCAGTTAGCAGTGCATGCACCATGTTGGTGGCCATGGCTGTGTTTTAGGAAGCCACTAGGACCAGTAAGGTCTCACTAGTGGTTGCTTATTTAGCTATTAAGGTATATTTTAATCAAGAAAATGCTGCAGCTTCAGCTGTCTAGTGTGTGCTTCTGACCTCTCTTGCTGGATTGCATCCATGATACTAATAAATGAAGTAATGGGCTAATGGCATCTTAATTCAGAATTTATATTTGATTCTTCAGCAGATTTTGTTCTAACATATAAAACTCTTCTCCAGATGGATACATCAGCATCAGATTTTAGTTTAGGCTATATACTTGTTTTGTACTTGATTTGTGTTTATCATCTATTATCTAATGTATTACTCTGCTGCTCTTTGTTAGGATGACAATTCGAGAATGTGGCTTGTCTGATGCTGTACTGGAAACCCTAGCTCGATATCTTGAGAGGACTTATGATGCTATAAAGGCTAGTTAATATTCAATAGACTTGTTAATCTCATGTTGGCCTCAAGTTTATTTGGTGACTAGATTTCTGATTATTATTTTTGATCGGACACATAAAACACAGGTTCTATTTTGCAGGCCAGGTATGAAATCCTACATGGTGAGAAAGCTGAGGATTCTTGTAAGAAAGTGCCTGAACCTGATGTCAAAGTGGAAGATTTATACCGTGATAAAGATTTGGATGCAGCATTGGATTCCTTTGACAATCTCTTCTGTCGACGGTGTCTGGTATGCTCAGCTATTAGCTTTCATACCATCTTTCCTGAGATCTGTCTGTTGAACGTTTTGTTTATCGTGAGTCGTGGCAATTTCTGATGATGAAAATTCTGCTCATTGTGGTGACGGCAGGTTTTTGATTGCAAGCTACACGGGTGTTCTCAAGATTTAGTATTTCCTGTAAGTTTTCGATTTGGAAGAGTTAGTTCTAATGTCGCGTGTTTACATTTCTGTGTCTTCTTATACAGACAGAAAAACAACCCGCATGGAGTGGCACGGATGTTGGCATACCATGTGGTATTGATTGTCATAAACTGGTGTGTATTTTATCGTGGATGACTTTTGAAAAGTGGCTTATATTGTTTGGCAACCTAGCCTTCTGAAGCAGAACAATCTTGCCTTGACATTTATCTTTTCAGGCCTCTATATCAGCAGGTTCTGTAGCAGCAAAAGATTCTAACATGCTTATTGATGTTGAAGGGCCAACTCACTTGTCTGACAATGCAAAGAATCAGCCTGGCCCAAATAAGAAGTACAGCTCCAGTGGAAAGAAAACCAAATCTCAACAGAGTGAAAGCTCCTCAACAGCAAGAGTTGTCTCAGAAAGCAGTGGCTCAGAAGTGCACCCAATAAGCAATAAATCTCCGCAACACTCTCTTAGTCCATCAAAAGTTAAAATCGGCCCAAAAGGTGGAATCAGGAAAAGTGCCAATAGAAGAATTGCTGAGAAAATTCTTCTGAGCGTGAAAAAAGGACAACGAGAAATGGCACAATCAAACTCTAATTCAGTTAGTGGGTCCCTTTTATCACGGGATATGAATCTTAGATCCAATATAAGAAATGGAAATAAGGATTTGTTTGCATCCTCTCAATACAGTTCTCCAAGCACAAGAAGTTATAAAAATAAAGGTACATCTCACATTGGGAATAACACAGCTGAAGCTCAGAATGATTCAATGGATGAAATGAATAACGAGCATTCAGCAACAGATGGTCATGATAGCTTAATGAAAGAAGAATTTGTTGATGAGAGTATGTGCAAACAAGAGGATAGTCCTAAACCCTGGAAGGCGATTGAGCTGGGACTCCTGATGAAAGGTTTAGAGATTTTTGGAAAGAACAGGTCTGGCCTTTTCTCCTAATATTCAACTTTGAATAGCCCACATGATTGTGCAGGTTAATTATACAGTTGTGTTTGCTTTTATGTATCTCTGGTGCCAATGATTCAAAGAATAACTGTATTTGCTACTCAGCTATATTAAGTCAGGAATATTTTCCTAAAAAAGTTATTTATGTAATTATGCATTATTGTGTTTATTGTAGCACAATTAATCACTTGTTCTAAATTCGTTGGATGTATCCTATAGTATTTCATTTTGTGTTTGTGTTTTTTGAACCTTTCCCCTTTATAGTTGAACCTCCACTTTGTTGAGTTAGCTTGTCTCAAATCTTGTGACATATCTTTGATGGGTATTACATATGGCATATATATCTATGCAGTAATTCTGTGTTGCATCATATAACAGTTAATTATATATGTGAGTGATGTTCCCTGTGCAATGAACTAAGAAAGTTTGATGTCCTTCCATCTTCAAAATTCTTTAAACAAATATCTCCCATCACATTCAGACTCGATACACCATCTTGGTCTTCCTACCATCATTGTAAAAGGACAATTTAATATTGGTTTGCCTAATCAAGTAACCTCAATTGCGAATCTGAATCGTTTTTTTCTTTCATGCAGTTGTTTAATTGCTCGGAACCTTCTTGGTGGAATGAAAACATGCAGAGATGTTTTTCAGTATATGAATTATATTGAAAACAGCAGTGCATCTGGAGCTCTTAGTGGTGTTGATTCTCTTGTTAAAGGATATATAAAGGTTGGACTCACTGTGGCCCTCATTTGTTAAGACAACTCTGGCTGGTAACTTATTCTGGTGGTCATGTTGATATCCCAGGGCACTGAGTCTCGTACAAGATCAAGGTTTTTCAGAAGGCGTGGTAAAGTCCGTCGTTTGAAATACACCTGGAAATCTGCAGGTTACCTTTTTATAAGGAAAAGAATTACAGAAAGGAAGGATCAGCCCTGTCGGCAATATAATCCTTGTGGCTGTCAATCTGCATGTGGAAAGCAGTGCCCATGTCTCACAAATGGGACATGCTGTGAGAAATACTGTGGGTGAGCTACTCTTTTTCTTTCACATTAACTTATATTAGCATGCATAAGTTTCTATGTATGCAAAGTATTTTCTTGGTATGTTTTGTATGTATTTTTCCAAGTTATGGACTATGTTCCATCATGGTTTTACCTTCTTTTTGCTGGTGTGAGAAATACCTAGAGTTTAGACATTTTACGTTAGCCTTATTCAGTGACATATATTGGAGGAATCTAGGGGGGAGCAGATTAGCTTTTTACTTTTTGCTATTCAATATCTCAAATTGAGCACTTAAGCAAGGTGTTCGATCTTGAGGGGCGGGGGCTGTAGAGGTACTTGGTCTTTTATGCTTCGGTAATTGCTAGATTGTTCAATCACGAAAAACTGGCAAGTCGCCCTCCTTGGAGGCTCTGACTGCTTCGTTTGGTTTCTTCTTGCTTGAGTACAAATGATACGCCTGGTCTCCATATCTGTAGCCGGCCCTTCTAATCCAATAATCACCAACCTAACAAATCTGGTAACAAACCAACAAAGCTAATGTAGCGCATGGTACTGTTTACATGCGACAGTAACTGTGTGAACAGTACATGCCCAAGTAACTAATGATTGTCTCTAAGCTGGTGGCTCCAGCTAGCAAAGACCACACCATTGTTAGAGCTAATCTTGTTTTTGGAATAGGTTTAAACAGTCCTAGTTGGAGTCGGAGTGGATTGTAACCGGCTATATAATGCCAGCAGGTGCTGGAGTAAAATTCAATCCCCTCATCATCGCTGATTTTTTTGTCCAAATTTTCAACCTTTGGTATACAAAGCTTGGGTTGAAGATCCAATCTCGTCGCCCCAGTAGGATGCGTTCCCCGAGGTGGCCAATTCTGCCTCAAAACTGCTCTGTATCCAAAGAGAGAAGGACAGGGGCAGAAGAAGAGCCGGTGACCAACGAGTCGTCTTGACGATGAGGAGCTTGATGGCGCTCGCAGCAGCGTGGCTCAGACGCGTTGACAGACACTAGCAGGTGAACATCTGAGCAGAGGCGACGCACATGGATCTAGGGGAGAGCTCGGCGGCGTGTGTGTACAGCACGGCTCCGGGTGGACGGCAGCGAGGTCGACTCGTCAGAATCATAGTTATTAAGGCGGTAAGGCGACATAAGGCGACCTGCCCCCTTTTCATCTTTTAAGCGGTAAGGCGTAAGGCGAGGCGACGCCTTACTAATACGAATAAAATCTCAAATATAGTAGCATTTACTAGAAAAGTTTGTCAATTAAAAAGAAAAAAAGAAAAAAAACAAGAAAAAAAGACTACATGTGCTTGGCCCATCCAGCCCACTACCAGCCCAAGCCCACTACCAGCCCAACAGCACATATTTACCCTAACCCTAGTCACCCCACCGCCCCCACTTTCATAGCCTTAGTGTCTGCTCCCGCCGTCGCCTCCGCTTCTAGGCCGCCGCCTCCTCCGCTTCTCTGCGACAGGCCGCCTCCTCCTCCTCTGCGCCCGGCCGCTGCTTCCTCCTCCTCTGCGCCCGCGCTCGGCCGTCGCCACCTCCTCCTCCGCGCCCGGCCGCCGCCGCCTTCTCTGCGACTGGTCGCCCCCTTCTGTGCGCGCAGCGCGGGCGCCGCTGCCTCCTCCTCCGCGCCCGGTCGCCACTGCCTCCTTTGCGCCCGACCGCCGCCGCCGCTTCCTCTGCGCCCGGCCGTCGCCGCCTCTTGTGCGCGGGCGCCGCCTCCCCTGTGTGCGGGCGCCGCCGCCGCCTTCACCCGCCTTACGCCGGGATCTAAGGCAACGGGACGCCTTACGATCCCCAGGCGTCTTACCGCTTAAGTGTCGTTTAAGCGACGCCTTAACAACTATGGTCAGAATTCACGTCGTGGTCGCTAGTGGACGTCCCACGATCAATCAAGGAATCCTGGCCTTGCGTCTCCCCGGGCGAGCGGGCAAGCTGCCACTTGTGTCCTCCGGTGGGTTCCGGCGGCGTTTCAGGAAGCGACCACGAAGGGTGGACTTGCTCGACGTCGAGGCCATGCCTGAGCCGGCGGGCAGCGCGGATCCTCGTGCACGAGCAGGGAACTGCACGCTATTCGTCTTGTGTGGGCAGGCAACTAGAGGCCGATATGGTGGCGAGGAGCCGAGGAGAGCAGGCGTTGTAGTGGTAGATCACGGCTACGGGAGTGACTATGAGCATCACATATTGAGGTGTGCTCGGGATGCAAAATTGTGTTCCATCCCGTGGATGTAAAGATGTATATCATCCCAAGAGGATGTAAAGATGTGTCCATGTCAAATTTGAGTATAGGGTGGAAGAGGTAGGTTTGCCATTCTGGGGTTGTAAAGATGGGTGCCATCCCAAAATTTTGTGCATTGTGTAGGAGGTTTGTTCACCATCCTTGAGTGGAAGAGGTGTGCTCGCCATCCTAAAATCAGCGCAAGTGTATGTATGGGATGATGGAGTGATCATCATCCTGATTAAGGTGCATCAAGATTGGAGTTTGTCAAGAAAACAATATTAAGGGGTGATTGCTAGAGTTAATATTTTTGGAATAGTGGGTTTAGAGTTGGAGTCCTAGTCCGCTATGCGCTATGGTGCTGCTGCCAGGGGGGCGTGCATCCTCATCGTATCGGTTTAAGTATCTAGTTTAGGAATGAAATCAGTGATTTCAAGGCGTCGCCTAGGCGTCCAGTCGCTGGCAGGGGGACGCTAGGGCGGCTCGCCTCGCCTGGCCAGGCGCCGTCGGCGCCGCTTGCCTCCGCCCGCCGCCGCCTCGCCTGGCCAGCCGCCGCTGCCAGGCCCTCCCGCCGCCACCACGGCCGCCGAGCTCTCGCGCTGCCACCGCCGCTGCCTTGCAGCTGCTGCCGCCGCCGCTTTGCAAAGGAGAGAGGGGTGAGGGAAAAATGGGTAGGGTTAGGGTTTTATATGTCTTGATCTAAAATGTGGACCGTCGGATGAGATCCGACGGCTAACACTAACTGGGCCGCTTCCTCACCCCCGCAGCCCGCCTCCTCAGCCCGCCTGGCCGCCTCCACCCCCCGCCTCCTCACTCCACCCCGCCTCCGCCGCCGCCTCCCTTGCCGCCTCCACAGCGCCGCCGCCGCCCGCGCCTGGCTGGACGCCTAGGTGCCTAGGCGGGCGCCTGTGCGTCCAGGCGCCCGGCAAGTGCGTAAGCGTCTGGGCACTCTTTCAAAAGCCTGAATGAAATGGTCATAGGGATAGAAAATTGTTGCTGCAGTTTTGAATAGGTTCAAAGAGTCCTAGTTGGAGTCGGAGTGGATTGTAACTGGCTATATATGCCGGCAGGTACTGGAATAGAATTGAATCCCCTCATTATTGCTGATTTCTCTTGCTAGGATTTCCAATAGCCATAACAATGCTTTTCAAACATTTAGCCTGATAAGTTGTAATATACTGCATACCTGTACAGACTGTTTCTTAACTTGACAAATTTTGGTATTAATTGGAACAGAAATTAGCACGAGTTCAACCAAATACCATCACCCCGCTGTTATAATTTAGTGATTCACCATGAAAGCTTATTCTTTACCTTCTGCATTCCAGGTGTCCAAAAATGTGCAAGAATCGTTTTCGAGGTTGCCACTGTGCAAAGAGTCAGTGTCGCAGTCGGCAATGTCCATGCTTTGCTGCTGACAGGGAATGTGATCCTGATGTTTGCAGAAACTGCTGGGTTGGGTATGTATCTGAAAGTCTGACAAATGAGGACTTCGTTTGTTAGTTTATTGCTGTCTATTTAGATACATTTACTAGGACTTCATTGTTCTACTTTCATTAGGACGTTTGTGTTTTCCTGGTTCATTCAAACCAGAGTACATCTAACTACCTGTTTTTTCCTGGTTCATTAGGACCTCAAAATCTTATTCAAACCATTTTTTCTTATTTTTTTGCTAGTGCAGATCATAAGTATATCAAACTACTCCTCCTGCTTACATTTTATAATTTACAGGTGTGGTGATGGCACATTGGGAGTACCAAACCAGAGAGGAGATAATTATGAATGCCGGAACATGAAATTGCTTCTTAAACAACAACAAAGGGTAAAAAATTATTGATATGTATTCCTTACTGTTGATTGTTTGACATCTTGGTTATAATCCCACTGAGACAATAGTCGATTTGTCTGCCCCTTCTGTCACCCCCAAGAAAAAGGAGCCACAAAATCTTTTTACACGAGGTACTCCAGTCTGAGGTCAATTAATTCCTCAGTTACACTTATGAATAGATTTATTCAAACCAGCGTTTTCAAGTCGTCGCCTAGGTGACGCCTAGTCGGCAACTAGGCGTCCAGACGCTCCGGCCCGAATGCCATGGCCGGGCGACTCGCCTGGCCAGCGACTGGCCGCCGCCTCCTTAGCCGCCGCCAAGTCGCCGCTGTCACTGCCAGATCGCGCTTCCTCAGCCGCCGCCGGGTCGCGCCGCCTCAGCCGCCACCGGTTGGGAGAAGGGGAGAAGGGTTCGAGTAGTTTTTTTAGGGTTAGGGGTGTTATATTTGTGATCTAGACCGTTGGATAAGTATCGGGCCTATTCCGAGCCCAGCACGGCACGCCGCCGCCCCTCACCCCGCTGCCTCCTCCTACCCTCGCCCCACCGCCGCCGCTGGGTTCTCCCCTCGCCTGTGGGATGACCCTGCCGCTGGGCCTGGGCGGCCAGGACAGGGGGGGGGGGGGCGAACCCTGGTTCCCCCCCCCCCCCTCCATTATATGGGCACCCAGGTCAGGGCTGGTCAGCCTGAGGCGGTGCGGCTGCACCATGTTAAAGGTGGCAGCCCTAGTTTAGGAAATAATCTGTTTTTCCTCCTATTGTAATAGATTAGGACTCTTGTAAAGGGGGGCTATATAAACAAGCCAAAACATCCTAAATTGTGAGAGAGATCAATAAAGAAAAATTACTCCACCTTTTTCCTGCCCTAGTCGCCTCTCTCCCCTTGCTGCCGCCGCCCCCCTCTCTCTCCCAGGTCGGCGCTTCCCTCCTCAAGAACCCTAGCCGCCACCAGGGGCTAGGGTCTCCAGCACCGCCCAGATTTTCTCCAGCCGCCCCTCAGGGCTGCTGTTCCAGCCGCCGCCCAGGGCATCTTCCTCAAGCCGCTGCGTCCCTCCTCAACCCTAGCCGACACCAGGCTTGGATCAGCCTCCATCAAAGCCAAGGTCAGACTGATCTGCTAGGACAGATCAGTTTGTACAGCAGGAACAGAGACGTTTTGGGGCTGGAATTGCAACATCGTCCCCCCCTCCCCCCGTCGCCTCCTCCTCCTGTCGCCGCCGGACGTCCGGGCGGTGATTCACAAGCCTGATTCAAACTCTATTTGGTTAAGTGTAAATTTGATATATAATGTTTGAAGTGTAATAGGGTTGGTATTGGTTTAGCACGTTATCGACAAATTCTAATGAAACCCTTTGTTTTCTTGTCAAAAATACTATTCTAAGCTAAAAGTTCATGTCGAGCAGGCATTGTGATGTTGACAAAGTTATAAAGTCAGGAAAGTTTAATTTTGCTTGTGGCACACTTGTAACTAGAGCACTAAGGGAAATGGAACTAGTTTTCTCATTACTTGGAAGAGATAGTGTAAAATAAGAAGTAAAACATTGTTTGGAATTTATTGACTTTCTGAATGGACATACGTCATGACACATGTCCCACTAATGTAGTCTTAAATTGTAAAATGCATGTCTTGCTACATTTTGCATTATATTTCCTCTTCTGTTTCAATAGATATTTTATCGTTGGTCTTAGTCCTGAGTATCTTCTTAGGTCTTACTTGGAAGATCTGATGTTTCTGGCTGGGGAGCCTTCCTTAAGGTAAAACCATTTGTTTGAGCATTTCCTTTTCTTTGTCTCCCACTCTTTCCGTTCATACCGTCTTATCTATATGTTATTAAATCTTCAGAATAGCGTTGTCAAACATGAATATCTTGGTGAGTACACTGGGGAGCTTATCTCCCACAAAGAGGCAGATAAGCGGGGAAAGATATATGACCGTGAGAATTCATCTTTCCTTTTTAATCTGAACAATGAGGTAGGTGCAAAATTATTGTGACAGGCTGTAAGAACTTTGTTATTGTATATTTGGCTGACATAACCTATTTTTGAATGCAGTTTGTCCTTGATGCATTCAGAATGGGTGACAAGCTGAAGTTTGCCAACCATTCCCCTGATCCGAATTGCTATGCCAAAGTTATCATGGTAGCTGGTGATCATAGAGTAGGCATATTTGCCAAAGAAAGGATTAGCGCTGGCGAAGAGTTGTTCTATGATTACCGCTACGAGCCTGACCGAGCCCCTGCCTGGGCTCGGAAGCCTGAGTCTGGAGGCAAAGACGATGGTCAATCATCCCACGGGCGCGCAAAGAAGCTTGCCCAAAACACTAGAGCCTGAATCTGATTCTTTCATTGGATAGCCTAGAATTTGGCAGTCATTAGTACATTAGTACCTGACAGGGACCTGTCACTCCCAGGTTCCTCCCTGATTTATCTGAACTCCTTGTCTATGCATCTCAAATATTTTTCATGAATGTATTAATTTTAATTCTGCGTTGCAGCTGGTCCTGGAATCTGTAGAATTAGCTGGCGGGCGACTGATCTGGTGTATCATAAGCTGATCAATTGATTGCTATACTTTGTTAGAACCGGTTTCTTATGGGGTACGATTAGTGTTTCTGATTTTTGAAGCAACAATTGTATGGAAATACTGGAGGTCCTGTTTATTGTAACCCCAGAAGAGGAGAGCTCTAATTATTCATTGTTCAGTTGGATAAATATTAATTTCAAACCCCCAGAAATTCTGGGTCCTAAGTGGTTGACGTCAAGTTGTGTCATTTGAATGGAAACAAAAATTGATTAGTTGCTTATGAAATACCAGCTTGTTGATCCGTTAGCATTTGAGGCTTTGAGCTGGGCTTTACCCTATGCTTTTAAAAAAAAATGCACTCCCATCTATTTAGTCATCCAAAACCTATGCAGCTCTCGATCAAAAAAAAAGGTATGGCTAGATTTCGTGTGGTATCCTGCCCACCGAAAAATTTGCTCACTCTTGTTCTAAAACAAATGACGTTTAAGATTAAATTTAGTTTTATTTAAACTAGATTAACTGTTTTAAAACTCATTTGTTTTAGAAGAGAGAGTAACGAGATATAGCCAAGAATGTCGACATGGGCCCACAGCATCTGACAAGCGCTTTTCGGACCAACATTCCAACTCGCCTCTCCGATAGAAGCAAGCAATTCATGGAACAACTCTACTTGCTCCGTTTTTAAATCAATATAGTCAGGATAATAAATTATATTTATTATTTTAACGGTAATGATCTTCACCCCGAGAGAGTAGCGTATTAGAGATCCGCGTGATCACGCTGTTTTCCTGCTCCGCTCTCACTTCAGCTGCGATCAGTAATACAATCGTGGTCAAGGGCGCTTTTCGTAACAGTTAGCTGTAGCATCCCAAGCAGTCGAGCAGAAGAAGCCTTTTGAAATGTCGCGAGATGGCGCGACGGTGTCCACATGATCGGCTGCACGCGTCGGCTTCACGTGCGCGCCCGTCACGGTGGCGGCTCGGCTCGGCGCGGCGGTACAAGAACCCTCCCGCGCGCGCCTCTCCTCAGCTTCGTCGCTCTCCCCCCGGCCGCGAGCGAGAGAGGCGATGGAGGAGGAGCGGCGTGACGGCGACGGCGGCGCGGCGGAGGCGGACATCGAGCGGCTGCCCGCCGACCTCCTGGCGCACGTCCTCTCCCTCCTGCCCACCTTCCGCGACCTGTGCATGTACGGACGCCTCGTCCCGTCCGGTGTATAGATGGGCTCTGATCGGCCTCGCTGCCGTGTCTGACTTGCTTTTGCCCCGCTTCGTGCCGTCAGGGCGGGGGGCGTGAGCTGGAGGTGGCGCGGGGCGGTGGACCGGTCGCTGGCGGCGCGGCGGCGGCTGAGCTTCGCGGGGCAGCGCGCCGGCGACGGCACCGCCGCGCGCCTCGTTCACGCCGCCGTCAACCTCCGCGACCTGGACATGTGAGCACACTCGCCGACGCCTCAATCTGCTGTCCGATCGAGCGGTCGGTCAGGCCCAAGCTTTCTCGTTCAAACTTCATTTCTTTTTTCTTTCTAAAACTGTCTCCCCGTTCCTGGAGTTCACGAAGCTGCTGGGGGTGCCACATGACCGACGAGGGGTTGATCAGGATCTCATCCGCGGGTTGTGTGAGGAATCTGATCTCCATATCGCTCTGGGGATTGGCTGGGATCACCGATTCGGGCGTGGTTCATCTGGTGAGCACGGGAAGCTTCTCATTAGCTTGTGCGTCACGTCTAATTAACTGTCCTGTCATAAGTGAAGAAAATCGTTTTTTTAACAAAAAGAAGAAAATCGTTTGTTCCTATTTCTAACTGAACCGGCTATTTCTTATGGGTAAATCAGTTTTGTTGGCCGTTTAAACGGGTTTAGAGTCGCTAACATGTGTATTGAATTTGATGTTGACTTATGAATAAAGAAAAAGTCTAGTCGCTTTACAGGTACATGAACCTATCTTGCTTGCTACCTTGTCGTTTGTCCATGCAACTGTGTTTTTATTTTCCTTGGCCATGTTGACAATTTGAGCTACACCAGTTATATTAGCTTGTCCTTGAGGTGTTTCATTGTCGCTATAACAACTTGCTTTTGTCGAACTTCTCTGCAGGTTTCAAGGGCTCGTTCCTTGCAGCACCTGAATATCGGTGGGACGTTTATCACCGACGAATCTCTGTACGCGGTTGCAGATAGCTGCGCAGACCTGAAGGTTCGTCTCCCATTTCTGAACTCTTACTACTTCTGTCTGTGACAGTGACAGACGCCATGTGTTCTGCAAGCTGCATAACAGAAACCTGACGGGGCCCCTTATGAAAAAACGAGTCATGTTTCTGCATTCTGCAATTTACAGTATGAGGAGGGTTTATATCTGAACGTGCATCCATTACGACATGCTTCTGGTGGTTTGGAATTAGTTTGTTATGGAGGAAATAAAAAACCTGTGAAAAATGAATGAACTTGGGTTGTTGGAGCCATCGTGAAACAGCAACTCGTTTAGTTTAGATCCGTGGTCCATCTGCAGATCGAGGCGATCAGTGGTGCTGCCCTTTTGGGACTCTGTCCCTGGTTCCATGTTGTCAGTGGTCGCGTTAGAGACCATACTGCTGCAGTTCTTTCTGCACCGTTGGCTTGTTCAGACTTCAGCTCAATCAGGGAGATCCACATCCACTGTGGGGTAGTTATTAGATCTGTGTTCCTAACTGGGACAGACGACGCACGATACGGATGTTTCATTTATGGTTCTAGCCGAACAAGACTAGTTGTTGCTTCGCTCCCAGGGAAAAAACACGTCTTTCAAAGCATCAAATAATAGTCATGTAAGATAATATTCTTGTTTCAGAAAGAGAAAAAAGGAAGGTACATCCATGAGTACAGAGTTCAGTTGATTAGTGAACAGAGTCTATAGTGGGCTGGCTTCCCATGTGCAGAGCATCATCTTGTGGAGCTGCCGCCACGTGACGGAGGCCGGGCTGGTGGCGCTGGTGATCAAGTGCCGGCGGCTGGAGTGCATCAACGTCGGCGGGATGCGGGTGCCGCCGGAGAGCTTCGCGGGTCTGCTCTCCCTCAGCCCCGCCTTGCAGATCAGGTCCATCCCCCAGGTCCTCAACGCCAGGGTGCAGGTCTCATGAAGGAGGAGGAGGAGGAGGAGGACATCAGCGTTGCCACACATTTGGTTTCATGGACATGATCAAAGGAACTGATACATGCAATGCAATTGCTGTTTTATTGGTGGTGTAATATGTTTTCTGTGATGCTGTCGTGGTATATTGTGGATATCACGTGCTCAGTGGCCGTATGTTGTGCAAGGTTAACCTACTCTCCAAATTTATCTTGAACTCTGCAAATTACATGGCCGGTCATATATTAAAACTATTCTGAGATGTTATCTAGGTCTACAAACTCTTAATTTGCACATTCATGCCCCTAAACTTGATGAGCAGTTCATACTGAATAAAGTTAAAGGATCTAGACGACATCCTGAATAACTTTGTGGTTGTGGGAGATTGGTGAACTTCTGTTTTTGCGAAACAACAACCGCATGCACTTTGATGGGAGATCGGTGAACAGTCGTTACTTGCCTAACACTGCATCGGAATTCATAGTCACAAATTTCTTATCATTTCCCATCGATTGTTTTTTACCATAAGTATTTAGATCGGGCACGTGAAAACGATGGCCATAAACTTGAGTAGAGTGTAGAGGACTGGAACTCTTAGCTTTGGGGTTGTGTTCAGCTGCACTGCACGCACTTTTGACCGATGCATTTTCAGGAGGTTTACATGCAGACCTTGTTCCCATCAGAATATATAATAACCTTACAGGCAGGAACTTGTCACCAACCATTCACCTACTCGTTGGACGAGGACATGGAAATCGGTTGCTGAGCCTAACTGTCCTGGAACCGACTCTGGAGTCTGTGAGAGCAGTTTGAGTTTTAGGTGGTGCTCGTTGGCAATGGATTAGGCAACTGAATAGCATCTCTGTCAGATGATGCAAACACGGACGATCGAATGAACTCCAGATGCAGGAAAGAAAACCGCCAAATCTGGCAGTTTGAGTATAACGAGCACACGCAAGCAGCACTGCAAAGCCGCCAATCATGGGATCATCGTATAGAACATGGAAAAATTCAATACGGAGTATGTTATTGCCTCGACATTTACGTACGAAATGGTGACAATTTCCAAGAAGATACAGGAGCAGGGTTAAGAAAGAGCAAAAAAAAAAAAAGAACGGGGAGTGATCAATTAACTCTTGGCGTCTATGGCGGTTTGGAGCTGGGAGGAGTTCGGTTTCGGTGGATGGAGGGCTTGCCTTCTTCACTTGACGCGGCGGCAGAGGGTGATGCCGTCGCCGACGGGGAGCTGGCAGATCTCGACGCGGTCGTCGGCGGCGAGCGCCTTGTTGAGCTCGAGCACGAAGTCGCGGTAGTAGCGGATGTACTTGCGCATGGGCGCGTCGGCGGGGAGCACGACGGAGCCGTTCCACAGCGTGTTGTCGTAGCCGACGAGGCCGCCCGTCCGCACCAGCCTCATCAGCCGCTCGTGGTAGTTGAGGTAGTTGTCCTTGTCGGCGTCCACGAAGACGAAGTCGAACGACCCGTGGTTCGCCTCCTGTTGCGCCAGCCAGAAAGAGATTATTCGGTCAGCCCCGGCCGGCCGGCCGGCCGCCATTGTCGTTCGTTTCAGATCAGGCTTGCGTTTCGAGTGGGGTGGCGCGCGCTTACGTCCTCGAGGAGCTGATCGAGGACGGGGAGCGCGGGGCCCTCGCGGAAGTCGATCTTGTGGGCGACGCCGGCCTTCTCGATGCAGGGCAGGCCGAGCTCGTAGTTCTCGCGGTTGATGTCCATGGCCAAGATCTGCGAGTTCGCCGGCAGGGGGAAAAAATCAGGCTTTTTTATTTTTTTCAATCAGTTCCCAGATCCGGGGGAAAAAAAGCTGGGGAGTGAGCGACCGACACCGACCGTGCCGTCGTCGGGGATGGCGAGTGCGGTGGCGAGGAGAGAGTAGCCGGTGTAGACGCCGATCTCCATGGTCTTCTTGGCGCCGATGAGCTTGAGCAGCATGTTGAGGAACTGCCCCTCGTCCGCCGACGTCGTCATCAGGTTCCTGCAGCGCCGCCACACCCATGCATGAGACCGGATCCGTCACGGCGAGACGGAGACACGTCCGGCCGAACCGGCGGCGGCGAGACGTACCACGGGTGCTTGGCGGTGATCTCCCGGAGCTCCTTCATGCTCTCCGGCTCCCGCGGGTACACGCTCGTCTCCAGGATGTACTGCGAGACTCCCCGACCCGGTTCAGACCAAAGCGGAGGAGGAGGACACACGACGACGTGTGGAGACCAATTAAAGACGGACGGATCGGGAAGGGGGGGCGCGCGCACCTGGTAGAGGTCGTCGCTCTTGAGCAGGCTCTTGTGGCCGACCTCGGAGTGGCGCGTCTTCTGCTCGCCGTTGCCGCCGTTGGCCTGCTGCTGCTGCTGCTCCGCCGTCGCCTCAGCCGCCGTGGTCGCCATCGCCGAACAGCTTACCCGCCGCTCCGGTGTTATACCGCTGCTGTCGAGGGGGATCTGGCCTGGCCTATTGGAAGGCTGCCGGGTCGGTTATATAACGCGGCGGGCCGGTCGAGGCGCGAGGCATGCGGGCCTGCTCGCTCGCCTTCGGCTGGAAGGTGCCAGGCAGGCGGCGGCGTTCGTGGGTCGTCGCTCGGTCACTGGAAGGAGAGGAGGAAGGTGACGCGGTGGCGCGCGGGGCCCCCCGCGTCAGTGGGCGTGAGACGGCACGGTTAGTGGAGGTGAGGTTGGGTCGTTCGTTGGCTGGCGGTGGTGTGGTGGCGGCGACATGGGGGAGAGGAGGGAGGTCAGGTGGTGGGTGGGTGGCGACGTCGAGGCTGGCTGGGCTGAGCTGGCAGCTGTCGCGTTGCGCACTGCAAGGTGAGGTGAGGTGAGGTGAGGTGATGCGAGGTGGGGCCCGCAGGGAAGCCTCCAATTGTCAACGGCCGTCAGTTTTATACCGGTTGCTCACGACAAGGGCGTCGCCGCGTCGGCGTAGCAGGCCGGCGTTTCGAGGGCCAGCCTGCCGCGAGCGAACGGCTGCCTGCGCGCGTCCATCCTAATCGACACCGACGATCCTCTCAAAAAAAATTGACAGAGACGACAAGACAGAAATTTCGTGCCAAACCTTGGTTTCACGTAGCGCTGGCCATATGAGCTAGACGACACGGTACGGCTAGGGTGGTAAACGGGGAGCACTTTCACAATTTATTTTGGCTCTGATTTGTCGAAGTGTTTTCCTGCGACATTTCTCCTGTTCTGCTCGGAAGTAGCCCGCGGAGATTCTTTTTTCAGAGGGGCTAGTGGATCTCGAATGTCAGAGCACAATGGCGAGATGAATATGAGAATTTACGTGGTTCGGATCGCCGGAGCGTAAAACCCTACGTCCACGAGAGTGCTTGTTGTATTGCTCGTATGTGTGAGTGTGTGAGTTGGCCGAGTTGTGAACCCTTTGCCCAGAGGCTGCCCAGGTCCCTTTATAGCCCAAGGCCGGGGCAGTTACAAAGTGGCCCAGGGCTCGACAGGTGGCCTCGCGGCTGTCTGTCTCCTATATAAGAGCTATAGACATTTACAACTATATGAATTGTCACCGTCGCTAGAGTTACGCCGTGCCGCCTAACACGCCGGGCACCTCTGACCGGGTGGCCGATGATGATGAATGTCCCGTCTTGTTTCCGCGTCTCCTCGCACTCCTAGGCGGCTCTGTGCCGTCGGACGGCACTGCTGTGCCGTCACGCCTTGTCGCCCTGTCTTTCACCGCAATGGTGCGTAGACGGGGAACAGAGGCATGCGCCGTGCACCATGCTTCTAGGGAAGGCGCGAGCCTTGAATGCTCAGCCTAACAATGTACCTTCCTCTTTACTTCTTGACCATTTGCCCGTTGCTCGTCGGGGTGACGTCCAGGCGGGTGGCCCCCGAGACACGCGTCTCCACTGGAGCTGTCTTGCGGAGTAGCAGGTGGTTCGGAGTTGTTGGGCACGTGGATGCAACGGAGCCCTCTCGTACTAGAGGTCGGGTTCGGGGCCGCAGGACACGTAGCACTTCCGGGGCCTTCCTCGGTGGGGAGGTATACCTGGAGCCGTTGCCCACGCGGCCGAACCGGAGCCCTCCCATGCTCGAGGTTGGTCCCGGAGCCGCTAGACACGTTGCACCTCCGGAGCTCTCTCTGGCGGAGGGTGTGGCTCAGAGGTTCCAGGCACATGGCAGCGCCGGAGCCCTCCTTGACGGAAGATGGGGTTCGGCACCACCAGACACGTGGAGGCTCCCGAGTCACCTTGCCTATCTTCAGTCTCAGGGCCTGAAGACATGCGGAAATCCCGGGACAATCTGTCGGGCCCAGGGCACGTAGCTTACGCTGGGTCCCGGCTAAGCCGAGAATGTGGGGCCCAGATTGTTTTTTATCCACTACATGGGGGTACCCGGTTCACAGGGTACCGACAGTGGCCCCTGGGTCCATCTCGGGGGAGGTATTGAGCCCGCAGGTGTGGCTCCTATTTCTCTCGCGTGGTGGTTTTGGACTTACGATTTTGGGAACCGAAGTGATAACGAGATTTCCGCGTAGTGGGCGAGCGGCCGTACCTGGGAGGCGAAGAGGTTGCTTACCCTCGGTGTAGTAAGTGCACCTAGTCAAACCGGCAGTGGATCGTCGTGTCCACTTTGACTTGATCGATCGCGGCGTTGCAGCCAAGGTGTTGCCTCGGGGCAATTACTGCGACCGCCTGTGAACCGACGGGGTACTGCGCTGCTTCCCTCGGGAACCGTCGGACGTTCCCTAGTTTTACTCGCCTGTCCCACCAGTGCCTGTCCGGTGGGACTGGGCCCTACCTGTCATTGGCGAGCGCTAGAGCGACGTGCTCGAGGGGTTCTTCCCGGGTTATTCGCTGCGACAACCGATGGGTAAGTCGCACCACTCTCCTCGGGAACCATCAGACATTCCTGAGAGGTTATCCTCCCGGCCCCCAGTAGCCTGACAGGTGGACATGGGTCCAGCCCATCAGTGGGGGAGGCGAATGGCCCATGGCATGCAACGGTGTTGACTCAACCGTCGCTCCTGTTGCGCTGCTTGAGGTCACAAACGGGTATAAAAGGAGGCCTTGCGGTGTAGTTCGGCACCCTTCCTCACCATGTGGCCTTTGTTTTCCTCTTGCGCGCCGGAAGTCGCCGCTTTGAGACGCTCTCGCCCACCAGATACACCCTCACCGGTAGCCGTCTTCGTCCACTTCTGCGAGATGTTCGTGTGTGTGCGGCCTCCGGTGAGGGTCTTTGACATACCCCTCTCCCTGACGGCCTTGGATAGAGGCACAATCCATCCTGATGGCGTGCCGGTAGTAGTAGAGGCCGTCGGGGACAGGGTCCTCGACTCACCGTGAACCCCTACACCAACGTCGAGAGGGGCTGTCTGCCGGTACCAGAGGGAGGTTAGGTCCAAAGGGATCAAGCCTTCCTCCAGGTACTGTGGTAGACAACAAAATCTGCCATAGATGGTGATTTTGCCTACTCGACAATGGATGTTACTGTTGAGTCGGTCCAGCATGCATTGTTGCCGACCCGGTGGCGTTTGGCCCACGCAACACTAGTTGTTATCGTTGCCTCGGTCCAGCATGCACTGTTGCCGACCTCGGTCTAATAGCAGGTGACCGTCTCACTGCGTATAGATCGGCTCGGGGAACAATCAAGTAGGCCACAGAGCAGAAGACTACTCGATCTGCAGTTGCTGAGGTCCCTTAGTTGTCTTGTTATCCCATTTTGTATGCCAGACTCTATTATCAATGAAAGTAACTCTGTTTCAAGCCCTCTATTGTCTTGTCTTGTATTTTTGTGTTGGTGAATGAAAGAGTCGTTCTGTTGATCTTCCTTCCATCAGTCACTTGGCGCAGGGTCCGGTAGGAAGGACCATTTTTTAGCTTTCGTGAGCCCTTCTGGTCCTTGATGCCGCAAGGACCGGGGGCTTTCTGGGTTGCTGAAGTGGTTGGTGCTTCTCAGTTGCTTGCTGTAGATATGTATCTGCTTCCTCTTGCGTGCTGCCGAGGTCCGGGCGACTTGCTCGGTTTGCCCGGTCGCGATGACCCCCCGGTAAACGGGTTCCAGTGCAAGACACAAGCTTCGGAGCCTTTGGGAGGCGCCGGCTTTTGGAGGTCCGAGAGTTGCCTCTTGGGAGAGTTGGGGTTCCGGCCCCACGGACCGGAGCCCTGTGGCTTGCACAGACACTAAAAGAAAAGGATAACCGTATCGCGTAGTTCTATTTTTTCTGGTCAATGGCCCCATTACGACTTGCGGTTCTCTGCTCAGTTGCGGTACCTAGGCAATTCAGTGCAGTAGTATTCGGACCCTAGTTACCATCCTTCTTAGGGCGGCATGCCATCCGGACCCTTCGCACTTGGGTGCTGCTCTGGAACAGACACGATGCGCACACTTTAGGGCGCACGGCTAGCCAAGCAGGCTACCTTTCTGGACCTCCCGCTGGCCAGACACTCCGAAGGAGGGAGGCGTCCTTCTGGTGCCACCGGACCCAAGCAGGAAGATAACCAGAGGGTCCGGAGACAACACAGGTGCCTCAGGTATTTCTGCCATGTAGCTTGGATAGTATAACCTCGCCAAGGGCGAGACAGAGAAACCCAACTATGTATACATCGAGGGATACACAAAAATATACACAAGCTTGAAAGGAAAGCCGTACGGGTAAGGGAGCGCAAAGGTCCAGAACGACATAACTGACGTGGGTAGCACTTTGCCAATGTCTCAAGCTTGTTCCTCCGGGCCCTTAGCGGCGTAAGGACTCAGAGCGCCCTGGCGATGTGGCTACCACTCCTTCTGCACCCCTGGTAACGCGAAGACCCGAGGAGAGTTCGGACCTTATCTTTAGCTTGTCGTCGCCGATGCTCCGAGTCTTCTGCTCGTTGCTGGAACAGTCCGATGCCCTGCCCGCGTGGTTTACCGTGATGGCCCCCTGGTAGATGTGGCCACTTAGTGGGGGGGGGCACACATACCAAGTAGATTGGATGAGGCAGGGCGTCAGCATCGGACCTCCCGGGGGGTCCGGGACACCACAGACTTATTGAAACGGTCCGGGCTTGGGTGATGCGGTCGTCCAGGATGCATGAGCCACCTGGTTCCTCGGCAATTAGTTGTAGCGCCACGATGCCCAACCATCATGCTGCGAATGGTCATGAGGGCAGGGTCATTTGCAGCATCTAGGCCAGTGTGTGGTTCTGCTTGGCATGGAACTGATACGCCTTGCATCTCTTGACCAGCTCGACAACGTCCAGGAAGGCTATCGACCAGTAGAAGCCATGCCAGAAGGCTTTACCGGCCAGCGTGCGGAACGAAGCGTGGTTGCCGCACTCGCCCTCATGGATCTCTGCGAATAGCTTGCAGCCCTCCTCTCGGGTTATGTACCGCAATAGAACGCTGTTGGCGCCATGCCGGTAGAGATCTCTGTCTACCAGTGCGTATCTTTTAGCCATACGAATGATCGGTTTAGCGGTTACACGTTCATCGGGAAGGATGTTGTCTTTCAAGTAGGTATGGACCTCCGTGATCCATGCATCAGGACCTACTTGAGCTTCTGGATCTTGGGCACCGGTTGCACGGAGTGCTCGGTGACGCATACAATCCTTGGCGAGCGCCATGGTTGCAGGGCCTTCGGGACTACCAGCTTCGAGGTGCTGGGCTCGCCCCCTTCACCTGGTTCGGCGGGCCAGGCTGTATGACGCAGTAGCTTACTTTCAAAGGTGCCTTCGGGGATCGGAGCCCATGTAGAGGCTTTTATTGAAAGGTTGTCTGCCACTGCGTTGTTGGCGCGAGGATATGGCGCTACTCCAAAGCATGAAATT
Organism: Neostapfia colusana; assembly: GCA_030760725.1. NCBI lineage: Eukaryota > Viridiplantae > Streptophyta > Magnoliopsida > Poales > Poaceae > Neostapfia > Neostapfia colusana. Next base: position 1,413,579 of record JASWHV010000001.1, on the reverse strand, counting down.
CCTTCCCCACCTCTTGCACACGGATAAGGTAGGAAGCTAGTTGTGGGTCATTGTAGTAATACTCACACTCGTCTTGTTTGATGACGAGTTGGGAGTGTCCTTTTAACTAGCCTCTGCCGCATGCCTAGAGGAAGGGCAGTACTCAAGCCAAATATGAGGGCTTTGTACTCTGTCATGCTGTTAGTGGCCTTGAAGTCAAGGTGCATCATGTATTTGAACTGCTCTCCTACCTACGAGATGAGCAGGACCCCCGCTCCGGCACCTCGCTTGCGCGAGGAGCCGTCAAAGCAGAGTACCTCGTGGAGTCTAGTGAAATCCGGGGCTCTGGGCTCCGGCTCGCCGTCGTCTTGGCCCCCCGGGTGGTGTAGAGACAGAGCCAATTCTGCCACAAATGTGTAGGACTAGTGTGTAGTACAGGCTCCGGACATGCCATCTATAGTTGCTATGCATGAGCCAACATAAACTCTAATGAAGTGCACACGACAGAATACATTTTTTCTTATTTCTTGCTTTCTTCGAGCAATAGGAGGCAACAGGCCGTGTAAGAAGGCAGCGACTCGCCCCGGGTACCAAGAGTGATTGGACCCATCCAGGACTTTAGCTGTTCTAAGCTCTGTTCCTAATCTCTATGTTACCCTTACAAGAAAGAGAAAAAGAAAAATATTCTACAGGGTAGAACTTGCAGAGGTGTCCTATGACTTGTAGCCTGAGTAGAGGCATCCATCCCCTGCATCAAGGCGGACGCACCTGGAGTGGCATGTTCTTGCTGGTCTGGAGGGACCCTCCCTGCTGGGGGAAAGGCTTGTCACTCCTCCTCGAGAAAGCATTGGCCGAGACACCAGATAGCCCTCCCTTGAGCTACCTGCTCTTCGCCGTATGTCTAGGCATCGGGTGAGCCCTTGTCACACAGCGAAGTGGGGAACGCCTAGTCAGGCGTGGAGCGTCTTGCGTCACTCACTTTGGTCGGAGTAGGAGCTCTCACCTTGGTCATAGATGACCTTTAACGCCCGCTTGGCATCTTGGAACTCCATCTCCTGGTCTGTGCTGACCTTTGGGTCAGCCTTTTGCTTGCCCTCCCGCTGGCAGAAGGGTGCATCATCCTGGCGCTGTTGTCGGAGCTCACGGAAGCGCTCCACCAGCCTCTAGATTTCCCGGCACTCGCTGGCACTGTGTCAGTTGGTGCCGTGGACCGGGCACCTCTGGTCGCTGTCGTCGCTGCTGGACGGTTGTCGTGGGCGCTTGTCGGTGCGCGGCCCCCGGCCCCCTTCGGCCGCTACTGCTGCAGCAATGTGGGCTCCGGCCAGTGGCTTGTCCTTGCCGTCGGTCCTCTTCTTCTTGCCACCAGGGCTCTCCCTGGCGGGCTCACCCCCTTTGCTGGGTGGTATGTGCCAGTTACGGCCCTCCGCGGCCCTAGCAGACTTGTCCGCCAAGTCGAAGAGCTCGGAGATGTCCTACACGTCGTGCGTGGCCAACTTCTCGAGCATCTTATTGTCGTGGACACCCTGTCGAAAGGCGAGGACGATGGATGCGAAGGAGATGCTGTGAGGGACCACCCCGTGGTTCACCCACTCCGGGATCACATAGGGTGGTGCCTTGCGATGCGGCACCCAACAACACACACGAAAAGAATTAAGAACAACATACAAACTTTTATTTGATATAAAACAGCGGAAGTCTTTTTATAAAACTTAATTATACAACGAAGTAATATACCCTAGCTACTCTCTAATCCTAACTAAGCAAAAGTGCAGTCGTCCAGCCCGGGGACGCTACACACTAGCAACATGTAACCGGAGATCACGGCGACGTGCAGGGCTCTAGTTCGGCCGTGTACCCCGACGGGGGCACCGCCTCGTCCTCGGACCCCTCCTCATAGCTCTCACTTGCACACAACTAAAATATTGCAACCGTGAGCACGATGGCTCAGCAAGGCTTAACCGACACCCTAGTCATGGAACTATACATGCAGGGATGTGTAAGATAGGAAAAATACTTTGCAATAAAGACACGCCTACATGTTGATCCTTACTTTCAGTTTTATAGCAACAGTTTCATGTGCCTTAGACAGCCCTCACATCAGAAGTCCACAATCAAACAAGAAACGCTTTCCTCCGATGTGGTGATGCCCAAAGTAGAAAATAAACTTATTTAGCTCGAGATCTACAACAGACATGGTTTCCAAACAGTAATAGTTCATCACAAAATATTATCATTCATCTAGCTTATTTCTCTTCTTACAACGTCACAGAACAGTGAACAAGTGATACTGAAATAACCGCGAGGGACGGTGATTGCAATCAGGAGATACCCGAACAACACGTCACATACACCCACTTTCAGAAGCGTGATTCCACACCCCTTCTTACTCTGTTGTATGCAACAACCTTTCAAAGGGAACCCACATGCCGAACCGGTCCATCCGTAACGGGCAGGAGGTCCCCGCGTGGAGCGTGACTGTGCCCACCGGCAGATTTACACCTTGCTACCCTCAACCTACTCCTATTTACGGTTGGGTAAGCCTCGGCACCCAGGTTAACCAATTACATCGGTTTCCTACTTATGTCAGTATGCCATCCGGTACTGTTCGATACTTGTTCAGCAGGCCCACACACGACTCGGTCCTCAATCGACACCAATAGGGCTACACACATGAGACCTCCGCTCACTGCTTCCTATCCCCCCTGCTGGGTCTCATTTTCACCACTCTTAAGCCATTTTCTATTTTGACCAAACTATGTGATAAAACCTTACCTCGCGAGTAGATTCCAACTACTCGACTTCTACCGAGATCCTATGCATATTAGCAGGGCCTTGTCTACTCGCCGGGTCTGTAAGCTACCCAACCCTTCATAGGATTTAAAATCATGCAAGTAGAGTTTCAAACACCCTAACTCTAATGTAAACATTTCAACCTAGACATAAGTGATACAAATAAAAACTTTATAAAAGGTGCTTAAATGCAAACCAGGGCTTGCCTGGTTGCGAGTCAAAGGAGAAGTTAGCGTCGGGTGGCAGGACGTCCAAAGGCTCCGGCGTATCCTCAACTTCGGTCACTAAATGAAATGTAGCAAATATTTGTATAAGTGTTAAGGACTAATAAGAATTAAACTTCTATTCATTGCTACTACTATTTAGGATCCTTAATTGGCTTTGGGATTTTTTCCAGTGGATACTAGACTCTCTAAGGATGATCTGAGCAAAATTTGGATAAATTTCATGGAACCTTGTGGTCTCCAAAATTCCCATAAGTTCAAGTCTTCTCTGAATTTTGAGCCTAAATCTGGAGTTTTAACATAGCTAACAGTGGAAGATCTGATTAGGGTAAGTCTCCTTGGTTCTAACAAAATTTGTTTCACTGTTTTTGGAGCTACCAACAGAGAGATATGAATTTTTTAAGTTGGGCAGGAGTTCTGAAAAGTTTCTATTTAAATTTGAATTTTCAAATAAGGGCTGAACTTTGGAAGGCAATTTAGCCTAGCTCAAATTTTTACTGGAGATCAGTTACTATGAAAAGGATTTGCTGCCCAAATGTGGGAATATTTTATAAAGAATTGCTCCTTGAATAAATCCACAAAGAATTTACTAAAAACAATTCTACAGAGACTCAAAGGGGGAGCCCACGGGTCAGATGCTTTTTCAACCTCCCGCCAGAGAACGCGCGTGCACACGGCACAGATCGTGACGCGGCTAGTTCTCCCTCAATTCTGCACCAAATTAGCTCCGGTTTCGCCCTACATGATCCTTGGAACGTGGCGCAGCTGCCGGGCAAGATTTCCCTGCATGAAAACGGCCGGAGATGGTTCGGCATCGGCGGGGCGGCTCGGGAGCGCAACATAGAAACGTTCCGGCGTGTCCCAAGCTTGTACCGACGAGATAAGTTGCCCTAAAGCATCCCTAGTGGTCAGGGAACATGGAACGCAAGCCAATTCTTGCAGCAAACGGCGGGAAAAGGGGGTTCACCGGAGGACCGACCCGTTTTTGTCGCCGCCGGCGATTTCTCGTCGCCCGGGGCGTGTGGTGGACGGTTTGCTGTGGTATTTGGCGTGGTAGGGCGCTAGTATGGTGTGATTCTATGGCTTGAACCGAAGGAAGAATGATCAAGCGTGTTGGAAGAATTTCCCGGTTTGGTTTTGATCGGTTCTTGACGTGTACCGGCGCCAAAACACAAATTCCGGCGAGCCGGCGACGGGGAAGGGCAAGGGGACTGCGGTAGCAGTATCTACACACCTTGGCGCACCTTATGGAGGTGTTAGTCGTGCGAAAGAGGCGTTGGAGCGGCCGGAAGACGTGGAGCAGCGAGGTGCGGCGGTGCTTTGTTTTCTCCCGGTGAAGAACAGCTCGGGCACTGCAAGGGGAGGCCGGGGACGATCTGAGGATTGGTGGAACACGTCGAGGAGTCACCAGCGCAGCTCCTAGGGTGATCAACTGACGCTAGAGAGGGCGGGAAGCTGCTGAACGACAAGCACAGAGGGAGCTCGCTGTGTTTTTCTTTGGTGGCGCTCGAGCAGCTGAGGCTCAGGAGGCTTCGGTTGAAGGCAGAGAAGAGAAAGGAAATTGTGCTGCTGTTTGATCACCCACACACGAGTTGCTTCGGGAGCACATCGAGGCAAGCAGCTCGGTGGAGCAAGCGCAGCTCAGTGGCGCGCTGGTGATCAACCGAGGGGGAAAACAGAGAGGAAAAAGAAACTGTGTGGCTGACATGTGGGTCCCACCCCCTCCTATTTTAATTAACTTTTCTACTGATATTTTTACCCCAGCTACTCAGAATTTAAGTCTATACTTCCATACCATGTCATGGTTTAAACTTGCTGAATTCAAATAGTTTGAATTTTGGTGTGGAGTTTGAATTGGGTAGGGCCATTTGAATTTGAATTATCCCTTTTGCATTGCTCCAAAAGCATAGCAAACCAACTCCAAAGTTTCTCATTTTTGGCATGGCTGATAATTCAAATGTGGAGAACACATTTGTGGAACCAAATTTGCAAATTTAGGAAATTGAAATTTGAAACTGAATTTGAAATTCAGATTAGAGGGCTTCCTCTTTTAATCCCAAACAAATACTAAAACCCCTCCAAATGAGCTGAAATTTGGACGGTTGAATATTTGGAATATGAAGATCCAAGTTATGCATTTAGATCTCCATGTCTGGAAGTTTTGGGAAATTTGAATCACCACTTTGAACTCACACCGTTAAGATTAAAAGTTTAGATTCCCCTCATTTTTCCTAGGTGTACATGAGCTGAATTTTCTTGCTACCACTTTTTGGGGATTTTACATCCCTCTCCCCTTAAAAAGAATCTCGTCCCGAGATTACAAAAGAAATGTAAAGTGAGGAAACTTTACCGGGTATATGATGATAGCAAGTCCGGATAATTAGTTCGTAGATATTCCTCACTTTCCCATGTCGCCTCATCAGCGGTATGGTTGCTCCACAAGACCTTGTAGAACTATAACGTCTGGTTTCTTGTGGCGCGAGTCTTTTCATCGATGATCCGGATTGGATACTCCGTGTACGTGAGGTCCGGTTGAAGAACTTCTATGTCTTCAGTGCGGATTTTAGCCGAGGGTTTGAGGCACTTCCTCAGCTGAGAGATGTGGAAGACATTGTGAATCCCTGCGAGCGACGCCGGTAAACCCAGGCGATAGGCCACGGGTCCGCATTTTGCAATGACGGCGAACGGACCGATGAATCATGGCGCAAGTTTGCCCTTCACTCCGAAACAATGAACAACCTTCATCGGAGACACACGGACATAAACATGGTCCCCGATGTCGAAGTGGAAAGGACGACGTCTTTTATCCGCATAGATTTTTTACGAGATTGAGAAGCCTTGAGGTTGGCTTGTATTAGTCGCACTCGTTCTTCAGCCTTATTCACAAGTTCAATGCCGTAGATAACTCGCTCGCCGGACTCGCACCAGTTGAGAGGTGTGCGGCATTTCCGGCCGTAGAGAGCTTCATACAGCGCCATCTTGATGCTAGCTTGATAGCCATTGTTGTAAGAAAACTCCGCCAACGACAATGATCGTCCCAATTCTTGCCATGGTGGATGGCACAAGCGCGTAGCATGTCTTCCAGCACTTGGTTCACCCGTTCAGTTTGACCATCCATCTGCGGGTGATACACGGAACTTGGGATCAGTTTGGTCCCCAATGATGCGTGCAACTGTTCCCAAAACCGAGCAACGAACAGGGCACCGCGATCTGAAATAATGGAGCAGGGAACACCGTGCAAACACAAGATCCTTGCAATATACAGCTCCGCATATTACTTGGCCACGTAACTTGTATGTACTAGAATAAAATGAGCCGACTTGGTTAGTCGATCGACTATTAACCAAATCGAGTCATGCTTGTGAGACGTAAAAGGTAACCCGACTATGAAGTCCACTGCTGATGTCCTCCCACTTCCACGCCGGAATGTTCAATGGTTGCAGCTGTTCGGCTTTACGCATATGGTCGGCTTTCACCCGCCGACACGTATCACATTCGGATACGTACTTTGGGATTTCTCTTTTCATCCGTGTTCACCAAAACCTGGTTTTCAGATCCTGGTACATCTTGTTGCTGCCCGGATGAATAGAATACTTAGACAAATGAGCTTCGTCCAAGATTTTCTTCTGAAGCTCATGTCACGGGGCACCACTATACGGTCTTTAAACCATAGAGTGTCGTGTTCATCCCTTCGGAAGCATTTCATTTTGCCATTCTTCATTCTTCTCCAAATGTGTGACATTCCCATGTCTTTCTTCTGAGCTTCCATAATCTCCTCTCTTATGGTCGGATGAGAGCAAGATTATATAATGCCCCATGTGGAACCAAGTACAAACTCGGCTCCTCCTCTGCAAGTAGGGTGATGGACATATTGTTGGCATGAGATTTACGGCTTAAGGCGTCGGCAACCACGTTTGCCTTTCTGGGATGGTAGTGAATCTCGATCTCATAGTCTTTGATTAGTTATAGCCATCTCCGTTGCCGCATATTCAACTCCTTTTGAGTGAATATATGCTTCAGACTCTTGTGGTCGGTGTAGAGGTGCACTAAGTTCCCGAGTAAATAGTGCATCCACATTTTCAAGGCCAACACCACAGCAGCGAGCTCAAGATCATGAGTCGGATAGTGTTGCTCGTGGTTACAAAGTTGACATGAGCCATAGGCGACCACTCTGCCTCCTTGCATCAATACAAAGCCAAGCCCAATGCCGGACACATCACAATATACGTCAAAGGACTTGGTTGTATCCGGTTGAGCTAACATGGGGGCTGTTGTAAGATGCTTCACTAATGCTTGGAAAGCTTCTTCACAAGCTGAGCTCCAAACATATTTGATCCCCTTCTTCAACAGTTCAGTCATCGGCTTAGCAAGCTTGGAGAAGTTCGGTATGAATCTCCGATAATATCCTGCTAACCCGAGGAAACTCCTGACTTCATGGACTGATGTGGGGGACTTCCATTTCAGCACTTGTTCGATTTTGCATCAACTGCAATGCTTCTGCAGAAATAATATGACCCAGAAATGGCACTTGGTTGATCCAAAAGTCGCACTTGCTAAACTTGGCATAAAGCTTATGGCCTCGCAATCATTGAAGCACAATATGCAGGTGTTCGGCATGTTCTTCTTCAGACTTGGAATAAACCAAGATGTCATCTATGAACACCACCACGAACTTGTCCAACTCTGGCATGAACACTGAGTTCATGAGATACATAAAGTGTGTCGGGGCGTTGGTGAGACCAAAGGACATGACGAGATATTCATACAATCCGTATCTCGTCAAGAAGGCCGGCTTCAGAATGTCCTCCACTCGGATCTTGATTTGGTGATATCCAGAGCGAAGATTCATCTTTGAAAACACTCTTGCACCCACAAGTTGATCGAATAGAATATCGATGCGGAGCAGTGGATATTTATTCTTGATGGTGACGGCGTTGAGAGGTCGGTAGTACACACACAACCTCAAGGTTTCATCCTTTTTCTTCATAAATAGCGCCGAGCATCCCCATGGCGAGGAACTCAGTCGAATGAAACCCTTCTTCATTAAATCGTTGAGCTGGTCCTTCAGTTCAGCCAGCTCATTCGGAACCATCTTGTACGGTCTCCGTGATATTGGTGTCATCCGAGGTACAAGTTCAATCTTGAACTCGACATCTCTTTCGGGTGGCATGCCTGGGAGATCATCTGCAAAGACATCGAGGTATTCATGGACCACACGAATATACTCAAGTTTTGTGGCTTCCGTGTTATATGTGGATGGAGCTTCTTGAACCGAACGGTCAAGACTAAGAACATGTGGTTCATGAAGTGGATAATTTAGATGAACCACACGTGGAATGATGTCAAGAACAACACCATGGCGATGTAGCCATGACGTTCCTACAAGTTTTTGACTCTCTAACATGATTAGAGAAGTCGGGTATAAATTCCCACCCAATTATAATGGTGCTCTATAGAGCATCCTATCAGCTGTTATTTTCCCACCCGGAGAGCATATCAAGTATGAACTATTTGTGGGAATGATAGGCAATTGATACTTAATAACATAAGATTGACTTATGAAATTATGGGTGGCACCGGAGTCAAAAAGTATGACTACGGGATGACCTGAGTAAGAAAACGTACCCGCGAGGACGGGTTCACCTTCCGGCACGTCTTCGATGGCTAAGCGGTGGACGTTGCCGGGTTTTTGTGCTGGTTTCTTGGGCTGATTACGGGGCTGATTAGCACCCTGATACGTTGCTGCACCCCTGCCCTGTCGCGGCTTGGGGCAGTCCCTCGAAATGTGCCCGACAGGGCCACACGTGAAACATGTGTAAGGTGTCGGGATCCCTTCGACTTGAGGACGGAATCCCGGTGCACGCGGTTGAAACTGAGGCACACGCGGGACCATCCTTTGCTGCTGCTGTTACTGTGGTGGATACGCTGGTCGGAAGACTGGCGCATTATATTGTCGACCGCGAAACTGAGGCGATCGCGCTGGTGGCTGCCATCTCTGACCGGTTGGTGAGCAATACACCACGCAGTATTTTTGTGACGCCCCACCACTGCTGCTCGTCAGCTCGCTGTGTTTCCTCTTATCAGAACCGCGCTCGTGCTGAGCAATTTCTTGTAGAATTGCGGCATTAACAAGGTCATTGAATGTGCCGCTATTGCTTTGGGCGAGATGGACCTTCATCTTGAAATTCAGGCCCCGAAAGAATGCGTACCGCTTATCGTCCTCCATTCCCACAAATCCTGGCGCATACTGCGCCAGCCTGTTGAATAACCTGGAGTACTCATGAGCACTCCTCTCGCCTTGTCTTAGCGTTAGGAACTCCTGGAGCTTCCTCTCCATAACACCGGGAGGTATATGATAGGCGCGGAATGCCTCCCGGAACTCCGTCCATGTGACGGCATGGCCAGCCGGTAAGGTGGCAGTGTAGTTTGGCCACCAGGTACCGGCTTCTCCTTGAAGCTATTGCGCTGCGTTCAGCGCCTTCTGATGTTCAGTGCACCGTAGCAGCCCGAACTTCGCCTCCAGAGTGCGGATAAAGCTGTCCGCCTCCAAATGCTCTTCGGCCTCCGTAAAGACCGGTGGATGGGTCGCTAGGAAATCTTAGTATGAACTTTGTTGGGGCTGGCGTTGCCCATTGTCTTGGCGTCCTCCCTGATGGGACACATTCTGTTGCACTAGCATCCGCAACAACTCGGTTTGCTCGTCGCGCAAGCAAAGCACTGCGGCGAGAACCTACGCAAGATTTCTTGGAAGTTCTGGCGGTGGAGGAGGTGGTTGCTGCTGCGTCGTGGTTTGCTCCGGAGGTGGAGACTCATCACCACAAATCTGACTCGGACCTCCCTCCTCTTGCATTGAACGTGTACGCACCATTCTGCATTCATACCAACCAAACGATCAGCACATGTTGGTTTATTTCATCCAGTCTATACAATAGTAGTGCGAGAATGGAATAAATAACACGCATAACAATCACACATATGGATAAAGTATAAACTTTATACAACATATACATCCCTGGACCGTGTCACACGATCGAGTTCCAAAGTATTGAACTTTATGGGTTAAAAGTTCATTTCGACCATCGTAGGTCGCCACTGGATGTTAAGGGTGTTAACATGCGTAATCCTCGCTATTGTACTGGACCCAAACATGTACTAGCTCGAAGTGATATGTCGAATGCATAAACTTTTCGACTCCACTCGCTGTTTTACAACAGCCGCTAGATATCAAAAGGTAAAACTAAGTGTTTTGGTGGAAAAACTTCAACATGGGGTTCACTGTCCAGCTTCTGGTCCAGCTGACCAGTCTGGATAATTCAACTGTTTTGGACACCTTGGAGGCAAATTCTGGACTAGAGTTCAACAACAAAGTTGTAGTAAACTCAAAAAGGAATCCAGATTGTATTTATTCGCCTCCATAGATTTCCTAGTTTGTGAGTTATGACTTCTACAAGTTTACAGAATTTTCTCAGGAATTTTGACAGCACCTCCATTGCAAGTGGCTGTTTTGTTCACAAAATTCTAACTAATTCTGTCTCAATCTAGACAAACACTGAACTAAAAAGTTTTCAGTACATTTCCTATGCTTTCCAACGATGTCTTACTTGACTCTTAGAAATTTTTCTACAGAAAGTTGTGGTCGAAATACAGAAAATTCCAGAGAGCATTTTGGTCTGTCCTGTTTCTGGACAGTGTATACCCATCTGAGATTTTTCATCCATTTGGAAGGATATTCTGTTCTGGAGCTCTACAGAAAAGTTGTATAGGACTTCAAAACCTTTCCAGAATGGTATCCCACACTTCCATTGGTTCAACCCATCCTAAGTTATGCGCTGTTTAAGTTCAGCAAAGTTTCTGCCGAAAACAGGGGAGGTTGTTCCTAAGTCTTTGGAAATGAATCTACACTCCCAATTGACTCTTAGTTCAATATGGAAGTTCAATAACCCCTAAATGGAATCCTAACTTCATTTTAACTCTTTTCTTTAAAAAATATCCTTTTATGCAGTCTCGATACTACGTTTCCTAACCAAAGAAAAATCCTAAACCGGTATTCCAGCATAAACGTGTCAAATGGTGGAACTAAGAACATCACTCACAAATGGTTTCTACACGTCATGCACTAACATGGTTGATGTACCTGCAGAAAAACACACAATAATGGTGCACACAAAGATTTTTGACATTTCAGGCAGTTCCATATCATAATAAAAACATACGGTCCGTATCATTGCCATATGGATCGTCCTTGAGTCAAGCCCACGTCTCAAGGTACATGGTCGCGCTTTCACACCACACGACGGGGAACCCGAGTAGAGCGCGAACGGGTCGTCACGGTTAGGAATTTTATAAACCCAGTGGATACCACCTACTATCTCATGACCGTTGAGGCACGCCGATGGCGAGCGCTGCGTGTGGCCCTTTGAACATTGATCATTCAAGAGTTGCATACTATTGTGTTGCTTACCACACTGTCGGTACCCTCAATACCGAGTACCCCCGCACACAAGAGAAAACGCCTAAGGACCTCGCCCCCTCCGTAGGGGTGAGCTCTGAGGGCGCCACGTGTCCAGTAGGGCCGGGGCTCCCCTCTCCTCAGAGGAGAGCTCCGGGCCTGCCACGTGGCCGGAAGAGCCGGACCTCGCCCCCTCCGCGGGGGCGAGCTCCGAAGGCGCCACATGTCCAGTAGGGCAGGGTCTCCCCTCTCCTAAGAGGAGAGCTCCGGGCCTGCCACGTGGATGGAAGAGCCGGACCTCGCCCCCTCCGCAGGGGCGAGCTTCATGGGCGCCACATGTACAGTAGGGCCGGGGCTCCCCTCTCCTCAGAGGAGAGCTCCGGGCCTGCCACGTGGCCGGAAGAGCCGGACCTCGCCCCCTCCGCAGGGGCGAGCTCCGAGGGCCCCACGTGTCCAGTAGGGACGGGGCTCCCCTCTCCTCAGAGGAGAGCTCCAAGCCTGCAACGTGGCCGGAAGAGTCGGACCTCGCCCCCTCCGCGGGGGAGAGCTCCGAAGGTGCCACGTGTCCAGTAGGGTCGGGGCTCCCCTCCCCTCAGAGGAGAGCTCCAGGCCTGCCACGTGGCCGGAAGAGCCGTACTTTGCCCCCTCCGCAGGGGCGAGCTCCAAAGGCGCCACGTGTCCAAAAGGGTCGGGGCTCCCCTCTCCTCACAGGAGAGCTCCGGGCCTGCCACGTGGCCGGAAGAGCCAGACCTCGCCCCCTCCGCAGGGGCGAGCTCCGAAGGCGCCACGTGTCTAGTAGGGCCAGGGCTCCCCTCTCCTCAGAGGAGAGCTCCGGGCCTGCCACGTGGCCAGAAGAGCCGGACCTCGCCCCCTCCGCAAGGGCGAGCTCCGAAGGTGCCACGTGTCCAGCAGGTTCCGGGCCTCCCCTCTCCTCAGAGGTGAGCCCCGGGCCTGCCACGTGGCTAGCAGTACCGCGCTGCCCACCCCGGCTCAGTAGGCAGCAGGAGTAAAGGCATGTCATGCCTTGTCCGTACAAGACATTCAAGACCCGCACCTTCCCAAGACGCGGAGGCATGGCGCACGTCTGTTAGGAGGCACTGTGACCAATCACAGTCAAGACAACGCACCATGTCAGAAGGTGTTGGCCAATAAATACAACGACAAGATATGCCCTGTCGTCCCGGCCACAGCCAACCACTGCGCCTAGCCTACGGCATGGGCAGGATGGCAGGACGACGACCAAGAAGCCATCGCCAGAAGACAGCTACCGGCATTCACTGTGAAGATATGGTAGACAACGTCGGGTCCCGGGGCCCACCTTGTAAGCCGCCCGAGTCTTGGAGTATAAAAGGCTCGGGTAGGCAGCGTTGCAAGGGGTTCAGCAGTTCGCCACCCAACAACTCATATCACCACCAAGCTTAGAACCCCGGTTCTAAGCCCTGAGCAACACAACTCCCGTGGATGTAGGGTTTTACGCTCTGGCGGCCCGAACCACGTAAAAATCCTTGTGTCAATCCTCTTACTTCCAATGCGACCTTCCGGGAGAACTAGCCCCTCCGTAAAAGAACCTCCGCGGGCTGCTCCTAAGCAGGCCCGGGGGAAATGTCGACGGCTACACTTCGACATTTGGCGTGCCAGGAGGGGGATTTTCTCTCCCGAGACGGGTCTGCGCCAACGAAGATGTCCAAGCTTCCATCAACGGCTGGCTCTTCGCGCCATCATTCCCGGTGAACAACAACTTCAAGATATGTTGCGGCGCAGAGTGTCACTCAAGCAAGCGCACTAGCCGTCGCACAAGCGCTCCTGGACAATCCGCCTGTTGTAGTCGCTCCCCAGGGGGCCGCCCAGCAGTGGATCCGCAACGTCAACCACCTCGTCGCTGCTGCCCTCAACCCTCCGCTGTGGCGGGGACGATGCCTCGGTCAACCAGATGTGTCGCTGTCACGCACACCAATGGTTGACATGCAGACGGCAGACTCCCGTTCTACCAGGTTCCCAACTGTAAGGGCCTCAGTTTTTGACACATATTGGAAGTGTTCATCACCATACACACACCTCATTTGAGGAAAGTTGATGAACACAAATGAAGAGCAAGTAACCACCATCAACATGCTCATTAGAGAACAAAATCACATATTGCAAAAGTGGTATTTCCCACATGTGATATAGAGGGGATGGGCATATGAAAACTCCTACACATTGCTAAGGATGTCCATGCCAAGTTTCACCCAAATTCAAAACATTTTTGAGGTCATTTTGGGCATAGCTAGAAAGAGGGCAGTTTGAAACCATATTCAAATTCAAACTGTTTTTATCCCATGAATTCAAAAGTGGGAGGCATATTCTTACTCAGCACATTTTTGTGAGCTCACACACCAATTTTCACTCCATTTGGAGTTGATCTTGACATGAGCTAAGTGGGGCAAATTCAAACTTTATTTGAATTTCAAACTGCACATGTGCTGAAATTCATTCAAACCAAACCCAATTTGAATTCTAACCAATTCAAATGGCTCATGGGTGAATAATTTGAATCACCATGGGTATTTTGGGGCTCACTGTTTACAACAGTGATTAGGAGTGAATTTCAGAGGTTAAAACCCCAGGTGGGACCCACATGTCAGTCACTGGTTCAAAGCAACCGACTGAGACTTTCTCCACTCGGGTCGCCAAGCCGCCGCTGTGATCGCCACCGAGGGGAGCCGCCGCGCCAGCAGCTGCTTGGCCACGCGCGGGCGTGAGGCGGTTCAGAGCCTTCTTAAGGCGTCTTCCCCCCCCCCCTCCTCGGCCGAAGCCTCGCCGTTTCTTCCCCCGCAAGAACACAGCGCCGGAAAAGTCCTTCCGCCGCTCGGAACCAATCGGAGAGCGCCGATCACAGCCTTCCTGTCCCCTCCAGAGCTACGGCAAGATACTAGGAACCTTCCTCCTTCTTTCCCGTGGCTAGAATTCAGCTGAAACCGATCGATCTCGGCTATACCGAGAGCTTAATTCACTGACCTAACGCCGCCGCACTTCAGGCTCCCGTGGACAGCCCAACGGGGCGTTGTCACGCCCGAGCCAAGGCACTCTTGGACGCGCTGGTGACTGTTGCTGCTCACCCCCGAGCCACAGCCCGAGTGTTTGCTTACCGGCGGCGAATTTCCAGTTTTCCCCTTTATGGGTGCAGAACGACCTTCGGGTTCGGTTCTGTCAAATTATTACTCTAGGAAGGATTAGAGGGCCTCAATCCGCTCTCACATACACTAGACACGGTAACGCACAAGTTGCCTTCACAACCTTTGGCCGGAGAACCTCTGTACCCGGCGTATTTCGAAGTTTATCGACGGCGGAGCAAGCGGGAGGCATCGGGCGCATGGTGAGGACCTACTTCGGGCCTCCCCCGAGATGCCTCAAGCTCATGTCTACCTTCCCTGAGGTCCACTGATGCTTCCCGACCGGTTGCTCGAGTAGTTTAGGTGCTAGGGAAGTCAGCCAACGCGGCCGAAGTTCTCCCGAGTCTGCTGCTCGTTGCCGACCATGCGGCGGTCATTTTCATGGCGAGCTGACCCAAGAATCCTATTCCCCGAGTGGAAATATGCAGAGGCGGCCAAAATCGTGAAGTTTGGAGCTTTACAGAAGCCGACGGCGTGCTCTCCGGCGAGATACCTCGGCGGCAGGGCGCGGGTGTCGGGAGGAAGACGAAGCCGGCTGGCCCACGCGTCAGCGGCTCAAAAATTCAAACCGCGATCCGGTGTGGCCGGGATATATTGTGCTGGTGAGCAGGAACCCCGCAGGCCACGGTATGCCGACGCCTCAGTGGGCGACGCGTGTCCCCAGGGCCCACCCGCGAGTTTAAACTTTTTTTTCTGATTTTCAGATTTCCTTCAAACTTCAAATCCTCATAACTTGGGCTAGAAAGCTCCAAATCGAGTGAACCAAATTTTGTTGGATTCAGCTCTCTGAGCACTTTCCAGAAAATCAAGTTTCACTTCATGAAAATCCATAATTCTCCAGAATTAATTCCTCAAAGTTTAAACTGTTTGGAATTTTAACTGGAGAATCCTATAGAGGAAAATCCTGAAATATTGCTGGGATGTTCACCAAAATATCCCTGAACTACCATAAAAATTTCAGATCCATTTGAGCTCATTTGTACACCTAATGGTGTGATTAGTGAAACTGTTCCAGAGAAAATAGAAAATGTTCAGAAACATTTTCAGAAATTTCTCTGAAATTGTTTAGCTCATATCTTTGGCTAGGAACTTTCAAATTTAGTGAGACCAACTCCATTAGAAACCTCTGAAAATATAGTTTTGAGAAAGTCATAGTTTGTTTCATGAAAGTCCCTAGAACACCCTAAGAGTTCCAATTAAGGTCAAGTACATAATTAATTGTGGAGGGCTCCAATGAGCTTTGCTGCAACTAAAACTTGACCAAGTATGTACTTAGGATGTAACCAAGCCACAGTAAAAGTTTCATAGTCGTTGAGTCTGTCTAGTGGGACTTATAAGCTTCACAAGTTTAAACTTAATACAAATGCATTTAAACTAATACATGTACTTCTTACATCATGTAGTCGCTAAGGTCGAGGAGGAACCCGAAGTCCTAGACTTCGTTACTCCATAGGAGCAGCTAGCCTACGACCAAGAGCAGCAAGGCAAGCTCCGGTTTGCATTAACCGTTTTACAAATTTTTATTGTTTTGAGCACTTACTTGAGTATTATGATTCTTCGCATTAGTCTTGTGTGGAAATCCAACTGCATAGCCAAGAAAACCATGGGTTGGGTTTAGGATTGCAAACCCCGTTAGCTACTGCAATGCTAAGATAGTGTGGGATTCGGTACAAGTCGAGTAGTTGGAACTACTCACGAGCATTGGCTAGAGGCACTCGACTCGGGTAGAGATAGCACATGAAACACATGGCAAGAAAATGAGACCAAGCAGAGGGTAAGGGCAGCAGGACTTTGGGGCCTGTGTGCTGTAGCTTCGCTTGTGTCGATTGAGGACCGAGCCGTGTGCGGGCCTGTTGAACAAGCTAGAACAGTACCGAAGACCTACCGGCTATATGGGAACCGGGAAACCGATGTAACTCGGGTAGCTGGGTGTTGAGGCATAGCTGGTCGTTCAGAGGGTAGGTTGAGAGCTCGAGGTGTAAATCGGCTGGCGGCACTGAGATGCGCGTGCAGAGACCTCTTGCTCGGGACGATTGGACCGGTTCAACATTTGGCTAACGGGTGAAAGGTAGTTGCGTACGGCGTCCGTGATGGTTTTTGTAGGCAACATCGAGTACGGACATACTTGATGGGTTGTTCGGGTAACCCTGCAGGTGTAAATCGATTATAATTGCCGTCCCTCGCGGTCAGTGAGTACCACTTGTTCACTGTACCGTGACGTAGAAAGAACAGACTAGCTACATGTTAAAATGTTGCAGATTGAAAGATGAACTCTGATTGCTAATGATTTGCTGTAGTTTAGAGCTAACTAAAGTTCTTTTCAACTTTGGGCAAAGTACATGAGAGAAATGCGTTTCTTGTTTGATTGCGACTCTCTCATGTGCCTTAGCGTAAGGTTCTCCACAACCTGCTGCTAAAACTTGAAAGTAAGGTTCTACTAATTAGGCGAGTCCTTGCAAATGATTTTTACCTCATGTAACCCATCACCCCTCATGTAGAAGTTCCATGTTTAGGTGAGACGGGTCAGACATGCTGAGCCTTCGTGCTCGCTGCTTGTGTTTGAAGCTTTTGCAGGGTTCTATGAGGAAGGGACTCCCAAAGAGGAGACGGAACCCCAGGAGGGGAACCCCATCGAGTGGGAATCATGCACGCCGCAGAGTTAGTGTGCGTGTGTGCTAGCAAGGACACGTTCAAGGGCTAAACGTGGACTTGATGCGTAGTCTACGCCCGTAAGTGTAGACTGTACTTATTTTGATGTACAAATGATCATAAACCACTTTATGTAATAAAAGTTTTGCTTCCGCTTTGTACCTTTGATGTGTGTTATTCAGTGCTGTGCAACGCAGCACCCCTCAGCGTGATCCTGGCTCGACAAGACCGTGGGGTCGTGTCAGCGCTGGTATCAGAGCTCGCTTGAGGCTTAACGCACTATACAGGTCATCTTTTCCTAAAATCCAGTGAGGAACGAGTTAGTAGCCCGTATAAGGATGTTATTAGCATATAGAAAGTGGCATACTAACCTATTTGTCTATGTCGGAAAATCATGTATCTCGGGACGTTTATGTCTTGGGGGTGCACGTAAGCGATGTCCACCAGTGCGCACAAGCTGAAGGGTGGAGCCCCACGGGTGGCAGGTAACCCGACCCGCTTTGATATCCTCTATGACTCTTCATGTCGTTTGGGGTATTCGAGAAACGTCTGTCCCTGGCGTGTGTGGTGCAATTTGGGAGACCCCGTCACGTGGTCTGAAACGTGAACACGTAACTCATGGCGTGTTTGGCTTGAGAACATCCAGGCGAGTGATGACGGCCGGGTGTACGAACTCTATGGATACCGGGCTCGGTGTGCAGCCGAGTCTGATGATTGTTTGAGTTTCTGCAGGTAGTCTAACCACAAAATGGTAGACATGTAGCATCCATGTGTGAGTGACGTTTCGTGCCACTGAATTAACGGAGCCGCATAAGTCCGGTATAGGTCTTTCTTTGTGAGGACGCAGTACCGACATAATCTGGTGACACATCGACGTCACACCCCACTAAATGAACAACTTCATGTAAAACTTGAAGGTTTTGATCCAAAGTAGTAAAACTTGATGTAACTCCTTCCCTTAATCAGGATATTCAAAGTTAACAAGTTTTCAAACTTCTAGGTTGTTAAGGACAGAGCACTCTGTTTTCAGCTGAGTCAAGGCTGAAGTTAATCAGAGGTTAGAGGTTGAGTTCTTTCGAGGTTGGGGTCATATGATACATGTCTGGAAATCTTTGGAAGAGTTTTACAACTTTTCTGTAGAGGTCCAGAGGTGTTTCATCCCTTAACCAATCGAAAAAAATGCAGTAGAGTTGAAACTGTCCAGAAAACAGGGCAGAGCAAACTCTCTCTGTAAACTTTCTGTAAATTGAGCATAACTTCCTGCATAAAAATCCAAAAATAGAAAATGAGGTAGTTCTGGAAATATTATGATATGGGTTACAAATTTGTAACAGAAAGTTTTGTCAGATTGGGAGCATAATTAGCTGGGATTCTTGGAACAAATCAGTACCTAAAGCAGGGAGGTGCTGTCCAATTTTCTCCAAAAATTCTGTTAACTTTGACATCTCATAACTTTTAAACCAGGACAGATGTTAGGCCAAGCAAATGCTTTCTGGAAAGCTATTGAAGTTAGCTTTAATTTTTATGTTGAGCTCCAGAATTGGTTTTGTCTCTAACATGGCCTAAATCAGGTTGATATGGGAACTGATCAGGGCTGTCAGGTGGAACAGCAGATCAGCAGTAAAATTTGTTTAAAATTTGAACTATGTTCCCAAGTTTTATGGGTTCAAGGACATGTCTTATGTTATAACTCAATAGTTTACAGTTTTAATAAATATTTGACATTTATCAAATATATTTTTACAGATGACAACAGATAAGCAGTTGGAGAACGGGTGGGTGGTGTCCCACTGTTCTCACCGCAACGGCTATCCAGAAACATTGAGGCAGATGCTTCAATATTTCGGATACAGCCAGATGCCGCAGTACTTCGTCAAGGAAGAAGGCGAAGAGGGGAACAAGACGTGGACAATCCATGTCGAAGTCCCTGCAGGACCTATGCCACCCGGTTGGGTGCCGTTCACCGTTACGGTGAGAGGTAGGCAACCGGAAGGGATGTGGCAAGTGGCAGCCCGTGACACCATGTCACGTTTCTGCCAACTACACGTGCAGGCTATGGAGGGCACTCCGTACGCGCTCATTCCGGTGGAGGGACGGGCTCAGCATGTGTGGGAAGGAAGGTACCGTGAGGCAGCCGATCCGGGTTGCCCAAGGTACAACCCCGCGGAGGCAAATCTCAGCCTCCAGATGAGGGCGGGAAACGCCATGATGGACAGCCAAGCTGTTAATACGGAGCATCTCGCCACGAAGCTCAAGGAGAGCACGAGCCGTGGAGACCATTTCGAGAGTGCTCACAGCTCACTCTGTAATGTGCTCCTTCCGACGATTAAGCGACTGGATGAACAGCACAGTCAGTTGTATCGTCTGAAGAAGGCAAAGAAGAAGAGCCGTGTCAACATCGCGGCGTTACAAGAACTGGTACATAATCTGACCCAGCAGAACGAGGACCTTGCTCAAGAGCAATACGACGCTATTGAGGAAGGGCAAGGCTGGGAAGAGGACTACATCCAGGCTATGGATGAGGTGCATGCATTGCAGGACCTCGTACCTCCGGTATTGGGCATACCGGTAGTCTTGGGCCTTCCAGCAATGGGAGAACCCGAGATGGGAGAAGAGGTGGTAGATCCAGAGCCACCAGCAAAGGTACCGGAGGAGGACGACCCGCAGGAGGTAGAGTTCTACTCCGAGTAAGGGGTTACAGTTGCCAAGTAGGGCAGCTAGGGTAGTGTAACCCAACTTTTGTAATCGGTGACATGTCGTGTAGGCAGTAGCGTATGTAGAGGTAGTGACGACATGAGCACGACTTCTCGGAGACTCAAGAATAATGTATCTTGTATAAAGTTTATGCTTTATCAATATATGTGAATGTTGTGCAAATCAGACATGTGTCACTTCAATACCTACTGTTGCATATGGAATTTTAAGTATGACATGTGCTAATCGCTGCTGTTTTGAATTTCAGAATGACGCGTACTTGTGCCAACCCGGATGTTGGGGGTACTAGCCAAGGGGGAGAGACCTCCCAACAGCCTCCCGAGGACTCCTCGGGACAGCAACAACAACAGCAAACACCGCCACCACCACTGCCAACGGTTACATTGGTTGACATCGTCGCGGCAATGGCAGGTTCGCATCAGCAGCACACGGAGTTGCTGCAAACCCTTATTGCCAATACGTCTCGCCCAAAGAGGCGTCAAGACCGTGAGGAGCGTCAACAAAGCTCCTACTCCGACTTCCTGGCAACTCATCCCCCAGTATTCTCAAGGGCGGATGAACCTCTTGACGCGGACAACTGGCTCCGCACAATAGAGATGAAGTTCGGGCTGCTCCAGATAAGTGAGCAGCGCAAGACTCAGTTCGCGGTCCAGCAGCTCCAAGGATCCGCGAGCGCATGGTGGGCGAACTTCTGTGCTTCACAGCCCACCGACCGAGTTATGACCTGGGCGGAGTTCCGGACGGCCTTCAGGGCCTATCACATACCGCCAGGCTTGATGAAGAGGAAGACGCAGCAGTTCCTGCACCTGCAGCAAGGGAGCCGGAACGCGCTGGAATACTCCAGGGCGTTCAACGATCTCGCACTCTACGCGTCGTATCACGCATATACCGACGAGAAGCGGCGGGACAACTTTTACCAGGGGCTTAATCCGCTCCTGAAGGACAAGTTGGCGATGTTCAATCGCGGCAGCCTCAACGACATCATTGACGCTGCGATTGTTCAAGAGGACTCCGGCAAGGAGTTGGCGGCGGCGGAGCGAAAGCGAAGCGCGCCATAAAGCAGCGGAGAAGGAGGCGGTCCTTCTCAGAAGTTTCGTATGGTGAATCGCCCACCATCAGGTTCACGCTGGCAGCCACCCCAGAGGTCGATGCCTTTCCGCAGTCGGCGTACTCTTCACCGGCATTCAGGCCGGCACTGCCAGTACCACCTCCACAACAACAACAGCAGCAGCGGGCGATGCCGCGTGCGTATGCACCTCAGCAACGCATGCCGGGCTTTCGTCCCCCGAGCACTACACCAGCAGCGGCCACATGTTACAAGTGTGGTCGTCCAGGACACTTCGCGAGCAGTTGCCCGGAGGGGCAAGGTGGCGGAGTGGCACCGCAGTTCCCGAGGAGGAATTAACCCCGGAACCCTACTAATGTGCGGCGGGCAAACCCTACGCCTGGCACCGTCCACCAGCTTGCCATAGAGGACGTGCCGGAGGGCGAGCCAATCCTTGCGGGTATGTTCCAACTCCACCAGCATCCCGCTATAGTACTATTTGATTCAGGCGCCACACATAGCTTCATTAGCCAAGCTTTCATTGATAAGTATAGCTTGCAAATACTGGGTGGGAAAATTTCAGCAAGCATGATAGTCCCAAAAGCGCCATTGTGCTTAGAGGGTAGAGTCTACCCTACGCCTCTCATAATCCTAGAGGGACAAAAGGTCGATGTCATCTTAGGGATGTCGTGGTTAACCCGCCACGGCGCTGTTTTAGACACCGTCCTCCGAATTGTGCACTTGAACTCAGAAGTGCACGAGTCTCACTCCTTATTTCTGGACAGTCCAGAAATAAAACTTCCAAGTGTCTATAAAGCCACAACCATCAGATTGGAAGATATTCCAGTGGTCCGAGAGTTCCCTGATGTATTCCCGGACGATTTACCGGGGATGCCGCCCGATAGAGAGGTGGAGTTCAAGATTGAACTTGCACCAGGAACCATACCAATATCCCGAAGGCCGTACAAGATGGCGCCCAAGGAGTTGGCTAAACTGAAGACTCAGCTCACGGACCTTCTGGAGAAGGGTTTTATTAGGCCGAGCTCCTCGCCATGGGGCTGTTCGGCATTATTTGTGAAGAAGAAGGATGAGACGTTGCGTCTTTGTGTGGACTATCGTCCACTAAACGACGTAACCATCAAAAACAAGTACCCGTTGCCACGGATCGACATGTTGTTTGATCAGTTGGTCGAAGCAAAGATCTTTTTTCCAAGATGGACTTAAGATCCGGGTACCATCAGATTAAGATAAGGGCTGAGGACATTCCGAAGACGACTTTCTCGACAAGGTACGGACTTTATGAGTACCTGGTCATGTCCTTCGGCCTCACTAATGCTCCAGCTCATTTCATGTACTTAATGAACTCGGTATTCATGCCGGAGCTGGACAAGTTTGTCGTGGTCTTCATCGACGACATCCTGGTATATTCCAAGTCGGAGGAAGATCACAAGAAGCATCTGCGTATAGTCTTGCAACGGCTGCGGGATCACAAGCTATACGCGAAATTCAGCAAATGCGAGTTCTGGATATCGCAAGTGCCTTTTCTCGGGCATATTATCTCAGCGGAGGGTATCGATGTAGACCCGAGCAAGATCACTCAAGTGCTGAATTGGAAGTCCATGAGAACTGTTCACGAGGTACGAAGTTTCCTCGGACTCGCGGGATATTATCGGAGGTTCATTCCAAACTTCTCGAAGATTGCCAAGTCTATGACGGAGCTGCTGAAGAAGTCTACCAAATATGTTTGGAGTCCAACATGTGAAGCAGCATTCAAGGCTTTAGTCAAGCACCTGACATCAGCACCGGTTTTGGCGCAGCCAGACACAACAAAACCGTTCGATGTGTACTGCGATGCATCCGGCATTGGGCTCGGATGTGTGCTGATGCAAGATCGAAGAGTGGTCGCGTATGGATCACGGCAGCTTAGGAACCATGAGCAAAATTATCCAACTCACGACTTGGAGCTCGCTGCCGTGGTACTCGCACTCAAGATGTGGAGGCACTACCTACTGGGTAACCTCATACATTTATATACCGACCACAAGAGCCTCAAGTACATATTCACTCAGAAGGAGCTGAACATGAGGCAACGAAGATGGTTAGAACTGATAAAGGATTACGAAATAGAGATCCATTATCATCCGGGCAAGGCAAACATAGTGGCAGATGCGTTGAGCCGCAAGTCACACGTCAACAATCTGACCATCACACCGTTGGAAGAGAGCGAACCACCACTGCATGTGCTTCCACATGGAGCTCTCTACAACTTAGCTTTGATCCCCACCATCCGTGAAGATATAGCGGCAGCCCAGAAGAATGACAAGGGCATGTCGCATTTGCGGAGACGTGTAGACAGTGGGGAGCTGAAATGTTTTCGGAAGGACGGAGACAACGTCCTATGGTTCAAGGACCGGATCATCGTACCCTGTAACCCGGAATTACGGAAGAAGATCTTTCATGAGGCTCACTTGTCAAAGTTTTCTATTCACCCCGGCAGCAACAAAATGTATCAAGAACTCAGAAGCAAGTTTTGGTGGACACGGATGAAGCAGGAGACTGCAAAATACGTGTCCGAGTGTGATACATGTCGAAGAGTGAAGGCAGACCATATGCGGAAACCGGGACTGCTGCAACCACTGGGCATTCCTGCCTGAAAGTGGGAGGACGTGAGCATGGACTTCATCGTCGGTTTACCCACCACTCTTCAAAAGCATGATTCTGTGTGGGTGATCGTCGATCGGCTCACCAAAGTTGCCCATTTCATCCCGGTCAACACAAACTACAACGCCAAGAAGTACGCTGAACTGTACATCTCACGGATCCTATGCTTGTACGGCGTACCCCGTACCATCATATCCGATCAGGGAACTTTATTTGTGTCCCGTTTTTGGGAGTAGCTGCACGCTGCATTGGGGACGAAGCTGATCCGTAGTTCAGCGTACCACCCGCAGACGGATGGGCAAACCGAGCGGGTAAATCAGATCCTAGAAGACATCCTACGAGCTTGCGCTATCAACCATGGCAAGAATTGGGATGATCACTTGTCGTTAGCCGGGTTCTCGTACAATAATGGGTACCAAGCCAGCATCAAGATGGCACCTTATGAGGCGCTATACGGGAGAAAATGTCGCACACCATTGAACTGGTGTGAGTCTGGCGAAAGGGTTATCTTCGGGATTGACCTTGTCAACGACGCGAAAGAGAAGGTTCGACTGATTCGAGCGAACCTAAAAGCCGCCCAATCCCGTCAGAAACAATATGCGGACCATAGAAGACGCCCATTACAATTTGAAGTGGGGGATCACGTATATCTACGTGTGTCTCCAATGAAGGGCGTAAACAGATTCGGGGTGAGAAGGAAGTTGGCACCCCGGTTCATCGGTCCATTTCAGATTACCGAAAGATGTGGATCAGTGGCATACTGGCTACAATTACCAGAAGCACTTTCCGGTGTGCACGACGTCTTTCACATTGCCCAGCTGATGAAGTGTCTTAAGCTATCAACTACCGTTCAGCTGGAAGATATTGAAGAACTGCAACCGGATCTCACCTATCGAGAGGAACCGGTGCAGATTATTGATGAAAAGGCCCGAACCACACGCAACCGTACATTCGGGTTCTACAAGGTTCTATGGAGTAATCACTCCATGCACGAAGCGACATGGGAGAGCGAAGAATTTCTTCGCGCTAACCACCCTGACGTTTTCACGTCGCATATCCGGTAATTTTCCACCGTCCTCTCTCTCATTTTTACCTTATAATTTCGGGACGAGATTCTTTTAAGGGGGGAGGAATGTAAGGGCCTCAGTTTTTGACACATATTGAAAGTGTTCATCACCATACACACACACCTCATTTGAGGAAAGTTGATGAACACAAATGAAGAGCAAGTAACCACCATCAACATGCTCATTAGAGAACAAACTCACATATTGCAAAAGTGGTATTTCCCACATGTGATATAGAGGGGCTGGGCATATGAAAACTCCTACACATTGCTAAGGATGTCCATGCCAAGTTTGACCCAAATTCAAAACATTTTTGAGGTCATTTTGGGTATAGCTAGAAAGAGGGCAGTTTGAAACCATATTCAAATTCAAACCGTTTTTATCCCATGAATTCAAAAGTGGGAGGCAAATTCTTACTCAGAACATTTTTATGAGCTCACACACCAATTTTCACTCCATTTGGAGTTGATCTTGACATGAGCTAAGTGGGGCAAATTCAAACTTTATTTGAATTTCAAACTGCACATGTGCTGAAATTCATTCAAACCAAACCCAATTTGAATTCTAACCAATTCAAATGGCTCATGGGTGAATAATTTGAATCACCATGGGTATTTTGGGGCTCACTGTTTACAACAGTGATTAGGAGTGAATTTCAGAGGTTAAAACCCCGGGTGGGACCCACATGTCAGTCACTGGTTCAAAGCAACCGAATGAGACTTTCTCCACTCGGGTCGCCGAGCCACCGCTGCGATCGCCACCGAGGGGAGCCGCCGCGCCAGCAGCTGCTTGGCCACGCACGGGCATGAGGCGGTTCAGAGCCTTCTTAAGGCGTCTTCCCCCCTACTGGGCCGAAGCCTCGCCGTTTCTTCCCCCGCAAGAACACAGCGCCGGAAAAGTCCTTCCGCCGCTCGGAACCAATCGGAGAGCGCCGATCACAGCCTTCCCGTCCCCTCCAGAGCTACGGCAAGGTACTAGGAACCTTCCTCCTTCTTTCCCGTGGCTAGAATTCAGCTGAAACCATTCGATCTCGGCTATACCGAGAGCTTAATGCACTGACCTAACGCCACCGCACTTCGGGCTCCCGTGGACAGCCCAACCGGGGCGTTGTCACGCTCGAGCCAAGGCACTCTTGGACGCGCTGGTGACCGGTGCTGCTCACCCCCGAGCCACAGCCCGAGTGTTTGCTCACCGGCGGCGAATTTCTAGTTTTCCCCTTTCTGGGTGCAGAACGACCTTCGGGTTCGGTTCTGTCAAATTCTTACTCTAGGAAGGATTAGAGGGCCTCAATCCGCTCTCACATACACTAGACACGGTAATGCACAAGTTTCCTTCACAACCTTTGGCCGGAGAACCTCTGTACCCGGCGTATTTCGAAGTTTATCGACGGCGGAGCAAGCGGGAGGTATCGGGCGCACGGTGAGGACCTACTTCGGGCATCCCCCGAGCTGCCTCAAGCTCATGTCTACCTTCCCTGAGGTCCACTGATGCTTCCGGACCGATTGCTCGAGTAGTTGAGGTGCTAGGGAAGTCAGCCAACGCGGCCAAAGTTCTCCCGAGGCTGTTGCTCGTTGCCGACCATGTGGCTTTCATTTTCATGGCGAGCTGAACCCAAGAATCCTGTTCCCCGAGTGGAAAGAGGCAGAGGCGGCCAAAATCGTGAAGTTTGGAGCTTTACAGAAGCCGACGGCGAGCTCTCCGGCGAGATACCCCGGCGGCAGGGCGCGGGCGTCGGGAGGAAGACGAAGTCGGCTGGCCCACGCGTCAGCGGCTCAAAAATTCAAACCGGGATCGGGTGTGGCCGGGATCTATTGTGCTGGCGCGCAGGAACCCCGCAGGCCACGGTATGCCGACGCCTCAGTGGGCGACGCGTGTCCCCAGGGCCCACCCGCGAGTTTAAACTTTTTCCCCGATTTTCAGATTTCCTTCAAACTTCAAATCCTCAAAACTTGGGCTAGAAAGCTCCAAATCGAGTGAACCAAATTTTGTTGGATTCATCTCTCTGAGCAATTTCCAGCAAATCAAGTTTCACTTCATAAAAATCCTTAATTCTCCAGAATTAATTCCTCAAAGTTTAAAATGTTTGGATATTTATCTGGAGAATCCTTTAGAGGAAAATCCTGAAATTTTGCTGGGATGTTCACCAAAATATCCCTGAACTACCATCAAAATTTCAGATCCATTTGAGATCATTTGATCCACCTAATGGTGTGATTAGTGAAACTGTTCCAGAGAAAATAGAAAATGTTCAGAAACATTTTCAGAAATTTCTCTGAAATTGTTTAGCTCATATCTTTGGCTAGGAACCTTCAAATTTAGTGAGACCAACTCCATTAGAAACCTCTGAAAATATAGTTTTCAGAAAGTCATAGTTTGTTTCATGAAAGTCCCTAGAACACCCTAAGAGTTCCAATTAAGGTCAAGTACATAATTAATTGTGGAGGGCTCCAATGAGCTTTGCTGCAACTAAAACTTGACCAAGTCTGTACTTAGGATGTAACCAAGCCACAGTAAAAGTTTCATAGTCATTGAGTCTGTCTAGTGAGATTTATAAGATTCACAAGTTTAAACTTAATACAAATGCATTTAAACTAATACATGTACTTTTTACATCATGTAGTCGCTAAGGTCGAGGAGGAACCCGAAGTCCTAGACTTTGTTACTCCAGAGGAGCAGCTAGCCTACGACCAAGAGCAGCAAGGCAAGCTCCGGTTTGCATTAACCGTTTTACAAAGTTTTATTGTTTTGAGCACTTACTTGAGTATTATGATTCTTCGCATTAGAGTCTTGTGTGGAAATCCAACTGCATAGCCAAGAAAACCATGGGTTGGGTTTAGGATTGCAAACCCCGTTAGCTACTACAATGCTAAGATAGTGTGGGACTCGGTACAAATCGAGTAGTTGGAACTACTCACGAGCATAGGCTAGAGGCACTCGACTCGG
The DNA here is from genome assembly GCA_030760725.1 of Neostapfia colusana. Taxonomy (NCBI): domain Eukaryota; kingdom Viridiplantae; phylum Streptophyta; class Magnoliopsida; order Poales; family Poaceae; genus Neostapfia; species Neostapfia colusana. The sequence goes on along the minus strand of JASWHV010000001.1, from coordinate 1,385,905 downwards.
GTAGAGATAGCACATGAAACACATGGCAAGAAAATGAGACCAAGCGGAGGGTAAGGGCAGCAGGACTTTGGGGCCTGTGTGCTGTAGCTCCGCTTGTGTCGATTGAGGACCGAGCCGTGTGCGGGCCTGTTGAACAAGCTAGAACAGTACCGAAGACCTACCGGCTATATGGGAACCGGGAAACCGATGTAACTCGGGTAGCTGGATGTTGAGGCATAGCTGGTCGTTCAGAGGGTAGGTTGAGAGCTCGAGGTATAAATCGGCTGGCGGCACTGAGATGCGCGTGCAGAGACCTCTTGCTCGGGACGATTGGACCGGTTCAACAATTGGCTAACAGGTGAAAGGTAGTTGCGTACGGCGTCCGTGATGGTTGTTGTAGGCAATATCGAGTACGGGCGTAGGTGACGGGTTGTTCGGGTAACCCTGCAGGTGTAAATCGATTATAATTGCCGTCCCTCGCGGTCAGTGAGTACCACTTGTTCACTGTACCGTGACGTAGAAAGAACAGGCTAGCTACATGTTAAAATGTTGCTGATTGAAAGATGAACTCTGATTGCTAATGATTTGCTGTAGTTTAGAGCTAACTAAAGTTCTTTCCAACTTTGGGCAAAGTACATGAGAGAAATACGTTTCTTGTTTGATTGTGGCTCTCTCATGTGCCTTAGCGTAAGGTTCTCCACAACCTGCTGCTAAAACTTGAAAGTAAGGTTCTACTAATTAGGCGAGTCCTTGCAAATGATTTTTACCTCATGTAACCCATCACCCATCATGTAGAAGTTCCATGTTTAGGTGAGACGGGTTAGACTTGCTGAGCCTTCGTGCTCACTGCTTGTGTTTGAAGCTTTTGCAGGGTTCTATGAGCAAGGGACTCCCGAAGAGGAGACGAAACCCCAGGAGGGGAACCCCGTCGAGTGGGAGTCGTGCACGCCGCAGAGTTAGTGTGCGTGTGTGCTAGCAAGGACACGTTCAAGGGCTGAACGTGGACTTGATGCGTAGTCTACGCCCGTAAGTGTAGACTGTACTTATTTTGATGTACAAATGATCATAAACCACTTTATGTAATAAAAGTTTTGCTTTCACTTTGTACCTTTGATGTGTGTTATTCGGTGCTGTGCAACGCAGCACCCCTCAGCGTGATCCTGGCTCGACAAGACCGTGGGGTCGTGTCACCAACGGCGCACCTGAGGATAGAGCTGGAGCGACGTCGCTTGGTAGAAGATGCTCGCGTGACCATCGAGCGGCAGCGGCAAAGGCGTCGCAACCACGAGGCCGACTACAGCATGTCGACTGCCTCGACTCAACCTGGGCCTCAGACGTTCGCCATGTGACCTCTGCCCTAGATGTACGCCACACAGCATATGCAGCAGCCATATGCCCTGCAGTCGGCGCCCCCAGGTATATGGTGCACCAATGCCCATGCCGGGGTACACCATGCCAGCAGCCGACCAAGGGATCGCGGCACCGGGATCTGCAGCAGCAGGGACGGGGTGTGCGGCCCTAGCGCCACACCCCCGCTTCGCAGTGTGGTCGCGCAAGTTCCGGCCACACCTGCCAGAGAAGTACGACGGAAGCGTCAACCCTACAGAGTTCCTGCAAATCTACTCCACTGCCATCCTCACAGCAGGAGGGGATGAGGCCGTCATGGCCAACTACTTCCCCGTCGCCTTGACCAGCCCAGCACGGTCATGGCTCATGAACCTGCCCCAACGTTCCATAACCTCCTGGGGAGAGCTATGCCGACAGTTCACGACAAACTTTGGCAGCTCCTACATGCGTCCCGGCATGGAGCTGGACCTCCACGCCATGCGACAGCAACCAGGGGAATCACTGCGCTCCTTCATCCAGCGATTCTCCCAAGTACGAAACACCATCCCTCACATCCAGAACGCATCAGTCATGGTCGCATTTTGGCAGGGTGTGAGGGACAAGATGATGCTGGAGAAGTTGGCCACCAAGGAGGTGCGAGACGTCTCAGAGCTCTTCAGCCTGGTGGACAAGTGCGCCAGAGAAGAAGAAGGGCGTAACTAGCACTCTCGGCCAGCCTCTGAAGCAGGATGGCAGCTCAGAGCTCCCGTTGTTGCAGCTGCGGCACCCGGCGGAGCTCGGGGGCCACGCCCCGACAAAGAGACCGCGACAGTCTTCCGAGTCATGCAGTCCAGAGCCAAGCACTAGCTGACTTCGTGGCTGAGTGGACGCCATCGCTAAGCAACCCAGGGGGCCCTGAAGGTGGAGAACAGGAGCTACGAGCACCGGTCAGCACCGAGCCTCACTGGACGATCTACTTCGGCGGCCCCTCTCCTCAGAGGCGAGCCCCAGAGCCATCGAGGGATACCGACTCCTATATGTCAGGGGCCAGCTGGACGTCCCCGAGCCGGGCCACGAGAATCACCCTTCTTCATGGTATGCGGGGCCAAAGTTGTGCTTCCCCGAGATCACCATGGGGGGTCCCCCCGTGTCCGAGCGCACGACGAAGCCACGCAGGACCAGATCCTACGTGAGGACATCGACCTCGTCGACGAGACAAGATGGCAAGCAACGCTATGAGTCACACGACCCCGGCAGACGCTCCGGCGATACCACCAGAGGTCCTTGCATGGGAGCTCAAGGCAGGCGCTCCGGCGCTACCTCCGTAAGTTCTACCCCTAGAGCAGTGGTAGGACAGATTTATTCTTACTAAAACAGATCCCATAGAGCCCAGGAGCAGCGCCTGGAGCAACTAAGCCCCAGGGGATGGTCCAGGACTGCGTCCGACTTAGCCTGGTCCTGTACCCTAAGTGCGTAGGCCCTGCCCCCTTCACAATGGGGCGAGACGTTGCCTCCATGTACGGCCTGTCTTCCTCCTATGGACTTACATGAATGAAAAGAACCTTGTCCTACCACGCTTACTTATGTGTTCATTTAAATTATGCATTAATTTATATGATCACCTCCCCGTGCTCTAGACAGTGTATGCCCATCCTACACTCGGCTCTCCTTTCCCACTCTCGTGCCTAGTCAGCATTTGCCATCCTGCCGAAGGCGGTTGTGCTTGAGGTGCCTGCCAGAGGCCCGGGAGCCTCTCAGACCTCCCCCTGTTAGGGCCCTGGGACGCCAGTTGGTCCCCCCCCAGGAAAGACCTATGCCAGAGCGGGAAGTCCAGGGTGTGCAGCCTGCGTTGTCTGGTCCTGTACCCAAAGCGTGCGCACTCTACCCTCTGGGAGGTCCAGCGTGTGCAGCCCACTTTGCGTGGCCCTGTACCCAAAGTGTGCGCACTTTGCCTCCCCAGCGCTACGGTCTAGTACTAGGGGCCGGACTGTTACACCCTGACCAAGAAGGGAGCCGGACCTCCGGTACCAAGCGCACTAAGTTACCTAAGCCCCGTATACCGGCCCAGGACAGTAAGCCAAATAAGACTAAGAGACAGATAAGGAAAGGCCTCTGGGCAGGATTACCATTTCCTACTCAATGCCGGACCTCACCCCTTCCGTAGGGGTGAGCTCCAAAGCCGGTCATCACCCCCTCCGCGGGGGTGAACACCGAAGCCGGACCTTGCGCCCTACACTGGGCTGAGGTCCGATGCCGGACATCACCCCTTCCGCAGGGGTGGGCTCTGAAGCCGGTCATCACCCCCTCCACACGGGTGAACACCGAAGCCAGACCTTGCGCCCTACACTGGGCTGAGGTCCGATGCCGGACAGCACCCCTTCCGTAGGGGTGAGCTCCGAAGCCGGTCATCACCCCCTCCGCAGGGGTGAACACCGAAGCCAGACCTTGCGCCCTAGACTGGGCTGAGGTCCGATGCTGGACAGCACCCATTCCGCAAGGGTGACCTTCGAAGCCGGTCATCACCCCCTCTGTAGGGGTGAACACCAAAGCTGGACCTTGCGCCCTACACTGGGCTGAGGTCCGATGCCGGACAACACCCCTTCCGCAGGGGTGAGCTCCGAAGCCAGTCATCACCCCCTCCGCAGGGGTGAACACCGAAGCCGGACCTTGCGCCCTACACTGGGTTGAGGTCCGATGCCGGACAGCACTCCTTCCGCAGGGGTGAGCTCCGAAGCCGGTCATCACCCCCTCCGCAGGGGTGAACACCGAAGATGGACCTTGCGCCCTACACTGGGCTGAGGTCCGATGCCGGACAACGTCTCTTCTGCAAAGGTGAGCTCCGAAGCCGGTCATCACCCCCTCCGCGGGGGTGAACACCGAAGTCGGACCATGCGCCCTACATTGGGCTGAGGTCCGATGCCGCGCAACACCACCTCCGCATGGGTGAACTCCGAAGCTGGACCTCACCCCCTCCACAAGGGTGAGCTCCGAAGGTTCCACGTGTCCAACAGGGCCGGGCCACCCCTCTCCTCAGAGGATAGCTCCGGGCCTGACACGTGGCCGGCAGTACCGGACCTCACTCCTCCGCAGAGGTGAGCTCTAATGTCGGACCTCACGCCCCCCGCAGGGCTGAGCTCCGATTACAGCCCTCGCCCTCTCCTCAGAGGCGAGCCCTGATGCCGGACCTCACGCCCCCTGCAGGGCTGAGCTCCGATGCCAGCCCTCGCCCTCTCCTCAGAGGCGACCCCTGATGCCAGACCTCACGCCCCCCGCAGGGCTGAGCTCCGATGCCAGCCCTCACACTCTCCTCAGAGGCTGAGCTGTGATGCCGGACCTCAGCCTCTCCCTAGAGGCAAGCTCTGATGTCGGACCTAAGCCTCTCCCCAGAGGCGAGCTACGATGGCGGGCCTCGCCCTCTCCGCAGAGGCTGAGCTTCGAAGAAGACAAGACCCTACAAGCACAGGGAACACTCAAGGCAAAGAAAGTGTGTGGGGGCAGACAAGGGGAAGGTCCCACCCCGGGATCGTTATCTCCCCCGAGATGGGCCCGGGGGCCACTGTCGGTACCCTCAATACCGGGTACCCCCGCGCACAGAAGAAAACGCCTAAGGACCTCACCCCCTCCGCAGAGGTGAGCTCCGAGGGCGCACGTGTCCAGTAGGGTCGGGGCTCCCCTCTCCTCACAGGATCGCTCCGAGCCTGCCACGTGGCCAGAAGAGCCGACACTCACCCCCTCCGCAGGGGCGAGCTCCGAGGGCGCCATGTGTCCAGTAGGGCCGGGGCTCCCCTCTCCTTAGAGAAGAGATCCGGGCCTTCCACGTGGCCAAAAGAGTCGGATCTCGCCCCCTCCGCAGGGGTGAGCTCCGAGGGCCACGTGTCCAATAGGGCCGGGGCTCCCCTCTCCTCAGAGGAGAGCTCCGGGCCTGCCACGTGGCCAGAAGAGCCGGACCTTGCCCCCTCCGCAGGGGCGAGCTCCGAAGGCGCCACATGTCTAGTAGGGCCGGGGCTCCCCTCTCCTCAGAGGAGAGCTCCGGGCCTGCCATGTGGCCGGAAGAGCCGGACCTTGCCCCCTCCACAGGGGCGAGCTCCGAAGGCGCCACGTGTCCAGTAGGATCGGGGCTCCCCTCTCCTCAGAGGAGAGCTCCGGGCCTACCATGTGGCCGGAAGAGCCGGACCTCGCCCCCTATGCAGGGCGAGCTCCGAAGGCACCATGTGTCCAGTAGGGCCGGGGCTCCCCTTTCCTCAGAGGAGGGCTCCGGGCTTGCCACATGGCCAGAAGAATCGGACCTCGCCCCCTCCGCTGGGCGAGCTCCGAAGGTGCCACGTGTTCAGCAGGGCCGGGTCTCCCCTCTCCTCAGAGGTGAGCCCCGGGTCTGCCACGTGGCCAGCAGTACCGTGCTGCCCACCCTGGCTCGGTAGGCAGCAGGAGTAAAGGCACGCCATGCCTTGTCCGTACAAGACATTCAAGACCCGCACCTTCCCAAGACGCGGAGGCGCGGCGCACGCCTGTCAGGAGGCACTGTGACCAGTCACAGTCAAGACAGGCACACCATGTCAGAAGGTGTTGGCCAATAAATACAGCGACAAGACATGCCCTGCCATCCAGGCCACAGCCAACCAATGCGCCTAGCCTGCGGCATGGGCAGGACGGCAGAACGAAAACCAAGAAGCCATCGCCAGAAGACAGCTACCGACATTCACTGCGAAGATATGGTAGATGGCAGGAAATCACCTCGGGGCCACCTATCGGGTCCTAGGGCCCACCTTGTAAGCCGCCCGAGTCTTGGAGTATAAAAGGCTCGGGTAGGCAACGTTGCAAGGGGTTCGACAGTTCGTCACCTAGCCAACTCATATCACCACCAAGCTTAGAACCCCGGTTCTAAGCCCTGAGCAACACAGCTCCCGTGGACGTAGGGTTTTACGCTCCGGTGGCCCGAACCACGTAAAAATCCTTGTGTCAATCCTCTTACTTCCAACGCGACCTTCCGGGAGAACTATCCCCTCCGTAAAAGAACCTCCGCGGGCTGCTCCTAAGCAGGCCCGGGGGAAGTGTCGACGGCTACACTTCGACACACACGATGGGGTATTCTAACTTTTGCCTAAAGCACGCTGGAGATCAGCGTTTTCATATGCTCTCGGGACCATGAGAAGGTTCAGAGACTCAATTCACTACCGTGCCAAGCCACGGTATATCCTTCCATACTATTACTTGTATGGTGAGTTACCGCAATTGATCCGCCTGCGGTGGCGTACCTTACCTATTACCTAACGTCGAAGCGTCGTTACAGAATGTATAACAAGTATGTTAGTATTTCCACCTTAGTAACTACTACTATCATAGACCTTATGTGGGCTTATTGACTAATCCTCACTCGAATACTTCTAAATTTTCGAAATAGGCTCTTTTCGAGCGTGCTATTACCAATGCGGCTCTGATACCATGCCCGTGAGGGATCACCCCGTGGTTCACCCACCCCGGGATTGCATAGGGTAGTGTCGTGCGATGCGGCACCCAATAGCAAACACGACTTAATTAAGAACAACATACAAACTTTTATCTAATATAAAACAGCGGAAGTCTTTTTACAAAACTTAAATATACAGCGGAAGTAATATACATAGCTACTCTCTAATCCTAACTAAGCAAAAGTGCAGCCGTCCAGCCTGGGGACGCTACACACTAGCAACATGTAACCGGAGATCACGGCGGCGTGTAGGGCTCCAGCTCGGCCGTGTACCCCGACGGGGGCACCGCCTCATCCTCGGACCCCTCCTCATAGCTCTCACCTGCACATAGCTTAAATATTGCAACCGTGAGCACGATGGCTCCGCAAGGCTTAACCGACACCCGTCATGGAACTCTACATGCAGGGATATGTAAGATAGGAAAAAGACTTTGCAATAAAGACACGCCTACATGTTGATCCTTACTTTCAGTTTTATAGCAACAATTTCATGTGCCTTAGGCAACCCTCACATCGGAAGTCCACAATCAAACAAGAAATGCTTTCCTCCGATGTGGTGATGCCCAAAGTGGAAAATAAACTTAATTAGCTCTACATCTACAACAGACATGGTTTCCAAACAGTAATAGTTCATCACAGCATATTATCATTTATCTGGCTTATTTCTCTTCTTACTACGTCACAGAACAGTGAAAAAGCGGTACTCAAATAACCGCGAGGGACGGTGATTGCAATCAAGAGACACTCGGACAACACGTCACATACACCCACTTTCATAAGAGTGATTCCACACCCCTTCCTACTCTGTTGTATCCAACAACCTTTCAAAGGGAACCCACATGCCAAACCGGTCCATCCGTAACGGGCAGGAGGTCCCCGCGTGGAGCGTGACTGTGCCCACCGGCAGATTTACACCTTGCTACCCTCAACCTACTCCTATTTACGGTTGGGTAAGCCTCGACACCCAGGTTAACCAATTACATCGTTTTTCTGCTTATGTTAGTATGCCATCCTGTACTGTTCGATACTTGTTCAACAAGCCCGCACACGACTCGGTCCTCAATCGACACCAATAGGGCTACGCACGTGAGACCTCCGCTCACTGCTTCCTATCCCCCCTGTTGGGTCTCATTTTCACCACTCTTAAGCCATTTTCTATTTTGAACAAACCGTGTGATAAAACCTTACCTCACGAGTAGAATCCAACTACTCGACTTCTACCAAGATCCTATGCATATTAGCAGTGCCTTGTCTACTCGCCGGGTCTGTAAGCTACCCAACCCTTCATAGGATTTAAAATCATGCAAGTGGGGTTTCAAACAACCTAACTCTAATGCAAACATTTCAACCTAGACATCAGTGATACAAATAAAAACTTTATAAAAGGTACTTAAATGCAAACCGGGGCTTGCCTGGTTGCGAGTCAAAGGAGAAGTTAGCGTCGGGTGGCAGGACGTCCAAAGGCTCCGGCGTATCCTCAACTTCGGTCACTAAATGAAATGTAGCAAAATATTTGTATAAGTGTTAAGGACTAATAAGAATTAAACTTCTATTCATTGCTACTACTATTTAGGGTCCTTAATTGGCTTTGGTATTATTTCCAGTGGATACTAGACTCTCTAAGTATGATCTGAGCAAAATTTGGATAAATTTCATGGAACCTTGTGGTCTCCAAAATTTCCACAAGTTCAAGTCTTCTCTGAATTTTGAGCCCAAATCTGGAGTTTTAACATAGCTAACCATGGAAGATCTGATTAGGGTAAGTATCCATGGTTCTAACAAAATTTGTTTCACTGTTTTTCGAGCTACTAACAGAGAGATATGAATTTTTGAAGTTGGGCAGGAGTTCTGAAAAGTTTCTGTTTAAATTTGAATTTTCAAATAAGGGCTGAACTTTGGAAGGCAATTTAGCCTAGCAAATGAACTCCAATGGAGCTCAAATTTTTACTGGAGATCAGTTACTATGAAAAGGATTTGCTTTCCAAATATGGGAATGTTTCATAAAGAATTGCTCCTTGAATAAATCCCTAAAGGATTTAATAAAAACAATTCTACAAAAATTCCTGGGTATTTTCATAGCAAGCAATTTGTTCCGATGTGAAGTACTCCTCATGAGGATTCCAACAAAATTGGTCTCACCCTTTTTGGAGTTCCATACACAAAGTTATGGATTTTTCAAACTTGAATAACTTTGTGTTGGAAATTTACATAGAGATACAGGGGGGCCCATGGGTCAGATGCTTCTTCAACCTCCCGGCAGAGAACGCGCGTGCACACCGGAACAGATCGTGGCGCGGCTTGTTCTCCCTCAATTCTGCACCAAATTAGCTCCGGTTTCACCCTACATGATCCTTGGAACGTGGCACAGCTGCCGGGCAAGGTTTCCCTTCATGAAAATGGACGGAGATGGGTCGGCATCGGCGGGGCGGCTCGGGAGCGCAGCATAGAAACGTCCCGGCATGTCCCAAGCTTGTACCGACGAGATAAGTTGCCCTAAAGCATCCCTAGTGGTCGGGGAACATGGAACGCAAGCCAATCCTTGTAGCAAACTGCGGGAAAAGGGGGTTCACCGGAGGACCGACCCGTTTTTGCCGCCGCCGGCGATTTCTCATCGCCCGGGGAGTGTGGTGGACGGTTTTATGCGGTATTTGGCGTGGTAGGGTGCTAGGATGGTGTGATGCTATGGCTTGAACTGAAGGAAGAACGATCAAGCCTGTTTGAAGAATTTCCCGGTTTGGTTTTGATCGGTTCTTTACTTGTACCGGCGCCAAAACACAAATTCCGACGAGCCGGCGACGGGGAAGGGCAAGGGGACTGTGGTAGCATGATATACACACCTTCGCGCACCTTAGGGAGGTGTTAGTCGTGCGGAAGAGGCATTGGAGCAGCTGGAAGACGTGGAGCAGCGAGGTGCGGCGGTGCTCTGTTTTCTCCCGGTGAGGAACAACTCGGGCACTGCGAGGGGAGGCCGGGGATGAGCTGAGGATTGGTGGAACACGTCGAGGAGTCGCCGGCGCAGATCCTAGGGCGATCAACTGACGCTAGAGAGGGCGGGAGGCTGCTGAACGACAAGCACAGAGGGAGCTCGCTGTGTTTTTCTTCGGTGGCGCTCGAGCAGCTGAGGCTCAGGAGGCTTCGGTTGAAGGCAGAGAAGAGAAAGGAAATTGTGCTGCTGTTTGATCACCCACGCATGAGTTGCTTTGGGAGCACGTCGAGGCAAGCAGCTCGGTGGAGGCGCGCTAGTGATCAACCGAGGGGGGAAACAGAGAGGAAAAAGAAAACTGTGTAGCTGACATGTGGGTCCTACCCCCTCTCATTTTAATTATCTTTTCTACTGATATTTTTACCCCAGCTACTCAGAATTAAAGTCTATACTTCCACACCAAGTCATGGTTTAAACTTGCTGAATTCAAAAGTTTGAATTCTGGGGTGGAGTTTGAATTGGGTAGGGTTATTTGAATTTGAATTGGAATTTGAATTATCCCTTTTGCATTGTTCTAAAAGCATAGCAAACCAACTCCAAAGTTTCTCATTTTTGGCATGGCTGCTAATTCAAATATGGAGAACACATTTGTGGAACAAAATTTGCAAATTGAGGAAATTGGAATTTGAAACTGAATTTGAAATTCAGATTAGAGGGCTTCCTCTTTTAATCCCAAACAAATACTCAAACCCCTCCAGATGAGTTGTAATTTGGAAGGTTGAATATTTGGAATATGAAGATCCAAGTTATGCATTTAGATCTCCATGTTTGGAAGTTTTGGGAAGTTTGAATCACCACTTTGAACACACACCGTTAATATTCAAAGTTTAGATTCCCCTCATTTTTCCTAGGTGTACATGAGCTGAATTTTCTTGCTACCACTTTTTGGGAATTTTACAGATGCGAGGGATTGTGTTCCTGATCTGGGAGAAACGCTGGATGAAGGAGCACAGCGACTCTCCCGGTTGCTGTTGCAGGGCGTGGAGGTCGGCCTCCGAGCCCGGTCGGATGTAGGAACTCCCGAAGTTGGCCGTGAACTGACGGCACAACTCTTCCCACGAGGTTACAAACTCCTGGGGCAAGTTCATGAGCAGTGACCGGGCTGACCCGGTCAAGGCTACGGGGAAGTAGTTGGCCATGATGGCCTCGTCCCCTCCTACAGCTAGGATGGCGGTGGAGTAGATCTAGGTGTGGGGCCAGAGTCATGCAGCCTCCAACTGAGCCTCGGGAGATGGGGTTCTGGCCCGCGTAGATGGGGCGCATGGTACCCGGGGTACCATACTCCTCCCCGAGGCTACGACACCACTCGCGCTGTCGCTCGATGGTGACGCGGCAATCTTCTTTCTAGCGACGGCGACGGTCCAGCTCGCCCCTGAGGTCTGTGGTGGAGAGCCTGTAGGTCGCCGTCAAGTGGGTTGTCGCCGCCCTGTAATCCCTTGTTAGGGCACGGGGCGACAGCAGCACCGTTTCCGGCCGCCGTCTCCGATGGCACGGTGAGTTAAGCACGGCGACGACCAGGTGGTCGACGTCGTTGCACCACTGCTTAGCAGCAGACGGGGAAGACCCCGCGCTCGGGGGGTTGTGAAGGAGCGTGCGGGCTGCCAACAATGCACTCTCTAGGCTGGCTTCAATCGGCGCCAGCGACGCCGTTGCCACTGAAGGCTGCCAAGAGTCAACAGACACCGTCGCCGTAGGGATTGGTGCTGGCGCAGGTGGTCCCGCTCTGATACCAGAAGATGCTTCCTGCTCACTCTGCCGCTGGCAGCGCGAGGGGCGGGAAGAACCTTTGAAAGATTGGATGTTCACCATTTTGGGTTTCACGAACAGCTTCGAGAACCAAAACCCCCTACCTGGCACGCCAAATGTCAAAGTGTTTTTGTAACACCCTCAATTTCGTAATTCATGCATATATACAGAATTCATGTAGAGAAAACATTTTGAAAGAAGAGGAAACAGAGAAAGAATCAGAAAGATAGCTAAAAAGAGCAAAATCTAGTTCGTCGAGGAGCGCCGTAGACACTTCCCACGACCCGCTGGCCACGTGGCGCCTTCGGAGCTCATCCCCGCGGAGGGGGAGAGGTCCGCCGCTAACTGGCCACGTGGTAGGCTCGGAGCTTGCCTCTGCGGAAGGGGCGAGGTCCGACCCCGTGGAGGGGGAGAGGTATTTCAATGAGGTGACGATCAAGAATAAATACCCACTACCTCGTATAGAGGACCTATACGACCAGATGAAAGGTGCTCGAGTTTTCTCTAAGATTGATCTTCGGTCGGAATACTTACAGCTGAAGATTAAGCCCTCTGACATACCCAAGACTGCCTTTCGAACACGGTATGGTTCGTATGAATATACCGTTATGTCTTTTGGGTTAACGAATGCACCTGCATATTTCATGTACCTCATGAATAAGGTCTTCATGGAGTACTTGGACAAGTTCGTCGTGGTTTTCATCGACGATATCATGGTGTATTCGAAAAGTGAGGAAGAACATGAAGGACACTTGAGATTGACATTGCAAAAATTACGAGAGCATCAATTGTATGTCAAGCTTAGCAAATGTTAACTTTGGCTAAAGGAGATATCATTCCTGGGCCACATCATCTTCGAGGAAGGAGTATCGGTTGATCCCGAAAAAGTGGGAGATGTTCTGAAGTGGAACCAACCGCAGAACGTGAGAGATATTCGGAGTTTCCTTGGGATGGTTGGATACTATCGCCGGTTCATCAAGGATTTCTCCAAGATAGCAAAGCCTATGACTGAATTGCCAATGAAAGGAAAGGCATTTCAGTGGACACAAGCGTGTCAAGAAAGCTTTGAGGAGCTCAAGAAAAGGCTAACCACAACACCGGTTTTGGTATTGCCGGACGTAAGCAAGAGCTTTGACATATATTGTGACGCATCAAGACAAGGGCTCGGATGCGTGCTCATGCAAGAAGAACAAGTGGTAGCCTATGCGTCGAGGCAACTCAAGAAACACGAGCTGAATTACCCCACGCATGACTTGGAGCTTGCAGCCGTGGTGCATGCATTAAAGATTTAGAGACATCATATCCTTGGTCATCGATGTGAGATCTATATGGATCATAAAAGCCTCAAGTACATATTCACCCAAACGGACTTGAATTTGAGGCAGCGTCGATGGTTGGAACTCATAAGGATTATGATGTTGGAATCAAGTATCACCCCGAAAAGGCCAATGTAGTAGCTGATGCATTGAGCCGAAAAGGAGCATGTCACTAACTCACGGTTCGGGAGCTACCACCCGAGCTACGGAAGGAGTTCGAACGGTTACATCTCGGGTTCTTAAACGAGATGGAAGTGGTGGAACTCCACTCTTCGCTGGAACAAGAGATAAGAGACGACCAAGCAACGGATGAGGAAATCAAGGAGATCAAGGAAAGGATCCGACAAGGCATAGAAAAGAACTTCAAGGAAGACGAGAAGGGTACGCTTTGGTTAGGGAAAAGGATTTGTGTGCCTAACGTGAAGCATATCCGCGACACGATATAAAGGAGGCACATGACTCACCTTATTCCATACATCCCGGCAGTACAAAGATGTACAAGGACTTGAAAACTTGTTACTGGTGGGATGGTATGAAAAGGGACATAGCTGAATATGTTGCCCTATGTGACACGTGCCAACGGGTAAAGGCCGAACATCAAAGACCCGCTGGACTGTTGCAACCATTGAAAGTACCCGAGTGGAAGTGGGAAGACATCAATATGGATTTCATCGTCGGATTGCCACGTACTCAGTCAGGTTACGACTCCATCTGGGTTATTGTGGACCGATTGACGAAAACCGCTCATTTTCTTCCTGTTAAAACCATGTACCGCGTAGCAGATCTAGCCGAGCTATACATGGAGCAAACCGTGTGCTGCCATGGAGTCTCGAAGAGGATAGTTTCAGACCGGGGTACCCAATTTACCTCTAGGTTCTGGAAGAAGCTGCATGAAGCTATGGGTACAGGACTGGATTTTAGCTCCGCTTACCACCCGCAGACTGATGGACAAACCTAGAGGACAAACCAAATTTTGGAAGATATGTTGAGATCTTGTGCTTTGAAACATGGACATAGTTGGGATAGGAGCTTGCCGTATGCTGAGTTCTCGTACAACAACAGCTACCAAGCAAGTTTGAAGATATCACCTTTTGAAGCATTGTATGGTAGACGGTGTAGAACGCCGTTGTTCTGGAATGAGATCGGAGAGAACCAAGTGTTTGGACCAGAAATGCTGCAAGAGGCTGAGAAGCAAGTCCAAACGATACGGGAAAACTTGAAGGCCGCTCAGTCACACCAAAGGAGCTATGCGGACAATAGGCGAAGATAGTTGACCTTCGAAGTAGGAGACTTCGTATACCTTAAGGTATCGCCTATCCGTGGCCAACGACGTTTCAACGTCAAAGGCAAGCTAGCACCTCGCTATATCGGGCCATTTAAGATTTTGGGCAAGCGAGGAGAAGTAGCCTATCAACTAGAGCTCCCAATGCACCTCTCCGACGTGCATGACGTGTTTCACGTATCCCAGCTCAAGAAGTGCTTGAGAGTTCCGGAAGAACATGTACCGATGGATGAACTTGAGATTCAAGAGGATCTGACCTATGTAGAGCACACTGTACGAATTTTGGATGTGAAGGAAAGGGTCAGAAGGAACAAAGTGATCCGTTGGTGCAAAGTACAATGGACCCATCACACGGAAGCCAAAGCTACATGGGAGCGTGAGGAAGACCTCAAGGCAGAATTCCCTCATCTATTCTACACTATCGAATCTCGAGGGCAAGATTCAATTTAAGGGGGGCTAGGTTTGTAACACCCTCAATTTCGTAATTCATGCATATATACAGAATTCATGTAGAGAAAACCTTGTTAAAGAAGAGGAAACAGAGAAAGAATCACAAAGATAGCTAAAAAGAGCAAAATCTAGTTTGCCGAGGAGCGTCGTAGACACTTCCCGCGGCCCGCTGGCCACGTGGCGCCTTCGGAGCTCATCCCCGCGGAGGGGAAGAGGTCCACCGCTAACTGGCCACGTGGCAGGCTCGGAGCTTGCCTCTGCGAAAGGGGCGAGGTACGACCCCGTGGGACACGTGTTGCCCCCGGAGCTAGCCTCTGCGGAGGAGCAAGGCCAGCCCCGCAGGACACATGTCGCCTTCAGAGCTAGTCACTGCTGAGAAGCGAGAGGTCCAACCCACGGGACACGTGTCGCTCTCGACGCTCGTCTCCGAGAGGTCCGGCCCTGTTTGACACGTCTCGCTCTCGGAGCTCACCTCCGAGAGGTCCGACACTACTGAACACGTGTCATTCTCGGAGCTCACCTCCGAGGAGAAGGTCCCGAAGGACACGTGTCATCCTCAGAGCTCACCTCCGGGAGGTCCGACACTGCTTGACACGTGTCGTTTTCGGAGCTTACCTCCAGGGTGACGCAGTTGGACACGTGTCGACCTCGAAGCTCATCTCTAGGCAGAAAGGAGATTTGGCACTGCTAGGACACGTGGCACTCTCGGAGCTCACCTCCGGAGAGAGGGGAGGTCCGACACTGACATGTGGCACTCTCGGAGCTCACCTTCGAAGAGAGGAGAGGTCCGGCACTGACACGTTGCGTACATGGAGCTCGTCTCTCGAAAGAGGGGAGGTCCCGCCACCAGGACGCGTGGCGCATGCGGAGCTCGCCTCTGAGGAAGAGGGAGGTCCCGCCCGCCTGACACGTGGTGCAACTAGAGCTCGCCACTGAGGAAAAGGGAAACCTAGGCCCCCGCTGGACACGTGGAGCCTCCGAAGCTTATCTCTGCGGAAGGACGAGAATCTTAAGCGGTTTTTGCTCTGTGCACGAGCGCTCGATACAGAAGAAACCGACACAATTTCTTCTATGATTGATACCGCACCACATCTACCGAAGATGAGTTATTAAGATCCAAAAACAAACTGAATAGGACTCTTATTTGAAATCTAATCGGAGTAGGACTCTTCTTTCACCCCTTATAAATAGAACCCGAAACCCTATTTTCCACCTCTCGAGTCGACGACCTGGAGGCCCTAGCTTCCAACTCGCCGAGTTCCACCCCTTGCTGGAGTTCAGTCGCCGGTGAGCACCGCTGACGAGCCCCGACACGCTCGTCGTCACTGGAAGAGAGCCGACGATCTGTTTTTGCTGACCATTGCTAGGAGGAAGGCCCGAAGGAAGTAAGGTAGGTCTCCATTACCACCTTACGACATCATCGCGGTTTTCTTTGCATCTATTTCTTTGATCCCTTTGAACAGAAGCTTTTTCATGTGGACAGATCACGTGTTGATCGGTTTGATCTAGAGTCAAGATCATTGCCACGTCCACATTTGATCTTTATACCCTTGTTCATCGTAAAACCCCATGCAAACTTATTAAAACATGTAAGAGCACGTAACAAAACTGATCTAATGAAACAACATCATATGATTAGCATGCATATGCACCATTGCATCTTGAGTAGAGATTGTGCATGATGATTGATTACTGTAAATCTTGTATGTGCGTGATCGTAAGTAGAAGGACAAGCTCAGGGAGCTATCTACGAAGGATTACAACATCAAGACTACGAGATCCGTGAGCAACCGAAGCCACAGGAACAAGGCAAGTGCCCCTTCACCATATTGATCCCATGTTTTGGAAACTGTTTTGTTTGCGAAAACTGTGTATGCTGAGTCAACTTGATGGGAAACCCTTTTGTAGGAGTTTACTAGTTTTGTTAACCACCCTTGTCACCGAGGAAGTTTATGAGTTGGGTATGGTCGTTTTTGTTTTTTGCTTCGCTAATCTACGGGATATGGGAAGCGATAGAATGTGTCTAGCTACTGCACACATAATGTTAATGAGAACTTGATGAAATGAACATGAATCAGGGGAGATCTAGGCAAGCTTGGTTCGTGGATGAGGTAGAATGAGATGGTGGTTTACTTGTCGTAGATCTAAGAACCGGTTCATGCCAGCACATGCCAGGATAACAGTGCCATCACAAGGCCAAATATGGGTGCGGCTTAGCTGACTAATTAGGTAAGTTGCTAGATTGTTATGAACCGTGGAAGGCGCGGGGAATGGGAGTCAAGTGAGGACTGCCCTGGGAACTGCATGGCACAAGAGGAGGCCCGTAGATGGGATAATGGTGATTCTAGCCTGCCGGTGAAACCTTAGTGAGTCCATACATCTCGTAGCCCCTTTGTAAAGGCTATTTTGTGATCTCTTGGCCATACACCGACGGTTGTGTACTGGTATAATGGAGGTTCTGCAGTCGCCGATGGGTGACGAAATCACAAACTTATGGGTAAAGTGGTGCAAACTCTACAGGGTCTAAAACTATCATGATAGCCGAGTTTATGGTCACAAGCGCCTAGACAACTCACATGATTAGATGGGATGGATGGTTCGGTTTGGTTATTGGTATGTCATTGGTTTGGTTATGGTTTGGTCATGGAGGTTTTGGTTTTTAGACTGTTGAGTCTTGGTAATGAGAAAGGTTTCAGACTGTTGAGTCGAAACAATGAGCTTTGGTCTCGGTTATGAGATGACATTGAATATGAGATGAGATGATCATGAATATGAGATGGTATTCATGAAGAAAAGTTGAGAAAGATAAATGTTCGGATGAGGTATGAAAAGTGGTGAATCATGAAAGAGGTATGTTGATGTTATAATTGAATATATGTTGGGATTATATTCACTTAAAGTTAGCTGCTGTTTTTATCATGTTTTTAAAATAAACTTTGCTTTCTGCAATGAGCCTTTTAATCCTACCTTGCTGTAAGCTTCATACCATATCTTCCCGCACTTGTTGAGTACGTCATGTATTCAAACTTGCATTATTACTTCATCATCAGCAACAAGAGAGGAGTATTTTGAAGACTATGTGGAGTACTAGGCGTATGATCTACCGTCAACTTGCCTGTGGAGTAGGAGATGGAGCCGCTGCTGCTGTTTAGTTTGCTTCTGCAATAGTTTAGAAGACTTCCGTTGCTATAATGAGTTAGAGACACATGAGACATTGTAATAAAACCCTGTTATTTGTGGAATTATTCTTAATTCAGTTTGTGGATTATATGTGTATGTGTGATGAACATACTGGGCACACATATGCATCAGCTTGGTTCCGGGGTTTCTCGGAACAGGGGCGTCATAGTTTTCCTACGACACTTTCTCCGGTCTGCTCGGAAGCAGCCCGCAGAGGTTCTTTTTTCAGAGGGGCTAGTGGATCTCGAAGGTCAGAGCACAATGGTGAGAGGAACACGAGGATTCATGTGGTTCGGGCCGACGAAGCGTAAAACCCTACGTCCACAGGAGTGCTTGTTGTATTGCTCGCGCGTGTGAGTGTGTGAGTTGGCCGGGTTGCGAACCCTTTGCCCGGAGGCTGCCTCGGTCCCTTTATAGCCCAATGCCGGGATAGTTACAAGGTGGCGCGGGGCCCGACAGGTGGCTCCACGGCTATCTGTCTCCTATACAAGAGCTATAGGCATTTGCAGCTATATGAATTGTCACTATTGGTGGAGTTACGGCGTATCGCCTGACACGCGGACACCTCTGACCGGGTGGCCAGTGATGATGAATGCCTCGTTTTGTTGTCGCGTCTCCTCGCACTGCTAGGCGGCTCTGTGCCGTTGGGCGGCACTGCTGTGCCGTCATGCCTCGCCGCCCTGTATTTCACCGCAATGGTGCACAGACGGGGAAGGGAGGCGTGCGCCGTGCGCCATGATTCTGGGGAATGTGCGAGCCTTGAATGCTCGGCCTGACAACGTACCTTCCTCTTTACTCCTTGGCCATCTGCCCGTTGCTCGTCGGGGTGATGTCCAGGCAGGTGGCCTCGAGACACGCGTCTCCACTGGAGCTGTCTTGCGGAGTAGCGGGTGATCCGGAGTTGTTGGGCACGTGGCTGCACCGGAATTCTCCTGTACTGGAGGTCAGGTCCGGGGCCGCAGGACACATAGCACTTTTGGAGCCTTCCTCGGGGGGAAGGTATACTTGGAGCCGTTGCCCACACGGCCGCACCGGAGCCCTCTCATGCTGGAGGTCGGTCCCGGAGCCGCCGGACACGTGGCATCTCCGGAGCTCTCTCTGGCGCAGGGTGTGGCTCGGAGGTTCCGCGCACGTGGCAGCGCTGGAACCCTCCTTGACGGAAGATGGGGTCTGGCACCACCAGACACGTGGCGACTCCCAAGTCACCCTCGGCCGATCTTCATGCTCATGGCCTGAAGACATGCGGCAATCTCGAGACTGCATGTCGGGCCTAGGGCACATAGCTTAGGCTAGGGCCCGCCTAAGCGTTATTTTTTATCCACTACGCGGGATACCCGGTTCACAGGGTACCGACATGATTAAATATTAGTTCATGAATGAATATAAATTTAGCCCAACCCTAATCTAATATGACCCTTCACTAGGTACGTAGCTTACGCTGGGGCCCGCCTAAGCCGGGAATGCGGGGCCCATGTTGTTTTTTATCCACTACACGGGGTACCCGATTCACAGGGTACCGACATGATTTAATACTAGTTCATGAATGAATATAAATTTAGCCCAACCCTAATCCAATCCGACCCTTCATATTTTTAGTTTATTTTCTTGAGCCCTTTGTCAGCCTTAGGTACGACCCATTAAGACACGATCGACCTGTCATACCATGGCGTACCGGCCCACGTGTTACAAGGCAGGCTGACTAAGAGGTGGTCGTTTCGTGCTGGGACATCCCATGAAATGTATTATGGGTCAAAGCAGCCTAGTAGTCACATGAAACCCGTTGATCACAAAATTCGAATTAAAATCATAAAAAATGAAAATATATTAGTAAAATATAAAACCGATGATAAAAACACATAAACATCATTTAATCGACAAAACATTAGAAGTAGCATGGGCGACTATGTTTAGAGGTAACTCTATTCCATAGCACTGGACAATAGTCTAAGTCCTATACGCCTTTTTCCGTTTACGTTATTTCGATATATATGTTACAACTCATTCCAAGTATAAACCTATTTGACCTCTAGCACAATATTTAGAGGCTGCTTTATTCTACTCCCTCCTTCCCTGAATATTTGACGTACTAGAACAAATGGAAAAGTGTTTTAATATTTGACGTTGCAACTTAAATATTCTTTTGTCTTTCTGTTTTACCCCTTAGTTTCCTCTTTATCTGAGGAGTAGTCCATTTCATACAATGACCAGGCCCACGGCCACTTATCCTTTATATAAAGGGCATTTTTGTCAATTCAGACAAATCTTAATTTTGTCAAACATGTCCGCAATGTCAAATAAATGGGGAAGGAGGGAGTAGTTGCTCAAGTGTAACATACAACGGCTAAAAGCTTTTCAATTTTCAACAACTTTGACCGGTCTCTTAGGGCGTCAGCGTCACCGCCCGTTCTGCCTCGCTGACGGTGCGGGCCCACAACCGCTGTAGTCCAAGTAGTCCAGATTACACGCGACGCGCGAGGAGGGGAAGGGTGCAAACCTGCAAATCTGCTCCTCGCTGCACTGCACGCTCCCTCTCCGTGTCGTGTTACTGTCGGCGGCTGTGCTAGGGTTTAGCGGTTTCCATTTCCAGGCGGGGTTTTTGCGCCTCGGCGGCGGCGGCGGCGGAGGCTGAGCTAGGGTTTCCCTTCCCCCTTCCCCCTTCACGCCGAGGCCGCGATGGACGCGGCGGCGGTCGACGGCGTCATCCGGCGGCTCCTCGAGGCCCGGGGCGGGCGCACGCCGCGCAACGCGCAGGTGACGGACGCGGAGATCCGGAAGCTCTGCGCTGCCGCCAAGGGCGTCTTCCTCTCCCAGCCCAACCTCCTCGAGCTCGAGGCGCCCATCAAGATATGCGGTAAGGACGGCGGACTCATTCCCAGCGCAACCAACCCTTGCAAGCGCGGTAGCCTGTTCGGCCTTGTCTCCTTCACTTTTCGTCTATCTCCGGCTTTCGAGTTATTCTTGCCGAATGCTGTTCGTTTAGGCTGTGTCGCACCGTCGGTCCTTGATACTGGGACGGGTTCTCTGAATTTGATATTTCGGAGAATCCCGTAAAGCTTTGTCATAAGCTCTGCTGTTAATGGAAATGGGTAGGTGTAGTGTTTGTACTTGCAATATTGTATGCATGTGTCTCTCTATCTCACCTACACACATGCCAAATTTCAGATTTTTTCTTTCGAAACTTATGTATGTATTTTCTAAAAGAGTTTGAATGATTGCACCTAGTACATGGTTCGCGCTAAGTATTTTCCCGTGTACACTAAATCACAATGTACAATGAGATGATAACTGAATTAATATTCAGCATTTAACAACTTCCTTGACTCCTTGACAGGGGATATCCATGGCCAGTACTCTGATCTCCTTCGGTTATTTGAGTATGGTGGCTACCCACCGGAGGCAAACTATCTGTTCCTTGGTGACTATGTTGATCGAGGAAAACAGAGTATAGAGACAATATGCCTTCTCCTTGCATACAAGATAAAGTACCCAGAGAACTTCTTTCTTCTCAGGGGGAACCATGAATGTGCGTCCATCAACCGCATATATGGTTTTTTTGACGAATGCAAAAGGAGATTCAATGTTCGTCTGTGGAAGATTTTTACCGACTGCTTTAACTGCCTCCCAGCGGCTGCACTTATTGATGATAAGATCTTTTGCATGCATGGGGGTTTGTCTCCTGAGCTGAAGAATATGGACCAGATACGTAACATGACCCGTCCCATGGATGTGCCTGACCATGGTCTCTTGTGTGATCTGCTATGGTCTGACCCTGATAAAGAAGTTGAAGGTTGGGGTGCGAATGACAGGGGTGTATCCTACACCTTTGGGGCTGACAAGGTCGCTGAGTTTCTTCAGAAACATGATTTAGACCTGATCTGCAGGGCCCACCAGGTATTCATATGATCTGTTACTTCATTCTTCTAGCAAGTCAAAACTACTGTTCCCCTAGGACTTTGTTCATCTTTCACATGCACGTTCTTCTAGAAGAGCATATTTCATGCAGTGTTTTAAAGGCGTCGCCTAGGCGATGCCTAGTCACCGCCTAGGCGTCCAGGCGCTCCGGCCGCCAGGTCGCGCCGCCGCCGGGTCGCACCGCCGCTGCCGAGTCGCGCTGCCGCCGCTGGTTGGGAGAAGGGGAGGAGAAGCTGGGAAAGGAAGCGTGACAGGGTTAGGGTGAAGAGTGGGGTATTTTATATGTGTGATCTGACCATTGGATGAGGATCGGACGGTTCACACATAACAGGCCTATTCTCAGCCCAGCGCAGCCCACCGCCGCCCCGCCTCCCCTCCATGCCCCGTCGCCGCCGCTTCCCATCCTCGCCCCGCTGCCGCCGCCTCCTCCAGTCCTCCTCCCCTCACTTCGCCTCGCTGCGGCCTCCTCTTCCCCGCGCCCCACCAAGGCCGCCGCCTGGTCCTCCTCCCCTCACCCCGCCGCGCCTAGGCGTCCGGGTGGTGATTCATAAGCCTGATTTCATGAGAGTTCAGTTGACCATGTTTCTTCTACAAGTAACTACCATATTGAAAATTATTCAACCTGATTAAGTTATTATTAACATGTTCCTATAATTGAATGTTCTATAATTGGTTATTTAAAATTTTGCCCAAGGTGTTCTGATTTGTATTATCCAGGGTCCTTTTGTGAAGATGCACTTTGTTCTGTATTGGACAATTAATCATTAAGAAATCATTACACTATTTCAGAGCGTCAACATACTGTTCATTATTGTAGAGAATATGTTACCCTTCTATAAACTGTGTGTTCTTTCATAGGGCGAGTTTGTCGTTTGGTACCGGACACAGGTGGTGCTAGTTTATTGTTACTCATTGTGTCAGCAGTTCTGCTAAGTCTATGGAACTTTGAAGCATTTAGTGTCTGAAAGCCATGGGTAATGTTGGTTAGAGCTTGCTGTAAAGTGAAATGCTCAAATCATGTTGAACTACTTGGTATATTATAGTCCAGTTCATGAGTTTGGTTTACAATGAGTCTAAACACGCTGAAAGTATTTCCCCTTATGATACCTCGATATTACTGTTAGTCTGTTACTATAATGTGTTCTAGGGAATTAATTGAAGCATATCTAGACACCTTTGGCGAGTAGGTTTTCTGTTATAACTTCTCATTACTGTGCATTGCCTTCATTACCATTCATTGCTTATGATTGGATCTCCACTTTACAGGTTGTCGAGGACGGTTATGAATTCTTTGCCAATCGTCAGCTTTTGACCATATTTTCTGCACCCAACTACTGCGGCGAGTTTGACAATGCTGGTGCTATGATGAGCATTGATGATTCACTCACATGTTCATTCCAAATTCTTAAGCCTTCTGATAAGAAAGGAAAAGCAGGAACTGGGAACATGTCAAAACCTGGAACACCTCCTAGGAAGATAAAGATTAGTGTTATCTAGCCAGATGTTCTCTAGACCGAGCTAAGATGTTCTGATGAAGCACCCCCTCCCCCTGCAAACTTGTTTGCCTCCAGAATCACCTTTGGCTCTATCTTGGTCACTCCTGGTCCCACCATGGATAACTTGAAGGAGCAGGTAGTACAGGGTTCCAGGCAGTTGAAGAAGTTGGCATCGAGCGGGCAAAAATAAACTGAAGAGAAACGACAACACAACCGATCTGAGGAACTTGGGTATCTGCTGTTCATTTCTTTTTTAATTTGTTTGTACGCCTTAGTGTGCGGGGCAAAGAATTCGCCCCATAACAATCTCAGCTCACAATGTAAACAAACAGATGCATACGATTACACATACTGTGGTAGAGTGGCTTTCTTTAAATCAATGTTAATGTACTACAACTCGTCGCTCCTTTTGTTTTTCTGGTTCGTCAAGCTGTGCCGAAAAGTGAACTCCATGTGCCGAAAAGGTGGCAGTTATCGCTCTATCATTTTTTCTTTTTCGCGGAGTTTTGTTTCCGTTTCGTCTTCTGCATCAAGCAGATGCAGAAAAGGCACTCACTTCACTCACTTTCTGCTCTCGCCGTTCGCCCTCCACGGCGGCGCAAAGCCCTCCCGCGATGGTGAGCGCCGGCGCTCCGGCGCCTCACCCGCCGCCGGGGCCGCAGGCACCGCCATTGCAGCTCATCAGTGACCAGCAGCAGAAGGCGCTGGGCGTGAACGCGTTTCGCCTGAAGGCGATCGGTGATCGGATCAGGGCCCATTTGCTCGGCGTTGGCGTCCTCTCCAGCGAGCTCGCCCATCTCGTCTATGCCTTCGCCAGGTTCGTCTCCTCGTGCCCACCTCCGCGCTTTGGAGCTTCTTAGGGTTCCCGCCGTTCCCGCGCGGCAGCCCCTCCCGCCCTCTAGCAGTCGGGGTTGATGGCCGCCGCCTTGTTCGTCTATGGTGTACTGAATCTTTCGTGGTTGCTCTTGCAGAGGGATTGACTTCGCGCTTTCGGCTGGTGATGTTCCTACAGTGGCCAAAGAGATACCCGACGTTTTGAGGAAGGTAATTCCTTTTATTCTCACCCTCTGTGAATTAATGCATTCTCGTGTTCTAGGGATTCACACTCGATTGCTGCATGCATGATCGGTTCAAGTAGAGATCTGAGTATAGTAGTATAGTAAAATTAATGCAGCATCGAAGACAAATGGTTATATGCTATAAGAAATTCTACCTTACAGTAGAAAGCTGGCTATCTTTCACCTTTGCCCTAAGTGGTGGAATACCTCAATTGCATTTTCCTTTTGTTTTGTGTTTTTTATCGAACCACTTCTCACCTTTTTAACCCTGAAAATTTAATGCGATTCCCTTGTGAGGAAAAGTAGTATTAGTGTCTTAATGGGCACATGGTAGTGTTGTAGCATTTTCTATAACAACCATGACATTTAGTATGAACTTTGTTCAAATACAATCCATAAACTATAGAGAAATTTACTAGATTAAAGTAATGGGACAATTGCGAAATTGACCCTGTTTTGAACACTAACTGTATATTTGACCCTGTTATTTAGGGCTTGTACATATGACTCTGTTTTTTCAAACTGCACAAATGAATTGACCCTACTCCATTTAGACTATTTAACGGTGTTAAGTTGATGATAAAAAGACATATTTACCCTTACACCATTAACCCTACTTTTCATTATAATCTTCATGTATGACCCTACTTTATACACTAAAATTTCAGCATTATCCATATTATTTTTAAAAACTTTTAGCAACAGTTTAGATATATTTTTTCAACAATATGACTATCATTAATTTTGTGAATCAAAATTATTTTAAATTTTACAGAATTTTGACAGCAATTTCACTATAATGTGACCATTTGGGCAGCAAACAATTTCATATATATGAACTCATATACAAATAACATCACATATATGCCGGCCGCCCGAGCGCCGCTCGCAGCCCGCCGCCCGCGCGCCGTCGTCCCGATAGCCGCTCGCAACCCGCCGCCCGAGCGCAGAAGCCGCCCATTGCCCACACGCCGTGAGCAGCCTGCTGCCCGTGCGCCGCCCTTCGCCTGCAGTCCGCACGCCGACGCCCCGTCAGCAGCCCGCCGCTCTTCGCCCGCGTGTCCGCCGCCCAACCGCAGAAGTCATCTGTCGCCCGCGCGCCGTGCGCCGCCCGTCGCCCTTCCGCAGCCCGCCGTCCTCTGCGCCGCCAGGATTGATATGTTCCGAGTATGGAACACGAACAACTTGTGGATGGATAGGAAACATGTGTACCAAAGGGGTATTTCTGTCATTTTTATTATTCATCTGATTTTCTTATTTCTTTTAATAATTCTAATTACCTAGATCTAACAACAACAACCAAGCCTTTATCCCAAGCATGTTGGGTTCGGCTAGACATGAAACCCAATAATTATATATATATATATATCAATGAAGTAAAAGGGAGGAAGAGATATAAGAACAAGGAAAAAAGAGAAAAACAAGACTAAGATTCTGACACATGAATTGCTACTTTCCATGCGGTTCTATCATGAGCTAAGTCTCTGGATACATTCCAATCTCTCAAATCTCGTTTTACCGCCTCCTCCCAAGTCAACCTTGGTCGTCCTCTACCCCTCCTAATATTTTCTCTACCTCTTAAAATCCCACTGTTAACCGGTGCTTCTGGAGGTCTCCGTTGGATATGTCCAAACCACTTTAGTCGATGTTGGACTAACTTCTCTTCAATCGGCGTCATCTCTACCCTATCACGAATCGTCTCATTCCTTATTCGGTCTCTTCTCGTGTGCCCGCACATCCACCGTAGCATGTGCATCTCTACGACACTCATTTGTTGGACATATTGCCGTTTAGTTGGCCAATATTCCGCCCTATAAAGCATCGCGGGTCTGATCACCGTCATATAGAACTTTCCTTTTAGCTTTTGTGAGACGTTTCTATCACATAGGATTCCAGAGGTTTGTCGCCATTTCATCCACCCTACCGTGATCATGTGGCAAACATCCTCATCAATATCACCATTGCTTTGTAACATTGATCCTAAGTATCGGAAAGAGCCCCTTCTAGGTACTATTTGTCCTTGTAGACTAACATTTCCCCCTTTACGACCAACACCATTAAAGTTATACCTCATATACTCGGTCTTGGTTCTACTAAGTCTAAACCCCTTGGACTCTAAGGTTTGTCTCCATAAATCTAATTTCTTATCAACACCATACCTAGTTTCATCTACCGGCACTACATCATCGGCAAAGAGCATGCACCAAGGGATATCCCCTTGTATATCCTTCGACACCTCATCCATCACCAAGGAAAAGATGTATGGGCTCAAAGTTGATCCTTGATGTAGTCCTACCGTGATAGGAAACGTGTCAGTCTCACTATCACTTACGCGCACACTTGTCCTAACATTATTGTACATATCTTTGATAAGAGTAATGTACTTTGTTGGCACTTTATGTTTCTCTAGTGCCCACCATATGACTGACCTTGGTATCTTGTTGTACGCCTTCTCCAAGTCAATGAACACCATATGCAAGTACTTCTTCTGCTCCCTATATCTCTCCATAAGCTGACGAAGCAAGAAAATCACCTTCATTGTAGACCTCCCAGGCATAAAACCAAACTGGTTTTTAGTGACATTGGTCACTTTTCTCAGACTGTGTTCAATCACTCTCCCCCAAGCTTCATAGTATGACTCATAAGCTTAGTTCCTCGATAATTAGTACAATTTTGAATATCTCCTTTATTTTTGAAGATAGGTACTAATATACTTTTCCTCCATTCTTGGCATCTTGTTTGATTGAAAAATGTGGTTGAATAGATTTGTGAGCTATACTATTGCCACGTCCCCAAGGCATCTCCACACCTCAATAGGGACATCATCAGGGCCGAGGGCCTTTCCTTCTTTCATCTTTTAAGGCCTCCTTAATCTCAAACTCTTGTATCCTCCGCACGAACCGCCTGTTGGGGTCATCAAAGGAGTCATCCAACTCAACCATAGTGCTCCCATTAGTCAGTTTCACTATCACTTACGCGCACACTTGTCCTAACATTATTGTACATATTCTTGATAAGGGTAATGTACTTTGTTGGCACTTTATGTTTATCTAGTGCCCACCACATGACTGACCTTGGTATCTTGTTGTATGCCTTCTCCAAGTCAATGAACACCATATGCAAGTACTTCTTCTGCTCCCTATATCTCTCTATAAGCTGACGAAGCAAGAAAATCACCTTCATTGTAGACCTCCCAGGCATAAAACCAAACTGGTTTTTAGTGACATTGGTCACTTTTCTCAGGCGGTGTTCAATCACTCTCTCCCAAGCTTTATAGTATGACTCATAAGCTTAATCCCTTGATAATTAGTACAATTTTGAATATCTCCTTTATTTTTGAAGATAGATACTAATATACTTTTCCTCCATTCTTCAGGCATCTTGTTTGATTGAAAAATATGGCTGAATAGATTTGTGAGCCATACTATTGCCACGTCCTCAAGGCATCTCCACACCTCAATAGGGACATCATACGAGGGCCTTTACTTCTTTCATCTAAGGCCTCCTTAACCTCAAACTCTTGTATCCTCCGCACGAACCGCCTGTTGGGGTTACAAAGGAGTCATCCAACTCAACCATAGTGCTCTCATTCCCATCATTGAATAGCCCATTAAAGTAATCCTATCATCTATTCTTAATCTCTCCATCCTTCACTAGAATGCGGTCAGTCTCATCTTTGATGCATTTAACTTGATTGAAATCACTCATCTTTCTCTCGCGGATTTTTGCTATCTTGTATATGTCATTTTCACCTTCTTTTGTCTCTAGTCTCTCATATAACTCATCATAGGCCTGTCCTCTTGCCTTACTCACAACCCACCTTGTATTTTTCTTGGCCTCTTTGTACTTAAGCATTTTGCTTGCGCTTTTATTATTATGCCAACTCTTGTAACACTCCTCCTTAATGGCCTTTTGTACATCCTCATTCCACCACCAAGTGTCTTTATCTACAAGTTTCTTTCCTTTTGTCATACCGAACACCTCACTAGCTACCTTCCTGATGCAAGTTGCTATCTTCACCCATATACTATCTGCATCTCCATTTTCTACCCACGGTCCTTCTGTGATCACCCTATTTTTAAAGGATTCTTGTGATTCTCCTTTCAACTTTCATCACTATGTTATTGTGATTTTGACACCTTTGTCCCGCAAAGAACATGTATGGAAGCGAAAGTCAACTACCACAAGTTTATCTTGTGTCACAACACACTCCCCGGGGATCATCTTACAATCTAGACACTCTCGTCTATCACTTCTTCTAGTGAGGACAAAGTCAATCTGGCTAGAGTGTTGGGCACTACTAAAGATCACTAGGTGAGATTGTCTCTTCCTAAAAAAGGTGTTAGCTACCAACAGATCATATGCTACGGCAAAATCTAGGATGTCCTTACCCTCTTGATTTCTATCGCCGCATCCAAAGCCTCCATGTACTCCCTCAAATCCTAGGTTAGTTGCACCCACATGACCATTGAGATCTCCTCCTATGAGAAGTTTCTCGGTTATCGGTACACTACTAACCATATCCTCCAAGTCCTCCCAAAATTGCCTCTTAGCACTCATGTTGAGCCCAACTGTGGGGCATAAGCACTAATGACGTTCAAGACAATGTCCCCAATTACTATCTTGATTAAGATGATACTGTCCCCTCGTCTTCAAACATCCACTACTCCATCCTTAGGACTCTTATCTATTAGAACACCTACGCCATTCCTAGTCCCAGCCGATCCAGAATACCAAAGCTTGAAACCAGTATTTTCGCCTTTGACCCGCCCATCTAGTCTCTTGTACACAAAGGATATTTACTCGTCTGCTAACGGTAACATCTACTAACTCGCGTAGCTTTCCCGTCAAGAATCCTACATTCCAACTACCCACCCGAAATCTATGTTCCTCAGCTAGCTTCCTTACGCTTTGCACCCGTCGAGTAAGATGCAAAGACCCTTGCTCACTTCTCACTACATCCGGGCGATGATGTAGCGCGCCACTAAGGTGGTGGCGATCCGACCCTTGCTCATTTAACACCGTATCCGGGTTCCGATATGGCACGCCACTAAGGCGGTGGCGACCTGGCCCTTGCCCACTTAACACCATACCCGGGTTCCGATATGGCGCACTAAGAGGGCTACGCCCCAACGAATTTCTATTGGGTTTCATTTCCATGAGAATGGCTAAGTGTAGTTGTTGACTCGTCAATTCTATCACAACCCCTCCTCCTTTACCCAAGCTAGATCTAACAGAAGTTAAAAACAGGGTCAAACAGCAATTTCAATTTAAAAAACCAGGGTCAAACATGCAAACACTAAAAAAGAGGGTCAAATGCAGAATTGAACTTTAGATTAGGGTCAACAGCACAATTGTCCCTAAAGTAATATATGTCACCAGCATAGCTCCGATAACTAAATGTATAATATAATACGGAAACTGAAGTGAAATTATGTTCCTCTTAAAGAAAGAAGACAGCTAAGCATGCACCTGAAACCCCTATGTTTACAGGAAACCTTGTCACCTTGATTTCTGACTTATACTTAATCATATGGTCCAGTCAATTCCAGGCCCAGTTCAGATACCTTGTATGCGTCCACATACCTTTACACAGTTGCTTACTCTGTGGTGTAGTCTAACTCATGTTTTCCCTGTTATCACAGTATTCCATACCTTTTGTTCCAATATTTCCCCTCTCAAGGTGTTTTTCGGACATCTGGTCCAATCTTTATTTGTTAGTTCAGCGGAACCTACCACTTTTTTGGCATGTTATGCGCTACTGAACAAATAGTAGAATTATCAAGTTTGACCTTGAACTATGCTTTTGGCTTGTCAGATAAAGGGAGATCATGTGATGTTGTGGACTTCTTTGTGGGGCGCCAATATCAGCGTCGCCCACACAAAGGACCCACACCAGTGCCGCAGGGAGTAGCAGATTAGGCTCCAGGAAATCTGTTGCTAGCACAGGGGAAAGGATAAGGTTGTTGGAGTTTGTTAGGGGCGCCAGGAGTTTGTTCCTGGTGCAGAACATTAGATAAGTATTGGGTGAATAAAAATAGGATCTGTTAGTTGAGTTGAGGTCTGCTGGCACTTCTATATAAGCTGCCATAGTTTGTACTAGGGATTCATTGAAGAATAAGGTCCTTCCCCTCCAGTGGGCGTGCCACTCTTCAATCACCGTGGCTGGGCAGCAGTCCAGCCCCGGTGAGCCCTCTGCTCCGGCGCCCAGGCGCCCTCTCTACCCCCTGAGATCCCTCCCACCTTCCCAGCTCATCCTCCGACGCAGGAAACATATCAATTTGGTATCAGATTCCAGCGGGGCATCGACCACCATGTCCGGTCCCGATGATGTTCCTGTGGATCCTGAAGCATCTCTAATTCTGGAGCGCATCCTTGGCCAGCTCACCGCGCTAAACAGCAGGATGGACGCCCAAGCAGCTCGCATAGACATCTTTGACCAAAGGATGGCACGCATGGAGAAGGGGAAAGATTGCACCGCCGCTGGTCCATTCTCATCACCCATCAAACAAGATGATGGCCCTGTTGGCAGCAACAGGGGGGTTCCAAACTCCTCCTCGCCTTGACAACAACAGCCATCAACGGTCCAAGATCAACTTTCCCCGATTTGATGGAGAGTTAGATCCCCTGCCATGGCTCAACAAGTGTGATATATATTTTCGTGGCATGCACACTTTGGAGGAAAAAAAACTCTGGATTGCGTCGCTGCATCTAGATGGGGTGGCTGCAGAATAGTATTTCGCCCTGGAAAGAGACTTTGGCATTATTTCTTGGGCTCGGTTTACAGAATTTGTGAACATGAGGTTCGGGCCACCCCTCCGTTCCAATGATCTAGCCGAGCTGAAAGACCTTCGCCGGACTGGGTCGGTGGAGGATTATCAACATCAGTTTCTGGTACTGCTGTGTCGTTGTGCTGATTTATCCCCAAAACAGCAAGTGAACATGTTTACAGCAGGACTAGGAGAGCCCTTGAGAACCGACGTCGAGCTACAAGTTTCCTCTAACTTGCAGACCGCCATGAGTCTCGCAAGGGTATATGAGAGGAGGTTATCTGCAGCAACATCAGTCTTCAGACCGACTAAATCTCTACCTGCAGCTCCTGTTGCAGAGACGGCAGCCCGGCTCTCCAACAGCAAACCAAGACTCAGGCGTCTTTCTCCTGAAGAACTGGCAGCAAAAAGAGCTAAGGGCGAATGCTACCACTGCCCTGAAAAGTACACCAGTGACCTCAAGTGTACTTCTAAGGGCGTGTACCTGCTGGAGATGGATGATGACATTGATGCAGAGGAAGCAGCAGCAGATTTGGGCATTTCTCTTCATGCCCTAACTGGGATAGACGTCGCCAACACCATGAAGCTGGTTGTACAAGTGAATGGTGTCGATTTAGTGGCATTGGTCGACACCGGGTCCACTCACACCTTCATTCGTGAGTCTATTGCTCATAAACTCGGATTGAAGGTTGCTCCACGACCAGGGTTGCGTGTCAAAGTGGCCAATGGTGACCAAGTTGTCTGCGCAGGGGCCTGTGCAGGCACACCATTCTCCATTGGGGGCGAAAACTACACCATTAGCTGCTATATATTGCCCCTGGATGGGTTTGATGTGGTCTTGGGCGTCCAGTGGCTGCGTTCCTTGGGGCAAGTCTTGTGGAACTTTGAGGATATGACCATGACTTTTTGGCGACATGGAAGGAAGGTCACCTGGACAGGGGAGGGGCGACCAGCAGCAGGTTGCGCCTCTCTGACTTCGCCTGTAGACCTCCTGCAGGCACTTCTCCAGTCCTTTCAGGACATTTTTGAAGAACCGCAGGGGCTGCCACCGTCCCGGCGGCAGGATCATCGCATTCGTCTTCTTCCAAGCTCCTCTCCCGTGGCGGTCCGACCCTACCGCTACCCACAACTTCTCAAAGATGAAATTGAGAAGCAATGCGCAGAAATGCTGCGCCAAGGCATTATTCGGGAATGCACATCAGCATTCTCATCCCCGGTGTTGTTGGTAAAGAAGGCGGACGACACGTGGCGATTCTGCATCGACTACCGCGAGCTGAACTCAAAAACGGTGAAGCACAAGTTTCCTATTCCGGTGGTGGATGAACTTCTGGATGAGCTCCGCGGTGCGAGGTTCTTCACCAAGCTCGACCTCCGCAGCGGATATCATCAGGTGCGCATGCACCCGGACGACATCGACAAAACGGCATTCCGAACGCATCGCGGCCACTTCGAGTTTTTGGTGATGCCATTCGGCCTTACTAATGCCCCATCGACATTTCAGTCTCTCATGAATGAAGTGCTGCATCCCTTTATTCGAAAATTCGTACTTGTCTTCTTCGACGATATTTTGGTGTTTAGCAGATCATGGCAGGAGCATCTCCAACAGGTGAAGCAGGTTTTCCAGGCCTTGCGTTCACACAAGCTAGCACTCAAGAAGACAAAGTGCTCTTTTGGTAGCAACTCAGTGTCCTACCTGGGGCATATTATTTCTGCCGATGGTGTGGCCATGGATCCGGCTAAGGTGGCGGCTATTGAGCAATGGCCACAACCGCGGTCGCTGCGGGCTCTACGAGGTTTCCTCGGCCTCACTGGATACTACCGCAAGTTCATTGCAGGGTATGGTGCGGTGGCGGCCCCTCTCACTGCCCTCCTAAAGAGGGAAGCCTTTCGCTGGACAGAGGAGGCCCAGGACGCCTTCATCCAGCTCAAGCGGGCGCTGATGTCAGCACCGCTACTCCAGATGCCCGACTTCAATAGGCGTTTCATCGTCGATTGTGACGCGTCCGGGACGGGCTTTGGAGCTGTCCTACACCAAGGGGACGACGCCATTGCCTACTTCAGTCGGGCCGTGGCACCTCATCATCAAAAGCTGCCAACGTATGAGAGGGAGCTTATTGGCTTGGTCAAGGCAGTTCGGAATTGGCGGCCTTATCTTTGGGGTCGCCCCTTCACGGTCCGTACGTGAAAGAAGGCTAATGATAATTGTATTGAGATGATAGAAAAGCTGGAGTACAGGTGTGATTATATAGAGGGATTAGGAGGGGAGAAAAGACTAAACTACCCCTAACCCTAATCCCTCTCTAATGACTAATATACCCCTGTGTCACACCCCTAATTACAGTGTCTAACACCCCCCCCCCCCCCCCCCCCCCGCAGTCACAACATCTAGCCGCTACAGATGTTGAGACTGGACCGAAACTCGGAGAACAGCGACGACGGGAGGCCCTTCGTGAAGATGTCGGCGAACTGCGTCGTCGTCGGGACATGGTGTACCCGAACCTCGCCCCGTGCAACCCGCTCACGAACAAAATGAAGGTCAATCTCCACATGCTTCGTGCGCTGATGCTGGACCGGGTTGGTGGAGAGGTACATGGCGCTGACGTTGTCGCAGTAGATGAGGGTGCTCTTGATGACGGGAGTGTGGAGCTCCTGAAGTAGCTGCTGAAGCCAGGAGGCCTCAGCTACGCCGTTAGCCACGGCGCGATACTCCGCCTCTGCACTCGAGCGCGACACTACGGGCTGTCGCTTCGAGGACCAGGAGACAAGGTTGCCGCCCAGGAAGACGGCGTACCCAGAAGTAGAGCGTCGTGTGTCCGGGCAGCCTGCCCAGTCAGCGTCTGTGTACACAACCAGCTCGGAGGCCGTGTCACGCCGAAGAAGGAGGCCGTAGTCGAGGGTGCCTCGTAGGTACCGAAGAATCCGCTTGACAGCGGTGAGATGCGGTTCCCTCGGGTCATGCATGTGGAGGCATACCTGCTGGACCGCATATGAGATATCCGGCCTGGTGAAGGTTAGGTACTGGAGAGCACCTGCAAGACTCCTGTAAGAAGTGGGGTCAGAGACGGGTGTCCCGTTGGTGGCGGAGAGCTTCGCCTGAGTATCCACTGGAGTGGAGCACGGCTTGCAATAAGCCATGCTCGCCCGTTGGAGGATATCCAGACAGTACTGTCGCTGGTGAAGGAATAGGCCGTCTGGTCGGTCCTCGACCGTAATACCCAGGAAGTGGTGGAGACGGCCCAGGTCCTTCATAGCGAACTCCTGCTGTAAGGCAGAAATGGTTCGCTGAAGCAGAGTCGGACTAGATGATGTTAGTACAATGTCATCGACGTACAGTAAGAGGTAAGCTGTGTCACTGCCCCGTCGATAAACAAACAGCGAAGTGTCCGACTTAGCTTCAACAAACCCCTGTGAGACCAAGAAAGAGGCGAACCGGCTGTACCAGGCTCGCGGTGCCTGCTTCAGTCCGTACAGGGATTTGTTCAGCTTACAGACCATGTCTGGGTGAGCTGAATCTACAAATCCTGCCAGCTGACTGCAATACACCGTCTCGGTCAGTGTACCGTGGAGGAAGGCGTTCTTGACGTCCAACTGGTGGACAGGCCAAGAACGTGAGAGAGCTAGCGACAGTACGGTACGAACTGTCGCCGGCTTCACCACCGGGCTGAAAGTCTCGTCGTAGTCAACTCCAGGGCGCTGAGTGAAGCCCCGGAGTACCCAACGAGCCTTGTATCTCTCCAAAGTGCCATCCGCCTTCTTCTTATGCGTGAATATCTACTTGCCTGTGACAACATTGCCACGACCAAGACGGGGAACCAGGTCCCAGGTCCGGTTGGCAAGCAAGGCCTCATACTCTTCCTCCATAGCGCGGCGCCAATTAGGGTTGGCGAGGGCGCTACGTACGGAAGTAGGTATGGGCGAGATCGAAGAAGTCTCGGTCGGTGGAGTTGTCGTCGACGAGAAAGCGGTACTGTCGAACCGCTCCACTGGTCGAAGACTCCCGGACGCACGTCGAGTCACCATCGGGTGGACGTGACCAGGATCCCTGTGAAGTAGAGGGGGGTTGTACACCGTCCGGTCGGGTACAACCATCTTCTCTCGTCGTGGATAGACGAGAGTGGGTCTCGATGCCGCGCGTGGCGTCGTCGGAGCAGGAGCCTCTCCCCGCGCTCGTCGCTGGTAGACAAGTGCGGGGTCAGCAAAACGAGAAGACGTCGTCGGTGCCGCGCGTGGCGCGGCTGGTGGCGTCGTGCTCGCTGCAGGTGACGTCGGGGAGGTAGCCGGTGATGCCGCTGGTGCCGTACATGGTACAGCTGGAGACGCCGAGGGCACCTGGGGTACAATAGATGGTGTCGGGGAAGCCGAGGCCGCGCGT
The DNA here is from genome assembly GCA_030760725.1 of Neostapfia colusana. Classification (NCBI taxonomy): domain Eukaryota; kingdom Viridiplantae; phylum Streptophyta; class Magnoliopsida; order Poales; family Poaceae; genus Neostapfia; species Neostapfia colusana. The sequence continues at coordinate 1,350,571 of JASWHV010000001.1, read as the reverse complement.
GGCGCAGCAGGTGACGTCGGAGGCGTTGATGCCACACGGGGTGCAGCGGGTGACGTCTGAGACATCGATGCCACACGAGGTGCAGCAATCGGTGTCGAGGGCATCTGGGACGTAGCTCGTGTCGATCCTGCAGAAGAAATAGGCCAAGGCAACTGGGAGGCAGCCTCGGGGTCAGTAGGAAAAAGGGAGTCCAGCTCTGTGGTGGAATCAGAAGAGGTGGTGGAAAAAGGAAAAGATGACTCGTCGAAGACGACGTGCCGAGAGATCAAAAGACGGTGGGTAGTGAGATCTAAGCATCGGTAACCCTTATGATCAAGGGAATACCCGAGAAAAACACACCGTGTCGAGCGGGGCACAAGCTTATGTGGGGCGGTGGCGGAAAGATTAGGGTAGCAAGCTTATCTGAAAACTCGAAGGTGATCATAAAGAGGATTAGTGCCATATAGAGCAAAGTAGGGGGTGGAGGCACGAATCACTTTGGTGGGAAGACGATTGATCAGAAGTGTGGCGGTATGAAGAGCCTCCACCCAGTATCGGGCTGGAATAGATGCCTGGAACATCAGGGAGCGTATGACATCATTAATGGTGCGAATCATGCACTCTGCCTTGCCGTTTTGAGGAGAGGTATACGGACAAGACATGCGTAGCTGTACCCCATGTGCGGAGAGAAAATTACGAAACGCAGAGTTATTAAACTCACGTCCGTTATCGCACTGGACAGCTCGAATGGTACGCCCGAATTGAGTAGAAATCCATACGAAGAAGTGAGAAAGAGTGACGAAAGTCTCAGACTTCAATCGTAATGGAAAAGTCCAGGAGAAGTGAGAAAAATCATCAATTATCACCAAATAGTAATTAAAGCCCGATATACTGGAAATGGGAGATGTCCACAAATCACAATGTATAAAATCGAATGAGTGCTCAACATGAGTCACAGATGTGGGAAAAGGGAGGTGAATATGGCGACCAAGTTGACAGGCATGACATAGGGAGTCATGTGTACCCCTAGAACATGAGATAACTGAGCTACTGGACAGCTTTGACATAGCATCTGCACCAGGGTGGCCAAGCCGGCGATGCCAGATGGTAGATGAAGCTGTCGTAGTCAAAGCAAATGGCGGTGATGCAGCGGAAGTAGGAAGCCGAAGTGTGTATAGGGGCCCCGAGCTATCACATCGGAAAAGAGGTCGCCGGGTGGAAAGATCCTTCACAGACAAACCAAAAGGATCAAATTCAATGGAAACATTGTTGTCAGTGGTAAAACGGCGAACAGAAAGTAAGTTCTGAATGATATCCGGAGCAACAAGAATGTTTTTAAGCTGGAAAGTACCCGAAAGACCGAAATCACCTACTGAGGTGACCGGAAGAACAGACCCATTTCCAACAACGATAGATGAAGGAAAAGAGGGATCGGGAGGATGGGTGGAAGAGAGTATACCGGAATTAGGAGTGGTATGGTATGATGCTCCGGAATCAACTACCCAGTCGGCACCAGGTGGTGTAAGGTGCATGGTGCTGAAGGAGGAAGCAAGCGACTGTCGATCCCACGTCGACGGTGGCTCCTGAAGGGGTGCCGATGGCTCCGAGTTCCCAACAGGGTAGTCAGTGCCTCCGTAGGTCGGGGCTGACTGCCCGCCTGAAGAGTATCCAGGCCCACTATAGGCCTGAGCTGTCGGCCTACCAGCACTGTGGGCTGGTCCACTGTAGCCGGGGGTAGCCGTGAACACCGGCTAAGGACGTGGTGGTCGTGGAGGCTGAGAACCTGGGACGATCCAGGCCACATGTAGATCTGGCCTGTCCACGGGTTGTAGGGTGTGGGCCAGGGTGCACCTCCCTGGCCGGTACCACCACTACTTCCAGTAGTCGAAGCCGTGGGGTGCTGCCTGCACTGCTGCCACCACGGCCGCCGTTCTTTCCTCGGCGACGATGGTTTCCACCTCCTGTACTGGTAGGAGTAGAAGGTGGACGTGACGGTGGTCCACCAGCCGCTGGTAAGGGTGGACGAGGGGACTGCTCGGAGCCATAGAAGGCTGTGGCAGATCCAGAGCCAGTAGAGCCTCCTGCAGTGATCTCTTCAAGTTCAAGATCAGACCATACCTTCTCGAAGGTAGGTAGTGGCTCCAGTCGAAGTAGCCATGTCCGTAGGTGACAATAGCGCTCGTTCAGGCCCTGAAGGACCCGAAGGACAAGAGCGCTGTCGGTGACCGGCTCACCAAGGTCACGTAGGGCATCCGCCATGCCCTTCATCTCCCGACAATAGGTGGAGATGGAACGATCACCCTGGACGGTGTTCTGGAACCGAGTGCTGATGTGGAGGGCTCGAGTCGCACGGTTCCCTAGAAACCGTTGCTCGAGGACTAGCCAGGCCTGTCGAGCAGTACCGCCACCGCGCTGCCTGACGATGTCCTGTAGCTCCTCTGTCAGGGAGCCAAGGATCCAGGATAGTACCAGGCTGTCCATGCTAATCCAGGACACCTGTACTGAAGACTCGTCCTGGAGGACGTGGTCATTGTGGGCTGATCTGCCTCTGGCCCAGGCCGGCCCCTCCATGGCCCAGGGCGGCCAGAACTGGGCCAAGTGGGCTGGTCAGCCCTGGCCCAGGCCGGGGCCCCTTTCTAGAAGGTTTTTGAGTTTAATCTTCTTAGAGATAGATTAAAAGATCCTTTGTAACAGATTAGGACTCTTGTAAGGGGGGGGCTATATATACAAGCCAAAAACACCCCAAATTGTGAGAGAGATCAATACAGAAAATTTTCCTCCACTTTTCTAACCCTAGCCGCCTCTCTCTCCCTCCTGCCCTAGCCGCCGCACAGCTTCTGCCCTAGCCGCCGCCCAGCTGCTGCCCTAGCCGCCGCCTCCTCTGCAGCCCTAGCCGCCACCAGGGGCTAGAACCAGCCGCCGCCCCTGTTTTTCCCTCTGTTCTGCGCCTCCAACAAAACCAGAACAGATCGGGCATCTCCTGATTTCTTCCCTGATCTGTTCTCCCAAGAACAGAATCAATCTGCTCAGTTTTCTGCACCAGAACTGTTCTTCTCCTTGCTGTTATTCCTCTGTTGTTGGCTGAAGAATTTTTCTGGTCTGTCTTCAAGGAAGACAGATCGATCTGCTAGGGCAGATCGGTTTATTCAGCAAGAACAGAGACAGTTTCAGCGCCGGAATTGCAACATTCGTGGTATCAGAGCCTGTTTCAACCCTAGGCTGAATTCTGCAAGATGTCGTCTACACCTACAAGCAGCGGCAGCGCCATCAGCCATGGCACACCCTCACCGGCAGCTCGTGAGGTGAACACCGGGACGGGGTTCCCCGTGCTCACCAAGACCAACTACGCGGAGTGGGCTGTCATGATGAAGATCAAGCTGAAGGCGCGGCTGCTTTGGAAGGCCGTGGAGGAGGGGAACGTGAGCGAGCAGGAAGACATGATGGCGCTTGACATCTTGGTCAGCGCTGTCCCGCCGGAGATGATCACGACGATCGGAGAAAAGAGGACGGCGAAGGAGGCATGGGACACGATCGCCATCATGCGGGTCGGGGCCGACCGCGTGAAGAAGACGACGGCGCAGCAACTCCGAAAGGAGTTTGAAGACGCTGTCTTCAAGGATGGCGAAAGTGTGGAGGACTTCTCCCTCCGCCTGAGCGGCATGCTATCACGGCTTGCGTCGCTAGGGGAGGAGATAGGAGAAGAGAGGGCCGTGGAGAAGCTCCTGCGAAGCGTTCCAGAACGCTTCCAACAGATCGTGGTGGCGATCACGACACTGCTGGACGTGTCGACCCTCACCTTGTCGGAGGTGACGGGGCGTCTCAGGGCGGCTGAGAACGCTTTCAACTCGACGCAGCGGAAGGGAGGAGTACACAACGGCCAGCTGTACCTCACTCGGGAGGAGTGGGAGGCACAGCGGAAGGAGGAGCGGTCTACCCAGTCCGCGGGTTCTTCTAAGAGGGGCGGCCGAAAGGGCCCGCCCAAGAAGAACGGAGGCAAGAAGGGAGGTTCCGGGAAGGATATTCCGCGGGACCAGTGCAGGAAGTGCGGGAAGAAGGGCCACTGGGCCAGGGAGTGTCGGTCGAAGCCTAAGGAGGAGCCGCAGCAGCAGGCTTTCGTGGCAAAGGCGGAGGAGGAGGGCGCCTTGTTTATGACAAGGGTGGCCTCAGTACAGGAGGAGCCTGTACAGGAACGTCCTATGCGCCCACTGGAGATAGTGGAGGGACGTGTCTTCGCTCACCGCAGCAACGACGATGCCTTTGACGACACTCGTTGGTACCTCGACACGGGCGCGACCAACCACATGACGGGTTCGCGCGCCGTCTTCTCCGAGCTCGACGAAAACATCGTCGGAACCATTAAGTTCGGCGATAATTCCGTTGTGCGTATCCAGGGGAAGGGTACGGTCCTATTCGCCGCCAAGACGGGTGAGCACAGGAGGCTCACCGGCGTCTACCTCATCCCACGCCTCACCACCAACCTCATCAGCGTCGGCCAGCTGGATGAGGATGGCTACAGCATCACGGTGCAAGGAGGAGTGATGCACATACGGGATGAGCAGCAGCGTCTCCTCACACGAGTTCAGCGCGACGACAGCAAGCTGTACTCCATCAGGCTCAACATCACACGTCCGGTTTGCCTAACCGCGAGGCGTGATGATGTTGCGTGGCGTTGGCACGAACGCTACGGACACGTCGGCTTCCAGGCGCTTCGGAAGTTGGCACGAGAGGAGATGGTGCTCGGGCTTCCGCAAATTGATCATGTCGATCAATTGTGCGAAGCTTGCTTGGTCGGGAAGCAGAGGCGCTCCAGCTTCCCCAAGCAAGCTCGGTGGCGCGCGGAGGGCGCGCTCGACCTTGTCCACGGCGACATCTGCGGGCCTATCACGCCGACGACTCCAGGTGGCAAGAAGATGTTCTTGTTGCTTGTGGATGACATGAGCCGCTATATGTGGCTTTATCTTCTAGCAACCAAGGACAAGGCGCCAGACTTAATTCAACAATTCAAGGCAACAACATTCGTGGTATCAGAGCAACACGAATTCCGGGTATCAGAGGCAACAACTTGTTGATCTTCCTGCAGGACACAAGCCCATTGGCCTCAAATGGGTGTTTAAGGTGAAGAAGGACGAGCATGGGGAGGTGGTGAAGCACAAGGCTCGACTGGTGGCAAAAGGCTATGTCCAACGGCAAGGAATAGACTTTGACGAGGTATTTGCTCCTGTAGCTCGTCTCGAATCTATTCGCTTGCTCCTTGCAGTTGCTGCACACAAGGGGTGGGAGGTACACCACATGGACGTGAAGAGCGCCTTCCTGAACGGCGACTTGATGGAGGAGGTGTACGTCTCCCAACCCGCTGGCTTCATCATCGACGGAGCCGAACACAAGGTGTATCGGCTCAAGAAAGCTTTATATGGACTTCGTCAGGCGCCCAGGGCCTGGAATGCCAAGCTCAACGATAGCTTGCTATCACTTGGTTTCCAGAAGAGTACGAGCGAGCACGGGATCTACTTCCGTGGAGCTGCAGAGGAGAAGCTCATCGTCGGTGTGTACGTCGACGACCTCGTGATTACAGGAGGCGGCACGATCAAGAAGTTCAAGGAGGAGATGATGAAGCGGTTCAAGATGAGCGACTTGGGTCTCCTGTCGTATTATCTTGGTCTGGAGGTGCGGCAGACCGAAGAAGGGATAAGCGTTGGGCAGGCGGCCTACGCTTCCAAACTTGTCTCTAAAGCTGGCCTGGAAGGATGCAATCCCTGTGCATTTCCCATGGAGCAAGGCCTCAAGCTTTGCAAGACAAGTGATAGCCCGTTGGTGCATGCAACGGACTATAGGAGCTTGGTTGGAGGGCTGCGATACTTGGTGAACACACGTCCCGATCTTGCCTACTCGGTCGGGTACGTGAGTCGGTTTCTGGAGGAGCCCAAGGAGGATCACTTTGCTGCAGTCAAACGCATTGTACGCTACATAGCCGGTACAATCAACTATGGAGTCTTCTATGCAAGAGGAGGAGACATGGAGCTTATTGGGTACTCGGATAGTGACTATGCGGGAGACGTGGAGGACCGCAAGAGCACAAGCGGGGTGTTGTTTTGTCTTGGAAACAGCCCCGTTTCATGGCAGTCCTGCAAGCAGAAGGTGGTGGCCTTGTCCTCATGTGAAGCAGAGTATATCGCAGCAGCTCAAGGAGCATGTCAAGGTGTATGGATGGCACGGCTGATGGAGGACTTAGCTGGAAAATCGAAGGCGCCGGTGCTGCGGGTTGATAACAAGTCAGCTATAGACTTGAGCAAGAACCCGGTACACCATGACAGGAGCAAGCACATCGACGTCAAGTACCACTACATACGGGAGTGTGTGGACAGCGGTACTATTGTGCTTGAGCAAATCTCCACTCAAGACCAGATGGCGGACATCTTAACCAAGGCTCTTGGAAGACAGAAGTTCATGGAGATGAGAAGAAGGATCGGGATTCTAGACATGGGCCAGTGTCAGGATCAGGAGGAGAATGTGGGCTGATCTGCCCCTGGCCCAGGCCGGCCCCTCCCTGGCCCAGGGCGGCCAGAACTGGGCCAAGTGGGCTGGTCAGAGCAACCCGCTATTCAACAATTCCTCCACTTTTCTAACCCTAGCCGACTCTCTCCCTCTGCCCTAGCCGCCGCACAAGCTTCTGCCCTAGCCGCCGCCTCCTCTGCAGCCCTAGCCGCCACCAGGGGCTAGAACCAGCCGCCGCCCCTGATTTTCGCATCTGATCCAGGAAGAACTCGGCGAGTTCTTCTCTGTTTCTCTGTTCTCCGATCTGATCAGCACCAGGGGTGCTTTCTACTCTCTCTGTCCTCTCTGTTCTGCACACAGGATCTACCCTGTTCTGATCTGCACCGCAGGTGCATAACAGATCTGTTCTGGCCGTACAGATCCGATCAGCACACCTGCAGAGCCAGAAACAGGGCTGAACAGGCCGGATTTCCAACAATCGTGGTATCAGAGCCGGTTTCAACCCTAGGCTGAATTCTGCAAGATGTCGTCTACACCTACAAGCAGCGGCAGCGCCATCAGCCATGGCACACCCTCACCGGCAGCTCGTGAGGTGAACACCGGGACGGGGTTCCCCGTGCTCACCAAGACCAACTACGCGGAGTGGGCTGTCATGATGAAGATCAAGCTGAAGGCGCGGCTGCTTTGGAAGGCCGTGGAGGAGGGGAACGTGAGCGAGCAGGAAGACATGATGGCGCTTGACATCTTGGTCAGCGCTGTCCCGCCGGAGATGATCACGACGATCGGAGAAAAGAGGACGGCGAAGGAGGCATGGGACACGATCGCCATCATGCGGGTCGGGGCCGACCGCGTGAAGAAGACAACGGCGCAGCAACTCCGAAAGGAGTTTGAAGACGCTGTCTTCAAGGATGGCGAAAGTGTGCAGGACCAGAACTGGGCCAAGTGGGCTGGTCAGAGCAACATTCGTGGTATCAGAGCAACCCGCTATTCGTGAATTAGAGTCCGGGAGGAGGCTGAAGTTACTCCGTACTGATCGCGGAGGGGAGTTCACCTCACAGGAGTTCGGCGAGTACTGCGCTCAGCACGGAGTACAACGTCAGCTCACAGCCCCGTATACGCCGCAGCAAAACGGGGTTGTGGAGCGGCGCAACCAGACGGTGGTCGGCATGGCGAGGAGCATGTTGAAGGCGAAGGGTATGCCCGGGATATTTTGGGGTGAGGCAGTTATCACGGCTGTCTATATCCTGAATCGATCCCCTACCCGCGGCCTCGACGGGAAGACGCCATATGAAGCTTGGCATGGAGAGCGGCCAGCCGTCAATTATTTCCGAACTTTTGGGTGCGTGGGGCATGTCAAGAACACGCACCCCCACCTGAAAAAGTTGGAAGACCGGAGTACTCCGATGATTTTTCTTGGCTATGCTGCAGGGACGAAGGGATATCGGATGTATAATCCGGCTGATGGGCGTACACACATATCACGTGACGTGATATTCGACGAGGCGGCCAAGTGGGACTGGGGAGAAGGAGCAGGAGAAGAGGACTACACCGCCTTCCACGTCGACTCCTTAGGTCCAGCAGGTGCTGGACCTGCTGTTTCAGCACCCGGAGAGGTGCTGCAGGGTCCGGAGGGGCCGAACAGCACCCCTGCAGTGCCCAGGAGGGGCACAGAAGGGTCTGTACAGACCCTAGGAGTTCCTACGCCAGCCTCCAGACCTGCTGGAGAGGGTCCAACACCTGCAGCGTCGCCCAAAGGGCCCCTGCAGGGACTGTCCAGCGCAAATCAGGGCTGGGACAGTCCTGCACGGGGGTCAGCAGCAGCGGGGGATTCCGGACTTGAAGATTCCAGCACCTTCGTCACGCCCCGGAATCCTCCACGGCCCATCCGCTTCGCCACGCCGCCGACGGACGTCGGCAGCAACGTCGACGCCTACCACGACGACAACGCTGCACTTCGGTTCCGCACGATGCGCAACGTGCTGGGAACCCTCACCCCTCCTGGTCGGGCTGAGCGCCCACCAAGCTTGGAGGAGGGGGAGCTTATGTTCACCACCGCGGAGGAGCCCACGTCCTTCGCCTATGCTAAGGAACACCCGTGCTGGAGACGGGCCATGCTCGAGGAAATGAAATCCATAGAAGAAAACAAGACTTGGCAACTTGTTGATCTTCCTGCAGGACACAAGCCCATTGGCCTCAAATGGGTGTTTAAGGTGAAGAAGGACGAGCATGGGGAGGTGGTGAAGCACAAGGCTCGACTGGTGGCAAAAGGCTATGTCCAACGGCAAGGAATAGACTTTGACGAGGTATTTGCTCCTGTAGCTCGTCTCGAATCTATTCGCTTGCTCCTTGCAGTTGCTGCACACAAGGGGTGGGAGGTACACCACATGGACGTGAAGAGCGCCTTCCTGAACGGCGACTTGATGGAGGAGGTGTACGTCTCCCAACCCGCTGGCTTCATCATCGACGGAGCCGAACACAAGGTGTATCGGCTCAAGAAAGCTTTATATGGACTTCGTCAGGCGCCCAGGGCCTGGAATGCCAAGCTCAACGATAGCTTGCTATCGCTTGGTTTCCAGAAGAGTACGAGCGAGCACGGGATTTATTTCCGTGGGGCTAAAGATGAGAAGCTCATCGTCGGCGTGTACGTCGACGATCTTGTGATCACAGGAGGAGGCGATCTCAAGAAGTTCAAAGGGGAGATGATGAAGAGGTTCAAGATGAGCGACTTGGGCCTCTTGTCGTATTATCTTGGCCTGGAGGTGCGGCAGACTGAAGAAGGGATAAGCGTTGGGCAGGCGGCCTACGCTTCCAAACTTGTCTCTAAAGCTGGCCTGGAAGGATGCAATCCCTGTGCATTTCCCATGGAGCAAGGCCTCAAGCTTTGCAAGACAAGTGATAGCCCGTTGGTGCATGCAACGGACTATAGGAGCTTGGTTGGAGGGCTGCGATACTTGGTGAACACACGTCCCGATCTTGCCTACTCGGTCGGGTACGTGAGTCGGTTTCTGGAGGAGCCCAAGGAGGATCACTTTGCTGCAGTCAAACGCATTGTACGCTACATAGCCGGTACAATCAACTATGGAGTCTTCTATGCAAGAGGAGGAGACATGGAGCTTATTGGGTACTCGGATAGTGACTATGCGGGAGACGTGGAGGACCGCAAGAGCACAAGCGGGGTGTTGTTTTGTCTTGGAAACAGCCCCGTTTCATGGCAGTCCTGCAAGCAGAAGGTGGTGGCCTTGTCCTCATGTGAAGCAGAGTATATCGCAGCAGCTCAAGGAGCATGTCAAGGTGTATGGATGGCACGGCTGATGGAGGACTTAGCTGGAAAATCGAAGGCGCCGGTGCTGCGGGTTGATAACAAGTCAGCTATAGACTTGAGCAAGAATCCGGTACACCATGACAGGAGCAAGCACATCGACGTCAAGTACCACTACATACGGGAGTGTGTGGACAGCGGTACTATTGTGCTTGAGCAAATCTCCACTCAAGACCAGATGGCGGACATCTTGACCAAGGCTCTTGGAAGACAAAAGTTCGTGGAGATGAGAAGAAGGATCGGGATTCTAGACATGGGCCAGTGTCAGGATCAGGAGGAGAATGTGGGCTGATCTGCCTCTGGCCCAGGCCGGCCCCTCCATGGCCCAGGGCGGCCAGAACTGGGCCAAGTGGGCTGGTCAGCCCTGGCCCAGGCCGGGGCCCCTTTCTAGAAGGTTTTTGAGTTTAATCTTCTTAGAGATAGATTAAAAGATCCTTTGTAACAGATTAGGACTCTTGTAAGGGGGGGGCTATATATACAAGCCAAAAACACCCCAAATTGTGAGAGAGATCAATACAGAAAATTTTCCTCCACTTTTCTAACCCTAGCCGCCTCTCTCTCCCTCCTGCCCTAGCCGCCGCACAGCTTCTGCCCTAGCCGCCGCCCAGCTGCTGCCCTAGCCGCCGCCTCCTCTGCAGCCCTAGCCGCCACCAGGGGCTAGAACCAGCCGCCGCCCCTGTTTTTCCCTCTGTTCTGCGCCTCCAACAAAACCAGAACAGATCGGGCATCTCCTGATTTCTTCCCTGATCTGTTCTCCCAAGAACAGAATCAATCTGCTCAGTTTTCTGCACCAGAACTGTTCTTCTCCTTGCTGTTATTCCTCTGTTGTTGGCTGAAGAATTTTTCTGGTCTGTCTTCAAGGAAGACAGATCGATCTGCTAGGGCAGATCGGTTTATTCAGCAAGAACAGAGACAGTTTCAGCGCCGGAATTGCAACAGTCATCGAGGCAGTAGCGCCTTAGCGTGAGGAGCACCATATCACGCCACCGGGCATATGAGGTGGACTCGGAACTGAGAACAACTGGCACGAGCGTCCGGATGTTCTGAATCCCTGCGGCCTGTGCATGAAGAGCGGCCACAAGCGAAGTCGAGTACGTACCAGCGTCCGAGGGAGGCTCATGGACAGCACTCGTTGATCGGCGAGCACTCTCCTCAAGTTGGTGGGATAGTGATGCCACGGAGGCACGCTCCTGCTCTAGGGCAAGGGCGAGTGCCCGCTCGCGCTCGCGAGAGGCGGCCAGTGCTGCGGCGATGTCAGATGTCTCCGCAGTGTCGGTGCCGTAGGAAGAAGCTGTGTTCTCCGCAGTAGCACCGACGGCTGGGAACGGAATCGGCGGGATCGCCGTGGTGCTCCCGTCGATGTCGAGGCCGGTGGCGTCCCGTAGCGCGGAGGTACCTGCCATGAAGGTAACAGTAGTGGCGGGGTTGCTGGAGGTACTGACGAGGGGTTCACCGGCGGCTGGACCGGTTCTCGAGAAGGAGGGGGTGGCTGCAGAACCAGCAGCGAGGGGCCTGGGGGCTGTGGCTCCTCCTAAGAAGGCGTCGCCCCCTCCAGAGGCTGTTGTTCCTCCAGTTTCAGCAGTCCAGAGGGTGGCGCCCCCTCCAGTGGGGCCGGCGGCGGAGCACCCAGGGGCGGCGGCGGCGCTCCCTCCAGGGGGGCCGCCGGCGGCCCAGGCAGGGGAGGTGACGCCCCCCCCCCCCCCCCCGTGCGCGAGCGGCTCCCATCCGGGTGGGGGCGGCCCGAATCCGGGCGGAGCCGCCCCGATCCAGGGCGCGACGGCCCCGGATCCGGAGGTGGCGGCGGCGGCGGCCCCTCCCCGCGCCCAGGGTGGGGTGGCGGCGGCTCCTGCCTCCGCGCGCTGTCCTCCAGAGGCGGCGGCGCCCCCTCCCCCCCTGCGTGCGCAGCCCAGATCCGGCGGCTGGCGGCGGCGGGCGGCTGCTCAGGGGCGACGGTGGTTCTGGCGGCGGTGGCCCAGGGTGGGGTGGCGGCGGCGTGCGCCCAGGGCTGCTGCGGCGGCGGCTGGCCCATTCGGATCAGGGTTAGCCCTAATCCTGATTATTTCTAGCTAATGATACCATGAAAGAAGGCTAATGATAATTGTATTGAGGTGATAGAAAAGCTGGAGTACAGGTGTGATTATATAGAAGGATTAGGAGGGGAGAAAAGACTAAACTACCCCTAACCCTAATCCCTCTCTAATGACTAATATACCCCTGTGTCACACTCCTAATTACAGTGTCTAACAGTACGGACCACTACAGCCTTAAGTTCATTCTGGACCAGCGCCTCTCTACTATACCGCAGCATACATGGGTGAGCAAACTTTTTGGATATGATCTGTCCGTGGAGTACAGGCAGGAAAAATTGAATGGGGCAGCAGATGCTCTCTCTCGCCGACATGAAGATGAAGTTGCTATCCACAGTATTTCAGCGCCTACATTCCAGCTTTTTGATAACCTGAGGGCTGAAGCTGCAGCAAATCAGCAAGTGCAAACACTTATTGACCAGGTGTGGGCGGGGACAGCAGCACCTGGATGGAAGGAGGTAGATGGTCTGTTGCTGTATAACGGCAAGATTTTTGTGCCTGATGCATCTTCCCTCTGGCCGCAGCTGCTGACTGCTGCACATGAGAGCGATCATGAAGGTGTCCAGAAAACTTTGCACCGCTGGAGGGCTTCATTCTTCAGTCCTCTTGCTCTGCAACGTGTCAAAGAGTTTGTCAAGGGATGTGCAGTCTGTCAGCGTAACAAAACTGAACACCTGCATCCTGCAGGACTACTGCAACCCTTACCTATTCCAGCTGAGGTATGGAATGACATCTCTATGGATTTCATTGAAGGGTTTCCAAAGGTGGGGGGCAAGTCAGTAATTCTAACTATAGTGGACAGATTTTCTAAATTTGCCCATTTCATTGCTCTTGGACATCCCTACAGTGCAGCCTCTGTTGCCAAGGCATTTTTTGACAACATCGTCCGCTTGCATGGGTTTCCTTGTTCTATTGTTAGTGACCGGGACACTGTTTTCACTAGCAGTTTCTGGTCTGAACTTTTTCAGCTAGCTGGAGTGAAATTACACATGAGTTCTGCATTTCACCCCCAATCTGATGGTCAGTCTGAGGTGGTCAACAGAATTATAACTATGTACCTTCGTTGTTTGGCGGGGACAGACCCAAATCTTGGCTGCAATGGCTTCCCTGGGCAGAATTTTGTTATAACTCATCCTATCAGACAGCCTTGAAGTGCTCACCGTTCAAGGTTGTGTATGGCAGGGATCCACCCACACTTCTGTCCTACCAACCCGGTGTGGCAAAGGTGGCAGCAGTGGATAAACAGTTACAGAACAGAAATGTCTTCTTAGCCGAAATCAAGGAAAGATTAATGCAGGCCCAAGCTACAATGAAGAACTCTCAAGATAGAACAAGAAGGTTTGGCTGCGTCTGCAACAGCGTACAGCAGTAGGGTTGATCGCTGGACCACCCACCAAGTTGGGTCCGAAGTATTTTGGTCCTTATCAGATTGTGCAGAAAATTGGCGAAGTATCCTATAAGCTTCAGCTACCCCCTAATGCACGCATCCATGATGTTTTTCATGTATCACTACTCAAGAAGTTTGAAGGACCGACACCAAAAGGAGTTCCACCTCTTCCTGACATATTGCATGGCAGAGTTATCCCTGCACCTGAACATGTTCTCAAAGCACGCCTCAACAGAGATGCTTGTGAGTTGTTGATCAAATGGTTGGGGCGGCCAGCCGCTGGAGGATTTCAAACGTCAATTTCCTAATGTTAAGTTCGCGGACGAGCTTTTTGCCGGGGAGGGGGGAAATATTGTGGACTCCTTTGTGGGGCGCCAATATCAGCGTCGCCCACACAAAGGACCCACACCAGTGCCGCAGGGAGTAGCAGATTAGGCTCCAGGAAATCTGTTGCTAGCACAGAGGAAATGATAAGGTTGTTGGAGTTTGTTAGGGGCGCCAGGAGTTTGTTCCTGGTGCAGAACATTAGATAAGGATTGGGTGAATAAAAATAGGATCTGTTAGTTGAGTTGAGGTCTGCTAGCACTTCTATATAAGCTGCCATAGTTTGTACTAGGGATTCATTGAAGAATAAGGTCCTTCCCCTCCAGTGGGCGTGCCACTCTTCAATCACCGTGGCTGGGCAGCAGTCCAGCCCCGGTGAGCCCTCTGCTCCGGCGCCCAGGCGCCCTCTCTACCCCCTGAGATTTCTCCCACCTTCCCAGCTCATCCTCCACTCTCCTCTCCACACACCCCCACGCAGGAAACATATCATGTGACTAGCTGGCAAATTTAGGTTTAGCCACTGTGGCTATGTTTTGATTCAAATCTACTGTTCTTTGCAGGTATATGAGCTGAGGAAGGACCCAATCTTACAATCGTCTATTTTGGTACTGATCATATCATGCAAGGTAAATTTCCCCCTTTCTCAATTTATATGAGATACCAGATTATTATTTTTTTCTACTGTGTTTCATTGGAAAAGATCCATATCTTCAAACTTCCTATTCTCCAATCATTTTATTTTTAAATCCAGAGTTCCAACTCCCAAACACATAAACTTAGAGGTTGCACATTTCAGTAAATGATACATTTCTACTCCAGGCTCCCAAGCAGGCCAAGCTATGCAATTTTCCTTTTAGTTTATTGTTCTGACGTGATATGCAGGTTAATCTACCAATGAAATTATATTAGCAATCACTTACAAACAGTTTTTGTGCAGAATGCTTGTTTCAAAGAGTGGTTCCAGCCTACAGATACCGCAGACATCCTTCGAATGGCTAAAGAGGTGTGCATGCAATGTTCTTCAATTTCTATTTCTTAAAGAAGACATTTATTGTTTCACGAGAATTTTCGTATTTGGGGTCCATTGTGGTGGCACGGCTCAAACTACAACTACATGTATTTTTTTTCCCGTTCAATGCAGCTCTCTGGTAATTTCTGCACATCCCTTGGCCAGGCAGCTGATGACAGTACTGTGCTTGGAACTATTTTGAAAATAATGCCACGGTAAATAATCTCTCTCAGGTCATTTATGTAGGCTAATTTCAAAAGTCGAGTTGAAATTCACAACACATTAGGAAACATATTAACACTGGCAAATATTATTTGTTCAAATATGATCCTACTACACATTCCATACTTAATTTTGTAGGTATTATCCCCATCTGAAGTTTGAGCGTCTGATCACTTCGATGGAAGCAAAGGTTGTTTTTCTCAAAAACTAGAATTTATACTATTTCACTTGGTAAAAGTTTATAATTTACTATGGTCCTGTTTGGTAGAGCTCCGGCTATCCATTCTGGATTTGGAGTTTGTAGTATAAGTACAAACAAGCACCTGCATATCTAGATCCAAGAATTTCTGGAGCTAGGGATGAGCAACTCCAGTAATTCTTGGATCTGGATCTGTGCCAAACAGGGCCTATGTCTATTTTTATGCATTTTTGAAATCATTGTATTAACACATTCTCAATGACCGGTAAAGGTTTGTTTTATCTTCGAATTTGTGATTCTTATATATTTGGTTATCCTATGTAGGTTGGCTACGATATATTCATGTCTGACTTCTTTATTGAGAGGAATCGACCTCGAGATGAAAAGATTGTAAGTATCATTCCAAATGGCATGCATCTCCGGCTATTGTTACCTAGTGGGCTTTCTCAACATGTTGCTGCTTCTGATTAATATGTTTGCTATTTAAAATATTTGTGTATTGATGCTAGTGTTTCTGCAGTTAAACTATTCATCTCGTCAAGTTACCTTACCTATCTTATTTCTTTATCAGACACAAATTGAACAAAACACAACCCTTTTACTTGTATGTACAATGGCCTTTTTTTGTTTGGGAATATCTGTGTATAATGTTGACATGAGAATGTCATGGAGCAAATTTAATTGCATGTTGTGCATCTGAGAACCTTTGCTACATCTGATGTTTCTGTGTTTTGTCCGCTCCCTATCCCTCCAATATAAAAGAATAGGACTAGCTTGCTTAAATCTTCTGAATGAATGCAATTCTGGTATCTACTATTGCTTTGATAATATTAATACCATACAACTTTGAGATCACTTTTTGCTAGTTTTAGGTAAAAAAACTCCTGAGTGCATAGAGTTTGCATGTATGATAATTAATGCAAGGTCTCTCTGTTAGCTCACTCTCGTCTTGCTGAAGTGCATATTTTTATATCTATACTGATTGTTACAAGATGTAACAGACTAGTGGAAAGAGTATGCTTAAGTCATTCAATAAGTGCATGACTAACTTCACTGGACAGGCTAGTAGCACTAGTACGCCTAATTCTTTTTTCCGTCATTCAGTATGGATTGCATGGCTAACTACACTGATTGCTTAACCTCTTACAGAGTTTACTTGTTGTACAAAAGGAAAATCTAGAAGCCTCATCGTGTATCACAAGCCCACCACATGTGAGGTGTGTTTCTTTCTCTGCTTTAATGCTTGCCTCGTGCCTATGTTAAACCAGAAATCATGCGTAATTTTTTCTGTTTCAGCTTTTTGATCAATGGAAAGGGTGTGGACAAGAGGACTAATATTGCAGTGGTTAGTGTCTTGTTACTATTTTGTTGTCTTCCATTGTCTTTCCTTTTTGTTTTTTCTCTTTTCTGTGTTTATGCTTCAGTTTTCTTTTTTCTTTGGTTTCTTTTTGATAAATTACACTTGTGCTTTTCAAACAATGTAACAGGAAACAGGACCCCAGTTGCCCACTGATATCACCAAAATGCTCAAATACGGGGCAAACATTATCCAAGCTGTTGGATATTTTAACGGTACGCTTGGTCACAGTGTTTTATTCTCTTTATTCTACTTTAAAGGCATGTACCGATCTGCCCAGTTATATTTATGTGTCTATATTGATTTGAATTTGTGTTGCAGCTAACTATATCATAGCTGTAGCATTTATAAACAATTCAACTCCCCTTGGTGCTCCAAAACTTGACGACTATGCTCAACCTGTCACTGTTAGACCTGATGGTAAGTGAAATTAATTTCGGTTTTTTTCCTGTGCAGAGTGCATTCCATATATTTTTTTTCTCTTGCTCTCATGTTCAAGGAAAAAGATAGGTTCTTATGAAGTATATATTGTGAGAGTAATAAAAATTAAACCTTGTAGTCTTTTCGTAGCTGTCATTTGTGTCAGGTGATACTAAAAGACTGAACTTTGTAGTTCTAGCATCATTCTCTTTGATTCTTCTGTGTTATGTTATGCATTCTGGCTGTAATTTAAGTTGTAATAATCACATATTCCATGATCGTTATTTGTTTGTTGGGAATAGTTTGTACAGTATGAGTATTTTCACACTGATGGCTTAGTTTTGGATGACCTTTTCATCGTAATTATAATACCTTCTGATTTATATGCAGATTCTGATGTACTGGAGGGACCATCTAGGATTTCTCTAAATTGCCCCATAAGGTGTTGTACTGCATTCTTTCTGGAATAATTTTTTTGACCTAAAATTCTTTGTGCAATATATTTTGCTGTATCATGTTTCAAACATAACGTATTGTTAAAATTTGATGCATATATCCATATAGATGGAGGAGCCGTATTTGTGACCAATTGGGTCTTAACTGCGTTTTTGGTGCCTTGCATGTAGAAAGGATATTGACATTGATATGAACTAATCTTTACTAATATCTAGTTATTTTAGGAACCAAGTTTCCGTGTACTGTTGGTGATGTAAAAAGGGCAAAAGATAATTGTTTCTTGTGTGCCTATGAACGTTGCGATTTAGTGCACTTGCAGTCCTGAGTTCTATACTGGACCATGCATTCACCATGTGGCAACTATTCTGATTCTGTTTGTCACTTTAGGTTTTATGCATTTGGATACCATTTTGGTTTGTACAGTTTAAAATATATTTGAGTTATGTGAGTGTATTAATATATTTGATTGCAAACATGCTAGTGAGTTGCCTTTTGATGCCTTATAATTTTAATTTTTAATTTGCCTTTTCTTGTTGCAGTTTTAGGCGCATTAAAACTCCCATCAAAGGATGCCTTTGCAGACACTATCAAGTATTGTTTAACCTTATGTTGTTTATCATGGTTCAACGTTTTTTTTGACAAAATAATAACATCACTGTATCTTTTAGTGTTTTGATTATGATAGTTACATGGAGATGAACTTGAGGAAGCCAACCTGGCGCTGTCCATATTGTAATACCCCTTCAAACTTCCTTGACCTACGTATTGATCAAAAGATGACCAAGGCAAGTTGTATTTTTTCCATATTTTCATCTTATAGAATGTTTTTATGTGATCCCATTTTTCTTCTCTTTTATATTATTAATTCACAGATTCTACAAGAAACTGGAGATGATGTCATTGATGTACTTATATATGTTGATGGATCTTGGAAAGTTGCTCCAGCTCAAGTTGATAAGTCAGATAGACACACAGGTGATGCCATTCAGCAGACTGGAGCTAGTTCGGAAACTGAGACATCTTCCCAAGTCATAGATCTGATAAAAGGGAATGATGATGGTGAAGCGCCAATGAATTGGACATCGGCTTTAGAAGATACAAAGCCTCTGTTGAAGAGTCATGACTTATCTGTGGCAGATTACCTTCCTGATTTGCCTACAAGTGCTCCTGCCCATGCAGAAGATCTATATCTAGGGAATGGAAATAACAGGGGTAACAACATAGCTTTGACTCCTGGTCAAAATTTGTTACTACCTTCTACTAGTGGATTCAGCTCAAGTTCATTTGGGACCTTGGAATCGATTCTGCCTCAAAATGTTCTGCACCCTGTTATCACAGATGCTGTCTCACTTTCTCTTGAAACCACTACTTCAACATCTGACATGCAACATGCTTCAAATACTGTACAGTTGCAACCACAGGTAGGTCCACTACATATATCAGAAGCGAGAAGGCCTCCTATACCTAGAAATCCTAGGAGAGAGCCAGTAGGAGTCCAGGCGTTGCCAGTGCCACAACAGAATCCTGGGTCATCCACAAGGTTGCAGCCAAACACCTTCAGTTGCCCACCTCCTGTTCTGCTATCTAGTCCAGCTTCTTCAACATATCAAGCGCATAATGTTACTAATCCAGATAGTGTTATCACTCCAAGAAATAATGGTGGTGGGTCACTACAAAGGACTCCCAGTGCCGCCCCGCTGATGCATCGACAGCCAACGACACTGGTAATGATCTTTTCAAGTGACAAAGCAATATATGCACTAGATACCATTATTTTCCAGAACTTGCTTTGACATAGGTCAACAGCATACTTGGCTCATGTGCATTTACTTGCAACTAGTAATCTGATCGCAACTGTATGCCTTTTGAGCCTCAACTCCTTTTTACATGTCATCCTAGAACTTTTATGCACTTTTTATACTTTCTTCCATCCTCGCCCCTGCTAATAGGTGTTAAACTCATGAATAAAGGATCCATCCTCAACAATTAACATTTTAATAAAAAAGGAAGTGCAACTAAATAATTTGTTCTACACGTTTGCCTTGATCTACATCCTTACCCTTTGTGCACGATCCTTAAATGGCATACATTCGAGATCTGAGGGAGTACATGCAAACTGAAAAGTTATCCTGTGCACCAGATCTAGGATACTCTGACATCCACACTAGTCACTATACCCTTACCCTTTGCGCACAACTCTTTAGTGGTATACTCAGACTGTTATAATGAGCCTACCCCAACGTGCTTGGGGCAAAGGCTTTGTTGTTGTTGTTGTTGCAATTTGTTTTATCTGTTCCACTCTAATGTTGCATACTCTATACCACTTTGCTCTTAATTTATTTTCCTTTTGAGGAAACCTGCAGGAAAATCCATGTGAAATATTAGCATAACAGTAATAAGTTTCATAGTATTTGACAGAAGTTGCAAATCCACAGGAACTGAATCACATCATTAGTCTTATCCAACTGTGTGGCGATGATACCTAAATTACACAAACTCCATAATAGGTTAAAGAAACTGTAGAAATTGGTAACAACTAGTGAGTATACTGGTGGCATTAGAACCTGAAATCGATACAGTTGTGTACTTGTGTGATTCTGTCTGTTGATTGAGCGTTGTGCTACCAGGCAGCGACAGTTTATGATATCACACAAGAAAAGGACCTGCTTCTTTATGTTTATATTTACAGTCACTGAGTCTATAATGGTAAAATGTATTGACAAAACCATAATTGTTGGCAGGACATACGCAACACATCGAGCCATCTGTCCAGTCGGGTTGTTGGCCTGCCAGTACCACGCTACATGGGTCCACGACAATCTCCAGCAGTATCAGGGCAGGCTGGAGTAGCTAATGCCTACAGATCTGGGCCTATACTTGATCAGCTCATGTTGCAGAATCGAATGTTGAATCAATCACCACTGGCTGCCTCAGGCCAGAACAGTGCTACCGCGCAAGTCCGACCAGCTCAAGCAGATATCCTAAGTCATCTCTTTCCTGCTCGGCAAAGTCAGGCACTGAGGTTGCAAGCATTGCCCCAGGCATCAACTCCACAGGCAAGAGTGCGAGCACCACCGCATCTGCAGACTCCCAGTGTACTCACCACTGTCGCTCCGAGCACTCCTCAGGTTGGAATTCCTGATGGCGTTCCAGAGCTTCCCGTGGATGAAAACTGGCGCCCTACGGGTCAGATGAGAGGGAGCCTGACAGGCAGTGCTTACAACAAGGCGATTGATCGCTATTTGGGCCAGCCTGCCCCGCAGCAGAATCAGACTCCACCTCCCAGTACCTCAGATGCACGAAGGCCACACTAATAACTGTCTCCCATGAAGCAAAGTTCGCTGCTGCTAAGTGATCACGAATGTTGATTTTTTATTGTTGTTGTGTAAACTCTTACGACCTTAGTGTTGGAAGAGCCTAGTGATTAGTGAGTGCTGACCGTGCTATGCTGACCTGCGGCACTTGTTTTCTGTAGCTGCCTAGCTTATGTCCGGTGCTTTTGTAAAGTCCTCCGTTTCTGTAAAGGACGTAGCCGCTATAGTAGTACTTGTATATAAAAGCTTCATGCTGTATTCATATGGCTTAATTTGCCTAGAAGTTAATCCTACTTTGCTTCTCTATTTTGATCGTTTTTATTTTGTAAATTAGCGAACGGCGGACCCAGTGCAATGACAGAGTCAATTCACTTAATCACTTGTGGTTTGAAGATCCACATCAGTTCCTTTGCAAAATAAGAGAAAGATTGTCTAGAAATTCCCTTTCACAACCTCCACATGATTTGTTAGGACTCTCCTGGTTTGCTTTGCATCTACTCTCTAAATAGCCGTCTTAACGTGAAGAAATACATCTGAATTTTTTCGCCTATTCGATTTCTCTATATTTGGCTGTTGTCACGTATCTGTGAAAACTTTTTTGACACCTTCACAAGGTTGAGCCGTTTATAGGTGAAAAATTCGAATGAAAGCTTGAATTGCCATTTCTATATATACAGCAGAAACGGAATTAGAACATGTGCAAATTTTTGGCACCTAAAGTTCTTAGTGAATCACTTAGAGTTTGTGTTTTTAGATATATTTTTTTAGATCAAGGGGTTGATAGATTTTGGACAACGGCCATTTGAGGATGGCAGATATCTCTGGTCAAATTAGCTGTGTTGCTTGTTATTAGGGTCGACGCCCAGGGCCGGCCCTGGGGCAGTGCGCAAGGGGCGACCGCCCTGGGCCCCCAAAAATTAAGGGCCCACTCTGAATTTAGTCGATAAATTTTTATCACGCTACACAACTAAATAAGCAAATGTGATCAAAGTGGCATATGACAAAGAATTAATTAATCAAGAATGACAACCAGTGAAATTATGGATTGAGTCTGTATATTTTACGTAGATGGTCATTCTAACAAAAAATCGGGAGTTCCAACAATACTCATGGCCATGCAGAGCGGTAGAGGTTGAGCCGCTCCACATCGTTGCCTCGCCTATTCTTCTGAATTGGACGCCAATTGTTGAATCATATCTTTATTCTCTTTGGTTGCGTATTGCGATTGTGATATCGCTGAGCTGCTCAAGGCTACAGGGCTGCATGCCACCACTTTATTGCCGTTGTCTTTATTGATTTTCTACATATACTACTTCTAGACTAGTTGATTTTCTCTTATTTTTTCTCTCATCTAAGTGTGTTATTTATGTCAAACTTATTATTGTGACGGTTAGTGATAATAAAATTTTATAATATAGTTATAAGTAATAAATTATCTTTCTATAGTTTCGATCAATGAGAGCCTAAGATTTTTTGTTAGCCGGGGCCCGAAAAAGTCAGGGCCGGCCCTGTCGACGCCCCACACCCGCCCGACCTATCCCGTCCGCTATATAGCCAATCGACGGCCGCAGTTATTCTCCGTTCCGCGAGCGCCATCGCCGTCCCCTCGGCCGCCACGCCCCCGCTCCGCCGGCACCCGTCCTTCCTCACCGGCGCCGGCCGCCTCCGCCGCAGCTTCCCGTCCCATCGGATTGGATCCCGCAGCTGCGGAGAGCTGCCGCGGCCATGACCCCGGTGAGTGGCGATGAGCACGGGCCCACGAGGCTGGCGCGTGGTACTCATGGAAATCTGAAAGCACGGAACCCATTCCAACCCGCCATCGCTGCGAATCCAACCTAACCCAATCCGTCTGCTTTGCAAACCCGCTTCAACTAGATGATATCCGTTATCGGCATATCCGCGTATATCCAACTCGATGGGTATGGATTTAAATAAGAATTTGTATCAGCGAGTACGAATTTAGGTTATGAATAAAATCCAATGAATAATTTTATCAGGTAAAAAAACTTCATATCCATATTCATTTACGTGTACACAAATGCTAACATGTGGTTCTACGTAACATGTGAATTAATAATAAACTAAATTCTTATTATTATAGCAACAACAACAACCAAGCCTGTTGGGGTCGGCTAAATTCTTATTATTATAGAAAAAACTATTTTATATAGGTATTAATTTTAATTATTATAGAGATAGCAAGATTATATATTTTTCTCACTATTTGATCGTGAATATTAGTTACTTAATTAGACTACTTACATTAGCAAGTATTAAAGAGTGGATAATATACCCGCAGGTAAAAAGTATTTGCAGGTAACGGTAAAGGTTAACAGTTCGTACGGATTCAGGTCTAGATATTGTTTCTTACAGGTATAAATATATAAATAGATAAGAACAGATATTTTACCCATTGTCATCTCTAAGTTCAACCCTTCCAATCCCTACCCGTTTCTAAACCCAACCCAAAAAAGAGCCAGCCAAGAACTCACGAAAGAGGTGAATTTGCAGATAAATAAATACGATACATCATAATATTTATGAAGATATTGATCTGTACAATAACAAGTATCGCTGTGCTGAGTGAAGTACCGTTTGATTTATTCTTTTCCAGTAATTACACTGTATATAATTGGAACTGGAATGCACAAAGCCCCCCAATACAAAACAGACCCTCCAGTCAGCCATATAAACTAGTACTGTCACAAACGAATTTTTTTTGTTTCAGTAAGAAGACAATTTCCACTCTTTCCTTTGAAAACTTGTTAAGGAACTCGAGCGGTTAACCTCGAGGTTATCGCCTATAGATTTACATACAGGTTCAAATCTCCTTTCACCTCTTACATATCCTAACTCTCAGGAGATGGCAAGGAACTAGCTATAGCCTGTAAACTACAGAATTAGCTCTCAACGGTTATATGGCTAAACCAATGTGTTATCAGGATCAAAATTTTGAGTAACAGCTACATGGAGATTCTACAACGCCTTATACGCCATGGGTATGGCTTTCCACGCGGTTGAAGAAGCAACGAGTTGGCTCAAACTCGAGCTCAGAAGATGTTAGCCAAGCGTCTAGTCGGTGAGCCATTGTGTGTCTAGATGGGCCGCATCAGGTGGAAACTTCAGGAATCTCCAGCAACTTTGATTCTCGTGATAAGCAGATCTAGTTCTCTGATTTCTTACCATGGCCGGAGGCCATAAAAATAGGTGCTGAACTCCTAAGCCTTCCAACAATGTTTTATGTCACACCATACTTGTTAGCCGGTTAGCTGCAGACCCTTTCCTTCGCCTACGACGTTTTTGTTGCACTCTACAACTGAGATACAACATGAGGCCTGCATGTTGGAGCAAGGAATAAGGTAACAAACACCATGGGCATATATATTCAAAACAGTCCAGCGGTGTTATCACTTACAAGCAGTGGCAACGAAACAAGGTACCATCCATTGGCTTGCCGTTAACATTCCTATGTCAACCTGCATAATACAGTAACAGCGGATAAATATATCTCAAATAACTTTGTTCCCTAAAAGAACTATAGCTCATTTAAGTTCAAGTTATGGGCTATGTCATAGTAAGTCTGACCAAAACAACATCATTGCTGAGTGTCACACATTCCCTACTACTATATGACCTAAAACTCCTATGGAAGTTACACTCTTGAATTTCTTCCTACCATCTATGTATACATATAGAACAATATTGAATTGACAAGGCACACAGATCTTCTGTTCAGTGTTCACAACACCTCTTTTATTACATATCCTTGTTTCTCTACATGATTTGCAGAAATTTCTCTTTTGAATATTGAAACTTTATCAGTGTAATACTTTAAGAAGGGAAACTGAAGAAGTGAAGATGTCATACACCGCAATATGGTGAACCATGGTTAATGGTTCTAAAAATATCATTTGGAGTCACAAGTGTATCCAGCTTCGATGTAGAATTTAATCATTTACACACCCAACAAATATAACAGCGAGCATAGTCTATTAGTTTTTGTCAGAAAACAGAGCCACATTAGTGCATGCTGTGCTAGATATGCTCAAAGTGGTCCTACAGCCTGGGATAATTTATTTTTTGATGGGGTAATGCAGGCTAGTTAAGAATTTCATGTATTATACCCCATTTGAAGACTCAAGTTCATTGATAAGGAGAAAGCAACATGTGGTACCTCTTCATGACCAATAAAGCCGGAATAGTCTCTTTTGTCGTCCAATTTAGCATCATTGGGTGTTGAATTATTACTTTGGAGGACAATTTGATCATTTCTGTTGTCAGAAGCTTTTGTAAGGTTGGGTGTGTTCGAACCTTCATCCATCTGGAATTCTGGTAGCTTTCTTGCTGTTCCTGATGGTTGAACACCATAACCTTTTGTTCCCCAAACCTCAAACCGAGAATCCTGGTGACAGAACAATTCCTTGCCAATAACCCTTGAATAAATTGAAAAGTTTACATCTGACCTACGTGATGGCTGATGTATGTTAGCAAAAACCGGAAATTTTAACTTGGCTGCTTCTGAGAAAAGGATGGGATTTTTCACTCTATTGCCAGTAAAAGCCATAATTTTCTTCAAAAGCCAATAACAGTTTGTTACCATGTGACTACTGTCAAGGCAATTTGAATCGCCATAGACTGCAATCCTCCCTTCTCCTGCTTCCATCATTCCAAGAACCGAGGAGAGCTGCAAAGGAGAAACCAATAAGCTACCATACTAATACATACGACAAATATTATCAAACTTTACTTGAAAGCAAAATCCATAAGATTAAACTCCTTGTATGTGAAATGGTGTCAAAGCATCCATATTTAACATACCAAAAGAATGAATATCAAATAGGCTAGCAAGCTTATTAGCATATAGTTTTCTTCAGGGATTAATATTTAATATTGATTTTCATCACCAGGTATGTTTACCCTTGTTGTAGGCTGTAGGCCTGTAGCAAGTTCAATTTATACAGATTAATTTCAAGCTACATTCATCAGGACAGAAATTGTATCAACTCTTTATAGAACATTAAATTGTAGTAAATTAATACATGCGGTGGTATAAGCAACTGGAACTTTTGTTTAACCGAAATTGTGTTACAGAGAACTTTGAGGTTATCAATGCCAGATCATCAAAACTATTACTTATCCATCATCTCAAGAATTTTACACTCGCAGGTAATGAAATGCTACAAAAAAACTGATTAAAAGCATAGTGACTGCTCACCTTGCTTTTCCCCTCAGTTTGCTGTGTATCAAGTGTTCCTATGTGATCTTGCGCAGTCTTCGAGCTCTCCTGAAGTTCGAAGCTATGCAGAAAACCTCCCGCTGGAAATTGCACTATATCAGTTCCAGAAGCATAGTGGGTCTGCTCACCGTTGATTGAGAAGTCGCCAGTAAGTATCTTGTCCCCCAAAGCAATACCAAATGGTGCCAAAAGTTCATTAAGTGCAGGAATATTTGCACCCCCAGTAATTGGAGTCCACCAACTACGGGTATTCTCATCAAAGAATGTCATCTTAACCATTGTATCAACATGGTACCACTCAGCAAAAACAGCAACACCAAGTCCCTTGTGTACTACATCATTCCTAAGTTTTTGAATCTCTTCATCAAAGTATTCATCCTCAAGATCAACCATAAGCAATGTCCCATAGCTGGTAGCATCAAAGCAGGTAAGTGGTGAACCAAGTGCCTCGATATAATATCCTGCATCTCTTAGCATATTGAACAGTATGTGAAAGTTTGTGTGCAAGTGGTCACCATGCCAATCAAGGATATCATTATGAACATTAAGGGAATCCCTTGGAACATATCCTGATGGGTACTTGATATTATGATATTGGTCCCATAGTATTCTACTTGACCTAACAGGTGTTGGGACAACATTGATCTTCAAGTAAAGAACGCATGTACTAATTCGTGGACTGCTTTCTCCATGAGCTGCCGGGCTAGAAACTGTCAGAGTAATGTTGCCACTAATTATGCCTGAGAATTGAGAACCTTCGTCTTTAACTTGTAAGTGTAGGGCAAGGTACCCTGTCCAAGGCCAGATGGCATCTGAGTAGGAGAAGTGCACACTAAGCAGATTGCCTACATCCTCAGAAGGTTGCCATAGTGGTTGATCCTTCACATAACCAATCACACCCATCCCGTTCAGAATTGTAGCATTAAAGATTACTGGCATGGCTCCAGCATACAAAGGTTGGCGACAGAAAGGCCAGAAGTAAGGGCAGTCAGTGAAGTCAAGTATAGTAGGAAATATGCTTGCACGTGGTTCGTAATTCCTCAAGATTTCGTATGACTGCCACCTGGAACAAAATGGTAAAAATAAACGAGTGTAACACCAAATGATACAATAAAAGTGAAGCAATAATGATATGGTATGGTGATTCTATCACTGTATTCTGAATAGAAATGGAATAAGAGACATACCTCACAATATGCAATATCAAAAGAGTAAGCAAAAAGAGATAGGAACCTTACAGATCAAGCCTGCCAGCACCCTGCTCATATATGTTTGGCCCTGAAAGCCTAGAAGCACCCTCAACAAGGGCCTGTTTCATAGCAGCAGGGTTAAGGATGGATTTCCGCTTGTCTTCTGGTATAATACTAACGAGCAAGCATACCACACCAGCAACCACTGGGCTTGCAACACTGGTGCCAGAAAGGGTCTTACAGCCTGTACTGATCTTTGAACCTATTATATCACGACTGTATGCAACAATATCGGGTTTCACACGACCATAGCTGCACAATTGAATAATAAATTTTGATTATGCTATGTCTAGAAGACGTGCAGATACAATAGGATTTTACTCTGAACTGTCAAATAACTAAATTTGGTAAACGTAAACCTGGCAAGTATGTCGGTACTTGTGGGTAAAAAAAGTGAAACGTAGTTTAAAGATGCATACTTCAATAATGAAGGATAAAATACGCGTGAGGAAGTATACAAACAAGCTATTGGTCCATAGGATTTAAATGTAATAATGATAATGTTAGAATGCTATGTGTTGAGGAGGCAGGAGTACTCTAGTCTTTTTGGTGTAAGACCTATATATGTACCTCTTTCAGCCCATTAGGGCAAGACAGCATAAACAAAACCTTCCAATATGGTATCACAGCCGTCGCACCCCGGCACCCCGATGGCTGGCTCCACCGCCGGCGGGCTGCCGCGCCTCCCCCGGTAGCCGCCGCCGCGCCCCCTTCTCTGGCTGCTGCTGCCGCCGGGCTTTCCCGCCTCTCCGGCTGCTGCCTCGCCTTCCCTGGCCACTGCCGCGCCTCTCTTGGCTGCCGCCGCCGCGCCCCCTTCCCTAGCCGCCGTCGCCGCGCCACCTTCCCTGGCTGCTGCCGCGCTACCTTCTCTGGCTGCCGCCACCGCGCCCCCTTCCCAGGCTGCCGCCACCGCGCCCCCTTCCCTGGCCGCCGCCCCCACGCCTCCTCCCCTGGCCGCCGCTGCCACGCCCCTGTTCCACCCCATGGCCGCCGCGGCGCCTTCACCCTTCCCCATAGCCGCCGCCGCGTCTTCCCCTGTGGCCGCTACTGCGCCTTCTCCGTTCACCGTTATGGACAATTCGGGGGATCCTAACAGTGACGGTGGCTATCCCTTTGCGACTGCTATCGCCGCGGCCCTTGTCGCCTCTCGTGAGCGAGAGCGTGCTCTCGTTCTCGCCTTGGAGCAGGAACGGGCGGCCATGGCGGCCCTCACCCACCAGTTCGAGGAATTCCCACGCCAACAGTTGAGTGCTACTCACGATCTCCCTGCGGGCGCTGGCACTGCTTACAGCACCTACGCGGCTTCCCTCGCCGCCGCCCTCCACGCTCAGGCTGCTGGTATCCAGAACATCCGGACTCTTGTTCCGGTTGTTCTCAGCTCCGACTCCACCTACAACAGATGATGCAGCCTACTTCTCTGGACGTTGAGGCGGTTTCGTCTTGACGACCACATCCTACGGGATGATTCTCCGTTGGACGACTCCTGGATCAGCATGGACTGTCTGGTTCTCGCTTAGATCCTAGGGTCTCTCTCTGATAAGATGCAGGACATAGTCAGCCAGCGTGGTGGCGGCACTGCCCGTCAGGCGTGGCTAGTCCTCGAGCAACGCTTCTAGGGGAACCGTGCGACTCGAGCTCTTCACATTCGAGCTTGTTTTGGCGCCACCGTTCAGGGCGACCTCTCCATCTCTGCCTACTGTCGCCAGATTAAGGGTATGGCGGATGCCCTTCGCGACCTTGGAGAGCCCGTCCCGGACAGCTCCCTCGTTCTTCAGGTCCTTCAGGACCTGAACGAGCACTACACCCACCTTCGCTCGTGGCTTCTTCGCGAGACTCCATTCCCGACCTTCGAGAAGGTCTGGTCGATCTCGAGCTTGAGGAGATTACCTCTGGCAGCTTTGTCGCCTCCTCGCCTGCCACGGCCCTCTACGGCTCTGGGTCGTTCTCGCGCCCTCCTCCACCAGCCGCTTCTTCTGGGAGACACTCTGCGCGTCCACCTACCACACCAGGGGCTACTTCTCCCTCTAGTGGTGGTAATCGTCGTTGTAGCAAGCGCGCCGGTCGTGGTGGTGGTGGTGGTGGCGGTACTAGTGGAGGCACTACTGGTGGCGGTACTAGTGGAGGCACTACTGGTGGCAGTAGCGGTGGTACAGGTCAGGGTGGCGTGACCTGGCCCACACCCTACAACCTGTGGACTGGCCAGATCTCCATGTGGCCTGGGCCATCTCCGGGTCTTACTCCACCACGTCTGTCGCGTCCTCAGTCGGCCTACGTGGTCACTCCGGCTTACGGCGGCCCTGCCTACACAGCTGGTGGACAGTGGACTCCGACCACTGGCGGGCCGAGCTACCCTACTGCCAAGTCGTTCGCTCTGACCCACTAGGCCTCGGGGAACCCAGTCGGCCAGCCTGAGTCCTTGGTGCAGCCCCACGACTCACCTCAGGCCTAGGACAGGCAGTCACTCGCGTCTCCCTTCAGCACGTTGGGCCTCACACCACCTGGTCCTGACTGGGTCGTGGACTCCGGAGCTTCGTACCACACCACCCCTGACGTTGGTATGCTCTCTTCTACCCACCCTTCTCTTCCTTCATCTACCGTTGTTGGGAATGGGTCTGTTCTTCCGGTCACCTCAGTAGGTGACGCGGGTTCACCGGGTTCTTTTCAGCTCCGTGATGTTCTTGTTGCTCCTAACATTATCCATCACCTTCTTTTTGTTCATCGTTTTACTACTGACAACCATGTTTCCATTGAGTTTGATCTTTCTGGTTTATCTATGAAGGATCTAACTACCCGGCGTCTTCTTCTCCGTTGTGAGAGTATGGGGCCCCTGTACACGCTTTACTTCCTACTTCCGCTCCACCTACACCTTTTTGCCTGACTACGACAGCTTCTTCGACTACCTGGCATCGTTGGCACCCCGGTGTTAATGTCCTATCAAAGTTGTCTAGTAGCTCAGTGATTTCGTGTACTAGGGATACTCATGAGCCTCTGTGCCATGCTTGTCAGTTAGGTCACCATTTTCAGCTTCCTTTTCCGCACTTTGTCACTCATGTTGAGCGTATTTTTAATCTGATTCATTGTGATCTTTGGATATCCCCTATTCTCAATGTTTCTGGCTATAAATATTACTTAGTGATTGTTGATGATTTTTACCACTATTCGTGGACTTTTCCCTATGACTAAAGTCTGATACGTTCGCCACTCTCACTTTTTTGCTTGGGTGTCTACCCAATTTGGGTGCACGATCAAGGCGGTCCAGTGTGACAACGAACGCGAGTTTGATAACTCAGTGTTCTGTGACTTCCTGTTCCCTCATGAGATTCAGTTGCTTATGTCTTACCCTTACACTTCCCCCCAAAACGGCAAAGCTAAACGCATGATTCGGACCACCAACGATGTCATGTGCTCTCTGATGTTCCAGGCCTCCTCCCCTGCTCGTTACTGAGCGGAGGCTCTTCACACCGCCACTTTCCTCATTAATCGCCTTCCTACTAAGGCGATTCGTGCTTCCACTCCTCACTTCGCTTTGTTCGGTACCACCCCCTTTACGGCCACCTCTGAGTCTTTGGGTGTGCTTGCTACCCTAACCTCTCTGCCACAGCTCCCATAAGCTTGCGCCTCGCTCGACTTGGTGTGTCTTTCTTGGGTACTCTCCTGACCATAAGAGGTACCGGTGCCTTGACCTTACCACCCGTCGTATCTTGGTCTCTTGACACGTCGTCTTCGATGAGTCTTCCTTTCCTTCTCCGCTTCGTCCTCTGACTCGATCGCCGAGTTGGATTCGCTTTTCTCTACTGACCCTGAGGCTGCTCCTGTACAACGATCTTGTTTTTTAACTCCTGCAGGTTACCCACTCGCTGTGCCGCGCGCAGTCCCGGTGTCCTCGACACCGTCTGCCGTGCCTCCCGTGGCCCCAGCGTCCTTGACGCCACCAGCTGCGCCACGCGCGGCCCCGGTGTCGTCCGCTGCGCCACACGCGGCCCCCGGCGTCTCCAACGTCGTCCGCTACGCCACGCGCGGCCCTGACGTCGTCCGCTGCGCCATGCGAGGCCCCGACGTCTCCGACGTCGTCTGCTGCGCCTCGCGCGACCCCGACGTCGCCTGACGCGCGACGCGCGGACCCGACGTCTCCGACGTCGACTACTGCACCCCGCGTGGTGCCGCGGTATGCCGACCTTACTCTCGTCTATCAGCGACGAGCGCGGGTTGGTCCACAGGCTTCTTCCCGCCTAGAGTCTCCGGTGTAGCACCCCCCTGCTCCACCGGGATGTTGTGGATGCGTTTGTGGGCCACCAATATGGTCGGTGTGGGGCCCACAAAGCCCACAACTAGGCCGGCCAGGCCCTGCAGCCGCACCAGGAGGATATTTAGAAGAATTAATTAGATAAGATTTAGGAATAAAAGGGAGTTATAGATTGAGTCAGTTTAGATAGAAATAGACTAAAAAAGGGAAGAAAAGAATCCTAGTCAGTTTGGGGGATTGTCCCCAAACCGACTAGGAGTAGGGTGCGGCCAGGGGGGGTCTTGTCCCCCCTTTATAAGCAGCCCCCTCCCTCATGTTTTGGGCATCCAGGAAAAAATAAGAATCCCCGTTGACGGCTGTTCTTCTCCTTGGATCACGGTGGCTTCGAACCCTAACCCTAGCCGCCGTGACCAGCTACTTTGTCTCCCACATTACGTATTACGCAGCTGCCCCCACGCCTCCTCGCTGCTGGTTTCTCCCCTGCGCAGCCCTAAGCGCAGCCAAGGGGTCTCCCCCATCCCTGTTTCTCAGCATTTCCAAGATCTCGGCAACATGATGAGCAAGATGATGGGGCAGATAGACACCATCAACAAGCGCTTGGACCGCCACGATATGAGCCTTGCGTGCGTTGAGAAGGCACCGGAGCGGGAGCTCTCCGGTGACGAGGACCTGCAACAAAACTCACCGCAGGGCAGCAACCTTCCCCGCAGCTGCGGCAGCGGCAAGGGCGGCGGCGGTGGCAGCGGCGGCCATGGCGGCAACGACGACCACTACAGTACCAGGCGCCCACCGGGACGCCCGACCTTCGACGACAGCGGGCTGCGTCGTCACAAGGTCAATTTCCCCAAGTTCGACGGGGAAACAGATCCGCTGCCCTGGCTCACCAAGTGTGAGACATACTTCCGAGGGACACGTACGATGCCAGAAGAAAAGGTGTGGCTCGCGTCTCTCCACCTGGAGGGTGTCGCGGCCGAGTGGTACACTGCTCTAGAACGTGACTGTGGCATCGTGTCTTGAGAGCGGTTTGCGGACTTCGTCAACATGTGCTTCGGGCCTCCGCTCCGCTCCAACGACCTGGCGAAAATTAAAGATATCCGCCGTAACTGCACGGTTGAGGAATATCAGCGTCAATTTCTGGTCCTTCTTTGTCGTTGCGAGGACCTCAGCCAGCGCCAGCAGATCAACCTCTTCACAGCTGGCCTCGGCAAGCCACTTAGAACGAATGTGGAGCTGCAGTTTCCCACTAATCTACAAACCGCCATGAGTCTGGCCAGAGCCTTTGAACGTCGACTTGCGGCAATAACAGATAGCGGAATACAGAAAGGCGCCGCCTCTCAACGCTCCACACGCTCTTCTGTTGTGTCCCGCGCCCCTACTACGGCCTCAAGTGGCAGTTCTACAGCACCCGCCCCGACATCATCGACAACGGCATCTTCTCGTCCGCGCTTCAAACGCCTTACACCCGATGAGATGGCTGCTAAGCGGGCAAGCGGCGAGTGCTATCACTGCCCTGAGCGGTACACACCGGACCATAAGTGTGTCGGCAAAGGAATCTTCCTTCTGGAGCTTGACGACGATGATGACGTTGACGCGGCCGTAGCTGATATGGGCATCTCCTTACACACCCTGACCGGCATCGACTTCGCCAACACAATGAAGCTCCAGGTCTACGTCCACGGCAACCTACTGACAGCATTGGTCGACACAGGGTCCACTCACACCTTCATCAGGGAACCACTCATCAAAGAGCTCGGCCTGATGATGTTGCCACGGTTAGGCGTCGGCGTCCGAGTCGCCAACGGCGACTCTATCTCCTGTACAGGCATCTATCCACGTGTACCCTTGATGATTGCAGGGGATCGCTTCGACGTCACATGCTACGCACTTCCACTGGACGGCTTCGACTTTGTTCTAGGAGTCCAGTGGCTACGATCTTTGGGACCCATTCTCTGGAACCTTGAGGACCTCACGATGAAACTATGGCGCGGTGACCGTGAGGTGATCTGGACGGGGCTGCGAAGTTCAGCCCCGGTATGTGCCTCTCTAGCACCACCTACTGATATGATGGGCGCCCTCCTGGATGGCTTCCAGGACCTCTTCGACAAGCCACGCGGGCTTCCTCCTGCACGACGCCACGACCACCAAATCAGGCTCCTGTCGGGCACAACTCCAGTAGTTGTCCGACCGTACAGCTACCCCCAGCTTCTTAAAGACGAGATTGAGAAGCAATGCGCCGAGATGCTTCGCCAAGGCATCATCCGAGAATGCACATCTGCATTTTCCTCGCCAGTACTGTTGGTCCGAAAAGCCGACGGCACGTGGCGCTTCTGCATCAACTACCGCGAGCTCAATGCTAGAACTTTGAAAGACAAGTTCCCAATCCCGGTGGTTGACGAGCTACTGGACGAGCTTCGCGGCGCAAGGTTCTTCACCAAGCTTGACCTCCGCAGCGGCTACTTTCAAGTGCGCATGCACTCAGACGACATTGAAAAGACAGCATTCCGAACTCATCGAGGCCACTATGAGTTCTTGGTGATGCCATTCGGCCTCACCAATGCGCCGTCCACGTTCCAGTCGTTGATGAACGACGTCCTCGACCCCTACATCAGAAAATTTGTGCTTGTCTTCTTTGATGACATATTGGTGTATAGCAGGTCCTGGGTCGAACACCTTCCGCATGTCAAGCAGGTGTTCCAGACACTACGGGCAAACAAGCTGTTCCTGAAGAAATCTAAGTGCTTCTTCGGCCAGGAGACCGTGTCCTACTTAGGACACATCATATCCGCTCACGGCGTGGCAATGGATCCGACCAAGGTGGAGGCCGTGGAACGTTGGCCTACACCTCGGTCCTTACGAGCCTTGCGAGGTTTCCTCGGGCTCACCGGCTACTACCGCAAGTTCATTGCGGGGTATGGTGCGGTGGCCGCACCCCTCACCGCCCTCCTAAAGCGGGAAGCATTCCGCTGGACTGATGATGCGCAGGACGCTTTCTCCCAACTCAAGCAGGCGCTGATGACTGCGCCTCTACTTCAAATGCCGGACTTCGACAAGCGCTTCATCGTCGACTGCGACGCGTCCGGCGCCGGCTTTGGGGCGGTTCTACAACAGGGCGACGGCGCCATAGCATTCTTCAGCCGCGTTGTAACGACTCACCATCATAAGCTACCGGCATACGAGCGTGAGCTAATCGGTCTTGTGAAGGCCGTACGCCATTGGCGTCCTTACTTGTGGGGTTGTCCCTTCACTGTTCGGACTGATCACTTCAGCCTGAAATATATCCTGGATCAGCGACTCACGACGATTCCCCAACATGCTTGGGTGAGCAAACTTTTTGGTTATGATCTGCAGGTTGAGTACCGACCGGGGCGCTTGAATGGGGCAGCTGACGCCCTGTCCCGCCGCGACGGGGAAGACATAGCTATTCACGCCATATTCGCGCCAGTCTTTCCACTCTTCGACTCGCTTCGCGCGGAGATCACTATAGACCAGCAGGCGCAGCAGCTATGTGCCCAACTCCGGGAGGGAGTCACACCTGCTGACTGGGCCGAACGCGACGGCCTTCTACTTCACAAGGGGAAGCTCTTCGTTCCCGACAAGTCCTTGTGGCCCTCTCTCCTAGCTGAGGCGCATGATGGGGGCCACGAAGGCATCTAGAAGACAGTGCATCGGCTACGCCTCTCCTTCTACAACCCGTCCTTGCTACGGCGGGTGCGTGAGTATGTCCGCGGGTGTGCTACGTGTCAGCGCAACAAGACTGATCATCTTCATCCAGCCAGCCTGCTACAACCGCTGCCTATACCGTCGGAAGTCTGGAGTGATATCTCCATGGACTTCATTGAAGGATTTCCGAAAGTTGGTGGGAAATCAGTGATCTTGACAGTGGTAGATCGCTTCTCCAAGTATGCCCACTTCATTCCCCTAACCCACCCTTACAGTGCTGCATCAGTGGCACGGGCACTCTTCAACGACATTGTACGACTACACGGCTTTCCCTGCTCCATCGTCAGTGATCGTGATACCGTTTTCACCAGCCTCTTCTGGAGATTTGTTCCGGCTAGCCGGTGTCCAACTTCAGCTCAGCTCGGCCTTCCACCCGCAGTATGACGGCCAATCTGAGGTCGTCAACAAGATCATCACTGTGTACCTCCGCTGCTTGGCTGGTGACCGACCAAAGACTTGGTTGAAGTGGCTTCCTTGGGCTGAGTATTGCTACAACACTTCCTACCAGACGGCCCTCAAATGCTCGCCCTTCAGAGTGGTCTATGGCAGGGACCCTCCGGCTCTTGTTGGTTACCATCCGGGCGTATCTAGAGTAGCAGCAATGGATAAACAGCTAAAGGATAGAGATGAATTCTTAGCTGAAATCAAGAACAGGCTTGTACAAGCACAAGTCACCATGAAAAGCTATGAAGATAAGTTCCGCCGAGAGGTGGAATTTCAGATCGGTGATTGGGTTTGGCTGCGGCTTCATCAGAGGACAGCTGTGGGAGTAATGACGACGCCTTCTTCAAAGATTGGACCAAAATATTTTGGACCATATCAGATTATTCAACGCATTGGGACTGTATCATATAAACTTCAGCAGCCTCCTCAAGCAAGGATACATGATGTCTTCCATGTGTCCCCGTTAAAGAAATTTGAAGGTCCTGCTCCCATGCAGGTGGTGCCTTTACCACCACTTCTCCATGGACGTGTTGTACCTACGCCTGAAAAAGTACAAAGGGCGCGTCTGAACAGAGGTGTCTGGGAGCTACTCGTCAAATGGGCAGGACATTCTGAAGTTGATTCATCATGGGAGCAACTAGAAGATTTCAGGATGAAGCACCCCTCCTTTAAGCTCGAGGACGAGCTCTTTGTCGGGAAGGGGGGAAATGTTGTGGATGCGTTTGTGGGCCGCCAATATGGTCGGCGTGGGGCCCACAAAGCCCACAACTAGGCCGGCCAGGCCCTGCAGCCGCACCAGGAGGATATTTAGAAGAATTAATTAGATAAGGTTTAGGAATAAAAGGGAATTATAGATTGAGTCAGTTTAGATAGAAATAGACTAAAAAAGGGAAGAAAAGAATCCTAGTCAGTTTGGGGGATTGTCCCCAAACCGACTAGGAGTAGGGTGCGGCCAAGGGGGGGGGGGGGGGTCATGTCCCCCCTTTATAAGCAGCCCCCCTCCCTCATGTTTTGGGCATCCAGGAAAAAATAAGAATCCCCGTTGAGGGTTGTTCTTCTCCTTGGATCACGGTGGCTTCGAACCCTAACCCTAGCCGACGTGACCAGCTACTGTGTCTCCCACTTTACGTATTGCGCAGCTGCCCCCACGCCTCCTCGCTGCTGGTTTCTCCCCTGCGCAGCCCTAAGCGCAGCCAAGGGGTCTCCCCCATCCCTGTTTCTCAGCACGGGACCTGTCACGTTCACCCGATGGTGACCCGATGGGCCGCTAGGGCTTTCTGATCGGTTGAGCGGTTCTCCGGGGCCGTCCTCTCCTCGATGACCTCACCACCGCTTACCTCTTCGCCCATCTTGCCTATCCCCTCTTCTGTATGTAGCTCCCTCGCCGATCCTCACTGGCGTCGGGCTATGGAAGAAGAGTATGCGGCCCTACTTGCCAACTGGACCTGGGACTTGGTTCCCCGTCCTGGTCGTGGCAATATTGTCACGGGCAAGTGGGTGTTCACACATAAGAAGAAGGTGGATGAGTATCTGGAGAGGTACAAGGCCCAGTGGGTTCTTCGGGGTTTCACTCAGCACCCCAGAGTCAACTACGACGAGACCTTTGCCCTGTGGTGAAGCCGGCGACGGTTCGCACTGTTCTGTCGTTGGCTCTCTCCCGCTCTTGGCCTGTCCACCAGTTGGACGTCAAGAACGCCTTCCTCCACGGGACGCTGACGAAGACGGTGTACTGCACTCAGCCGACAGGGTACGTTGATTTAGCCTGTCCAGGCATGGTCTGCCGACTAAACAAGTCTCTGTACGAGCTGAAGCAGGCGCCTCAAGCTTGGTACAGTCGTTTCGCCTCCTTCCTAGTCTCCCTTGGCTTCGTCGAGGCCAAGGCGAACACCTCGCTCTTCGTCTACAGGCGTGAGGGTGATACTGTCTACCTCCTCTTGTACGTCGACGACATTGTACTCACGACATCCAGCACAGCTCTCCTTCAGCGCACGATCTCCACCCTGCACCAGGAGTTCGCGATGAAGGACTTCGGCCAGTTACACCACTTCGTAGGTGTTGCCGTCGAGCACCGCCCGGGTGCCCTGTTCCTCCACAAGCAACAGTACTGCCTAGATATCATCCAGAGAGCAGGCATGGATGATTGTAGGTCGTGTTCCATTCCGGTGGATACCCAGCCGAAGGTCTCTGCTGACGGTGCTCCTGTCGCTGACCCCACCGCTTACAGGAGTCTTGCAGGTGCATTGCAGTACCTTAACTTCACCAGGTCGGACATCTCCTACGCAGTTCAGCAGGTGTGCCTTCACATGCATAATCCGCGGGAGCTGCATCTCACAGCGATGAAGTGGATCCTTCGGTACCTGTGGGGCACCCACGACTATGGCCTTCTTCTTCGGCGTGACTCCGCCTCCGAGCTCGTTGTCTACACCAACGCAGACTAGGCGGGTTGCTCGGACGCCCATTGGTCCACCTCCGGCTACGTCGTCTTCCTTGGTGGCAACCTTGTTTCCTGGTCCTCGAAGCGGCAGCACGTGGTGTCCCGCTCGAGTGTTGAGGTGGAGTACCGCGTTGTTGCCAACGGTGTGGATGAATCCTCCTGGCTTCAGCAGCTCCTTCAGGAGCTTCACTCCCCCCTCGCCCGGAGTACGTTGGTCTACTGCGACAACATCAGCGCCGTCTACCTCTCCACCAACCTGGTGCAGCACCAGCGCACTAAGCATGTGGAGATTGATCTTCACTTTGTTCGTGAGCGGGTGATTCTCGGGGAGGTTTGAGTGCTCCACATTCCGACGTCATCGCAGTTCGCTGATATCTTCACGAAGGGTCTGCCCTCGTCGGTGTTGGGACTACGGCGGGTGTTAGAATGCTATGTGTTGAGGAGGCAGGGGTATACTAGTCTTTTTGGTGTAAGACCTATATATGTACCTCTTTCAGCCCATTAGGGCAAGACAGCCATAGTTATTAAGGCGTCGCTTAAGCGACGCTTAAGCGCTAAGGCGACCAGGGACCGTAAGGCGTCCCTGTCGCCTTAGATCCGCCGTAAGGCGACCACGCGGGGGTAGATCCGTCGGGAAAGAAGGGGCGGGGTGGCGCCGCCGGTGGAGGAAGGGGGAGGGGGAGGGGGGGCGGAGGAAGCCAATCGGCGTCCGCGAGGCGAGATTAAGACGACCTTTAGGGGTTGGGGATTGGGGTATTTACCTTAGCCAGCACCCGCAGCCCGGCAGCAGTGCTCGCGATTAGGGGAAGGAGGCAGCGTCTTGGCGGCGGCGCCCGTACACGGGGGAGGGCCGCGGCGGCGCTGTTCACGCGCTCGAGGGAAGGCGCCAACCCTAGAGGAAGCTCTCGGCTGCGACGTGGGGTATCTGGTGGGGGCGGCGGGGCGATCGGGTGTGGTGGGTAAGGGTTTAGGGGTGTGGAGTTGGGCCGGATTAGTGGGCCTATGGAGTTGGGCCAGGACAAGTGAGAGCAAGTCCTTCTATTTTTATTTTTTTTTACAATACACTTGTTAATATAAAATGATATTGTTGATTAAATTTTCCTATATTTCTAGATTATTAAGGCGTCGCCTTGCCTTACGCCTTATCGCTTAAAAGGTAAAAAGGGGTAGGTCGCCTTATGTCACCTTACCGCCTTAATAACTATGAAGACAGCATAAACAAAACCTTCCAATAGATAAAACCCAAATCTTCAAGGGCTAGAATACCCGTCTATTGACAGTTTGAAGAACACCACCAGTTACATACTAAATCATGCAATATAAAGATAATAATGTACCCATGAGGAAGCTCCCAGGTCGTCATTCCTCGGGAGGAAAATGAAGCTATATGGTTGTTGTAATCAATCCCACCAACACCAATGACATCGCTTTGATCAGCTGGGTTATTTAATGTGCCATAAAGAGGCCCATCATTTCCAATAGCTGATACCATAATAATATTATTCGCTGTAAGCTCCCAGACCTACAGAAATACAGAATCAAATAATAAGAATTTTAAGTTTCATTAGAGATTTTGATTAAAACATCTAACAAAAAATAACTCACTAAACAGCATATAGGATGGGATATATTTGTGTTGGTCATGAAAAGTAAGGAAAGGTCATGGAATGATGGAAACTACAAAAACAAGAGCAAGATGGAGTGATTGACGGTCCTTCCCATCAAATGTCCTAAAAGCCATCTCGTGCCAGTAATTTAACACAGCTAGAAGTGACTATTAGAACAATCGGATAGCTACAGAAGATGTGTTAATTTTATGGATCCCAACAACCAAAAATCAATGCGATATTAACAAAAGAAGCAAAAATTTAAGGAAAATAGTCTTGAAATTATCACGACATACCTTTTCCACGAAGGGGAGATCCAGATAATCAGGTCCACCAATACTCAAATTCAAGACATCCATACTAATTGCTATCGCATAGTTAAATGCATCCAAGAACCATGATGTGTAGGATATCTGCACTGAAAACAAGACGAAATTCTCAAAATCTTACCAGCATGCATGGACTCCCCCAGAAATGATACCATATGGATTTGTATTAAGAAAAGGTATTCTCGTTATATTCTGTATTTATAATCTATACAAAATATTCAATAGAACTTGGTTCTTTTGTGATTTTGATGGAAGATGTATCAAGAAATGTTATTCATAAATTTTGAATTTACTGTGTTTGGGCGTACCCAGTGCCGAAGGCTCCCACACATGTGGGGTCTGGGGAAGGGTTATTTCTAGACAGCCTTACCTCTGTTTTTGCAAAGACGCTGGTTTGAATTTACTGTGTTTCTAAACAAAAAAATATATTAAATAGAACTTAGTTCTTTTTTTGGTTTCAATGGAACAACAACACCAAAGCCTTTGTCCCAAGCACGTTGGATAGGCTGCACATTTGAACGTATTTTCATGACTAGTAAAAGGGCAACTCAGAGATTGCAGGGGGTAGTGGGACAACTTTGCCATTTTTGACAGTAAATAGCATATAAAAAAAAGGGCATACCCAGTGCTGAAAGCTCCCACACGTTGTGGGGTCTGGGGAAGGGAATTTCTAGGCAGCCTTCCCCTTGCTTATTGTGCAAGGAGGCTGATTCGAACCCAGGACCTCCAGGACACAAGTGGAGAGACTCTTACCACTACGCCAGGCCTGCCCTTCAGTAAATAGCATATGAAGACAATAAGAAAAATCTTGTACAATACTACATATTCAGCCAAGTCCAGTACCTGTGCATCTGTGAACACTCGGAACGCATATATCTCAGTGTCAGGCGCGAATCCAGGACATTCTGCATCTTGTCCAGCAATAACTCCAGCTACAAATGTTCCATGTCCCAGGTTATCATTTAGTGTGTCTTCATTTGTCCAATTTGTGCGCTCCTACAAAATTAGTCTCTTCAGTAATGACTTAACCATGCTGGGAGAAAAAGAGAACCATGAGATAGATATTCAGGAAGACAATGTGAATCTGTGCTTATTGTTCTGTAGGGTCTGTTGGTTAATTTATTTTGCCATGAGATGAGATAATTAAAATAGAAGGTCCCCAAGGCATTGCCCCAACAACAACACCAAAGCCTAGGCCAAATTAATATTACGTAAATTCGCTAAACAACAACAAAGCCTTCAGTCCCCAAACAAGTCAGGGTAGGCTAGAGATGATAGTATATACCTTAATATTACGGAAATGTGGATGGTCAGCCCGAATGCCAGTGTCAAAAATGGCCATTTTGACTTTGCTACCAGTAAATCCTCTTTGCCATAGTCGTTCAGCTCCCAAAAGAGATGTGACTTGTGATCTCTGTTAAATAACAAGTGTTATAGTCTAAAACATGACAGCAATTACATGGCCCTGTCAGCTTCAAAATTATTATTAATTACAGACAGGATTGTTGACATCAACTTGCTATATATCAACATCAGGTAGATTCAAAATTATGCTGGCAGTGCATCTCAGTGCGATAGAATAGAACTTTCAGAAATGTTTACTCTTGAGCAGAATATGCACTACATTAACTTCCCCATATCCCATAATGAAACACATACCAAAAGCAATATGACTGCCTTCATTTCCATATCAATCGCCATCAGTAGTGAACTAGTGGTAGTCAAACATGCACAAGATAGTGTGCATTTAAGGGTTCGTTTCTTTTCAGGAATAGCCGCAACGATTTTGACATGTCTAGTGTTGTAATTGTAACCCATTGCAATGAACGATTGATGGAACGCTCAATGGTAAAGAAACTATATTCCACGAATCTTTAATGTTTGCACCACGATACCTGGCCCAAAAGCTTCCGCGTCGAAGTTGCGGAAGAAGAGTTGCCCCTCGGGCTGCACGCCACCTCCTTCTCTCCCCCATCCTCCTCGAACGACGCAGCGGTGAACAGCTTGCCCCGCCACGGCGACGGCCGATCCGCGGACAGGACGCCCCGCGAGTAGGTGGCGTCCGCGTGTACGTCCCGGACGCGGCCGAGCGCCCGGACGGCAGCCACGACGGCGTCTCGGTGCGCGTCGCGGATCTCGAGCACCGCGAAGTCGGTGGGGAACGCGGCCGCAGGGTTCCGTCGCTCAACCCACCGCCACGACCCCGCGGGCGGCGCGGCGACCCGGAGCCCGTCGTCTAGATACTCCCGGTGCTCCTCCGCGTGGCGATACTGCAGAAACCGCACCACGTACCTCGACGCCGGAAGGCCTAGGGTCTGCGCCCGGCCTCCGCTGCCGCCGACGCCGTTGGGGGGGTCGGAGGGCAGGATGCGGAGCGAGAGGAGGAGCACGGGGAGGACGGCCGCGTACACGAGCCGCTTCTCCATCGCGCGGCGGCTCGCCGGCACCGGTTGGGTTGGGTTGGGGGCGGAGACGAGAAGAGGCGGGGTTAATTAACCGCGGAGGTCACGGTTACTCTCGTCACTCATCACTAGGTGGTGCGTTGACCGCATCCCTCTCGCTGCCTCGCTATGTGGGAGTGGGACCCATTTAAGAGCATCTCGAGGAGCTGAATTATCTCACCCCAATCCTTAAAAACACGCTGGAGGGACTTCAATAGATCTTTAATTTTTAAAATGTTTAAAAGGATATTTATATTCTGTATTGTATGTTATTTTTTCAGATGACGCTTGTGACCGTCGGATGGAGATCAAACGTCCATGATTCTTTCTTCTACCTCCATCTCTAACCCCTAAGACCACACTTGATGTTGCTTGCAGATGCTTTGTCACTAAAATCAAGCAATTTTATATGACTAAAATCTAGCAGTTTTGCTTAAATAAATGAGATAATCCCCTCTCTCTTTTCCTCAGTTAACTGCCACCGCTTGTAGTCGTCATCGCTCTCCCATTGTCATAATTGTCTAGTCTACAGTTCATCCCTCGTAGCACCTGTGACCCTCTTCACTTTTAGTCGTTGAGTCTTGCCCTCGCAAGTTGACCTTGTTGCTTTTGGTGCGATCCAATGGGCTCGCTTTGCTGCATCATGCCACATAACGTGCCTCTCCGGCTCATTGGAGCAACATTGCCCCTCGTGCCTCCCGACATGTGTTCTCATCGAATGTGCGACCTTTGGGCCCCACACTTGCGTTTGATTCTTGGTCCAACATCTTGCACGGCATGGACAAGGTGCTAGAAGATATGGAAGATGTGTTGAGTGCGCTAAATTGTTTTGACATAACCGTGACGGACGGTGTTGGGGGAGAGGCCCACATGAAAGGTGGGTGGAGAGACAAAGTGGTCGGGTTGAGCATAAGGAAGTGACCGATTGTGAGGAGTAAGGGCAGAACTAGGGGTATAAGTGGCGCGGGTCCGCCCGCAAAGCCGCTGGGCCGACCCGCGTCGTAGGCTCACTAGAGACCTGCAAGACAACCCGTCTCGTCAGAGTGGGTTCATCGTAGTCAGCAGACGGCTCCCGCGACGCCGTAGGACCCGCAACTCCTCCCGTCCTCCGGTTTGGTTCCCAGCGTCCAGTGCTTCCCTAGTGATGAACCCTAGCTTGTTCTCGGCACCGCCATAGCATACCGCATCGTGACGCGCAATGCAATGCCACCGGAGCCTCCCGCATCGTGACGCGCAATGCAGCACCGCTGGAGCCGAGCTCCCAGTGCCACCAGAGCCCCGCCCATCTAGAGACAAGCCTGTCTAGCGGCCGCACGACGCACGAATACGCGGGCAAGCGGTACAGCTTGCGGCTTATGCGAGATGACCGTCATACACAACGGCTTATGCAGCCAGCCGCATACGCACGCAAATAAGTTTGCAGCCACTGCGGGACGCGGGAGGGGCAGCCGCCTCCCGCCCCGCTTGCATCCGTAGGCAGGACCGCAACATGAATAGGGAACGAAGGACGTGACAGGAGTTTTTTCTTTGCAGGAATCTCAATTATTAGGGAGAGGAGTATAAGAGGTCAGCCGAGGCATTAGGGGCATACTTTAATATTGAGTATAAGAGATATCTTATAACACATTATAAAATTTTTTAAGATTGTTGTTGGTGTTGCTGATGGTGTTGCTGTAATGCAGCACTCAAGCCTCAACAGCTTCACCCCTCGTGTATCCCCACCTGTCTCCCATCGCATGCGGACAAAGACGATGTCAAGGGTTGGGTCCCCACACTTGCGTTCGGTTCTTGGTACGACATCTC
This sequence comes from Neostapfia colusana, assembly GCA_030760725.1. Taxonomy (NCBI): domain Eukaryota; kingdom Viridiplantae; phylum Streptophyta; class Magnoliopsida; order Poales; family Poaceae; genus Neostapfia; species Neostapfia colusana. The sequence continues at coordinate 1,306,499 of JASWHV010000001.1, read as the reverse complement.
ACACAGTATGGACAAGGTGCTCAAAGGCGTGGGAGATGTGTTGAATGCACTAACATGTTTCGATGTAGTTGCGAACGGACGGTGTTGGGAGAGACCCTGGCATAAAAGGTGGGAGGAGAGACAAATAGGTCGGTCGAGTGTGAGGAAGTGACTTATTGTGGGGAGTAAGGCATGACCAACATGGAGGGTGGGGAAGGAAGGATATGACGGAGGAGGTAGTTTTTGCACGAATCTCAAACAAATATAAGGGAGAGGAGTATAAGAGATCAGCCGAGGCATTAGGGGCATACTTTAATATTGAGTACTTCCTCCGTTTCAAAATATTTGACGTTGTCTAGTTCAGAATTGAACTAATCATTGTCAAATATTTCAAAACGGAGTGAGTATTTAGAGATCTCTTATAACGCATTATAAATTAGAATTTTAAGATTGTTATTGGTGTTGCTGTAATGCAACGCCCTAGTCTGTAGAGGCTGGACCTAAAGATTCGAGCATTCATAAAGCCCAGCGCAAGCGCTACGCATGACGAACAATGTACTCCCTCCATTCTAAAATAAATGACCTTTAGAACAGAAAAAATAGTTGAACTCTATTCTGAAATAAATGACATTTAGGACGAAATAAATGACATTTCTGTTCTCAATATCATTTATTTTAAAACAGAGGCAGAGTAAGGCAGAGAGGGCGAGTGGATTCGGTCCATGAAGTGAGCGCAAGGCTAGCGGACACAGCCCGTGAGCGCGGTGAGCTCGCGACTCGCGTTTAGTCCCACCTCGGTTGCCCGAGGCGCGGGTCCGCAGGAGACGCGAGTGTAAGACGAGGGCGTGGGCGAGCGTTGGGAAACCATCTTTGCGCTTGGGGCAATGACGCAGCTAGTGAGGTAACACCGAGGCGCGTCAATTGCTGGTTGAAAACTATTTCCAAACCCCCTCTTTGGCCCTCTCCCGGGCCACTGAGAATTTCTGGAAGGGCTCCTCCTCCTCTCTTCGGAGACGGGGAAAGCCCTACAAATCTTTAAACGCCAACTTCGATGTCCTGACGAAAACACTGCAAACGACAGTACGGTGCTGCAGCTCGACATGCATTCCCTGTTTCAAACACAACCCAGTGGTGGTTCCAAGTGTGAAACTGCACATCAGACGATTTTACATCCATCTCTAGCATCACATCCTCAACCGAGAGAAAAAAAAGGAGTGAAGGGAAACGACACTACTCTACTTTCCAACGCGATTTTATCAGCAAAAAGTCGAAGCTCAAGCAAATCATATCCGTGCTTATATATTGCTCTTCATCATCAACACAACCGGCGAAATACAGGCATGTGTGGGCCACAACAACAAAAAAAAACAGCTCAGGGCTTGTACACGGCGCAGCCCTTCTAACTGGAGGACCTGCTGATGGACTTCGTCTTCCTGGCGTCGACGGGGCACGTCACGTACGTGCACCTCGTGGGTCACCCTCACGAGCTTGCCGACGACGACGACATAGCCCCGCCGGGAGGCCAGGTCGAAGTCCAGCTTCAGCGGCACGGGCCCGCCGGTGCTCGACGACAGCGTTAGCCCGTCGTCTGCGCCGTAGACGAAGGGGGACCGTGGATGACCGCCGTCACGACCCGGTGGCCGGCTCTTCCTCGGTTGATGATAGTACCTGCGGAGCTGCGATTACAGGAGACGTCGTCAGCGTCCAGGATTACTCTGGATGCTACCAGGGATCGATTTCGATGACATGATGAAAGGGAATCTGTCAGCACGGATTCAAGTAACAACATATGCTGACTTGCTACATGATTGTGCATATATTGTCGTATTCATGAATTTTCAACCTTCCATATATATATATATATATATATATATATATATATATATATATATATATATATATATATATATATATATATATATATATACTACAGGATTTCCGTCAACATACGACAGCTAAAACCGTCGTATATAAAGCAAAAGCCGTCGTATATAGTTTATATACGACGACAGTTGTTTATATACGACGGTTTGTGGCCGTCGTATATATTTTGTCGTATATATAGTTATATACGACGGCGCCGTCGTATATAACAGTATATATACGACGGTCGCTTATATACAACGGCCCGTTTCGTGGACTTGACACAGTGGGCCAGGGCCTTTATATACGACGACTGGGCCCTGGCTGTCGTATATAAGGCTTTATATACGACAGTCGCTGGGCCCTGGCTGTCGTATATAAGGGCTTATATACGACAGCCGCTGGACCGTGGCTGTCGTATATAAGCCCTTATATACGACAGCTTGGCCCAGCCGTCGTATATAATTTAGGATTATTTACGACGGCTCTGTATAGCGGCCGTTGTATATAAACTACAGGCCGTCGTATATAAGCTTTTCCATTTAAAAAAAAAATAGAAAATGGCTAACCTGGCTCGATGGCCGGCTACACATCCAAAGATAACAACAAAACAGTTTGATATATAAATTCACAACAAAGTGCAATAGTACACATCGACAATCACAAAGTCCGACATCCACACAAATAAAAACAAAATCACAAATCTATTGATTACTAGCCCCTCCACTACCTCCGGGAGCGAAGAAGTCATCCTGCCGCGGCGAACCTGGCGTCCTTAGCTGTGGCGATGGAGTCTGAGCCTCCGTCCCTCCCTGATCCCTGCTAAACAAAGTGACATATGTACAAGTTTACAATTGTTTTTCTAGGTTCATTAGGATTCTTAGCGGTTGGGGCTTCCACTTAATGTAACTTTCTTTTTATACCTGTACTCCAGAAAACTGCTCCTGTGGTGGCGACGGCTCCAGCACGAACGGAGGTGGCTGCCACAACGGTATCTGGATTTGCTGCCCTTGCTGTCGAGCTAGCGCCTGCCATTTCAAACATTACAATTTATAAAACTAATTAAAATGCAATGTAATTAAACTATAATTATATGTTTCTTACTTCCATTGCCGCTTGCATCTGTGCCATATAGGACGCATGGTACGCCATGACAGCCCTGTTGTTCTCTCGCTCTCTCGCCAAGGCCTCCTCCTGCCGAGCCAAGCTCTCCTGAAGCGCCATGACTTTGAGATCTCTCTCGGTGACACGGCGGCTGGAGGAGCCTGCAACCGAAGACTGCGAGGAGCTGCCTCTCGCAGGTCGTGCCTCCCTAGAGTTGACGACTCCAGAGAATATGTCAAGCCTAAAAAACGAATCAATTCAAGGTAAAATTAAATAATCTTGAATTGAAAACAATGAAAGTAAATGAATTCACTTTCCGTGTGCTTTTCCACCTCCGCTTGCATACGCGGCTTGAGGGTCGATGTTCGGGGAGTTTTCCCAATCGAACCCTTCGCCGTGTATCCTCACAGCCTCTTGCCCATACCTAGTCAAATTGTGTAAGTTCAACAACATATATAGTGTCAAATAATTTCAGAGGTCACGAAACTTACCAGGCGCTCCGCTGCGTACTGACTACACTGCTCCGACTGAGAAGGGTCAGCGTGACCTCTCCTATAGACCGCAGTAGAACTCGGTCGCACGCCGGTCTCCTTTTCCTGTGAACATATGTTAGTACGAACAATACTACATTATGAATATAATAAAAACTACCAAGAAACTTACCATCCGTTTAGCCATTCGCACAAAACCTTGGACGCCCATACCGTGCTTCCCTGAGCTCCCTCTGGCATCTCGAGCCTTCTTGGACTTAGCGATGAACTCATCGCTAGCCCAATACCTGCAAAGGGCTCGGTAATCTTCAGTTCGTCCCTGTAACCAAGGGACACTAACCTGCACACATGCGTAGTTCATTAGGTGTTACTTAGCAATATTAATATGAACAATTTAAAGATTACGCAACCTACCTCTGCGTATTGCTCCTCCGTCAAGTACGTGTCGGAGGCGTCTCTGAACGACCCAACCTCGTGGTCGTGGAGCTTTAAGTAGTCGTTAACTACTTGACTCCGAGCGTTCGAAAGCATTTGCATAACAAGCTTCCGAGCGTTCACTTCGAACACGGAGCGGGCGTGATCCATCTGCTCCGGGTCCTCAAGGCGGTACCTGAGCTGTAGGAAGCCAACACAGTTCGACATATACGCACATTAATATTTGAAGGAACATAAAGAATTGAAACTTCAAATATTTATGAAAGTTACTTACCCAAAAATCTGCCCACACGACTCCCTGTAGGTTGTCATTCCCCGGGTGAGGAACGCGCGCGTAGTTGTCCCACGACGTAGCTGCACGTCCATCAATCGCACCGGGGTAGTGCAGACGCACTAAGTTCCCGATGCAACCGTTCACTGTCTTGTGGTGTTTCTGCCCGTCGTACGAGAGGTCCTCCCAAAAACTAAAAAGTCGTTTGTTAAGTCATTAAGTAAGATCATAGTCTTTGAGAACAAATAGAAATGAATACTTTATTAATGTGTTACCTGTCTCCAACCGGACGAATAATTATCGGCTCTCTAGGAATAGGTGGAGGACCAACAAAGTTACTCCTCCTCGTGCGTCTCCTCCGTTGCGGCACCACGTATGGTGACCCAGAAGGCTGGTCACCGGACGTGTCCTCAGGCTGGGTGCCCTCGGGCTCGCTGGGCAGACTACCCTGGGGGTGGCTGTCGGAGGGCTGGCTACCAGAGGGCTCGCTGCCCGAGGGCACGCTGCGCTGCGTACCCATCTCCTGAGATGCCGCTCTAGCCTCGGACTCATAGTCCGAATCAGACTACAATGGTAAAGTAAGTAAGCTAAATTGAAAAAGTGATTTTAATAATTTTGTGCATTGTAGATAAATTTACCTCTGTACGCTGCAAACTGACAACCCAGTCCCGCAACTCTGGACACGCACTTAACAGCTGAGTGCGTCTGCTCCCGCTGTAAGTGGAAACGTAGAAGTAGTCGTCTCTCTCCTGCGAGGGGAGGAAACCCATCACACTCGGCGCCTTCTTCCCCTTTGAACCCTTTTAACCCTTGCTTGACGACATCCTAATCAGTTTAAAAAGTAATTACTCCTAATCAGTTTCAAAAGTAATGTAAGCGATAATTAATGTCACTTTCATTTAAAAGAACATTACTCGTAATCAGTTTCAAAATTCATCAACATCATGATCATCAACATCACGATCATCAACATCGCGATCTGTCATCTTGAGCTGTTTACGTTTCCGCTTTCGCATTGTAGATGTCTCTACATCTGCAATGTCTCCTACTAAGTTATCGAGTCCTGCACCAGACTCGACGATAAAAGAGCCTGACAACTCTTCGTCTTCGTAAACTTCTTCAGTGTCTCCAGTATCATGATAACCATCATCTCCAAGAGTATACAAGCGCTCACGAGGATTCACTTTATATACCACCCACCAAGTGCTAAGCTTCTTACATGGATAAGGTAGATAATACACTTGTTCCACTTGATGTGCAAGAACGTATGTATCTAAACCTCGTAAGCGTTCGTTGTGATTCACTTCCACCATGCCAAATTGATTTTCTCGAGTTCATTGATTGTTATCAAACCAATCACAATCAAAGAACACCACTCGAAGTTCTTTATTGCCAGCGAAAGTAAATTCCAGAATTTTGTTAATGATTCCATAGTAATTGGTTTCTTTCCCTTGTGAGTCGATTGCTCTCGTCACAACTCCGCAATTTGATGTTGCTGCGAGAGGACGAAGAGTTTCGAATTGAGTTGTACGGAATCGGAAGCCATTTACGTCATATCGACCATAGCTTCTAACTTTCACTAATCCATAAGATAGTTGTCGTAAATCTTGATGGATGTCTGTGTTCGCTAATACATAAGCTCGAAACCAGGATAAGAAATTAGTCCCTCCATTAATTCCAGCCTGTCGCATCGTTTCTACTTGCTTTCTCGTTGGTTGATGCTTATATTTCCAGTTTTGGTTGTGTAACTCACTGTACACACAAAACACATGTCATCGACATTAGCATACATGTATTGGTAAATAAAATAATCATCATAAATGTAAGAGACACACTTACTCGAAATATTTCTCCATGCCCTCGATATTAGCATACATGTAGAGTAAAGCAGCAGTCCTTTCTCCTTCAGTAAAATCGTATGATGTGCTGCTGCCAACAGTAGTTCCACTCGATTCAAAAATAGAGAGATCACTAACTGGTGGTTCGTCATCTACATTGCATCGCATTGCCGAAGTATTAACATTGTTTTCCTCTGCAAAGTAGAAACTAGAAAAGTAACCTACTTTCTTTAGAGTAAATGCTTCGGCAATGCACCCTTCAACCCTTGCTCTGTTGCCAACCATAGTTTTCAAATATCTCAATGCTCTTTCAATATGGTACATCCATCTATATTGTACAGGACCATCAACTTTTGCTTCGAATGGAAGATGTATAAGAAGATGCTGCATTGGATTGAAGAAACCAAGAGGAAATATTTTTTCCATCTTACATAAAAGTACAGGTATCTCCTTCTCTAACTCCTCCATCATGTCTTTCGTTATTTCTTTGGCACATAACTGCCTATAGAATAATGATAGCTCAGCTAACACCTTCCACACCACATCATCCAGATATCCCCAAAACATAACAGGTAAGAGTCTTTCTATTATTATATGATAGTCATGACTCTTTAACCCAGTGAGCTTTCCCGTTTTAACATTCACGGCTCGTCTCAGACTAGCAGCATAATCATATGGGAATTTCAAAGTTTTCAACCATTCCATAACTTGTTTCTTTTCATTAGGTCGAAGCACGAAAGAAGCACGTGGCTTACCACCGCTTTCAGAGAGCTCAAGAGTAGGTCTATTACAAATCTCGGCCAAATCCTTTCGAGCCTTTAAGTTGTCTTTCGTTTTGCCCGTGATATCCATGCACGTGCTTATGATACATTCGGCCATGTTACGCTCCTGATGCATTACATCAATATTATGCATCAGTATCAATGACTTCACATATGGTAGCTCCCAAACTCCACATACATGAGTCCAGTTGTGAACATTTCCGTAACCTACAAAGAATCCAGGGCGAGCTTCATCAGGGACTAGTGAGTCCAACACATCGGATACTTCACACCCGCTTAGGCGTTTAGGTGGTTCCTTAGTGATAACAGTATCTTTTCTGAAGACATTCCTCTGTTGCCTGAATGGGTGGTTTTGAGGAAGCCAACGCCTATGACAATCAAAGTAGCTTATCTTGCCACCGTATGTAAGTCGAAAATACTCTGTGTCAGACGCACATATGGGACACGACAAACGACCATGTGTGCTCCATCTAGAAAACATGCCGTACGCAGGGAAATCATGAACAGACCACAAATAAGCAGCTCGAAGGTTGAATTTCTGCTTCTTGTAACAGTCATACGCTTCAACTCCAATCCACAACGTTTTCAATTCTTCAATCAATGGTTTCAACATCACATTGATACGTGATTCCGGATGATCTGGTCCTGGTATAATGAGTCTAAGAAACATAAATTCGTACTTCATACAAAGAGAAGGTGGTAGGTTGTACGGAATAACAAAGACGGGCCAACAGGAGTATGGTATGGCATTTGTACTGAAAGGTGAAAAACCATCCGTCGCTAACCCGATGCGGACATTTCTCGCATCACTAGCAAAAGCAGGATCAAAAGAGTCCAAAGACTTCCATGCATCACCGTCCGACGGATGAGTCAACACATCTTTGTTCTCACGCACACCTTCTTTGTGCCATCTCATGTGTCTGGTAGATCTTTTAGAAAGAAACAGCCGCTTCAACCGAGGTGTCACAGGCAAGTAACGCAACTGCTTATGTGCAACTTCTGTCATTACTTTATCACCATCGTCATTGACAACTTCGACAAACCTCGATTTTCCACACTTTAAACAATTCTTCTCTTTGTCATGCTCTTTCCAAAATAGCATGCAGTTATGTGGACACACGTCAATTTTTTCATATTTCATACCCAGTCCAGATAGTAATTTCTTTGAGTGATACATATCTTTGGGCAGTTTATGAGGTTGTGGAAGAGCATCGCTGATAAGTTTCATCATATCATTGTAGCAATTATTAGAGAAGAAATACTTAGATTTAATTGCCATAAATCTGGTCATGAAAGTAAGAAGAGTCACTTCAGTATGATCATGCAACACCTCTTCAGAAGCTTTCAAGAGATTAAAGAATGCGTCTGCCTCATTTGTGGGCGGATCCTCCGTTTGTATATCTTGTAACATCTCATCGATCCTGTCAACACCCGGACAATCATCATCATCTACATGAACGGCTCGAGGAGCAGACTCGCCGTGGAAACTCCAGACCTCATAATATGGCATGTAACCGTTTTTGCACAAGTGTAATGACAATGTCGTTTTGTCCAAAAACTTAGTATTCTGGCATTTCACACATGGACAACGAACTTTATCGGTCGTAGACAACGAGAACACTCGATCAATAAAGTCGTATGTCCCGGCATACCACTCATCTGAGTGACCAGTTGCCTTGTTCCAACCGGTATACATCCAACTACGGTCTTCACTCATGTTTAACTCTGCAGTTTTAAGTCAAAGAATTTATAGTTAGTTTATTATTTATTTATATTACGGACCTATATCTATTGGAAGGATAGGTCCTAAACCCACCCAAGAGTGACCGAGACGAACATGCTTATAACAAGACACGAGGTCTAGATTCAGACGAAATTTCGGCAGCATAACCCCGCTGTTCTCCAACTGCACGTCCAAAAATAGAGCAGCGGAGAACATTAGGGTTACGCTGTCGAAACTACGTCCAAATCTAAACCCCGCGTCTCATTATAAGCACGCCCTCTCGGTCACTCCTAGGCTGTCCAAAAAGGAACAATTCCGAACCTACACGCCTCACATGCGTAACACGTGTGAGACGGGCTGGTTCGAAACGGGTGACGCATATTGTAAAGGTTTACGTCAATCTTTCATTTTTGAGTGATTTCAAAGAGAGAGATGAAAGAACAATAGAGAGAAGGAAAGAACCATAGTTATTAAGGCATCACTTAAACGTCGCTTAAGCGGTAAGGCGCCTGCGGATCGTAAAGCGTCCCATCGCCTTAGATCCCGGCGTAAGGCAGGTGAATACGGCGGCGGCGACGCCCACGCACAGGATCTTGCGTTCGTATGAGGTTGAGCGCCGGCAGATCCGCGACAGCCGGTCAATGGAGGCCGACGAGTGCCGGCAGATCGACAGTCCCGCGGCGGAGGAGGCCGAGCGCCGAAGGATTGGCAGTTCCGCGGCAGAGTGTCGGAGGCCGAGCGCTGGCTAAGCCGCGGGGGGGGGGGGGGGAGGGGGATGGGGGATCGGAGGCCAAACGCCGCGGCGGGGGGGGGGGGGGAGGGGTGGGGGGTAGGGCGAGGCGGCCTAGGTTGTTCACATCGTGCTTTTGTAGACGTATACGTTACCACTAAATGGGTCGTATCGGGCCCTAAGCCCATTTATGTACATATAGTACTTTTAAACACTCAAACAATCGAAACAATAATCAATTAAACTATTAACTTATATGCATTAATCATCTAAGCAATTAACAACTCATCTAAACAAACATAATTACCGTAGTTAACAAACTTATCAATTCTAAGCAATTAAAAAAACACCTAGCTAGCAATTCAAATAAACATGGGCAATAATTAAACCTAAGCATATCAATTCATCTAAATCTAAGAAATTATCCACTAAACAATAAAAAACAAACAAGCATAATATAAACAATTGGTAATTAAAAAACCAAACTATCTAGATGGGGAGGGAGGCGGGCGACTTACCTCACGGTGGAGGCGGCGCGGCACGGTGCGGCTGACGGCGTGTGGAGGCGGACCGGCACGGTGCGGCGGCGCACAACGCGGGGTGGAGGCTGGGGCGGGGACCTCCGGGGCAGCGGCGGGCGGGCGGCGGGTGGCGGCCGGGGGGCGGCCGGGGCTTCGGCCGCTGGGGCGTCGGCTGGCGGGGGCGGCCGGGGGGCGGCCGGGGGGGGGGGGGGGGGGCTGGCGGGCGGCGGCCGGGTGGCAGGCCAGGGCGCCGGCTTGCGGAGGCGGCCGGGGCGGCGGCCGGGCCGGCGGCCGGGCCAGCGGCGGCGGGCGGCTCGGGCTCGGGTCGGCGCGGGCGTGAATGCCCGCGCCGACCCGAGCCCCCGCGGGTATATAATCCTTATTTACGACGGCCACACCATGCGCCGTCGTAAATAAGACTTATTTACGACAACCTCGGTGTGGCTGTCGTATATAACTGCTATATACGACAACCACGTATTAAACGACGGCTGTACTGTCGTTTATAAACTTATATACGACAGCCTCGACTGCCGTCGTATGTAAGTTTATATACGACAGCTAGTCATCGTATGTTATACTGGCTGTCGTATGTTGCCATGTTTCCTGTAGTGATATATATATATAACTGCTATATACGACAACCACGTATTAAACGACGGCTGTACTGTCGTTTATAAACTTATATACGACAGCCTCGACTGCCGTCGTATGTAAGTTTATATACGACAGCTAGTCATCGTATGTTATACTGGCTGTCGTATGTTGCCCTGTTTCCTGTAGTGATATATATATATATATATATATATATATATATATATATATATATATATATATTGTTTTGCAATATTCTTATCCCCAGTTTATATCCCAACCATGCAGCAGGTTTACACCCCTTGCTTCTGCATCGTGTCAGATTGAATCACGTATTGTTCAGTCCTGCCTAGATGATTAGAACCATCAACACGATGGATTGGGGAAGGGGGGGGGTGTAAAATGTCAATCAAACACACGCACTACAGGAATCGGGACTATAGACGACGGCAGGAAACCGTCGTCAATAAGGACACTACCGTCGTCAATAAGTTATTGACGACGGTAAAAGTTTATAGACGACGGTTTTCAGCTGTCGTCAATTATTAGTCGTCAATAAGTTTATTGACGACGGTAATCGTCGTCAATAAATTTATTGACAACAGCTAAATCTAGCTGTCGTCAATAAACTTATTGACGACAGCTAAATCAGGCTGTCGTCAATAAGCTTATTGACGACGGCCAGAAAACCGTCGTCAGTAACCGTGGCTTATTGACGACTGTTTACACTAGGCCGTCGTCAGTAACAATTGCTTATTGACGACAGTTTCTGGTACCTGGCCGTCGTCAATACTAATGGCTTATTGACGACGGCCAAGTACCAGAAACCGTCGTCAATAAGCTTTTTAATTTTTTAAAAAAAAACAGAAAATCCTGCCCTGGCTTCGAGGCCAGCCCTGGCTCGATGGCCAGATCACAGGCAATCAAAATATACATCACAGAATTGCATAAAAACACTATACGCACGCCACACTACCCTACGCTACCCCGACCGCTGCCACCGGAGTCCAGGAAGTCGTCGTGCGCTCGTCCAAACGCTGGTTGCTGAGGGGATGGAGTTTCCTGAGCCCGTGTCGCCGATCCCTATGATGTACATGTATAGTTAGACAAATTAGAAGTTCACAAATGTGTATATGATTAAATAAACTCATTACAAGTTAAAATTGAGCAAGTTAGCTAGATTTGGCTATGTTTGAGTAAGTTTGCTCATATTTTACTAAGTTTGAGAAGTATGGACTAGTAGTGTTTGTGTTTGAGCTAGTTCAAAAAGTTTTAGCTATGTTTGAGTAAGTTTGGTCATATTTGACTATAGTTGAGTAAGTTGTACCATATTTTACTCAGTTTGAGTATGTTTAACTAGTTTTCTCTAAGTTTAAGTAAGTTTTATCAAATTCAATTAAATTTGAGCAAATTTAACTAGTTGCAGCTATTATGAGAAATTTTGTACCTGTGCTCCTGACGTCGGCCCCTATAGTAGCTGTATCGGTGGCGGCGCCCACTGAGGAAAGACAACGGGTTGTCCTGTGGCCATAGCGTGTAAATATGAAGTAAATTATTATACATGTCATTTATATATTAGAAACGTTGAGTACATTGATCTGAACTTACCTGCATGGCAGCTTGCAGCTGTAGCATGTACGAGTGTTGATACTCGTCCCTAGCCCGGAGCTCGGCTGTCTGCCTCTCGTTCACGAGCCTCAGCGCTTCCTGCGTCCTCTGGAGCTCCTCCTGGACACTCTGGAGCTCCAGATCACGGCTGCCACGCCTGCTGGATCCACCCTGCGATGAAGAGGCCCTCGAGTAAGACCGCGCCTCCCTCGAGTCTACTACTCCATCGAAGATGGCCAACCTACACAACGAAGTAAGAGTATTAAAGTTTCGTATCTCGAAGTTAATGAAAGTAAATGAAAACAACAGAACTCACCGGCCGTGAGGTTTACCGCCACCGCTTGCATAGGCGGCTTCAAATACGATCGGCGAGTTCTGCCAATCGTAATCGTCGCCTCGAAGCCTCCGCACCTCCTCCCCATACTTTTCCTCAAAATACAGAAAATTAAAGTCATCAGAAGTTTTAAAGATAATACAATTAAGTCAACTAAAGAACTCACCAACGTCTCTGTCGCTGTCTGAGAAGACAGCTGATCAGGCTGCGAGGGGTCACTTCCCATGTGACCCCTCCTCCACACCTGGATAGCGGTCGGCTCCTGACCGATCTCGCGCTTCTATCAATACGTGTTAGCATAATGGTAGCGATAGAAATTAACTAGAATATAATTCGAGTATCACTTACCATCCGTTTAGCAAGGCGTACGTAGCCGTCCCCGCCAAGACGGTGTTTCCCGTCCGTCCCTCGACTCTGTCGGCGGGTCATCGACACGCCTTGGAAGCCCTGGCTCGCCCAACGAGCACACAGGGAACTGTAGGCGTCCGGACAGGACTCAAGCCACGGTACGCTGACCTGCACACATTTGTTGTTCGATGAAAACATTGATGAAAATTGGATAATGAAACAAAGTAAAATAAAGAATTTACCTCTGCGTACCGTGCCTCCGTCAAGTACTTGCCCGCCACATCCCTAAACTGCCCCGGCTCACCCTCGTCCGGATGCAACTTATAGTACGCCTTCGTAGCCTGAATGCGAGCCGTTGAAATCGACTGCGTCAGGAGCTTCCTAGCGTTGTTGTTGAAGACCAGGCGAGCGTGATCCAGCTGGGCCTCGTCCTCCAAACGGTAATATTTCTACAAGTAGAAATATACAAGTTAATATATTTAACATATAATAGGTTCGCATTTAACAAATAGACGATTTACTTACCATGAATTCATGCCACACATGCTCCTAGTGGTTGCCGTAGGTAATGTCCTGGGCCGTAGCGTAATCGTCCCAAGACGTAGCAGCCCGTCCGTTCACTAGACCGGGGTAGTGACAACGGATGAGCTGGCCCAGGACAGCGTTGACCTGGCGGTGGCGTCCTTGACCCGTGAACGAGTCATCGGCCCAAGACCTAATACACGATTCTCAATTAGTACATATATAAGTGTTAAAATATCTAAATTGATTTGTTATAGATTTACTTACCTATCGCCAACCGGACGAATAACGACCCGATCTTCTGGCCGTGCAGGAACCGGAGGAGGAGCCACGTAGTGGCTCCTCCTGTAACGCCGCTGTGGAGCCGGCTCCACATCAGGCTCTGTGGAAGGCTCTGAAGCACGGTCTGAATCCTGCGGTGCCAGAACCTGAAGAGGATCCGAAGCAGGATCTGTAACAGGCTCCGAAACCTGTGGTGTCTGAAGAGGACCCCTGGCCTCTGTCTCCTCAGACGTAGAGTCGTCCTAAAAATTTGAAGATTGGTAATATAGATTTAAGAAAGTTATTTATATAATTTATGTAATTAATTATTCTTTACCTGTCGTGACCGCTCTCGTGACCCCTGACCTCTGTCGAGGCCCAACAGCTGAGACAGTCTACCATTGCTAGACTGACAGCCCTGGAAAACGGAGTCTACTCTCGGGGGCAGAAAGCCCCGCGTCCCCCGTCGTCTACTGCTCGATGACATCCTGATGAAAGGAAATTTGATAATGAATTTAAAGAAAAATATAGAAGACGAAAGAAGAGATGAAAGAAATGATACTTGTACTTAATTTCAAAATTCATCAGTATCACGATCATGTACTCTACTTCGTAAACCGTACCATCGATCTTTTGTCATGGTTGTTCGCCGTTTTCGTTTTTTCACATTATGAGTCTGTACATCTTGTGCATCTCCAACTAATTCATCGAGTCGTAGACCAGGCTCAACGACAAAAGAATCCGGCAACTCTTCTTCTTGGTAAACAACATCTACCTCATCAATGTAACCAGTATTGTCCGGTGTATATAACCGCTCACGAGGATTCACCTTTTGTACAACCCACCATGCACTAAGTTTTTCGCATGGATATTGTAGATAGTACACTTGTTCGACTTGGTGTGCAAGGACAAAGGTGTCGTAGCCTCGTAGTCGGTCCTTGTGTTTGACTTCTACCATGCCAAATTGGTTTTGTCGAGTTCCATTGTTATTATCAAACCAATCACAGTCAAAGAAGACTACTTTAAGGTCTTTACTCCCGGCAAAACTAAATTCTAGGATTTTGTTTATGATCCCATAGAAATTAGTTTCATGTCCTTCGGCATCGGCGGCCCTTGTCACAACTCCGGTGTTTGATGTTGCCCTTAGAGGACGTTGAGCTTCAAATTGAGTTGAACGGAATCGGAACCCATTGACATCATATCGACCGAAGAGTTTAACTTTAATGGATCCGTTGGACAGTTGTCGCAAATCTTCATGAACACCGACTTGTGTCTTGCACTGTCCAACATATGAAGTAAGAAGACTATTTTATGCTATGAACTTAATTACTAAGAGGAACAAGACAAGAAAAACGTTACATGATTTCGAAACCACGTTTGGAAGTTAGGTCCTCCATTTACTCCATAGTGTTGCATTGTTTGTATTTGCTTGCTAGTAGGTTGCTGCTTATACTTCCAATTTTGTTGATCGAACTCACTAAATCAGGACAAAAAAGAATTATTGGTGTAGATGTATAACACACCACACAAATTAGTATAGATGTTGAACAACCACTTACTGAAAAAAATTGTCCATCCCATCTATGTTAGCGTACATGTATAACAAAGCAACTGTCTTTTCATCTGCTGAAGCATCATAGCGTACATGAAAAAGTGAGAGTTCGCTACAAGAGGTTGCTTCAGCCATATTATACCGTAACACCGATGCATTAACATTGTGTTCTTCTGCAAAGTAGACACTTGAAAAGTATCCTATCTCCTGAAGTGTAAATGCTTCGGCGATGCATCCTTCAACCCTTGCCCTATTACGAACCATCGGTTTTAGACATCTGAGTGCTCTTTCAATGTGGTACATCCACCTATATTGAACAGGGCCACCTACTTTAGCTTCATATGGAAGATGGATTAGAAGGTGTTGCATTGGATTGAAGAACCCTGGAGGAAATACTTTTTCCATCTTACATAAAAGCACGGGTATCTCTTTTTCCAACTTCTCCATCATCTCCCTTTTGATTTCTTTAGCACAAAGCTGTCTATAAAAATAGATAAGCTCGGCTAACACCTTCCAAACCTCATCGTCAAGATAGCCTCGAAACATAACCGGCAGAAGTCTTTCCATGATTATGTGATAATCATGGCTCTTCAAACCAGTAAGATTTCCAGTCTTAACATTAACGGCTCTTCTCAGGCTAGCAGCAAAACCGTCTGGGAACTTCAACGGTTTCAACCACTTGAAGACTTCTTTCTTTTCTTTTGGTCGAAGGCAGAAAGAAGCTCGTGGTTTGCCACCAGCTTCGGAGAGCTCAAGACTTGGTCGGTTACAAACCTCTGCCAAATCCTTCCGAGCTTTTATATTATCTTTTGTTTTTCCCGTCATATCCAAGCATGTGCTTATGATGCATTCGCCCATGTTACGTTCCTGGTGCATGACATCAATGTTATGCATTAGAATTAAAGACTTCATATACGGTAACTCCCATAGTGCACATATATGAGTCCAATTGTGATCCTCTCCGTAACCAACAAAATATCCAGGACGACCTTCATCTGGCACTAGATTATTGAGCTGTTTAACAATTTCCGACCCGTTCAGACGTTGTGGTGGTCCCTTTTTTACAATGGTACCCTTCCTGAAGGCATTTCTCTGTTGCCTAAACACGTGATTTGGCGGTAACCAACGTCTATGACAATCAAAGTAGCATATCTTGCCACCATGACTTAGACGAAAACAATCCGTGTCCGAAGCACATATTGGACATGTCAATCGACCATGAGTGCTCCAGCCAGAAAACATGCCGTAAGCTGGAAAATCATGAACAGACCACAAGTACGCAGCTCGAAGGTTGAATTTCTGTTTTCTATAACAGTCGTACGCTTCGACTCCTGTCCATAACATTTTGAACTCTTCAATCAATGGCTGCATCATCACGTTCAGTCGTGAACCAGGATGATCCGGTCCAGATACAATAAGGCATAGGAACATGAACTCATGCTTCATACAAAGCGATGGTGGTAAGTTGTACGGAATAGCGAACACGGGCCAACATGAGTATGGTGTGGCATTTGTACTAAACGGTGAGAAGCCATCTGTCGCCAACCCAAAGCGAATATTTCTCGCGTCATTGGCGAAATCTAGATCGAAGTGGTCAAGCGCCTTCCATGCCTCACCGTCCGACGGGTGCACCATCATGCTGTTGTTCTCACGTACACCTTCTTTATGCCACCTCATGTGTCTAGCTGTTTTTTTAGATAGAAACAAACGCTTGAACCTAGGTGTGACAGGCAAGTAGCGAAGCTGCTTCTGTGCGACTTGAGTCATTACTTTTGAACCGTCGTCATTAACAACTTCGACAAATCTCGCTTTACCATATTTTAAGCACTTGTTCTCGTTGGCATGCTCTCTCCAAAAAAGCATGCAATTGTCTAGACACATATCAATCTTCTCATATTTCATACCTAGACCAGAAATCAACTTCTTAGACTGATAAATATCTAGGCCCCCGTGAGATATGGTTTCGGTGATTAATGACAACCGTTCGTTATTACTAATGAGTTTGTGGATGCGAGGTTTCACATATATCACATCAACCGTTAATGAACTATCTATTCACACCATCTACTGCTCATTGAATACAAATGGAGACCCCTCAACGATCTCTGGACCAGCAGCAGCAGACTCAGCAGATGCTGTTGGGCATCCTGGGGTTGGTCACCAACCTCTATCAGCAGACAGGAGTCGCTCTTCCACCTCAGCACTCAGGACTCGGTCAGGTTCCAGGTGCACCGCCACTGGCGCCAGCTCCAGTACTGCCGCCGACGCCGTTCCAGTCCTCACCCCTTCCGACAGTACCTCCTCCACCGGCGCCAGCAGTCTCAGCGGATTCACCAGCAGCTCCAGCTCCAGCTCCCCCGCTCCAGCTCCAGCGCCAGCGACCTCTACCTCCAGCAGCTCCGGCGACAGCACCGTCGACGCCGACCGCTTCACCATCGCCAGGAGCGCGCCTGAGTCGTAGTCACTCGACTTTCCGTTTTGGTGTCTTGATGCCAAAGGGGGAGAAGAGTTAGAGTCAGGGGGAGGTTAGCTTAGTTCTAGGAGGAGTACTTGGCTCTAGGGGGAGTGTCTATCCCTTTTGCTACTTTATTGGAGATGCTACTTTATTAGAGATTGTTACTTTATTTGAGATTGCCTGTTATTATTATTTGCTATTATTGTACTCCGGGTGCTACTCTGTGCTCGTACGCTTTATTGATTATTATTTGAGCCTTCGAGCCACTTGTGCTGCAATTTGTACCTGTTATATTTCTTTTTGAGCATTGCGTTTTAATTCAATTAATTCTATGCTCTACTCGTTGTGTTGTCATCAATCACCAAAAAGGGAGAGATTGAAAGCATCTAGGCCCCCGTGAGATATGGTTTCGGTGATTAATGACAACCGTTCGTTATTACTAATGAGTTTGTGGATGCGAGGTTTCACATATATCACATCAACCGTTAATGAACTATCTATTCACACCATCTACTGCTCATTGAATACAAATGGAGACCCCTCAACGATCTATTCTAAGGGGTCATTCGATATGAAGAACTCATACAAACAAATCTATTCTATCAAAATTGGCAACACAAGAAGCTTACACTTTACCGTAATATCATTTCAAACAAGTGTCAAAGAGGTCACTCAAGAAGATTCCAAAAGATCAACTCAAAACAACTCGAAGCAAACAAGTTGCATTCACCGGATCATCCGATGTCTTGCAAAATGACCACATCGGTCGAGTTTGAGTTGGCAGAAGAAGAAGACCTCAGAGCCCAGTACACACCGGATCATCCGATGTGAAGGAAGTGGCACATCGGTTGAGTTCACCCGAAGGATGATATCTGAGTTATTCTGAAGATATACACACCGGATCATCCGATGATGAAGTAAGTGTACATCGGTCAAATTCAACAGAGACAATATTTCTGACCCAATTCTGAAGATCAACTCACCGGATCATCCGATGATAAATTGAAGTAACATCGGTCGATTAAAAGATCCAACGGTTATATCCAACGGTCACATCTGACACGTGACATCAGCTAATTTGGAATTCGACCGATGATCATATAAAGGGGTGCATCGGAGGATCCGATGTTAACTGACAAAAGTCTGCCCACTTTTCCAACGGCTATCTCGTGTGGGCTGGCTATAAATACCCCTCCAACCGGCCATTTCGACAAGTCTTGATCACCAGAGCCTCTCTACACATTCTCAAGCATTCAAGACCAAGAGCTACCACTTCCACACTTCAAAACCTCTTGTACTCCAATTATAGGTTATGTCTAGCTAGAGAGAAGCTTGTGTGCGTCCATTCTTGGTGATTGGAATCTCTAGGCTAGTGAGAGAGAGTGTCTTGGTGACTTCTCTCACCTTGTAAACGTTGGAGGAAGAAGAGATCGCCCCGGAGCTTACCAAGGCGTTTGTGGAAGCCCGGAGGATCACCATTGTACAAGGCTTGAGCTCCACCTTGCCGGAGAAGGCGAACGGAGGAAGATAGTGGATTCCCTTGTCTTGGTGACTTGGGAGTGGCCATACCCTTTGGTGGGTGCCACAACATGGACGTAGGTAGATTTTTGTGATCTTACCGAACCACGGGAAAAATCGCCGTGTCTCCGAGTCTCCGCGGGAGTTTGCACTTCTCTCCTCACCCCTTTACTATTACGCATCTACTATTCCGCACTTAACACTCTTGCTTGCGTAGTTAGTTCGCATAGGGAATTGGGCTTCTACCATTAAGTTTTAAATTGCTCTAAAATTTGAAAAAGCCCAATTCACCCCCCCTCTTGGGCGTTTCGATCCTTACAATTGGTATCAGAGCAAGGTTGCTCATTGGATCATTCTAGCTTCACCGCTAGAGAGCGAAAATGGCCAAGAATGGGGGTGGTTCCTACCTTCGAGGGTAAGAATTTTGCTTATTGGAAAGCACGCATGCGCGCTTACCTTGAGGCAATTGCTCCCGAAGTGTGGGAAGCGACCCGTGCGGGGTTTGGAAATCTTGACTATGTTGGTGACCAACTAAAATGGGATGCTAAGGCTAGAAATGCCATATATGAATGCATTAGTCAAGATGTCTTTGCTAGGATTGCTAGTAAAGAAAAAGCGTGTGAAATTTGGGAACGTCTAATTGAAATACATGAGGGCTCATCTCGGGTTAAAGAACTCAAATATCACATGCTTAAATCAAAATATGATGAATTCAAGATGTTTCCTCATGAGAACGCTAACCAAATGTTTTCTCCTCTAAATGTGCTCATTGAGGAAATTAACGCACTTGACATTGCTTCTCTTGGCAAGGGACTCATCAATCGCAAGATCCTCATGCTTCTACCCAAGCCCAAGTACAACATTATCAATTCAATGCTCCAAAAGGAGTCACTAGACAACATGGAAGTTTCGGAGCTCATTGGAGAAATCCATGCTCATGAGATGAGCGTACTTGGAATGATGGAGGAGTCATCCTCAAAAACCATTGCTCTCAAGGCTTCAACCAAGAAGACAACTTCCAAGAAGAAGAAAGTGGTTGAGCCTAGCTCAAGTGAAGAAGAGCAAGAAACAAGCGAAGATGATGATGATGAACTTGCTTTGATGATCAGGAAATTCTGACGCCTCAACTCCAAGATTGCAAAGAAGGGATACTCTTTTGATCCTAAAAAGAAAGCCTTCTTGCCAAGAAAAGATGAAAACAAGACGTGCTACAATTGTGGTGATCTAGGCCACATATCATATGATTGTCCAAGACCGGACAAAAGGAAGAAAAATGGGAAGCATTACAAGCTAGAAGAAAGTGATGATGAAGAGGAGGTTAAACCCAAGCGTTCTTTTGGAAAGAAGAAATTTGACAAAGGCAAGAAAACCAAGCTCTTTCCAAAGAAGAGAAGAGGGCCTCAAAAAGTCTTCATGTGTGAAGCAAATGAGTGGATCACGGATGAAGAGTCAAGCGACGAAGATAGTAAAGATGAAGAAAACTTGGCGGGCCTCGCCGTCGTCAACAAGGATGACTCACCTCTTCGTCCACCTCCCATGTGCCTAATGGCGAAAGGTAACTCAAAGGTATGTGAAGATTCTAGCGATGATGATGATGAGCTTTCACCCGATGAATTAGCATCTATGATTAATGAATATCATGCCATTATAAAAAGAGAAAAGGCTAAGGTTAAGGCTCTTGAGCTAGCTCGAGCTAAGCTTGAAAGTGTCAACCTCGATTTGCATGATAAGTATGTAGCCATACTTAAAGACCATGACACGCTCAAATCAAATGTTAAGCAAATCGAGGAGGAGAATGCTCAAATCAAGTTTAAGTATCATGAGCTTGACTTAGCTAACTTAGCACTCTTGGCAAAGCACAATGAGTTGGTTCAAGAACATGAAGTGCTTAACCTTACTTATGAAGCGATTGAACTTAAAGTGAAAAACACAAAGAAAGAAACCCTTGATGGCAAAATATCACCTAATTCACATGCCACTAATATTTTGGATGAGTCTTTGCCTTTGAAAGCAAGCCCTAGGGAGAAGGAGCTAATGGACGAAATTGAAAGTCTTCGCACTAGTGTGGCAAGACTTTCTAAGGGGGAGGACAATCACAAGGAAATCCTCTACCAACAAGCTAAAGGCTTCCACAAGAGGGGACTTGGATCCTTCCCGGTGCCCAACAAAGGAAAGGTGCCCTCACCGGAGCTTAGGACAAGCTTCATCAAGGAAGTTGGTTCCTATTGCCAACATTGTGAGGTCACCGGACATCACACGAGGGAGTGTCCTCTTCCCAACCGTCCTTCTCCCAAATTGCCTCCCAACTATAAATCTACGTTCAATGATTATCACTATCTATTGAGCAAAGTAGGTGGAAAAGTGAAGGCAAGGTTCATCGGCAAAGACATCAAGGGCATGAAGGGGAAGCTCCCCAAGCAACTTTGGGTTCCAAAAACACTTGTATCACACATACAAGGACCTAAGTTGGCTTGGGTTCCTAAACTCAAAAACTAACTTCATGTGTGTAGGTGAACTACAAAGCCGGAGGAAAGCATTGGGTACTCGATAGTGGGTGCACTCAACATATGACCGGTAATGATGGTATGTTCACCTCCATGGAAAACCCCGGCAATCATGAACAAGTCACCTTTGGTGATAACTCAAAGGGGAAGGTGATTGGTTTGGGTAAAATTGCTATTTCTCACGATTTGTCTATCTCTAATGTGCTTTACGTTAAATCTCTTAGTTTTAATTTACTTTCTATTGCACAATTATGTGATCTTGGACTAACATGCACATTTGACAAGAATGGTGTTGTGGTGACTAGTGATTCAAGCAAAGAATTAATATTCAAAGGTTTTCGGCATGGACATCTCTACTTGGTGGACTTCTCCAACAAGGATGCTAGCTTGACCACTTGTCTTTTCACCAAGACAAGTTTGGGATGGCTATGGCATCGGCGCATTGCTCACATTGGGATGAGCAAGCTCAAGAAGTCATTCAAGCTTGGGATGGTAACCGGCGTGAAGGATGTCACATTCGAAAAGAACAAGCTTTGTAGCGCATGTCAAGCTGGGAAGCAAGTTGCCTCACACCATCCGATGAAGACAATGGTGTCAACCTCCAAGCCACTTGAACTACTTCACATGGACCTCTTCGGACCGTCCACATACCAAAGCCTTGGCGGTAATCTCTATTGTCTTGTTATTGTTGATGACTACTCTCGCTATGCTTGGACATTGTTTCTAGGTGACAA
Source organism: Neostapfia colusana (assembly GCA_030760725.1). Lineage (NCBI taxonomy): Eukaryota > Viridiplantae > Streptophyta > Magnoliopsida > Poales > Poaceae > Neostapfia > Neostapfia colusana. The sequence goes on along the minus strand of JASWHV010000001.1, from coordinate 1,284,332 downwards.
GGGTGAAACTCCGGAAATCTTCAAGACCTTCGCTAAACGAGCGCAAAGGGAATTTCAACTTCCTATCATCAAGGTCCGGAGTGACAACGGCACCGAGTTCAAGAACTACAACATTGGGGAGTGGTGTGATCGTGAAGGCGTGAAGCACGAGTTTTCGGCCACATACACCCCTCAACAAAATGGTGTCGTTGAAAGGAAGAACAAGACTCTCATCACCCTTGCAAGAGCAATGCTTGATGACTATGGCACGTCGGAAAAGTTTTGGGCCGGAGCAATCAACACGGCGTGCCATGCCGCAAATAGGGTCTACCTTCATCGACTACTTCAAAAGACCCCATATGAGCTCCTCATCGGGAGAAAGCCCAACATCTCCTACTTCCGAGTCTTCGGGTGCAAGTGCTACATCTACCGCAAGAAAAGGCTCGGTAAGTTTGAAAGAAGGTGTGATGTTGGCATCTTTCTAGGTTATGCGTCAAACTCAAAAGCGTATCGAGTATTCAACCAAACCTCCGGGTTAGTTGAAGAAAGTTGTGATGTTGAGTTTGATGAGACTAATGGCTCCCAAGAGGAGAGTTTTGGTCATGATGATATAGATGATGAGCCTCTACGAGAAGCTATGAAGAACATGACCATAGGAGACATCAAGCCCGAAGTTGGGGAGAGCCATGATCAAGAGGGAGCCTCAAGTTCCAACATCAACACCTCCATGGCTCCTCAAATTGATGAAGAAGAAGAGAAAAATGATCCATTGCCAATGCAAGATTCACATGCCACACAATACCAAGAAGAAGAAGAAGTCCAAGGTCAAGTCCAACCACAAGACGAGCAAGATGCCTCACCACCACCAAGTGCCTCACAACCTCTTATGAGGCATGGGCGCATCTCCAAGGCACATCCGATGGATCAAATCATCGGAAGTCCGTCACGGGGAGTAAGTACTCGTTCTCGCCATGTTGCTTCATTTTGTGAGCACTACTCTTTTGTTTCGTGTGTACAACCCACAAATGTTGAGGAAGCACTCCAAGATCCCAATTGGGTGATGGCTATGCAAGAAGAACTCAACAACTTCACCCGAAATGAAGTTTGGGTATTGGAGGAGCGACCTAAGAACAAGAACGTCATCGGAACAAAGTGGGTGTACCGCAACAAGCAAGACGAGAATGGCGTGGTGGTCCGCAACAAGGCAAGGCTTGTGGCCAAGGGTTTTTCACAAGTAGAAGGACTAGATTTTGGAGAGACCTTTGCCCCGGTCGCACGGTTAGAAGCTATTCGCATACTCCTTGCTTTTGCTTCACATCACAATATTATGCTTTATCAAATGGATGTGAAAAGTGCCTTCCTCAATGGTTATATTAACGAGCTTGTTTTCGTTGAGCAACCTCCCGGGTTTGAAGATCCGAGGAATCCTAACCATGTGTATAGGTTACACAAGGCGCTCTACGGGCTCAAGCAAGCACCTAGAGCATGGTTTGAACGTCTTAGGGATTTCCTAGTCATGCAAGGATTCAAGATCGGGAGGGTGGACACCACACTTTTCACCAAGGACATCAACGGGGATTTATTTCTTTGTCAAATTTACGTTGATGACATTATTTTTGGCTCAACTAACAAATCTCTTAGTCTTGAGTTTGGCACCATGATGTCTAGGGAGTTCGAGATGTCAATGATTGGAGAACTCAATTTCTTCCTAGGATTTCAAATCAAGCAACTTCAAGAGGGGACTTTCATCTACCAATAAAAGTACACCAAAGACCTCTTGAAGAAGTTTGAAATGGAAGATTGCAGCTCAAGAAGTACTCCAATGGCAACAAATTGTCATCTCGACGCGGACATGGACGGTAAACCTATTGATCAATCTCATTACCGTTCCATGATTGGTTCATTATTATATCTTACCGCATCTAGGCCCGATATCATGTTTAGTGTGTGCTTGTGTGCTCGCTTTCAAGCGGCACCTAAAGAATCGCATCGTAAGGCGGTCTTTAGGATACTTAGGTATCTCAAGCATACCCCAAGTGTAGGTTTGTGGTACCCCAAGAACGCCAGTTTTTATCTCTTGGGTTACTCGGATTCGGACTTTGCCGGATGCCGTGTGGATCGCAAGAGTACCTCCGGTGGGTGCCACTTACTTGGGCGTTCCCTAGTATCTTGGTCGAGCAAAAAGCAAAACTCCGTGGCTTTGTCCACCGCGGAGGCAGAATATATAGCGGCCGGTGCATGTTGTGCCCAAATTCTATATATGAAGCAAACCCTTTTGGACTTTGGAATTAAGTTTGATTGCGTGCCTCTCCTTTGTGACAATGAAAGTGCGGTTAAGATAGCTAGAAACCCCGTTCAACACTCCCGCACTAAGCACATTGATATTCGCCATCACTTCTTGCGGGACCATGAGGCTAAAGGAGACATCTCTTTGCAAGGTGTTAGGTCCGAAGAACAATTGGCGGATATCTTCACTAAACCACTTGATGAGAAAACTTTTTCTAGACTTAGAAGTGAATTGAATGTGCTAGATGCATCTAACGTCATGTAAGTTGCCATGTTCATGTAAGGTTGCATATCAAATAGGTCTTGTCTAACTCCCAAAGGATAGGGGCAAGCTAGAAATAGCTTTTCCTGAGGAAGCCTTTGGCAGGTTTAAACTTGGCAAGATAGATTTACATTACGCCTTGCATGATTCCTGCCATATAGACTTGCACTCATTCAATATCTTGCATTATTTTGTTTGGCATTGCATACGGTAGATTGTCACAAAGGGGAACCCACATCATGAGAAGGAGACTTGTTCAAAATGCAATATCTCAACTCATATGATGTGGATAGAGCAAAATTCTAAAGGTACATGCTTTAAAGAGATAGAAGTTTTCTATACTCTAGCTCACAAAGCATGGGCCCTACATTTTCATGGTTTCACTCCTAACCTTGTGTGTTCTCTTTGCTTAAGGGCTTAGCCAATATGTGGCACTATATTTAAAGCCTTATATTAGAGGTTAGGAGTTGCCCAAAAAGTCCGAGGACCCATCCTTATCTTTGTGTGTTTAAGTCCAAGGACACATATGGGCAGTCTTAGGTTTTCTGTAGTCATCGGATTATCCGATGCTAGGGCCAGCAGATCATCGGATCAATTGGTGCTCAGATCAAGTCAGATGTCACAAATCAACCGATGAGTTCATTTCAGAAGACATCGGAGCATCCGGTGTTCAGTTTTCTGGTGCCCTGCAGAAATAGACTGATGATCGACACCTCAACATCGGATCATCCGGTGTTCAAAGAGAGTTTTTGGAATAGCTCTCTGTTGAACTCGACCGATGCATCCTCCGATGATCATCGGTCAATCCGGTGTTCTTTGCGCAGCTAGGGTTTGCCCGCACCGTTTAAATAGCGGTTCGGCCGCCGTGTTTTCTTTTTTTTTCGGATTCTCTCGCCGCCGCCCTGCTTCCCTCGTCGTCCTCGCGCCCTCCGGCCGCGCCCCAGCCGCCGCCGCCGTCTCCAGGCGCCGCCGCCGCCTCCAGGCTCCGCCGCCGCCCTCAGGCGCCGCCGCCGCCACCATCTCTCCCCGCGCGCGCCGCCTCCCAGCCGCCGCGCCGCCTCCAAACCGCCGCCTCTCAGCCGCCGCCGTCACCTCCCAGCAGCCACCGCCGCCATCTCTCCCACGCACGCCACCTCCAGTCGCCGCCACCGCCTCTCTCGCGAGCGCCGCCACCGTTCCACCACGCTGCCACAATTCCCTCCTCCACCGCGTCTCCCTCGCCAAGCTTCGCCGTTCGTCGCTGAAATGGGTCGCGATCGCAGAGGAAAAGGGAAGGCTATTGAGGAGCCCGCCGCGAAGAAGCAAAAGATGTCCAAGGACGCGCGTCGTGCGGAGTTGGCCGCTCGAGCCGCCGAGGAACGTGAGCGCGGCCATCGCGGTTCCTTACGGATCCGCGAGTCCCGGCAGAGGCAGGAGCAGCCTCCGATCCAGCCGGTGCCTCCGAAGGCTCCGACGAGGAGGAGACCGAGGTGCCGCCTCTCATCCGCCGGCGCACCCCGAGGACTCGGGGAGGTGGACAGACTCCTACGGCGAGTCGGCGCCCCTCTGCGGCTAACCGCGCCGAGGACACAGAGGCCGAAAGGGCCATCCACCTGATGGACACTGCAGTCCGAGTTGCCGAAGAGGTCAGACTCACTGACTACAGGAAGATGAAGGCGAGGCAACTAAAGAAGCTCAGATGGTCAGCATTGATCGAGGAGTGGTTCCCACGGCCCAGGGACGCTCGAGTTGACTCCCAGTTCTGGACCCTAACACAGGCGTCACTGTACGAGACTTACAGACGTCGGGGTCACAAGCTATTCCAGCATAACAGCATTGACTGGGATCAGCTTGCAGTGGCAGCAGGACACGGGATCAGGCCCCTTTTTGAGAGATACAGAGGACTGGTGGACTTGCTCTCACACCCGAGGAGTGCTTACGTCGAGGAGTGGGTCAGAGTGTTCTACGCGACACTCTACGTCTCTGAGGGTCGTCGCTCGATTCACTTCATGTTCATGGGGCGGATCCACGACGTATCTCGAGACCTGTTGGGCAGACTGCTTGGTGTGGAGCTCTCCACTACGTGCCTGCACCAGATAGTCTACGGAGACGCAGACCCGCCGAGGAGGCCACTGACTGGAGGAGTGGCACCGCCCTTCGAGGAGATCAGAGGTCTGTTCACACAGCCGTTCACACCTGACCAGCCGAGGGTGCCAGCGCTTCTCACCCCAGCAGCCCGGACAGTTCACCACGTCCTCAGGCGTACCCTGCTACCGAGGTCCGGCTACTTGGAGGGATTCACGAGCCTTCAGCAGACCATCCTGTTCTATGTGATGAACGGGATGGAGTTCGACATAGTAGACATTCTGATCTGCGAGATGGAGGACGTGATCACCGATGGAGTTGGGATGCTACGACAGCTGGTCTTCGGTCACTGGATCTGTCACCTTCTTCACCAGCTGGTTCCAGAGGACACTCCAGGAGTCTCTCAGCTGACAGAGATGCACGTGACCCGGTTCAGCCACTACCGAGTCCCCACTCCAGGAGACCGCCGCCTTGGCCGTCCCGTCGAGCGTGAGGTTCGAGCCAGACTGTCCGAGGAGGACTGGGCAGAGCTGACTCAGGAGGACGCAGAGCTGGCACAGGCAGAGGCTCAGGGAGGAGACCTACAACACGTATGGTCGGACAGCGACACCAGCGACAGTGTCGAGGAGTACTTCCCTCCTGCTCCTCCCTCACCGAGGCAGCACGACGCAGAGGCAGGAGGCTCAGCTGCTCCACCACCTTCACCTCCTCCAGTGTCAGAGGCTCAGGTGACTCAGCCGTCAGAGCTCACTGCTTTACTTCAGCGGATGGCTCAGCAGCAGGAGCAGCAGGCAGCTCGACAGGAGGAGCTTCAGAGGCAGCAGCAGGAGATGCAGCTGGAGATCGCCCGTCAGAGGCGAGAGGACACCGACAGGTTCACCAACCTTGTCGATCAGATGACGCGACGCACTCTGGACCAGCAGCAGCAGACTCAGCAGATGCTGTTGGGCATCCTGGGGTTGGTCACCAACCTCTATCAGCAGACAGGAGTCGCTCTTCCACCTCAGCACTCAGGACTCGGTCAGGTTCCAGGTGCACCGCCACTGGCGCCAGCTCCAGTACTGCCGCCGACGCCGTTCCAGTCCTCACCCCTTCCGACAGTACCTCCTCCACCGGCGCCAGCAGTCTCAGCGGATTCACCAGCAGCTCCAGCTCCAGCTCTAGCTCCAGCTCCCCCCGCTCCAGCTCCAGCGCCAGCGACCTCTACCTCCAGCAGCTCCGGCGACAGCACCGTCGACGCCGACCACTTCACCATCGCCAGGAGCGCGCCTGAGTCGTAGTCACTCGACTTTCCGTTTTGGTGTCTTGATGCCAAAGGGGGAGAAGAGTTAGAGTCAGGGGGAGGTTAGCTTAGTTCTAGGAGGAGTACTTGGCTCTAGGGGGAGTGTCTATCCCTTTTGCTACTTTATTGGAGATGCTACTTTATTAGAGATTGTTACTTTATTTGAGATTGCCTGTTATTATTATTTGCTATTATTGTACTCCGGGTGCTACTCTGTGCTTGTACGCTTTATTGATTATTATTTGAGCCTTCGAGCCACTTGTGCTGCAATTTGTACCTGTTATATTTCTTTTTGAGCATTGCGTTTTAATTCAATTAATTCTATGCTCTACTCGTTGTGTTGTCATCAATCACCAAAAAGGGAGAGATTGAAAGCATCTAGGCCCCCGTGAGATATGGTTTCGGTGATTAATGACAACCGTTCGTTATTACTAATGAGTTTGTGGATGCGAGGTTTCACATATATCACATCAACCGTTAATGAACTATCTATTCACACCATCTACTGCTCATTGAATACAAATGGAGACCCCTCAACGATCTATTCTAAGGGGTCATTCGATATGAAGAACTCATACAAACAAATCTATTCTATCAAAATTGGCAACACAAGAAGCTTACACTTTACCGTAATATCATTTCAAACAAGTGTCAAAGAGGTCACTCAAGAAGATTCCAAAAGATCAACTCAAAACAACTCGAAGCAAACAAGTTGCATTCACCGGATCATCCGATGTCTTGCAAAATGACCACATCGGTCGAGTTTGAGTTGGCAGAAGAAGAAGACCTCAGAGCCCAGTACACACCGGATCATCCGATGTGAAGGAAGTGGCACATCGGTTGAGTTCACCCGAAGGATGATATCTGAGTTATTCTGAAGATATACACACCGGATCATCCGATGATGAAGTAAGTGTACATCGGTCAAATTCAACAGAGACAATATTTCTGACCCAATTCTGAAGATCAACTCACCGGATCATCCGATGATAAATTGAAGTAACATCGGTCGATTAAAAGATCCAACGGTTATATCCAACGGTCACATCTGACACGTGACATCAGCTAATTTGGAATTCGACCGATGATCATATAAAGGGGTGCATCGGAGGATCCGATGTTAACTGACAAAAGTCTGCCCACTTTTCCAACGGCTATCTCGTGTGGGCTGGCTATAAATACCCCTCCAACCGGCCACTTCGACAAGTCTTGATCACCAAAGCCTCTCTACACATTCTCAAGCATTCAAGACCAAGAGCTACCACTTCCACACTTCAAAACCTCTTGTACTCCAATTATAGGTTATGTCTAGCTAGAGAGAAGCTTGTGTGCGTCCATTCTTGGTGATTGGAATCTCTAGGCTAGTGAGAGAGAGTGTCTTGGTGACTTCTCTCACCTTGTAAACGTTGGAGGAAGAAGAGATCGCCCCGGAGCTTACCAAGGCGTTTGTGGAAGCCCGGAGGATCACCATTGTACAAGGCTTGAGCTCCACCTTGCCGGAGAAGGCGAACGGAGGAAGATAGTGGATTCCCTTGTCTTGGTGACTTGGGAGTGGCCATACCCTTTGGTGGGTGCCACAACGTGGACGTAGGTAGATTTTTGTGATCTTACCGAACCACGGGAAAAATCGCCGTGTCTCCGAGTCTCCGCGGGAGTTTGCACTTCTCTCCTCACCCCTTTACTATTACGCATCTACTATTCCGCACTTAACACTCTTGCTTGCGTAGTTAGTTCGCATAGGGAATTGGGCTTCTACCATTAAGTTTTAAATTGCTCTAAAATTTGAAAAAGCCCAATTCACCCCCCCTCTTGGGCGTTTCGATCCTTACAAGTGGTTTCATGATGGAGTTTTTTGTTTCAGGATCCAGTAGGGTGCGTATGGGTGGCCCTGGAGCCATGCCACTAGAAGAGCCGGGGAAGCGGAATTCGGCGTCGTGTGTATTATGAGTCTAGCTAGAGTGTTGACACGAGGCCAGTTACCTGCAGGAAGCATCCCTCGGTGGGCATGGCAGTGCTGTCCCAATCGGTGGATGAGTTCATCATCATGGCCGAGGCGCCGCCATTCCCGTTGTACATGCCCAAGGTGGAAGAGGGAGACGTCGCGCCTGCCGAAGCCCAGATGTACGCATCATCATCATCGTTATTTGCAATCGATGCGAGTTTGTGGGAGGCAAGCGGAAGGCTAAACCATGCATGAGCGATGCAAATAAACCTGACGGCGACAGAGAGAGGACGCCGAGGTGGTTGACGTCGGCGCCGGCGGCGGGAGCGGCGTTGACGTCGAGGTTGGTGAGGCGCTTCTTCTGCCGCTCGCGCGCCTTGTGGTTCTGGAACCAGTAGAAGACGTTCTTCCCCTCGATCTTGCCGTGCTGGCGCAGCATGCCGGTGATGCGCTGGATCTTCTCCGCCGTGGGTGACCGGACGCCGCAGCCGTAGTAGAGCTCCTTCAGCATCCTTAGCTGCTCCGGCGTCGGCGTCCACCGCGACCCGCTCGGCCGGCACACGGACACGCTGCCGCCACCGCCACCGCCTGCTCCTCCTCCGCCACCGCCGCTCCTCACGCCCGCGTTGGCGGCGGCGATGCCTTCGCCCACACTCACCTGCTTCTGCTGCTGCATTGCTCTTGTGCTTGCCAGTACAATTGTGATCTCGGGAAAGGACGGGGGAGGGTTTGGCTTGAGCCTGGAGAAGAAGAAGAAGAAGAGGCATGAGGGGTATATAGGGAGGTGGCAGCAGCTGGGGGGCTAGGAGAGCTAGTAGCATAATGCACCATGCAGGAGTAGGAGGCTAGGAGAGTGAAGCTGCTAGTGCATGGCTGCATGGTGATACAGGTCGGAGCTGAGAAGATCACGGCGATATCTTTTGGAGAGGGACAAGTGAAGTTGACACACGAGGGGACTTTGAATTGGGAACAAGTAAAGACAGACAGAGAGGGAGAGAGAGAGAGAGAGAGGGCCGGGACAGCATTTTGAACCGTGGGATCGATCGAGAACCAAGGCTCTGATCGAGCGTGTAGGAAATGACATGAGTTCGCTATATGACCAGGTTAGCAGAGAGGATCAGATTAGCTGCATGCATAGTCACAGTCCTGCATATGCGCCGCCCTTGCACAGTGATATCATTCACATCAACAGTACTGCCACAGTACCACGCCGGAACCCCGTCGCAACAAGCAAGCTACGTATCGTTTAAAAAAAGGATAGCTATCCCATATACTTTAGGTTACCTAAAGAGGAGTAGCGTTTTTTTTTTTGACGAAAAGGAGTAGCGTTTTTCTTGAGCAGAAGCAGATCACGAGATCACCACATTACATGGCATATATGGATAACCTCGACAGAATAAGGAAACATCTCGTCGGTCAAGATTAGCATGTAGATAAGCGGACCCAAATCAAGGTATATTAAACATCTCCTTCTCATGCAGGTCCTCCTTTTTATTTGACAGCATCAAAATATTTCGTGTGTGCGTAACATGAATACAGTATATAGTATGGGAGGCCGGAGGGGGAGGGGGAGGGAGATTTACCTGGGGCCAGAGACGGGCGGCGATGGCGGCGGCGGCGGGGGAAGGGCGGCGGCGAGGCCGGAGGGGGAGGGGGAGGGAGATTTACCTCGGGCCAGAGACGGGCGGCGGCGGCGGCGGCGGGGACGGGCGGCGGCGGCGGGGGGAAGGGCGGCGGCGACGAGCGGGGACGGGCGGCGGCGGCGGGGGGAAGGGCGGCGGCGACGAGACGTCCGGCGCGAGTCGGGAGGCGGCACTGGCCGCCTCCCGGCTCGCATACGGGTTATATGTCCCCTTATTGACGACGGTGCTAAGAAACTGTCGTCAATAAGGACCTTGTTGACGACGGTGCTAGGTCACCGTCGTCAATAACTCCTCGGGTGGACCCGAATTAAGTTAAAGACGACGGCCACCGTCGTCAATAATTTATTGACGACGGTGCTCGTCTAGCCGTCGTCAATAACTAAGTTATTGACGACGGTGCTAAGAAACTGTCGTCAATAAGGACCTTGTTGACGACGGTGCTAGGTCACCGTCGTCAATAACTCCTCGGGTGGACCCGAATTAAGTTAAAGACGATGGTCGCCGTCGTCAATAATTTATTAACGACGGTGCTCGTTTAGCCGTCGTCAATAACTAAGTTATTGACGAGGGCTAGATAAGGCCGTCGTCAATAATATTAAAGACGACGGCCCCGTCGTCAATAAATTTGGCCGTCGTCAATGATCGTTTTTCCTGTAGTGACGATAGGCCGATCCAGAGATGTTTCAAACACTCGCTTATTCAGCCTTGACTCGAATTGCGAAGTGAATGAGAAACATCGCATGCATGGGACGACTTCTTCCTCTGATGTGACTGACAATATCGCTTCTTCATACCGACCAAAATTTCAGGGTGACATGGAGATGATCGGTGCGCGCGTCAGGTACGTGCCCCGGCCGTGGCGGCGAGGCAGCGGTCGACACGTGCCTCCCAGCCCTGCGCCAGGCCCGACCCCTCCTCCTGAGAGGCATATGCAGCAGCGCTCAGCAACTGCTGCCACTGCATGCATGCAGTCGTCCACCACCCCACCCCGTGGCCTCGGCTCGTACTACAGTGCCCAGGCCACGCGCCGGCCGGTCGGCCTCGTCGGCTTTTCTTTCTAGTCTCTTGGCAGTAGCACCGTGGTGGTTCACTGGCAGGCGGCGGGTCGGGATGCCATGGGATCTTCATCCGATCCACCGGTTGAAATGAGCCTCGTCCCTCCATGCTCTCTCTCTCTCTTCCTCCTCCTCCTCCAGGCCGGCTGGTTGAATCGAAGAATGAAGAGAGGGCACGAGATGCGCCAGCTGGACGTCGAGCTAGGTGGAGCGTAGCTTCATGGCGGTGATGGCGAGCTCAGGCGGCTGTACGCGGGATCGAAGACGAGGGGGCTCTCAGCCGATTGGATTTGGATGGATGGACGAGAGCTCGATCAGGCGGCCTCCTCCTCGGCTGAACGTACATATATAGGTGGTGCCGGCCGGAGCAAGAGGAAGAGGCGCTTTGCCGTGCCCCTGAGCATCGACACGTGCCCCTACCACCTAGTACTAGCTACGCTATCCTTCATCTTCACGAAGTACTGAGCCTGCTCGCACTCGAGCATCTCTATACCCGATCTCTAAAAGAATATTCTTACCCTTTTACAGTTAACTCTAAAAGATTCTCAGCTTTACAGTTCAATTCTCTGCACTCGTGGACCTCTAAATCAAAACTCTATATCAAATATCATCTATTTCATATTACATAACACAACTAACTCATATTTATATTATTTCATATAACTATGTTTATATTAATAATATTACTTTTAAAACTTATAAAAAATATCAAATTTATTTTTTTGTTTCCTTCTTTTTTCTTCTTATTTTTTCTCTTTTCTCCTTTTCCCTCTCTTCTTTTTTACTTTCTCTGTTTTTCCTGCCTCATTCTTTTTTTTCTTTCCATTTTTTTTCCATTTTTTCCTTCTCTTCTTTCTTTTTCTTTCCTTTCTTCCTCCTCTCTTTTTTCTTTCTTCCCTTCTTACAGGGTCTACAGTGCACCGGCTGGTTTACCGTGCGCCTGTACCCACCGCTTTTTTACAGACGCCTGTAACTGAGCCGCTGCGGAGTCCCAACGGCGCGCCGGCCGCTTAATTCACGGGCGCGGGCGGTATAGAGGCCCCGGTGCGGCCAGCCTGAGTGCTCTGCTGTCTGCCCTAACCTCGCGGCGACAGCAGCGGTGACGCGCACGAGAGACGACGACATGGTGGACGCAGCCACTGCAACATGCCATGCCGCACCGCTGTCTCTTTGTACACGAGCCCGTTAGACGGCGACAGGTAGGCAGGGACTTGATGGAGAGAGAAGAGACCAGACTCTTAGAGAGATGAAACGCTCGAGGGAGAGAGGGAGAGACGATCAAAGGAAAATGAGCAATTGCCTTGCCGTACGTGCGTAGCATTGCATAGGTAGCTACTTATTTGGTAATAAAATATACTTCCTCTTTTTTTTTAAAAAAATATTTGTTAAAAATTTGAAACAAATACTTAGTAATATTTTAAGATAAAAATAATAGTAAAGTTAGAAGATTATTATACCCCTCATTATCTCTATCCACGCATCTTTTACCAATCAAATTAGTTGTTCCCTCTGTTTTGAATTATTTGATGTCGGCTAATTTATTTTTTGTTAAATAATTCGAAACGGAGAGAGTATTAAATTTTTGTTATATTTTAGAATGTCTTATAGTTTAGATAAATTCTGAATACTTTAATCCATAATATAAATAAACAGGGAGAGTACATAAACTCCATAAGGCACAAAGAGAGAAAGAGGAAGAGAAAGTAGAAGTACTCCATAGCGAGAAGGAGAAAGCCAAGCCCCGTTCAAAAAAGGAGAAGGCCAAGCAAGAAGTGGAGAAATAGAGTAGTAAGAGGGAGAAAGAAGAGAGAGAGGGAGGGAGGCCGGCAGAGCAAGGTCGCTGCGACGATGGGGCGCGGGAAGGTGGAGCTGAAGCGGATAGAGAACAAGATCAGCCGGCAGGTGACGTTCGCCAAGCGCCGGAACGGGCTGCTGAAGAAGGCGTACGAGCTCTCGGTGCTCTGCGACGCCGAGGTCGCGCTCATCGTCTTCTCCAGCCGCGGCCGCCTCTTCGAGTTCTCCACGTCCTCATGGTACGCCACGGTGCCGTCGTGCCCCGCTGCCCTAGCCCTACCGCTAGCTGCCTCATCTCCATGTACGCATCGTTTCCATGCGTCGTAATTGCTCTTCCCTCATATATGGTGTGTGTGACAAGAGAATTTTATGTGTTCAAGGCGCCGCGGTTTTCAGTTCGTGTTGGTGCCGATCGATTTTGTGTTCCCGAAAGCTCCTACAAATTCCAAAGTTGGGAGTTTTTATTTTTGGGTGTCTCGGTGTGTCTGAGAGATCTGATTTGGGGACTCGCTACCTGCAGATCATAGCCAGCATGGCTCCAGTTCTTTTGCTGTTTTTGGGAAATACCCCTCTGGGTTGTTCTTCTATCATCTGGGCCTTCACCTTTCCTCTTGTTTTCTGCTATCTAGTTCACTGCTATAAAAAGGAAATCGATAAAAAGCGCACACAAATGATCTACACACAGCAAGCCGTTCATTTTTAGGCTGCTGCTGCTCTAATTCTTCCTGTCTTTTTTAGCGCATGTCAGATATCAAGAGCTGCGTGCTTGAGGTTCTTCCATTACTCCACTGATACTCATCCTCTGCATCGATCTCCAGATCTGGAGAGGAAAATATCATTCTTTTTTCTTTGTTCCATCATCACGCATTTCTGCGTGCACATTACCGTTACATTTCGGGAGCTTTCGGCAGAAATCTGATACCATTCAGGCATTTTGACGTTCATTTTACTGTTCCATTGAGATCTCGATCGATCTCTCTCCCTCTTTGTGACACCTGCTTTGGTTCTACTGTTCCATTGGGGAATTGCTGAGTCACCATTCTCTCTCTCTCTCCCTCCCCCCTCTCTCTCACGTCTTGTCTAGCTAGCTAGGCTCTCTGTCGTCGTGCAAGCGGCTGCAGCAGGATGAGGAAAAGTACCTGAGAAAGGCGCATGGAGGTGTGTACGTTTGTATCGATTGGCCCGTCAGGAGTTATCCTATGTTGGAGTATGAATCCACTGGTATTGCAGGCACCCATGGACAGGCAGTGGTGTACTGTCCTCAACCCTTCACGCTTTATGCTCTGCAGGCTAGAGGCAATCAGGCAATGCAGATTGCATGTCTATTGGAACTTGGGAGTAGTAAAACCTATCACTATTTTATTCTCTGAACATCATGTCATATCGTATGCAAGCAATCAGATGGAGAGAGAATAGACATACCAAGTTTTGGGCTGGAGATGTATGTGGAAATTAATCCAACGAAGGCAGGCCCACAATGATAGATGACATGTAATCGAGTTTTAGGATATAAATTTGAAATAAAATTTCCAACATTTCAGTCTACATCAGCATAATTTTTGTCCCTAGAAGAATAAGAGAACTTATCTATGGAAAAGGTAAGCATGAATGGAACCTTGTTTATTTGAATAAACTGTGAAGAAACCTCATTTGTTGTAACTAAATTTCTCTGGATTGACATACTACATATGTGTGTAATTAATATCGTGTATTGATACGATTTGTGATCTGAAACTATGATCCAAAGGGTGAATAGAATCATATATTTATAATAACGTCTTCCCTCCCTAGACATGTTAGTGACTAAAATAGTACTTTTGGTATCATTCAGTATCATTGGCCATTGTTTTTTGTTTTATCAACAGCATGTACAAGACACTGGAGCGTTACCGCAGCTGCAACGACTCATCTGAAGCATCAGCTCCACAGGAGACTGAATTAGTAATAACCATCTTATTTCTGAGAACACTTTTGGTACTCCATGTATATAGATATGCATTTCATGGATGACCCAGGGAATAAAATAATTTTGCAAGAGCTCTTGTAAATAGTTCTTAAGATCTTGGATAAATAAGATAGGTATGATATGAAAAATTAGTGATATAAATCACACTTAAATCACACTTAAATAGTGATATAAATCACACATAGTTAAAGGGTGACGTCTTACCATTATTCATATGGTAACTGAAGGAAGGCAAGGTGCAATTAAATTAATCTTAATGATTGTTCAACGGATCTTACGAAAACATAAAAACTGTTGTTGTTTCAAATTATAAGTGTCATGCACCGGGCTGCTCTTTTTTTTATGAGAACTATATATAGTCTGTATGATAAAACTACACTTAATTTTTTTGCATATATCTAAGATATTCTAAAAAAGGGTGCAGATTACACATTTAATAGCATGTATTTCAAATTATGTGGTTCTTTAATTTCTAAAATATTATCTAGCCAGCCAAAAGATCTACTGATGGTGGATTGCCTCCCTAAACATTTTTGCTTATATCATTAAAAACATGGTCGCTAATACAACATTGACAGCATTGTTTTCAACCCTTGGTTCATGGCTCGATGTGCTCCTACTATCCATGAGTGAAATTTTGTCTTCCTCATTAAAACGGGTTCATATTTTAAATATTTAAAAGAGTCTACATCAAAATAGCATACACGTAGACAAGTCATGATGACATGCATGATCTCTTCCATTCCACGGCACCAGTACATAATTCAACATTTTTTTAAAAAAAATCACACATGTCGTAATTATATTTCTGCTATGAACATCCAAATAGTTAACATACACGCAACCCTTGTCAATTTGATTATTGATTTAATTACCTTCTAACACACGTCTTACACATCATGCCAGAAATAGTGAACTTCATTTGGAGCATGTAATTCTGTACATGTATGTGATAATGATGATACCATTAAACATAAGTGGATCAAATGTTTCAATTCAACAGAATAAATACCAGGAGTATTTGAAGTTAAAGACAAGAGTTGAGTTCCTGCAAACAACTCAGAGGTGTGTCGCTACTTTGTCCATAGCTGAATGTATTAGCGTTTGAATTAATTTCAATAGCATTATAGAAGTTGTCTCGCTATGACTGTCGAATTAGGTTTTCATCATAATATGCAGAAATCTTCTTGGTGAAGATTTGGGTCCACTCAACACGAAGGAGCTTGAGCAACTTGAAAACCAAATTGAGATATCCCTCAAGAATATCAGATCCGCAAAGGTAACTAAGTTGCATATCGTTATTTAGCATACTTCCATTTATGCCCTTTGACACTTTGAGTGAGCCTGTAGATATAACTTCCAGATTAATGGTAATCTTTTACAGTGCCAACATGTGCTGGATCAGCTCTTTGAGCTCAAACATAAGGTGATGATGCATTTTTCATTATTTTTTAAATCCTATTTATCAACATGAGCTATCAGGGATGCTAACCGATAAGTTTTTCAGGAACAACAACTGCAAGATGCTAACAAAGACCTAAGAAAGAAGGTAAAGTCATTATGAGTGGTGATATATTGCTCAATCCATTATTTATTATCAGTGATGAGTTTGGACAGTAATAATTAAATTTTAAATTCATGAGAGTTTCATGATTTTTATTTTAAAATTTAAATAATTTTAAATTTTAAGTTTATTTTTGTGAGAGCTCGCGAAAATACTTCTGGCCTGCGAAAATAATACGTATTCTTGTAGTGTTCATACATAAGGACAAAAAGATGATGGAAAAGTAATTAAAAAAAAGAAAGGGCAGCCCGGTGCATGTAGCTCCCGCTTGCGCAGGGTCCGGGGAAGGGTCCGACCCACTTGGGTCTTTTGTACGCAGCCTTTCCCTGCATTTCTACAAGAGGCTGTTTCCAGGACTCGAACCCGTGACCTCATGGTCACAAGTCAACAGCTTTACCGCTGCGCCAAGGCCCCCCTTCATGGAAAAGTAATTTTGTATAGAATATTATATATTCTATTGATTTTGTTCACTGTATGTACGACTTTGAGAAATAATTAATCTGTATAGTGTGCATGTATACGGCTAAGAAACAATCTGATTACATTTGACATCCTTTAAACACATTAATATGTCTTGCTTGTTGAAATTCTTGCACAATACTAAGGTAAACTCTATTGTGATTATATTTAAAGTAAGGCAAAGGTACATTATTCCAAAATTTACAGATATGTGTTTTGGAAATTTTAGCTTTAATTTGTAACTTATATACTCAATAGAATTAGATATATAGATTTTGGAATTTAGCTCTTTATCGTTGCAGATACAGGAAACTGGTGGAGAGAATTTGCTGGTGACTCGCCAGGACGTTGGGCCTAGTGGCCATGCTGAAGAGGCTAATCAAGAACTGCGCCTCGGTGTTTGTGATCCTTCCCTGCATATAGGGTGAACATTCTTTACTTGTTTTCAAGTAACAGATTTATTAATGATTGGTGAACTGAATGCAAAAAGATCAGCAATGTTTCTTACTATTTGACATGCATTATTATAATTCTATTCCGTTGAATCATTGTTTAACTCATATCAATCTTCATACTATATATCAGCTGAAGCCCCAGTTCTCGTTAAGACTGCAAACTGGAGTACTTTTCAGAATGATTCAACAGATCTCGCGGCCAAATTAGTAGTAACTCATAGTAACAGAATATGAATCGAAAGGATTAAGCCTTTTTATTTTGAAGTGAATGGTCAACAGAAAAAACAATACAACTTTTTATTGTGTACTATTAACAGTGGTCCTTGGGGAAAATCCTGCAAGGTGCACCATGTACAAAACCTAAAAAGCAATGTGTTCTTTTTTTTTAACATGGGATTGGATTAGAATCAAGCATAACTCTCATTTTATTTCTCCTCCTCTATATGCAGGTATCGAGCTTACATGGACCAGTGAACAATGAACCAGCATAGTGCTCTACATGGGAAATGTCTTATGTTGCATGCAATGCGTTCAACAGAATTATACCCTCTATGTTATTCACGCGGCCCTAGCTCTGTACCACGTACTATATCTACTGAATTCAAACCTCCCGTTCTGGACTCTTTGAATCCAAAAAGGATGCTATGTAAGCATGCGAAGTGAGTAGTGGCGCCTCATTTTTTGTGTTATTAATTTACTGAAAGTATTTGCTTAAATTGATAGGAGTTACCGCCACGTGATTGGTTAGTGCTAAGTTACATATCTTTGCTGGCTAGTACTCCCTCGTTCTGAATTAAATAGCGTTTTGGACAGCTAATTTAGTTCAAAAGAACTAAATTTTTTATCTAAAACGTCATTTATTTCAGAACCGAGGGAGTACGCATTTCGTAGTACCAAACGTGGGTTGTGTTTGGGAAGCCACCGCTTCATCGCAAGCAGAGAGAAATTATCACTGGCAGAGAAACAGATGCTAAGAAAAGTTTGAATGTTATCTGTACAGTATTTTCTTCCCGAAGAAGTGTAAATAATCAACTGATAACAGAAGAAGAATTAGTATAAACGGAGCATATTTAGAGCATTACTGTTACCTCATTTGCAACCGAAATTCAGGCTCCATCGTCAGGAACAGCAGTGGAAGCTCTATGTGGCTGAATGCAGATTCTGTCAGGAGGGCCACCGTACCAGACGAAATCCTGCTTCCTGTACACTACTGTGCGATGCCCCGGGGGAGCGCATCATCGAGGAGGCGGCCGGCGAGGTAATCCGATCCTCCAGATCGCCGCCGCGGCGCCGCCTCTCCTCAGCGGCGACTCAGGATCCCCACAGCAGATGCGCGAGGCAGCGGCCGGCCGCTGGCGAGGTTACAGGAGCACCACTGCAGCTTCAAAACGGATCCTCGACTCATCGTTAGGTCTCCATCATCGCTCACGGCGTGGATCCAACTGACTGCGGGAGCGTGACTAGGGGCTTAAACGACTGCATTTCCAGGTCCCATTCCAGAAAAAGGTTCGTCTTTAACAGCGTGATCGGGATTGCCAGGACAGTGCCACACATAGTTTAGCAACTATGCAAACAAAATAAAATGGGAAAAGTGAAGTAAAAGAAAAGAGACAAGTCGACATTTAGTTTCTTTTACTCCATCAATCAGACATACAAAAGTATGAACCACAATAAGCAATTAAAATCTAATTTATTGCATTGTATACATTGTATAAGATGTTTTCCTTAACTTTATTGACCAAGATTGGCAACTAGATATTTGTTGGGCATGTATCGCAACATACATGAAACACTCTATTGCCTCTGGCTTTACAGCTGAATCAAGAGGGCATCAATGTTGCGCTTGCCCTCTGGACTTTTGCTATACCAAGATGAGACATAGTCACCATACACAACGTCCCGGTACTTTTGTGGCTCATCCCCGCTCACAAGTAGCGGGGCCGTGCATATTTTTCTCGATTTTGATGGGTCATAGAATGTCGCTACTGACAAGCGGGCACGTTCGGCATTGACGACAGCTCGATGAACAGAGCTCTTGTATCTTCCATTGGTGATGATCTGGAGAATGGTAAGCATCATCAGTAACAATGGTTTGAAGAAATCAACAAAATTAATAAATGTCAATAAAGCATGTTGATAGTACCTCTGTCTGGTCAGCCAAAATTACAAGGATCGCATCCGGCAAAGGGGGGACAGGTATCCACATTCCGTCCTTCAGTACCTCGAGCCCACCCACATCATCTTGTATCAGAAGCGTTATCGCTCCCATATCAGAGTGTGATTGTAGTCCAAGAGCAAGATCTGGTTGCGGACAAGGAGAGTAATAGCTAATGGTGATATTCTGGTGAACTTCTCCAACTGCTTCTTCTATGTAAGAGGGTGGTAGGTTCAGACTTTCAGAGATGATTCGCAGCAATCTTTGAGCAAGATCCTTCATGCTGTTACTGTATTTTACAACAGTGTCCCTGCAAAGACTACACGTATTAGCTATTGTGTTATATGTAGCAAAAAGATAACTGGCGTGATTTGTTCTGAATATAGACGCAAACAGTATGTTTGAACTATTTTTTTCCTCCCTCCCTCGTAACAATGAAGCACATAGCTAGATTGGTGACTTCTTGGAAAAAATTCAGAACAGTGCGAATACTGGTCCATAACATAGTTGACAAGGTTAAGTTGTGCGCTCTGGGCTGATTTTGGACATAGTTTTTGGGCATGGACAATTGAAAATGAAGACAATGCAATGCTTACTTGCCTACTTTCTAACTTGTTACCACATCTGAGCATAAACTCCTCACATCTCTTTGCAATTATAATTCTGCGTATCAGCCAAACAATGTTGACTTATTTTCACGAAAAAACTTATCAGTAACTCGACGATTCAGATGGCTGATAGCTGTTTTTGTTGGGCGGGCTAATCAGTAATCACCTGTAACCAGGGATGAAATCCGGCCAGTGGGAGGGGTCGCGTCTGGACTCCGGCAATGTGTGATGGTCGAAGTAATCGCGCCAGTCGAGCACGGCGTCGTCGTTGGCAAGCATACGGCTGCCGTACCCTTCCGCCGCCGCGCCCCTGGCCGGGTCGCACGCGAACCGGAGCTTGTCCTCCATGGGCGAGCGGAAGAAGGCGAGCCCGGCCCCGCGCATCGCGTCGAGGAGCTCCCGCGGCACGCCGTGGTCGACCACGTGGAAGGCGCCCCAGTCCGCGCACGCGGCGCGAACGGCATCGGCCGCGGAGGCGGCGGACGAGAGGTTGACGACCGGGACGGAGAGCGCGGCGGCGCGGCGGGGGGAGGAGGGGGCCGGCCGGTGTTCGGGAGGCTGGACGTACTGAGCCGGGAGGTGGGACACGCCGGCGTCGGCGAGGGCCTGGACGCGCGCCGGCGCAGCGGTTTCCATCGGAGCGGTGGCGGCGGCGAACTTGGGCGATTTGGTAGCTAGCGGCAACGAGGCAACGACACGTGCTTTCCTCAGTCTGTAGTTTGTAGCCAGTTGACAAACGTTTGAGAAGTTAATCAGAGAGATATTATAAAAATTGCAAAAAAGTAACAAAAGGGGCGTTGCGAGAATCGAACTCGCGACCTCTCGCACCCAAAGCGAGAATCATACCACTAGACCAAACGCCCTTTTGTCTAACAAGTTTGTATAAACCTAATTTTATTGTATCAAAGCATTGCACCATCAACACCCACACCCATCATAGTTGACGTATCAGCAGCATGGCACAGGTTGAAAGTAGCAACACATATCTGATTCAGTCATAGAGATGTAGATGCGAACTACAGCCAGCGGCATTTCGCAAAACGGTTCAGGCATTGCCCCCACCACAGTATTTTTCAGCAGTTCGTACTTTCTAAAACCGAAAGGACCATAAGGAGCTACTTCATATAAGGAGAATGCAAGGAATGAAGGAACCGAACTAGCAGAAACAGAAGAGTTGTCGTTCGTCTGAAACTATCCGAAGGGAGGGAGACAGCCAATTCCCATGTCAATGTATCCGGAGCAGCGGTAGGTTTGATTTCGAAGGTGGTGAATTGCGATGATGTTGTCAGAAGCCCTGCTCTCGTCTTCCTCTACGCTTCAACATCCGGGTCCCGCAACTCACCAGCGTCTTTTGCAATGAAGAAAAGAAACAAGGCAGTTGGTTACTATGAATTGGGTGAGAAGTTCAAAAGAAGAAACTCTAAGATTAACAATGTAGGCTGACATGAAAAAAATGGTGACATTACTGAATTGGCAATCAAAGTATTGGGACAACTGAACATTTTTGAGGTAAGAACTGAAGTAATAATGATTCCAATAGTATATGTAATTTGGACCATTTTTAGCATCCACGATATAAATTGCATAGAACAGGAGGCATCGTAATAGGAATTCCTTGCAGATATAACAGATTTGATACAATCTCTTACAGCTTCTGTTTATTCTACAACTTGATTTAGATTAGACCCAAGCAAACCACTGCAGACTACATAAGTTCTCTGAACATGGTTTGCATGTTACAGTTTCAATACTCATGACAACAAAAGTCCTAGAAGCAAAAGAACAGGATACCATGCAACCTGTATCCACAACTACAGAAGGTCTGAACATGGTTTGAAAATTACAGTTCCAGTCTTCATGACGGCAAAAGCCCAATACGCATGAACAGGATACCATGCACCACTGTTCAAAACGACAGAAGATCTCTGAACTAAACATGGTTTACAAATTTCAGTTTCAATTGTCACGATACTATGATCTACTGAACTTATAGCATGCAGCAACAACTTTAGTGATCTCTACCAGAAAATCAATACTACAGAACTATCATGAATTACGAGCAAAAAAAACGATGGAACAAAGTCTGCAAGTTATTTTTTCTAATTTTGTCATACGAGCAACCAAACAAATTTCATAATTCGAAGAGGAGCAGATAACGTGTGGCGCACAGACAACTGACAAAACTGCAAAGTTTCTTACATGGTGTAAAGGTGGAAAGGACGATGAAGTCGATTGACTCTTCGTTCCGAGGCAGGTCGATGACGAGAGGGGTCAGCCGCCCCAAGGTGCCGGCCCGTACGCACGGCTTGATGCTGGGGGCGAAGCTTTCGTTCAGGTTTTCTGCTATCACCGACCTCAGGTTGTAAACGGACCGGCCGTGGAACTCGATTAGTCTCCAGCCGTTCGGATCGAAGCTTCCATCATGTTCCGCCAGCACGAACCGGATCATCCGACGCTCCACCACGGGCGTGGTGCGGCCGAGGAACTTGTTCCAGAAACCTCCTGGGGGCGCGGCCTATAGAAGCAATATCATTGAGCGAAGGAAGCAGCAAACAAAATGTACGTAAGAACTGCATCACCGCAAACTTAAGAAATAGAACATGGTCGAAAGAGCTTGTAATGTTGGCACGAATTGTATCAATGATCGCGTTACGGTGAGCTTAATAGGCTAAATCATGCAGTGAACGGCTTGAGCAAAAGAGGGGATGACTTCGGAACTACCCAATTCACATAATCCATGGGTTCCAAACCCTGCCCCGCTGAAATCAACGCAAGGATTGCCAAGGAGAGGAGACAGCGAGCTCACCGGACTCGGAGGAGGAAGTTCAGGCGTAGATGGCCTCGGCGGGATGGCCTCAACCACCCAATGCATCATCGTGTTCCGGCTGAAGTTGTCGTCGACGGAGACTCCGGTACGCCACCTGCAGAACTTGCCGTTGGCGCGGAGGAGGCGGCTGGAGATGTGTTGCAGGAGGACCTGGTCGTCCCCGTCGGCCGAGATCTTGATGGGGCTCCAGGCGACGGCGTACTCGCCCTGGTGGTCGTAGAC
Source organism: Neostapfia colusana (assembly GCA_030760725.1). NCBI lineage: Eukaryota > Viridiplantae > Streptophyta > Magnoliopsida > Poales > Poaceae > Neostapfia > Neostapfia colusana. Next base: position 1,261,769 of record JASWHV010000001.1, on the reverse strand, counting down.
GTCCTGGACGACGCGCTGGCCAACGTGGCCGCGTGGCGCCGGGTCGAGCGTGGCGGCGAGGTAGCGGCCGTAGGCGGCGCCGTGGAGGAGGACGAAGGGGACGCCCTCGGACGCGAGGCGGTGCACCTTCCACGCCGCGTGCAGCGACGCGCGGAGCGGGCTCAGGTACACGCCGACCCCGTCGGCGGCGGCGTGGAGGTACATGCCGGGGCGGCCGCAGCTCCGCAGCCACACGTGGTGCCCGTCGGGGAAGAGCTCCATCGCCGGCGCGCTGCTGCGGGGTTGCGCGGCGGCGACCGAGGGAGTTAGTTGCTGGTTGGCGCTGCTGCGGGTAGAGAGGAGAGAGCAGAGCGGAGCAGGGGTTTGTTGCGACGGTTGCCTCTGGGTTCCAGGCCGAGGGGGCATTTCAAGGCGCGAGTCGGTTGCTGCGCGTGCCGACTGCCGAGCGCGCGACAGCTGGGGCCAGCGTCTCGGCTCAGGTACGACAACGTTTCCAACCACTGGCTCGTGGAGCCCACCGAAAGACGGCGGAAACGATCTTCTCGTCCTCTCATTCGTCGCATTGGCTCTCGTCAATCCGGCCCCGCTTCCTGCTGCGCGCGAACTTCACGCGGCGCGCGCGAGATCGATGCTCCAAGCTACTCCGTCGTCGCGCCCACGCACGCGTCGATCGACGTTGCCCGTCCACGCCTACACGAGTGCGAGGGCGCGCGCGCGCGCGTCGTCCTCGACCCTCGCACGCCTCCGTTGCCGACCGACTCGTCTGATCCGTTGGAGGAAACGCGATCCGGCCGACGAAATATCCGTTGCCAGCCCGAGAGCACAACCGGATCGATGCCACGGACGGACACGCGCCGTGTGGTGGGTGCCCGCGACGGCGAAGCCGGGCGGGGCGAAGCGGCGCGAGTGCCGTGCTCCAGTGTTTTGGAAGTGCTCCCGCGTGCCGCGTGGCGCTGGCCGGCGATATATCAAAACTCCTCCGTCGCACAGCCGTGTAACGTCAGATAGGCGGTTGGGGCTTTGTGCGCCGAGGTGAAGATGGCAGGTCGGTGTTGCACGGAGTTTTTACACCATCCAGCATCACTGGAGGCGTTGGCTCAAAGTTGTAATATCCCCCAAAATATATAATGTCAAAAATAGCAGATCGGAGGTTAGCAACAATTTGAAGAATGAAACAAGTGCTATGATTTTTGGAGGGGTGAGGTAGTATGCTACTACAGATCGTAGATCACGTTTGTTTTTTTTGGCAAGTTTTGGATGCTTCACTCCAAAATAACACCAACATAATCACTGTCGACTCTTCATCTGAATCTAGACTGTTAGCCAAGAGCGTCCTAGATAACAACAGTTAAAAAATATTCTCTCTGTTTTAAAATAAACGACGTCATTTATTTTGAGACAAATGGAATATTAGATACAAGGAAGAATCAGCGTGTAGTAATTACATATGACTAGAGTTGACAAAAAAATAGAAAGCACTAGCTTCATAATCAAAATCATGGACACCTGCTGTCCCGCGCCCTCTTGATTATTTCCTTCAACCTGTAGTAGGCCGGCATGAGCACGTCGAGCTGGCAGCTGTACACGACGGTGAGAGTGCTCATCACGTCGAGCTTAGCCCAGAGAAGGTCGGCCGGTCCTTTTCTGGTCTCGATGGCCTCCTCTATCTCGTCGGCAAGCGCCATCAGTTTCTGCTCCCGCTTCTTGTTCTCATCGAGACCCTGGGCGATCTTGTTCCTCAAGGACACGAGCTCTTCCAAATCTGCCGGTCCCAGCGCGCCTCCTCCTTCCATGACGACGAAGATTGCAGAGCGAGGGAGCTTCTGGTTGTTTTGCAACACGTTGCCGGTGGGTCGATGAATTGAGGTGCCCGTGGTCTGGTTTTATATAGAGGGAATGGGAGGGGAGGTCGAATCCGAGTCGACGTCGTGCGCGCGTCGGAGCTCGAATTGAGTCCGAGCTTTGAATTGATCAGGCGGAGTCCGATCCTGTAAGCGCCTGTGTCGTCCTTTCCTGCTGCGTGTAAAACCAACGAAAGTTTCCCTTTTTTTTCTTTTCCACTTCGGAACTTCTAACAGCACGAGATCATACAAAATAGAACTTCTAACTGTTGTTTTTGAAGCTGTTAATTGCGCTCGTTTAGTTAGTAGTGACGCGATGCCTGGTTGATTTTGTGCCAAGATTAGCCATTTTCAGTCCGGTTCTAGTTCTGTAGTTCGCAGTGACGCGATACCTTGTTGATTTTGTGCCAAGATTAGCCACTTTCGCTCAAATTCTACTTTTGTAGTTCACTGTGATGTAGTCCTTGGTAGATCTTAGGATTGCAATTCTTTCTTTAACACCTGTCCACGGCTGTCGAAGTGTGTGGTCGACACTTCCCCCGGACCTGCTCTGGGCAGCCCGTGGAGGTTCCTTTTCGGAGGGGCTAGTCGCTTGCGGAGAGCTTAAGCGTAAGGGACGAGTGAGGGAGGAGCTTGACACGGTGAGTTTTACGTGGTTCAGGCCGCCGGAGCGTAAAACCCTACGTCCACGGTGAGTAGAGGTGCTCGCTGTATTGCTTGTTGCTCAGAATCGGAGTCCTGAGCTTGAGGATGAGTTATGCCTAGAGTTCGAATGGCTAGAGTGTCAACCCTTGCTAACGTTGCCTACCCGAGCCTTTTATAGTCCAAGGCTCGTGTGGCTTACAAGGGGGCCCAGGACCCAACAGGTGGTCCCAGGGAGATTTCCTGCCGACTATCGTATCCGTAGTTATGTCGGTAGTTGTCTCTGTCGAAGGCTTTCGAGTCTTCGTTCTGCTGCCCTGCCCATGCCGCATGCTAGTCGTAGTGGTTGATGACGGCGGGGGCGGCAGGGGATGTCTTGTCGCTGTGTTTATTGGCTGGCAGGCTCTGACACTGTACGCCTGTCCTGATTGTGACTGGTCACAGCGCCTCCTGACAGGCGTGCGCTGTGCCTCTTCGTCTCAGGAAGGCACGGGTCTTGAATGCTTTGTACGGTAAAGGCATGGCGCGCCTTTACTCTTTGCTGCCTACCGTGCCGGTCGACAGCACTGCTCTGCTGGTCACGTGTCGGACCCGGAGCTCTCCTTTGAGGAGAGGAGAGCCCCGGCCCTGCCGGACGCGTGGCGCCTTCGGAGCTCACCCTTGCGGAGGGGGCGAGGTCCGGCCTCCTGGGCCACGCGGCAGGCCCGGAGCTATCCTCTAAGGTGAGGGGAGCGCTCCGGCCCCGCTGGACACGTGGCGCCTTCGGAGCTCGCCCCTGCAGAGGGGGTGAGGTCCGGCCTCCTGGGCCACATGGCAGGCTCGGAGCTATCCTCCGTGGGGAGGGGAGCTCCGGCCCCGCTGGACACGTGGCGCCTTCAAACCTCGCCCCTGCAGAGGGAGCAAGGTCCTCAGGGAGTTTTACGCTGTGTGCGGGGGTACCCGGTATTGAGGGTACCGACAGTGGCCCTCGGGCTCACCTCGGGGGAGGTAGCGAGCCCGAGGTGGAGCCTTCTCCTACCCGCGCACTTTCTTGTCTTGAGTACTCCCTGTGCTGGCAGGGTCTTGACGGCTTCGGAGTTCGCCTCTGAGAAGAGGGGTGGTCCGGGAAGCCATCGGAGCTCAGGCCCACGAAGGGCGTGAGGTACGGCATCAGGGCTCGCCTCTGAAAGGAGGGCGAGGGCTGGCCTCGGAGCTCGGCCCAGCTGTGGGGGCGGAGGTCCGGAAGTCATCGGAGCTCAGGCCAGCGAAGGGCGTGATGTCCGGAGGTCATCGGAGCTCAGGTCCACGAAGGGCGTGAGCTCCGGAGGTCATCGGAGCTCAGGCCAGCGAAGGGCGTGAGGTCCGGAGGTCATCGAAGCTCAGGCCAGCGAAGGGCGTGAGGCCCGGCATCAGCGTTCGTCTCTGAAAGGAGGGCGAAGGCTGGCCTCGGAGCTCGGCCCAACTGTGGGGGCGGAGGTCCGGAAGTCATCGGAGCTCAGGCCAGCGAAGGGCGTGAGGTCCGGAGGTCATCGGAGCTCAGGCCAGCGAAGGGCGTGAGGTTCGGCATCAGCGTTCGCCTCTGATAGGAGGGCGAGGGCTGGCCTCGGAGCTCGGCCCAACTGTGGGGGCGGAGGTCCGGAAGTCATCGGAGCTCAGGCCAGCGAAGGGCGTGAGGTCCGGCATCAGCGTTCGCCTCTGAAAGGAGGGCGAGGGCTGGCCTCGGAGCTCGGCTCAGCTGTGGGGGCGGAGGTCCGTAAGTCATCGGAGCTCAGGCCAGCGAAGGGCGTGAGGTCCGGCATCAGCGTTCGCCTCTGAAAGGAGGGCGAGGGCTGGCCTCGGAGCTCGGCCCAGCTGTGGGGGCGGAGGTCCGGAAGTCATCGGAGCTCAGGCTAGCGAAGGGCGTGAGGTCCGGCATCAGCGCTCGCCTCTGAAAGGAGGGTGAGGGCTGGCATCGGAGCTCGGCCTAGCTGTGGGGGCGGAGTCCGGTACTGCTCATAGGTCCTCCCTTTCCTGTCCCTTAGTCTCATTTGGCTTACTGTCCCGGGCCGGAATACGGGGCTTGGGTAATCCAGTGCACTTGGTCCCGGAGGTATGGCCCCCAGCCCCAGTCAGGGTGTAACCGTCCGGCCCCCTAGTACTCAAACCGTAGCGCTGGGGGCAGAGTGCGCATGCTTTGGATGGAGGATCGGGCAAAGCAAGGCTCCTGACCCCCCGGTCTAGCGTAGGTCTTTTCTTGGAGGAGACCAACTGGCGGTACAGTACCCTTACAGGGGGAGGTCCAAAAGGCTCCCGGGCCTCTGGCAGGTACCCCAAGCACTACCGCCTTCGGCAGGATGGCAAATATCGACTATGCATGAGAGCAGAAAAGAGGAACCGAGTGTACAATGGATGCACACTGTCTAGAGCGTGGGGAGGTGATCATATAAATTAATGAGTAATTTAAATAAACACCTAAGTAAGCATGGTGAACTTACTGGGGTAGCGTCAGAGCGCCATGTCCTCATGCAGAGCGGGTCATGCGTGGCTTCGTCGTACGCTCGGACACGGGGGGACCCCCATGGCGATCTCAGGGGGAAGCATGGCTTCGGCCCCGCATACCATGTAGAAGGGTAGTTCCCGTGACCCGGCCCTGGGAAGTCCGGCTGGCCCTCGACATAGAGGAGCCGGTATCCCCTGACGACTTTGGGTGCGCGTCTGCACCGGTTGTTTGGGTCTGCTTTGCGTGGACCTGGCACACATTGCATCTCCTAACCGGTTTGACGACGTCCAGGTGGCTCTCGGTCAGTAGGAGCCATGTCGGGTGGCTTAACCGACCAGTGTGCGGGACGATGAGCGTTCCCAGCACTCGCCTCCGTGGACTACTGCGAGCTAGCCGCATCCTTCCTCCTGGGTTATGCACCGCAATAGGATGCCGTGGCGCCACGCCAGTAAAGATACCAGCGCGTAGCACTTAGCCATCCGCACAATCCGTTCAACAAATGCACGTTTATTAGGAAGGATGTCCTTCAAGGAGTCCCGGACCTCCGTGGTCCATGCATTGGGACTACTTGAGCTTCTGGATCTTGAGCGCTGGGTTGCACGGAGTCCCCAGTGACGCTTACGACCCTTGGTGGCGTCCATGGTTGCAGAGCCGCCGGGACCGCCAGCTTCGAGGTGCTGGTCCAGCCCCCTTCGTCCGGCTCGGTGGGCCGGGCTGTGGGCCGCAGCAACGTCCTCTCGAAGACTCCTTCGGGCACAGGGGCCCCGGTGGAGGCCTTCGTTGAGAGGTCATTAGTTGCGGCATTGCAAGCGCACGGTATATGGCGCAGGTCCAAGGCGAGGACGTCTTTCTCCAGCATCTGCACGTGGAGCAGATAAGCAGCTAGCTGCGAGTCACTGCAGGAGCATCCGCCCTTAACCTTCTTGATAACCAGCTGGGAGTCGCCCTGTGCCAACAACTGGCGAGCGCCGAGAGACAGGGTTGTTTGTAGGCCAAAGATGAGTGCTTCATACTCTGCCATGCTGTTGGTTGCCTTGAAATTGAGACGCACCATGTACCCAGACTGATCCCCCGATGGCATGAGAAACAGTACACCGCCACCGGCTCCCTGCTTTCGCGAGGAGCCGTCGAAGAAGAGCGTCCAGTGAGGCTCGGTGAAGACCGGAGCTCGGTGCTCTAGTTCACCGTCTTCGTGGCCCCATGGGTCAGCCTTCATTGGTATCCACTCAGCCACGAAGTCAGCCAGCGCTTAGCTTTTGACTGCATGGCGAGGAAGGAGTCCAGCTCAAACTCCGCCAGCTCCGCTGCCCATTTAGCGACGTTGCCATTCGCACGGGGGCTGTGAAGGATCGTCTTCAGCGGATAGGAGGTGTCTACCGAGACCCGGTGGGCCTGAAAGTAGTGGCGGAGCTTCCTGGACGCCACGATCACTGCATACAGCAGCTTGTGGACCTCCAGGTACCTTGTCTTGGTGTCATGGAGGACTTCGCTGATGTAGTAGACAAGCCTCTGGATGGTTCGGACCCTCTCTCTTAGGTCAGAGAGGTCTTCATCCATTGGCTCGGGCCTGCCGGAGGTGAGTGGGTCCATGGGGGCTTCTGGGAGTTGGGACTCAAAAGCACCTACGCCACCTTGGCCTTCCGAGAGGTCCCGCTGGTTTTCTGGAGGCTCCAGGAGGTCCCGCTGGATCTCCCGGAGGTCCCGTTGGGTCCCCGGGAGGTCCCGTTGGACCCCCGGGAGGTTGTCTTGGAGGTCCGGGAGGCCGTCTTGGACCTCCGGGGTTTCATCGCGTCTATCTCTTGCTACCGGAGCAGGCTGTGATGACGAGAGGTCCGGCCGCTCTGCGACGAGGACCAAGCTCACCACTTCGGTTGTCGCCGCGATGTAGAGCAACAAATGCTCCCCGGGCCCGGGGGCTACCATGATAGGTAGGGTCACTAGGAGCTGCTTCAACTCCTGGAAAGCTTCTTCTGCTTTGTCAGTCCAGGCAAATGGACCGGATTTGCGTAGGAGCTTAAAGAAGGGGAGCGCCCGCTCTGCTAGTCTCGGTATAAACCGACTCAGCGCGGCTAGGCATCCCGTGAGTTTCTAGACTTCTTTGATGCGGGCAGGAGGCCGTATCAAGTCAATGGCCTTGATCTCCTCTAGGTTGGCCTCAACTCCTCGGTGGCTGGCACGGAGTGCCAGTTCTGCCCTTCTACTGCTCTGGCGCACTTGTCCGCCAGGCTGGAGAGCTCTGAGACGTCGCGGACCTCTCTGGTCGCGAGCTTCTCGAGCATCTTCTTGTCTCGAACGCCTTGCCGGAACGCCACCACCACAGAAGCACTTTGGATATGTGGGATGGTGTTCCGTACCTGAGAGAACTGCTAGATGAAAGAGCGCAGCGATTCCCCAGGTTGTTGCTCGATGGCATGGAGATCGAGCTCTGTGCTAGGCCGGGTGTAGGAACTGCCGAAGTTGGCAATGAACTGCCGGCAGAGCTCTCCCCAGGAAGTTATGGAACCCTGGGGGAGGTTCATGAGCCAATACCGGGCTGGGCCGGTCAAGGCGACGGGGAAGTAGTTGGCCATGATGGCCTCATCCCCTCCTGCGGCAAGTACGGCGGTGGAGTAGATCTGGAGGAACTCCATTGGGTTGATGTTGTCGTCGTACTTCTCGGGCAGGTGCGGCCGAAACTTTCGTGGCCACCTCGCGAAGCGGAGGTGGGGCGCTAGGGCCGCACATCCTGCCCCTGTTGCTGCAGGCGTTGGTGCCGCGAACACTTGGTTCACTGCTGGCACAGTGTACCCCGGTATGGGCAAGGTTGCGCCATAGACCGAGGGCGCCGTTTGCAGGGCATATGGCTGTGGCATATGCTGCGTGGCGTATGCCTGGGGCAGAGTTCGCGTGGCGAAAGTGTGCACCTCAAGCAGGGTTGAGGCAGTCGTCATGCTGACGCCAGCCTCTTGGCTGCGACGCCTTTCTCGTCGTCGCTCGAGGAACACTCAGGCATCTTGGCCCAAGTGGCATTGTTCCAGCTCAGTCCTTAGGTCCGTCGACGGAAGCCTGGTGGAGCTGGAACCCGCCGTCTGTCTGTCAACCGTCGGCGTGCGCGTCAGCGACACAGCCGGTTGGCTGGAGCGTCGTCCCCGCCGAAGTCGAGGGTTTGCAGCGGCGACGACGATACGGTCTACCTCGAGAATCCACTGCTGGGTCTTTGAATGGGGCGCGTCCCCAACAGGTGGGTTGCGCAGTAGCGTTCTTGCTGCAGCCAGCGCACCCCCGTGGGGAACGCTCACCGCCGCAGAAGATCTCACGCTAGTCGGAGCCTGCATTGCCGGAGTCGGCGTTGCCGGAGTCGGATGCTGGCTTCCTGCTTGCGCCGACACACTACGTCCTGAGTGTGTCGACACGTATTCCCCGCTAGTCACGGTCCGTTGTGAACGCGGGGGAGGAGAGCTTGCCGCTGAAGGAAGCTCCGTCATCTTCGTCGGCAAAAACTCGTCGCGCAAGGGAAAAGCCCCCTACCTGGCGCGCCAAATGTCGAAGTGTGTGGTCGACACTTCCCCCGGACCTGCTCTAGGAAGCCCGCGGAGGTTATTTTTTGGAGGGGCTAGTCGCTTGCAGAGAGCTTAAGCGTAAGGGATGAGTGAGGGAGGAGCTTGACACGGCGAGTTTTACGTGGTTCAGGCCGCCGGAGCGTAAAACCCTACGTCCACGGTGAGCAGAGGTGCTCGCTGTATTGCTTGCTGCTTAGAACCGGAGTCCTGAACTTGAGGGTGAGTGATGTCTAGAGTGCGAGTCAACAGAGTTCGAACCCTTCTATCGTCGCCTACCCGAGCCTTTTATAGTCCAAGGCTCGAGCGGCTTACAAGCTGGGGCCCGGGACCCGACACGTGGTCCCGGGGAGATTGCCTGCCGTCTACCGTATTTGCAGTTATGCCGGTAGTTGTCTCTGGCGAAGGCTTCCGAGTCTTCGTTCTGTTGCCCTGCCCATGCCGCAGGCTAATCGTAGTGGTTGATGATGGCAGGGGCGGCAGAGGATGTCTTGTCGCTGTGTTTATTGGCGGGCAAGCTGTGACACGGCGCGCGGGTCTGTGATGTGACTGGGCGCAACGGCACCTGACAAAGGCGTGCTCCGCGTCTCCGCGTCTTGGGAAGGCGTGGGCCTTGAATACCTTGTACTAGCAAGGTATGATACGTCTTTACGCCTGCTGCCTACCGCGCGGGGGCAGGCAGCGTTGCTCTGCTGGCCACGTGGCGGGCCCAGAGCTCTCCTCTGAGGAGGGGGAGGTCCGGCCCCGCGAGACACGTGGAGCCTTCAGAGCTCTCCCCGCGGAGGGGGGGGCGGCTGCTGCTGACCACGTGGTGGGCCTGGAGCTCTCCTCTGAGGAGAGGGAGGTCCGGTCCCGCTGGACACGTGGAGCCTTCGGAGCTCTCCCTACGGAGCGTAAAACCCTACGTCCACGGTGAGTAGAGGTGCTCGCTGTATTGCTTGTTGCTCAGAACCGGAGTTCTGAGCTTGAGGCTGAGTTATGCCTAGAGTTTGAATGGCTAGAGTGCGAACCCTTGCTAACGTTGCCTACCCGAGCCTTTTATAGTCCAAGGCTCGTGTGGCTTACAAGGGGGGGCCCGGGACCCAACAGGTGGTCCCAGGGAGATTTCCTGTCGACTATCGTATCCGTAGTTATATCGGAAGTTGTCTCTGCCGAAGGCTTTCGAGTCTTCGTTCTACCGCCATGCCCATGCCGCATGCTAGTCGTAGTGGTTGATGACGGCGGGGGCGGCAGGGGATGTCTTGTCGCTGTGTTTATTGGCTGGCAGGCTCTGACACTGTACGCCTGTCCTGACTATGACTGGTCACAACGCCTCCTGACAGGCGTGCGCTGCGCCTCTTCGTCTCGGGAAGGCACGGGTCTTGAATGCTTTGTACGAGAAAGGCATGGCGCGCCTTTACTCCTGCTGCCTACTGCGCCAGGCGGCAGCACTGCTCTGCTGGCCACGTGTCAGACCCGGAGCTCTCCTTTGAGGAGAGGAGAGCCCCGACCCTGCCGGACACGTGGCGCCTTCGGAGCTCGCCCTTGCGGAGGGGGCGAGGTCCGACCTTCTGGGCCACGCGGCACGCCCGGAGCTATCCTCCGAGGGGAGGGGAGCGCTCCGGCCCCGCTGGACACGTGGCGCCTTCGAAGCTCGCCCCTGCAGAGGGGGTGAGGTCCGGCCTCCTGGGCCACGTGGCAGGCTCGGAGCTATCCTCCGTCGGGAGGGGAGTTTCGGCCCCGCTGAACACGTGGCGCCTTCAAACCTCGCCCCTGCAGAGGGAGCGAGGTTCTCAGGGAGTTTTACGCTGTGTGCGGGGGTACCCGATATTGAGGGTACCGGCAATGGCCTATTGTGCAGAAGCATAGAGCTGCTCCACTAGTCCACCATGTTCAAACTTGTACAAGAAGTTCTGCAGGATGATTATTATCAACAAGAGCTCGAAGCACTTCACCACAACCCAAATTGAAAATAAGCTCTTTGAAGGATGTAGCAAGTAACGCTGATGATATCTCCTCTACTGCATCACTCAACCATCCCCCTAAAAATTCTCATTGATGGTTTGTTAATGCTTCTAGATCATCTTGCTTTACATATATGTGTCTTTTTTGCTGTCATGATATATCTTTTTCTATTATACTTTGCAGCTTTTGTGACAGCAGAAGTACATGAAATTTTGTAGGATGATTATTCTCGACAAGAGCATGAAATAGCTTCACCATAGCCATAGTTTGAAATAAGCTCTTTGAAGAATCTATCAAGGAACGCTGATGATATCTCCTCTACTGCAGCACTCAACCACCCTCTTCAAATTCTCATGATTGTTTGTGAATGCTTCTAGATCATCTTGCTTTGCATATTTGTGTCTCTCTTCTGCTGTCGTGACATGTCTTTTTCTATTATACTTTTCACCTTCTGCGATAGTAGAAGTACAGTAAGTTCTGCAGGATGATTATTCTCGATAAGAGCGTGAAACACCTTAACCACAACTACAATTTGAAATGAGTTCTTTGAAGGTTATAGCAAGTAACGCTGATAATATCTCCTCTATTGCAGCACTCAACCATCTCCCTTCAAAATCTCATAATGGTTTGTGAATGCTTCTAGATCATCTTACTTTATATATTTGTGTCTCTATTCTGCTGTCATGTCATGTTTTTCTCTATTGTACTTTTCAGCTTCTGTGACAGCAGAAATACAAGAAGTTTTGCAAGAAGATTATTCTCGACAAATGTCTGAAACACCTTTATCACAACCAGAATTTGAAGTTATTTAAAGGATCTAGCAAGTAACGCTGATAATATCTCTACTGCAGCACTAAACCACCCCTTCGAATTCTCAAGATGGTTTGTGGATGCTTCTAGATTATCTTGCTTTGCATATTTGTGTCTGTCTTCTATTATCATGACATATCTTTCTCCATTATACTTTTCAACTTATGTGACAGCAGAAGTATAGGAAGTTATGGGGGATGATTATTCTCGACAAGAGCATTAAACACCTTCACCACAGCCAGAATTTGAAATGAGCTCTTTTAATTATCTAGCAAGTAACGTCAATGATATCTCCTCTACTCCAGCAGGTTGACTTTTTGAACTAATGACCTTTACTTTTCTGGTGATTTTTTATAGTACATCTGACCCATAGAGGCGCGGTGTAGAAAACATATTGTAGTTTTGTGTTATATATTACAATAAGCACCCGTATGCTTTTCCACAGTACATACCCTTGTTAATCCACATCTTTCCATAGTGCATATATGAAACCTAGATATAAATAGTAACATATGTGAATGTTAGATATAAACAGTAAGTGACATGTATATCATCACCAGATGATATCATAGAAAAGTCACGAAGACCACAAAACACCCAACAAGAGGATGTGCAGTGCTGCAGCGTTTCAGCTGCTGGAGCAGCTCTTGGAGAACACCTAAGTGTAGGGATCAATACTTGCAGCAGCATATACGCAATTTTCATCAAGAGCTGAGTACGGGGGAGAATAACAAGATGCAGGAAAAAATAAAAGCACTCAAGACTGAGATTGCTAACATGGATAATCGCTCCTCGGCACTGGAGCAGGCAAAGCACGAGGCTGGAGTCAACCGCCAACGTGAGATCCTGCAAAATGCCTGAGCGCATTGCACGAACAACGTACTTAGTACTTATCTTTGAGGGGGTGAACTTGTGGGATGATATGCTTGCTGAAAATCATTTGCTGATGCACTGTTAAAACACTAGCAAGGAGTTTGCTACCGCGGGTTGAAATTAGGCGTGTGCTACTTTTCAGCTTCTGTGACAATAGAAGTACAAGAAGTTTTGCGAGATGATTATTCTCGATAAGAGCATGAAACACCTTCACCACGGTCAGGATTCGAAATGAGCTATTTTAATAATCTAGCAAGTAACGCTGATTATATCTCCTCTAATGCAGCATTCAACCATCCCCCTTCAAATTCTCATGATAGTTTGTGAATCTTCTAGATCATCTTGCTTTACATATTTGTGTCTCTCTTCTGCTGTCATGACATGTATTTCTCCATTATACTTTTTAGCTTCTGTGACAGCAGAAGTACAGGAAGTTCCGCGAGATAATTATTCTCGACAAGAGCATAAAATACCTTCACCATAGCCAAAATTTGAAATGAACTCTTTGAAGGATCTAGCAAGTAACACTGATAATATCTGCTCTACTGCAGCACTCAACCATCCCCTTTCAAATTCTAATAATAGTTTGTGAATGCTTTTAGATAATCTTGCTTTGCATATTGATGTCTCTCTTCTGCTCTTATGACATGTCTTTATCCATTATACTTTTTACCTTCTGGGATAACAAAAATACAGGAAGTTCTGCAAGATAATTATTCTTTACAAGAGCATGAAACACCTTCACCACAAGCATAATTTTAAATAAGCTCTTTGAAGGATCTAGCAAGTGACGCTGATGATATCCCCTCTACTGCAGCACTCAACCATCCCCATTCAGATTCTCATGATGGTTTGTGAATGCTTCTATATCATCTAGCTTTGCATATTTGTGTCTCTCTTCTGCTGTCCTGACTTGTCTTTCTCCATTATACTTTTCAGCTTCTGTGACAGCAGAAGTATAGAAAGTTCTACAGTATGATTATTCTCGACAAGAGCATGAAACACCTTCACCACAACCAGAATTTGAAATGAGCTCTTTCAATAATCTAGCAAGTAACGCTGATGATATCTACTCTACTGCAGCACTTAACCACCCCTTCAAATTCTCATGATCGTTTATGAATACTTCTAGATCATCTTACTTTGTATATTTGTGTTTCTCTTCTCCTGTCCTCACATGTCTTTCTCCATTATACTTTTCAGCTTCTGTGACAGCAGACGTACAGGAAGTTCTGCAGGATGATTATTCTCGACAAGAGCATAAAACACCTTCATCACAACTAGAATTTGAAATGAGCTATTTGAAGGATCTAGCAAGTGACGCTGATGATATCTCCTATACTGCAGCACTCAACAATCCCCATTCAAATTCTCATGATGGTTTGTGAATGCTTCTATATCATCTTTTTTTGCATATTTATGTATCTATTCTGCTGTTCTGACATATCTTTCTCCATTATAGTTTTCAGATTTTATGACATCAGAAGTAAAGTAAGTACTGCAGGATGATTATTCTCGACAAGAGCATGAAACACCTTCACCACAGCCAGAATTTGAAATGAGCTCTTTGAAGGATTTAGCAAGTGACGCTGATGATATCTCCTCTACTGCAGCACTTAACAATCCCCATTCAAATTCTCATTATGGTTTGCGAATGCTTCTAGATCATCTCGCTTTGCGTATTTGTGTCTCTCTTCTGCTATAATGACATGTCTTTCTCTATTATACTTTTCAGCTTTTGTGACAGTAGAGTACAGTAAGTTCTGCATGATGATTATTCTTGACAAGAGTATTAAACACTTTCATCACAATTATAATTTGAAATAAGCTCTTTGAAGGTTATAGCAAGTACCGTTGATGATATCTCCTCTACTGCAACACTCAACCACCCCCCTTCAAATTCTCATGATGGTTTGTGAATGCTTCTAGATCATTTTGTTTTGTATATTTGTGTCTCTCTTCTACTGTCATGATATGTCTTTCTCCATTATACTTTTCAGCTTCTGTGATAGCAGAAGTATAGTAAGTTCTACATGATGTTTATTTTTGACAAAAGCATAAAACACATTCACCAAAGCCAGAATTTGAAATGAGCTCTTTGAGATCTAGCAAGTAACGCTATGATATCTCCTCTAATCACGTAGGTTGACTTTCTGAACTAATGATCTTTACTTTTCTGGTGATTTGTTGTACTACATCTGAATCATAGAGGCGCGGTGTAGAAAACATATTGTAGATTTGTGTTATATATTACAATAAGCACCTGTATGCTTTTCCACAATACATACCCTTGTTAATCTAAATCTTTCCACAGTGCATATGTGAGAGCTAGATATAAATGGTAACATATGTGAATGCTAGATATAAACAGTAAGTGACATGTATATCATCACCAGATGATATCACAAAAAAGGCACGAAGACCACAAAACATCCAGCAAGAGGGCGTGCAGTGCTGCAGCATTTCAGCTGCTGGAGCAGCTCTTGGACGCAAGTGTAGGGATCATTACTGTTGAACAGCTTTACTAGGACACTGAGTTTGCTTGGTGTAATGCAAAGATGGAGGAGAACGGAGCGACAATGAAGTATGAGAACTTGCAGCAGCAGATACGCAATTTTCATCAAGAGCTGAGTACGGAGGAGAATAACAAGATGCAGAAAAAAATAAAAGCACTCAAGACTGAGATTGCTAACATGGAGAATCGCTCATCGGCACTGGAGCAGGCAAACCACGAGGCTGGAGTCAACCGCCAGCGTGAGATACTGCGAAATGCCTGAGCGCATTGCACGGACAACGTACTTAGTACTTACCTTTAAGTGGGTGAACTTGTGGGATGATATGGTTGCTGAAAATCATTTGCCGAGGCACTGTTAAAACACTAGCGAGAAGTTTGCTACCACGGCTCAGTATTAGGCGTGTGCTACTTTTCAGCTTCTGTGACAGTAGAAGTACAGGAAGTTATGCGAGATGATTATTCTCGACAAAAGCATGAAACACCTCACCACAACCAAAATTTGAAATGAGCTCTTTGAAGGATCTAGCAAGTAACGTTGATGATATCTCCTCTACTGCAGCACTCAACCATCCCCCTTCAAATTCGCATGATGGTTTGTCAATGCTTCTAGATAATCTTGTTTGCATATCTGTGTCTCTCTTCGGCTGTCATCACATGTTTTTCTCCATTATACTTTTCAGCTTCTGTGACAGCAAAATTACAGGAAGTTCCGTAGGATGATTATTTTCTACAAGAGTATGAAACACCTTCACCACAACTAGAATTTTAAATGAACTCTTTGAAGGATCTAGCAAGTGACGCTGATAATATCTACTCTACTGCAGCACTCAACAATCCCCATTTAAATTCTTATAATGGTTTTTGAATACTTGTAGA
This sequence comes from Neostapfia colusana, assembly GCA_030760725.1. Classification (NCBI taxonomy): domain Eukaryota; kingdom Viridiplantae; phylum Streptophyta; class Magnoliopsida; order Poales; family Poaceae; genus Neostapfia; species Neostapfia colusana. Next base: position 1,246,274 of record JASWHV010000001.1, on the reverse strand, counting down.
TCATATTTCTTTGCATATTTATGTCTCTATTCTGCTATCCTGACATGTCTTTCTCAATTATAGTTTTTAGCTTTTGCGACATCAGACGTACAGTAAGTTCTGCAGGATGATTATTCTCGAAAGAGCATGAAACACCTTCACCACAGCTACAATTTGAAATGAGCTCTTTGAAGGATTTAGCAAGTGAAGCTGATGATATCTCCTCTACTGCAGCACTCAACAATCCCCATTCAAATTCTCATTATAGTTTGTGAATGCTTCTAAATCATTTGTTTTGCGTATTTGTGTCTATCTTCTGCTGTCATGTCATTTCTTTGTCTATTATACTTTTCAGCTTTTGTGACAACAGAGTACAGTAAGTTCTGCAGGATGATTATTCTCGGCAAGAGCATGAAACACCTTCATCACAACCAAAATTTGAAATAAGCTCTTTGAAGGTTATCGCAAGCATCGCTGATGATATCTTCTCTACTACAGCACTCAACCACCCCCTTCAAATTCTCTAGATGGTTTGTGAATGCTTCTAGATCATCTTGTTTTGCATATTTGTGTCTCTCTTCTACTGTCATGACATGTCTTTCTCCATTATACTTTTCGAAGTTCTACTGGATGTTTATTTTCGACAAAAGCATGAAACACATTCACCACAGCCAGAATTTGAAATGAGCTCTTTGATTGTTCTAGCAAGTAACGCTAATGATATCTCCTCTAATCCAGCAGGTTGACTTTCTGAACTAATGATCTTTACTTTTCTGGTGATTTGTTGTACTACATCTGAATCATAGAGACCAAGTGTAGAAAACATATTGTAGCTTTGTGTTATATATTACAAAAAGCACCTGTATGCTTTTCCATAATACATACGCTTGTTAATCGACATCTTTCCACAGTGCATATGTGAAAGCTAGATATAAATAGTAACATATGTGAATGCTAGATATAAACAGTAAGTGACATGTATATCATCACCAGATGATATCACAGAAAAGGCACGAAGACAACAAGACATCCAGCAAGAGGGCGTGCAGTGTGCAGCGTTTCAGCTGCTGGAGCAGCTCTTGGAGAACACCCAAGTGTAAGGATTATTACTGTTGAACAGCTTTACGAGAACACTGAGTTTGCTTGGCGTAATGCAAAGATGGAGGAGAACGGAGCGACAATGAAGTATGAGAACTTGCAGCAGCAGATACGCAATTTTCATCAAGAGTTGAGTACAGAGGAGAATAGCAAAATGCAGAAAAAAATAAAAGCACTAAAGACTGAGATTGCTAACATGGAGAATCGCTCATCGGCACTGGAGCACGCAAAGCACGAGGTTGGAGTCAACCGCCAGCGTGAGATCCTATGAAATGCCCGAGCGCTTTGCACGAACAACGTACTTAGTACTAACCTTTGAGGGGGGGTGAACTTGTGGGATGATATGCTTGCTGAAAATTATTTGACAAGGCACTGTTAGAACACTAGCGAGGAGTTTGTTACCAAGGCTCGAAATTAGGCGTGTGCCACTTTTCAGCTTCTATGACAGCAGAAGTACAGGAAGTTCTGCGAGATGATTATTCTCGACAAGAGCATGAAACACTTTCACCACAACCAGAATTTTAAATGAGCTCTTTGAATTATCTAGAAAGTATCGCTGATGATATCTTCTATACTGAAGCACTCAACCACCCCCCTTCAAATTCTCATGATGGTTTGTCAATGCTTCTAGATAATCTTGCTTTGCATATCTGTGTCTCTCTTCTGTTGTCATCACATGTCTTCCTCCATTATACTTTTCAGCTTCTATGACAACAGAAGTACAGGAAGTTTCGCAGGATAATTATTTTCTACAAGAGCATGAAACACCTTCACCACAGCCAGAATTTTAAATGAGCTCTTTGAAGGATCTAGCAAGTGACGCTGATAATATCTCCTCTACTGCAGCACTCTTCAATCTCCATTCAAATTCTCATGGTAGTTTGTGAATACTTGTAGATCATCTTTCTTTGCAAATTTATGTCTCTATTCTGTTGTCCTGATATGTCTTTCTCCATTATAGTTTTCAGCTTTTGTGACATCAGAAGTACAGTAAGTTCTGCAGGATGATTATTCTCGACCACAACATGAAACTCCTTCACATGAGCTCTTTGAAGGATATAGCAAGTGACACCGATGATATCTCCTCTACTGCAGCACTCAACAATCTCCATTCAAATTCTCATTATAGATTGTGAATAATTCTAGATCATCTTGCTTTGCGTATTTGTGTCTCTCTTATACTATCATGACATTTCTTTCTCTATTATACTTTTCAGCATCTGTGACAGCATAGTACAGTAAGTTCCGCAGGATGATTATTCTCGACAAGAGCATGAAACACCTTCATCACAGTCAGAATTTGAAATAAGCTCTTTGAAGGTTATAGCAAGTATCGCTGATGATATCTCCTCTACTGCAGCACTCAACCATCCCCCTTCAAATTCTCATGATGGTTTGTGAATGCTTTTAGATCATCATGTTTTGCATATTTGTCTCTCTTCTACTGTCATGACATATCTTTCCCCATTATACTTTCAGCTTCTGTGACAATAGAAGTATAGAAAGTTCTGCAGGATGTTTTATTTTTGACAAATGCATGAAACACAGTCACCACAGCCAGAATTTGTAATGAGCTCTTTGAATGATCTAGAAAATAACGCTAATGATATCTCCTCTAATCCAGCAGGTTGACTTTCTGAACTAATGATCTTTACTTTTCTGGTAATTTGTTGTACTACATCTAAATCATAGAGGCGCAGTGTAGAAAACATATTATAGCTTTATGTTATATATTACAATAAGCACTTGTATGCTTTTCCACAATACATACCCTTGTTAATCCACATCTTTCCACGGTGCATATCTGAAAACTAGATATAAACAGTAAAATATGTGAATGCTACATATAAACAGTAAGTGACATGTATATCATCACTAGATGATATCACAAGAAAGGCACGAATACCACAAAACATCTAACAAGAGGGCGTGCAGTGCTGCAGCGTTTCAACTGCTGGAGCAGCTCTTGGAGAACACCCAAGTGTAGGGATCATTACTGTTGAACAGCTTTACCAGGACACTAAGTTTGCTTGGCATAAAGCAAAGATGGAGGAGAACGGAGTGACAATGAAGTATGAGAACTTGCAACAGCAGATACACAATTTTCATCAAGAGCTGAGTATGGAGGAGAATATCAAGATGCAGAAAAAAATAAAAGCACTCAAGACTGAGATTGCTAACATGGAGAATCACTCATCGACACTGGAGCAGGCAAAGCACGAGGCTGGAGTTAACCGCCAGCGTGAGATCCTGTGAAATGCGTGACCGCATTGCACGAACAACGTACTTAGTACTTACCTTTGAGGGGGGGTGAACTTGTGGGATGATATGCTTACTGAAAATCATTTGCTGAGGCACTGTTAAAACACTAGCGAGGAGTTTGCTACCACGGCTCAGAATTAGGCGTGTGCTACTTTTCAGCTTCTGTGACAGCAGAAATACAGGAAGTTCTGCGAGATGATTATTCTCGACAAGAGCATGAAACACCTTCACCACAGCCAGAATTTGAAATGAGCTCTTTGAAGGATGTAGCAAGTATTGCTGATGATATCTCCTCTACTGCAGCACTCAACCATCCCTTTTCAAATTCTCATGATGGTTTGTCAATGCTTCTAGATAATCTTGCTTTGCATATCTGTGCCACTTTTCTGTTGTCATCACATGTATTTCTCCATTATACTTTTCAGCTTCTGTGACAGCAGAAGTACAGAAAGTTCTACAGGATTATTGTTTTCTACAAGAGCATGAAACACCTTCACCACAGCCAAAATTTTAAATGAGCTCTTGAAGGATCTAGCAAGTGACGCTGATGATATCTCCTCTACTGCACCACTCAACAATCTCCATTCAAATTCTCAAGATGGTTTGTGAATGCTTGTAGATCATCTTTCTTTGTATGTTTATGTCTCTATTCTGCTCCCTGACATGTCTTTCTCCATTATAGTTTTAAGCTTTTGTAACATCAGAAGTACAGTAAGTTCTGCAGGATGATTATTCTCGTCGAGAGCATGAAACACCTTCACCACAGCCAGAATTTAAAATGAGCTCTTTGAAGTATTTATCAAGTGACACTAATGATATCTCCTCTACTGCAGCACTCAACAATCCCCATTCAAATTCTCATTATGGTTTGTGAATGCTTCTAGATCATCTTGCTTTGCGTATTTGTGTCTCTCTTTTGTTGTCATTATATTTCTTTCTCTATTATACTTTTTCAACATATGTGACAACAGAGTACAAAAAGTTCTGCAGGATGATTATTCTCGACAAGAGCATGAAACACCTTCATCACAACCAAAATTTGAAATAAGCTCTTTGAAGATTATAGCAAGTATCACTGATGATATCTCCTCTACCGCATCATTCAACCATCCCCTTCAAATTCTCATGATGGTTTGTGAATGTTTTTAGATCATCTTGTTTTGCATATTTATGTCTCTCTTCTACTCTCATGACATGACTTTCTCTATTATACTTTTCAGCTTGTGTGACAGCAGAAGTATAGGAAGTTTTGCAGAATGTTTATTTTCCACAAAAGTATGAAACACATTCACCACGACCAGAATTTGTAATGGGCTCTTTCAATGATCTAACAAGTAACGCTAATGATATCTCCTCTAATCCATCAGGTTGACTTTCTAAACTAATGATATTTTCTTTTCTGGTGATTTGTTGTACTACATCTGAATCATAGAGGCGCAGTGCAGAAAACATATTGTAGCTTTGTGTTATATATTACAATAAGCATCTGTATGCTTTTCCACAATACATACTCTTGTTAATCCACATCTTTCGACAGTGCATATGTGAAAGCTAGATATAAACAATAACATATGTCAATGCAGATATAAATAGTAAGTGACATGTATATCATCACCAGATGATATCACAGAAAAGGCACGAAGACCACAAAACATCCAGCAAGAGGGTGTGCAGTGCTGCAGCGTTTTAGCTGCTGGAGCAGCTCTTGGAGAACACCCAAGTGTAGGGATCATTACTGTTGATCAGTTTTACCAGGACACTAAGTTTGCTTGGCATAAAGCAAAGATGGAGGAGAACGGAGCGACAATGAAGTATGAGAACTTGCAGTAGCAGATACACAATTCTCATCAAGAGCAGAGTACGAAGGAGAAGAAAAAGATGCAGAAAAAATAAAAAGCACTCAAGACTGAGATTGCTAACATGGATAATCGCTCATCGGAACTGGAGCAGGAAAAGCACGAGGCTGGAGTCAAACGCCAGCGTGAGATCTTGCGAAATGTCTGAGCGCATTGCATGAACAACGTACTTAGTACTTACCTTTGAGGGGGGTAAACTTGTGGGATGATATGCTTGCTGAAAATCATTTGCCGAGGCACTGTTAAAACACTAGCGAGGAGTTTGCTACCACGGCTCAGAATTAGGCGTGTGCTACTTTTCAGCTTCTGTGACACAGAAGTACAGGAAGTTCTGCGAGATGATTATTCTCGACAAGAGCATGAAACACCTTCACCACAACCAGAATTTAAAATAAGCTCTTTGAAGGATCTAGCAAGTAACGTTAATGATATCTCCGCTACTGCAGCACTCAACCATCCCCCTTCAAATTCTCATGATGATTTGTCAATGCTTCTAGATAATCTTGCTTTGCATATCTGTGTCTCTCTTCTGCTGTCATCATATGTCTTTTTCCGTTATACTTTTCAGCTTCTGTGACAGCAGAAGTAAATGAAGTTCTGCAGGATGATTATTTTCTACAAGAGCATGAAACACCTTCACCACAACCAGAATTTTAAATGAGCTATTTAAAGGATCTAGCAAGTGACGCTGATGATATCTCCTCTACTGTAGCACTCAATAATCCACATTCAAATTCTAATAATAGTTTGTGAATGCTTGTAGATCATCTATCTTTCTATATTTATGTCTCTATTCTGTTGTCCTGACATGTCTTTCTCCATTATAGTTTTCAGCTTTTGTGACACCAGAAGTACAGTAAGTTTTGCAGGATGATTATTCTCGACAAGAGCATGAAACACATTCACCACAGCCAGAATTGAAAATGAGCTCTTTGAAGGATTTAGCAAGTGACACTAATGATATCTCCTCTACTACAGCACTCAGCAATCCCCATTCAAATTCTCATTATGGTTTGTGAATGCTTCTAGACCATCTTGCTTTATATATTTGTGTCTCTCTTCTGCTGTCATGACATTTCTTTCTCTATTATACTTTTCAGCATCTGTGACAGCAGAGTATAGTAAGTTCTGCAGGATGATTATTCTTGACAAGAGCATGAAACACCTTCATCACAGTAAGAATTTAAAATTAGCTCTTTGAAGGTTATAGCAAGTATCGCTGATGATATCTCCTCTACTGCAGCACTCAACCATCCCCCTTCAAATTTCTCATGATGGTTTGTGAATGCTTCTAGATCACTTGTTTTGCATATTTGTGTCTCTCTTCTACTGTCATGACATGTCTTTCTCCATTATACTTTTCATTTTTTGTGATAGCAGAAGTATAGAAAGTTCTATAGGATGTTTATTTTTGACAAAAGCATGAAACAAATTCACCACAGCCAGAATTTGAAATGAGTTCTTTGAATGATCTAGAAAGTAACACTAATGATATCTCCTTTAATCCAGCAGGTTGACTTTCTGAACTAATGATCTTTACTTTTCTGGTGATTTTTTGTACTACATCTAAATCATAGAGGCGCAAAGTAGAAAACATATTGTAGCTTTGTGTTATATATTACAATAAGCACATGTATGCTTTTCCACAATACATACCCTTGTTAATCCACATCTTTCCACAGTGCATATGTGAAAGCTAGATATAAACAGTAACATATGTGAGTGCTAGATATAAACAGTAAGTGACATGTATATCATCACCAGATGATATCACAGAAAAGAAACAAAGACCATAAAACATCCAACAAGAGGGCATGCAGTGCTGCAGCGTTTCAGCAGCTGGAGCAGCTCTTGGAGAACACACAAGTGTAGGGATCATTACTGTTGAACAGCTTTACCAGGACACTGAGTTTGCTTGGTGTAATGCAAAGAAGGAGTAGAACGGAGCGGCAATGAAGTATGAGAACTTGCACAAGCAGATACACAATTTTCATCAAGAGCCGAGTACAAAGGAGAATAATAACATGCAGAAAAAAATAAAAGCACTCAAGACTGAGATTGCTAACATGGAGAATCGCTCATAAGCACTAGAGCAGGCAAAGCACGAGGCTGGATCAACCGCCAGCGTGAGATCCTACGAAATGCGTGATTGCATTGAACGAACAACGTATTTAGTACTTACCTTTGAGGGGGGTGAACATGTGGGAAGATATGCTTGCTGAAAATCATTTGCCGAGGCACTGTTAAAACACTAGCGAGGAGTTTGCTACCACGGCTCGGAATTAGGCGTGTGCTACTTTTCAGCTTCTGTGACAACAGGAGTACAGGAAGTTCTGTGAGATAATTATTCTCGACAAGAGCATGAAACACCTTCACCACAGCCAGAATTTGAAATGAGCTCTTTGAAGGATCTAGCAAGTAACGCTGATGATATCTCCTTTACTGCAGCACTCAACCATCCCCCTTCAAATTCTCATGATCGTTTGTCAATGATTCTAGATAATCTTGCTTTGCATATCTGAGTCTCTTTCCTGCTATCATGACATGTCTTTCTCCATTATACTTTTCAGCTTCTGTGACAGCAGAAGTACAGGAAGTTCTGCGAGATGATTATTCTCGACAAGAGCATAAAACATCTTCACCGCAGCCAGAATTTGAAATGAGCTCTTTGAAGGATCTAGCAAGTGACGCTGATGGTATCTCCTCTACTGCAGCACTCAACCATCCCCATTCATATTCTCATGATGGTTGGTGAATGCTTCTAGATCATCTTGCTTTGCATATTTGTGTCTCTCTTTTGTTGTCCTGACTTGTCTTTCTCCATTATACTTTTCAGTTTTTGTGATAACAAAAGTATAGAAAGTTTTGAATGATGATTATTCTTGACAAGAGAATGAAACACCTTCACCACAACCAAAATTTGAAATGAGCTCTTTGAAGGATCTAGCAAGTAATGCTGATAATATCTCCTCTAATGCAGCACTCAACCATACTCCTTAAAACTCTCATGATAGTTCATGAATGCTTCTAGATAATCTTGTTTTGCATATTGATGTCTCTCTTCTGCTGTTATGCTATGTCTTTCTCAATTATACTCACAGAAGTACAATAAGTTCTGTAAAGTTATTGTTCTTTACAAAAGCATGAAACACCTTTATCACAACCAGAATTTTAAATGAGCTCTTTAAGGTTATAGCAACTATGGCTGATGATATCTCCTCTAATGCAGCACTCAACCATCTCCCTTTAAATTCTCATGATGGTTTGTGAATGCTTCTAAATCATCTTGTTTTGCATATTTGTGTCTCTCTTCTACTGTCATGACATGTCTTTCTCCATTATATTTTTCAGCTTCTGTGACAACAGAAGTATAGGAAGTTCTACAGGATGTTTATTTTCGACAAAAGCATAAAACACAGTCACCACAACCAGAATTTATAATGAGCTCTTTGAATGATCTAGCAAGTAACGCTAATGATATCTCCTCTAATCCAGCAGGTTGACTTTCTGAACTAATGATCTTTACTTTTCTAGTGATTTGTTATACTACATCTAAATCATAGAGGCGCAGTGTAGAAAACATATTGTAGTTTCGTGTTATATATTACAATAAGCACATGTATGCTTTTACACAATACATACCCTTGTTAATTCACATCTTTCCACAGTGCATATGTGAAAGCTAGATATAAACAGTAACATATGTGAATGCTATATATAAACAGTAAGTGACATGTATATCATCACCAGATGATATCACAGAAAAGGCACGAAGACCACAAAACATCCAGCAAGAGGGTGTGCAGTGCTGCAGCGTTTCAGCTGCTGGAGCAGCTCTTGGAGAACACCCAAGTGTAGGGATCATTACTGTTGAACAGTTTTACCAAGACACTGAGTTTGCTTGGCGTAATGCAAAGATGGAGGAGAACGGAGCGACAATGAAGTATGAGAACTTGCAGTAGCAGATACACAGTTTTCATCAAGAGCTGAGTACGGGGGAGAAGAAAAGGATGCAGAAAAAATAAAAGCACTCAAGACAAAGATTGCTAGCATGGAGAATCGCTCATCAGCACTGGAGCAGACAAAGCACGAGGTTGGAGTCAACCGCCAGCGTGAGATCCTGTGAAATGCTTGAGTGCATTGCACGAACAACGTACTTAATACTTACCTTTGAGGGGGGTGAACTTGTGGGATGATATGCTTGCTAAAAATCATTTGCTGAGACACTGTTAAAACACTAGCGAGGAGTTTGCTACCACGGCTCAGAATTAGGCGTATACTACTTTTCAGCTTCTGTGACAGCAAAAGTACAACAAGTTCTGCGAGATGATTATTCTCGACAAGAGCATGAAACACCTTCACCACAGCCAGAATTTGAAATGAGCTCTTTGAAGGATCTAGCAAGTAACGTTGATGATACCTCCTCTATTGCAGCTCTCAACCATCCTCATTCAAATTCTCATGATGGTATGTCAATGATTATAGATAATCTTGCTTTGCATATATGTGTCTCTCTTCTGCTGTCAGGACATGTCTTTCTTCATTATACTTTTCAGCTTCTGTGATAGCAGAAGTACATGAAGTTCTACAAGATAATTATTCTTTACAAGAGCATGAAACACCTTCACCAATCCAGAATTTTAAATGACCTCTTTAAAGGATCTAGCAAGATGATGATACCTCCTCTACTGCAGCACTCAACCATCCCCATTCAGATTCTCATGATGGTTGATGAATGCTTCTAGATCATCTTGCTTTGCATATTTGTGTCTCTCTTCTGTTTTCCTGACTTGTCTTTTTTTATTATACTTTTTAGCTTCTGTGACAGCAGACGTATAGAAAGTTCTGAAGGATGATTATTCCCGACAAGAGAATAAAACACCTTCACCACAACCAAAATTTGAAATGAGCTCTTTGAAGGATCTAGCAAATAACACTGATAATATCTCCTTTAATGCAACACTCAACCATCCTCCTTCAAATTCTCATGACGGTTCGTGAATGCTTCTAGATAATATTATTTTGCATATTGATGTCTCTCTTCTACTGTTATGACATGTCTTTCTCAATTATACTTTTCAACATCTGTGATAACAAAAGTACAGTAAGTTCTGCAAAATTATTGTTCTTTACAAAAGCATGAAACACCTTCATCACAGCCAAAATTTTAAATGAGCTCTTTGAAGTATCTAGCAAGTGACGCTGATGATATCTGCTCTACTACAACACTCAACCATCCCCATTCAAATTCTCATAATGGTTTGTGAATGCATCTAGATCATCTTGCTTTGAATATTTGTGTCTCTCTTCTGCTGTCATGACATGCCTTTATCCATTATACTTTTCAGCTTCTGTGACAGCAGAAGTACAGGAAGTTCTACGAGATTATTATTTTCGACAAGAGCATGAAACACATTCACCACAGTCAGAATTTGAAATGAGCTCTTTGAAGGATCTAGCAAGTAACACTGATGATATCTCCTCTACTGCTGCACTGAACCACCCCCTTCAAATTCTCATGATGATTCGTGAATGCTTCTAGATCATCTTGTTTTACATATTTGTCTCTTATGTTGTCATGACATGTCTTTCTCCATTATAGTTTTCAGATTCTGTTACAGTATAAGTACAATAAGTATGCAGGATGATTATTCTCGACAAGAGCATAAAACACCTTCACCACAGCCAGAATTTGAAATGAGCTCTTTGAAGAATCTAGAATTTAACACTGATGATATCTCCTCTAATGCAGCACTCAATCATCCCCATTCAAATCCTCATTATTGTTTGTGAATGCATCTAGATCATCTTGATTTGCATATTTGTGTTTCTCTTCTGTTGTCATGATATGTCTTTCTCCATTATACTTTTCAGCTTCTGTGACAACAGAAGTACAGAAAGTTCTACATGATGATTATTCTCGACAAGAGCATAAAACCCCTTCACCACATCCAGAATTTGAAATGAGCTCTTTGAAGGATCTAGCAAGTAAAGCTGATGATATCTCCTCTACTAGAGCACTCAACTAGTCCCCTTTAAATTATCATGATAGTTTGTGAATGTTTCTAGATTATCTTGTTTTGCATATTTGTCTCTTCTGCTGTCATGACATGTCTTTCTCCATTATACTTTTGTGCTTTAGAAATATAGAAAGTTCTATAGTATGATTATTCTCAGCAATAACATGAAACACCTTCACCACAGCCAGAATTTGAAATGAGCTTTTTGAAAAATATAGCAAGTAACGCTCATGATATCTCCCCTACTGCTGCACTCAACCATCCCACTTCAAATTCTCATGATTGTTTGTGAATGCTTCTAGATCATCTTAATTTGCACATTTGTGTCTCTCTTCTGCTGTCACGACATATCTTTCTCCATTATACTTTTCAGCTTTCGTGACAGCAGAAGTACAAGAAGTTCTATAGGATGATTATTCTCAACAAGAGCATGAAACACCTTCACCACAAACATAATTTGAAATGAGCTCTTGAAAGGATTTAGCAAGTAACGCTGATAATATCTCCTCTACTGCAGCACTTAACCATCCCCTTTCAAATTCTCATGATGGTTTGTGAATGCTTCTAGATCATCTTGTTTTGCATATTTATCTCTTCTGCTATCATGACATGTCTTTCTCAATTATACTTTTCAGTTTCCGTGACAGTAGAAGTACAGTAAGTTTTGCAGGATGATTATTCTCGACAATAGAATGAAACACCTTCACCACAGCTAGAATTTGAAATGAGTTTTTTGAATGATCTAGCAAGTAACGCTGATGATATCTCCTCTACTGCAGCACTCAACCATCACTCTTCAAATTCTCATTATGGTTTGTGAATGCTTCTAGATCATCTTGCTTTACATATTTGTGTCTCTATTCTGCTGTAATGACATTTCTTTCTCCATTATACTTTTTAGCTTCTGCTGTCAAGGATGATTATTCTCGACAAGAGCATGAAACACCTTCACCACAACTAGAATTTGAAATGAGCTCTTTGAAAATTCTAATAAGTAACGCTGATGATATCACCTCTACTACAGCACACAACCATCCACTTTCAAATTCTTATGATGGTCTGTGAATTCTTCTAGATCATCTTGTTTTGCATATTTGTGTCTCTATTATGTTGTCATTACATTTTCTTTCTCCATTATACTTTTCAACTTCTGTCACAGCTGAAGTACAAGAAGTTCTACAGGTTGATTATTCTCGATAAGAGCATGAAACACCTTCACCACAGCCAGAATTTGAAATGAACTCTTTGAAGGATTTAGCAAGTAATGCTGATGATATCTCCTCTACTGCAGCACTCAACCACCCCCTTCAAATTCTCATGATGGTTTGTGAATGCTTCTAGATCATCTTGCTTTGCATATTTGTGTCTCTTTTCTACTGTCTTGACATGTCTTTCTTCATTATACTTTTCAACTTCTATGGCAGTAGAAGTATAAGAAGTTCTGTTGTATGATTATTCTCGACAAGAGCATGAAACACCTTCACCATAACCAGAATTTGAAATGAGCTCTTTGAAGGATCTAGCAAGTAACGCTGATGATATCTCTACTGCATCACTCAACCATTTCCCTTCAAATTCTCATGATGGTTTGTCAATGCTTCCATATAATCCTGCTTTGCATATCTATGTCTCTCTTTTGCTGTCATGATATTTTTTCTCTATTATACTTTTTAGCTTCTGTGACAGTAGAAGTACAGAAAGTTCTGCAAGATGATTATTCTTTACAAGAGCATGAAACACCTTCACCACAGGCAAAATTTGATATGAGCTCTTTGAAGGATCTAACAAGTAACGCTGATGATATCTACTCTACTGCAGCACTCAACCATCCTCCTTCAAATTCTGATGATAGTTTGTGAATTCTTCTAGATCATCTTGCTTTGCATATTTCTGTCTCTCTTCCGCTGTCATGACATGTCTTTATCCATTATACTTTTCAGCTTCTGTGACAGAAGAAGTATAGAAAGTTCTGGAGGATGATTATTCTCGATAAGAGCATGAGACACCTTCACCACAGCCAGAATTTGAAATGACCTATTTGAAGGATCTAGCAAGTAACACTAATGATATCTCCTCTACTCCAGCTGGTTGACTTTCTGAACTAATAATCTTTATTTTTCTGGTGATTTATTGTACTATATCTAACCCATAGAGGCGCAGTGTAGAAAACATATTGTAGTTTTGTGCTATATATTACAATAAGCACCTGTATGCTTTTCTACAGTGCATACTCTTGTTAATTCACATCTTTCCAGTGCATATGTGAAAGCTAGATATAAAAAGTAACATATGTGAATGCTAGGTATAAACAGTAAGTGATATGTATATCATCACTAGATGATATCACAGAAAAGGCACGAAGACCACAAGACATCCAGCAAGAGGGTGTGCAATGATGTAGCGTTTCAGCTGCTAAAGCAGCTCTTGGAAAACACCCAAGTGTAGGGATCAATAGTGCTGAACATCTATACCAGGACGCTGATTTTGCTTGGCATAATGCAAAGATGGAGGAGAACGGAGCGACAATGAAGTATGAGAACTTGTAGCAGCAGATATGCAATTTTCACCAAGAGCTGAGTATGGAAGAGAATAACAAGATGCATAAAAAATAAAAGCACTCAAGACTGAGATCGCTAACATGGAGAATCGCTCCTTGGCACTGGAGCAGGCAAAGCACGAGGCTAGAGTCAACCGCCAGCGTGAGATCCTGCGAAATGCTTGAGCGCGTTGCACTAACAACGTACTTAGTACTTACCTTTGAGGGGGGTGAACTTGTGGGATGATATGATTGCTGAAAATCATTTGCCGAGGCACTGTTAAAACACTAGCGAGGAGTTTGCTACCGCGGCTCGGAATTAGGCATGTGCTATTTAGCTACTTGGACGACCACGCCGAGAAGGGCTACTGCTCGATGGTGCAGGCATGTTTGGCCATTAATTGTTGAGAACTTGAGGTGAGAAAGAGACAAAGCAACGACGTTGGATGCAATGGACGGTGGATTTGCGTGACTGTGTGAAATGTAAAGGTAGAGGATTTGGATATGAGAGGCACAGGAGCAGGCCATAACATTTCATGATGTTCCAATTATACTCAAATGTTTGTTAAAACATTCTAAAATCTATTCAAACTATTGCTGGAACTTTGCTGGAATAATATGGATAATGCTACAAGTGGGTCGAATCCTTCCCCGGACCCTGCGCAAGCGTTAGCTAAATGCATTGGGCTATCCTATCTTTTTAATATGGATGATGCTGAAATTTTGTTGTACAAAATAGGGCCATTTTTGCAAGGGCAAATATATCTTTGTATCATAGACATAACACTGTTAAGTGGTAGAAATGGAGTAGGGTCAATCAAATTGTTCGTCTCAAAAAAAGATGGCCAAACACACAAACCCTAAAAAGGAGGGTCAAATCTGCACTTAGGATTGAAAATGGGGTCAGTAGCACAATTTCCCCTTTTCAATTTGTCATGGAACATGTTTTATTCAGAATTTAAGACGGGTTGATGGACAGACTCTACTATCGTGTGTGTGTGTCACACCACACCGCCGTGGCAACTGCCTCCACGCCCTGGTGGCCACACCCTTTGCCCCTTTCCCCCTCGCGCTCGCTCGCTCCGCGTCCGGTCACTCACGACTATTCACGCCCTACAACCGCCTCCCTCTATATAAACCATGGCAGCCATGGCAGCGAGCGGTGGCTGAGAGCACTTGAACAGCGGAGGTTTCGAGCGCAAAGGTGGAAGGAGAAGATCGCAAGGCACAAGGAGGAAGGAAAGGAAGAAATCACCTTTTACCAAAAGGCTTCCTTTTCTACACCTGCGGCCTTTGGCAGGGCATCATGCTTGACGCTTGAGTTGCCACTGTCGAGCGTTGCCCGCACTCTCAATGACGGGTAGGACCCAGATCCACCTGTCACACACTAGGGGCCAGGAGGGTTGCGTCTCGGGAACAAAGCTACGGCGGTTCCCACGAAAAGCAGCATGGTGGAACTACAACGTTCGACCAAAGAACTGTTGCAGTCAATGCCCAGAAACGGCCCCTCGAGCACGTCGCCTTGACCCCCAGTCAAGAGCGGACACGCGTTCACTGCGCCGAGGACATGCTTCCGTTTCGACTGCTGAGTACGCCCATTACGCCAAGGACGTGCAATCTTTTTAACTGTCAGGCACAACTGCTCACCCACTACGCTAGAACCTTGATGCCACTTTGACTTCCAAAGTGCAGGTTCAAAGCAACCACGCAGGGAAAATGGAGGTCCCACCCGCGGGATCGTCGCCTCCCGTGAGATGGGCTCGGGGGCCACTCTCGGTACCCTGCAGACCGGGTACCTCCACGTGGAGAGTTTAAAACAGCCCAGGCCCCGCCTCCATCTTGAGGTAGGCGCTGACACGGCCACGTGTTCTTGGCCCTGGACCTGGCCTCCCCGCTGAGGCAGGGTCCCACGTGTGCCCAGGCTCCGGAGCAGCCACGTGCCCTTGGCCCCGGACCAAGCCTCCCCACTGAGGTGAGGTCCGGAGCTGCCACGTGTATCCGGGCTCTAAGCCTCCTCCTCCTCGCTGAGGGGGGCTCCGGAGCCGCCACGTGCCCTTGGCCCCGGACCAAGTCTCCCCGCTGAGGTGAGGTCTGGAGCTGCCATGTGTATCTGGTCTTTGAGCCTCCTCCCCGCTGAGGAGGGCTCCGGAGCCACCACGTGCCCTTGGCCCCGGGCCGGGACTTCCCGCTGAGGTGAGGTCCGGAGCTGCCACGTGTTTCCGAGCTCTGAACCCTTCCTCCCCGCCGAGG
Organism: Neostapfia colusana; assembly: GCA_030760725.1. Taxonomy (NCBI): domain Eukaryota; kingdom Viridiplantae; phylum Streptophyta; class Magnoliopsida; order Poales; family Poaceae; genus Neostapfia; species Neostapfia colusana. The sequence goes on along the minus strand of JASWHV010000001.1, from coordinate 1,230,273 downwards.
AGGGTTCCAGAGCCGCCACGTGTCCCACGAACCATCGTGAGCGGAGTTTCACACCCTGTTTTTTCGTATAAAACAACCGAGCATATTACACATGTATGCCAGGAGATCAGTTGAATCATACATGTACGGACAAGAGTGTAATATCATTATATTACAAGCCAAGTTTAATGTATAACAACATATTACAAATATATGTCATAAAAATACTATTACACTAAGAATATAACAATGGAAGTCAACTATGTGATGTTCTAGTCCACGGGCATTGCCCGGGAGTTTTGCCAGCCTAGAACAACTCGTCGGGATCAAAGTCTTCCTCGTTGTAGTCTATGTCTTCATTTACACATGAGCAGCATATGAAATCCAACAAAAACAAGTTTGAGTACCAAAGGGCACTCAGCAAGTGTAGGAAAAAATGTTATGAAGGCCAATAGAAAGGAAAGGCTGACACTGTTAAGCACTATGCATTAAACCTAGTCCTTAGCTTTAACTAGCAACCTATATTACTAAGTGATCAATCCTACCATATTCATAAATAAGTTATTAATTTCACATTACACCACCCAACAAGCTTTTTCAACTTATATCCATGTTTCTCTAATCATGGACAAGTCCAAGCCGCTCTTGACCGTGAGCACGACTGTCATGACAGTTTGACTCTCTCCAGAGATTGTACCACTTTATCCACAAGTAGTGATTTCATCCCCTATTGCCAGGTGGACCAAGAACCTCCCTGATATTCGTGGTTGCAAGCAACATTAAACACTTCCTTTGGTGTGCGACCAGGAGATCACTATAAGGCCTTTACAAAGGGTCTACCGGCAAGTACAAACCCACTGAGGTTTCACCGTTGCAGTTTCTGGGAGTAAACCCTCCCCTGCAGAAGTCCCCTCTTGAGCCTTGCAGTTTCCAAGGTAGTCAAAATGACTCCCATTCCCCGCACCATCCAAACACTCATACTATACCGGCAAACTCCTAATTAATTGACCAAGCTGCCACATCTCAGTCTTGTGGTGGCACCGTAAAGCCGGGTTAACTGTTCTATGAACCGATCCTTAGAATCCAAGACAGACAATGTCACTAACCCAAGTCTAGTGCACGAAGCACCATACCAAAACAACCAACATGTCTAGATTCCTATCACTATGACACACTCTTATGTCTCTCGTAAATTCCACAAGACAAAAAACATCTAAGTTTCATTCATTTTCTAAGTTCTTAGCATGGCTAAGCACATAAAATGACATTCACATCTTCTAACTAAATATCACCATGGTTTCAATGAGTGATATGGAAAACTAGTCATATATCCTCAACTGGGTTTCATATTAAAGACATCATGCAAATAATCTAACTAATATCCCTAAATTAGGAGCAAAGTGGTCAAGAAACAGTTGCCTTTAATTTGCTGCTCAGTTACTTCGAAATCTTGCTCTTGAAGATTAAAAAATAGCTCTTGTGACAGTTCTACCCATGTATATGCACACAAAATAATGCAAACATGCAATAAGAAAATAGTAATTCACATAAAACTTATATATATATATAGTTATATATATTTATATTCATTTACCATTTGTTTCTGTGTGTTGAGAGTAAAAATGGTTTAATAACATTACATATATCTTTATATTTAGTTTTTGTATTAACAAAACATTTATTTCCAACTCTATAGTAATTTATAAGACCCAAATGGGTCGGACCCTTCCCCGGACCCTGCGCAAGCGGGAGCTACATGCACCGGGCTGCCCTTTCTTTTTTTCTTTTCTATAGTGATTTATAACAATTTTAGGGTCTATATATGCACATATACTAATTTTATTGTAATTTCAAACCTTAACATTGTTCCAAAAGTTTTATTAAAACTATTTCTAGGATATATACTGCTTTTATTACATTTTCAGAATTTATCTATGCATTTTAATTAATTTCCAAAAATTTTCTGAAGTATATATTGTTTTTTTATTGTTTTTAGTATTATTTTATTACTTATAATTCATTTCAGCATATATAAATAATTCTTTTTTAATTTCAGAATATATATGTGGTAAAATGTGTAAACAAAATATTTTATACAATTTTTATGATTTCCAGAATTTATTTACAATAGTTTAATTAATTATAGAATTAATAATAAATTTATAAACTTAACTGGACTGAAATATATTGTTTTCAACTTTTCCAAGGGCTAAATTGAAGTTATATAGCCATTTTTCTAAATTACAAAGAAAACATGGGCTATTTAGTTAATTCCTAACAATTTTCCTAAATTCTATAAAGCCTAGGGTCCATTCTATAAAGTGCAGGGCCAAATTTAGATTATGTTAAATCTTTAGGGACTTAACTATGAAACTTCCAATGGTTTTAACCGCTTTGAATGTGGGTCGTTGGATCCTAAATGGTCGACTTAGATTTAAAATATGCGAAGGGGTATGCGGGTCATAATCTAGACCGTTCACGCTAAACCGAGGGCTAGGATTTGGCCACATCGCCCCAAATTCGGGTAACAGAAGGAGGCGGCGGCGCTCGCCGGAATCCGGCAGCAAACTCGTCGGAGATCCCTGATTTTCGTCTATACTTCGTTGTTTCTTGAGTCTTCTACTCCAAATCAAAGAGGGGGCCACGGGGAACTCACCTAGGGTATCCTTTTGAACCCGAAAAGCCCAGAGGGACGTCGGCGGCGACGACACACGGAGCTTGTTGGAAAGGCAGTTAGGCTACGGTTCCTCGAGGTTTCTTCGCTGTGAAACTCCCCTGTGATCATGTTCGTGCGAATGGATGGTTAAACCGAAGCAAAGAGTAACGATTTGTGGCGAATTTCGAAAGTTAGGGCATGGGGGCCGATTTTCTCACCAAGTGAAATTGAGCGCAACCAGTGGGGAAATTGAGGGGTTTCGTTTTTTTATAAAGGAGGGATGGGCAGCGGTTTGTGGGGCGTCGGTTGGGAAAGGGGCGCAAAGAATCGGTCGTGTCCGAAGCAATTTCTTCACATGCGACAATAGAGAGGAAAGAGAAAAGAGGGGGGCTGCGGTTGGTTTGGGGAAGAAGGAGCTGACATGTGGGTCCCGCTTGGCGGGAGAAAAGAGCGAGAAGGGTTGTGGGCTGGGCTGATTGTGATGGGGTTTTGGCCCAAAAACAAGTTTTGTTCATTTTTCTTTTGTTTTTTTCTAATTTGTTTTCAAGTTGATTTGATTTTCTTTTGAACTTTGCACTTTCTCATATTTGAATCATTCACTCAATTGCACATCAATTGATGAACTCATATGTTTTTCTTTTTCTTTGAATTTTTTTAGTGTTACACCGTGGGTCTTAGAAGTTAAGAAGGAAGTGTGTTGTCACACTGTGCATTCAAGGCACACGTCTTCCCCAGAAGCATGGCGCCCGACGCATGCCTCTGTCCTTTGTTTGTTCGCCATTACAGTGACAAGACAGGGCGGCGAGGCGTGGTAACAACACAGTGCCGCTCAGCAGAGCGAGAGGACGTGGCGACAAGACGACGTCTTCATCATTACCTGCTACTCAGTCAGAGGTGCTCAGCGCGCTAGGCGACCGGCCTTAACTCCACCGCCAACTACTCTACGTGTAGATGTAAATATCCTAGATTATGTATAAGGTACAGACAGCCTCGGGGCCACATTGTAACTGCCGCGACCCTTGGACTATAAAAGGACCGGGATGGCCACCCGACAAGGGGGTTGGCAACCCAGCCAACTGACACACTCACACGAGCAAGCAATACAACAATCATTCCCGTGGATGTAGGGTTTTACGCTCCAGCGGTCTGAACCACGTAAATCCTCGTGTTCATCTTCTCACTCAAGATTGATCGATCTAGGGACGTTAGCCCCTCCAATTAAAGAACCTCCACATACTGCTCCAGTAGCGATACAGGGAAAGTGTTGTTGCTACACTTAGAACAGGGCTGTCCAAGCTGTTGGCGCAGCCGAAGAAGATGGCGGCGCGGGTCTCGGTGGGATGGCCTCGATCTGGAAGGAATTGCGTGGAGGGATCCATATATGTTTCTCGACCTGGAGGAACATGCGAGCTGACTCTATGCAATTTCATGTTGTTTCCTGCAGGCTACCCTTTCGTTTAGCACACTGACAGGAAGGTGTTGCACTCTCTATGGTACCATTTTATTCATGTGCTTAGCGGAAGCACACACTTCTTGTATTGATCAGAAGCACACACTCCCCGTATTGATCCTTCCAGAAGTGCATTGGAATTTTAATGTCGCTATAGACTAGTTAGTGCCTAATGAGGGGATAGTCTTTTTTCCCCTAATGCTCTATGTTCCTTTCGGACTTGATCAACTAGCTTGGAGTGCTTAAACTTGGACTCATGCAATTATTTGGTAATGCAGGTCTAATGCACCTGAAAGGTGAGCTTTCAGAGTTGATGAGTTTGTTTAAACCGTGTTTTAATTATCTGTGTGATGCGGGCTTTTTTTAGGATGCGCGGGTTTAAGGGCTGCTTACATGATGGTAATGCATGATAACAGTAGGTCAGTTGATCTCATCGTAATGAGAGACAACATAATCGTGTTCGTTGCCATGTAAGCATGGGGATTAATTACCAATAAAATGCGATGCAATATCTACTTACCATCGATTCAGCTTCTTTTAATTTGATCTCGAACAGCCTCTGCTTCTTTCCTACGTTGATTGATTCCAACAGATCAGCTCAGAACGAACACACCCGGTTCACGAGCATCCGGTGGCTGGAGCCAGCCAGCCGCACACCACATCAGACACGGAGACAACCCACCACCAGCACGCTACCACTGAAGTACACGGACGGACGGACACGGATCACCTCACTTGAACACGCGTGCCGTGACCTATGACATATAGAACCGCACACGTGTCAGTGACCACGGCGCACGTCACGCTATCCCTGTAGCACCCGCGCCACGGCAGCGCGTCGCCCCGCCGTCCGTTTCGTTCCTGTGGCTGGTCAGCCTGGCAGGATCCGGTTTTCGCTGCCGCTTAAAACCAAAACACCTCCCCCATCGGTCGCCACCCGGGAAGCGCGCCCGAGGCGGCATCGCGGCAGCAGCAGCAGCGGCGTCAGGAGAACGTGGGACCAGCCCACCGGAGAGCTCGAGAGGAGAGGCGAGAGGGAGAGGGAGACGCGCTCCGCTCCTCTGCGCGATCCAAGCACCCGGCCGACCGCCTGTGCCGCCCTCCCCCCATGGCGACGACGCCGGCCGTGGGCGCCGCGTGCCTCCTCGCCCCGGGCCCGGCGCGGGCCGACCGGGGCCGCGCGTTCGCCCCCGCCTCCGCGCGCCCGCGCCGGCTCCTGCGCGGCCGGTGCGTCGCGGAGCTGAGCAGGGAGGGGCCGGCCCCCGCGCAGCTGGCCGTGCCCGGCTTCCTCGCGCCGCCGCGGCCGGAGCCCGCGCGGTCGCCTGCCTCGACGCCGCCGCCCGTGCCCGACGCCGACGCGGGGGGCCTCGGGCTCCAACCCGAAGGTGCGTTCCTTCCTTCGCCGAATCCCGTCTTCGACATTCCCAAACGGTTCCCCGGATCGTTCAACTCGAAATGCGTTTAGAGAAGTTAGTTGGAACTGATAATTTGTACACTGTATGATCGTGGTAATTTCGAGGCGTCTCGTGAAGTCGTGAGACGACGCGGGGGGGGGGGGGGGGGGGGGGGGGGAGGGGGGCAGGGTGGCGTATCGACGGCACGTCGATATGATGGCAGAACACCGCGGAGGTTTCGGGTTGCGTGGACGTGGTTGGGTCTGAGGCAGGCATAGCGTAGATATTTAGTCGGCTCCTCGGCGGTGAAACGGGGGCTGTCAGATGCCATGCATGTCGCTGCCTGCAAGTAGAGTGAAAGGGACTGACAAGTTCGTTTCTTCCTCGCCTCTGTGCGATTACGACCCGCGTCGCAAGTAGTTGTCTCTGTGGAATGTACTGTATTAATGGAACCTCGGGGTTTGGCTATCAACGTCATCTCAGTCCACGGCGAATCGCTTTCCTGAAATGGCAGTAACAGTAAACAGGTCCATTGAAGAGAAGAGTGAAAGTGACCACCATTTGGCGACAACCAAGGGCTGAATGCTCCAGTTCTAGTCACTTGGATATAAACTAGAAAGTGGTTTAATTGCAGCAGCGATATTGAATAGCAATGGCTGCACAAGTTAAAAAAAATAACTATGTTCTTTAGCTTGGACCTTTAGTAATTTATTTATATCTAGACAGTTCTACTTTGTTGTTGTTGCTAGACAGTTCTACTTTCTAGTGAAGGGCCGTTGCACTAGTCAGTCACATGGGTTGATGACTTGATGGGTACTTGGTACCAATATCTGCTTTGCTTTTCAGGAGGCCACTAGCTCCAGTTTGATTCAAATCTAATTTTTGGGATACATAGGAACATGTTCCTTGGCCCACCTCCTCTTCTCTGGACCACTATATTTTCTTGTGTAATGTAGATCAAATTATTTAGTAACCTTAATTTGTCATTTAGCTGAGAATGGAACGTGGGTTGCACCATTATTCTTGTTGCTGTACTTGTTTCCTGATGTTGCTAGAATACATACATTCTGGTATTATTGTCCCTATTACTCCGGTCTTAACAATAAAAAAATGTATCCTTCGTTTCACATACAGGGATTGCTGAGGAGCCCATCAGCACTACGATAATTGTGGCAAGTGAGGAAGACGCTGAGAACCTGGTTGTTGAAGAGCAGGCTAAAGCTAAAGTTACACTTAACATTGTTTTTGTAACCGGTGAAGCTTCTCCTTATGCAAAGTCAGGGGGTCTAGGAGATGTTTGCGGTTCATTGCCAGTTGCTCTTGCTGCTCGTGGTCACCGTGTGATGGTCGTAATGCCGAGATACTTAAATGGGACCAATGATAAGAACTATGCAAATGCATTCTACACTGCAAAGCACATTAAAATTCCATGCTTTGGTGGAGAACATGAAGTTACCTTTTTCCACGAGTACAGAGACTCTGTTGATTGGGTCGGTAGTTGTTCACCTTGCTGTTTTCTGATGATAAGAGACAGCTTCTTACCTTTGTCTGTACTGAAAGTTTCTTGACATGCCCATTTTATGATGCTACTTTAGTACTTTTGTGCTATTCATACTCTCCAGCATCTTGAATAACATATTACAAATGTGCTGTATTAAAATAAAGAGTATTATCCATGAAGTAGCACCATGGCCTCATATTTGGATTTGCGCACAACCTTTTTCTGCCAATATTGTTGAATTTCGTTATTATCTTAGCCTGATATCATGTGATTTATGTAGTCTATTTAAGTGCACCGGCATTGCTGTATAAGGGATTTGAGCGGTAGTTAAGTCATGTCCTTCTGGTGCAATGGTTCTTAGTGAAGATAAACTGTGATATGAACTAATGAACAAGGGTATGCTCAAGATAGCTAAAACTTCTAAGAATGTCATTTTTGCTAACAGATAACTTTGATGATTGTTCGTATTTTGGCTATTTGTTTCTTGATTTATTGTAAACTGTGCCGTCTGTTTAGGTATTTGTTGACCATCCCTCATATCACAGACCAGGAAATTTGTATGGAGATAAATTTGGTGCTTTTGGTGATAATCAGGTAACAGAGGCTTCTTTCATCAAGCTCCTCTTTGTTCTGGTTTAGATTCTATCTGATAATTAATTGGGTGCTCTATATCTTGCAGTTCAGATACACACTCCTTTGTTATGCGGCATGTGAGGCTCCTTTGATTCTTGAACTGGGAGGATATGTTTATGGACAGAATTGCATGTTTGTTGTGAACGATTGGCATGCCAGCCTTGTGCCTGTGTATGTTCCGGATCCATAAGTTCACATTTTTACTCGTTAACCTCAAAGCTCTTCTGCAGTGCATGCTATGTTACTTTAGCGATCATTGATTCTCTTACCTCATATGTTATACTGTATGTGCATATGTATTTGTGGAGTCTAAGAAAGTACTGAAGTGAGCAATTCCAAGGGTGTCACTGATTCTTTGTCATTTTTTAATTAACTAGTGTGGCCTGACATTTGTGTTTATATAGTTAACTATGTACTCAACTTGCTCTGTTAGTTGTTATAGCCCATCAGCTGGAAATACTGTAAGCCATTCTCTCATTCTCTTTATTTCAAAACGGAAATACATGTTTTGCACAGCAGTTGCCAACATTTCTGTGAAGCATGCATGCAATATTTTGTGGTATGAAAAACATTTTGTTTCTGTTTTATCATGTCTCAGACATGGTCTCAGCTTCTGCATGTCGTGAATCTTGAAACCATTCTATTACATCCCCTACAGTGCAGTTTGGGGTTTAATTTCCTCTAATCTCCTAACGCTCTTCATTTCCCAGCAAATCTAACAAGCTGTTAGTGGATTAAAAGGTAGCCTTTAGGCCCTTTACCCAGATGTTAATGGGACTGTAGCACGAATTATCTCAAAGAACACTTGGTCATTAATATACATTACATGGATTTAGATTTGTTATATCTTGTGTCCCATGCTTTTTCTGCATGTTGTACTTAGACTTATATTGTGACATATAGGGGAATATATTATGACTCGTTTGGATGCATGGTGCCCTCTGCCTGGCACAAGCAGCAGATCAGTGGCTCGGGCAGATTTTCCAGGGCACCATCCAGAGAGACCCTTAGTGTAATGGTCAGGGGAATGGTGATGACGTCTTAGGATACGTCAGAATGGCTTATTGAGCTTCATCTCATTACATATGTCATGAAAACGTTTTTTCCTGTTCATATGATAGTTCTCTCTTTTGACATATTTCACATAGTTACCTGCTTAATTTCAGCTAGTTCTAGCACACGTCTAGTGCAAATATAGATGTTCCACTGTTTATTTCTGCTGTTTTCCTTTTTATTGTTTCCTTCCTTTGGCTTCATAGAATGTTAAATTGGTTTTGATTATGTAATTAACTCTTTCTTTCAAAAAAAATGTAATCAACTCTTCCTGACCTCAATCTTTTTCTATTCAGCCTTCTCGCTGCAAAATATAGGCCATATGGTGTTTACAAAGACTCCCGCAGCATTCTAGTAATACATAATTTAGCACATCAGGTTTGATCCTACCACTTTGCACTATATATACATAATTTTGGCAAGACAGTTCACACACACCATATTTATGCTCAATTGTTGTAGGGTGTGGAGGCTGCAAGTACATACCCTGATTTGGGTTTGCCCCCTGAATGGTATGGAGCTCTGGAGTGGGTATTCCCTGAATGGGCAAGGAGACATGCCCTCGATAAGGGTGAGGCAGTTAACTTTTTGAAAGGTGCAGTCGTGTCAGCAGATAGAATTGTTACCGTCAGTAAGGTGATATTCCATATGATATTTCGGTTTAATTTTTTCGTACCAGATATTCTTCCTCAATGTAGGGGCTCTTTCTTTTCCAGTCATGACTTAATGTTTCATGTCCAGGGTTATTCATGGGAGGTTACAACCATAGAAGGTGGACAAGGTCTCGACGAGCTCTTAAGCTCCAGGAAGAGTGTATTAAATGGTAACTTTATTCATGTTATGTTTGCTTGTAGTGATCTTAACTGTTTTATGGAACATTTTAGCAGGATGATAAAATCTAATCGTTCAGTCTCTATGCATGCAGGAATTGTAAATGGAATTGACATCAATGATTGGAACCCTGCCACAGACAAGTTTATCCCATGCCATTATTCTGTTGATGACCTTTCGGGAAAGGTACCAGTTCTCTGAAGCATTATGTATATCAATTGGGATATACCTCCTATGTATTTTCTTGGCTTCTCATGATCCTTTCACGTACTAATCCTTTGTGGTTTGGTTGTTTTAGGCTGAATGTAAAGCTGCGTTGCAGAAAGAACTTGGTTTGCCTATAAGGCCGGATGTTCCTCTGGTTAGACACGAATACTTTACAGTCATTTTATTTTAAAGGAAAATATAGACTCATGTATTTGCTTGATTTGCAGATTGGTTTTATTGGAAGATTAGATTACCAGAAAGGCATTGATCTCATTAAACTAATCATCCCAGATCTTATGCGGGATGATGTTCAATTTGTAAGTCCTGAACCTTTTCTGTAATCCTAAGCTGGTATGTATAAGTCCACATTGGCACTTAGCTGTTTTTCTTAGCAGCACCCGTAGCTGCAAAAGGGGGTTAGTGAGCAAAGTACTGGGTTAAACAATAAATCAGCGCAGTTCTCTAATCCATTCTACTATTCCACATACACTTTGGCCACTATGCAGCTTCGTTGTCATGCACCTGGTACCTCCCAGATGAAAGTCTGCCTACGAAACCCTCAGGCCTCACACTGTGTTACACTCTGTACCCAGGACTTGACACAAATATGCAGATTTAAGGGGTAATACTATGCAGCACATTAAGATGGGTGGCATGAAAAGTTACTAGAAATGTAAGATGTGGTTATTACTTACAAGTTTAACTAGAATAGCTTTCAGTTTAAACAACAACAAAGCTTTTTCTGGTGTCCTAGCTCAGAATCGCTTTCTCCACTTCCAGCCTCTCTTTCTTCTTTTGGGCGATGCCCCCTCCCTGGATAGTGAATAACATCTTGTACCCATGCATACATGCACAACCAAGGCAAATGAAGAATTTATATTATATTAATGTTATCTCATGCTAGCAATTGAATACAGAACTAGTCCCTTGCTCTCATCCTTTGGCTAGTAATGTTTGAAAATGATTTGAAGGGCAGTGTGCAGTGGATGAAGTTTCTAAGCCTACAACTGAGTCCATTGGACAGCAGTAACTTTTTGTTGGTATTTACTCTAGGTCATGCTTGGATCTGGCGCCCCAGATTTTGAAACCTGGATGAGATCAACAGAATCTTGCTTTGGGGGATAAATTTCGTGGATGGGTTGGATTTAGTGTTCCAGTTTCCCACCGGATAACTGCAGGGTAGGCAAACAGGCCCATTGCTAAGAACTCAGTTATCATCTTATAATTAAACTAATACTCCCTTCGTTTCGATTTATTTGACGCTGGTTAGTTCAATTGAACTAAACAGCGTTAAAATAAATCGAAACGGAGGGTGTACTTGAGAAGTTGAGATACTAATATCTCCCTTGTTGACTTTTTCTACAGATGTGATATATTGCTAATGCCATCCAGATTCGAACCTTGTGGTCCTTAATCAGCTATATGCTATGCATTATGGTACAGTTCCCGTTGTTCATGGAACCGGAGGCCTCAGAGTAAGATTACCCTATCATACCTTATGGAAGCACCACGGAGAATTTTCTTTCATTTATTTTGTTTATTGAAACAGGATACAGTAGAGAACTTCAACCCTTTTGGTGATAGCGGAGAGCAGGGTACAGGGGTAAGTACTGCTCCTTTAGACTGGTCGCAGTTTTATTTCTTTGCTGGAATCAATTGAGTGCTCAGCTATTTCTTTAGCTTGGTCCATTGGTCACTGGACCCCTGATCAATTATGTTTGACTGCATAAATATTTTTACAGGTGGGCGTTCGCACCCCTGACAACTGAAAACATGCTGTGGGTAAGTTTCCATTGAACTCAAATCAGGCTTTAGGATCTTGTTCGTAGTATATGGCCCCTGTATGTACCTACACTGTTGAATTCACTTTGGAGTTTTAACATGAACAACTAGAGTAATATAGGGGACCTTCCTTTAGGTGAGTAAGATAGAAACCGTTTTACCAGTGGATCCAGCACTAAAACAAAAGCACTACAATGTAACGTCGTGGGAACTTGAGCAATTCTACGATTGAGATTTTGACCTTACGATGTTGTTCTGCAGACGTTGCGAACTGCAACTTCAACATACAGGGAGCACAAGTCTTCCTGGGAAGGACTGATGAAGCGGGGTATGGACAAAGGACTTTACATGGGACCATGCTGCTGAACAGTATGAACAGATCTTCCAGTGGGCCTTTATAGATAAGCCTTATGTCCAGTAAATTGTCCACAAGTGGTGCCTGTCTGAAGATCTTCTGTTCTCCATCCTTCTTAGAAACAACTTTGTACATTACTTCCTTCGGTGCATAAAAAATTGTCGTTTTATACAGAAGCTATGAGTGCAAAAAAATTGACGTTGAAGTAGAACCGAGGAGTTTGTCTCGTGAAAAAATGTAATAAACGTGTGGTAATATGTTGTTGGCTGTACGATCCGTTCTCCAGATTTGCCTCGGGATGCCTGCGGCCGGGCTGGGTCGTCTCAGAAATACTGTCATGCAGTTACAGACCCAGAGAATGACGATTTCGAAGAATAAGAAGAGGATGTTGGAAGCGGTTGACGTGGCTAAGTACCACGCTGGCACCCTCCCGTCTCGATGGTACATCTGAAATGACGTGATTAGATGGATGTAGCTTTAGATACAGCACCCGTTTTTATTAAGATTGTCCCGCATGCTGTCATTTGTTCGTGCGAGCTTATAATCTCCGATCCATTATTACAGAGTAATTATGCCCCGTTTTTTCTTGATGAGCTGCCCCGTCTTACACCTCCAGCCAATTTACGGCGAACTTGACCGGTGACGATCTCCTCGGTGTACGTACCTGCGCGGGAGAGCACGCATGAGATTGGGCGAGCTAGAGAGCAAGCTAGAGATGGAGGGAATCGTGCTAAGGCTCACCGGAGGAGCGGCAACTTCATGGCGGCACGGGAGGAGCTCAGTTGCCGGCCACGGAGAAGAAAGCCTCTCGACCTCCTCCGTCGCTGCGAGTGACCCGGCAAGAGGCAGGTACGAGCTAGAGTGCGCATCTCTGGGTAGCGGTGGGTCGGGCGCGCGGAGGTAGGCCAGCAGCGGTGCCTTCGTGTGCTGAGTCTATCACTCGAACTCAGCCAGCCCATGCAGCCATGCTTCAACAGATCTCCCTAGTCCGAAAGTCAACCGCCAGGCCGATCCTTCCGTTGCCCAGGTCACGGGAATTAGCCATCACTGCATGCGCCACTGTACTGTTGCGTAAATCTTGCCACATGGATCGGCAGCTCTTTTTTTTTGCTGCTCGCACTGTTAGTAGCGAACCCAAAAACAAACAAAAAAACAAAATGGTTGTCAGTCAACCAAGTCCATAAACATCCGCAACAATGTGAAGTCATGCAGATTCACAGAGAGCACACGAACATCTGTCAAAATTTTCTTCGTTCTGAATCCATGTCGTCTTGTACATGGAGATACACACAAGATCACAGCTAGAACCCCACTCCAACACGATAAATAAGAAAAGAATAACCAATCCGAACACTCCTCATCTATTGCTCCTCGGTAGAGGACGACGAAACTTCACCGTCTGTGAAATGGGACGGCTCGTCATATCGCAGGGAAGAAGGGATCGCCGGCGAACAAGTCTTCGGCGATGTCGCTGAAGCAGACGCCGTCCGCGCCCGGCCACATGGGCAGGTCGCCGAGGTCGAGCGGGGACGACGAAGTGACGTCGTAGTCGGCGGCTGGCGGCGGCACGATGACGTCGTCGTCGTGCGCTGGCTCGCCGAAGAGGAACAGGAAGTCCTCGTCGACTTGCGGCAGGAGGGCGTCGGCGGAGAAGGGGCATCGGTTACCGCCGGAGGTGTCGTTGACGTCGTGGGCGGAAGACGGCGCCTTCTGCCTTGCGGCGTCGGCGTCCGTGCGTTTGAGCGGCACGGGGCCGTCGTCGCCGGCCAGTGCCGCCTCGTCGCCCGGCATCGCGCGGAGGACGGAGACCGGCGAGCCCACGTGGTGCGACTCGTCGCTCGACTCCTCGGTGGAGGAGATGTCGGCCACGGCGCCGTAGTTCGTGGCGGGGACGGCGTCGTCGGGGGCGGGGAAGTTGGTCATCGCCGAGGGCCCCCGGAACCGGCGCGCGTAGCTGTCGTACTTCCTGGCGGCCTCCTCGGCGGTGTCGAAGGTGCCCAGCCACAGCCGCTGGCCCTGCCGCGGGTCGCGGATCTCCGCCGCGTACTTCCCCCACGGCCGCTTCCGCACGCCGCGGAACCTCCGCTCCGCCGGCGCGCCAGCCGCCGTCGTCCTCCTTGCGCCACCGCCGCCTTCCGTGCCGTCGTCGCAGCAGGCGGCGGGCCGATCGACGCGGACTTCCATGACGAACCGGCGGACGCTCCGCGGCGCGTCGACGGCCTCGTCGCCGGAGGAGTCCGTGGCGTCGCGGTCGTCGCAAAAGATGCGGACGAGCCTGCGCGCGGCGGCCGGCTCGTCGTGCTCCTTCCTAACCTTCTGCTGCCTCGGCGGCGCCGGCTTGTGCGCGACGACAGCCGCCGCCTCGGCCTCCTTCTTGACCTTCTGTTGCCTCGGCCTCGGCTTGTGCGAGATAGTGTTCACCATCGACGAGCCTTTATCTCTACTTGCGTAGAAACAAACCATGCAATGCAAGGCAAAGAGAGAGAGAGGCCGAGCTTGTAGGCGAGAAGAGATCGTTGCTTCGTCAGAGATATAGGGCAGGGTAGTTGAGGAGGCGAGGGAGAGAACGCCGAACGCGAGGAGATTTTTTTGCGGAAACTTTAGATCTCGGTTTAAAATTTTTGGCAAACAACCCAGCCATTAACGATTTGTTTACGTATTCCACCTCTCTGTTAAAACGTTGCCATTTATTCGAGATCTACTCCTCTACTCACGAAATCAAAACCTGCCTAACTTGCGTGCGTACGTGCGCACAGAAACGACAGGGATCTGCTTTTTGTTGCCACCGTTAATTAGAAAATCCGGAGGAGACGGGTTTATTCGAGTTTCGTTTCCATGGCTGCGGTGACGTATTCTGGCGCGCCTCGGGACAACGCGAAAGCCAAGCCTGGCCGACGCGACGACGACTCGCCCGGGGCGCGGCGGAACCCGACGAAGCGCGGCCGGTGCAGGGGAAGCGGACGAGGCGGCTTGGATGGACTGGCTAGGGGCTATAGTCTAAGGTCAGGAAAAAGACGGCGCCGGACCGGATAGGAAACGTTGCCGGCTCCACTCGGACCCACTTCCGCCGGCCGGATGGATGGATCCGTGGGCCGCGGCGGGATTGGCCCGCGACGACATGGGTCCAAGGGAGGCAACACGGGCGGCGGTCCACGGAGCCCATCGGCCCACCAGAAGCGTCCCGCTTTGCAGGCCCAGAGCAACGCGCACGGCCCAACAACCGCGCCGCGCCGCGAGCGCCTCCTCACCATCTTCCGTCCCTTCCCCGACACCACAGCCCCAGTCGCCTCGACGAAGGATCTATACGGTGACCCAAGCTCCTCTTCCTTGGCAGGAATTTCTCCAACCAGGCCGCGTGACTCGAGCCACCCGCCACCAGCTACTCCGCTCGCGCACGCAGCGCCGATGGATTACGACTTCCGGGGCCGGTCGGGCTCGGGCTCGGGCTCCTACGGTGCGCCTCCGGGGGCCGCGGCCGGAGGCGGCGGCCCGGCCCTCTACCCGCGCGTCGGCCAGCCCTCGCACGGCGGCGCCGCGTCGCCTCGGGCGCCGCCGTACAGCCACGGCCCTCCCGCGCCCGTCGTTTCCTCGGCTCCCGTCGCCACGCCCTTTGCTCCCACCTCGTCGTCCTCGTCGAGTAATTGCACCCCCTCCCCCCTGACTACTGGCTTGCTGGTGGTTCGTGAACTGTTGAGTTGCTGATCTGCACGCATGGCGTTTGATCATTCAAACGTCTTACTTGATGTGGTTTCACGTTAGTTTGGGTTCTAATTAGGGATCGTGGTTTAGTGACTCTGAAATCTATCTGACCCTAGAAACTGGCATGCCTTTGCGCTCTGGTTTCGCAACTGTTTTCACGCTGATCGGTGTAACTTGGAGTCGGACAATGCTGGCAGTTCAGTGCAAGTAAATCCGAACAATACGAGCTAAGTTGAATTGAATTTTGAATTCCTCTTGTGACAAGTACTGCACCGGTGTTTCCAGTGCACCTTGTTTGTAGACGAAAACTACATGAATTGGTTGTGCGCGAAGCAAGGTGGTATATGGCTTTTATCTGCTTATCTATGTCTGCATACGCTTCATTTTCCACTAAGAACGGTAATGAATGCAACTACATTGGATGGCAAATGCTCATGAGATGGTTCAGAAATTCTAAGGGAAAGAAAAGGGCAGCCAGATTCATGCAGCTCCCGCTTGCGCAGGATCCGGGGAAGGGTCAAACCCATCTGATTGCAGCAATAAGAATTGGTACATGTGTGTACCTGTTTTAATAACATAGTTGAAGTCAATAGCATTTAAGCCTGCCTATTTTTTTGTCTACTGCATACAACAAAATAATCAGTAATGCTGATAATGTGTCTCTGTAGTCTGTATTTATTATTTAATTCTTGTATATTGCCCACTATTATTTCCTCTTGTGCTTGTTATTCAGGCACAATTCATGTTCTAATAATAATATTTATTATTGTGCAGGAGTGGGGATAGATGTTGTGATAAAGCCAGAATATCGCATTACCCCTCCTGTGAGTAATTTCTTTGTTTACTCAGATACCGTTTTGCTATTTTGTTTAGAGCCATGTTTGCTATGGGGATAATATTGCGATAAAGCCATAATTTCTGTACTAATTATCAATGTTAGTTCCTCTTAGATTGTTAGGTACGAAGGTTAGACAAACCTTCTGAAGACTTAAAATCTTCTTCTTGATTTTTTATTACATTAACAGATCTATAATGTGTCTTGTTCTGTCATGAACTCATGATTGGATAGATTGGGATAAAAAGTTTGTCTAAATATTCATTTTATTTGGGGAATTCAAGGTCTAATAGGTGTTATCTTTTCAGCCTCAATTGGCACCACATATGGCAGAAATTCCACGCAGCACCTTTAATTTCGACTTTGATTTTGAGCGAAAGATTCTTGCTGAGGCAGAGAAGGAGAACCCCAACTGGAGCAAGTTTGTGGTAGAAAGACCAGCACCGGCACCAGTCACACCACAGTCAGTACCACAACAGGCAAGATATGGAGCTCCTATTATCTGTCTTTAACAGTATTACCTAAGTTAGTTGAATTCGTAGCGGCAAATCAGAATTTGCTTTTAAGTTGTTTATTTATGAGCTAGTGCTTAGTACAACCTTTTCTTAGTTAAAAGCTTTCCTTGTATAATTTAGGCCCGCCAGTATTTGTTAAAATTACCCTTCCACCTCTCGTGTTAATTTTGCTGAGAGGCCTTAGTTCAAAACAGTAGAAAGGCCTATGAACCTGCTTATTGAGTATTGCCATAAGAACAAATTTATATTGTAAAGCATGAATCTGAACATTCAGCCTGGTCTTGCTATTTTTCTCTGGAGCAATGATCCATGTAGTCCTAGCATAGTTTCTACAAAGCTGCAAGTACTTTTGTCATGTTTCTTTTCCTCTCCATTTTACCTGACACATCCTGTTACCGATGCTTAAAAAAGGGGGGGTAAACACACACTTATAATTTACACTTTCTTTCAAGTTCTTTCTGCATAAATTCAGTCAATATTAACTTCTTCTAGGTATGCTCTTTTTTAAAAAAAAACAAAAAAAGAGAGAACTTCAAGGTATGATCTTACCTGTATATATGAGCTATTGTTAGCCCCAAAATATTATGTTACTTGTTAGTTGTTACACAGCGAAACCCACTTCCAACCAAATTTGACCGATATGCTGAGAACCGGTGCGTTTAGATTGTTAATTTATATAGTTTACTCATGAGGATGCTATCAAGTGCAAATACCTACTTTGATGTGTTTACTATCTTACTTGGATAGTTGGATAATACTATAGGAGCTGGAAGTATACTATATAGATTTTTTCTCATGTTAAGCCGTGCATACCTGCCAGCTGCTTGTAACAAGTTCTTTTGTTTGATAACATCGATTCTTCCCCCCCCCCCCCCTTTCTTTTTGCAGGCTAGACCAGCATCTTCAGGGGACCCAGTCGTCGACAAATACGTAGCCATGGGGCTTGGACGTGAAGCTGTTTCATTTGCTGTATTGAATTTCGGAGATAGTCCAACAAAGGCATGCCCTTTCCTCATTATTACATTTTCTCAAAAATTCCAGCACCATGAAGCACGAAAATAGTGTACTGACAAGTAAAATTTGTTTACTTTCCACAACATGCATCTGTACATCTTATTGCTATTCACATTTGCAGGCCGTCAAATATTTTTTCATATTTATGTACTAATCCCTTTTTGAAACCATTGTCGCTTTCACGTCTCACTAATGAAAAGATAAAAGGAGGAGGTGGCACATCTAGTTTGTAAATATATGTCATAAACCATTGAAATATGTTCTCACATCTTTATTCATTTAGTCTGTTGGGATATTATGTCACTCTACCATTACTTAGTATCATGTAACGATTGATATCAATGATAAGGCTTCAAAGAACTTGACATGCTTCAAATGGTTTTGAAGGATTTGAAAATTTTCAATGAGTTAATATAGTAAATTTACAGTATAAAATTAATGAGCATGGAACATTTAATATTTCAACAGTGGTATTAGAAAAGAGATCTTCTGGTAGGAAAGAGATAAGAAATGCTAATCTATAGAGCTTTTACCTAAGGAAATTTGTGCAGCTTTTCAATTTTCTACTAAGAAAAATATTTGCCAGTTGTTGATGTTACACAGCAACTGGGCAAATATTAAACTAAATAGTTTGACATGTAGAGGAGTTTCGCTGAGGTAATCTCCCAGGTAGATGTTCTGTGTTATGTGGATCATATGATGTTATGCTTGCATCTTGACGCTTGTGCGATGTAGCTATTTATTTAGGGTCTGTGGTCTTTTACTGTAGCCCGTTCATAGAGTATGACAAGTATGAACCTTTTCTTCTGCCCAGGTGAAGGAGTTCGTGAAGTCCTACAACATTCTCCACGAGATGGGCTTCACGTCCCCAAACGTTCCTGAGCTGCTGGCGATCCATGGCAGCGATCCAGACAAGGTCATCCAGCGCTTGCTCTCCTCGCCGTCCTGATCCCAGAACAAGATGCCCCGCGTATCTGTAAGCCCATGTACAGCCCCCACACTATGCTGGCAAGCATTCATGCATGTTACATGTAATGGAGTTTCATGTGATCCTACTTGTGGCTACGTGTTGCGTGAACCGATGCACATGACTATGGCTTTTGTCCCATTCCCCGTTTGGCGATTTCTGCACCGTTTCTTCCTCGGGTGAATCCTATGTTGGCCTACGTAATGCGCGCTCACGTCGCGTTGCGTGTTGTTTCTTATCAGAAAATGCCATGACCTTGTACATCTATCAATATATCCATCGGCTTCTTTGTTCAGCGTTTTCCTCCCACAGCTTCGCATGCCCTGCAAGCTCCGAAACGCTTACGTGGTGGGTGACGCGGCGAACTCAACCCTTATGGGGATCCGCTGTAATGAACTGCGCCTGAGGATAACGATTGGCTGCTGTCACGACTCATGCCCATGGAGTGGTCACTGTGGCGTGGTGGTATCCACTCTTGCAGTGGCGCAAGTCCGAAACACCTGTCCATCGTCGGGCTCTCCCCATTACGCTCTGTGCAGTGTGCACCAGTACTATTGTTCACACACAAAACACGGACGCCTTGTCATTTTCTTCCACATATTTTTTTGAAGGTCTGTTCTTACAGATATAAAGCTGCGTGATCTCTCCAGAACAGAACAGCGTAATGCGCTTTACTGGACACCATCAATAAGAAGCCGTAGCACGTATAGCTTCATCAGTGGCAGGTTGCATGTCCCGTGTAGACACATTCAGACGAGCTCATGCGCGACGCTGCTTATCCAGAAACGATTTTCTCACGAAAAGGGAGGGGAAAGCCTCAACCCCGGCGAACTCCCTGCCCCCTTTATAAACGGGGGGCATGCGCGCCGACGCCGTTGTTCCTGACCCACATCACACCGAGGAAAGCTCGCGCGTCATGAGGATCGCCTTGCTGCTGCCGCTCCTCGTGTGCTCGCTCTGCCCGGCGGCGAGCGCCGGGCGGTGCAAGTTCCCCGCCGTGTTCAACTTCGGCGACTCCAACTCCGATACCGGCGGCTTCTGGGCCGCCTTCCCGGCGCAGCCGCGCCCGTTCGGGATGACCTACTTCCGGAAGCCGGCCGGCCGCGCCTCCGACGGCCGCCTCGTCATCGACTTCCTAGGCGCGCCACGCTCGCATCGCACTCGCACCCCCCTCTCCTCTCCTTTTTTTTTCTGATAGTAATTTCTAACGAGATGGTGTCCTCTGATCCACAGTGCAGGCGATGGGGCTGCCGCTGCTGAGCCCCTACCTGCAGTCCGTCGGGTCCGACTACCGGCACGGCGCCAACTTCGCCACGCTGGCGTCGACGGTGGCCCAGCCCACCACGTCGGTCTTCGTCACCGGGACCAGCCCCTTCTACCTCGGCGTCCAGGTGAACCAGATGAAAGAGCTCAGGAACAGAGTGGTCGCCTCCAAGGGCAACAATGGTACGACAAAGAAAAAAAAGTGCTAACCATTAGTTCTCTCTTTTCAGTCCATCCACTGAAAAATTACTCGGAAACAAGCTCCGAACTGCTGACCTACTGAACAGTTAGTCACATGATAGTACTACAACTTAGAAAGAAAGAAAAAAAAATGGAAGTACTGAACGCGTGCTTGTTTTGCAGGCCAACTTCCTTCCCCTGATGTTTTCGGCAAGGCTCTTTACACCATTGACATTGGGCAAAACGATTATACCTCAAGTCTCGGATCACTGGGCGTCGAAAAGGTCAAGGAAAGCCTCCCTTCAGTTGTCAACCAAATCTCCTGGACAATACAGGCAAGTAGTTAGAGAGAAACAAAAAGTAGGTTTAACCTGAAATGGCCGAAAGAATTGGGAGCGTTTATTAACTCCATGGTCTGTGCCGCCGATTTAACCATTCTCAGGACTTGTATAACATCGGAGCTCGCAACTTCATGGTGTTCAACATGGCGCCCATCGGGTGCTACCCTGCATTCCTCACCGAGCTCCCGCACGGCAGCAGCGACCTGGACGAATATGGGTGCATGAAAACTTATAACGGAGGAGTAACCTACTACAACGAACTGCTGAAAAGCAGCCTGGCTGAGCTCAGGAAGAAGCTGCAGGACGCGTCCGTCGTCTACGTTGACAAACACAACGTAACACTTGAGCTGTTCCGGCACCCAAACACTCATGGTAAGCTGTCTGAAATTTTTGTAGTAGCAAAAACAATTGGCTCGTGTTCGTATCCAAGAGCACGAGTTACAGATCTGGCGATGATTTCAGGCCTCAAGTATGGGACTAAGGCCTGTTGCGGATACGGTGGCGGTACCTACAATTTTAACCAAGAGGTTTATTGTGGAAACAGCAAAGAATTGAACGGCCAGAATGCAACCGGAGCAGCTTGCGGAGACCCACAAAACTATGTGAGCTGGGACGGCATCCATGCCACTGAGGCAGCAAACAGCAAAATAGCATCTGCAGTGATCAGTGGCTCCTACTCGTATCCAGCTTTCAGTCTTTCAAAACTTTGCAGCCCCTAGGACGATCAAACAGCAATTTAGTCAGAACCGGTGTTGCTGAAACAATACTGTCACAATCTAGCAAAAGATGATGATAATAGTAGTAACAAAGATGTACTAGCAAATAAAGGGGTAAGAAATCAGTATCTTAGACCAAGAATAAATTGTCCATTTATCAAGCCACGCACAGATATAATAATTGAGTTCAGTAGGATCTAAAAGTTTTGCCTCTAAAAGAAGCATCAATTTTCATCCTCAACACAGTCCCACTGAACTGTTCCACCCCAGTAGATTCAGAATTGCAAGTATTTCCCAGCAGATCAAGGGGTCTATATCGCTAAGAATAAGAACGACTATCGATAATTCACAACAGGGACCATTTCGAGTACGGATTCAAAGAGCATAGCAAACAAATAATCGATAGCAATTCACCGGATAACTATAAATTCACAAAACGAGGATTAAATTGGATCACTTCCATTACATTTCTCCGAACAGGTAGTCACATGACAGATAGCACAAGCAAGGCAAGAAGCCAACGACAGGATACAGAAGTAGAAGACGACGCCAAGAGCCTAACACGGGCAGCAAAGCAACGAAGCGACGGAGACGTGGTGCAGGGCGCCTCGCCTAGGCGCGCTCCCCGCGGATGCGCCGCGCGAGCTGGATGTCCTTGGGCATGATGGTGACGCGCTTGGCGTGGATGGCGCAGAGGTTGGTGTCCTCGAACAGCCCGACGAGGTAGGCCTCGGCGGCCTCCTGCAGCGCGGAGACGGCGGAGGACTGGAACCGGAGGTCGGTCTTGAAGTCCTGCGCGATCTCCCGGACCAGGCGCTGGAACGGGAGCTTGCGGATGAGCAGCTCCGTGCTCTTCTGGTACTTGCGGATCTCCCGGAGTGCCACGGTCCCCGGGCGGAAGCGGTGCGGCTTCTTCACGCCGCCGGTGGCGGGGGCCGACTTGCGGGCGGCCTTGGTGGCCAGCTGCTTCCGCGGCGCCTTGCCGCCGGTGGACTTGCGCGCCGTCTGCTTCGTGCGGGCCATTTGTTGCCGGCGTGGGTGGGAGGGCAAGGGATGGGGAAGCCGGAGGGCCGGGGAAGACCAGTGGGTAATTTGTTCGGGCGTTTGGTTCGTGGCGGCGAGGTGAGGGGGTGGATGGAGGCGGGTTTTAATAGGAAGGATGGGGGCGATGGGTTTCGCGTTTCGAGCGCGAAAATTTTTGGTGTTTGGAATTTGGGCGGGCGGGCGGAGCGGTGGAGCGGAGGACGTGGCACGAGAGCCGTCGATCAAGCCACGGACGCCTCCACATGCGCGAACCAGGAGCACACGGGGATCGCGATCCGCGGCAACCCCGCAGCGCGCGTCCCCGCCGTCCAATACGTCACGATCCAACGGCTCCCAACACAGCTTGAAACCCACCCACCAACCACTACTCGTATGGTAGCGTCCAAGGGCTCGAGTTATTGGGCCAACTTGGGCCCAAACCGAACAGGCCCGTAGTACTGGCTAGTGGGCCCACACCCGCCGCCTTCTTCCTCCCTCCGCGGCCCGCGAAACGAAGAAACCTAGCCCCCTTCCTCGCCGGCTCCGATAGCTGTCTCTCACGGAGGAGCCGCCGCGTACCCGCCACTCTGAGCGTTCCTGGGATTCGGCTCGAGATGGGGAAGTCCAAGAGCAAGGGCGCCAAGTTCGCCGCCGTCAAGAAGATCATCAGCAAGAAGACCATACAGAAGTAAGGCGCCGTCTTATCCCTCCCTTCCTGCCCTCCCGCGTCCGCTCCTCCCGCGGTCCGCTTCTCGCTGCACGAGGAAACCTGATCTCTGCTCGACGTAGGTACAAGCAGGACGTGCTGAACCCGAAGAAGAAGGACGCGGAGAAGGAGAAGCTCGGCCGGAACGTGTGAGTGGCTGGTCAAGCTCTGAAAACGTTACGTCCGGGTCCCCCGTGCTCGTTTGGATCGGTCACGACGTTTTGGTTTGCGCCTCGCAGGCCGCAGACCTCCTCGGCGCTTTTCTTCAGCTACAACACGGCGCTAGGGCCGCCGTACCGTGTGATTGTGGACACCAACTTCATCAATTTCTCCATCCAGAACAAGGTTTGCCTTTGAACTAGACGTGCTAATGCGCTGTTATTTCACCGATTGGTTCCTGGACCAATTATAGTTCCACTTGTGCCGTGCCATCAGTTAGCATTTGCCAATTACCAGGGGTTGCATGCCAGACGCCTGGTTTTGTGTGTTAACGAATTTAAGAGCATCTTGTTCTTGTATCAAATCTTTCATACTCCAAATATAAGTTGGGCTTTTTGCTTGTTGACAGAGTATAGCTGATTTGTATTTTAGGTTGGCAGTAGAAGGGTAGTAAACAATTTCACCAGGTTATAAACTTACAACATGATAGTTCTCTACATACTTATCACCTTATATCTACTTAGCTACTTGCTATTAGCCTATTATAGAAATACTGAAACCTTATTGAAAATGAAAGTAATGGTTAGGGTGGCTGTTAGTTTAGGACTTAGAAAGAATCAGAGCATACATTTCTGAGTCTAGGAATCATATTGTAACTGCCACTCATTGAGATTACCAGTTCACCACTTATCCCACCCAATA
The DNA here is from genome assembly GCA_030760725.1 of Neostapfia colusana. Lineage (NCBI taxonomy): Eukaryota > Viridiplantae > Streptophyta > Magnoliopsida > Poales > Poaceae > Neostapfia > Neostapfia colusana. The sequence goes on along the minus strand of JASWHV010000001.1, from coordinate 1,206,312 downwards.
TGGATGTGTTGCAAATAATATTCCATTTAAGCAGATTTCATCTTTAATCCAGTATTGTATAGAATAGTAGCACACATAATAATCAGGCCAACTGCCCGTTTATGCACAATTGCACACTCATGACCCATCTTTGTGACTAAACCTTTCTTTTTCCCCTCACAGCTGGATTTGGAGAAAGGAATGATGGACTGCCTCTATGCAAAATGTAAGCGTGTAACTCTGTTATCTTGTTTTTTTCATTTCTAGTGTCTCGTTCTATCCTTTTCATCTTGTTGACTGCATATGCCCTTGCTAACAACCGGTGTCTATTTGTGAAGGCACCCCGTGTATCACTGACTGTGTTATGGCTGAGCTTGAAAAACTGGGACAGAAGTATCGTGTGGCCTTGAGGTGTGCTCATACCCAATGCTACTTCCCTACTGTATTGTTTACTGTTTTCCTATTTTTTGTTTTCATCTGCTTCATTGCTTTTTCTCGCGACATGATTCCTGCTCTTATCATTCGCTTATGCACTTTTTTATTGTGTGTTCCTGTGGTTGTATAATTCAATAACTTTGATTGCATGTACGTATGCTGTATTTGGTACAGTAGTAATTTTCTTCTGTTTGTATAACCTAATTTCCCTCCCTTACAGGATTGCAAAAGACCCTAGGTTCCAAAGATTAGCATGCACACACAAGGGAACTTATGCTGATGACTGCATTGTGGAGAGGGTTACTCAGGTAAAACTATCTTCATGAATCACTTTTTGTTTGTTGGACAACTGCAGGAATATCTTTTAAATGTTAGTTTAAATAGGGGGCCTTGTGACCTTTTTCATCAACATCTCCTGATCTCCATAGTGTCTACTCTGTTGATCAGTTGTAGCCGGTTCATTTGAACGCAGGTAATGCTGTAGGTAGTATATCTTCCTAGTTCCTTCTCTTAAATTCTTTAGAAACGTGTACCAGTCCTTAATGGTACCTGTTTGTGGCATCCCTGTTTCCAAATGAAGTAATTTTATCTCACATGTGAGTCGTACTGAATATATATTTATATGTTCTAAACCATTCATTTTACGTGACAGCACAAATGCTACATTGTTGCCACATGTGATAGAGATTTGAAAAGGAGGATAAGAAAGGTATATAACTATATATGATGCATCCGTCTCAGCACTAATACAGCAAAAGCTCTCCATGTATGCTTGTAACACGAGTATCTCTCAACTTCTCAGATTCCTGGTGTTCCGATCATGTATATTACTCGACACCAGTACTCAATAGAAAGACTCCCTGAAGCCACAATTGGTGGAGGTATGAAATACGTTCCTGTGGCAAATATTTTCTGCATAGTTTGTCATTGTCACTTAGGCTTGCATAGTCTGAGGCCTCTGTTGGTATCTACTGCAGCACCAAGAATGTGATCATCTTGGACATGGGAAATTCGTGATTGTTTTCACTGTCGCGGTTGTGCTTGTCCATGCTATCACAGTAATTTGGACTCAGGAAGGATGAGAAGACTGCTGTGGTGGGCTGAGCTAACTGTAACTAGTTAGAAATTTTGTACCAGCTTTATCACGTAACTATTATTAGAGATGTAATAGCATCTCTAATAAATAAGAAATTGCTAAACGTTTGTCAGCTACAAGTCCAGTCGATTCTTCCATCCAACCGCGTTGTGCCACGTCGGCCTCATGACTGGCTTCATTCGGAGCCGGCCGCCGGCTCTGTGGGCCGAAACGTATTTGGTCTCGCTTCATGGCCTTGTACGTTTCGTTTACTCGGCCCAGTTACGTGTCCTATCGGGTTTCGTGTCGTGTTCCTAGACCCGTCAAGAGGCTGGGACTGGGAGACGGTGCGGGTTTCTTCTCTTCCCGTGAGGGCCCACATTTACAAGTCTTCACCCGTCGGTTTAAATTTTTGTCTGCCTTCTCCTGGCCTGGCGGTTTGGGGATTTCGCTGTGGTCCATCGCTCGCGGACGACCTCTTCCTGATCGGTGCGGATTTTTCTCGTCGTGGTTCGTCGTTGTAGACGAGCAGGACGAAGAAATGGCGTTTGCGATTCTCCAAACGGAAGCAGTACAGGTACAGCACACACCACCATTCCCCGGCCTACTACTCCGATCCGACCGCCGGCCGTCGCGTTTCCCGCCAAACGAAGGTCGGTCTTCTTCTCCACCGCCGCCGCCTAGAGCCTGGACGCAGCGTGCGGTGGGCGTTGTGCCCATGCCCAGCTCGCCCAAGGCCTTCTTCTCCGCCTCCCCGCGCCGCTCCGGGGCGCTCCGCCGGCTCTTCTCCGCCGCCGGCCTCCTCGTCGGCCTCGCGGGCTTCCTCTCCGCCGCGCTCGTCGCCTTCGCCCCCGCCCGGTCGCGCTGCCCGGACCCCTAGCGCCCGCTCTCCGTCTCCGTCGCGTGGGGCCGGAGGCCCGGGGGCGGCGTCGCCGGGGCCGCCGAGCTCCCGGCCTCGCTCGCCACCGGACCGCGCGGGAGGCACAAGGCCCTGGCCTTCGTCGGGATCTTCACCGGGTTCGGCTCCATCGGGCGGCGCCGCGCGCTGCGGCGCACGTGGCTCCCCTCGGATCGGCAGGGTCTACTTCGGTTAGTCGCTGGTATCACGGCCTGCTACCTCATGTTTCGCTTGTGCTGGGTCGAGGTCTAGCTGTAATTTCAGAGTCGGACTGCTGATGATGTTTGTTACTGCTACCCTTTCGTAACCCAGTGAGATTTGTTGCGCTGTTATGCTTGCTTGTAGGAGCTTACGATTTGATGATTTCCATGTAGCCGTTAGTCTTGTCAAGATGCAGTATGATAAAGTCAAATACTCTGCCGCTGGCATTAATAAGTTCCCAAACACTCAAAAGGAACCTTCTGATGATCTGCATATAGGAATGCTTGACTATAGCTTTTTTTTTACCAAAGGCATCATCACCATTGTTCTTTCATATTACTGCTTTTACTTTGATGATCATGCTATCTAATTCCCTTAGAACGGTTGTCTTTCTTTGTTCTCTGCATTGTAGATTGGAGGAAGCTACTGGTCTGGCATTCAGGTTTGTGATTGGGAAAAGCAATTCCAAGAATAAGATGGCTGCTCTTGCAAGAGAAGTTGAAGAGTATTGATGATTTTGTGCTTTTGGATCTTCACGAGGAGTATAGCAGGCTCCCATACAATACGTAAAGAATGGATCCATTTCGGTACTGTTATCATTTCTCTTTCCCAGAACACCGATTTTGTCTTATGTTTTAGGTTAGCTTTCTTTAAGGCTGCCTATGCATTGTTCGATTCCGATTTCCATGTCAAAGCTGATGATGACATTTACTTGAGACCAGGTGAACATCAATACCAATTATCTCGTGACTAATATTGTCCTTTATGTTTGAAAGCCTGAAGCCTTACTTTGCCAATTCTTCATTGCACAGATAGACTTTTCTTAATCTGTCTTAAATTTCCTAGAAAGGATTATATTTGTGGACAGAGGGAGTCAAACATGCTCCATTACCTACCCTCAACGTGGAATTAAGAAACATATCTAGGTAGGGAACGTTCTTTATGCAGGATTGAATATTTTGAATTTTGAGATGTGTTGCTTCCTTGACAATGAAGAGTGCAGTACATCATTATGTAATTTGAAGTTTACCACTGCTCCTTTATAACTGGAACAACATGAGGTCTTGTTTCTTTTATGTAGAAATTAATGTTATAGCTTTTAGTCTGACTTTTGTTTCCTATTTTTGGTCAAGCTGACATATGGAATTGAGTAGCGGTTATTTAAATACTGAACAAATAATAATGAAATTGACATTAAGAAGGTCAGAACATACCCTGAGCCCCAGGTTTTCACAGTAGCATTATTACAAGCATTTGGTCAGTGTCGAATCTCTGTTTGAGCCATGTTCTTTTATTTACTAGATTTTGACATATGTTCTGTCCAGTTTCCGTTTGTTCAACAATGAGGACGTTACTATTGGATCCTGGATGCTCGCTATGAATGTCAACCATGAGAACACGCAGTGCACTCTGTGAACCTGACTGCACAGACTCCTCAATTGCTGTTTGGGATATTCCAAAATGCTCAGGTTATTACCTTCCTCGGTTCTTTGAGTAACAAGAGTTTAGTTAGCAAAATGTGGATTTTCTATATAAAATACATTCTCCTGGCCCCTTGCAAGCACTTGAACAGCATGAATATTTACATATCGTACATTTCTTTATCAACTGCAACACGATGGAGACCAGATATCAGTAACAACAGCTGCAGTAATCCGAAGTGAAATTCTCCAGGTACCAGTATTTGTAAGATTCTTTCGAGGGGTTTGTTTCCACCATTTTCTGCTAAAACGTTTACCAGTACAAAAAAAAACATGTGGTGTTCAAGTGTTACACGGGCAAATGCTTAATCTCTCCATACCTAGCTAGCTAGGTATGCTAACAGGCTTCCAAATCTTTCACCCAGGTCTATGCCACCCAGAGGTAAAGATGCTAGAGCTTCATCAGAGAAGAATGCACGAGTGGGCCGACAGAGGCTGCTGAGGTGTCTGAGGACCGATGAGTCTCTCCGTTCGGACATGACGACGACGGGGTAGTTGACCTCTATCTGTGCCTTCTCAATTAGTTACCAAATAAGTTTTGGAGTGTTCATTGGGCTCATCAGGTACGATAATTACGGGGCCAGCATTCGAGAACCCAAAATACGTCGGCGTGGTCATTCAGGCGTCGTGACCTAACCATCCCAGCACCGGATTGTCACTATACATTACGGTTCGCGCTTCACGCTGTGTTGCCGTCGTTTGGCATGGTCAGGTCATCTCACAAACGGAAGAAATTTTGGTGTACAGAACGCGTTGCTGATCGACACGCGACACGACACGTCTTTTCTCTCTCCTTCCTTGCAGGAGGGGATTAATCCTGGAGGACTGGGGGTGGAGGAGGAGAGGATGGCCGGGCTGCAGTAAGGTCCGTCGAGCCAGCCGTCGGTGATCGGTGAGGTGGATGCCGTCCCAGCTCAGCGACGACGTACGAGGGGTTGGAGCGCGCGCGCGTAGGCGCCCGGCATCCCGCACCGCGCGCTGTTCCGGGTAGTTGTACTCGCCGCCGGCGCCGGCGCCGGAGCCCGCGGCACGCCTGGAACGCCGTGCTGAACCCTGCACGCGCAGGAGATCAGTCAACGCCCCAGTGACCCGAATCAGATGGCAACTGAGAGAAGAGGAGGGACAGATCGGTCCGGCCTCGGCACTGACGCTGACGCGTTTGGCCAGGCACACTCCGGAACGATCTCTCGTTCCGTACGTGCTGGGCTGGCTGAAACTAATGGCAACTCGTCTCCCTGCTGCTGCAGTGTGTTGTCCGGGCCTGAATCTAATGGAAACTTTAGTCGCCTAGAAAATACTCAACCATAGGATTAGAGATCATATATATGATCTTAATAAGCTGCTTACACGAAACATTAAACCGTTGTCAAAAGTTACCCGTGGTTGATGGCAACACAACCAAAAGAAGAAATAATATACTTCCTCCGTTCTGAATTAAATGACGTTTAGAATAGCTAATTTAGTGCAGATTGAACAATTTTTTATCCTAAACGTGATTTATCTAAGAACTGAGGGAGTACATAATTATGCACAACTACTTTCTTGTACGACAACATTGATTATCTATGCTCACACCTTACCCTCTTGATTCCATCTTTACTTTACTTCACACCCCCCCCCATATTTCTCCTATTTTCTGCCTCGTCATGCATGTCTCTTCTCCTTTTGGTCTCAAACGCAAGCACCTTTCTCGAAAGCTTCTCGCCGAAGCTGCTTGCGTTGGGTCTCTTACCACCCACATCTTTCTCCCCCACTTTCTAACATCTTACACCAAAGATGCAACACGATTCTCTCCCTGCCCACCCAAAGCAACAAGTGCAATGTGATCCTCTCCCTGCCGTTGGCCGTCGCTGTTACTTTTTTTTTTTCTCTATCCGCTCATCAGATGAAGTCATCCAAATGCCTTTTGCCCCGATTCTTTTTGCACTGGAAAATTGGAATCTAGCTCCTACCCTCGCGCACAGGCACCACCAGGGCCAAAAAAAAAGAAAAAAGACGTCACCAACCGACCCACGTGATGCTGAACTGAATGGTACCTAGACTAGAGCGTGGCTGCGCCCCGTAGAACACGGTGGACGCGCGCGCCGCGTTTCGACACGCGGACCGACGCAGGCTCATTCGGCAAATCGAAACCAGCAGGCCGACCGGACCAGGAGAATAATGATAACGTCATCCGTGTTGCCATTAGAATTTAGAAAGGCATATATGCATGGGGATGCATGAAAAGGGGCGTGCCTTTTGTTCCATCCTGCGACATCAACATAGCCTCCATGGAATGTATGCTCTCTGTGACTCTGTACGTGTCTCTGTTAACGATCAATGGCCATGTCCTTCTCACATAAACACTCCTCCTCCCCGTTTTAAAATATTTTGACACTGGTTATTAGTTCGATTTTGATTGAACGAACCCGCATTAAATATTTCGAAACGGGAAAGTAGAAAAGATCGTGCTATTCATGGGTCAAAAATCTAGGAAAAAAATCTTAAATATTGGTTAGTTTGATTTTAAACTAATTACAGAGAGAATATTATGATGAGAGCACCGAATGACCAGGAGGGGGCGGAAGCAAAAGAGTGTACAGTATCTATAGACGTGCTTGATATAGACGACGATGGGCTGATCTGTCGGTCACGGAGAAGCTGGCCACGGCGGCGCGCGCGAGGACCGTGATCGATGATGACGACGGAGCAACTAACTAACCCTTACTTGTGCACCGGCAGCTGGTCTGGGTGACCTGACCGCGCATGATGCAGCAGCAGGTTTCGATTTGGACGTCTCGGTCGGTCGGTCGGTCGGTCGTGCTTGGGGCGCGGATGCTCGATCGGTGGCAGCTGGCAGGGACGACGGCGATCGATCGAACCCCAACCGTCCCGTCCCAGATGGCACCCACCCGGGCCACGCGGGTGCGCGTGATAGTAGTAGACACAGACGTTTTCGATTCGAAGCCCAAGGGCCGTCGACGACATCCTCCTACAGGTACAAGATCACACAGTAGCTTAGCTAGGTAGCTAGCTGCTGGCCAGGAACAGCAGCACTTTTTAGTGGGCCCCCGCGCGCCGGTAGGAACTATAGCCAGGAACCGCCGCGAAGATTCAATTCCATCGCGATATCAGAGCGCGTACTGTGTAAGCTTTGATCTGATGACGAGCGAGCTAGGCCGGCCGTCTCCTTCTTCCTTTCCGACAGGTGGCCTCTGCTGCATGCGCCACCCCCATCAGGAAAAAAAAAAAAGAATTGTTCCATGCTCTCGTCCTGTGACGATCCAAAGTGCAGAACCTGTTCAATTCTCCCTTGGCGCGTCACCACCGCGCGCGCGAGCGTGAAAAGGAATCATGAAGCTTTAGTTTTGATGCCCGCAGCACGACAGGTGGACTGCAATAGCCGCGCGCGCCCGCAGACCGCAGTGACGGGTCATCGCATGCTAGAGCTCGTGAAAAAAAAAGAAAGAAAGAAACGCCCTGTCCTGTTCATGTATGCCTGCGCGCAAATCAAGCTAAGTGGCAGCCCGGCGCCACTTATAGTAGATCCAGCATCCCCAGTAGTTTTTTTTGTCAAAAAATATATATACTCCTAAAAACTAGTGTTACAAGCTTTTATATATACACTCCGGAGAGGAGAGCAGTAACACAACCACCATGAATGCATGGAGCTCGCCAGCTGGAGGGGGTGCCAAGATTACTGTATTATATCAACTCGGCCAGATGTATAGTTTGTGCTGGAAATTTTATATATGGATTTGTGTTCAAGGTCTGTAAACTGTGGTTGTTGCATCGAGGTCACACGCTCGCTGTTGATTCCTCCACATCCGGTGAGCTCCGGCCGGTTAAGTCACTCGGGGCCTGAGGTTCCGACTAGCTCTATCGTGTAGTTCTGCAACGCCTCGTTGTCTTGGATCCTCAGACAACACCGCCAGCCTCCACCATCCGGTGAGCTCCACGTCCAGGCCGGCGACTGCAGCCATCGGAGGATGACGCCTGATAGGAATCACGAGGATGACGATGGAGGGAGGGATTGGGTTCGTGCGGTAGGAATCGGGGCGAAGAAAGCCGCCTTTGGGGCGGCGGTTCGAACCACAACGACGACGGCGACGGGGGAGGACGGGGATGCGCCGCGACGCCGCCCCTGAGCTGCGGATGCACCGCCACTCGACGGCGGGATGGGACCGTACGTGGCAACCACTGTGAGTTTATGCTCCTCGACGGCAACCATTTTCTTTTGTTGTTGTTTTCTCCAAGCTCACAACAGTTTTTTCATAACTCATAACTCACAGCTAAATCAGTTTTCTAAAATTACACAACTAAACCAAACACACCCTTAAACACGAAAACAGAAAATAAGGCAGGGCGTTTAATCATCCGCCTAGCCGGCAGACATTCCCTCGACCGCGCCATGGATTGTTAGAGCCCACGGCACCATGTGTTACATCCCGTACAATACTGCAACTAGCGGGCTCAAATTCTCTGCAGTATTACACATGCAGTAGCAGTCATTGACATGTGGGCCCGCGCGGCCCACGGGTCCACGTGTCAATGATTGTTACTGTATGTGCAATATTGTAGAGGATACACACCCGCAACTAGCAAGGTAGCAGCTTCAGACTCAGAGATCTGAGGATGACTCGATATTTACATGCATATGGTCAATCCATACTCATATATTCGAAAAATCTACTTGAAACGAATATTTTCACCTCTTTATAGTATACTCCAAAAGATTCTCTACTTTCTTTAATACGTGCTCCTGTACTCATCGTACACCTTAAACATACTCTATATCAACTACCACTCATTTTTTAATATTTCTTTACATTTTCTCTCTCTTATTTTTCTTCTATTTTACTTCATGTTGCCCCTCTTACTTATTCTTCTATTTTGTTTATTCTTTTCTTTTATTTCCTTTTTTTCTTTCTTTTTTCTCTTTCTTATATTTCCTTTTCTTTTCTCTCTAGGGGTTCGTGGAAGAGTTGGGTTCGATTCCCTTTATACGCGATGTGGCGAAAAAGACTGATTCAAGGAAATATGCCATGCCTGCATTAAGATTTAAAACGTGTCGTCTACTTCCAGGAAATGTGAGGTACCGTACTCGAAATCAACTTGTTACTCTGCCTTCCTGGGAAAGGCTTTGGGAACTGAACTTCAAGCTGGCTCCTCATTGAGTTAGCAACCCAGATAAAATAGGATCTTAGATACGATCGAAATCCAAAAATCGATGGAATTACACCGGACGCTTCTGGCAAAACAATGAATTAGCAAGACATCAAAAGAAAGATTTTATCCCCCATTAAAAACACTCAAATACCAACCGGACATTAACCTTGATTTAGCCCTCTTCTCTACCAACTACAGACATTGACCTTCAATGAATCAACCAAAAACCCCAGGGGCTTACCGCTACACTTTACAACCAACCTCCTGATGGCCAGAGCACAACTACTAAACCGAAACAACCAACATTACATTACGGTAGCTATCGAGCAGCGTTAACCTCCACTACGTAGAGGACTGGCGTGTTGGTGACTCTACTTTTTGGAGTGACGATTGGGAAGGAACTGGCACATTGGAAAACATCCTGCCTTCGCTGAAACTAGTCTTCCTTTTTGGCCCCAGCAAGAAAACGGCTGCGCGTTATTGTACTAACGCGCGACGGAGCAAGAAAACGTATGCGCGTGTACGGAAGCGCAACGGCTTTCGCGCTCATCCCTTGCTTTAAACTACAGGTTTTAGCCTGCTGGTCGTTCCTTTCTTTGATGATCTTCAACACATCTATTTGAATTCCCTGCGAGTGAAGGATTTCTCGTATGGAGACTCTCCTCTTGAGCGCTATATGAAAGTGGTACGTGAGTTGGGTTTAGAACGTCGTGAGACAGTTCGGTTCCTATCTACCGTTGCTGTTAAAGGGAGAACTGAGCCTTGGATGCTCTAACTTATTTGGTTTAAAGCCTTCATTGTACGACTGAGGATTGGGTAGATGTTTGTTTTCTTTCTTTTTTTTTCATTTCCTTCTTTCCTCTGACTTCTCTTATTTTTTTTTCCTTTCCCATTCTTCGTGGCCTCACTCGAACCTTCTCCGCCTGCTCGCCGCCTCACCCCTGCACGGCCACGCCCGCTCACCGCCTCGCCCTGACACCGCGTGCACGCTCGCTACCGCGCCCACCCTTCCTCGCCTCCTTCCCGTCGACACCACATCTCCGTCGCGACACCCGCGCGCCGCCTCGTCTGTGCGACCACTCTCCTCCGCACTGGCCTCATATCCTCGTGCGCGTAAAATCAACGACCGGAGGGCGATAGTCGTATGGCGTAGACGCTTGAGGAGACGGGTTACTGTGGCACGTTTGACGCAGGTCTCCCGTTGGTGCGGCTCGCGCGGGCGACCCTGACGCCAAATTAATACGACTTCCCACACAGGGTCCAACACCCCGGTGCGACTAGTCTTAGACACTTAGTACGTAGTTGTCGAAACGTCTGCGGTCGACACTTCCCCCGGGCCTGCTCTGGGCAGCCCGCGGAGGTCTTTTTCGGAGGGGCTAGTCCTCTCGGAGGGTCTCGCGTGTTGGACGAAGGAAGAAGATGATTGACACAAGGACTTTTACGTGGTTCGGGCCGTCGGAGCGTAAAATCCTACGTCCACGGGAGCAGTGTTGCTCGATGTATTGCTTGAGACTTAGAACACAAGTTCTAAGGTTGAGGATGAACTGAGATGTCTAACTAAGTGTCGAATGCCAAGGGATCTGAACCCCTTGTAACGTTGCCTACCCAAGCCTTTTATAGTCCAAGACTCGGGCATCTTACAAGGTGGGCCCCCGGGACCCGACAGGTGGCCACGGGGTGATTTCCTGCCATCTACCGTATCCCGCAGTGAATGTTGGTAGTTGTCTCTGGCGGTAGCTTCTTAGTCTTCGTCCTGCCGCCCTGCCCATGCAGCAAGCTAGGCGTAGTGGTTGATAATGGCAGGGGCGGCAGGGGATGTCTTGTCGCTGTATTTACTGGTCTACAGCCCCTAACACTGTGCGCCTATCTTGACTGTGACTGGTCACAGTGCCTCCTGACAGGCGTGCGCCGCGCCTCCGCGTCTTGGTAAGGTGCGTGTAAGGGCCCAATTTTTGGCACATATCCAAAGTGTTCATCACCACACATACACACCTCATTTGAAGAAACTTGATAAATACATTTGAAGAGCAAGTAAACCACCATCAACATGCTCATTAGAGGATAAACTTACCAAGTGTAAAAGTCATTTCCCACATGCATCATATAGGGGTTGGGCATATGAAAAACTCCTACACCTTGCAAGAAATGTCCGTGCCAAGTTGCACCCAAATTCAAAACATTTTTGAAGTCTTTTTGGGTATAACTAGAAAGAGAGTGGTTTGAACTCAAATTCAAATTCAAACTATTTCCATTCCATGAATTCAAAAGTGGGAGGCATATTCTTACTCAGCACATTTTTGTGAGCTCACACACCAATTTTCACTCCATTTGGAGTTGATCTTGATATGAGCTAAGTTTAGTAAATTCAAAGTTTATTTGAATTTCAAACTGCATATGTGCTGAAAATATATTCAAACAAAACCCAATTTGAATTCTATCCAATTCAAATGGCCCAGGGGTATATAATTCAAATTACCAAGGTTATTTGAGTCTCTACTGTTTAGAGCAGTAGGAAAATTAAAGTTTGGAGGTTAAAAGGAGAGGTGGGACCCCCCTGTCAGCCACTCAAACTCAAAGAACCGCCCCTGCTCGAGTCAGCCGTCGCCCAGGAGAGCGCCAGTGCGTTGATCGACCGCTTCCCGATGTGTGATCGGCGCCAGCTCCTGCTGTTCAGCGGGCGGCCGGCCCTTATCAGCCCACGAGCTGCCAAAGGCGATCTTCTTCACCGATAGCCCACGCTCCCTCGCTCTCTGCTCCGTTCCCGCGAAGAACTCAGCCCTCGGCTGCGCTCTCGGTGTTTTCCCTCGCCACAGTCAGCTGAGCATTGGTTGCTCGGGGTTTACACCACACACATCAGCGCCCATACATGCTCTAGCTATTTCGCTCGCCGTACCAAAGCCCTGTAGCTCGGGGTGAGCACAGTTCCGGGAACACCGACGAGCTACTGAGGGATGCGGCGGCGATCATTTCGGTTCACCGTGGACAGGACGCCACAGCCACTTTCGCCTCTGCTCTCCTATACGAGAAAGGTGCGCTAGCTTCTCTAGGTCGTGTAGCTTCTTTCCGTTCGGCAAATGATCCACCGTATAGCGAGAATTTTTCAGTTTACTGAACCCTAGTAGAAAACAACCGAGCTCGGTGGCGAGCCAAATTTGGATCACGTATACCACAACCAGCCAAGCTCGTTTGTAAGTAGCTAGTACATCCCCTAGCACCTCTCCTCGAAGCAAAACCAAGGAAAATAATGGAGAATGGGCTCCGAAAGGGCAGTTCTTCGGGCCGCCATGGAAAACGGTCCCGATTCACCGTGGAGCTCGGGGTTGCCGGCCGTTTCACCAAGGTTGGCTACCATTTCCAGCTTCCTCAGGCTTCCGTGGTGCTGTAGAGCCAAAAACCCGAGGTCTTGGTAAAGGACAGAGCTTACCCGACCTCGCCGAAAACCTAGCGGTTGTTTTGTCGCCGTTGCGCGCAAGTTTCCGACCATCACCGCTGGCCGGCGAGCTCACAGCCGAGTTCAGGAGGTCGGAAAAGGGGAGGTGGCGAGTTTCGGGCCGGGAGGTGGCCGGGAACTCGGTTACGGTGAGTCTCGCCGGAGACCGCCGCTGCCGTGTATTTGGCGCGAGGAGGAAGACGAAGCACTGTGTGTGGGACCCACAGACAGAAGTTTAAACTTTTCTTCGATTTTCAGTTTTAGTTCAAATTTCAAATTCACATAACTTTGGCTAGGAGACTCCAAATCGAGTGAACCAATTTTTGTTGGATTCAGCTATCTGAGTACTTTCCATCAAATCAAGTTTCACTTCATAAAAATCTTTATTTCTCCAGAATTAATTCTCTAAAGTTTAAAATGTTTAGAAATTTAACTGGAGAACCCTTTGGAGGAAAATTTTGAAATTTTGCTGGGATGTTCACCAAAATATACCTGAGCTGCCATAAAAATTTCAGATACATTTGAGCTTATTTTATCCACCTAATGGTGTGATTAATAAAACTGTTCTAGAGAAAATAGAAAATGTCCAGAAACATTTTCAGAATTTCTCTGAAATTGTTTAGCTCATATATTTAACCAGGGACCTTCAAATTAAGTGATACCAAATCCATTAGAACCCTCTGAAAATCTAGTTTTCAGAAAGTCATGGCTTGCTCCATGAAAATCCCTAGAACACCCTAAGAGCTCCAATTAAGATCAAGTATATAATTATTTGTGGAGAGCTCAAATGAGCTTTGTTGCAACTAAAACTTGGCCAAGTCTCTGTTCAGATTGTATCCAAACCACAGTAAAAATTTCAGAGTCATTGGGTCTGTCTAGTAAGACTTATAGTCTTCACAATTTTAAATCCAATTTAAATGCATTTAAATTAATACATATACATGTTATCTCATGTAGTCACTAAGATTGAGGAGGAACCTGAAGTCTTAGACTTTGTCACTCTGGAAGAGCAGCTAGCCTACGACCAAGAGTAGCAAGGCAAGCTCCGGTTTGCATTAACCTTTTTATAAATCTTTATTATTTTGAGAACTTACTTTGAGTACCACTTACTTATTGCATTAGAGTCTTGTTTGAAACTCAAATGCATAGCCAAGAAAACCATGGGTTGAGATTAGGATTGAAAACCTCGTTAGCTACTGTAATGCTAAGATAGTGTAGGATTCAGTACAAGTCAAGTAGTTGGAACTACTCGCGAGCATAGGCTAGAGGCACTCGACTCGGGTAAAGATAGCAAATGAAACACGTGGCAAGAAAAATGAGACCAAGCGGAGAGTAAGGGCAACAGGACTTTGGGGCCTGGGTGCTATAGCTCCGCTTGTGTCGATTGAGGACCGAGCCGTGTGAGGGCCTGTTGAACAAGCTAGAACAGTACCGAAGACCTACCGGCTATATGGGGACCGGAAAAATGATGTAACTTGGGTAGCTGGGTATTGAGGCATTGCTTGTCGTTCAGAGGGTAGGTTGAGAGTTTGAGGTGTAAATCGGTTGACGGCACTGAGATGGGCGTGCAGAGACCTCTTACTCGGGACGATAGGACCGGTTCAATATGTGGCTGACAGGTGAAAGGTGGTTGCGTACGACGTTCGTGATGGTTGTTGTAGGCAACATCGAGTACGTGCATACGTGACGGGTTATTCGGGTAACCCTGCAGGTGTAAATCGATTATAATCGCCGTCCCTCGCTGTCAGTGAGTACCAACTGTTCACTGTAACGTGACGTAGAAAGAACACGCTAGATACATGTTAAAATGTTGCTGATTGAAAGGTGGGCTTTGATTGTTAATGATTTGTTGTAGCCTAGAGCTAACTAAAGTTATTTTCAACTTTGGACAAAGTACATGAAAGAAATGCGTTTCTTGTTTGATTGCGGCTCTCTCATGTGTCTTATCGTAAAGTTCTCCACAACCTGCTGCTAAATCTTGAAAGTAAGGTTCCACTAATTAGGCGAGTGTAAAAGCCCAAGAGAAGGGACTTGTAAAAACTTTTCTTCATCTCACAACACCACAATTTTCATTGTGGACACCTTAGGAAATGTGGTGAAGAGCATGTAACCTCCATCAAAAGAGTGATTAGAGGGGAGAGTCTTCACTTTCACAAAGTAGGGTTTATACACATATGATCACACAATGAGGAATTCAAAACTGTTGTGTCCAAACTATTGTTTGCAGCAGCTAACACAAGGATCAAGTGGCATATTTGGATTCCTTAGGTCCGAATTAGTGGGGAGGCAAAGTTTCAGTAATTTTTGAAAAGTCTTGCTGCCCATTTTTCCAAAGGAAATCAAATGTACAAAGAATTCAAATGAATATTTGAATTTGCATGGAATTTGGCCAAACATGCAAATGTGGCTCAGTTTGAGACTTCAAACTTTTGAATTATTCATTTGCCAAAAATTTGGAGATATTTTGGGGCAGAGGGGAGCTGTGGGCCCCACTGGTCAGTGAGAAAAGAGGGGAGAAGCTTACTGCCTAAGTCACTCGGTTCCACAGTTCACACTCGAGCGAGTTGCGCTCTCCCACCGCCTGCCACCGCACGGTCGACCGACGACCGAAGCACCTCCCGAGCTGCTTCAAGCGTCGGTTCCCCCGCGCCCTTATCTCCCCTACGCCGTGCTTAGTCGGCCACAGCCCTCCCGCGAGCCCTGTTCTTTTTCCTCCCGAGCAAGCAAGCCGCCGGCGCCGCGCCTGTTCGTCCCGATCTAACCGGCATCGCATCCCGACTGCTCCAGCGATCAACACGAAAAAGGAGCGCCAGCGCGTGCACAAGAGTTCCCTCAGCTCAGCTCCGGCGTTCGGGGTTCCTGTCGGACGTATTTCGAGTATCAGCACCAAAGCCGAGGTGCAACCGGTGGAAGCCGACGTCGGGCTCCCGTGGGCAGCTCACAC
Organism: Neostapfia colusana; assembly: GCA_030760725.1. Taxonomy (NCBI): domain Eukaryota; kingdom Viridiplantae; phylum Streptophyta; class Magnoliopsida; order Poales; family Poaceae; genus Neostapfia; species Neostapfia colusana. The sequence goes on along the minus strand of JASWHV010000001.1, from coordinate 1,190,721 downwards.
CAACCAGTTTCACGACTGAGCAAGAGCACCCCAAGGTGCGCCAACTCACTGCGCTGCTCCTCTCCAAATTCCAGAGCAATCCGTGCGACGTAGCTTCGGAATTTCAAGTTTTCCCCTCGGACGAGGAAAACCGGACCGCGGGTAAGAGCTGTGGAAATTTACGCGTAATTCTCGGTTAGAGTTGTTCATTTTGCGCACACCAGAACTAGAGAGGATAGGGAACCTTTTCCCTCCACAACCCTAGCTAGAAACGCCGTGGTTTCAGCTAATTTCGAGCTTTTCGGTCGGCGGCCATGGCGGGAACACGCGGGCGCACGGTGACAACCGGTTTGCCGTCGTTTCCGAGCCAGGTTGAGGCCACGCCGAGATTTCCTGACCTCCACTGATGCTTTAGAGCGGATCCGCCGAGCTTTTGGCGGGCTAATGTGCTCGGGCGGCGGTGCCGATCATCACCGAAGGCCGCGGCTCGTCGCCAGCCTACTTCCGGCCACCGGCAGCCCGAGCCAACCCCATAGACTTGTTCCCCGACCCTGAAAACCCCCAGGCGGCGAGTCTCCGGCCGAGAGGTGGCCGGGAAGCTGGGTCCGGCGAGCTCCAGTACAGCGCCGGCGAGGGGGAGGCGCGGGAGCGAGAGGAAGAAGAAGACCCGCCGGACCCACGTGTCAGCAGCTGAAGATTTAAAACTCCGGATCAGCTGTGGCGTGCGATCCCGTGTGGTGGCGCGGGAAAAGGGCTGTGGTCCCGTGTGGCGTGATTCCGGCGGTTGACACGTGTAGGGTGGACCCACAGGCAGAGTTTGAACTATTCCCGAATTAATTTGAATTCCAGAATTGGTTCAAACTTTGGAACTGCATAACTTTTGCTAGGAAGCTCCAAATTTAGTGATTCAAATTGGGTTGGACTCATCTTGCCTAGCTCTGTTCAAATATACAACCCAATTTGTATGAAACCCATTAATTAATTCTGGAAAATTCTTTAAATCTTTTTAGCAAAAGAATTTTTGAGGGAGTTTGGTTCATCCAAAAATCCCCAAATTTTGCCAGAATGTTCTGTAGGACATTAGTAAACCCCTGTAAAAGTTTCAGACCATTTGGAGTCGATTTGGTCAGAGCAATTCAAATTGGAAAGTGCTGTGTTCATTTGAATGCAGAAACATTTTCAGAGAATTTCCAAAACTTGGAAATTCAATTCTGGGCAAACCTTGAATCCAAAAATGCTAGGAAAATTCATGCAAACTCTATGAGCTATAATTGAAATTCTAGATCATCAAGTTGAGCATGAACAGGGGTATTACATCAGAATAAATTCTTCCTTGCTGATTTACCAAGAGAATTATTCTGAGCAAACCACTCCATGAAAAGTGCTAATGTTTGGTCCAGAGAGTTTTCTTGTGACAAGGAACTTACACAAAAATTCTCAGCTCCATTGGAGCTCTAGATCACCCCTGTCCTGTTTACCCACTTAAGGGATTAAGATGGAAAAGGGGGAAAACCACTTAGCACTTAACCATGTGACTAAGTCCAAGCCAAACCACCAACACCAGTTCCTATTTAAATTCTTAGACAAAGTTCCAGGTGTTAGAGGCTGGTTATTAAAACCAATAGTAGAAGTTTTACTCTAAAACTCACATTTGCATCTAAATTAACATGTAGTATTTCATTAACGTGTAGCCGTTGAAGAGGAGACTCCGGAAGTGCTGGACTTCCTTCTTCCGGACGAAGAACTAACTCCTGACCAGCAGCAACAAGGCAAGCCCCGGTTTGCATTAACCTTTTTAAAAGTTTTACTTTGTTTACATGTGTCATATGAAGTATGTGTGTGCATTAGGTATAGGATGAATGAAACCCCACTTGCATAACCAAAGTTTCCTAAAAGAGTGAGGGTAGTGTCAAGGACCTCGAGTAGACAGGCTATGCTTAATGAGTCATAGGACTTCGGTACAAGTCGAGTAGTTGGAATCTACTCGCGAGATAGGCTGGGGACACACGGGTTCGGTTGAGTGATGTGAGATCACTTTAGTAATGAAAATGAGACTAGGCAGGGGCTAGGGCGCAGCAAGAGAGAGTCTTGTGTGCGCAGCCCTGCCCGTGTCGATTGAGGACCGATCCGTGTGCGGCCCTGCTGAACAAGTATTGAACGTACCGAAGGCATATCGGATATATGGGCCCCGATAAACCGATGTAGCCTAAACCTCCGGGCGTCGAGGCATAGCACACCGATTTATAGGTGTAGGTTGAGGGCAGCAAGGTGGAAATCTGCCAACGGGCATAGAGAGATGCTCCGTGTGGGGAACCTCCTGCTCGTTTCGGTGCGACCGGTTCGACGTTTGGGCTGTTGGGTGAAAGGTTGTCCCGTACGACATCGAGTGAGCGTGCTGTGCAGCTCCACGGGTGGGCGTACGTGACGTGCTCTTTGGGTTTTCCCTGCAGGTGTATATCGAGTCGATTCGCCGTCCCTCGCGGTGACGAGTACTGCTTGTTCACTGCGTCGTAACGTAGACTAATGGATGAAATATGGTGATTCAATGATGCTGATTGATATAATTGTATTGCTACATGTGTGCCACCAAATACTGCTTACTAAATTTCAGATTTCATGAACTGTTAACTTGTTGCTAAAAGATAAACTAAGGATGAACTTGTAGGCGTGTCGTTTTGCTGAAATGTTACTATCCTATGTCCATTGTACACCTCATGTAGAGTTTCATGCTTAGGTGAGTCGGTTAAGCCTTGCTGAGCCTTCGAGCTCACGGTTGCTGCTTAAGTGTTTTTCAGGTGAAGAGCCACCCACGGACTCGGAGTACGAGTCCACCGGCGAGGGTTACCCTCCGTCGGGGACCACGGCTGAGTGGGAGCCGTACACGCCGCGCTGAGCTGAGGAGTGCAGCTAGTGTGGGTTGCCCTAGGGCTGGGCAACCGACTTTTGCTAAATAGGCGGGCGTGAGTTGTATGGTGTAGTCTTCCGCTGTGTAATAGAACAATAATTGTAACTGAAGTTTGTACTTATTTGTACAGTTTCAGCTGTTTTTCCCTTGTAATATATTGTGTTCTTATGACGTGTGCTGTCGGGTGTCGCATCGCGCGGCATCACCCTCTGCGATCCTGGATGAGCGGATTCCGGTCCGCCACAGCGAGTCCTTGCAATTTGTTTTACCTCATGTAACCTATAACCCTTCATGTAGAAGTTTCACGTTTAGGAGAGACGGGTCAGTCTTGCTGAGCCATCATGCTCACTGCTTGTGTTTGAAGCTTTTGCAGGGTTCTATGAGGAAGGGACCCCCGAGGAGGAGACGGAACCCTAGGAGGGGAACCCCGTCGAGTGGGGGTCGTGCACGCCGCCGTGTTAGTGTGCGTGTGTGCTAGCGGGGACACGTTCACGGGTTGAACGTGAACTCGATGCATAGTCTATGCCCGTGAGTATAGACTGAACATATTTTGTTGTAAAAAGGTTCATACACTGGTTTATGTAATAAAACTTTGCTTCCGCTTTGTACCTTTGATGTGTGTTATCCGGTGCTATGCAACGTAGCACCCCTCAGCATGATCCTGGCTCGACAAGACCGTGGGGTCGTGTCAGTGCATCCTGTCTTGACTGTGACTGGTCACAGTGGCGCCTGGCAGGCGTGCGCCGCGTCTCAGCGTCTTGGGAAGGCGCGGGTCTTGAATGTCTTGTACGGTAAAGGCATGTCGCACCTTTACTCCCGCTGCCTACCGCGCCGGGCGGGCAGCGCTGCTCTGCTAGCCACGTGGCGGGCCTGGAGCTCTCCTCTGAGGAGGGGGGAGCTCCCGACCCCGCTGGACACGTGGCGCCTTCGGAGCTCACTCCTGCGGAGGGGGTGAGGTCCGGCTCTGCCGGCCACGTGGCGGGCCCGGAGCTCCTGTCTGAGGAGAGGGGAGGTCCGGCCTCGCTGGACACGTGGGGCCTTCGGAGCTCGCCCCTGCGGAGGGGCGAGGTCCGGTTCCTTTGGCCACGTGGCGGGCCCGGAGCTCACCTCTGAAGAGAGGGGATGCCCCGGTCCCGTTGGACACATGGCGCCTCGGAGCTCACTCCCGCGGAGGGGGGGAGGGGAGGTCCGGCTCCTCTGGCCACGTGGTGGGCCCGGAGCTATCCCCTGAGGAGAGGGGATGCCCCGGTCCCGTTGGACACGTGGCACCTCGGAGCTCACTCCCGCGGAGGGGGGGGGGAGGTCCTGCTCCTCTGGCCACGTGGCGGGCCCGGAGCAATCCCCTGAGGAGAGGGGAGCTCCGACCCCGCTAGACACGTGGCGCCTTCGGAGCTTGCCCCTGCGGAGGGGGCGAGGTCCGGCTCCTGTGGCCACGTGGCGGACCCGGAGCTATATCCTCTGAGGAGAGGGGAGCTCCGGCCCTGCTGGACACGTGGCACCTTCAGAGCTCGCCCCTGCAGAGGGGGCGAGGTCCGGCTCTTCTGGCCACGTGGTGGGCCCGGAGCTATCCTGTGAGGAGAGGGGAGCTCCGGCCCCGCTGGACACGTGGCGCCCTCGGAGCTCACCCCTGCGGAGGGGGTGAAGTCCTTAGGCGGTTTTCTCCTGTGCGCGGGGATATCTCATATTGAGGGTACCGACAGTAGTACTTCCGAGAGGCAAGCTAATTAAGAGAGCACAACATTCCTTTGGTCGGGCCGGGGTCATCAAAAGCGCGGGATGCTAGGGGGCACATGCATGCGGTATGATGCGATGCCTCCACGGAGATAAGAAAAGGATGTGAAGATTCTACGTCCACGGGAGCGGTGTTGCTCGATGTATTGCTTGAGACTTAGAACCGGAGTTCTAAGGTTGAGGATGAACTGAGATGTCTAACTATGTGTCGAATGCTAAGGGATCCGAACACCTTGTAATGTTGCCTACCCGAGCCTTTTATAGTTGAATGTGGCCTAGAGGGGGGTGAATAGGCCTTTAAAGATTCCTGCACACTTAATAAAGTTATCAGAAACTTGACTGACCGGACTAGTCCGGTTGTGTGGGCGGACTAGTCCGGTGTGCTGAATTATTTGAGTTAATTAAGTGTGTCTCATAAATTTAATTTCTCAGCAGCGGAATGAGAACAATAGTTTTTATAAATTAAATTTATTGTATGGATGCACGTGCAAACTTATAAGTAACTCAAACGATGACTAGCAAACTAGTGATCTAAAGTATCAAAATATAAAACAAATGAGAGACAAGAGACACGAATTTTTACCGAGGTTCGATCTCACCAAGAGATCTACGTCCTCGTTGAGGAAGCTCACACAGAGCCGGGTTCCCAACCCTTTCCCTCTTCAAGTCACCACCCAGGCCGACTTGACTTCACTATCAAGTGTAATCACCGTGTTTATGGGGCAATTCTCACACGTTGAGGGCTCCCACAAGAATTACAATGAGAAGTTGATCAAATACACTCAAAAAGATTACAATGCAGAATATGAGTGTAGAGAGATCAAATCCCAAGAGCTCACAACGAAGGAACGACGATCTCCCAATCTCAAATCCAAGTATTTTATTGATCTTCACCTTTTTCCACCTTAGATGTGTAGGGAGACGTGTTTTTGGGCTCTTGGGACAGGTAGCGGCGCTAGGGTTTCAGTTTTTGACAGTATGAGTCGTGTCTCGTCAGGGAAAAGACGAAGGACCTCTTTTTTATAGGCTTTCCTAAAAAGTTACCGTTGTTAAACCTACTACCGGACTAGTCCGGTATATGATCGGACTTGTCCGGTCTACTTTCAGTGGGTTAACCGGACTAGTCCGGTCCACAAACCGGACTTGTCCGGTGCTATGTGAAATGGGGTTTCAGAAACTTCAGCGGACTAGTCCTGTCGCTTGGATGGACTAGTCCGCAGTCCTCTAAAGAGGACAACAGAGACATGACCGGACTAGTCCAGTCTAAAACCGGACTTGTCCAGTTGCATTCCAGTGAGCTGACCGGACTAGTCCGGTTCACAAGGCGGACTAGCTCGGTGCACTATGTTTGCGTCTTTCAGAAAGTTAAATGGACTAGTCCGGTCCATGAACGGACTAGTCTGGTCCATGAACGGACTAGTCCTGTTTTCAGTGGATTTTAGTTGATTTTTAAACCCCTTACCCTTACGCAAAGTCATGAGCTCTTGGGATGTGTCTCTCTCACACACAACCTATACATTTATATCTACTTTGCTCCTCTAAATTCCACTAATGTCTTCCTTTTCGGGCACCACTCTATTTTTCACCTTTTTGTGTGTGCCGAGCCAGTTCACTTTGTTTATCCTGCAATCATCTTAATAGTTTCATTAGGATCTCATATGTTCGTCATCAATTAGCCAAACCCCACAAGGGATATCCCAGATGCACTTACAATAGTCCAAGGATCGGGCGGCTTACAAGGTGGGCCCCCAGGACCCGACAGTGCCCCGGGGTGATTTCCTGCCATCTACTGTATCCCGCAGTGAATGCTGGTAGTTGTCTCTAGCGGTAGCTTCTTAGTATTCGTCCTGCCGCCTTGCCCACGCCGCAAGCTAGGCGTAGTGGTTGATAATAGCAGGGGCGGCAGGGGATGTCTTGTCGCTGTATTTACTGGTCTACAACCCCTGACACTGTGTGCCTATCTTGACTGTGACTGGTCAGAGTGCCTCCTGACACGCGTGCGCCGCGCATCCGCATCTTAGGAAGGTGCGTGTAAGGGCCCAAGTTTTGGCACATATCCGAAGTGTTCATCACAACACACACACACCTCATTTGGAGAAACTTGATAAATACATTTGAAGAGCAAGTAACCACCATCAACATGCTCATTAGAGGATAAACTCACCAAGTGTAAAAGTGGTATTTCCCACATGCATCATATAGGGGTTGGGCATATGAAAATCTCCTACACCTTGCTAGAAATGTCCATGCCAAGTTTCACCCAAGTTCAAAACCTTTTTTAAAGCCTTTTTGGGTATAACTAGAAAGAGAGTGGTTTGAACTCAAATTCAAATTCAAACTGTTTCCATTCCATGAATTCAAAAGTGGGAGGCATATTCTTACTCAGCACATTTTTGTGAGCTCATACACCAATTTTTACTCCATTTGGAGTTGATCTTGACATGAGCTAAGTTTAGTAAATTCAAACTTTATTTGAATTTTAAACTGCATATGTGCTGAAAATATATTCAAACAAAACTCAATTTGAATTCTATCCAATTCAAATGGCCCAGGGGTAGATAATTCAAATTACCAAGGTTATTTGAGTCTCTACCGTTTAGAGCAGTAGGAAAATTAAAGTTTGGAGGTTAAAAGGAGAGGTGGGACCCACCTGTCAGCCACTCAAACTCAAAGAACCGCCCCTGCTCGAGTCAGCCGTTGCCCGGGAGAGCGCCAGCGCGCTGATCGACCGGTTCCCGACGTGTGATCGGCGCCAGCTCCTGCTGTTCGGCGGGCGGTCGGCCCTTATGATCAGTCCACGAGCTGCCAAAGGCGATCTTCTTCACCGATAGCCCACGCTCCCTCGCTCTCTGCTCCGTTCCCGCGAAGAACTCAGCCGCCGGCTGCGCTCTCGGTGTTTTCCCTCGCCCCTAGTCAGCTGAGCATCGGTTGCTCGAGGTTTACACCACAAACATCAGCGCCCGGACGTGCTCTAGCTATTTCGCTCGCCGTACCAAAGCTTTGTAGCTCGGGGTGAGCATAGTTCCGAGAACACCGAGGGTTGTGGCGACGATCATTTCGGTTCACCGTGGACATGACGCCACGGCCACTTTCGCCTCTGCTCTCCTATACTAGAAAGGTGCGCTAGCTTCTCTAGGTCATGTAGCTTCTTTCCGTTCGGCAAATGATCCACCATATAGCGAGAATTTTTCAGTTTACTGAACCCTAGTAGAAAACAACCGAGCTCGGTGGTAAGCCAAATTTGGCTCACGTATACCACGACCAGCCAAGCTCGTTTGTAAGTAGCTAGTACATCCCCTAGCGCCTCTCCTTGAAGCAAAACCAAGGAAAATAATGGAGAATGGGCTCGAAAAGGGCAGTTCTTTGGGCCGCCATGGAAAACGGTCCCAGTTCACCGTGGAGCTCGGGGTTGCCGGCCGTTTCACCAAGGTTGGCTACCATTTCCAGCTTCCTCAGGCTTCCCTGGTGCTGTAGAGCCAAAAAGCCGAGGTCTTGGTAAAAGACAGAGCTTACCCGACCTCGCCGAAAACCTAGCGGTTGCTGTCACCGTTGCGCGCAAGTTTCCGGCCATCACCGGTGGCCGGCGAGCTCACAGCCGAGTTCAGGAGGTCAGAAAAGGGGAGGCGGCGAGTTTTGGGCTAGGAGGTGGCCGGGAACTCGGTTCCGGCGAGTCTCACCGGAGACCGCCGCCGCCGGGTATTTGGCGCGAGGAGGAAGACGAAGCACTGTGTGTGGTACCCACAGGCAGAAGTTTAAACTTTTCTTCGATTTTCAGTTTTAGTTCAAACTTCAAATCCACATAACTTTGGCTAGGAGACTCCAAATCTCATATTGAGGATACCGACAGTAGTACTTTTGAGAGGCAAACTAATTAAGAGAGCACAACATTCCTTTGGTCGGGCCGGGGTCATCAAAAGCGCAGGGTCCAGCACCTCGGTGCGACTAGTCTTAGACTCTTAGTACTACCGAGAGGCAAGCTACGGAGAGCACAACATTCCTTTGGTCGGGCCGGGGTCATCAAAAGCGCGGGATGCCAGGGGGCGCATGCATGCGGTATGATGCGATGCCTCCACGGAGATAAGAAAAGGATGTGAAGATTCTACATACGACGACCAGCTACAGCTGCAACGGAAAACGTGTGGCACTCGACACGGACACGCGCACCTGCAGCTAGCTGCAGAGCAAACTCCTCCAGCTCTTCTGTGTGGACGACTAGCTACTAGCTGATGATGCGCCTAGCTAGCTGACAGACTCCTATATAAAGTGTCCATCAGGCGCAGCAGGATACCCAGCGTATATGCAAGCCAAGCTCGAGCACCTGAAGCCAACAACTGCCAAGCTAGCTACAGCAAGTTGCAGCAGGATTAAGTTGTGAGATCTAGCTAGCTAGCTAGAGGAACTAAGTTGCAGCTGCAGGATCGGCGGAGCATGGCCGGCAGCAGGGACAGGGACAGGGACCCGCTGGTGGTGGGTAGGGTGGTGGGCGACGTGCTCGACCCCTTCGTCCGGACCACCAGCCTCAAGGTCAGCTTCGGCTCCTCCAGGACCGTGTCCAACGGCTGCGAGCTCAAGCCGTCCATGGTGGTGCACCAGCCCAGGGTCGAGGTCGGCGGCCCCGACATGAGGACGTTCTACACCCTGGCATGTGTCTTGTTGGTTCTAACCAATTCCGTATATATACGCGCGTGTAGTCGTCGATCGTCTAAAACTTGCCATATATCGTGTGCTCGATCATGCCGTGAAAAGTTGTTCGTGTGTCATCAGGTGATGGTCGACCCGGACGCTCCAAGCCCAAGCGACCCCAACCTGAGAGAGTACCTGCACTGGTAAATAATAAAAAGATGGATTTGTAATTGATTCAGACGTTGTAGTACCAGCTAGTTCATACATGCATGCATGATTATATATGGACATCATCGTCTCTCTCTCTCTCTCTCTCTCTCTCTATATATATATATATATATATATATCTTATCATGTGTGTGATTATATATATGAACTGATTGATCGATCGGTCCTCTCGCTTTCTTGGATGCATGAGCAGGCTGGTCACAGACATTCCAGGCACTACCGGGGCGACATTTGGTGAGCCACTCTCTCTATATCTCTACGCACACTAGCTAGCTTATAAGCTCCCGCCGCCGCCGGTCGGCCCTTCTTCTACCTCTGTTCGTTCGATCATGCACGGACGACACGGGACACACCACAAACTCATCTTCTCGACGATGATCGATGATCGCAGGGCAGGAGGTGATCTGCTACGAGAGCCCGAGGCCGACCATGGGGATCCACCGCTTCGTGCTCGTGCTGTTCCAGCAGCTTGGGCGGCAGACGGTGTACGCCCCGGGGTGGCGCCAGAACTTCAACACCAGGGACTTCGCCGAGCTCTACAACCTCGGCCCGCCCGTCGCCGCCGTCTACTTCAACTGCCAGCGCGAGGCCGGCTCCGGCGGCAGGAGGATGTACCCTAACTAACTAACTAACTAAACGCACTTAACTCAGCTCTCACATCGTCGGTCGTCGCCCGGCCGAGCAGCTCAGAAGTCAGAACTCAGAACTCAGCTGCTGATTTTTTTTTTCAAGACACGCGATTCTCTGCATGGGCATGGCTTGCTAGCTAGCTTAATAAATGCTGTGCCACCATGCATCATATCATATATATGCAGCACATCAAATCTGAATCGAAACAGTGATGATCTAGCACTAGCAGCAGCCATGCATGTTATATAGTAAGCAATATATATGTAGTCAATTATATACGGTGCAATAAACGGATAGCTAGCTAGAGGAAGCTGTATTAGGGCCGGGATATACAACATGAATGCCTGCATGCTATACAGCATGCATGACGGGGACACACTGCTGCAGCAGCAGCAATATGCATGTAATACGTAACGTGACAAGTCAATTATATTGGTGAGAAGTATAATTCATGCAGTATTAGTTAATATCTACTTTCATTAACAAACTGTTCTGCTTTTTTTTTGCGTTATCTCTATTAATAATTCCTCTAAAAGAGGGATCGAGTTGGTGACGATGGTGTTTCTGCATGCCTCGATCTGGGCTAGCTATATCGGTTGTTGGATCTTGATCCGAGGGCGTTGAAGTGATACTTGCACTATGTACTCACTCAAATCTTCTACTCCCCCCTATATCCCAAAGTATAAAAGATTAAAAGGTTCAGATTCTGTCCTAAAGTATAAGAGATTCTGAAGATGGGATAAAAGTTACGCAACTAGAATAACAAAACAAAACAAAAAAAATCCAGGATAAATTTGTGGAGACCGCCTGACTTCACAAATTTTATTTCTCGATCTGATAGTTTTGCAAAATACACCTTTACTTTTTCCTGAATTAAACCTGCAGTCCAATATTATACAAATAGGTCCCTGGTTGTTTTGAAATTTAAAATTTAGCCATGAGTTTTTTTTAAGAAAACAACCCTGCATTTTTTTTGAAAAGTTGCAGGATACACCTTGTGTTCTAAAGAAGTTAAAAAAGGATATTATACTTTAGTTTCCACTGCAATTTGAGCTGAATCTTTAGTTACACTCAGAGTTTTTATTTTAGTTCCACTGTATTGAGCAAACCTACTAATGCGGTGCTAAACACAGTGGTGACATCTCTGTGTTTAGATCTCATCCACTCGTGTTAGATCCTCTCACTCCCGTCGATGAACTAAGAAGATGAAGTACTTAGTGGAGGTGGAGGTGACGACGGAGGCCGGCAGTCTAGCATAGCTGAATATGAGACCGACAAAAATAACTCGACCATCCGATATAGAAAAAAATGATAATTCGATATTTTGCCATTACTTTCTTAATTATATTATCTATATAAACAATGTATAATACCATCTAAATAATAACACTTTGACTAGTGTCAAATTATCAACACACACAGAAAAGGAGTATCAAAGTATGGAAATAGCTCAATACAGCCCCAACCTCTTTCCCCAAATCAGAGACCCTCGTCTTCCTCCCCGAATCACATCTCTCTTCCGCCGCCATCCGCGAACCCTAGGGCAAGATGCTGGGCGGCCTGTACGGCGACCTCCCGCCGCCGTCATCGTCAGCCGGCGAGGATGACAAGGCCTCCACCGCCTCCATGTGGTCTAGCGCCACCAAGATGGCGCCGCCCACCCTCCGCAAGCCCGCCTCCACCTTCGCCCCTTCGCCGTCCGTCCTGCGGAACCAGCACCTGCGCGCGCCCAGGGCTGCCGCCGCCGCGTCTCCCGCTTCCGCCTCTCCCGCCTCCGCTCCCGTCATCGAGGTTGCCGCCCCCGTCCCCGCCGCCTCCTTCCAGCCCGCGTTTGTTGCGGTCCAGTCCACTGTTCTCGAGGAGTACGACCCCGCCAGACCCAATGACTACGAGGACTACCGCAAGGAGAAGCTTCGGCGGGCCAAGGAGGCCGAGCTCAGCAAGGAGCTCGAGCGGCAGCGGCGGGAGGAGCGGGAGCGGGAGAGGGAGCGCGAGCAGCTGGAGAGGGAGGCGCGCGAGCGCGAGGAGAGAGAATACCAATCTAGGGCGTCTTCCCTCAACATTTCCGGCGACGAAGCGTGGAAGCGGAGGGCGGCGATGAGCGGTGGTGCTGCTGCGCAGAGGACCCCCTCATCCCCGCCTAACGTGGATGGATTTGCTATTGGGAGCTCCTCTTCCGCTGGGCTCGGTGTGGGCATCGGTGGTCAGATGACTGCCGCCCAGCGGATGATGGCCAAGATGGGATGGAAGGAAGGCCAGGGACTTGGCAAGCAGGAGCAGGGGATCACTGCGCCTCTAGTTGCTAAGAAGACTGATAGAAGGGGAGGTGTAATTATTGATGAAAGTAATTCCAAGCCTGAAAAGAAGCCAAAATCAGTCAACACTGATGGCACGCCGACACGAGTTTTGCTGCTTCGTAACATGGTAAATCCCTGCTTTAGGACTTCTGTACGATAAAAGCCCTGTGTCTTTCTATGGAAAGCTGCATTTTGTCAATGGCTGCAATTTGGGTCAACCATAAGCTAATATGATCATGAATAATGATTTTCAAGGATTTAGATTGGTCTCAAGTTTCATAATGTGCGGTTTTGTATTCTTAGGATTGTTACACAAACCTTTTTTTTAAAGAAAAGATTGCTCATTGTGTAGTTCATCAATTTGCATAACTAGTGTCTCCTTGCTGCTATTATTGACTTGTGGTGTATCATTGCATTTACCTTCCTCTGTATTTAAGTAAGTTTGCAGTTTAGAACTTGGATTAAAAAAGACATGAAAAACACATTTTGACTAAATGAATTTATGGGTCATGACTCATGAGCTTCCAAAGTCAACCTTTAGTATGCACACAATTTATTCGTGATAATGCTATAGCAATACTCCATCACAGTTTTCCGATCATTTTTCCTTAATGGAATTGGAATGCATTTTCATTCAATGTGAAAGGTTACGTACAAAAGACCCAAATAGGTTGGACTCTTTTCCAGACCCTGCACAAGCGGGAGCTCCGTGCACCAGGGTGCCCTTTTGGAATTTGAATGCATTTTAGTGTTTTTGTTCACTTCTTCAATAGATCAAAGCATACTTGAGGTCAAACTTCCCACAGTAGAAAAGGTCAGACTCCACTGGGAAAAGTTGACCATATAGTGATTTCTTTGTAGGATTTTTACTATTGCACTTCAATATGGCTATCTGATTAGTAAAAAGGGTGTATTGTTGAAGGCTCCCACACATTATGAGGTCTGGGAAGGGTTATTTCTAGACAGTCTGACCCCTACTTTTATAGAGAGGTTGGTTCGAACACAAGATCTCATGACACATGTGGAGACACTAACCGGTATGGCTATCTGATTAGTAACCGTGGATAATATGTAGTGGTTGTGAAACCTGATTAATATGATCGAATCTACCACTTCAAATACTTCACTTCCCAGTTTTGACATTGTTCACCCAACATCGTTGTAAGCAAGACTGGTCAATCAGATGATAAGAATTTAATCCAACATGATTAATAAATAACTATCTTGGTACCAAAAGCCACAAAATACTCTATCTTGTTGGATTGTATGTCTGTTTTAGTTTTGCGAGTCCTTAGATTGCGACCCTTTAAGTCTGTAGGAGGCATTGATTTTGACTGGTGTTAAGTGGTGATATGTTGAATCTGATGATTTTTAAATAAAGAGTGTGTTATTATTCATTTCTAGTTAGAGGGGTGATACTGGTCATTAAGAAGCCAAAAAGAGATTGTTGATTAAAACAGAGTGCAAACCATTTCTGAAGCATGAGTTTGAAACTGTGCAGGTCAGCCCTGGCGAGGTTGATGATGAGCTGGAAGATGAGGTGGCATCAGAGTGTGCCAAGTATGGCACTGTTGTGCGTGTGCTGATATTCGAGATCACACAGCTCAACTTCCCTGCTGATGAGGCTGTAAGGATCTTCATAAAGTTTGAGAGGGCGGAAGAAGCAACAAAGGCAATGATCGATCTGCATGGACGGTTCTTTGGTGGGCGTGTGGTGCAAGCGACATTCTTTGATGAGGAAAGGTTTGGGAAGAACGAACTTGCTCCAATGCCAGGGGAAGTGCTAGGGTTCTTCGACTAAGGGAACATGGTTGATGTGGTATAAGATCAGAGGTGGGTTGTAATTGTCTCTTTCCTGGTGATGATCTGGAGCATATAGCCAGATAGTTGTAGCTGTTTTGTAGTGATAGTCTGATAGAGCAGACTTTGTAAACTAGAATTGGTATGTGTTATGGCTTTTGAGCTTATCACTTGCTAATACACTTCCGTTGACTTATACATGGACTGGTTCACATGCTTATAGGGCAGCAATCATTATTTTGATCTTGAAAAAATCTGACATCATTATGATAATGTACACAACAAAGCAGTAGGAGACAGTGGGTTATGCTATCCGAAGAAAATTTTCTTGTTACCTGGAAGCTTGGAACAGAATCAGTAGTCCAATGTGTCAGTGAGGCTGTAACTATAGAATTCTGATTGTATTCTGAAATAATTGTTGGTATCCCCTTGAATAGACCCATTTTGGTTTCTCTCTGGTCTCTATTTGCAATTCGCTTAAAGATGTTCTCATGTTATCTGTTCCACTTGGCCATGTCTTTGAATTGTTTGAGGAAATATTTACTGCCTCCATATTTTTTTTGTCAGTGGTTAGTATTTCCAGATGTTAAATGATCATGAGCAGCGTCAGTGTCACTCGTTCTTACCCCTTGGTCTAATACGCGGAAACAGGTCTGAAGATTCCATGCCAGTTCTTCCAATCTTGTTCGTTGACCTCTCCCCTTACCAACACAACGTAGAGTTGCTTTCCGGACGGTCTGGACCAGTAAGATCGCGGGGTTGAACGGTCAGCACTCGGCACTGTCCGAGTTTTGAATATTCCTAGCTAGGTAGTATGCCGGACTTTCCAAAAGCGATCCTTGGTCAGTGAACGCCAACACAAGACGCACACAACTATGTGGCTATCTGGAAATGTACCATGTTACTTCTGTGAAACTTCAGTGTCGTTTCTTTTGAGCTCCCAGCGCTAGCTGACACAGAGAGACCGTCCAGTCCAGCTTCGTTTCCTCGTTTTGTCTCAGTTATTTTGTTTGCACACAAAATTTCTCTTGCTCCACACAAAAATTATGTTAACACAACAAAAGCCTCAAAAAAAAATTTCAAGAACGATTTTATGCTCTTCTGCTTCCGCCGTCAAAATTAGGTTTCCGTATTATTCTTGGGTAAACAAAACACATGATCGGATATTAGTAGCCTCCAATCTTTTATGTACGACGTTGGTTAGTTCAGAACTAAACTAACCAAGATTGAAGGGGCTATAAGATATTTAAGAGAAAACTGAGATAACAAAAAGAAATGTAACTGCATATTTCATCCTCACTAACAAAGATGCTAGCGTGTGTTCCCTACCATGTGGACTTAGCGGTTCCCTCAGACAAGTCCAGTGTGATAATTAGACTGACCAAAGACTGGTCAATGGACAGGCAAGCACAAAAAAAAAGAAAGAAAAAAGACTCGGTTTTCCTCGGTCAAACTTCCCTGACCAGAACCAGAAGCATTGCAGTAGCATAACCCCCAAATTAACCCATCACACACACACAAACCTCTCTCGATTCCCAGCTAACCACTCTATATAACTACTACCCTTCTCGTCTCTGATTTCTTCATTCTTGCAACCAAGTTGCAAGAAGAGCAAAGACTTGGAAACAAAAGCATTGCTTCCTCCTCCTCCTCTTCTTCTCCGATCTCTGAAATTGTGCGCTAGCTAGCTAGCTAGCTAGAAGCTGCATGCATGCTACGTCCCAACCCCAAGCAGGTGACGTTTCGAGCAAAGTGAACCTCTATAAAAGGGCCATGCTGCATGTCGTCACCTACTCATTAGATCTCCCGGCGTTTCTCGCAACTTGTCATGATCCTTCCACTGCTTCTACCTGCTGCTAGCCTCGCACTTCAGATCGGCCACCATTGCCATACCATGTCAGAGGCCTCCAACCTTTCGTCGTTCTTGCTGGTGAAGTTTGCTAGCCAGTTGATCATCGAAGCCAGAGGTTGCTGAGCATCCCGATCGATCCGTGGTTGTTGCGCCGCGCCGATCGAGGCCGGTTCAATTCACTGCCGGCTCGATCCCTGCAGCCTTCAATTCACGTGCGTGCGTGCGCGAGCCATCAGCCATGCAGGACGGTGCAGGAGGAGGAGGAGGAGGAGGAGGAGGAGGAGGAGGAGGAGGAGGAGGAGGAGGAGGAGGAGGAGGAGGAGGAGGAGGAGGAGGAGGAGGAGGAGGAGGAGGAGGGAGCGTCCACCTGCTGCTGAGCATCCTCGCCGACGGCGAGGAGCAGGCGAGGCGGCTCGGCGCCGAGCTCCCCGGCGGCGACCCGCGGCTCGGAGCGGAGCGCTTCAGGGCCGCGGCGCGGCGGCTGCAGCGCACGCTCGGGGAGGCGGCGCACGTCGCCAGGGCCATCGAGGCGGCGGCGGCGTCGCGGGGCGCCGCCGGCTCGCCGCGGTCGGCGGACGAGTGCCAAGGCGCGTGCAACAAGCGAAGGTGCGTTAGTTCGGGTCGAACTCGAATCAGTATCAGCCTGTAGTTAACTTAGCTCGACTCGATCATGGTGCATGACGCCACGTACGAGCTAGAAGCGGCGCGCGGTCGCTTTGCCTCAGGTGTCAGCTCAGCTTGCGCCTACGATTTATTTTTTGGTCAAAAAAACAAGGGAATTTTTGGTGATCCGTACAGGAGAGGCCTGCCGAGGTGGACAGCGAAAATCCGAGTGCCAGACGCGAGTTTGGAGGCCACCCCGGACGACGGATTCAGCTGGAGGAAGTATGGCCAGAAGGACATCCTCGGTGCCAAGTTTCCCAGGTAACCCTCAAACATAATCAGTTTAATTTCTTCCATTTTCAGGGTAACAGTTTAATTTCTTTCATTTGCACAGAGCAGTAAATTCTTTCTGGCATATGAATCTCACGAAGAATTATTCCGAAATTTCATAGGAAGTAGTAACAGTTTTGTTGATTCCTTCAGATGTAAAAAAGAAAATTAAAATGACACGCAGTAGATCTGGATTCACTAGCCATGTCTGACGTGATCAGCTTCCGGTGTCTGAATCTGACACGTACCACTGCTACTGCTGCTCCGGGCAGGGGTTACTACCGGTGCACGTACCGC
This sequence comes from Neostapfia colusana, assembly GCA_030760725.1. Taxonomy (NCBI): domain Eukaryota; kingdom Viridiplantae; phylum Streptophyta; class Magnoliopsida; order Poales; family Poaceae; genus Neostapfia; species Neostapfia colusana. The sequence goes on along the minus strand of JASWHV010000001.1, from coordinate 1,173,446 downwards.
GCCGCGCAGGGGTGCCTCGCCACGAAGCAGGTCCAGCGCTCGGACTCCGACCCGTGCGTCTTCGACGTCACGTACCAGGGCGCGCACGCCTGCCACCAGAAGCAGCAGCGCCCCGCCCCCGCCCCCGCCGGCGCCGGCGCGGCTTCCCCGCACGACGACATCGGCCAGCCACCGCCGCCGCCGCCGCCGCAGGATCAGAGCACGGAGCTTCTCCTCCCGCGCTTCAACGACCGCCTCAAGGTGGAGACCGCCGAAGCGCCGGTCCAGGCTAGCGGCCACGACGGAGGCCACCGCCGCGCCGCCGGCGGGCCTGCTCCGTTCACCTCCCCCTCCGCGCCTCCCCGCGCCGGCGTGGGGCCGGCGGCGGCGGCCTTCCTCCCATCGTCCCCCGCCGGGTCCAGCTACTACGCCGTGCTGAACTGCCTGGCGTCGGGGAGCTGCGGCGACGGATACGGCCTGCCGGGGGCGCGCACGCGCGGCGCGGGATCCGAGCTCGGCGAGGTCGTCTCCAGGGCGACCGCCCCCGCGGCTGATCTCCCCGCCGCCGGGTTCGACTACTCGCCGTACCACCACGGCGAGTTCGACCCGCACCTGCCGTTCGCGCCGTCTCACCATTAGGGAACCAGCCCAAGCTTGACGAGAAGAAGATCGGATTCAGCGCGCGTACGTTGGATCTTGATTGCTTTTTTTTAGAAGTGGCGCACAGGATAATAGATAATGAACAACAACATGTAAACTGTCAACGTGAATGCTTTTTTAGAGAGTGGCGCACAGAACAGATAACGTCCAGTCCAGTAGCAGCATTCTATTCAAGCAGCCGCAGGCAGCACATCGAAATCATTAAGTAGCAAAGATTATTAGCTTATACTGATAGCTTATACATACATGCACTGTAAAGTTTAATCTATTCTTAGAAAATACAGACACCTGCAGATAAACATCTGTCTCAATCATTGAACATGCCTTTAGATAAACACTTCGCATAATACCAAGTCCATGGATAATCAAATGTCGTGGAAGAAATCCAGGTGTCTGTTGCAGGCGTGGATCTAGAGATGTCACCAGTCAAAGGCGTCGGTCCTGGAGCCGTACACGTAGTAGTAGTAGTACCTGCGAGTTTGACAAGTGGAGCCAGTACAGTTTTCTCGTCCGTAAACTCTCAGCTTGGCTCCGCAGCAGAAGGTCATGGCGAGCTTCGGTACGCTCGTTGGTTCTTGGTTGCGTGTCCGGCTTCAGTCGCTGTAGAAACGGCCGGCGAAATCGAGCTGCAAATCCGGGGAAGCGGCCGGCCGGCAGGTGGCCAGAAACCCGAGCGCGCGGCGGGGGAGACGCACGCGCCCTCCTTTCCGCCGCCGCGGGCCTCTGCCACGGCCACGGCCACTACTAACGGCCGCCTCGGCCTCTCAGCCTCGTCACGCTCCCGCCCGAGAGAGAGCGACCGCCACTTGCAAGCGAACGCATAAACAAACGCCGCCACGGCACGAGTGGGCACGCGGACCGAGGGGAAGGGGAGGGAGGGAGGGCGGGAGGGAGGGAGAGTGAGTGAGCCGAGGAAAGCGGCGCGTGCCGTGCGGCCGCCCCTCGCCGGTGCCGAGGCGGGGGGGTCCCCTCTGCCTTCCTGCCGCGCCGCGCTGCGCTGAGTTCCCCGCCGCCGCCCTCGCGCGATTTGCCTCCCCGTCATTTTTAACGCCTCGCCTCGGTTCCTCCCTCCTCGCCTGTCCTCCCTCCCTCGCCGCTCTCCGCTAGCGCCCCCAAATCGCCGCCTGTTCCGGGCGCCGCGCGCGTTGCTGGATCTGGACGCCTCGGCGGCCCCGTTCGCCTGCCGATTCGATGGCGCGGACGCTCCGATCGGGCGCGCTCGCGCTCCTCGTCCTCGTCGCCGTCTCAGGTTTCGCCTCCCCTCTCCGCTCTCGCCTTAATTCCCGCACTTCCGGATTATGCTTTTCGGCTGCCCGCGGTACGCGCTTGTGACGTTGGTTGGATTGTTTATTCGCTGGAACGGAATCCACCTGGGCGAGGCACGCGTGTACCTGGGAGCACGTCTGTCCCGATTCGGGGAGGTATCGAACGATCGCTAATCGGTTGGTGATGATGCAGCGGCGTCGCTTCCGCTGGCCCGCGCGGACGACGACTACAAGCGCTGCGAGGGAGTCGTCAAGGGCTGGGCGGATTCGTCTGCCGCAATGGACAAGGACGGGGACAAACTGAGCCTCAAGGATTTGCTCTTCTTCCTCCACATTCCCAGAACGGGCGGGCGCACCTATTTTCACTGGTAGGTTTTGTTTTCGCAGTTCAGTAATCCACTGCGTAGCCTGCTGATGTTTCATGTTTTGGCAGCTTCTTGAAGAAGCTCTACACGAATGCTCAGGAATGCCCGCGCTCTTATGATAAGCTGCGGTTCAACCCAAGGTGAGAAAAAGTTAGTTCTCTGCTTTGTTTTTTTACTTGCTCGTCGTGCTGATTGAGGTGGGCAACTCGTTAAAGGATATCTGTATTACGAGCACTGCTTCTGAGTTCTCTACTTTGTTTTTTTTTTGAGTTGATCGTCATGCTGATTGGGTTGTTTGCAACTGCTCTGCTGTCTCAATCGCTCAAGTTTTGTTGCCCTAAAAAAATACCCATGGAGTGCCCTCACTAGATTTTGATCTGTTTTAATAGTTTAGATCATTACCTAGATAAGGTTCATATATCTATTGTTTACTGGCTCAGTCTGTGAACGTGTATGTTATTAACAAATGTTTTTGATTGTCTCTATATATGCATTACTGCATCGTAGCAGATGCAAGGATGGAACTGCATCTTGAAATTGGCGGTTGACATTTTACATTAATGATGATCATGGCAACAATGTTTTAAATTGAATAGGACTCTAGGTACAGTTCCAATTGTAATTCCTGAGGAAGTAATTGTTCCTGAGTATTTACCCCCCTGGGCTCTATTCAAATAAACTTAATTAAGATTATTTGCTCACAGTTACTGATATCTGTCTTTTTGTCAGCTATCCTGATTGTAAGCTGGTTGTTAGTCATGATGACTATAGCTTAATCTCTAAGCTGCCAAGGGAGATAACTTCCGTTGTAACAATACTAAGAAATCCACTTGATCGTGTATTTAGTACATATGAGTTCTCAGTTGAGGTTGCAGCTAGATTCCTGGTGCACCCAAACTTAACTTCTGCAAAGCTAATGACAAACCGTGTGTTGAAGAAATCGCGTGCTGTAAGCACACTGGACATATGGCCTTGGAAGTACTTGGTTCCATGGATGAGAGAAGATCTGTTTGCCAGGGTATGCCTATTCACTTCAGTTTGACCATTTTGCTCAGATCTAGTCTTTATAATAACGGAAATCCCTATGTAAGATAAGTTTATATGATATGGGCTTACTGTGCAGTTGGTTGAATGAAATAATGTTTACAGTTGCCTTTTCAAGACACTTCCCTCCTAGAATTTAGAACTTTTATTTTGGGATCTTGAGTTTGTGTATGTTTAGCAGACAACACGATCTTAGATAAATATAGAGATAAAAATGGTAATACACTGTGGAATTTTATTCCGTACTTCTAATTCTCCGTTCACTGTGGAATCTTATTTAATCTGTGGAGAGTATCTTGATAATACAGTTTCCCCACCATCAGTATATTTCTTTTTAGTTTTTAGTATTCTGGTAGCGAACTGCAGGGTTTCAAGTTGACTCCTTAAACTTCAACAGTACTGTACACTTTGTTTAATCTGAATATCCGAAGAGATTCAAAATATATATTAGAGTCAAATAACTCAGAATTATCTTGCGCTTTTGTTGCCTGTATCAGATTATTTGTTCTATTACCTAAGTAAATAAGATATATGTTGTAATTTTCGCCAGAGAGATGCGAGGGGGGTTGATAAAGTGCATAGTAGCAAGAAGGTTAATCCATATGATGTGGAGGATATGGTTATGCCATTACACCAGTACATTAATGATCCCGTTGCCCATGAAATCATTCATAATGGCGCTACCTTTCAGGTATGATGACTTTTTTGTTTCGTATATCTTGTTTATGTTGTACTATTCCTATGGTTTTATTAGGTTTCTCTCTTGGTACATCTCTACTGAAATTTTCCACGCATTTTACCTGCCGCTTGCATATTATTTTTCATCCTGGTAATAAATCATGCCATATCACCTGCTGCAGTGGTGATTTGAGATTTCTATCCAATTTTCTGAGTTTCTATGTTTTGGTTATTTCTACAGATGATGCATTTGGATGTGTAGACTTGCTATTAAGTGCATGTATTGCTACTACATTTTATCAATATTTGATCATGCCCTACTTGAACAATCAGCATATTTCAAGCTGCACCAACATAATATAGTAAATATATGCGTGCATAAAAAAATTAAGGGACAATTGCACCAATAACCCTGTTTTCGATCCTAACTGTAGATTTGGCCCTCCTTTTTATGGTTTGCTTGTAAGACCCTGCTTTTTCAAAAAGAACCTGCTGTCTGACCCTATATCCAGATGACGTTACTGACAGCCAGTTTCTGTGATTGAAAATAAGATGAAAAATAGGTGTATAATAGAGGGTCCGTGTTATTGAATTCGAGAGCTAAGCAGCCAGAACATATTGCTTGTTTTGCATGTTTCAGGTAGCAAAGCTTCCACCAACAGAGAGGAAAGGGTATTGAACTTGCAACATATTCTAACTAAAGTGTATTCAAACTGGAATTTCTTCCAAATATTGTAGATAATGCTAAAATTTTGGTTAAGAAAATAAGGTCATCCTTGCAGATGAGATTAGTAAGTAGCGTAAATGGTGCAAGGGCGGATAATTCTTTTTAACATAGACTTAACATCCTTAATTGGCATAAATGGAGCAGGGTCATACAAATTCTTTGTTGTTTACGGATAGATTCGATACTAAAAATATTCTTTGGAGAAAAAAATGCAAGATTTGGAGCAATGACTACCTCTAACTTCATCACTATTTACTCTGTAACCATGGAGATTTCCTTAGCTTTTTATATACAACAACAACAACAACCAAGCCTTTATCCCAAGCCTGTTGGGGTCGGCTAGACATGAAACCCAATATCAATGAAGTAAAAGAGAGGAAGAGATATAAGAACAAGGAAAAAAGAAAAAAAGGAAAAAAAAAAAGAAAAAAGAAAAAGAGAAAATGAAAAAGAAAAAAGAAAAAACAAGACTACGATTCTGGCACATGAATTGCTACTTTCCATGCGGTCCTATCATGAGCTAAGTCTCTGGATACATTCCAATCTCTCAAATCTCGTTTTACCGCCTCCTCCCAGGTCAACCTTGGTCGTCCTCTACCCCTCCTAATATTTTCTCTACCTCTTAAAATCCCACTGTTAACCGGTGCTTCTGGAGGTCTCCGTTGGATATGTCCAAACCACCTAAGTCGATGTTGGACTAACTTCTCTTCAATCGGCGCCACCCCTACCTTATCACGAATCACCTCATTCCTTATTCGATCTCTTCTCGTGTGCTCGCACATCCACCGTAGCATGCGCATCTCTGCGACACTCATTTGTTGGACATGTTGCCGTTTAGTTGGCCAACATTCCGCTCCATAGAGCATCGCGGGTCTGATCACCGTCCTATAGAACTTCCCTTTTAGCTTTTGTGGGACTTTCCTATCACATAGGATTCCAGAGGTTTGTTGCCATTTCATCCACCCTACCTTGAACCTGTGGCAAACATCCTCATCAATATCGCCATTGCTTTGTAACATTGATCCTAAGTATCGGAAAGAGTCCCTTCTAGATACTATTTGTCCTTGTAGACTAACATTTCCCTCGTCACGACCAACACCACTAAAGTCACACCTCATATACTCGGTTTTGGTCCTACTAAGTCTAAACCCCTTGGACTCTAAGGTTTGTCTCCATAACTCTAATTTCTTATCAACACCATCTCTAGTTTCATCTACCAGCACTACATCATCAGCAAAGAGCATGCACCAAGGGATATCCCCTTGTATATCCTTCGACACCTCATTCATCACCAAGGAAAAGATGTATGGGCTCAAAGCTGATCCTTGATGTAGTCCTACCGTGATAGGAAATGCATCAGTCTCACTATCACTTACGCGCACACTTGTCCTAACATTATTGTACATATCCTTGATAAGGGTAATGTACTTTGTTGGCACTTTATGTTTCTCTAGTGCCCACCACATGACTGACCTTGGTATCTTGTCGTACGTCTTCTCCAAGTCGATGAACACCATATGCAAGTCCTTCTTCTGCTCCCTATATCTCTCCATAAGCTGACGAAGCAAGAAAATCGCCTCCATTGTAGACCTCCCAGGCATAAAACCAAACTGGTTTTTAGTGACATTGGTCACTTTCCTCAGGCGGTGTTCAATCACTCTCTCCCAAAGCTTCATAGTATGACTCATAAGATTAATACCTCGATAATTAGTACAACTTTGAATATCTCCTTTATATGCCTGTTCATTTTCCCTGAATAACATGAGTAATCCAACTAGAACCCTTGGGAGAAAAGCCTATCTGGAAAGATTAACCACTAACCAGAAATACGTGAGCATATGTTTTATTTCAATATCCCAGTATGCATTATCCTCTCAAGACCAATTTATTGAATGTTCATTTATTCTTTTGCAAATCTATAGTCAGTACAATGTTATGCAATGACAATATTTCTTTCAGAAGCACAAGCTGTGTTATATCTGCCTTTAGATAATTTCCCAGGTAGCCTCAACAATTTGGTTTGTAACTAGTTTTTGCCTTCTCATGATACTTTCTCAGATTACTGGGCTAACAAACAACTCATACTTTGATGGAGCACATGAGGTTCGACACTGTGTCAGAAAGCATCCAGAATTTGGTCGTCTTGTGCTTGAAGTTGCTAAGGTATATACCAAAGAGATGAATGCCGACAAATACTTTTCTGTGTATATTCTAGTGACCAAAGCATATGCACCATTATTGCATTCTTTACATTCAAAATGCTGCATTGGCTGAGTTCTTTTAGAAAAGGAATATAAACAGTGGATAGATGTATTATGCAAGTAACATGTACTAACCACATATCCATTTACTTCTTGATGAAATTAATGCCAGTTTTGAATTACAGAATAGGCTGGACCGAATGCTGTATGTAGGACTTACTGAGGATCATGAAGAATCTGCAAGGTTGTTTGCTTATATGGTAGGAGCACAGGTGCTTTCACAGTCTGCAACATTAAACCTGGATATCAAAGAAGATCTACCGAGTGGAAATGGTAATATACTATGCACTCTGATGGACATATATTGTATTTATGTCTCCAGTAGTCGTATTTATGTTATTTAGACCTACGGGCAACTACCTCTTGGATTTATTTTTATTAAAGCTGAAATAAATGAGAAAATTGTTTAGGAATCAGATATCTCGAAATAAATCAGCAATGTGTTGCTCGAATTCGTGGATCACCTAACATAGTTGTTGGGTCAATACCGGAAACCGGTGGCCCAACCAGAAGAAATCCTTGTCGCACCCCAAAAGGTAGCCCAAGAGGTTAGGGACTCTCCCCATGTTAAGTTGGTGTAACCCCCCCCCCCCCCCCCCCCCACAACCAACACACACACACAACCAACGTCGGACTATTTCCATCAATCCCCTTGAGCCCTGTTACACATTGCTGTCCCACTATGCCTGACTGCCTCCCACAGGCTCACGGGATGCACACCCACGGTCTACTAGGCATTGGGTCCACACCACGTTCTGTGCACGGGACAAAATTGTCGGTCTATCTCTGATACCACTGTTGCCCTTACCAGAAGCCGTTGGCCCAACCAGAAGAAATCCTTGCTGCATCTCAAAAGCAAGAGATGAGAGACTCTCCCTACTTTTAAGTTGGTCCAATCATCTCCACAACAAATGTGAGACTATTCCCAACAATAGTATCATATATTAAATGGAGTGTTGAAAATAACATGGACTTCAGTAAAGTTGCACCTTGTAACTTCAGTGTTAAACTTTTGTTGTGCATGTTTTGCTGCACTTTATAAATATTAGGGCTGGATTAATGCAGTAATGGAACTCTAAATGTTTTATCTGTGTTCTGAGGGCATGGTTTTCCATTTTTTTCCTTGTATATACTTTTGCCAATGCAAAGATAATAATTGAGGTTCTAATCTGAGACTATTTTTGTCAGACTCTCACACATCTATGCTGGATCCAGAGGATGAAGATGCAAATGAACACCTGGTATTAGAGTCAATTAATCTTTTCTGGTCTTGCATGATAAGATGGTAGCAGTTGCTCACCTTCCCATATTTTTGTTTTACTGATAGAATAGTACCCATGGTTGGCAAAATAGTGAGGCTCTGAACACCACCGAAGATGAACATGGAAAAGGAAATGTAATGTTCTGCACATCTCGATTATTTGTGTGGGTTTTTTTAGTTTTCTCTTGATTTTCTTGTGATTATATTGTTTATGCCAGATGACTGTTGGGAAACTGATGGAGTCTTACGAGACTTGCATTGCTAAACTGCGAAAGTCTCAATCTAACCGTCGTAAAATATCCTTGAAGAAAGTTGAGGAAGCAAGTTTCTCAAAGGAGGTGAGAACCAAAAGGGGAATCGTGATTCATTTTCTGCTCTGCTAGTGATACATATTTCCAGGACCTGCGTTTCTGATCCTTTATTTCTGTGTCGGTATCAAGAGTAAATTGAGGACCGAATAGTAGGGTTGACATGCTAAAAACCCCGTAATCATATACATGTATAAATATCTGATTTGCAATCTTTTTCTGTGAGGATAGAATTCTGTTAATAATAGAAAGCTGTAGCCGTGATCCCAGCTCATACTCCTTGCTTTCATACTGGAATATTAAAAGCATGACAGATGACACATGAAGTTCTGTTTGCAGGCACGAAAACTGGTACCTGAGTCGACTTGGAAGCAAATTATCTCACTGAATAGCCTTGACATGGAACTGTATGAGCACGCAAAGAATATTTTTACCCAGGAACATCTTATGCTAAAAGAACATGCCATGGTAGGGCAGCACAGACAATTGGCAGAACAAAAGGTTTGTACAAACTTATAGAGCAACACTTATTTATTATCATAAATTTTAGTCCAAATTTTCAGGACCAGTTTGGTTCGTTTAGAGTATTTTATGCAAGTGAAAGTGATGTAAAAAAATGACAGGATGTAAGATTGGCCGTTCTCATTTGCTGTTTGTAAAAGAGGTTTATCACTCCTGCTCCAGTCTGCCGGTGCTAGTAGACTAACGTGCTTCCGGTTTACCTCTTTCAGGGCTGGATAGGCATCGTCTGCAACGATGGAATTTGCTCTCGTTGGATGGTGGTCCTGCTTGGCTTAGGGATCACTGTGACCATAGTTTTTGTGTCATTTGTTGTAACGACAAAAAGAACTTCTAAACTTAAGGTTTAACAGTGATTTGCGATGCAGACTCAAGACTCCAGTTTTTTTTTATGTACAGTCTGATTATGTGCTCATAGGTTACATTTACTACTGTTGTTTCGGACACCTTGTAGCGGTGGTATAGCAACTTAACATGCCTCATCGACACGATGGGCTGGGTCTGTATCGTCAGTCGCACATGTTCCTCCTCGTTGATACGATGGTTTGGGTCTTTTATCAGTCGCACAAGAAGAACCATGCATCGGATCCAATCAATCTGAATGCACCAAGTTTCAGCGGACGTGCATTGTAGTAACTAGGAATCGAAGCAGCTAGCGGTGGGTGTGAGCGAGCTGCGACGACCTGCTGTGTGTTTCTGGACATCTAGCTCCGGCCGGCCAGACGCAGCATGTGGTGCTGAGGGTCCGGGCCGCCGGCCGGGGCTCGACCTCTTCGTCGACTCGGAGGAGCACGCCGCGGCCGCGCGACGACCGGCGGGCGCAGCAGGCGAGCTCGTGGCGCCGCTCCCGGCGACGACGACCAGCAGCATTCTCCGGCTGGCCGGTGACCACCACCGCGCCGCGAGAACCAGGCTCGCAGCCGCAGCGCGAGACGGCGGTGGATAAGAGGAGGAGGAGGAGGAGTTGGAGGAGGAGGTGGAGGAGCAGGGTGCACGCCAGAGCTCGAGCCCTCACGGTGGTGTTGGAGCTGGACGACGCCATGAGAGAGAGAGGTCCGCGATCGATCGAGGTTTGTCGTTGCTCGTCACCAATAATATGACTATGAGCTGGTTAGTTGCTGCTGCTGCTGCATGCCATGCATCCGATAGATGCACAGCTGGTGGAGGTCCCTGATCTGTGCCGCACTGCGACGATGACGATTTCAAAGCAGATCTTTTCCTACGCGATCAAGCGAGGCATGGCCGTCCCTCTCGTTCGATCTGATTTCCTCACCCAGCTGGACGACAATTTGCATGGATTCTTCTGCATGCAGCACATCGACGTCTATTTGGCAGTCCATCGATCGTCACGTCACACGACTACACACGAGCAATATGTTACATATCCGTCAGGTTTATCCTGACACACGGATCACCTCGAACGAATTAACCGGCGCCGTAATCTTGAGCTGAACCTTTGCTGCTTGTTGCGGCATGCATGCAGGCCTGAACTTTGTAGACGTCATGCGTTATTACACTCATTTGTGTCGACGTACGGGTGTACTAGTACAAGAGTTCTCCACGTACGTGCGTGCCCACTGTCAACAGTCGATATCTTTACAAGTCCCTTTTTGAAAGAAAAAAATTATATTTCCTTTGTTCAAAAAGAATATAAAGTGCATATATATATATATGATGTTTAGATTAAAAAAATCTAATTTAACTTAAACTAAATTAGCTGTCCTAAACATCATACAATATACAGTACAGATATAGGGTCGGCTCTTGTTTGCTTTTAGACCACTTTTTTTTGCCCATTCGTTCATGAACATGAATGATCAGTCGCCTGGTTATATATGGCGGAGGAATCTGTGTCATCTTCCACCGGTAGATTCGATCGTCCGTAGGACGGAGCAATGGCAGCAAGGCTGAGAGGCCTCTTAGTGCGTGGCCATGCATGGCCCTAGCTAGCTTCAATATCTAGTTTAATTGTTCTGTAATCAAGAGGGTATATGGCCCACGTACACCAAATGCAATCTAGTATTGTGGGTCATGAAAGTATAGGAGATGGGATGAGTATGAATGGAGCTTAACTGGACCACTAATGGCAGAAATGCAGTGCACTACAAGAATCCGGACAATAGACGACGACCGGAAACCGTCGTCAATAAGAACACTATCGTCGTCAATAAGTTATTGACGACGGTAAAACTTTATAGACGACGGCTTTCGGCTGTCGTCAATTATTAGTCGTCAATAAATTTATTGACGACGGTGACCGTCGTCAATACTCTTATTGACGACAGCTAGAATATGAACCGTCGTCAGTTACGATGGCTTATTGAAGACGGTTTTTGGTATCTGGCCGTCGTCAATAACAATGGCTTATTGACGACAGCTAAATCAGTCTGTCGTCAATAAGCTTATTGACGACGTCTAGGATTTCAACCGTCGTCAGTAAGCATGGCTTATTGACGACGGTTTTCACTCGGCCGTCGTCAATAACAATTGCTTATGGACGACGGTTTCTGGTACCTGGCCGTCGTCAATACTAATGGCTTATTGACGACGGCCAGTTACCAGAAACCGTCGTCAATAAGCTTTGCAATTTTTTGCGACCACATTGGCAGGCCTCTAGGTTGTTCAGTAGATTACAACAGGTATCTTGGCAGAGCATATTAAAAGTAAAACACATGTAAAACATAAGGGGATGTCGATGATGACTGTACCACCAACTTGGGATTGGGAAGATGTAAATTGGCCGGATTGTTTTTCAGGTTCTGAGCTGGAACAGAATAATTCTGTATGCGTAGAACAGCACTACGTACTTCCATAAACACAGCTAGGTGCATCCATTATGAAAGTTAAGAGGGTTTCAAGGTGCTGTAAGAGAAATATACAGCTAGGTATGCTGCAAAACTGAAAGGACGCTAGTCGGGGAGGAAAGGTAGCCTGGTGATGCCATTCTCGGTATAATCCATGTCATCTGAGGCGTCCAAGTCTGTGAGACTGGTCGTGGTTTCTTGCTCGACGCCTGTGACTTCTTTTGTTGCAAAGTGCGGTAGGATTCTTACAGATGCGTTAGGCTCCTGGCCTATAACTTCCCACTTGAGACTGAAACTTTTGATGAGATCAACTTGGGAAGAAATGATGCTTGATGGCCTGGGAAGTAGTTCCACGCTCTCACCTTTTGGGATCACTACTTGCTCAATTGCCAGTCTTGCTTCCTGCCACCAGAAAATAATTGTTGATAAAGTTGTTCAGCCAAATCACAATGTTACGGTGAAAGCAGACAGAATTAATAAAAAGGGATAAATGTGCAGCATGGAATGGTAACGATACCTCCAGAGCATCAGCTTCCTCTGACGATCTTAATTCTTTGTCATCTTCAGAATCTATAAACTCATCCATGTGATCGTCTACAAGGGCGCGGAGTGCCCTACTGATTTGCACCAGGGAGTTTGTCTGTGATGAAGAACAGTGACCAAACATAAAAAGGACATCCTGGCATCTCACAAACTAAAAGCGCGTCTTAAAATGAAAAGTGGTCTGACAAACCTTCACAAAGAAAACTGGTATATCTTGGGATTTTACCAAAGCCTGAATCTGAGAATTCTTCTTGAGCTTTGATTGTAATGCAATCACTGCATCAGCCTCACTGATATTATATGTTAAAGCAACAGTGTCCTCCAACTCCAACTGCTTAATGGCTTGCAACACAATGGACTCGGAGATCTAGAACAGCCTATCCAAAAGTTACAAACTAAGTACTGAAAATTTAACAAAACAAAATGATGTAATGAAGGAACAGGGAGCTCCAGGAACTCAGTGACAACGGTCATAAGAACTATTAATGCAGCACCGGAGTCAAGAAGAATGTTGTCAAGTGATAGGATTACCATTTCACGTTCACGTGTATCATACAGGAAAAAGATTCAATAATTGTAATTTGTGAAAGAAAGCATCCTGCTTCTATGATAAAAGTTCTATACCTTGCCCCCCTCCCCGCAATAACACCTTTTTAGATGTATGTTCAAAACAAGACTATCAGGATTCAGGAGTGATTAACATAATCAAGCTTGGGAGCAAATGATAAGCTCGGCATACTCTTCAATGGTAAATACCTAACTATCAAGCCAACAGCAATCAGTATTCATAACAAATGATGCAACTGTGCAAAAAGCAGCGAAAGTGTGAAACAACCTACTGATGTAAGGGCCACACTGCTCATAAAACGAGAATGTCAATAGAAACGAACTACTGGAAAAATCCGTACCCCATAAGCATATAGGTTCAAGTTTGTCTCAACTTCATTTGAACCCTCTATATGTCCTTCCGCAGAATCAAGCTTAAATGTGGAGTCCAAGTTTCTTCTAGCCTTCAATAGAGAATCTCCGTCAAATTGAGCTGCACCTTCATGAATACCAAGCTGCAAATGTTCCTTTCGCGCAGAAGTTTCTTGCACAATCCCCTTTGAGCCTACCTTACGAATTTCAACATTAGGTAGCTTGCCTGCACTAACATAAAACAGATATTGATCCTATTGATAATATAGTTACATATTCAGTCTTCTAGAAATAGCTATTGAACATCAATAACAATATAACAATCAATAGAACCTGCAAGTAGAGCATCTACTGTTGCTTCCAAACTGCGATGAACACGTAATTCAGTCTTGGAGACAATCTCAGCAGCACATGTAAATGTTGATGGGCCCTTGCGCTCAAGGACAGTTTTTTGAACTCCTCTCCGGCTCGCTTCTTCATCACCAAGGGTAACACTCTTCAAGCATACAATGCAGAATATCGTAAGAGAAGTTCTTGACAAAAACAGTTACGACTGAATATACTTGTGCATATTCAGGCACAACATGGAGAAACCAGTAATTGTCCTCAAAATACATTAAGTCCTTTTGATTAACTACTTAACGATTGCACTAGGCTTGCTATACGGTTTTGTTTATAGCTCTTTTTAGAATCATCATTGTTGACAATACAACAACAACCAAGCCTTTATCCGAAGCAATCCTCATTGTTGACAATAAAGCAATAATATACTGGTCAACAACACTCCTTCCATGTGTCCATCTCTTACATTGGGACAACGAAATAGATACAGAGTTGGGTTGAAGTATGTAACTTAACCTTTCGTACTTTAAGTGTCACAAACAGGAAAGGGCAAAAAGAAATTGCATGCACGGAGCATGAACAGCAGAACGATCTATTCGTGCAAGTGGGAGTTGCAAAAAAAACACAGGTCATCCTGTATTCAAGTAAAAGAAAAGGCAGCCCGGTGCATGTAGCTCCCGCTTGCGCAGGGTCCGGGGAAGGGTCCGACCCACTTGGGTCTTTTGTACGCAGCCTTTCCCTACATTTCTGTAAGAGGCTGTTTCCAGGACTTGAACCCGTGACCTCGTGGTCACAAGGCGACAGCTTTACCGCTGCGCCAAGGCCCCCCTTCTCATCCTGTATTCAAGTGGCAACAGGAAATGCAAATGCATGAACATCTTTACCTGTATTCCTCCTACAAGCATCTCCAGGGATGGATTCATGATCAGGTTCTCTATGGTAACACCATGGGCAGTTGCAACAAGCTGTATTCCCCTCTGTGCAATGGTGCTAGCAGCCATAGCCTCTAGCTTAGTTCCAATTTCGTCAATAATAATTGCTTGAGGCATATGGTTTTCCACGGCTTCTATTAGTACCTGATTGATATTGAACAGCCAGAGTTAGAGTATTAAGCCATCAGTTCACAGAAACTGGGCCCTTTAATACGTACACAAGTTTCAGTTTATATGAAAAGGAAAGGTGCAAATGCCTTATGTTCGTTATAAACTTAAGGAAACTGAATACAATCAGTAATCCAAGTATGCATACAGATAAAATTTTCAAATATATCATACTGCTATATATGTTTTCATTCTTCAGCTGTTAGAAAAATATGGATTATGCTGCATCATGTACAATTATGAACACTTAATTTTATCGGATGCTGGACATTAACATTGAATCATTCTGAAGGTAAAATGGTTTTGCAGATGACAAACCTTATGCTGCATGTCTTGGTTAGGCACTTGCAACCTACGGGCATTGCCTATTCCTGGGTGAGGAATATCACCATCCCCACCTATCTCGTTTGATGTGTCAACAATCATCACCCGCTTCTTATAATCATCAGCTAGCATACGCGCAATCTCTCTGCAAAACAAGATCATGACATGGTGCTAAGTTGATACATACACGCTCCGTCACATTTTGTGATTCTAGTTGCTACAATATTTCTCAATCACATAATAGTGGCTTAATCATACATCGAAACCAAGCTCCTTCATCCAATTGATACCTTATGACAGTAGTCTTCCCTACGCCTGGTGGGCCAATGAGCAGCAATGACCCACCGTCCTTGACCAAATCCTGAAGCAAATTAGCGCTTCCGGGCACTGCCCGACCAACGCGACAAGTGAGGCCTACAACGACGCCCTTCCGGTTCCTGATCGCACTGATCCGGTGCAGCGTTCGGCTGACTCCGGCACGATTGTCCGATCCAAAGTCTCCAACCTATCAAAGGCGTGACTCTGGCCAAATAAGCAAAAACTAGAGACTAGAGAGTGTACAAGGTGAGTACGGTGGTTCGAGCCGGACCCGGGAGGTAGCATGTCGGAGGTCATCGAAGGATATGGGGCGGTGGGAGAGGAGGAAGTCGCCGGAGGGGAAGCGCGACAGCGGGGGGCGGCCGAGGTCCATGACCACCTCCACGAGCGCCGGGAGCTCCGGGTGGCCCTCCACACGCCGCCGAAGATCCTCGGGGAGAAGCTCCAGCAGCCTCCGCAGCTCCTCCTCGGACCCATCCGGCCACGCAGCGGCCCTCGCCTCGCCCTGCGAGGCGCGCACGGGTCGGCAACCGCGGCGGAGGGAGAGCCGGCGCGCGGGAAGCGGGCGGTACCTTGCGGAGAGAAAGTGGGGAGGGGACCGGCGGGCGCAGGGGAGATGGTTGGGCGGGAGGGGAGAGAGGCGGAGGCGGAGCGCCGGCGGCGGAGCCATCGGGGCGAGCCGGACCGGACACGAGTGGAGGGAAACGAGTTGCGGATGCCTTCGCAAAATCCCGTCCCTTCGCTCAGGAGCCGCTCGATCTCGGGTGAGTGGACGGCTCGGATCGAGGCGAAGGCTTCTTCACCTTCCTGACGCGCGGCGTCCTCGTCCCGACGCCCAACCGCGGAGCCTCTTCTTCCACCTCGCCGCTCTACACGCGGCGCGACGGGTGGCGCGGCTCCTCGTCAGGTTGCCCGCCTTCTGGTTCTTCCCTCTCGCCGTGGACCTCGACGCCCACGCCTCCGTCGACGGCGTCGACGTTAAGACCTTCACTCTGCTCCGGACGTTCCTGTCCGGCCGGGTATGTCTGCCCGCTCAATCATGGCCGTGCTAGTCATGCTTCTCCAGCTCCTTAACCTCTTCATCGTGTTCTTCCACTCCGGTCTCGTCTGTTCAGTCGCCGTGGTAGCGTCGACCGGCTGAGCCGGGGCAGCGTGGCCAGTGGAGTGCACTCGTCCCACCGGACGCTGGCGTGGTGTACTTTTTGCTGGGCTCTGTGAAGGTGTTGTCAGTGGCTACCGTGACTTGGAATGCAGGACGATCGAGGAGGAGAACTGGAGAAGGCAGGCCATAAATAAGAATAACAAGCGAACGCTACTGGCACCGGCGAGGTCATTCCGCATGGAGCAGCTAGCAGCTGCGAGTCCTGGACAGCGTGCACCTGTCGCCGCGCCGCTCCCGCTCTCCGGCCTCGACACCAACCGCGACGTGCTCGACGTCCCCTTCCGCACGCTCCGCTTATTCCCGCCTCCCGACCCGTCGTCGTCGCTCGACCCGCGAGCGTTCGAGGCCGCGTCCGAGCGAAGAGAGGGTGGAAGCGCTCCGAGCGCAGCTCGCCGACGAGGCCGGTCTCAAGCTCACGCGACATTCGAGGTCGTCGCCGCGTTCATCTGGCGCGCCAGGTAAGCAATCCGCCACCCTCTGTATGGGAATTGAGATCACACCAAGATATTAACCGTGTCGATCGCTGGTGGGAGAAAGGGGTCAAGGCCAACGGAACCAGCTACCACGAGGTGGTCAAGATGGTTTACTCCATGAACATCAGCAAGCTCACCGACCCGCCGCTGACTGGGGCAACGTGTAAGTCCGGTGTACGTAGCCCTGACCGCCGGCGAACTCGTCGACCAGCCACTGGCAGCGACGGCCGCTCAGGTCAAGAAGAGCAAGCAGGAAGTGAGCGACGAGTACGTGCGTTCGGACATCGACTTTCAGGAGCTGCACCACGGCCAGCGGGAGCCGTGAGCGCGTTCACGACCGGCGGCGGTGAGGGTTCAAGGTGTTCGTCTCGGTGCAGAGCAAAGCGCTCCCGGGCTTCAGAGAGGAAATGGCGGATCTGGTGTTGCAACAGCATCAGAGTTCAGTGGGAAAACTGTAAACTTGTTACAGATACAGCAAACTAAACTACTACTACATCAAACTAAAATTTCGAGAGGATCTTCCTTTCTAGTAGAGGAATTGCTACCCCGGTGAAATTTTAGGATTTGTTCATGTTCAAATTCAAATATGTTGGATTTTATTCAAGTTCTGAGTAAACAAGAGAGGTTCCAACAAGACCTTCCATTCAAGCGGATCGCCAGGCAAGTCTTATTACAACGTCACGCCATGAATAGCAGAGAGCACCATAGTCCTAACCAAAACAACTCTCATGTCAGGTATGTGTGCAGCCGCTCAAACCAAACACATTCTACATTGCCCCCTTCTCCGTTTCAAGACACTGTAAAAAACAAAATGAAAAATACAAACAGCAAAGTGTGAAAACACACAAAGGAGAGAAACTTCACAGGATGTATCATACAGTGAGTAGCCATATCTCCAGACCCCAGCAGTGAGCTTCATACGATGAGCGAAGGAACCTCTTTCTGCTGCTTCTGCTGTGCCTGCTTCTCTTGGCTGCTCTTTATGTCCTTAGCCTTCACTTTTGAAGGAGTCCCGGCCACCTTTGTTCTCTGCTCCTTCGATACCGGTTTCTTGTGATCTGTAGGAGAGGGTGACGATGTGGTCTTCTTTTTAGGGACTTTCCTGTCATTGATGTTGTTGCTTAGGCCGATGGAGCCTTGCAACTTCAGAGCTGATTGGTTTGTGCTGCTGTTCTCCTTCTTTGCCTGTGATTTCTTGGGGTTCTCGGGGTGGACCAGGCTTCTGGGCTCCCATGGCCGTACAGCAATCCAGCGGTCCAACCAGCTCCAGCCCCAGCCACCGTTCCCCATTTCATAGCTGAAGTTTCCTAGACTTGTGGCAGACCTTGCTCTCCACTGCAAAAGGGTGGAACATATACTACTTGTTAGACACTGTTGGATCAACAAGCATGGTTCAGAGTTCAGACATACCTTCCTGGGTCCTAGCACAGTTTTTAAGTCTATCGTAAATTCGATTGGGTTATGGCTGTGGATTGCTTTAATATGAATGGGTTGCAACGTGAGAATTAGGTAGGTAGTGTTGAAATATAAGTGAATTGCCCACCTTTAACTATCGGCTTAAGCTTTCCGGGTCAACCGGTCGGTGCATAGTAACTTAACATGGTATCGGAGCCACGGGTCTCGAGTTCGAATCCTGACGGACACGATTTATTAAAATAAATTGCAGCTGACTCCTATTTCACTTTGCGGCCTAAAAGAGCTTGCACGTGAGGGAGAGTGTTGAAATATAAGTGATTGCCCACATTTCTCTATCGGCTTAAGCTTTTCTGGTCAACCGGTCGTTGCATAGTAACTTAACAGGTAGTACAAACCTGATGGTTGAACGCGTAGGCCATGGCTCGCTCACGCTTCACTGCTGCTTCTTCCCTTTGTTGTATCCTGGAAAGAATCTCATCCATAGTATCCGAGCCTCCATTCCATTCAACCTAACAAAATGTTTCAACAAACAAAATAAAATTCAAGTCAATAATCTTATTAGTTTTTCTCTAGCATATTATATATTTTCATTATTGAGTAAAAAAGAATTTATGGAGAATTGACCTGCAAATTATGGAGTTTTGCTTCAAGTTTCATCTGATTCTCCTGCTTCTTCTTCCTATTGCGCCCTTCGGTGACCATGAAGGCACGTCGGTTTCTTATTTCTGATTGTAACTTGTTCCAAGACTGTATATATCTTAGTGTGGCAGCAGTCTGTTGTCACACCCGATATTCCATAAGGAACACCGAGCGTATACTCACATGTATGCCAGGATCAGTTGATTCATACATGTGCCGACAAAAGTGTAATATCATTATATTACAAGCCAAGTTCAACGTACAACATAATATTACATCATAATACATGAAATAATAACTAAGAGTATTTTTACACCATAACACGACAGCGGAAGACTACAACGTGGTGCTCCAGCTCCACAGGCGTTGCCCGGGGGTTACGCCAACCTAGAACAACTCCTCAGGATCGAAGTATTCCTCGTCGAAGTCTACGTCTTCATTTGCACCTGAGTCAACATATGATATCCAACAAAAGCAAGTTTGAGTACCATAGGTACTCAGCAAGTGTAGGAAAGAATGTTATGAAGGCCAATAGCAAGGGAAGGCTAACATGGTTAAGCACTATGCATTAATCCTAAGCCTTAGCTTTGATTAGCAACCTATCTTACTAAGTGATAATCCCACCATCTTCATAATTAAGTTATTAATGTTAGGTTACACCACCCAACAACCTCTTTTGACTCACTTCCATGTTTCTCTAATCATGGACAAGTCCAAGCCGCTCTTGACCGTGAGCACGGCTGTCATGACAGTTTGGTTCTCTGCAGAGATTGTACCACTTTACCCACAAGTAGTGATTTCATCCCCTGTTGCCAGGTGGACTAAGAAACCTCCCTGATATCCGTGGTTGCAAGCCACATTACACACTTCCTTTGGTGTGCGATCAGGAGATCACTACATGGCCTTTACAAAGGGTCTACCGGCAAGTACAAGCCCACTGAGGTTTCACCGCTGTAGTTCCTGGGAGTAACCCTCCCCTACAGAAGCCCCCTCTTGAGCCTTGCAGTTCCCAGGGCAGTCAAAAATGGACTCCCATTCCCCGCACCATCCAAACACTCATACTATACCGGCAAACTCCTAATTAATTGGCCAAGCTGCCCCATCTCAGTCTTGTGGTGGCACTGTAAAGCCGGGTTAACTGTTCCATGAACCGGTCCTTAGAATCTAGGACAGGCACTAACTCATTCCCGAGTCTCGTGCACGAAGCACCAACCAAACAACCAGCCTGTCTAGATTCATAACCACATGACACATACACTTGTGTCTTTCATATAATCCACAAGACTAGTATCAACCACATTTCATTCATCTCTAAAGTTCTAAGCATGGCTAAGCACATAAAATGATAACCATCAAATCCTATCTAATTCCCTCCATGGTTTTGTAAGGAAAGATAAAGCAACGAAACTAGGGAAACATCCTACACTGGGTTTCATATTAAAGACATCATGCAAATAATCTAACTATTCATCCTAGAATAGGAACAAAGTGATCAAGGAACACTTGCCTTTGAAGGAAGGGGGATTCACTTCAAATTCTTGCTCTTGAAGATTTGGGTGTAGTTCTTGACTTGGGTCTAGTCATTCATATGCACACAAAATAATGCCAAACATGCCATAAGAATCATACCAAGTCATTTCAATCACATAGTTTTAGTTACACACATGCAACTATGGTTTTCTTGTCATTTTATGTGAGTTAGAATGAAAATATGTTTCAATTGGCTACTTATATCCTTTGATTTTACTATTGCCACATCTAATCACTCATTTTCAATTTGTAGGATGGTTTGACTAAATTTTAGAATTTATTAATATATATATGTGAATTTCTTATAATTAATTAAACCCTAGAAATCATTTAAATTATTACTATAAAAATTTTCAGAACTCATACTTCTATTTTTCTACAATTCAGAACCTATTTAAGCATTTAGAACAGTTCTTACAATTTTTCTTAAATATATTTTATTTTTATCTATTTTTCGGTATTTATTTACTACTTTAAAATTCATTTTCAGTTATTTAAATAATTATTCTGAGCTACAGAAACTTAAAATGTATAAAACATAAAAACAGAATAGTATTGTGCTGTTTAATAAATTTCTACAATTTTTCTGATATTTATATTATTTTTATTTAAATTTTCAGAATTAATTGTCACTAAATAATTAATATCAGCATTTGTAAACTGTTAGTTTTAATTTCAGAACTTTTATTTTGTTCAGAATATTTTAATAGTACTAAAAATAAATTTCCAACATTTTCCAGAATTCATTTAGCCTTATTTGATTATTTACAGAATTAAAAACAAGCTTTTAAACTGATTTGGTTTGATTTGTAATAATTTCAAACTTTCTGGGGTCCAAATTGAATTTACTGAACTGTTCTATTAATTTCCATAATGCTCAGGGGCTAATTAGCTAATTCCCAGTGAATTTCCAATTTTCTATAAGCCTGGGGTCAGTTCTGTGAATTTCAGGGGCTGTTTCCTAGTTATTTGAATCTCCGGGGATCTACTCAGAAAATTCCCAACGGTTATAACTATTTTAAATATAAACCGTTGGATCTGATCTGGACGGTTCAGATTAAATGAACCGAAGGGGTATGCCCCCTTCTAATCCTAGCCGTGCGAAACAAAATGGAGGGCCAAGATTTGGCCACGTCGCCTCCCACCCCTTCTCCTTCGCGGCCGGCGGCTGCGCGCGCCGGCGAGCGGCGGCGCCTCGCCGGAGGTTTCTGTTTTTCGCCGTTTCTCCACTATTTCTCGATCTACTCGCACCAGAAGAGAGAGGGGAGAGTGGGAAACTCACCTAGGGTAATTTTTGGACCCAGAGACGGCCGGAGAAGCGTGCTCGACGGCGACCGAAGAGATCTCCGGCGATCTTCGATGTCAGCGCTTCCCAGGCGTTTTCCTTCAAAGATTTTCGTCGGGATCAGTCTCTGGTACTCGGGGAAAGGCTCAAAGGGTGTTAGATCCGAAATTCGACGTGTGTTTGTGGAGAATTGAAGAGGAGGGCGGTTTTCCCGATCGGGCGAACTGTGCGGTTTCTGAGGGTGGAAATGGCCGGGGGATCGGGGTATTTGTAGAGGGGAAGAGAGGGGCGGTTACTGGGGCGCCGGTTGGGGAAGGGGCGCGACAATTTTGGCACATGGCCGAAGTTTTATTCACATGTGATAATGGAACGAAATTGAGAGAGGGAGAGAGCAGGGGGCGGTTGCTCGGGGGAGAGAGCCGTCGGCTGGTCGCTGGGGCAGCGGGGAAGGGAGAGAGGGTAAGGGTTTTGTCCCATTTTGCAACATTCGGTTGTTACAAACTCTACCCCCTTTAAGAAAAATCTCGTCCTCGAGATTGGTTTACAAAGGGAATAGATCAGGGAATTGTGATTTGAGTTCATCTTCCCTTTCCCATGTAGCTTCTGCCTCAGAATGATGTTTCCATTGCACCTTATGCATGCGGATTATCTTGTTCCTCGTGACTTTTTCCATTGTGTCAAGGATTTTGACGGGGTACTCGGTATATGAAAGATCTTCCTGTATGTCCAGGTCATCCATTGGCAGATGTTCTTCTGGTGTTCTCAAACACTTCTTGAGTTGTGACACGTGGAACACGTCGTGTACATCTGACAATCGAGAGGGTAACTCCAACTGATATGCTACCTCTCCTTTGCGTTCCAGTACCTTGAATGGTCCGATATGCCGAGGTGCTAGCTTTCCTCTTACTTTAAATCTCTTCAGCCCACGCATGGGTGACACTTTGAGATACACATAGTCTCCCACTTCGAAGACTAATTCTCTTCGCCTTGTGTCTGCATAGCTCTTTTGTCTTGTTTGAGCTATCTTTAGATTATTGCGAATCTCTCTGACTTTCTTTTCGGCATCTTTTAGCACTTCAGGTCCAAACACCTTATTCTCTCCTATTTGATCCCAAAATAGTGGAGTTCTACATCTCCTTCCATATAGAGCCTCAAATGGGGACATTTTCATACTTGCTTGGTAGCTATTATTGTAGGAGAATTCTGCATATGGCAAGTTCTTATCCCAACTCCTACTATTCTTGAGTGCACAAGCTCTGAGCATATCTTCAAGAATCTGGTTGGTCCTTTCAGTCTGCCCATCAGTTTGTGGATGATATGCAGAACTGAAATTTAATCGAGTCCCCATAGACTCATGTAACTTCTGCCAAAATCTTGAGGTGAACTGTGTACCTCTATCTGATACTATCTTTTTGGGTACACCATGTAGGCAGACTATTCTTGACATATATAATTCCACTAGTTTGGAACCATTATAATTTTCTTTCACTGGAATAAAGTGAGCAACTTTTGTCAGTCTATCCACTATCACCCATATAGAATCATATCCTGTTTGTGTTCTGGGCAGACCTACTATAAAGTCCATCCCGATTTCTTCCCACTTCCATTCAGGTATCTTTAGTGGTTGTAGTAGCCCTGCAGGCCTTTGATGTTCTGCTTTGATTAGTTGACATGTGTCGCACAATGCCACATGCTCTGCAACATCTCTTTTCATTCCATACCACCAATACCTTGTCTTAAGGTCATGATACATCTTTGTACTTCCAGGATGGATAGAATAGTCAGAATCATGAGCTTCTTTTAATATTAACTTCTTTATTTCCTTGATGTCTGGTACACATATTCTTTTACCATGCCATACGATACCATCCTCATCTTCTCTAAATCCCGGGGCCTTGTTTTCTTTGATCAACTGCTTGATCTCTTTGATCTTTTCATCGTTCTTTTGACCACTCCGTATATCTTGTTCCAAGGTTGAATCAACTTCCATTGCTATAGCTTCCGTATGATTCACCAAGCATAAGTTGAGCTTTGCGAACTCTTCACATAATTGGGGTTGTAGATCTCTTATGGTCAACATGTTGACATGTGTCTTCCTGCTCAAAGCATCTGCAACCACATTAGCTTTTCCAGGGTGATAGTTGATTCCCACATCAAAATCGTTAATGAACTCCAACCATCTCCTTTGCCGAAGGTTCAAATCTGGCTGAGTGAAGATATACTTCAAGCTCTTATGATCAGTATAGATCTCTGTTCTTTTACCCATTAGGTAATGTCTCCATAATTTCAATGCATGCACAACTGCTGCCAACTCCAGGTCATGGGTAGGATAGTTCTTCTCATGCTTCCTAAGTTGTCGGGAAGCATAGGCGATAACATGTCCTTCTTGCATAAGCACACATCCTAACCCTTGCCCTGAAGCATCACAATATACAGAGAATGATTTCTCCATATCGGGCATAACCAAGACTGGGGCAGTTGTTAACTTCTTCTTTAATTCTTGGAAGCTTGATTCACATTCTTGAGACCATATGAAAGCAGCTCCTTTTTCCAACATCTTTGTGAGTGGCTTGGCTATTTTTGAAAACCCTTCAATAAACCTTCTGTAATAACCTGCCAATCCTAAGAAGCTTCGGATCTCCCCAACATTCTCTGGTGTCTTCCACTTTTGCACACCAGATATCTTTTCTGGGTCGACTGCGATTCCTCCTTCAGAGATGATATGTCCCAGAAAAGCAACTTTCTTAAGCCAAAATTCACACTTACTGAATTTGGCATAAAGTTGGTTTTCCCTTAGCTTTTGTAATACTATTCTCAGGTGCTCTTCATGTTGTTTCTCATTCTTGGAATATATGAGGATATCATCAATGAATACCACTACAAATTTGTCCAAATATTTCATGAATACCTTGTTCATAAGGTACATGAAATATGCTGGAGCATTTGTTAATCCAAAAGGCATAACTGTATATTCATACAGTCCATACCTAGAAACAAATGCTGTCTTCGGAATATCCGATTCTCTTATCTTTAGTTGATGATATCCGGAGCGGAGGTCAATCTTGGAGAATACACATGCACCTCTTAATTGATCAAACAAGTCCTCAATACGGGGTAAAGGATACTTGTTTTTGATTGTCACTTCATTGAGGGCACGGTAATCTACACATAACCTCTTGGTTCCGTCCTTCTTTGGTACAAATATGACCGGAGCTCCCCATGGTGAGGAACTGGGACGGATATACCCTTTCTCCGATAACTCTCGGATATGATCCTTGAGTTCTGCTAGTTGTTGGGTATCCATCCGGTATGGTCTTTTATATATAGGAGCAGTACCAGGTACTAGTTCTATAATGAACTCTACTTCTCGGTCCGGTGGCATACCTCGTAACTCCTCGGGGAATACATCCTGGAATTCATTGACCACCTTTATGTCCTCAATAACTACTTCAGTTTTGTTGAGTTGAACATTCCCAGAGGGTACTTGAACAGATGTGAACTCAACCTTAGTTCCATCCGTATGAGTTAGTTCCACTGTCCTTGTTGAGCAATGTATAACTCCTTTGTACTTGGTCAACCAGTCCATCCCCAAGATGATATCTATTCCTTGTGATTCTATCACGATAAGGTTTGCAAGGAATTCTAATCCATTGACTCCTAGCTTTACCTTGGGACATATTTGTTTTGTCTTTATTTCTCCTCCAGGAGAATTCACTAATAACACTCGATTCATAGATGTAATTGGTAATTTGTGCTTGGTTAAAAATTCCTTGGCTATGAATGAGTGTGTTGCACCCGAGTCAAACAGAATGGTAGCAGGATGAGTGTTCGCGGAGAACATACCAATCACCACATCTGGTGCCTCCTGTGCTTCCTCCATCGTCACATGATTCACCTTGCCACGCGCAAGATTCTGTGCCTGAGGTGGCTTCTTGTTGGGGCACCGGTTGGCATAATGTCCCGTTTCTCCACAGTTGAAGCATTGCCCCGTGACCTTGTTCATGGGTGCCTTGTTGCCTGTTGGTGCATTTTGAAGATTTGGCCCTACAGGACGAGGTTGGAATGCAGGGCGTTGTTGCTGCACCTGTGGTCTTTGCTGTTGTGGTTGGAAAGTTGGGTTCCTAGCAGCAGGGTTGTAGTTCCTCTGAAACTGATTGGGAGCTATAGGTCGATTCATTGCTCCCGTCGGCGGTGATGAGAAACGAGGCCGACTGTTGCTGCTAGAAGCCTGTCCTTGCCAATTCATTTTCCTCTTTCGTTCTTCGACCAACTTCTGTCTTTTCCTCTCCACTATGAAAGCCTTGTTGATGAGCTTTTGGAAACTTTCATAGTCACTTGAAGACATAGCATATTGTATCTCTGAATTCAATCCTTCAATGAAACAGTCTTGTTTCTTCTCATCAGTATCTATGTCTCCCGGAGCATAGCGAGATAACTGCGTAAACTTAGTGAGGTACTCTCGCACGGACATGCTTCCTTGCTTCAGATTGAGGAACTCCTTCCGTTTGTTCTTGATTTCTCCGGCTGTAACATAGTGATTACGGAAGGCAATTTTGAACTCATTCCATGAGATACCCTCAGGATCCTCATGGGCTTCTTTGTATGCGGTCCACCAGTCAGCTGCAGACCCATATAGTTGGTGAGAAGCAAAGAGCACTCTCTCACGTCCTGGGCATTGTATAATCTGCAACTTGTTCTCAATGTTTTTGAGCCAATCATCAGCTTCCAATGGCTCAATAGCGTTATCGAACTTTGGTGGTTGAGTGCTTAGGAACTCATTCAGTTTTGGTTGGCGTGGTGCATTCTGAATTTGTGGTTGCATGTTGGCCACCACTTGTGTCAGGTTCTGAATGAGTTGATTCTGTATGTTCATCATCTGTTGTATAACTTCTCCATCTGCCCTACGTGCGACTCGTGGCTGCCATCCAGGCAAAGGAAACTCGGCAGCCTCATTGTTGTTGTTCTCTTCATTGCGTCTCCTTCTTCCTGCCATCTATTGTAAAAGACTGTGTTTAAAATTAAGGTATAGATGTTCTCTTAGATGTATTATGTTGTATGCTTACTTCATCCATTCTATATAAGAGTTACTAAAGTTTCTACTTCGTTTAATAAATGGTCATGACTGAATCAAACTAAGCACTTATATTCCTTAATAGATATTTACATACACTAACGTGGTTGTGAACATCAGCCTATTGCTTTCACAACTCACGTTCATCCACTAGCATACATTACATTTTCATTTAAACAAGTTCACTAATCAAGCATTACATACTAGTCAATACATTACCATACATACGTACTACACGAATTACTACATGAACAAGGACACCTATCCTAGTTGTCCCCTGGGTTCTGTGCATCCTCCTGCGGGTTCCCACCATCACCACCTGGGTTGCTAGCCTCTGACTCCGCTGTGGAGGCCTCAGGTGCTGGAGGAACATGAGGGCGTTTGGCTGCCCTACGGTCTGGAGAGTCCGGAGTCCAAGTGTCTCCATCCGAAGCATAGAGATCACTCACCTCTCCATCCCTCATCCTCATCAGTCCACGCATGATGGCCTCCGACTTCTTCAGAAGGTCCCGGACGTCTTGAAGTTCCTGTTGGCAGTTCTGCAGTCTCATGCTGACGTCCACCCCTACCTGAAGACTCATGTCCATCTGCACCACATCACAACCTTCATGGAGAGGCTCATAGTTGAACACCGCGCTTCCACTTTGTCGCCGGGGAATGTACATGTATTGGGTCCCCTCAAGGCGGCCACGGTTGGTGTAGCTCTGGCAAGTGATTGCCTCCCAAGTGGCGTCCTTCTCAGCCTCTGCCATAGTAGACCTCCATGCTGGCGAGTTGTGTATCTTGAGCAGCTTGTTCTCATGGTAGATCCTCGCCTGCGACTTCCACTCGTCTCGCTCTGTGCGAGAGACTCGAGTGGTGTCGTACTGTACCTCTAGCTTGCCGGTGTAACCAGCACAGCGAAGGAGGTGTCTAAGGCGATCCACCATGCCTCTAGTGGACTCCCCGTGGGTCTGGTAGGTGGCAGGGTTGTCCACCTCCTCAGTAGTGCGCTCTGCCAACTGGTGTTGAGGAACTCGTCCTCCGGTGGACTTACGGGCTATGAGACGTGTGCGTGCCATCTGTTTCAAGAAAAATTTAAAATATGTTAGGAAATAAACAATAACATAATTTTGAGTATAGGAGAGGTTAGACAACATATATATAATTTAAATACTCCTCCTTTTAACAAAATACTTAGTAAAATAGTTTTTAATAAAATAGTGATGTGTATCTCGTCCATTTCTATCTAGGTTTGCGTCCTACGGGCAACCTGGCTCTGATACCACTTTGTCACACCCGATATTCCATAAGGAACACCGAGCGTATACTCACATGTATGCCAGGATCAGTTGATTCATACATGTGCCGACAAAAGTGTAATATCATTATATTACAAGTCAAGTTCAACGTACAACATAATATTACATCATAATACATGAAATAATAACTAAGAGTATTTTTACACCATAACACGACAGTGGAAGACTACAACGTGGTGCTCCAGCTCCACAGGCGTTGCCCGGGGGTTACGCCAACCTAGAACAACTCCTCAGGATCGAAGTATTCCTCGTCGAAGTCTACGTCTTCATTTGCACCTGAGTCAACATATGATATCCAACAAAAGCAAGTTTGAGTACCATAGGTACTCAGCAAGTGTAGGAAAGAATGTTATGAAGGCCAATAGCAAGGGAAGGCTAACATGGTTAAGCACTATGCATTAATCCTAAGCCTTAGCTTTGATTAGCAACCTATCTTACTAAGTGATAATCCCACCATCTTCATAATTAAGTTATTAATGTTAGGTTACACCACCCAACAACCTCTTTTGACTCACTTCCATGTTTCTCTAATCATGGACAAGTCCAAGCCGCTCTTGACCGTGAGCACGGCTGTCATGACAGTTTGGTTCTCTGCAGAGATTGTACCACTTTACCCACAAGTAGTGATTTCATCCCCTGTTGCCAGGTGGACTAAGAAACCTCCCTGATATCCGTGGTTGCAAGCCACATTACACACTTCCTTTGGTGTGCGATCAGGAGATCACTACATGGCCTTTACAAAGGGTCTACCGGCAAGTACAAGCCCACTGAGGTTTCACCGCTGTAGTTCCTGGGAGTAACCCTCCCCTACAGAAGCCCCCTCTTGAGCCTTGCAGTTCCCAGGGCAGTCAAAAATGGACTCCCATTCCCCGCACCATCCAAACACTCATACTATACCGGCAAACTCCTAATTAATTGGCCAAGCTGCCCCATCTCAGTCTTGTGGTGGCACTGTAAAGCCGGGTTAACTGTTCCATGAACCGGTCCTTAGAATCTAGGACAGGCACTAACTCATTCCCGAGTCTCGTGCACGAAGCACCAACCAAACAACCAGCCTGTCTAGATTCATAACCACATGACACATACACTTGTGTCTTTCATATAATCCACAAGACTAGTATCAACCACATTTCATTCATCTCTAAAGTTCTAAGCATGGCTAAGCACATAAAATGATAACCATCAAATCCTATCTAATTCCCTCCATGGTTTTGTAAGGAAAGATAAAGCAACGAAACTAGGGAAACATCCTACACTGGGTTTCATATTAAAGACATCATGCAAATAATCTAACTATTCATCCTAGAATAGGAACAAAGTGATCAAGGAACACTTGCCTTTGAAGGAAGGGGGATTCACTTCAAATTCTTGCTCTTGAAGATTTGGGTGTAGTTCTTGACTTGGGTCTAGTCATTCATATGCACACAAAATAATGCCAAACATGCCATAAGAATCATACCAAGTCATTTCAATCACATAGTTTTAGTTACACACATGCAACTATGGTTTTCTTGTCATTTTATGTGAGTTAGAATGAAAATATGTTTCAATTGGCTACTTATATCCTTTGATTTTACTATTGCCACATCTAATCACTCATTTTCAATTTGTAGGATGGTTTGACTAAATTTTAGAATTTATTAATATATATATGTGAATTTCTTATAATTAATTAAACCCTAGAAATCATTTAAATTATTACTATAAAAATTTTCAGAACTCATACTTCTATTTTTCTACAATTCAGAACCTATTTAAGCATTTAGAACAGTTCTTACAATTTTTCTTAAATATATTTTATTTTTATCTATTTTTCGGTATTTATTTACTACTTTAAAATTCATTTTCAGTTATTTAAATAATTATTCTGAGCTACAGAAACTTAAAATGTATAAAACATAAAAACAGAATAGTATTGTGCTGTTTAATAAATTTCTACAATTTTTCTGATATTTATATTATTTTTATTTAAATTTTCAGAATTAATTGTCACTAAATAATTAATATCAGCATTTGTAAACTGTTAGTTTTAATTTCAGAACTTTTATTTTGTTCAGAATATTTTAATAGTACTAAAAATAAATTTCCAACATTTTCCAGAATTCATTTAGCCTTATTTGATTATTTACAGAATTAAAAACAAGCTTTTAAACTGATTTGGTTTGATTTGTAATAATTTCAAACTTTCTGGGGTCCAAATTGAATTTACTGAACTGTTCTATTAATTTCCATAATGCTCAGGGGCTAATTAGCTAATTCCCAGTGAATTTCCAATTTTCTATAAGCCTGGGGTCAGTTCTGTGAATTTCAGGGGCTGTTTTCTAGTTATTTGAATCTCCGGGGATCTACTCAGAAAATTCCCAACGGTTATAACTATTTTAAATATAAACCGTTGGATCTGATCTGGACGGTTCAGATTAAATGAACCGAAGGGGTATGCCCCCTTCTAATCCTAGCCGTGCGAAACAAAATGGAGGGCCAAGATTTGGCCACGTCGCCTCCCCCCCCTTCTCCTTCGCGGCCGGCGGCTGCGCGCGCCGGCGAGCGGCGGCGCCTCGCCGGAGGTTTCTGTTTTTCGCCGTTTCTCCACTATTTCTCGATCTACTCGCACCAGAAGAGAGAGGGGAGAGTGGGAAACTCACCTAGGGTAATTTTTGGACCCAGAGACGGCCGGAGAAGCGTGCTCGACGGCGACCGAAGAGATCTCCGGCGATCTTCGATGTCAGCGCTTCCCAGGCGTTTTCCTTCAAAGATTTTCGTCGGGATCAGTCTCTGGTACTCGGGGAAAGGCTCAAAGGGTGTTAGATCCGAAATTCGACGTGTGTTTGTGGAGAATTGAAGAGGAGGGCGGTTTTCCCGATCGGGCGAACTGTGCGGTTTCTGAGGGTGGAAATGGCCGGGGGATCGGGGTATTTGTAGAGGGGAAGAGAGGGGCGGTTACTGGGGCGCCGGTTGGGGAAGGGGCGCGACAATTTTGGCACATGGCCGAAGTTTTATTCACATGTGATAATGGAACGAAATTGAGAGAGGGAGAGAGCAGGGGGCGGTTGCTCGGGGGAGAGAGCCGTCGGCTGGTCGCTGGGGCAGCGGGGAAGGGAGAGAGGGTAAGGGTTTTGTCCCATTTTGCAACATTCGGTTGTTACAAACTCTACCCCCTTTAAGAAAAATCTCGTCCTCGAGATTGGTTTACAAAGGGAATAGATCAGGGAATTGTGATTTGAGTTCATCTTCCCTTTCCCATGTAGCTTCTGCCTCAGAATGATGTTTCCATTGCACCTTATGCATGCGGATTATCTTGTTCCTCGTGACTTTTTCCATTGTGTCAAGGATTTTGACGGGGTACTCGGTATATGAAAGATCTTCCTGTATGTCCAGGTCATCCATTGGCAGATGTTCTTCTGGTGTTCTCAAACACTTCTTGAGTTGTGACACGTGGAACACGTCGTGTACATCTGACAATCGAGAGGGTAACTCCAACTGATATGCTACCTCTCCTTTGCGTTCCAGTACCTTGAATGGTCCGATATGCCGAGGTGCTAGCTTTCCTCTTACTTTAAATCTCTTCAGCCCACGCATGGGTGACACTTTGAGATACACATAGTCTCCCACTTCGAAGACTAATTCTCTTCGCCTTGTGTCTGCATAGCTCTTTTGTCTTGTTTGAGCTATCTTTAGATTATTGCGAATCTCTCTGACTTTCTTTTCGGCATCTTTTAGCACTTCAGGTCCAAACACCTTATTCTCTCCTATTTGATCCCAAAATAGTGGAGTTCTACATCTCCTTCCATATAGAGCCTCAAATGGGGACATTTTCATACTTGCTTGGTAGCTATTATTGTAGGAGAATTCTGCATATGGCAAGTTCTTATCCCAACTCCTACTATTCTTGAGTGCACAAGCTCTGAGCATATCTTCAAGAATCTGGTTGGTCCTTTCAGTCTGCCCATCAGTTTGTGGATGATATGCAGAACTGAAATTTAATCGAGTCCCCATAGACTCATGTAACTTCTGCCAAAATCTTGAGGTGAACTGTGTACCTCTATCTGATACTATCTTTTTGGGTACACCATGTAGGCAGACTATTCTTGACATATATAATTCCACTAGTTTGGAACCATTATAATTTTCTTTCACTGGAATAAAGTGAGCAACTTTTGTCAGTCTATCCACTATCACCCATATAGAATCATATCCTGTTTGTGTTCTGGGCAGACCTACTATAAAGTCCATCCCGATTTCTTCCCACTTCCATTCAGGTATCTTTAGTGGTTGTAGTAGCCCTGCAGGCCTTTGATGTTCTGCTTTGATTAGTTGACATGTGTCGCACAATGCCACATGCTCTGCAACATCTCTTTTCATTCCATACCACCAATACCTTGTCTTAAGGTCATGATACATCTTTGTACTTCCAGGATGGATAGAATAGTCAGAATCATGAGCTTCTTTTAATATTAACTTCTTTATTTCCTTGATGTCTGGTACACATATTCTTTTACCATGCCATACGATACCATCCTCATCTTCTCTAAATCCCGGGGCCTTGTTTTCTTTGATCAACTGCTTGATCTCTTTGATCTTTTCATCGTTCTTTTGACCACTCCGTATATCTTGTTCCAAGGTTGAATCAACTTCCATTGCTATAGCTTCCGTATGATTCACCAAGCATAAGTTGAGCTTTGCGAACTCTTCACATAATTGGGGTTGTAGATCTCTTATGGTCAACATGTTGACATGTGTCTTCCTGCTCAAAGCATCTGCAACCACATTAGCTTTTCCAGGGTGATAGTTGATTCCCACATCAAAATCGTTAATGAACTCCAACCATCTCCTTTGCCGAAGGTTCAAATCTGGCTGAGTGAAGATATACTTCAAGCTCTTATGATCAGTATAGATCTCTGTTCTTTTACCCATTAGGTAATGTCTCCATAATTTCAATGCATGCACAACTGCTGCCAACTCCAGGTCATGGGTAGGATAGTTCTTCTCATGCTTCCTAAGTTGTCGGGAAGCATAGGCGATAACATGTCCTTCTTGCATAAGCACACATCCTAACCCTTGCCCTGAAGCATCACAATATACAGAGAATGATTTCTCCATATCGGGCATAACCAAGACTGGGGCAGTTGTTAACTTCTTCTTTAATTCTTGGAAGCTTGATTCACATTCTTGAGACCATATGAAAGCAGCTCCTTTTTCCAACATCTTTGTGAGTGGCTTGGCTATTTTTGAAAACCCTTCAATAAACCTTCTGTAATAACCTGCCCATCCTAAGAAGCTTCGGATCTCCCCAACATTCTCTGGTGTCTTCCACTTTTGCACACCAGATATCTTTTCTGGGTCGACTGCGATTCCTCCTTCAGAGATGATATGTCCCAGAAAAGCAACTTTCTTAAGCCAAAATTCACACTTACTGAATTTGGCATAAAGTTGGTTTTCCCTTAGCTTTTGTAATACTATTCTCAGGTGCTCTTCATGTTGTTTCTCATTCTTGGAATATATGAGGATATCATCAATGAATACCACTATAAATTTGTCCAAATATTTCATGAATACCTTGTTCATAAGGTACATGAAATATGCTGGAGCATTTGTTAATCCAAAAGGCATAACTGTATATTCATACAGTCCATACCTAGAAACAAATGCTGTCTTCGGAATATCCGATTCTCTTATCTTTAGTTGATGATATCCGGAGCGGAGGTCAATCTTGGAGAATACACATGCACCTCTTAATTGATCAAACAAGTCCTCAATACGGGGTAAAGGATACTTGTTTTTGATTGTCACTTCATTGAGGGCACGGTAATCTACACATAACCTCTTGGTTCCGTCCTTCTTTGGTACAAATATGACCGGAGCTCCCCATGGTGAGGAACTGGGACGGATATACCCTTTCTCCGATAACTCTCGGATATGATCCTTGAGTTCTGCTAGTTGTTGGGTATCCATCCGGTATGGTCTTTTATATATAGGAGCAGTACCAGGTACTAGTTCTATAATGAACTCTACTTCTCGGTCCGGTGGCATACCTCGTAACTCCTCGGGGAATACATCCTGGAATTCATTGACCACCTTTATGTCCTCAATAACTACTTCAGTTTTGTTGAGTTGAACATTCCCAGAGGGTACTTGAACAGATGTGAACTCAACCTTAGTTCCATCCGTATGAGTTAGTTCCACTGTCCTTGTTGAGCAATGTATAACTCCTTTGTACTTGGTCAACCAGTCCATCCCCAAGATGATATCTATTCCTTGTGATTCTATCACGATAAGGTTTGCAAGGAATTCTAATCCATTGACTCCTAGCTTTACCTTGGGACATATTTGTTTTGTCTTTATTTCTCCTCCAGGAGAATTCACTAATAACACTCGATTCATAGATGTAATTGGTAATTTGTGCTTGGTTAAAAATTCCTTGGCTATGAATGAGTGTGTTGCACCCGAGTCAAACAGAATGGTAGCAGGATGAGTGTTCGCGGAGAACATACCAATCACCACATCTGGTGCCTCCTGTGCTTCCTCCATCGTCACATGATTCACCTTGCCACGCGCAAGATTCTGTGCCTGAGGTGGCTTCTTGTTGGGGCACCGGTTGGCATAATGTCCCGTTTCTCCACAGTTGAAGCATTGCCCCGTGACCTTGTTCATGGGTGCCTTGTTGCCTGTTGGTGCATTTTGAAGATTTGGCCCTACAGGACGAGGTTGGAATGCAGGGCGTTGTTGCTGCACCTGTGGTCTTTGCTGTTGTGGTTGGAAAGTTGGGTTCCTAGCAGCAGGGTTGTAGTTCCTCTGAAACTGATTGGGAGCTATAGGTCGATTCATTGCTCCCGTCGGCGGTGATGAGAAACGAGGCCGACTGTTGCTGCTAGAAGCCTGTCCTTGCCAATTCATTTTCCTCTTTCGTTCTTCGACCAACTTCTGTCTTTTCCTCTCCACTATGAAAGCCTTGTTGATGAGCTTTTGGAAACTTTCATAGTCACTTGAAGACATAGCATATTGTATCTCTGAATTCAATCCTTCAATGAAACAGTCTTGTTTCTTCTCATCAGTATCTATGTCTCCCGGAGCATAGCGAGATAACTGCGTAAACTTAGTGAGGTACTCTCGCACGGACATGCTTCCTTGCTTCAGATTGAGGAACTCCTTCCGTTTGTTCTTGATTTCTCCGGCTGTAACATAGTGATTACGGAAGGCAATTTTGAACTCATTCCATGAGATACCCTCAGGATCCTCATGGGCTTCTTTGTATGCGGTCCACCAGTCAGCTGCAGACCCATATAGTTGGTGAGAAGCAAAGAGCACTCTCTCACGTCCTGGGCATTGTATAATCTGCAACTTGTTCTCAATGTTTTTGAGCCAATCATCAGCTTCCAATGGCTCAATAGCGTTATCGAACTTTGGTGGTTGAGTGCTTAGGAACTCATTCAGTTTTGGTTGGCGTGGTGCATTCTGAATTTGTGGTTGCATGTTGGCCACCACTTGTGTCAGGTTCTGAATGAGTTGATTCTGTATGTTCATCATCTGTTGTATAACTTCTCCATCTGCCCTACGTGCGACTCGTGGCTGCCATCCAGGCAAAGGAAACTCGGCAGCCTCATTGTTGTTGTTCTCTTCATTGCGTCTCCTTCTTCCTGCCATCTATTGTAAAAGACTGTGTTTAAAATTAAGGTATAGATGTTCTCTTAGATGTATTATGTTGTATGCTTACTTCATCCATTCTATATAAGAGTTACTAAAGTTTCTACTTCGTTTAATAAATGGTCATGACTGAATCAAACTAAGCACTTATATTCCTTAATAGATATTTACATACACTAACGTGGTTGTGAACATCAGCCTATTGCTTTCACAACTCACGTTCATCCACTAGCATACATTACATTTTCATTTAAACAAGTTCACTAATCAAGCATTACATACTAGTCAATACATTACCATACATACGTACTACACGAATTACTACATGAACAAGGACACCTATCCTAGTTGTCCCCTGGGTTCTGTGCATCCTCCTGCGGGTTCCCACCATCACCACCTGGGTTGCTAGCCTCTGACTCCGCTGTGGAGGCCTCAGGTGCTGGAGGAACATGAGGGCGTTTGGCTGCCCTACGGTCTGGAGAGTCCGGAGTCCAAGTGTCTCCATCCGAAGCATAGAGATCACTCACCTCTCCATCCCTCATCCTCATCAGTCCACGCATGATGGCCTCCGACTTCTTCAGAAGGTCCCGGACGTCTTGAAGTTCCTGTTGGCAGTTCTGCAGTCTCATGCTGACGTCCACCCCTACCTGAAGACTCATGTCCATCTGCACCACATCACAACCTTCATGGAGAGGCTCATAGTTGAACACCGCGCTTCCACTTTGTCGCCGGGGAATGTACATGTATTGGGTCCCCTCAAGGCGGCCACGGTTGGTGTAGCTCTGGCAAGTGATTGCCTCCCAAGTGGCGTCCTTCTCAGCCTCTGCCATAGTAGACCTCCATGCTGGCGAGTTGTGTATCTTGAGCAGCTTGTTCTCATGGTAGATCCTCGCCTGCGACTTCCACTCGTCTCGCTCTGTGCGAGAGACTCGAGTGGTGTCGTACTGTACCTCTAGCTTGCCGGTGTAACCAGCACAGCGAAGGAGGTGTCTAAGGCGATCCACCATGCCTCTAGTGGACTCCCCGTGGGTCTGGTAGGTGGCAGGGTTGTCCACCTCCTCAGTAGTGCGCTCTGCCAACTGGTGTTGAGGAACTCGTCCTCCGGTGGACTTACGGGCTATGAGACGTGTGCGTGCCATCTGTTTCAAGAAAAATTTAAAATATGTTAGGAAATAAACAATAACATAATTTTGAGTATAGGAGAGGTTAGACAACATATATATAATTTAAATACTCCTCCTTTTAACAAAATACTTAGTAAAATAGTTTTTAATAAAATAGTGATGTGTATCTCGTCCATTTCTATCTAGGTTTGCGTCCTACGGGCAACCTGGCTCTGATACCACTTTGTCACACCCGATATTCCATAAGGAACACCGAGCGTATACTCACATGTATGCCAGGATCAGTTGATTCATACATGTGCCGACAAAAGTGTAATATCATTATATTACAAGTCAAGTTCAACGTACAACATAATATTACATCATAATACATGAAATAATAACTAAGAGTATTTTTACACCATAACACGACAGTGGAAGACTACAACGTGGTGCTCCAGCTCCACAGGCGTTGCCCGGGGGTTACGCCAACCTAGAACAACTCCTCAGGATCGAAGTATTCCTCGTCGAAGTCTACGTCTTCATTTGCACCTGAGTCAACATATGATATCCAACAAAAGCAAGTTTGAGTACCATAGGTACTCAGCAAGTGTAGGAAAGAATGTTATGAAGGCCAATAGCAAGGGAAGGCTAACATGGTTAAGCACTATGCATTAATCCTAAGCCTTAGCTTTGATTAGCAACCTATCTTACTAAGTGATAATCCCACCATCTTCATAATTAAGTTATTAATGTTAGGTTACACCACCCAACAACCTCTTTTGACTCACTTCCATGTTTCTCTAATCATGGACAAGTCCAAGCCGCTCTTGACCGTGAGCACGGCTGTCATGACAGTTTGGTTCTCTGCAGAGATTGTACCACTTTACCCACAAGTAGTGATTTCATCCCCTGTTGCCAGGTGGACTAAGAAACCTCCCTGATATCCGTGGTTGCAAGCCACATTACACACTTCCTTTGGTGTGCGATCAGGAGATCACTACATGGCCTTTACAAAGGGTCTACCGGCAAGTACAAGCCCACTGAGGTTTCACCGCTGTAGTTCCTGGGAGTAACCCTCCCCTACAGAAGCCCCCTCTTGAGCCTTGCAGTTCCCAGGGCAGTCAAAAATGGACTCCCATTCCCCGCACCATCCAAACACTCATACTATACCGGCAAACTCCTAATTAATTGGCCAAGCTGCCCCATCTCAGTCTTGTGGTGGCACTGTAAAGCCGGGTTAACTGTTCCATGAACCGGTCCTTAGAATCTAGGACAGGCACTAACTCATTCCCGAGTCTCGTGCACGAAGCACCAACCAAACAACCAGCCTGTCTAGATTCATAACCACATGACACATACACTTGTGTCTTTCATATAATCCACAAGACTAGTATCAACCACATTTCATTCATCTCTAAAGTTCTAAGCATGGCTAAGCACATAAAATGATAACCATCAAATCCTATCTAATTCCCTCCATGGTTTTGTAAGGAAAGATAAAGCAACGAAACTAGGGAAACATCCTACACTGGGTTTCATATTAAAGACATCATGCAAATAATCTAACTATTCATCCTAGAATAGGAACAAAGTGATCAAGGAACACTTGCCTTTGAAGGAAGGGGGATTCACTTCAAATTCTTGCTCTTGAAGATTTGGGTGTAGTTCTTGACTTGGGTCTAGTCATTCATATGCACACAAAATAATGCCAAACATGCCATAAGAATCATACCAAGTCATTTCAATCACATAGTTTTAGTTACACACATGCAACTATGGTTTTCTTGTCATTTTATGTGAGTTAGAATGAAAATATGTTTCAATTGGCTACTTATATCCTTTGATTTTACTATTGCCACATCTAATCACTCATTTTCAATTTGTAGGATGGTTTGACTAAATTTTAGAATTTATTAATATATATATGTGAATTTCTTATAATTAATTAAACCCTAGAAATCATTTAAATTATTACTATAAAAATTTTCAGAACTCATACTTCTATTTTTCTACAATTCAGAACCTATTTAAGCATTTAGAACAGTTCTTACAATTTTTCTTAAATATATTTTATTTTTATCTATTTTTCAGTATTTATTTACTACTTTAAAATTCATTTTCAGTTATTTAAATAATTATTCTGAGCTACAGAAACTTAAAATGTATAAAACATAAAAACAGAATAGTATTGTGCTGTTTAATAAATTTCTACAATTTTTCTGATATTTATATTATTTTTATTTAAATTTTCAGAATTAATTGTCACTAAATAATTAATATCAGCATTTGTAAACTGTTAGTTTTAATTTCAGAACTTTTATTTTGTTCAGAATATTTTAATAGTACTAAAAATAAATTTCCAACATTTTCCAGAATTCATTTAGCCTTATTTGATTATTTACAGAATTAAAAACAAGCTTTTAAACTGATTTGGTTTGATTTGTAATAATTTCAAACTTTCTGGGGTCCAAATTGAATTTACTGAACTGTTCTATTAATTTCCATAATGCTCAGGGGCTAATTAGCTAATTCCCAGTGAATTTCCAATTTTCTATAAGCCTGGGGTCAGTTCTGTGAATTTCAGGGGCTGTTTCCTAGTTATTTGAATCTCCGGGGATCTACTCAGAAAATTCCCAACGGTTATAACTATTTTAAATATAAACCGTTGGATCTGATCTGGACGGTTCAGATTAAATGAACCGAAGGGGTATGCCCCCTTCTAATCCTAGCCGTGCGAAACAAAATGGAGGGCCAAGATTTGGCCACGTCGCCTCCCACCCCTTCTCCTTCGCGGCCGGCGGCTGCGCGCTCCGGCGAGCGGCGGCGCCTCGCCGGAGGTTTCTGTTTTTCGCCGTTTCTCCACTATTTCTCGATCTACTCGCACCAGAAGAGAGAGGGGAGAGTGGGAAACTCACCTAGGGTGATTTTTGGACCCAGAGACGGCCGGAGAAGCGTGCTCGACGGCGACCGAAGAGATCTCCGGCGATCTTCGATGTCAGCGCTTCCCAGGCGTTTTCCTTCAAAGATTTTCGTCGGGATCAGTCTCTGGTACTCGGGGAAAGGCTCAAAGGGTGTTAGATCCGAAATTCGGCGTGTGTTTGTGGAGAATTGAAGAGGAGGGCGGTTTTCCCGATCGGGCGAACTGTGCGGTTTCTGAGGGTGGAAATGGCCGGGGGATCGGGGTATTTGTAGAGGGGAAGAGAGGGGCGGTTACTGGGGCGCCGGTTGGGGAAGGGGCGCGACAATTTTGGCACATGGCCGAAGTTTTATTCACATGTGATAATGGAACGAAATTGAGAGAGGGAGAGAGCAGGGGGCGGTTGCTCGGGGGAGAGAGCCGTCGGCTGGTCGCTGGGGCAGCGGGGAAGGGAGAGAGGGTAAGGGTTTTGTCCCATTTTGCAACATTCGGTTGTTACAAACTCTACCCCCTTTAAGAAAAATCTCGTCCTCGAGATTGGTTTACAAAGGGAATAGATCAGGGAATTGTGATTTGAGTTCATCTTCCCTTTCCCATGTAGCTTCTGCCTCAGAATGATGTTTCCATTGCACCTTATGCATGCGGATTATCTTGTTCCTCGTGACTTTTTCCATTGTGTCAAGGATTTTGACGGGGTACTCGGTATATGAAAGATCTTCCTGTATGTCCAGGTCATCCATTGGCAGATGTTCTTCTGGTGTTCTCAAACACTTCTTGAGTTGTGACACGTGGAACACGTCGTGTACATCTGACAATCGAGAGGGTAACTCCAACTGATATGCTACCTCTCCTTTGCGTTCCAGTACCTTGAATGGTCTGATATGCCGAGGTGCTAGCTTTCCTCTTACTTTAAATCTCTTCAGCCCACGCATGGGTGACACTTTGAGATACACATAGTCTCCCACTTCGAAGACTAATTCTCTTCGCCTTGTGTCTGCATAGCTCTTTTGTCTTGTTTGAGCTATCTTTAGATTATTGCGAATCTCTCTGACTTTCTTTTCGGCATCTTTTAGCACTTCAGGTCCAAACACCTTATTCTCTCCTATTTGATCCCAAAATAGTGGAGTTCTACATCTCCTTCCATATAGAGCCTCAAATGGGGACATTTTCATACTTGCTTGGTAGCTATTATTGTAGGAGAATTCTGCATATGGCAAGTTCTTATCCCAACTCCTACTATTCTTGAGTGCACAAGCTCTGAGCATATCTTCAAGAATCTGGTTGGTCCTTTCAGTCTGCCCATCAGTTTGTGGATGATATGCAGAACTGAAATTTAATCGAGTCCCCATAGACTCATGTAACTTCTGCCAAAATCTTGAGGTGAACTGTGTACCTCTATCTGATACTATCTTTTTGGGTACACCATGTAGGCAGACTATTCTTGACATATATAATTCCACTAGTTTGGAACCATTATAATTTTCTTTCACTGGAATAAAGTGAGCAACTTTTGTCAGTCTATCCACTATCACCCATATAGAATCATATCCTGTTTGTGTTCTGGGCAGACCTACTATAAAGTCCATCCCGATTTCTTCCCACTTCCATTCAGGTATCTTTAGTGGTTGTAATAGCCCTGCAGGCCTTTGATGTTCTGCTTTGATTAGTTGACATGTGTCGCACAATGCCACATGCTCTGCAACATCTCTTTTCATTCCATACCACCAATACCTTGTCTTAAGGTCATGATACATCTTTGTACTTCCAGGATGGATAGAATAGTCAGAATCATGAGCTTCTTTTAATATTAACTTCTTTATTTCCTTGATGTCTGGTACACATATTCTTTTACCATGCCATACGATACCATCCTCATCTTCTCTAAATCCCGGGGCCTTGTTTTCTTTGATCAACTGCTTGATCTCTTTGATCTTTTCATCGTTCTTTTGACCACTCCGTATATCTTGTTCCAAGGTTGAATCAACTTCCATTGCTATAGCTTCCGTATGATTCACCAAGCATAAGTTGAGCTTTGCGAACTCTTCACATAATTGGGGTTGTAGATCTCTTATGGTCAACATGTTGACATGTGTCTTCCTGCTCAAAGCATCTGCAACCACATTAGCTTTTCCAGGGTGATAGTTGATTCCCACATCAAAATCGTTAATGAACTCCAACCATCTCCTTTGCCGAAGGTTCAAATCTGGCTGAGTGAAGATATACTTCAAGCTCTTATGATCAGTATAGATCTCTGTTCTTTTACCCATTAGGTAATGTCTCCATAATTTCAATGCATGCACAACTGCTGCCAACTCCAGGTCATGGGTAGGATAGTTCTTCTCATGCTTCCTAAGTTGTCGGGAAGCATAGGCGATAACATGTCCTTCTTGCATAAGCACACATCCTAACCCTTGCCCTGAAGCATCACAATATACAGAGAATGATTTCTCCATATCGGGCATAACCAAGACTGGGGCAGTTGTTAACTTCTTCTTTAATTCTTGGAAGCTTGATTCACATTCTTGAGACCATATGAAAGCAGCTCCTTTTTCCAACATCTTTGTGAGTGGCTTGGCTATTTTTGAAAACCCTTCAATAAACCTTCTGTAATAACCTGCCAATCCTAAGAAGCTTCGGATCTCCCCAACATTCTCTGGTGTCTTCCACTTTTGCACACCAGATATCTTTTCTGGGTCGACTGCGATTCCTCCTTCAGAGATGATATGTCCCAGAAAAGCAACTTTCTTAAGCCAAAATTCACACTTACTGAATTTGGCATAAAGTTGGTTTTCCCTTAGCTTTTGTAATACTATTCTCAGGTGCTCTTCATGTTGTTTCTCATTCTTGGAATATATGAGGATATCATCAATGAATACCACTACAAATTTGTCCAAATATTTCATGAATACCTTGTTCATAAGGTACATGAAATATGCTGGAGCATTTGTTAATCCAAAAGGCATAACTGTATATTCATACAGTCCATACCTAGAAACAAATGCTGTCTTCGGAATATCCGATTCTCTTATCTTTAGTTGATGATATCCGGAGCGGAGGTCAATCTTGGAGAATACACATGCACCTCTTAATTGATCAAACAAGTCCTCAATACGGGGTAAAGGATACTTGTTTTTGATTGTCACTTCATTGAGGGCACGGTAATCTACACATAACCTCTTGGTTCCGTCCTTCTTTGGTACAAATATGACCGGAGCTCCCCATGGTGAGGAACTGGGACGGATATACCCTTTCTCCGATAACTCTCGGATATGATCCTTGAGTTCTGCTAGTTGTTGGGTATCCATCCGGTATGGTCTTTTATATATAGGAGCAGTACCAGGTACTAGTTCTATAATGAACTCTACTTCTCGGTCCGGTGGCATACCTCGTAACTCCTCGGGGAATACATCCTGGAATTCATTGACCACCTTTATGTCCTCAATAACTACTTCAGTTTTGTTGAGTTGAACATTCCCAGAGGGTACTTGAACAGATGTGAACTCAACCTTAGTTCCATCCGTATGAGTTAGTTCCACTGTCCTTGTTGAGCAATGTATAACTCCTTTGTACTTGGTCAACCAGTCCATCCCCAAGATGATATCTATTCCTTGTGATTCTATCACGATAAGGTTTGCAAGGAATTCTAATCCATTGACTCCTAGCTTTACCTTGGGACATATTTGTTTTGTCTTTATTTCTCCTCCAGGAGAATTCACTAATAACACTCGATTCATAGATGTAATTGGTAATTTGTGCTTGGTTAAAAATTCCTTGGCTATGAATGAGTGTGTTGCACCCGAGTCAAACAGAATGGTAGCAGGATGAGTGTTCGCGGAGAACATACCAATCACCACATCTGGTGCCTCCTGTGCTTCCTCCATCGTCACATGATTCACCTTGCCACGCGCAAGATTCTGTGCCTGAGGTGGCTTCTTGTTGGGGCACCGGTTGGCATAATGTCCCGTTTCTCCACAGTTGAAGCATTGCCCCGTGACCTTGTTCATGGGTGCCTTGTTGCCTGTTGGTGCATTTTGAAGATTTGGCCCTACAGGACGAGGTTGGAATGCAGGGTGTTGTTGCTGCACCTGTGGTCTTTGCTGTTGTGGTTGGAAAGTTGGGTTCCTAGCAGCAGGGTTGTAGTTCCTCTGAAACTGATTGGGAGCTATAGGTCGATTCATTGCTCCCGTCGGCGGTGATGAGAAACGAGGCCGACTGTTGCTGCTAGAAGCCTGTCCTTGCCAATTCATTTTCCTCTTTCGTTCTTCGACCAACTTCTGTCTTTTCCTCTCCACTATGAAAGCCTTGTTGATGAGCTTTTGGAAACTTTCATAGTCACTTGAAGACATAGCATATTGTATCTCTGAATTCAATCCTTCAATGAAACAGTCTTGTTTCTTCTCATCAGTATCTATGTCTCCCGGAGCATAGCGAGATAACTGCGTAAACTTAGTGAGGTACTCTCGCACGGACATGCTTCCTTGCTTCAGATTGAGGAACTCCTTCCGTTTGTTCTTGATTTCTCCGGCTGTAACATAGTGATTACGGAAGGCAATTTTGAACTCATTCCATGAGATACCCTCAGGATCCTCATGGGCTTCTTTGTATGCGGTCCACCAGTCAGCTGCAGACCCATATAGTTGGTGAGAAGCAAAGAGCACTCTCTCACGTCCTGGGCATTGTATAATCTGCAACTTGTTCTCAATGTTTTTGAGCCAATCATCAGCTTCCAATGGCTCAATAGCGTTATCGAACTTTGGTGGTTGAGTGCTTAGGAACTCATTCAGTTTTGGTTGGCGTGGTGCAT
This sequence comes from Neostapfia colusana, assembly GCA_030760725.1. NCBI lineage: Eukaryota > Viridiplantae > Streptophyta > Magnoliopsida > Poales > Poaceae > Neostapfia > Neostapfia colusana. The sequence continues at coordinate 1,128,688 of JASWHV010000001.1, read as the reverse complement.
TCTGAATTTGTGGTTGCATGTTGGCCACCACTTGTGTCAGGTTCTGAATGAGTTGATTCTGTATGTTCATCATCTGTTGTATAACTTCTCCATCTGCCCTACGTGCGACTCGTGGCTGCCATCCAGGCAAAGGAAACTCGGCAGCCTCATTGTTGTTGTTCTCTTCATTGCGTCTCCTTCTTCCTGCCATCTATTGTAAAAGACTGTGTTTAAAATTAAGGTATAGATGTTCTCTTAGATGTATTATGTTGTATGCTTACTTCATCCATTCTATATAAGAGTTACTAAAGTTTCTACTTCGTTTAATAAATGGTCATGACTGAATCAAACTAAGCACTTATATTCCTTAATAGATATTTACATACACTAACATGGTTGTGAACATCAGCCTATTGCTTTCACAACTCACGTTCATCCACTAGCATACATTACATCTTCATTTAAACAAGTTCACTAATCAAGCATTACATACTAGTCAATACATTACCATACATACGTACTACACGAATTACTACATGAACAAGGACACCTATCCTAGTTGTCCCCTGGGTTCTGTGCATCCTCCTGCGGGTTCCCACCATCACCACCTGGGTTGCTAGCCTCTGACTCCGCTGTGGAGGCCTCAGGTGCTGGAGGAACATGAGGGCGTTTGGCTGCCCTACGGTCTGGAGAGTCCGGAGTCCAAGTGTCTCCATCCGAAGCATAGAGATCACTCACCTCTCCATCCCTCATCCTCATCAGTCCACGCATGATGGCCTCCGACTTCTTCAGAAGGTCCCGGACGTCTTGAAGTTCCTGTTGGTAGTTCTGCAGTCTCATGCTGACGTCCACCCCTACCTGAAGACTCATGTCCATCTGCACCACATCACAACCTTCATGGAGAGGCTCATAGTTGAACACCGCGCTTCCACTTTGTCGCCGGGGAATGTACATGTATTGGGTCCCCTCAAGGCGGCCACGGTTGGTGTAGCTCTGGCAAGTGATTGCCTCCCAAGTGGCGTCCTTCTCAGCCTCTGCCATAGTAGACCTCCATGCTGGCGAGTTGTGTATCTTGAGCAGCTTGTTCTCATGGTAGATCCTCGCCTGCGACTTCCACTCGTCTCGCTCTGTGCGAGAGACTCGAGTGGTGTCGTACTGTACCTCTAGCTTGCCGGTGTAACCAGCACAGCGAAGGAGGTGTCTAAGGCGATCCACCATGCCTCTAGTGGACTCCCCGTGGGTCTGGTAGGTGGCAGGGTTGTCCACCTCCTCAGTAGTGCGCTCTGCCAACTGGTGTTGAGGAACTCGTCCTCCGGTGGACTTACGGGCTGTGAGACGTGTGCGTGCCATCTGTTTCAAGAAAAATTTAAAATATGTTAGGAAATAAACAATAACATAATTTTGAGTATAGGAGAGGTTAGACAACATATATATAATTTAAATACTCCTCCTTTTAACAAAATACTTAGTAAAATAGTTTTTAATAAAATAGTGATGTGTATCTCGTCCATTTCTATCTAGGTTTGCGTCCTACGGGCAACCTGGCTCTGATACCACTTTGTCACACCCGATATTCCATAAGGAACACCGAGCGTATACTCACATGTATGCCAGGATCAGTTGATTCATACATGTGCCGACAAAAGTGTAATATCATTATATTACAAGCCAAGTTCAACGTACAACATAATATTACATCATAATACATGAAATAATAACTAAGAGTATTTTTACACCATAACACGACAGCGGAAGACTACAACGTGGTGCTCCAGCTCCACAGGCGTTGCCCGGGGGTTACGCCAACCTAGAACAACTCCTCAGGATCGAAGTATTCCTCGTCGAAGTCTACGTCTTCATTTGCACCTGAGTCAACATATGATATCCAACAAAAGCAAGTTTGAGTACCATAGGTACTCAGCAAGTGTAGGAAAGAATGTTATGAAGGCCAATAGCAAGGGAAGGCTAACATGGTTAAGCACTATGCATTAATCCTAAGCCTTAGCTTTGATTAGCAACCTATCTTACTAAGTGATAATCCCACCATCTTCATAATTAAGTTATTAATGTTAGGTTACACCACCCAACAACCTCTTTTGACTCACTTCCATGTTTCTCTAATCATGGACAAGTCCAAGCCGCTCTTGACCGTGAGCACGGCTGTCATGACAGTTTGGTTCTCTGCAGAGATTGTACCACTTTACCCACAAGTAGTGATTTCATCCCCTGTTGCCAGGTGGACTAAGAAACCTCCCTGATATCCGTGGTTGCAAGCCACATTACACACTTCCTTTGGTGTGCGATCAGGAGATCACTACATGGCCTTTACAAAGGGTCTACCGGCAAGTACAAGCCCACTGAGGTTTCACCGCTGTAGTTCCTGGGAGTAACCCTCCCCTACAGAAGCCCCCTCTTGAGCCTTGCAGTTCCCAGGGCAGTCAAAAATGGACTCCCATTCCCCGCACCATCCAAACACTCATACTATACCGGCAAACTCCTAATTAATTGGCCAAGCTGCCCCATCTCAGTCTTGTGGTGGCACTGTAAAGCCGGGTTAACTGTTCCATGAACCGGTCCTTAGAATCTAGGACAGGCACTAACTCATTCCCGAGTCTCGTGCACGAAGCACCAACCAAACAACCAGCCTGTCTAGATTCATAACCACATGACACATACACTTGTGTCTTTCATATAATCCACAAGACTAGTATCAACCACATTTCATTCATCTCTAAAGTTCTAAGCATGGCTAAGCACATAAAATGATAACCATCAAATCCTATCTAATTCCCTCCATGGTTTTGTAAGGAAAGATAAAGCAACGAAACTAGGGAAACATCCTACACTGGGTTTCATATTAAAGACATCATGCAAATAATCTAACTATTCATCCTAGAATAGGAACAAAGTGATCAAGGAACACTTGCCTTTGAAGGAAGGGGGATTCACTTCAAATTCTTGCTCTTGAAGATTTGGGTGTAGTTCTTGACTTGGGTCTAGTCATTCATATGCACACAAAATAATGCCAAACATGCCATAAGAATCATACCAAGTCATTTCAATCACATAGTTTTAGTTACACACATGCAACTATGGTTTTCTTGTCATTTTATGTGAGTTAGAATGAAAATATGTTTCAATTGGCTACTTATATCCTTTGATTTTACTATTGCCACATCTAATCACTCATTTTCAATTTGTAGGATGGTTTGACTAAATTTTAGAATTTATTAATATATATATGTGAATTTCTTATAATTAATTAAACCCTAGAAATCATTTAAATTATTACTATAAAAATTTTCAGAACTCATACTTCTATTTTTCTACAATTCAGAACCTATTTAAGCATTTAGAACAGTTCTTACAATTTTTCTTAAATATATTTTATTTTTATCTATTTTTCAGTATTTATTTACTACTTTAAAATTCATTTTCAGTTATTTAAATAATTATTCTGAGCTACAGAAACTTAAAATGTATAAAACATAAAAACAGAATAGTATTGTGCTGTTTAATAAATTTCTACAATTTTTCTGATATTTATATTATTTTTATTTAAATTTTCAGAATTAATTGTCACTAAATAATTAATATCAGCATTTGTAAACTGTTAGTTTTAATTTCAGAACTTTTATTTTGTTCAGAATATTTTAATAGTACTAAAAATAAATTTCCAACATTTTCCAGAATTCATTTAGCCTTATTTGATTATTTACAGAATTAAAAACAAGCTTTTAAACTGATTTGGTTTGATTTGTAATAATTTCAAACTTTCTGGGGTCCAAATTGAATTTACTGAACTGTTCTATTAATTTCCATAATGCTCAGGGGCTAATTAGCTAATTCCCAGTGAATTTCCAATTTTCTATAAGCCTGGGGTCAGTTCTGTGAATTTCAGGGGCTGTTTCCTAGTTATTTGAATCTCCGGGGATCTACTCAGAAAATTCCCAACGGTTATAACTATTTTAAATATAAACCGTTGGATCTGATCTGGACGGTTCAGATTAAATGAACCGAAGGGGTATGCCCCCTTCTAATCCTAGCCGTGCGAAACAAAATGGAGGGCCAAGATTTGGCCACGTCGCCTCCCCCCCCTTCTCCTTCGCGGCCGGCGGCTGCGCGCGCCGGCGAGCGGCGGCGCCTCGCCGGAGGTTTCTGTTTTTCGCCGTTTCTCCACTATTTCTCGATCTACTCGCACCAGAAAAGAGAGGGGAGAGTGGGAAACTCACCTAGGGTGATTTTTGGACCCAGAGACGGCCGGAGAAGCGTGCTCGACGGCGACCGAAGAGATCTCCGGCGATCTTCGATGTCAGCGCTTCCCAGGCGTTTTCCTTCAAAGATTTTCGTCGGGATCGGTCTCTGGTACTCGGGGAAAGGCTCAAAGGGTGTTAGATCCGAAATTCGACGTGTGTTTGTGGAGAATTGAAGAGGAGGGCGGTTTTCCCGATCGGGCGAACTGTGCGGTTTTTGAGGGTGGAAATGGCCGGGGGATCGGGGTATTTGTAGAGGGGAAGAGAGGGGCGGTTACTGGGGCGCCGGTTGGGGAAGGGGCGCGACAATTTTGGCACATGGCCGAAGTTTTATTCACATGTGATAATGGAACGGAATTGAGAGAGGGAGAGAGCAGGGGGCGGTTGCTCGGGGGAGAGAGCCGTCGGCTGGTCGCTGGGGCAGCGGGGAAGGGAGAGAGGGTAAGGGTTTTGTCCCATTTTGCAACATTCGGTTGTTACATCTGTTTCTTAACCGGGTTGGTTTGACCGATAATATGCAATCTTTTAACTCCCCTTAGACAACGGAGGGTTTTTTCTTGCCTGCATTCAAGTGATATGCAATGTAGATAAAAGGTAAAAAATTATTCAAAAAATTGTTCAACCCAGTAGTAGTAAAATAAAAAAAAACAATCCATGACTCATGTTACCTTGTATCTCCGGAAAGCATTTTGAATCCGAATGGCAGCCCATTCCTCTATTGCTGCATTGTCTTCCGGGTCACTGCTGGAAGAAGGGCCATTGGACTTTTGAATTGTATGGTTACCTCCATTTGGTAACTGACCAGCAAGCTTCGATTCAATGACAGATAAAATAGATTAGGGCAGCTGAAGTTGATCGATTTTATAAGACTCTTGGATTAATTCTCTAAAAATGCATGGAATCTGAGGTACATTATAATGTCAACTAGTAGTCTAGGACTAGTGATCAGTAAGCGAAGTTTTGAGCGACCACCTTTGTTTTCTCTTTGAAAGCCAACTTTTTTGCTAATTGCTAGACAACCTGATCTCTGGATACTGATGTACAGTTGGAGATAAAAACCATTAAAATTGTATTCAGTAGTCAAATTACATCCAGGTCAACACACAGCAAAGCAAAATTTTAGCTTCCGAATAAATGCAGTTTCTTGGAACGCTTCATGCAGATGACATTCCAACAAACGCAGAAGAAAACAAGCAACCGTGACATTGCCTAGTAAACAACTCAACTAGTCATAAAAAAAATCTCCTGATCTCAATGATTCAATATCCGAGGAGACGATTTAAGATCTCCTGATCTCAGCTCATGGGCCACACTCAGCAGTAGCCACGGGCGTTCCAGACATGCAGCAAGTTCTTATCCAGAGAATGTAGCAGCACCTAGCTGACATACTGTTCTACTGGTTTCAGCATCAATTACCTTCCCTTTTTTCCATTATCGCCATCAACAAATTTTAAGCTTTCCCTACAGCCAACTTTCCAGTTAGAATTAGCACGGCAACAGTGTAAAGTCGGAGAAGAAAACAAGCCTCGGCGACTCCACCCCGGTCCCTCGGCGACTCCGCCCCGGTCCGACGCCCGCGGCGACCACCGCTGCCGGAAAACGCTGCAGCAGAGGGGGGCCCGGTAGACGACCCCAACCCTCCCCGCCCAGCATCCCAAATCTAAGCGGGCGGTATGGAGGCGGAGGAGACAAGAGGCAAGATCTACGAGCTGCCGGACCTGAAGAAGTGAGAGGTGCAAGCGGAAGGACCAAGGCCGGCGCACGAAAGGCCGAGAGGGGCAGAACGCACAGCTCCGCCGCCCACCACCCAGGCCGACCGAGGGCTAAAGCTCCAACATCGCCATCACCGCCGCCGACACCAACCCCTGCCTAAGGTACTCAATCTCACCCAGCCCGTGCTACTCTTGGTGATGATGGGAAATAGAAGTGCTATAGATTCTGGAACGAATGAGGACAAGGAGCGAAAGTACCCCGCACCTCCGGCAACCCCCTCGCCACAGGCCATCATCCCACCCACCCCTCCTCAGCCTGCCAATCCTCCACAAATCGTCTCTGACTTCCCCACCAAAGCTCTGGATCTAAACATCCCATCTCCCTTGTCCGACCTGGTCTCCTGCCGGACTGCACTGCTCCAATGCACCCCCTTCTCCGCTCTCAAAAGCCCCACCAAAGGAGACAGAAGCTCTGCGGAAATGGCAGATGACCCAGAGTACTCCCTCCTACCAGTGATCAACGGAGAGGTCTCAGACGCCGATGAGGAGATCCGCTGTTGCGTGTATCCCATGCCGCGCTCACAGGTCGCCAGAAGACGCTTCAATGCTGGTACGCGTGCTGGTCGAGCCTGCCCGTGACAAAGGCTCCCCATCCCTCTTAACTCCGGTCATCGTCGCCATGTCCATCACTCCCGGAGACCGCAACAGCGGCTGGCAAATCTCTTCCGTGAGAGACCCACCTGCTAGGTCATGTTCCAAAAAGGCGTTACAGAGCACTGATGAAATGGAAGAGGGGACACGCTGTGGACTACAGCCAGAGCGACATCATACTGGAAACAACCTTGGTAGCCTGAAGAACAAAGGAAAAGGATGCGAGATGGACATTAACTCCCCGTCGATTACCTTGGGCACACTGGAGGAACTACTTTCACCAGAATGGAAAGAGGTCCGTCAGAAACGCTGGACCCAGCAGATTGACCGTCCAAAGACACTGAGGACCCAAACCATGGTGAGGAGCAAGATGTTCCCGCCGGAGGAGCTTAAAAGGGCCCTCAATGGACGCCGCTATCGGTGCCTCGCCACGGATCATTTAGTCTCCCGGTGTCGCGAACCGCCCAAGTGTATCTCCTGCCTACATAGTGGCCATATCGCCCGCCGCTGCCCCCAGCCACCCTCCTCCAACGGACAACACCAAATCCACCCAAGACTACTAACTCCAGTGCCCAACATCAAGAGCAGACTCACCTTCCCACCCCTTCCTGCAAGAAAACCCCAACCGAGTTTGGGACACGCCCCGACAGCAGATTCCACCAGGGGGATTAAACGACCCGATGGAAGGCGCGGCGCCTGCTTCGCCACGGAGGCCAACCCATGGTCAGGCCATAGCCTTGATCAGTGGGACGATGGCGGCTGAAATTCATCGGCTCCGCCAGCGCCTCATTCTGCTCTGGACGGTAGGCGGGCGCCATGTTGTGAGACCAGGTGATGTGCGCCACGCCATCCATCAGCAAATCCAAGTTCCGTTCTGGAACATCTCGGTGAACCGCCATGAAGGAAGCTCTTTCATAGCTCGGTTCGACCACCTGGAACACCGTGATCGAATCCTACAGCATGGGGGCATCTATGTGGGCGGGGCAGATTTTCGAGCAACACCATGGAGCCTCGACGCAACATCCAGAGGCACGGCCTGGCTCTTCCGAGTGAAAATTGTTGTCGAGCGCCTGCCCCTGTTCGCCCTGTCGGCTGAAGGCATCCGGCAAATACTAGGTGACATTTGCCTCTTTGACCACATGGACCGCGCCACAGCCACGCAGGCCGACCCGGAGGAATTTGGTTTCTTTGGTTGGATGGCTAACCTGAGTCTCCTTCCCTGCAAGAAGTCTGTCACTTTTTTCCCTACACACGCAGGCCGCTCCAGTGTCTCCGATGGTCCACCCAGTGGCGCGGAGGCTGACGTACCACCGGAGGGTAGTATGGTTGAAATATTGATTCATCTAGATCATTACTATGATTTCACTCCTGTTCGGCCAGATTCTTCGTCCTCAAATGACAGTGGCAGATTCTCATCAATATCCTCCAACTCAGTGGATGGCGGGGCACCGCGATATCACCGATGTCGCTGGACCCCTGGCGTCCCGGACGATGTCTGGGGAGCAGCTCGGCACGGTTCACGCCGCGCAGGTTGTCGCCCACCAGCAATGGACGCCGACCATAGGAGAGGCGACGACGAAGATCACCGCCCACCTCCCGGCTTCGAAGGGCGTCGCCATGCTCCACGGGGTAGATCTCAGCAACGAAGTTCCCTAACCAGGGGGTCGCGGGGAATTCCTCCACCCGCACACCAGGGGAGGCGAAACGGTCGGCAACGCCGTACAGAGCAAACTACCTCTCCCAAAGGGTTGGGAATCGGGGACCCCCCACGCACCTCAGCCAATTTTTGGATACAAAAGCTGGCACCAACAAACAACAGAAGACAGGCTGTAGGGCCGGCAGATGAGTTAACCATCCCTGCAAAGGGACTGCAAACGAGAGGCAAGGAGGAGAAACAAACAGGACCAGATCCCGCTTTATCACTGTGCAACATAGAAAGGATAGCTGAACCTTACCCGCCACGGAGTACCCCGGACCCGATGACTGAAGAGCTGCTGAGAGGGTTCGCCCAAGAGGCTGCTGACCTGCCCTTTCAACTATGCAGAGCTTCTGCAATGAACCAGAGACAGAATACGAGCCCGTTGCTGCAGCCACCCCCGGCAGATGTGCACAAGCAAGCTGTTCAACTCACGGTCCCAGGGGCTGTGGACCCTGAGTCAGACCCCTCGCCTGAGGGGATAAGGGACGCCAATGCCCTCCATAAGCTGTTTCAGCCAGTGCCGACACCACTACTTGCAAACCCACCTCCATCGCCAGACAAGAGGGCTCGTCGCAAGAAGAAGGACACCATGGTGGAGCCAACTCGGCAGAGTGCTCGGCAAGCGGCACGACCCAACGTCATCCCGGTATCACAGCGTGCCCAGCAGCGCCTGATGCGTCTGCTGGACGCCGGCGACACCGAATCAAAGGGTGATGCAGCGGTCACAAAGTATAAAGACATGTTCAAGAAGCCGCTACCAGCTGAGGCCATTACCGCAATACGTGGAGCTCTCCAGCTGGAGAACAAACCTCTTAATGATGCCCTCACAGCGCTGGGAGTAGAGGAGATGGCTGCCAGGGCCTAGCAGCGCACAACCCTGCCTAGCAAGCTCCTGCCACTGGGTGTTGCTTAGACATTCATCATGTGTCTGTCACTTCCAAGTTTGGGTGTAGTGGTTCTGAAGCTGGTTAGCAGACTTCGATGTCTAGTGTATGCAAAAGGATCCGTCGAGGTAGATAGTGCTCAATCCCCAGTGTGTTGTAAACCAACATGTATCTGGCAGAAGCCTCGAGGTTGTGTTATGTGGTCATTCTGTTCTCACCATGGCACACAATCACTTTAGCCTCCTCTCTTGGAATGTCCGTGGTCTGAACCTCCCTGCAAGACGTGAAGTGGTCCAGCACATGCTGCATTCGGTTAAACCGTCAGTAGTATGCCTGCAAGAGACTAAACTGTCATCCATACCGACCAACCTGCAGCAAGAAGTCCTCGGACCAAGACTCCAAGCAATGGAAACACTAGCTGCAGAAGGAACGAGAGGGGGGTCCTAATTGCTTGGGACCCAGACTATGTTCAGGCTCACCAGCAGGCAATCAGAGGTACATACTGCCTGTCTGTAAACCTGAGATTGCGAGGGGTCGAGGACTGTTTTCGGCTGACAACAGTCTATGGCCCATGCAATGATCAAGACAAAGACAGTTTTTTGGCAGAGTTCAGCAGCATGAAGCCGTCACATGGTACACCGTGGTTATGTGCAGGCGATTTCAACCTCATTTATCAGTCCAGTGATAAGAACAACCCAAACGTCAACCGCAGATTAATGGGATCCTTCAGACGTGTACTGGACCAATGTGAGCTCATAGAGTTCGACCTCCAAATCAGAAGATATACCTGGAGCAATGGACGTGTAAATCCAACAATGGTACGACTCGACAGAGTCTTCTGCAATATGGAGTGGGACATAAACTACCCGAGATTTTGCCTCCAACCACTATCATCTTCGCTATCAGATCATTGCCCGCTCCTTCTCACACATCAGTTAAGACCATGGCGGCAAGCTGCATTCCGTTTTGAAACTTTCTGGACCAGAGCCCCGGGCTTCCACGACACTGTGAAGGAGGCATGGGACGCTGTAGGTATCCAACGCTCACCGCTGAACACGCTCTATCAGAAACTTCAAGCAACGGCTACAGCACTCAAAATCTGGAGCCATTCAATATTTGGAAAGGCCAGAATGCAGCTAGCTATGGCGAACGAAGTCATCCTCCAGTTGGATCTCGCGGAGGAAAACAGAGCACTATCAGTTGAGGAACTAAATCTGAAAAGAGACCTTAAATCCAGAGTGCTTGGCCTTGCAGCAGTTGAGCGAGCCCGACGACGCCAAGCATCTAGAATAATATGGATCAAGGCTGGAGATGCATGCACAATTTTTTTTTCACCTGCGGGCGAAAGCGCGTGAGCGCAAGCTGTTTATACCGCGACTAAGACGACAAGACGGCAGCTATGCTTCAAACCACGATGATATGGCGGCGATACTCCATCAATATTTCTAGGATACCCTGGGCAAAAGACATCAACGCACCAACACGCTGCATTGGAACAGGATTAACCTACCGAGGCTGCAGAACCATGAACTGGATCAGGAGTTCACAGAGGAGGAGATTCTGCGCGCAGTTAAGGATCTACCTTCAGAAAAGGCACCTGGGCCTGATGGTTTTACGACTGATTTCTACCACAGCTGCTGGGCAGTAATCAGGAATGACCTGTTGGCTGCATTCAAGAGCATGCATGATCTCAGGACTGGACCACGAAGCTGAACGGCGCCCTGATCACCCTGCTGCCCAAAGGGGAAGTGGCTGAGAGACCAAGCGAATTTCGACCGATAAGCCTCACCCACTCATTTGCAAAACTGTTCACAAAGGTCTTAGCTCTGAGGCTCCAGAGGCACCTAGACTACCTTGTCACGCCTGCCCAGAGTGCATTCATCAAGGGTCGCTGCATACATGACAATTACCTATATATAAAGAACCTAGCTCGGCTATACCACCAGAAGAGGAAAGCAATATTAATGTTCAAGCTCGACATATCAAAGGCATTCGATTCAATCTCATGGGAGTTTTTGATTGAGATGATGGAACAAAGGAGTTTCCCAAGGCGGTGGATTAACTGGTTATGCTTGCTATGGGCGTCATCAGGATCAACAGTTGGACTCAATGGACACCGGGGTAAATGGATTCGACACAGGAGAGGACTACGTCAGGGAGACCCTCTCTCACCGTACCTTTTTATATTGGGCATCGACGTTATACAAAGAGCATTTGAAGTCGCCACGAGAGAGGGTCTGCTCTCACCCATGGCGGACAGTGCGGCTAGGTACCGGGTCTCCCTTTACGCAGATGACGTCATCGTATTTATCAACCCCATCCAAGCGGAGGTAAACACTGCTATGCAAATACTGAGGAACTTTGGAGCATCAACCGGGCTAAATGTCAACATGCAAAAAAGTTCAGTAATCCCAATATGTTGTGCCACACTCAACCTCCAGGAAATCCTTCAGGGCTTTGACGGGCAAATATCAGAACTACCGACTACGTATTTGGGGCTGCTACTGGCGATCTCCCGGCCATCCATCACGCAGTTACAACCCATCCTTGACCGGGCGCAAAGGCGGTTGGCAGGATGGCAAAGGGGTCTTTTGTCCATGGCCGGGCGCAGGAAGCTGGTGCGATCGGTGCTCAGCCCACTGCCGGTTTATGCAATGACGGCACTCAAACTCCCCAAGCAATTCATCAAGTCTTTTGACAAGCTGCGCCATCGTTTTTTATGGGCTGGAACACAAGACATACATGGAGCCAAGTGCAAAGTAAACTGGACACGTGTATGTCGGCCAACTGATCGGGGAGGCCTCGGAATCCTGGACCTTGGACGATTCGGTAGAGCCCTACGTCTGAGGTGGCTCTGGCAACAATGGCGCTCCCTGCTGAAACCTTGGATCGACATGGATCTGCCGGTAGACCTGACTGACAGATCGCTTTTTGCCATAGCTACGCGAGTACAGGTCAGAAATGGACGTAAAGCAAGATTCTGGTCATCGAACTGGACAACGAATAGCCCATTGTCTGCAAAATTCCCTCTGTTATACAGCCTCAGCCGGAGAAAAAACAGGACCGTGGCTGATGCCATCTACAACCACAACTGGGTACGAGACGTTGTACACAGCATAACGGTAGACATGTTGGTTGAATTCGTGCAGCTATGGGACCTCTTACAGGGAGTTCAGCTGACAGACGACCCTAATCAGAATGATGAGATCAGATGGTTTTTCACGGCTAATGGAGAATACTCAGCACAATCTGCTTATAAGTTGCAATTCGAAGGAGGAACCAGCTCTTGGTATCCCAAAAAAATTTGGAGAGTGTGCCCCCCCCCCCCCCCCCCCCCCGAAATGCAAAATCTTTGCATGGCTCCTAGTACATGATTGACCATGGACGGCTGCCAGACTTCAGCAAAGGGGTTGGCCAAATCAATACTTGTGTGTTATGTGCTACAGGAGTGTCGAAACAGCACTTCATATGTTTATAGAGTGCCCATTTTCCCGGCAAATTTGGATGCAAGTATCCACTGACCTAAGACTGCCAACAGCCAACCCAACAAACTGGTGCGCGACTGGAGATATTGCCTCATGGTTCCAGCAGTTGAGTGCCACAGGACAGAGTCAGCAAGCCAAAGGCCCCGGTCCCTCGCGCTCCTTATCTGTTAGGCCCTTTGGTGTGAGCGAAATAGGCGAATTTTCGACCACCAAGAAAAGACACCAGAAAATGGAGATGCAGATAGTATGTGGATGAAGATGGCAACTTGCATTAGGAAGGTAGCTAGTGAGGTGTTCGGTGTGACAAAGGGAAAGAAACTTATAGATAAAGACACTTGGTGGTGGAATGAGGATGTACAAAAGGCCATTAAGGAGAAGGAGTGTTACAAGAGTTGGCATAATGATAGAAACGCAAGCAACATGCTTAAGTACAAAGAGGCTAAGAAGAATGCAAGGCGGGTTGTGAGTAAGGCAAGAGGACAAACCTATGATAAGTTATATGAGAGACTAGGGACAAAAGAAGGTGAAAAAGACATATACAAGGTAGCAAAAATCCGCGAGAGAAAGATGAGGGATCTCAATCAAGTTAAATGCATCAAAGATGAGACTGACCGCATTCTAGTGAAGGATGAAGAGATTAAGAATAGATGGCGTGATTACTTTAATGGGCTATTCAATGATGGGAATGAGAGCACTATGGTTGAGTTGGATGACTCCTTTGATGACTCCAACAGACGGTTCGTGCGGAGGATACAAGAGTTTGAGGTTAAGGAGGCCTTAAAAAGGATGAAAGGAGGAAAGGCCCTCGGCCCTGACGATGTCCCTATTGAGGTGTGGAGATGTCTTGGGGACGTCGCAATAGTATGGCTCACAAAGCTATTCAACCACATTTTTCGGTCAAACAAGATGCCTGAAGAATGGAGGAAAAGTATATTAGTACCTATCTTCAAAAATAAAGGAGATATTCAAAGTTGTACTAATTATCGAGGTATTAAGCTTATGAGTCATACTATGAAGCTTTGGGAGAGAGTGATTGAACACCGCCTGAGGAAAGTGACCAATGTCACTAAAAACCAGTTTGGTTTTATGCCTGGGAGGTCTACAATGGAGGCGATTTTCTTGCTTCGTCAGCTTATGGAGAGATATAGGGAGCAGAAGAAGGACTTGCATATGGTGTTCATCGACTTGGAGAAGGCGTACGACAAGATACCAAGGTCAGTCATGTGGTGGGCACTAGAGAAACATAAAGTGCCAACAAAGTACATTACCCTTATCAAGGATATGTACAATAATGTTAGGACAAGTGTGCGCGTAAGTGATAGTGAGACTGATGCATTTCCTATCACGGTAGGATTACATCAAGGATCAGCTTTGAGCCCATACATCTTTTCCTTGGTCATGGATGAGGTGTCGAAGGATATACAAGGGGATATCCCTTGGTGCATGCTCTTTGCTGATGATGTAGTGCTGGTAGATGAAACTAGAGATGGTGTTGATAAGAAATTAGAGTTATGGAGACAAACCTTAGAGTCCAAGGGGTTTAGACTTAGTAGGACCAAAACCGAGTATATGAGGTGCGACTTTAGTGGTGTTGGTCGTGAAGAGGGAAATGTTAGTCTACAAGGACAAATAGTACCTAGAAGGGACTCTTTCCGATACTTAGGATCAATGTTACAAAGCAATGGCGATATTGATGAAGATGTTTGCCACAGGATCAAGGTAGGATGGATGAAATGGCGACAAGCCTCTGGAATCCTATGTGATAGGAAAGTCCCACAAAAGCTAAAAGGGAAGTTCTATAGGACGGTGATTAGACCCGCGATGCTCTATGGGGCGGAATGTTGGCCAACTAAACGGCAACATGTCCAACAAATGAGTGTCGCAGAGATGCGCATGCTACGGTGGATGTGTGGGCACACGAGAAGAGATCGAATAAGGAATGAGGCGATTCGTGATAAGGTAGGGGTGGCGCCGATTGAAGAGAAGTTAGTCCAACATCGGCTTAGGTGGTTTGGACATATCCAACGGAGACCTCCAGAAGCACCGGTTAACAGTGGGATTTTAAGAGGTAGAGAAAATATTAGGAGGGGTAGAGGACGACCAAGGTTGACCTGGGAGGAGGCGGTAAAACGAGATTTGAGAGATTGGAATGTATCCAGAGACTTAGCTCATGATAGGACCGCATGGAAAGTAGCAATTCATGTGCCAGAATCGTAGTCTTGTTTTTTTCTTTTTTTCTTTTCTCTTTTTCTTTTCCTTTTTTCTTATTTCTTATTTCTTTTCTCTTTTCTCTTTTTCCTTTTCTTTTTTCCTTTTTTTTTTCTTTTTTTTCCTTTTTTCCCCTTGTTCTCATATCTCTTCCTCTGTTTTACTTCATTGATATTGGGTTTCATGTCTAGCCGACCCCAACAGGCTTGGGATAAAGGCTTGGTTGTTGTTGTTGTTGTAAGAAAAGACACCAGAACAACTGATCTCGGTCATCACAGAAATGATCACCACCTGGACCTTGGCAGGAGCTACAGGCCTAGGATTGAATCGCGACCGTTGAACTGCCAAGACCCCACCGGTGTACCTCCGGTACACCATTAACAAATCATGTAATTATAAAACGTTTGTACCATGTCTCCCTTATTAATATACGCCGGTACCACCGGATCTTTCAAAAAAAATTAATGATGGAATTGGCTTGGATGGCATCTCTTTTCAGGTTGCTTGGAAGACATGCAAGGCAAGGTGTTGTGCAGGACATTCATGAGGGGCATGGAAGCTGGAAACAAAAAGACTTTTTTGGCCCCTGTCTCGAGGCTGGGAGAGAAGGGAGGAGGAGGACGGTGGAGTACCTCTGCTTGCTTCGACTCCGCCCGTTTGGATTTCTTCTTGCTGATGACCGTCTTGAACCAGTCCCCAGACCCCATGGCTCCTCGATCGACCGGGGTGCAGTGCAGCGGGGAGTTCAATTTGTGTAACTGTGTTCAGGTCCTCTTGCTCATCACGAGGAAAAAGAAGGCGAATAAATTAGATATGATTTCTCGTGTAAAAAAGAAACCTGCAAAAGAGTAGTGACTCCGCGTGACAGCAAAATTTCCCTTGTGCGTTGTTTGCTCCCCCCCGTTGTGTTCCTCTGCTGCTTCTGTAATGTAACCGCCTCGACCGGCCACTGACACTCACACCGCCGACGTTTTACCGGCTCTTACCTGCAGTGTGGTACTGTGCTTGGTTTCAGTGGGACCTTTTGACTGTTAAAAAAAAAGTTTGGGGACAGGACAGCGAGTGGCTTCAGCTTCACCTTGACGTTTTTCTTCTTCTTCTTCTTAATGATCCTTCCACCCCGCTCGGGCCTGCCATGTTTCTCTACGCTTCACCCACGTGCGTCACGAAGAGAAACCCAGCCTGTTGTTGCTTCAGGCCTTCCTATAGAAAGAAACGAAGCTGTGTGTGTGTGTGTGTTTTTCCTCTGATGACCGTTGCTGTTTTTTTTTCCCTATACAGTGCAAGCTTGTTGGGCCTCGGTCGGCCCAGAATAATACAAAAAAGAAAAATGACTGGGTCCATCTCGCTCCAACCTCGGTCCGTCTTGCTCCAACCTGGCTTCCGGATCTTACAAACTGGGCCGGGCCGGGCCGGGCCTCACACAACGACTTCCTTTGAGCAACTGTCACCGCCTGCTACCAACTCTGCATGACGGCGGCGTCTGGCCACGACCGCACGTCGAGGCACCGTCACGGACGGTCCAGACTAGCGCCCGGGGCGCGGCGCCCGCGTCACCAAATCCGCTCTCCTCATCATCCATACTCGTCTGAAGCTAATATACATTTTTATAAACTAGTGAGAGAAAAATACTTGCTCCGTTTCAAATTATTCGACGTTGGTTAGTTTAAAATAAAACTAACGTCAAGTATTTTGAAAATAATAAACTAACTAATAACAAACACGTGAATCTTAAATTAGATCAGATGTTGAGTGAAAACGTCTCCAATTTTAATCGATTGGCATTTCCAACCAATTAAAAGGAAGAAGTCAACCGTCAAATCCCCAATCAATCAAACACCACTTCCGTCTGAATACTCTACTCTGTCTGCTTGCTTGTCAACCTCTCCCTCTCGTCTCGTCGCTTGCAAGCAGCAGCAGCAGCAACAAACCCGGCTGGCTGTTTGTACCGTGTCCCAGTGAGTACGCCGGGCGGCCCCACCCGCCAGCGACGGGAGAGCGTGAGGGCGATGACGCGATTATCGTAGCAGCAGCAGAGCTGGGCAAGGGGCAAGACAAGCAGCAGGTAGAGGTAGCGAAACACAAACTGCAGCTGCAGGCATGTCAGTTAGCGGAGGTAATCTGGCGGGGTCAGGAAACGAGGGCGCCGTGCCTGTGCTTGTGGCCACGCCACGCCACGCATCGATCGGCACAGCGGAGAAATGATCCGTCCGTTTCGTCTCGTCTCGGCTCGGCTCGGATCGGCTCGTCTGCGTGGGAAAGTTTTTTTTCTTTTTTTTTTGGGGAAAATCTTTCAGTGCAACTACTGACTTTCTTTCGTGTTGCGTTGCCCTGCTGGCCTCGTCTCCTGCCTCCCGCCGCGACGCGTCGGCCTCTTCTTCTGCCTCCTTCTCGCCCGCAGCGGTAGACCCAAGCGGGTAAGGAGGGCGGGCGGGCGGGCGGT
The DNA here is from genome assembly GCA_030760725.1 of Neostapfia colusana. Classification (NCBI taxonomy): domain Eukaryota; kingdom Viridiplantae; phylum Streptophyta; class Magnoliopsida; order Poales; family Poaceae; genus Neostapfia; species Neostapfia colusana. Next base: position 1,111,374 of record JASWHV010000001.1, on the reverse strand, counting down.
TGCTGCGGTGGTGGTTGAAGGTCTAGCAGAGGAGGAGGGTGGAGGCGGCGACCGCGTCCGCCCGCCCCGCCCGCCGCGGGTTTCCGTTGGTGCCCTGCGCGACTGGTCGGGTCTGCGGCGTGATGGGGAACCGGGTGGGCGGGAGGCGCCGGCTGCCGGCGGTGGAGGAGCGCCACACGCGGCCGCAGGGGCTCTACCCGCACCCGGACATCGACCTCAAGAAGCTGCGCCGCCTCATCCTCGAGGCCAAGCTCGCGCCGTGCCACCCGGGCGCCGACGACCCGCGCGCCGACCTCGACGAGAAGTGCCCCATCTGCTTCCTGGTCAGTACCCGTACCGCGTCCGCCTGCTCCCCACCTCCCCTCGCCGTGGGCGTCCTCTCTCCGCTCCCACCGTCCGGCCCTCCCGGTCCTGCTCCTGCCCCGCGACGCGAGATTTGATTTTTGACGTCGTCGCTTTTTGTTTCTCTCCTCGGTGCTTTGCTCTCCTTGCAGTTTTACCCGAGCCTCAACCGGTCAAAGTGCTGCGCCAAGGGGATTTGCACGGGTGAGTGTACCGTTCCTGATGCCGTCGTGCGTCTTGGGCCACCGGATTCTGTTCCTCTTCTTCTTCTTCTCACTGACAGACCTGCGCTCGTGCGTGCAGAGTGTTTCCTCCAGATGAAGTCGCCCACCTCATGCCGGCCAACACAGTATCCTGAACCAGTTCCGATCAATCTTGATGTACTCTGGTGGTTCCTGTATATAGATTATCGACCACTCGTCAGTTTCGCCTTAACGTGTAATAAGGTGTCCGTACTGCAAGATGCTGAATTATGCGGTGGAGTACCGCGGCGTGAAGACAAAGGAGGAGAAGGGCATGGAGCAGATTGTGAGTCCCCATGTAACCGTGTTTTTGTTCAGACTTTGGCTGCTTCGGTTTGATTTTGCCAACTCTACTGGGATGGGAATTCCGATCAGGAGGAGCAGAGGGTGATTGAAGCGCAGATCAGGATGCGGCAGCAAGAGCTCCAGGATGATGCAGACCGGAGGAAGAACAAGCAGATTGCTGCGTCAATGGACACAGTTGCAACTGCACATGTGGAACATTGTGATACCGGTGCCACATCCACCACCACATCCACCACTGGTGTGTACATGTTTTATTTATTGTCCATTCTGAATCTTTCCTATTGGTTGGATAGTTGCTGAATTTGTTTGTTCTGTTGATAGTTGCAAACTGTGTGCAAGGCAACGATGTGCTCTCATCTCAAGTACAGCATTCAGAATTACTATCGAGGAGTTCTGAAGACTTAAAACAGATGCGGTTTGTACCAATTAATCCATTTATGCTTTCTAGATCAAGTTATTATTAAGTAGTGTAGTTGTTGTTGATAGATGCATTGGTCTATAGGCGCTCAGTAGGCAATACTGAGTCATCCTTACTTGCCTCCAATTTAGTAGAGTTTAATTACTTAGCATATGTACAATCTAATAGTTGTCTGTGCACTCTGTACCCTGCTGTCAGGCATAGTATTATAGCAATGATTGCCAATTAAATTAGTGATACCACAGATTTTACATGTACCATTCTTCATCTTAAGGTCCTGCTGGTATATGTTATGATATCATTGTATTTTTTTGTCATTGGTCCATGACTTAACACAGCAAGTTAGCGATGGTTTTAAAACCGTGATGGTGCTACTTGAGCCTGAACATAAGTGTCTACTGAATGACCTGTCTGATGCACCTTAGCTAAACATGGATGTACATATTCCGAGAAAATAACTTGTTAAGCCTTTAACAGTTTTGCATGGACTCTATGAAATTTGGAACATAATACACCACTCTGACATTTAAAACAGTTCCATGTCTTAGCTAGAGCTTATTGGGCCCAAACATCAGCATACTGTAAGAGAAGAACTTGTCGTCATCCCCTTTCCCCCGTGATTGCATGAATCATGATTCATGATTCCTTATATTGAAGTTGCTTACTTACGGATAAATTTATGACAATGCAGGGGCAACAATTTTGACATGGATCTTGAAGAGGTTATGCTTATGGAAGCAATTTGGCTCTCTATACGAGTATGTTAAAAAATATTCACATCCGTAACTTTTTTCCTTTCAAAAAACTCAACGTTGTAAAGAAAATAAGTTCCAAAAAGATCAGTGGAGGAAGCATTCATGTTTTGTTGTCGTATCATAATAAGGATATTTTTCTACTGGTGATAATTTCACAATCTTCACTCACATGATATCTCTGTTTCATTTAGTTACACGTTATGGCTTCATGTTGCATTCATAATCAATGGATCCAATAATGTCTTGAGTCCTCTTCCTGTCTTCCATGGAAAATCCTGTAGAACTTGTTTTTTTGTTTAAATGTTCACTCATAACTATTTTTTTCATGGAAAAGAAGAAACACTATTCAGCTGATGGGAACTCCATAGTTACTATTGTGTAGATAGGAAGAAAGGAGGTATATTCATCTTACGAGACCCCTCGTCTATTTTATGATTTGTTTCTGACTACAGGATCAGGAAGCTCTAGGAAATCCAGGACGCGTTGCCACTGTCTCACCAACAAATCTTTCAAGGTCTTATGGCAGTACTATGACAACAACGGCTGAAGCATCTTCTTCTGGTGGATTTGCTTGTGCAGTCGCAGCTTTAGCTGAACAACAGAATATGTATGGAGAATCCTCTAACGCGACAAGGTTTGATGTTCGCAGCAGGTCAAATAGGTCTTCTACAGAGGATCTGAGCAGCATAGTTGGGAGCAATTCTTCAGACGCAAGGGTTGAGGAACCATCGAGCAGCAGAGCATACCAAACGATCGAGGGTGCAGAGTGTTCGAATGACTGCTGGTCAGCGGTGGCTGAGGCCGGTACCAGTTGTGCTGGATCGGATGTTACGATGGAGGCTGGTGCTGCCAGTTTGGCTGGTTCTGTTGGGTCCAACATTGGTTCTGGTAGCGTTCCTGATAGCTTCGAAGAACAGATGATGCTGGCCATGGCTCTTTCGGTGGTCGATGCTCGTGCCAGGGCGAGTCCTCCAGGGTTAGCTTGGCGGTAGCAGTTTCCTGTATCCTCTTTCCCTCCCTCCATTTCTTTTCTTTTCTTTTCGGTTGCGCGGGTTTTGTTCCTACAGTTCCATTTGGTACTGAAAACACTGGATCAAATGGGACCAAGAACAAGTTGGAATTTGGCCATCTGGCTGTGGCAGTTGTGAATAGTGACGTCAATCTGCACATTTGCAGCCAGTGCTGTGCTGGTGTCATTTGTATCCTCTTGTATCTCTTCACTAGTACAAAAACCTAAGTTTTTTTTCTTTTGAGAATTCTCAGTCGGTAGGTAGAAAACATGAATAGATTTTGTTTATTTTTTTGCGCGTACGCAAATACAGACAGAGCCAACATGAATAAACTTTCTTTGTTTGTTTAAATTTTCCAAAGCATCAACGAAATTCTAGTATACTACTTCAACAGTTTTTGTTAAAAAGATTCAACATTTCAAATAGACAGTATATTGTACACATTTTACATTGAAATAGGTTTCTAGTTTGGAAAATTAGGTTCTATGATACAATAGTTCAATAGTTGCAATCTGTATAACTTTTATTCATCCCACGTCATTCTCTCACGTGAATCATTACGACTCTAAAATCACTCGCAGGTCACGCTCGCTACGCGTCCCCCAGATCAACCCATGCCAAGCCTGCTGCAGCAAACGAAGGAAAGACACCTCTGGCCCCACATGGCAGGTTGCGTGCCCGTAGCTGCTCGAGCCACGCTCCCACGTCAACCATTTTCTACGCCTGTTTTTCCACACAGGAATTGAGGCCGGCGACTCGGCAGCTCAAGCCAGGAGAACGGGGAAAAAAATTAAAAACGATCGAAAAAAAAAGAAAGCGAGAGCGACGAGAGGAGCAGCAGCTTAGAAAAAGAGGCCAGAACGAAGCCGAGCAAATCTCGCAATAGCGAATTGCCTCCTCGTCGCGACCCGAATCCGGCCATGGACGGCGGGGCGCAGCCTCCGGACACGGAGATGGCGGACGCCGGCGGCGGTGCCGGGGGAGGGCAGCCGCCGCCGCCGCAGCAGCAGCCGGCGGGGGGCGCAGGCGTGGTGGAGAACATCCAGGCGACGCTGAGCCACGGCGGCCGGTTCATCCAGTACAACATCTTCGGCAACGTGTTCGAGGTCACCGCCAAGTACAAGCCCCCCATCCTCCCCATCGGAAAGGGCGCCTACGGCATCGTCTGGTCCGTCCCCTCTCCCTCCTCCGATTCGGACGCCGTTCCCATCTGCGTGTCCCTGATTCGTGCCTCTCTTTCTCTCTCTTTGCGTGTGTGTGTATGTGGGTGGCAGCTCGGCGCTCAACTCGGAGACAGGGGAGCAGGTGGCGATCAAGAAGATCGCCAACGCCTTCGACAACAAGATCGACGCCAAGCGCACGCTCCGCGAGATCAAGCTTCTGCGCCACATGGACCACGAGAATGTCAGTCTAACCCGCTTCCCGATCCGTCCGCTTCCTCTGCCAAACGATTCTCGCTATTGAGATTCTCGCTAAATGCCTGTCTGCTGGTTGCATTAAATCGGTGGAGGTTGGGGTTTGTTGCTTACAAATGATTGGGTTCGCGACAGCTCGCGTAACCTAGGGGAACTTTCCTTGCTCCTCTTGGCTGGGGACAAGAGGTGTGCAGGAGTAGGAACTGTAGCCATGCCTTAAAAGGAGCCAACCACCTTTTGAGATTTCATTCATGGTGTTCTTGAAGAAGTCGAGGGGTAGAAATGATGTGAACACAACCTGGAGCAGCTCCTGGCTGCTGATGTCAAAAGTGACTCGCTTGAGGACCAACCTATTGCTGCCCTTAGCTAAATCATCCCAATCCGATGGAAATGCAGTGGATTCCAATGCCCAGTTGGTAGGGGTCTACTATTGGAAAGACTGGGATGACTTTCTGTATAGATGCTGAACTTGGACTGTTATGCAAAAGACTATGTAACAGTTAAAACAAATTTTGTCGTATTCAACCAATGTATTCAAACGTTTTAGCTTGTCAGAACGGACACATTTTCTTTCATGGTCAGTGTTAGTTAGATACCTTTTGAATTAGCGGTAACAGTCTGCCGTTATGGCTTGAAAGCTGTTGATGAGCTGAATAAGTGTACTATGATTAATAATTTTGTAACTGCTAGATAACTACCGTGGTAGAGTGCACAGCGAATGTTGTGTCCTTTTCCTTTTCTTCCTTTCTATTGGTGGAAAGTCACATGCCTGAAGAACATCTTTGGATTAGGCAATGTCAATTAGTACTTAATTAATTTTGTTTTTGTTAGAGCATATACATTATTTTCAGCTACTTATATAGACTTCTCTGAACAGTAATGGGAGTCGGGTTGTACTATTCTGTATATCAGTGCCCCCAAAAGCATAACGTGCCATGTGGAAGCATATGCTGCCTAATATGCAGATTTGCCACAAAAGGTGATGGGTGTAGCCATTTGGCAACAACAAAAGAATAGATACAAAACAATATATAAAAAATGGAAGTTGCTAAATTTTTCTTCATAATTAATACTATGCAGTGATAAAGTTCATTGTAGTACAAATTCGACAGCTGAATTCTAGGCTAAAACCATTAATTACCATCGTGCACAGATAAACTGAAATCAACAGACTTCACCCACCAGAGAAATTGGGGTCACCTATGAAAAACATGTGAGGCTTGTCTGTAGACTAGTTATCGAAACAATACCAGATCTAAATACCAGCATCAGAACTGCCATATCTAATTCAAATTCATTTTTATGCAGATTGTTGCAATAAGGGATATCATACCTCCTCCCCAGAGGGTGGCATTCAATGATGTGTATGTTGCATATGAATTGATGGATACCGATCTACACCAAATTATCCGCTCAAATCAAGCTTTGTCTGAGGAACACTGCCAGGTGCTTTTTTTTTGTTCTATCTAGGAAACACATTTTACTGTCAGTTGCTTCACATGATGCGTGATATTTGGTTAAAAGTTTATTGTCTTTTCTGTTTCTGGTTGGTCTATGTTTCATGTTTTGCTTCTGTGAATTTCTAGTTGTTTAAAGACTGTTATATTTTTTTACCTGATATTTTATGATATTAAATATTGACCTGGAATGTGAAAGTATGATGACTTCTGATGCATATTTGAGTTCTTTGAAAAATCTTGAAACCCGAAATTGAAAAAAATAAAATCTAAACTATTTGATCAAGTCCTCTATTGCTTAGCACCTTCATTAGTATCGCAGGTAGGCAGCATTAAAACCCCAATTATGCTTGGATGCAGCTTCCCTATGGGCCTTCTATATGTGAGGTCAAGAAAACCTATATGTTTATAAGAAAAATGGTATAATTGAATTCTTTGTAAGCATTATAATACTTGGATTAAGGAAGTTGTGTTATATAGGTGTAAGCAAGATGAAAATTGTGTGAGAATAGAAGTACAAACTTGGTGATCTCACAAAAAAATTGAGGCCTCCTTTGGATCGTGGGAATTTTTTCTCGAATCCCATGTTTTTCCTGCAAAATTGAACTGATTCTTGTAAAATTCCTGTACGGTTCATATGAAGTTCCTGCATTACAAAGGAGGCTTGAGTTGTCAGCATAAAAAATAGAGCTGTTAAGCAACTATATGTAACAGTTGTTGGAGGTAACATAGTAACCTTCAACTGCTACATTTCTCTCTCTTCAGTGGATTTCTGGCATAGTAACCTTCACTTGTCTGCTTTATTTGATAGAGATCTATCTTGTTTGAGAACTTTAAACGTTTTTATGACTGATATGTGTGTTTCTTTTGTTATACACAGTATTTTCTTTATCAAATTCTTCGTGGATTGAAGTATATACATTCAGCAAATGTCCTTCACCGTGACTTGAAGCCTAGCAATCTTCTTTTGAATGCAAACTGTGACCTCAAGATATGTGATTTTGGACTTGCTCGCACCACCTCAGAAACTGATTTTATGACTGAATATGTTGTCACAAGATGGTATAGAGCACCAGAGCTTTTATTGAATTCCTCTGAATATACAGCGGCAATTGATGTCTGGTCTGTGGGCTGTATATTTATGGAGCTGATGGATAGGAAACCCTTGTTTCCCGGAAGAGACCATGTCCATCAGCTACGTCTACTCATGGAGGTTATCATCGAACTTCATTCAAGTTGTATGGATGATTGTTACATTATATTTCTTCAGAACAATATAATTTTATGATAGTATTTATTAAGTAGCCTACCCAAACGTGCTTGGGACAAAGGCTTTGTTGTTGTTGTATAGTATTTATTAAATATGGCGTACCACTGTATCCAGCTAGTAATTAGCACAGTCTGCTGTGGATACATCAATCCACCCAGTCCAAGCCACCCATTCACCTATCTATTCTCTCATATGCGATCACGAAAACAGTGGTTCTTGAACTGACAAGAATCACTGCGATAAACGTGGATCGGGTGAGGCCAGCCTACCTGCAATGCAGTAATGACTGGGTCGTTGATATAGGTATCGATCAGTATGAAAAATGACCCATATAAAGCATCCCATTAATGAGGATCTGGTAAGGTAAGGGCTACACTGGAAATTAATTTGTCAACAGTTTCTCCTGGCAGTGATAGTAACACATCTTTTCACTTTTCTAATCCTTACATGGATGGTTCCAAGTTGCATTGGAAGTACGCCTTTGTGTTGTCCTGTGATTAACTATATGCAAAGTAAAGAGCAAACAAAGTAGAACTTTAGAAACTGGCTGGTTTTTGCCTACCAAATGAGATCCAGGAAACCAAATCGTAGGTGCCAAGCAACTATATGTAATGCTTCATATTGATCTAGGTCAGTGGAGGATTTAGTATTTTTCTTGTGCACATTGTTTCTTGTTTGATCATCTTTTCTTGTTTGATAATCTCATCTAATTTATATGGTGCAGCTCATTGGGACACCAAATGAGGCTGATCTGGACTTCGTAAATGAAAATGCGAGAAGATATATCCGCCAGCTTCCCCGTCATCCAAGACAATCTTTCCCTGAAAAGTTTCCACATGTTCAACCTTTAGCAATTGACCTGGTGGAAAAAATGCTTACATTTGATCCTAGACTGAGAATAACTGGTAAGTTGTTACACTCTCTGGATTTAGAGGTTTCCAATTTCCATATTGTCCATCTTTTCTGGTACTAATTTAACCTTTTAGTATTTGGACATGTCCCTCTTTATCATGATTGATGGTCCTATGTTGAAAGTTGAGTGAAATTGCAGTGCCATGGATAGTTATAACTTAATCTAGGGATGGTAATACGAAAGTTGTAGACAGCCAGGGTGAATGTGTACACCTACTTGTAGTCATTAATGCACAAGAGTCTGAGTCTGAACTCTGAAGTGCTATTAGAGTAGTTGTATGATGATTGCTACTATTTAGAATGGTGAAAATACATTGTCCTTGACTATATTTTTGCCTGATTATATCATCAAATTTCACGTTGCTAAATGTTCTTTTATTCCTTCTCCTTTCTTTTTGACCAGTTGAAGGCGCACTTGCACATCCTTACTTGGCATCACTGCATGACATTAGTGATGAGCCTGTCTGTTCGATGCCCTTCAGCTTTGACTTTGAGCAACATGCATTGTCAGAAGAACAAATGAAGGATCTAATCTACCAAGAGGCTCTTGCATTCAATCCTGAGTACCAGTAGCTGGAGTTCTAATATAGATATCAATTGGCTTCGTTCACATGGAAAAATTTTCCACCCTCCTGTCGCAGCAAAAGGTCACCACCACCGCTCGCTAGTTGTAAATAATTGGCTCACCTTGAAGATCCTCAGTCAAAAGCTGGAAGGTGATGACTTTGAAGTGTAGAAAAAGAGCTTGTGGTCAAGTTTCCGCTAGGCATGGATTCCTGTGCCTATGTTGTCTCATGTGGATTTTTTTATTCTCTCTTAAACATTTTCCCCTCAAATGTTCCAGTGATGTCTGTAAGAAGAGGTAGTTCATGAATGATGGATGCCTGAATTTGTTGGTTGTCGTCAAAGTTTACATTTCTGGTCGATTAAAAAAGAATTATTGTACCTACCTAATTGTTTCTTATTCACTGGACTTCTAATTTGGATGCCGGACCCGGACGTGAAATCTGGAACTGGATTTTTTTCCATTTTACAAAATTTCGGTGGTTGTGAGGTGCCAGCTCCCCTGATGCTCGCAAACTACTTAACCTTTGCTAGTTGCATCATTTCTATCTTTCAACCACATGTCAGTGACTGCTAATGGAGGGAGGGAAAACGATGCAGATCCCAAGTCATCTCCATATCATAAGTCAGTACAAGTTGGCATGTTCAAAGCAGACGTTTTGGTGACAAACACATTGCATCCAACAGTCTGCCACCTATGATAAAACCTACTGGAAGCGTTCCCAGTGCCAACATCTGTTGCTGCTCAGTGGATGCTAAGCTATCACAAGCTGATCTTCATTTGAAAAGAAAAATCTGAAGTTGGTCATAACTTAAAACAGCCACAGAATATGTCACAAATCAGGGCCCCAAATGCTACAGGTTGGCAGGAAAACATAGGCGTGACTCCTGCTGCTTTACGCTGTCCACCACGTGCGCGATAACACCCGCACCAGCATTGTTAAACCACTCGTTTTTTACCTGCAGCGATGCCATGAACCTCAATCAACTGAAGAGAAAACATGCCACCCTACAAGAAGGCATTCAGAGGATAACTGTTCCGTGCATACATGTATGTTGTTGTGAGCAGAGTAAGGCCATAACGAGGAACCGAAGTCGACATCCACCTTTTTCCAACCAACCTTCTGCAAGCCATGGATAATCTCCTCTGATTCCAATACGAAGAACCTGTGTCAATTGTCCGCAATGCAATCGACAAGTGAAAAAAATTCGCATATATCTACTGGAGAAGTCTACTTACCTTCCATTATTTTGTGATATTCCTCGGTATTTTCTATGTTTGGTGTAGTTTGTGCAGCCTCTTTAGCTCTGGCAGCTTTGGAAGGAAAATGGGGACCTCCTGATGATATGGGTGAACAGTATTCAACATTCACGATGTGCTTATAGCCATTCAGTGAACGATGCAGAGGCTGCACAAAGGATAAAATAGGATCTGTTCAAATGCCACTCATTCAGTACTGCATGTAATTTGCCAATTGAGTCTTTACGTAGTATTACCTTTATAAGGTTCTTTTCTCTCCTGATTGAAGATGTTCGCCAGCCGACCATATCTGGGGCAAGCTCAAAAAAACATGAACGGAGAAACAGTCTGGAGATCAAAATTATTGGCTTGCGTATTGCAGATCAAGCCCACAAATACGGTCGTATGAAACATTAGCATACAAAATGCGATTCTTGAAAGCTGCTAGTGCTAATCTGTTAAATAATTCGAAGAAATGATCATTTTCCATGACGATAGCTTGTCCTCTAAAATGATTTGTCTTGTTCACTTACATGAACTTTTTGTCCTCACGATCTGACGCCATTTGTAGAAGTAGAGGTGGCTTGCTAGGCTCACCATCGGTGAGAAAGAGTTGAGCACCAGTGCGCCCAACAATCAAAGGAGCCAAAGGTGCAGCAAGTTTCTCTAGAATTGATAGCCCTTGGAGAAACGGGAGCTAAAATTTCAGAAAAGCATAGAAGCATTTAGCAAAAGAATTCCTTAATATAAATGGTCCACAATGTTTTTCTCTAAAATTTATACTACTAGTTTGCTTTGACCTCTCCAGCGATGATGCAACATGATGTATACAAGGTAACTCATAAAACTCATACTAAGAAGTTCAACCTACATAAAGGTCTTATTTGACTAAATGTCTAAACTAGAGACTTTGCTTCCAGTAAAACATAGTTTTGGTGGAAAATGAAATATAATTGAGCACATTTGGTGACCCACCTGATTTCTTCCTCTAACCCCAAGATGTGGGGTCGCTAAGGTAATAAAATTTATTGGCTCCAGTCCAGCAATTGCACCTAACCCTGATGCACGTTGTGATTTTTCAGATTCTCTAGTCGTAAGCACGATGCCTGCACCACTTTGACCTGTGTTCTTCATTTCCAGTGAATAGAGTAGAGTAATAGCATATCTAGCAAACAATCCACCCAAAGAATGTGCCAGGAAGGAAATCTTTCTCAAGCTAGGCATCTTCCTTACCACATCCAAGACCTGAAACCATACGGCCTAATTATCAGTGCTTCGAACCAGTTCATCTGGAACAGGAGATTGGAGTCTCCACAAGGGTGAATACTCGAAACCTTTTCTAGGACAAACTTTCAAGAACATACTTCATCTACTAACCTCCTCCCAGCTATATCAATCCCATCGAAACTTCTCGTGTAGATGTTTGATGAACTAGCTGCAGAGAAAACATTTGCTCATTTACGGCTGACGACAGCTAATAATTTTTGCTCAACTCTAAACCTGTGGATCTAAAATTAATAGCCCAGTGGATAGCATATTGACCTTTTATCCACACCTTTTTTTTTCGTGCACCCGATTCAAAAATAAGTACGTCGTAAAGCCAGAGTGAGTGGGCAAGTCATACCAGCTCAGAACCCAAAATCTAGATAAATGCCTTACCATAGATGAAGAAATTGTCACCCAAGCCCCTCTTGAGCACTGCTTCCCCATATGTCCAGTCGCTGGGGCTGAAGCCAATGTAGAATGAAGAAACTTGTAAGTAAAAAGTCAAGAGAAACAAGTAAAGCCTGAGTAAAGAAAATAAGTGAACAAGTTGCTAAAGGAGGGCTAGGATCTACGGCCGTTACCTTGCCATGATTCCATGAACAAGAATGAGGAGATGGTCTGGTCCTTGTTTGCTTTTGGGTGCATCCATTGATGAACTGGGTACAGGACTTGACACTGGATGAAGATGATGGTTTGTGGCGGATTTCAGCCCTGCGACGCGAAACAAACTGCCAATCATCAAAACGGTTTAACACGACCGTCAAATTCCAGCGCGTCGGATACGAGGACCGAGCGGCGCGGTCCGGCTCCCCTTTTCCAATCAGAAGCTCCGCGGAGGCACGTGCGCCCCAGAGCACCAGGGCGCAGCTGTGGAGGGAGCGGGACGGTACCGCGGGAGCAGGTTTCGTGGGAGACGGGGCACGGGAGCTTGAGAGGCGAGGCGATGGAGACGAACCTGGTGAGGGGCCGCCGCTCCCGCTCGACGAAGGACGGGCGGGCGCCGCTGTTGTAGGACCGAGCGGTGACTTCGCGGGAGAGAGAGAGCGGGGCGCGGACCCCGTCGTCGCCGGCGTGGCGTGAGAGGGCGACTGGTTACCGCGACGGGCGGCATGGGGCGAGCGGTGGGGTGAGGTGGCCGTTGGCGACCGCGGCACGGCACGGCAGCCCTTGGATTCCGTTCGGTTCGGCGCGCCACCGAATGACGAGTGAGGAGTGTTCCTGACACGTCGTCCGACGCTTCCTGATCCCCCGGAACCTGAACCGGGGGGTACGTGGGAGCCTGCGGTGCGGGCACATCCGGCGGCGCACGACGGCGGCGCGTGTCCCGGGACCCTGACGCCGCACCGTCGTCATTCATGCCGGCGACGGAAGGGGGCGCGTGCTGCGGGGGTCATTCTGGCCACGCGCGACTCTCTATCCGGACGGAGAGACTTCTTTCCCGTGCGCGGCACGGCACGGCACGGCACGCCACACCGCCACCGCCACCGCACCGGGCGAACGGCAGCTGTCAGCACCAGACCAGGTAACGGACGACAGGATTACTCCGTGGCTCGGGTTGAGCGACGGGACGGCGTCGCGCCACTGGATGAACGGGCGCATCTCCGACGACGGAAAGCGACGCTCTGCTTTGGCGTCTTGTTGTTACTACTACTGGTGGGTAGGTGGCAGGGAGGATCGGGAGGTGGATCGCAACGGACGAAGAGCACTCGGCAGCGAGGCACGGCTCGCCCGCTCGCTAGCAGGCGAAGAAGAAGAAGAAGAAGAAACGTCACGTCCCACTACCGCACTGCGTGCTCCGGGCCGGCCAAAGCAGAGCGTGATCCTGTTCGGTTCCTCGCGTCACTTCACTCGTCCGGCGAATTGCGGGGGAGGCGAGGCGAGGCGAAGCGAAGCGACGGCTTCCTTGTTTTTTTTCTTTTTTGGATAGTACTGGAGAGTTTTTCTGATGCTTGTGTAGATGAAAATAAAAGGCGACGTTCTGTCACCTGCAATGCTTAATACTGCTACGAGTCAGCTGCAATGCTGTAACACCCTAAATGCAAAATCTAGTGAAATTTAAAATTTTTAAACAAGCTAGAACTTAGATGCATTCAAATTGAAATTGAAGTGAAAGTCAAATTTGCAAACACACAAAAAAAAGATACCAAGTTGAAAACCAAGCAAAAAGGAAGAAAAAAAAAACAAATGAGCCCCTCAACCCCACCTGGGCTGAGACCCACTACTCCTCCAGCCAGCCCAAGCCCAACCGAAACTTTGGATTCTTCCTCCACTCACTGACATGTGGGGCTCGGCTGTCAGCGCACCTTCTTCCTTCACCTTCCCCCTTCCTCCACCGGCTCTGTTGCCTTTTTCTCCGCGGTCGCCAACAGGGGCCAACAGAAACCAACGAAACCCGACCAATCCTCCTCGGGTACTATGCCCCGTCTCCCTCCTCCTCCTCCCGAGGCCAGTGCGCTCCTCCCAGTCACCCTCCTCCGCGTCCGCGCGCCCCGCTCCTGCTCGTCTGGCGCTTGCTACCCACGCCGCCACCCCCGCCAAACCCACGCCCCCTTCCTCGAGCTCCATCGTCGTGCCCTTCCCGCTCGGGACCCTACGCACGCCTGCCCCCACCGCTTGCCACGCGGCGCCTTCCCCTCAGCGCTCGCCGCCCATCTCGCCCTCTCCCATGGCGACGTGCTCTCCCTCGGACCCCACCGCCCGCTCGAGCCCGAGCGTCGAGCGCCACGCGCCGCCTCCTCCAGATCCCCCGCCCCCGCTGCCGCGCTCTCCCTCCAGGCCCTAGCCGCGCCGCACGCCCAAGTCGCCGCTCCCGTTGCCCACGGCGCCTCCTCCTCCCTCAGCACTGCCCGAGCGTCGCCCGCCTCTCCTCTCCGCCGCGCCCCGCGCCGCCGGCCGACGCCCTCCCCGCTTGAGCCCTCCTCCGCGCGCACGACCCGCTCGTCTCCACCGACGCGCTCGCTGCCATCTCGCCCCCCCCCCCCCCCCCCCCCCCAAGCTCCCCCCCGTCCGTCGCGCCCCGCACCCTCGGCAGCCGCGCCTTGCGCCCTTACGGCGTGCCCCCGCTCTTTCTCTCCCAACGCCTGCTGCCCGCGCCGCCGCCCCTCGTGCTCGTCCCACCGGGCGCGCCCCCACGGCGCCGCTCCTCCCCGATGTCTTCTCCTCCCCAATAGCGTCGCCCCCTTCCTCGCTCCACATCGCCGCGATCGCTCGAGCCCCTCCGCCTGCGCTCAAGAACCCCCGCCCACGCTCGTCCTCGATGCCGCCACCAGAGAACTCGCGCCATCCGTTGTGGCTCCGTGCGGCTGCGCTCGCGCCACTTCTTGCGGCGCGCCATGGGGAAGTGCCGACGATGGACGCGCACGCGCAAAAATGGTGGTGCCGGCCTCTGCGTTCCCCTTCCTTCGCTGCTTCTCTGAGGCCGAGGGAGGCGCGCTCGCGCTCGACCTCCCCGCGACATCACTCTTCGGCCGTCTCCCTCGCCCTCCTCGCTGACTTCCTCCTCGCGCTCGCGCTGGAGGCGCTCCCCTGCGACCTCCAACAACAACTTGACGAGTTCATGGACGGGAGGATCGATGGCAACATTTTAAAGTTGAACACCTCACACTGGCCACCAGAGCTCTAGCAGGAGTAAGGATCTCTTTTGAATTACTGTTGTCATTCTAGAATTAAGCTAATTGCTTGCGGAGCTCCTATGTAGGTGAGAAGAACAGTCCAAACAGAGGGGATTAAAGGCCTCAGGTTGGGATGGTTGGGATATTCACCTTTCTTAATAACACTAAGTATAGGATGCTTAGTGCATGAGCCATGTTTAGCCTTTCTTAATTCTTGTCTCATCATGCATAACTTTCCTGTAAAATCCCCAAAAATGGTAGCAAGAAAATTCTGCTCATGTACACCTATGAAAAAATGAGGGGAATTAAAACTTTGAATTATAATGGGGTGAGTTCAAAGTGAGGGTTTAGACTTCCCAAAACTTCCAAACATGGAGATCTAAATGCACAGCTTGGATCTTCATATTCTAAATATTTACCCTTCCAAATTCCAGCTCATTTGGAGCAGTTTTCATATTTGTTTGGGATTAAAAAGAAAAGCCCTCTAATCTGAATTTCAAATTCAGCTTCAAATTCCAACTCCCTGAATTTGAAAATTGGGTTTCACAAATGTGTTCTCCACCTTTGAATGAGCAGGCATGCCAAAAATTGGAAATTTTGGAGCTGGTTTGCTATATTTTTGAGGCAATACAAAATGGAGAATTCAAACTCCTTTTCAAATTCAAATGATCAAACCACATCCAAATTTCACACCAGAATTCGAATTATTTGAATTCAGAAAGTTCAAACTATGACTTTTAGGTGAAGCAAAGCCTTTAAGTTTGAGTAGCTGTGGAGAAATATCAGTGGAAAAAAATTTACTGAGAAATGAGGAGATGGGGTCCCCTTGTCAGCCACACAAAGCAAACAAACCGACTGTTTTCCCTCTCTCTCTCTCTCTGTTTCCCCGGCGAGCACAGCACGACAGCTCCCGGAAAAGCTCTCCACCCGACGTTCCCACCGAGCCACCAAGCTGCTTCCTCCGATGTCGGTTCCCTGAGCGCTGAACGAGTGGTGGCCGAGTTGCTGTTAAAGCGTGTCCCTGTTGCCCCGAGGACTTCACCGTTTTTGCTCGAGCGCTCACCGAGAACAAGCACACGCGCTGCCTCTTGCTCGCTGTTCAGCAGCCTTCCACCTCCCTAGCACCGGTTGAGCCACCCAGGAGCTGCGCCGGCGCCTCCTCGACGATCTACACCGCTCCTCAGCTCATCCCCGAGCTCCCCTCGCAGTGCCCAAGCTGTTCTTCACCGGGAGAACACAGAGCACGCTGTACCTCGCTGCTCCTCATCTTTTGGCTGTTCCAGCGCCTCTCCCGCACGTCCAACACCTCCGTAATGTGCGCCAAGGTGTGTAGATCATGCTACCGCAGTCCCCTTGCCCTTCCCCGTCGCCGGCTCGCCGGAATTTAGGTTTTGGCGCCGGTACACGTGAAGAACCGTCCCACACCAAAACTGGAAATTCGTAAAACGTGGTTGATCATCAGTTCTACAATTCAAGCCACAGAAACTAGTGACCCTAGATCCCTCCCACGCCAAAGAACGCATCAAACCGTCCACCACAGGCCCCGGGCGACGAGAAATCGCTGGCGGCGGCAAAAACGGGTCGGTCCTCCGGTGAACCCTATTTTACGGCCGTTTGCTGCAAGGTTTAGCATGCGTTCCATGTTCCCCGATCGTTGGTGATGCTTTAGAGCAAGGTAGCTCGCCGGGAGAAGCTTCGGACGCACCAGAACGCGTTGATGCCGAGCTCCCGAGCCGCCCCCACCGGTGCCGACCTGTTTTCGGCCATTTTCATGCGTGGAAACCTTGCCTGGCAGCTGCGCCATGTTCGAAGGAGCATGTAGGGTGAAACCGGAGCCAATTTGGTGGAGAAATGAGGGAGAACGAGCCACGCCACGATCTGTGCTGGTGTGCATGCGCGTCTCTGGCGGGAGGTTGAAGAAGGACCTGACGAGTGGGCCCCCCCTGTTAAGTCTCTGTGTAGGTTTCAAACAGAGAGCTATTCAAGTTTGAAAAATCCATAACTTTGTGTAGACAACTCCAAAAAGGGTGAGACCAATTTTGTTTGAATCCTTAGGAGGAGTACTTCACAGAGGAACAAATTTCTTACTATGAAAATGCCCAGGAATTTCTGTAGAATTGTTTTTAGTAAATCCTTTAGGGATTTATTACAGGAGCAATTCTTTATGAAATATTCCCACATTTGGGCAGAAAATCCTTTTAATAGTTACTGATCTCCAGTAAAAATTTGGGCTTCATTGGAGTTCATTTGCTAGGCTAAACTGCCTTCCCAAGTCCAGCCTTTATTTGAAAATTCCAATTTAAACAGAAACTATTTCAGAACTTCTATTCAACTTCAAAAATTCATATCTCTCTGTTGGTAGCTCCAAAAATGGTGACACAAATTTTGTTAGAACCAGGGAGACTTACCCTAATCAGATATTTCACTGTTAGCTATGTCAAAGCTCCTGAATTAGGCTCAAAATTCAGAGAAGCATTGTACTTGTAGGAATTTTAAAGACTACATTGTGCAATGACATTTCTCCAAATTTGGCTCAAATCATCCTAAGAGAGTCTAGTATCCACTGTAAAAGTCCCAAAGCCAATTAAGAATCCTAAATAGCAGTAGCTATGAATAGAAGTTCAATTCTTATAAATCCTTAATACTTATACATCTATTTTCCTCATTTCATTTAGTGACCGAAGTTGAGGACGCACCAGAGCCTTTGGATGTCCTGCCACCTGAAGTTGACTTCCCATCTAACTCGCAACCAGGCAAGCCCCGGTTTGCACCTAAGTACCTTTTATAAAGCTTTTTATTTGTATCACTTATGTCTAGGGTGAAAGTTTGCATTAGAGTTAAGGTGATTGAAACCCCACTTGCATAACTTTTTAAATCCTATGAAGGGTTGGGTAGCTTACAGAGCCTACGAGTATACAAGGCCCTGCTAATATGCTTAGGAACTCGGTAGAAGTCGAGTAGTTGGAATCTACTCGCGAGGTAAGGTTATCACACGGTTCGGTCAGAATAGAAAATGGCTTAAGAATGGCGAAAATGAGACCCAACAGGGGGGATAGGAAGCAGTGAGCAGAGGTCTCACGTGCGTAGCCCTGTTGGTGTCGATTGAGGACCGAGTCGTGTGCGGGCCTGCTGAACAAGTATCGAACAGTACCGGATGTTATACTGACATAAGCAGGAAACTGATGTAAATGGTTAACCTGGGTGCCGAGGCTTACCCAACCGTAAACAGGAGTGGGTTGAGGGTAGCAAGGTGTAAATCTGTCGGTTGGCACAGTCACGCTCCACGCGGGGACCTCCTACCCGTTACGGATGGACCGGTTCGACATTTGGATTGCCTTTGAAAGGTGGTTGCATACAACAGAGTAGGAAGGGGTGTGGAATTACGCTTCTGAAAGTGGGTGTATGCAACGTGTTGTCCGGGCGTCTCCTGATTGCAATCACTGTCCCTCGTGGTTATTTGAGTACCGCTTGTTCACTGTTTCGTGACGTAGTAAGAAGTGAAGTAAGCCAGTTGAATGATAATATGTTGTGATGATATATTAATGTTTTGGAAACCATAACTGCTGTAGGTGTAGAGCTAATTAAGTTTACTTTCCGCTTTGGGCATCACCACATCGGAGGGAAGCGTTTCTTGTTTGATTGTGGACTTCCGATGTGAGGGTTGCCTAAGGTACATGAATTTGCTGCTATAAAACTGAAAGTAAGGATAAACTTATAGGCGTGTCTTTGTAGCAAAGTCCATTCTCCTATTTTACACATCTCTGCATGTAGAGTTCCATGCCTAGGCTAGACGATTAAGCCTTGTTGAGCCATCGTGCTCACGGTTGCAATATTTGAGCTGCATGCAGGTGAGAGCTATGAGGAGGGTTCCGAGGATGAGGCGATGCCCCCCGTCAGGGTACACGGCCGAGATGGAGCCCTGCACGCCGCCGTGATTTCTCCGGTTCCATGCTGCTAGCGTGTAGCGTCCCCGGGCTGAACGACTGCACTTTTGCATAGTTAGGATGAGAGCTCATCTATGTATAATACTTTCGCTATTAATTAGGTTTTGTAAAAGACTTCCGCTGTTTTATATTAAATAAAAGTTTGTATGTTGTTCTCTAATCTTTTCGTGTGTGCTGTTGGGTGCCACATCGCACGGCACCACCCTATGCGATCTTGGAGTGGGTGAACCACGGGGTGGTCCCCACAGTCGTGGTATCAGAGCCGCATTGGGAATAGCATGCTTGAAAAGAGCCTATTTTGAAAACTTAGAAGTAGTCGAGTGAGGATTAGTCGCTAAGCCCACATAAGGTCTATGATAGTAGTAGATATTATGGTGGAAAAGCTAACATATTTGTTACACATTCTGTAACGACGCTCCGACGTCAGGTAAGAGGTAAGGTACGCCACCGCAGGAGGATCAATTGCGGTAACTCACCATACGAGTAATAGTATGGAAGGATATACCGTGGCTTGGCACGGTAGTGAATATGAGACTCTGAACCTTTCCATGGTTCTGAGAGCATATGAAAACGCTGATCTCCAGCGTGCTTTAGGCAAAAGTGAGAATACCCTTGTGGTAAGCAACACGATAGTATGCAACTCTTGAACGTTCAATGTTCAAAGGACCATACGCAGCGCTCGCCATCGGCGTGCCTCAACGGTCATGAGGCAGTAGGTGGTATCCGTTGGGTTGATAAAATTCCCAACCGTGACGACCCGTTCGCACTCTACTCGGGTTCCCCGTCGTGTGGTGTGAAAACACGACCATGTACCTTGAGATGTGGCTTGACTCAAGGACGATCCGTATGGCAATGATACTGACCGTATATTTTTACTATGATATGGAACTGGCTGAAATGTCAAAAACCTTTGTGTGCACCATTATTGTGTGTTTCTTCTGCAGGTACATTAACTACGTTAGTGCATGACGTGTAGAAACCGTTTGTGAGTGACGTCTTTAGTTCCACCATTTGACACGTATATGCCGGGATACCGGTTTAGGATTTTTCTTTGGTGAGGAAACGTAGTACCGGAACTGCATAAAAGTTGGTTTTCAAAGAAAAGCGTCGAAATGTAGTTTAGGATTCCATTTAAGGGGTATTGAACTTCCATATTGAACTAAAAGTCAATTGGAAGTATAAGTTCAATCTCAAAAACTTAGGAACAACCTCCCCTGTTTTCGGCAGAAATTTTTCTGAACTTGAACAGGGAATAACTTAATATTGGTTGAACCAAGGGAGGTGTGTGATACCGTTCTGGAAAGGTTTTGAAGTCCTCTACAACTTTTCTGTAGAGATCTAGAACAAAATCTCCCTCCAAATGGATGAAAATCTCAGAAGGGTAGGTACTGCCCAGAAATAGGACACACCAAAAGGCTCTCTGGAATTTTCTGTATTTCAACCACAACTTCCTGCAGAAAAATCTCCAATGGTCAAGAAAGACACCGTTGGAAAGTACAGGAAATGTTCTACAACTTTGTTGTTGAACTCTAGTCTATATTTTGCCTCTAAGGGGGTAAAACTGTTGAATTATACGGACTGGTCAGCTGGACCAGAAGCTGGACAGTAAGCACCATGTTGAAGTGTTTCAACCAAAACACTTAGTTTCACAACTCGACGCCCAGTGGCTGTTGTAAAACAGCGAGTTGGAGTCGAAAAGTTTATGCATGCAACATATCATTTCGAGCGGGTACATGTTTGGGTCCAGTGCAATAGCGAGAAATTATGCATACTAACACACTTAACATCCCGTGGCAACCCACGATGGTCGAAATGAACTTTTAACCCCTAAAGTTCAATACTTTGGAACTCGATCGGGTGACACGTTCCAGGATGTATATGTTGTATAAAGTTTATACTTTATCCATATGTGTGACTGTTATGCGTACTCTTTATTCCATTCTCGTATTACTATTGTATAGACTAGATAAAATAAACCAACATGTGTTGATCGTTTGAATGGTCAGAATGCAGAATGGTGCGGACACGTTCAACGCAAGAGGAGGGAGGTCCGAGTCAGGTTCGTGGTGATGAGTCTCCACCTCCGGAGCAGACCACGACGCAGCAGCAACCACCTCCTCCACCACCAGAACTTCCAAGAAACCTGGCGGAGGTTCTCGCCGCAGTGCTCGGCTCGCGCGACGAGCAAACCGAGTTGTTGCAGATGCTGGTCCAGCAAAATGTGTCCCATCAGGGAGGACGCCAAGACAATGGGCAACGCCAGCCCCAACAAAGTTCATATTCAGAATTCATGGCCACCCATCCACCGGTCTTCATGGAGGCCGAAGAACTTTTGGAGGCGGATAGCTTTATCCGCACTCTATAGGCGAAGTTCGGGCTGCTACGATGCACCGAACACCAGAAGGCGTTGTATGCAGCGCAACAGCTTCAAGGAGAAGCCGGTACCTGGTGGGCGAACTACACCGCCTCCTTACCGGCTGGCCATGCCGTCACATAGACGGAGTTCCAGGAGGCGTTCCGCGCCTATCAGATACCTCCCGGTGTGATGGAAATGAAGCTCCAGGAGTTCCTGGCGTTACGGCAAGGCGAGAGGAGTGCTCATGAGTACTCCAGGTTATTCAACCGGCTGGCACAGTATGCGCCAGGATTTGTGGGGCCGAAAGACAACAAGCGCAATGCGTTCTTCCGGGGCCTGAATTCCAAGATGAAGGTCCATCTCGCCCAGAGCAATCACGGCACATTCAACGACCTAGTTAATGTCGCGATTCTACAGGAGAATGCTCAGCGCGAGCGTGGTTCTGACAAGAGCAAACGCAGCGCGCTAACGAGCAGCAGTGGTGGAACGCCACAGAAATACCTCATGGTATATCGCTCACCATCCGGTCAGAGGTGGCAGCCACCGGCGCGGCCGCCTCAGTTCCGCGGTCGACAATATAATGCGTCGGGCTTCCGACCGACGTATCCACCACAGCAGCAGCAGCAGCAGCAGCAGCAAAGGATGGTCCCACGTGCGCCGCAGTTTCAGCAGCGTGCACCGGGATTCCGTCCTCAAGTCGGCGGGACCCCGACACCTTACACGTGCTACACGTGTGGCCGTGTCGGGTACATTTCGAGAGACTGCCCCGAGCCGCGACAGATCAGGGGTGCAGAACTGTATCAGGGTGCTAATCACCCCCGTAATCAGCCCAAGAAACCAGCACCAAAACCCGGCAACGTCCACCACTTAGCCATCGAAGACGTGCCGGAAGGCGAACCCGTCCTCGCGGGTCCGTTCTCCTATTTAGATCATCCCGTAGTCGTACTTTTTGACTCCGGTGCCACCTATAATTTCATAAGTTAGTCTTATGTTATTAAATATCAACTGCCTATCATTCTCACAAATAATTCATATTTAATATGTTCTCCGGGTGAGAAAATAGCAGCTGATAGAATGGTCTATAGAGCACCATTACAGTTTGGTGAGAATCTATTTCCGACTTCTCTAATCATGTTAGAGAGTCAAAAACTTGATGCCATTTTACTTGAGGTTGTGTGTGGACTACCGGCCTCTCAACGCTGTCACCATCAAGAATAAATATCCACTACCCCGCATCGATATATTATTCGATCAACTTGTGGGTGCGAGTGTATTTTTGAAGATGGATCTTCGCTCCGGATATCACCAAATCAAGATCTGAGCGGAAGATATTCCGAAGACGGCCTTCTCGACGAGATATGGGTTGTATGAATATCTCGTCATGTCCTTTGGTCTCACCAACGCCCCGGCACACTTCATGTATCTCATGAACTCAGTATTCATGTCAGAGTTGGACAAGTTTGTGGTGGTGTTCATAGACGACATCTTGGTTTACTCCAAGTCTAAAGAAGAACACGCCAAACACTTGCATATCGTACTTCAACGATTGCGAGACCATAAGCTTTATGCCAAGTTCAGCAAGTGCGAGTTTTGGATCAGCCAAGTGTCGTTCCTTGGTCACATTATTTCTGCAGAAGGCATTGCAGTTGATCCAAGCAAGATCGAACAAGTGCTGAAATGGAAGTCCCCCACATCAGTCCATGAAGTCAGGAGTTTCCTCGGGTTAGCAGGATATTATCGGAGATTCATACCAAATTTCTCCAAGCTTGCTAAGCCGATGACTGAACTGTTGAAGAAGGGGATCAAATATGTTTGTAGCTCAGCTTGCGAAGAAGCTTTCCAAGCATTAGTGAAGCATGTTACAACAGCCCCGGTGTTAGCTCAACCAGATACAACCAAGCCCTTCGACGTATATTGTGATGCGTACGGTATCGGGCTTGGTTGTGTATTGATGCAAGGAGGAAGGGTGGTCTCCTATGGCTCACGTCAACTGCGTAACCACGAGCAGCACTATCCGACTCATGATCTTGAGCTTGCTGCTGTGAGTTTGGCCTTGAAGATGTGGAGGCACTATTTGCTTGGGAACTTAGTGCACCTCTACACCGACCATAAAAGTCTGAAATATATATTCACTCAAAAGGAGTTGAATATGCGGCAACGGAGATGGCTAGAACTGATCAAAGACTATGAGATCGAGATTCACTACCATCCCGGGAAGGCAAACGTGGTTGCCGATGCCTTAAGACGCAAATCCCATGTCAACAGTCTGTCCATCACCCCACTTGAAGAGGAGGAGCCGAGTCTGTACTTGGTTCCATATGGGGCATTGTATAATCTTGCTCTCGTCCCTACAATACGAGAGGAGATTATGGAAGCGCAGAAGAAAGACGTGGGAATGTCGCACATTCGGAGAAGGATGAAGAATGGCGAAATGAAATGCTTCCGAAGAGATGATAACGGTACAGTATGGTTTAAAGACCGTATAGTGGTACCCCGTGACATGAAGCTTCGGAGGAAAATCTTGGATGAAGCTCATTTGTCCAAGTATTCTATTCATCCGGGCAGCAACAAGATGTACCAAGATCTGAAAACAAGGTTTTGGTGGACACGGATGAAAATAGAAATCGCAAAGTACGTATCCGAATATGATACGTGTCGGCGGGTGAAAGCCGACCATATGCATAAAGCCGGACAGCTGCAACCGTTGAACATTCCGGCATAAAAGTGGGAGGATATCAGCATGGACTTCATAGTCGGATTATCTCTCACGTCTCACAAACATGACTCGATTTGGGTGATAGTCGATCGACTAACCAAGTCGGCTCATTTCATTCCCGTGCATACAACTTACGTGGCCAAGCAATATGTGGAACTTTATATTGCAAGAATTTTATGCTTGCACGGTGTTCCCCGCTCCATTATTTCAGATCGCGGTGCACTGTTCGTCTCTTGGTTTTGGGAACAGCTGCACGCATCATTGGGGACCAAACTGATCCGACGCTCCGCGTATCACCCGCAGACGGATGGTCAAACTGAATGGGTGAATCAAGTGCTTGAAGACATGCTACGCGCTTGTGCCATCCACCACGGCAAGAATTGGGACGATCATTTGCCGTTGGCGGAGTTTTCTTACAACAATGGCTATCAAGCTAGCATCAAGATGGCGCCGTATGAAGCTCTCTACGGCCGAAAATGTCGCACACCTCTCAACTGGTGCGAGTCCGGCGAGCGAGTCATCTACGGCATTAAACTTGTGAATGAAGCTGAAGAACGGTTGCGAGTAATACAAGCCAACCTCAAGGCTGCTCAATCTCGTGAGAAAAGCTATGCGGATAAAAGACGCAATCCTCTCCACTTCGACATCGGGGACCATGTGAAAGCATCTAGGCCCCCGTGAGGTATGGTTTCGGTGATTAATGACAACCGTTCGTTATCACTAATGAGTTTGTGGATGCAAGGCTTCACGTATATCACATCAAACGTTAATAAACTATCTATTCACACCGTCTACTGCTCATTGGATACAAATGGAGACCCCTCAACGATCTATTCTAAGGGGTTATTCGACACTCATGAAGACTAAATAAAGAACTCATACAACAACTCTATTCCATCAAAATTGGCAACACAAGAAACTTACACTTCATCATAATATCATTTCAAACAAGTGTCAAAGAGGTCACTCAAGAAGATTCCAAAAGATCAACTCAAAACAACTCGAAGCAAACAAGTTGCACTCACCGGATCATCCGATGTCTTGTAAAATGACTACATCGGTCGAGTTTGAGTTGGCAGAAGAAGAAGACCTCAGATCCCAGTACTCATCGGATCATCCGATGTGAAGGAAGTGGCACATCGGTTGAGTTCACCCGAAGGTTGATATCTGAGCTATTATGAAGATATACACACCGGATCATCCGATGAGGAAGTGAGTGTACATCGGTCAAATTCAACAGAAACAATATTTCTGACCCAATTCTGAAGATCAACTCACCGGATCATCCGATGATAAATTGAAGTAATATCGGTCGATTAAAAGATCCAACGGTTATATCCAACGGTCACATCTGACACGTGACATCAGCTAATTTGGAATTCGACCGATGATCGTATAAAGGGGTGCATCGGAGGATCCGATGTCAACTGACAAAGTCTGCCCACTTTTCCAACGGCTATCTCGTGTGGGCTGGCTATAAATACCCCTCCAACCGGCCATTTCGAGAAGTCTTGATCACCAGAGCCTCTCTACACATTCTCAAGCATTCAAGACCAAGAGCTACCACTTCCACACTTCAAAACCTCTTGAACTCCAATTATAGGTTATGTCTAGCTAGAGAGAAGCTTGTGTGCGTCCATTCTTGGTGATTGGAATCTCTAGGCTAGTGAGAGAGAGTGTCTTGGTGACTTCTCTCACCTTGTAAACGTTGGAGGAAGAAGAGATCGTCCCGGAGCTTACCAAGGCATTTGTGGAAGCCCGGAGGATCACTATTGTACAAGGCTTGAGCTCCACCTTGCCGGAGAAGGCAAACGGAGAAAGATAGTGGATTCCCTCGTCTTGGTGACTTGGGAGTGGCTATACCCTTCGGTGGGTGCCACAACGTGGACGTAGGAAGATTTTTGTGATCTTACCGAACCACGGGAAAAATCGTCGTGTCTCCGAGTCTCCGCGGGAGTTTGCATTTCTCTCCTCACCCCTTACTATTACGCTTTTACTATTCCACACTTAGCTCTCTTGCTTGCGTAGTTAGTTTGCATAGGGAATTGGGCTTCAACCATTAAAGTTCTAAATTGCTCTAAAATTTAAAAAAGCCCAATTCACCCCCCCCCCTCTTGGGCGTTTCGATCCTTACAATTGGTATCAGAGCTTGGTTGCTCATTGGATCATTCTAGCCTCACCGCTAGAGAACAAAAATGGCCAAGAATGGGGGTTCGGTTCCTACCTTCGAGGGCAAGAATTTTGCTTATTGGAAAGCACGCATGCGCGCTTACCTTGAGGCAATTGCTCCCGAAGTGTGGGAAGCGACCCATGCGGGGTTTGGAAATCTTGACTATGTTGGAGACCAATTAAAATGGGATGCTAAGGCTAGAAATGCCATATATGAATGCATTAGTCAAGATGTTTTTGGTAGGATTGCTAGCAAGGAAAAAGCATGTGAAATTTGGGCATGTCTAGTTGAAATACATGAGGGCTCATCTCGTGTCAAAGAACTCAAATATCACATGCTTAAATCAAAATATGATGAATTTAAGATGTTTCCTCATGAAAACGTTAATCAAATGTTTTCGCGTTTAAATGTGCTCATTGAGGAAATTAACGCACTTGATATTGCTTCTCTTGGCAAGGGACTTATAAATCGCAAGATCCTCATGCTTCTACCCAAGCCCAAGTACAACATTATCAATTCAATGCTCCAAAAAGAGTCACTAGACAACATTGAAGTTTCGGAGCTCATTGGAGAAATTCATGCTCATGAAATGAGCGTACTTGGAATGATGGAGGAGTCATCATCAAAAACCATTGCTCTCAAGGCGTCAACCAAGAAGACAACTTCCAAGAAGAAGAAAGTGGTTGAGCCTGGCTCAAGTGAAGAAGAGCAAGAAACAAGCGAAGATGATGATGATGAGCTTGCTTTGATGATGAGAAAATTCTCACGCCTCAACTCCAAGATTGCAAAGAAGGGATACTCTTTTGATCCCAAAAAGAAAGCCTTCTTGCCAAGAAAAGATGAAAACAAGACGTGCTACAATTGTGGTGATCTAGGCCACATATCATATGACTGTCCAAGACCGGACAAAAGAAAGGAAATTGGCAAGCATCACAAGCTAGAAGAAAGTGATAATGAAGAGGAGGTCAAGCCCAAGCGCTCCTTTGGAAAGAAGAAATTTGACAAAGGCAAGAAAACCAAGCTCTTTCCAAAGAAAAGAAGAGGGCCTCAAAAGGTCTTCATGTGTGAAGCAAATGAATGGATCACTGATGAAGAGTCAAGCGACGAAGATAGTGAAGATGAAGAAAACTTGGCGGGCCTCGCCATCGTCAACAAGAATGACTCACCTCTTCATCCACCTCCTATGTGCCTAATGGCGAAAGGTAACTCAAAGGTATGTGAAGACTCTAGCGATGATGATGAGGAGCTTTCACCCGATGAATTAGCATCCATGATTAGTGAATATCATGCCATGATAAAAAGGGAAAAGGCTAAGGTTAAGGCTCTTGAGCTAGCTCGTGCTAAGCTTGAAAGTGCTAACCTCGATTTGCGTGACAATTATGTAATCATACTTAAAGAGCATGACACGCTCAAATCAAATGTCAAACAAATCGAGGATGAAAATGCTACAATCAAGCTTAAGTATCATGAGCTTGACTTAGCTAACTTAGCACTCTTGGCAAAGCACAATGAGTTGGTTCAAGAACATGAAGTGCTTAACCGTGCTTATGAAGCTATTGAACTTAAATTGAAAAACACAAAGAAAGAAACCCTTGATGGCAAAATATCATCTAATTCACATGCCACTAATGGTTTGGATAAGTCTTTGCCTTTGAAAGCAAGCCTTAGGGAGAAGGAGCTAATGGACGAAATTGAAAGTCTTCGCACTAGTGTGGCAAGACTTTCTAAGGAGGAGGACAAGCACAAGGAAATCCTCTACCAACAAGCTAAAGGCTTCCACAAGAGGGGACTTGGATCATTCCCGGTGCCCAACAAAGGAAAGGTGCCCTCACCGGAGCTTAGGACAAGCTTCATCAAGGAAGTTGGTTCCTATTGCCAACATTGTGAGGTCACCGGACATCACACGAGGGAGTGTCCTCTTCCCAACAGTCCTTCTCCCAAATTGCCTCCTAACTACAAATCTACTTTCAATAATTATCACTATCTATTGAGCAAAGTAGGTGGAAAGGTGAAGGCAAGGTTCATCGGCAAAGACATCAAGGGCATGAAGGGGAAGCTCCCCAAGCAACTTTGGGTTCCAAAATCACTTGTATCACACATACAAGGACCTAAGTTGGCTTGGGTTTCTAAACTCAAAAACTAACTTCATGTGTGTAGGTGAACTACAAAGCCGGAGGAAAGCATTGGGTACTCGATAGTGGGTGCACTCAACATATGACCGGCAATGATGGTATGTTCACCTCCATAGAAAACCCCGACAATCATGAACAAGTCACCTTTGGTGATAACTCAAAGGGGAAGGTAATTGGTTTGGGTAAAATTGCTATTTCTCATGATTTGTCCATCTCTAATGTGCTTTACGTTAAGTCTCTTAGCTTTAATTTACTCTCTATTGCACAATTATGTGATCTTGGACTAACATGCACATTTGACAAGAATGGTGTTGTGGTGACTAGTGAGTCAAGCAAAGAACTAATATTCAAAGGTTTTCGGCATGGACATCTTTACTTGGTGGACTTCTCCAACAAGGATGCTAGCTTGACCACTTGTCTTTTCACCAAGATCAGTTTGGGATGGCTATGGCATCGACGCATTGCTCACATTGGGATGAGCAAGCTCAAGAAGTCATTCAAGCTTGGGATGGTGACCGGCGTGAAGGATGTCACATTTGAGAAGAACAAGCTTTGTAGTGCATGTCAAGCCGGGAAGCAAGTTGTCTCACACCATCCGTTGAAGACAATGGTGTCAACCTCCAAGCCACTTGAACTACTTCACATGGACCTCTTCGGACCGTCCACGTATCAAAGCCTTGGCGGTAACCTCTATTGTCTTGTTATTGTTGATGACTATTCTCGCTATGCTTGGACATTATTCCTAGGCGACAAGGGTGAATCTCCGGAAATCTTCAAGACCTTCGCTAAACGAGCTCAAAGGGAATTTCAACTTCCAATCATCAAGGTCCGGAGTGACAACGGCACCGAGTTCAAGAACTACAACATTGGGGAGTGGTGTGATCGTGAAGGCGTGAAGCACGAGTTTTCGGCCACATACACCCCTCAACAAAATGGTGTCGTTGAAAGGAAGAACAAGACTCTCATCACCCTTGCAAGAGCAATGCTTGATGACTATGGCACGTCGGAAAAGTTTTGGGCCGAAGCAATCAACACGGCGTGCCATGCCGCAAATAGGGTCTACCTTCATCGACTACTTCAAAAGACCCCATATGAGCTCCTCATTGGGAGAAAGCCCAACATCTCCTACTTCCGAGTCTTCGGGTGCAAGTGCTACATCTACCGCAAGAAAAGGCTCGGTAAGTTTGAAAGAAGGTGTGATGTTGGTATCTTTCTTGGTTATGCGTCAAACTCAAAAGCATATCGAGTATTCAACCAAACCTCCGGGTTAGTTGAAGAAAGTTGTGATGTTGAGTTTGATGAGACTAATGGCTCCCAAGAGGAGAGTTTTGGTCATGATGATATAGATGATGAGCCTCTACGAGAAGCTATGAAGAACATGACCATAGGAGACATCAAGCCCGAAGTTGAGGAGAGCCATGATCAAGGGGGAGCCTCAAGTTCCAACATCAACACCTCCGTGGCGCCTCAAATTGATGAAGAAGAAGAGAAAAATGATTCATTGCCAATGCAAGATTCACATGCCACACAACACCAAGAAGAAGAAGAAGTCCAAGGTCAAGTCCAACCACAAGACGTGCAAGATGCCTCACCACCACCAAGTGCCTCACAACCTCTTATAAGGCATGGGCGCGTCTCCAAGGCACATCCGATGGATCAAATCATCGGAAGTCCGTCAAGGGGAGTAAGTACTCGTTCTCGCCATGTTGCTTCATTTTGTGAGCACTACTCTTTTGTTTCGTGTGTAGAACCCGCAAATATTGAGGAAGCACTCCAAGATCCAAATTGGGTGATGGCTATGCAAGAAGAACTCAACAACTTCACCCGAAATGAAGTTTGGGTATTGGAGGAGCGACCCAAGAACAAGAACGTCATCGGAACAAAGTGGGTGTACCGCAACAAGCAAGACGAGAATGGCGTGGTGGTCCGCAACAAGGCAAGGCTTGTGGCCAAGGGTTTTTCACAAGTAGAAGGACTAGATTTTGGAGAGACCTTTGCCCCGGTCGCACGGTTAGAAGCTATTCGTATACTCCTAGCTTTTGCTTCACATCACAATATTATGCTTTATCAAATGGATGTGAAAAGTGCCTTCCTCAATGGTTACATTAACGAGCTTGTTTTCGTTGAGCAACCTCCCGGGTTTGAAGATCCGAGGAATCCTAACCATGTGTATAGGTTACACAAGGCGCTCTACGGGCTCAAGCAAGCACCTAGGGCATGGTATGAACGTCTTAGGGATTTCCTGGTCATGCAAGGATTCAAGATCGGGAGGGTGGACACTACACTTTTCACCAAGGACATCAACGGGGATCTATTTCTTTGTCAAATTTACGTTGATGACATTATTTTTGGCTCAACTAACAAATCTCTCAGTCTTGAGTTTGGCACCATGATGTCTAGGGAGTTCGAGATGTCAATGATTGGAGAACTCAATTTCTTCCTAGGATTTCAAATCAAGCAACTTCAAGAGGGGACTTTCATCTACCAAGAAAAGTACACCAAAGACCTCTTGAAGAAGTTTGAAATGGAAGATTGCAGCTCAAGAAGTACTCCAATGGCAACAAATTGTCATCTCGACGCGGACATGGACGGTAAACCTATTGACCAATCTCATTACCGTTCCATGATTGGTTCATTGTTATATCTTACCGCATCTAGGCCCGATATCATGTTCAGTGTGTGCTTGTGTGCTCGCTTTCAAGCGGCACCTAAAGAATCGCATCGTAAGGCGGTCTTTAGGATACTTAGGTATCTCAAGCATACCCCAAGTGTAGGTTTGTGGTACCCCAAGAACGCTAGTTTCCATCTCTTGGGTTACTCGGATTCGGACTTTGCCGGATGCCGTGTGGATCGCAAGAGTACCTCCGGTGGGTGCCACTTACTTGGGCGTTCCCTAGTATCCTGGTCGAGCAAAAAGCAAAACTCCGTGGCTTTGTCCACCGCGGAGGCAGAATATATAGCGGCCGGTGCATGTTGTGCCCAAATTCTATATATGAAGCAAACCCTTTTGGACTTTGGAATTAAGTTTGATTGTGTGACTCTCCTTTGTGACAATGAAAGTGCGGTTAAGATAGCTAGAAACCCCGTTCAACACTCCCGCACTAAGCACATTGATATTCGCCATCACTTCTTGCGGGACCATGAGGCTAAAGGAGACATCTCTTTGCAAGGTGTAAGGTCCGAAGAACAATTGGCAGATATCTTCACTAAACCATCTGATGAGAAAACTTTTTCTAGACTAAGAAGTGAATTAAATGTGCTAGATGCATCTAACGTCATGTAGGTTGCCATGTTCATGTAAGGTTGCACATCAAATAGGTCTTGTCTAACTCCCAAAGGATAGGGGCAAGCTAGAAATAGCTTTTCCTGAGGAAGCCTTTGGCAGGTTTAAACTTGGCAAGATAGATTTACATTACTCCTTGCATGATTCCTGCCATAAAGACTTGCACTCATTCAATATCTTGCATCATTTTGGTTGGCATTGCATACGGTAGATTGTCACAAAGGGAAACCACATCATGAGAAGGAGACTTGTTCAAAATGCAATATCTCAACTCATATGATGTCGATAAAGCAAAATTCTAAAGGTACATGCTTAAAAGAGATAGAAGTTTTCTATACTCTAGCTCACAAAGCATGGGCCCTACATTTTCATGGTTTCACTCTTAACCTTGTGTGTTCTCTTTGCTTAAAGGCTTAGCCAATATGTGGCACTATATTTAAAGACTTATATTAGAGGTTAGGAGTTGCCTAAAAAGTCCGAGGACCCATCCTATCTTTATGTGTTTAAGTCCAAGGACACATATGGGCAGTCTTAGGTTTTCTGTAGTCATCGAATTATCCGATGCCAGGGCCAGCAGATCATCGGATCAATCGGTGCTTCAGTTCAAGTCAGATGTCACATATCAACCGATGAGTTCATTTCAGAAGACATCGGAGCATCCGGTGTTTAGTTCTCCTGGTGCCCTGCAGAAATCGACCGATGATCGCCACCTCAACGTCGGTCCATCCGGTGTTCCAAGAGAGTTATTGGAACAACTCTCTGTTGAACTCGACCGATGCATCCTCCGATGATCATCGGTCCATCCGGTATGTTATGCGCGGCTAGGGTTTGCCCGAACAGTTTAAAAACGGCTCGGCCGCCTTCCTGTTTTTCTTCCTTCTCTTTTCCGATCTCCGTCGCCGCCCGCGCCCTCGCCACCGTCCTCACGCCCCCCAGCCGCCGCCGCCGTCTCCAGGCGCCGCCGCCGCCTCTCGGCCGCCGCCGCCTCCCTGCCGCCGCCTCCCTGCCGCCGCCGCCTCCCTGCCGCCGCCGCCTCCCTGTCCCAGGCGCCGCCCTTTGGCCGCCGCCGCCTCCCTGCCGCCGCCACCGCCCTTCGGCCGCCGCAGCCTCCCAGGTGCCGCCTCCACGCACAACCGCCTCTCCCGCGCACACCGCCTCCCGCGCGCGCCGTCTCTCCTCCACTCGCCGCCGGCACGCATCACCCTCTCCGCTAAGGTTTCGCCGAGGTTCACTGATTCGTCGATAAGGTTTGCTCCGTGCCGCGCGACGCCTTTCGTTGTTTTCGTCGTGCACCTTCACCGTCGCTAACCCTAGCTCTCTATTGCATCAAGATGGGTCGCGATCGCAAAGGAAAGGGCAAGGCTATTGAGAAGCCCGCCGCGAAGAAGCGCAAAATGTCCAAGGACACTCGTCGTGCGGAGTTGGCCGCTCGCGCCGCCGAGGAGCGTGAGCGCGGCCATCGCGGTTCCTTACGGATCCGCGAGTCCCGGCAGAGGCAGGAGCAGCCTCCGATCCAGCCGGTGCCTCCCGAGGGCTCCGACGAGGAGGAGACCGAGGTGGCGCCACTCATCCGCCGGCGCACCCCGAGGACTCGTGGGGGTGGACAGACCCCTACGGCTAGTCGGCGTCCCTCTGCGGCTGACCGCGCCGAGGACAGAGAGGCCGAAAGGGCCATCCACCTGATGGACACAGCTGTGCGTGTTGCCGAGGATGTCAGACTCACCGACTACAGGAAGACAAAGGCTAGGCAACTGAAGAAGCTCAGATGGTCAGTGATCCTTGAGGAGTGGTTCCCGCGGCCTAGAGATTCTCGAGTTGACTCCCGTTTTTGGACCCTGACACAGGCGTCCTTGTACGAGACTTACAGGCGTCGGGGTCACAAGCTATTCCAGCACAACAGCATTGACTGGGATCAGCTTGCAGTGGCAGCAGGACACGGGATCAGGCCCCTCTTTGAGAGATACAGAGGACTTGTGGATTTGCTCTCACACCAGAGGAGTGCCTACGTCGAGGAGTGGGTCAGGGTGTTCTACGCGACACTCTATGTCTCTGAGGGCCGTCGCTCGATCCACTTCATGTTCATGGGGCGGATCCACGACGTGTCTCGAGACTTGTTGGGCAGACTGCTCGGTGTGGAGCTTTCTACTACGTGTCTGCACCAGATAGTCTACGGAGACGCAGACCCGCCGAGGAGGCCACTGACTGGAGGAGTGGCACCGCCTTTCGAGGAGATCAGAGGTCTGTTCACTCAGACGTTCACTCCTGACCAGCCGAGGGTGCCAGCTCTTCTCACCCCAGCAGCCCGGACAGTTCACCACGTCCTCAGACGTACCCTGCTGCCGAGGTCCGGCTACTTGGAGGGATTCACGAGCCTTCAGCAGACCATCCTGTTCTATGTGATGAACGAGATGGAGTTCGACATTATAGATATTCTGATCTGCGAGATGGAGGATGTGATCACCGATGGAGTTGGGATGCTACGACAGCTGGTCTTTGGTCACTGGATCTGTCACCTTCTTCACCAGCTGGTTCCAGAGGACACTCCAGGAGTCTCTCAGCTGACGGAGATGCACGTGACCCGGTTCAGCTACTACCGAGTCCCCACTCCGGGAGACCGCCGCCTTGGTCGTCCCGTCGAGCGTGAGGTTCGAGCCAGACTGTCCGAGGAGGACTGGGCAGAGCTGACTCAGGAGGACGCCGAGCTGGCACAGGCAAAGGCTCAGGGAGGAGACCTACAGCACGTATGGTCGGACAGCGACACCAGCGACAGTGTCGAGGAGTACTTCCCTCCTGCTCCACCCTCACCGAGGCAGCACGACACAGAGGCAGGAGGCTCAGCTGCTCCACCACCTTCACCTCCTCCAGTGTCAGAGGCTCAGGTGACTCAGCCGTCAGAGCTCACTGCTTTACTTCAGCGGATGGCTCAGCAGCAGGAACAGCAGGCAGCTCGACAGGAGGAGCTTCAGAGGCAGCAGCAGGAGATGCAGCTGGAGATCGCCCGTCAGAGGCGAGAGGACACCGACAGGTTCACCAACCTCGTCGATCAGATGACGCGACGCACTCTGGACCAGCAGCAGCAGACTCAGCAGATGCTGTTGGGCATCCTGGGGTTAGTCACCAACCTCTACCAGCAGACTGGAGTGGCTCTTCCACCTCAGCACTTGGGACTCAGTCAGGCTCCAGGTGCACCCCCACTGGCACCAGCTCCAGTACTGCCACCGACGTCGCTCCAGGCCTCACCTCTTCCTGCAGTACCTCCACCGGCGCCAGCAGTCTCAGCGGATCCCCCAGCAGCTCCAGCTCCAGCTCAAGCCCCCACAGCAGCTCCAGCTCCTCCCGCTCCAGCTCCAGCACCAGCGACCTCTACCTCCAGCAGCTCCGACGACAGCACCGTCGACGCCGACCGCTTCACCATCGCCAGGAGCGCGCCTGAGTCGTAGGGACTCGACTTCCCTTTTTGGTGTCTTGATGCCAAAGGGGGAGAAGAGTTAGAGTCAGGGGGAGGTTAGCTCAGTTATAGGGAGAGTTCTTGGTTTTAGGGGGAGTGTCTATCCCTTTGCTACTCATTGTTATCTTTGAGAATGTCTGTTATTATTTGCTATTATTGTACTTTGGGTGCTACTTTGTGCTCTTACGCTTTATTGTTTATTATTTGAGCCTTCAAGCCACTTGTGTTGCATTTTGTACTTGTTATATTTTCTTTCTGAGCATTGCGTTTTTAATTCCATTAACTCTATGCTCTACTCGTTGTGTTGTCATCAATCACCAAAAAGGGGGAGATTGAAAGCATCTAGGCCCCCGTGAGGTATGGTTTCGGTGATTAATGACAACCGTTCGTTATCACTAATGAGTTTGTGGATGCAAGGCTTCACGTATATCACATCAAACGTTAATAAACTATCTATTCACACCGTCTACTGCTCATTGGATACAAATGGAGACCCCTCAACGATCTATTCTAAGGGGTTATTCGACACTCATGAAGACTAAATAAAGAACTCATACAACAACTCTATTCCATCAAAATTGGCAACACAAGAAACTTACACTTCATCATAATATCATTTCAAACAAGTGTCAAAGAGGTCACTCAAGAAGATTCCAAAAGATCAACTCAAAACAACTCGAAGCAAACAAGTTGCACTCACCGGATCATCCGATGTCTTGTAAAATGACTACATCGGTCGAGTTTGAGTTGGCAGAAGAAGAAGACCTTAGATCCCAGTACTCATCGGATCATCCGATGTGAAGGAAGTGGCACATCGGTTGAGTTCACCCGAAGGTTGATATCTGAGCTATTATGAAGATATACACACCGGATCATCCGATGAGGAAGTGAGTGTACATCGGTCAAATTCAACAGAAACAATATTTCTGACCCAATTCTGAAGATCAACTCACCGGATCATCCGATGATAAATTGAAGTAATATCGGTCGATTAAAAGATCCAACGGTTATATCCAACGGTCACATCTGACACGTGACATCAGCTAATTTGGAATTCGACCGATGATCGTATAAAGGGGTGCATCGGAGGATCCGATGTCAACTGACAAAGTCTGCCCACTTTTCCAACAGCTATCTCGTGTGGGCTGGCTATAAATACCCCTCCAACCGGCCATTTCGAGAAGTCTTGATCACCAGAGCCTCTCTACACATTCTCAAGCATTCAAGACCAAGAGCTACCACTTCCACACTTCAAAACCTCTTGAACTCCAATTATAGGTTATGTCTAGCTAGAGAGAAGCTTGTGTGCGTCCATTCTTGGTGATTGGAATCTCTAGGCTAGTGAGAGAGAGTGTCTTGGTGACTTCTCTCACCTTGTAAACGTTGGAGGAAGAAGAGATCGTCCCGGAGCTTACCAAGGCATTTGTGGAAGCCCGGAGGATCACTATTATACAAGGCTTGAGCTCCACCTTGCCGGAGAAGGCAAACGGAGAAAGATAGTGGATTCCCTCGTCTTGGTGACTTGGGAGTGGCTATACCCTTCGGTGGGTGCCACAACGTGGACGTAGGAAGATTTTTGTGATCTTACCGAACCACGGGAAAAATCGCCGTGTCTCCGAGTCTCCGCGGGAGTTTGCATTTCTCTCCTCACCCCTTACTATTACGCTTTTACTATTCCGCACTTAGCTCTCT
Source organism: Neostapfia colusana (assembly GCA_030760725.1). NCBI lineage: Eukaryota > Viridiplantae > Streptophyta > Magnoliopsida > Poales > Poaceae > Neostapfia > Neostapfia colusana. The sequence goes on along the minus strand of JASWHV010000001.1, from coordinate 1,074,825 downwards.
TGCTTGCGTAGTTAGTTTGCATAGGGAATTGGGCTTCAACCATTAAAGTTCTAAATTGCTCTAAAATTTAAAAAAGCCCAATTCACCCCCCCCTCTTGGGCGTTTCGATCCTTACACCATGTTTATGTCTGTGTGTCTCCGATGAAGGGAGTTCACCGTTTCGTAGTGAAGGGTAAACTTGCGCCGCGGTTCATTGGTCCGTTCGCCGTTATTGAAAAATGTGGACCCGTGGCCTATCGCTTGGATTTACCGGCGTCACTCGCAGGTGTTGACAACGTCTTCCACATCTCTCAGCTGAGGAAGTGTCTCAAACCCTCCGCTGAAATTCACACAGAAGACATAGAAGTTCTCCAACCAGACCTCACGTACACGGAGTATCCAATCCGATCATCGATGAAAAGACTCATGCCACAAGAAACCGGACCTTATGGTTCTACAAGGTCTTGTGGAGTAACCATACCGCTGATGAGGCGACATGGGAAAGCGAGGATTATCTATGAACGTATTATCCGGACTTGCCATCATCATATACCCGGTAAAGTTTTCCCCGCTTTGCATTTCTTTTGGAATCTCGGGACGAGATTCTTTTTAAGGGGGGAGGGATGTAAAATCCCCAAAAATGGTAGCAAGAAAATTCTGCTCATGTACACTTATGAAAAATGAGGGGAATTAAAACTTTGAATTATAATGGGGTGAGTTCAAAGTGAGGGTTTAGACTTCCCAAAACTTCCAAAAATGGAGATCTAAATGCACAGCTTGGATCTTCATATTCTAAATATTTACCCTTCCAAATTCCAGCTCATTTGGAGGAGTTTTCATATTTGTTTGGGATTAAAAGGAAAAGCCCTCTAATCTGAATTTCAAATTCAGCTTCAAATTCCAACTCCCTGAATTTGAAAATTGGGTTTCACAAATGTGTTCTCCACCTTTGAATGAGCAGCCATGCCAAAAATTGGAAATTTTGGAGCTGGTTTGCTATATTTTTGAGGCAATACAAAGTGGAGAATTCAAACTCCTTTTCAAATTCAAATGATCAAACCACATCCAAATTTCACACCAGAATTCGAATTCTTTGAATTCAGAAAGTTCAAACTATGACTTTGAGGTGAAGCAAAGCCTTTAAGTTTGAGTAGCTGTGGAGAAATATCAGTAGAAAAAATTTACTGAGAAATGAGGAGATGGGGTCCCCTTGTCAGCCACACAAAGCAAACAAACCGACTGTTTTCCCTCTCTCTCTGTTTCCCGGGCGAGCACAGCGCGACAGCTCCCGGAAAAGCTCTCCACCCGACGTTCCCACCGAGCCACCAAGCTGCTTCCTCCGACGTCGGTTCCCTGAGCGCTGAATGAGTGGTGGCCGAGTTGCTGTTAAAGCATGTCCCTGTTGCCCCGAGGACTTCACCGTTTTTGCTCGAGCGCTCACCGGGAACAAGCACACGCGCTGCCTCTTGCTCGCTGTTCAGCAGCCTTCCACCTCCCTAGCACCGGTTGAGCCACCCAGGAGCTGCGCCGGCGCCTCCTCGACGAGCTACACCGCTCCTCAGCTCATCCCCGAGCTCCCCTCGCAGTGCCCAAGCTGTTCTTCACCGGGAGAACACAGAGCACGCTGTACCTCGCTGCTCCTCATCTTTCGGCCGTTCCAGCGCCTCTCCCGCACGTCCAGCACCTCCCTAATGTGCGCCAAGGTGTGTAGATCATGCTACCGCAGTCCCCTTGCCCTTCCCCGTCGCCGGCTCGCCGGAATTTAGGTTTTGGTGCCGGTACACGTGAAGAACCAACCCACACCAAAACTAGAAATTCGTAAAACATGGTTGATCATCGGTTCTACAATTCAAGCCATAGAAACTAGTGACCCTAGCGCCCTCCCACGCCAAAGCACGCATCAAACCATCCACCACAGGCCTCGTGCGACGAGAAATCACCGGCGGCGGCAAAAACGGGTCGGTCCTCCTGTGAACCCTATTTTACGGCCGTTTGCTGCAAGGTTTAGCATGTGTTCCATGTTCCCCGATCGTTGGTGATGCTTTAGAGCAAGGTAGATCGCCGGGAGAAACTTCGGACGCACCAGAACACGTTGATGCCGAGCTCCCGAGCCGCCCCACCGGTGCCGACCTGTTTTCGGCCATTTTCATGCGTGGAAACCTTGCCCGGCAGCTGCGCCATGTTCCAAGGAGCATGTAGGGCGAAACCGGAGCTAATTTGGTGGAGAAATGAGGGAGAACGAGCCACACCACGATCTGTGCTGGTGTGCACGCGCGTCTCTGGCAGGAGGTTGAAGAAAGACCTGACGAGTGGGCCCCCCTGTTAAGTCTCTGTGTAGGTTTCAAACAGAGAGCTATTCAAGTTTGAAAAATCCATAACTTTGTGTAGACAACTCCAAAAAGGGTGAGACCAATTTTGTTTGAATCCTTAGGAGGAGTACTTCACAGAGGAACAAATTTCTTGCTATGAAAATGCCCAGGAATTTCTGTAGAATTGTTTTTATTAAATCATTTAGGGATTTATTACAGGAGCAATTCTTTATGAAATATTCCCAAATTTGGGCAGCAAATCCTTTTCATAGTTACTGATCTTCAGTATAAATTTGGGCTTCATTGGAGTTCATTTGCTAGGCTAAACTGCCTTCCCAAGTTCAGCCTTTATTTGAAAATTCCAATTTAAACAGAAACTATTTCAGAACTTCTGTTCAACTTCAAAAATTCATATCTCTGTGTTGGTAGCTCCAAAAATGGTGAAACAAATTTTGTTAGAACCAGGGAGACTTACCCTAATCAGATATTCCGCTGTTAGCTATGTCAAAGCTCCTGAGTTGGGCTCAAAATTCATAGAAGCATTGTACTTGTAGGAATTTTAAAGACTACATTGTGCAATGACATTTCTCCAAATTTGGCTCAAATAATCCTAAGAGAGTTTAGTATCCACTGTAAAAGTCCCAAAGCCAATTAAGGATCCTAAATAGCAGTAGCTATGAATAGAAGTTCAATTCTTATAAATCCTTAATACTTATACATCTATTTTGCTACATTTCATTTAGTGACCGAAGTTGAGGACGCACCGGAGCCTTTGGACGTTCTGCCACCTGAAGTTGACTTCCCATCTAACTCGCAACCAGGCAAGCCCCGGTTTGCACTTAAGTACCTTTTATAAAGCTTTTTATTTGTATCACTTATGTCTAGGGTGAAAGTTTGCATTAGAGTTAAGGTGATTGAAACTCCACTTGCATAACCTTTTAAATCCTATGAAGGGTTGGGTAGCTTACAGAGCCTACGAGTAGACAAGGCCCTGCTAATATGCTTAGGACCTCGGTAGAAGTCGAGTAGTTGGAATCTACTCGTGAGGTAAGGTTTATCACACGGTTTGTTCAGAATAGAAAATGGCTTAAGAGTGGTGAAAATGAGACCCAGCAGGGGGATAGGAAGCAGTGAGCGCAGGTCTCACGTGCGTAGCCCTGTTGGTGTCGATTGAGGACCTAGTCGTGTGCGGGCCTGCTCAACAAGTATCGAATAGTACCGGATGTTATACTGACATAAGTAGGAAACCGATGTAAATGGTTTACCTGGGTGCCGAGGCTTACCCAACCGTAAACAGAAGTGGGTTGAGGGTAGCAAGGTGTAAATCTGCCGGTGGGCACAATCACGCTCCACGCGGGGACCTCCTACCCGTTACGGATGGACCGGTTCGGCATTTGGATTGCCTTTGAAAGGTGGTTGCATACAACAGAGTAGGAAGGGGTGTGGAATCACGCTTCTGAAAGTGGGTGTATGCAATGTGTTTTCCGGGTGTCTCCTGATTGCAATCACCGTACCTCGCGGTTATTTGAGTACCGCTTGTTCACTGTTTCGTGACGTTAGTAAGAAGTGAAGTAAGCCAGTTGAATGATAATATGCTGTGATGATATATTAATGTTTTGGAAACCATAACTGTTGTAGATGTAGAGCTAATTAAGTTTACTTTCCGCTTTGGGCATCACCACATCGGAGGGAAGCGTTTCTTGTTTGATTGTGGACTTCCGATGTGAGGGTTGCCTAAGGTACATGAATTTGCTGCTATAAAACTGGAAGTAAGGATCAACTTATAAGCGTGTCTTTGTAGCAAAGTCCATTCTCCTATTTTACACATCCCTGCATGTAGAGTTCCATGCCTAGGCTAGACGGTTAAGCCTTGCTGAGCCATCGTGCTCACGGTTACAATATTTGAGCTGTATGCAGGTGAGAGCCATGAGGAGGGTTCCGAGGATGAGGTGATGCCCCCATCAAGGTACACAGCCGAGATGGAGCCCTGCACGCCGCCGTGATTTCTCCGGTTCCATGCTGCTAGCGTGTAGCGTCCCCGGGCTGGACGGCTGCACTTTGCATAGTTAGGATGAGAGGCCATCTATGTATAATACTTCCGCTGTTAATTAGGTTTTGTAAAAGACTTCCGTTGTTTTATATTAAATAAAAGTTTGTATGTTGTTCTCTAATCTTTTCGTGTATGCTGTTGGGTGCCGCATCGCACGGCACCACCCTATGTGATCTTGGAGTGGGTGAACCATGGGGTGGTCCCCACAGTCGTGGTATCAGAGCCGCATTAGGAATAGCACGCTTGAAAAGAGCCTATTTTGAAAACTTAGAAGTAGTCGAGTGAGGATTAGTCGCTAAGCCCACATAAGGTCTATGATAGTAGTAGATATTATGGTGGAAAAGCTAACATATTTGTTACACATTCTGTAACGACGCTCCGACGTCAGGTAAGAGGTAAGGTACGCCACCGCAGGCGGATCAATTGCGGTAACTCACCATACGAGTAATAGTATGGAAGGATATACCGTGGCTTGGCACGATAGTGAATATGAGTCTCTGAACCTTTTCATGGTTCTGAGAGCATATGAAAACGCTGATCTCCAGTGTGCTTTAGGCAAAAGTGAGAATACCCCATCGTGTGGTAAGCAACACGATAGTATGCAACTCTTGAACGTTCAATGTTCAAAGGGCCATACGCAGCGCTCGCCATCGGCGTGCCTCAACGGTCATGAGGCAGTAGGTAGTATCCGTTGGGTTGATAAAATTCCCAACCATGACGACCCGTTCGCGCTCTACTCGGGTTCCCCATCGTGTGGTGTGAAAACACGACCATGTACCTTGAGACGTGGCTTGACTCAAGGATGATCCGTATGGCAATGATACTGACCGTATGTTTTTACTATGATATGGAACTGGCTGAAATGTCAAAAACCTTTGTGTGCACCATTATTGTGTGTTTCTTCTGCATGTACATTAACCACGTTAGGCATGACGTGTAGAAACCGTTTGTGAGTGACGTCTTTAGTTCCACCATTTGACACGTATATGCCGGGATACCGGTTTAGGATTTTTCTTTGGTGAGGAAACGTAGTACCGGGACTGCATAAAAGTTTGTTTTCAAAGAAAAGCGTCGAAATGAAGTTTAGGATTCCATTTAGGGGGTATTGAACTTCCAATTGAACTAAAAGTCAATTGGAAGTATAAGTTCAATCTCAAAAACTTAGGAACAACCTCCCCTGTTTTTGGCAGAAATTTTTCTGAACTTGAACAGGGCATAACTTAATATTGGTTGAACCAAGGGAGGTGTGTGATACCGTTCTGGAAAGGTTTTGAAGTCCTCTACAACTTTTCTGTAGAGATCCAGAACAAAATCTCCCTCCAAATGGATGAAAATCTCAGAAGAGTAGGTACTGCCGAGAAACAGGACAGACAAAAAGGCTCTCTGGAATTTTCTGTATTTCAACCACAACTTCCTGCAGAAAAATCTCCAAGGGTCAAACAAGACACCGTTGGAAAGTAAAGGAAATGTTCTACAACTTTGTTGTTGAACTCTAGTCTATATTTTGCCTCTAAGGGGGTAAAAACTGTTGAATTATACGGACTGGTCAGCTGGACCAGAAGCTGGACAGTAAGCACCATGTTTAAGTGTTTCAACCAAAACACTTAGTTTCACAACTCGACGCCCAGTGGCTGTTGTAAAACAGCGAGTTAGAGTCGAAAGTTTATGCATGCAACATATCATTTCGAGCGGGTACAAGTTTGGGTCCAGTGCAATAGCGAGAAATTATGCATACTAACACACTTAACATCCCGTGGCAACCCACGATGGTCGAAATGAACTTTTAACCCCTAAAGTTCAATACTTTGGAACTCGATCGGGTGACACGTTCCAGGGATGTATATGTTGTATAAAGTTTATACTTTATCCATATGTGTGACTGTTATGCGTACTGTTTATTCCATTCTCGCATTACTATTGTATAGACTGGATAAAATAAACCAACATGTGCTGATCGTTTGAATGGTCTAAATGTAGAATGGTGCGGACACGTTCAACGCAAAAGGAGGGAGGTCCGAGTCAGGTTCGTGGTGATGAGTCTCCACCTCCGGAGCAGACCACGACGCAGCAGCAACCACCTCCTCCACCACCAGAACTTCCAAGAAACCTAGCGGAGGTTCTCGCCGCAGTGCTCGGCTCGCGCGACGAGCAAACTGAGTTGCTGCGGATGCTGGTCCAGCAAATGCGTCCCATCAGGGAGGACGCCAAGACAATGGGCAACGCCAGCCCCAACAAAGTTCATATTCAGAATTCATGGCGACCCATCCACCGGTCTTCACGGAGGCCGAAGAACCTTTGGAGGCGGATAGCATTATCCGCACTCTGGAGGCGAAGTTCGGGCTGCTACGATGCACCGAACACCAGAAGGCGCTGTATGCAGCGCAACAGCTTCAAGGAGAAGCCGGTACCTGGTGGGCGAACTACACCGCCTCCTTACCGGCTGGCCATGCCGTCACATGGACGGAGTTCCGGGAGGCGTTCCGCGCCTATCACATACCTCCCGGTGTGATGGAAATGAAGCTCCAGGAGTTCCTGGCGTTACGGCAAGGCGAGAGGAGTGCTCATGAGTACTCCAGGTTATTCAACCGGCTGGCACAGTATGCGCCAGGATTTGTGGGGACGGAAGACAACAAGCGCAATGCGTTCTTCCGGGGCCTGAATTCCAAGATGAAGGTCCATCTCGCCCAGAGCAATCGCTGCACATTCAACGACCTAGTTAATGCCGCGATTCTACAGGAGAATGCTCAGCGCGAGCGCGGTTCTGACAAGAGGAAACGCAGCGCGCTGACGAGCAGCAGTGGTGGAACACCACAGAAATACCTCGTGGTATATTGCTCACCATCCGGTCAGAGATGGCAGCCACCGGCGCGACCGCCTCAGTTCCGCGGTCGACAATATAATGCGCCGGGCTTCCGACCGACGTATCCACCACAGCAGCAGCAGCAGCAAAGGATGGTCCCACGTGCGCCGCAGTTTCAGCAGCGTGCACCGGGATTCCGTCCTCAAGTCGGCGGGACCCCAACACCTTACACGTGCTACACGTGTGGCCGTGTGGGGTACATTTCGAGAGACTGCCCCGAGCCGCGACAGAGCAGGGGTGCAGCACTGTATCAGGGTGCTAATCAGCCCCGTAATCAGCCCAAGAAACCAGCACCAAAACCCGGCAACGTCCACCACTTAGCCATCGAAGACGTGCCGGAAGGCGAACTCGTCCTCGCGAGTACATTCTCCTATTTAGATCATCCCGCAGTCATACTTTTTGACTCCGGTGCCACCCATAATTTCATAAGTCAGTCTTATGTTATTAAATATCAACTGCCTATCATTCCCACAAATAATTCATATTTAATATGTTCTCCGGGTGGGAAAATAACAGCTGATAGAATGGTCTATAGAGCACCATTACAGTTGGGTGGGAATATCTGACTTCTCTAATCATGTTAGAGAGTCAAAAACTTGATGTCATTTTAGGAATGTCATGGCTACATCGCCATGGTGCTGTTCTTGACATCATTCCACGTGTGGTTCATTTAAACTCTCCACTTCATGAACCACATGTTCTTATTCTTGACCTTTCGGTTCAAGAAGCTCCAGCCACCTACAACACGGAAGCCACGAAACTTGAGGATATTCGTGTGGTCCCTGAATACACAGATGTCTTTCCGGATGATCTTCCGTGCATGCCACCCGAAAGAGATGTCGAGTTCAAGATCGAACTTGTACCTGGGACGACACCAATCTCACGGAGACCATACAAGATGGCTCCGAATGAGCTAGCTGAACTGAAGGAGCAGCTTAATGATTTACTGAAGAAGGGTTTCATTCGATCGAGTTCCTCGCCATGGGGATGCTCGGTGCTGTTTGTGAAGAAGAAGGATGAAACCTTGAGGTTGTGTGTGGACTACCGGCCTCTCAACGCTGTCACCATCAAGAATAAATATCCACTACCCCGCATCGATATATTATTCGATCAACTTGTGGGTGCGAGTGTATTTTCGAAGATGGATCTTTGCTCCGGATATCACCAAATCAAAATCCGAGCGGAAGATATTCCGAAGACGGCCTTCTCGATGAGATATGGGTTGTATGAGTACCTCGTCATGTCCTTTGGTCTCACCAACGCCCCGGCACACTTCATGTATCTCATGAACTCAGTATTCATGCCGGAGTTGGACAAGTTTGTGGTGGTGTTCATAGACGACATCTTGGTTTACTCCAAGTCTAAAGAAGAACACGCCAAACACTTGCATATCGTACTTCAACGATTGCGAGACCATAAGCTTTATGCCAAGTTCAGCAAGTGCGAGTTTTGGATCAGCCAAGTGTCGTTCCTTGGTCACATTATTTCTGCAGAAGGCATTGCAGTTGATCCAAGCAAGATCGAACAAGTGCTGAAATGGAAGTCCCCCACATCAGTCCATGAAGTCAGGAGTTTCCTCGGGTTAGCAGGATATTATCGGAGATTCATACCAAATTTCTCCAAGCTTGCTAAGCCGATGACTGAACTGTTGAAGAAGGGGATCAAATATGTTTGGAGCTCAGCTTGCGAAGAATCTTTCCAAGCATTAGTGAAGCATGTTACAACAGCCCCGGTGTTAGCTCAACCGGATACAACCAAGCCCTTCGACGTATATTGTGATGCGTCCGGTATCGGGCTTGGCTGTGTATTGATGCAAGGAGGAAGAGTGGTCGCCTATGGCTCACGTCAACTCCATAACCACGAACAGCACTATCCGAATCATGATCTTGAGCTTGCTCCTGTGGTATTGGCCTTGAAGATGTGGAGGCACTATTTGCTTGGGAACTTAGTGCACCTCTACACCGACCATAAAAGTCTGAAATATATATTCACTCAAAAGGAGTTGAATATGCGGCAACGGAGATGGCTAGAACTGATCAAAGACTATGAGATCGAGATTCACTACCATCTCGGGAAGGCAAACATGGTTGCCGATGCCTTAAGCCGCAAATCCCATGTCAACAGTCTGTCCATCACCCCACTTGAAGAGGAGCCGAGTCTGTACTTGGTTCCATATGGGGCATTGTATAATCTTGCTCTCGTCCCTACAATACGAGAGGAGATTATGGAAGCGCAGAAGAAAGACGTGGGAATGTCGCACATTCGGAGAATGATGAAGAATGGCGAAATGAAATGCTTCCGAAGAGATGATAACGGTACACTATGGTTTAAAGACTGTATAGTGGTACCCCGTGACATGAAGCTTCAGAGGAAAATCTTGGACGAAGCTCATTTGTCCAAGTATTCTATTCATCCGGGCAGCAACAAGATGTACCAAGATCTGAAAACAAGGTTTTGGTGGACACGGATGAAAAGAGAAATCGCAAAGTACGTATCCGAATGTGATACGTGTCGGCGGGTGAAAGCCGACCATATGCGTAAAGTCGGACAACTGCAACCGTTGAACATTCCGGCATGGAAGTGGGAGGATATCAGCATGGACTTCATAGTCGTATTACCTCTCACGTCTCACAAACATGACTCGATTTGGGTGATAGTCGATCGACTAACCAAGTCGGCTTATTTCATTCCCGTACATACAAGTTACGTGGCCAAGCAATATGTGGAACTTTATATTGCAAGAATTTTATGCTTGCACGGTATTCCCCGCTCCATTATTTCAGATCGCGGTGCACTGTTCGTCTCTCGGTTTTAGGAACAGCTGCACGCATCATTGGGGACCAAACTGATCCGAAGCTCCGCGTATCACCCGCAGACGGATGGTCAAACTGAACGGGTGAATCAAGTGCTTGAAGACATGCTACGCGCTTGTGCCATCCACCACGGCAAGAATTGGGACGATCATTTGCCGTTGGCGGAGTTTTCTTACAACAATGGCTATCAAGCTAGCATCAAGATGGCGCCGTATGAAGCTCTCTACGGCCGAAAATGTCGCACACCTCTCAACTGGTGCGAGTCCGGTGAGCGAGTCATCTACGGCATTGAACTTGTGAATGAAGCTGAAGAACGGGTGCGAGTAATACAAGCCAACCTCAAGGCTGCTCAATCTCGTGAGAAAAGCTATGCGGATAAAAGACGCCATCCTCTCCACTTCGACATCGGGGACCATGTTTATGTTCGTGTGTCTCCGATGAAGGGAGTTCACCGTTTCGGAGTGAAGGGTAAACTTGCGTCGCGGTTCATTGGTCCGTTCGCCGTTATTGAAAAATGCGGACCCGTGGCCTATCGCTTGGATTTACCGGCGTCACTCGCAGGTGTTCACAACGTCTTCCACATCTCTCAGCTGAGAAAGTGTCTCAAACCCTCCCCTGAAATTCGCACAGAAGACATAGAAGTTCTCCAACCATACCTCACGTACATGGAGTATACAATCCGGATCATCGATGAAAAGACTCGTGCCACAAGAAACCGGACCTTATGGTTCTACAAGGTCTTGTGGAGTAACCATACCGCTGATGAGGCAGGAAAGCGAGGATTATCTACGAACGTATTATCCGGACTTGCTATCATCATATACCCGGTAAAGTTTTCGCCGCTTTGCATTTCTTTTGGAATCTCGGGACGAGATTCTTTTTAAGGGGGGAGGAATGTAAAATCCCCAAAAATGGTAGCAAGAAAATTCTGCTTGTATACACTTATGATAAATGAGGGGAATTAATACTTTGAATTATAATGGGGTGAGTTCAAAGTGAGGGTTTAGACTTCCCAAAACTTCCAAACATGGAGATCTAAATGCACAGCTTGTATCATCATATTCTAAATATTTACCCTTCCAAATTCCAGCTCATTTGGAGGAGTTTTCATATTTGTTTGGGATTAAAAGGAAAAGCCCTCTAATCTGAATTTCAAATTCAGCTTCAAATTCCAACTCCCTGAATTTGAAAACTGGGTTTCACAAATGTGTTCTCCACCTTTAAATGAGCAGCCATGCCAAAAATTGGAAATTTTGGAGCTGGTTTGCTATATTTTTGAGGCAATACAAAGTGGAGAATTCAAACTCCTTTTCAAATTCAAATGATCAAACCACATCCAAATTTCACACCAGAATTCGAATTCTTTGAATTCAGAAAGTTCAAACTATGACTTTGAGGTGAAGCAAAGACTTTAAGTTTGAGTAGCTGTGGAGAAATATCAGTGGAAAAAAAATTACTGAGAAATGAGGAGATGGGGTCCCCTTGTCAGCCACACAAAGCAAACAAACCGACTGTTTTCCCTCTCTCTCTGTTTCCCCGGCGAGCACAGCGCGACAGCTCCCGGAAAAGCTCTCCACCCGACGTTCCCACCGAGCCACCAAGCTGCTTCCTCCGACGTCGGTTCCCTGAGCGCTGAACGAGTGGTGGCCGAGTTCCTGTTAAAGCGTGTCCCTGTTGCCCCGAGGACTTCACCGTTTTTGCTCGAGCGCTCACCGAGAACAAGCACACGCGCTGCCTCTTGCTCGCTGTTCAGCAGCCTTCCACCTCCCTAGCACCGGTTGAGCCACCCAGGAGCTGCGCCGGCGCCTCCTCGACGAGCTACACCGCTCCTCAGCTCATCCCCGAGCTCCCCTCGCAGTGCCCAAGCTGTTCTTCACCGGGAGAACACAGAGCACGCTGTACCTCGCTGCTCCTCATCTTTCGGCCGTTCCAGCGCCTCTCCCGCACGTCCAGCACCTCCCTAATGTGCGCCAAGGTGTGTAGATCATGCTACCGCAGTCCCCTTGCCCTTCCCCGTCGCCGGCTCGCCGGAATTTAGGTTTTGGCGCCGGTACACGTGAAGAACCGACCCACACCAAAACTGGAAATTCGTCCAACGTGGTTAATCATCGGTTCTACAATTCAAGCCACAGAAACTAGTGACCCTAGCGCTCTCCCACGCCAAAGCACGCATCAAACCTTCCACCACAGGCCCCGGGCGACGAGAAATCGCCGGCGGCGGCAAAAACGGGTCGGTCCTCCGGTGAACCCTATTTTACGGCCGTTTGCTGTAAGGTTTAGCATGCGTTCCATGTTCCCCGGTCGTTGGTGATGCTTTAGGGCAAGGTAGCTCGCCGGGAGAAGCTTCGGACGCACCAGAACGCGTTGATGCCGAGCTCCCGAGCCGCCCCACCGGTGTCGACCTGTTTTCGGCCATTTTCATGCGTGGAAACCTTGCCCGGCAGCTGCGCCATGTTCCAAGGAGCATGTAGGGCGAAACCGGAGCTAATTTGGTGGAGAAATTAGGGAGAACGAGCCACGCCACGATCTGTGCTGGTGTGCACGCGCGTCTCTGGCGGGAGGTTGAAGAAAGACCTGACGAGTGGGCCCCCTGTTAAGTCTCTGTGTAGGTTTCAAACAGAGAGCTATTCAAGTTTGAAAAATCCATAACTTTGTGTAGACAACTCCAAAAAGGGTGAGACCAATTTTGTTTGAATCCTTAGGAGGAGTACTTCACAGAGGAACAAATTTCTTGCAATGAAAATGCCCAGGAATTTCTGTAGAATTGTTTTTAGTAAATCATTTAGGGATTTATTACAGGAGCAATCTTTATGAAATATTCTCAAATTTGGGCAGCAAATCCTTTTCATAGTTACTGATCTCCAGTAAAAAATTGGGCTTCATTGGAGTTCATTTGCTAGGCTAAACTTCCTTCCCAAGTCCAGCCTTTATTTGAAAATTCCAATTTAGACGGAAACTATTTCAGAACTTCTGTTCAACTTCAAAAATTCATATCTCTCTGTTGGTAGCTCCAAAAATGGTGAAACAAATTTTGTTAGAACCAGGGAGACTTACCCTAATCAGATATTCCACTGTTAGCTATGTCAAAGCTCCTAAATTGGGCTCAAAATACAGAGAAGCATTGTACTTGTAGGAATTTTAAAGACTACATTGTGCAATGACATTTCTCCAAATTTGGCTCAAATCATCCTAAGAGAGTTTAGTATCCACTGTAAAAGTCTCAAAGCCAATTAAGGATCCTAAATAGCAGTAGCTATGAATAGAAGTTCAATTCTTATAAATCCTTAATACTTATACATCTATTTTGCTACATTTCATTTAGTGACCGAAGTTGAGGACGCACCGGAGCGTTTGGACGTCCTGCCACCTGAAGTTGACTTCCCATCTAACTCGCAACCAGGCAAGCCCCGGTTTGCACTTAACTACCTTTTATAAAGCTTTTTATTTGTATCACTTATGTCTAGGGTGAAAGTTTGCATTAGAGTTAAGGTGATTGAAACCCCACTTGCATAACCTTTTAAATCCTATGAAGGGTTGGGTAGCTTACAGAGCCTACGAGTAGACAAGACCCTGCTAATATGCTTAGGACCTCGGTAGTCGAGTAGTTGGAATCTACTCGCGAGGTAAGGTTTATCACACGGTTTGGTCAGAATAGAAAATGGCTTAAGAGTGGTGAAAATGAGACCCAACAGGGGGGATAGGAAGTAGTGAGCGGAGGTCTCACGTGCGTAGCCCTGTTGGTGTCGATTGAGGACCGAATCGTGTGTGTGCCTGTTGAACAAGTATCAAACAGTACCAGATGTTATACTGACATAAGCAGGAAACCGATGTAAATGGTTAACCTGGATGCCGAGGCTTACCCAACCGTAAACAGGAGTGGGTTGAGGGTAGCAAGGTGTAAATCTGCCGGTGGGCACAGTCACGCTCCACGCGGGGACCTCCTACCCGTTACGGATGGACCGGTTCGGCATTTGGATTGCCTTTGAAAGGTGGTTGCATACAACAGAGTAGGAAGGGGTGTGGAATCACGCTTCTGAAAGTGGGTGTATGCAACGTGTTGTCCGGGTGTCTCCTGATTGCAATCAACGTCCCTCGCGGTTATTTGAGTACCGCTTGTTCACTGTTTTGTGACGTAGTAAGAAGTGAAGTAAGCTAGTTGAATGATAATATGCTGTGATGATATATTAATGTTTTGGAAACCATAACTGTTGTAGATGTAGAGCTAATTAAGTTTACTTTCCGCTTTGGGCATCACCACATCGGAGGGAAGCGTTTCTTGTTTGATTGTGGACTTCCGATGTGAGGGCTGCCTAAGGTACATGAATTTGCTGCTATAAAACTAAAAGTAAGGATCAACTTATAGGTGTGTCTTTGTAGCAAAGTCCATTCTCCTATTTTACACATCCCTGCATGCAGAGTTCCATGCCTAGGCTAGACGGTTAAGCCTTGCTGAGCCATCGTGCTCACGGTTGCAATATTTGAGCTGTATGCAGGTGAGAGCTATGAGGAGGGTTCCGAGGATGAGGCGATGCCCCCGTCAGGGTACACGGCCGAGATGGAGCCCTGCACGCCGCCGTGATTTCTCCGGTTCCATGCTGCTAGCGTGTAGCGTCCCCGGGTTGGACGACTACACTTTTGCATAGTTAGGATGAGAGGCCATCTATGTATAATACTTCAACTGTTAATTAGGTTTTGTAAAAGACTTCCGCTGTTTTATATTAAATAAAAGTTTGTATGTTGCTCTCTATTCTTTTCGTGTGTGCTGTTGGGTGCCGCATCGCACGGCACCACCCTATGCGATCTTGGAGTGGGTGAACCACGGGGTGGTCCCCACAGTCGATTGTGTGATATCCTGGCTCCCGGCTTAATAGGATTGATAGAGTACTCATACCACCAAGGTATACCTTCTTTTCCGGAAGCCCACCTGCAAAGGAATCCGGGGTTAAGCGTGCTTGGCCTGGAGGAATTTGGGGATGGGTGACCAACCGGGAAGTTTTCCCGGGTGCGCACGAGTGAGGACAAAGTGCGCAGAAAAGACCAGTGGCGGTATGTGGGAACAGTCTATGATCCTAGAGAGCCATCACAAATGGTATCAGAGCCGACCCTCGCAGTTTCACGGGTGCGTACGGGTCAGGGACAAGGATACGGTAGCGTACGGGTCAGGGACGCAGGTACGTACGCATGATGCGTGGGTCCTCTGTATGGGACACGGTATGGTACGTATGCTGTTAACCGGACGTACGGTATGCGTATGCCAGTACTGAATGTACGGACGTGGCTAAGAGGGGACGTTCCTGTCTTGGCGTTGACCGACGAGGACGTCGGTCTTCTAAGGGGGGTGGATTATGTGATATCCTGGCTCCCGGCTTAATAGGATTGATAGAGTAGTCATACCACCAAGGTATACCTTCTTTTCCGGAAGCCCACCTGCAAAGGACTCCGGGGTTAAGCGTGCTTGGCCCGGAGGAATTTGGGGATGGGTGACCAACTGGGAAGTTTTCCCGGGTGCGCACGAGTGAGGACAAAGTGCGCAGAAAAAACGAGTGGCGGTATGTGGGGACAGTCTATGATCCTAGAGAGCCATCATATTTCCGACACTTGCTAAGTACCCTATGTACTCAGGCGTTTATCTTTTCATTTATTATAAATGTTGCCCAGTGTAAAGAAGATCGATTGAAGACGGTGTGAAGAAGGTCACGTAGCTGCCAGTCAATTCGCCTGTGAACGGCCCGACAAGTTCTTCTCTTCCGCTGCTATCCGAAACTCATTTTAAGTTATGAATGTTGCTTATATTCGATATATAACCGTTTATCACTATTTGCCCTACATGTATGAATAAACGATCTTGGCATACATGTAGATTATGGCCGGTTTCGTTTTTTGTAAAACCGGGCGTGACAAATGCTTAATAATGGTTAAAGTTTCTCGAAATCTAACTTACCGTTTGTCGAAGTGTAGCTGTCAGCACTTCCCCCGGGCCTGCACTGGGCAGCCCGCGGAGGTTCTGTAACACCCCAAAAATTCTTGTTAAGACCCTAAATCATGTTAAGAGGGGAATTTAAAGTTTTTTGGACGTGTTGCATGAATTAAACTTAAATCAGAAAAGAAATAGAAAAAGAAAAAAAAAAGAAAACAGAAAAAAACCGGCCAGTGGGCCGCAACCCACCAGCTGGCCCAACCAGAACCCGCGCCAGCCCGGCTGCGCGCCCCTTTCCTCCCACTGACAGGCGGGGCCCGCCAGTTCTTCGTCTACCTCGAGCCCGCGCCGGACTCTCTCACCCCGAATCCAAACCGATCCGGATTTCTGCGAATCCCAGCCGAATTTTGCTCGGGGACGACGCGAACTCGATCTAAACCACCCCGCCGCCCTCCCCCGTCTATAAAAACCCCGGTCTCGTTCTGTTTTTTCCACGCGATTTGCTGTTTTTCCTCTGGTGAGAACCCGAGCCTTCTCCGGCGAATTCTGGCCGATCTACGCTCGAAAATTCCGATCTAACTCACTGGTCTTGATCCACCGCCTCCGGGGAACCTTGCAGGTGCAGAAAACTCGGTGACTTGCGGTGTAAACACAGCGCCGACGAGCCTCGCCGTGAATTCACCTCGGACCTCGTCGCCGATCACCTTCCAGGACCTCCGAGCTCAAGAAAACCCCCGAGGTGAGATCCCCGACCTCCCCTCCACCGATCTATGCCATAAAATCATAGTTCTAGGAAGAATTCTCGAAGATCCGAAAATCTCCGGCGAGATCGCCGCTTCCCGCCGCCGTGCGCCGCCGGCAGCGCCTCCCGCGCTCGATCAGAGCGACGTGGCCGCTTGTGCGCCGTTTATTTTAAATCGCTCGGTAGGGTTTAAATCCCCGCGTACCGGTTCGACGTTATAATCTCAGCCGTCGGCTTAAAATCGGACGGTCCACGTCAGCCCCGCGTTATAAAGACTGGAAATCTTACGTGCTACCCCCTGGGGTTCTCGGGAAATAAGAGCTAGCCCCGGAAACTTCTGATCTAGCCCCTAGAACTTCAAAAATCATGTAAATTCATTTAAAAATCAGTTTTAGCCCCTGGACTTAATAAAAATTAGGAAAAACCCCTCTGTTATGTGTAGCTAGCCCCCTGGAAATTCTTAAAATAATATAATAGACCCTGCAGTGGGGTGAGTTTACCTTTTTAGCCCTGTTTAATATTTAATTTAGGAAATTGAATATGTGGCTAGTGTTTAAAATTTAAAAAGTGGGACAAACATATTGTCAAAATTAAATTAAAAACTTTCTCAGTATTTAGAAAACTTTGGAGTGAGATAAAAATATATTTTGGGCTGAAATGAATCTGTTTAATTTATTATTCACATTTAGGGACACATTTTTAAGTAAAGAATAGTTCTGGAAAATAGGGAAAATAATTGTAAAATAGTTTACATCAGAGGAAAAGGTCAAAAATATATTAGTAAATATTTTAGATCAGAACCTATTCTGTTTAGATGATGTGTTTTGTTATTTTCATAATAAAATTCACATTTAGGCATAGGAAATAAATCTGAAAATATAGCAACTAGTAAATGATAAATGGAGTTCTAAAATCAAAAGAATTCAGTTTAGGGTTGGTAGAAATTCTGAAGACACATATGGAGAAGGAAAATACCTTTCATGCATACTTGGTAGCTAAAAGGTGTAGTAATTGAATATAAGGAATTTATTTAAATTGGAAACTCATATATAGTATGTAAGTATAAATGTGAACACAAAAGTAGGAGTCATATACACATGATTAAAAGTGCATACAAGCCACAAGTCAACACACCTAGAGTAACCACAACACATATAATGGTGAATGACTTTCATGAATATGAATGTGTGGTTTGTATGAAGTGGAAGTGTGAACTATGTCTTATGGATTGTTGTTTTTCTTTTGCTATGTGTGATGGTATGATGTAGAACCTGCTCAAGAGCAAGTTATTCCTTTCCAAGATGAGGACTACCCATTCCAAGAGCAGCAGGAAGGAGGCAAGTGTCCTTGACCACTTTGATCCTATACTAGGATGTGTAGATAGAATTATTTGCATTGTCAAATGAAATATGAAACCCATGCTAGGAAGTTTCCCTAGAATTGCATTACCTTGTTTTCCTTGTAGCTTGGGTTGGGATTTATTTTATCATGTCATTTATTATTATGCATATGCTTAGCCATGCTTAGAATGGGATATTTGGGATATGAGATCATCAGTTTATTTTACCATACTCTTGAATGAGATAATGTGAGTTATGTAGAGGTCGGGATCAAGGCAAGTTGGATGTTTTGGTTGTGTGCTGGGTGCACGAGACTCGGGTTTGTGTTTAGTACTTGCCTGGATCCTAAGGACCGGTTCATGGAGCATGTAACCTGGCTTTACAGTGCCAACCACATGCTGAGATGGGGCAGCTTGGCCAATTAATTAGGTGTATCCCCGGCGTAGTATGGGTGTGTTGGATGGTGCTCGGAGTAGGTGTCAGCTGGACTACCATATGAACCGCAAGGCTCAAGAGGGGGCCACTGCAGCGGGGTTGGAGCCTCTTGTATGCTGTTAGAGGTGAAACCTCAGTGGGCCCACGCTCGTCGGGAATCCCTTTGTAAAGGTTTCATAGTGATCTCCTGGCTACACACCTGGGAAGTGTGAATGTGGTTCGTAGCCACTGGCATAATGGAGGTTCTTTTAGTCCACCCGGCAACGGGGGATGAAATCACTACATGTGGGTACAGTGGTACAAACTCTGCAGAGTCAAAACTGTCATGACAGCCGTGTTCACGGTCAAGAGCGGCTTGGACTTATTCATGATTAGAGGATTGATGGTTTTGGAAGTTGTGGATGTTAAGCGGGGAGCTTAACATTGGAAATGATGTTATGGTTATTTGATTATGATGATGGGATGGGAGATTGGGACCATTTCACCTGTGTAGTAATATATGTGCTTAATAAGCTAAGGTGATAGGTATTGATTGTGTAGTGCTTTAACCATGAGTTCAACCTCCCCTTGTTTTCTAGCCATGCATGACATAACTTTCCCACACTTGCTGAGTACCATCGGTACTCAACCTTGCATATTTGTTGGTTTATATTGCTGCTCAGGTCAAGATAATGAGGTGGTGTATAATGACCAAGACTTTGGACCCGAAGAAGGTTTCTAGGTTCATGGAGACCCCGGGCAACGCCTGTGATGGAGCCCTCAAGAATAATATTCTGCTGCTAGTTTATTTACTTGTGATGAACTTATTATTGTCCATCGAGACATTTGCGATGTAAGACTTATTTATATTCGACACCTGACTTGTAATAAATGATGCTTCACTATTTGTCAACACATGTATGAGAAAATGATCCTGGCATACATGCGATATTCACTCGGTTGTTCTTCGGAAAAACCGGGTGTGACAGAAGTGGTATCAGAGCCAAGGTTGCCCGTAGGAACGTGGACCTAGGTAGAAATGGACGTATTTAAGGACCCTATTTTCTTAAAAACTATTTTTACAAGGTGTGTGATGAAAAGTGTTATTTAATGAGTCACTTTCTTCATCTTACCCCAATTTTCATTCAAAATAGGATTTTTGTTTAAAAAGTTTATCTAACCTAAGTTTAAATGCTTTTTGTTTTTAGATGATTCGCATGATTCGCACCGCTCGCAAGTCCACAGGAGGGAGAGTTCCCGTAGTTGCCCTTGCCGAAAGAGAGGAGAGTCGTCCGGTGACGTACCTTTCCTACGGATTAGCAGTAGGAGGCTTGTTGCGCCGTCTTCGACGAATGCTCGAAGTCGCCGGCAATACGGGCAAGCTAATCATCCACTATAACTCCACCAGAACCATCCGTGAGAAGAGGGAAGAATGGAGTTCAGAGATGAGGATCATACACAAAAATCAGCTGCTTAAGATCCACCACTCTCCAGCTTGTCGAGCGACACAGGTCAATGCGGAGAAGGATGTCACCTGGGAGGCCATCATGAATGTGGCCTAGAGGGGGGGTGAATAGGCCTTTAAAGAATTCCTGCACACTTAATAAAGTTGTTAGAAATTTGACTGACCGGACTAGTCCGGTTGTGTGGGCGGACTAGTCCGGTGTGCTAAATTGTTTGAGTTGATTAAGTGTGTCTCACACGTTTTATCTTATAGCAGTGGAATAAGAACAACAGTTTTTATAACTTAAATTTATAGTATGGATGCACGTGCAAACTTGTAAAGAACTCAAACGATGACTAGCAAACTAGTAATCTAATGTGTCAAGATGTAAACCAAATGAGAGACAAAAGACACGAATTTTTATCGAGGTTCGATCTCACCAAGAGATCTACGTCCTCGTTGAGGAAGCTCACACAGAGCCGGGTTCTCAACCCTTTTCCTCTTCAAGTCACCACACAGGCCGACTTGACTTCACTATCAAGTGTAATCACCGTTTTTATGGGGCTACCTCACACGTTGAGGGCTCCCACAAGAATTACAATGAGAAGTTGATCAAATACACTCAAAAAGATTACAATTCAGAATATGAGTGTAGAGAGATCAAACTCCAAGAGCTCACAACGAAGGAACGACGATCTCCCAATCCCAAATCCAAGTATTTTATTGATCTTCACCTTTTTGCACCTTAGATGTGTGGGGAGATGTGTTTTTGGGCTCTTGGGACAGGTGGCGGCGCTAGGGTTTCAAGTTTTGACAGTATGAGTCGTGTCTTTTTGGGGAAAAGCCGAAGGACCTCTTTTTATAGGCTTTTCCAAAAAGTTTCCGTTGTTAAACCTACTACCGGACTAGTCCGGTATATGATCGGACTTGTCCGGCCTACTTCCAGTGGGTTAACCGGACTAGTCCGGTCCACAAACCGGACTTGTCTGGTACTATGTGAGATGGGTTTTCAGAAACTTTAGCGGACTAGTCCTGTTGCTGGATGGACTAGTCCGTAGTCCTCTAAGGAGGATAACAGAGACATGATCGGACTAGTCCGGTCTAAAACCGGACTTGTCCGGTTGCGTTCCAGTGAGCTGACCGGACTAGTCCGGTTCACAAGGCGGACTAGTCCGGTGCACTATGTTTGCGTCTTTCAGAAAGTTAAACGGACTAGTCCGGTCCATGAACGGACTAGTCCGGTTTTCAGTGGATTTTAGTTGACTTTTAAACCCCTTACCCCTACACAAAGTCATGAGCTCTTGGGATGTGTCTCTCTCACACACCACCTATACATTTATATCTACTTTGCTTCTCTAAATTTCACTAACTTCTTCCTTTTCGGGCACCACTCTATTTTTCACCTTTTTGTGTGTGTGCCGAGCCAGTTCACTTTGTTTATCCTGCAATCATCTTAATAGTTTCATTAGGATCTCATATGTTCATCATCAATTAGCCAAAACCCACAAGGGATATCCTAGATGCACTTACAATCTCCCCCTTTTTGGTGATTGATGACAACTATTTGAGATATCACAATTGAGAATAAAAGGTTGATTTTCATAAGGTGCGTACACATGAGAACAATAAAGAATTCACAAAAAACTTCTCATATATGTACACACCTTATGGTGGGGTGCCTCACAGGTGTGTGATAAACAAAATGTGCTAAATTAAAGACAACCAGTAGTGAACATGTAAGTGGGCATTAGAGCATAGTACTTCACACATAGGAAAAGAAATAGTGCATTACAAGATTCGGTACATATCCTTGATCACACAAGATCTTAATGACTAATACTAGATAGAAAAATAGTCCAAGTCTAATCTCAATCTTCCATCTCAATCTCTCCCCCTTTGGCATCAAGACACCAAAAAGAGAAAAATTAAGGGAAGTCACTCATCGCTGCCTCCTCCGTCAGTCTCAGTCTGATCTTCATCATCCACGGGAGCAGGATCTTCCTCTGAGTCCTCGGAGGCAGGCGGTGATCCAACAGGCTCAATCTCAAGCTTTGCACAGATAGACTTGATATTTGCATTGACGTACTGTTGATGTCTCTTCCTTGCAAGCTTTTCTTTGCGTTGCCTGTCTTCGATCTTACGGCAGCAGGCAAAGATAGAGGAGAGCATCTTGAGGATGCCGCTAGATGATTCTTGGGCAGGTGGAGAGCCAGGAGGAGCAGCTGCAGACCTAGTGTCATCATGAGCTTGCTTTGATCTCCTCTCCACTAGTGGAGAGGACGGGGCAGCTGGAGCCGGAGGGAGAGTGTACTCGGTGGGTTTTTGCGGCTTCAACCCCGTATGCTTGACATCCTTGACAAACTCGAGTCCTGTCACCTTCTCAATCATGTACATGATATACGGTGCGTATCCACAGGACCTATTGGGGGTAATTGAGATGTTCACAATGTCATTGTAGATATACTCAAAGACATTGAATGGTCTCCTCCCACTAATGACTTTCATGAGAGTTCTCAAGGTTCCTTGTATAGTTCCTGCATCTCCATCCTTCAGAGCTATCGTCTTTCTCAAGACTCTATTTAGAACCACAAAGAAGGGCTTTAGATATTTGATGGTTGGAGGGACATATGGCATCCTTGTGTCATAGAGAAATTCAAGTTCCTCCTTCTCCAGGGGTTTCAGATTATGAATGACCAGTTTATGATCCAAAGTGTTTTGGAGGTGAAGAATCCTAGCAAATTCATCATAAGTGACACTGTACCTTGAACCATGAGTCATCCAAGTAAGACTGTCTCCATCATCCCGAGCAAAGTAGAGAGTGGAGTAAAACTGAGTAATGACTTCATTGTTCCAGTCATACTCAAAGGATAGCAGGTCCGTCAGACCGTGCCTCTCTAAGGCCTCCACCATCTCACGAAATGCGGGATACTTCTTCGACTTCAGGTAGTCAACATTCAGCCATTGACTCTCTACTACGGGATTCTTCATCTTCATGTACACGTGCTCGTAGTAGTCTGCATGGAAGTTGCTCCAGAACCTAGGATCAGAACATTGTTTAGGTCGTCCATACACTTCAATCTTTTTGAAGTTATCAGCTAGCTCATTCCCTTTTCCAGTGAAATCTTCACTTGAAGGCTGCCTGTTGCGATGAACGGGATTTTTCAATTTCAAGGGCCCAATGGGGCCACTAGCAAGTCCCTTCCCTTTATTGAGAACTCTTCTTGGCCCTGATGAGCCCTCAGCAGCATCTTTCCTTTGAGGCCTTTTGATAATGACTTTTCTCTTCTTAGGAAGATTGTCGTCGGAGGGTGGAGAGTGAGCATTGACGTCATGTCTCTTCTTCATCACTCCCTCCTTAGCTCTCCTCACTCTTTCACGTTGAACTTCTTCGTCAATGTGAAAAGAGCTGTCATCTGATCCTGAAGACATGATGCCTGACAAGGAGTTTAAGGATTAGATGCAAACGGACACCTTATCGACTTCAAATGGGAATGTAGGAGTTCAGCTGTCATCTGGACGCCGGACTTGTCTAGCCTAGCATAAGAACCCTAACTTGAGTGTTTTATTTGAAGCAAATCTCCTATTTATGGATACAAGGATAGGAAAGTGGTAGAAATACATCTATTTATGCAATGTACATCCTTTTGAAATCAAAGGAAACTAGCTAGAGCTAGAAAAATTGAGATTTTGGGTTTTGGGGGGATTTACCAAGATTTGAAGATTCGCGTTGAAGGAGTGGAAATCAATCCGGATGTGTCCGGAAAGTAGGATCCCCTCGTCGAGAAGAGGCTTTTTCACGGAGAAAACTCCGAGTTTGAGGGCTCAACTCGAAAATCACTTTGAGAGCTAGGGTTTAGGAGAGAGGGTGTTGCAAAGTGATTATGAGTGGAGAGGGAGGCGTTTGGTCCGGCTGACTGCTTCTATATCCGACTGACCGGACTAGTCCGGTCCTGGTAGCGGACTAGTCCGGTACCCCTGAGTTTAACCTAATTGTTGTCTGTCCGGACTAGTCCGGTTGGGAATCGGACTAGTCCGTTTTCAACAGACTTGATATATATATAGATAACTAATAGTGATCCAAGGACAACAATTTTGCAAGTAGTCTTGGTGATTACGACCAGTATACAATCAACAATTAAACAATGGTCATAATCCACAAGATTTATTCATTAAGAATAGTTTTCTGAGTACAAAGGAGAGGAGGAGCATTTTTGACAGTACGGAGGAACAATTTTAGTTGCAACCAGGTATGCAATGTTTCAAGCCACATTTCGAGAGTCAAGAATGTTTAGCTCATTTCTTAGTTCACAGAACCTTTTCTCATCTAATGGTTTGGTAAAAATATCTGCAAGTTGTTTTTCAGTCCTAACATGTGAAATAGCTATGTCACCTTTTAATGAATGATCTCTAAGAAAGTGATGACGGATGTCTATGTGCTTAGTTCTTGAGTGCTCTACCGGGTTGTGTGCAATTTTTATAGCACTTTCATTATCGCATAGAAGCGGGATATGACTTAGATTGTAGCCGTAGTCCCTAAGAGTTTGTTGCATCCAGAGCAGTTGCGCACAGCAACTACCGGCTGCAACATACTCTGCTTCCGCTGTGGAAAGAGCAATGGAGTTTTGCTTTTTAGATGACCAAGAAACTAGGGACCTACCAAGAAATTGACAAGTCCCTGACGTGCTCTTTCTATCGACTTTGCATCCCGCATAGTCAGCGTCGGAGTACCCTATCAAGTTAAACTTGGATCCTTTGGGATACCAAAGGCCCAAGTTGGGTGTGTGCACAAGATACCTTAGGATTCTTTTTACAACAATTAAGTGACACTCTTTGGGTGCGGCTTGAAACCTTGCACACATGCAAACACTAAGCATAATATCTGGCCTAGATGCACATAAGTATAGTAAGGAACCAATCATGGACCGATATACCTTTTGGTCCACATTTGGACCATCTTCATTGAGGTCGAGATGTCCGTTGATGGCCATGGGTGTCTTGATGGGCTTGGCTTTATCCATATTGAATTTCTTGAGAATGTCTTGTGTATATTTAGTTTGGCTTATAAATGTACCTTCTCTCAGTTGCTTCACTTGAAATCCCAAGAAGAACTTCAATTCACCCATCATTGACATCTCGAACCTGTCTGTCATTATTTTGCTAAATTCTTCACAGAAGGACTTGTTAGTGGATCCAAAGATAATGTCATCAACATAAATTTGACATACGAATAAATGATCATCAAAATGTTTAGTAAAGAGTGTATAGTCAGCTTTACCAATTTTGAATCCATTTTGAATCAGAAAATCTCTAAGGCACTCATACCAGGCTCGAGGAGCCTGTTTGAGGCCATAGAGAGCCTTACGCAGTTTATAGACATGGTTGGGATACTTCTGATCTTCGAACCCCGGTGGCTGCTCCACATAGACTTCCTCCTTTATCGGACCATTCAGAAAGGCACTCTTGACGTCCATTTGATACAACTTAAAATTATGGTGAGTAGCATATGCCAATAAAATGCGAATGGACTCAAGTCTAGCTACAGGAGCGAAGGTTTCATCGAAATCCAAACCTTCCACTTGAGAATAACCTTTGGCCACCAACCTTGCTTTATTTCTTGTCACTACTCCATGTTCATCTTGTTTGTTCCGAAAGACCCATTTGGTTCCAACGATGTTCGCCCTTGGTCTTTCCACCAGCTCCCACACTTCATTTCTTTTGAAGTTGTTCAGCTCCTCTTGCATCGCAATCACCCAGTCTGGATCCCTTAAGACTTCTTCTACCCTGTATGGCTCCAGAAAAGACACAAAAGAATAATGTTCACAAAAATTTGCAATTTGAGATCTAGTAGTTACTCCCTTAGCAATATCTCCAATGATATTGTTGATAGGATGGTCCCTTTGCACACACTGATGTACTCTTGGGTGTGGATTTTGTATAGTTATTTGTTCTTCATTGTCTTCATGTGTCATGTCTCCCCCTAGATCATTGATTCCATGATAATCTTGATTTCCTTGATCTTCCTCAACTTGATCTTGTGTAGGAGCTCCCCCTTGATCATTGCTTCCTTGATGAAATTCATCTTGTGTCTCCTCTCGTGGTAGGATATCACCAAGTGCCATTTTCTTCAGGGCTTCACATGGAGTTTCCTCCTTATCTAGCATAGACTTATCGACTTGCTCCACTTGTGAGCCGTTAGTTTCATCGAACACTACGTCACGCGCTACTTCAACAAGGCCGGACACTTTGTTGAAGACACGATAGGCGTAGGCGTTCGATTCATATCCGAGCAGAATCCTTCATCGGACTTCGAAGCAAACTTCGAGGCCCTTGGTTTCTTGTTCAGAATAAAACATTTGCAACCAAAAACTTTAAAATAAGAAACGTTAGGCTTTTTACCCGTGAGAAGCTCATATGGAGTTTTCTTCAGAAGTCGATGAAGGTACAACCGATTTGTGGCATGACAAGCGGTATTCACCGCTTCTGCCCAAAACCGGTCTGACGTCTTGTATTCATCCAACATTGTTCTCGCCATTTCGATCAATGTTCGGTTCTTCCTTTCGGCCACCCCATTCTGTTGAGGAGAATAGGGTGCCGAGAATTCATGCTTTATACCTTCTTCATTGAGATATTCTTCAACTTGGGTGTTCTTGAATTCTGTCCCATTGTCACTTCTGATATTCTTTACTGTTGATGAGAATTCATTTTGAGCTCTTTTCAAGAACTTCTTGAGGATTCCTTGAGTTTCTGATTTATCATACAAGAAAAATACCCAGGTAAATCTTGAAAAATCATCAACAATTACTAAACCGTATTTGTTACCGCCGATGCTGATGTACGCAATTGGACCAAAGAGATCCATGTGGAGAAGTTCCAGTGGTTTAGCGGTGGTCATCACATTCTTGGCGGGGTGTGGTGCTCCAACCTGTTTTCCTGCTTGACAAGCGTTGCACGGCCTGTCTTTTTCATAAACCACATCCTTAAGACCACGGATGTGACCACCTTTTAGAAGTTTCTGCAGATTTCTCATTCCAACATGGGCTAGCCGTCTATGCCACAGCCATCCCATGTTGGTCTTAGCAACCAAGCAAGTGTTGAGTTCAGCTTTATCTTTGTTGAAGTCAACAAGATAAAGCTTTCCCTTCAACAATCCCTTGAATGCAATCGAGCCATCGCTTCTTCTAAAGACGGTCACACCCTCATTAGTGAATAAACAGTTGTAACCTTTGTCGCATAGTTGAGATATTGATAAAAGATTATAATCTAGAGAATCTACATGTAAAACATTAGATAAGGTGTGTTGAGAGGATATTTCAATGTTACCACTACCAAGGACCTTTCCTTGGCTGTTATCTCCAAAGTATATTCCTTCACTTGGATCCTTGTTGCACTCATATTCCACAAACATACTTCTCTCTCCGGTCATATGATTTGTGCATCCGCTGTCTAGCACCCACTTAGATCCACCGGAGGAGTAAGCCTGCAAAACAGAATTATTTCTGGGTTTTAGGTACCCAAGCTTGCTTGGGTCCTCTCAGGTTAGTCACAAGAGTCTTGGGCACCCACACACAAGTTTTTAAGTTCTTGTGGCGTGGCCCTGTATATTTAGCAATGACTTTTTCATACTTGTTTTTCATGAGAACATAAGAAGCATCAAATGTATGGAATAATGTTTGTAACTCAGATTCATGGGATTTTTCTTTAACAAAAATGATTCTATTCTTAGCATGATTAGAGGTAGACATGTGTCTATTCCTGTCGAAGCCAAGTCCATCTTTGACATTGGAAGGTCTAGTGATCATATATGCACTTCTTGCATATTTGATCTTCTCCTTATCAAAGATGCCGTTTTGAGAAGAATGCATGTCATGTGGGGTTAAAGCATTAGAAATTACATTCTTCTTACTAGAGCAAGTGCAGGTTCTTACTATTGTCGAGCGCATATCTTTGGAGGAAGAGCTCTTGGAGGAAGAGGAGTCACTTTGTTTGAGGGACTCAACTTGCACCTCAAGGATTTTGTTAACTTTTGATAAGTTAGCAAGTTCTTCCTTGATTGCAATGTGCGAGTTCTCTAACTTTGAGTAAGTTTCCTTACTCAAGGTTAGCTCTAACTCAAGTGACTCATTCTTCTCTCTTTCAAGCTCAAGAAGCTTTTCAACTTCTTGATATCTCTTCCTCTCAAGGATGAGCATATCTTCTTGTCGGTTGACAAGTTCCTCCTTTTCAAAGATTTCGTTCGACAACATTTCCATTTTCTTTAAAGCAATTTTACTTAGCCCTCTAAATAATTCTTCATTATCACTAGAGCTATCAAAGTCATCAATGGAGGAATTTAGTGTAGGAGGAGTAAGTCTAACCTTTTTCTTGCCTTCCTTAGCCATAAGACAAGTGTGGATGTTCATGTCCCGTCCTCCCATGTTCGGAAATAGTGTGGCTCTCGTAGTTGGTTTCTTGACTGCGATTGTGGCCACCTCTTCTTCTTCATCGGAGAAGGACTCGTCGTTTGAGTCCCACTCCTTCCCAATGTGAGCTTGATGGGCTTGTCTTCTTTTTCTGAAATTTTTCTTTTCTTGAGATCTTGTTTCCTTCTTCTTTTTGTTTTCCTCATAAGTACAGTCCACCATGAAGTGACCATACTCTCCGCAGTTGTAGCAAGTGCGTCGAGCCTTGGATTTTCTTTTATCCTTGCTTTTGCCTTCATGTGAATTGTTGCCGTGTCTTCTCTTCATCATGCGTTTGAACTTTTTGATGAAGAGTACCATTTCTTCGTCATCAAGATCGGTGCTTTCATCGCTTGTATCTCCATCGTCTTGGTCTTCACGAGTTTCTTTGAGTTTGGGTCTGCACGTTGCTTTGAGGGCAACTTCTTTCTTTTTAGAAGAGGTGAGCTCGGCTAAGTCTTTGACGTATTGAGCCTCTTTCTCCATCATTTCATGATTTATGATCTTTCCCAATAACTCATCGGGAGTCATTTTGTGAAACCCGGGGCTTTCTCTAATCATTGAGCAAAGTGTGACGTTTCTTGGCATGAAGGCTCTAATCATTCTTTTGACCACTTCGTGATCTGTCCATTTCTTACTTCCATACGCACGAATTCTGTTGATGAGTGCTTTCATCCGGTTGTACATGTCTTGAGGTGATTCGCCTTCTTCAATAGCAAATCTTCCCAACTCTCCTTCAAGCATTTCGATTTTGGCTTCACGAACTGACCTATTTCCTTCGTGAGCTGTCTTGAGGGTATCCCAGATTTCTTTTGCACTTTCTAACCCATCGATCTTGGTGAATTCCTCTCTGCTTAGTGATGATGTGATCACGGTGACGGCTTGTGCGTTTCTGTGAATCTCCTGTTCTTGTTCTGGGGTGAGTTCATCATCCGTGTCCGGAATATCGATGCATGTGCAAACAATGTGCCACAGACTAGGGTTCAGGGATATCAGATGCATCTTCATGTTGTACTTCCACATGGTGTAGTCACTTCCATCAAACTGTGGAGGCCTTCCCATAGGAATAGAGAGATAATGATTATTTGAATTGAGTCGGTTGTAGTTGTAAGGATACCGGGAGTAGTCGTGATGACCACTCCCCATCGTCTTTTCTTCCTCTTTTCCTTTTTGTGCCAGCAGTTTCTTTCTCAGGAGTGCTTTTAGCTGCCTCACTTCTTCATCGTCATGTGGGTTTTCTTTCAGCACATCGAAGGCTTTGGCTTCTTGCTCCTCATCGTTGTTGCTCGTCTTCGGGATATCGTTGTTCTTCTCAGAGGCCATTGATCTCTCCGAGATGTGAGTCTCGTTGATGGAGAACTTGGCTCTGATACCAATTGAATGTGGCCTAGAGGGGGGTGAATAGGCCTTTAAAGAATTCCTGCACACTTAATAAAGTTGTTAGAAATTTGACTGATCGGACTAGTCCGGTTGTGTGGGCGGACTAGTCCGGTGTGCTGAATTGTTTGAGTTGATTAAGTGTGTCTCACAAGTTTTATCTTATAGCAGCGGAATAAGAACAACAGTTTTTATAACTTAAATTTATAGTATGGATGCACGTGTAAACTTGTAAAGAACTCAAACGATGACTAGCAAACTAGTAATCTAATGTGTCAAGATGTAAACCAAATGAGAGACAAAAGACACGAATTTTTACCGAGGTTCGATCTCACCAAGAGATCTACGTCCTCGTTGAGGAAGCTCACACAGAGCCGGGTTCTCAACCCTTTTCCTCTTCAAGTCACCACACAGGCCGACTTGACTTCACTATCAAGTGTAATCACCGTTTTTATGGGGCTACCTCACACGTTGAGGGCTCACACAAGAATTACAATGAGAAGTTGATCAAATACACTAAAAAAGATTACAATTCAGAATATGAGTGTAGAGAGATCAAACCCCAAGAGCTCACAACGAAGGAACGACGATCTCCCAATCCCAAATCCAAGTATTTTATTGATCTTCACCTTTTTGCACCTTAGATGTGTGGGGAGATGTGTTTTTATGCTCTTGGGACAGGTGGCGGCGCTAGGGTTTCAAGTTTTGACAGTATGAGTCGTGTCTTTTTGGGGAAAAGCCGAAGGACCTCTTTTTATAGGCTTTTCCAAAAAGTTTCCGTTGTTAAACCTACTACCGGACTAGTCCGGTATATGATCGGACTTGTCCGGTCTACTTCCAGTGGGTTAACCGGACTAGTCCGGTCCACAAACCGGACTTGTCCGGTACTATGTGAGATGGGTTTTCAGAAACTTTAGCGGACTAGTCCTGTTGCTGGATGGACTAGTCCGTAGTCCTCTAAGGAGGATAACAGAGACATGACCGGACTAGTCCGGTCTAAAACCGGACTTGTCCGGTTGCGTTCCAGTGAGCTGACCGGACTAGTCCGGTTCACAAGGCGGACTAGTCCGGTGCACTATGTTTGCGTCCTTCAGAAAGTTAAACGGACTAGTCCGGTCCATGAACGGACTAGTCCGGTTTTCAGTGGATTTTAGTTGATTTTTAAACCCCTTACCCCTACGCAAAGTCATGAGCTCTTGGGATGTGTCTCTCTCACACACCACCTATACATTTATATCTACTTTGCTTCTCTAAATTTCACTAACTTCTTCCTTTTCGGGCACCACTCTATTTTTCACCTTTTTGTGTGTGTGCCGAGCCAGTTCACTTTGTTTATCCTGCAATCATCTTAATAGTTTCATTAGGATCTCATATGTTCGTCATCAATTAGCCAAAACCCACAAGGGATATCCTAGATGCACTTACACATCACCTACCAGAGTCACATCTATCATCGCCACCTGGACAGGACTGAGTACATGTATGTCCTCCAGCGTCAGAGTGGTACAACGGAGTATAAGTACCCGCCAGTGCAGCAAGGGACTTCCCATGAGCACATGGACTTGTGCTTGGAGGATGCTGCTATGCTCAGCACTCGACTGCAGGAGTGTCAGCGAGAGCTTCAGGATGTTCGGGACACCCTGAAGGAAACGGAGGCGTTGCTGCGAGCCTGCCTGAGGGCGAGAGAAAGAGGAGATGGGAATGAACTATGTGTCACCGCGAATGATACATGGACTCCTGACTCCCCAGATCGTCAGGCGATAAGGCGTCGTCGCACTTCTCCACCAGCAGTCTCACCACCCAAAGCAGATTCAGAAGGCAGCCGAAATGATGAGGAAGATCCCGAGGAGCCAGCTCAAGAAAACGAGTAGTGTAGAGTCCTTCCCTTAGTTAGCAAGATGTCGAATAGTCGAGTCGTTACGTTAAGTTAATGGTGTGTTAATGCTTGGTGTGTGACGTGAGTTGTGGAAGCCATGAGCAATTGTCCACAACCTCGTCTTTAGATTGTTTTGCTTTGGTGTGTGAACCCACATGAAATAATATTGCATTTATTTTTGTGTGAGAAATGAACTCTCAGAAAAGTATAACAAAGTCTCAACACTTCAAAGTACAAACAAATGGAAGTAGTAAGATGATACTAAATGCTTTCAAATTAACATTGGTTGATTCTGCCAGACGGCCGGAAGAGGAAAAGGACGTGCTGTCAACTCCGCCAACAACAACGATGAGGCATGCAACCCTCATTTTTCTGGAGGCCAGGACCGGGGTGGTCGCCGTGAAGGAGTTGATCCCCTCCACCAAATGCTGGAGAATCAAAATCAGCTCATCCAGAACTTGACTCAAGTGGTGGCCAACTTGCATCAAGTTCCACCTCCACAAGCTGCACCACGCCAACCAAGGTTGAGTGAGTTTCTAGTAACTCAACCTCCAAAGTTTGCAAGTGCTGCTGAACCTCTGGAGGCAGATGATTGGCTAAAGACCATTGAAAGCAAGATGAGAATCATCCAGTGCCAAGGGTATGAGAGGGTGCTGTTTGCCTCTCATCAATTGCATGTACCTGCTGCTGATTGGTGGACCGCCTACGTGGCTGCCCATCAAGACCCTGAGAACATCACTTGGGAAGAGTTCAAGCGTAGTTTCCGCAACCATTACATCCCAAGAGGTGAACTCAAAAACAAGAGGAAGGAGTTTTTGGGACTGCAGCAGGGGAACATGACGGTGAGGGAATACCTCACTAATTTTACTCAACTATCCCGTTATGCCCCACGGGACATAGAGACTGATGAGCAGAAACAAGATTGTTTCGTGGAGGGACTTACCGCAGAGATGCAGTGTGCAATGTCCTCAAATGAGTATGAAAGCTTCCAAAAGATGGTGGACAGAGCGTTTGTGGTGGAAAGGAAACTGAAGGCCTTGGAAAATGAGAATAAGAGGAAGGTCGGGTGGTCACATCAAGCCTCAGGGAGCAACACCCGCCCACGTCTGATGCAGCAACCTGCAGGGCAGACGAACCGTGCTGCGGTACCCTACTCAGCACCAAGAGGGTACAACCCGAACTACAGGCCTCCGGCAGCACCAGCACAGCCGCAACGTCAGTTTGTACAGCAGCCTCGCCCCGCATATCCACCTCGACCAGCAGTGCAAGGACCTCCAAACCAACCCCAAGACAATAAAGGCCAAGCACCTAAGGTGGGGGTGCAATGTTTTAATTGTGGTGAAGTGGGGAACTATGCCCATAAGTGCCCAAAGAAGAAGCCCACGCAGCCACAACACCCGAATGTAATGAGAGGACGGGTGAACCACGTCACTATGGAGGAAGCACAAGAGGCACCCGACGTGGTAGTTGGTAAGTTTCCTGCCAATTTACACATTGCAACCCTGCTGTTTGATTCTGGTGCTACCCACTCGTTCATTGCCCAAGGGTTTGTTAAGAAGCATGACCTAGCAACAACACAAATGAACCATATGCTAGCCGTAAACTCCTCGGGTGGAGAAATAAGGACAAGACAAGTGTGCCCCAAGGTGAACCTAGACATTAATGGGGTAGTATTTACTGCTAACCTCATAGTGATAGATTCACAAGGGATAGATATTATTTTGGGTATGGATTGGTTGACCAAACATAAGGGAATCATCCATTGTTCGATCAGAACGGTGGAACTAACTTACCCTAGTGGCACAAGAGTAAAGTTCATAACAATACACGAGCCTAGGAGGGATATTAAATTAAATCAAGTTGAGGTGAAAGTTGAGGAAATCAGGAACATCAGGGAATATCCAGATGTTTTTTCCGGAAGAGTTGCCAGGAATGCCTCCCGATCGTGAAGTGGAATTCGCAATTAAGCTAGTACCTGGGACAGCCCCGATTTACAAAAGACCTTATCGGATGGACTCCAAGCAGCTAGAAGAACTCAAGGATCATTTGAGAGAATTGACGGAGAAGGGGTATATTCGCCCTAGTTCCTCACCATGGGGAGCTCCGGTGATATTTGTGCGCAAGAAGGACGGAACCCAAAGGTTATGCGTGGATTACCGTGCCTTGAATGAGGTAACCATCAAGAACAAGTACCCATTACCCCGCATTGAAGACTTGTTTAATCAGTTGAGGGGAGCTTGTGTGTTCTCGAAAATTGATCTCAGGTCGGGATACCACCAACTTAAGATAAGGCAATCTGATATTCCCAAGGCAGCTTTCGTATCTCGGTACGGACTGTATGAATACACTGTTATGCCTTTCGGGCTAACTAATGCCCCGACATACTTCATGTATCTCATGAACAAGGTATTCATGGAATATCTGGACAAATTTGTGGTGGTTTTCATAGATGACATTCTCGTCTTCTCCAAAGATGAAGAAGAACATGAGAAACATCTAAAGTTGGTGTTGCAAAGGCTGAGAGAACAACTATATGTCAAGCTGAGCAAGTGTGAGTTTTGGCTGAAGAGAGTTCCCTTCTTAGGACATATAATCTCGGAGGGAGGAATCTCCGTAGATCCCGCCAAAATCGAGGATATACAGAAGTGGAAGACCCCTGAAAATGTCGGGGAAGTTCGAAGCTTTTTGGGATTGCCTGGATACTATCGACGGTTTATTGAGGGATTCTCTAAGATCTCGAGACCCATTACCAAATTGTTGGAGAAGGGAATCACATTCACATGGACGCCACAGTGCGAAACGAGTTTTCAGGAGTTAAAGAAAAGACTAACAACAGCCCCAGTGCTGGTTATGCCAGATATGCAGAAGAACTTCACGGTGTACTGCGATGCCTCTGGAAACGGGTTGGGATGTGTTCTCATGCAAGAAGGGCATGTCGTGGCTTATGCATCCCGGCAGCTTCGGAAGCACGAGAAAAACTATCCTACACATGACTTAGAACTAGCCGCAGTGGTACATGCGTTGAAAATTTGGCGGCACTACTTGATGGGGAAGAGGACAGAGATATATACAGATCATAAGAGTCTAAAGTACATTTTCACACAGCCAGATCTCAACCTCATACAAAGGAGATGGTTAGAGCTAATCCATGACTTTGATGTGGGCATCAACTATCATCTTGGGAAAGCAAACGTCGTGGCAGATGCTTTAAGTCGGAAAGTGCAGGTCAATAGGTTGAGCTTGAAGGACATGCCTGCAGAATTGAAGGACGAGGTTATAAGGCTCAATCTATGCCTTGTGAATAGTGGTGAAGCCATCGCCATGGAAGTGGACTCCACACTAGAGCGAGAAATACGCGAGGGTCAAAAGGATGACGAGAAGATACAAGAAATTAGACAACTCATCAAGGAAAATAAAGCCCCTGGTTTCAGAGAGGATGAACAAGGAACGGTGTGGCACGGGAAAAGAATCTGTGTGCCACAAGTAAAGAAGATCCGTGAATTGATTTTGAAGGAGGCTCACGATTCCGACTATTCCATTCATCCTGGGAGTACAAAGATGTACCAGGACCTCAAGAGCAGGTATTGGTGGTATGGAACGAAGCGGGATGTCACGGAACATGTTGCCCTATGTGACACATGTCAGTTGGTGAAAGCAGAACATCAACGACCCGCGGGATTATTGCAACCACTCAAAGTGCCTGAATGGAAATGGGAAGAAATCAGCATGGATTTCATAGTGGGATTTCCTAGGACCCAATCAGGATATGATTCGATATGGGTCATCATTGATAGGCTAACCAAAGTAGCTCATTTCATCCCCGTGAAAGAAAGCTACAGCGGATCCAAATTGGCAGAGTTGTACATGTCAAGGATCGTGTGTTACCATGGAGTGCCAAAGAAGATTGTGTCGGATCGAGGGACACAGTTCACCTCAAGGTTCTGGCAGAAGTTGCACAAAACCGTGGGAACCCATCTGAACTTTAGTTCTGCCTATCATCCCCAAACTGACGGGCAGACGGAGAGAACTAATCAGATCCTTGAAGATATGCTGAGGGC
Source organism: Neostapfia colusana (assembly GCA_030760725.1). NCBI lineage: Eukaryota > Viridiplantae > Streptophyta > Magnoliopsida > Poales > Poaceae > Neostapfia > Neostapfia colusana. Next base: position 1,039,208 of record JASWHV010000001.1, on the reverse strand, counting down.
ATGTGCACTCAAAAACAATAGGAGTTGGGACAAGAACTTACCGTATGCGGAGTTTTCCTATAACAACAGCTATCAAGCTAGTATGAAGATGTCACCGTTTGAAGCTTTGTACGGGAGGAAGTGCAGAACTCCCCTATTTTGGAACCAAACAGGGGAAAGTAAAGTGTTTGGTCCAGAAGTACTACAAGAAGCCGAGGCGAAGGTGAGCGAAATTCGCAATAACTTGAGGATAGCACAGACACGCCAAAATAGCTATGCCAATGTACGAAGAAGAGAGCTCGTTTTCAACGTGGGAGACTATGTCTATCTCAAGGTGGCCCCTATCAGAGGACTTCATCGGTTCAAGGTGAAAGGGAAGTTGTCACCGCGATACATCGGACCCTTTCAAGTTTTGGAGAGGAAAGGCGAAGTGGCGTATCAACTAGAATTACCGGCTCATCTATCGGATGTGCACGATGTATTCCATGTGTCACAACTCAAGAAATGTCTGAGGACGCCTGAAGAGGTGTTACCCATGAATGAAGTGAACGTAGCTGAGGATTTGTATTATGCCGAGCAACCATACAAGATTTTGGAGACAATGGAACACCTCACCAGAAATAAAAGAATCCGGATGTGCAAGGTGCAGTGGAAGCATCACTCAGAAGAGGAAGCCACCTGGGAGCGGGAAGATGAGCTAAAGGCACAATTTCCGGAATTGTTTTCTTAGAACCACCAATCTCGAGGACGAGATTTCTTTTATAGGGGTAGAGCTGTAACACCCCAAAAATTCTTGTTAAGACCCTAAATCATGTTAAGAGGGGAATTTAAAATTTTTTGGACGTGTTGCATGTTTTGCAAAAATTCAAATTCAAATTGGAATTCAAATTAAACTCAAATCAGAAAAGAAATAGAAAAAGAAAAAAGAAAACAGAAAAAAAACCGGCCAGTGGGCCGCAACCCACCAGCCGGCCCAACCAGAACCCGTGCCAGCCCGCAGCCGCGCGCGCCCCTTTCCTCCCACTGACAGGCGGGGCCCGCCAGTTCTTCATCTACCTCGAGCCCGCGCGGGACTCTCTCACCCCGAATCCAAACCGATCCGGATTTCTGCGAATCCCAGCCGAATTTCGCTCGGGGGCGACGCAAACTCGATCTAAACCACCCCGCCGCCCTCCCCCATCTATAAAAACCCCGGCCTCATTCTGTTTTTCCCACGCGATCTGCTGTTTTTTCTCTGGTGAGAACCCGAGCCTTCTCCGGCGAATTCTGGCCGATCTACGCTCGGAAATTCCGATCTAACTCGCTAGTCTTGATCCACCGCCTCCGGGGAACCTTGCAGGTGCAGAAAACTCGGTGACTTGCGGTGTAAACACAGCGCCGACAAGCCTCACCGTGAATTCACCTCGGACCTCGTCGTCGATCACCTTCCAGGACCTCCTAGCTCGAGAAAACCCCCGAGGTGAGATCCCCGACCTCCCCTCCACCGATCTATGCCATAAAATCACAGTTCTAGGAAGAATTCTCGAAGATCCAAAAATCTCCGGCGAGATCGCCGCTTCCCGCCGCCGGCAGCGCCGCCCGCGCTCGATCAGAGCGACGTGGCCGCTTGTGCGCCGTTTATTTTAAATCGCACGGTAGGGTTTAAATCCCCGCGTACCGGTTCGACGTTATAATCTCAGCCGTCGGTTTAAAATCGGATGGTCCACGTCAGCCCCGCGTTATAAAGACTGGAAATCTTACGTGCTACCCCCTAGGGTTCTCGGGAAATAAGAGCTAGCCCCGGAAACTTCTGATCTAGCCCCTGGAACTTCAGAAAATCATGTAAATTCATTTAAAAATCAGTTTTAGCCCGTGGACTTAATAAAAATTAGGAAAAACCCCTCTGTTATGTGTAGCTAGCCCCCTGGAAATTCTTAAAATAATATAATAGACACTGCAGTGGGTGAGTTTACCTTTTTAGCCCTGTTTAATATTTAATTTAGAAATTGAATATGTGGCTAGTGTTTAAAATTTAAAAAGTGGGACAAACATATTGTCAAAATTAAATTAAAAACTTTCTCAGTATTTAGAAAACTTTGGAGTGAGATAAAAATATATTTTGGGCTGAAATGAATCTGTTTAATTTATTATTCACATTTAGGGACACATTTTTAAGTAAAGAATAGTTCTGGAAAATAGGGAAAATAATTTTAAAATAGTTTACATCAGAGGAAAAGGTCAAAAATATATTAGTAAATATTTTAGATCAGAACCTATTCTATTTAGATGATGTGTCTTGTTATTTTCATAATAAAGTTCACATTTAGGCATAGGAAATAAATCTGAAAATATAGCAACTAGTAAATGATAAATGGAGTTCTAAAATCCAAAGAATTCAGTTTAGGGTTGGTAGAAATTCTGAAGACACATATGGAGAAGGAAAATACCTTTCATACATACTTGGTAGCTAAAAGGTGTAGTAATTGAATATAAGGAATTTATTTAAATTGGAAACTCATATATAGTATGTAAGTATAAATGTGAACACAAAAGTAGGAGTCATATACACATGATGAAAAGTGCATACAAGCCACAAGTCAACACACATAGAGTAACCACAACACATATAATGGTGAATGACTTTCATGAATATGAATGTGTGGTTTGTATGAAGTGGAAGTGTGAACTATGTCTTATGGATTGTTGTTTTTCTTTTGCTATGTGTGATGGTATGATGTAGAACCTGCTCAAGAGCAAGTTATTCCTTTCCAAGATGAGGACTACCCATTCCAAGAGCAGCAGGAAGGAGACAAGTGTCCTTGACCACTTTGATCCTATACTAGGATGTGTAGATAGAATTATTTGCATTGTCAAATGAAATATGAAACCCATGCTAGGAAGTTTCCCTAGAATTGCATTACCTTGTTTTCCTTGTAGCTTAGGTTGGGATTTATTTTATCATGTCATTTATTATTATGCATATGCTTAGCCATGCTTAGAAAGGGATATTTGGGATATGAGATCATCAGTTTATTTTACCATACTCTTGAATAAGATATTGTGAGTTATGTAGAGGTAGGGATCAAGGCAAGTTGAATGTTTTGGTTGTGTGCTGCGTGCACGAGACTCGGGTTTATGTTTAGTACTTGCCTGGATCCTAAGGACCGGTTCATGGAGCATGTAACCTGGCTTTACAGTGCCAACCACATGCTGAGATGGGGCAGCTTGGCCAATTAATTAGGTGTATCCCCGGCGTAGTATGGGTGTGTTGGATGGTGCGGGGAGTAGGTGTCAGCTGGACTACCATATGAACCGCAAGGCTCAAGAGGGGGCCACTGCAGCGGGGTTGGAGCCTCTTGTATGCTGTTAGGGGTGAAACCTCAGTGGGCCCACGCTCGTCGGGAATCCCTTTGTAAAGGCTTCGTAGTGATCTCCTGGCTACACACATGAACACAAGGGTTTTTTACGTGGTTCGGACCGCCGGAGCATAATACCCTACGCCCACGGTGAGCAGAGATGCTCGTTGTATTGCCTGGTGCTCAGAACCGGAGTTCTGAGCTTGAGGATGAGCTGAGTGCTAGAATCAGGGTGCCGAACAGAGTTCAAACCCGCGTGAGCGCTAACGTGCATGAGTGTGAACCCTTTGTAACGTTCTCTACCCGAGCCTTTTATAGTCCAAGGCTTGGGCGGCTTACAAAGTGGGCCCCAGGACCTGACAGGTGGTCCCGGGGTGATCTTTGCCATCTACCGTATCTGCAATAACGCCGGTAGTTGTCTCTCGCGAGGGCTTCTGAGCCTCCGACCTGCCGCCCTACCCACGCCGCAAGCTAGGCGTAGTGGTTGATGATGGCAGAGGCGACATGGGATGTCTTGTCGCTGCGTTTATTGGTGTACAACTTCTGACATTGCGTGCCTGTCTTCACTATGATGTGACTGGGCACAACGCCTCCTGGCAGGGGCATGCCCCGCGTCTCCGTGTCATGGGAAGACGCGGGTCTTCAATACCGCGTCTTGCGAAGGCGCGGGTCTTGAATACCTTGTACGAGCAAGGTATGGTGCGGCTTTACTCCTGCTGCCTACCGCGCCAGGTAGACAACGCTGCTTGCTGCCACGTGGCGGGCCTGGAGCTCTCCTCTGAGGAGAGGGAGGTCCGGCCCCGCTGGACACGTGGAGCCTTTGGCTCTGTTGGCCACGTGGCGGGCCCGGAGCTCTCCTCTGAGGAGAGGGAGGTCCGGCCCCGCAGGACACGTGGAGCCTTCGGAGCTCTCCCTGTGGAGAAGTGAGGTCCGGCTTGGATGCCCTAGGAGTTCGCCCCTGCGGAAGGGGCGAAGTCCTTAGACGATTTTCCCCTGTGCGCGGGGGTACCCCTGTCGGTACCCTCAATAAGGGGTACCCCTGCGCACAGGGGAACCTGCCAAAGGACCTCGACCCTCTCCGCGGGGAGAGTTCCGAGGGCGCCACGTGTCCAGCGGGGCCGGACCTCCCTCTCCTCAGAGGATAGCTCCGGGCCTGCCACGTGGCCAACAGAGCCGGACTTCCCCCCTCCGCGGGGAGAGCTCCGGAGGCTCCACGTGTCCAGCGGGGCCGGACCTCCCTCTCCTCAGAGGAGGGCTCCGGGCCCGCCACGTGTTCAGCAGAGCCGGACCTCCCCCCTCCGCGGGGAGAGCTCCGAAGGCTCCATGTGTCCAGCGGGGCCGGACCTCCCTCTCCTCAGAGGAGGGCTCCGGGCCCGCCATGTGGTCAGCAGAGCCGGACCTCCCCCCTCCGCGGGGAGAGCTCCAAAGGCTCCACGTGTCCAGCGGGGCCGGACCTCTCTCTCCTCAGAGGAGAGCTCCGGGCCCGCCACGTGGCCGGCAGAACAGCGCTGCCTGCCCCCGCGCGGTAGGCAGCAAGAGTAAAGACGCGCCATACCTTGCCTGTACAAGGTATTCAAGACCCGCGACTTCCCAAGACGCGGAGACGTAGAGCACGCCTCTGTCAGGTGCCGTTGTTCCCACTCACATCGCAGTGAAGACTCGCACGCCGCGACAAAGGTTGTGCGCCAATAAACACAGCAACAAGACATCCCCTGCCGCCCCTGCCATTATCAACCACTACGACTAGCATGCGGCATGTGTAGGGCGGCAGAACGAAGACTTAGAAGCCCTCGCCAGAGACAACTACCGGCGTAACTGCAGATACGGTAGATGGCAGGTGTCGGTACCCCAGCGCACAGGGGAAAATGCCTAAGGTTCTCGCCCTTCTCCGCAGGGAGAGCTCCGAAGGCGCCACGTGTCCAGCGGGGCCGGACCTCACTCTCCTCAGAGGAGAGCTCCAGGCCCGCCACGTGGCCAGCGGCAGCTGGACCTCCCCCCTCTGTGGGGAGAGCTCCGAAGGCGCCACGTGTCCCGCGGGACCGGACCTCCCCCTCCGTAGAGGAGAGCTCCGGGCCCGCCACGTGGCCGACAGAAGCCGGACCTCCCCCCTCCGCGAGGAAAGGTCCGAAGGCTCCACGTGTCCCGCGGGGCCGGACCTCCCTCTCCTCAGAGGAGAGCTCCGGGCCCGCCACGTGTCCAGCACAACAGCGCTGCCAGCCCCCGCGCGGTAGGCAGCAGGCGTAAAGACGCACCATACCTTGCCTGTACAAGGTATTCAAGGCCCGCGCCTTCCCAAGACGCGGAGACGCGGAGCACGCCTCTGTCACGTGCCGTTGCGCCCAGTCACATCGCAGACTGGCGGCAGTGTCAGAACCTCCCAGCCAATAAATACAGCATCAAGACATCCCCTGCCGCCCCCGCTGTCATCAACCACTACGACTAGCATGCGGCATGGGAAGGGCGGCAAAATGAAGACTCGAAAGCCTTCGCCAGAGACAACTACCAACATAACTGCAGATACGATAGTCGGCAGGAAATCTCCCCGGGACCACCTGTCGGGTCTCGGGCCTCCCCTTGTAAGCCACACGAGCCTTAGACTATAAAAGGCTTGGGTAGGCAACGTTAGCAGTGTTTCGCACTCCAGCAACTCACACCCTAGGCATAACTCGCCCTCAAGCTCAGGACTCCGGTTCTGAGCAACAAGCATAACAGCAAGCACCTCTGCTCCCCGTGGACGTAGGGTTTTATGCTCCGGCGGCCCGAACCACGTAAAACTCGCCGTGTCAAGCTTCTCCGTCACTCGTTCCTTACGCTTAAGCTCTCCGCAAGTGACTAGCCCCTTCGAAAAAGAACCTCCGCGGGCTGCCCAGTGCAGGTCCGAGGGAAGTGTCGACCACACACTTCGACATTTGGCGCGCCAGGTAGGGGGCTTTTCCCTTGCGCAACGAGTTTCTGTCGACGAAGATGACGAAGCTTCCTTCAGCGGCGAGCTCTCCTCCCCCGCGTTCACGACGAACCGTGACTAGCGGGGAATACGTGTCGACACACTCAGGACGGAGTGTGTCGGCGCAAGCTGGAAGCTAGCAGCCGACTCCGGCAACGCCGACTCCGGCAATACAGGCTCCGGCTAGCGTGAGATCTTCTGCAGCGCTGAGCGTTCCCCACAGGGGTGCGCTAGCTGCAGCAAGAGCGCTGCTACGCAATCCACCTGCTGGGGACGCCCCCCATTCAGCGACCCAGCAGTGGATTCGCGAGGTAGACTGTCTCGTCGTCGCAGCCGCAAACCCTCGACTTCGGCGGGGACGACGCTCCGGCCAACCGGCTGTGTCGCTGACGTGCACGCCGACGGTTGACGGACATACGGCAGATTCCAGCTCCACCAGGCTTTCGTCGACGCACCTGAGAACTGAGCTGGAACGATGCCACTTGGGCCAAGATGTCCGATTGTTCCTCGAGCGACGACGGGAAAGGCGTCGCAGCCAAGAGGTCGCTGTCAGCATGACGTCTACCTCAACCGTGCCTGAGGCGCAGACTTTCGCCACACGGTCTTTGCCCCAGGCATACGCCGCGCAACATATGCCACAGCCATATGCCCTGCAAACGGCGCCCCCGCTCTATGGTGCAGCCTTGCCCATATCGGGGTACACTGTGCCAGCAGCGAACCAAGCGTCCGCGGCACCAACGCCTGCGGTAACAGGAGCAGGATGTGCGGCCCTGGCGCCCCACCTTCGCTTCGCGAGGTGGCCGCGCAAGTTTCGGCTGCACCTGCCCGAGAAGTACGACGGCAGCGTCAACCCGGCGGAGTTCCTCCAGATCTACTCCACCGCCGTACTTGCCGCAGGAGGGGATGAGGCCGTCATGGCCAACTACTTCCCCGTCGCCTTGACCGGCCCAGCCCGGTCTTGGCTCATGAATCTCCCCCAGGGTTCCATAACTTCCTGGGGAGAGCTCTGCCGGCAGTTCATTGCCAACTTCGGCAGTTCCTACACCCATCCTGACACGGAGCTTGACCTCCACGCCATCAAACAACAACCTGGGGAATCACTGCGCTCCTTCATCCAGCAGTTCTCCCAGGTACGCAACACCATCCCGCACATTCAAAGTGCTTCTGTGGTGGTGGCGTTCCGGCAGGGTGTCCGGGACGAGAAGATGTTTGAGAAGCTCGCGACCAGAGAGGTCCGCGATGTCTCCGAGCTCTTCAGCCTGGCGGACAAGTGCGCTAGAGTAGCTGAAGGGCGGAACTGGCACTCACTGCCAGCCTCCAAGTCAGGAGGACAGCCCGGATCTGGCGCTGCTTCCTATGGAGGCGGCAAGAAGGCCAAGAACCGGGGGAGTGGCAAGATGAACCGGGGGAGCTCGGGGGCCGCGCCCCGACAAAAGGCAGCGGCAGTCACCAGCCCGAGATGGTGACCAAGGCGAGCTATGCCCCGTGCATGGCACCAACAATCATACTGCTGCCGAGTGCTGGGACATCCAGAGGCTCGCAGAGCGCTTCCGCAAAGGGAGGCAACAGAGAGCTAATGCTCCGCCCCTCCCTCAGAGGGAGGGCAAGAAGAAGGTCGACGCCTCAGTCAGTGTCGGCCACCAGCTGGGGTTCCAGGAGCCTCAGCGCGTCATAAAGACGGTGCACAACGGTGAGGACGAGCCGGGGCAGTAGCCAACTACGGCTGCCCCAGAAAGTCAGTGGAGACTGCACTGCTGCGATATCAACCTTGGAGAAGCTCCAAGTAGTTGCAGCAGCCCAAGCACCAACCCCGATGGTGCGGAACCGGGCCAGCTCCACCCGAGTGCACGTTTCTGTGCCTCGGCCTTACCTCCTGGGCGCCCCCCAAGGTCTGTCAACCTCTTGAAGGCCTTAGCCAGAAGGGGAAAGACGCCTTGGGTCTCCCAAGAAGAGTCCGGGTTCTCCTACCCCTTGAAGGCCTTAGCCAGAAGGGGAGGGTACCCCGGGGCTCCCAGGAGAAGCCGCGCAGGACCTGATCCAGCGTGAAGATGACGACCTCGTCGACGAGGCCCGACTGCAGGTGACACCCCACAACGCACGGCCTCGGCTGGTGCCCTAGCACTACCGCCAAAGGACCAAACACGTTAGGGACCTGCAGGAAGGCAACCTGGTGTCGTGGCACACACTTTCCCGCGAAGGACCTATAAACTCTCACCCAGCCGGGAAGGTCCCTTCCGAGCCACGAAAGTTGTCGTCCCAGGTACACATGCCTTTCAACCAAGTATGGGATCCGTTCCCAAACCCTTGGCATGGAACAACACTGTAAGTCCTACCCCCTGAGCGTTAGTAGAACAGGGCCATACCCTTCTGTAATAAATCCCATAGAGTCTAGGAACAGCGCTTGGGGCAGCTAAGCCTCAGGGGACGGTCCAGGACTACGTTCAGCTTGGCCTAGTTCCGACCCTAAGCGCGTAGAGTCTTGCTTCCCTTCTTGATGAGGCGGGTCGTTGCCTCCATGTACAGCCTGACTTCCCCTATGTGCATTTACACAGAAACCTGTTCTACTTCGCTCTCTCTCTCTCTCTCATGTGCTCATTTAAACTACACATTAATTTTTATGATCGCACTCTCTATGTATGCTCACCGTACATTTAGCTCCCTCTCTCCCGCGCTCATCCATAGTCAGCATTTGCTATCCTACCGAAGGCGGTTGCGCTTGAGGCACCTGCCGATGGCCAGGTGGGCCTCTCGAGCCTCCCCCAGTCAGGTGTTGCGGTGCCAGTTGGTCACCTCAAGGAAAGGCCTGCGCCATGCATGGGGGGTCCAGGGTGCGTATCCCGCTTAGCCGGCTCTGAACCCAAAAGCGTGCACACCCTGCCCTCCGGAGGTCCAGGGGAGTACAACCGCTTTGCCTGGTTCCGTACCCAAAGCCTGTGCACCCTGTTTCCCCGGCGCACGGTCCGGTACTAGGGATCGGACGGTCGTACCCGGGCCTTGGAGGGAGCTGGAGCCCCGGTGCCTCGCGCACTGAATTGCCCAAGCCCCGTATACCGGACTAGGACCGTAAGCCGAATAAGACTAAGAGACGGGGAGGGGAGGACCTCCCGAGGAGAATTACGTTTCCTCTATCTGTGTGCAGGACCTCCAGGTTATAGCAACGGGGGTTGCATGAGGCGGGGGGGGGCAAGGAGCTATCGACTACTCCAGCACAGGACCGGAAGGTCCGGGTCCCGCCCCTTCAACAGGGGCGAGGCCCGAAGGCCCCACGTGTCCAGCGGGGCCGGAGCTCCCGCCTCCTCAAGGGGTGCTCCGGACCCGCCACGTGGCCGGCAGAAGCCGGACCTCCTCCTCTGGGGGGAGCTCCGAAGGCCCCACGTGTCCAGCTGGGCCGGAGCTCCCGCTTCCTCAGTAGGGGCTCCGGACCCGCCGCGTGGCCGGCAGAAGCCGAACCTCCTTCTCCTTAGAGGGGAGCTTCGGGCCCGCCACGTGGCCAGCAGATCCGGACCTCCCCATCCTCATGGGGCGAGCCCCGGAGACCTCCGGGGCCCTTAATACAGTAAGGACCCGGGGAAGGTGCCTGTGCAAAGCTTCGAGATTGGTGAAGGCCTCTAAGTACCTTGCGGAGCTAAGGTCTCAGCCAGGCTAAACCAAGAAGAAGGTAGAAAACATCACAGGCACAAACATGCAAGAGAGTCTATTTATTCATGGCTCCATGAGCTGGTCTACAGACTCGATAAAAAGAAAGAAGCAAGTCCTAGGGGCCTCCTAGCTCGCGCCGGAACCTAGAGGCTACAAGGGCGGCCACATCCCCGACTTCGGCCCTGGCCATCTCCTCCCACTCCGCGGCAGGGCCCTCTCTCGCTGGCTCCAGTGAGAAGGAAGGGTCCCGGCTCTTGAAGCATGCCAACACATGCGTGGCAACCTCCAAGGCCAGGCCCCGTTCCTTTGCCTCAAGCTCGCTGGCAACCACTGAGTCCAGCCTGCTCAGCTTGGCGCCAAGTGACTCCAGTGCGGGGATTACTTCAGCCACCTTCAGCGCAGGAGCCACACGCCTTCACCGGGCTGAAGCCAAGAGGGACCAAGGCGGACCCCGCCTGGTCGACGAAGCTCAAAACTGCACGGGCCTCGGAGGACCGCGAGACCAAGAGCTCCTCTACCTCGCGGTGGGCTTCTCGCAGGGCCTCGCGGCTTCCCTCGGAGGATTCCTTCTCCTTGGCCGCCAGGGAGCTTTTTCGAAGGCGGAGAGACTCGGCAAGCCGCTCCAGCTCTGAAGCCCGGAAGTCAACAGCCAGCTCCCGATCCAGTATCGCCTGGCGTTCCCGGGAGACCTGCTCCTCCCTCATGGCAAGGTCAGCCCTCTGGGCCTCAAGCTCCCTGGCCCGAGCTCGCAGGTCGTCCTCGCCTGCCGCCAGCCGCGCGGCGACCCTCTTCGCCTCAGCTACCGTGGAACGCTCCTGATCCTCAACGGCGCGCTTACGGCGCTCCAACCTCTGTCGTATCTCCTCCACGGCAGAGAGACTCTCCTCGGCCTGGGCATGTGCCTCAAGGGCCTCCCTGTGGAGCCGCCGCGTTTCAGCGTCCAGACGGTCGACAGCCCGCTTCTGCCGGTTGAGGAGCGCTTCCATGAAGTCAAGCGACTCCCGCCTGGAATCAAACTCGCCCTTGACCTCCGCGGTCCGCTCCCGCAAAAGGTTCCCCCAGATGAGGAGGTGATCCCTCTCAACCGTCTGCTCCTCTCGCTCACGTCCAAGCGCGGCCAAGACGTGCCGGACGCGCGCTTGGGCGAGCACGAAAGCATCCGCCAGGGGCAGTGGGCCAGCAGAAGCCAGAGCGGCACCCCCGATCTCCTCCATCACATTGTCCTCAAGAGAGGACGATGCGCCGGGGGCCGGGATGAGACGCCGGTCAGGAGAAGCTGGCACCGGGACCTCGATAGCAGGAGCCGCTGAACCCTCAGCTGGTAACTCAGCCCGTGGAGAGGGACGAGTGGGGGAAGTCGACGCTGAAATAGAAGTCGGGCCTCCTGGTACAGGACCGACCTGCGCTGGCTTGGGGGCCGCAGCAGCCATCTCGGCAAGAGGAGATGACGCTGCCATGGAATCCGGGCATACCGGAACAGGAGAAACTCGCACTGGCTCGGGGGCCGCGACAGCTGTCCCGGCTTCCGAGTGCAACTGCGCAAACTCCCCATCAGTCGGGGACGGCCGAGAAGCGCGAGCACTCCAACGGGCCCTGAACCCCGGCTTCCGAGCCGGGGTAGGACTACCAGAGCCCGCCGTCGCCGCCGACGGCCGCACCGCAGTCGCCTAGACTGACGGAGCGGGGGACGCTCCAGAAGCTCCCCTCGACGCATCAGCAGGTTCCCTGGAGACTCCACCACTTGAGGAAGGAGGACGCGACGTCCGGGAACCTTCGACCTGTTGTCGCTTAAGAGGAGCCCCGTCGAATGATCAGCCCGGGACCTCTTTGTGTCGCCACCGGATGGAGCGCCATCCCCAGAAGCAGGAGGTGCAGGCACCCTGGATCCCCGACTTGGCACAGACGCCGCCATCGGAGGAGATCGAGCGCGTTTCTTCTCTAGGGGCGGGTTGGAAGCCATGGCGGGGGAGGGCTCAAAGACAGGAAGACAAAGGCGCGAGAGTCCAAGGAAAAGCGCTGGGAAGTGCGAAGGGAAGCAGCGATGCGGGTAAGATCCCCTTTTAAAAACTTCCCAGGTGCGATTCCAAGCGATTCGAAACTCTTCGAATACACCCCGTGGGCAACCGCATCGGCTCCAAGACCGAACGCCGATGACCGGTGGACCCAAGCTGTCCAGCTGAAGCAGTGGGTCAAGGAGTCAGTCTCCCAAGAAGACGAGCCGACGTGGCGATTCGGCGGTTCCCAAAGAAAGCGCCGCAACATGCAGAAGTGGCAGCCTTGGGAAGCGCCGCAGTAAAAGCAACCATCAAGTGGGCGCACGCTCCCACGATCCCGCGACTGTTCGTGCTCCGGCGGCGGTCAATGCGGGACTTAGATCAAGTGCGCGGAATAGAAGAGATGGAGGCCCCACCTCGGGCTCGTTATCTCCCCCGAGATGGGCCCGGGGGCCACTGTCGGTACCCGCGATATGGGGTACCCCCGCGCACAGGGGAAAATGCCTAACGTTCTCGCCCTTCTCCGCAGGGAAAGCTCCGAAGGCGCCACGTGTCCAGCGGGGCCGGACCTCCCTCTCCTCAGAGGAGAGCTCCGGGCCCGCCACATGGCCAGCGGCAGCCGGACCTCCCACCTCCGTCGTGAGAGCTCCGAAGGCGCCACGTGTCCCGTGGGACCGGACCTCCCCCTCCGCAGAGGAGAGCTTCGGGCCCGCCACGTGGCCAACAGAAGCCGGACCTCCCCCCTCCGCGAGGAGAGGTCCGAAGGCTCCACGTGTCCCGCGGGGCCGGACCTCCCTCTCCTCAGAGGAGAGCTCCGGGCCCGCCACGTGTCCAGCAGAACAGCGCTGCCAGCCCCCGCGCGGTAGGCAGCAGGCGTAAAGATGCACCATACCTTGCCCGTACAAGGTATTCAAGGCCCGAGCCTTCCCAAGACGCGGAGACGCGGAGCACGCCTCTGTCAGGTGTCGTTGCGCCCAGTCACATCGCAGACTGGCGCACAGTGTCAGAACCTGCCATCCAATAAACACAGCGACAAGACATCCCCTGCCGCCCCCGCCGTCATCAACCACTACGACTAGCATGCGGCATGAGCGAACGAAGACTCGGAAGCCTTCGCCAGAGACAACTACCAACATAACTGCGGATACGATAGTCGGCAGGAAATCTCCCCGGGACCACCTGTCGGGTCCCGGGCCCCCCCTTGTAAGCCACACGAGCCTTAGACTATAAAAGGCTCGGGTAGGCAACGTTAGCAGGGATTCGCACTCCAGCAACTCGCACCCTAGGCATAACTCGCCCTCCAGCTCAGGACTCCGGTTCTGAGCAACAAGCAATACAGCGAGCACCTCCGCTCGCCGTGGACGTAGGGTTTTACGCTCCGGCGGCCCGAACCACGTAAAACTCGTCGTGTCAAGCTTCTCCCCCACTCGTTCCTTACGCTTAAGCTCTCCACAAGTGACTAGCCCCTCCGAAAAAAGAACCTCCGCGGGCTGCCCAGTGCAGGTCCGGGGAAAGTGTCGACCACACACTTCGACAGCAGGAAATCTCCCCGAGACCACCTGTCGGGTCCCGGGCCCACCTTGTAAGCCGCCCAAGCCTTAGACGATAAAAGGCTTGGGTAGGCGACGTTAGCAAGGGTTCGCTCCTCAGCCATTTGCACCTGAGGTTCGCCTTTTACACACTCGCACCTGAGTCATTTGCACCCCAGCACTTAGGTCATCCCCAAGCTCAGAACTCCGATTCTGAGCACCGAGCAATACAACGAGCATCTCTGCTCACCGTGGACGTAGGGTTTTACGCTCCGGCAGCCTGAAGCACGTAAACATCCCTGTGTCAAGCTTCTCCTTCCATCGTCCCTAACACGTAAGCTCAACGTGAGTGACTAGCCCCTCCGAAAAAGAACCTCCGTGGGCTGCCCAGAGCAGGCCCGAGGGAAATGTCGACAACAACCCCATATTGAGGGTATCGACAGTGGCCCCTGGGCCCATCTCGGGGGAGCTAGCGAGCCCGAGGTGGGGCCCTCGTCTCTTCTACTCCGCGCACCTTTTCGAAGACCCGCTTTGACCGTTGCCGGAGCACGAACAGTCGTGGGATCGTGGGGGCGTGAGCCCTGCTTGATGGCTGCTTTTATTGCGGCGGCGGCAGCAGCGCCCGTTCGTCCCTCTTCGCCAGCTCGGAAGTGGTCAGTTGTCAAGTGTTCGGCGGAGTCGGCTGGCGGCGTCCAGCCTTTCGGTGCTGAGGCGGGAGGAGCAGCTGCGGGTCCTCCAGCTTCTCCGGATCGACGCCTTATCCCGGTCGCCGAGATGCCGGCGTATCCTCCACCGGTTGACAATGTCATGGAGGAGGTCTTTGGCGCGCCTTCGGCTTCCGCCGCTCCTCTGCTGCTATCAGAGGCGATGGAGCTCGCCCAGTCAAGCGTCCTGCAGGTCCAGGCCGCCCTGGAGCAAGAGCGGGAGGTGCTGGCGGGGGAGAGGAACCGCCTCCTCAGCTGGGGGGCAGCTCCTGAAGCAGCGAACTTAGGAGGTTAAGGCGGAGCTCGACGCGAGGCGGTCGAGGCTCGATGCCATGGAGGCACTCCTTGACCTTCAGAAGAAGGCCATCGACCGCCTGGACTCCAAGACCCGATGGCTCTTCCAGGAGACCTACAAAGCTCATGCCAGGGCCCAGGCACGCTCCGATGCTCTGGAGGAGCTGCGACTGCAGCTGGCGCATCGTGAGTGCGCCGTTGCGGATCGGGAGCGCGCCGTGGCGACCGACGAGAAGAAGGTCACCGAGAAGCTGGAGGCCGGTGAGGGTGACTTGAAGGCTCGGGCCGGAGAGCTAGAGCTTCGGGAGGCATCTCTAGCCGAGAGGGAGGAGCAGGTTGCCCGGGACCGCTAGGCGGTGCTAGACCGGGAGCTTGCTGCCGACTCCCGGGCGTCGGAGCTGGAGAGGCTCACCCGAGACTTCACGGCGAAGGAGAAGAGGTTTGCCGAGGAAGGTCTCGGCACTCTGCTGGCGGCTCGCAAGGAGGTGAAGGGGCTCCGCGCTTCGTGGACCGTCGAGGCCCGAGCGGTCTTGGACTTTGTCGGTCAGGCGGAGTCCGCCCTGGTGCCTCCCGGCTTCAGCCCTGTGAGGACGGGGGCTTCAGCTCGAGAGGTGGTCGAGGCGATCCCGACGCTCGAGTCTATCGGCGCCAAGCTGGAGAGGCTCGAAGTTGTGGTCGCCGATGAGCTCTAAACCGAGGGGAGGACCTTGGCGAAGGAGGTCACCACGCACATGCTGGCGTGCTTCCGGAGCTGCGATTCCTCCATCTCTCTGGAGCCGGTGGTTCGGGGCCCCGTCGCCGAGCAGGAGGAAGTCGCCAGGGCCGGAGTCGGAGACATCGCCACCCTTGTTGCCTCTAGGTTCGAGCGGGAGTCCGGGGACTCCTAGGCGTCTGCCCTTGTAGCCGAAGGACTTGTATCTTTTTGTTTTTGTTGAGTCTGTAGTCCAGCTCATGGAGCTTTCAATGAATGAATGGACTTTTGCATTTGTGTTATTGTGTTTTTGACCTCTTCTTGGCTAGGCCTGCCCGAGCCCTTAGCTCTACAAGGGCTTCGGGGGGGGAGGGTCTTTCACCGATCTTAAAGCATTGCACAAACACCTTCCTTAGGTCCTTGCTGACTTAAGGACACAAGGGGTCTCCAGAGCTCGCCCTGTGAGGGCGGGGGAGGTCTGGCTCTTCTGGCCACGTGGCGGGCCCGGAGCTCTCCTCTGAGGAGAGGGAGGTCCGGTCCCGCTGGACACGTGGAGCCTTCGAAACTCGCCCCTGTGGAGGGGGTGAGGTCTAGCTCTGCCGGCCACGTGGCGGGCCCGGGGCTATCCTCTGAGGAGAGGGGAGCTCCGGCCCCGCCGGACATGTGGGGTCTTCGGAGCCTGCCCCTGCGGAGGGGGCGGGGTCCGGCTCCTCCGGTCTTGAGTTGGAGTAGTCGGGAGCTCCGGTCCTTCCTTGTGCGGTCCCTGTAGTGGCCCCCTGGTAGGTGTGGCCAATTGTTTCGGCACACCTACGATATTCCTGCAGTGGAGCTAAGTCGAGGAGGTCCTACACACAAGTAGGGGAACCGTAATTCTCCTCGGGGGCTCTCCCTTCCCTGTCTCTTAGTCTTATTTGGCTTACGGTCCTGTTCTCGTATACGGGGTTTGGGCAATTCAGTGCGTCTGGCGACGGGGGTCCGGCTCCCTCCGAAATCAGGGTACGACCATCCGACCCCTAGTACTGGACCGTAACGCTGGGGAGGCAGAGTGCACAGGCTTTTGGTACGGAACCAGGCAAAGCTGGTTGTACTCCCCTAGACCTCCGAAGGGCAGGGTGCGCACGCTTTGGGTCGGAACCAGGCAAAGCAGGCTACGCACCCTGGACCCCCCATGCACAGCGCAGATTTTTCCTGGAGGTGACCAACTGGTGTCGCAGCACCTAACTGGGGGAGGCTCGAGAGGCCCCCTGGCCATCGGCAGGTACCTCAAGCGCGACCGTCTTCGGTAGGATAGCAAATGCCGACTAGGGATGAGAGTGGAAAGAGATAGCTAAGTGTACGATGAGCATGGGTTGATGTGAAAGTGATCATAAAAATTAATGCGTAACTTAAATGAACACATAAGTAAGAGCGTGGTAGAACAAGATCTTTCTGTATAAATGTCCATAGGAGGAAGGCAGGCTAAACATGGAGGCAACGACCCGCCCCATTAAGAAGGGAAGCAAGATCCTACGCGCTTAGGGTCGGAACCAGGCCAAGCTGAAACGTAGTCCTGGACCGTCCCCTGGGACTTAGTTGCTCCGAGCGCTGTTCCTAGACTCTATGGAATCTATTACAGAAAGGAAAAGACATGTGCTACCAATGCTTTAGGGATAGAACTTAGGAGGTGTTCTATGTTCTAAGGGTTCGGGAGCGGATCCCCATCCTCGGTGGAGAGGCGTACGCACCCGGGGCGGCAGACTTTCGTGACTCGGAAGGGACCTTCCCAGCTGGGGGAGAGTTTGTTGGCCCCTTCGCGAGAAAGTATGCGCCGCAGCACCAGGTCACCCTTTTTGAGCTCCCGGACGCGCACGGTCCTTTGGTGGTAGCGCCGGAGCGCCTGCCGGTACCGTGCGTTGCGGAGCGTTGCTTGCAATCGAGCCTCGTCGACGAGGTCGATGTCTTCACGTTGTAGCTGGTCCTGCGCGGCTTCTCCCTGGGGGACCCACGATGTCTTCCTCCATTGGCTCAGGCCGACAAGACGTTGACAGGGCCAGGGCAGCCCCCGGGAGGTGGGGCTGAGGCACGGTGGCGTGCACTCGGTTGGAGCTGGCCCGGTTCTGCACCGCCAGGGGCTGGTGCTCGGGCTGCTGCAAGTGCTTGGAGTTTCTCCAAGGCTGACACTGCAGCAGTGCGGTCTCCACGGATCTTGAGGACGCCTGCTGGTGGAGGAATCTTCAAGACGAGGTAGTCGTAGTGGGCTACTGCCATGAACCGGTATAGGGTTGGCCTGCCGATGATGGCATTGAAGGGGAGGTCGACCTCCGCCACGTCGAATAGAATGTACTCTGTTCGGTAGTTGTCCGGTGCCACGAAGGTCACCGGTAGGGTGATGTTGTCGTACGGGACAACTTGTCCCGGCCCTACCCCTGAGAACGGGCTCGAGGGGGCGAGCTTGGCCATCGGGATCTGCAGCTTCTCGAAGGCTGCACGGCTGATGAGGTTGAGGCCGGCCCCGCTATCCACCAGGGCGTGGTACATCTTCACGTTGGCGATGGTGGGTGCCACCAGGAGCGGTAGCTGCCCGACCCCAGCCATGTTCTTGGGGCAGTCAGTGGCGTCGAAGGTGATGGGGGTCCCTACCCACTTGAGGTGCGGTGTTGCGCACGGGGAGGGGCCACCGACGCCACAGCTCTACGCAGAGTCTTGACTACATTACGGGACGAGGGGTCCGAGGACCCTCCGTAGATGATGTGGAGCGCCTTCCGACGCTCGTCGTCGCTGGAGGTGGAGCCCTCGCGGTGGTGGACCTTCTTCAGAGCGCGCTGGGGCTCCTGGAACTCCATCTGCTGGTCGACGTTGTCCCGGGTGTCGACCTTCTAATTGCCCTCCCTCTGACGGAAGGGAGGAGCATCCGCCCGCGGTTGCTTCCCCTTGCGGAAGCGTTCCGCGAGCTTCTGGATCTCCCGGCACTTAGCAGCAGTACGGCTGCTCGTGTTGTGCACGGGGCATGGCTCGTTGTGGTCACCGCCAGGGGCTGGTGACTGTTGTGGCCTCTTGTCGGGGCGCGGCCCCCGAGCTCTGGTGGGTGCTGCGACTGCAGCAACGGGAGCTTCAGTCAGCAACATGATCTTGCCGCCGGCCTTCTTGACCTTCTTGCCGCTCCCATGGGGAGCAGCGCTTGGTCCGGGCTGTCCTCCGGCTTCGGAGGCTGGCTGTGAGTGCCAGTTGCGCCCTTCCGCCGCTCTGGCGCACTTGTCTGCCAGGCTGAATAGCTCCGAGACGTCGCGCACCTCTCTGGTGGGGAGCTTCTTGAGCATCTTCTTGTCCCTTACACCCTGCCGGAACGCCACCACCACAGAAGCATTCTGGATATGTGGGATGGTGTTCCGTACCTGGGAGAACCGCTGGATGAAGGAGCGCAGCGACTATCCGGGTTGTTGTTTGATGGCGCGGAGGTCAAGCTCCGTGCCAGGATGGGTGTAGGAGCTGCCGAAGTTGGCGGTGAACTGCCGGCAGAGCTCTCCCCAGGAGGTTATGGATCCGTGGGGAGATTCATGAGCCAAGACCGTACTGGGCCGGTCAAGGCGACGGGGAAGTAGTTGGCCATGATGGCCTCATCCCCTCGTGCAGCAAGGATGGTGGTGGAGTAGATCTGGAGGAACTCCGCCGGGTTGACACTGCGGTCGGTGCCCGCGATATGGGGTACCCCCGCGCACAGGGGAAAATGCCTAAGGAACTCGCCCTTCTCCGTAGGGAGAGCTCCGAAGGCGCCACGCGTCCGGCGGGGCCGGACCTCCCTCTCCTCAGAGGAGAGCTCCGGGCCCGCCACGTGGCATACAGAAGCCGGACCTCCCCCTCCGCGGGAGAGAGGTCCGAAGGTGCCACATATCTGGCGGGGCCAGACCTCCCTCTCCTCAGAGAGGAGTTCCGGGCCCGCCACGTGGCCGACCGAAGCCGAACCTCCTCCTTCGCAGGGAGAGGTCCGAAGGCTCCACGTGTCCCGCGGGGCCGGACCCCCCCTCTCCTCTGAGGAGGGCTCCGGGCCCGCCACGTGGCCAGCAGAACGGCGCTGCCTGCCCCCGAGCGATAGGCAGCGGGCGTAAAGACGCCCCATACCTTGCCCGTACAAGGTATTCAAGGCCCGCGTCTTCCCAAGACGCGGAGACGCGGAGCACGCCTCTGTCAGGTGCCGTTGCGCCCAGTCGCATCACAGACTGGCGCGCAGTGTCAGAGCCTGCCAGCCAATAAACGCAGCGACAAGACATCCCATGCCGCCCCCACCGTCATCATCCACTACTACTAGCATGCGGCATGGGCGGGGCTGCAAGACGAAGACTCAGAAGCCTTCGCCAAAGACAACTACCGGCATAACTGCAGATACGGTACATCACAGTCAGTCTCCCCGGGACCACCTGTTGGGTCCCGGGCCCCCCTTGTAAGCCACCCGAGTCTTGGACTATAAAAGACTCGGGTAGGCGACGATAGCAAGGGTTCGGACTCTAGCCATCCGAACCTCTGGGTTCGCACTCTGCAACTCATACGCTAGCCATTCACTCCCAAGCTGTAACTCACCCCCAAGCTCAGGACTCCGGCCCTGAGCAGCAAGCAATACAGCGAGCTCCATAGTACCGTGGACATAGGGTTTTACGCTCCGGCGGCCTGAACCACGTAAAACTCACCGTGTCAAGCTCTTACTAACTCGTCCATCCGCGCAAGCTCTCCGCAAGGGACTAGCCCCACCAAAAAAAGAACCTCCGCGGGCTGCCCAGTGCAGGCCCGGGGGAAGTGTCGATCGAACACTTCGACATTTGGCGCGCCAGGTAGGGGCCTTTTCCCCTTGCGCGACGAGTTTCCGCCGACGAAGATGACCAAGCTTCCTTCAGCGGCAAACTCTCCTCCACGTTCACGGCGAACCGTGTCCAGCGGGGAGTACATGTCGACGCACTCAGGACGGAGTGTGTCGGCACAAGCTGGGAGCCAGCAACCGGCTCTGGCAGCGCCGACTCCGGCAATGCAGGCTCCAACTAGCGTCAGGTCTTCAGTAGCGCTGGGCGTACCCGGCGGGGGTGCGCCAGCCGCAGCAAGAGCGCTACTCCACAATCCGCCTGCTGGGGGCGCGCCTCAGGCAGCGACCCAGCAGTGGATTCGCGAGATAGACCGTCTCGTCGTTGCCGCCGCAAACCCTCGACTTCGGCGGGGACGACGCTCCGGCCAACCGGTTGTGTCGCTGATGCGCACGCCAATGGTTGGCGAGCAGACGGCGGACTCCAGCTCCACCAGGCCTCCGTCGACGGACCTGAGGACAGAGCTGGAACGGTGCCACTTGGGCCAAGATTCCCGAGTGTTCCTCGAGCGACGTCGAGAAAGGCGTCGCACTCAAGAGGCTGGCGACAACATGACGTCGGCCTCGACCCAGACTGGAGGGCAGACCTTCGCTACGCGAGCTCTGCCCCAGGCGTACGCCGCACAACATAAGCCACAACCATGTGCTCTGCAAGCGGCGTCCCTGGCCTATGGCGCAACCTTGCCCATATCGGGGTACACTGTGCCAGGCGCAACCAAGCGTTCGCGGCACCAGTACCTGCACTGGGAGCCAGCAACCGGCTCTGGCAGCGCCGACCCCGGCAATGCAGGCTCCAACCAGCGTCAGGTCTTCAGTAGCGCTAGGCGTACCCGGTGGGGGTGCGCTAGCCGCAACAAGAGCGCTACTGCACAATCCGCCTGCTGGGGACGCGCCTCAGGCAGCGACCCAGCAGTGGATTCGCGAGGTAGACCGTCTTGTCGTCACCGCCGCAAACCCTTGACTTCGACGGGGACGATGCTCCGACCAACCGGCTGTGTCGCTGACGCGCACGCCAACGGTTGACGGACAGGCGGTGGATTCCAGCTCCACCAGGCTTCTGTGGACGGACCTGAGGACTGAGCTGGAACGATGCCACCTGGGCCAAGACGCCCGAGTGTTCCTCGAGCGGCGACGAGAAAGGCGTCGCAGCCAAGAGGCCGGCGTCAGCATGACGACTGCCTCAACCCTACCTGAGGCGCAGACTTTCGCCACACGAACTCTGCCCCAGACATACGCCACGCAGCATATGCCACAGCCATATGTCCTGCAAACGGCGCCCCCGGTCTATGGTGCAGCCTTGCCCATACCGGAGTACACTGTGCCAGCGGCGAACCAAGCGTTCGCGGCACCAACACCTGCAGCAACAAGGGCAGGATGTACGGCCCTGGAGCCCCACCTCCGCTTCACGAGGTGGCTGCGCAAGTTTCGACCGCACCTGCCCGGGAAGTACGACGGCAGCGTCAACCCGGCGGGGTTCCTCCAGATCCACTCCACCGCCGTACTTGCCGCAGGAGGGGATGAGGCCGTCATGGCCAAACTACTTCCCCGTCGCCTTGACCGGCCCAGCCCGGTCTTGGCTAATGAACCTCCCCCAAGGATCCATAACTTCCGGGGGAGAGCTCTGTCGGCAGTTCATCGCCAACTTCGACAGCTCCTACACCCGTCCCGGCACGGAGCTTGACCTCCAAGCCATCAAGCAACAACCTGGGGAGTCGTTGCGCTCCTTCATCCAGCGGTTCTCCCAGGTACGCAACACCATTCCGCATATTCAAAGTGCTTCTGTGGTGGCGGCACTTCGACAGTGTCCAGGACAAGAAGATGCTTGAGAGGCTTGCAACCAGAGAGGTCTGCGATGCCTCCGAGCTCTTCAGCCTGGCGGGCAAGTGCGCCAGAGCAGCTGGAGGGTGGAGCTGGCACTCACTGCCAGCTTCCGAAGCCGGAAGACAGTCCGAAGACGGCGGAGTTCAAGCTGAGCTCCCGACCACGTCAGACAGCCAAGAGCCAAGCACTGGCTGACTTCGTGGCTGAGTGGACGCCAACGAAGGCTGACCCAGGGGGCCGCGAAGACGGTGAACCAAAGTACCGAGCTCCAGTCTTCACCGGGCCTCACTGGACGCTCTTCTTCGACAGCTCCTCGCGAAAGCAGGGGGCCGGTGCCGGCGTACTGCTTCTCATGCCATCGGGGGAGCAGTCTGGGTACATGATGCGTCTCAATTCCAAGGCAACCAACAACTTGACAGAGTATGAAGCACTCATCTTTGGCCTAAAATACAGTCCTGTCTCTGGGCGCTCGCCAGTTGTTGGCGCAGGGCGACTCCCAGCTAGTTATCAAGCAAGTTAAGGGTGAATGCCCCTGCAATGACCCACAGCTAGCTGCTTATCTGCTTCACGTGCGGATGTTGGAGAAAGAATTCCTCGCCTTGGACCTGCGCCATGCACCGCGCGCTTGCACGGCCGCAGCTGACAACCTCTCAACAAAAGCCTCCATCGGAGCCCCTGCGCACGAAGGAGTCTTCGAGACGACGTTGCTGCGGTCCACAGCCCAGCCCGCCGAGACGGGCGAAGGGGGCTGAACCAGTGCCTCGAAGCTAGGCAGTCCCGGCGGCCCTGGATGCCGCCAAAGGATCGTAAGAGTCACTGGGGACTCCGTGCAACCCAGCACTCAAGATCCAGAAGCTCAAGTAGTCCCGATGCATGGACCACAGAGGTCCGGGACTCCTTGAAGGACATCCTTCCTGATGAACGTGCATCCGCTGAACGGGTGGTGCGGATGGCTAAGTGCTACGCGCTGGTATCTTTACTGGCGTGGCGCCACGACATCCTATTGCGGTGCATAACCCAGGAGCAAGGCTGCGATTAGCTCGCAGTAGTCCAAGGAGGCGAGTGCTGGGAACGCTCATCGTCCCGCACGTTGGTCGGTTAAGCCACCTGGCATGGCTCCTACTGACCGAGAGCCACCTGGACGCCGTCAAACCGGTTAGGGATGCAATGCGTGCCAAGTCCACGCCAAGCAGACCCACACAACCGGTGCAGACGCGCACCCAGAGCCGTCGGGGGATACCGGCTCCTCCATGTCGAGGGCCAGTCGGACTTCCCAGGGCCAGGTCACGGGAACTACCCTTCCACATGGTATGCGGGGCCGAAGCCATGCTTCCCCCTGATATAGCCATGGGGGTCCCCCCGTGTCCGGCGTACGACGAAGCCACGCATGACCCGCTCTACGTGAAGACAGGCGCTCCGACGCTACCCAGTAAGTTCACCATGCTTACTTAGGTGTTTATTTAAATTACGCATTAATTTTTATGAACACCTCCCCACGCTCTAGACAGTGTGCGTCCATTGTACACTCGGCTCCTCTTTCCGGCTCTCATGCATAGTCGATATTTGCCGTCCTGCCGAAGGCGGTAGTGCTTGGGGTACCTGTCAGAGGCCCGGTGGCCTTTTGGATCTCCCCCTATAAGGGTACTGCACCGCGAGTTGGTCTCCTCCAGGAAAAGACCTACGCTAGAACGGGGGGTCAGGAGCCTTGCTTTGCCCGGTCTTGCACCCAAAGCATGCGCACTCTGCCTCCCGGCGCTACGGTCTGAGTACCAGGGGGCCGGGCGGTTACACCCTGACTGGGGCTGGGGCCAGACCTCCGGGACCAAGTGCACTGGATTACCCAAGCCCCGTATTCCGGCCTGGGACAGTAAGCCAAATGAGACTAAGGGATAGAAAAGGGGGGACCACTGAGCAGTTCCAGACCTCCGCCCCCACAGCTGGGCCGAGCTCCGAGGCCAGCCCTCGCCCTCCTTTTAGAGGCGAGCGCTGATGCCGGACCTCACGCCCTTCGCTGGCCTGAGCTCCGATGACTTCTGGACTCCGCCTCCACAGCCAGGCCGAGCTCCGAGGCCGGCCCTCTCTCTCCTTTCAGAGGCGAGCGCTGATGCCGAACGGTACGCCCTTCGCTGGCCTGAGCTCCGATGACCTCCGGACCTCACGCCCTTCGCTGGCCTAAGCTCCGATGACTTCCGGACTCCGCTCCCATAGTTGGGCCGAGCTCCGAGGCCAGCCCTCGCCCTCCTTTCAGAGGCGAGCGCTGACGCCGGACCTCACGCCCTTCGCTGGCCTGAGCTCCGATGACTTTCGGACTCCGCCCCCATAGCTGGGCCGAGCTCCGAGGCCAGCCCTCGCCCTCCTTTACGAGGCGAGCGCTGACGCCGGACCTCACGCCCTTTCGCTGGCCTGAGCTCCGATGACTTCCGGACTCCGCCTCCACAGCCAGGCCGAGCTCCGAGGCCAGCCCTCGCCCTCCTTTCAGAGGCGAGCGCTGATGCCGGACCTCACGCCCTTCGCTGGCCTGAGTTCCGATGACTTCCGGACCTCCGCCCCCACAGCTGGGCCGAGCTTCGAGGCCAGCCCTCGCCCTCCTTTCAGAGGCGAGCGCTGATGCCGGACCTCACGCCCTTCGTTGGTCTGAGCTCCGATGACTTCCGGACTCCGCCCCCACAGCTGGGCCAAGCTCCGATGCCAGCCCTTGCCCTCCTTTTAGAGGCGAGCCCTGATGCCGGACCTCACGCCCTTCGTGGACCTGAGCTCCGATGACTTCTGGACCTCCGCCCCCACAGCCGGGCCGAGCTCCGATGCCAGGCTTCACCCTCTCCTAAGAGGCTGAACTCCGAAGCCGTCAAGACCCTGCCAGCACAGGGAGTACTCAAGACAAGAAAGTGCGCGGGTAGGAGAAGGCCTCACCTCGGGCTCGTTACCTCCCCCGAGGAGAGCCCGGGGGCCACTGTCGGTACCCGCGATATGGGGTACCCCCGCGCACAGGGGGAAATGCCTAAGGAACTCGCCCTTCTCCGTAGGGAGAGCTCCGAAGGCGCTACGCGTCCGGCGGGGCCGGACCTCCCTCTCCTCAGAGGAGAGCTCCGGGCCCGCCACGTGGCATACAGAAGCCGGACCTCCCCCTCCGCGGGAGAGAGGTACGAAGGTGCCACGTATCCAGTGGGGCCGGACCTCCCTCTCCTCAGAGAGGAGTTCCGGGCCCGCCACGTGGCCGACCGAAGCCGAACCTCCCCCTCCGCGGGGAGAGGTCCGAAGGCTCCACGTGTCCCGCGGGGCCGGACCCCCCCTCTCCTTTGAGGAGGGCTCCGGGCCCGCCACGTGGCCAGCAGAACGGCACTGCCTGCCCCCGAGCGATAGGCAGCGGGCGTAAAGACGCCCCATACCTTGCCTGTACAAGGTATTCAAGGCCCGCGTCTTCCCAAGACGCGGAGATGCGGAGCACGCCTCTGTCAGGTGCCGTTGCGCCCAGTCGCATCATAGACTGGCGCGCAGTGTCAGAGCCTGCCAGCAAATAAACGCAGCGACAAGACATCCCATGCCGCCCCCGCCGTCATCATCCACTACACTAGCATGCGGCATGGGCAGGGATGCAAGATGAAGACTCAGAAGCCTTCGCCAGAGACAACTACCGGCATAACTGCAGATACGGTAGACCACAGTCAGTCTCCCCGGGATCACCTGTTGGGTCCCGGGCCCCCCTTGTAAGCCAGCCGAGTCTTGGACTATAAAAGACTCGGGTAGGCGATGATAGAAAGGGTTCGGACTCTAGCCATCCGCACCTCTGGGTTCGCACTCTGCAACTCATACGCTAGCCATTCACTCCCAAGCTGTAACTCACCCCCAAGCTCAGGACTTCGGCCCTGAGCAGCAAGCAATACAGCGAGCTCCATAGCTCGCCGTGGACATAGGGTTTTACGCTCCGGCGGCCTGAACCACGTAAAACTCACCGTGTCAAGCTCTTACTAACTCGTCCATCCGCGCAAGCTCTCCGCAAGGGACTAGCCCCAGCAAAAAAGAACCTCCGCGGGCTGCCCAGTGCAGGCCCGGGGGAAGTATCGACCGAACACTTCGACAACTGTCGTCGTACTTCTCTGGCAGGTGTGGCCGGAACTTACGCGGCCACATCGCGAAGCGAAGGTGTGGCGCCAAAGCTGCACACCCCACTCCTGTTGTTGCAGGTGTTGGTGCCGCGGACGCTTGGTCCGCTGTTGGCACCGTGTACCCCGGCATGGGCAAAGGTGCGACATAACACGGGGGCGCCATTTGCAGGGCATATGGCTGAGGCATATGCTGCGTAGCGTATGCCTGGGGCAGAGGTCACGTGGCGAACGTCTGCAACCTAGTCTGGGTCGAGGCGGTCGACATGCTGTCGCCGGCCTCGTGGTTGCGACGCCTTTCTCGACGTCGCTCGATGGTCACGCGGGTCTCTTCGCCCAGGAGACGTCGTTCCAACTCCTACCTCAGGTCCGGAGATGGGAGCCTGGTGGAGCGAGAGTCTGCCATCCGCCCGTCAACCGTTGGCGTGCGCGACAGCGACACATCCGGTTGACTGGGGTGTCGTCCCTTCCGAAGCTGAGGATTGGCGGTGGCGACGACGAGACGGTCGACGTCGCGAATCCACCGCTGGGTCGCCGCCTGAGGCGCGTCCCCAGCAGGTGAATTACGCAGAAGCGCTCGTGCTGCAGCTAATGTACTCCCATGAGTGACACTCGGCGCTGCAGCAGATCTCGGGCTTGCTGGAGTCCGCGTTGCCGGAGTCAGCTGCTGACTTCCAGCTTGTCCCGACACACTCCTCCTTGAGTGCGTCGAGACGTAGGCCTCGCTAGTAATCGTTCGCCAGGAACGAGGGCGAGGAGAGTTTGCCGCGGACGGAAGCTTGGTCATCTTCGTGAGCGAAGACTCGACGCGAGAGGGAAAAAGCCCCCTCCCTGGCGCGCCAAATGTCGAAGTGTAGCTGTCGACACTTCTCCCAAGCCTGCACTGGGCAGCCCGCGGAGGTTCTTTTTCGGAGGGGCTAGTCCCCCTGCGTGAGTCTCGCTGTTCTGGACGAAGGAAACAGATATACACAAGGGTTTTTTACGTGGTTCGGGCCGCCGGAGCGTAATACCCTACGTCCACGGTGAGCAGAAGTGCTCGTTGTATTGCTTGGTGCTCAGAACCGGAGTTCTAAGCTTGAGGATGAGCTGAGTGCTAGAATCAGGGTGCCGAACAGAGTTCGAACCCGCGTGAGCGCCAACGTGCGTGAGTGCGAACCCTTTGTAACGTTGCCTACCCGAGCCTTTTATAGTCCAAGGCTCTGGTGGCTTACAAAGTGGGCCCCGGGACCCGATAGGTGGTCCCGGGGTGATCTCTGCCATCTACCGTATCTGCAATAATGCCGGTAGTTGTCTCTGGCGAGGGCTTCCGAGCCACCGACCTGCCGCCCTACCCACGCTGCAAACTAGGCGTAGTGGTTGATGATGACAGGGGCGGTAGGGGATGTCTTGTCGCTGCGTTTATTGGTGTACAACTTCTGACATTGTGTGCCTGTCTTCACTGTGATGTGACTGGGCACAATGCCTCCTGGCAGGGGCGTGCCCCGCGTCTCCGCGTCATTGGAAGGCGCGGGTCTTCAATACCGCGTTTTGGGAAGGCGCGGGTCTTGAATACCTTGTACGAGCAAGGTATGGTGCGGCTTTACTCCTGCTGCCTACCGCGCCGGGTAGACAGCGCTGCTTGCTGCCACGTGGCGGGCCCGGAGCTCTCCTCTGAGGAGAGGGAGGTTCGGCCCCGCTGGACACCTGAAGCCTTCGGAGCTCTCTCCGCGGAGGGGGAGGTCCGACTCTGCTAGCCACGTGGCGGGCCCGGAGCTCTCCTCTGAGGAGAGGGAAGTCCGGCCCCGCAGGACACGTGGAGCCTTCGGAGCTCTCCGTGCGGAGAAGGGAGGTCCGGCTTGGATGCCCTAGGAGTTCGCTCCTGCGGAAGGGGCGAAGTCCTCAAACGATTTTTCCTATGCGCGGGGTAACCATATTGAGGGTACCGACACCGTTACTGCTCGAATATCTGAACTCTGACCCAACTCTCTTATTAAATCAAAAGAAAAAGATGCAAACCAGAGAAGAAGATGAGGCCAAAGCAGTTCCCACGGGCACTCCCATAGCCACAAGCAATTATGCTCCGGCTGTTCAGCTGAGCCATGAACGGAAGCCAGGATTCAGCTCGCATCTCCGTGATCATCATGTCGTTCTCAGGCGCCGGATAGTAGTTCTCCCGTAGCTGCATGTCCCTCAAGCCAGCCTCGCATGTTCAGGAAGAAGCTCAGGAAGTGCTCGTGCGTGGTGCCATGGACGAAGAGCTTCCTGAGGCCGACGCGGTGCATGCTGGAGCAACCCGGCCGGCGGCGGGCAGCGTACGTAAGGCCAGCTACGCCGGTTCACTTTCTTGTCTTGAGGCGGCCAGTAATCAAGCTCGTACAAAGTCGTCAGCGACTCGATGCCCTGCAGATAAAACCGATCCCACTGAGAGAGATCCATCTGCCCCGCCGGCGCGGTGAGCGCGTAGCCGACTGCTTCAGCTTCACTCATGTCCAGCTTCATCTTGGATAGTATACTTGGAATCCAGCGAGGTCACTTAGGCCGAAAAAAATGTCCGCGCAGCAGGTCATGGACATGTTCAACAGTCGCCTTCCACCTTGATTAAAATCTCCTCTAGCAACAGGGCATGCAGCTATCAAGCCTGGCAGAGATGAGCGGTGAGAGTAGCTCACCAGCTGGGAGCCAGAGAGTGAGAGAGCGAACGGGGAGTGTCGGTACCTGCGATATGGGGTACCCCTACGCACAGGGGAAAATGCCTAAGGAACTCGCCCTTCTCCGCAGGGAGAGCTCCGAAGGCGCCACGCGTCCGGCGGGGCCGGACCTCCCTCTCCTCAGAGGAGAGCTCCGGGTCCGCCACGTGGCATACAGAGGCCGGACCTCCCCCTCCGCAGGAGAGAGGTCCGAAGGTGCCACGTATCCGGCACGGCCGGACCTCCCTCTCCTCAGAGAGGAGCTCCGGGCCCGCCACGTGGCCGATTGAAGCCGAACCTCCCCCTCCGCGGGGAGAGGTCCGAAGGCTCCACGTGTCCCGCGGAGCCGGACCCCTCCTCTCCTCTGAGGAGGGCTCCGGGCCCGCCACGTGGCCAGCAGAACGGCGCTGCCTGCCCCCGAGCGATAGGCAGCGGGCGTAAAGACGCCCCATACTTTGCCCGTATAAGGTATTCAAGGCCCGCGTCTTCCCAAGACGCGGAGCACGCCTCTGTCAGGTGCCGTTGCGCCCAGTCGCATCACAGACTGGCGCGCGGTGTCAGAACCTGCCAGCCAATAAACACCGCGACAAGACATCCCATGCCGCCTGCGCCGTCATCAACCACTACGACTAGCATGCGGCATGGGCAGGGCGGCAAGACGGAGACTCGGAAGCCTTCGTCAGAGACAACTACCGGCATAACTGCAGATACGGTAGATAACAATCAATCTCCCCGGGACCACCTGTCGGGTCCCGGGCACCCCTTGTAAGCCACCCGAGTCTTGGACTATAAAAGGCTTGGGTAGGCGACGATAGCAAGGGTTCGCACTGTGCAACTCATACGCTAGTCATTCACTCCTAAGCTGTAACTCACCCCCAAGCTCAGGACTCCGGCCCTGAGCAGCAAGCAATACAGCGAGCTCCATAGCTCGCCGTGGACGTAGGGTTTTACGCTCCGGCGGCCTGAACCACGTAAAACTCACCGTGTCAAGCTCTTACTAACTCGTCCATCCGCGCAAGCTCTCCGCAAGGGACTAGCCCCACCAAAAAAAGAACCTCCGCGGGCTGCCCAGTGCAGGCCCGGGGGAAGTGTCGACCGAACACTTCGACAATGAGCATCTTGGCCCAGCTGACAAAATCCTCCAGTTCCATGTACCTACATTGTTTCCATGTACCTGAGGGCAGCTGGTGGCGAGGGAGAGCAGCGCATCGTCACCGACGAAGTCAACGTACCGGGGGCTGAACAGACACGACGCCACAAGCTTCCGGAGGTTGGGGCAGGACCCCGCGATGGCAACAAGCTCGGAGGCGTGGAACCCGTCCGTGGCGCCCGCGAGGCCGAGGTCCGGCTCCGTGAGCGCCGCCGCGGCGGTAGGGTGCGCCGCGAGCGCGGGCAGGATGTCCAGCAGCAGAACTCCGAGAGGTCAAGCGCCCTGAGCGCGGGGCAGTTCCGGAACAGAGGCTCGAGATCCGCGCCGTTGCCGAGGCCCACGAGCTTGATGCTGCGTCGCTAGTGCGGCGCGAGGCCGTCTAGCATGGAGGGGTCGCGGCAGTAGACGCCGAGCGAGGACACGGCGGGGAAGCAGAGTCTATAAGAATTAGATAAAAAAGAAAAATATTAAAATAAAGTAAAATATATTATAATTTTATTTTAATAGTGTGTCAACGATAAAAATATCATATCAAAACTCACGACGTAAGTTCTATTTTATCAAAGCCGCTCGATACGACATCCATAATAGCAATCGACTCGCATCTCGACAGATCCTCTCTTTTGCCTTTCCTTTTGACTTTTATAAAGACTAGACTTATCCTCTCCCCTCCTTGGTCGACTCGCCTATCCGGGTGCGCGTCTTGGAATGGCAGGGCTGGAGTTGTATTGTTGGTAACAGATTGATTGCCTTTTGTATTGTTGGTCCTCGATTCCGTTTGGGCCTTGGAGTTGGGCCACTCGGCGCGACGGGCCTGACGCGGACCCTGACGATCCACTACCAGGTGCGGTGCGGAGAGCAGCTGGCCCTTAAAGCAGGGAATCACCCGATGCAGCCGCTGCTCACTCCAAGCAGCCGAACCCTCGCCTCGCTTCGCCTCGCGGCGCCGCCTCCCCTGCTCGCGCCGCGCTGCGCCGCCCCTCGTCGCCCTTCCGATGGCGCGCCGCCGTGCCCCGCGCCCTCTCGGCGATCGAGCCCCGCGCCCGCGCCCGCGCCCTCTCGGAGATCGAGCCCCGCGCCCGCGCCCGCCCCCTCTCGGAGATCGAGCCCAGCGCCCGCCCCCTCTCGGAGATCGAGACCTAGCCGCGGAGGTCCTCTACCTCCATTCGCTCTGGCGCCGCGGCCCTCCCGCGCCCGCGCCCGTCCCGGCCCCCGCCGCCGCCCCCAACCAGCCCCGCACCGCGCAGCGCAGGTCCGTTAAGCGCAAGCGCCGTCAGCTGGGTCCCCAGGATGCCGGGCCCGAGGCGCCGCAGGCTCCTCCCGCCTCCGGATCGGCGTCCCCCTCCCCCGAGAAATCGACGCCCGCGAAGGAGGAGGCCGTTACCAACTGCGACCCGCCCCGCTCCGCCCGCCGAAAGGCCAACAAGCGCAAGCGCCGCGGCCTGGAGTGCGACGCCGCCGAGATCCAGAACCCCTGCTCTGAGAAGCCTCCCGCTCCGTCTCAGCCCACCGCCCACAAAACATGGCCCGACGGCCCCGCGTCCTCCCCCCCTTCGAACCCACCGCCAGCGCCGCCTTCGCCTGGTTCTCTCGCTCATCAGGAGGCTCTCCGTGCCGCGGAGGAGTTCTTCGCTAACCAAGGATCGGACGACGACGATAAGGAGGAGGTGTCCGAGTCGGAGGGCGACGAGGAGGAGGCGGCCGGGTTCTTCACTGGTTTGTTCGAGCGCAACGCTGCGCTACGGGGCCGCTATGAGCAGAGCTGGGAGGAGGGGCAGTTCGCGTGCATGGCTTGCGCGGGGAAGAAGGTGCGGCGGGGGAAGGCTAGGCGGTTCCGAGGCTGCGCCAGCCTCGTGCAGCACGCGCGCGCTGCCACGCGCTACGGGAGGCCGAGGGCCCACCGTGCGCTCACGGCCGTTGTCTGCCGTGTCCTTGGGTGGGATATCCAGAGGCTGCCGAGCATCGTGTTGGATCCCCGCGGCACGCTCGGCCAGGCACTCGCCGCCAGGGCCCAGTCTGATGCTCAAGATGGAAAGGTTCTTTTGGCTGGTCAAATGTTTTTGTTTTGTGCTTGCTATTGCAATATCAACTGGTCAGCTAATGGGATTCTGGTTGTTGATTTCAGGAAGATGTGGGGACAGAAATGAATGGTTCAAATACCAATGGTGATGAAGTGGCTAATGAACTACACACTAGTAAAGAGTCTGCTGGAACGGTTTGTATTGACAGATTTAGTTATTTACTGAAACAAAAAGATATGCTATACTATGCAACGTGCATTTGTAATGCTTTTCCCCAGCCTTTGAGGCCATATATGATTTACTTATCCCTTTTTTGATGGAATTGGCGGATTAGTCTTTGAAATGATAACACAGATACTCTATGTGACATTGGCACATTGTCCCATGCAGAAGGATGTGGAAGAGATCGCCTCACTGAATCACGAAGACAGTTCTAGAACCAATGTTTATGGTCATGAAACTAACCAAGAGGCAAGTATTCGTACCAGTTTCTCGTGTTGCTGCTGATTGGAAAGGGAAGGGATACTGAAAATACAAATGCATTTGTTAGTAAAATACTAAATTACATACTTTTTATTGGTATATATCTGGTTGCTTCATCCTTTGTTAAGCAAATGCTTCCGGAACAAATATATTACTAAGCCAGTTCGATCGTTAAACCATAGAACTTCACTCATGTGCATGACTGCATGCTGGTAATCATCATAACATCTAATTCAGCATGGTGCAATGAGCAATAAGTTACTTTACGTTCATAAGATATGTTGGACAAACACACTTTGGATAGTCTAATATAATCGATTATCAATAGTAACTTTGCTGACCCCAACATGCTTGGGATAAAGGCTTGATTGTTGTTGTTGTTGTTGTATCAATAGTAACTTTGTGATGGCCAAGGCGGGTTGTGCCCCTCTCCTGGTTTAAGGTAAACTTGGAAAATCACCTCATAACCCGTGCTAATTAGTGGCATGCTCCAATAGTGCCCCCTTGTCCAGCAACAAGCTCTCATTTCCCCCCCTTGAGATTAAGTTCAAGCTCTGTCACTGATCAATAGACGTAGCATGTGATAATAATGATATAATGGATGTTCACATGGTATAGACTACACCAACGTGCTTGGGACAAAGGCTTCGTTGTTGGTGGTGATGGTGTTCACATGCTAATGGAGCTTCTGTCGAGGTGGCTAATGTGAAGCCGACATATTGGTGATTGATCTGTGATATGAGTGTTTTAGTCGAGTGCTGAGGATGCCAAAGTTGTTGAATGCTTTTTGATCAGTGATTAAATTTCTAGTTGGGCAATCTGATTTGGTTCATTTTCAGATGGATGTTGTTAAGACCACGATGGAAGAACCCGGAGATATTGATGGTGACAAAGAGATTACTGAACTTAGTGGCGGTAAAGAGTCTAGTGAGAAGGTTCGTGTCGAGTTCCCATTATTTGCTGAGTTCCTGTATCAGAAAATTATCCAGGTGGACACTATTTATACTGAACTATCCATCCTTGTGTTACTGAGTGAACAGGGAAAGAAATTAAATATATTATAATTTTTTGTTTGGAAGGGTAAATACATGTTTTGGTTCCTACATCTGGTTTCTTGTACCTCGTTCAATGGTTGCTCATCTAATGTTTTTCTAAAATATGCTGCCAAGCCAGTTCTATTGGTGAAACAGATGATTGGATGTTGTCCATCAGATTAGATTCAGTATACTAGAGGAGTGACCTAATGGGAATTTTGGAATAAAAGATAAATAAAGAATGGGTTACTGGACGTTTATTATATATAAGTTTAAATATACTTATATACACAATATTAAGTCTTGGCCTAGCGGTAAAGCTGTTGCCTTGTGACCATGAGGTCATGGTTTAAGTTCTTGAAACAGCCACTTGCAGAAATGTAGGAAAAGGCTGCTTACAAAAGACCCAGGCTTGTTAATCAACGCCTGGACGCCTAGGTGCCCGGCAGGCGCCCGGCCAGGCGGCGGGCAGCGCCGGCGGCGGTGCTGCTGCGGCGGCAGGGGAGGCGGCAGTGGCGGGGGTGAGGAGGCGAGGGTGGAGGCGGCCAGGCGGGGTGAGGAGCGGGCCGAGGGGGTGAGGAAGCGGCCCAGTTAGTGTGAGCCGTTGGATCTCATCCGACGGTCCACATTTTAGATGAGACATATAAATAATAGCCCTACCCTAACCCTACCCATTTTCCCTCACCCCCTCTCCTTTGCAAAAGCGGCGGCGGCAGCTCCACCGATGGCAAGGCGACGGCCATGGTGGCGACGGGAGGGCCTGCCGGCGGCCATGGTGCGGCCGCGCGAACCCTCGGCCTGTTCAGCGGCGGCGGCGGCGACGGAAACAGCGGCGGCCAGTCGAGGCGACCGGCCACGGCGTCCGGGCTGGAGCGCCTGGACGCCTGGTCACCGACTAGGCATCGCCTAGGCGACGACTTGAAAACGCTGAAAAGACCTAAGTGGGTCAGACCTTTCCCCGGACCTTGCGCAAGTGGGAGCTACATGCACCGGGCTGCCCTTTTACAGTATTAACAGTTGTGTTATTATTAACTACCAATAACTGTAATCTCTGTATAAGAAATATATACTTGCTTTTTGCATGGGACTGAAGCTTCTGTAGAGTGCATAAAATTTGAGCCTATCCCCTGGTTATTGATAGTGATCTTAGTTGATATGTTATGGTTGTTGTTTTCAGGATAATGCAAATAAGGATGATTCTTTGAGCCAGGATAATAGTGGAGTAGTTCACAAGCAGGACATGGCTTTAGAGTCCACTGAAAAGGTAGGCCCCAGAAGTTTTTCATCTGTAATGTTTTCCTTCATGATGTTGTGCATACTGTATTTTCGGAGACACTTTGCTGCGTTGTACATTTCTTGATCATTTAGTTTGATGAAATTATTTCATTGTCCTTTGCAGGAGAATATGGAAGATGGATGCTCCAAAGACAAGTGTGGAAATGAGAAGGATTGTATCAAAGCCTCTGTCCAAGAGGTCAGTAAATATATTCGTTTCTAGTGATGTTGTTTTCATAAGTTGATGGTAATTTTTGAACTGGAAAGTTGATGTTTTCGTTCAGACTCTTTTCATTATTTATATTTAGTTATTCTAACTGTCCCTCGTTTAAGAAAACAGGGAATGTTTGGAGTTATGGACCATGTATTGAGATAATATATGGTTTAAGACATTTGTTGCATTTAGATACTATGGACTTCCTCACACAACATGAATGAGACATTTTGTTCTTTGGCATGCAGGAAATAAATGCTACGGTGAGTGAACCAGAACATGATGAAACTGCAGATGGTATGGGAGACACTGCTGTCACCAGATTAGGAAATGGTCCAAAGGTACGTCAATCCCTGATCTGTTTTATATATCTACATGCTGTGACTCATCAGTTCTTTCACAAGTATACTAGATGCCTTACCCATCATTTGTGCCGCCAATTATATCATTAGATGGCATGTAGAAACAATTGTGAGTTGTGACTTCTTTAGGTATGTTTTGGTTTGCAGGAAGAAGATGTTGATGAGAACAAAGAGCATGCTAGCTCGATGAATTGAGTTCTTCAAAGGTGGCTGCATGTTTCAAATTTATGCATCTCCAACTTGTATCACCAATTTGTACTGCCTGTTGATCTGCTTTGGTTTCCCTGGGATGCAGGGCTCAGAGGTGAAGATTTCTTTACTAGCTAGCAAGAGAAGTCTAGAATCGGCTGGTGCCTTCCTGGAAGTTGTTCAAGGACGGACAGGGATCCTCTGTTTTGTCCAGTGCGCACTTGAACAGACATCGTTGGAGGGCTGGCTAGCCAGATTCACTTGATTTCTGTCCTTGAAGACTTGTAGAATCCTTGTTTGAACTGCTTAGCTGAATAGCACAGTATTACTCTTATCTAGTATGTGGCAAACTGTGCACTTCAACTTTTTAGAGTCGAATTTGTTTTGGATATTGCGTTAATGGTGTGACTCGCTTGTTCCCTCGCATGGCCGTCCGTTTTAGCCCTCATGCGCGTGCAAGAAGCATGTGGCCAGGCGTACGGTAACCGGCCGAGGCCAGCTACGTCTCCTGATTCACTTGCTTCCTGTTCTCAAGTTGTTTTTGTTAAGATAGCATCTCATTTATTTAAACTAGAGTTGTTTTCTTAATAATAACCATATAAAAGCAGAGAGTATACCACATTGAGGCTTCTACGAAGCTATAAGGGACTGTCCGACTCGAACACAGGCACAGCTAGTACGTGATGCGAACGTTACTGGACACGACGAGACTAGACGCCGGCCGTGTTTCCGACGACAGAAGCAACCAATCGATCTACGGTCACTGATCGCCGGGGCACCAGCAGCGCCAAGTATCCATCCGTCCGACGTCTCCGTCGCGATTTTGGACCTCGCGTCGTCGTCGTTCCTGTCTGAACGGTGTACTGTACCAGATATTTTCAGACATGACCGCTCCCAGCGACATCGAGGCTTGGCGCGCGTCTGCGTTTCAGACAGCGACGACGACACACATGGCCTGGCCGCTCCGCTCTCTCATCATGAGCATTACGATGAACAAATGAAAGCATGAACTACTGTCATGCATGCGTGCGTGCGTGCGTGGTGTGGTGTAGTTCTGTGATCTTCTGAGAACCGATGGAGGTTGACGATGCGATGCAGGTAATGGATTTTAATTAACAACGTGATGATGCATGGAGATGGAATCACGCGACGCAATCAACGAATCGAATCTCTATATGTACAAACAAACAACAAGCAGCAGGCACCGCCGTACAAAAACTGTCCTTCTTCCTGTCATGCACGACCTCCAATCCAATCAAGTCCAGTCCAATCACTCGAGGCGAGGCGAGGCGAGAAGGGAGACGATCAGCAACGACGACGACATGGATGGAGCTAATAGCTACTCTAGGAGGAAGAGGAGGTAACCGTCATCGTGCGTACTGTGTACTTGACCGCGACGGCCGCGCGCGCGCGCGCGGCTAATTAGTGCCCGACGCCGGGGCTCGGGACTGAGCCC
Source organism: Neostapfia colusana (assembly GCA_030760725.1). Classification (NCBI taxonomy): domain Eukaryota; kingdom Viridiplantae; phylum Streptophyta; class Magnoliopsida; order Poales; family Poaceae; genus Neostapfia; species Neostapfia colusana. The sequence continues at coordinate 1,002,506 of JASWHV010000001.1, read as the reverse complement.
AGCACCCGCGCCGCATTGCCCGCCGCCCTCCTCCCGCCGGGAGCGACGACGGCCGGCGACCCTCGGAACCCGCGCCCCGCCCTCCCGCTGGAAGCGACGACGGCTGGCGACCCACGGAACCCGCGCCCAGCCGCCGCCGCCACCGCCACTGATGATGGACGGCCTCCCTGTCGTCCGTCAGCGCCGTCCTCCACCGCGTGCAGTAGTAGCGCCGCCCTCGCCGCCAGGCACGGGGGCGCCAACGACGTCAGGAGAAGCGACGACACGAGGACGACGACGAGGGCCGCTCTTCTGCTGCTGCACCTGCATGGCGAAGCCATCCCTCTCTCTCTCTCTCTCTCTCTCTCTCTCTCTCTCTCTCTCTCTACGCTGCTAGCTCTCTCACGAAGAAGAACAGGGGCCTGTGCGCGCGCGCGCTTTTGAATTTAATTAGCTTCAGAGAAATTAACAAAGCCGTCTGCTACCTCGATCGAGGAGATCAGGGCGGGCTTATATATATAAGCGCGGCGCGCGTGAGCGCGTAGTGGTTGCGACCCGGAGAGAGGGCCGCCGGGGCGATCGATCGATACGACGGGGGGGAGAGGAGAGGAGAGGAGGCGTAGGGGCAAAGGCAACGCCACGGCGGCAGCCCGCCCGCCCGCCCGCCGCCACCTCGCCGCCGCCCGCGCTCCGCACGGCACGGCACGCGATCGAGCGAGCTGGCTTTTGGCCGTTCGAGAGCGTGCATGTTGCCTGCGTACAGAAGGCACCATTAATTTGATTCTTCCAGCCAAACCGTTGCTTCTCGATCGTCCTGTTGCCCGTCCCGAGTGTTTTTCCTTGTACTCATTGAACCGAGCGTGTATATATATATATATATATATATATATATATATATATATATATATATATATATATATATATATATATATATATATAAGTGGCAGTAATTCCGATGAACGACTGTGTCGTTGGCAGATAAACCTATATATATGTGTGTTAGTGACGAATCACTTTATCTGCAAACAATAGCTCTCCGATCCTCAAATTAACAAGTAAAAACCGATTTGTTACGGGTTTTTCTTTCTTAACCACCACTTGCTCTAGTATGTCTTGGTTGTTTCTTATCCAAAAGTTTCAATAAACTTAACCCCCCCCCCAAAAAAAAAAAGATCAAGTTGTTGGCACCAATTAATGAGCGTCCAAAACGAAGATATTAATTAATTAATTAACCTCACGATCAATGAAACAACAAGCTAGCCACATATAATATAGATCCAAACAATGCCACTACTTAAACCCGACTCATCTCTGATGTGACCCCAATCACACACTGCACGCACGATTTGGCTAATGAATTTTTTTTTGATCTGCATATATAGAGAACCAGATTAAGATTGCTAATTAAGCGTTGTTTTCAGCGATGGCTAACCCGAAACGAAACAACATGCATGCATGCAAGCTAGATGTATATATATAGTAGTGGAAATTAACGACGAAGTGTGCACGCGAGAGATGAGATTCTCAACTTGTAGCTTGTGCTCGAGTACTGCAACTTCCTCCAAGCAGCCACCACTCTAATAACCTTCCGTTTCATAATCTATATTCAGTTAAGTGTAACCATCCTGATCCTTCAAGTGGTACGTGTTTTTTTAAAATCAGCTTCTTCAAAATTAGACGCCTGTCTGCGTGTCTGCAGAAGCTAGGCCATTACATATGCTTTGCATAATAAGACCAACACGCATATATCACATCGATGTCAGTGTTTTAAAGGTTCCCAACGCACGCACGAATTGTGCATGGACGCGCGCGATGCTGGGTCGTACGTTGTGCATGGAGCTGAGCCCTCAACACAGTCTTGGCCGGCGCGCGGCCATTAATTGCATGAGCTAGCATGCATGGGGTCTCAGCTCGGCCCAGACGAAACGGCGCGCGCGCGGCGGGCTCGCGAGTCCTGATCGCTCGTCGCTTTGCTCGTATCGATCTATATCGATTCATTCAGAGCGCGGCAGTTGCAAGCGGTTGAGGAGGCCTTTTCTCTCGGAGAATCTCTCTCCGGCCGCCGGCTGGCTCGTCTCTCCCTCTCTCTCCCCCGGCCTCGTCTTCCTCGTGCGGGCCGTACCCGCTGCGGGCCGGCGCGGGTGGCGCGCCAGACCCCGGAACGCGCTTCGGGCAGGCGGGTGCGGGCTCGAGGCGGGTCCCGCCCGTCAGTGGGTGGTAACCACCCAAACCTAACATAAGAGGTGAAAACCGACGGATATGGACGGATAAAATGTTTCTTTTTCATATCTATATCCATATAAAAAATTTAGAAACGGATTCGGATCGTATGTTGTTAGAAATAAATATGGTATTAAATATGTCGGATATCGGATCGGAAAATTATGGATATCGCACGGATTCAAATATTTATTTTTGGAAAAAAATAATTCACGAATAACATGTAATTCATAGTTAATACACATAATTCATAACGCATCCGTATCAAATGCATACATGGTTCATACATGAAACACACAAATAGTTCATACATAGTGCATATGTGGTTTAAAACACACAAATATATAGTTTGTTATAGTTCATACACATTACAGTACTAAAACAAACAAGAAAACAACACATATGCAGTAACAAGACAACAGTAAAACAACACACATGCAGCAAGGGACTCGGTCAGGAGTCGCCGAGTCGGAGAGACGGCTACGGGAACGGAAGTCGAGACTGGATGTCTGGATCGGAACGGGACGGTTAGAGTCAGCCGTTTGTGCCAGACCGACGGGTACAATGGGTCAAAAATCATTTGATTATGATTCAGATATATCTGACCGTTCGGACGGATATTAAGCAATACCATTTCCGATCTATATCCGATTAAAATTCGACAAAGAAAATATGGACCAAATATTTTTAGATCGGATGGCGGACAGATCCGAAAATATCGGATCCGTTTTGATAGCTACCCAAACCCAACCCCGCGTTACCCGCACCCGTCCCCCCTCCCGTTATAATAAATAAAGGAGCCGTCCCCGAAGCTCGCCTCCTTCCCGAATCCCGACCACTCCAATCCGGCGCCATTCATCACCGTCCCCCCTCCGGTCCGGCGCGAGGTGAGCGGCGATCCCAGATGTGCTCTCAAATTTTTTTCTCTCTCCTGTCTTTCGATCGCGGGTCATGTTGCTCTCGCGATCCCCGCGCGCGCTGCGGGTTTCCTGGTCCTTCGTTTCCGATGTGAATCTTCCGTGCTTTTCGTGGCGGGCTGATCCGTCCGATCCGTGACCCTGAAGGTCTTGACAGGGTGCTCGATTGAACCAGGCTGTGGTTTAGGGTTGGAAATTTTTGTCTGATCGGGGGGTTCCGCCCGTTCTTAGGTTCGAGGCGCAAGGGTGAGGTCCCAATGGCTAGCTAGGGCTAGGGTTAGGGTTACCTACAAAATCTTTATCCTCTTTTCCCGCGCCGTGGTTTTCCCCGTTTCATATTAAGTGTTACATGATAATTAGTAAAACATTCGATGAAGCAGGAACGGATTTTGTCTTGTGACATGACCTTTACTTGTAAAAACTGTTGGTTCGTTTTATGGTCAAAAGCCGTAATCACTGTACTTGTTTTGATTCGAAGGAAGAAGAAAGGTTGACAATGGGGAAGAGGAAGTCAGCGGCAAAGCCACCTCCTAAGAAGCGGATGGATAAGCTTGATACTGTCTTTTCATGCCCATTCTGCAATCATGGGAACAGTGTCGAGTGCCGAATGTGAGTCTCTTCTTCTCAGTTCTTGTTTGACTGATGTTACTTTTTTGGCAATGCAATCAGTATTTTTTACTTGGTTTCTCCGTTCTATGTAGTGACATGAAGAATTTGATTGGCGAGGCTTCTTGTAGAATCTGTCAGGAAAACTTCAGCACCACTGTTAATGGTATGTCCTACGTATAGAAATGCACAATGTGCTCCTACTTTTGCTGCTATGCACAAATTTGTAGCTAGAAAATTTAAACAAGAATCGACACAATAATCATGAAAACGCTTCCTAGTTATGGGACTGATGAAATCAGCTATATGGGACTTTTGTTTCTCCTTCGGGAACAGAATATATGAACCTATAACCTCTTAAGAGCTTTCTGTTTCTTGTTGTAATCATGTCTTGGATGTAGAGAATGGTAGACAACATGTTCCACTTATGCATGTCTTATAGAAGAAGTTGACCTTGATTAAACTTTATATCTTCAAGTTTGTACTAATTTACTGATTTCTTTTTTTTGCAGCACTCACTGAACCTATCGATATGTAAGCAAACCCATCGATTAATTCTTACTCTCTGAGCCTATTGATATTTAAATTTGCCACTTCTAGTTTAACTGGAATTGACCTGGAATTCTTTTTTTCTCACAGATACAGTGAATGGATTGACGAGTGTGAGCGTGTCAACACCGCTGAAGGTGACGATGATGCGTGAGGGTGTCCTCAGTTCTTCACAGATGTTATTGTGATGTACCGGCATTTGGAAATGCCCTAGTCGGCCATGTCTGTAAAACGCTGTAACAACGTTGTGGCTGGCTGGCCTAAGCCAGTATAGGCAGATTACCTAGCACTTAATAAACTCCAAAAATTGTAGTATAAATGTATGACAACCTTTTAAGTGGTTGTGTATTCAAAGTAGTTGTGTGTGATGCGTTTTATGTACCTTAAGAGTGCTAAATGTGGGCTTGCATCTCTGTTGCCAATGGACAGAATGTTTCAGATGAGGTGACAGTTATTTTCAGCGAGTAAGTTCGTGGTTTAAATTGTTCCGAGTTCCAATGATGATTCGTTTGCATGTTCTATTAAGAGTAAATGTACTGTAGCTAACTGAATGGTCACAGTTGTATCACTGATTCAGGTACCAAGCTTTCGTGATAGCAAGTACGTGGTTAAAATTGTTCCAGTTTCAATGACGATTTGTTGGTTCTTTACAGGGAACGACTAGAATGCAAACAGTCATTTTGTGCCGTTCTCTGGGAGCGACTAGAATGTAAACAGTCATTTGGTGCAATCGTGCAAAAATCCCTTCTAAACCACACGATCTACGTCCTGCGGTGAGTGTATTTTTACACTTAAACCTTCCCATCTACACACTTCAATTGTTTCAACTTATATTGCCAGGTGGGAGGGTTTAAGTGTAAAAATACACTCACCGCAGGATGTAGATCGTGTGGTTTAAAAGTGATTTTTGCACGATTGCACCAAATGACTGTTTGCATTCTAGTCGTTCCCTTCTTTACATGTGTATTAAGAGTAATTGTACTGTAGGTCACCGAATGATCTGACCTAGGTTGGAAGTTCGCTGGGGTTGCCTAGCGATATCACTTAGCTCAATCTAAAGATATCTGAGCTTGTACCGCATGGTTGGAGGCAAGAAAAGCAGAACCCAGCAGAGTGCTTTCGCCGTTGGTGTTCTTTCCGATCTCAATGCATTTCACCGCTCCACCGAAAATTCCCTTTAACCCTACCGTACTCCAGCTTGGTAGTTTCCACCGCCAGGCCCGAGCTATTGTGATTGGTCCACTTGGCAGGTGGAGTGGATCCTTAGCAGTGAACCAGAAAGTAATAAAGCTAATGAACATAAAATATATAAGTCACTTATTTCGAGTTTAATTGTCTTAACATCGATTTACACGTCAGAATTACTCCCTCCGTTCTGAAATAAATGACACATTTAGGATAAAATTTGGTTTAATTTAAACTAAATTTGTCATCTAAACGTCATTTATTTCAGAACGGACATTTATTTCAGAATGGAGGGGTATCTCATTAAGAACATGTCACATCAGCTGCGTTCAAAATGCATTGCCCTAGTTTGGTACCAGAAACGTGTTCAATTCTATGGTACAGCAGTGGTGTTTTACTTTTAGAACAAGACCACCACAAATTTGAGATAACTGTCTGGACTCCGGAGCATCCATCCCAGAAAACGAGCCAGCTCTACATGTTAGTAGTTATCGTTCGTCAGACTTCTCAATGAGTCAATGGGCCCAAAACCTCACAATATTACTCCGTGCTCCCTGCTATGCGAGGCTAACAAAAATGGATGGCAAAATTCTCTCATTTGCTACTAGGTTGTATCCTCAGCAGTAATATTCATGCGACAAGATTTTGGCATTGAAAGAATGCACTGATGATTCAAGATCGATTCTTTTCCTCCTCCTATGCTACCCTTGCTTCTGCGTCATTGTTGAGGATGCTTCACTTTTCTTGATGCCAAGAGCAATATAATTTACACTTGTATCATCTGACAGGGACCACTCTCCACTCAAAGGATTATATACAAACCCTGCCATCTCTTGAACCTGGTGATGAATGTCAAAATATCAGTAACATAGAAAGAAAAAAAAATAACATGTTATGGTGAACTTACGGAGATAGAAGCCTTTTGCAGCATTAGGACCAGCTCCTCAGGAGTAACTAATTTGGAGTTTGGACCACTCATGTGTGCCTTTAGGAAGCTGCACGAGTACAACAAAATCTCAATATCAGTAACAGGAAAGCTGCACGAGAAAGGTGTTGGCTTTGAACTCTCAAAAGTCAAGATTTAATTGGGACATCATATTTCTCCAACACGATGACTGGCCGACTAAGTTTATCAATTTCAAAAACTGAAGTAAAAAAATGCAAGATGGGTAGATACTAACCCATCTGAGGATGTACTCAGCAGCAACTATTGCAGTAGCATATGCTCTCATTGACCGATTGATCGTAGAAACCACTGTGGCACCATTAGGAACTGTCAAAGCTGAGAGAGACTGGCAGAACTCCAAAGGATTAGCAACATGCTCAATCACCTGTAAAGCATACAAAGTGCAATCAATATTCAAGATCCAAGGTACATTAATTAACAAAGCTGCAAATGAAATGGGTCAGGAAAGAAAGTAATGGCATGATCTACTTAAGGGAGCTTGTACAGTTGTTGATATTCTGATTTCCACTTCAAATATTTCTCATGGATGACTAATGTTGATGCATGCAGTATGGATGGCACTGAGATCTAGATGTTGTGAAACAAATCAGCTCATACATAACCTTACGAACAGTAAAATTACTGCCTTGTGACCATGAGAACATGGCTTCAAGCCCTGGAAACAGCCTCTTACAGAAATGCAGGGAAAATTGCGTATAGAAGACCCAAAGTGAGTGGGACCCTTCCATAGACCCTTCGCAAGCGAGAGCTACGTGCACCGTGCTGCACCTTTTTTTATAACCTTATGAACGGACTAACAGAAGCATACATGTTTTCTCTCAGGTAACTGATAGACACAAAAGTATGCCCCCAAAGACTTGCTCCTGATCCCAGAAATGATAGTTATAAACTGAAAATAATATGCAAGAACGTCTTCTTTTACAAAGCCTTTGTCTCAAGCATGTTGAGGTAGGCTAGATATGAAACCCAAGCTGGGTTTCATATCCATAGTAATGGCTGATTTTGATGTTGGCTCGCCAAGCCTATCACAACCCTCCTCCTTTACCCGGACTTGGGACCGGCTATACCTAGAAAGGCATAGCGGAGTTAAAATAATATGCAAGAACAACCAAAAGAATCCTTTTCAGTATCATTCAAAACAAAAGGATCCTCCATACTTGATCTATAAACAAACTTGTTTCAAGGAGAGGATGGATATAGTAGGAACAAAAAATGAGCGTACCTCAAGAGAAATTACAGCATCAAACTGCCTTTTCTGTTTCACCAATTCCTCTGCATATAAACAGTTATTTACATAAATATGCTCCAGTCACAGCCATAAGAAATGCAAGATATCCAAATTCATTTTCTTGTCAAAATCGGAAGGTTATTATTCTTCCTTGGCATTATGATTTATTCTTAAATAGTAACTATCACAACAGTTTCGAATCAAATTTTTAACTAATTTTTACAACAAGTGCTCCGCACCATATAATCCACATGTGTGCACTAAAAATTTATTTTTAAACAAACAGTTTACATGACACTACAGTCCCGATGTAAAAAAAAAACAGCAAGGGTCAACATATCTAATATTCCAACTCCTAAGTCATCACTCAACAAAATGCAATACGTGGATGCTGTTAGAAAGCATATTATCAAAAGCCCCTTAAAATGATACCCTTCAATCCAGATAGAAGCAACTTTGACCAATATAGTTAAATCACCACTCAAATTAAGCCCTTCAAGAAGTTAATAAAGCAACAAAAGCATTGATCTAAAAGGAGAGAGATGAGACCAGCTGTTGTGCAGCAATACTCAATGGAAGTGGTCATTGGATCGGTTGCCTGAAAACATAACACTAAATCATCTACTGAAGGAATAATAAAGTTACCGGTTATTGACTTATATGCTTAGCATATCGAAATAACTCTCATGAAAACAAACACATTTATTTTATATTTTTATAATTGACATTGTTAAGAGTTTATACATACAGCATGGACGCTTGCAGTCTTTACATTCTTGTCGACAGCATCAATCGCAGTAACTGTAGCTCCCATCCGAGCAAGAGGCTGACATCCAGCAACAACACGACATGTTACTTTTTCAGGTTGGTCACGTAAAAGGAAGCTCACTATACTGCACAAATGCACTGCACTCAAAAAGCATCACATCTATATCTAGGATAAAACACTAACAGTGTTATCAAGCAGAACTAGCACAAGCGGTGGGGTTTGTAGCCTGAGCCATCAAGCCATATAAAAATGGGACTACGGATTCACAACACATTTTTATAATACCATGGGGTGGTTCTGCCCCACCGACCAAGTTTTTGAAAGAAGGTATTTACCTCTGACAGAATGCCACCTCCACATCCAACATCAATAACTTTGAGACCTTCAAGTGGCTTCGATGAACATGGATCCCTCCTGAAAGCATGGATATGGGGACTTAGACAAATAGCTAAAAATAAAATGCAGATGGATGTATAACGCAGTATGCAATAACTGGTTAAATGAAAGACATAAATGGGTGAGGAGATGAAATAGCACTCAACCTCATATATTTATTCGGGCGACTATCGATATGTTGTACTCCCTCCGTTTCGATTTATTTGACGCTGACTAGTTCAATTTTGAACTAGCTAGCGTCAAATAAATCGAAACGGAGGGAGTAACAGGGTGCAGAAACGTACCTGAAATGTCTACAAAGACTGGAACGGATAAATGAAAGTCGGGTCGGATTCATCAAATGCAACGGCTTGAATGGACCATTAAAATCCCACCTGTTTATATTACAGAAACAGCAGTCATTAGTACATGCTAGGCGATAGTTTGCACTTCCTCCCGTTTTTTATATAAGACGTTCGCCCAGTTCAGATTTAACTGGCCACCGTCATATATTTAAAATAAGAGGGAGCAGTTCGCTTCCAATTCGAGTACTTCAGACGCAAATTAATCTGGTAGCTGAACGCCCCCTAGTTATTCACAATCTAATTTATAGGCTTACTTGAAAGCAGCTTGCAACAAGCTGACATTTACAAACATGCCTGCCAATTCAACACCGCTAGCAACCATACCGTTGTATGCATCGAACTCCCACCCAAGGACGGCAAAATGAATAAACGGAAACGGTAGTACAACGATCGGGACTACTGTTGTGATACCCTCCCCGCGGCTGCAAGTGGGATGAGAACCAACAAGACCCCACTCCCGAGTCTGCAATGCCCATCACTGTCGGCAGACCTGGTCCCTAACGATAACGATGCAATTCAAATCCGAAAAACGGTAGGCCGAGATACTTTGTACTCTAGCGCGTTGGTTCTGATGTTACAGGCGCCTCTCGCCGCCATTACGACAGCCGGTCGTTCAAGCCCCCACACCAGCGAAAATTTCCGCAGTATTCGACGGAGTCACGGGAGCTCGTGTCGTCCCAGAGCAAACGAGGGAGGGCCGGAGGGATCTCGGGTCTCACCAGGTGTCGGCGATGGCGGCGAACTTGGCGACCTCGGCGGGGTTCAGCGACGAGACGGCAGTCCCGCCGCCCGATCGCGGTGGGCCGTTAGGCGGAGATGGGTGCGACGGCGTGGTCGTGGTCGGGGCCGAGGAAGGGGAGGCGGAGGCGGAGGCGCAGCGGCGCCGTTGGGAGAGGAGGGCGCCGGGATGCGAGTAGTTAGGGTCTGGGATTATCGGCCCGCCACCGGGGGCGGAGGAGAGGAGCGCTCCTCGGACGGAGGGGGCGAGGCGGCGGAGCATCTGCGTTTCAGGCTGCTGCGACACGGCGGTGCTGCATCAGCTCGCGGCGGCAGGCAAGATGGATGGCTTTCCCTTCGCGGGGGAGAAAGGCTCTCGTCACCGTAGGGATCGTTGGATTGGATGCCATCGGTAAAAGAGATCAAACAATTGTCGTTGCTACTGCAGAGATGAGGTCCCACGCATCAGTACACGACGTGCTGGCGAACCATGATGTTTACCGTTACCCCTCTTTATTACGCTATATGCAAATTTGATAACTCAAGAGTTCAACAACAGTTTACTAACCAGAATCTTTACTGGGGAGGAGAATCATCGTGGAAGCGTTACAACATTACACAGCACACTTGAGCGTGACTACTGGAGAAGATCCATTTCGTGGTTGAATGATCATCCAGCCCGTTGGTTTCTTTTTTGTGTGTGATCTGGCTCGCAAGGCGGCCATTTTCAAGATGGTGTCTAGCCCAGCGCCCTTGTGGTTGTCAAAACTGTCTCCTTCGACGCTTGAAACCACCGGGAACAGCAAAATTGTTTTGAGAGCTCTGGAGGGAGGAAACTTCAGGTACCGTCCACGGTTCCTCTGCATCAAATCCAGGTACGAGGTCTAACAGTTCTTCAGCAATGAAGCCTTCAGCCAAACGGCATTGCGGAGATCCCTCAGCACTGCCCAGCTTGGCGTTGTCGCCCTGCACCGCAGCCGCAGGGACAGCAAATACATAAGCAGTAAGAATGAAACCTTCATAGATTAGTGTATCTGTTAGCGACGGTTGATATGTTTTTATAAGGCTTGTAGGACATGCTGTTGATGTGGCACCAAGTATTGATTCTTCAGTACCACCTATACCTAAACAGGCAACATAATATTTTTACCCATATATGATGATTTACCTTAGATGAACAGTGTTCAGCAAAGCCAAAGTTTGGACCAAATTCTGAGCTACTGAAGAACTCATCCACATGCCAATCTGGTAGATTTTCTGATCCATTACCACATACCAACGGTAAGTTGTAGGCCCGGTCATTATTTCTGCCGATTTGATTGGAGAAGGCTGTTGTGGCCTGGCTAGATTGCAGAAGTGTTGGGCCTTCATCTGGCAGATACTCAGGTCGAGGTTCTAGCAATCGAATCATGCTGTTGTTCATTGTCCAATTGATCGCTCCAGTTTTGACTGTGGGAACAGAATTCTGCTTATAATAGTCTCCATTTGTAACATTTTGGCTGGGCACAGAATCACTGCCTTCACCTGACGATGGAATTGTTGGGTTGTTCTTGGAAAGATGTTTTGATGGCACATATACCGAACCACCACCAGTATTAACATGCTTTTCAGCAACAGGTGGAACTGGATCAGCAGGATCAAGGCCAACCTGAACACCTGTTAGCAGGAATCTTTGATGTGCTGAAACAAAGGAATTCGCTGTGTGTATAGCAACGTCACAGTCTCTACAAAGTAGAGCGCGATCCTCTAGGCAGAAGAAGTATCCAGAGCCTTCCTGTGACAGTGATAAACATGAGAAATGTCTTGCAGCGCAAATCATAATAGTGAGATGAAAATTATATGGATGCAGTGTCCATTATCTGGAGCATTAGTTGTGGCTTGACCCTCTGCAAATCTTGCAATTGACTTGGTACACCGAATTACAAAGTATATCATACAGCCATTACAGTACCTGGATCCTAACTATACAGCACTAGAACAAAGCTTAAAGAACTAAAATTGTAAAATACCAACATCCATACGACAACTTGATGGTCATAGACAAGAAGACCATCGTAACTCATCACACTTATGGGTATCGCTCCACAAGAGAAATCGAATGGTAGTGAAGTAACTTGGGAGTAAGGAGTGAGATAACAACTTAGCAATAAATACGATAAAAGCTAACTATTTAGCACCAGGCCGTGTTGCTTATAAGTGTTCGTCAAGGCATCGGATAGTTCTCTATTGTTAGCCACAATGTTCAGTGCAACAATCATAGGACAAGTTCAGGCTGTCTGAAGAAACTAACAGAGTGGTGGATCGGTGGCGACAAGCGTCCTCAGGAGTGGCACGTCAGTGCATCATATGAGGTAATTCTATTCATTCATGAGGGCAAATTCTATCAGACAGCAGACCACACCATGGTGCCTTCCCTGGGAGGCTGGGATTAGGGAAGGAATCTGGGGGCTAGGCTACGAAATCAACTGACTAGTTTCTGAAGGTGACCAGGCCGTCCGAGATTCCGAATAAGTTTACGATCCAAGGATCATGCTGATGCACCAAGCGCATAGAGGCTCAGCATTCCTGGAGGGGGCGGCAGCGGAGAGGAGGAGGACGGGGCGGCCGGACCTGGCAGATGTCGCACTTGGGCACGGGCGGCGCCCCGTCGTCGGGCAGGAGCGGCACCCTCTGGTGCTTTCCGGCGAGCTTGTTGGCGGCGTGCACCTCCTCGTCGCAGGCGGCGCAGAGCGCCGCCTCGTCCGCGCAGCACAGCACCCGCGCCTCGGCGGCCTCGCACGCGTTGCACTGGATCTTCATATCCTCCCCGCTTCCCACTCGCGGCAGCTAGGGTTTTAGGAGGAGGAGGAGGAGGGGAGGAACAGGACGGCGGACGGCGACGACGCGGTGTGGTACGGCTGGATCGCGGGGGTGCTCTCGCCTCACCCGCAGCGGCTGCTTTACTGGCTCGCCTTTACTAAGCGGCGGGGGGACGGGAAGGGGTCGCTGATGATTAGGTTCGCGCTTCGTTTAACACACGATAATATAATATAATCCGTGGTGGGGTGCGGTTGCTTTCGGTGGCAGCCTGGCGGGCGGACGGACGATCCGCGGAGAAGAAGCGGACGGCGGCGGCGGCGGCGGCGGCGAGAGCTGAAGCACCTAAAGTGGACGGAGCCGGGGGGAGGTGCTCCGCGTCCCGCACGGCGTCGTCGGCACGTCCCGGCGGCCGACTTTAATTCTGCGTTTCCGCGACGAATGCTGCCCGCATCAACGCGTCGCCGGTGGTGGTGTCTTCGGGTCAGACTGGTACAGTGGTGGCTCGTGAAAGCAATATCTATACTACCTTCATCTGGAATGAAGAGCTCTCGCTAAGAAATCCAGAACGAAACCATACGTAGCATTCTCCAGGTGAAACCAACATCTCGATTCCAGAAATGAAGAGTCGGAAAAAAAAAAGGAAATTCAGTATCCGACAGAACGGAAACAGACCACATCAGCAAAATGCGCTCGTCTTCATAAAACAGGACCCACAAGTAGCATGACCAGGCAAATGTACATTACTCAGTGAAACAACAGCTGAGTTTGATATGACGAGATGCCAAACATAGACCCCCCCCCCACAATTAAACACTCTTTTTCAACAGGTCATCAACCAACAAACCCAAGCTAATTATTCACTGCATATTATGTGATACGCCAAGCAGATGCAACACCACACATTACCGGACCGAATGAGAAGCAAATTCAAGTGCCAGATGACCAAAATAACATGGGGAACTTAATAGCCCTGGTCGAGCAGATAGTCACCAAGCCTCTCCACTACCATATTGCACTGCCCTGGAGTCATTGGCTCATCATAGATACCAATAAGCAAGGCCATGCCTGTCTTCTTGACACAGATGCCTCCAGTGCCCTGCAAGGAATATGGAAACATGGAGTGAATGAAGTGGGGACGATTCAAGATGTAAATTTTATATGCCTCCTGTCACGGGGAGGAACTCCTTCAAAAGGTGGAGCCGACTAGGATATACTCCCTCTGTTCTTAAATCGGTGTCCTTAGGACAACAATTCTAGTTCAAACATCAAATGAAGTTGTTGTTCGGACGACAATAATTTGAGAACGGAGGGAGTGCCATCCAAGGATATAGGCACTAGTTGTTAAGACGTCACTGCAACAAAGGGTGTTCTTCTTACATGTTCATTTGCTCAGTTTATTGATACATATAGACGCATGTACATGCTAAAGGCAAACATAGTTAAGAAACCATATCAATCATCCCAGATCGCATATGGTAAATCATGATCCAAAATGCTGGTATGTGTGCTCTAATAGCTACTTCACGAAAAAATCTGCCAAGATGGTCCAAAAAGCATGTATGCATGATGTAATATATACTTATAAATAAGATTTTATCTTGTAACAATTTGATAACTTGATCCATATGCCAACACAAATGATTAACAAGTACGGATCTGGTTTATTATGGCAAAACTAATAAAAGTATAGGATGACAAAATAAAATACTACTGGTCTCATACTGTCTGCTTCGAGAGCAAAGCGTACCTTCTTTCCTCGGATAACAGCACCAGGTTCACCTTGTATCACCATGTATTTTGTGCCTCCAAGGAAAAGACCTGTTGGTGCAAGGGTTCCAGGTTCTTCAAAGTCCTTTATGATGGCAGTAATCTCCTCAGGCTTGTACTGCAACATGCAGGAAGAAAGGTAAATGTTAAAATTCAGTGGTAGAGCAGATGAGAGAAAAAGGAGACATATCAAGTTGTGCTAAGTAAGAATGTAAATGACTGATGACACTCCACTGTAAATATAGTCTCTACATGAAAAACAACCCCATCGCACCCAAAAAAAATCATAATGCTATGGTGGAAAAAAACTGTTATGTTGATCACAACGCATTTCTTTCCTTGATTACATAACTTCCTTGGCCCTGCACTTGGCCGGTAAAACAACAGCGACACAAGTTATGTCCCACCCTTAAATAAATTCGACAACTAAAAGCTTCTCGACTTTAATAAATCACACTCACAAAAGCAAATAAAGGCATCAGAGCACGAATCATCAGCTAATGAAAGTCAAAAACCATATGCTTCAGGTCATACCATGCATTATGTTGACAAAATAACTTCTCTAGAGCGACTGTGTGAAGATTTTGATGGACCTCTATCAGCTACTCAATCTGTGCCATGACATAAATCAATGCGCCGACCTCTCTGTCGGACCATTTCCGCTTCTGAAGCAAACATAACCTATCAAGGCTAAACGCAAGCCTAATCGAACGACTAACTCAGCAACAGGATAGACCGCTAACCCTGCTATCCCAAAGGCAAATCGGCCACCATCACATCATTACGTGTAGACGCCCAACCCTATTCACAGCAAACTCCCATACAACAAACCGCAAGGAATTGGATCCGCATGTCGACTTGGCGACCGAGGTCCGGAACCCAGCCCTCCCCGATCCGGCCGTGCGGGGAGCAGATCGAGGCGGGTGCAGATCTAGCAACGCGCGGATCTGAAGCAGACCGCGGGAGCTCAGCAGCAACACGGGAGAGAGCTAGAAAAAAAAAGGTAGAGCAGGGAGAGGGAGAGACCTGGGGGAAGTTGGGGGACTGCGCCCAGAGGCTGCCGTCGAGGCCGACGATGGCGGCGGAGGTGAGCTGCTGGCCGTCGATGTCGCACATCAGGTGGTCGTCGACGTACGACTGCCACGACATCTTGCCCCTCCTTCTCCTCCCCCTCCGGCGACGACTCCGCTGCTGGTTCCTGCGCTCGCTCGGTCTGCTTGGATCGCACGCGGTCTCTCGGATGGGGGCGGCTGGGTGGGGGGGGAATATATCGGTTGCGTGTGGGCGTCGTGGAGCCGTGGACGGCGTGGAATGGAATGGTATGGTATGGAACCCTACTATTCCTCCACCTTTCCACTATTTTCTTTTTCTTTTCGAATTTCTAACTTTCTAGAGGTACTAGAAATGGTAGATGAAAATACGTTGAGGGGCGAAAAGTCTTCATTAATGGAAATTCGATAATAAAATATTTTCTCTAGATATTTTTTTATAAGGGGGTGAAACAAATTTAGTTCGGGTTACATTTTAAAAAAGACGTTAAAACTCTTGGTTTGTTCTAACATCTCAAACTTAGAGATAGATGGTAACGCTGTAGTGGACCGTAAAAAAGATAAGGAGAATAATTGTACCCTTACAGTTTTTAACTGATGTGTCAGGGTAATATTTATAAGCTAAAAATGACATCCTAATAAAATCATATAAAAAATTGTAAGAGTAGTAGCGGATGAATTTTATTACATTGCTACCTTTTAAAATGAGCCTAAGATTTTTTTGAAAAAAACAAACTATCTTAGTTAAGATATTGAAATACCCATCTCAAATAAGAGCAAGTAAAATAAGATACCTAAAAGAAAATAAGATATCTAAGATATTGAATTAGCAGTGAGAAGAGAAGAAAATTAAAACGGACTGTAGATTATCATCTAGGCCATCCAAACTCTAAGAAGACTATTAGTTAGACAATAAGAGAACAGAGATGTGTATAATACTAATGGTCTAGTATATTTTAATAGCCAGACATTACATGAATAGGCGATTAGATGAGCTGTAAATGAGGTAACCCATAGTCAGCAGCCAAATTATTAGCCTTGGTTGCTTAAGAGAATGATAAGCTGTGGCGTGAAACGGACTCTCGGCGTTCGTGTAAGAGAACGTAGAGAAAACTCTTATCTATCGCGGAGTTCATTGGACCGCTTTTTTTTTGTCTATCGGAGAATGGTAAAAGTTAACCAAACAGCAGTGCAGCCTCGAAAATTCCAAGAAATTAAAACGAGAGCACGGTGTGTGTGTTTGAAGGGGGTCAAAAATGGCGAGATTGATCTCTCTGTCGATGACGTCACGCGACCCGATCCAAGATCTATTCAAACACATGTAGCGTTATTTTATTCCGAGATCCGATCAGGTGATCTGGACCTGCAGGACGGGGTGGCTGGAACGACGACCCAAACGAGACACCCACGCTTCGGGTGACCTGCGCGACTCGTGTTGGATCCTTGCTCCTTCAGAGACTTCGCGTTTCTGGCTTTCAGCTCTCCAGACGAATGGAATTCGGACTTGGCATGCATGTGCGAATCTTTTATCCCCCAAGCAAGCAAATCGGCCGGTGTAATCTCGCGTGTCCTGTAAGCTAGCGGTTTGGTTCTGAACCTCGCAGTTTTCAGAGACGAGAAAGAAGAAGAAGAATAAGAAGCAGCCGACCTCGCCCGACGAGACACCCACGCTTCGGGTGACCTGCGCGACTCGTGTTGGATCCTTGCTCCTTCAGAGACTTCGCGTTTCTGGCTTTCAGCTCTCCAGACGAATGGAATTCGGACTTGGCATGCATGTGCGAATCTTTTATCCCCCAAGCAAGCAAATCGGCCGGTGTAATCTCGCGTGTCCTGTAAGCTAGCGGTTTGGTTCTGAACCCCGCAGTTTTCATAGACGGGAGAGAGAGAACAAAGAAGAAGAAGAAGAAGGCGACCTTGCCCTGTCTTTGCTCCAGATCACTTACGGAAGGGAACAAACATGACGGCGTCTCGATCATTAGCTCCGGTGAGCTAGCCTTCTCGCAGCAGGACAAGCTGGCATCCTGTATACGGGTATGTTTCCTCTGTAGTACAGTATATACAGTAGCAGTCGCTGATATGTAGATCTGTAGGTCGTACGGGTCCATATGTCAATGACTGTTACTACATGTGTAATAATAGGATTTGAGCCTGTGTACGTGCACCGAACCTGCTGCTGTCACAACGACCGCTTAAGAAAAAAAAAAAGAATGAATCGCCGTGTGGCAGCAGGAGCTCCGACCTTCTCGCCGATCGAATGCTTCGGCCACCTGCAGAGATTCCAAACTCTACCTCCGTGAACACGCAAGCATTGAAGCTGGTCTCGACTCCCCCAAGTTTTTGGGACAGGATGATCTCCGAGGCTTCTAGCACTTTCCAGAATTTTTTTCCCTGAGTCGTCGAGTGATGGTTCAGCGTACCCTCATCTAATTAACGGGGTATAGATCTGTGTCCATCAACAGTGAATTTGGTCGGATCTATATAGATCAGTGATCGGTTTCGAATTAATTGACGCTGGTTAGTTTAAATTGAAATAATTGGAAAAGGGAGGGATGGACTACGAACAATCAAGTGAGAAAGGAAAAAAACGAACAATCAAGGACCGTCAATAGCAAACAGAAACTTGCCACGTGGTATCATCATGCCGTCCGTCCGGCTCGGAGGGAGAGGGCACGGACCTCGAGGCCCCGTCCCGCCATGCCACAGACTGATCTGCGTAGTACCCGGCTGGTCCCCCCCCCCTTCCATTTCGCCCGTCTGGCCGTCTCCATCCATCCATCCTCCTCCTGCTGCTCCTCCTCCGGTCGCGGTCACCCCTCCTCGTCGTCGTCACGCGCCCCCGGCCGCCGCCGTCGCCGTCGCCGCGCCCCGCGTACGTACGGAGCACGCACGAACGCACACAGACGCGATATGGGTCCCTCCCCCGCAGCGTCACGCTCCCATGGCGGCGCCCCCCGCCGCTGCTGACCCCGGCCGGCCCCCCGACAACCCCAGGCCCGCCGCTCCGCGGTACCTGTCACCGTACCGACCCCGCGGGGGCCAGCGTGCACCACCGCCCGGTCGGCGAGCCATCACATCCGGAGGCGATGGACGGGGTGGCCGCCAAGCTGGTGACCGGCGAGGCCGGGTACGTCCTCGAGGACGTGCCGCATGTGTCCGACTACCTCCCCGACCTCCCGGTGAGCGCCGCCGTCCCTCGATGAGCGCGTACCGTATCGCACCGGTCGATCCCAGGGGCAGCGGAACAGGGAGCGGCTGATCGGCCGTTGCTGCTCCGATGAGAGGACCGATGTCGCCGATGGGTGGCACGGCGGGTTGCGGCGGGATCGTGCGGGAGCACGGAATCCGAGCGATGATTCCGCGCGATCTAAAGTAGTAGTAGTTACCAGCTTTCGTTATCACTTTTTTTTTATGCAAACCGGCTTCCGTTATTTAATAGTGCCTTTTGTTCGTTAGTTATCTGCATCATGGCGTGTGTGCTCTTTTTGGACGTCGCTTTTTAGTGGTGATGTGCACTGTATTTCACCCCATTTTGCGTTTCCTGTCTGGTCACTTGATGTAATGTGATTGTTCAATAATTAGGAGGGAGGCAATAGATGAAACATTGGACCTTAGTGTTAATAAACACCAATTTCTTTGTGATCATGATGGATTTAATTTAATGTTGCAGACCTATCCAAACCCATTGCAGGATAATCCAGCATACTCGGTTGTGAAGTAAGATCGAGCTTCCTATTTGATTAGCTCACCTTGTTCCCTTTTCCCCACATCGCCGCTAACCTGAAACTTTATTTTTGCCTTGTTTTCAGCCAGTACTTTGTGGATCCAGATGACACTGTCTCCCAGAAGGTGTTTTTCTTATGACCTGTTGCCCACTCGTATTTCTTTTGTATCGCGAAGTACTAACATCTAAATAAGTTTTCAATCTGGTACCATTGCACGCTATCGTTCGATGCAGATTATCGTTCACAAGGGTGGAGCAAGAGGAA
The DNA here is from genome assembly GCA_030760725.1 of Neostapfia colusana. Classification (NCBI taxonomy): domain Eukaryota; kingdom Viridiplantae; phylum Streptophyta; class Magnoliopsida; order Poales; family Poaceae; genus Neostapfia; species Neostapfia colusana. The sequence goes on along the minus strand of JASWHV010000001.1, from coordinate 983,028 downwards.
ACCACTTCCGCCGTGCTGGACCTCGCCAAAGGGTATATGAACTTGATGTTCTTAGTATGCTATTAGCAAAGCAATCAACAACATGAAAGATAGTATGAAGAACCTCTTGTAAGCCTTCTTTGTAACCTGCGGTTGTCTTTCCTAGGTCTATTTTGAGCCAGATGATGTCCATGCATGCATTGTCACTTGTGGGGGATTGTGCCCTGGACTTAATACTGTGATTAGGGAGATCGTATGCGGCTTATATGACATGTATGGTGTTACCAAGATACTTGGAATTCAGGTAAAACATTACTTATGTTTGTTTCAAGTCATTCTGGACCAACTCTTGTCGCTTGGTAGTATTTCCTTTACGTCTGTCCGGTTGTATCATCCTCTCAATTATGATAATGCATCTGACACAAGCTAAAGTTTGCAAAATGGATGTTTAATTCAAAGAACGTTTTGGTAATTAATGGTCTTTTGTCCCATTGGTCACTGCCGTAAATGCACAATTAGTTTGTTTTGACTTGTTTACTGCAACCACAAACTTAAGTACTCCATCCGTTCTGAAATAAATAATGTTTAGGACAAAAAAATCTAAATATCATTTAATTCAGAACAGAGGGAGTATGTGGCAATAGCACATATGAGTCAATTGAGCCTGCTCTGAATTCAGTTTATCATATCATAAAAAGTTTAAATAGTTAGTATTTGGTGTCCTCGTGTTTATTTCTCCATAGGGTGGATATAAAGGATTCTATGCTCGCAACACCATCAACTTGACCCCGAAGTGTGTAAATGACGTCCACAAAAGGGGCGGGACAATTCTTGGATCATCACGAGGAGGCCATGATACCACGAAGATCGTGGACAGCATTCAAGATCGTGGCATAAATCAGGTAAAGGAAAAATAGGTGTTTCCAAGTATTTCTCTCTCTCTCTCTCTCTCTCTCTCTCTCCATTCTCTTGGTCACCTCTTTGTTCTTCTCTCTGTCTCTTGCCACTATGAAGATTCTATTTCCAAGATAAGACACTACATGCACCTTTTTTTACTCTCCTGGCCTTGCTTTATTCAGGTCTATGTAATTGGTGGTGATGGTACTCAAAGGGGTGCAGGAGTGATTTTTGAAGTAAGCACAATAATAGATTTGTTGAATTTGTTCTCATACTTGTATGAATTGTTTCCTTTACTAATGGCATATTGATAGCTAGTTAATCTTTATCACAACAGTTTGCTGAAATGGAAGTTACTCCTTACTTGAATCTTATCAGGAAGTTAGAAGACGTGGCCTCAAAGTTTCTGTTGCTGGCATTCCAAAGACTATTGACAACGACATACCTGTAACACCCTTTTCCACAATTTTCTCCTTAGTTTATCCTATATGCATGGGCTCATTGTTACCTATGTTTTAGGTAATTGACAAGTCATTTGGTTTCGACACAGCAGTTGAGGAGGCTCAACGTGCAATAAATGCTGCTCATGTGGAAGCTGTAAGCGCTGAGAACGGTATAGGTCTTGTTAAGCTAATGGGGCGACACAGTGGTAAGTTTCAAATATTATTGTCATGCTATTTAACATATGGTATTTGACCATTTTATATTTTAATCAACTGATCACGATATTGTTGCTGTTAATACCTTTTTTCCTCTCTAAAAAGTCACCTTTGAGAGACTTTAATGGTTATGTGGAATCATGAACATCTTTATATTATTATCAGATTCCTCATGAAATGTTGCTTATCACACCTAACAACTGTTACATGGGAATTTGAATAAACTTTTTAACTCTCTTTAAACCTTAGATCTGTGCATGCCTTGTGCTGTTATTGTTAACTCTTATTTGCCATGTTTCATGCTTTTGCCAGTAGCAAATATGGCAATGGCTGACATGAGTAAAGTTATTGAGTTGTGGGTGTTCCATTTACTTTGAGGATGCAACGTTTACTTGTTACTTCAAACCATATAGATTTTGACTAATGACCTTTGCTACTGGTGCAGGTTTCATCGCTCAGTACGCTACTCTGGCTAGCAGGGACGTGGTATGTTTACACCTCCATCAGTTGAAAATATTTGAATTGAAGTTTGCTGTTAACACGCTAGAATAAGGTCTCGTACATTTTCCTTTCGTCAGGATTGTTGCTTGATTCCAGAGTCGCCTTTCTATCTGGAGGGTGAAGGCGGACTCCTCAGATATATAGAAAAGCGTCTGAAGGACAACGGTCATATGGTTATTGTTGTTGCTGAGGGTGCGGGCCAGAAACTTATCGCTGAAAACATGCAGTCCATTGGGAAAGATGCTTCAGGAAATGAGCTACTTCTTGATGTTGGTCTTTGGCTGTCCCAAAAGATAAATGTAAGAACAACTGGACTTTCCACTTGCATCCCCCATATTTCACTACTGTCTGTCTGTCTGTTGGCTTTGTTCTTCCCTTCTGGCCCCTTCTCTGCATTCCCAGTAGCACCATTGATGCTGTCGACGTGCATTTCCTATGGTTCGCTCTTATTTAAAGGTATGCAACATTACTACTTGCTAAATCGATGTCTTCCTCATGAATTCAGGAGTATTTCAAGAGAAACAAGATGACCATAAATCTGAAGTACATAGGTCAGTGGGTTTAGTTTATAAAATTCCAGGTTCCAAAAACATGATCATTTCTGGTTACAAATCCACCCAGACGATACTCTTGTATATTGCAGATCCAACATACATGATACGCGCAATCCCTAGCAATGCTTCTGACAACGTCTACTGCACACTGCTGGCTCACAGCGTGGTCCACGGAGCCATGGCCGGATATACTGGTTTCACTGCTGGTCAAGTGAACGGTCGCCACTGCTACATCCCGTTCTACGTGAGCCATTCTCTTTTTTTAGGGCAATGAATCTTGGCTTTTTTTTCCTTCTTCTCTCGGTTGACCATCGCGATTCACTGATCGTTTGTTTTACTTACTGGCTCCAGAGGATCACGGAGAAGCAGAACAGGGTCTCGATAACTGACAGGACGTGGGCGAGGCTGCTCTCCTCCACCAACCAGCCGAGCTTCCTCTGCAACAAAGTCATCGAAGAGGCGAAGAAGGAACACGAGAGAGCCGCCCAGCTTTTAGATGGCTCCCCTTCCCATCGGAAGCTCCAGGAGAAGGTTACGTCTTCCAAATCTAGCGGCACGAAGTGGGAGTTCGCCGGCCGCTGATACGTGCAGCGATTTTTCCTTGCCCGTTTCTTTTTTCCTGCCACAAGATTTGTGCTCTCCCCGTATACTCACTCTGTTTCAAATTATTTAATACTGGTTAGTATAAAACTAAACTAACGAGTGTCAAATAATTCAAAAAGAAAGGAGTACAATTTAACATCCTTAATAAATAGCTCATGCTCATCTGTATAGTTAGTTGGCTGACAGCCCTGTTAGGCCACTGTTGATGGTGTCAGGTAGCACTGCCTTTTTTTTCTTTCGAATAAATGAATAAACCCCTGGAAGTTAGAACACGGGTTACCGGGTAATATGAATGCTGTACGATCCTGTTTTCTTCTTCTTCTTTGGACTGGAGATTGCCATATGGTGTTGTGAGGTTGCGGATTGGACTCTGTTCAAGCCATCTCGATGCAGCGCGAGAAATGATCGATCCTGATCGTCCAGCGATGATGCTGCCGGCTGTGATGTTGCTGCTATTGCCTTGTAATAACTGCTTGGGCCTGGCTGGCTGCCCGGGATCGATCGCCTTGCTGGCAGACGAGCCTCGAAGCTCTTGCTCGCCTCGGTCTTCGGTTCGGCCGAGGCATGCGAAAAAAGCAATTTTTTTATTTTTGGCACTGTTAAAGGATTTAATATTAATAACATTCAAAAAAATTTATTTGCAAAACTAGCCACTCAATTGTCCACGTGGACGATTTGTCCACGTGGACGTCCTGTCGTACACGTCGTGAACGATTGGGCCACGTGGACCAACCATGAGACTTGATTGCTCTCTGGAGCAAATATTATAAGATTAGGTTTTTAGCATCAATTTAAAAATGCTTAGAGACATTTTTACAAAATGTTTTTATAAAATTTAATGTAGTTGTGTTATGATTTTATGTAAGTTGTTTAATTTTATTTTTGTTTAATAGATTAAATGTTACGTAATTTTGAATTATGTAACACGATCATAAAATTCATTATTTCTTGTTATGGATGTAAATGTAACTAAATTTAGCAAAATAACAGCAACACTTGATTTAAAACATTCGGATACATTACGAAGTTTATTAAATTGCAAATATAGATTCTACTGAGTGCTACGGAGATATTTTCCCTTGCGAAATGCATCCGGTCCGGCATCCCTTACGCGACGTGCTCTCTCGCGTAAGCACTCCCGTTCATCCTCTCTCGCCTGGCGAGCAATGCGTTCTTCCTCCTGAGTCTGACGGCGATACTTTTCGTCGATTCTTTGAAGTTCTTTCTGACGTTTGCGCCGACGCTCCGTGTGTTCAGCCGCATCCTTCCTCTCCTGCTCAACCCGCTTTTTGAACTCCATCTCGTAGTGGAACTTGTCCCAGGCAGCTCTGTGCATCGCGTGTACGTACTCGACGTCTTCCGGTGTTTGTTCGTTGTCGATGTACCGGGTGAACTCACAAAGGGGCGGTAGAGACTGCATGATTAGTTATGTGTTGTTATCAATATTAGAGCTAAAATACGAATACGTGAAGTAAACATGTTACCCGACGTCTACCATTCGGGAAAAATGACTTGGTACTATGCGGGGGGTCATATTCATAGTTATTGCACATCCATAGTCTCAAACCGTAAGTGACTCTCAGTCTTAAATCTTTCACGAACCGACAATCAGTGCCATATAGACACATTGGCGGTTGTAATCCCTCTGGAACGCGAACTCTCTCTTTTTGATTTGGTGGTGAGTACGGTCAGTACATGTCCGCGAGAGTTGGGTCTGTGAAGTGTGGATGTGGCGAATGTCCGGAGTGCACTTAAATGGACAATCGAAGATAGACGATTCGTCCACGAGGTGGACGATTCCTCTTCTCCTTCCCCTTCCCTCTCTTTGTGGTGTTTTTGTGTGGGAGATGGTCCCCCCGAGGGGCTGTTTATATAGGAAAACCTGTCGTCCACAGCGTGGACGATAGGACACGTCGGTCCAACGGTCCGTGACCGTTGAGCCGACGTGGAGTCCACGTGAGCTTGTGTCGTCGACACCGTTCTGTCGTCCACGGCCTGCACGACAGGATGTCCACGTGGACAAATCGTCCACGCCGTGAACGATGGGTAACTACTTTTGCAAAAAAAATTTAGACGTTATTAATATTAAATTCTTTAACAACAGTACCAAAAATAAAAAAATCCGAAAAAAGGACGGCCGAGGCCCATGGAAGAAGAGGCCCGGGAAAATCAGACCGGCCCAATGGAAACACCCCGTGTGAGGCGGTGAGCTCGTGACTCGCGTTGCCCGATTGCGTTTAGTCCCACCTCGGTTGCCCGAGGCGCGGGTCCGCAGGAGACGCGAGTGTAAGACGAGGGCGTGGGCGAGCGAGCGTTGGGAAACCATCTTTGCGCTTGGGGCAATGACGCAGCTAGTGAGGTGATACCGAGGCGCGTCAGTTGCTGGTTGAAAACTATTTCCAAACCCCCTCTTTGGCCCTCTCCCGGGCCACTGAGAATTTCTGGAAGGGCTCCTCTTCTCTTTGGAGACGGGGAAAGCCCTACAAATCTTTAAACGCCAACTTTGTGATGCTTTGACGAAAATTTGGCCTTTTTTTAAAAAGAATCATTGAAAAGTCTACTACACAGCAGTAAAATACAGAATACCCAAAAAGTAAAAAAGCTGAAGAATCATGGAAGAGATTACTAATATACTTGCTCAATTTTCGAACTAACCAATGTCAAGAAGAAAAAATTAGACTCTCAATCCGAGCATTTGTAAAGTAGGGTCTTCAGTACGATTTTGCTGTTATAATAGGATTAGTAGATATACTGTAAAAATTATTTGTTTTTTCTTTTCTATTTTCCGCCGGATGAAAAATGACCAGACTAGCCCCGTTCTGTGTTCTATGCAACTGAATCGGTAATCGACTGAATCGCGCGTTCTTCCTCCTCCTCCTCCTCCCCTGGCCTTCTGACCTCTGCTCGAGCTCCGGGAGGCAAGGCAGGCGGCCCAGGGCGACGGCCGGATCCGCGGACGCGCAGGCGAGGAACGGATCCAGGCGGAGCGGGCGCCGCGTCTTCCCCGTCCGACCTCTCCCGGTGAGTGCTCTCGGTGACCCGTGCGCGCGCGTCCGCCGGCGACGAGGAAGGGGTCCACAGCCATGGCGTGGAGCTGGTCCTCGAGTTCTCGTCCACCCCGTTTCCCCTCTGTTACCCGACACCCTCACCGTGCACATCAGCTCCACCGGTGGGCCCGACCCGACCCCCTGCCCCATCTTCTCGTGGGCCATTGACAGTAGTTTCCGATTCTGACGTCGTGCACAACCGAGCACGGCTTCCCGTCCATGGTAAACGTTGCCGTGTTGCCCTTGAAATGACTCTACCTTGTTACCATGAGACTCGGCGGTTGCCCACTTGCATTAGCAAGAGGTCGCTCAAAGTTAACGGTGCAAATTGTCGAACTGGCATTGAGTGCCATGTGTGCCAAAAAAAAGAAGAAGTGTTTACTATGCATGTGTGTCAGGCATGATCATGTATGTGTGCAAAGCTTACATTTGCTAATTATATTTCTTTTCGGTTGGATGCAAATGTATGAGAACTTGTTCATTTTTTGTGTGTTTGATATCAATATATAAGAGGTAAACTAACCGTCTTTGAAGAGAGGTAACAATATCCAGCTCGCTCATCCTCATAACTCTTTATCTAAATAAAAACCGGGGCCTTTGCATCCACCATTTATCCCTTCAACCAAAAAAGTAGCTCGCATCAACCAAACATGCAATCAGGGGCGAAGCTAGAATGAAATTGACGGCGGTGCCATATATACAGCAATGTTGTATTTTGGAATGGTTAATTCAAAATTTAAGGGATGCACCAACGTTAATTATGAGCTAATTACCCCTGAATTTGACTTTTACCATGGTCACATGTGCACTAGGGTAGAAACTACCTAGCTTCGCCACTGCATGCAATAGGGGCCACCTAGTCCGAAAAAACAGGGATGACCCAATCCCATCCCACTTTGACCCCAAACAAAACACACCCTAAACGTCTAGATAGAAGGATGAGTTCTTCTACTATCTGCCTTTTAAATATTTATCAAGCTTTTCATGGGGCTCAGAATGTTCTCTGCAGTTTGTACAGGAAACCACCACCTTTCGTGAATCGTGATAATGGCACTCGCTGCAATCTACAGCCTTTTCATCATTAACAAGTCTGGTGGCCTTATATACTACAAGGTATATAACCCTGCATTCCTCTTTATCTTATTCTATACACTAATGACAGTCTTTGTTTGTCAAGTATCTGGCCAGTAGGATGGACACCAATGGCAGTCTTCTTTGTTTATCTGGAATCTGAACAACCTGCACATCTCTCCAGGACTATGGTTCCGCCAGTAGGATGGACACCAATGACAGTCTCCGTTTGGCAAGTCTCTGGCATTCCATGCACGCTATCTCCCAGCAGCTCTCTCCTACCCCTGGTTGTACTGGCATCGATCTTCTGCAAGCCCACAACTTCGACCTCCATTGCTTCCAATCTCTCACAGGTCCTCATTTTCATGGACTTTTGCAGTAAACATCTTAACAAACTCGCTCTGCATCTTACAATTTCGAATTTAAATGTATTGGTTTATGTGATATTCTCTGTTTCATATACTTTTTGTACGGCTTACATTCATTGGATGGCCACTCTTATTGGATCTGTTCAACCTTTCTGAATTTATAGGTACATATGCAGTAGGTCTGTAATATTGACAAGTTTATTCTTCATTGTTCTTGTTGAAATGATGTTATCATGAAATTACAATTATAGAACCAAAGCCTATGATTGTATTTTGGCTGTTGAGTCTTTGCAATTGGTGCATATTAGCTGTCCCAGTGTCTTGTTGGTGAATAGCATTATCAGGTGTATATGTTGTGTCAGTAGTACTCTTTTTCATGTGCATGTGTTGTATAAACTATGAAGGGCTTCTGAGTGAAGAAAGGATAACAGTGTTGTATTAAGTATGTAATACTGTTTTATATTCCTGTTGTAGAGGCACCTGTTTTCCTATATATCTATTTTAAAATTTTGAAAAATGTTCCAAACAAAAACCTCGATTATTAATTCACTGATGATTCATTGTATGTTATGCTTCCATTTGCTATATAGTAACCAACTAGATTTCAGTATGTTACTTGATAACGGTGTTTACTGGGTGCTGATTATTACACCCTCTTCTGACTGGAGTTTTAAATATCCTAAGTATGATTTATATTCATGTCATCTCCAGACGTATGTAGTATAACAAAAGGTTGATCAATCAAATTGCATATTGTGCTTAAACCTGATGTGATATGCAGATTCTTGCCTTGTTTACTTACTGTAAGTACCACATGGCCTCACCGTGATTCTCTCTTCCCACCATTTTGAGCTGCTTGATCCTAGTATGCCAAGCTTGAAGAAGACTCGAATATTTCGACCCATCATTACAGAACATAGGGAGTTAGTGTGCCAGACCATCTTCCTTCTAGGCTTTGCATATATGGTTTATATCCAATATTACTCAGACACTCAAGTCATATTTGTGGCACCGGGTAGAAGCATTCATTCAAGACTAGGGTAATTAACTTCAGGTGTCCTATCATATGGCCAGGGGATACCTTTAGGTTACTATAGGTAGGACTGGTACACGTCTAGAGTTGACGCCTGCTGTACCTTTTCTGGTTGAGATTTTCCTCTTGATAAATTCGATAGTAAGTTGCACATATAGCACCATTCACAAATATCTTGACACATTTTTTTCTTTTTTCTACTATTCCATGTGTTTTGAAGTGTTTGGTGGCTTCCTGACGTGGATATACCATTTAATATTAGGGTACAATTGATATTATCAGATGTTGTTTCACCTAGCATGTTATTGGACTATCAGGTCTGACACTTTTGCAGTTACTGATCTGCTCCTATTGCCCCTCGATACCTCCAGGGACAAAATTCTTTGTTGTATGCGAAACTGGCGCTCCAAACATGGAGATTCTGCTGAAAGTGATCTACGAGCTGTACACGGACTTTGTTCTGAAGAACCCGTTCTATGAGATGGAGATGCCAATCCGCTGTGAGCTGTTTGATGTCAACCTGTCTCAAGTTATCCAGAAAGACCGAGTCGCTCTTCTGGGCCGGTGAATCGGATAAAAAGTATTGCCTTGTCAGGTATCTTGTAACCTGTCAGTTCCCAAAACCGCCTCTGGATTTGTTGTTGTAAGAGAATCACGTTTTCCGTAATGGATAACTTTTGCAGTGCTATGATGTGCTGGAATGTAGAGTTTGCACGTTGAGTATCCTTATTTTTCAACAAAATGCTTTGCTTCTACCTTCAACATATCTCACCGTACAAGATAATTTCTCTGCTTCCGGGTTTGAATTCTGATCGGATTGGCTCGTCTTTCTAATTAATAAGACTTGTGAAATTTGGTTGGATCGGATCTCCGCTTCTCCTTTTGTATTGTTTTTGGTCTGGAAACCTATTTGGTACATTAGTGGATAACTGCTTGTTTGGATCGCTTGAAAGAGAAACACAACTGTTTGAGTTTTGGTACGTTTACCCTCAAGACACGGTTTTTCAGTTGTGCTAAGCTCCCCTGAGGTGAGAATTGCTTCTTCCATGTCTGTGTTCGTAGTGGAATTTCTTTTTGGGCTACGTGTCCTTGTTTCCTTTAACTCTAGCAACAGGTACGCAAGGTCAAATATGAGGGGAAAAAAAACTAGGTACTACTACAAGTTGTTGGACATGCCAGTACTGGCATGTGATCTGCAGTCATCCCGAAGGTGAAAGGTTGCCATCAGCAGGCATGATCTCTGCACGAAACAAAACCCACGTGATCCCGGCGTGTGACTCTCCATTCTGTGTGGGGCCCGCCCGCCCGCCCGCCCGCCGGACTGCGAAGACTCTGCCAGACTGCGACGCGAAGACTCGCTCCCCTTCAAAGCTTCAAGTGTCCAAGCTGGAACTGCACCTCCACCGTGCCCCTTGTTCTGCGAGTCCACGCTCGTGCTTGATTGGAATGCCGGTCGAGAGCATCGACGTCGCGGTGGCGTCCCGGACGCTGGTGCGGGCGTCCAACCCGCCGCGGGGGTTCCCCGCCGTGCTCCCGGTCTCCAACCTCGACCTCATCCTCGGCTCCTTCCACGTCTACCTCATCAACGTGTACCCCGCCCCGGCCGCGGGGCTCCGCGCGGTGGCCGCCGCCGTGCGCGCCGCCCTGCCCGCGTTCCTCTCGAGGATGTACCCGTTCGCCGGCCGCGTCGTCGCCGACGCCTCCACCGGCGTGCCCGAGATCGCCTGCGACAACGCCGGCGCGGAGCTCGTGGTGGCCGACGCCGGGGCGGCGCTCGCGGACGTCGACTTCGCCGACGCGGACCGCTCGCTGGGGCGCGTCGCGGTGCCGTTCCCGCGGGGCCTGGCGCTGTCGCTGCAGCTCGTGCGGTTCGCGTGCGGCGGGTTCGCGCTGTCGTGGGGAACCGACCACCTGCTGGTGGACGGCCACGGGCTCACGGCGCTGGCCAGCGCGTGGGCGGAGCTGCTCCGCACCGGCGGGCTGTCGTGGGAGCCCCACCACGAGCGGGCCTCCCTCTTCCGCCCGCGCCGCCCGCCGCGGCACGGCCCGTCGCTGGACGACGAGTTCGCGCGGTACGCGCCGGCCGGCCTGCCCAACGCGCTCCTGGTGGCCGCCCTCGTGCGCCGCAGCTACGTGGTCTCCGCCGCCGACGTCGGCCGCCTCCGCGCCGCGGCCAGCACCCCTGCCCGCCGCGCCACCCGCCTCGAGGCCCTGTCCGCGCACGTCTGGAAGCTCCTCGCCGCGGCCGTCGGCGGGTCCGACGCGCGCTGCCGCATGGCGTGGCTGGTGGACGGCCGGCCCCGCCTGGACCCGGCCAGGTACGACCCGGACGCCGTGCGGCGGTACCTCGGCAACGTGGTCACGTACGCGTCGCGGGAGGCGGCCGTGGACGCCGTGTCGTCGTCCCCGCTGGCCGACGTGGCGGCGATGGCGGGCGCGGCCATCGCGGAGGCGTTCCGGTCGGAGCGGTTCGAGGAGCTGGTGGACTGGATGGAGGCGCGCAGGGGGGCGTTCCGGGACGGCGGCAAGTTCACGGAGGCGGTGGGCGTGGGCACGGGGAGCCCCGCGCTGGTGGTGTCCGCGTTCGTGCCGTTCCGCGTGGACGGGGACTTCGGGTTCGGGCGGCCGGGGCTGGTGATGCCGTGGGTGCGCCCGGGGCGGCTCGGGTCCGCGGCCATGACGGTGGCGCGCAGCCCGCGGGAGGACGGGTCCTGGGTCGTCACCGCCAGGCTGTGGCCGCGCCTGGCCGACGCCGTGGACGCCGACCCGGAGGCCGTGCTCAAGCCGGCGACCGCCGCGCGGCTCGGGTTCGGGGCCCGCCACCCGGCGGGCGCCAGCCGCATGTGAGGCAAGGGGGCTCACGTCACGTCCGCGTCTCCGTTGCCGTGTCGTTTAGGGTCTGTAGCTGTCACTCTGGTCTGGGCACAGGTGCAGAAAAATAGCGTTGTCAGTATCAACCTCTGTAGCTGTCACTCTCGATCTGCCGTCTCGGAAAAGAAAAAGAAAAAAAAAACGTTATCGTCCGCGGAACGACACTCTGGTCACAACCCATAATGTCTTTCTCCCTAAAATTAGCTTGTCCCAGTTAAGAATAGAAGCAAAATTATCCTTATCCCGGAGCCACACAACCCGAAACGGAACCTTTCTCAGTTTCCATTTTGGAAACGGGAGGTGGTTCCCTCCCACGCGTACGTCGAGGTCGAGCCTCGAAGCGGCAACAGCCAGCCTCATTAGCCGGGCTTTCCAAGAACCTCTGCCGTCGCCGGGATCCCACCGGTGACGTACGATGCCCAGAGGGCTGCTGCCGCCGCCGGCGGACGGCAGCGCGCACGCCTTCGCCCATGACGCCGTCGCGCTGTCCTTCTTCGTCGTGGCCTGCGCCTGCGCGGCCGCAACCCTCGCGCTCGTGTCGTCCGTGTGCTCGGCGTGCGGGCGCAGGCCGAAGGCGGCCGCCGCCGCGTCGGGCTCGGACAAGCCGGACGGAACGGGCTCCGTCTCCCACGGCGGCCACGTGGACCTCCAGGAGGCAGATGCGGCTGCTGCTGCTGCTGATGATGATGCCAGCGAGGAGGAGGAGGAGGAGGTGATGGTGACGCTGTCGCCGGAGCTGGCGACGCACGGCCCGATCGCGCCGGTGGCGGTGCTGCCGCCGTCCACGTCGAGGCGGCGGCCGTCCATGAGCCTGAGCAAGAGCCTGAGCATGACGAGCAAGATCCCGGACAAGCTGCGGCTGAGCCGCCGGCGGCGGGAGCGCAGGGACCGCAAGGTGGAGTCGGAGGACACGCTGTGGAAGAAGGGCATCATCCTCGGGGAGAAGTGCAGGGTCCCGGGGGAGAGGAGGGACGGGGAGGCCGCCGCCAGCGACGCCGTGGACCCCGCCGACGAGCTGCTCGCAAACGAGAGCTTCCGGCGGTCGAGCTCGTTCGCCGTGCACCAGCAGCAGGACGCCCCCGCTCTTGACGTGCATCGAGAGGATCGAGATGGACTCGTGTAGACAACGGAGGGATGCTTTGCTAGGGTGATGTGATGGAGTGCGTTCAGGATCAGGTGTTTACGATAATTATGCTGCCACTTTGGGAATATGCAATTCTTAACACCCCCTTTCCCGTTTACGATCCTAATAAACGCATCTTTTTATAATGTCAACCTATGTTACTTCCTCTATTTTGAAATAAACAAAGTTTACAAAAAAAGATTGACGTCCAGGACAAAAAGATCTAGATCTTTTTATCCTAAATGTTATTTATTTCAGATCCGAGTGAGTACAATTTCAATTTTTTTATTAATAACAATTTTACTTTATTTTAAGCTTGATGTATACCGGTGTCGAAGTGTTTCCCTGCGACACGTCCCCGATCTACCCTCGAGCAGTCCACGAAGTTTCTTTTTTAGAGGGACTTAGTGGTTTCAAGCATCGGAGCACGGTGCCCAGATGAACACGAGGATTTACGTGGTTCGGGCCGCCGGAGCGTAATACCCTACGTCCACGGTGTGATTGTTGTATTGCTTGCGCGTATGAGTGTGTGAGATTGCAGGGTTGTGAACGCCGAACCCGAAATGCGAACGCAGAATAATGTGACCCGGGGCCCGACAGGTGGCCCCGCGGCTGTCCGTACCCTATACATGAGATAGAGCATTTACAGCTATATATAATGTCGCTGTTGGAGGAGTGAAGGCGCGTCGCCTGCCACGCCGAGCGTCTCTGACCGGGTAGTAGGTGATGATAAAGACGTCTTCTTGTCACCGTGTCTTCTCGCTCTACTGAGCGGCTCTGTGCCGTTGGGCGGCACTGTCCCACTGTCATGCCTCGCCGCCATGTCTTGTCACCGTAATGGTGAACAGGCGGAGGACGGTGGCATGCGCCTTGCATCATGCTTCTGGAGAACGCGCGAGTCTTGAATGAGCGACTGGACGACACACGTCTTCCTTTACTTCAGAGTCTTTACGGTCCACGACCGTCATGGGACACGTGGCCGCTCCGGAGCCCTCCTTAGCGGGGAGGTCCGGCCCAGAGCCTGGGCGCACGTGGCAGCGCTAGACCTTGCCTTAGCGGGAAGGCCAGGTCCGGAGTCAAGGACACGTGGCGGCTCCGGAGCCCTCCTTAGCATAGAGGTCTGACCCGGAGCCCGGGGACACGTGGCAGCGCCAGACCTTGCCTCAACTGGGAGGCCACGTCCGCGGCCAAGGACACGTGGCGACTCCGGAGCTCTCCTTAGCGCGGAGGTCCTGCTCGGAGCCTGGGCACACGTGGCAGCGCCGGACCTTGCCTCAGCGGGGAGGCCAGGTTCGGGGCCAAGGACACGTGGCTGTGCTAGGGCGCGCCTCGATAGGGAGGCGAGGTCTGGAATATCTTCAACCTTCCACGCGAGGGTACTCGGTCTTGAGGGTACCTACAACCGGGCTTGACCAAAAAAAGATAAGAAAGTATAGCATCATTACATTTTTTTTAAAAAAAATTATGCAGGATACATGAATCTAAAATATTACATAGAAAAGAATTTGTAACGCGTTGCATAAAAAAATTTCCTTGCCGTGAAGTGTGCAGCTAAAGCGCCCTTCTGATGCCCACCAAACTACTCGAACCTAGAGCTGGGAGATGGGCGGGCGGGCCGAAGCCCGACAGGCCGGCCCGACACGGTATTTCGGGCCGTGCTGTGCCCGGGTTCGGGGTCTTCGGGTGGCCTGGCACGAAATTGATTTTCGGGCCGTGCTCGGGCCGGCCCGGCCTGAAATTAGCCCATCGATCCGAAATGGCCCAAAATGCTCGAAAATGGTCTGAAATTGCCCGATTTTTTTTGATTTTACACATTTTTCCAATTTTACAGATTTTTTGGATTTTTTTCAACTTCACATATTTTTTTAGTTTTTTTTTTAAAAATTCAGATATCCGGATCTGGCCTGGCCTGAAATTGGCCCACCAGGGCCCGTGACGTGCTTGGGCGGAGGTTTACTAATTCGGGCCGATTTGACTTGCGGCCCGAAAGCATGACGACGCTTTCGAGCCGCGGGTCCGAAACACGAAATTTCCGGACCGTGTCGGCTGGGCCGGACTCCCACCTCTACTCGAACCCAACATGTGCACCACCTGCTGACCGAGCCCATCGACCGTTCCACGCAGCCCCACGGCCGCGCGCTGTCCCGATGGCGACGGACCCCACGCCACCCGCCGCGGCGGCGGCGCCGCGCTACTCGCTACCGCCGGTCCGGCTGCCACCGGAGGACATCCTGTTCTGCGTCGACGTCGACACCGAGGCGCGCGCCGAGATGAAGACGGGCGCGGCGGCGGCGTCGGCCTCCGGATCCACCCCGTCCACGTCCTCGCCGCAGCCGGCGGGGGGTCCGCGGCTGGATCCCCGGCCTCCGGTCAGGCGGATGGACGCGGTCAAGCAGGCCATGCTCCTCTTCGTCCACGGGAAGCTTGCCATGTGCCCCGACCACCGCTTCGCCTTCGCCTCCCTCGGCGAGACCGTCTCCATGGTATTGACTCGGTTTCCCCGTTTCTCGGTTAGGTTTAAAGGTATTTCCCGCCCCTATGGCCCTTTCGATGATGGTATTAGAGGGAAAAAATCCTTCTCAGCGGGAATGTTTGATGAGTCCGTGTCGTCCTCGTACTACGTACGTGCTAGAAATCACGTTTCGTTTTCTGCTGGATGGATTGAAAGAACTCTACCTGATATGCCTATTCCGCAATATGAGGGATAGACACGAAGGAATTCTGTTTATGTTGGGTGTAGCTTAAGGAATTCTGTTTATGTTGGGTGTAGCTTAAGGAATTTTGTTTTGTCCTTGGAATGCAATAACTAGTATAGAATTTGACGCCCGCCCTCTGGATTTATAGGTTAAGAAGGACTTCAGCAGTGATGCTAGTTCTGCAATGGAGGCAATTCATTCCATATCTGCTTCTGAATCAAGATATGTGATGGCTGATCTCACTCAGCTCTTCAAGATAGCTCACCAGGAAGGGAAAAAAGCAGAATCGCAAGGCCGGCTACTCAGGGTGGTAAGCCTTTTGTAATCATGGTACAGGATCGCATCGACCTTTTAATTAAGGGGCTAGCTGGTAACTTTCTTCTGTGCTAGATTGATATTTGGTGATCCGTTTCACACCAGTCAGAAGTGGTCATTCAAATAGAACATTGTTGTAATCATGTAGGCATAGTTTGTCCAGCGTTTGGCTTAGAGATCCTTTTGTTCTCCAGGATATCTTCCATTAGGGCATGCATTTGATGTTACTGATTAATTCCACATTAAGGGCTTACTTGATAAACTGAGGTGCTATGGAAATATTAATGTTTCTCAATGTATGTAAAATGCAAGGGCTACTCTAGACTGGAAAGACACAGGTGGTTGAGGTGCTTGGGGAGGTTCAGAAAACATAGAAATTACATTGCATGCTAAACACTAATATGACTGTGTACAACATGTTGCATCCGAAACTATCGCATACTGTTTCCTAAGCAGTAATTTACTTTTCATTTCTTCAGTTTTAATGCCTTGGGGTCTTGACTGCTGCAAGGCAAATAATTCCAGGTACTCATCTACTGCCGTTCCTCTACCAAGCCGCAACATCATTGGCCAACAAAGGAAAAGAATTTCACCTTGGACATAATCTATCTGCATGACAAGCCTAGTGCTGATAACTGTCCACAGAAAGTATATGATGTCTTGGTTGATGCTCTCGAGCATGTTAGCCAGTATGAGGGGTACATTCTTGAGACTGGTCAAGGTCTTGCTCGGGTCCTGTTTCGTCAGACGTGCATTCTTCTAGCCCATCCTCTGCAACGTTGCATACAAGATGACCTCGACATTCCAAAACAAGTTGCTAAGAAAACCCCGGCGGTTGAAGCTGCGCAGAATGAAGATGGCACGCCAGTCCCCAGCCAGTAGTTATGTCGTCTAGTTCGATGGCATGTAAACGTGAAGTTACTTGCAGCTCTGTACTTGATTCGTTTTGCATTGCCAGTCTGCTAGACCAGTAAGCTTTTGTTGTGTGTGATAGAGATGACAGCTAAAAACTTTTGCACAATGCTGTAAATGGCCAAGGATGTATCATTTTGTTGCTTAGCCTTGCTCGGCTGAGCATTAAACTTGTAGCTGCTCATGGTACAAAGAATTCTATATCTTTGGAACTTTAAATTTCCTTGGTTTGCAGACTCTTTTAGCCTCACTGCAGTTAGTGCGAGCTTTACTTATCTGGGAAAACGCCGCAAACAACACGGTGTACATATCCTTGGCAGCTACTGCCACTGATCCCCTGTTTATGCTTTTGATGTGAATTACATGCATTCAAATACAAACATTCTGAATTGCAGCATCTGCTCTTAGAAACTCAAAAGGATGTCTTCAATTGTTTCAGTCTCTCCATGTACAAAGAACAATGGCATTCTCAGTAGTAGCCCATCTGAATTTTACATGTCTTTGTGGCCAGGATTCTATTGTCCAACGCTATCTTTGTACAGTACTACCAGTAGACGTTAGCGTTACACCCTGCATGGCTGCATTTTCTGCGCCTTACCCACGTTGCATGCGCTCGCTTGTTATGAGCAGCAGGGGAAGCATGCGAACAAGCCGCCCTTTGCTGCTTCCTTCTCCGGAGCCGCCTCCGGTTTGCTGCTCACCTGGGCCTCCGCTTCTGCCGGCGCCGGCTCGTCCGGCGCAGCCTCCGTCGTCGTCGCCGGCGGTTGCTCGTCCTGTACCTTCTTGGAGCTGTGTCTCTTGTCCTCTATCAAGCTGCCACACAGAAAGGACTCGTTCATCAGTCGAGAACCGTTGTTGTGAAATGTGGAAGCAGATACGCAATGTAATGTAATGTAATGCAATGGCGACGTGTGCGTACTTTGGGAACGCGAAGGAGTAGTTGCCCTTCTCGGCCGGCAGCTCCGGGATGCTCTCGAAGGGCGGCACGAGCACGGTGGCGTCGGCGTCGGCGTTGGCCATGCTGGCGCGCGGCGGCGTGGAGACGAAGTCCATGAGCTCCGGGTGCGCCAGGAAGAAGCCGGTGAAGTCGCCGGACGGCGCGCCCTGGAGCCCGAAGACCGAGTCCGTGGACATCATGCTCCAGTCCTTGTTGCCCTCCCGCTCGAACACCTCCGCGGGGATCCTGCCGTCGGGGTCTTCGGCGGCCTCGTCGTCCGACGACGAGTGCCGGTCCATCTGCTGCGCCGGAGGCGGCGTGGCGGCGGCGCCCTGCCGCTTCGCGCCCGCGCGCTCGTGCGCCTCCGACGACGCCCTCTCCTCGGTGGCGTCGTCGCGGAGCGCGGCGTCGGCGCTGTCCTGGGGCAACGCCATGCTCGCGCGAGCCGCCGCCGCTCGCCGGTCCTGTCGACGCGCGCCTGCGCGGCCGGGGCCCGATCGAGACAGGCCAGCATTAGCATCGCCGGAAACAGCAGAGCATTTGCATCCTGACCCTATAGTATTACAACCCCATGATAAATCGACGCGTACGTGGTGGACACAGGTGGTGATCCGACGCCTTGCTGTCGTCAAGTAAACAGCGGCGACGACGACGACGCAGCCGTGCGACGAGTCTCGGACTCTCTTCACGGCAGGCCCGGACGGCCGACGAGACGCCTCAACCTCGCCAATGGCAAGGCGCATGCAAACGCGATTTGAGGAAGAAATTCGGATGCCGCAGCCGTCTCCGTGCTCGGGAGAGAGGGGGGGAAGAAGAATCGGCGCTTCGTTTTTGTGGGGATCGAATCCCCCCGGGCCGGTTCGCCACCGCGAGGCAATGAACAAGACAAGGTTGGCGCGCCCAGATTAGGAGGGCGCGCTTAATAAGGCAAGCTTATTACGGCGTGGCGTCAACTGGCAGCTGTTGCCACGACGACGACGACGACGACCACGCGGCGGCGGCGCTGGGTCGGCGGCAGCGCCGGGGACTTGTGCAACGTGCGGGAGCCTCGTAATAAAAAAAACACAAATTTTCTTGAATACAAATTCCATAGTAGCAAGGTCATGGAATACATCGTAGTATCATCAACTGTATCAGCTACACGTGGACTTCAAACCGTTCAAAGTGACGGGATCGATCAAAAATTCAAAACGTCATGGCAATGCACTCCTCTCTTACAGCTGCAAAGAGGTCGGAATTCATGTATCTCTCCCCGCCGCTCGGGAACATGGTGACAATCATCTTCCCCTTGTTTTCTTCTCTTGACGCGACCTAAAGTTGCAAATGAAGGATTACTGATAAATTTCATAACGGGAAATACTCCCTTCATTTTGAATTATTTGACGCTGGTTAGTTCAATTTTCAATCAACCAGCGTCAAATAATTCGAAAAACGGAGCGAGTAACGATAGAAGAGCCGGTTGTTAGTGAGGATGTGCGTACCTGCAAGCAAGCTGCCAAGTTGGCTCCAGAAGAAATGCCAACAAGAAGGCCCTCGTCCATGGCCAGCCTCCTTGCGTTCACCATTGCATCCTCAGTGGTCACGGTGACAGCCTCATCGATGACTGAGGTGTCCAGGACCTCAGGTAGGAATCCTGGCCCGATTCCCTGGATCTTATGTTTGCCCGGTTCACCGCCTGAAGGATAGAAATAATAGGCCAATACTATCATTTCACAGGCAAGATCACCTCATTGTTCCATGCAGATAACATCGCCCCTGTGCTAGTCTGAAACAGTGCCTAACTAATTTTATGTAGCCAGTGAAAGAAAGTGATTAGATTCATATAGTTTCTAGACCAAGCAAACCATGGTCTGCAGTTATGTACATGGTACGAGGCATACACTGATGCTTCTCCTACAGAAGCCTGATGCTTCTGGAGTGGCGTGTTACCTGAAATGACTGGACTCTCTGCAGGCTCAACACATATGATCTTGACAGCTGGGTTTTGCATCTTCAGATACTTTCCGACACCGGATACAGTACCTCCAGAGCCCGAAGCAGCTACAAATATGTCTACCTTACCCGCAGTGTCCTTCCAAATCTCAGGTCCTACATTATGAATACCATGGTGAGCTGTATCGATTTCATCAGAGTATATCAGGTTGGTTAGAAAGTCTTAAGTATAGACTATCACTATTCTGTACTAACAAGTAATTGCAGATTTTGTTCAACACATCAGCTTCTAAGCTATCAATAATACTCAGGTTACCAGGTTGCAGTATCATTTGAAAATAAATAACTGAAAGGTGACTAGCAAGCAGCAACATGTCGTCAAGTTGGCCAGCAGGAGGCAACTTTTGTTTACTGAGCCAAAGCCATCCTATCTGAACTCATGCCATAACCGTACCAGTCCATCTAACATGCGCCTCACGATTTGCTTTGTTGGAGAACTGATCCAGAACATGCACATTCGGCAATTCTTTTCTGAGCTGTTCTACCTTGTCAGTTATTCCGGGGAATCCAAGAGCTGGATCTGCAAACGGTAATATCAAAGGGAGAAGAAGGTCACTCATATAATTCCACTGAATTTCTTTACACCGCCATAGACGGTAACGCAAAGAAAATCCAAAATAAAAGGCCAGATGCCCGTGGCTTCCTACAACTTGTGTTTACCTGTTAAATACAACTCAGCACCCATGTACCTCAACAGCATCTGCTTGTCAAGTGAATATTGACCCGGCATAACCGCAACGAACCGGTAACCTTTGCGAAGAGCAATGAGGACCAATCCCAGGCCCAAGTTACCGCTTGTCGGCTCCACGAGCGTTGTGACACCGGGTGAAATCAGGCCCCTCTCCTCCGCATCTTCAATCATTCTTCAGAAGGAAGTAGAAGTGTTACTGGTAATCCGTGGCAGTACAATTGTGTAACTGATGAACAGCAAGGGACTACTCTTAATTACTCCGTTTCGAATTATCTGACGCTGGCTAGTTAAATTTTGAACTAACCAGCGTCAGTTAATTCGAAACGGAGGGAGTATACAGTTAGACGCAGCATACGTATACGTCCATGATCTGGAAGTAGTAAGGAATGGGGCCGAGAAATGGACACGGAATAGCTAGGAAGGAACGCAGGCCAGGCATGCTGGCTGAACTTGGAAGACATGCGCAGAGGCACACAAGCCTGTTGGTTGACTCTGTGCTCCCCCCCCCCTTCTCTCAGTTCGCCATTCATCAGCTACAAACTAAGGCAGGTGATCCAGAAACACTAGGGATCAAATCGTATCTGAACTCCTTTTAACCGGTGTAAGGGGGGGGGGAATCGAGGAAAAAAGAAAAAAAAAAGAAAAACCTCAAGGCGCTGCGATCCTTGACGGAGCAGAGCGGCTGGTAAGCCTCGACCTTGCCGACGATCCGGGCATGTATCCCGTCCTTGCTCGTGATCCGCTTCAGTTCGATCAGAGGTGTCCATCCTATGAGCTGAAGGACCCCATGAACCAGTCAGTATCTCGTGCCGCCTTGATCCCCCCCAAAAAGGCAGGAAGAGGCATAAGCAAAAGAGGAGGAGAAAAAATATCAAGGAAAACGAAAAGGGCTGGGAAGAGGTAAGGAGAGGATGAACCTGCGTGACATCAGCGGCGATGTGCTCCTCCTCCTCCCCAACCCCAACGCCAACGCCCCCGTCGTCGTCGCTGGACGAGGAAGACGAGTTCAGCAGCGCGGGAACGCCCTTCCTCCCGCTCTCCTCTCCCGCCATGGACGCGCTGCTCCGCTGCTTCTTGGCTTGGCTTCTTGGGGGAAGGAGGAGCAGCAGCAGCAGCAGGAGCAGGCTGGCAGCGACGACCGGCTATGCCCTGCAAGCTGCTCGATATCTCTCTCTCTCTCTATTTTTTCCGTAGCTGCAGTTGCGCTGGTACTCTCTCTCTGGTCCATGAGGCCATGACTAGGACGACCTTTTCTGTGGTTGGTAGCGGGTCGCAGCAGGAGCTATGTGACATCATGTTCAGTGACGTGCCTGCTGAGTCGTCTCGAGTTCTGAACTTTGCTAGATAGAACAAGGAGAACGACCTCGGAAGGAGAGGGAAAATTCAGTCAATCGAAAGAGGTGAAGTGGACCGAGATGAAGATGTCGGCTGGGGCCAGCAGGCACTGTAGCATGGACCGTTACTCTAGCGCCATGAGTTCTGTAGCGGGGCCACTTGGGTCCAGGGTGATCTAAGTCGAGGTCCGTGACAGCCGAAACGAAATTTTCGATGATTTACTATTACCGTGTGGTGTGGAGTAGTACTGTTTACCTGGCCGTACATTGACAAGTCTGTTCACGGTTCACCTCCCCTAATGAAATATGTTTACGTTTTACCTGGTAGCAGTATTCTGACTCTACCAGAATCAAAGGATATGACCCTTAAAAAGAAATTGCAGGAGGCAGGAAAGCAGGCTAATATGTCGTTAGAATTTTGGCAATATAACCGTTGAGTGGAACTCTTCTTTTCTTTTCTTCTTTTGTATAACAATGGCGACCGCGTAGGATGCCTCAGACCCTTTTGGTTTAGGATATCAATCACGTATTCAAAATAGCCCAACTTTTCAGCATCAATTCAAGGCAATACCAGGAAACAAAATTCCGGCACACCTGAAAGGTCCCAATTCTGACCCAAGAAAGAATCGGCCATCAGCAATGGACAAACCAATGCCCCCCTTATAGGCAAGGTGCAGATATAATTACACGATCTTAAAATACCATCTGTTTGCATATAAAACTAGAGCATAAAATGCCAACATAGAAGGCCTAACCATCGACGAGCACAGCACAACGTGCACCTGGCAAAAGCCTCTCCGACCGATAACACCACGGTGATCCAGATCAACATAGTTTCTATTCCCCTCACAACACGAGAAACAAAAGCTTCCAGCAATACTGCATCGCAAGAGTTTACTGCTGCTTGCACTCCGCTGGTTGTTCACCTTGCGAGCCAACCTTCTGTGGTACCTGCTTGAGGATATAACAAAAGTCTGACATTTGAACCAAGAATAACAAGTGTCACCTTACTTCAAGTGGGAACTTAGCATTTGTACCTTTTGTTTGCGGCCCGACTGCTCAGACAATTGGAAAAGAATGAATTAGTAAGGAAATACAGGTCAAATGCCACACGGAAATAGATTACTGTGATATGGTACACCTACCTTCTTCACAGGTTTGCTTTCTTCCTCCTCAGAATCCTCATCCTCGTCCTCATCTTCATCCTCGTCTTCATCCTCATCGTCATCCTCACCATCATCTTCCATGTCCTCAAAATCCTCATCTTGCACAGCCTCACCGGTAAACCAGGAAACAGCATGAGGGATGATCTTATCCCTTATGGTGGTCCTAAATGTCAATTTTGGCAAGATCAGGAAATAAGCCATGGAATACACTCAGCAAGCATATCAGAGAGGAAATCAAGAATTTCCCTCCAAAATGGTAATGAAATGCACTTACCCAATGTCATAGTCATGTTCCATTTGACCCTGCAGCTCATCAGCCTACAAAAAACATCAACGTAACAATTTTACTATGGAGCAAACACAAGTGTGCTATCCAAGTTAAACAACAATCTTAAACATACAGTTTCTTCATCAATATCCTCATCATCAGGGACCTGTGGGGGGCTGAAAAAGTTAAAGAAACTCTCACAGGCTTCAGTTTTAGTAATAGGTTTTGCATTCTTTGAACCCTTCTTGGGTTTCTTTTTGAGAATCTTTTGAGTAAGGTTTTTCCCAGGATGCCACTCAATTTCAGTCCTGCAGCACAGATGAGAGTGTGTTTTACAGGATATGAATATACCTTACAGACATCAATAGAATACAAAGTGACAACTAATATATATAAATAAAACAAATACCGAGTGCAGACATACTAACCCAATTGCTTTCTCCAAAATCGGATCATCTTCATCAACCATGTGGTAGGTTTTTGTTAGAACAGAGTTCTTGAAGAACGGATTCGTACCAAAGAAAAATTCCAGTTTAAAACCCTTAGGATCTTCAACTCTAGACCACTTGATATCTTTTAGGAATTTCAGAGCAGGTTCATCACGCTCTTGGATCTAGATTTAAGCAAAAATCTAATCAATGATAAAAGTAATGTCTAAAAAAACATAACATAAAGAGCCACCACGATATACCTCATCAGCCAACACTTCATTTGTTTTCATAGCAGTAAGCCAAAAATCTGGAACTCCTCTAGCTGAAAAATAGTTCAACTACAGATCAGAACGGGAACTCTATTCAAAGAACAGGGATTATTCAAGTGCTAAAAGTGCAGTTTATACCATCGGATTCCTTTCCCTCAGCGACACTCTCACTGGTCGGTTCAGCACTGATACCATCAACCTCCACAACTCCATTGACAATTTCATATCTCTGAAAGAACATAAAATGAGTACATTCAGCAATAGAAGTCATATATTTCACAAATTAACGTGAATAGTGCAAAATAAAAGAATATGACTATGAAGTGTACCTTTGTGTACAGAGGTTCATAAAGCTTCTGGTACTTGGCTTCAAGAGCGGCTCGTTCTTCAAAAAATTTCACCTCGATCTCATCGTGTTGGCTCTGCATCATTGCAGGAAAAAGATGAAAGGGTTTAGTCCCAATCACAACTCCGCCTATGTTGTAATGACATAGCCGGTCCCAAGCCCGGGTAAAGGAGGAGGGGGTTGTGATAGGCTTGGCGAGCCAACAACTACACTTAGCCACTCTCATGGAAATGAAACCCAATAGAAATTCGTTGGGGCGTAACCCTCTTAGCGACGCGCCATTATCGGAACCCGGGTATGGTGTTAAGTGGGCAAGGGCCGGGTCGCCACCGCCTTAGTGGCGCGCCATATCGGAACCCGGATATGGTGTTAAATGAGCAAGGGCCGGATCGCCATCACCTTAGTGGCGCGCTACATCATCGCCCGGATGTAGTGATAAGTGAGCAAGGGTCTTTGCATCTTACTCGACAGGTGCAAAGCGTAAGGAAGCTAGCCGAGGAACATAGATTTCGGGTGGGTAGTTGGAATGTAGGATCCTTGACGGGGAAGCTACGTGAGTTAGTAGATGTTGCCATTAGGAGACGAGTAAATATCCTTTGTGTACAAGAGACTAGATGGGCGGGTCAAAAGGCGAGAGAAGTCGAGAATACCGGTTTCAAGCTTTGGTATTCTGGTTCGGCTGGGACTAGGAATGGCGTAGGTGTTCTAATAGATAAGAGTCTTAAGGATGGAGTAGTGGATGTTCGAAGACGAGGGGATAGGATCATCTTAATCAAGATAGTAATTGGGGACATTGTCTTGAACGTCATTAGTGCTTATGCCCCACAAGTTGGGCTCAACATGAGTGCTAAGAGGCAATTTTGGGAGGACTTGGAGGATATGGTTAGTAGTGTACCGATAACCGAGAAACTCCTCATAGGGGGAGATCTCAATGGTCATGTGGGTGCAACTAACCTAGGATTTGAAGGAGTACATGGAGGTTTTGGATGCGGCGATAGAAATCAAGAGGGTAAGGACATCCTAGACTTTGCCGTAGCCTATGATCTGTTGATAGCTAACACCCTCTTTAGGAAGAGGCAATCTCACCTAGTGACCTTTAGTAGTGCCCAACACTCTAGCCAGATTGACTTTGTCCTCACTAGGAGAAAGGATAGACGGGAGTGTCTAGATTGTAAGGTGATCCCGGGGGAGTGTGTTGTGACACAACATAAGCTTGTGGTAGCTGACTTTCGCTTCCATACATGTTCTTTGCGGGACAAAGGTGTCAAAATCACAAGAACAAAGTGGTGGAAGTTGAAGTGAGAATCACAAGAATCCTTTAAAAATAGGGTGATCACAGAAGGACCCTGGGCAGAAAATGGAGATGCAGATAGTATGTGGATGAAGATGGCAACTTGCATTAGGAAGGTAGCTAGTGAGGTGTTCGGTGTGACAAAGGGAAAGAAACTTATAGATAAAGACACTTGGTGGTGGAATGAGGATGTACAAAAGGCCATTAAGGAGAAGAAGGAGTGTTACAAGAGTTGGCATAATGATAGAAACGCAAGCAACATGCTTAAGTACAAAGAGGCTAAGAAGAATGCAAGGCGGGTTGTGAGTAAGGCAAGAGGACAAACCTATGATAAGTTATATGAGAGACTAGGGACAAAAGAAGGTGAAAAAGATATATACAAGGTAGCAAAAATCCGCGAGAGAAAGATGAGGGATCTCAATCAAGTTAAATGCATCAAAGATGAGACTGATCGCATTCTAGTGAAGGATGAAGAGATTAAGAATAGATGGCGTGATTACTTTAATGGGTTATTCAATGATGGGAATGAGAGCACTATGGTTGAGTTGGATGACTCCTTTGATGACTCCAACAGGCGGTTCGTGCGGAGGATACAAGAGTTTGAGGTTAAGGAGGCCTTAAAAAGGATGAAAGGAGGAAAGGCCCTCGGCCCTGACGATGTCCCTATTGAGGTGTGGAGATGTCTTGGGGACGTCGCAATAGTATGGCTCACAAAGCTATTCAACCACATTTTTCGGTCAAACAAGATGCCTGAAGAATGGAGGAAAAGTATATTAGTACCTATCTTCAAAAATAAAGGAGATATTCAAAGTTGTACTAATTATCGAGGTATTAAGCTTATGAGTCATACTATGAAGCTTTGGGAGAGAGTGATTGAACACCGCCTGAGGAAAGTGACCAATGTCACTAAAAACCAGTTTGGTTTTATGCCTGGGAGGTCTACAATGGAGGCGATTTTCTTGCTTCGTCAGCTTATGGAGAGATATAGGGAGCAGAAGAAGGACTTGCATATGGTGTTCATCGACTTGGAGAAGGTGTACGACAAGATACCAAGGTCAGTCATGTGGTGGGCACTAGAGAAACATAAAGTGCCAACAAAGTACATTACCCTTATCAAGGATATGTACAATAATGTTAGGACAAGTGTGCGCGTAAGTGATAGTGAGACTGATGCATTTCCTATCACGGTAGGATTACATCAAGGATCAGCTTTGAGCCCATACATCTTTTCCTTGGTCATGGATGAGGTGTCGAAGGATATACAAGGGGATATCCCTTGGTGCATGCTCTTTGCTGATGATGTAGTGCTGGTAGATGAAACTAGAGATGGTGTTGATAAGAAATTAGAGTTATGGAGACAAACCTTAGAGTCCAAGGGGTTTAGACTTAGTAGGACCAAAACCGAGTATATGAGGTGCGACTTTGGTGGTGTTGGTCGTGAAGAGGGAAATGTTAGTCTACAAGGACAAATAGTACCTAGAAGGGACTCTTTCCGATACTTAGGATCAATGTTACAAAGCAATGGCGATATTGATGAGGATGTTTGCCACAGGATCAAGGTAGGGTGGATGAAATGGCGACAAGCCTCTGGAATCCTATGTGATAGGAAAGTCCCACAAAAGCTAAAAGGGAAGTTCTATAGGACGGTGATCAGACCCGCGATGCTCTATGGGGCGGAATGTTGGCCAACTAAACGACAACATGTCTAACAAATGAGTGTCGCAAAGATGCGCATGCTACGGTGGATGTGTGGGCACACGAGAAGAGACCGAATAAGGAATGAGGCGATTCGTGATAAGGTAGGGGTGGCGCCGATTGAAGAGAAGTTAGTCCAACATCAGCTTAGGTGGTTTGGACATATCCAACGGAGACCTCCAGAAGCACCGGTTAACAGTGGGATTTTAAGAGGTAGAGAAAATATTAGGAGGGGTAGAGGACGACCAAGGTTGACCTGGGAGGAGGCGGTAAAACGAGATTTGAGAGATTGGAATGTATCCAGAGACTTAGCTCATGATAGGACCGCATGGAAAGTAGCAATTCATGTGCCAGAATCGTAGTCTTGTTTTTTTTCTTTTTTTCTTTTCTCTTTTTCTTTTCCTTTTTTCTTATTTCTTTTCTCTTTTCTCTTTTTCCTTTTTCTTTTTTCCTTTTTTTCTTTTTCCTTTTTTTCCCTTTTTTCCCCTTGTTCTCATATCTCTTCCTCTGTTTTACTTCATTGATATTGGGTTTCATGTCTAGCCGACCCCAACAGGCTTGGGATAAAGGCTTGGTTGTTGTTGTTGTTGTTGTTGTTGTTGGTTTAGTCCCAATCACGAGGTTCCTAGAATGCTAAGACAATATGATGGTCAGCATTCAGCACCCAAACTGGCATCACATACTGTCACTTAGGACACATGAAAATGTTTCATACACAAAAAGGGTGTGGTATGTCATTATCAGTTAACATATCACAATGCATCAGAGACTCCTTGGATCTCTAGTTCAGAAACAATTCATTCTCAATATCATATTATGAGTTCAATTTGAAATCAAAACTAATAAAAGTTATGACTAAGCTACTGATTACTTTATCTTTTCTGCTATCATGACCAAAATTAAATTTTCATCAATCAAATCAAAGGAACAAAATAATTAAAAATCTAAGCTATTGTAGTTAAATATAAATACTCTGTGATTTCAACATATCACTTTAAATTTTGATGCTATCTGATAGCCGTAACCATAAAAGCCAACAAAAGGCTCTATCATTTGAACAAACTGAAGTAAATAACTTAAAAAGATGAACTATTGTAGCTACTGAACTACTGTACAAATTCAACAGATCACTTCGATGTTATCTACAAAACGCACAAAACCACAGCACTCCAACACACCCATTTACCACATTCTCATCCCACATAGAGCAGGAACAACACTGGATTACTCTTACTCTCAGGACAGCAGGATTAGTTCAAAAGTAATTTATGTAGGGCGCTAGAGCTAAAGGAACCGAGGCCCAGTAGTACATATAAACTAGCTTATAAATTTATACCACTTCAATTTAACATGACATTCAGAGGGTATTGCTAAAGTGTGATATCCCGAAAATATTTCAAATCAACAATGGAGAAAATATCTCAAATCAACAACGGCAAAAATACAATATACGAGTACAAGACCTGAATTCCCCTCAAAAACTCGACACGCTTCCTGACATTGGGCGAGAGCGTCTCTAGCACGTCAGTGTGCTGACCAGCCAAACTCTGCAGCTTATCCTGCAGTCAAGTCAGATCCGGTAAACGATCACAATAGATCACGGAATAAACGGACGACAAATCTAACGGATCATCACAACCCAACAGAAATGTGGGCAAATGTATAGGAACCGCTCGGCAATTTCATAACGCCCTAAACACAGTTCAAATTCAACGTACCTTAAGGGAATTGACGAGTTCGGCGCGGTCCTCGGCGCTGAGCGCTGCAGGCGAACCACACGACAACGCGGGTCGGTTAGGGTGAAAGGCGAGGGAGACTGGATGCGATCCGGCGTCAGTGGCGGGGAGGTTACCTGCGGTTGCGGCGGGGAGGGCGGCGTTGAGGTCAGCGAGGTCGAGGGTTTCCTTCTCGCCACCCATCGCCAAAGCTTCGGAGAGATCCGCCCTCTCTTCGGTTCAGTCTTCGCCGCGGGGGTAAGAGAGGAGCGGCGAGGTGGGCGGCGACGAAGCGAGAGAGGGAGAGGGAGCCACTAAAACCCTAGTCTCCGCGGGTATAAGAAGATGAGAGGCGTCTCGAGTAAGTGCCGTGTCTATTTATCGTTCTAGCCCACAGATGTGTGGTGTGAAACTAGAAATGGTACTACGAGGAGGACCATTCAGAAAAAAAAAACGTGTGGCAAAAAATTGTTACTCTATTCTGAATTAAATGGTGTTTATAATAGCTAATTTGATTTAAATTAAATTAAATTCTTTATTTTAGACATCATTTATTCTATAACGGAGAGAGTATTATAAAACTTATAACACGTGCCTTCGATGAAATATAACTCGCAATAGGTGTTTCAATAAATAGAACTCTAAATATTGAAACATCGAGATTATGGTTTAGTTTAGCTCATTTCTTTCCGCTGCCCAACAGCCCTCGCTCTGCCCATTGGGAGGGCGCGTCAATATATTACTTTATTAGTTCAACAGTCCAATTTAGTGAGATAATATTAATTAATATTAGATCGTTATTTTTTATAACTTTGAAAAATCATCAAAATATAGGCAAATATGACCTAGTTGCGAACTTCTATTGCAACAAACGCAACAGTGTAATTGATTTTCAATCTGAACCTTAAGTTTGAAAGGAATGATTTTTTTGAACAGGTGCACACTGTCCCGACGGAGAAATCTTTATCAGGCAATTTTGTTTCTGATCGGACGCTAGACAGCCCCGGCAACTCGTCGTCCCTCCCGCTGCTCGGCTGCCCCCCAAAAATGGCGCCTCCGCTCGAAGACCTCACCCGCCTCCTGGCCGAGCTAGCCGCCCGCCTCTCCCAGCCACCAGCCGGCGGCGGCGGCGGCACCGGTTGCGCTGCTTCTACTGTATCTGTCGACGCCCTCTCGGCCTCCATCTCCTCCCTCGCCGGTGCCCTCAACCCCAGCAGCGACGGGGCGGGCGCCGCCTCATCCGGAACCAGAGTTCTGGACGCCGCCCTCTCTCTCATGTGCTTCGACCCGCTAGAGGCAAGGCACCCCCCCCCCCCTCCTCGTCGCTCCTGTTCGATCGCTGCCGCTGACACATTTGTCACTAATCCTCGTTGGGATGGGAGTATGATGCAGGTGGGTAGGGCTCGCGTCGACTGGCTGGTCCGCACCCTCGTCTCCGCGCTCTCGGCGTCGGTATCGTGCCGCGTTGTGCGGCCCGACGGAGGCGCCGTCGACGAGATGCTCTGTATTGGGAGCTCCATCTCGCGTGGGGACTGCCACGAGCTGGTTCAGTTGTGTGGAGCACTCGTCGCGAAATTGGAGGACTGTGTTGGTGAGATACTTTTTTTTACTGGGTTCAGAGTGGGTACATGGCAGTTAACCTCGTTTGGTATTTATAGGCGATGTCAATTCAATTGCTCATTGGTGCTTTGTCAACAAACGAACTGATAAAGTGAAATGACATACGTAATGTGTACTTAGTGGTTTGGAAACCGTAAAGTGAGCAATTTTGTGGTTGAGCGCTCAACTAATGAATTTCTGTTTCTCCCCATGGCTGTAGGTCGATTTATTTATTTGCTCTGCCTTAAACTTGGCACTTTATGTTCTTCCACGCAGGAGGAAACCATTCTTATGATCTACTGTATGCTTCTGCAAAATCAGCAGTGTTATCCCCTCTTTACCGGTGTCTTTTCCCTTTACCATATTATAGGGAAGACGAAGAAAATGCATATGATATGGCAACCATTTCTGCTGAGTTAACAAACCATCCATCTTATCAAGTGCTTCCTAGTGATCACTCAATCCCACTGAGGTATGTGTGCAGCAATTACTTGTGTCTTTTTTTCTTCTTTCTTTCTATAGTAGAGATAGTCGCACGTAATGACAGATCATGGCCATATTATTAAAAGCTTGCGGTAAGAAGGGGTTTCGTTCTAGCGCCCGGAAATAATATTCCAAAGCCTTTGTATGCTCTCCATTGCTTGTGTGTATAAGGCCGATGTTATATAGTATATAACTTCGATCATATAGATCAATTTCTAGTCGCGTAGCTTCATAATAATTCTGCAAAGCTTCCTCATAATTTCCTTCGGATTGATTGGTTGGTGTTGTACTTTCCTGTACTTAAGCTAAATGCACATTATTGAAGGGGAGCCCTAGCGTGGCGGTAAAGTTGTTGCCTTGTGACCATGAGGTCATGGGTTCAAGTCCTCGAAACAGCCTCTTGTAGAAATGTAGGGAAAGGCTGCGTGCCAAAGACCCAAATGGGTCGGACCCTTCCACGGACCCTGCGCAAGCAGGAGCTACATGCACCGGGCTGCCCTTTTTTTAATCTAAACGCACATTATTGATTTGCTGCAAATGTGTAATAGGAACAAGGAAATACATAAGTATGGGTGAACTTCTGCATTTGTTGGATCAAACTTTTTCAGTGTTGTTCAAAAAAAATTTGTGCTGCTTCATAATCTGTAGTTCATTATTGAAAACCTATACGCCACATTATGGTGTACTTTGTTGTGGGTTGGGACTTGAGAGGATATTCTTTCCATTTAATTACGTATTATCACTGATAGCATCTTCTGTTTGAGATAGGGTGCTTTTATGGCATCTTGATCCACCAATTTTTAAGCATGATCTCTTAGCAATGCTCAAGGAAACAATTCGGAGGCCCTTGCTTTGCTTGAGAAAGGAATTGCATTGTCGGATGGAATGGCGTATGATCATAATTTGCCTGGTCTGCTCGCCATATATGTTTATGGAGATGAGATCATTGTTTCATTTCTGGTTTCTTGAAACGTAAGTTCACATCTAAAGCAGTCATATTGATACAGATTCAGATGTGTTTCAATCAATCAGCTTCGACAAGTTTTTATCCAATAAATGAATAGATGCATGCTAATTATGTTAATGTTTGCATTATTTAACCATTTGTAGACGATCATTCACATGGTCCAAGTGTTTTTCACCACAACATTATTAAGTAAAATGTATAACTTAGGCCTGTATTTTCTTTGTCTTAATTCATTATAAATTGTGTCGTTGTTTAATGAATGGAATGGGGTCTTAGCTGAGTGGTTAGGACTCTTAGTAGCACCCCCTAGGGTCATGGGTTTGGTTCTCCGTGGGAGTGAATTTTCGAGCTGGGGTAAAAATGTCACTGTTCCCTTGGTCGTGCACATGAGATGGACTGACCTGTGGGGAGCAGATCCTCGCCTAGGGGCTAGGGTAGGCTCAAAGCACGGATAGGGATAAAAAGGTGTCTCACTGGTTCTCCAGGTCGTGCACACGAGATGAACTGACCTTTAGGGCGCAGTTCCCGCCCTAGGGCTAGGGTGGGTTCAAAAAACAGGTAAAGATCTGACCCATAGGGGGTGGACCCTCACTTTGCAGAGGGGGGCTGGCTTTCTGACCTTTCTCGGCCGGGCTCTGGTTGAGCTCCCTCTACTACAATACCTTTAGGGCGGTCTTTCCACCACTGATCGAGTGGTTGATATTTGAACAATCTGGGTTCTGTATATATATTTTATGTATTTTTTTATTCATGCAGTGGTCTGGGTTCAGTGCTGGAACTTCATAGTGCAATGGTATCTTCGGTATTAGACATTCTTGTGAAGCCAATGTCATGGGGAATATCCATAGAATTGGGACGGACATTCCTGTTTTCACATGCTTACTTTCCAAGCCAACAAAGTGAATTGCTTGCAATACTAACTGGGCCCTTATCATGTAAAAGCTTTATGGACCTAGTTCGTTATATCAGCGCCCTGGTTCACTTGGACAGGACAAGGACCAGTTTCTCTTCACAGAAAAATTTGCAACTACAACCATCAAAGGGATTGGTGAAACATAATTCTGCTTGGTATGCGTTTTAATTATATACCACAGAGCTATATGTTTAGCATTTTATACAGCAGTAGTTACACCTATTATAACTGTGCTTCTACAGGCCCATGATGATGAATTTTCCTGTTTGGTTTAGTTTTGCTACTACTTTACTTTTCTATAAAGAAGGTTCACAAGATTATCTAGCAGAAACATTATCCAAGGAGATAATTGCTGAGTCAATAAGTGATGTCAGTCTTGCTCAGAGTGCAGCCTTTTATCTTGCTTGGGTTCTATGCCCTTCTAATGATGACCGGTGCCAGATGCTGGCTAACAATATTTTGGATTTATCCCATTCTTGGAACAGAAGCAATAAAATACACCCCGATATTGTGAATCATAGGAGGAAACTGCGAATACCCACTGCTGGGGACTCAGAGAAACTCAATTTGACAACCAACCCTGTAAGCTCCCTGATTAAAGAATTTGATGAAAGCTGTGTAAAATTTTGTTGCGTAACTGCAGTCCCTCTCATGCAAGCCGAGGGGCTGTCAGACTTCCGTCCATCATTCCAGAATCTGTTGCATCTGTGGATTCCTTTAGGAGTATTGCTTGTATCATCTAGTTGGGTCAACGAGCAGAGCTGTGACATGCTTCTGCACTACACAAGCACGGGGCAGGTTCTGGAGGCAAATGAAGTGCAGAGAAAAATGAAAGATCGTGCCAGCAATGGTGGTTTCTCATCCAGTGGCAGAGCTATGGCCAAACGATGGGCTTTGAGTGGTTCACATCTCATCTTTAACTGGATTGACACTGTTGAGGATATGCTTTCAGTGATATTTGATTCTGAAGACGCGTGCCATCGTTTTGTCAGTCAACTTCAATCAAAGATCGGTCCATACCTGCTCAGGTGTGTAGCGTCATTACTTGAAGTACTGGATGAGGGAGACCAAGATACAGACTTTGCGATTGATCTTCATGATAGGTTGTTATACTGGAGCAAGAATGGACAAATCTGTAAGGAATTTGAGGGGGTTATTCTTCGAATGAAGAAAAAGTTTAATCTCCCTTTGTAACAGTGACCAAGGATTTATGAACAACAGAGTTTGTCAAATTGGTTCCCAATCATCATTTTGATAGCTTGGTCAAAGGAGCACAATTTTATGAACGGATGTGTTTGAACTCGAGCCATTTCAGGTAATGATGTTTCCTCTCAGAATGGTAAGTCCTATCCATTCAAGCAGTGCAATAAATTCATATCAGTTTGAGATAATGTAAAGTAACATATGTCAGATACAGATATGTAAAGTAACATATAGAAACACAAAAAATTACAACCAGGCCAAATAAACTACTAATTTTGACACTGATCGCACTTTAACTGTTGCCCGCAATCTGGAAATTCCAACAATAACTTTTACTGTCATGAAAAAGACCTGAGTTATGGTTATTGAATTCTTGAAAACTGAATGGTTGTGATCAGCAGATAATTTAGGTAAGCCACCATGGGCAACTCACCAGTCTATCCAACCGGGGGGGGGCATTTTTATTTTTATTGGAGGGCACGATATGATCTGGAACTTGGAGAAACTGCAAACATTTAGCTTTTGCATTGCAAATTTTGTCCGATTCTTACTGATTACTGTGTCAAAGGACCAGTACTAGTTAGTGAACTTATTCTGATACAAGCAACACACGCTGCACGTGCGGTTGCAATATAAAAGCTTTGAGCTGCTTATGTAGGCATCGGAATATCAGATTGCTTTTGAACACAAATGAAACTGCATTCATTGTTACTTGTTAGAGAACCACAGCGTAAAATCTTACCTGCATTTTCTACTTTCTCCAAAGTGATATCTAGGCCCATAACTTCACAATTTTATTTGGTTTTGCAAAGAAGCCAGAAGTCAAAACATTTTGAAGGAACCTAATGTATTGAATCCAAACCTAAGATCTCGGACAACAGTTTTAAATGATTCAATAGCTTCAGTGTGCCCTTTCAGGATGGACGATTTGACCTGGCACGTCACATATGGTAGTTTAGACTTATGTGAATCATTTAAACTCTGCAGTGGCAGATTAGTGTAGAGGTTACCGTGGACTCAAATCGTTACTGTAGTTCTCTTTGGTTTCAACTAACCTGCACGTTAATAATTGCTCCACTGGCTCAGTACCATGTGTCCTACAGTTCACACTGCTGAAAATTGTCATCGATTTAAAGCGAGAACTTGTTCTTGGGTAGGTATATCCCATACAAATATTGTTCTCATGTTTTCCTTCCCCACATTTATGAGTTGGTATCTATTTTCAGGGTTTGAGATTTACATGACATGGTTCTACATCAGATCCCCATATCTTGTCATGCATAGAGCCGAGAACTGCACATGACTGAACTTTTTTTGGGCAAGATCGACCAGTAAGGGAAACCTCAAGTACGTGAGTGAACTCATTGTGCCTTGTGTTTCAAGGGTTTCATTTCTTGTTGCTGCAGTCAGTAAATCTCGTGAAAAAAAAGTCCTGAATAGCTTTCCTAAAACACTAGAACCTTCTTCTTATATCAATTTTCAATGGTGTCGGCAGGGTTTATGGAAAGGAATGTCTATTCCGCCTTACTTCCCTTTCCCACTGGCAGTTGAGACGCTTGGTTTTTGTTTGGGGGGTCATCATAGATTTTATATAGCTGGTGGATTTGACACCTATGAATTTTGAAGTCTTTCATTTCCCTCTATCTAGAAGCTGCTAGTGGCCTTCTGAAAAGTATTTCAGGCGGTTGGGGTTGGTTGGTGAAATTGATTAGGCTCTTTTTTACCTCAGTCAAACATGAAGGCCTGAAAGAAATCTAAAGTATAGATCAAAATTGCTAAGTAGGAAGTCTGGTTTGGATTACAATTCCAGGATTTTTCGTGTTTACCTGTAAAAGCCCAAGAAAAGGGATTTGCAAAAACTTTTTCTTCACCTCACAACACCACAGTTTTTATTGTGGACACCTTAAGAAATGTTGTGAAGAGTAAGTAACCTCCACCAAAAGAATGATTAGAGGGGAAAGACTTCACTTTCACAAAGTATGGTTTCTACACTTGAACATGAGAGGTTGAGCTCACCCCTAGAATTTAAAAAGTCTTGGGAAGGTTCAGTCCAAAGCTCATGCAAATTCAACACTTTCTGAGGCACTTTTGGGTTATTTCAAAAAGAGGCCAATTTGAATGTAAATTCAAATTGCAGCAACTTTCATCACCCAAATTCGAAAGTTAGCTCCATATCTGTACTCAGCACATTTTTCTGAGTAAACCCACCAATTTTCATCTCCATTGGAGCTCATCTTGTCAAGAGCTAAATTTGCAAGAATTCAAAACTGAATTTGAATTTCAGTTTAAATATGAAGCAAATTTAACCAAACAATGTTTGAATTTGAGAATTCAAATTCAAACAAAGACTTGGGAGCTAAGTCTCCCATTAAATTGTGAGTAGCTGGTGGGATAATTAGCAAAAACAGAAAAGAAATATTAGGGAAAAAGAAGAAAGGGGGAGGCCCACATGTCAGCTGCACACCCAAGTACACAGCGGGTTGCAGCAGCCGGGTCTCGACTTCGCGCGCAAGGAAACGGGCGAGGCGGCGAGCCACCGGGGCGTCGACGTGCCACCCCCTGCGCCTGATGCTTCGTGCGGGTAACACCTCAGTGAAGAAAACCAAGTACTCCACTCGCTTTCTCCCCGTTTTTCCCCCGAGAGCAGCCGCACCAGGCCAGAAAAACGATCGCCGCCGTCCACTCTTCGCGCCCGCACGTAGAGCAGTACCTCTAGGACCTCGCACGACCACTGGTGATCGTGACAGCGTGCGCGGGACGCTGCTGAACCTCACCGAGCTACCCAGCCGATCCCTCACCCTCTGTGTGTGGCGCACAGCACCAACCACCCTCAGAAATTTCAGTTTGTGCCGCCGCCGGGCCTCCTCGACGTTCCGGAAATACAGAGCCCATCACACCCCGAGTTACATAGCAAAAAGGTGCGCCTACTCTTTCTCTTCACGCTGCCGAAAGCCCCAGTCCATCCCTCCATGGGAGCCGCGGGAATTTGTGAAACACCGAGGACATGTCCATAGGTCAGGGGGGATTGATCTTCCAAAATTCACGACCCATGTGTGTTCTTTAGCCATTCTAGTCCTAGGATAGGCCACAGACCTCGGTGCGAGTCGCCGAGGCTGAAAAGAACTAGAATTTGTGGAGCCTCCACGGTGCTATTCAAGTTTTACTCTCTGCCGCCGGTTTTCAACCGAGGGCGCACGGTGACATAGGGTTTGGAGGAGTTTCCAAGCTCTTTGGCATACGGGACGTCCTTTGCCATGAGCCACTGATGCTCTAGGGCGAGAGAGACGGGAAATTAAGCCAGCAGAGAGGATGACCGATGTCGCCGGACTCGGTCTGAGGACGCCGTCCGTCGCCAGCCTTCTGTGGGCCGTTAGGGCTCACAATGACCTCGGAAACGGGTTCCCCGACCCTCAAAACCCCTAGGCGGCGAGAGCCAGGCCGGAAGATCGCTTAGGAAGGAGGAACCGAGGGGGGGAGGAAGAACACCGGCGAGAGAGGCGCGCGCGGGAAGAGGGAAGCGGGAGGTTGAAGACGAAGCGTCGACCCCACCTGTCAGCCACTCGGCGGTAGAGCTGAGATCTTCTGTGGCTGCCGATCTTTTGTGACTACACCAGGGGAAACCCAGTAACCCTGTGTGTTCTCGTTTCTCACTGGCTGCGATTTAAAGAGTGGGGCCGGGTTCTTTTCCAATAGTAAAACAATTCCAGTTTCCACTCAAACTTTAGAAATCCATAACTTCTGCTAGGAAGCTCCAAATTTAGTGATTCAAATTGGGTTGGATTCATCTTGCCTAGCTCTGTCCAGATATACAACCCAATTTGTATGAAACCCATTAATTAATTCTGGAAAATTCTTTAAAGTTTCTGAGCAAAAGAATTTTAGAGGGAGTTTGGTTCATCCAAAAATCCCCAAATTTTGCCAGGATGTTCTTTAGGACATTAGTAAACCCCTGTAAAAGTTTCAGACCATTTGGAGTTGATTTGGTCAGAGCAATTCAAATTGGAAGGTGTTGTGTTCATTTGAATGCAGAAACATTTTCAGAGAATTTCCAAAACTTGGAAATTCAATTCTGGGCAAACCTTGACTCCAAAAATGCTAGGAAAATTCATGCAAACTCTATGAGCTATAATGGTAATTGTAGTTCATTAAGTTGAGCATGAACAGGGGCATTACCTCAGAATTAATTCTTCCTTGCGGATTTGCCAAGAGAATTATTCTGAGCAAACCACTCCATGAAAAGTGCTAATGTTTGGTCCAGAGAGTTTTCTTGTGACAAGGAATTCACACAAAAAATTCTCAGCTCCATTGGAGCTCTAGATCACCCCTGTCCTGTTTACCCACTTAAGGGATTAAGATGGAAAAGGGGGAAAACCACTTAGCATTTAACCATGTGACTAAGTCCAAGCCAAACCACCAACACCAGTTCATATTTAAATTCTTAAACAAAGTTCCAGGTGTTAGAGGCTGATTATTAAAACCAAGAGTAGAAGTTTTACTCTAAAACTCACATTTGCATCTAAATTAACATGTAGTATTTCATTAACGTGTAGCCGTTGAAGAAGAGACTCCGGAAGTGCTGGACTTCCTCCTTCCGGACGAAGAACGAACTCCTGACCAGCAGCAACAAGGCAAGCCCCGGTTTGCATTAACCCTTTTTAAAAGTTTTACTTTGTTTACATGTGTCATATGAAGTATGTATGTGCATTAGGTATAGGATGAATGAAACCCCACTTGCATAACCAAAGGTTCCTAAAAGAGTGAGGGTAGTGTCAAGGACCTCGAGTAGACAGGCTATGCTTAATGAGTCATAGGACTTCGGTACAAGTCGAGTAGTTGGAATCTACTCGCGAGATAGGCTTGGGACACACGGGTTCGGTTGAGTGATGTGAGATCACTTTAGTAATGAAAATGAGACTAGGCAGGGGCTAGGGCGCAGCAAGAGAGAGTCTTGTGTGCGCAGCCCTGCCCGTGCCGATTGAGGACCGATCCGTGTGCGGCCCTGCTGAACAAGTATTGAACGTACCGAAGGCATATCGGATATATGGGCCCCGATAAACCGATGTAGCCTAAACCTCCGGGCGTCGAGGCATAGCACACCGATTTATAGGTGTAGGTTGAGGGCAGCAAGGTGGAAATCTGCCAACGGGCATAGAGAGATGCTCCGTGTGGGGAACCTCCTGCTCGTTTCGGTGCGACCGGTTCGACGTTTGGGCTGTTGGGTGGAAGGTTGTCCCGTACGACATCGAGTGAGCGTGCTGTGCAGCTCCACGGGTGGGCGTACGTGACGTGCTCTTTGGGTTTTCCCTGCAGGTGTATATCGAGTCGATTCGCCGTCCCTCGCGGTGACGAGTACTACTTGTTCACTGCGTCGTAACGTAGACTAATGGATGAAATATGTTGATTCAATGATGCTGATTGATATAATTGTATTGCTACATGTGTGCCACCACATACTGCTTACTAAATTTCAGATTTCATGAACTGTTAACTTGTTGCTAAAAGATGAACTAAGGATGAACTTGTAGGCGTGTCCTTTTGCTGAAATATTACTATCCTATGTCCATTGTACACCTCATGTAGAGTTTCATGCTTAGGTGAGTCGGTTAAGCTTTGCTGAGCCTTTGTGCTCACGGTTGCTGCTTAAGTGTTTTTCAGGTGAGGAGCCACCCACGGACTCGGAGTACGAGTCCACCGGCGAGGGTTACCCTCCGTCGGGGACCACGGCTGAGTGGGAGCCGTACACGCCGCGCTGAGCTGAGGAGTGCAGCTAGTGTGGGTTGCCTAGGGCTGGGCAACCGACTTTTGCTAAATAGGCGGGCGTGAGTTGTATAGTGTAGTCTTCCGCTGTGTAATAGAACAATAGTTGTAACTGAAGTTTGTACTTGTTTGTACAGTTTCAGCTGTTTTTCCCATGTAATATATGGTGTTCTTATGACGTGTGCTGTCGGGTGTCGCATCGCGCGGCACCACCCTCTGCGATCCTAGATGAGCGGATTCCGGTCCGCCACATTACCCTACTTTTCCTTTCCCACTGGCAGTTGAGACGCATGATTTTTGTTTGGGGGGTCATCATAGATTTTAGCTGGTGGATTTGACACCTATGAATTTTGAAATCTTTCATTTCCCTCTATCTAGAAGCTGCTAGTGGCCTTCTGAAAAGTATTTCTGGCGGTTGGGGTTGGTTGATGAAATTGATTAGGCTCTTTTTACCTCAGTCAAACATGAAAGGCCTGGATGAAATCAAAAGTATAGATCAAAATGGCTAATACGAAGTCTGGTTTGGATTAAAATTCCAGGGTTTTTTCATGTTCACCTTAAATCTCGTGACTATTTAACATCTTAATAGTAATGCTGAAACGTTAAGAGACATGGCCGCCTCAATGTTTGTGTACGTGGTATTGCATATATAACTTTATGCTGAATTCACGAGATATATATATAAGTGTGAAAAGATTGGCTATACCATCCAATAGGGCTCAGTTGTTGGAGCACAGAGAAAAGTGTTTAGACATTTGAAATAAAGCACGCAGGGATAACAAAAAATTAAGTGTGTAAATGGTAGAGGAACAAGAGCACACTAGACTTAGACTAGCATACATAGTCTTCATATTTAGTTTAATTACCACACAACACTGGAGACACTGAACTGGAACAGATGAACATGCATGTAACAACATCATTGAAGACCACCAGTCGCTGCACCAGCTGCAGCTGTCGTTTTGTACTACTCCCTCTGTTTTAAAATAAATGACGTTTAGGACAACAAATTTAGTTTAAATTGAACTAGATTTATTGTACTAAACGTCATTTATTTCAAAACGGAGGGAGTACTTGTTTATTTATCCGCGCCGCCATGCATGATGTTACTAGCTAGGTGAGTAGTTCGATGCCCGCGCCGACCATGGACTGCGCGATGATGAGGTTGGCCGACTCCGACGGGTGCACGCCGTCGAAGAACACGTGGCTGCTCGCGTTCCTGCACGTTGTTCCCGCCGTCGCCGTCGTCGTCGGGTTGCAGAGGTAGATCCTCGTGCCCTCCGTCCCCGTCCGGCAGCACGTCCCCTTCGCGTCCGCGAAGCCTGAGATCACACACGTACGGCATGCATGCAGTCACATATAGCTAGGTCGTCGATCGATCGTCACTCCGGCCGGCCGGCCGGCCGCGCGGTCGACAGCGCGCACGTGTGCGTACCATGCGCCGCCGGCGCCTCGACGAGGTCCCGGAGGGGCGTGTAGATGTCGAAGACGGCGACCTTGAGGTCGGCGTGGCGCTTCTTGAGCTCCACGACGGTGGCGTTCAGCTTGGCGTTGAAGGTCTCCGCGTCGCGGTTGAGCCTCGGCACGCAGGACGACGACCCGCCGCGGCCGTCGCCGTACAGCCTGATCGCCGCCGGCAGGCAGCCCAGCGGCGGCATGGTCGTCACCCCGACCCGCCGCGCCCCGAGCTGGTACAGCTCCTGCATGCATGCCACGTACGTACGTGCGGATTCAGTGAGTTCAATTCATTCATCGATCCATCTGTACATGTGCATGCATGCATGCAGTGCTGCGCTCTCGACGAAGTGATGAGTTTAGAATTTAATTACTGCTGACGTACGGTGGCGAAGGTGGAGAACACGGCGACGAGGAGGTCGCAGTAGCGGCCGACGTCGTAGCGGCGGGACAGCAGCTGGGAGGCGTTGTGGTAGTAGTTCTGGAGGAAGTCGCCGGTGCCCGTGCTGACGACGTGCAGCGCGCCGGAGAGGATGGCGCGGGCCTTGGCGCGGCCGGCCGCCGCCGCCAGCTTGGACCGGTACTCCCTGTAGTGCGCCAGCTGCTGGGTCAGCGTGATCGCGTCCTGCATGCACGTGTGCAGTGTGCACCACAGGGTTAGTAGTTAGTGAGCAGCTAGCGCCAGCGCCAGCGCGCGCGCGACGATCGAACACCAGCAGGGCGGCCAGGAGCTGATGAACATGCATGTGTGTCATGTGTGTGTGTGTGTTGTTCGTGTACTTACATACATGGCCGCCGTGTCGTCGAGGTAGCTGGACGCCGCGGAGGCGAAGTTGGCGCCGACGAGCAGGTTCTTCCGCGCCGACGCCCGCGGGCTGAGGTACGGCGGCGCGTACCGGCCGCCGAAGCCGAGCGTGTCGGCCGCGACGTCGGTGACGATCCTGCCGTCGGAGAACCGCCCGGTGGGCGCCCGGCCGAAGTTCGCCCCGTACGGCGCGTAGTCCGCCTTGAACGCCGCGCCGGGCAGGTAGTTGTTGTTGCCGACGTCCACCGTCGAGTCGCCGAAGGAGATCACCGCCGGCACGATCGGCCGCTGCTGCGCCGGCACGCCGACGACGAGCAGGAGCAGGAGCAGGACGACGAGCTGCTGCAGGCAGCAGCGGCAGGCGGCCAGCGTCGTCGTCGGCGTCGCTAACAACGCCATGCTCCGATGCTCGCTCGTCGCCGTCGTACGCGTGCGTGTGTGTGTGTGTGGCCGATCTCTATCCACGGCCAAACGCATGCATGCCTACTACTTATAAGCGGTTCAGCTGGCCGACTGATCGATCGAGCTCGCAGTTCGCAGCTGCAGGATACTTACGATGTAATTCAAGGCATGCATGCATGCACGGTAATACAGTACAGTCTACAGTACTCCCTGCTGCATGCAACCGCTGCCGACGTGCCTCCTGATTAGATGCCATCTCATCATCTCTAAAACTACTGTGTCACTGCATGCATGCATGCATGGAACCTTCGAAATGTTGATATACAGTACAGTACGTAATTAAACCGTATATCTATCGTCCCTATACGTAGACGAACAGTAGTAGCATTATTACAGCGACCGATCCGTCCGTGTGTCCCTCTCGTTCATCCGTGAGCTGGACACGGAGTGGTCGTCCGCGCGCAGGTGCCTGCCTGCATTAACTAGTTATGGAGGTGAGTGAGGTGAGGTGACGGCGCTCAGCGAGACGCTGCGGCTGAGCCCCTACTTCGTAACTGCACTGCACGGGCTTTAATTAATGCGTGAGGCGATCGAGGCCACACGTGACGTGACGTGACGGTGGACTCTGTGTTTTCTTTTTTTTTTTGGCTGGCCCGGACGATCCTGCTTCCGGGTTCTTCCCGGTGTCTAATTACGACGGCCCAGTTAACTCTCCAGCAGGGCTGGCCCTGCAGAGCCTGGGCCTGTATCGTGCACGTCCGTTCAGACAACGCACTACTACTCCGTCCGTTCCGTAATAAATGATGTTTATGACAGCTAATTTAGTTTAAATTGATCAGATTTTTTATCTTAAACGTTATTTATTTTAGAACGGAGGGAGTACTAAGCTTCCAGACGTGCACAGCTAGGTAAAACAAAAAACAAAAATAGTAGTGAAGGTTATTTAGACGATTACTTCCTCCCTCTGTTTCGAATTATTTGACGTTGACTAGTTTAATTTTAAACTAATAATCAGCGTCAAATAATTCAAAACAGAGAGAGTATTTAAAACAAGAAAAATAATTGTCAAATGGGTCGTCATTATATATAACCCAACAACTAGTAATATAGCTTTTGTGTTCATGACGCGAACTATATATATATATATATAT
The DNA here is from genome assembly GCA_030760725.1 of Neostapfia colusana. NCBI lineage: Eukaryota > Viridiplantae > Streptophyta > Magnoliopsida > Poales > Poaceae > Neostapfia > Neostapfia colusana. The sequence goes on along the minus strand of JASWHV010000001.1, from coordinate 939,529 downwards.
ATATATATGCCTCGACTTGTGAACCACATCACACATAGGTTAATAATTATTTTGTTTGGGAAAGGACTCTTTTAGCTGGTCGATATTCTGATCGATATTCTTTCTGGTCGTCGTCGTCGTCGTCTACGCGACCAAGGCCAAGCCCTGGGCGAGGAGCGCGCCGGCGACCACTCGGTTGGCCGCCTCCGACGGGTGGACGGCGTCCCAGAACACGTACGTCGTCGCGTTGCGGCACGTCCCGACGGACTTGCGGTTGCAGAGGAGCACCGTCGTCTCCACCGTGCCCGTCCCGCAGCACCCCCGCCTAGCTTCGCTGAAACCTGCAGCAGCAGCATGCACAGGCGCCGCCCCGGCCATGCACGCACGGTCCCGGCTGGCCGGCCGGCCGGCGAGAGGCCGGACGAACAGTTCAGTTCAGTCGTCGTGTGTTAGGGATCGATCGAGCTAGAGCACGATCGATCGATCGAGGCAACCAACCAAGCAGCTAGGCCTGCACGTACTGTACTGTACTGTACTGTACAGGTGTACCTCGTGACGCGGGGTTGGTGGCGAGGTCGTACAGGGGCGTGTAGATGTCGAACACGGCGATCTTGAGGTCGGGGTACCTCCTCGACAGCGAGGCCACCGCTGCGTCCAGCTTCCTGTTGAAGCCCCGGGCGTCGCCGTTGAGCCTCCGCACGCACCCCGTCCCGTGGGCGCCGAACAGGGTGATGGCCGCCGGGAGGCAGCCCAGCGGCGGCAGCGACGTCGCGCCAACGCGCCGTGCTCCCATGCCGTACAGTCGCTGCAATGCAACAATGCATATGATGTCAAGGAGCTAGCAATCTAGCAGGCAGGCAGGCAGGCAACGAGTAGCTTGCTTTCTTACCGACACGGCGTTGGTGAAGATGGCGACGAGGCGGTCGGAGAACTGGGCGGCGGTCAGGGTCTTGTAGAGGAACGGGTTGACGTAGTAGTTCTGGACGAAGTCGCTCGCGCCGGCGCTGATGATGTACAGCGAGCCGGCGATGATCGAGCGGGCCTGGCTGCTTCCTCCGGCCGCCGCGGCCAGCTTGGACTGGTACTCCTCGAAGTACTCCAGTTGCTGGGACAAGGGGATCGCGTGCTGGTTGTGGTAGGTCATGCATGCATGCACGCACACAACAAGTAAGTTAGTTACTGTAGTAGACAAACATTTACACACACTACTACTCGTTGTCTTAAACGTCAATTAATTCAGAACGGAAGGAGTATATGCACTTACATACATAAGCGCCGTGTGGTCGTCATAGCCGGACCCTGCAGACGCGAAGTTGGCTCCGATTAGAAGGTTCTTCCCTGAAGCCTGTGGGCTCAGATACGCAGGGGCGTAGCTGGTGAACCCCAAGGTCTCAGCTGCAACAACAACCATTCACAGCAAATTAAAGGAAGTCGTTGTATTAGTCGTTAACACAACAGGATCCATGTCGTTAATTAGAAGGATCATCGTCTAACGAACGAACGAATAAGGAAGGAAACCCTGATCACCGGTGATGTCGGTGGCCAGCTTGCCGTTGCAGAACCTCCCCGTGGCTACACGGTCCTTGAAGTCCCGGCCGTAGGGAGGGCAGTTCGCCTTCATGACGGTGTGGAGGAGGTAGTCGTTGTTCCCGACGTCGACCGTCGAGTCGCCGAACGTCACGATCGCCGGCACGAGCGGCTGCGCTTCGCCGCCGGCGCCGTGGTACGTGGCCAGGAGGAACGCCAACAATAAGAGCAGCGAGCGCCTCGTCGCCTGCTGCCGCACCGTCGTCATCGTCGCCGGGACACGGCGGCGGCTACACCCTGCAGACGTCGACGACGACGCCATCATCTGAACTCGATAGTCTGAAGACGAACGAATTGAGGTCTGGAAAAGGACCACGGCTGGTGTGGTGCTGGTGTGTGATGGAGGAGCTGCCGCCATCCGTGAGCTAGGGAGCCTTATATATAAGTGTCTCTGCACACACACACATACACAAGTGATGAACATATACAGCCGTGCTCATGCATGCATGCATGGCGATTTGCCGAGTCCAGAGTCCAGACCTCGATGCCCTGCCTCGCCATTGTACGGGCTACCCGCATTGATTCTCCCATCTGCAGTGGCGACTACTCATTAGGTGTGTTAGAAAATATATGGAGGGGACAGTTAAGCGAGTGTTCATTGAAGCACTAACTATTCGGTACCAGAAACGTCGTCAGGAAAAGAGAAGACGCAAGCTAACCACGGCATGCTACACAACCACTGATGAGTTATTACACATGTTATCCTAGCAGAATGTATATATATATACACGCAGCAGTCATTGGGGTCCAACACTGGAAAGATCACAATGCAAGCACTGGACATGAACTTTTGGAGCTGGACATGTATGCATGCATGGTCTGTTTAATTAGAAGCAGAAACAAGTGCAGGTACATGAGCTACTAGAATGAATGGTATAGACACGCAAGTCCTTTCGTCATCTCCTTTGAGTACAGGGTACCAGCAGGGAAGACTAGTCTTCAATGAATGTGCATGAGATGCACCAATATTGCTACCCCGGCCCAGTCTTCTTCTCCTTCAATGCCAATATAGATATGTTCTAGTATAGTGGAACCTGCAGACGACATATCTGTTCACCGAGGCGTCAATTCTGCATGCAGATATTTGTTCACCATATTCGGAATCCAGTGGCCAGATTCTTCACTTCAGGTGCGTTTATTTTATTTGTTCACCGCTCTGATGCTTTTGTAGTAAAAAAACTGCTGAGAAGCCACGTACTCTCTCCGTTCCGAATTAATTGACGTTTAGGACACTAATTTCTGTCCTAAACGTCAATTAATTCAGAACGGAGGGAGTACTTAATTTGAAGAGGCAGATGCAGTGCAGTGCAGTGGCTTTGGTTCAGTGTACCTGTAGTTGAGTAGAGAAATAGACTGTGGAACATTCCTATCGATGATGAACGTGTATTTTTCACATAGAGTGACAAAAAATATGAACTCGTTCCAAACCATGCAGATGCATGTAGTAGCGGGCATTCCGAATATGGTGAATGTGTATTCTTCACATATTATTAAGAAAAGGTACCCAAATTAATTAACTGTCAAAATCATCCCGTATAGACACAACAAATATGAAAAAGAGACATACGTTGCAGTATTAATTAGCAGAAAAAATCAGTTGCATATCACCGTCAGATATGTCACGGGTCAGCCAAGAGAAGGGATATATCAGAGACCGCCATGGGTAAGAAGTAAGAAGAGGCGAGGCGGACGACTACGAGAGTCGTGAACTAACCAGCGTTAAATAATTCAAAACGGAGGGAGTATATATATATAATCGATTTTTTAGAGTAAATATGTAAAGCAAACCGAATTTAGAAAAGGTGAGGATTAAATAAATAGTTTTATGATTATGAGGTCATTCAGATTGATGGCAAACTTTCGGTTGTGGACCGTACTAGCCCTGGGCCCTGTGGGTAAAACGCTCCAAGAATCCGGGCAGCCCGCTAGCTCTCCAGATTTTTTTTCTCCTCCGGTCCTGCCTCCTCCTTCGTGCCGTCTGGCCGCGCCCCTCTTCCTCCTCGGCGAACCCCCGCCATGGCGCTCGCGTCCGGCACATCGACCCGCCCTCTCCTCGGCCGCCCCGAGCGCCTCCACGACGCCGTTCCTTCCTCCCCCACTTCCTCGGTCCGGTTCCCCCGCGGCCGCGTGGGCGGCTCCCTCCGCGGCGGGTCTGCACCGTTGGGTACGCGGTCAACTCAGATCCCTCTGCTTCCCCGTCTCGTGCATAAACATGTAGTAGATTTGTGGCTACTGGTAACCTGATTTGTTTTTGTGGTACTTATGAAACGAGCTTGGATTGGATTGATAGTAGATGTGGTTAACTGCACGTTGGTATTATGTCTTATACATCCACTTGTAGGTGGTCAATTCTGTCGGCACGATTTTTGTTTCTTCAAGTTGAGTAAATGAAACGTTCGGTTTTCTAAATCTCTATGTAATTCATTAAGAACAGTGCTGCTAAGACCCTCGTAACTTGGTCAATTTGCAACTAGCATGTTATATTCATGAGGCTTGTCGCAATTGCCTCTTCCATAAACAATTTTCCTTTTCTGTTGTAAATGATTGAGAAGTTACAGGTTACAACTTTAATACTTGATCCTTCGACTGAACCAGCATCTGTCACTTCTGGTTTGTTGCTGATGAACTTCACGGGATGCTACAGATATAAGCGAACTTTTCTAAGTCGCTCTACATTTGTCTTAGATTCATCTTTCCATATTCAAAAGAGAAGGAAGGTCAGGGATAACAATAGTATTGAATGTTATTATGACATGTCACGGTTTTGTATATATTAAATGATGTACTCCCTCCGTTTCGATTTATTTGACGCTGGCTAGTTCAATTTTGAACTAGCCAGCGTCAAATAAATTGAAACGGAGGGAGTATAAAAGTGCCCAATACTAGGCAGAATTTCCCACAAATTCCATTTTATATTATCAGGTAGTTAATCGATTATATTTTGCAGCAGTGGCAGCAGCAGCAACATATGGTAGCATTGCACCAGCTATTTCGTTGACTGAGAAGGCCTTGAAACATCTGAATAAAATGAGGGCTGAACGGAGTGAGGACCTCCGTCTAAGAATTGGAGTGAGACAGGGTGGATGCTCTGGCATGTCTTACACCATGGAGTTTGAAAATCGAGAAAATGCCAGCCCTGAAGATTCTGTTATAGAATACGATGGTTTTGCAATAGGTAACATGTTCTTCCTGACTATGCAGTGTTTATGTCAGGATTCGGGAATTACAACCGTTTGTATAATTAGAGTTTCAAAATGCAAGCTTTTCTGTGTGCTATTTTTAATACCTTTCTCCAAATTGAAGTAGCATGTTGCTGACAAAGTTACTGGTGATATTAAGTTGGATTGTTGGACATCTGCAATTCTGCATGCATAGTAAAACATATTTCTGTTTTTGGCCGAGGAACTTGTAAGGGTTGATTAGAGATTACTGGCTGAGGATTTCCTGCCGGTAGTTGCAGAGTGGCTTTAGGGTTTTTTTATTCTCCGAAATGCTGACTAAACTACAAGGATTCTTTGGAATACTTGCCGAATTACAAGGATATGCAAATAAATAGTCCACAATTGCATCTTAGAGTTGATTCTGATTCTCTATGTTCTGAATGAACCAACTTAACATGTCGTTTGATTCAACAAATCTAAGAAAGGATTGTTTTGTGCTTCTGCAGTCTGCGATCCAAAGAGCCTCCTTTTCATGTTTGGGATGGAGCTGGACTACAGCGATGCGCTCATCGGCGGTGGCTTCGCGTTCCAGAATCCAAATGCAACGAAAACTTGTGGGTGCGGCAAATCTTTTGCTACTGGAAAAGAAATGGAGAATACAGCTACGGCATGCAACAACTGATGAAGTGGGTAATTATAGTAGTGTCATATGTAACATGCCGTATAGGCTTCTTCAGTTGGTAAAACGAGTCCGATGGATGTTATGCCCCATGAATGCTGAAAGGTGACACGGTCTGTATCCATATTCTTGTATATGTAAACCCTTGTCGCGGAAGGAAACGCCGGCTTCTCAGGCCATCTGCGACATGAGTGCCGATTCACTTTTTTCTATTAAAAAATAATATGTTTCCTGTTTTTCGAAAAAAAATGCTTGATTAAACATGCTGTTTTGTTTTGCAGCTCAGCAACATACAGTCCATGAAATCGTTCCTGAACAACCCTGACCACTCCAATCTGAAGAGACGTCATTGGTAAATATTGTCAAAGGCGTGTTTAGTTCCGTGAGCTGATTCATGAGGGTTATCCCCAAGTGAAAACCACGGAAAATGTTACTCCATCCATTCTCGGTTTGGTCAAGTTATTTAGTTTAATTTTAGACTAAATAATCTGTCCTAACGCTAAAAAATTCAAAACAGAGGAAGTATTCCGTTTGATGCCATTGATAATCATCATTATTGTTCGATGCAAAAGGATTGTTTTGAGTCGCTGCTGCATTGTTGCCAATAGTCCTAGGATCCTACACTGATTCTTATTTTCACAACTGTATAAAAAAAATCAGTAGATAGATCCTGTCCTTCCCTGTAAGTAGCAGAGTTGAAACGTAACTACAATTATTTCCTAAATCTGTCACTTGTGGTCATGTATCATAATCTGAGCTCACCTTTTGGTATCTCATGGTTTTCTTTTTAAGGAGAGTTCAAACGGAGCCCGGTCGAGAAAAAGTATGGAATGAGAAATACAAACTTTGTTTACATGTGTGTACTGTGAATCAAAACATTTTCTTTATCTAACAGCTGGTGGGTCAGGATATCCACACCCAATGTGATGAAATAGCCAAATTTCAAGAACACTTTTGGATAAATCTGAACTGAACACATTCAACGGAGTTCATCAGCTGGTGTGCTCCCTGTTCTCCACGGGAGAAGTAGATGAGGCACTGCGCGAGCCTGACAGCCCCGGCGACGGCTGCAAGAACGTCCGCGCATCTGAACCCTGCGCTGCGGCCGCAGCCGCAGCCACTGACGTAGCCGACGACGGCCGCACCAGCAGCGCCGATGAACACGCCGTGGCCGTGTTTGACGGCGACGACGACCCCAGGCCAAGGTGCAGCCCCGGCAGGACGGCGGCGGCGTCGCTTCCCGCCGACGACGACGCGCCGCTCTGGGTGCCGACGTGCGTCGTGATGGCGGCCGCCAGCGCCGTGTGGAAGCTCGGGTCCGACGTGATCGCCTTCGCCAACGTGTCGGTGATGAGCATGCCGGTCGGCGCCGTAGTCCCGCTCGCGGAAGCCTTCTGCTGCGGTTGCCATCCACTGATGCTGCTTAGAGCAGCTTCGAACGAGCCGAGCTTGCCGCCGCGGTACGACGTCGCCGCTGGCGAACCGTGGCTCAGGTACCCAGCGCCGGCGGCCGGCGGCCATGCGGAGCTGGAGAGCGCGCTCGGCCCGGAGCCGGAGAAGGAGAAGCTTGTGGAAGGGTACCTGGTAGTGCCGTGACGACCGAAGGTCGGGGAGGACCTGTTGCTCAGGGAGAAGGCCTGCGAGGTGGCTAGTGCCGGCGAAGTGAGGTCCAGGGTGACGGTTGGGTACGACAGGGTGGAGGTGATGGACGCGGCGGCGCCCGTCGGGAGGAAGAACGGCTTGTTGGCGACGTCGGCGGCCGGCGGGAAGCCGAAGCTGAGGCCGCCGGCTGCTGCTGCTGCCGCAGAGGCCGGACGAGAGGCGGCGGGGAAGCCGAGGGAGGGGAGCGAGCCGGAGGTGAGCATGGACGCCGCGGCGGAGGTGGTGGAGGCCATGGCGGCGGCGGGGGCGGAGAGCGGGTGGCTGTGCGTGCCCTCGTAGGTGGTGATCAGGATCGACGTGTCGTCCGCGCATCTCTGCACCTGCGAGAACGGAGATGTCATGCATGGCGGGGAGGGACGCGTGCAGAGAAAATTAGCGAGCACGAATTCGCTGAATCAAGTATGGTTTAAACTTAAATCATAAATCACGTGGAAAAAAATCATGTTTTTGGTAACTTGATTCGTGTCGCGCCATGGCATTAGCAGCCCTCTTTTCAAAACTTTGGGCCGGTAGAACTAACCGTAAACACGCGGGCCGAGGGCCCAGCCCACCTAGGACACCAACTTTCCAATGCCCAAAGTCTCCATGGCCGCGTGTGGAATGGAACGACGACCAGCGTCCAGCAACCAAAGCCGACCAACCGAGCGCGCGCTTCGGAAGGGCGGCGCCCTCCCCCTCCTCCTCCTCCTCCTCCTCCTCCTCGGCGTTCGCCGTCGGCGCGTCACCGCCTCGGCCCCGCGAGAGGTCTCGCGCCTCACGGCTAGAAGTGGGGAGGGCGTCCCCAGCAGCCGGTGCGGTGCTCCCAAGCCAGCTCTACCCGCCGGCCGCCGCAGCTTCAGCCTCTGCCTCGCGCGCGCTCGGGTAAGGCTCCGATCTCTCCAGTTTACCCTGCCCCAGACTTCAATTATTCCGATCCATGGTAGGGCTACCACTTGGTTGTTCGACTCGATCGTAAGTTCAATTAGACGGGTGATTGCGTTGCGTTTAGGTGGTTCCGATCATGTCTACGGAGTATGGATGAGTTCGTCGTCAGACCTGACGACGCCCAGTAATCTAGCACGCCAACTGCCAACGCATCGACGAAATTAACACGGGGGCACTGGACCAATTCAGACGGGAACTAGGGATCTAGCTAGTGTTGTTACTAGCTAGCTGCTGGTCCATATACCAACCAATCACTTGCAATTTAAATTCCTCGTAAACTGGAAGCCGGTGATGGTTAAATCTGAGTAGAAATTTTGAGCCGTACGTCCATTGACTCCAGGCCCACGTTCGGTAGCAATTGTATAATGAACCTTTGTTAGTTGTGGACTTGGATTTAGAACTTGGTTCTACTCGTTGAAAAAACTTGTACTCCCTCAGCGTCAAATATAATTCGAAAAAAGGGAGTACTTTGTACTTCCTCCGTTCTTAAATAAATGATGTTTAGGACAAAAAGTTAGTTCAATTTGAACTAGATTAGCTATCTTAAACATCGTTTATTTCATAATAGAGAGAGTAATATTTAATGAAGACTCTAGTTTCAAGAATAGAAAACACTATTTGGCATAGATCATTCGTAATGCACTCTACCTGCTTCCTGACGGGGCATCCTGCTGCAACGGTGCATCGGTAGTAGGCGCGCGGGCACGGGTTCCCCTTGGCTATTTTCTGACCGTACTTCCTCCATTGGCACCCGTCACTCATCTGCACAGTCAGAAATACACAGTTGGCCATCGTATTCAGCTCAGCTCATCTCACCTTGTGTACATGTTTCTGCTAGCTTGTTGCTGGAGTAACTCCTTGAGAATTAATGCGTATGTGTACGTCGTCTAACTCACCGTTGGTGCATCACACCTTGCCCTTACGGACACCCTGGCCTTCTTGACCAGCTGCGGCAGTGGGCCGCCTATGTCGTCTTCGAGTACTCCCGCCGCACCACCGCCGTTCCTCGAGCTCTTCTGCTCCGTTTTGCCGGGCGGCGGCCACTGATGGTCTGCCGTCTCGTCTGTGGCGTTGTCCTCAGAGCTGCCTTCGGGGCTCAAGAAGGCCAGCACATTGGGATGTACCTTTGTACTCTTCTCTTCCTTCTTGTGCATGCCTGTGCTCGTACCGAGGCTCAGTGAGACGAACCCAGGCTCCTCGATGTCCATGGGCAAGGCGGCTGTAGGATTATTTGCAAGCTTCTTAGCTTGTTCTTGTTGAATAACTTGTTGGAGGTGCGTTTGAAGAGATCGGTAGTCCTCTACAACGCGTGACAACATCATTTTTAGCCTCTCGTTCTCTTCTTTAACCTCGCCCATCTCAGCCCTCGTAGATGCGAGTCTATCTTCCTGAACCTGAAGTAGTAAAAAGAACAACTGTGAGCTTTGTTCAGTGATCATTTCTGAAGCAAATTAAATCACATATGATAATGAATAGTTGTCTTTGTGTAAACCTAGGAAGAATAATACGATCCATATCATTATAATACATCACCACCTTGTTCTGAGCCTTCACATTTGATGAGGTTCGCTTTGATGATGGCTCCATTTCAGAATTTTCCCTTCCTCCTGGTGAATACACCTAAGAACGAAATACAAAGGGTTGATCAGTCGCGGATTCGCAGTAGCTAGGTAAAAGAAAGTAAAGTTACACACGAAGCTAATGAAACTAGGTTGTCTCCTCTTATTATGAATACTCTGATTATGAGATTTTGAGGTAGGGAACTTCAACTTCATCGAGCTATTTCTTCTGATACTTTTTTGAATAAATATTTCTTCTGATATAAAAGGGAAAAGTAGTGATTATGTCTTCTTGTGCTCAACCACTAATTTCCATGGTTATCGGGGTGCTGCATATGTTTGCGATAGTAGTTAGGTACCTCTTTTTCCGTGCTTGATTTTTCAAAGGGCTTGAAAAAATCACCATCCCGGGTCTGTTTATCATCTTTGATCTGCAATAGTAACATGGGAGGTTGTATTTTTATGATCAGCAAATGAACACCACACAAGAGTACCGTTGATCATGGACCATTCCAACTCATAGTTTATCCACATGCTTTGTCAGTGTTGTGCATGCACCATAACTTGTAGTTTCTAAAATTCTGTAATGAGATAGACGCCTGGTTGATATGGACGTCAGAATTCGTCTCTAACATCCATACCTAGTTCTCGCTCCAAACTCTCAATCATGCACCAAAGAGATAACTGCATTTCTGAAGCAACTCTTTTTTTTTGCAGATTAAGAACCATCCAGAAGATAACTCACCTAAGTCCTAACCATACTTAAATCAAATACGCACGGCAAAAAGCAAATTTAAAACCACAAAACAGAAATAGAAAAATTCCAGACCTTGTCTTCTAACTGCTCGTCATGACTAGCGAGCTTCTTCTCCCCTTTGAACATCTCTATAGATCTTCCCCTTTGACGAAAGCTTGAGGAGCACAAGCACAACCCCTCTTTTCTTCTTCTCTAGCTTCTGTAGCCTTATGTCCTTCCTCTTCAGATCCCTTTGTTCCTGCACCAGTCTTATAGCTTATAAAGCCAGCCCAAGGTCTCTTCCTCTCCTATTTAGATTAGCATATATGAAGCCGTAATCCAGTGCCTACCTATGTTAGGCGGTCAACATCCAACATGTGAAATAGCGTCGCACTCTTCCATAACTTAGAGACAGAAAAAGCAAATAAAAAGGCACATGCGACTGAGATTTATGTGGATTTCAACGTGTGTAACATGTTGCTGTGTTGTTGAGACGCCAATTTAGATGTGCATCCAGACTGCGCATGTCCGGCCGGAGGAGCGGGTTCGCTGTCAATGTTCGTACGAAGCTTCCTACAAATTATCACGTCATCAGCAGGCCACTATAGAACTGTCCTCACTAAAAAAAATCAGAGCTTCAATATAAGACCTCAAAATAATGGGTGTGGACGTGTTGTGACATGTAACGGTTATCCGTAGTAGCTCATGTCCAATTTATGAAACATCTGCAGTGACTAATGTGCATCTGTTTTTTGTCTTCAAATTTGAAGGCCACTGGTTTTGTGCAGCAATATTTGAAAGAATAGATTCTGGAAATTTTATTCCAAGAAAATTCAGCTATGATTATTTTTCATGTTTGGTACTCCTCTAGAGTCAAGGTCACTCAGATTTGATATGGTAGAGAAAAAGTCATGAACTCTGTTTTGCAGCTGAGTTCTACCGGTGCACAAATGCACATTTAGCTTGTTTCAAGCCTTTGGTGTATATATATGCTCAGAATATGCAGATCGCAATAATCTGACCAAGTATAAATAAACTTCTAGCACAAAACAACGTTTATTATTTAGAATCACCAATATTATTTACAAACAGATGTACAATCTAAGGCAAATCTGACCGAAGAGATTTCTTCAAGAAAACTTATAATTTGTTGCTAGTTAGATCTAGCATGAAGGACTGGGCTTCACCTGCAAAGCTTGAACTAAAACTATATATTATCTCCTAGATCCAAGGTTTCCCCTTCCTCAAGCGTGGAAGCGCGTCAATGGTCCACTTGTACGGTATTCTTTGTGAAATTTGAGAAGTGACACAGTAATCAAATGCAAGACCATTGACCTTAATGATAACTAATTTTATAGATTAAGAAATGATGCAGTGCTGTGATCCAAAGTTAGCTGTCTCATTTTTCTAGAATAACTTGTGCGTTCAGTTGGGGTGGTCTTTTTGAGATTCTGACTGCCTCTTCTGGTGACACCATCATCCGTGCTCTTAAAGAGGTAGAGTCCACAGATTTGGTTATTGTTAGATCCCAATGCTATGATATCACCATTTACTATTGCTTATTTGCTTCGCATGCATACATAATTCTAGTTTTTCATAAGAGTTTATTGCTTTAAGAAATTGTAGGTGCTTAAAATTATTTTTGTACTCTGTATGATTTATGTACTTAAAAACCTCAAACTCTCTCAAAGTATTTACCCACCTAGGAAGAAGAAGAACCGTGTCTCTTTATATTTTCTTTGCTGCACTTATTAGTTTATACCCAGCTTGAAAAGAACACTGCTTTTTGATAATATTCGTTTGCCTTTGCCATTTCGGACATTCATGGTTAAAGCACACATCACCAGGAATATAAGATTTGAGCCACCCCATAGCTGGCCTTGGCGCCTTGTACTTCTCAGCATGCAACTGAGGTAATCAGGCAGTTCCGTTCAAGCATTATCTTTGAATTGGTGTATAAGCGGGCCACGATTACATACTTGTTTATTTAGTATGATGCTGTTTCACTCAGTGCTTAACTTTGCCATGATTTAACAAGTTTGATTTCGACCGAATAGTACCTCACTTCAAGTTTGATTTGTCTTCTGTTTTACAATTCGATTTATGATGGCATATATTATTTTAACTTATCAACTACTGTGATATTTTCTTCACAATCCGTACATGTCAGTCCGAGACAATAGTGAGTCTTGGCCTTTGATCTTTCTCAATACTACATGCATACACTTGTTTGACATGGAGAAAAAAAAATAACTTACTACCTAGCTAGCTCTTATAATTGTGTCCCTTTGAAGCTACAAACTAAGCGGTGTGATAAGTATTCATGCATCTGACCTTATTCCAGTGCTCCGTTGACGCCCAGTTTCTGATCTGGATTCATGGATCAGAAGTCAACTCAAGTTATAGTATTTTCGTTCAAGGCTTATAAGAGGTAAATAACAGTTGATTAGTTTTTTTTTCAATACAAAGCAGGCCACAAGGTTTTTCCTATAAAAACAACAGTTGGTTAGTGTTCCTAAAAAACTGTTTTTCTTCACAAAAGAAAATGATTGTTGATGAGCTGTTACAGTTTAATAAGGTGGCTCGACCATGTAGACCTGCTGGAGTATTTATTTCTATTTGTACGGTACCGGTACCGTGTTCCATTGAATGCTGGTTGATCCTCACAGTCGACTATAGGTTGCCTTTGAGAGTACGGGTTCGCTGACTTTGCATAGCATCTTGTTATATTTTACACTTTTAGGCCATACCACCTTTTGGTTGGTTGCCTGCAGAATCTATGAACCTATACACCTGTGCTGCTTCTGTCAAATCTCTGGGATTAACAGAAGCTGACATAGTTCGCTGATTGCTAGGGTTATTTAGTATTTTAGCTCACCAAGAGATTTGACAAATAGATCACGTAGGGGGGGTATTCGATAGGTATAGGACGACATATCGAACATGCATGCGCACGAGCACAATGACAAGGCCGATCGAAAGTACATGCCACTAGTTGATTAGCAATAATATGATCGGGTCGACAAAGCATGCACCAACTTGACATCCAACACATGTCATGCTTATGTGACATGCATCCAACTAATTAATGCTGAAGGTTAGCTGTGTGCCTTTACTTTGCTGGTGGTTGCACCACCCATGCAAAGACTGATCATGTTTTCAGTGTAGGGACTTGCATTTTTTCTTGCCATACTCGTTATGTACTCAACTACTCTCGACCCCACTGTTCGTGGTGGTCAATACAGTATTGGGAGTCCTCGCCTACCATGTGCCAACTGTTATTCTCCTATTGCTGAATTTTATTTTTTCCATTGAACCCGAGCACAAGTGGCATCCGGTGGTCAAGATCACCGGTTCCTAAAATTCATAATTAATTTTCAATTACAGAATTATCATCGTTGGAGTTACGAAGACTATGACTACGACTTGTTCCAGTTTAGTTGCGCTTGATTGAGATGTTTCATTTTGTTCGTCCGTTCCTTCCTTTGAAGAGCCATGTGATGTGAGTTGGTATTGGAATAATTTGGCCTGGGCCCATTGATTACCCAAATTAATCCTATTAATTTTAAGTCCCACATTAATGCTATGTGACTAAATTATTTAGTCCCACATGGGTAGTTGAAGAGGATTCTGACCAACTTAAATAGGTGGACTATTCCTCTCTATTTGAGAAGTTGGAAAGAAGATAAGGGAGTGCCACACACGCGCCGAGCCGTGCCGTGCGCGACGCGCACGCGTCACGCGAAAATAGAAAATCGCGTGACTTGTGACTTGTGACTTGTGGCGTATGCGTGTGCGTGTGTGGAGAAATTGCTGCATCATTCTTATTGCGCCGAATTAAATATTTTTACCGTTTCTGAGAATTGAATCAACTCAATCATGACGGTGAATTAAATACATACATTATTAGTAACTGCCGTATTAAAACAGACGTTACTAATAACTGGCGTATTAAAACAGAGAATTAATCTCGCGCAATAAATCTGATTCAGTATGGCTCAGCCTATATAAGGCGCTCCTCATTCACCCTGGAATACACACTTGACTACTATCGCTGCGCACTCTGCATTCTCATCGCAAGTCTCTGCGCGCACAGAACTTGCGAGAGCAGGCCTCCGAAACTTCGTCTAGCTGCGATATTTGCACGGGTAGGCGGACGATCAAGTTTTTGAGAAGCGCAACTCTGCGCGACTGCTCGCTTGTACGAACGACTACTACCTGGTGAAGGACGTTCGTGGGACTTCACTGCTTCCAGTCTTCCTGCCTCAACTAACGACCGACTACTTCAAGCAGCTCAACATGTCAACTGTTGGGAACGGCACCGCCGGTGCCTCCGGCACTGGTCCTACCTCAGGGTACAACCTGATGATTTCACATTCATTTGTTGTGTTCTTTCTGTTCCTATACAGATTAAGCGTGAACACAAACAATCCTTATGAAGCCATAATATTGCTTATTTTCAATTATATCATGATTATCTTTATTACTTTTGGAATTAAAATATACCGTAAAATGCCTAAATATCTAACAGGTACGAGTTGGGATTCTGTGCATGCATTTGAGACTCTGATACTGTAGTACCAGTTACAAAATACCCAAACGTTACATTTGACCATCTGCAACAGTACATGCAAGTCATTTGTCAGCTGGTATCAATTGTTATCTTACAACATTGATCTGACGTGCTAGCACCAACACATATCCCTTTTTTTCTTGTAATTATCTTTTCTTAATGCAGCATCATTAATGTCGATGACCAATCAATCTGTTGACCTTAAGACAGGAAACCTTAGCACTTTACATTTCAGCATTCTTAAAGATCTGGGTCTCGCACCAACGACAGAAATGGTCAGACTGCTTATGCTGGTCCGAAGACGAAGTATAGTACTATAACAAAAAAAAAAAAGAAGAACTGACAGCTGAAGCTAGTCACCCAGCTGTACCTGAATTTCAGTCCTAATTAAGCGCGTAGTACACGACTTCTTTCAAACGCGGATACCATGTATACAAGTAAAAACTAGGCACACCAGAATTTCGAATATCATTGCAGCAGTTTTGCTCAGCCACACAACCATTACAATAATGATGCAGGTCACTGCTCCCCTGTTCAGTTCAGGACGACGAACGAAGCGCGCTA
The DNA here is from genome assembly GCA_030760725.1 of Neostapfia colusana. Lineage (NCBI taxonomy): Eukaryota > Viridiplantae > Streptophyta > Magnoliopsida > Poales > Poaceae > Neostapfia > Neostapfia colusana. Next base: position 924,105 of record JASWHV010000001.1, on the reverse strand, counting down.
GCTCCCCTGTTCGTCGACAGCTACTCAGCTCCTTCCGCTGGGTGGGGAGCCGGTGACGCTGCTGCTTGTTGACGCGGGGGGAACGACGACGGCTGGCGGCGTCCAGGTCACCGTTCGACGAAGAAGCCAGCCGCATGTCGGGACCACTCGCCGTCGCCGGAAGTGGAAGCCGGAGCAACTAAGCAGGCCGCGGCGGCGTCCATCGCCGCCGCCACCGCGGTCGAGCGCGCCACCGACGACACCTGCGCGGCCGGCGCCTTCTTCCCCCTCGCGCCGAGCAGCGCTTGGGAACGGTGTTTATTCTCAGGAAAAAAAACACACACACGATCTACCGAGTTGCCACGTCACAGGAGAACGTGTATCCTTCTAGTCTACAGGCCAGTTCCACTCCACTCCACGCCAGCCCACCCGTTCCGCCGGCCCAAACCCCTCGCTGAACCCTAGCTTCCGCCGCCCGCCCGCCCGCCCGCCGGCCCGCCGGCCCCCGCGGAGCCGAATGGCCGGCGTCGCCGCGCTCCGCCGGATCGCGCGGCCGCTCGCCGCCGCCGCGCCACCCCGAACGCCGCGGCAGCCCGAGCGGCCCCTCTCGTCGCAGGCGCCGTCGCCGGAGCACGGCCCGCGCGGCGCCGTGTCTTCGGGGCCGGAGCTGGGGCTGTACGCGCCGGAGCTGATCCGGAACTTCTCCATCATCGCGCACGTCGACCACGGCAAGTCCACGCTCGCCGACCGGCTGCTGGAGCTCACTGGCACCATCCAGAAGGGCCACGGCCAGCCTCAGTACCTCGATAAGTTGCAGGTGCGGCGCTGGTTCTTCCCCCCGCCCGCTCCCCCTTCTACCGTTCGATTACCGGGACGGTATGTGGCGTTTGGTGAATCATTCCGTTTCCATAATGTTTTACCTATCAGGCTCCGCGGCCGTATTCATGACTAATGGTCTTCATAAATAAAACAGCCGTTACTTTTGAGTCTCTGAGATTCTATGATTGCACGGCGAGTAAATTCCTTATCAACAGATGCCCGTATTGTAATATTTGTTGCAATTTAAAGGATGATTCAGCTGCTTTTAGTGCGCTGTATTTTTTATCATGAAGATGAGCTATTTCTTTTTTTTGCCTATATTCTGAATTCTGATTGCATTGTTTTATAAAACTACCTTGGCATTGGATCAGGTCTTGACGTGTTCTGTTGTACCGTTTATTTATGCATCGGCAGGTTGAGAGAGAAAGGGGAATCACGGTCAAAGCACAAACAGCAACTATGTTCTATAGGGACACCTCTGGATCCCATGGCTCAGATACTCCAAAATATTTGCTTAACTTGATTGATACGCCAGGCCATGTGGACTTCAGCTACGAGGTGTCCAGGTCCCTTGCAGCTTGCCAGGGTGCTCTTTTAGTAGTTGATGCAGCACAAGGTGTACAAGCACAAACGATCGCAAATTTTTACCTTGCTTTCGAATCAAACCTGAGCATCATTCCTGTGATTAACAAAATTGATCAGCCAACTGCTGATCCAGATAACGTGAAGGATCAGCTGAAGCGGTTATTTGACATTGATCCAAGTGAAGCTCTGCTTACTTCTGCCAAGACTGGTAAAGGCCTTGAACAGGTATTACCTGCTGTTATCAAACGCATACCATCCCCACCTGGGAAATGTGATTCACCCGTACGAATGTTGCTTTTGGATTCATATTATGATGAGTACAAAGGAGTGATTTGTCACGTCGCTGTTGTTGATGGTGCTCTACATAAAGGTGATAAGATTGCATCAGCTGCAACTGGCCGCCCATACGAAGTTCAGGATGTTGGCATCATGCACCCTGAACTGACACCTACTGGAGTGCTCTACACTGGACAAGTTGGGTATGTCATTAGTGGAATGCGGTCAACTAAGGAAGCACGCATCGGTGACACCCTTCACCAGGCAAAGAGCACTGTGGAGCCTCTTCCTGGTATGGATTCCTGTTCTCGAAATTTTTTTTATATTGTTATCAGTATTTTCACTTGGAGAGACATGAGGAATCGGAATATTGTTAAGGAGCTAGCCATAGATAGGGGAGAGTAACCATGTGCTATAACCTTGCCCCTCCCCATCCTTTTTCCCTTTGTTCTCTTCTTTTTCTGATTTTCTATTTTTTTTGACTTTTTTGTTGTGAGTTTCATCTCTAGCCTACCCCAACTAGTTTAGGACAAAAAGGCTTTGTTGTTGTTGTTGTATTAGTATTTTCATTTGATCTGATTTAGCCTGAAAGGAACATAAATGATGTATTTGCAGTTCTCCATTCTTGTGCCCCTTTTTCTTGATTTTTTGGTTGCTTGTGATTGTCATATGGAATAGCCTTTCAGGTTTCAAGCCTGTGAAACACATGGTCTTCTCTGGCCTCTATCCTGCCGATGGCTCTGACTTCGAAGCTCTTAGTCACGCGGTTGAGAAACTAACATGTAATGATGCCAGTGTCTCCGTTACAAAAGAGACAAGTACTGCACTTGGCATGGGATTCAGGTACTAGAATTTTTTGCATGTGAACTAGTTTTTTTCTATTGTTTACATGCACAAGTGTGGGACTGGCGCAGTGGTAGAGTCTCTCCACTTGTGTCCTGGAGGTCCTGGGTTCGAATCAGCCTCCTTGCAAAATAAGCAAGGGGAAGGCTGCCTAGAAATTCCCTTCCCCAGACCCCACAACGTGTGGGAGCTTTCAGCACTGGGTATGCCCTTTTTTTTTCCACAAGTGTGGGACGTGCTGTAATTATTGCTGATGTTTTTTATTTGGTTTTCTGCTGTACAGATGTGGTTTCCTAGGATTGCTACACATGGATGTGTTCCATCAACGGCTTGAGCAAGTATAATTTTGCTCACAGTTGCAGTTCATTGCTTATTCACAAGTTACTAATACATCAATTAGTGTTAAAAATTGTTGTGAGAGAATTTCATTCCTAGTTATTATGGCAAAATTCAAGGCAATATTTGCTTTTGTAATTTTTAAATAGTGTCATCACATCAGGCTTCTCATGGTCACGACACAACAACTTTCCTGCTTCATCAGTGCTCGCCTTCAGAAGGATGAAATATTTTATTAGTGGAGAAACTAGAAATACCTTTTTTATCACCAGTTTCATTGTTGTGTTCATGACTTTTTCTGTAAGTACATTGACTAGCTGTGTCAATGAACACCTCCATTCATTTGAACATAGAAAGAGAACAAAGGTGGAATATGTTTGAAAAATGTGGAAATTATTATCATGTAATGAAAATAAGTTTGAATGATCTATAACTGTGTTGAGGTTCTGATTTTCTTATTGTGTTCATTTAGGAATATGGAGCACAAGTCATATCGACAATACCAACTGTACCTTATATTTTTGAATACGGTGATGGAAGGTGTGCATTCACAATTGTGTTTATTATCCTTTTTCCATGTTAGGAAACTAAACCTAGGTTAATTTTGCAGCAAGGTACAAGTTGAGAATCCTGCCGCTTTGGCTTCAAATCCTGGAAAGCGTGTAACAGCTTGCTGGGAGCCAACGGTCATTGCAACAATCATTATCCCTAGTGAGTAAGATCTGATTCCTTTCTCACTTTTCTAATTTTTATGATATTTGAGCTTTACTCAAATATAAATTTTGTATCACTATCACCTCAATCACCTTTTCAGGTATGTGGGGCCTGTCATTATGCTTTGTTCAGAAAGAAGAGGTGAACAGCTAGACTATACATTTATTGATGCGTAAGCCTTTTTCGTGTTCCAAATCCCACTGTTTTAATAATTGTTTTCCTGTCCTATGTGTTTCATGACTACCTTTTTATGCAGCCACAGGGCTTTGTTGAAGTACCAATTGCCATTGAAGGAGATAATTGTTGACTTCTACAATGAGTTGAAAGGCATCACGTCTGGCTATGCTACTTTTGATTATGAGGATTCTGAGTAAGTCCTTACAAACAAAATATTGAGGAATGGTCTGTACACACCTTTCATTGGGAATTTTCTGATGAGAAACATATTCTGTTGTTTATGTTAATTTCTCGTTTCAAGTGATTATTATCTTCTGATCTCTGCTCCTTTATATCCTGAAAATGTTACTGCATGTTGCTGAGCAATGCGATCCTTGAGCACATTTTCTCTTCCCAATCTGGCCTATGGACTTGTGACTACTGTTTTGGGCAATAAACTACTCTTACAGAAGAATTTTAACTTTCGAGGGCCTTGAGACGATTCTCAAGGACCAAGCTTGGAGGAGAGACTAGACATGGATTTGATTTTTGTCTAAGTGTTTGTTCATCTGCTGGAATCTTAGCTTACTCGTATTTTTCTTGCTCTTATATCTCTTTCTTTCTGTTACTCCCTTTTTTTTAAAAAAAAATAAAATCGTTGGGTTTCATATCTAGCCTACCCCAATGTGCTTGGAACAAAGGCTTTGTTGTTTTTTGTTCTGTGTAGTAGAGTGGTTATCAGAGTTAATCTTGTTTCTGGATGCGAGTTGGATTGGAGCTGGCAGGTGCAGCTGAGGAGTCCTCACTGTATTGGTCTAGGTCTCTAGTTTAGGAAAGAAATAAAGAGCCCTAGGGATAGAAATAGTTGCTCGCTAGATTTCCAACAGTAGTTGCCTCTTGACACAGAGAACAGGGGGTTTATTCATTACTGTAGAGGGGTACATTTCACACAGGGTCCTTCTAATAACAACTACAGACAGAAGTCTTTATTAAATGATCAGTGATGCATACATCGTCAATTTGAGAAGTAATTACACTTTGTAAATTGCTTGCCATATGTTATATAAAGTTATGTTCTGGTGATAGGAGGAAGAAAATAAATACCAGAATTCAGGTCACTCATTCTTTTTTTTATTAAAATTTTTCTCCATTTCTTCTTTGCAGATACCAACAATCTGATCTAGTTAAGATGGATATCCTTCTTAATGGTCAGCCAGTTGATGCTATGGCAACTATAGTGCATAACCAGAAAGCTCAGAGGATTGGAAGGGAATTAGTAGAGAAGCTCAAGAAATTTATAGACAGGTATTCATCAGCCACCTTTCTCAAACCTGTGATACGTCACTTGTCCTTAAATAAATATCTCTATGATCACAGTATTTTTGGATCATTATGTCAATTACGCTATAACATATTGTACAAGTGTCTGGAAAAGGTAAAAATTATTAAAACATTTTTTGGTTGTTTTCAATGCTTAGAACAGATTTCTGCTATTGGGTTTATATTGAGCTTTGATATAATTTACATTTCTGCTAGCTACCGCAATCTTTTCCATGCTTATATCTGTGGTAATGCAGGCAAATGTTTGAGATCACTATACAAGCGGCAATTGGTTCAAAAGTTATAGCAAGAGAAACGTAAGATACTTGAAACTGCTATTAATCGTTTGACGTATTTTACCATTTCAATTTGATTTCAAGATTCTTTTCTACCAAAGTGCTTTGAAATTTACTATGTACATTTTGCTGAATGTGTGATAGTATTACTGTCAGGTTGTGTAGAATATTTTTTCTAGTCTCTCTTTTAGTATTTTTTGTAAGATAGTAACACAAAATTCTAGCAAATAGAAACACTGAGATTTCTTTTCAAAGAATCCAACGAAACCTTTCTGTTGTTATGAAAAAGTCTGCCTGCAAAATTACCACCATATGCTTTGGGAATCAACTTTAGTCTAGCCCTGTTCGGCGGCATCATATCTGAAAGGATGTGGTTTCAACCAGTAGAAAGCTGCCGTAGTTTTAGTAACAATGTACTTCAGAGGGTGTTGTTGCCAGGAAGTTAGAGGGGTTTGTGTTCTTTTTTTTTTATTTCCGTTTTTTGTGGTGCTTTAGTAGATTTCTCATCGTGTTTGTGTGCGTGTGGGGGTTAGGGTGTCTGCATCGGGACTCATGCCTCTCATTGTAATTATATTCTTCTTCTCAATGAAATTATACGCAGCTCTCCTGTGTATTTGAGAAAAAAAACAATGTTCTGCAGGGTAAATATATTGTCAATTTCAGGTTTACTGCTTGCATTTGAAAACCATGTCTTAGGAGATACTCCCTCAGTCCCCTTTTGATCTGCTTATTTCGCCCAGACGCAGAGACCAAGGAGCAGTTGCACTCCATTAACTGAGACATGGTGATGCTTCGTTGCTGCAGCTAGGTCAACAGCCATTGCTTGCTGTATTAACTAGCCAGCCAGGCCAATAGTTGCTTGCTGTATTAACTAGCCAGCCAGGCCAACGACCGCACGCACATGAGATGAGGAGGACCAGCACTGCTGGACTCAAATATGAAGGGCATTTGTGGATTTTTTTGGTAATATGAAGATCAAAAGGGGGCGGAGGGAGTCAAAGCTTAATGTACATTGTTGTTGCTGTTGTCATATGGACTTCGCTTAGATGCTCTCTTTCACAATTTACAGTCTGTCAGCAATGAGGAAGAATGTTCTGGCCAAGTGCTACGGCGGTGATATTACTCGGAAGAAGAAGTTGCTAGAGAAGCAAAAGGAAGGCAAAAAGCGCATGAAACGTGTGGGATCTGTTGACATCCCTCAAGAAGCATTCCATGAGCTACTGAAGGGTTCCAGCTCGAAGTAGATGTTGTGTCTGTGTTACACTGCGGCTGTAATCTTTGTAGCTGTCCAAACTAGAAACAGTTGTGTGGCGGTGACATGCGGCCTCTTTCGCTATCTTCGGCAGGTGAGTTTTTGATACATCGTTTTGCACACTGTTTTATGTTGAAGATCAAATAGTTTTGTGTCCAATCCAATTTATCGTCTTTTTGTTACACAGGTCGTGTCACCGACTCCATCGAGTACATACTGACGCTTCTTGTAAAAATCAGGAAACCATGCAATACAGCATTGTCTTTCACAGGGCTGTGGACGCACATCTTTCGGTCGGTGGGTACCGAGGGCTTAGGGCTGGAGTTCGTTGAGCTTACAGATCTTTCCGTGATGATAAATTACTTCTTTCTGGCCGGTGAAGAATCCTTTGACGCACTGGAGCGGAGACTCTTTGTATCTGTGTCTGTTCATTGATTGGTTGGTTCAAACTGGGGGACCATCCATGGTGTAGTGACCCGATGATCCAAATCTTGGCTGCTGCATTCTCCTGGGGTTTTGACTCGTGTTTTGTAGTTGTGGAGCAGGTGGCTGTGTCATGATACTTCCTTTTGTTTTAGATATTTTAGCAAAACACTGAATTTTAAACATCACGCTGTACACCGAAAAGAAATCGGATTGAATAAAGTTATTTATCATTTGTTCTTATGGCGCGGGTTTCCCTTGGAACCGATAGAACTGCTTTCCTTTTTTTCTGTGACATTTCCCAGGTTGCATATAGTTGATGGCGGTTTGCAAGCCAAATCAGCATTGAGGATAAAAATAAAAATTGCACCAGCCGGGAATCGAACCCGGGTCTGTACAGTGGCAGGGTACTATTCTACCACTAGACCACTGGTGCGAGCATGATGGCTTTCTTTGGTTTACTAATAATTTTAAAGGTAACATAGCGACGAGCACAGCTGCCGCTTCAAGCGGATCCAGTCTTCTCACAAAACGGCACCGGCGCGGTTCAACTTGAACCGGTCAAAGTCAAACGCCTCCCTCAAACTCCGCAGGCCCCCAGTCGTCTCCCGTCCCGTGGGCGGGCTCCTCCCCATCCCATCCCATGGCGATCTCCCGCCTCCTGTTCCTCCTCCACGCCCTCGCCGCGCTCGCCACGCAAGCCGCCGCGAGAGGTGGCCGCGATCCGTCAGGTCCTTCCCTCTCCTTCCACGCCCCCCCTCCTCCTCCTCTCTACGCGCGTCTCCAGTGCCGCTCCGCTCGTGTGTTAGAACTTAGCACAGGTGAACCTAATCCGTGAGGAACCGGCCTCAGATGCGGATTCCCCTCTTCGTTCCGTTTCTGACGGAATTGACAGACTGGTTGTTGTAAAATGGTCTAGTTCCTGGAACCTAATTCCCTTGGTAGAACTAGAACCTTTTGTCAATCGGACATTGTGCGCTTGGCTCATTGAATTTGACCTACTGTGGAGTACGCGATGAATGTGTTGACATTGGCTACATCATCTAGTTAGATTATTGAAAAACTGGTAAAAATCGGCATACTTTGACGTCTGATGTAGTCACGATGAAATACAGTCATTTATGAAGTAGGTAAGCCAATTTATCTATTGTTCCTTTGATGTTCTGTACTCCCGGAAAATACGTGTTTTTATGCATGGGCATACTTGTCTGATCAATTCAACATACTGTCAAGTGTGTCTGTTTTGGTATAACAGGGGATTCCTTCTCTCTCAGGTCGGTTCATCAGTTGGCATATATATCATTTCTTTTCTATAGACTAGATTACTTGAGCGTCTACATGTCCAACTATACTTTATTGGATTTGCTGCAACTTTCAGCATGAATGCATGATACTTCTTTCTACTTACGCAGTTAGAGACATGCCTATTGATATAATTTTTTACCAGGTAACGATGGTGGAAATCATGGATCGTTTTCACGTAGCCTGCTTCAGGATAAGCCCCACATCACGTATGTTTTAAATCAGGGCGTTGACTTCTTTCCTATCCGTGTCTCTTTTCATAGAATATTGATCGGTCATGCTGTTTATGGGTTTGGATCAAATTTAGTGAAGAAATGGTCCGTGGATATATGAGCAACCATGAGCTTGAGGATGCTGTACATGCCTTTGGAAGTCGTTGTCCTAACATCTCCAGGATATACAGGTACATGATGGATATTACATTTTGGTGATCAGTACTTTTTGAATACTGCTTTAAGACCACCAGTTTCTCTAGGCATTTAAGCGTTGCCATCATGGCAGGTTTTCATGTATGTGGTAGAATGGAAAGTCTTTGCTGACCATTAGAGATCCGAGATTCATATATTGTCACACTAATAGGTAAAAGCAAATACCAAACACAGAACACAAAGCTTTCAAAAGCAAATCAGTGAAAAATGTCTACATTGAAAAAATAAGTATGTCCATAAGATATGTTTATAGCTCTATCTAACCGTAGGTTTGTGAACCGTCCCATGTATTTGACGAGCCATTGCCTCTTGTAGCAGAGCACTTAGTCATTGGCATTGTTTGTTTGTGACTTGATATTGTTTTTGAGCTCAGTATTTTCGTACTTCCTTAGTACATCCATTCTTCTTTTCTTTTATTCTCTTTCTCTCCTGCATTCTCATGTATTTACACTTCATTTACCTACTCTTTCTTCTCTCTTTGAGGGATTACACAAACCTGTTATCAGCATTGGAAAGAGTGTGAATAATTTCCCATTGGTATGTTAGTTAAATGATTATGTATTTTTTGCATGTTTTGCTAAGTATCAAATTTTTATACTGGAGAACTGTGCTGGCTGTGATTGTAGTGGGTGATTGAAATATCAGACAAGCCCGGGCAAAAAGAAGCTGAACCAGCATTCAAGGTTTGTGGAACCACTTTATTTAAGAATTGTTTTTATTTCTGTTAACTAACTGCCAGTATTATAATCCCATGTTGCCAGTTATTCATCTGTTTCTCTATTTACTATATTAAACCATAATTTGTGGATAGCTGTATATTCTAATTATTCTCACATCAGTGTTAACGGCATTGTTAATATATCTGTGAGTAATTTGTGCTGCACATTTGCAGTTCATTGGAAACGTTCATGGTGATGAGCCTGTTGGAAGGGAGGTTCTTATGCGCCTTGCCAATTGGCTGTGTGATAACTACCTGAAGGACCCGTTGGTAAGCAAGATCCCTCAGTTGCTTTTTGATCATTGTTCACTGTATAGTTTCCACTCACAAAATTCCTATGATTTGGTTTTGTGATAATTTCCTTTATTATTTTGAATTGCTGCTCACACAATATTAGAAAATATCATGCAAAATAAGGGTAAAAACATTGTATGAAATATTCTTTAGAAAAAATAAAACAGGAAACAAAGTAGAATTCTAAAGCATGCCATGTTTACATAATTTGCAATATATTGTCCACCATTAACATACTGTGTTCATTTTTTGTAAGCTATGAGTGACACAGTATACCAGTATATGGTAACTTAACAATTGAACTAAATTTTTGTAGGCAACTCTCATTGTGGAGAACATCCACCTTCATATACTTCCGACTATGAATCCAGATGGGTTTGCTCTTAGATGGCGTGGTAATGCAAACAATATTGATCTCAACAGAGATTTTCCTGACCAAGTGGGTACTCCATCTGTTGGGCCCCTTCTCCTTATGGAAGCTTCTACTGTGCCCTTTGTACTTACCTTTTCTTATAGCCATTCAATTGACATAGCCAAAATTTACAGTTTTTCTCCGTCAACAACGATATTAACTACAGACAACCTGAAACTAAAGCTATTATGAGCTGGGTGAATCAAGAGCACTTCACGGCATCTGCTAGTTTGCATGGGGTAGATATTCTCACCTACCGCAGCTATGTAATATTATTTCTCATGTTGAAATGAGGTTCTATAATACGATCTCTTCTTACTTGAATTTTATAGGGTGCTCTTGTTGCCAATTATCCATGGGATGGAACTAGAGATAAAAGGTGATCTCCACTTTTACCTACATTTAATTCCAAGTATCTGAAATAAAAGTGTTATTCTATTTATGTAAATCTTTTGAAGACCCAGCAAAAAGTGTCACTTACATTTTATTCTTTATAAGGCCGTCAATTGTCAAGACATTAACTACATGCCTGACTTAGTCGTACGAGCAGCTGATTGACACATTGTTAAGCATGAAGTGAGACATTGAAGCAGAAATGTCTGGTGATTCTATGTTGTCACATATTGCTAGATTTAATGTCATGTAATGCAATGATGAATGACCTGCATATTGCCTGCTTTTTTGTAAAATGTGAAAGCTAATAGGAGTTGCAACTTTCCCATTGGGTGCTCATCCTGAATGTTTTCTGTTGCTTTCTTTGATTTGCTGCCACAATGTTATTTTGTGCTTGGTTTCACACTTTTAACATTCTTAACAAAGCTTTTACTGCTTGCAGCAAACATTATTACGGATGTCCTGATGATAAGACGTTTCGGTACATGGCATCAGTGTATAGTCAGTCACACCACAACATGTCTTTGAGCAAAGAATTTGAAGGAGGGATCACAAATGGTGCATTCTGGTAGACAAATAATATCATTCTGTTTACAATCAATATCAAAGTTTATTTGTTTGTCAAACAATAACAGCCTTTTTTTGTTTGTTATTCAGGTATCCAATCTATGGCGGTATGCAAGACTGGAACTATATACATGGAGGTTGCTTTGAGTTAACACTGGAAATTAGTGACAACAAGTGGCCAAAAGCTGCTGAGGTACTTTGGATTATAGTAATCAATTGCCCTGCTCTTGTTGGCTGTTGCTGACCATTTGATAATTATTTTTTGTTCCATCATTTCATCGAATTTTTTTAATACAGCTTCCTGTCATCTGGGAACACAATAGGATAAGTATGCTCAATCTTGTTGCAAGCCTCATAAAGGTGAGATTCTTGACAGTAATCACTTTTGTCTGGTTATGCATTAGGGATTTACTAGCGCACCACTTGGAAAGAAATTATGTTGGTTGTTCTGTGATTTCGTCTGGTTGAGACACATCTTCACACTTATGCCAGGGTCTAGTATTCTAGATCATGTACTCAATTACTCGTATGCAACGGTAAACCTTCACGGTCAGTGACTTGCTACTTTGTTTTTTACTTAGGATAACAACTTTGTTATCAATACCATATCTCGCTCTGATCAGTATTTAGGGGACCTGTATTCAAATGGTTTCCTACTAGTTAAATCTATTCAGACGGGGTTCAGTGGGATGGATTGCCTCCTACCATTTGGTAAACACAAGAGCTAACCAAGTAACAAAGACAGAACTCAAACTTGGACTGGAGGAATTGTTGCCAGCCAAGATTTGTGAGTTTTTGACCCTCCCATTGTTACTAATGCAGGTTTGGTACATTTATTGTTAAAATTAAACCAAAAGTTGAGGTAGTCATCAGTTCCTTGTTAGCCCCATGATTTTGGGAGCAATCAATATACGCCTTGTATGGATTGAAGATACTTGTAGTTCCCCTATCTCGAGTTGATGTTTTTCTTTTTATTGCTCGATTTGCAATTGTTACCAGAGTTTATCAGTCTGTCCCGCCATATTGACTTAAATTTCAGTCAGGAATTCATGGAAGGATATTTGCGGCAGATAATGGCCAGCCTATACCTGGTTTGATAATGATAAAGGGAATTGATTCCAAGGTGAGGCATTAGTGACCGTTGGAACTGATCAGCAATTTAAGCTTTATGTTAAAACAGGAGTTAGCAGGGGTTCATGATAGAGGTTTTCAGGCTTATCATTTGAGATACCGTAATCCTTGACTTTTAATTGCTTTTAGGTAAGTGCTAGCATGACTTTTGGAGATTACCATCGAATTGTTGCACCTGGTGAGAAGTATGAAGGTAAGTTATTTGGTTACTCTTTCTTTCCATCTGCAGCATCAACTTCTATTGAATATTATTTGCCTGCGATAACAAAACAGTGTGGGAATTCTAAGACTGGCAAGTCTCAATAACAACATTTTTGTTCATTTTCCAACTAATATTCTTAATGCCTAGTATCAAACAGAGAAAACAAAAAAGAAATCTGGTTAGCATTAAATAATCAAATTTCACCACCTACATGAAAGAGTATATTCCGCAACTATTGACCACCGATCAGATAGACTGATGAACCTATGGTATCAAAAGTAAACCGTTACAGTTCCTCCTCTTCTACACAATCATGTGACATGTCTGTCCATGTTCCTGGCAGTCGTTGCATCAATGGAAGGCTTCCGACCTAAAACTACACGTATTGTGCTGCTGGAGGAGGAAGCCGTGAGCCTAGATTTCATCTTGGATCCAGACGGACCCGACGGGCAGATGAGGTTGCTCCGTAATGACTATGGTTGCCACTGCGACGATAACAAGCTATCCCGCGTGCAAGGGCCTCACTTTGGGTTGTACCTTCTTGTTCCGTTCGTGCTCCTGACCCTCTATTTGGTCTTCAAGAGGAAGACCGCGTCAAGACTGCTAGCTTACAGATGCTTACCCAGAAGGCCTATTGCTGTCTGAGATCTGGAGGAATCTTGTGTCCTAGGTTCAGTTTTGTAGCAAGCTCTCACTAAACCATACCGTTGTGTAAGGATTAAGGATGGCCAATGTACCATGAGGGCATGGAGGTTGTTTTGAGGCCGTAGTATTTTGTTCAGTTTGTATAATTTCATAGATATATATATATATATATATTTTTGAACGGATGATTTCAAATTGCTTCTCAAGGAAATTTTGGAGAGAGCGGCAATGTGGCGCTGCTACCTTGGCTAGAATTTGGCTAGAATAGATTGTGGTATATTGCCTCGAATAATTGACCCAACGGCTGGAACTGGAAGGAACTGATAATCTCACAAATAGGTCCCTAATGCTTCTAAGACTATGGACATTGGTTGAAGAAGCGAGGGCATCCTTCGATCCACATAGGCCTGATGCGATCCATTGGCGATTAACGGCAAATGGAGAATACTCATCACACTCTGCGTACTGTATCCAGTTTGAAGGAGGTACACAATCCTTGTTTCCGATAACGGTATGGAAGGTTTGGGCACCGGCGAGGTATAAGTCCTTCATGTGGTTGCTGTTACAAAATCGCATTTGGACGTCAGACAGGTTGCAACTCAGGGGGTGGCCCAACAATTACTTTTGCCCAATGTGTTACCGTAATCTTGAGACTGCTCTACAACTATATGTGAATGTGTGATGGCGAGGGAGATCTGAAAGAGGGTGAGCACTTGGGTGGCGGTGGATCGGCTTCACCCATCCAATTGGGAACCAGCTCCATCACTCATGGACTGGTTCACTAACATGGCCTCTACATCAACTGTAGCAAGGAATAAAGGTATCCGATCGTTGCTTATTGCTGTTATATGGGTCATCTAGCGGGAAAGGAAAAATCAAATTTTTCGAAACGAAGAGCTCTTCCTTGAAGTCATCTTGTTGCGGTTGAGAGATGAACTGAAGATGTGGTGTCTAGCTGGTTGTAAGCACTTAGCTGTAGCGTTGGCAGTATGGCCTGTAAAAACCTTCTCTTCAGCCTAATTTAAAGTGACAATTCTGGCTTTCGAAAAAAAAAGGTCCCTAACGCGGTGGGGGGCTGAACGGTCCGCTGGAACCTGATGTCCCGATCAGAAGAAGGTCCCCGTCGACGTCGAGCAACGGCCATGGCCAGTGGCGTGCAGGTGAGCGGAGCCCTGCTCTGTCGCGGTCGCTTTTGCAAGGTTTCGTCAGAAGGACGGCGGCAAAGGAGAGCCCTTCTCTGCCTGCCTCCCTGACAGTGCACGGCAGAGATGCATATCAATCGGTAATTGTCATGCTCAAATAGTTAGTTGATCTGTTCTTCATTTCTCATTTGGGTTCTCTTTCCGTTTTGTTTCAGACGGTTGTATTTTATTCTATTTTTTGTTTTGTGTTTCCTAACTGCACAGAGATGAGCTAGATCAGAGCTAGCTCATCTTACATTATTATGTCGGATCAACTACTGCAACGGACTACAAAAGCTACACGTACGTACTCTGCTGACTGCATCTTCCTCTTGTTCCATGCATCTGCTTGCTTAGTACAGTAGCGGTCTCCTCTGAGAAGCACTGCTCTGCTGCTTCTGCTGGTCAGAAGAGTACCAGTGCAGCTGCAGCTGCCGCCTACAACTGCATGCTCCCCATGCTCTGCGCTTCGCGTTGCGACGCCGCCACGGCCACCGCCTCCGCCACGCTGAAGAACAGGCGGTCCGGCCCGAACGCGTCGCCCACCGCCGAGTTGAACATCCGCTCCGCCACGGACCCGACCGGGTCGGCAAGCACCAGCTGCAAAACCCACGAGCGATTCAGACACACATCTGATAGAGTCAGTTGCTGCTGTCTGTATGTTCGTACCTCGACGCTTCTTTTGTCCAGGACCCTCTTCATCTCTGACAGCGCGTCTAGGCCACTCGTGTCGATCGCCGACACAGCTGCAGCATGACATTTGATCCGTCTCGTGTCAGTCTGAAACTGTGTAGAGTTGTTGTTGTATCCAGCATGATGTTTGGTTCGACAGAGTGAGTGAGTGAGTGAGTGAGTGAGTGAGTGAGTGAGTGAGTGAGTGAGTGAGTGAGTGAGTGAGTGAGTGAGTGAGTGAGTGAGTGAGTGACTGACCGCTCATGTCGAGGACGACGCATCGGATGGAGGAGCTCTGGTTCGACTTGATGGCCTCCTCCTCCTCGTCCCGGAGGAACCTCGCGACCCTCTCGACCAGGTACGTGGAGTTGGCGAAGTAGATCGCCGACTCGACGCCGACGATGAGGAGCGACGGCACCCTCGCGGCCTCCCTGTACTGCGTCACGCTGCGGTAGCTCCCCGCCGTCCCGGGGACGAGCCCCTTCACCACCACGTTGGGCCGCGTCACCTGCAGCAGGACCCTGAGCAGCGAGACGCCCACGGCGACGGCGAGGCCCGTCTGCACGGAGACGAGCAGCACGCCGAGGAACGCGGCCGCGCACGCCAGGAAGTCGAGCTTGTCCGCCCTCCACAGCCCCGCGGCGCCGCGGACGTCGACGAGCCCGGCCACCGCCGTGACGATGATCGCCGACAGGACCGCGTTGGGGGTGTAGCGGAACAGCGGCATCAGGAACAGCAGCGTCACCAGCACCGCCGCCGCCATCACGGCGTTCGACAGCGCCGTCCTGCAGCCGGCGCTGCAGTTCACCGCCGACCGCGAGAACGACCCCGTCGTCACGTAGCAGGAGGCGCACGAGCCGGCCATGTTCATGATGCCGATGGCCATCATCTCCTTGTTGCCGTCGACCTGGTAGTTGTTGATGGACGCGAACGTCCTGCCAACGGCCACCCCTTCCTGCATCAAGAAATTAAAACCAGCTCTAGTTATGTTCAGATCCATCGAACTCAAAAACAGGATCAGATTTCCATTCGAGTTAAAAGCCTCAAAAAGAATCGTTTTTTTGTTCTTCCATGGCTCTTACTGTTATTTTTTTCTTCTTCTGAAAAAAGGCCTAGCTAATGCATGGTTCTTACTGTTAGGGACAGGATTCCTGTCATAATCCCTGTCTTGACAGTCAGGGCCACGTAGGAGCCACTGAACCTGAGCATGTTGGCTGAAGGAGGGTTCACTCCCCTGGGGAGCATGCCAATCTGTTTCAGTGTATTCACAGATCAACTAGTTAGAGTTAAATGCTTTAATTCAGAGTTCCTCATCTTAATTAATCCAAGGTGTCAGTGTGAACTGTGAACCAGCAGCTGGTTCAGATACTGAACATGCTTACAACGCTGATGCTATGAGATTTCCAGATGAACGAGAGGACGGTGGAGATGATCACTGAGGCCAGGGGAGCGCCTGCGGACACCCAGAAAAGCTTCGGATTCCTCGCGCTCTGAAAAGAAAAAAAAAGGAACAGTGGATCAGACGCGTTTGATCTTGGTCAGTTTATCTGTGAAGAATCCGGTCGCGTGACTGAATGAACAAGACATTAATCGTAACCGTACGTGTTCTTGGTCATCTCTACCAATGGTGATGGTGATCAGTCGAAGCAGATGGATGGATTAGTAGGTGAGCAATGAGTGAAACGGAACGGAGGAATGGAAGAGGAGGAGGAGGAGCTTACGATTTGGCGCGTGAGGAGGAGGATGGCGAGGAAGGCGAGGCCCATGACGATGGTCTGCCACTCCCACTGCATGCAACACAACACACACGCGCCATGGATGGGATGGAACGGTCGGTCACGAGCAGTCGTCGGATCTATTGTTGAGTGAAGAGAGGCCGGTACGTACGGACGGACGAACCTCGCCGTGGCGCCTGACGACGGAGGCCATGACGTCGACGAAGCCCATGTGGGAGGTGAAGTGGACGATGCCGAGGAGGCCCTTGAGCTGCTGCAGCGACACGATGACGGCGGCGCCGCCCGTGAACCCCGTCAGCGTCGCCTTGGACAGGAAGTCCACGATGAAGCCGAGCCTGCGCGCGCGTCTGCCGTGCCTCAGGGCGACGAACGACGGAACGGAACGGAAGGGATTGCTCGTCGTCACCTGAGGAATCCGAGGGACGCCTGGAAGACGCCGGCGAAGAAGGTGGCGGTGAAGGCGAGCTGGAGGTAGAGGATGGGCCTGTCGTCCGGCGAGACGGCCTCCCGGAGCATGGACCCCATCACCAGCGACGCGATCGACACCGGCCCCACCGCCAGGTCCCGCGAGCTCCCCAGCAGCGAGTAGATCAGCGGCGGCACGAAGCTGGAGTCTGCATTATATATGCACGCACGCACGCCGTCGTCGTCAAGCAGATCGATTAGTAAGCGCGGTTCGTCTCGTCGACCAGATTAATTATTAAACCTCTGCATTATTAGTACTGGATTACTAGTAGCGCTCGACGAATGAACGAGCTGACGAGCGATATATATATACTCACATAATCCAACGATGGGCGGTAGGTTGGCGAGCTTGGCGTAGCTGATTCCCTGCAAGGACACCATTCAGTTGTTAATGCGATGATGATGAACCCATATTTTTTTGTGCTACGAATAGCAGCAGCAGCGGCGGCGGCGGTAATAATTAGGATGGCTAAAAGTAGCTAGGAATCAATGGAGAGAGCGGTGGTGGAGGGAGGAGGAAGAAGAAGCAGGGGATAGGAGGAGGAGAGAGAGAACAGAGAGAGAGAGAGAGAGAGAGAGAGAGAGCAGAGGATATGGTATACCTGGGGGATGGCGAGGCTGGCAATGGTGAGGCCGGCGACGACGTCGGAGCGGAGGAGCCGCGGGCTGTACTCGGACCCCCACTGGAAGACGGGGAAGAAGTAGTGCAGCGCCAGCACCAGGCGCCGGGCCGCCGACTGGCCCTTGAACCGGTGCAGCGGGTCGTCGGGGAAGAACACCTCCGCGAGGCGCTGCCGCAGCGCCGTCGCCGTCGTCCGCGGCTCCGGCAGCGACACCTTGTGCAGCTCCACCGCCTCCCGCTGCTGCTGCTGCTGCTGCACCACCACCACCGGGGCCAGCCGCGGCGGCGCGTCGTCGGGGCCGGGCGGCGCCTCGACGTCGTACAAGAGGCTGCTGTCGACGTCCACCTTGTTGTTCGGCACCATGGTGATCAGATCACGTACGGTACGGTACGGCCGCGCGGGAGCCGCGCAGGGCCACTGGTCAGAGCGGCGGTGCTAGGCGCACGGCGGTGGGGCCTGCTTGTTGGTTTTGCTCGATATGGGTTCAGTTCAGCGGCGGCCGGCGGCGGCGGAGAGGAGGAGGAAAAGGAGGAGGAGGAGCCGCGCGCGCGCCCGTTTTATAGGGAGGAGGGAGGGAGCGGGCGGGCGGGCGGGCGGGCGTGAGAGTGCGCGGAGCGCAGGGGCTTTGGATGATCGAACAAGAGACGTTTTAGGACAAGAATTTTAGGACAAGTTTTTCGAAAAAAAATAGAATTTTAGGACAAGTTTTTCGAAAGAAAAAAAAATAGAATTTTAGGACAAGTTTTTCGAACCCTCCAATCATTTACAGTATAAGTATTCTAGGATGCAGTGAATACTTAGCACACATCTATTAATTGTCTGTACGTATATATATATAGTCGAACATGTCTCTGACAAACAGAGACATCATAGTAATAAACACGGATCCAATTACTTGTATCTCGAATTTCCATTCATCAAATCCAACAACATTTTGGTAGACCTGCTGGAGAGGAACAACAGCTAGCCAGCCTGAAGATAGATACGTGACGTACGTACGTACGTACGCTTCGATCGAGATAGCGCAGGTAAGTGGGAAAAAAATATTCAGGGCAGCTTATGCATGAACATGTGACATGTCGCCGCCATATATAGTCGGCCTAGCCTAATCGCAGCTGGAGCAGCAGACCCCTAATTAACCAAGCAACCAGACAGCATAAAACTTGGACGGGGAATTCCTGGTGCCAGCAGATCGAGTTTTCTGACGCCATGCGTGCGTGCGTGCTTTTCCACAAAACACGGAGGCACTTGGCCCTAAAATTAGCCGATCCGATCGTCTTCCGCTCGCGCGCGCGTCCAGTTTAGATAGATAGTATGCATTTCAAAACATCTCTCCAGAACCCCCCTATCTGGAATATAAGTGAATCGCTCATCTTTTCTCATCAGTTTAAGCTTTTGGAGTCAACTGGACGCGCATAGTAGGTTAACACACACGCAGTGAAAACGCCAGGCAATAACACACGCACGCAGCAATAACACACACACAGTGAAATGGGCGTGCTTCGATGCATAGGTGCGTTTCTACACCCCCCCCCTCCCCGCGGTCTGTGCCTCATTGCAAATGACACACGGAATGTCTCTAAAATCATGAAACACGGCTGTGGGGAGTCCCTTGGTCATCACATCGGCGAACTGGAGTTGGAACAAATTAAAGCAATTAAGCAGGCGTTCATATTCTCCAAGTCTGAATATGATATAATTAATTAAGGAGAGTCATGCATATGCCGATGAATCAAAACACTGCGTCTATGCGCATGGCTTTCTAGGTATAGCTCGGTCTCAAGCCCGGATAAAGAAGAAGGGTTATGATACACTTAGAGAGCCAATGCAACCATATCTATCCTATGTACCTCAACCTGCTAGAGACAAATCAAATGCTTTGTTGTTGTTTGTTTGGTTGCATTGTTTTAGAGTTGTGGTGATGGGGATGTGCTTGCTGATATATGTAAGAGGCCGGCCGGTTTGGCAGCATGAAACTGTGTCGATCGGCCAGCAAACGCCGCGCGCACCCTCAAGATCGGGTAGACGCGCGAGAGAGTAGTGGGAGAGAGAGAGAGAGCCAGAACTCGAATACATATTATATATGCCAATAGATATCGATGATGGTAGAGTAGTTGTTGCATTGTAGCTTGAGGCGATACCCATGCATGCATGTGTTTGTTAGTTTGCTAGAATCTGTCGTCGATCACTCCGACCGTCTCTCCTCCATCATCGGATCTCCGTCTCTTTCCACAAGAATATCACTGCAACACCTTTATTTACATCAAAACAATGAGGTGGTCAGGGGGGAAGACTCATTAAAATTGAACGCTGATGGCTTATCCTCGAACAAAATGTACACAACATTCTACCTCTGTGATAATTGATTTAATTAATACATTTGTGGCAGAAGCAATGCTCAACAACAAAAGCAGTGAATGGAACCACTTGGTGGCGGACCGAGAGGAGGGAGGAGACCGAAAAAAAAAAGAGGGTCTAACAGATGAAGCGGGGGTTTGTGTGAGATTATTTCTTCTCTTAATTCACACACTGGAGCTGAGGAAGTGAGGAGGAGGAGGAGTCGCGAGTTGGCCCAACGCAACACGCGGCGCTCCGTGCCTCGGGCTATAGTGGGCCGCCTTTTTTCTGGGTTGGGCCGAGCCGTGCGGATTTGTTAAACTTGGTCGAAGCCGTTGGTGTTGGAGGCAGGCCCGAGCACGTCCGTCCGTCCAGCGAATGGCGAAGGCGAAGGCAAAGGCGGCATGCACGACGGCCCACGGTTGGGGCGCCCGAACGAACCAACAACCGTACGGCTGTCGCCGCCGCTGCTGCTGCTGCTGCTGTCCAGTCCGGTCCGGTGATCCAGTCCGGTCCGTTCCCGTCGTCCGGCGGGGCCGCCGGACCACGGCTCACGAGCGCCGCGCCGCCCGCTACCTACCTACCTACCAGCATCGCGTTAATGGCGGCGCTCGTTTTAACTCCGGCCGGGCGCATTGATTACGATCGGATCGGGCGGGCAGCATCCACTGTTGGCCCTCCTGCTGCTGGGGCAGAGACGCCGCCGGCGGCGACGACGACGAGGAGGACGACACAGCTGGCGGCTGTCACCGTGGGGGCCCGGCAGGAAAGTTAAGCGCGCGCACCAAATGCAGGGGCGGTTCGTTGTTGATCCAGCTGCTCCAGAGACAGCCGGCCGGCCGGCCGGCTCCTCCACAGTAGTCCGCCCCGCACTGCACCCACCCACCTACCGGCGCCAGCTCGATCGATCGGCCCTAGCTTGCTTCGCCGGTCGCACGTGAGACCAACGAACGAACAGGAGGTGGTGGCGTACGCTTCGCCGCCACGCACGTCGCTGTGTTACGGTAACAACAGTTCAACCACTCCATGTTTTAAAAGAAGCGGGAAACAACGAACCCCAGAGAGAGAGAGAGAGAGAGAGAGAGAGAGAAGCTCCCTCAACTGCGGCCTACAGCGCCGCGCGCCGCATGTCTGCAGGTTGACAGAGCAGCAGATCTACGGCGACAGGCAGCAAGAGCAACCTACTACGAGCACCGGGCTGTTGGTCCTGCCAGATGAATCGGGAATGAACGCAGATCTGACACCACCCCCCACGTTTGCCCGGCCAGAAGGTCACCTAAGAGTCTGTTTGGTACGGTTCCAAATTTTTTAAGAATCACAAATGTTTCGGTTTTAATCTACAAACGTTTCTTAACCTGAAATAGAATCACTTTATAACCGGTTTGGCCATGTTATAACATGTAATAACGTCTTATGATATATATTATTTATAAAGTGAGATTATATAATATCGTAATAAACCACATGTACGGATGTTCAAATCATAAACGGTCTCGTCACGTAGGGTTAGGTGGTGGGAGAAGAGGCGGTGGCAATTGCTATAATTCGTATCAAACTTTGAGGGAAGGTATATGTCCAGAACCGATTCAGCTCGTAAAACACCTCTAACCCGATTTCAAAGTTACTGATTCTTACCTGAAACGATTCAAAAAATGTCGAATCAAAAACAATTCTGAGAGCCAAACGGGCTCTAAACCATCCAGAGTTAATACCTTTCCCCATGCTTCAGTATCAACCACACAACAAGAACGAACTGAACATCCCAGAGTTGAGTAGGGCATCCGTGTTCCTTTTTTTTTCAGAATGAAGGCGCAAGAGCTTTGCCATTCATCAACCATGCATGAAGATGATAAGAATGTACAAGTTAGGCCTCTCTCCACACACACACACACACAGAGACAACCTCTAGGCTACGTCGCTACATCATCGATCGCCCGGATCTTCGCTTCGGGCGGCCTCACCCGGATTCGGCCGGCGTTCTGGTTAAGCGATCAAGGCATTCCAACACAAACACACCCATGAACCTGCCTTGTCCAACAAATCTGAAACCCTGGCGTGTTTCTGTTCTTCCCTTAGAGAACAGTTTGGATGACCCCCGTGTTGGTAATCAAAGAACCTTCAATTCTTCACTTCCTCTCCCAAATCCAGCTGGTTGGTGGCGACGTTGCCATTGTCATCCCTGCCGCACCAAACTCCTTGCCCCTCAAACACCTCGTCCTGTGTGTGTGTCAGTAGCCAAACGTAGAATCTGCCTCTGCCTCCATAGGGGGACCAAACCACCCGTTCTCACGAGGCCGATTCCAGAGGCGTCGTTCATGCACCTCTCAGCCGGGAAGAAAACCAGAGCTTCCCTCCCCCTCAGCTCGCTTAGGGCGCCATTCCGTGCGCGCCTTCACGATGTCAGCTCCTGACTCCAGCTGAAGCAGGTGGTCACACTGGATGGTGGATCCCGGGTGGTGGCCGTCTGATGCACATCCGTCCGAGACACAGCTGGTGATTGACTGCAGCACACTGTCACGCCCGCACTCCTTCCTGTAGTCCAGTGTCACGCTTGCGAGCTCATGTTTTTCCAGGATTGAAATAGGAGCACTCTGGGGGAAAAAAGAGAGAACAAAGAATCAAAAGGGTTCAGGCATCTGATCATCACCATCACCGTGCATGCCAAGATAAAGGAGCTCAATGGATCTCCATGTTACAGAACACCCAATGAAGATGCTATAAACAACAATCACGCGCACAAAAGTACACAGAACTGCCCAAAGAAATTACCTCAAGAATCCACCCAATATATTTCACATTGTTCACGTGCTGGTTGACATCTAGGTCTCCCCACCTAGGCTGTTGCACATAACAGGCTTCCATGAGATCAATCATGCATGTGAAGCGAGGCACAACGATAACTGTGCAGGTATATCCAACTTACAGGTAGCATCAGCATCGATGTTGTTCCCTGGCTTAGCCAGCTTCTCGCTTTGCTCATCTGTTATGGCTGCGCGATCATTGAAATATGGGCCTATCTCAGCTCTAACTGCATCTGGCATCTTTGAAAGTCTTCTAGTCTGCTTATTCATCATCACCCAAACACTGCATACACACACCAAAAGGTAAGCATGATTAGCAAGCACAAAAGAAAATGCCGAAGATCATAAATCAAAGATTGAATGCCTCGTCGAAGAATGGAATGAAATAAATACAGATAAAACTGAAATCCAAACCTTGTAGCTCTCAGTATTGTACGCCCAGAATTGTAATCCCGGACATGCCAGTCTCGACGCATGCCGTTTTTGCCAGCACCAGCTACCCATGTGTCCACTTGAACCATATCTCCCCTAAAGTTATGGCAGAATTTTGTCAAAAACTATACTCGTATGCAAAATTGCCAGTGGATTTATTAATCCTTTTCTTTTAGTGAGGCAAGTTTAGCATTGGATAAGTGGTCACATGAACAAATCAAATTTGTAGCATCTATTAATTGGATGAGCATTAAAGTTAGTCGCCAAAAAGAAGATTAAATATACGAGAGGATCCAGACAGACAAGTCAACCGATATAGATCATGGACCTATTCCTTTGGCAGCACCCAAAATTTATTGCTCATGATGAAATCATTTATTACGCCAACAAAGATGAAAATATGATCTCTTGAGGTGTACAATATGTCGGATCTCTAGATTCAAACATCAAAGGAAGCATGTATAGATGACACTGAATTCAGCAGTTTTAAGGCATTAACGTATTGTATCGAACAAATGAAATCCCAGTTACCGTGTTCACTATGGACTTAATCACGACAAAATGAATACTGGCAATCTTAATCTAAGATAAAACAAATCACTGTTATGCTTGGGTGCAACTAACCATTTTAAGATGTTTCACGCTGACTCTATGCAGCCTATAAGAAAAGTGCTCAATAAACTTGCTCATCTGTGGAGACCAGTGAATCCAGCAACTTAGCACAAAAGTTGTTTTCTTATGTTTGCTAGGTGGGGTTATTTATATTTTAGTGATATCTTAAGCCTGCACTGCAGATGTATACTTTACATCTTCCCAAAGCATAGTACACACCAAATCCTACAAGTGTAGATGTAGATGTTAAACTACTATACACTAACCAGCTGCACCCAAAAGCATAAGCTGATAGTAAAGGGTGGATAATTCATTTATACTTCAACAATACCCCTCACTTGCATGCTCACTCAGGCCAAAAATGTGGAATAGGACTCACCTGCAATTTATTCAATAAATCGCGCACGCTAGGACTCAAAGTCGAGACCTCTGACTTATACCATGTTGGACTACTATGCACCGACCAGTTGCACCCAAAAGCTTAGGCTGATCGGGAAGAGTGAACAATTTACTTATACTTCACTAGAGCCACTCCTGGATCCTTGATGTTTGAACCAAGAGATCACAAGTTGAAAGACTTACAACCAGATGTTTAAGATTTTGGGCTGCTTGTGACAACATATGAAACCAAAAAACATTATTTTGTGCAATCAGTTAGTTTAGTAACAGATAGTACTGCGATATGAAACATTCAATTGTATAACTATGTGTGCACGAACAGAATCAAATGATTCCGTAAATAGCATACAACATTTGCTATGGTTCTAAATTCAGTTGAAAGCAAAGTACCATGACGGGTATTTGTCAACAAGAAGCTGAATTTTACTGACAACCCAGATTAAGTTTCGCTTGCTCATTTCTGGTGTAGCACCAAAACCATCTCCAAGCAGGCCAGCCGTCCTCACATGATTAAGAGCTGATTCCTGGGAAAAAATACAATAAACTGTAAGCCAGACAGAAAAAAAAACACCAGGAAATGAATTGAGAAAAAAAGAACAAAACTAAAGTTTGTATGTCACCTGTAAATGATTCATTAATGTCTCTATCGACGCTGTACGATCAGCACCAATCTCATAGGATCGAATCAAGAAGTTCTGCCTGAACACCAGCCCATCTTGGATGATCCGACCAAAGCCAAACGTATCCACAAGCATGTCAGGCCTCTTCGGCTTCCAGTCAAGAAGCGTCCACTGCTTCTCCGCTGCCAGGAAAATGGTAGTGACAGCTGCAAGAAGCATGCTCCAGTCTGGCAGTTGATTGTAGAATGTCCTCGGAGTGCTGTAAGGTATGGACTCCTCTGTGTCCGCGCCCACATTCTTGTGACTAACCTTGGTGCCGTTAACCTTGGGAAGGGCCTGCGCCTGCGCCTTCACTTGCATGGCACCAGGAGGCGGGTTAGGCTTGGCGACGATGCCACGGACACTCAAATTCTCTGGTAATTCACCGTTGTTCGTGCTCTTCGAAGTCCTGGTCGACGCTGCTGGGGAAGACCCAGGTCCATGGAAGAACGCCGAGGCGGCTAGTGCCCCGGCCATGATTCAATTGTGTACCTCAGTATTCAAACTGTTTGAGATCAGACACTAGAAGCGCCAGCCTGAAGAAATAAGAAACGGGAGAAGGCTTTGTAAGAGTATGTATTTAGATCATTCATACATGGAAACTTTCGTAACATTTCTATATTGGAAAAAGTCCATTTTACTACCCCAATTATGCTCTTTGTCCATATAACCCCCCGTACTAATATTTGGTTCACTTTCCCCCCGTGATTTGCTAAACCAGTTTATATTACACCTTTGTTAGTAACCCTAATCTGGATTTGCTCAAGTGTACAGTGGTTTTGCTGATTAGGCGCCATGTAGGATGCCACGTTATAATTGAACCTCTCTGGCATCATTGAGGAAAAAAATCGTTAGAGTCGGGGAGGCAGATCAATATTAAAGTCTTCACTCCGGCGGCGGCAGCGACGTGCCTCCTGACGGTGATGGTCGTAAGAACTCACTTGCCCTCCCAATGTCCTACTCATCTTCCCGTGAACTATACTGGACTCCATTATTAGCAAGGATTAACACATCTGTTGGCATGTCGCGCAGAAAACAGGGCGCCTCTGTAAAGACTATCACCGAAGATCGTAGGTCTCAGATCGGATCAGCTCGCCTGCCGCGTCCTAGTGCGTGGCCGCTCGTGTTGTTGCACTGGGTTCTGGCTTCTGCTGCTCATCTTCTTGTGCAGAATGAGATTGCGTCTATGCAAGGTGTAGGTGTAGATGTAGCTATGCTGTGATGGACTCAGTACTTGTAAGTGATGTTTGTGTAGTTCACCATGACAACTGTTATATACATTGCATTATATCTTATAAGTTTTTGAATTATGAATAAATATGCTATTTTCAGTTCCATTGAAAACAGATAAGTTACATAACATGAATATATCTGACATAACTAATGCATCACAATCTAATATAACTGACATGACCTTACATAAACAATAGCTTAAAAATATATGTTTGACAGAACAGACTAGTTGCAGAAAAACATTTCAGTTTATGCAGAACGTTCTCTTCCTTTTCTCAGCAGTTGGAGTCTTTTTAACAGATGTTGTGTCCATGCTACTCTGGGAAGGCATGTTAGTAGCATAAAAAACTTCACTATGTATCCTTCGATTGCTTGTTCTTTGATTGGCTGGACATTTTCTGATATTGTGACCTATTTCATGGCATCTGCTACACTTATTTTTGGTTCCAATCCTTGATAGCTTAGTTGATTTTTTTGCCTCACCGGATTCTCTTTTCCTCTCTTTCCTTGGCCTGCCTGGCATCCTCACATATGCTGGAGGTTCTGGCTTAGGGTGATCAGTAGGTTGCCATTGTTGCATTCCCTCCATTGGCATCATGCAATGATCATAAGTCATATTGTAGCGATCAATAGAATAACACTCTGCTATATAATCTTCAGGTGACTTTGAACTAACAAACATTGCAGTAATAGCATGAGGACAAGAGATTCCAGCCAATTGCCAGTACCTGCAAGAACAATTTTTAATTCCTATGGTAACTAGAAAAGTGGCAGTAACAACAAGGGATTGCAGCTAGTTGTGCATACCTACAAGAACAAGTCATTGTCTCTATATTAACCTTATACCTTTTATCTTTTTCTTTCACTTCAAAGTCGTCTTTACCATTCCAAAGTGCAGAGAAATTCTGCGCTTCATCTATATACTTGTTCAACTTCCTTAATATATTTGGACAGTTTCTTCCTGCCCAATTATTCGACTTGCTTCTGTTCTGTTGAATCCTAACAAAAACCTTTGTTCTAATGCCTTCAAGCATTGAGATTATTGGGTGGGCCCTCACATCCACTATCCAGTTATTGAAACTCTCACACATGTTGTTGTCAACACTGTCACAAATACTTCCTAGATTAAACCATGCTCTACTCCAATGCTTTGGGTTTATGTTCATCATATCTTTGGCACCAGCAGGTGTTAATTGTGCTAGCTTGGCTCTACAAAAGTTGAAGAATGGTATTGAGGAGGCCTTTGCACATTTCCAAAAGGGTTTTTGGAATGCCTGATCCATGTACTTCTTTCTCCAATTGGCATAAATATGTCTTGTACACATACGATGCTCGATGTTTGAAAATAATTCTTTAACTGCATTTAGAAGTCCCTGTGAAATATTATGTAAAAGTCGTTTAGACACAAATCAAATCAATATATTGAAAGGAATAACAAGAACAAGGTAAATCAATTATCACCTTCTGCTGGTCAGATATGATAACCCAACCTTGTCCACCTACGGGGATCTGAATGTCTTTCTGTAATAGACCTAAGAACCAAGTCCAAGAGTCTTCCGTTTCTTTCTCTACCACTGACCAGGCTATTGGGTAGATTTGGTTGTTTGCATCCCTTCCAATAGCACATATCAACTCACCATTGGTTGCTCCCTTGAAGAAGCAACCATCTACAGCAATAACCTTCCTGCAGCCAGCTAGAAACCCCTTTTTACAAGCATCAAAGCAGACATAAATCCGTTGGAACACAGGTACCTCATACTTAGGATCTAAATAAACTGCTACTGTGCTCCCTGGGTTGCTTCTAAGTATCTCTGCTTGGTACTCAAATATTTTTGAGTACTCACCTTTGCATGACTCGAAGATCCTTCTCATCACAATGGCCTTAGCTCTCTTTATCTTAGATAATGTAACATCTACACCCATCTGTTGAAGCACTGTCTCCTTGATATTTAATAGTTTCCAAGATGGATTAGCCTTAATTATGCTCTCATACTTGTCAGCAATTCTTGGAGCTGTCACAAACCTATTGTCCTTCCTTTTGGGACAATTGTGCACATCAACAAGAGTCTTGATCTGAAACCAAGCTGAATCAGACCTATTGGAAGCAAATAACAGCCATGGGCAATTCCTCCATGAACACTTAGCTCTAATCCTGTCTTTCTCATCTTTTGGAAACAACAAGTGCCTCCTAGTTGCAAGGCCGTACTTGATTAAGGCTTCCTTGCACTCATCCCTGCCTCTGAAAGTCATACCAACACTAAACTTCGGGATGTCAGCTTCATTATCATATCGTGCAAACCTACTCTTCTTTCTTAAAGCTTCACATTCATCATCTTCATCATAACTAGCTTCTTCACTAGAATCTATCATATGAGGGTCAGGGATATCATGATATACATCACCGTTATCACTTTCATAAATCTGCACCTTAGATGTACTCACTGCTTCCATTGAAACGACAGTATTAGCCGGATCCTTCCTTTGGTTCATTGCGTTGCTTCTAAATTGCATTGCTTCTTCATCATCTTCAGATAAGTCCTCATCTCTTGCCACAGAATCTTCATCTTCAGAATCAGTTTCCTGTTCTACATTTGTTTCATCTTGAAAATTAGCCCTGTTTTGAATCTGCCCCTCAATCATGATACTAGAAGACCCACTACACTGCCACATAACAATGTCATCCCCTTCATACTTGTATATATCCACATAAATTTCAGCAACTGCACCCTGAGATATGCATTCAGAGATCATCATGCAAGTATTATCATCACCAATCCTTCGCAATCCACTACTCAGTTCTTCTCCAGGAAACAACCAATGAAAATCAACTTCATCTTCATGTGTCAGAGCAACATGATCAGTCAAGTGTTCTCTTAATTCACGCACAAACATTTTTTCTCTCTCAATATGTGACATCCCAACACCTCCACCAACATAGCGCAAGGAGTGCCCATCAAAATCAAACTGCCCTCCAAAGTGAAATCTAATGGGAAGCATATCCAATGGATTCATTCCTTTGATAATCAAACAAAAGATATTTCTTTACAGTAAACAAGGTACTAGCACTGAGGTCAATTTTCAAGAACTGATTATTTCTAATTTTGATTGTTGGTTTATTCAAAAAATCTTGTAGGAGCTGCAACAAGAAAAAATAGTAAAATTAATTTAGGTTATCTCAGACAACAAGATTATGTGTCACATCACAACATAATACAGAAAACCTTTTGTAGTCAAGTATGAGTATAAAACCAAAACGAAAGTAGACAAAAGACTTGCAATGTATATAGATCGATGATTAAAAAATCAACTGGGAGCCACCAGCCATGCGAGCGGCACAGGTCAGCAATCATCAATCATTTACAAATCAACACTGAAGTAGACAAATTACTTCACATACGAGCGTGAGCCGGCATGCAGGTCAGCAGCAAAGTGGCTTGCTTCTCAGGACGAGCAGCAAGAAGCCGAGTAACAAGAAGATGAGCAGCAGAAGCCAGAACCCAGTGCAACAACACGAGCGGCCACGCACTAGGACGCAACAGGCGAGCTGATCCGATCTGGGACCTACGATCCTCGGCGATAATCTTCACAGCGGCGCCCTGTTTCCTGCGCGACATGCCAACAGATGTGTTACGATCCTTGCTAATAATGGAGTCCAGTATAGTTCACGGGAAGATGAGTAGGGCATGGGAGGGCAAGTGAGTTCTTACGACTATCACCGTCAGGAGGCACGTCGCTGCCGCCGCCGGCGTGAAGACTACAATATTGATTTTTCTCCCGACTCTAACGATTTTTTTCCTCAACAATGCCAGAGAGGTTCAATTATACTGACGATCTACATGAAATTTTTCTACAACGTGGCATCCTACATGGCGCCTAATCAGCAAAACCACCGTACACGTGAGCAAATCCGGATTAGGGTTACTAAGAAAGGTGCAATGTGAACTGGTTTAGCAAATCACGGGGCAAAGTGAACCAAATATTAGTACGGGGGGTTATATGGACAAAGGGCATAATTGAGGGTAGTAAAATGGACTTTTTCCTTCTATATTTGACAAGACGAAATATGAAAGAAGGATTCTCTAGAGAGCAACGGAGGAGCTCGGATATAAAGCCACCGGATCCAGGACCCACATTTTCGTGGTAAAAAACTCGAGCCTTTTCACCTGGCATGATATGCAGGCCATGGAAAACTGGAGCGATAGAACAGAGGAAAACCGAACCCCCCCAAGGCGTGCCTGCCATTGGTGGCGTGGCGTCGCTGCCCCGCCTGCCGCTCGAGTTGGCTACCGTTGCAGGAAGAGGAAATGAGAGGTGGAAATTCCTAGCCCCGTCACCGTCCCCGCCCGCGGACGAAAAGAAAAAAAGAAATTCTTCCGATTCCCGCCCCCGCGCAGGGATCCACCCTAAATGTCTACTAGAACAGGAAAGGGGGGATTGGAGATCTCACCTGCAGGAGGAAGAGGAGGAGGAGGGCCAGCCCAAGGTGCCTCGTTTCCAGCCGTTGCAAGCAGATCGCCAGGGACTCGCGGTGCCGGAGCGGATTAGACACGGGCGGATTAGACTTGTGGCCTCCGCTCCTCGGGCTCGCCACCTCACAACTCACGAGAGAGAGAGAGGAGAGAGGCAGAGAGAGAAAGACGAGTCCTTTTTTTTCTTCTCTGCGTGCGAGGTGTCCACGAAGCAGAGGCAGAGCCGTCAGTGACCGGCGCGGGCATATATAGCACGCGCGCACGGAGTTTCCTACGCGTGTAGTACGTACGGCACACGACCCGCCCCGCGTATTATACGGCACACGATCGACGGCGTGAAACGGGCAGAGAGAATCCGCCCGGGCCCGCCGTCCGAGATGGCAGGCAGGCAGGCAGGCGGGCGCTGCTAACTTGACCTGCATCATCGCGTCGCGTCGCAGTTCACGCCGGCCAGCCGACGGTGACGGTTCCGGGCGGCGAGCTCGATGGAGAACCGCGTCCGCATTGGGAGAGAGACTGGGACTGGGACTGGGAGGGAGGGCGACGCGATGGAAAACGAGCATCGGTCACTGTCCAGTGTCCACCGGGGGGGCTTCAGCAGTTTCGAGGAGCAAGCACTGGACAGGGTCGTCTTGTTCGTCGAGGAGCGTCGTCGGGCAGTGTCTGGCCCTGGCCCTGGCCGGACCAGCCAGCCATAGCCAGCGCGGCGTCTCTGAAAGATCTAACAGGTCGAGCGAGCCCATGGATGAGCCCAGCCTGGCCCAGATTCAACGTCAGGGCCTTCTGCGTGTCTGACAGAAGCCGGCCATCCATCCATCCAGCCCAACCCAGCCCAGCCCGTCCGCTCTGTCTGGCCCGTGCGTCTTCCTGCCGCACGACCCAGCCCATGGACATTTGCAGGATATGGCAACATTTATAAAAAGATTGCGTCGCAGGGGTGATGTGTGAACGGTTCTCTGCAGGCCAAGATATCTCATATCTGATGGTAATTAAACGCCCCCATATCTGTTCCAGTTCCAGGCGCATCATATCGATCTTCAGCGCCGCACAGGATATCCCATCAGTGAGGATGCATGGATGGATGGATGGATGGATGGATGGATGCAGAGGCAGTTATTAATCCACTTGTCGTCTTGAGCCACCATGCATGGCATGCACTACTCATCTGAACTCTCGATCGATCGTCGCCGGACTTTAATGTGGCCGCGTCGGATCATCTCCTTCCCCGCGTCGATCGAAACCTTCGGCTCGAAGCAAACCCAAGTCATTTAGTATGACGCGACGCGATCGCGGCTCTCCTTCTGCCTATAAATTAATCCGTGCAGTCTCGCGTCCGTTGGTGAACACTACACAACTGAATCAGCGGCAGCAACAGCAGCAGAGAGGAGAAGAGAAGAGGAGAAGAGAGGGGAGGAGATGCACCACGCGCCGCCGCCGCAGGACATGTCCTACTACGACCACTACCGGAAGCGCCACGAGGAGAAGGGCTGCCTCTACGCGTGGTGAGGGTTCCCGTTTTTTTCGGTTCCAGCTGCAGCAGTGCTAGCTAGCTTGTCAGCTCCTGATTTCTTTTCGATTACAAGCGCGCGGCTTCTGTTGTGGTCTCGATATTCCGTTGTTCTACTGATGACAACGTACGTGCTGCTGTTGTGCAACTGATGATATCGGCAGCATCTTCACCGCTCTCTGCTGCTTCTGCTGCTACGAGACCTGCGAGTGCTGCCTCGACTGCCTCTGCTGCTGCTGCAGCTAGCTAGCTAGCTAGCTAGCTAGCTAGCTAGGCCGGCCGCCGGCGGCCATGATGTCCAGCACCGCCACGGAGAAGGAGACGGACAAGATGGAGGAGCTAGGGCGGACTCCCGTCTCTCTCTCACCCGATCGACCCGAGACTCGTCATCAGTACCCTATTATATATATACTGTACTTTTGGTTTGGTTGCGGGCACAGATAATTCAAGCAGTCGTGTTCTGAACAAACAAAACAAAACAAAAAAAGCATTATCGTAGTATTGTAGTAACTGTAGTATGAATATGAACTGCTGCAGATATAATCAGCGACAGTTCCCGGTTTCTCTTGTCAAAACGACAGGTTCCTTCATCTAAAATTACCTATGCTTGTTCTACGCGTGCGGATTTTTCTTTCGTCTTTCCTTGAACAAGAAAGAAAACCACTGGCGATCGTTGAGTCCCAGGTTTAAGGCAACGTCCATTAATTTTTCCATGCCTGAATTAGAATTATCCTCTGCATCGTCCATCGACGTGCGCACCCGTTGGTCCACCGGGAACCGGATCTCCACTGCAGCTGCGGCAGGTTGAGCAGGTGGGTGGATGTGGGTGAGTTGGGGGGGGGGGGGGGGGTGGGGGGGCATAGCATTAGCATGCATCACCTTAGCTCAGTATCGGATAAGGGAGAGTGAGCGACGACAGTGACAGGAAAGGCTGCTCGTTCGTAGCGCCTTTGGACGAACGACAGCTCCTTTTATCCGAAGATTACACTAGTTTGAAAGGTGAAAAACATGGAGAGAAAAATCAGAATCGACCACTACGCTCGTGAAGATTGGAAGCATTCATCAGGGCACGCTTCCAGTTAGCTAGTAACCTGAACGACACCTCGTGTCGAATTGATCAGAGATGCTTTTTTTTTTTCGAGGTCAATTGGGTCCTGGTGCTCTCTGGTCCTATATATGGAACCAGGTGAGTGGAATGCAGGCTACCGTACTGCTAAATCTGCCGCCGAGTACTGTTTATACTGTCGTGTAAAGCAGCTGGCTTCGGGCAGAACACAAGGCGAATCATGTGTTATGTTCCTGCTGAAATGAAACTATAAAGTGTTATATGTGCAAAACAAAGAGTTGTGCGTACAGTTATAATAGATGAAACTAGGCTTGGTAACGGGCCTTGGCCGCGGACTCTTTATAATTTATTTAAGCTCTTATTAAAATTTAGTTAGAAATGAGTACGGATTTGACCGGATACTAATTCGATCCGGTCCTCTGCTTTATTAGTTCATTTTTTTGGCCCGTTATCAGCGCTAGAGGAAACGCTCTGCCACTGCTGGACGTACACGGACAGTTCTAGGGAAAACTTTATTCAGGAAAATCTAAGTGACCCTGGATTTTGAACGAAATCGTTCCAACCGAAGAGATACGCTGAGTGTGACCCTCACACGCTCCGATTCACACAGGCAACTGCTCGAGTACTGGTGGGAATTGGGCCAGGCCATTTTCGGACGGCCCAAAGCACGGTTGGAAAGCAGGACATGTGTCCCGGTCTGGCGCGTAAAAGATTCGGGCCGTGCCAGGCCTAGGAACCGGGCACGACACGACACAAAGTTTTAGGCCGTGCTTGGGCCGGCCCGCACCGGATTGGCCTAAATTTTAAAAAATGGCCCGAAAAAGGCCCACCTGCGGCCTGCTCGGTTAGATTCACACGCGTTCCAGTCTCCCGAAATCCCGATTCACACACGTCCCCGCCGGTCCGCCACGCGCCGTCCCCACGGCCGGCTCGCCCAGCGCCACGCCTCCACCGGTCCGCCCCGCACCGTCCCCGTGGCCTGCCCGCCCCGCACCGCGCGCTTCTGCCCTAGGCGGTCTGCCCCGCGACACGCGCCCCGGCCGCAGCCCCGCCCAACCTCTCAACACAATTTTCGGCCGGGCACGACCCGAAGCGGGCCCCGCGTGCCACGGGCCGTGCTTGGGCCAGAGCTCTTGCACTTCGGGCCGCCCTCGGCCCGGCACGAATAGGCCCGTCGTGCTTTTGGGCCACGGGCCAAAACGATCCGAAGCACGGCCGGGTCAGACCGGGCTGGCCCGGCACGGCCCAATTCCCATCACTATGCTCGAGCAACAAGCGTGCGTGCTAACACGCGCCATGTTCACAAGTTGAACCAACCGAATCCCACAGAAAGTGGAGAGGTTTTCGCAGGTTAGCGTCGCCACGGTGACCGCACTAGCTGAGCCGACGCGGAGGCATCATTACAGGGCAGGAATCATTGATCGACCAGGGCTCACAAAAAGATTAGATTTTCTGTTTGGATTAGCCTCTCTTTTCTCAAAGACGAGAGGTTGTCATACAATCATCGTAAATATGCAGTGGTGTAAATAAAACTACACGCAATATTCATCATGCTGCTACTGCATTTTTTTGTTATTTAAGTTTTCCCGACATTTAACGACAAGGTTGATACATAAGCCTTCGAGCAAGATTGTACGCACGTATGGTTTCAAAAGATCTGCTTATACTGTTGCACAGCACTTCCATTCGCCAGCGGCCAGTCGCTCTCCTCTGTCATGTCGTCAAGACAGCGCGACACCCCGCATCCTCCCAAACCGGAGCTGAGCTAGGAGCGCGCGTCCGTCTCCGTCACTCTTGCGGCGGCGGCGGCGGCATCTGCCGGCTGAGGAGTAGGGGGACCTCGATTCGAGAGGTAGCTTCGTCCTTGTTTATTCTCCCTCTCCCTGGTGTATGCTAGGAATCACCGTTTGTGTATTTGGGGGACGAAGCATCAGCTCATCAGATTCAGGTATCTCGCTTGTTGATTTTTCTTTTTCTCTTCTCAAGCTGGTGGTCAAATTGCAGGTTTTAGGGAATCAGCTAGCGTCCAGCATGGACACGGCGCTTCCTCCGCGCGTTCCAGCCGCTCGTAACTTAGTTTACGAGGAGCGTGCTCCTCTGCATTCCGGAAGTTACCGTCGCCATGCTCTTCGGCTTGTGAGACCATGGCAGACACCGGTATCTTCATCGACATTAAGGGTATGCTCCTCCTTCACGAGCTGCAAATGGACTTTTGTGCTTCAGTGCTAATTAATGTTCACTCCCAAACTTCACATACATCGTCAGATACGTATGTTTAAGCCTGGCGGAGATTCCAACGTCGGTGGTCTGATACTGCTACTACTGTTGTGCAGGGCTTGAATCCACGAGTGGCGGCGTTACCTGACGTAGATGATTTTTTCTGGGAGAAGGATCCCACCCCGATCCTGGACACGGTTGATGCACCAATTCATTTGAAGAATCTATCTAGTAAGGTCGTCAGAGTCGTACTGTTTAGGCTCCCTTTCACATAATATGAGGCTGAGAAAATTCTGACACACACACGCACACACCTGGTAAAACACAGGAGCTGAAGCAGTTAGCTGATGAAGTTCGATCCGAAATATCTTTCATCATGTCCAGAAAATGCCAGCCATGTGCTCCTGGTCGTTCAGTTGTGGAGCTGGCAATTGCCATACACTATGTGTTCAATGCTCCAATGGACAAGATACTATGGGATGCTGGTCAGCTTGTAAGACATCTCTCTCAATTGCAACTGGATTACTATCTTAATCTGTCAGAATTTTCTATGATCTTCCTTATGATCTTCTATCTTTTTTGCTCAAATTTTTTCTTGCGACAGGCCTATGCACACAAGATTCTTACAGGAAGGCGGTCCCTTTTTCATACTATTAAAGAAAAAAGTGGCCTTTCTGGTTTCACATCTCGTTTTGAGAGCGAGTATGATCCCTTTGGCGCTGGACATGGATGCAATAGTCTTTCTGCTGGCCTTGGTACTGTCTCTTTGACTCATTTGTGTCTTCCATTTCAGATAGCGTCTATTTTGTTGCAAGGCCTGTTCTCATGTGAAAGTTACCCAATGCTTGACCGTTATTTTCTTAATTATGCTCATTTGTATATTTGACTTGGTTCCTGAAACCAACAATGTATGTAGTAAAAGAGATGAAAAGGACAGAGAACCTGATATAAATTATGTGCAGTACTCTCAGCTCCTATTCTTTATTTACGTGCAAAATTTGGCATTGAAACGCATGAAACCCTGGAAACATAAAATACTTCCAATAGAAAGATTCAGCATCACAAAAGTTCACACAGCCTAATAAATCCAAGGCATGTTTAGTAATTTCCTAGTTCTTGCTTCTTTCATATCAGTATTTTTTAATTGTTTCCTTTCCTTTCTATAGCTTGAGAATTACCTCTTGTCAGGGATGGCGGTTGCAAGAGATATAAATGGGAGAAAAGATCGAGTAGTGGCAGTTATAAATAATTGGACAACCATGGCCGGTCAGGTGTACGAGGCTATGGGCCATGCTGGTTTCCTTGATTCAAATATGGTAGTAATTCTAAATGACAACTGTCACACCTTGCTTCCTAAAGCAGACGGCCGGCCAAAGATGTCGGTCAATGCCTTTTCCAGTGCTGCCAGCAAGGTTCAATCCAGCAAAGGTTTTAGGAGGTTTAGGGAGGCTGCAAAGGTAGCTTATTTATTACGTGTTGTGAATACTACTTCAGACATTTTTGCATGCACATAGTTGTGCTACTCCAGTTTCTGTCCCTGTATAACTTAAATGTTGTCCATGTTACTTGATCGTTGATTTGTGTAGTCATGTGCTCTCTGTAGTCCCACCTTGATAGTTCAATTTGTCTTTCTAGGGACTTACTAAATGGTTTGGCAAAGGGATGCATGAATTTGCTGCCAAAGTTGATGAGTATGCCCGCGGTATGATAGGTCCTCACGGAGCAACTCTTTTTGAAGAACTTGGGCTATATTATATTGGTCCTATTGATGGGCATAACATTGATGACCTGATATGTGTACTTAAGGAGGTCGCAACTCTAAATTCAACTGGTCCAGTA
The DNA here is from genome assembly GCA_030760725.1 of Neostapfia colusana. Classification (NCBI taxonomy): domain Eukaryota; kingdom Viridiplantae; phylum Streptophyta; class Magnoliopsida; order Poales; family Poaceae; genus Neostapfia; species Neostapfia colusana. The sequence goes on along the minus strand of JASWHV010000001.1, from coordinate 886,766 downwards.
CTTATACATGTAATTACTGGGACTGAAAATGACATTAGTGGCAGTATTAAGAGTGACACCACCCCGAATGAAGAAGGTTTGATATATATTGATCACTATCAATATTTGTACAATTCTAGGATAATGTGCACAGAATGTGTTAGAATATATAAGCTATATGAATCTGAGTTGCAGATATATGAATCTTTAATTGATTGTTTTGTTTTTTTACCATTAGGGCCTTCAAGCTCAAGCCATGATCTTCTTAAATTTTTGGAAAGTGGGCTTTCTAGAACATATGATGAGTGCTTTGTTGAAGCACTAACAGCAGAAGCTGAGAATGACAAGCGCATTGTGGTAGTTCATGGTGGCATGGGAATGGATCAATCGTTCCGTTTATTCCAGTCCAGATTCCCAGACAGATTTTTTGACTTGGGCATCGCTGAGCAACATGCTGTTACCTTTTCTGCTGGTTTGGCATGTGGAGGTTTAAAGCCTTTCTGCATTATACCATCCACATTTCTTCAGCGAGCTTATGATCAGGTGCCAACGCACACTGTTGCTAAATTAGTTAGGGCATGAGCTTCACTAGTCCACATAATCTGCAAGGCTGATCTACTGTTATTAGGTACATCACATTTCATAAAGCTCACATGTATGGCAGATAGTCGAAGATGTGGACATGCAAAAGATACCGGTTCGCTTTGCTATCACAAATGCTGGTCTGGTGGGATCAGAAGGCCCAACTAATTCAGGACCATTTGATATCACATTCATGTCATGCTTGCCAAACATGATTGTCATGTCACCTTCTAATGAGAATGAACTTATTGACATGGTGGCAACAGCTGCAGTGATTGAGGGCAGACCTATTTGCTTTCGGTATCCTAGGGGTGCCATTGTTGGGAGTAATGCTACTTTAACATATGGGAATCCACTTGAGGTAGGTTCTCTTCAAATTATTTTGCTCTAAGTAGACTTCATGTGTCAACAGTACCGTTCTTGAGTTAATATCTTACTTCCAAGCACATTTACAATAATGCTACGGACAGCTGAACCCAAATTTAGCCAAGTATTGAATGCCATGTGTATGAAGATACTTGGCTTCAGGGTTTGAATCTTGTTCTATTAAGTTTTCTGGTCGCGAATCAAATGTATTAGCACATAAGTTGGCTTGTTCTGCCTCTTCTTTGATTTGTAACATTTCAATAGGTGTTATTCTGGATTGTATCCGTAATGAACTATGTGATGATGTTACTTAATCAATATAGTGACATTTTCTCTCAAAAAAATGTAGCCTAGTATCTGTTGTGGATGCGTTTGTGGGCCGCCAATATGGTCGGCGTGGGGCCCACAAAGCCCACAACTAGGGCGGCCAGGCTCTGCAGCCGCACCAGGAGGATATTTAGAAGAATTAATTAGATAAGCTTTAAGAATAAAAGGGAGTTATAGATTGAGTCAGTTTAGATAGAAAGAAATAGACTAAAAAAAGGGAAGAAAAGAATCCTAGTCAGTTTGGGGGGATTGTCCCCAAACCGACTAGGAGTAGGGTGCGGCCAAGGGTGGGGGTCCTGTCCCCCCTTTATAAGCAGCCTCCCTCCCTCATGTTTTGAGCATCCAGGAAAAAATAAGAATCCCCGTTGAGGGCTGTTCTTCTCCTTGGATCACGGTGGCTTCGAACCCTAACCCTAGCCGCCGTGACCAGCTACTTTGTCCCCCACGTTACGTACTGCGCAGCTGCCCCCACGCCTCCTCGCTGCTGGTTTCTCCCCTGCGCAGCCCTAAGCGCAGCCAAGGGGTCTCCCCCCTCCCTGTTTCTCAGCAGTATCTCGTACTCTTGTTTCAATACTAATTTATCACCTGGAGGAATAACAGACATTTCAGCTATTATTTGTTTCCCATCGTTATTAATGAATAACATCAGCAATTTGTTTCTTTGATGCTTTAGTTATATTACCATCTGGAGGTATGTTACTGCTCCTTTTATCTTAGCTCAAGGGATGTTCATCATTAACAATATTTTTTTTCTAAAAGAAAAGGGAGAGTATAAGATTTACAGCTTTACGGAGATCAAACTTAGTGGTTGTAATGGCGCATGTACCTTTTTTTCAGATTGGTAAAGGAGAGATTCTTGCTGAGGGGAAAGAGATAGCTTTTCTTGGCTATGGTGAGGTGGTTCAGAGATGCCTGATAGCTCGGTCTCTTCTATCCAACTTCGGCATTCAGGCAACTGTTGCCAATGCGAGATTTTGCAAGCCACTCGACATTGATCTAGTCAGAACTTTATGCCAACACCACGGTTTTCTTATCACCGTGGAAGAAGGAACAGTCGGTGGATTTGGGTCACACGTATCACAATTTATTTCACTTGATGGCCTACTTGATGGCCAAACAAAGGTAAGATTCTAATAACCTTTGCTGCTTGCTGTGGCTTCACAATTATCTCAAGGTGTCCCCCTTTTTTGTAACTTGCAGTGGCGGCCCATTGTGCTGCCAGACAGGTATATAGAGCATGCTTCCCTCGCCGAGCAACTTGATCTGGCTGGACTGACAGCCCATCACATAGCCGCAACCGCATTGACCCTCCTAGGGTGACACCGTGATGCGCTTCTGTTGATGAAATGACGAAAGGACATCCCCAAAGCTCAAAGAAGAAGATGAAAGTAAGGCATAAACCCTATTTTGATGGTTGTGTGACCACGTCAAGCATTCACGGGAATGACACAGTTTAGCGTATTGTGCATGTAGATACTGAAATACCAGCGTAACAGTTAAACGCTGTTTCGGTGTAGGTCATGTAATAACGCTACCGAGTTGTGTACAAACCAGAGTACTACTCTACGTGTCTGAATGAAAAGAAGAGATGGGACTGTCTTGACCTTGCGGTGTTCTATCTAGACGCACAGGCTGCTGCTGCTCTGGATCTCACTACGCTGCAGTGATCATAGAGAAGAGTGGATGGATACTGGCTGCACTTAGAATTTATCAGAAAAGGTAGGAAAATTTGCGAAATTTCTACAGATGATCGTCCAGTTATATATGTCTTGGATGCTGCTAAAGCCATAGTGCAGATCAAATTGGGACTTGGCATCAGATACAGATGATCCCATTCTGTCTAACAACCAAACAGTAAAAGGCGGCGCTCGCGTTGGCCCTCCTCCCTCTGCGGCTCCGTCTTCGGTACCCGTCCGCTCGCGCCGCGCCTCAGTTGTTGCCTCCACCGCCCACCACTCGTTTAGATTAATACGTTTCTCGGCGTCCATCCGTTTCGAATTATCTGACGCTGGCTAGTTTAATTTTGAACAAATAGTTTATAATTCATTATATAACTATTCAATACAGGCTCGGGTGAAATCATTTAAATGTGTGTTTATTTGTCTGTACGGTTCTGTGTCCCTCTGTCTGCCTTAACCAAATCTGTTGACGGAAAGGCTTGTCATCTGAAATTGCGCGCACATTTGGTTGGTACGTTGAAAGAAATTGTAGCTGCAGTCTTGATTCCTAATGTTGATCATCACCTTGGATGAACACAGAGCATAGTTTCTCCTTAATCTGAAGTCTTCAAATATATACTAACGTGGCTGAATCATGGATGCTGTGTACATGTTGAATCATTTTTTAGATGAAATGTCCAGCTTTTGGACTTGGCCAACCAGCAGTCACTAAGGCACCAACACACACACACACACACGCATCAGTCATCACCATACACTGATGACTGGTGTCAGGCACTCGAGGTATTGGATCGGCGTCTTCGCCATCTGTCTGGGCGTGTGGGGTATACTAGTTGTTTATCCTAGCTAGCGCCGGATCCCTTGTGGATATAACGCCATCCTAAAAATTCAGATGTCGAGTTCACACCACAGTGGAAAAGCTCAGCTCGTCATGGGGTATATCTGGCGGTGTTGTCAGTGGGGCGCACCAGCTGAGGCCTGACCTGAGCACGCCGGCCGGAGAGCCCACAGAGCTGCAGCAAACTGGGAGCGGAGCTAGCGCCGCCAGTACGTACCCTGGTTTCGACACCTACTAGCGCGCTAGACCTTTCGCACGGTAGACGACGACAGTAGCCTAGCCGGCATGCATGAGGCGACTATGAATCCTGGAGCGAGGTGTACCGTGTACGTACATACACATCCGCACGCGACCTACGTACATACATCTGTAGCCAGCCATTCAGCATACTTCACTTTAATCTGATTGCTACCAGAAACAAGACGATTCCAAAAGCTTGTTAGTAGCTATAAATGGCTCTAGCTATTACCGTACACTCCTTTCATAAATAACGTTTAGGATCAAAACTAGGTAGTTCAATTTAAATTAAATTAACTATCTTAAACATCATTTTATTTAGAAAAGAGGGAGTACTATCAAACAGAGTTCAGTTTAGACTAACTACTCAGCAAGTACTCCCTCCGTTATGAACTAAATGACGTTTAGGACAGCTAATTTAGTTCAAATTATACTAGATTTTGTGTCCTAAATATTATTTATTTCAGAACGGAGGGAGTAGTAGTAGGTAAGTACTCCTTCTGTTTCAAATTATTTAACGTTAGTTTAGTATAATTAGAGGAGATAGGTCATTTTGGTTTGAGAGAATGGACATCGTGAACTCATCTATATATGATTGGTAACTAAGTAAACCACCTTATTCCCCAAACCAGACACGCCTGATATACAGTTAATTCCCCATGACAAACACTCCGATAACCTCGCTCACCAAGTACGCAGAGGAAAAAAAAGGAGAAACCTAAACAGATGCTGAGTTTGAATTAAAAAATAGGATTACGAGACTATATATATATATATTTGCTTTTGTCAATCTATTTTGGCAGGATCTGCACGGAGGATAAGGCTATATATGAACACCAGATCTGAAAAACCGGGGGGCGCGCAGATCAAACATGCCGCCGATTACTGGGGGCAGCAGGGTTATAAGCTATACTATATCCGTTCCGTATACTCGAGTGAGTGTCGGTGGGGATCACGCACGCGCGCGAGCCAGAGCAGCAGCCCACAGATCGACGACGGAGGCCGGCGCCGGCCGTGCAGGAGGCGCGGCCGGTCGACTCTGCTGCCGAGCATCTGAAAACCAGGGTCGCCGCGCGCCGCCACCCTGAAACCGACGACGGCACACATGACGGCCACCCACCGTCGTCGTCAGAAAAAAGGGGCAAGGCACTCGCGCTACCCTACAAGATTTTCTCTCTCCTCCTCCATGCTGAACTTTTAGAGTGTGTTTCTGTTTGCCCCCGGTGAACAGCAGCAGCACTAGCAGAAGGTTGGGGAAACGGGCAGGGCCAGAGAGACAGAGACAGAGACCTGTGTGGCCGGCCGGCGTCGAACCGTTGGGCACGCGCACATGGGTTTCTTTCCTCGATCGGCCCCGAAACCACGTCCTCCGCCGATTGTTTGGCGTCCCTTGGCTGGCGCCGCGCGCCTACAAATCCACGGCCTCCCCGTCGTCACCCTCTACCAGTCAGTCCATCATCTCACTCTCGCTCTGCTCGACGACCTCGTCACACAGCTCCGTCCGGCCCAACCCCCGGCCCTCCATCCACTTCAGGAACCTAAGCTCGCGTACATCTATCTAGGCTCTAGCTAAGATGGCGACGACCGTGAGCGGTGCGTCCCTTGACCGGAAGCTCGCCCTCGCCAAGCGCTGCTCTCGAGGTACGTACCCCCCCTAGCTCCCTCACACTGACACACGCGTACGCTTCGTCTTCTTCATTTTGGATTTGGAACACGTTCTTCTCGCTCTGACGCTTGCGTGCGTGCGTGTGGCATGATGTGTATATATGGCGGCTGCAGAGGCGACCCTCGCCGGGGCTAAGGCGGCCGCCGTCGCGACCGTAGCTTCCGCCATCCCCACCGTAAGCTCCCTCGATCATGCACCACCCCCTCTCGATCTCTCTCTCTCAAACTTAAACTTTCCTCTCTCTCTCTGACGCCGCCGCCGCCGCCGGCCGCCGGGTATGCATGTATATAGAACACGCACCTAGCTCACCGTGTTTAATTTCTCTCTCCTGCTCTCCGATCGAGATCTGTTTAATTTTGTCCAGCTGGCGAGCGTGAGGATGCTGCCGTGGGCCAAGGCCAACATCAACCCGACCGGGCAGGCGCTCATCGTCTGCACGGTCGCCGGGATGGCCTACTTCATCGCCGCCGACAAGAAGATCCTGTCGCTGGCGAGGAGGCACTCGTTCGAGGCGGCGCCCGACCACCTCAAGGACACGTCCTTCCAGGGCGCCGGCCGTCCGCACCCGGCTTTCTTCAGGCCCTGATGATATGATCGATCAGTCGCACACACACTGCTGCTGCTGCTCCTATAGCTCAGTTTACTCATCACTCATCAGCAGTAGTGCCGTCGATCAGCTGTGTGCCCAAATAATAAAACTGCTAGCTACTACCGTTCTTTAATTAGTCAGCTGTTCGCCTAGCGCTACACACATCGATCGATGATCGATCGGTGTGCTCGGAGGAACTCTAATAATATTATAGTCGTCGTTCTCCAGTAGTATTATATCAGTGATCGATCAATGTAATTATCTCCCTTTGTACTTCTTAGTACTATATATTAAAGAGTTGATATGCTCCAACAACGAAAAAAGCTACCGGCCGGCGCTTCTTTAACTTCAATTCCCGGTGATTTCCCTGTCGTTCTTTAATTTTTCTTTCCTATATATTCAGAAATTAATCAACTATACGGTCATCATATATAAATTAGCAAATTCTAATAAAAGCACCAAGCATTCCGTGAAACCCTTGATCTCGGCATCAATCAATCATGCACAACGCCCAAAAAGAAAAGGGCAAAACATTTACTAAATGAAAGAAGCTTCACCTAATGTGTTCTCTCTTTTTTTCTTCTTTAAATTGAACTTTTGATTCGATCCTCAGTTTGCCATAAATATTTTTGACATTTTTTTCTGTAAAGCTATACATATCATTTCGTTTACGCCGCTCTTGCACACCAAAGACCAAAAGGATGGCAGAGATCCAATATGTATGAGTGAAGATTGCATGACCTATCAAACGATGAAAGTAGAAGGCGATTTATAGGATTACATTTTATTGTAAAAAAATATCTGTTTTATAGGAAATTAACATAGATTTTATATCTTTTCTCTGAGCTCATCATGTATATAGTGCTAACCATCTTCATAATAAGAAAAAGACTAAAAGGATAGGTTAATTTAAATACTCAATTAACTCGAGAATTTCTCTTAGCATGTTGTTGGTCAGGACTTGAACTTGAACCACATTTTTGTTAAGTGAATGCATGAAGATTCATTGTGGACTTCTTTTTTCCAGTTTAATTGTTCTGTACTGATAATTGTCCTCTCTTCTTGTTTCTTCTAGTCTAGATGATTTTCTTCACATTCCTTAGGTTTTGTGCCACCTTGGTCAGAACTGGGAACGTCAGGATTTCTATTAGCCACACGAAGTGTGCACCATTACTAGATATGTACCTCCACCAGTATATTTGGAGGAAAGAATCAAAGTATAAAGAAATATGTTCCTTGATCCTCGCACCAATGTTGCCTAAAAATTATTAAAGCTGGTGTCCATGGATAGTTCGAGCGATATTTTCTCCCAAAATGAAGAAGGGCAAGAATATATATATTATATGGAAAGAAGACACTTATGTCCTCAATCAGGTAATTTTATCAAGGAAATTTGTTGCTCTTGACAAAGAAATACACCAGAAGTCAAGTTCTATCTGTAGTTTGTTAAAGTCTTGAGGCGCCTACAATTTACATAAAGGATGACAATTTGACAATGAGTTTTCAGTTTAATAGGTTTAGCATATCCTTTGCATGCCTCTCACACCATACTGGTAATGTGTATGTTAGACGCTGTTGCATTTGTACGCAGGCACCTAGGTTGTCTCCACTGCATTTATTCATGTGGTGTTGCCCTGCCAGAGCATTCACTCTGGACAACGTTGCAGCCCTCTTCAAGATTTGAAAAAAAAAAAGATTATGTAATAATGAGTTATACGTGTCAATACAAAGTTAGTTTGAGTGCACATTACAACTTAGCTGCTCTGGATTCTGTCAAAACGCTTACTGAATTCGCTTAGCAGTTAACACAGATAGTTTCTTATGATGTTCTAGTTTGTGTTAACTGAGATTAACTTTGTGTAGATCACTAGATTATTTAATACGTATTCAGGATGAATTTATATTCCATGTCGTAGATCCAACATGTAACACTTTCATCCCATTTTTTCTTTTTTTTTTGTAATCTTATTCAATTTGGATAGCTCAGTTAGAAGGGCTAAGAGCAGAGAATCTCCGTGCCTCCACAGAAACCCATGGATCCGCAACTATTGACCTGCCTCCACTATAAAAGGGCAACCATCCACAAGGAGTATGAGCATAGCAAGCAACCACACAAGGACAACACATCAACTAAAACACCCAAGTATTAAGAACAAAGAACACAACACACTTTACAAGTTCACAGGGTATGCATTCCTTCTTGTTCCTATCTGTTATTGTAGACTCTGTTAAGTTGATATTTGATAGACTCGACATTCTTCTTTAAAAAAAAGTTATATAGTCTCTTTATGGTTGTTAGATCTAAATAAAAATAGCAGCCCGGTGTAAGTAGCACCCGCTTTTGTACGCGGTTTTCTCCGCTTTTCAACAAAAGGTTCGAGGACTCAAACCTGTCACCTCGGGGAAACAATTAAAAACTGAGGGAGTATATATGAATGGACGAGTGGTGTCCTTTACTTTTGGTATCACTTTTTTTGTTGTTGCTATATTCTTCATGACATGCCATTAACTCGTTGACACATGCATGGCATGCAGGCTCGCTTGCTTTTTTTACTGCGAATGAGCATCCAGAGGAAGCCTGGAGACTGGAACTGCAAGTATTGCCAGCACCTTAACTTCAGCCGCCGCGACTTGTGCCAGAAGTGCCGTAATCCACGCTCGGACCTGCAGTTCAGCGACGGCCATGCCACGGGTGGTGAGCTGACCTCCCTCGACATCCGCCCAGGCGACTGGTGCTGCACCTGCGGGTACCACAACTTTGCAAGCCGCAGCAGCTGCTTCAGCTGTGGCACCATCGTCAGGGACTTCCCCGCAGCAGGACAGAGTGCAGCAGCAGCAGCAGGTGCTGAGGGCGGCAGTGAGAGCGCCGCAGTTCGCGCTGGGTGGAAAACTGGGGACTGGATATGCTGCACAAGGTGACCTAATAACTGTTCTTTTCACTCCAAGTACAGATGAATGCATGATGGCAGGAAACAGTGGCGTTCATGGGATGGGTGTTTGGTTCAGTATGCTTGACTGCTTGTCGACTTTTGCCAGGTCCGGTTGCAACGTCCGTCCACAACTTTGCTAGTAGGATCGAGTGCTATAGGTGCAAAGCACCAAGGGAATCAGGTACACACACACACACATTGTTTAGTCGTCTTCAGCTTCCAGCTGCGAATTGTTTGGCGCCTTTTTTTTTTTTTGTTCTTTGCCCCTTCAGTGTGCATATACCTGATGCATATTCAGTCAGTTACGTGCAATGAAATGATCAATCTGAAAGAACTCGGGATCAGTTATGTGGCTATCAACCTGGTGTAGTGGTTTTCTTTCGAGACATCTCCTCCTTACTTTTCTTTTTTTTTTTACTGTTCTGCCGATCTTGTGTTCTAAAAAAAGAGCTGTTGTGCTGTGTAGTAGGCCCCGGGAAGTAAGAGGACTGGGGTGACGAGGCTGCTACTGATAGAACTAACTATTGTCTGTCTGTCTGTCTTTCTGTCTGTCACAGTCAGTCAAGCATCCATGAAGGATGAGTTTACAAAGGTGCTACTGGTATGTCGTGATTGCTGCCAAGCGTTGTACTGCTCCTTGGCTGTACACCCAAGCTCTTAAATTATTACCGTGTGCGATTTGCCCTTTTTTCTTCATGTTTGTTGATTCAGTCACAGCTGTATTATACGGCTGGATGTACTTGTGTTATGTATCAGTCTTAAACATCATATATGATAACTATATGATTATAGATATAATTTGTCTACTATACCTGTTGCTGAATGTGTTCTCTTTGCTGATCTTGAAAAAATTGTGTTTTGCTCCAAGCATGTGAAGCTTCCGGGGGGCTGTGAATTCTGCCATTGCAGGTTGCTGCCGTCGAACCATCCAACGCGCCATCATCACAATCCACAGGCTGCATCGCTTCCGTCCGACGCGCAGCTACTAGCAACTGCCCGTGCGCCGCTGCCGGGAAGACGACGAAAGCTGCAGCTACCTACACTACACATACCCCCACCGGAGCCCGCCCGGTGCTCGCCGATTCGCCATGGCAGTCCACCTCCGCGCCCACGCCTTCGCAGCCAACCCGCTGCGGGGCCTCTCCGCCTCGACCGCCGTCTCCCCCTCCGCGGCCGCCGAGGCTCTCCGCTCCCTCCTCGACCCCGGCGCCGGCGGAGACGCCGCCAGTCCCCACCCGCACCTCTCCAAGATCCTCCCTTTCCGCCGGGGCCGACCGCTCGCGCGCTCCCCGGGCGCTCCCCAGCCGCCGCCGTCTGCTGCGCCAGCATGGCGCCTCGCGTGGCTCCCGCCCTCGCGCGTCGCCGGGGTGCCTCCGGACGCGTTCGTCTTCCTGGGCGCGCACGGCGAGGGGGACGACAAGGAGGCCGCGGCGTATTGGGCCGTTGACGTTGGCGAGGGGGATGCCGCGGGGGACGGCTCGGCGTTTGTGGACTTGAGGACGCTCATGGTGGCCACTGACTGGAGCGACAAGGACGCCATGGGGGATCTCGCCATTGCGGGACACGTATGTGCGGCCTTCCAGCTCCTGGCAATCCTTACTCATTTGCAATTTAGTGCTATTTTTCATGGATCGGGATTCGACACACAAGCTTGTTTTTTTGTTTCTGATTCGAGCAGGCTCGAGCACTGCTCGAATGGCATAGCACGGCAAAATTCTGTGGGGCGTGTGGAGCGAAGGCTGTTCCTACCGAAGCTGGAAGGCGAAAGCAGTGCAGCAATGAGTCCTGCAAAAAGAGGATATACCCTCGAGTTGATCCAGTACGATTCATGAGTTTTTTTCCCTATCCTTGGAGTTGTACCTAGTGCTACAACCAATAGAACTTGGGTGGTACCAAAAAATGTTACCACGATTGCTAAAATCTGGTACCATCTAATTTATAATTTTGGTACCACTTGTTATATTTTCCTCATCTTTATATAGTATTAGTGTTGATAAAAGACAATGAGCTGCTCGTTGTCATGGAATCATTTTGTAACAATATTCAGTCACTGGTAGCACTTACTTTTATATTATTCATGGGGGTGTTGCAGGTTGTGATTATGCTGGTCATTGATAAAGAAAATGATCGTGCACTCTTAAGCCGTCAATCAAGATTTGTGCCTCGAATGTGGAGCTGCCTTGCTGGTTTTTTAGAGGTGGGAGTCACTACATGTCATTTCGTATTGACAGTTGCCCATGACATCCTTATGCCTGCAATTATGCATTTCTCTTTTAAACTGACTTTGGGTGGGGCTAGATAGGGAGAGACAAATATCAAGAGCGAAATTAGGTGTACTATTGGACAATGTAAATGCATGTTGCAAAAATAGTTTTATTGATTCAACATACTAGCAAATCCTGGTTTTAAGGTCATATTTAGTGCACTGCCATATTTGAATCATGCTTGTATGAGAATGATTGAAGCTTTTTGTTAAGCCGAAGAAACTGAATTTAAATTGTTTGATTGAACTTCCAAATTGAACATTGATGTAATAGCGGGATAACCCCATCAAGTATCAACATCCTAAACACTATATCGTGGCTATCGAGCTCTGCAAACATGAGAACTGAATATCGTGTTTAACTTCACTCGTCCATTACTTGTTACCTACACAAAAAAGGGGCATACCCAGTGCCGAAGGCTCCCACACATGTGGGGTCTGGCGAAGGTTTATTTCTAGACAGTCTTACCCCTACTTTTGCAGAGAGGCTGGTTCGAACCCAAGACCTCAGGACACAAGTGGAGACACACTACCACTGCGCCAGGTCCGCCCTTCCCCAGACAGCGGGATATTTTTTAAGACACATGTTTCTTACTTTTAAAATGAAACATTTTCACTGATTGTCTGATCCTGGTATCTAAGGTTGTGTTGGAAAGGGTGGTTTTGAACCTTCATAAGTGATTTGCATCACTGCTGTAACCATAGAAGTTGTGATTTTCTCCTACTTAAAACAAATCTGCTTCTGAAATTAAAAAGGCATCTTATATTGCCGTTAAAAAACTCTCTAAAGCTAATGCTCTCAGCAAGTTCCAATGTGTATTATATTCATCAAGTTCATCATATTTTTTCCTCACATCAGAAGAAGCTTATGTGCAGCCAGGAGAAAGCCTGGAAGAGGCAGTGAGAAGGGAAACATGGGAAGAGACTGGTATTGAAGTTGGGCAAGTCATCTATCACAGTTCTCAACCATGGCCTGGTAAAGCTCTTGCCATTATTTTCTGATGAAAACTAGAATATTATAACTGTCTTGTCATGTATTTATGTATTCTATCCAAAGTGCGAGTATTTAAATGCTGGCAGAAATACTATACTATTTGTAAACTATTGTGGTAATTACACTGTTTTCCTGCACTATATCTGATTCTGATAGTGGTAATATTCATTGTTGTATACTGATCCTTGTTCCAGTTGGGCCAAATACTATGCCATGCCAACTGATGGTGGGTTTCTTTGCTTATGCTAAATCATTGGAGATACATGTGGACAAGCAGGAGCTTGAAGGTATAACAAATCATCAGGGATCAAATGTTGATTCTTTCAAATGTGTTTCATTAGATTCTCTTCTTTCCTGCACTAACTGATTGTTACATCCATTTATCCATCATCGTAGTTAGCCTTACTGTTGTAGCATTCTTCTGGTGTAAACTCCATGAAGTGTTGACGTGTGCATAGATCACAACCCTTTCTCAGCATTTTAGGCTTTGACATGAACCAGTTGACACATCAGACTTTACGTACATAGATCCCTATGTACATAGAGGAACTTAATTTAATTAATAGTTTGGTTTTTCATACCATGATCCTTTAGAGAATACAAATATCAACTCCTGGTCATGCGGCGAAGTTTCAACTTCTACCTGAGATGCTATTCTTTCATGATACATGCAGATGCCCAGTGGCACAGCCGTGAAGACATCAAAAGAGTTCTGGCGTTTGCAGAACACGAAAAAGCTCGGCAAACAAACGCTTTGAAGGTCAATCAGATTTGCACGGGTGCTGAGAAAGGACAGAGCCTCTCTTCTGACTTCAGAGTGGAAAGTGGTGAGCCTGCTCCGATGTTCTTCCCTGGGCCCTTTGCAATTGCTCACCACCTTATTTCTTCGTGGGCTTTCGAAGGAGCACCAAAGGTGCCTAGTTCTTTCTCAAATCTGTAAGCCTGGACCCTATTGTTTAGATTCATCAGAGGGAAGCTTATTTTACTGTGGATCCTTGGCGACGCATGAAGCGTGTTCTGCGTCCTTGCTATAGTGTAGATATGCTGCTATTCATTGCCGGCTGTAATAAAAGGTCAAGAAGGTTCTAGGTTAGCAGATTAGCCAAAGGATTCGGATTCACTTGATTGCTAAACATGTATGCTCATTGCTTGTAATGGTGCATACATATTCAAAAGAAAGGGATTCAATCCTGAATTTCCATCTTTATTCAAGGCCAAGGACAGCCTGTTTTGTGAAGCTTTTGCTCTTGTAGAGTCAGGTATTCTTTTTTCCTCAAATCAATTGCCATTTTTACTTCGTAGTGGAAATCAGCTCGAGGATGTAGATCGACTGGCGAGGTTTGCAGCCATGAAGGGTGCTGGACTTTCACAGCGAGGTAAGCTAGGTAGCCTAGTAATATGTGAACTAATTAAAGTGTTGAACACACCACATCCACGTACGTGTGGTAAGGTAAGGTAAGGTAGCATGGAAATGGATTTTCAACAAGTGACGTTCACAGATTTCTTCTCGAAAGCATGCATGCATGCATGCGGTGTCTGGTTGCAACTTGCAACAAGCTAAGCAAGACACGGACTTTTTTCTAGTGCGCAAGATCAAGATTCAATAAGAGGCAATCAGCATCGGTCTCAGATTAGTCAGTAGGCTCAACTCTGTAGAATTCTGGTGTCAGGACAGCAACATCTCAGATGTGTTCATGCCATGTACAATCTACAATTACGTTTGATTGACGTGTCGATTTCATCCAAACAAGGACCTTTGCATGATTGGCTCAACCAGCATCGCATCTCCGGCTAGTCAACCATGACTGCTACAAGGCACACGACATTTCAACAGACTAAATTAAGCTGCTGCCTGCAGGCTGTGCAACAAGATAAATCGATCACTTGTCCACTGCAAGGAAGCCAGCAGCAGCAGCAGCAGCAGCTCTGGAGGTCTGAGTCTGACCAGCCATGCATGGCGGTCGGTGTCCTCACCGTCGAGGGCCAGGAGGTGGAAGGATCATCACCGCCTTCGTCGTGCTGTCGTCCTGCATGCATGACCGCCGGCATGGGCGGTGTCGCCTTCGTCTACGACATCGGAATCGCAGGTGCACACACACGGCATACACAGTTCGGCCGTGCTGGAACTCCGCCTCGTTTCTGTATATATGGTGTGATGAGCAAGTTACAGTGATTGTTGGTATGTCAATGGCGTCGGCCTCGGGTCGGGTTCGCCAACCAGGCCGTGCCCGTGCCGCTGTACCTGTGGGAGATGGCGCCGGCGATCGAGGCACCGTGCGCGCGTTCAGCAACGGCCGGGTTCCAGCTGAGCGTACGTGGGGATCGGCGCGCTCGCGCGGCCAACGTGGTCAGCTTCGGCACGGCCGGACAAGATCGTCAGGGGGGCGGTTGTGGGGTGGCGCGCGTCGCTGGCGCTCGCCGCCGGCCGGGCTCCTTACCCCTTGGCCGGCGCGCTGTTTCTCCTCGACTTTGAAAATTAAGATCTAATCTAATATTTAAACTATAGTTAGTAGGTTTTGTTCTATCCTTATTCTGACATGGCTATATATCCACGTGGCACGGTCCGTTAGTTTAAGTCAGTTTCCAAATTTCAAACCAAAATTTTCTCTCTATATTCGAATCGGTTTGAAGGATCATGCCTCCTAGAATTAGAAGTCAAATCCAACGAATAGGAATCCTCCTCCCTGTTCCTTTCTTATCAGGAGTTAGTTAGAGTAGAGGAGTCCACGCAGTGGAGGAGGAGGAGGAGGAGGAGGAGGAGGAGGAGGAGGAGGAGGAGGAGGAGGAGGAGGAGGAGGAGGAGGAGGAGGAAACGGAGTCGACCGGCCGGCGCTCGGCGGTCGGTCGGTCGGGAGCCAGAGCGGCCGGAGATAAAAAGGGGCGGCGGGTCGAGGAACGTCGGCGCTCACCCAACCCGCGAGATCTCAGGAGGGAGGAGGAGGGAGGCGGAGGAGATGCTGATCCTGGAGCTGGGCATCTGGGTGCTGCCGCTGACGCTGCTGCTGGCGCCGGCGCGGCGCGCGGTGCGCCTCGTCGGCGACCTGCAGCGCCTCTTCCGCGCCGTCGCGCGCCGCCCGCTGCCGCCGGCGCTGGGCGAGGCGTGGACCCGCCTCGACCGCCTCGACTCCGCCACCGTCGTCCTGTGACTACGCCGCGCGCGCGCGCGCGCGCCATGCATGCATGCATGCGCCTAGCTGTACATGAAACGACGACGTTCTTTTTTTTTTCCTTCTTCTTCTTTTTCTTCTTCTTACGAGATGATATCGAGCAGTACGGCCGGTATACTGTATGCATGATCGACGAACAGAGACAGAGCTCGTCAGTGTACCGAACCTCCTCTCTCGATCAAAAAAAAAAACAAACAAAAAAAGTTAAGAACACAGTCGATCACGTTAAGGAAATTTCATTCTGTTTACAGACCAATTAAAAGTTTGGGCCGTCTGGATTGTTAAGAGTCTTGCTTTGCAACACCGGAGCAGGCCCGAGAGGTAGAGAGAGAGAGTCCATTCCGAGCCGGGCCGGGCCGGGCCGCAGATGCAGGGTTGGCCCAAGGCCCGTTGCGCCCTCTCGTCGAGCCGCGCGTAGCCAGTAGCGCCCGTGCCGTGCCGTGTGCGAGCCCCAGTCGACCGACCGACCGACCGACCGACCGACCCGCACAGTGTGGCCCCGGCGGAAGGAATGGAGGCGGCGGCGGCGGCGGCAGGAGGGGATGGGGCCGCGCGGAGCAGCCCGGCGGCCGTGCAGGCAACCAACGACGACGCCGCGGCCAGCAAGCTGTAAGCCCTCCCTCCCTCCCTCCCTCCCTCCCCCGCGACCGGTGGTCCGTGCATCCGTAGCCTAGCTGTCTTCTTCTGCTCTCGCCGCCTCGGGTACGCTAGTCTGTGTGTTCGTCTTATTACGCTCTCTGGTGCGATGAATCGAGGTTAAAACCAATCCATACAATACAAGGGCAAACGTGGAGCACTACGGCGTGCGCACTCGTTTTCTCTGCAAGGGAGCGTGCGGGCAATAGGGCGTGCCACTATCACCAAATCTGTCCTGAACCGAGTCGAATCCTCTTTTGTTGCGAGTGAACCGAGCTCATGTTCCGGGTAGTAGCTAGCAGATAGTTTGAGGGGGGGGGGGTGGTCGTTCCAAGTTGGATTCAGCTTCCCCGACTTCTCAGCGATGATGCGCGTATGTGGATACGACGCCACGGCCTTTGGGGAAACAGATGAGATCAGTATCAAAATACCGTTAAAAAACAGTTTCTGCATTTTTTCGAGATCTGTAAGATATTGGTTCTGAATTTATTTAGGTATTCTTTTGGTTACAGACATATGTTACTTACGTGACGTTACTGACTCGCCTTCCAGGTCCTGTGTTAACAAAGGATACATGAAGGATGATTACGTGCGCTTTTTTGTCAGGAGAGCAACAAGGAGGGCTCCAATAATCAATCGTGGTACCAACTTCCTCTGTGAACTTTCCTTTTTTCTGTTCCACTAAACACCAAGTATAAGTGAACTCTGAACCTTTTTTTTTTCCTTTCTATGTAACTTCAAAGGGTACTATGCACGTTGGTCCGTTCTAAGGAAGCTCATGCATCAGTTCCTCAACGCGGGGAAGAATAGTAATGATGAGAAGAGGAAACAGATATTATCTCTTGGCGCTGGTTTTGACACAACATTCTTCCAGTTGCAAGTTAGTCTTTAACTCTGTTCTCCCCCCAGATCATAACTTCCTGTGTACTTTACATTTTCATCTCTATTCAACATGTGAACACTGTTGTATGTATCAATCTTGACATTTTAACCTGAATAGGCGCCAGTATGTCATGTGGTTGTGTGCTGCTTAGGTTTACAAAGTGATGGAAGACTATGCAACATATTGATCTCTTTTTCATTTATGTCTTGATTTTGCCTTTGAAGGATGAAGGGATTGCTCCACACCTTTATGTAGAGCTTGATTTCAAGGAGGTATTGGAATTTCTCATTTCTATACATGCAGTTAACTAGTCAAAGCAATGTAATGCCTGTGTTGATATTTAGTATGCAGTTATGCACGTTGTTTAGAATGTTTGGGACAAAGGCTGCTGCTGGTGGTGGTGGTGGTCGTGGTGTTGGTGCTGGTCCTGGCGCTGGTGCTGCTGCCGCCGCTGCTTTTGTTGTTTAGAATGTTTTCCCACATGCATCTTTTACTTTTGTGCATGCTAATAATGTCTCTCAAGTTGTAATGGCCTAATATCTTTGTACTTTTGTGCATGCTAGGAATGCCTCTCAAGTTGTAATTGTCAAATTGGCAGGTAACCAGCAAAAAGGCTGCAATCATTAACCACTACAGTGAAATGAAGGAGAAGTTAGGACCAGAAGCCTCAATCTCGATAGGTAATTAGCTTGTTTGCTCTCCAATATTTTTGTGTGCTAGCGCCGTTTGCATGTCATGTAATGAATCCTTCCCCTTTGTATTGGAAATTGGAATTGATCCAAACTTCTGAACGGTTCAATTCACTCTATTTATTTCCATTTTTCATAACTATGGATTCGTTGTCTTATTTATTGTCTTCTTCACAGTAGTAAAATCACAACATTTACATTCTTACATAAAAATTATTTTCGTTTTCTTGCTTGAACTTTGAAGTTTTATGTAACTTGTGTTCAAATTACTTGGAGATTTGGGCATCTGTGATGCTTCCTTACTGAAAAGTGAAATGTATGCATTGACTTATACCAAGTGGATATCCTTGGAGAAGCCGTGTTAAACTAGTTACTATAGTAGGAAATTTTCCATTTCATTTGCATTCGGTCATAACCTCCCGTCCCGTTTTAAAGAAAGTGTTATTTGTATCTTAGCTATGGAATAGGAGACTTATTTAAAAAGTAACTTTTGTGTCCCTCCAGAATGGTAAATCGGAGTGACCTTGCCACATTACAGAATTCATCATTTCTTTCCTTGACATGAGTCATGACTGTAATAATTGATCCCACTATTTCAGAAAAAGGTGAAGTGACAAGTGCACATTACAAGCTATTTTCTGCTGACATCCGTGACATACCAAAATTGGATTCAGTTATAAGCATGGCTGAAATGGATCCTAGGTAAGCTTCTTCTATTGCCTCCTCTTATCTGTGATACATGGTTGGCTGGTTCTATAACCTTAACCAAAAATGTCTGCCCACCATGTTTAAACCATAAATATACTGAACTAGCGATTATGCTGCACATTTTAGGTGCATTTTATAGCTTTTATCTCTATTCATGTAATGTTAAGTCGAATTTTCAAGTGTTTGATATATCTTTCTGTTGTCATCAGCTTGCCGACCTTTATAATTGCAGAGTGTGTGCTTATTTACATAGACCCAAGTGCCACTGCTACTGTTGTTAGTTGGGCGTCAGAAAAGTTCTCCACTGCAGTTTTTTTCGTATATGAGCAGGTTGAATCATTCTTATGGTGGTGCACTGTTTTGCCATTCTTTATATGTGATCCTTGCAATTTTGGGCTGACTCTCTTTTGTGCAGATCCATCCGGATGATGCATTTGGGGAGCAAATGATCAGAAATCTTGAGGTGCCTTTTTATACTCTTCTTGATTTCTTTGAATCTATGTAATCTTTATTTTGTTGTGGCATACCAATCATTTGGCTTCGTGTTTAATCTTTAGTTGGGGCTAAATTTGCATGATACATACATGATATTTACCCCAAGATCAAAAGGACCGAGTGCAGACCGTTTGTACAAAATATTGCCACCAGTTAGGAGATACTAGAATAATGAATCCAAATATTAAATAATTGCCTCCTTAAAATGGAAAAGAAACATCTTGTGCTCAACCAGATATATGTTTAAACAATCAAGGCTGTGTCTTTGCTTTTCACAACTGATGTAAGGATCTTTGGTCCCATCGCCCATCTAAAAATAAGGACTCGTAGCTGCATTCTGCTTGCAGGAATTATAGAATTAATCTGAAAGGGGCATCTGACAGGATGTTTAGAGTGCAGCTAAAACCTCATTCTTTAAGTTGAAGAGTGTGGTGACATATTAGCGTTATTTGTTGAACCCTCTTATTATTGTAAACCTCAAATGATTATGTATTAAGCTATATTTATGTGGTCAGGGTGTATTAGCTCCTTGTATTGATGTGGTCAGAAATGCTGTCAGACACAAATACAGCGACTTGAAACGACTAATGTCCAGTATTGATGTGGGAAAACTGTTTTATTCGTAGCATTAGTATATTACTTTATGCCATCTATTGTCCTGGTGGTTCAGAGTAGAGGATGTCCCCTCCTTGGTATAAATGCTACACCAACCTTGAGTCACAAGGAGAAACTTTTTCTTGACAACGGATGGCAGGTATATATTTGAATATATGAATAAAATGATAGCATGTCAAAAAGTTGCTTGATATGGTTCTTATGATCATTCTTTCAGAGAGCTGTTGCCTGGGATATGCTGAGAATCTACAATGATTTCATTGACAGTGAAGAGAGACGCAGGTAATATATCTGGTATTATCTGAGAAGTAGTAATGAAACATTGAAATAATGGCCTGACTAGCAGATTTAAAGCAGACAGTACTTTTCTCATTTCTGTCAACTGACAAGAAATTGCTGAAATTCAAATATCGTTTGATGATGTTGTTGGTACAATGAACTGGAAAAGGCATTTAACTTGTATTAATGGGCGCTCACCTAACAATGTTCCTATCGTTCTAGAGTTTTAAGTTTAATCATGGCTTAGAGGACACAGTTTCCTGCCTGTATAATGCTTCACCTTTGGCTGTCGTTATTACTGACATGAACTTATGCAATGGTGCAGGATTGAACGGTTAGAATTGTTTGACGAATTTGAAGAGTGGTATATGATGCAGGTAAATATTGGCCCTAGACCATTGTTTCTTAGTTTAGAATACCATAAGTTGATAAATTTAAATGTATTTGTTCTCTAATTCCTCATTCGTTGTGTTTTTTATTTACAGGAGCATTATTGTGTGGCATATGGAATCAATGATGCCAAGGTTAGTTGTTGATTCGTATGTGGAACAAAAGTGTCTTAGTGCAGCTCGGTTTTGTCACTTACAATTACATTTTGATACTAAATTTACTCCCACTTTCAGGGCATATTTGATGATTATGGGTTCGACAAGGAATAGCATCCATCACGCCTTTTCTTTTGTGTGTATCTTGTAAACTGGTACAGTTCAAACTTCAAAATAGACAGTCTAGAGAGTGTTCATGGAACAAACTTGTGCCTGAACTATTCAAGTTGAAGCACTTTATGTTGCAGCTTGCTTGGTAGGCTGCTCGGCATTGTACTTAATAATGAAATTTTCTGAACTGTTTGACCTGAGGCATGGTTGTGATTACAACGCCTAGTTTTCAAGATGTCTGCAGCATTGGTGCGATTTACTGTACTATTTCATCTTGTATTTTGTATTTGCAAATTCAAATTTTAGTACAAGCCATGGCTTGCTGGCAAAAAAAGTTTCGAAGCTTGGTTCTGGTTATGCAAAAGAGCTCCCTAGCCTGGCTTGCTGCAGATGCCAGGTGGCGAGCGTTTCCAGCTGGCTGTAGCTGAACGCATCGGCGCAGCAACAGCTCGCTGCGGCCATGTTTGGCATAGCTTCTGAAACTACAGTTGTATCAAACAGTCAGCTTCTCCAGTAGCTTATTAGTTCAGCTGTTTCTTAGAATAGAATGAACTAAAAGAAGGATATAAGTTTAAGCCGTTGTTCACCAGCTTTTCAGACAAGCTGATTTTTTAACAAGTTTAAACTGTGCTAAACAGCTGAAGCCATTGGTGCCACTGTTTTTTTTCTAGTATAGTCCAGAAAAAACAGTTACTGTATATCTATTGGCTTAGCCCATCGCTATCGGCCCGCAAGTCCAATTCCGGGCCCAGCCCATCTAAGGCACCGAGGGCCCAGCCCGAACTCCACGCCGCCACGTTCCTTTCTTGCTGGGGAGGCAGAACCCCCGAGCGACCAAAACGACCCCTCTCCTCGTCTGTCGCTGCGGAGCACGCATCGAACCAGAGCCAGACCTCCCCGCTCCACTCCGGACTCGCCGCTAGGGTTTCGCCACCGCCGGTCTCGCCGCGCCCGCCATGGACTCCGCTTTCACGGGCCCTTCACCCGCCGCTGGCGAAGCCCCCACCTCCGGCGAGCACCGGATGGGGACCACCATCGTCGGGGTCTGCTACGACGGCGGCGTCGTCCTCGGCGCCGACTCCAGGACCAGCACAGGTATGTCGGCCCGATTCCTCCCGATCCGGCGCGTTGCGGGTATAGGTACTCAACTGGATCGTTGGGATTAGAGGCGTTGCTGGTCAATTCATAGCCTATGATATCCGACGCCTTACCAGCATGGCAGCATGCTTAGTTAGGTTTGTTAGTAGTAGACAGATCAGCCAATCTTCGAATTTTCCTGTAGGAATTTTCCTTACTAGCATGGTCTTGTAGGATTTCTTTTATCGCTTCACTTTAATACACTTCTGTTTCCTTGCCCTAACTTTTAGGAATGTACGTTGCGAACCGTGCGTCCGACAAGATTACTCCGCTGGCGGACAATGTGTTTGTTTGCCGCTCTGGATCTGTAAGTGTCAATGTTATCTTGAAGATCAAAGCCTTTTTCTTGTTTTCTTCTGATGTTATTGGCGTATGATTATGTTTTAGTAGAAACTATACTGCACGTTCTTTAACAGCTTGTAGTTCAGTCAGTGACTTACTACTTGTTATAGTAGTGTGAACAATGAACAAGTTTTGCGTATCAGTTATCACTGTTTTGTTACTGCCTTTCCTTTTCATATCTTAGTAGGAAAAAATCATCAATTCAGTCAACTGCCTAGTGTTAAAAAGGCGGATTTCTGTTCAGAAGTTATCTGTTTTGCATGTAACAGTCTTGTTACTCTTATCTTCTCACAGGCTGCTGATACACAAGTCATTTCGGACTATGTACGATATTTCCTCCACCAGCACACGTAAGCTTGATGCTATTTCGAGCATACCCCAACAGTGTTTATTCGTCTCATTAAATAAGTTGAATGATTATTTCTTTGATAAATATGATGTTATACAGTACCATTGAACATTTTAAATTTTTAATGTACAAGGTAGCTTATGGTTTCCCTCCATGTGCAGAATTCAGCTTGGACAACCAGCTACCGTGAAGGTTGCTGCCAACTTGATTAGGCTTCTAGCCTATCAGAACAAGGTATGTTTTTATATTCTAGCTGAAGCAACAACAACAGTTAAAATGTGCTTTATGAATCTCATTGATGAACATCACATATGATGCTAAGACAGTATTTACCATTGTTCAGAACATGTTGCAAGCTGGCATGATAGTTGGTGGGTGGGATAAATATGAGGGAGGCCAAATATTTTCAGTCCCCCTTGGTGGAACAATTCTCAGGCAACCATTTGCAATTGGAGGTACTTACCCATAGACTGATGTGCTCCTTTTCTGTTTCCTGGGAAACAACTTGTGTATTCTGGCTAAGGATCTAGTACTTAGTCATGTACTATCTACTTTTTTGCACTCATTATATTCGAATTTCCATACTCTCAAATTTGGTTAAGCTTAAGATTTTGTGCTGGGAAAGATGGACCACGTTGTTTTGCTTGTTGAGTTTGCTTACAGGTCTGTTTCTTAACACCCTTGACTTTCTGCAGGTTCGGGTTCCAGTTACCTGTATGCACTGCTTGATCATGAATGGAGAGAGGGGATGAGCCAGGAAGAAGCTGAGGTATGCCATCAAGTTTCTTCTTAGAGTCTGAATACTGATATGAGATATTTTGTTCTAGAAGAGTAAGAAAATAGTTTAGCGATTGTATGAAGCAGAATAGCGTATGATTTACTTCCAATTTCCTAATCTGGTTGTTTGTGTTCATATTTACAGAAGTTTGTGATGAAGATAGTTTCCCTTGCTATGGCCCGCGATGGTGCTAGTGGAGGGGTTGTTCGTACAGTTACCGTAAGTGCTCTTGTATTCAATGCAAATTGTTATGCTTCATTCCTTTCGTTGAGAAACATCGAAAATATCATCAATACTTAAACTGAGGTTATTTTATGGGTTTATACTATAATCTTGTTTCTGCACTCCAGCATATTGTATCTTGTGATAGATCTGGAAAGGTTAACTGTCATTTAAACCATTTGTCATATCACTTATTGTGCAGTGTAATTTATCTGTATACCATGTCATTTTTTATAAACTGACAAATGCTGCTGGCTGTGTTGAAACAAATTGGAATGAGTATGCAAGATTTTTTGGAATGGCTCACTTGAGTTATTACTCTGTTACGTGATTCAGATTTTTGTAAAATCAATTAGATGGTTTATTTATTATCTTACATTGTTGCCTTTTTTGAGGATCATCTTCGTTAAAAATTATGCTCTATATGTAGGAAACTAGAAATCAGTGATTTTCTTTTTGAACAATGGAATCAATGGCTTGCAAAGTATTTTGGGTTAGATTTATAATTTATTTGTGTACTTCTCTCCTTGTCTGCTTCTCTATTATTTCCACTTTCAGTCCACTGTATGCTTCTCTAATACGTGGTGAGTACTGGACAGATAATCAGAACTCTGTTTTTATGGGTTCAAAACTCATGGGGTTTGCTTGTTTTGCAGATTAATGCTGATGGTGTTACGAAGAAATTCCACCCTGGTGACAAGCTACCACTTTGGCATGAAGAGCTGGAGCCGCAGAACTCGTTGCTGGATATACTTGCTGCTGGGAACCCTGATCCGATGGTTCAGTGAATTTGATGTGTAGTCGCGTGCTTTTTTCCCTTGTGGACTTTCTACTGTGTGTCTGACTTGTTCTAGATTTTCAACCGAAGACGAACACATTTCCTGTTGAATTGTCACACTTTCTTATAAATGTTATTACATCTTAAATTCATGTTTCAGTCACGGAATATAGTAATACATGGGATTGGTGTGCTTGAGCCGCCATGGAAGAACCCAATATTGAATGTAGGGTACATGCATTATTTCCTTGGCTTGAAATATTTAAAACTGTTGGTTTTGATTCAGTAAATGGGCAGTAATGCTGTCATCATATTTGAAGAGAGTGCGATCCAACGTAGAAGTAGAACGAAGGCTCGAGATGCTCGATCAGTATTTTTCTAAGCTGTGATTTGTACAAAATTCAAACTCGAACCCTGAAAAATCTTACACTAAACCCACAATGGCTCCAGCGTGCACGAGCACGTTCTTGTCTCGGAAGAAGCGATCCACCATCGCCAGGAGCACGTCACAGGTAAGCAGGCTGTCGGAGCCGGCGCAGTGCGCGCGCCCGGCCGCGCGCTCGACGCCGAGCGCGGCGGCCACCTGGTCCAGTCCCCCGCGTATGCCCTCCCCGCAGAAGCGGGCCAGTCGCTTGACGTCGAGCACCGCCGGGCCAAACAGCGCGTGGACCTGGGCGAGGAACGCCTCCACCGTGTCCGGCAGCGGGCGGCCGGCGCCGAGCACCTTGACGAGGTACGCGAAGTCGTAGGAGCCCGAGAAGGCGGCCCAGGTGAGGCCGCCGCAGGCGAGGCCGCAGCGGAAGAACCCGGCGGCGAAGGCGCCGGGGTCGGCGCCGAACTCGTGCAGCATGGCCAAGTCCATGCCCTGCGCCCGGAGCATGGCGACGGAGGCGGGCGCGTGCGGGTCGCGGCGGGCGTCGAAGCCCCGGAGGTTGAACTGCCACGCGACGGGGCAGCGGCCGGCGGGGCCGGACAGCGCGATCCCGACCTGGAGCAGCTTGAGGTCGTCCACGTTCCTCTTCACCAGCGCGTAGCTCTCGCGCGGGCCGCGGAGGTGGCGCGGCGGCGCGTCCGAGCCGTGCACCGTGCCGGGGAACTCCGTGTCCACGCACACGCAGGGGTAGTGCCGCAGCATGGCGGCGATGAAGGCGAACTCGTCGTGGAGGTTCGCGGCCCACACGTCGCGCACCTCCGCTCCGCTCCGCACCGGCGGCGGCAGCGTTTGGAACGGCATCCGGATGGGCTGGACGCGATGCAAGCAGGGAACGATCTGTACGAAGCTGCAGCGCGGCGGCGGAGGCGGTTGCTGCGGCATGAGGACGGCGGCCGGGCCGCCGTGGCGATAGGGCATCGTCGTGGTTCAAACCACGGGTGGTTGCGGCTTGCAAGGCGGCGAGTTTGATTCTTACGCTCGAAAACGTGGGCGCGCACTGCCAATCGTATCGTAGCGGCTACATATATAGAGGCCACGCCACGCCACGCCACGCCACGCAAACCGGGAGGGATTTCCTATGCGGACAAGAGTTCCGACGACTCCCAACCCGACTCGAACCCTGTACAACACTCGGACTCTGTAGCATTGTGAACAACAAATTAAATTGCACACATGAATATGAAAGAGTGTCGTGTTTGAGGTGGTCAGAGGTCTTAACAGAGCACTAGGTTTATATATGATAAAAGTAATACTCTCTCCGTTCTAAATTAATTGACGTTTAGGAAAAAAATATTTCAATTTAAACTAAAAATCCTGTCCTAAACGTCAATTAATTCAGAACGGAGAGAGTAGGATACAATAACTAGACAAGATGACGTTGTTGCGGGAGCATCTGCAAACTATTAAACAAAATTCTGCAAACTATTAAACAAAATGCCGCTAGGCCCACTAACCTTAAGTGGACAGCAGCTACTTATTGGTTTACCAGGACCCACTAAACCTGCTGATGAACTGTAGTGGGCAACTGCCCACAGCCCCCCCCACTTACAGGTTGAGACCGGACAAGCTCTACCTATCTTTTGGGATAACACTCCTACAGAAATATACAGACGAGGTTCAGCATTGCGAGCACGGCTTAATCATCCAGAATCACTCTACTTCTCCTTGGCTTGTTCTGTATGGTTGTTGTTCGCACCACCGAGCGAGGCCGGTCGGCTAGTTCACCGCCTGAGACCGAAAGGGCACCCACATCATCTTTCATTGTCCGGTTTATCATTGATATCTGTCTATGCTCCATCCGAGTTCTCTTTTCCCCAGATTCCACACCATCTTCACTGGAACTCATGCCATTGCCGTGCCTCCTCTCTTGCGCGGACCGATTTGGCCACTCCCTGAAACCATCCACCTGAGATGGCATACCAGGAACGTTTGAGTGGTATCTTGACTCCCTTGACGTCACAAAGTTCCTTCCCCCCTCATCACTTGCAGCAGAGACAATGCGCTGGCCATGCAAGTTTTGCTGCCATAAGACATCTACTGCAGGTTGGTCCCCAAGAATGCCCCGTTCGGATTTTCCAGCAGATGTTCTTCCTTTAGATCTCTTGCCTCTGGATATTTTACTCAAATTTCTAATCTGTGCATCCGGTGTCTTGCTCGTGCCTTCATCTGATGATCTGACAGCATCTTGTACAACTGTCTCTAGAGGAGCAATATTAAGCAGTTCTGGGTCATCTTTAAAACTGAATGGACGCTTTGCTGGGTCCATCTTTCTGAAGGTAATGGATATCCTGTATTTTAGTAAGAATAAGAAGTGTATCAGAGTTTGAGTTTGAAATGGCTGAATAAATTCTAAAGAAAAAATACAACAGATAAGTGGAACCTTTTGGTCGGGACTGCTGGAACACAATGCTTTGCTACATCAGCGCCATTGCCATTCATTACAAGCACAGACCTGTGAATATCAATCTTGAGTAAGAGACCAAAGAATTGCAGAAAAAATTATGATCATGTGATCTGCAATTGTTGCTTCATGAACTGAAACACAATAATATTCAACATATTTTATAGTTACAGGTACGCCAAAAATGAATCGTTACAAAATGGACCTCCGCAAAACAATAAAAAAAACTTTGGACCGATGGAGATAATTATAGGAGCTCCATATAACATGCAGCAAACAATAATCACAATTAAGAAGTCATATATTATCAAGTTTGAAATACCACGAAATAAAATCATTTTCAAACCATCCATCTAGTACATAGGCAAGTGAAACTACCACAAGTAAACTACAAGTAAAAGGAGGGAGCACGACAAGATAACCAACGTACCCAACTGGGAGGGGGATCGCAAATGAGCCAATGAATTCCCCAGGGGCTGCCACTTTTAGGGAAGATCCAAAAAGGATGTTGCATTCGCTAATGAATGAAACAGTACAGAATGGTCTCACAAAATCATGACTATCTATATGTGGTGGGATGCAATCTCCATGTTCGTATATATTTACAATGCAGCTGTCCGGTACACAAGTCGTAGGCAGAACATTCCATCGTATCAATCTCTTAACCATAGTCTTGAGAAGATTAGGCAACGGATCAGAAACGACAGTTCGCATAATGCCAGGTGGATTTCCATTTTTATCCTGCCATGAAAATATTCACTTCAGGGAAGAGGTTCATAAATACTTAACGGCAATTTGCACAATGATGGAATCAACAAATTCAATGAGAAAAGTACCGTAGCATAATTATAACAACATCCAAATTGGATTGTTACCCGGCCTTTACCACGCATCCATTTTTGGGGCTCTGAATATGTACGATCTGGCACCAGGGAAAAGAAACTGAATTTAGGCACCTCAAAGATATATAATTGCAAGTTAAGAAAAATTGATAACATCTGCATTTCAACTATATAAAAACAATTTAAATCAAGGGCCTGTCATTCACGATATAGCTTGAAAACCTCCACCCCTCACAACGACTGAAAAGACCTCACCCCACCATTTGGCACCTTGCCCTCTGCATTTTGAGCTAAACTTGATCTTAAGCGAACACTTCTCTAAAGTCAATAAAGAAAGGAAATTCCAGAAGAAAAAAAACACTAAACTTCTACTACAAGCAAGATCAGCAAACAGTTTGATTATAAGTAGGGTGCAGAACTCACCTCCAAGCTCCCCACGCCTGCCTCTCTCCTGTAGGTCGTACACGCATTCGACGATGCGCCGCTGCTCGGCCAAGCTGAACACACCAGTATGAAGCTCGAGGCCCTCCAGGATGTTGACAAGCCGGCCTCTGACTCTCTCCAGGCATATATAATCTTTCTTCCGGACAAGGTTTTGGTAGCGCCTCTGCTCCCGCTGGTCCCTTGACAGCTGCACTTTCTGCCTCTCCGCCTCGCTCGCCTCTTCCCCGTCATCATCAGCCGCGGCCGCGGCGTCCTCCTCCGCCGCCGCCGCGGTGAGCTCGTCCTCCTGCGCCATGTCCGCCCACGACATCTTGGGTTTCTCCGCCGGCGGCTGCGGGGGCGGATCCGAGTCCCAGCCGCTCGGCTCGAACGGGAGGTGGCGCGGCGGCGGGGGCGGATCCGAGTCCCACCCAGACGGCTCGATCTGGTCGATCCGCAGCGGCGGCGCCTGGGCTTCCTCGGCTGCGCGGGGTTGTGGATGCGGTGGGGCGTCAGGCACGAGAACGGAGAGAACCCTAACAACACAAGCGGTAGGGCGTCGGTCAGCGGGGTTACCTCGCGGGAGGAGTGCGTCGACGCGGGCGCGGAGGGACGTGACGCAGGAGGGGCAGAGGCCCGCGGAGAGGAAGGGGAGCCAGGTGGCGAGGAACTCCGCCGCGACGGCGAGGTCCTCGTCGCTGTACCCCTGCACGAGCGTCATCGGGTCAGCGACGTCGCCGGCGCCGGCGGAGGAGGAAGGCGCGGCCATCGCAGCTGATTCGTCCGTGTCACCGCCGCGTGGGCCCCCACTGCCAGCGCTCACCTTCGCCGCCGTCTCGCAATCGACCTCGCTGGCTTCGATTCCGACTGGCCCCTTCCCTCTACGGGGAGGCCAGCGAACGAAGTATATAGTATAGATAGCTCGGGCCTTGTGCCGTACGAAGCAAAGACTCGCGCCCGATCCAGAGACGATCCTAGCCGTCCAACACCTAATCCAACGAACCGATGTGAGTGTTTTTTTATTCGGGGGAGGGGGGGCAGCGAGAATTAAAGAAGCCTATCTCTATGTACTACAATTATGGCCCACAAGGTCCATTTATTTGGGCCCGCAAGGCCCATTTGTTCGAGCCCGTACGGCCCATAGGTCGACGCTTCGCGAGCCACCCCTCGCGACCGTCGTTCTTCCAATACTCCCGCACCGACGAGAGCAATCGATCGATCAACGCCTCCCCCCGGATCCCGATCTCCGGCCGAGCCGCCTCCACGGCAACTCCGCCACCACCCGTGATGGCCGCCGCCTCGGCGGCCGTGATAACGGTGCTCGTCCTCCTCGTCGCCGGGACCTCGGGGGCGCGGCTCCCGGGCCGCGGCGACGGCGTCCGAGCGCCGTTGCCGCGCGGAGGGGCGCCGGCCACGGCGGCGTTCGCGCTCGGTAGCTTCTGGCGGTCAGAGGCGGCGTTCGGCTGCCTACCTGGAGTTATCCGCACCTCCGTCGGCTACGCCGGCGGCTCCAAGGCCAACCCCGAGTACCGCAACCTCGCCGACCACGCGGAGTGCGTCAAGGTAGATACCGCCCGTTCAAGTAGCCTAGAGCCCTCTGCAGTGAATTGTCAACTTCGTTCGTGCGTAGACGTGTGCTTGAAGAAATTATAATGTTTCACGTGTTGGCATGTTTGTTATTTATTTCAGTACTTGTTTTGCACTTCAAAGCTTGGAAACATTAGGAACTGAAGTGTTTCCTAAGAAACGATGACTGGCATTGAGCTCTTGCCTCTGTTGAACGATGTAGGTTGAATACGATCCTCGATTGATTCACTACAAGCAGCTTTTGGATGTGTTTTGGGCAAGTCATGATCCGCGGGAGGTCTTCGGGCAAGGGCCAGATGTTGGCAACCAATATAGGTAATCGGATCCTACATCTCTCTCTGGTAAAGGGAGTACCTTTTCCAATATTTTCACGACCGTCATGTCAAATGCGGTTGTGATCGGTCTTACTGTGTCTAATGACCGTTTCCTGTTAGATGAATTTTAGTTGACAGCGCTTGCGATCCTACAATCAGACCATATTCATCATTTTGTCATTTAAATAATCATGCCTTGAAAAGGATGATAGATTAGCTTGACAGGAACTCATTTACATTATGATATATCATAGTGGTACTTAAGAAAATATATGTTCTACAAATGAATATCGTGGTTGTTGTGCATCATGATTTGATAAACCCGAGACGATACTGATAATTGTGGAGTTACGCATGTGGATGCAGATCTATTATCTTCACTAATGGAACTATTGAGGCCAGATTGGCAGCTCTTACGAAAGAAAGGGAACAAGCTAAGGATCGCAGCAGTGTTATTACCACGCAGATCCAGCCATTGGGTGTGTTTTACCCTGCTGAACCAGAACATCAGGTAGCATCGCTTATAATTCCTTCTGGTGGTTCAAACTTCAAAGACAGACAGTTATTTTTCTTCTTCTTTTTATTGTTTGCACTTACAATGAGCTAAATTTTGGTACTAGAAATTTGAGTTGAAACGCAAACCATTCCTCCTACAATTGATGGGAAACTTGCCAGAGGAGGAGCTAGTTGCATCAACACTAGCTGCAAAGTTGAATGCATATGCTGCTGAACTCTGCCCTGCAAATACCCAAAAGAGGATTGGTTCCAAGGTTGACGAGATCACCAAGAAAGGATGGCCCGTCTTAAGGGAAATTTAGGTTCTACCGGCACGTGGGGTCAAATCCGTTGTCGACAAGAGAAATGCCTGGTTCTGCCTAAAAGATTTGTAGGAACATTTCAGCAGTTGACCATTCCACACTGAATCAGTCATCCATCCTTCACCTCAGCACAAGATTATATAGTTAGTTGTTCATAGCATCTTCATTTGAAGATTTGAGTGCAGAAGTTGTTGTGTGTTACCCCTGTTATGACCTGATTCATGGTCTGATTTACTCATCAGACGGTGAACTTGTATGTTGTAACTTTTGTCCCCTCTCATGTGAAAATATAGGTATTACTTTCGTATTATGCGGAACTCGTGCTAGTAGTGAGTGATGACACGACGTGGATCTGTCCATAGAAGTTGGGGTTTCCTGAATGGTGATTAGTTTGAATAAATATTTTATGCCTTTCAGAAACATGGCTTCCTTTCCTAGCAGTTTCAGAAACAGCACTTGTTAGTTCTTTCCTAGAGTTTGCTTAGATATTTGCAAGTCAGGAAGTATCGGCCGGCATTCAAAAAGAGTGCACTAATTGAAAAATAAGTCTTGTAGTATCACACTATTACTTAAAAAAAGTACACTAATTAAGGGAACTAAAGATGAGGAGGCCTTCAACCTGTCGCCGGGACGAGACGACCTCCGACTCAGCCTCGGGGACGGAGCAGCCGGCCACAATCGCCGGTGCCGTCTGTATCTCCTTCCATTTCAAATTACTCAAATTATTTGATGTTGATTAGTTTAAATTTAAACTTAGCCAACGTTAAATAATTCAAAATAGAGTTCAAAATAGAGGAAGTATTTTTTTCTTAAAACAAACTACAGATCTCGGTGCTTGGGCTATGATGTAGCATATGGGCCAGATATTGGGCCGCCAAAAATCAATTGTAACCTAGGTACAGGCAAAAAAAAAAACAGGATAATACACACTACACTATATGCATGACTCCACGAAATGGAGGAAATCGTTTCACTAATCACAACGCTAGTTGCTACTCCTACTGCAAAACATCTTGAACAATCGTAACTGTCAAAGAGAATCCGAAAGATGACTAAGGCTGCCTCCTGATTCGCTTCGAAGCAGTTTCGATGATGGCACTGCACATCTCCCGATTCCTCTTGTTGGCGTTCTCGTCTTCCCCAGAGGCAACGTTGGCCAGCGCTTCCCTCACAAAGAACTTCAGCCTCCAGAGGGTTGCCTCGCTCTGCACGCAAACCGAAAAGGACCGCGCGGTTAAAACGACCAAGAAGGAACGACCAAAACGGTAAATGTTGATTCTATAGAGTAAAATTGCAGTATATATATATATTCTTGCCATGGTTTTACAGGGGCGTTGTAGATTAACTGCTATGCGTATGGTCACTAAACCAAAAAAAAGGACGAGATGGAAGGGAAAGGGGAAAAAAAGCGGTTACCTGAGCATCCATATCGAGATCCACTTCTTCTGATTTAGCCTGGAAGCTAGGATTGTCCTGTGCAACAACTTCTAGTGCCTTGTTAAGATCATCTGGAGACAGGTGGCAGAAGCCTGCACCCAGTTTTCTCTTCTCATCTGTGGTCATTTTCCTACAATGCCCAGGATTTTAACATGTGACCCACCCCACATAAACAGGAAGGAGTGACATCATAGCATAGACACTCATAGCAGACTGTCAAATCATTGGGCTTAGAATACGTATTGCAAAAGAGGAGGTACCTGCATCTCTGGACCACCATTTTCCGGAGCTCCTCCAGCTGTTTATTGATCTCATTCAGCTGGAAAGTGGAAACGAGAGAAAAAAGTATCAATATCCATGAACAAATATAAGTATTGTACTGGATGCAACAAATGTTTTACTGCGTAGTTCATTAGAAACCACACCGACTGGTTTAGTTGTGCATATTGCTTCTGAAACCACACAGTTACATGCGATTAAAATCTTCAACGACTAGCAATCAATCGGAGCATCATATTCATACCTCAACATCAGTATCTTTGGCTAATTTTGCAATAGATGCTTCTCGAGAAGCATTTGTGGGTGCAACATCCTTTGCCTCCTTTTCTCTTTTTTCCTACAAGTGAATATAATGAAGATTTGATGGAAGAACAAAATGTTACATGCCAATTTTTTCAAAGGCTGGGCAACTCATATCCACAGAAAAAAAAATAAAAAAAACATGTATCACTTATAAATTTTACCTCGCCCTCAACTTTAGGCAGAAAATGAAGCCATTTCTCTTCAAACTTTTCAAGCAATGCTTTAGCCATGAGGTGGATTTCATTTTGTTCACCATTGTATTTCATTGCATTGGTAAAAATTAATCGAACATCAGAATATATTTCTCGAACACTGCTATATTTGGTACCATCCTTCCCTTCCATTTTCTTTTCAATAGTAGAGAAGTCCATAGGTTTGGAAATAATCTGTAGAGAAGAGGAACTAAACATAAATATCACTACTGATAGGCTTCAAATATCCATAAATATAAAATACCCCAATCAAGGCTATTTGATATGGGCTAATAATGACAGTAATAATAATAACTCAGATCCATCTAACAAGCTGTCAAGATGAAACTAAATGTGCATTAACGTATAAGAGTAATTGCTACATCTCAATGGTTAAAAAAAAGGCATACCCAGTGCTGAAAGCTCCCACACGTTGTAGGAATTGGGGATAGGGAATTTCTAGGCAGCCTTCCCCTTGCTTATTTTGCAAGGAGGCTGATTCGAACCCAGAACCTCCAGGACATAAGTGGAGAGATTCTAACACTGCGCCAGGCCTGCCCTTCTGCTACATCTCAATGGTTCCACAATTTAAAATATAAAAAATACAAGGCAGCGAATAAGTGATCCTACCATGTAACAGAAAATAAGTTAAAGGCATAACCTGATAGTAATGGCATTGAATGCGAAACACACAAGTTCAACTGCTGAAGGAATAACCACTGACTACAATGACTTCCGTCTAAGGTGTTATGTACTTGTGTTTTCTATAGAATACAAACAATGGCCACTTCGGATAAGCATCAGTGTACCTTTTTTGAGTTTGTATAGCTCAGTAACACTAAATACATACAGCAGCATCAACAATGACTAACATTTATAGGAACCTACAAACATATCCCTTGAAATCAAAATAACTCATGTGTTAAGAACTTAACTCCTGCAATCAAGGATGAAATATATTAGCAGCATTACCTTGTAATAGTCAGCAAGTTGCAGGGCTTTAACATCTACCGGCTTCAAAAATGGCCATGCCAATTTATCAGAGGTGATCTGGATGGAAAGAAGAAGAAAAAAATGAGTGTAAACTGCAATGGGACAAATGGAAAGGTTTCATCATGTGTTTAACTAATCAAGTGTTTCACCAGTTAGCAATCTGGTGGACACAGTTCGCCGGTGTCCAGTATACAGAGAGGCTGAGGCAGCAAAGAGCCAGCAGCTTGGCGTGTACATGGGCAAGAAACGAGGCAGTGCCCGATCCATGGGGACGGAGGATGGAGGTGTGCAGGGTCAGAGGCAGGAGCGAAGCTTTGATTGTGCTGAGGATAGTGTGTGGTAGAGATGGCGGTGTCAGAGGGTTTTGGGCAGCATCACAAGGCCTCGAGCAGTGTAAACAGCTCGTGGAGGAAAAGAGGATGGTCGCGATACCAGCTGTACCATCAGTGTCCATGGCAGGAGCAGGGATCTGCTGTGGAGCGGGGATGTGGTGGTTGAGTGAAAGGAAAGTAAGATGGTCCCCTGAGGAAGAAGGTTTTACATGACAGAAGGGGAGCAAGTTGGCATCTTTTTTATCAACAGTGAGAGTTGGCTCAGCATGTTCAGGCAGCCACCACAACGCAAAGAATCTAAGTCGTCTCCATGTTCCATTTAGATGATTTATGAGGCATGTAGGTCCTCTACCGTTCAAAATTAACGCAACCTTTCTAGAGCATGCTTCAGGATGCAACAATACAGAACAAATAACCCAGCAACCACCAACGAGATACGGAAACGCTCAAATAGTAATCAGGTGACGATTCAAAAGAAACAACCCAAGGAAGGTCACCTCGCGCATAATCACGCCGAACTGGCGCGTAAGGTCCGGCATCCCCCTCGAGTGTCCGCCTCTGCTGCCACCGCCGGCCTTCCGCCCGCCGCCGCCGCCATGCCTCTTGCCGTAGTAGAAGTCCACTACCTCGCTGACGCGCCTCCCCATCTGCATCACGTGTCACAAAAACATCCGATCTGAGAAAACGCGGCGCCGTGATCCTTGAGCAGAAGAACGCTAATAACCCCCCCAAAATTTGCTCAGAGGCACATCCCGTGGCAATGCAGGAGGCGCTGATTGACGGGCGCCAGGGCCTCCTTACCTTGGGCGCCGAGCGGAACGGGGCAGCATAGAGGCGACGACGCAAGGGGAGGATTACCACGTCGGTCTTGGATGCGAGGCCGTCGACCCGCCGCCGGAAGGCTTCCACCTCCGACTCCGCCTCAGCGGGAGGCGCCGCCGCTGGCGCGCCGTTCGCCGGCGTCATCTGGGGACTGGGGGTCCTCCCGGCCGCGCGCCGTGGGCTCCGTGCGGGCGGGCGGGCGCGCGGGCGCCGGCGGCCGCTCGCGAGACTCCGCCGCTCTAACGGGACCTTTTCTTCCTACCCTTTTCTCTTTTTTCTTTTCTCCATTCGCTGTGACGATGAGACGCAAATGGGCCTGAATACGGGCTACTACAAAATTAATAGGCCGGTGAAAGTACTTGTGGGCCGGCTGTGCTGTCGATTAATGGGCTGTAAAACTGAGTAATAGGCCGCTGCCATGACATGACATGACATGGCATGGACCGGGCCGGAAGCCCAGATCACGATCCATTCAGACAGAAGGATAAGGCCCATTCTCCCGTGAAGCTGCGGTCCGCTCGGCCTTCCCCGTCGAGTCACTCACACTCACACTCACCCGGCGCGCTCGCTCCCTGCATGCATGGCGCAGCGCGAGACCACGCGGCGGCGCGTCCTGTGCGTGTGAGATCGATCGATGTGAGGTGACTCGCGAAATTAAAGGCAGGTCGGGCCAGGCCATACATGCATGATTGCAGGGAGGAGAGACAGGAGAAATCTCGTGAAGCCTATATATCCGACGCCCTGCTTGACCTTATATATTGGAGCCAACCGGGCTGACACACGTACTGGACGAAGCATCCATCTTAGGCAGAGCCTGATCTCTGGCAGAGCTCCTCCCTCCGGCCCTCCCAGTCCCAGTCCCCCAAATCGCCGCCTTAGGTGCCGTGGCGTGCTTCGATTGATCCTAGTGGACCTCTCGATCTAGAAAAATTCCTCAAGCTCTGAGTATTGGCTGCCATGTGTGCTCGGAGCGATCGAAACGGAGAAGCAGCAGCAGCAGTGACGATGCCCGGCCGGCCGGCCGCCGGCATCTCTTTGCGACGGCGTTGTTGTGTGGCTGCGCGCCTAGCTAGCTAGCTAGCTCCACGCTGCCGGTCTTCGAACAGCATGTGGCCGGCCGGCCCCGCGCGCCCCATCCTCTCGCCGGAAAAGGGACCGACCGATCGATCCGTCCGCCGGCCAAAACTAACTAACCGTCGCCCTCCTCCCTGCCCGCGCGCCGCCCCGACCGACATGCCACGCTCCGCGCAACGTGCGCTCGATCGAGGACTTTACTTGCAGCTCTCCAACAGTTGGGTTCGGATCGTGCAGACAACGACGTGCGCTCATGCGGGCCGGTCACGTACATACTTGACCAACTCGATCGAAGCACATGCACAAGCATCAGTGGCTTCGTCGTCGTCGTCGTCGTCATCATCATGGGACGTTGGGACGACGACGATCGACGACGACGCTTCGTTCTCTTTTCCTTCCTCTCCATGTGTGCGTATAGGAATTTGTTAGCGGTAACAACCTCGCCTTATCTTCTCCAACGGACGCCGGCTTCCTCTGCATCGTCAGCGCGTCATGCAAAGCTAATCCAACGCCTCAACCGTTCGTCCACGTCCTGGTTTCACGCCATCACCGCATGCATCGTGCTCGCGCCCTACGTCACGCTCGCACGATCCTGAAATGTAGAACAGTTAGCCCGCTGGCTATATATTGTACTCCGTGTGTTCCATTGATTAATACAGACTGCAGCAGCCTATTATCATTCCACATGGTATCAGTGACCGAGGATTCATCTGTTATTCCACACCCCGATCCTCCTCCTGCTTCCGCACCAATGGAGTTCAACCCCATCTTCTCTAACACCTCACGTGATCCTTCATCAAGCTCTTCCACTGCTGACTCTGCTGACAAGAAAAATTCTTCATCTACCACAAGTGCTGACATCCTCCAAACCGTAAACATTAAATCCCATGTCCCCGTCACCCTTGAGCTCACAAATCCGAACCACTCAGACTGGCGTATGTTCTTTGATTCTGCTATTGGGAAGTTTGGTCTTGACTCCCATCTTTCCTCTCCTACGCCTGTTATTCGTCAAGATCATGAGTGGTGCCGTGTCGATCAGTGCATCGTCAACTGGATATACGGCACCTGCGCCCCCGAGGTTTGGCAAATCATCAGACAACGGAAGACCGATGCGTTTTCTCTTTGGAACGCAATCGATCAACTCTTCCATGACAACCAGCTTCAACGTGCAGTTTTCTTTGAAGCTGAATTCAGAAACCTCTGCCAAGGTGATATGAGTATTTCTGATTATTGTGCTAAACTCAAGACCCTTGCAGATAATCTTCGGGATATCGGGCAACCGGTCTCCGAACCGAGTCAGGTCCTCAATCTTCTGCGAGGTCTTAACCCGAAGTACCGTCATGCAATCTCGGCAATTACCTCAAGACAGCCACCGCACACCTTTCTTAGTGCGCGGTCTCATTTGCTCATGGAGGAGCTCTTTGACAATCAACGTGCATCTGCAGTTGCCGGTCAGGCTCTTGTCGCCAAAGATAATGGCTCCTCCTCTGCAGCACCCGACTCTGGCTCTGGCCGAGGTGGTCGCAGTGGCGGCAGGAACACATCCAGAGGCGGCCGTGGTGGCGGACGTAATCAGGGACGAGGAGGCAACTTCTCTGGACACTTCGGTGGAAATTGGTCTGCCAATACCGGCCGACCACCTCGTCCGCAAGGCGTCGGACCATGGCGTCCGAACTTTAATCCTTGGACAGGCATGGTGCAGGCTTGGCCTATGCCCTTTCGTGCACCAGGAGCAGGTGTATTGGGGCCACGTCCAGGCACCAATCCTCATCAAGCAATGTATGCCGGGTCTTCTGACTACATGAGTCCAAACATGCCAACACCATCGCCTTCCATGTATGATACACATGCATTGTTTTCAGCTCTGAACAATGCCTCCACGGCTCCACAATCAACTTCGGATTGGTTTGTTGACTCCGGTGCATCATCACATATGTCGGGTACATCCACCTCCCTCCCTTTTATTCAGAATTCTGTTCAAAATTCATCCATCACAGTGGGCAATGGTGCACAATTACCTGTCACTCACACTGCTTCTTCTGTTATTCCCACACATCATAACTCCCTTCGTCTAAACAACATTCTGTTGTCACCTGATCTTGTGCAAAACTTGATTTCTGTTCGCAAGCTCACACGTGACAACATGGTTTCCGTTGAATTTGACCCATTTGGTTTCTCTATTAAGGACCTTCGAACGAAACAGGAGATGCTCCGATGTGATAGCGAAGGAGACCTATATCCATTGAAGATCAAGCCATCACAAGCATTCCATGCTACCACAAATTCTATTGATCTCTGGCACGCACGTCTAGGTCATCCAGGACGTGACTGCCTCTTGCAATCCCTGAATCATTTTCAGTTCACATGTAATAAAACAGCTCCACACACCTGTCATGCATGTCAATTGGGAAAACATGTTCGTCTTCCATTTTCTCATTCTGAAACCTTTAGCTATTTTCCATTTCAATTACTTCATGCTGATGTGTGGACCTCTCCTGTATTAAGTATCTCGGGTTTTCAGTATTACCTTGTTATCTTGGATGACTATTCTCATTATATTTGGACATTTCTATTGCGGCACAAAAGCGAGGTTCTAGCCACACTACTTTCCTTCCATTCCTACGTCTCCACACAATTCCGACTGCCAATTGTTGCTCTACAGACGGATAATGGAAAGGAGTTTGATAACATTGCCCTACGGTCATTCTTCTCTAATCATGGGATTCATCTTCGTCTCTCCTGTCCATACACCTCGCCACAAAACGGGAAAGCAGAACGTATTCTGCGCACCATCAACAACACAATTCGTACAATGCTGCTGCACTCCAGTATGCCGTCTTCATTCTGGGCTGAGGCACTGAATACAGCAACCTACTTGATTAACCGGCGTCCATGTCGAGCAACAGGTACCCTTACACCGCATGAGCTGCTCTTCGGCACACCTCCATCTTACTCTCATCTGCGAGTATTCGGTTGTTTATGCTTTCCTAATACCACGGCAACTTCGGAAAATAAGTTGAGCCCTCGCTCGAGTGTATGTGCATTCCTCGGCTACCCCAGCGACCACAAAGGGTACAGGTGCTTCGATATGATCACGCGCAAAGTAATCACGTCTCGGCATGTGGTGTTCGATGAACATCGCTTTCCATTTGCTACTACAATACTGCCTTTATCAAAAATGACACCAAACAGCCTCAACGACAACAGCGAAGATCCTTACAATGGTGTTATCTCCGGCGCCCAAACACTGCATCCTCTTCGGCGCGCCGCTAATCAAACTCCGGACAGGCACGTCAACAGTGCCATGCAGGCACCCACACATACACCTGCTCAGGTATCTCCCGCTCCCCCCACACATGCACCTCCGTTTAATAACCCCATGCAGGCTCCTTCATCGTGTACTACTCCACTATCTGAGCCGCTTCAACAACTGCCATCGCCAGAAAATTCCAAACTACTAGCCCCTACATTCGATCACACACCATCACCAACACATCAGACACAACAACCAATCAAAAATAAAGCAATTCCACATAGCATGCTTACAAGATCCAAAGCCGGAATATTTCGACCTAATCCCAAATATGCCATGACCGCCACAAACCACAGTTCACCCGCCCCTGAGCTATCCCCTATTCCAAAGTCCGTTCGATCTGCACTGAAAGATGCGAACTGGCTATCAGCAATGCAACAGGAATTCACTGCATTGAAGAACAACAACACGTGGCGTCTTGTCCCCAAACCACCAAATGCCAATATTGTTACCGGCAAATGGATCTTCAAACACAAGTTTCGGCCAGATGGTAGTTTTGATAAATATAAAGCACGCTGGGTTGTCCGGGGTTTTCATCAACGTGCCGGAATTGATTTTGGTGAGACATTTGCACCTGTTATTAAACCAGCAACTATTCGTACTGTACTCACTATTGCTGTTAGCCGCCGGTGGTCTGTTAATCAGCTAGATGTCTCTAATGCCTTTCTTCATGGCCAACTGCAAGAACAAGTGTACTGCAACCAACCTAGTGGTTTTATTGACAAGGACAAACCCGATGCGGTCTGCCGGTTAAACAAATCACTCTACGGCCTGAAACAGGCACCAAGAGCTTGGTTCACTAGATTTACAACTTCTGTAAAGACAATTGGATTCCATCAGTCAAAATCTGATTCCTGTTTATTTATCTTCCAAAAAGGAACAGATATTGCTTATCTCTTACTCTATGTTGATGACATGATACTCACAGCCTCTTCCAACCAGTTGCTTCAGAAAATAACAACACTTCTTCAGCGTGAATTCGCAGTCAAGGATATGGGGGCCATACAATACTTCCTTGGCATTGATATTCAGCGCTCTGCTACTGGATTCTTTTTAAGTCAAGAAAACTATGCTGAGGAACTTCTTCAACGAGCTGGAATGAGCAACTGTAAGCCTGTTTCTACTCCTATAGACACCAAATCTAAGCTGCCTACTTCAAGTGGTACTCGTATCACTAATCCATCAGAATACAGGCAGCTAGCAGGGGCTCTACAATACTTAACTATTACACGTCCGGACATTGCATACGCTGTACAACAAGTCTGTTTGCATATGCATGATCCTCATGATTGTCATCTTACTCTTCTCAAAAGAATTCTTCGATACATTAGAGGAACCACTTCTCTTGGTATTCATTTACAAGGCTCATCTTCTTTGGAGATCACAGCGTATACGGACGCTGACTGGGCAGGATGTCCGGATACTCGACGATCTACGTCGGGTTATTGCATATATGTTGGGAATTCCTTGGTTTCGTGGTCAAGTAAGCGACAACCCACCGTGTCTCGCTCCAGTGCCGAGGCTGAATACCGAGCTGTCGCAAATGCAGCAACTGAATGTGTGTGGCTACGACAACTTCTAAAAGAACTGCTTTGCTCAGTTGCGAAAGCAACGATTATCTACTGTGACAACATATCGGCTGTTTATATGTCTCACAATCCAGTCAATCATCGACGAACGAAGCACATCGAGATTGATATTCATTTCGTGAGAGAGAAGGTGACTCTTGGTGATCTACGAGTTCATCACGTACCAACTGATCAGCAATTTGCAGACGTTATGACAAAAGGCCTACCAACATCAATATTTGAGAGTTTCAGAGACAGTCTCTGCGTCGGGACCGCCTCTGCTACGACTGCGGGGGGGTGTTAGCGGTAACAACCTCGCCTTATCTTCTCCAACGGACGCCGGCTTCCTCTGCATCGTCAGCGCGTCATGCAAAGCTAATCCAACGCCTCAACCGTTCGTCCACGTCCTGGTTTCACGCCATCACCGCATGCATCGTGCTCGCGCCCTACGTCACGCTCGCACGATCCTGAAATGTAGAACAGTTAGCCCGCTGGCTATATATTGTACTCCGTGTGTTCCATTGATTAATACAGACTGCAGCAGCCTATTATCATTCCACAGAATTCATTCGTACGTGCTCTACAGTCTGCACAATTAAGCTATATATACGAGCTGAATCCAAAGAGAGAGAGAGAGACAGCCTGCTATTCAGCTACGCGAGAGCATATGGAGCAGCTAGCCAAGGAGAATCCAAATCCAAATCCAAATCCAAAGAGAGATCGACGACCAACAAACAAACAATCTGCTGCGGTCAATAAATAAACAGGCAGTTCTTCAGATCGGTTTTCTGAAAACTGGGATAACGTGATTTTCTGACTGATACGAAATTCAATTGAAGCCTGCATTTAGTACTGTAAACTTCAAAGATATATATATGAAGGCAGTAGGTTACCTTAATCAAAGCTATCAGACACACGGGTGCATGCCTGCGTCACGTCAGCGGCACGGAACAGCCTCCTCCCACGTCATCGAAACCCACCAAGTACGATACTGTCGTGTGGGGTCCAACAACAACACGAGCACGGTCCCACCGACGAGTGTGGCCGAGGTCGAACAGAGACGCAGGCAGCTAAAGGCTCGGCGGCGGCGGCGCTCCCTCCCACAGGCACAGGCACAGGCACAGGCACAGCTCGCCCGCCTCCGCCCCGCCGCTCCGCTACCAGCTCGCTCGCCGGCCACGGCCAGTCGGCCAGCCACCCTCTCCACTCTCCCTCTCTCTCTCGCCCGGTCGCTCGCTGCCGGTGGGCCCGGAGGAGGCTGCCCTCCCCTTCCCCTTCCCCGCATTTACTCCTCGGCGTCCGGTTCCCTCCCGCCTCCCGCCTCACGACACCCGTGATCTCGCTCCACCCCCCTCCCTCCCCCCCCCCTCTCTCTCTCTCCGCCTGCACGAGGCCCGTGCGGTGGGAGCGAGTGCCGCTAAATGGCGAGCGGGCCGCGGAACGGGGGCGGCGGGGCGGGGCCCAGGATGAGCGCGAGGCTGGACCGCCTGAGCACAGGCGCCACGCCCAAGGCGGCGGCGGCGGCGGGGAAGCAGCGCCTCTCCTCGGCGGCGGGCGCGTACCGGCGGACCAGCTCCGGCCCGCTCCCCGCCGCCCGCGCGTCGTCGGACTCCGGAGGTGGGTCTGCGGCGGCCCCCCGTCTCCCTCCCTCGCTGCCACCGGGATCCGGATTTGGGTTTGCGGGTCTCCATGGGTTTGGAGAATCGAACTGCTCTGCGTTTCGATGACTTCGCTTGCTGCTTCGTGCCGTACGGTTCAGGAGCCGTTCGTTTTGCTCGTCGATTCAGTGCGTGCAGTGCAGCTGCAGACGATACGCACCGTTTGGACGGATACTGTAACGTGGTGCCGCCATCGCCTCCTCCGCCGACCTCTTCGGGTTTGGGGGTTGCTTGCTCATTGACGGGTTCGCGCGGATTCAAGCGTGTAACGTATCTGCAGAGCAGTTGCACCGTCTCGAAACTGCAGCAGTTGTTACCTGTTGAGTTTTTCATATGGGAATGGAGGGTTGGTTCACAAGGGAACATAGACACAGTTGGCGTTGTTTTTGTAGCGACAGGATCATGTACTTTCA
Source organism: Neostapfia colusana (assembly GCA_030760725.1). Taxonomy (NCBI): domain Eukaryota; kingdom Viridiplantae; phylum Streptophyta; class Magnoliopsida; order Poales; family Poaceae; genus Neostapfia; species Neostapfia colusana. The sequence continues at coordinate 843,381 of JASWHV010000001.1, read as the reverse complement.
TGTCAGTTTCGTTGGATTGCCCTGATGGCCTCGCACCCACTCACCACCTACCATCTCAATTTATGCTGCAAATTGACACTGCTGTAGAGCAATAATGAAGAACACTAGTTTCGTAAACGCGTCTTCCTGCTCCTTGTTAATGCCTTGATAATGCTGACACTGGAAAAATCGCACAATGCAGCATGTAGAATCACATTTTAACATTGAGACGTTCAACCCTTCAGGTTGGTGGTTGTCAGGAGTCCATATGACAGCATCACCAGTAACTCTTTCTTGATCGAACTGGGAGTAGTTCTGCTGTTCCAATGGATTGGTAATGTGTTGATATAGAGTGTATGCTCAAAACAACGCTTTTGAAGTTTCGCTTTGAAAATTCTCGTATAACAGTTTTTGAAACCTGCCTGTGGGATTATGGAATTCCCTTAAGTTTTTTTGGTCAAAATATGTGCATTCTTCGTGCTCATTTTACTTTCTGGCAATGTTGGTTTGATCTAGAGTGTCTATGTTTTTTGTTGACTGAGCAATCTTATTACCCCCTGTTCCTTCTGTTACTAGCAGTTTCTGGTAGAGTAAGGGTTGCTGTAAGGCTGAGGCCCAGGAACGCTGAAGAATTGGTTGCAGACGCAGATTTTGGTGATTGTGTTGAGCTTCAGCCAGAGGTTTGGCTTCCTCTTTAGCTGCTATGCAAGATAAAAAATTTGATGTTCCCTCACTTGATAATTTTTTTGTTATGAAGCTCAAAAGGTTAAAGCTTCGTAAAAACAATTGGGAGTCAGACACATATGAATTTGATGAAGTGCTCACAGAGTTTTCTTCACAAAAACGAGTGTATGAAGTTGTTGCAAAACCAGTTGTGGAGGTATTTAAACTCAACTTTTCTTGTATCCTTGAGATAGATATTTCTGTCATCTCTACTACTTGAAGGTAAGTTGTACAAATCTTTTTAGGGAGAAGTATATACATGAAGCTGCAGAAATTTGCACACTGCATGCTTCTTAGCTTTCAATACTCCAATTCTTTTGTAAGTACACGGTATTGAATTGTTTCACAAAGTACACAGTGCTTAAATGTATTTTATCTTTCATACTTCATAGTTGACTAGTAAAAATGATGAAGCGGTTCAGTCCCTGATAATTTTTTTTTCGAGCCAAGCCTGTTATTTGATTACTGTTCTTTGTTGTATTCTTAACAACTTCTGTATCAAATAACTCTCTCTCTTTTTTTTTGCAGAGTGTTTTGGAGGGATATAATGGTACAGTCATGGCATATGGACAGACTGGCACTGGAAAGACTTTTACACTGGGAAGACTTGGAGAAGAAGATACTGCTGCTCGGGGAATTATGGTTCGTGCACTGGAGGATATTCTAGCAGATATAACACCTGAGACTGATGCTGTATCAGTGTCATATCTACAGGTTTGATATGCGGGGCCTTTAATTGTATTATACTCATATTTAAACTTCTGCCTTTTCAAATCTGTTTCTTTTTTTCTAATGTTTCTTAAGGTGGTTTCTGCAGTTGTACATGGAAATGATACAAGACCTCCTAGATCCTGTAAATGACAATATAGCCATTGTAGAAGACCCAAGGACCGGAGATGTTTCACTACCTGGAGCCACAGTAGTTGAAGTTAGAGATCAAAAGAGCTTTATGGACCTTCTAAGGGTTGGTGAGGCCCATCGCACTGCTGCAAACACAAAATTAAATACAGAGTCATCTCGAAGTCATGCGATCCTCATGGTAAGAAGCTCATGTTCCTTGAGTTTGCTACCTATCAGTTCACCATTGTAATTGCAATGAATAATATTACAATGTCTTTTGTGAAGGTAAATGTCAGAAGGGCTGTAAAAGGTAGGAATGAAATGGATGTCAGCATTTCTGGTGAAAATGGTCATTCTTCTTCCATGATGGGTTCTTTCCGTCCACCTATTGTTAGGAAAAGTAAGCTTGTAGTTGTAGACTTGGCTGGATCAGAGCGAATAGACAAGTCAGGTATTTTTTTCTTAATAATACTCTGTCTTGCTATATCTGTTCCCATTATCGTTAAATGTCTATGTATTTATTGAGCCGACCCCAACGTGCTTGGGACATGCTTTGTTGTTGTTGTCTATGTATTTATTGATACAATTGTGCCTTCTGTAATTTGCAATCCTATAATTTTGGAATTTACTATTTGTAGGTAGTGAGGGTCATACATTAGAAGAGGCAAAGTCGATTAACTTGTCCTTAAGTGCATTGGGGAAATGCATCAACGCACTTGCTGAGAACAGTCCTCATGTACCTGTTCGTGATTCAAAGCTTACAAGATTGCTTAAGGATTCATTTGGAGGTAAGATGGGTTATGCATTTTATACTTACAATGATTGTACTATATTTTAAAGGGTTTTAGTGCCATTTTGTCATCATATTTATTTTGCAAAGACAGTTAGACTTGCAAAGAAGGGTGGACCTGGCGCAGTGGTAGTGTGTCTCCACTTGTGTCCTGAGGTCTTGGGTTCGAACCAGCCTCTGCAAAAACAGTGGTAAGGCTGTCTAGAAATAACCCTTCCCCAGACCCCACATGTGTGGGAGCCTTCGGCACTGGGTACGCCCTTAGTTAGACTTGCAAAATAAAGTTTTTTTTTAAAGTAAACATGGCATTGCTATGGAATATCATGTTGTCTGTTGCAGTTATTTGATCTGATAGGGTCAACCTGCTATTGAATTTTGTAGGGACTGCAAGAACATCATTAGTTGTGACAATTGGTCCATCTCCAAGACATCGGGGGGAAACTACAAGTACAATTATGTTCGGACAAAGAGTATGCTCTACATAGATACATTGAATGGTTTTAAATTCTTTCATCTTCATGTTGTGAATGCTTTATTTCATGTCTAGGCGATGAAAGTTGAGAATATGGTGAAGTTGAAGGAAGAGTTTGACTATAAAAGCTTATGCAGAAGGCTTGATATTGAATTGGATAAGTTGATCGCAGAAAATGAAAGGCAGCGGAAATTTTTTGATGATGAAATTGAGAGAATAAGAGCAGAAGCTCAATGTCAAATAGCTGAGGCTGAAAGAGAGTGTAAAATCACTTTAGAGGTTTGCTTCATTACAATCCATACATCTTGCTATTTTGTATTAATTTGTTAGCCCCTTCACTTCGACCTGTATATTAGTACTTTTTTTCTTTTGTTAAGTTAAATTCTACATACCAGTAAAGTTCAAGCGTTGCAGATTCAGCTTGGCCAAAAAAATCATTTGTTTAATCAGCAGGATAGAACCTACTCTTTCCTCAATTGAAATAAAAAAACTATGTTATGTTTTTTCTCTTTGTCTATTATTATTCTTCCGCAGCATATCTTCCTCTACTTGCCATAGTTGATTTGGAGACATGTAGGTATTGGTCTCTGTAGAAAAAAAGGCTCCAAGGATTCTGTGTCAGTTTCACAGATCCTGTATAGACTTATCTTTCAAAACATAAAAATGAAAGTAAATATTTTTGTCTTAAAGCCCCCAATATCGGTTTTTGTAGCATGCTTCATTGATACCATATTTAGATTTAGCTTCTCTTCTAATGCAGAATGAGAAAATGAAGTATCACCAGGAATACTTGGACTCAATAAGAATACTGGAGGAGAAGTGGAAAGTACATCAACAATCACCCAAGAAACAGGTACATATTTGATTCAATTTCAGAAATTGATTATTAAATCCATGCTACCTTTATTGTCATGTGTGAAATATTAATCTCAGTTTCTTTTGTGCATTATAAATGAGAGTGTGATCCCTTATGTGTTTTTTCTTTTTTTTTCTTTTCTTTTGTGATGTAGATTAAAGAGGCTGAATCTACATCAAATGATGCTGGAGAAATGCACAACTTACTGCAGAATGAGAAAATGCTACGTCAATCTGCCGAAGATGAAGCAAATGACCTTAAAAATCAAGTATTACACTGGAAAAAGATGGAGGTACTGTTGGTCTAAAGCCTTTTCTGCCCCGTGAATAAATTCTTGCCTGAATATCCTGATAGGAAATTTTCCTCTCTTCTTTCTCCCCTCATCTCATAGGCTACAGCTACAGCTGAGGTTGTAAGACTCCAGAAAATGCTTGATACGGAAGCTAGCTGGAAAGAGAAACTTGAAGAAGAAATAGGTGTTTTGAGAAATCAGTTATTGCAGATGAGCCTGGAAGCTGATGAGGTAGGTGTTACTGTCAACTGTAAATTACTGTCAACTCCGCCTATGCCTTTCTAGGTATAACTGGTCCCAAGCCCGGGTAAAGGAGGAGGGTTGTGATAGGCTTGGCGAGCCAGCATTAAAACCAGCCATTCCTATGAATATGAAACCTAGTTTGGGTTTCATATCTAGCCTACCTCAACATGCTTGAGACAAAGGCTTTGCTGTTGTTGTTGGTGGTGGTTATAGATGATTCTAAGTTGCAGTTTTTGATGTGAAATAAAACAGGCTTATTCTTTCAGTTGTCCTTGTAACATGACAATAATGTGACTGTCTTTACTATAATTAAACTTTATGTTTCTCTTTCAGTCAGCAATTTCATTATTGAATTGTAGACTCTTTATTGGTTGCTGCCCCTCTTATCTTTCCTTGACCCTAACTTCTTTCAGACCCAATTAAACGTTGATTAGGCCACCAATTTTTTCTTTCTAACCCTTTTTCTTCCGGGAAATGATCCCTCCTTTTCATTTTCTAGTTAGGGATCTGCTGTATCTTTTTTGGAACTTATATTTCCATCGTTTGCATGCCCTATGGTCAACGAAACAAAAGGCGGCCGCCCTTGGCGCGCGTTAGCGCTCCGCGCAGCCCTCCCGCCTCGCCCCGGTTGGTAGGCGGTTGCGAGGCGGAGAGGCGGCGGGCCAGGTGCAGGCGGACCGCGGGGAGGGGGAGATGGAGGCGGCGCAAGCGGGGGGAGCGGGCCTGGCGGCGTAGGTGGACCGCCGCGGGGGGGGGGGGGGGCTGGCGGCGGTGCGTGGGGGGGCAAGGAGCAGACTGACCGGGCGCGGTCGACCGCCAAGAACACCATAGCCCTAGCGGGGGGTGAGGCGGGCTGAGACCAAGAGCGTAGTGGGCTGGGTGGGCTGGGCCATGTGACAACTGGAAACAGGAAAAGAGACAGAAAATAGAAGTGGACTGTGAAAAATTAACCTAACACAGCAGAAATATGTGCATACTACTATATTTTAAAAAAATACCACTGCTACAGTAGATAACGCCTAGGCACGCTTAGGCTCTAGGCGGAGGGTCACCGCTCGCCTAGCGCCTTTTGGAACCTTGCCTATGATACTACCCTAACATAACTGTGATGTTCCTCTTCTTTCATTTCTATTTCATACTATCAGACAAAGAGCCTCGATAGAGATGGACCTGGGAAAATATTTCGTGGTTTAGATTCTTTGGTATGTCAGACTCGAGCTTCACAGCCCAGAGAGCAGAGTAACGGGCCTAAGCAACCAAGTGCTCAACTCTTCGAACAAGGTATTTATCCCCTTCTGATTATTTTCTTGAAAACTGAATTCAAGCTAAGGTTCAGTATATTTCTCATCGTCCTGATTTCACGTATACTTTAGGTGTTCACGCCTTACAGTCTTCAATCATCACATTCATAACAATTTCTAACCCCTGTTCTGTTTGACATTGACCTGAATAATTCTGTAAGCAGGCACTATGTGTGGAAGTTGTTAAGACTAATTGGTAGGCCAAATACTTGATTATAGTTGTTAGTGACCTTAGGTTATAGTGGTGTGCAAAACTTCCTTTTCCTGTCATAGGTAGTAGGTACACCCTTTTTTTTGTTCTTAAATATATGACATTTAGGACAACCAATCTTGTTCTTATTGTAATTGTACTAGATTTGTTCTCCTAAGTATCATATATCTAAGAATGGAGGGAGTATGTGTCAAGGATTGTACTTTCTTCCCCTAAAAAGGGATTCCACTTTCTATTTCCATAAGCTCAAAGTACTACCAGAAGAAACAAATGATTGTGCTACTATCTGTAGTGTGGTGTCAGGATGCTTGTAGATTGTAGATATGGTATTGTTAAAATATATTTGAGGATTGAGCCATTGAGATGCAATGCTAGATGTTATGAAAAAAGTCAATTAGAATTTTGTGACATCATGTGCCTTGCAATCCCGACTGTTAGTGCCATCCCAACTATTGATGTGTCTGCAAAGTGTAGTCTTTAAAGTTTCCTTGCTCTGTTTCAGTTGGGCTACAGAAGATATTATCGTTGCTTGAATCTGAAGAATCTGATGTTCGTGTTCATGCTGTGAAAGTTGTTGCAAATCTGGCAGCTGAAGGTGAGTGTTATGTTTCCATCTGTTCATACTTCATAATTGATGACTGAATTGGGAGGTTCCTCTTATCAGTAATTGCAGTGATTATCTTTTCCTGTCATATATGTATATAATTTTCAAGTAACCCTCATCCACTTCATGCCTAGGTATGCATTTTACGTTTCATATGCTGACTATGCATGGCTACCAGTTACCTGAGGTCCCGATGCATACCAATGCCATTACTATTACAAACATATTTTGTATCAGAGTAGGACGGCATTTTTCTCTATGCATGCCATGGACTCATGAATTTTTGCGATGTACCCTATAAGACTTAAGATGAAGCCTGTTTGCTGCAATGCTATTGCCTAAAAAATTCCCATCAATGTTTCTCATCTATGTCTGGGTACTACATGCAAATAATTGCTTTTACTTGAAAGTCTGACAGTGTGTGCTTTTGAAAGATTTTTTACACAATCATAACCCTTCCCCAGACCCCACAACGTGTGGGAGCTTTCAGCACTGGGTATGCCCTTATAAATTAACGATGCTCAACCCTGTGTCCTTCAGAGGCAAATCAGGAAAAGATTGTAGAAGCAGGTGGCCTTACTTCTCTACTTACCCTACTTAGGACCTCTGATGATGAGACAATTCGCAGAGTGGCAGCGGGAGCAATCGCTAATCTTGCAATGAATGGTCAGTGAGCCAATCGTGTTTCATAATTCAAAGGATCTTTTGAGCTTCTTTCTTTGATAGAAAATTGGTCCAATTATTGTTATATTTACATATGCAGAAAAAAATCAAGATCTTATCATGGCTCAAGGTGGTGTGACCCTATTGTCAATGACAGCTTCAGATGCAGAGGACCCACAAACTCTAAGAATGGTAGCTGGAGCTATTGCTAACCTTTGTGGCAATGGTAACTCTAAATTTCTACCAGATTGCTAATACAAGAGTTTGGTCTACCCTAAAATAATGGCATACCTCAGAAAGCTGATACTTTTTTTTTTCAAAACAGAAGGCTGATACTTGGGGCATACCTCATTATTTGTTTAACTTAAGATATATTGTAACTCAACCCTCAAGTTCTGTTAAAGGAAAGGTTGTTGAGGCCTATATTTTTGGCCAGACCCCTGCAAAATCGACATAGGTTCTTCAAAATAAATAACTTTAGAAATCAAGACTCATATATCAGCGTATATTTTCTTTCAGTGAATAGAAGTTGCCTTTATCCACAACATTATATCTGATACCTAACCTTCTATTACCAGATAAACTGCAAATACGGTTGAGGGGAGAAGGTGGAATCAATGCATTGCTTGGAATGGTTAGGTGTGGGCATCCTGATGTTCTTGCTCAAGTTGCACGTGGCATTGCGAATTTCGCAAAATGTGAATCCAGAGCTGCTACCCAAGGTAATGTATATATTATTCTACTCTGCATGTTCCATTTCCTCATTTGGGTGAGTAGACACTTTGGTTTGAATGGAGTCTATATTGCGCAGTCCAAAGATCTCATTTAAATGAGTTTCCAGCTTTGATTTCAGCTGAGATTTTTTTTGTAACATCAAATTATCAGGCACAACAGAACTGAAATTTTGATGTGATGGTGCTTTGATATGACACTATGACATCACCGATTATTCTCAACATTAAAATGCTTCATACTTGAAATTTGAAATGTATATGCTTCTGTTCTACGGAGAAGAATGATAGATGGATCCTTGATGCAGTCCCATGTATTTTGGTTGACATCAGTTTTCTGTGTATGTGTCCCACTCCCGTTCCTGAATGATGTTCTGTCCATAATTTATAATTTTTTCAGCAAATAAGGTGGGGAGATCATTTTTGATTGATGATGGAGCACTTCCTTGGATTGTAAAGAATGCCAATAACGAAGCTGCTCCAATTAGGCGGCACATTGAGCTTGCATTATGCCATTTGGCCCAACATGGTCAACCTCCTACCTTCCCATCCCCCTCATCTTGGCTCACACACGTAATATTATGCTTACAGTTCAAATTTGCTCTCTTTTGCAGAAGTAAATGCAAAGAGCATTATCAGTGGAGGTGCGTTGTGGGAACTTGTTCGGATTGCAAGGGAATGTTCCCGTGAAGATATAAGGATGTTGGCGTACCGAACACTGACATCCAGCCCCACTCTTGAAGCAGAGATGAGTAGATTGGGAATCAAACCTTGATAAAAGTATAAAGTGCAACATCCCTTGTGCAATAAGAGGTGCCAGTGTGCCACTGCTCCCAGTGCTGGTAGTTCAAGCGCCCTCTTGATGTACCCAATTTTCGCAGGTGTAAGTGAGTCGGCCCCATACTGACTTAACAGAGAACAGAGTGCCGGTAACGGAGGGGGAGCACGGTCTCTTGGTTTACCCAATTTTCACAAGCGTTCGTGGGCACCAGACTGACCTAACAGACCAGGCAAGGTTTTGCACCTTTATTTTTTAGAATTGTTTTTTTTTCTTTCTTTTTGTTGGCGAGCAGGAGACTCTTTTGATAGCCATTCATTTATTAAAATCCTTGCATATGAGGTTTACCCCCCCCATCTTGTAAGTTGTAAAATTATTGCTGTAAAATATCGTTAAGGCCAACAGGAAGGCCATGAACCATACCTATATTCATTGTACAGTTGCTGATTTGTAGAGTGGTGATATCTGATTACTGTTTGGTTCAGAAGGTGCCTTGTCGTTTGTTTTACGACAGTTCTTTTCTTACCCCTTTTAATCCTGCTTATCGTTGTGCTTATTGTACCATTTTCACTTGATGCTTGTCCTGCATGTACCGAGTGGTACCTGCGGTATCGACTGATTAACGATTTGACTGCAGGTCTCGCAAGATATTCAGTGCCAGTTACGACGGGCACATGCCGCGCGCGGCTGACTTACACGCGACCAGTAGCTAGGCCAAAAGGACATCTGCAACAACGTGATTACAGGTCCGTTCTGAGGAGCTGGTATTCCAACAGTACGAGTACGGCCTTGTGGACACGAACCAAATGTATCGGGAACACTACCCAGAACAGAATCCGCCGGCGCGGTACCGCGCGATCGCTGACACCGACGGGCAGCGGCGTCAAAGATTCGGTCGTCGTCCGGCGGGATCGGCCCCAGCGCCCACCCAAGGGGCACGACACGACACGGCACGGCGCGACCCCGAGCTGGCTCAGCGCCCCCCGCGCGCGCGGAACGTCGTCGGCGGCACGTCCCGTTCCCGTTCGGTTCGGCGTTTGGACGCGGACGCGCTCGCGGCACCGCGTTTGCTGCTGCTGCTGGCATCATCAGCCACCGAACCTGCAGGTGCAGGTGAGCCGGCGCCAGCAGCGGTGGAGACGTCGCGTCGTTGACCCAGAGGACCCCTACGTCTCCCGTATTCCCGCGCACGCGTACGTATTCAATCCGCTCGTCGACCGCGCCGCGCGACCGGCCGCGAGCCGAGCCGACGGGGCTCCCGTATTCGCGCAACACGGGCCCATCGTATCTGCGTGGTCGCACCGCGGCGGCGCTTCTTCTTCTTCGTCGTCGTCGTCGGCGGCGGCGGCTCCGATCATCATCTGGTGGGCCCGCGCCGGCATGGGTATGGGTGCGTCCAGACAAAAATGCAGGCAACATGTACGTGCGCACGCCCAGCAGGCGGCATCATCGCAGCGTGTGGGTGAGGTCACATCTCGTCGCGCTGCACGATCCCTCTCTCTCTCTCGTTCGACAGCGACATCAGCTGTCGTCTCGACGATCAGTCGGCGACGACGAGAGCATGCATGCCGCAGCAGGTCTGTGCAAGGGCTAGCTGGCCAGCTGCTGCCCCTGAAGAGCCCTCTAGCTCTAGCTCTAGCTGCATGCAGACACGGCCGGGCAGCTAGCGATCTACCCGTGCACCGTCGGCCGGCAGCAGCTAGCCCGAAGAAAGCCTCTGAAGTGAAGTACTCCGTACTTGGCGCGCGCTAGGGGCCCGGTACGTCCGGTCCGGCGCCGCTGTCCGACTCACTGTCGGATCGGATCGGGTCGACGCGCATCATTCATTGCAGAGGGCCGGGGCCGGCGCCCGCCGGCGCACGCACGCCGAGCCACACAGCCGCGCGCCTGCCCACACGGCACCGGCCGTTCGCTGCCGCAGTGGCATGCAAGGCTTCTTCATCAGGCCACGTACCTGGCCGGCGTTCGGCTTGTCCACTTTTGGGTCGATCGAATGGCTTCGCCGCGCGCGCAAGCATGCAAGACCAGGTGCAGGTACGGTGTGAGACCAGTGATAACGCATACTCAGTGCACAAAAAATTGTCTTTCTACACAGAAGTCGTGAGTGTAAAAAAATTGATGTTGAAACAGAACCGAAAAGTTTGTCTCGTGAAAAAACGTAATAAACGCATGGTAAAGTGTGTGGCTAGGAATCAAACCTGCATGAGAGGTCTGGGAACCAGTGAAGGAGACCAGTCAAGTCATTAAAGAGACTACGATAATAATAAAAAGAAGATTTATTTAATACTTTCTTGATATGCGAGAACATGTCTAAAACGATAGTTTTTTATGCACCGGAGGGTAAGTACAATACCAGGGCAACGGGCTGGAGCTTTCTAAAAAAATGTGCTCAGTGGCGGACCTCCGTCCATTCAAGAGCATCCAATTGAATGCTCAATTTTTTTTAAAAAAAAAAGTATGATATGATGTATGCGCATTTGACATATATATGTACCAATAGAGCAAAATTAGGATCAAAATTCAGTCATTTTGAGTCTAAAAATGAAGATCAAAATACAAATTTCATCTTTTTTCCAAAACAAAATCTCAAACTATGGAATTTCATCATAAAATTATTTTGCTACCATGCCTGTTTGAATGCCCGACTAATAAACTCTGGATCTCTGCCACTGAATGTGTTACCTCCAAGATCGATTTTAGGTGCATCAATCTCTCCAAGATCAAATCTCGATGTGGTCGTCGTTCACCCCTCCAGCTAGAAAACAAGGGACCGATACAGACGTGCCTATCTCTAAGATCAACACGTTCGGCCGGCAACTAGACATTCTTCAAAGCTGCACCCATATCTATCTCTATTGACACCTGCCGATTTATATATTTGACTTGTGCGCTGTATATATTGAAGGTCAAGTTCCAGTAATATTTGATATATATATTTCCTGCATGACGACTATATATCTCCATGTGGCCAAGTTCCGATATTGTTCTTCCCTCCAGAAACAACAACTAATGTAAGCCTTCTAAAACCGACCATATCTCCAGCCTCCTCTCTATCGTCTCTAAGATCAACCTTTAGTGTAATTCACCTCTTCCACTACAGGAATATCATCAATTAACGACGGCTAGAAACCGTCTTCGTTAATAAAGGATACCCGTAGCAATAACAACAAAAACAAAAACCTTTTCATTCCAAAATAGTTGATATAGGTTATTAGAGATGACACCTACCACAAAAAGGACAATCGAAAATAAAAAATAATCACTCTCTTCGTTTCGAATTATTTGACGCTAGCTGGTTATTAGTGCAACTTTAAATTATAAAATAATTTGAAACGGAGGAGGTACTATGAACTTTTATCACTCCATTTGAGATATTACACCGCTTACGTGGCACGCACGGAAAGAACAATTCATGGCGGGAAAGTTAAAACGACCGGGTGAACGCCGCGCCGACGTGGGGGTTAACCCTAACCGGCGGCCGGCCGGGGCCATGCTCGTCCGTGGGTCAACAGGCATCAGACATGTCAGCCGGATCCGACGGAGACGTGGCCAGCACCAGCCGCGATCAGGATCGCTCAGACAGACAGCTAGGGACGACTCCCCCCTGAACTCTCTGTGGGCCCCACCTCACGACCCCCCCCCCCCCCCAATCTATGCGCTCGTCTTAAGCCCCCCCTCCCCCGTGCGTCGTCGTCGGCCCGAGAGCATCGATCCCCCCCCCCCCCCCCCCCCCCCCCACCACAGGCCACAGCCGCCCCCTCCCCTCTCCCGCACCCTTTGACCGGCCGCCACCGTCGCGAGCAAACACCTTGCTCGGCGGCGGGCAATAGCCCGTGAGGACTAGAGGCCGTGTGTGTGGTTGATGGATCCCGTGGCGGCGGCAGCGCACGGCGGCGGCGGGCACCGCTTATTCGCGCCGCCGGCGGCGTTCCACCCGTTCCATTTCCCAGCAGTAGGGCAGCACCCGCCGTTCCAGCATTTCCCAGCTGGGCCGCAGCACCAGCCGCTGGTGGCTGGAGGAGGCGGGCAGGCGAAGCAGGAGCACGTCGACGACGACGACGGCAACCCCATCAACAGCGCGGGGAGCAACGGCAACAACGGTGAAGCGGGGGGTGCGGACCAGCATGCCGCCGGGACGCAGCAGCAGCAGCAGCAGCAGGCTTCGGCGGAGGATCAGCCCCCGGCGGTGATGCGCCGCCGTCCCAGGGGCCGCCCGGCGGGGTCCAAGAACAAGCCCAAGCCGCCGGTGATCATCACGCGGGACAGCGCGAGCGCGCTGCGCGCGCATGTCCTGGAGGTCGCCGCCGGCCGCGACGTCGTCGAGAGCGTCGCGAGCTTCGCGCGCAGGCGCCAGGTCGGCGTCTGCGTCCTCAGCGGCACCGGCGCCGTGTCCAACGTCTCCATCAGGCAGCAGGCCGACGCGGCGCGGGGGCCCGGCAACGGCGCCGTCAGCTTCGCCGGCCGTTTCGAGATCCTCTCGCTCAGCGGCTCCTTCCTGCCGGCCCCGGCCCCTCCGTCCACCACCCGCCTCACGGTCTACCTCTCTGCAGGCGGCCAGGGCCAGGTCGTCGGTGGCACGGTCGCCGGCGAGCTCACGGCCTCCACTTCCGTGGTGATTGTGGCAGCCTGCTTCGGAAACGCCGCCTACGAGCGCCTCCCTCTCGACGACGACGACGACGACGACGAGCCGCACCAGCCAGCACTGCCGCAGCAGGGACGCCAGCTGGCCGGCCGGCACTCCTCCTGCTCGCCTCCGCCGCCACTGTCGGCGCACCCTCATCACCAGCAGCCGCTGCCGCCTCTCGGCGACCATCTCCCCCACCACCTCCTGAACGGGCTCCCGCTCCCCGGCGGCGACGCCTACGGGTGGTCTGGTCCAGGAGGCAGCGTGGCTCCGTACTGACGGACATGGAAGAGGAAATCGAGAACACAAGCATATGCAGCATGGTAGAATCGATCGAATCTATAATTAGAGCTCGTCATCATCAGTCTCTCCCGCCTACTCCTTTCTACTGTTTTCGGTGGTGGTGTAATGAGTTTTGCCTTGCAATTCAAGTTGTGGCAAGGGAATCGAAGGGTGATGGTTAATTACTCCAGTATCAGTATCAGTGTAATTCCCGTAGAGTTTGGTACTGTTAATTAAGCTGTGGTTAATTTACTGTTAATTTTACCTAAGCAATCCAACGCATGCGTCTGTAGGGTAGGGGCAGGGTTAAATATATCTAGCTGGAAGAAGGTGACGGTATTATCACATGAGCAACGACTACTTCACCAACGAACGAACGAGACGAGCTCTGAGACGGCGACGACGACTTCACTCCGGCCCAGCAGCAGCGCCGGCCGGCCTCTGTACGTACGTTGGCTATAGCCTCCGTTTGGTTTGGTTGTTCTCCATTCAGGAGACGCTAGCTAGCATGCAGCACACACGACGACGACGCAACCACTTCACCATATGTGACGACGACACAACACACTTGCTATATTTTATGTTTGCATTATTGTCTCAAGTGTCAACCCGTGTCCGATAGATCGATCGGTGGTTGACGATATATACACACAGGCATACCTCAAACTAAGTGTGACTGTTCGGATTACCTATTTACTCAAGTGAAATACTCCCTCCGTTCTGATTTATTTGACGTTGAATGAACTAATTTTAGTTCACCTAATGTCAAATAAATAAGAACAGAGGGAGTAGTATCTAGCATGTATGATTTTATTTGTAAGAAAACATTGAATTTTTTAATTGGGTGTTTTGTCCTGTTTTGCTACTAGCTAGTTTGGAAAGTGGACACAAATGGCTATGTATATACGAGACTATATATGATTGAAAGTGAACCACATCAAATCGTATGCCGTTTTTGAACAGTTTTTCTTGTTTTAGCGAACCAAGTCCACTGCCAATTATAGATAGATTCAACCCGGCGCTCTGTTCTACAACTAGAAGTCACATGCATGGTTATCAAACAAGCATAAAATATTTGGTTCTATGTGGGGATTGTACCATTCTGGTTATAACAGAGCTGGAAATTTTGTAAAATTGGGAAACAAAAGTGGATTTGGTCAGGGTTTCTCCCCTCTCCTGGTACAATGTAAGGTCATTTTCTTTAATCTCCTCGTACCTGATTATATATTTTTTTGAGAAATATAATATAGATCCAAACACTCGTATAAATGTACGAACATCCACCCATATATGAACACAAGTATGTCTACTTTTATGAGCAACTCCGATAGACTAGCTTAGATATGACTGCTAGCTCTTAAGATTTATAAAGTGTCACCATAGGCGTCTCATGCATTGTCGACAAGTACATTAAGTATGGGCCACGAAGAGATGAGCTGCAAGCAGTTTTGCTCGTATGTCCCAGCTGCCAAGAGTGATTATGTTCTTAACTGGAACTAAGTAACTTATTAATTAAGCGAACACTAGTGGAACTAGCATTGTATTTTTGTAATGAAAATATGGAAAACTCTTAATTAATTTACAATCCAAATATTGGCTGTTTTTTACAGAATAACAATGTCTGATTTCCCCAGAAAATTTATTGAAATGAGCACATGTTATTTATTTTTTGCTTTATATTCTCCCAGAACACATTACCGACAATGTGGATCGCCGGCGAGCTGAGGGGTTCCGGCCGGCCCTGGCCTGTGTTTACCCTCCCGGCCGGACCCGACCATTCTGGGGAATGCTCTCGTTCAAATCCCATGTCAATCTCGTTTAAATCTTATATGTCATTAGCCTAATACTCTCCCCTTCTAAAATAAATGACGTTTAGGACAAAAAATTAGTTTATTTTGAACTAAATTAGCTGTCCTAAATATTATTTATTTCAGAACTGAGGGAGTATATCAAACGAGCTCTGATGATTACTAGGAGCTAGCATTCGTCAGCTACTAATGATCGATCGAGAGAGCTCATGGCATGCATGTCGTGATGTGTGTGTACTCGCATCCGATCGAGCGTCTCCTCTTCTCTCCTAGCTCGTGATGCATGCCGCAGTTTCTGCGTGCTCGCTGCTTTGGAAGCACAAGGGACTGTGCCATGCATATGCCCGGTCCGGTCCGGTCCGGCCGGACTAGGTCGCAGCGTGCGTGCGTGCATGCATGCCTGCCTGCCGCGGCATCGCACACACAGTTTGTTAATTGCAGCGTCTGCATGCATGCATGGGTCGATCATCGAGAGAGAGAGAGAGAGAGAGGGAGAGCAAATGATTCCGGCGGTGTGGCCGCGCGCATGCATGCATGGCATATTGGCATGGCGTGATGGCCGATCTGCAGCTAGCAGCAGCAGCAGGTCACTCGCGCGCGCGCGCTGCTTCCCTGCAGCTGCTGGGCCTTTAGTTAATTTTTACTGCGATGCAGCACGGCGGCCGGGAGCTGCAAGGCAAAACCTTGCGAGCAAGCGCGCGAGCGCGGAGTTCGAGGCTGATGCAAGGAGCAGCAGTGGCAGCAGCAGCAGCTAATGATGATGCCTGTCTCCAGTGGTACGTAATTAACGAGCATGGATACGACATATGGATGCAGTTGCAGCAGAGAGGTGAGGGGTATGGGTCACCCTGAAGACTTGAATCGAGTTAGCTACTTAGCTTTGGATGCACGGAGAGAGAGAGAGAGAGAGAGAGAGAGAGGGTGGTGATGGTGAGCGAGCGATGCGATGCGATCGATGTGTGTGGGTGTGATATGTGTGATGTGAGAGAGGTGGTGGTCGTCAGGCCGGGCCGGGGGACACACACGTGCACCTGGCTCCTTTTCGAGGCAGCAGCAACAGTTGGGAGGTATGGCGGCAACAGCTATAGAGAGAGAGAGAGAGAGAGAGACGGCGATGCCGCCGTGGCGCGAGGCGTGCGTCCGAGCTAGCTAGGCGAGAGAGTGGATCGCTGCCCGGCCGGCGGCGGTCGCAGCGGCGCGCGGCCGGCCGGTGGCAGTCGCTGCATGCTACCTCGTCACCGGCGGGTGAGGATCGGAGTGCCCGCCGCCGGGGCTAGCTAGCTGCTTTTTTCTTGGAGTTGGTGATGGATCGATGGCCAAAGGCAGCAGAGCAGGCCCTACCTACCTACCTGGTGTCATCATATCACCCTCTTCTCTGGCGCCGGGGTCGGCGGCACAATCAAGCAGAGGCAGACGTTGTTTGCGGCTTCTGCTATCAATTCAGCCGGGTTTAAGGGCCACTGTTGTAGGAAAAGCAGCCGGGTTTAAGGGCCATTACTGCCTATTGAAGGTCAAAGCTCGACCAAATCAGAGCTTTTGGATGACTCCAATCCTAATTATAAGGGAAGAAAAAAAAAGAGAGATTCAGTGCAATGTGTAGGTGCACTTGGACTTACAGCAACGTTCTCTTCGCGTGCTACCTACCAATCAGCACACTTCACGGAGCATTTGTTTTGTTTCGTTTTGTTTTATTTTTTTTCTCTCTCTGAAGAAACGTTCTGAACAAGTGAACATTATTCATGTGCGTGATGTGAGATGGCCTGTCATCACCAGTAGTGTCGTTTCTCTTTTCTGCACTGCTGGAAACAACCTTCTCTGATCAGCAGTCCCACCAGTTGTTATGAAGGTGGAGTAGAACGAACAAACATGCATGTTCCGAGCACAGAACATGCATGGCCGGGCATATGATGTATACTACTGAACCAATCATATAGCCTAATTAAACTGTACGTAGTTTTCAGATCAGGAGTACTCCCTGCAGTTTCAAATCCTAAACACCTTGAGGCGCCTGATGTTACAAAATTAGGGCACCAATCACCGTGAGGACTACTGCCCTTTTGTATATTCCTTTTCCAGATCTGTGCTCATCAACAAAACCAGGAATTATGATGCTCCCAGCTGGCAGTTTGAGCGTACCGTGTACTGGACGCCAATACGAAAATTGTGCAGGTTTTCAGGGAGCGTGCATCGCGCTCCCTGACAAGAACATTCACGTACGTACCAAAGTAAATACGTGACGCGTTCCGGTACATGTGACGCGATATCTTGCTTTCTAGTAATTCCTAGAGTCTGAGGGGATCAAGAGAATTCAAGTCTAGGGTAGTAAAGCCTAACACGTCCAACTGTGGCGTAGTAGCAGCATATAGAATCTACTAGCCAAGTCCCAGGTTTCGACGATCCTTCCTCTCTCCAGTGGACCCCTCTTTCTTGATCCGAGAAGGTCTAATAATACGGTCGATAATCCCATATTCAAGAGCCCCTTCAGCGTCAAAGCGCTTCACCCTAGATAGGTCCTCATGAATCTGCAAAGAAGACAAAAAAAAAACTTTGAGACCAAGGGATACTTGGGACTCAATATTGCAAAGACAATCATCTTCAACTGCATGTTGAAGACCACGAAAGCATGCATGATCGATGAGATGCCATGCATAAAAGAATCAGAAGATGGTTACAGTAGCATACAATGTTTTTTCAAGAACATGCGATGCACATAGTAAGCATACAGCGCGCTATTTTGCATCAAATTTTGGAGTTCAATATGAAACATCAAGCAGTAAAGAGCACAGCAAATCAAAGCAAACCATCAGGACAACAAAAAGTTGTTTCCACGGACTGGATGAAAAGGACGTATGGAAAACAAGGCTCATGCATCAGAAATTCTTGCCTTTTCAACAGGATGACTTGTGTGCTCTGCGAGCTTGCCATAAAGATAGTTCTTGATACGGATAAGCTCCTTTGCTTCATTTTCTATATCATCAGCCTGCAGAGGAAGGTATAGTAAATCAATATACTGTAAGACGTATAGGCATTTTACTAAATCAATTTCCCAACTGTTGAATAATTATAAACCTGGCCTCGAGCTGCTCCAGCAGGTGATTGAAGTGAAATCCGGCATAGAGGCATTCCAGTACGTGAACCCTTGACAGTACAAAAGAACAGAGAGACATGTTATACTTAAAAATACTTCCACAAAGAATCCAAAAGGAATTCAAAATCAAGTCGTTTACCTTTTCACCAGCTGCAAGAATAAATCCTGCCAAGTTGAATGCGAACCCCAAACAGTGCGTACCAATAGGACTCTTGAGGCTTAGCATGGTGTCATACAATGCCATGCATGGCGTAAGCTGCAAAACCAAGAACTGGTTCAGTTTAGCTCAGGGTAACCTGTTTTCCATGGATTCATTGATTATCCATTTTGAATATCTGAATCAGCAAAGCAAATTATTTACACTATGCTAAATTAGCTATTCAAATTTTATGTTTTTGACAAGCTTTTGAACAAAAACTTTGATTTCATAATTTTAAGGGAAGTGCCTATTGAAGGTCGAATCATGTCCTGAAAGTAAATAAAACAAAAATAACAGTGAAAATAAAAAGACAACAAGTGTCGTACTGTAAGGTTCTTACATCTCCTCCTGGCCCATTAATGTATAGAAGTATCTTTTTTGTATTATCAATACTGTCAAGATACAACATGCTAGCTAACACTTGATTGCTGAATTCTTCATCTATATTGTCCCCAATGAAGATAATCCGTTCACGATACTGCACAGGGCAATTCCTAATCAGTTACCGAACATACAGTGAGAAATCAGAATTACTTCAGTCCAATGAAGCATATTCTTTACCAAGGCATTCCATATGTCAAGCCATTGCCATGTTCCTTCACCAGGTGTTCTGTAAGGCACACGTGGAGTCCCGATGGGCATCATGGAAATACGTGCTCTGGTGGCCCTCTTGTTTGAAAGCCTATCAAGGGTAAATTTGCATTACACTCAGATGCGAAATGTATCCAACAATAGCATCATTCTGCTTTGAGATCCGTGCAGCTTTTTTAGAAAAAGCTCCACCTGAGCAGTTCTCTGATACTCAACTGATTGAAGCTCTTACGATCTCATCTTTTATTGTAAAAAAAAGAACAGCAATTAACATTGGAATTGAAAGCCTGTGTGCATAGCTACACAATTTGGTCAAAAGCATTTGCCCGCATACTAATACTGGACAGCACAACATTCTTAAGTGCGTAACCACCACCTAGAACGGAGGTAGCAGCAATGCAGCATAGTACTAGTATCACATTCTATGAGGCCAAGGAGGCTGTGAACTCGTACAGTAGCCATACACCAAGCATACAGATCGTTGCACACGTACCCAAGAGAGATCCTTCTGTTGACTGCGGTGTGGAAACCGGCGCTGACATTCGGGCACGACGACTCGGACGAACCTGCTCAGCATTCTCAACCCGGAAACCGAAATCAAACACGGAAAACGAAACCCAGCATAGAACTGAGAGATCTTCATAGATTATTGCTCACCGAGCTTGGTCTGCGCCCTCAGCCCTACGAAGACCCTGGTGCCCACGCTGCACGAGAAAGGAGCAGAGAAGTTGGGGGTTACTTGGGGTATAGGGTTTGGAGATCGGAGGGACGGGTAAGAGGAGGACTGACCTGAGCGAGGAGGCCGGGTTGGCGGCGGCACGGGGGTGGAAGCAGGAGGAGTTGGCCGGCGCCGCCGGGGACAGCGCCATTGGAGCGGGCGGGGGAGTGGTGACGGAGTACGGGAGTAGCCTGGGGGGAGCGAGTGACCGAGTGGATAACGAGGAGACCGAAGAGGCAGGCAGCTCGCGTGCGCGGAGATTCGTGCGACGCCGGCCACTAAGAAAAAACGAACTGATTTTCGTGACGTGGCTAACGAGAGAGAGAGGGGCTAATTCTCCTCTGTTTCGAATTAAATGACGTTTAAAATAACTAATTTAGTTTAAATTAAATTAATTTTTTTTATTCTAAACGTTATTTATTTCAGAATCTGAAACGCGGAGGAAGTTTATGCAGGGGAGATCATTTTGTTCCATCCAACCTCCAAACGGGACTAGTTCTTATATGGACTTGTGGGTTCAGGATATGTAGTTAAACCTTATGAAGTCAAGATGAACTTGATAATTTCATTTAAAAAACTCGGATGTTTGAGCTGAATTCCATCGCTGCGACTGTTATTACATGAGAATGAAACGTCACATTCGAACATGGGAGATCGATGTTCCTTCTTTCACCTTTTTTTCCCACAATTGCCTCAACTTATTTACAACAAATATGATATGGCTTACCAACCAGCTGTTTATTGTCCAGTAGTAGTAGATTTAGGTGCTCACTCCAATTCCTCAACTTATGTAGTCCTCTTGGCTCTTGTTAGTGTACCATCGAAAAAATACTTCTCAGTAACAAGCGTCTTTGTCCAGAGCGAGAAAGCTCGGAATTGGATGCTTTGAAACAGTTGGTAAATTCTGATCCTTCATCCCAACACTGCTCTAGCAAGCCTGAGGCCACACTCGATAAGCTCAATCTCCTGCTGGTACCGCTCTTCCTTGTCAAGCCCCTGCTACAGAAAAAGCGTGCACATTAGATACCAGAAAATGGGAAAACCCTAGTGGCAGGGAATAAGGATGAAACTGTTAAACTACACAGCTCGCCTATATAGTCTTTTTTTTGGGAGTTTTCGGGTCAGAGAATTCGTTGCCACAAAACTATATTTTAGGCATGTAGAATTACTGGGCACGAGTGAAAACACCTTATGTGGTTCTGCCAAAACAGATGGAGTCGCACGCCCAAGTCTTAGGCTCGCGAAAGCAGATCTGCTTGCACTTTTATCCATTTTGGTGTCTCTGTTCTCTGTCTCTCCCTTGAATTTTGTTTTTGTGGAAGCAAACCAATTAAGTTCATTGAAAGAGTCTTCTTGTTCCAGGACCTGGCATTTAGAATCATATTGGAATACAAACCAAGAGACAAAGGATGTTAAAGCCAAACTACATAGAAGCTTTGTATCAGAACTGAATGCAATAGTGAAAGGTAGATAACTAGTCACTAGAACATAGATAGTTCTGGTAAACTAAAACAGCATACAAAAGAACAAAGTTACCATCAGGACGAAAGCAACTCCTAGTAGGAAACTGTCATAGGTACAAATGCCCCTCTTGACTTCATGCTCCCATCTCAATAGGTTACCCTTGTGAAGAAGATTATTCTCCACCATGTTGGCAAAAAGCAATGGGACAGTTTGAAAGAAGTCCTTCATTTCTTTAAGGTCATTACTCCGAAGCTTCTACAAGATCCAAGAAAGTCTGCAGTCAGAAACAATAAAAAAAGAAACAAAAGAGACATATTCCTGCAACAATAGTGTGAATGTTTAGCAAAACTATAAGATATAAAGCACACCAATTCCCTAACGAAGCCTGTATGAGAAAGAACTGAGCCCAGGCTGAACTCAGTACCAAGTACAACTGAGCTTGGGAAATGTTTAATGGCTCCATATTGAACTGGTAACCATATTTTACCAATAGCAGAATACTTTGGCATAAAGTAATACAATACCCATTGTGGTACTTATCCAGACTGCAGAAGTGTATAAATTTTATGACAACTTAGTTTCTACACCATCATGAAACAAAGCGAAAATAACCTCTAGCACAGCAGGAGAACGCAGGTATGCCATACCAAAATAATAAAACCTACTATTACTACTACTAAAGTATCACAGTAAGGAAAATTGCCATTGTATAATCTTTCAAACTGCAAGAGACATTGTGACATTGGCATTTCAAAGTAATCTGAATGTTGGTTGATCTCTCCCCTGTGCACCCAGGCCCAGCCCAGCCCAGGTCTGAGTCCGACCAGAGGGGGGGGTGCATGCCTGGGAGGAGGGGAGGAGTTAGAGTCGGTTCGGGTCAGGCTCTGTTAGCAACATACCATTTTAGATAGAGTTTGAGTTGGAGTCAGTTTGGATCTGGTTCTGTTAGGAACAAACCAGTTTAGATGGAGTTTGGTTTGGAGTCGATCTGTTCGGTTAGGAAACAGATCAGTTTTAGTTGGGTTCGGTCTATTAGAAGATCAGAACATATCAGTTTGCGTTTGAGTTAGATTCTCTCTCTCAGATTAGGAATACTAGAGATAGAGTTCTATCCTTTAGGGAGTTTAAATAGCCAAGTATTCCAGAGGAATAAAATGCACCTCCCAGTTATTCCTGATTTTGGTTGCTCCCTTAGCCGGTTTTCGAATACTGAAGTCGCGATTTCAAAGTATTAGAAAACTAACATAAAAATAATTACTAAACAAAAGATCGTAGTACCTGGGAAAAGCTGTCTACCAGCGATGCAAAAGTTTGAATTCTCTCCTCCAATGCCTCCTTGTTTCTTGAGGCAATATCCAGCATCTTCCCAATTTCAGCTATGTCATCATCCCAACCCACTATCTTGCAATTTGTTGAGTAGCCCAAGTCATAATTGGATTTTCTTGCATATCTACGAGTATGAGAGAGGCCCTATGAACAAAACACATGGTCGTAGTTTCTAATTCGGATAGTTTTAAAGAACACACCTTGATATGTTATTGGAATAGCGGGTACAGCCAGCAGCAAGTATTCTTATAAGACCTAGTGCATTGCCTATTCTAGTAACAACAGCTTGTACTTGTTTGAGAAAGTCCAGAGCATGATCGCCAAGACCATGCTTTCCGAGGCCAAATTTCAGCTCTTCTTGGATAGAAGGATGGGTACTGGACACCCTGGCGTTCTGTTATAAGGTAAAACAGTTAATTGAATCAGATAGCTAAATTGCATATGAAAACATTCACATGTGTTCTGAACAATATACAAGTCTCAAGTGAGTCACTCAATATTCACGGGCAGAACAAATATGCATAACCTATATAGCCTATCTACCACAGATAATAAGATAGGAATTCCATACAGATAATTTAGAGCACTTCGAGAGCACAATTTACCTTTGATTGTTTAAATTCCTGCAGACCAATTTCAGTGCCAATTTGAAGCATTGCATTGAGATCTATAAATATCCAGTCTAAAAACGCCATAGATGAAACATTTTTTGATCGGTTTGCATAGAGATATGACCCATTTTGTGAACATCAAGTCTAAAATTTCAAAAGACATCCTTTTTAAGGAAATGTTAGCTCGTCTTTCTCTCTGCTGCAATAATCAATTTTCCAGTTTTTGTCATTAAATCACTACTCACTAAACATTGTGATATTCCACGTTTCATGATTTGAATATATATCATTGAATGTAAAAAAAATAACTGCAGCATGATATTCACCCTGAACCAGAAGAGGATGTGCTCACCCATTAATCCCACAGTTAACACACCCCATCTTTTACCTGAGTAGAATAATTCGTCAGATAAAAAGGGTTCTAGCAAATTACTCCCTCTGTTCACTTCTATTTGACACAGTTGACTTACTGAGTTGTGTTTGACTTTGACCATTGGTCTTATTCAAAAAAATAGCCAACATCATATATTTTGTTATAATTTGTTTATTACTAAAGGTATTTGAAGCATGACTTATAATTTTGAATATTTGAACTATTTTTTTTAAGACGGATGGTCAAAGATGACGCTGAAAGTCAACGGTGTTAAATAAAAGTGAACAGAGGGAGCATTAAGTATTAATACCTCGAGAACAGGGATAAGTAGCTCCAGATATTGCCGTTGTGCCTCAAGATTTCATCCAACATTAGGAACACAGAGAGACCCTCACCAAGAAATTCAAACACTGTCCTCAAATCGAAGCTCTTGAATGAGTTTAGTGGTCGTACATTCTTGTCCTGAACTGAGCAGATCGCGTCCAGTTGTTGGAGAAGATTCCCAAGAATAACCATCAATCCATTTACAATTTCATACAACTCGAGCAATAATGGTATTGAGTGTGCAAATATCTTCTGTGGCTCCCCCTCCAACAGTGATTCACTCAATCGCTCTGCACTATGCCCAAATAGGAGCAGTTTCCGGTAGAGACCCTTCGATGCCTGGAAAAGTTAAAGAGCAAATAGATAAGCCCCCCCCCCCCACACACACACACAATCTTCTCAGTTCTCACATGCATTTGATACAACTTTTCTTTTCTTTTCCTTCAAGGGCAATAGAAGGATTTTGTTGATTCTAATATAGTACTACCTCTGGATTTCTTTTATTGACGTTGGGAGAGCTGGGCCTAGCACTCCCAACGTCAGCAAAAAAAAAAGTATGGAGAGAGTAGTAACAGCAAGGGAGGTCTGCTACTGAGCAGCTTATATGTATAAGCATGCTGGGACGTACAAACAGAGACACGAGTCGTATCATCTATGACAACTATACTGACAAGGATAACAGGGTTTCACACCATTTCAGGGCCAGCACTACTCATTCAGCATACGCAAATTTACCAGATGCTTCAAAGTTTACCTGCGAAACCTCCATTTACTAAGATTAGAAGCTCCCGGTACAAACTCCAAAACACAATGTCAAACGTACAGTTCAGACGAAGGATCGGAACTCCGCAACGTGATCCAATTCCAACTAGAAACCAGCAGCAGCCACGCATCACAGCACTAAATGTAGCGGGTTTCGTCGAGTTGGTACCGCGTCGGAGAGGCGGGATATCTCGACGCAGGAGCGGGAGAGCACGGCGACGAACTTGGAGACGGCGACGTGGTCGTCGTCGGCGGGCGCCGGGAGGGGCGAGGCGCCCGCGGGGGGGGGGGGGGGGGGGGGCACATGGAGCCTCACGGTGGCGGAGGGGCAGCCGGGGCCGAGGCGAGTACGGATCCGGCACCGAGGCCGGAGAGCGCCGCGCGGGGGCGGGAGCGGGAGCGCCACTCGTCGACGTGCCGCCGCAGCTTCTCCTGCTGCTCGAGGAGTAGGACTGCGGGAGGAGAGGGCGCCGGGTCAGGACTGAACTCGAGCGAGGGTAGAGGCGACGGGAGGCGGTAAGAAGAGGGTAGGACTGCTCACGTGAAGCCATGACCGGCGGCGAGCGGCGACGGTGGTGGCGTCGCCGCGGATGCCCGGGAAAAGCAACGGGGGGGTGGGGTCAATTTTTACATCGGAATTTTGCGAGAGAATTTGCGAGTTTGCCCCCTTACGCCTGTGGTTCGGTGAAGCTTGGAAAGTGGGCCCATTATGCTTACTTTGGGCTTAGCGGGCTAGGTAGGATACCGAACCGTTACACTTAACGGGCCAGGACGCAAAATACCATTTCCAAAAAAAAAAAGGAAAACACTTTACTCCCGTAACGTTTCGCCGGATGTCCTACAGATTTTTTAAAAAAAAAACAATAGTACTCTCTGTTTCGAAATAAATAACACCTAGAATAAAAGTCTAAATCAAAGTCCGGTGAATGAGTATTTTATTTGAAACATAGGTGAATGAGTGGCTCGGTGGTGACCGGGCGACCGGTACCGTTTCTGTATTTTTTGGACCGGAAACCTATTTTACAGATTTCGAATAAAGTATTACCGTATTTGAATCTAATTCAACAAAGTCCCTAGCGAGCGCCTTCTAGCTCGGCGCATTATTTGAGGTGGAGAGTAGTGCTACCTTGCGTCCGCCACCTTCACAAATCATATCATAGTATATGGCAATACAAAATTACAAAGGCAAAGTCGCATTCGTTTACCACGTACGGCTAAGGGCATCTGGTGGTGTTTTAAAATGGCCGCGCTCCGGTCACGGCGATGCACAATGCAAGGCTGTTCCGAGAGGGAACCGGCAGTGGCAGCGATGAGATGGATTGAGAACGACGACGTGTGGTCCTGGTGTGGGGCCGTCACAACGAGAAGGATATGTTCAGGAAGAGCCCAACGCGACGCGTCGTCTCCGTCAGAAAAAAAAAAACGGAAAACCACAGGTGGGGTGGATGTTTTCGTCGTCGTCCCCCCCCCCTCCCTCTCCTCTCTTGACGTGGATCTGCCCGGACGGAACGGACGGACGGAATTAGCGTGTGAGGCCATCGGTTTGACGAAATTTCGACTCTTTTTTTTTGTGTGTTCGCTCGGCGTCTTCTCTTTATCTGCACGCACGCACGCACGCACGCGTACGCTCGTTTTCGTTCGTGGTGGGTGTGGACCTGTAGTTTTGGTACGTACCGTTCCACGGACAAAAAAAAAAATTTAAAGGGACAGGACAGGAGAGATTGTTCCCGCCACAGGGTGTGTCCATCACGCCAACGCGTGCGTCGATCCAAAATTCAAGAGCAAGAGACCATCGATCTCTCCAGCAATTCTCGTGCATGCCGCCTCACGCGGACACCAACGGTCCTCTCGATCCTAATTAACGTTTACGATAGCTAATTTAGTTTAAATCGAATTAAACTTTCTATTCTAAATGTTATTTATTTCAGAACAGAGAGAGTAATTAACGAGGAGAACGACGAGCGAGCGTGAACGTGAAGGATTTCTTTCTGCACCGAGTCGTTGACGACGACGACGACGACGCCAAGTGCGTACGTGCAGTGCTTTCTAGACGAAACGAAAGGCAGAGGGGGGACCTTGCGCGCGCGGACGAGAGGGGTTTTGAAAACACCGCGTGCTTCGAGAGGTGAGCTGCAGCTGCACTAGGTGCTTTCCTAGCTCAGTCTGACAGAGTCGCATCGATCGGTGATCGATCGGATCAAGGCTTGTTCTTTTGGCGCCGTACTAGTGTTATCTTTTTTTTTATCGGTCGCGTACTACAGCCAGAGGGTGAGGAGGAGGCGAAATGCCTCTTCGCATCTTTCTCTCTCATAATTTAAATTAAACTTTTTATTTTAAACATCAATTAATTTAAAACGGATGAAGTATTTCAACTCGCGCATTATTAAGAGAAAGAACAGATCTACGATTCTATTTCACCTGTTCTATTTTATTTTACGCTAGTTAGTTGGTCCGCAACGGGGTGACTATTAACATGAAATGGTTAGCTTTACAACACCGTAGTCAAACGGAGGTAGATTTTTTTTTTCAAAAGTTTCAAAATTAGCCAACGCTGCTAAACATCGTTAGTAAAGTCCATGTACTTCGTGCACCGGGGACACAAGAACCCGAATACGCCCTCGGCTTCCCCTCCTCCAAGTAACGAAGGGAGAGGTACGCACTGACAGGTGGGCCTCACCCGTTCACGTGGCGTCTGGCCGCGCCAGGTGGCCCCGCTCATTTTTTCCATCTCCGCTCCGTCTCCCACCCGCCGCCACCGCCTCCTACAAAATGGCCGTGGCTCTGGCCGGAGCGGCCACGCAGAGCAGAGACACGCACAAAGATACACGGACGAGGGAAGGGAGCAGGTGCTTGAGATATATAGATAAGGCGCGGCGCGGAGGGAGATGGCGGTCACGATCTCGTCGGTGAAGGCGCGCCAGATCTTCGACAGCCGGGGCAACCCCACCGTCGAGGTGCGCTTCTGTCTGGCCGCGTCTCTTATTTGGATTCGCCCGCTCGGCGTCTCGTGTTGTTTTTTTTCTTCTTCTTCTCCTTCCTTTTCCGCCTGGGCTGGGCCTGGACTGAATCGCGGTCGTCGTGTTGCGCGCAGGTGGACATCGGCCTCAGCGACGGCAGCTTCGCGAGGGGGGCCGTGCCAAGCGGCGCGTCCACCGGTACGTGTCGTCGCCGTCGCTCCGTAACTGCTGCAGATATGGTGGCATCACTTGAACGCTTTCCAGACTTATATCGTGGTTACTTCGTTTACTTTTGAATATGGGACCTCAATTACGCTTATGATGAAAACACACCTTACTTACCTACTTCGAATATGGAGTGCATAATCATCTTCTGGAACTCGTAGTTTCAGCTGTCGTTACCTGATTCCTGTGCCGTCTTTGATCACAGATAGATATGAGCAGGATTTTGACGGTTCTTATTAATTATATGTTTGGAAAAATCTGACTTCAGGAATATATGAGGCCTTGGAGCTAAGAGATGGAGGATCTGATTATCTTGGCAAAGGGGTCCTTAAGGTTAGCTGGCCAGCCAATTTTTTCTATTTGGAATTACGGTATTAGACTACCTATGTATATGTGCCGCTGAAATGCATTATAATTCAGTGCCTTGTGATTCAGTTTCTAATGGCATGGCTAGCTAATGTAAACCATGACGTGTATCCCGCCTTGTATCTGCTGTAGATTTGCATCACGGAAGCTATTTGTAGCAGCTTTCATCTTGGCCTGTAGGACATAGATGAAACTAAATACCGAAACAGTGGCTAGTTTATGGCTTAATTTATGTTTCTGCAAAGTCAACCTGTATTAGTGACTGCAACCATTGCATGTGTTCGATGTGTGGTTTTCTTCCATTTGACTAACGAATCATAACTCCATTTGTTAGGCCGTGAACAATGTAAACAGCATTATTGGACCAGCAATTGTTGGAAAGGTATGCACATCAGTTGTACCTACAGATAGTTTCGTTAATGTAGCACTGGAATACAAGCATAGATCTCTTAATGGAGAATTATGTTCCAGGATCCTACTGAGCAGGCTGAAATTGATAACTTCATGGTCCAACAGCTTGATGGAACCTCCAACGACTGGGGTTGGTGCAAACAAAAGGTTCTAAAAAAGTTGAAACGTATTATGCTCCTATCCTTGCACCTTGTAGTCTTCATACTGATTTCCTTTAATGTCATGTTGAATCATTGAAAGCTTGGAGCGAATGCTATTCTTGCGGTATCACTTGCTGTGTGTAAAGCTGGAGCTATGGTTAAAAAGATTCCTCTTTACCAGGTCTGTTAAACATTACCACCATGACTTTATCTGTTGTATGTTGAGGTTTCAAAGGGTGTACTGAAATATACTTTATTTACAGCATATTGCAAACCTGGCCGGAAACAGGACTCTTGTGCTTCCTGTACCTGCTTTTAATGTGATTAATGGAGGATCACATGCTGGAAACAAACTTGCCATGCAGGTAATATTGCTTGTAAAATGTGAATTTCTCAATTCATGCTTCAACTATATCTCTGCTCATTTAACTGTTGTGCAGGAGTTCATGATCCTCCCCACTGGTGCCTCCTCGTTCAAGGAGGCCATGAAGATGGGAGTTGAGGTTTACCACCACCTGAAGGTGAATAACTATTGTATTTCTAAATGTATCTGAACTATGAGCATATGGTTTTGCAGTTAGGATGCTAATGTTTCTATATGCAGAGCATAATCAAGAAGAAGTATGGTCAAGATGCCACAAATGTTGGGGACGAAGGTGGCTTCGCACCGAACATCCAAGTAATGCTTATATATTTCTCTGCGTCATAGGGCAACCACAAAGTAGTTAATTCTGCATATAAAGTTGAGACAATGATTAAGGGCAAAGGCTTCTTTTCTAATTGCTTTTACACTTTTCCACAATAAAGGTTGTATGGTGCATGTATGTTTACTCTAGCTTAATCGTCAAGATGCTGATTTAAGATTGTTTTATTAAACAATTACGCAGGAGAACAAAGAGGGCCTTGAACTGTTGAAGTCTGCTATAGAGAAGGCTGGTTACACTGGAAAGGTGCTTACATTTTATCTTCTATTTACCTCATTATTCAACTTCTGCATATCTTTGATACGACTTGTCAATTGCAGGTGGTCATTGGAATGGATGTTGCTGCTTCTGAATTTTACCACGAGAAGGATAAGACTTATGACCTTAACTTCAAGGAGGATGTGAGATTCACATCTTTTTTCTCATGATTTTTCTGCTTACTACTGCTGCCTTACCTTACATTAACTCGTATCAACTCTCTTGGCCAGAACAATGATGGTTCACACAAAATTTCTGGCGACAGCCTGAAAGATTTGTACAAATCCTTTGTTTCTGAGTACCCAATTGTATCGATTGAAGACCCATTTGATCAGGATGACTGGGCCACCTATGCTAAACTCACTGAAGAGATTGGACAGAAAGTACAGATTGTAGGAGATGATCTTCTTGTTACTAATCCCACCGTGAGTATCATGCTAATGATTAATTTTCAATTAATTCAGTGCATATATATATTTGAGGGGCCATAATATTTTTACCTGCCTGATACAGAGAGTCTCCAAGGCAATCAGCGAGAAGACCTGCAATGCTCTTCTCCTGAAGGTAGAATAATTGCTGATTGAAACTACTAATCTTTTCCTAGGCAGTGACTACATGTACCAAGTGGTTTACACCATCATTATACCTCGACAGGTGAATCAAATAGGCTCGGTTACCGAGAGTATTGAAGCTGTTAGAATGTCCAAGCGTGCTGGATGGGGGGTGATGACAAGTCACAGGAGGTAGCCTTTGTGCTCTTAAACGTGATTAGAAATCCGTAGCTGATTTGTTTCACTAATTATTTTATCTCCTCTCTGTTCAGTGGTGAGACAGAGGATACCTTCATTGCTGACCTCGCAGTTGGTCTGTCAACGGTACTACTCCCTTCTTTCCTAGAACAACATGAGACGCTTCTGTATGTATTCAGTTGTAACCTTATTTCCCATGACATCGTTGCAGGGTCAAATCAAGACAGGAGCTCCATGCCGATCTGAACGTCTCGCCAAATACAACCAGGCAAGCGCACATCTTGTTGTATTGTTTTTTTTAGAAAAAAACCAGCGTCTGCATTGATGCATGTCTTGATGATGCTACGCCTTTTTCGCTTTCGTTTTAGTAACAGAAATTCTGTGACGCATTTCCAAACCTGTGAACACGAGATATCTGTTATGAATATGACTTGTATTGAATAATAGCCCACCAATAGGGAACAGTATATAGGGAACTATATCTCTAACAATATTTCATGCTCTGTGTTGAACCAACACTGACGTTTTGCCTATATTTGCGACTGCAGCTGCTCAGGATCGAAGAAGAGCTCGGCGCCGCCGCAGTCTACGCCGGAGCAAACTTCAGGGCACCGGTGGAGCCGTACTAAAAGTTCCTGTATACCGAGAGAATTTGGAGCAATAAGATGAACTAGTAGCAGCTAGTCCTCTGTTTCTCTTTTGACAAGACTCTACCAAGCACAACAATAAAATAGTTTTTTTTTCCTAGCTCCGTCTGACAGAGTCGCATCGATCGGTGATCGATCGGATCAAGGCTTGTTCTTTTGGCGCCGTACTAGTTTATCTTTTTTTTTATCGGTCACGTACCAGAGCCAGAGGGTGAGGAGGAGGCCAAATGCCTCTTCGCATCTTTCTCTCTCATAATTTAAGCTAAATCTTTTATTTTAAACATTAATTAATTCAGAACGGAAGGAGTAATTCAGCTCACACATTATTAAGAGAAAGAACAGATCTACGATTCTATTTCACCCGTTCTATTTTACTTTACGTTAGTTAGTTGGTCCGCAACGGGGTGACTATTAACATGAAATGGTTAGCTTTAAAACACCGTAGTCAAACGGAGGTAGATCTTTTTTTTCAAAAGTTTTCAAAATTAGCCAACGCTGCTAAACATCGTTAGTAAAGTCCAAGTACTTCTTGCACCGGGGACACAAGAACACCAATACGCATGTATGCTCTACGCCCTCAGGCTTCCCCTCCTCCAAGTAACGAAGGGAGGCTACTACGCACTGACAGGTGGGCCTCATCCGTTCACGTGGCTTCTGGCCCCGCTCCATTTTTTCCATCTCCGCTCCGTCTCCCACCCGCCGCCGCCTCCTCCTACAAAATGGCCGTGGCTCTGGCCGGAGCGGCCACGCAGAGCAGAGACACGCACAAAGATACACGGACGAGGGAAGGGAGCAGGGGCTTGAGATATATAGATAAGGCGCGGAGATGGCGGTCACGATCTCGTCGGTGAAGGCGCGCCAGATCTTCGACAGCCGGGGCAACCCCACCGTCGAGGTGCGCTTCTGGCCGCGTCTCTTATTTGGATTCGCCCGCTCGGCGTCTCGTGTCGTTTTTTTTTCTTCTTCTCCTTCCTTTTCCGCCTGGGCTGGGCCTGGACTGAATCGCGTGCTGCGCGGTCGTCGTGTTGCGTGCAGGTGGACATCGGCCTCAGCGACGGCAGCTTCGCGAGGGGGGCCGTGCCAAGCGGCGCGTCCACCGGTACGTGTCGTCGCCGTCGCTCCGTAACTGCTGCAGATATGGTGGCATCACTTGAACGCTTTCCAGACATATATCGTGGTTACTTCGTTTACTTTTGAATGTGGAACCTCAATTACGCTTACGATGAAAACACACCTTACTTACCTACTTCGAATATGGAGTATATGATCATCTTCTCGAACCCGTAGTTTCAGCTGTCGTTACCTGATTCCTGTGCCGTCTTTGATCACAGATAGATATGAGCAGGATTTTGACGGTTCTTATTAATTATATGTTTGGAAAAATCTGACTTCAGGAATATATGAGGCCTTGGAGCTAAGAGACGGAGGATCTGATTATCTTGGCAAAGGTGTCCTTAAGGTTAGCTGGCCAGCCAATTTTTTCTATTTCGAATTACGGTATTAGATTAGCCATGTATATGTGCCGCTGAAATGCATTATAATCCAGTGCCTTGTGATTCAGTTTCTAATGGCATGGCTAATATAAACCATGACGTGTATCCCGCCTTGTATCTGCTGTAGATTTGCATCACGGAAGCTATTTGTAGCAGCTTTCATCTTGGCCTGTAGGACATAGATGAAACTAAATACCGAAACAATGGCTAGTTTATGGCTTAATTTATGTTTCTGCAAAGTCAACCTGTATTAGTGACTGCAACCATTGTATGTGTTTGATGTGTTGTTCGAGTCCTGGAAACAGCCTCTTGCAGAAATGCAGGGAAAGGCTGCGTACAAAAGACTCAAATGGGTCGGACCCTTCCCCGGACCCTGCGCAAGCGGGAGCTACATGCACCGGGCTGCCCTTTCTTTTTTTGACTAACGAATCATAACTCCATTTAATTTGTTAGGCCGTGAACAATGTAAACAACATTATTGGACCAGCAATTATTGGAAAGGTATGCACATCAGTTGTACCTACAGATAGTTTCGTTAATGTAGCCCTGGAATACAAGCATAGATCGCTTAATGGAGAATTATGTTCCAGGATCCTACTGAGCAGGCTGAAATTGATAACTTCATGGTCCAACAGCTTGATGGAACCTCCAACGACTGGGGTTGGTGCAAACAAAAGGTTCTAAAAAAGTTAAAAACTTATTATGCTCCTAACCTTGCACCTTGTAGTCTTCATACTGATTTCCTTTAATGTCATGTTGAATCATTGAAAGCTTGGAGCGAATGCTATTCTTGCGGTATCACTTGCTGTGTGCAAAGCTGGAGCTATGGTTAAGAAGATTCCTCTTTATCAGGTCTGTTAAACATTGCCACCATGACTTTATCTGTTGTATGTTGAGGTTTCAAAGGGTGTACTGAAATATACTTTATTTACAGCATATTGCAAACCTGGCCGGAAACAGGACTCTTGTGCTTCCTGTACCTGCTTTTAATGTGATTAATGGAGGATCACATGCTGGAAACAAACTTGCCATGCAGGTAATATTGCTTGTAAAATGTGAATTTCTCAATTCATGCTTCAACTATATCTCTGCTCATTTAACTGTTGTGCAGGAGTTCATGATCCTCCCCACTGGTGCCTCCTCGTTCAAGGAGGCCATGAAGATGGGAGTTGAGGTTTACCACCACCTGAAGGTGAATAACTATTGTATTTCTAAATGTATCTGAACTCTGAGCATATGGTTTTGCAGTTAGAATGCTAATGTTTCTATATGCAGAGCATAATCAAGAAGAAGTATGGTCAAGATGCCACAAATGTTGGGGACGAAGGTGGCTTCGCACCGAACATCCAGGTAATGCTTATATATTTCTCTGCGTCATAGGGCAACCACAAAGTAGTTAATTCTGCATATAAAGTTGAGACAATGATTAAGGGCAAAGGCTTCTTTTCTAATTGCTTTTACACTTTTCCACAATAAAGGTTGTATGCTGCTTGTATGTTTACTCTAGCTTAATCGTCAAGATGCTGATTTAAGATTGTTTTATTAAACAATTACGCAGGAGAACAAAGAGGGCCTTGAACTGTTGAAGTCTGCTATAGAGAAGGCTGGTTACACTGGAAAGGTGCTTACATTTTATCTTCTATTTAGCTCGTTATTCAACTTCTGCATATCTTTGATACGACTTGTCAATTGCAGGTGGTCATTGGAATGGATGTTGCTGCTTCTGAATTTTACCACGAGAAGGATAAGACTTATGACCTTAACTTCAAGGAGGATGTGAGATTCACATCTTTTTCTCATGATTTTTCTGCTTATTACTGCTGCCTTACCTTACATTAACTTGTATCAACTCTCTTGGCCAGAACAATGATGGTTCACACAAAATTTCTGGCGACAGCCTGAAAGATTTGTACAAGTCCTTTGTTTCTGAGTACCCAATTGTATCGATTGAAGACCCATTTGATCAGGATGACTGGGCCACCTATGCTAAACTCACTGAAGAGATTGGACAGAAAGTGCAGATTGTAGGAGATGATCTTCTTGTTACTAATCCCACCGTGAGTATCATGCTAATGATTAATTTTCAATTAATTCAGTGCATATATATTTGAGGAGCCATAATATTTACCTGCCTGATACAGAGAGTCTCCAAGGCAATCAGCGAGAAGACCTGCAATGCTCTTCTCCTGAAGGTAGAATAATTGCTGATTGAAACTACTAATCTTTTCCTAGGCAGTGACTACATGTACCAAGTGGTTTACACCATCATTATACCTCGACAGGTGAATCAAATAGGCTCGGTTACCGAGAGTATTGAAGCTGTTAGAATGTCCAAGCGTGCTGGATGGGGGGTGATGACAAGTCACAGGAGGTAGCCTTTGTGCTCTTAAACGTGATTAGAAATCCGTAGCTGATTTGTTTCACTAATTATTTTATCTCCTCTCTGTTCAGTGGTGAGACAGAGGATACCTTCATTGCTGACCTCGCAGTTGGTCTGTCAACGGTACTACTCCCTTCTTTCCTAGAACAACATGAGACGCTTCTGTATGTATTCAGTTGTAACCTTATTTCCCATGACATCGTTGCAGGGTCAAATCAAGACAGGAGCTCCATGCCGATCTGAACGTCTCGCCAAATACAACCAGGCAAGCGCACATCTTGTTGTATTGTTTTTTTTAGAAAAAAACCAGCGTCTGCATTGATGCATGTCTTGATGATGCTACGCCTTTTTCGCTTTCGTTTTAGTAACAGAAATTCTGTGACGCATTTCCAAACCTGTGAACACGAGATATCTGTTATGAATATGACTTGTATTGAATAATAGCCCACCAATAGGGAACAGTATATAGGGAACTATATCTCTAACAATATTTCATGCTCTGTGTTGAACCAACACTGACGTTTTGCCTATATTTGCGACTGCAGCTGCTCAGGATCGAAGAAGAGCTCGGCGCCGCCGCAGTCTACGCCGGAGCAAACTTCAGGGCACCGGTGGAGCCGTACTAAAAGTTCCTGTATACCGAGAGAATTTGGAGCAATAAGATGAACTAGTAGCAGCTAGTCCTCTGTTTCTCTTTTGACAAGACTCTACCAAGCACAACAATAAAATAGTTTTTTTTTTTGCTATTCGTCCTTTGCCATTCTAATGGCTAGACTGATGATTTTGTCGTGGAACCATAAAGTACCTTTCTTTTCTTTATGTAATTCTGACGAGTGACGAGCTGCGCGCTCATCACGTTGTCTGATGTCTGTGCCTGTTATCTGAAAAAGCTAAGGAGCTTTTGTGAGCCCTGTTTTTTACCTGGATTTTGATGTGAATTTTAATTTCTTCAGCATCCAGTAACCTTCCGCCACCTTGATACTCAACAGAACTCAAAGTGTACTAGCGGAGTGCAAGTGGCTCGGTGGATGCGGGGCCATCGCGATGCGACACCACCACCGCAGCAGCTGGTCCGCGGTGTGCGGATCTGGTAGTATATATTGCCTGCCGTCTTCTTCGCTGGCAAAGCACGCCGCAGAGCAGCTCACTATTACTCAGGCCCCAATACCCAATGGTCACGGGTCCTCGTGAAATCTTAACCAGACGAGGAAGAAACCGTGCCTTGCAATTCGAGCAAACAAAAAAAAAACACCAGGAGCGTCAGGAACCTCCGTAATCCCAAACCAACAAGATAATTCGTTGATTCACAGGTGATGAGCTGCCCCTATAGAACACATGCAGTGCAATGCAAAGCCCAAAAAAAAAGAAGAAGAAGAGAGGACATCAACATGACGATCACATGTTCTTCCGGTGCAAGAAAACTCGAGCACACTCTCATCTTAGTCGGGGAGGGGGCCATGTCGCTGTGGTTTTGCCTCGTGCCGGTCCCGCCGACCATACCAGCGGCTGCTTCAGGAACCAGGGTTCGTTCGTCAGTCTACTACCCGTCCTCCTCCTCCTCCTCTGACAACACGCTCCAGATCATCCTGAAGAGAAGCACACGTTGACAGAGCAAGTGTTATCTGCTTGCTGCAGACTTGCAGCAACTTAAACTGATAAAAAGAAATCAAGGTAATCAGTTTTTTTCTTTTTCTTCCTTCTTCCTTCTTCTTCTTACCAGAACAAGGACAGGAATAGGAGGATGATGAGACTGGCTATCTTAAAAAGACGGCGCTTCTTCTCCCGACCCAGTTGATTAAAAATCTCGGTCACGTCCACCAGATGCTGCCGTCGTTGGTACCTGGCCAAGGCGGAAAACTCGTGAACTTGGGTCGCAAGCAAGCAAACTAGAGGATCGCATGCTTCGAGTGTTGTAGAATTAACCCTATAGATGGTAATAGTCTGAATAAAAGATCAATGCTCTTTCAAAATAGCCCACTTAGTGACGATAAACTGACAGCTTTTCAATGATAAGCTATAATAACTTCTGCGATGCTTCAAATCACCAATACTGTACCCAATTTCTTCTAATGTTGATCCTTTTTGCAGGGAAAAGGAATGGTCAAAGCTTGAAAGGTCTACCAAGGCAAGGTGTAATCTAAAGCAGCCAAAAGCAGAAAGGTATCCAACCAATGCCCATAGATGTTGCAAACTGATAGATAAGGTTTGAATTCAAGCAACAGCAACAGAAACCTAACGGTATCAGTTTTAGTAACCGTAGCTCATGTACGCCACTGTCGTTTCATTCCAAATCATGAAAACAAACAAAATACAAGGAAGGTTTCGACAACGGTTCTCAAAGTAGATTCGGAAACAGCAAATTATGCTCGAACATCGACACGTGTATCCTGTGGCATATTGATTGTTACCCAAATTAAGTATTATTCACATGGTGATTCAATTGAATATGGTTACAAATAAACCGCATAACTACACCGCAGTAGCCACTAAGGTCACATAACATGTACTCCCAGAACAACTATTTCCATGTTTCCTTTCAGTTCTCAGTGTGTGACATAATAGGACAGAACCCTTTCAAGTTTCCAGTTGCCTATCTACTCTATCCATTTTAGGTCGACGATCCAGCAGCAATATATGCTTATTGAACAAGGCACCGCTGCCATTACAAACTAGTTAAATCCTAAAGGATGCTACCGTTCGCTTTAGAGGTATAGATGCAGGACAAGAGGAACTTACAGTGTATAATTATAATACACCATTGGGACAGAGATCAAGAACATGGCCCAGTGCCCAGATACGAGGAACAACGCGCTCAGGAGTGCTTGTAATACGAACTCCGGCATAACCACTTTATTTATCCGAGAGGATGAATCAAACGGGTTGATATAGTCAAACTCCAGATCCGCCAAGCACATCAACTGCAAAGAGAAGTGGTATAAGTGGATCACCACAAACAATTTCTGAGTAAGTATGACACGACATGAGGAAAAACCAGACGGTTCCTCATAAAGCTATTTAATTTCCACCATATTAATGCTGAAACGGCTACTCAATCATGTAAATTCTCATTAAAGATCACGAATTGGCAATGGAAACGACGTAAATCAATTCCTCAGCCCTTGTAGAAGAGTGAAAAGGATGCTCCCAGGCCCAGAAATTTGGGATCCCTGAGTGGCTCTAAACGCCCTAATTCCTACAAGATTTGACTGGAACGACAGGTTTTACAGGCGCGAGATCGCATCGAGGCCCCGGCGCGGTTGGGCACCCGTCGGCCGCGGGTGCGTGGGAGAGGGGGCGGGCGGGCGCTGACCTGGTAGATGACGAGCACGATGAGCGCGACGACGAGGAAGAACGCGGAGAGCCACACGAACACCATGTCGGCCAGCGATCGCGGTAGCTGGGGGGGAGAAGCCGCCGGACACCGTGGCGCCGCCGGCGGGGTGGTGAGGGGCGGTTCGGAGGAGTCGGAACGGAAACAGAACAGCCGCGGTGAGCTGGAACGCGTGGCGTGGCCTGCCTCCGCGACAACGCCATACCCTGCTTGCGAGGAGAGGCATATATCCTCGTGGTCGTGGGCATTGCGACAGAACAGAGAACTCGCAGCCATCACGCTTGGCGTGCATAAAAAAAACATTTTCTTTTGAAATTCCTAGATGATCACGAGAGCCCGTAGAACGGATGTGCCATCGCGAGATGCCACTGCGGCCGATGTGCAATCTGCTCTGCTGCCGACGCCACGACCACGGGCGAGATTGGAAATAAAATTAACTGCATTTGTATGAAGATATTGTTGAAATATAAGTGAAATGTTCATCTTTCCCATTAGATTAAACTTTGAGGTCGACTGATCAGCGTATAGTAGCTTAACAGATATCACATTGCCATGAGGTTTCTTTTCATCAGACGAGATATCGGTAGCTTGGTTAAGCAACCCCATTGCCGAAGCAAGCTACAACATCAACTGCGAGCAGAGAGCCCCGGCTTGGCTCACTGCTTCGGAAAAAAGCTTTATGTTCATCTTAAAACAAGAAAAAACGATTTTTTTTAATCGAGAGAAAAACTTTTTTCATAGGAAGTATTAAAAGCAATAAATATATAAAAATGTATTGGGCCAAAGGTTCCAAGCTCCATGGCATACACGCTCCGAACGGCCTGGCCCGTATTTCCTCACTCAAATCGACTCTACTGCTATCGAGCTTAACCAACTAGGCCCAAGCCCACCAGGACGCACCACGCCCTCTCCCGGATCCTGACCCTCGCCGCGTGCGCCCCAGCCGAGCCGCCGACGTCGCCCGGCGGCCGGGCTGCTTCGTCTCGACGGGGCGACCGTCGCCGGCAGTCTCAGCTCGTCGTCTCGTCTCGCCGCGGCTCCCCGGACGCCAGCACCCTCCTCGCGCGGCGCCACCGCCCGGAAGCCCACCTCGCGACATCCTCGTCTAGCCCCGTCTCGCGATTTCGTTTCGGGGAGTTCGGGATCCTCCACCGCCTCGCCAGAAGCCATGGCGGCAAGACACCCGCCACCGTCGTCGTCCGGGCCCGCTGGAGGGATGTCGATGAAGGAGTACCTGAAGCGGTACGAGTCGGGCGCCGCCTCCGAGAAGAAGGCTAAGAAGAAGACGAAGAAGAAGCCCAAGCCCGCCGCGGTGGGGGGCGGAGTGCTCATCGTCGACGAGGACCCCGTGTGGCAGAAGCCCGTGCAGCTCGACGAGGACGAGCCCGCGTCGTCAGGTATGCTGCGGCCTTCAATCCCGGAACCCTAAATCTTAGCAACGTTTTCTGGTTAGATTGGTGTTGGATTTGACCGAGATTGGGTTCGTGGTTGCAGGGGACGATAGGCCTCTGGTCGATGAGGACATCGAGGTCAAGCGGATGCGTCGTCTGGAGGCGATACGCGCGGCGCGGCCGTACAATGCCATCGCTGAGGACGGCAGCGGGTGGGTCACCGTGGCAGCCCAAGAGAGTGGTGGCCCATCTCGGCGCCGGAACGACACGCCGTCACCAGAGCCGGGAGGCGAAGCTAGGGAGGATCTTTCTCCTCCAAGGCAGAGGCAGCGTCGTGATACGCCATCGCCGAAGCGTGGAGATTTTGCTGGGCAGGATCTCTCGCCACCAAGGCAGGGGAGAAGGCGCCAGGACACTCCATCACCAAAGGGAAATGGTGTAACAGAGCAGGGTGATTTGTCACCGCCGCGGAAATCTAGATGGCAAGAAGACCCCTCGCCTCCAAGGAGGCGTGCTCGTCATGGCTCTGAAGAGCAAAAGGACCTCTCGCCACCACGAAGGCGCGTGAGGCATGATTCAGAGCCTCAAGATCTCTCTCCACCACGTCGAAGAGCACGACACGACTCAGAGGAGCGCAGAGACCTCTCACCACCAAGTCAGAGGGTACGAGTACGACATGACTCAGAGGAGCCCAAAGACCTCTCACCACCACGTCGAAGAGTACGACACGACTCGGATGAGACCAAAGACCTCTCTCCACTACGGCGAAGAGCATGGCATGACTCGGAGGAGCCCAAAGACCTCTCTCCACCTCGACGACGGACACGACACGTCACAGAGGAGACCAAAGACCTCTCGCCTCCTCGAAGGAGGAAAACCCAGGACTCTGCAAACCTGGGTGATCTGTCACCTCCAAGAAGGCAAAATTTGGGATGTAGTACGGATGATAGGGACCTTTCACTACCAAGGAAGGGACGGAAATTTGCATCAGATGATTTATCTCCACCGCGTAAGGAGAGAGACCTTTCTCCACCGAGGAAGAAGAGCAGGAAGGAAGAAGCTCCAAAGGAGATGAGGAAAGCTGGATTGATGACGGCAGAGGAAGTCAAGGAGGACATTAGAAAGATTAAGGAGAATGAGAAACTCAAGTGGGTGAAACATCACAGCTTGGTATATAGATGCTTACTCGTGGGCTTGGATTTGTAATATGTCTATTTGTCATTCTGTTATTAGGTTTGCTGCACTGGATCCCTCCTTGGTTGGAAAAGGAGCAAAGGCAGTATTCCGAGACAAGGAAGGTATGATGTATGCAGTGTGTACGGCTTGCATTTTATTGTTTATTTACCCCTATGGCCATGCTACTTTCATGTACTATCATTTCATTGTGATGTTTTCCAGGAAGAAGAATAAGTGAAGAAGAGATGCGCAAGGCAAAGGAACCTGAGAAGCCAAAGGTCAGTAGATGATCCTTCTGATTTTCTGTTTTGTCGTCATTTATGTGTTTTCTGCTCTCTGTTTAAAAAAGCGGTCGCCTAGGCCGCTTAAGCGCCGCCTAGGTGCTGAGCGGCACCGGACCGCTTCGCTTTTCCCCAGGCGGCGGCATTAAGCGGTCGGACCGCTTCTTTTCCGCTTCGGTCCGCTTTTTTCTGATTTCTTCCACTTAATTCCGCTTTCCACCGCTTTGTGTGTCCATATAAAAAGAACAACTAACCCTAATTTCTTTTTGCATCCCTATCGGTGGCGGTTGCTGTTAGCAAGGTGGTAGTGCCCTGTCTTAGTGTCTGGCTGCCTACACAATATAGTGTCACACTCTATCTCATCTCATTTTATTGATTGATTGAATATTTTTAAATTTAAAAAATATACACGTATATATAATATATTATATGGATTTGTCTCCGCTTTTTGCAAAACGCCTAGAAACGCCTAGGCGCCGCCTAGGCAGCCTAGGCGCTAGGCGGAGCTCCCCCGCTTGCTTTTTTCTACCGCTTTTCTAAACACTGTTCTGCTGTAATACTATGTGGTGTGGAGTTTCAAATCTGGTTCAAGCAGTACAATGTTGCTTGGAACATACTTTTCTGCTACTTGTTTATCCTGAGCCTTACTATTGTGTTAAAGTGGGACATTCGTTGCAAATTCTGTTGAAAATGAATTATGTTACTAAACATATCTATCCTTGTTGTGGATGCATTTGTGGGCCGCCAATATGGTCGGCGTGGGGCCCACAAAGCCCACAACTAGGCCGGCCAGGCCCTGCAGCCGCACCAGGAAAATATTTAGAAGAATTAATTAGATAATGTTTAGGAATAAAAGGGAGTTATAGATTGAATCAGTTTAGATAGAAAGAAATAGACTAAAAAAAGGGAAGAAAAGAATC
The DNA here is from genome assembly GCA_030760725.1 of Neostapfia colusana. NCBI lineage: Eukaryota > Viridiplantae > Streptophyta > Magnoliopsida > Poales > Poaceae > Neostapfia > Neostapfia colusana. Next base: position 801,299 of record JASWHV010000001.1, on the reverse strand, counting down.
CTAGTCAGTTTGGGGGATTATCCCCAAACAGACTAGGAGTAGGCTGCGGCCAAAGGGGGGGGTCCTGTCCCCCCTTTATAAGCAGCCCCCCTCCCTCATGTTTTGAGCATCCAGGAAAAAATAAGAATTCCCGTTGAGGGCTGTTCTTCTCCTTGGATCACGGTGGCTTCGAACCCTAACCCTAGCCGCCGTGACCAGCTACTTTGTCCCCCACGTTACGTACTGCGCAGCTGCCCCCACGCCTCCTCGCTGCTGGTTTCTCCCCTGCGCAGCCCTAAGCGCAGCCAAGGGGTCTCCCACCTCCCTGTTTCTCAGCATTTGGTATCAAGAGACTCCGGGGCAGCGACCATGTCCGGCCCCGTGGACGATTCTGGGACTTTCACCCTCCAAGATCTCGGCAACATGATGAGCAAGATGATGGGGCAGATAGACACCATCAACAAGCGCTTGGACCGCCACGATATGCGCCTTGCGCGCTTTGAGAAGGCACCGGAGCGGGAGCTCTCCGGTGGCGAGGACTTGCAACAAAACTCACCGCAGGGCAGCAACCTTCCCCGCAGCTGCGGCAGCGGCAAGGGCGGCGGCGGTGGCAGCGGCGGCCATGGCGGCAACGACGACCACTACAGTACCAGGCGCCCACCGGGACGCCCGACCTTCGACGACAGCGGGCTGCGTCGTCACAAGGTCAATTTCCCCAAGTTCGACGGGGAAACAGATCCGCTGCCCTGGCTCACCAAGTGTGAGACATACTTTCGAGGGACACGTACGATGCCAGAAGAAAAGGTGTGGCTCGCGTCTCTCCACCTGGAGGGTGTCGCGGCCGAGTGGTACACTGCTCTAGAACGTGACTGTGGCATCGTGTCCTGGGAGCGGTTCGCGGACTTCGTCAACATGCGCTTCGGGCCTCCGCTCCGCTCCAACGACCTGGCGGAAATTAAAGATCTCCGTCGTACTGGCACGGTTGAGGAATATCAGCGTCAATTCCTGGTCCTTCTTTGTCGTTGCGAGGACCTCAGCCAGCGCCAGCAGATCAACCTCTTCACAGCTGGCCTCGGCGAGCCACTTAGAACGGATGTGGAGCTGCAGTTTCCCACTAATCTACAAACCGCCATGAGTCTGGCCAGAGCCTTTGAACGTCGACTTGCGGCAATAACAGATAGCGGAATACAGAAGGGCGCCGCCTCTCAACGCTCCACACGCTCTTCTATTGTGTCCCGCGCCTCTGCTACGGCCTCAAGTGGCAGTTCTACAGCACCCGCCCCGACATCGTCAACAACGGCATCTTCTCGCCCACGCTTCAAACGCCTTACACCCGATGAGATGGCTGCTAAGCGGGCAAGCGGCGAGTGCTATCACTGCCCTGAACGGTACACACCGGACCATAAGTGTGCCGGCAAAGGAATCTTCCTTCTGGAGCTTGACGACGATGATGACGTTGACGCGACCGTAGCTGATATGGGCATCTCCTTACACGCCCTGACCGGCATCGACTTCGCCAACACAATGAAGCTCCAGGTCTACGTCCACGGCAACCTACTGACAGCATTGGTCGACACAGGGTCCACTCACACCTTCATCAGGGAACCACTCATCAAGGAGCTCGGCCTGATGATGTTGCCACGATCAGGCGTCGGCGTCCGAGTCGCCAACGGCGACTCTATCTCCTGTACAGGCATCTGTCCACGTGTACCCTTGATGATTGCAGGGGATCGTTTCGACGTCATATGCTACGCACTCCCACTGGACGGCTTCGACTTTGTTCTAGGAGTCCAGTGGCTGCGATCTTTGGGACCCATTCTCTGGAACCTTGAGGACCTCACGATGAAATTGTGGCGCGGGGACCGTGAGGTGATCTGGACGGGGCTGCGAAGTTCAGCTCCGGTATGTGCCTCTCTAGCACCACCTACTGATATGATGGGCGCCCTCCTGGATGGCTTCCAGGACCTCTTCGACGAGCCACGCGGGCTTCCTCCTGCACGACGCCACGACCACCAAATCAGGCTCCTGCCGGGCACAACTCCAGTAGCTGTCCGGCCGTACCGCTACCCCCAGCTTCTTAAAGACGAGATTGAGAAGCAATGCGCCGAGATGCTTCGCCAAGGCATCATCCGAGAATGCACATCTGCATTTTCCTCGCCAGTACTGTTGGTCCGAAAAGCCGACGGCACGTGGCGCTTCTGCATCGACTACCGCGAGCTCAACGCCAGAACCTTGAAAGACAAGTTCCCGATCCCGGTGGTTGACGAGCTACTGGACGAGCTTCGCGGCGCAAGGTTCTTCACCAAGCTTGACCTCCGCAGCGGCTACTTTCAAGTGCGCATGCACTCGGACGACATTGAAAAGACAGCATTCCGAACTCATCGAGGCCACTATGAGTTCTTGGTGATGCCATTCGGCCTCACCAATGCGCCGTCCACGTTCCAGTCGTTGATGAACGACGTCCTCGACCCCTACATCAGAAAATTTGTGCTTGTCTTCTTTGATGACATATTGGTGTATAGCAGGACCTGGGTCGAACACCTTCAGCACGTCAAGCAGGTGTTCCAGACACTACGGACAAACAAGTTGTTCCTGAAGAAATCTAAGTGCTTCTTCGGCCAGGAGACTGTGTCCTACTTAGGACACATCATATCCGCTCACGGCGTGGCAATGGATCCGACCAAGGTGGAGGCCGTGGAACGTTGGCCTACACCTCGGTCCTTACGAGCCTTGCGAGGTTTCCTCGGGCTCACCGGCTACTACCGCAAGTTCATTGCGGGGTATGGTGCGGTGGCCGCACCCCTCACCGCCCTACTAAAGCGGGAAGCATTCCGCTGGACTGATGATGCGCAGGATGCTTTCTCCCAACTCAAGCAGGCGTTGATGACAGCGCCTCTACTTCAAATGCCGGATTTCGACAAGCGCTTCATCGTCGACTGCGACGCGTCCGGCGCCGGCTTTGGGGCGGTTCTACACCAGGGCGACGGCGCCATAGCATTCTTCAGCCGCGCTGTAGCGACTCACCATCATAAGCTACCGGCATACGAGCGTGAGCTAATCGGTCTTGTGAAGGCCGTACGTCATTGGCGGCCTTACTTGTGGGGTCGTCCCTTCACTGTTCGGACTGATCACTTCAGCCTGAAATATATCCTGGATCAGCGACTCACGACGATTCCCCAACATGCTTGGGTGAGCAAACTTTTTGGTTATGATCTGCAGGTTGAGTACCGACCGGGGCGCTTGAATGGGGCAGCTGACGCCCTGTCCCGCCGCGACGAGGAAGACATAGTTATTCACGCCATATCCGCGCCAGTCTTTCCACTCTTCGACTCGCTCCGCGCGGAGATCGCTACAGACCAGCAGGCGCAACAGCTATGTGCCCAACTCCGGGAGGGAGTCACACCTGCTGACTGGGCCGAACGCGACGGCCTTCTACTTCACAAGGGGAAGCTCTTCGTTCCCGACAAGTCGTCCTTGTGGCCCTCTCTCCTAGCTGAGGCGCATGATGGGGGCCACGAAGGCATCCAGAAGACAGTGCATCGGCTACGCCTCTCCTTCTACAACCCGTCCTTGCTACGGCGGGTGCGTGAGTATGTCCGCGGGTGTGCTACGTGCCAACGCAACAAGACTGATCATCTTCATCCAGCCGGCCTGCTACAACCGCTGCCTATACCGTCGGAAGTCTGGAGTGATATCTCCATGGACTTCATTGAAGGTTTTCCGAAAGTTGGTGGGAAATCAGTGATCTTGACAGTGGTAGATCGCTTCTCCAAGTATGCCCACTTCATTCCCCTAAGCCACCCTTACAATGTTGCATCAGTGGCGCGGGCATTCTTCGACGACATTGTACGACTACACGGCTTTCCCTGCTCCATCGTCAGTGATCGTGATACCGTCTTCACCAGCCTCTTCTGGTCAGATTTGTTCCGGCTAGCCGGTGTCCAACTTCAGCTCAGCTCGGCCTTCCACCCGCAGTCTGACGGCCAATCTGAGGTCGTCAACAAGATCATCACTATGTACCTTCGCTGCTTGGCTGGTGACCGACCAAAGACTTGGTTGCAGTGGCTTCCTTGGGCTGAGTATTGCTACAACACTTCCTACCAGACGGCCCTCAAATGCTCGCCCTTCAGAGTGGTCTATGGCAGGGACCCTCCGGCTCTTGTTGGTTACCAACCGGGCGTATCTAGAGTAGCAGCAGTGGATAAACAGCTAAAGAATAGAGATGAATTCTTAGCTGAAATCAAGAACAGGTTGGTACAAGCACAAGTCACCATGAAAAGCTATGAAGATAAGTTCCGCCGAGAGGTGGAATTTCAGATCGGTGATTGGGTTTGGCTGCGGCTTCATCAAAGGACAGCTGTGGGAGTAATGACGACGCCTTCTTCAAAGATTGGACCAAAATATTTTGGACCATATCAGATCATTCAACGCATTGGGACTGTATCATATAAACTTCAGTTGCCTCCTCAAGCAAGGATACATGATGTCTTTCATGTGTCCCTGTTAAAGAAATTTGAAGGTCCTACTCCCATACAGGTGGTGCCTTTACCACCACTTCTGCATGGACGTGTTGTACCTACGCCTGAAAAAGTACAAAGGGCGCGTTTGAACAGAGGTGTCTGGGAGCTACTCGTTAAATGGGCAGGACATTCTGAAGCTGATTCATCATGGGAGCAACTAGAAGATTTCAGGATGAAGCACCCCTCCTTTAAGCTCGAGGACGAGCTCTTTGTCGGGAAGGGGGAAAATGTTGTGGATGCATTTGTGGGCCGCCAATATGGTCGGCGTGGGGCCCACAAAGCCCACAACTAGGCCGGCCAGGCCCTGCAGCCGCACCAGGAAAATATTTAGAAGAATTAATTAGATAATGTTTAGGAATAAAAGGGAGTTATAGATTGAATCAGTTTAGATAGAAAGAAATAGACTAAAAAAAGGGAAGAAAAGAATCCTAGTCAGTTTGGGGGATTATCCCCAAACAGACTAGGAGTAGGCTGCGGCCAAAGGGGGGGGGGGGGGGTCCTGTCCCCCCTTTATAAGCAGCCCCCCTCCCTCATGTTTTGAGCATAAAAAAAAATAAGAATCCCCGTTGAGGGCTGTTCTTCTCCTTGGATCACGGTGGCTTCGAACCCTAACCCTAGCCGCCGTGACCAGCTACTTTGTCCCCCACGTTACGTACTGCGCAGCTGCCCCCACGCCTCCTCGCTGCTGGTTTCTCCCCTGCGCAGCCCTAAGCGCAGCCAAGGGGTCTCCCACCTCCCTGTTTCTCAGCAATCCTATACAGCTGTTAGTAGCTGAGGTGCAATTTTTTTCCTCCAAGCACCAATGCTCTGTATGCCTAAGGCCTGGAACACCCATCCAATTGATAGAAATAAAATGAGTGCTAAATAGGATAGGGTATGAATTAACGACCAATCAGTGCTATAGATTCGAAATGTGAACTCTACATCTAAAAGGCTAGAATTCTTAGCAAGAAAGGACTCAGTTTATCACTGGTAATATTACCTCATATTATGCTACTGGTTGCAACTTTCTTACCAAAACAAAGTTCTTTTTCGATGTTGAGAAGTCTTTATGGTTTCCTTGATGGAAGTATTGAAGGGTTTATCATAATAAACATGAAGATTTTTTTGTGTATAAAAAAATTAAATGATTTTCTTCTTTACTCCGTATTCTGTTCTTTTTACATGGATTACCATACTGCAACCTAGTGTTACGAATCCAATTGGAACAAAGATAAGAGATGATCAGTCCATATGTCCCTTTTAGCTTACAGTGTTCCACCTGTTGGCAGGAAATACATATAGAATGGGGTAAAGGTTTGGCGCAGAAGCGGGAAGCTGAAGCTAGATTAAAAGAGCTTGAAGCTGAGAAGAGTAAGCCGTTTGCAAGAACCAGGTACTTGGCACATGTTGCCTATCTGTGTATTCTCGATATTTTGCTCGATTGAACGTGAAGCTCTGTCAGTTTCCTTCTTAAGACTCTGACAATGGGTTTGTTCTGCTCATAGGGATGACCCTGAGCTTGATACCATGCTAAAGAATAGAATCCGATGGGGTGACCCTATGGCTCATCTTGTCAAGGTAACTGCCGCTTTTGATTTGGTGTGGCTTGGTTGAATCTGTCATACTATTTCTTCTGGTTAATAGCTGATATGGGTGTTAATTTGTTGCAGAGGACGGATCCAGATTTTCTTCTGGAAGACTTGGGAGACGATGAAAAGATGAAAGAATCTGGTTTCATAGTTCCCCAAAATATACCTAGTCACAGCTGGCTGAAACGTGGAGTGGACCCTCCTCCGAATCGTTATGGCATAAAACCTGGACGTCATTGGGATGGTGTTGATCGCAGCAATGGTATGTATCTTACGGTTTTACCATCAGTTTCATGATATAACATCATGTTGCTGGCAAATAGCAAAAGATACTTAAGTCATCTAGTGAGTTTGTAGGCTCTAAGCTTCACCCTGTGCTTCTTTTTAGCCTTTCTAAATGTTTCATGTAAGACAGTAAGAGATTGTTGTTATCTGGTTGCAATTTTTAGATTAGTCATCTTACATATATATATATATATATATATATGTACTTTGAATAAGTAATTTAGGTATAACAATAGGAGATATCATCATTTTAATCTGCTCATCACTATTAATCATATCCGTGTTTCTGTTTCCCTTGCGTTGCATATCTGTTTTCATATCGTTGCATTTATTTGATTGCATCGACTGGTTTTGCTGACCAGTGCAGAATGTGCCATCAAGCAGCTACGTAGAACATGTGGTTTTGAGGTTGACATAAAATCTGCAAAATCTTGTGTGTATTTTGGGATTGCTAGCCTTCTGGCCAATTTGTTTAGACCTTCATTCTGTCCTTAAAAGATCTGCATTTTATGTTCTGTTCATGTGTCGCACAGCTGGACCTGGTGTCAAAATTGATTCCCATTTGTTTCCTGCCAGGATTTGAGAAGGACATGTTTAAACTGAAGAACGAGAAACAAGCAATGGAGCAAGAAGCCTATCTTTGGTCTGTATCAGATATGTGAGAGCCGATTTGCTGTCGCAAAACATGAAATGATGGGTCGGCATCATTGAAAGGAAGACGTCTTTTTAAACGAACCTTTGTTTCGTAAGATGTCAGAACTGATGATGCCGTGATGTAACTTGATAACCTGCTTGAAAGCTCGATGACATAAGGCCTGTTTTGATCGAACCTTGAGGAGCCACTACCTGGCGCAGGCAACGCTCTCAGCCAGGTGGGCTGCGATCGCTTCCTGGCCCAGGCATCCAGACAGGTCCGTAGCCCTCGTGTCACACATCTGTTGAAATCTGCTACTCATTCCCTTTTGGCATCCTGCGCATTTTATAGTATCGACGAACATATTGTAAAGAGGCAGATTTTGGACGAGATTTGCACTGCCACTCCACTGTTTGCCATGTAAAATAGATTGCTCGGATCATTACTTATTGTGCCAGAGTGGTCGAACTACACTTTGCATCCATGCTATCTTGTGCCATATCTGATTTTGTTCACTGATGATACAGTTCCTTGAAACATTGAGTTTAGAGATGATGCAGTTTGATGAACACATTTGTTTTGATTTTGTTTCCTCGGAAATTGGAAGCAGCAGCCTCAGAAATCCTCACACTTCGTCAGATGGTTTAATTGGCTCCCTAAGCTTAGAGATGCATCTGGTTAGCCAGCGAATGCACGAGTGATGTTTTGCAAATACGTGCACCATCCAGGAAGAAGCAAAAGATGAGCCAGGCTTGGGGAACAACGTGTTGACTTGGTCACATCTGACTGACTTTGACTACACGTATGGCGTGCTGCTTCCTCCTCCATTCTGAATTTGAGCCCAAACAAACTGCGCCAGCCCATCGTCCGGTCTCTCGCGGAGAAGCGATCAGAGTCGGAGACGGGGGACACGCGCACGCGAGCGAGCAGGAGCCCCGCGAGACGCCGACGAGGTCGATCGGATCCCACACGCGCCGACGCCGTAGCCGGAGCCGGAGCCCAGGAGGATGGTGAACGCGTTCTTCGTGTTCTGCGGGTGCGTGGACCAGGCGAGCGTGGCGGTGGTCGAGAAGTGGGGCCGCTTCATCCGCCTCGCCGAGCCGGGCCTCCACTTCTTCAACCCCTTCGCCGGCGAGTGCATCGCCGGCACGCTCACCACCCGCGTCCAGTCCCTCGACGTCCGCGTCGAGACCAAGACCAAGGCTCGTTAATTCCCACCTGCTGTAGCTCCCCCTCCCCCCCCTCTCGATCGCGCTCGATGTTTTGGTCTCCATCAGGTCTGGTTGGCTGGTCTGTCTTGGATTGATCCGGTATGGGGGGTTTAGCCCTGCAATCCGCTGAAGAGTTGGTTGGTTGATTCATGGGTTTGTTGGGGATCACGAGATCATGCTCGAATCGAGTTTTCGTTGAGCAATTTCGGGATACGGTTGGCACTTTTCTTGTACGTTTTACTGCTGAAATCGAAGGAGCGGCACTGGAACCGCTTTACATGATTCGTGTGGGTAGTGGTACCTGGTACGTTAGTGTTCCCATTTTGGAAGGATGTTGACATTACCCAAGCACTGAACTCTACGTTGCAAATTCTATCTAAACTGGCGATCGCGTATGTCAACTGTGTGATGTGATCACATAATCACATAAGTAGTCCTTATGATTGACGAGGTCAAAAAATGTTTGTTGCTGGTGCTTTGCTTGTTTCCTGTCGAAACAATTGGTGACATCCCTTTTCCCTCTTCAGGACAATGTCTTCGTCCAGCTTATCTGCACAATCCAGTATCGAGTTGTCAAGGAAAACGCTGATGACGCTTTCTATGAGTTGCAGAATCCGCAACAGCAAATTCAGGCATATGTCTTTGATGGTATATCAATAATAATAATACTGAACATTTCTGTTATCATTTTATGCTGTGACTTTAATGTCCAAGCGGACACTTCTCTGTTCCTGAAATTAGTGGTCCGTGCCCTGGTTCCGAGAATAAATCTGGATGATCTTTTCGAGCAAAAGAATGATGTGGCCAAATCTGTGCTTCAGGAGCTTGAAAAGGTACCTGATTCTTCTGTTGTATGGGATTGACTTGGATTCTTGGTTCTAGACGTGTGTAACTGCTTTACGACTGATCGTTACTTTTGTTTTGCCTGCTTACGTCCATTGCACACGTTCATGGCATATCGTTTCATGAGTTTCATCCATTCTACCTACTTACCTACACAAGTTTAGTCACACACCTTTTGCAACTGCTAGTGTATGCTTACAATTTTGCTTGTGTGCTTGGTACATCCTTTACATGCTTCTTTTTTTTCCCTGGTCATGTTTATATTTTAATACGGGTTTAATATGTACTAGAAAAAGGGATAGTACTAGTACCAGAATATTATTTGAAGGACTTCTCTGATACTTTTTTCTAACGTCATTTTCCTCAGGAATCTGAGATGCTTGGTTGCTTAGAGATTTTGGTGGTGATTGATATTTTATTTATGATAGCATTGGAACCTTGTCTTGCTTATAAATCGCTTTTATCCATTGCATACCCTACGTTTGTTTGGTTATATCTAATTTTATGCTGAACACATTGTTTTCTCGAGACTATTGTTACTGTTTCAAGTAGCTTCTGGTTCTATCATCTTTTGACAAAGGAATCTAACATGCTACTCTTTCTTGTTTGTTCTGCCCTGCTGTTTTATCTCTTTCTTGGCAATGTAATAAACAATCTAGCTATTGTCCAGGTTATGGCAGATTATGGCTACAGTATTGAGCACATTCTCATGGTTGATATCATACCTGATGCTGCTGTGCGTAAAGCAATGAACGACATAAATGCAGGTACTTCGTTGTTTCAACTACATGTACTTTGTCCAGGTTATATAGCATGGGAAATGTTTTATCATATTCTGCAGCGGCATCTCAAAGTGGAAACTTTCTATTGCACCTTTTTTTTCTACTGTGCTCTTGCATTGTTCTATTGTTCTGGTACTTGATCCTGTATCTTTCATACATATGCTTCTTTTTTATTTTAGAATAGCAACAACTCTATGTACTTAGGTTCTGTGATTTACATATGTCCTTACTCTTTTGTCATCTCATTTTCACAGCCCAAAGGCTTCAGCTTGCTAGTGTCTACAAAGGAGAAGCAGAGAAGGTTCTTTTGGTGAAGAAAGCGGAAGCAGAAGCAGAGGCGAAATATCTTTCGGGTGTGGGCATTGCCAAACAGCGGCAGGCTATCACTGACGGCCTGAGAGAGAACATCCTGAACTTCTCGCACTCGGTATCAGGCACCAGCGCGAAAGAAGTCATGGATCTTATCATGGTCACCCAGTACTTCGACACCATTAAAGAGCTTGGGGATGGCTCGAAGAACACCACGGTGTTCATACCTCATGGTCCCGGGCATGTGAAGGATATCAGCGAGCAGATCCGGAATGGCATGATGCAAGCGTCAAGCAGCAATGTCTAGACCACTGCTTCTTATGGTTGGAGATGCTTCGGCTCGAGATGAGTCTCGTCTCGAGCTAATCTGTTTATATTAGATTGCTAGTGGTGAATAAGGAGTACAGGGCTTTCAGTTGTATACGGTCATAAAAACTACTGTGGTTGGATTTTTGTATAACATAATACTTACCGTGAGGCAGCATGGTTATTACCATAGAAGCTGATTTGAGAAATTTCGAGGGGCCAGACGTGCATATTTTTATTATTTTTCCTGCAAAATAAACCGGTCCTGTAAACTCTTGCTGCATATTTTGATTACTTTTCAGAGGAAACAAAGGATATTTCCACGAAATGTTCCGATGAACAATTCGATGCGTTGCTGTAATCGCCCACAGTTGCCGTCGCAACTCTTACAATTTTGCATATGGAAAAGCATCCAGATTCTGTGCTTGCGTTCTCCGGGTGCACTTGTTCTCAGTTCCAAGTTTCTGTTTGTGCCCGTTGCACGTTCTCAGTGCGTCATGGTACAGGGATTGTGGAAGGGGTCACCTGGTTCAGGCAGGCAACGTGCAATCCGAATCAGCGTCGTGTTGTGAGTCTGTGACGGTCCTTGCGTCGCGCAAGCAGAGGCAGCAGCCCCCGGCCGCCCGACTCCGGCGAGCCGAGCCGTGATTCCTCGCCGCAGCTACGACTACGTGCCGTTTAATCCTTCTCCCCAGCTGCACTGCGCGGCCACGCGGACATGGAACCCCCAGCTCTCGCCACGTCACTCCCCTTCCCTTCCCTGCGCCGCCCGCCGCTTCCGGAAACGTAAAAAACCCAACCAGAGCCACCGACTCCTCGGCACCCACTCCCCCCCTCCCCCCCAAAGCCATGCCGCCACTGGCGCGCCGCCTCGCCACGCGCCTCCGCCCCCTCCCGCGGCGGCCGCTCCACACGGGCCCGCCGGCCGTGCTCACCAGCCGCCTCGCCTCCCGCGCCGTGGTCCGCTTCGCGGGGCCCGAGGCGGCGCGCTTCCTCCACTCGCTGCTCACCAACGACCTCCTCTCCGCCTTCGCCTTCGCCGGCTCGGCCGCGCCGCAGCGCTACGGGCCCACGCCGAACGCCCCGGCGCGCGGGCCCCCGGGCCCCGCCTACGCCGCGCTGCTCACCCCGCAGGGACGCTTCCTCTACGACCTCTTCCTCTACCGCCCGCCGCCGCGCTCGCAGATGCTCGACCGCACCGGCTCCGCGCCGCAGACCGGGGAACGGGAGGAGGAGGAGGGCGAGCCCAGCGAGGTGCTCGCCGATGTCGACGCGGCCGAGGTCGACGAGCTACTCGCGTGCTTCAAGAGGTGATTTTTTTTTCGCACAAAGAAAAGAACTTTCTGTCCATCGTCACCGGCATTCTAGACACAGCTAGAGATTACAGCGGCAAAATTTGGAATAATAGCTACGAAATGTTGTATATGAAACAGGGTCCCTGTTACTTATGGTGGCTGATAGGTTATTATTCTTGAATTCTACTCGGATTACATTTGGATACCTGCTGTAGCTGCGGATACGAATTGCACTATAGCTTTGCAGTGAATTGGGACTGTATCCTCTTCATATTCCTAAATTGTATTCTTTCTTCTCATAAATCTCATATCTTGTGGTGTCACGATCACGACTTGTTCCCTTTTTTCAGATATCGGTTGAGATCCAAGGTTGAGATAGATAATGTAAGCAAGGATTTCACTTGTTGGCAAAGATTTGGACGTGATGTGGTGCATACTGAGCCTTCTACCCAAGAACCTGAGGCTCAGTCGATTGGATGGGGACAAGGTATGGACCACGCAGCTGAGTCAGCTGCACAAGGAAATGGTCATGGTTGGCAGTGGTTCAAAGATCCTAGGTTGGATTGCCTTGGTTACAGAGGAATTTTTCCAGCTGATACGATACGTAAGTCCCTGACTGATGTTTTATGATGCTTCACTATATGATGTTTCAATATCTGAAATGAAACGTGATTCAATGTGACACTTGACCTGCTCATTTATTCGCAGCACCACTAGTTGAGTCAGACAAAGAAGCAGATGAGCGCCATTATCAGCTTTGGCGGATAGAAAATGGGGTTGCAGAAGGTTCAACTGAGATCCCGAAAGGTAAGCTATGTTCTCCAATCTGTTTTGTGAAGGCAATGCAATGTTGTAATAAATACATTTTTATATTGGTAGCTATTATATGTTTCTGCTTTCGTAGAATTTTGATGATGCCATAGGGAAATGTTTTGTTACTGATGTTGTTGCAGGGGCAGCATATCTGTTCTTCCAATTGTACATCGTAATACAGTTTTCTTGTTTGTAGTCTGTATCTTTGACTTGGATGTTACAAACTTAAATGGTTGAATTGGAAAAAGTTTCTCTTGGAATTTCCATTGTACCATGCAGTAATATGTAGGCCAACCCATCTCTTGCGTGTTGTACAAAAAAAAAAAGATATGTAGGCCAACCTGTTATAAAGGTTAACGTCTTCATGACACAATGCTGTTGATCCTGTTGCTAACATGAACACACTTTAAAACAATTGTATACATTTTGAGGTAATAACATTTGGTTGGATGGTATTGGTGGTCTTATGGTTTGTCTGAACCACTATAGGAGTTAGCTTAGAAGTTTTAGGGTAGCGAAAAGCTTTCCCAGTTTTCTGTAGCACAAGGAAACATACACATCGTGATAAAGGTTATCTGAAAGTACACATGTTGCCCACCTTCGTCATTGTCAATTACGCATCCTGTAGTCAGCAACATTGTTTGTCAATTATAAAAAACTGTGACACTACAGTTTTGCCTGATCAGAATACTAAATCGCTTAGCGTGTTCTTTTCCCTTTTCCTGACGTCGTGATCCTTTGATACAGGTGAAGCAATCCCACTGGAGTACAATTTTGCTGGCTTGAATGCCATTTCATTTGAGAAGGGGTGCTATATCGGACAGGAGCTTATTGCAAGGACACACCATCGTGGGATCATCCGGAAGCGCCTAATACCGATGAAGTTTGTCAATGCAAATGGACATGGTATGAATTTTTTTTTTGGTGCTAGATATCAGTGCATCGCTACCCTTTTATCAGGTGCTTACTTTGCAACGCCTGTTATCAGAACTCGAGCAGGCTGTCGCTCCAGGTTCAGAAGTTGTGGACGAGGCCTCTGAAAAGAAAATCGGTGCTGTAAACACTGCACTCGGCTCCCGTGGAATGGGCCTGTTGAGACTGGAAGAGGCGCTGAAACAGAACTCGTCCCTTTGCATAAGCGGTAAGAGCGACGTGAGGGTGAAGCCGATTAAGCCAGACTGGTGGCCGGCTGAGTGGACATAGGTGGTTGAACAGAAACGCCTTGCATTTGATCCAAAACACCCAGGCAATGTAGCTCAAATCCGATGAGGATTCCCGCCATCAGGTGTTAGGAGAGGCTCTCGTAGCTAAACAGTTTCGATTTAGTTGTGTTCTCTGGTGTATCACAAGGCAGAGCCTGTTTTCTCCTCCTCTGCCTGTGCTTCACTTGTACACCGATCAGAAATAAGCGTCTGCATCGTGAGCCAAACATGTGCAAAATTCGAATAAGTTTCTCTGTTGACAGCTTGCCTGCAATAAAAAGATCATCTTTCGCGATATTTATCTTTCAGATCCAGAGAACAGATGATTTAATGACCCCTGTACAATCTTTGTGTGTGGCGTTCTCAGTACTGTTATATTGATTGATGAGGTTGTTTGGGTGATGGAAGTGAAATACAATTAGCACTGTCTCTGTACACTGCTTTAGCACTCTTTGCTCTCTCTACCGTACATGTACTGTACTGGCTGGATCTCTCTGGTCTGCGATATTCGTCGCTTTTTGAGAGAGAGAGAGAGAGAGAGAGGACTCTTCGCATGGTCTGAGCCTTTGACACTGACCATAGACTGGACCACACTGGGCAGCCAGCCCAGCCCTCGGTACAAATGAGCAGTGGACCTGCAGCAGAAGGCATCTGCGCCGTTGCCGTGCTCCTCTGTTGGCCTCGTGAATCTTGCTTGACCTGGGCGGAGCGGACGACTCCTTGGATTCCACTGTCATCTCCATCTTTTGGTCTCTGCAGAAGCCTATCTTTTGCTCTGGGAAGCCGGAACTGGGAGATGGCGGACAGCCAAGCAAGACTCTCTCCCTCTCTCTCTCTCTCTCTATCCCATGCATTTGAAATGCCAAAGCTCAGCACGGGCATCATTGCAGCCGACGGAGCACGCGCGCCACTGGAACTGATGCTTTCAAATGCCAATGCTCTGCTTTCAAGTGCGGGGCTGCTCAGTGATTGCGCCTCGATGAGCTGTGCTTTGGGTTCCTTTTAGGTTCGCGTACTTCTTGGTCTCGGCCTGCGTAAACAAACCCGGATGCTTGGCGCTTCCCCGATGATCGAGGCGGACAGATTCCGATGCCCGTGCTGATGGAATGGAACTCGGCTGAAATTCCACGAATCGGTTGGCATCTGCTTCTCCCTCTCCCTCTCGCCGGAATCGAACCGTCGAGTATCTCTACTCGGAATTCAAAGTTCTATCTCTCGTTGAAGTCTGCATTTCTGCCACTGTTTGGACTTTCTCTCCAATAAACTGTTTGACTTTGGACAATGCTGGCAAGAACACCGATGCCATTTCTGGAAGAAAGGTGTAGTACTAGCTGTGAGGCCATGGACATATCTATTGTCAAACCACAAAGTTTTTTTCTTTTTGAGAACCCATATACGTAGCCAATTATTTGAGAACGCAGGCCAGTGGAACTGTATGAAATGTCCTTTTCGTTCGGAGGTTCAAATTTGATTTTTATCTGCGTGCAAGGTCCAAGCCCCCCCCCCCTCCCCTGTCACCGACCTTGATACAGACTTCTGTCACGATTCAGAAAGTCAGATCTGATAGTCAACTTGAGAGGCTATTATCTACAAGTCAAAGTAACACTAGTGCAAAACAGCAGGGCACGTCGATGCAAGGAACGCCAGTATAAAGCTGACCAAAGTCAGAGACTAGAAATACTCCGAATTTGCTGCGTTCATGGCATTCAGATTCTAATTAACAATTCACCATGGGCTGGGATCAGTAGAAAAGTGACAACACTAATCAACAGCATAATCCACATAGCAATGTCAGGTGGCAACTGGATCATTACCTTGTCGTCAGTTCACTACCCTACAGAAGGCCTCGATGTCATACGGGCTCCCCAAAAAATTACATGCTATAGATCAGCTAGGTCCAGAACCACAGCTTCCATTGTCGGCCGCTGGTTTGGCACCTCGCTGGTGCAATACGCAGCAACAGCGGCGAGCTTTGCTGCTTCTGTCCTAGAGAAGGCACCATGGAGGTTCCCATCCATAAGGCCTTCAAGGTCGCTGATGGCTGTGCCGACCTTCAGCTGCGAGACATCCCTCCTGCCTGTCATGACTTGGAGAACCACGACCCCGAATGCAAAGACGTCGCTCTTATCAGTGAATCGGCCTGTGGTGGCATACTCGGGGGCGAGGTACCCCATTGCAGCGCTGGCCTTCAAGGTTGAGAAGACGACGTCGTCTGCAAGGAGTTTGTGCAGTCCTGGGACCGATAACCGTGGGGTGAAGTGGTGGTCGAGAAGGATCTTCTCAGCTGATATGTTCTGGTGAACTACTGGCGGTCTATTGCTTCTCTTGCTGTGTAAGTATTCGATTCCTGCAAACATGGAACAGGTTAAGTGGTTGAATTGCTCAATTCTGAAACTCTTGTACCTTAGTCCTTAACTGAAATTGATGTAGAGGACTGTAGAAAAGACAGAAAAAGGTAACATACCTTTTGCAATGCCTCTGATGATGGAAACCCTAGTAGGCCAATCAACAGCATTCACGTTGGTACCGTCTTTAACGTCCAAATACTGTGACAAGCACCCATTAACCATGAAGTCATAGACAAGGAAGCATTCCCCTCTTCCCCTGGAGCAACAGAACCCCCTCAGGCTAACAAGATTCTCATGTCGAAGCAAGGTGAGCATCTTCAGACCACGCAAGAAATCCGACTCCTCTTGCTTGCAGCTTGTCTTGTTGAGGCTCTTAACAGCAACAACTGAACCATCCCGAAGGATTCCCCTGTATGTGGCGGCAAAACTGCTCTTGCCTAGCAAGTTAACCTCAGAGAAATATTGTGTTGCACATTCAACCTCCTCCAAATTGAACCTAAAGCTATCACCAACTTCACCAGATGATCCAACACCCCCGCCAGACAAAGGGTCCCACCCATTTGAGTACTCAACACCGATCAGGGGAGAAGCACTCCTTCTGCAGGCCTCCTTCTGCTGGTAATGGTCAGTGCTGAGCCTGCTATCAGAAACCTCCAGTGAGCCTCCAATCTTCTGCTTCTGCCGGCGGTACCATGAGAATGCAAATAACCCACAAAATGCAGCACCGATCACGACTGCAACTACACCAACAACAAGAACTCCTGTTGATGCATTTGGAGATCTGGAGCAGCGAGAGCCTGAGCAGTCTGGATTCACTGATCGGGGCACTTGCCGTGTCTTTATAGTACCATCTGGGCCAAAAGGCTCAGGCTTCCTGGGTTTCAAGCCATCCTCTGAAGAGGGGCAAATATCTAGCAAAGTGAAGCCAACTCCACAAAGTCCCTTGTTATTTGCATACTGGAAACCGCCATTTATCTGCCTTAATCCTACAATCCAACAGAACAATACACTGATTAATAAGATGTAAACAACAAAGTATTCCTTCATAAAGTGTAACGAGAAAATCATTACCAACTGGAACACTCCCAGAGAGTGAGTTGTTGCGAATATCAAAGACTTCAAGCGATGGAATCTCTCCGATCCTCGAAGGGATTGAACCAAACAGGCTATTGAAGCTCAGGTCAAGCCGTGTCAGCTGAGTTAGGTCACCAAGAGTTGCCGGAATGGCTCCAGTCAGCTGATTGGACTGCATCGCAAGAACAGTGAGCTTATTCAGGCTGCCTAGCTGGGGTGGTATGCTGCCTGTTAACCGGTTGTAACCCAACTGCAACACTGCAAAACCGGACAGTCGAGAGTAAGAAAACTGAGGGTATTTTATGCCTTCATAATTCAAATCAGCATATTATATTTAGCTAACAAAAGTAGCCTCCACTACCAAGGAACATCGCATTGATGGACCAACCGGCCTTCGCCTTCTGTCCTCACAAAAAATCACAGCTTCTACAGTACTCACTGGATAATTTGTAATGGAGTGGTAAACTGCCAAAATCCAGCTACAACCGACGAAAATGGAACCTTTTCGCAACAGAAGATGGGAGTCTTGTGCCAAATCGAGGAAATAGAGGTCATCGATCGTAAGTACATTGGTTCTTTGAACTGTTGAAAGCGGGGAGCTTCACTCCCAACTTGTGTCAAAAGGTAGCATTTCTGAGCCACTTCTGTTTGAAAATCCTCAAGGAAAGTAGGAAATAAGGCATAAGCGCAGAAAAAGCAGTGATGCCAAACATGAATTTTTTTAGATCAAATTGATGTGTTCGAATCAAAAAATCCAACCGACTTTGAAACATCATGAGAAGCCCCCATTTACCAATAAACCGCTACAAGCCCCAAATGCAGTTTTGAATCTCATGCCCAAAGCAACGAACATGAAGCTTTCCATCCTCCGGCTTTACAGCGAGGAGTTATCCAACCAAGGTAAACACCATAGAAATCTAAGAAACACACCTTGGAGGCTGGCCATGGAGGCGATCTCCACTGGCACCGGTCCTGTGAGGTGGTTCACGTCGAGGTACAGGTCCGTGAGCTCGGACAGCTTCCCAATCTCCCGCGGAATGGCGCCCCTGATGCCGTTGTAGTGGAGGTACAGCCCCTGGAGCCGTCGGAGCCGGGCGACCGCCGGCGACAGGCTGCCGGAGAGCCCGCGGCCCTGCAGCGAGATGGCCGTGACGCGGCCGGTGGAGTCGTCGCATTCGACGCCGTCGAAGGAGTGGTGGCTGCTGCTGCAAGGGTCGCCGGAGGGGTCCCAGGAGGAACCCAGGACCCGGCCGGCCGGGTCGAGTGTCCGCTTGAGCGCCATGAGCGCGCGGACATCCTCCTCGTTGCGGGCCGTGGCTGCGAAGGCGGAGAGGAGCGGAGCCAGGAGCAGGAGAGGGAGGAGGGAGCGGAAGCACGCGGCGGCCATCCGAGCAAGCAGGGGAGCTTTGGTCGCGCCGGGGACTGGGGAGAGTGGAGCGTAGACTGAAACTGAAATAGTGTAGGGCCTGTTTGGTTTGCTGCGTGCGTACGGTGTCAATGGGGCGACTGTACTTTTACCCTCACTTTAAGTTCTAACTGTAACAAAAAAAGGTCAAATTTTTGCCCTCACTTTAAGTTCTAATCGTAAAAGAAGAAAAAAAAAGGGTCGAATCTCCTCATCACATGGACTGATGGAGACGCTCGTATCGTAACGAGATAACTTCAACCCAGCTTCTTCTCTCTCTCTCCAGGCGCATAGCTCAGTTCTTGACGAAAGTGCGCAGCACGTCGAAGTAGTCGGGGAAGGTCTTGCGGGTGCAGCCGGGGTCCCGGATGGTCACAGGCACGTCAGCGCAGGCGGCCAGGGAGAAGGCCATGGCCATCCGGTGGTCGTCGTAGGTGTCGATGGCCGTCGCGTTCAGCTTCTCGGGTGGTGTGATGACGCAGTAGTCCGGTCCTTCCTCGACCGACGCTCCCAGCTAGCAAAACGTGAGCATCCGTGTCAGCAGGTGGACAGCTGGAGATGGAATACCGGCAGGAGAGCAGAGGAGTTCCAACTGCGACAACAGACGAGAGAGGTCTGTGTAGTATTCTTACCTTCGTCAGCTCGGTCCGGATTGCAACCATCCTCTCGGTCTCCTTTACCCTCCAGGAAGCCACTGATAAAGAGCAAAAGTTTCAGTAAGAAGCATAGCATAGCCGAAACCAGCTTTTTTTTTTAGTGCTATGAAGCCAGGCATGGTTGGGCTGAGGATGTTTACCATCTCTAATAGCAGTTGGGCCATCAGCAAAGAGGGCGACCACAGCAAGAGTCATGGCGACATCCGGCATTTTGTTCATGTTGACATCAATAGCTTTTAGGTGTTTCCTCCCCAATGGCTCGCGCGGTGGACCAGTAACAGTCACGCTAGTTTCGGTCCATGTAACCTTAGCTCCCATCATCTCGAGAACCTCAGCGAATTTCACGTCGCCCTGCAACATTAAGCATATTGGCCGATGATTACGACTGGGTACAATGCTTATTTATTTAGGGATTTATATGAATGTTTGGTTTCAGAATTTTAGCTCGCTTACATGAACATCCACTCATTAACGCATCACTTGACATTAGGAGATGAATCCTAAACCTAACTCAAAAGAGAATTTACAAAAAGTAACATTTTAGCAAATTCCTACCTGCAAACTGGTGGTGCCACAACCTTCAACAGTCACAGTCCCTCCAGTGATTGCAGCACCAGCCAAGAAATAGCTCGCACTTGAGGCATCACCCTCCACGTAAGCATTTTTAGGGGACCTGTTAAGCAGAGCCAGGTTTAGTTTCAGGGAACAAACAATGAATTTCTCAAGAAATCAAACTACCAATTTGAGTACCGAAAACTATTATAGTATTTTGAGTGAAAAATAAGGAAAAGTATCTTAATACAACATAGTGGGCAGGTTCACATCAAGAAAGGGGGTAACAATAAAACTAATCAAAGGGGGTGCAACGAAACTAATCAAGTACCTTTCCCTGAAAAAAAAAAGCAAATGCTACCCGTACCAAGTAGCTATGAGTCCTCTAGCTACTTAAATTGCCTCTTATAAGCTGGCTTGAAGAATTAATGCTACTTTTGGTGTTACCAACTCTATCTATAACCAAATGGATTGACTTGCTAGGCATTGCTTAGCTATTTTAGTTAGCTTTCATAACTCCAATTGACTGGGCATATTCCAGACGATAGAATAATTTACAGAATCAACACTCAATATTTTTTCTGCAATAATTTAATTTCAGTCTACAGTTTATCTAGGATGTGTCTATGACTAGTAAAGTAAACTGAAAACAGAATCTTTAACATCAAAGAAGTAAAACTGACTGGCTTACTTGTATTTTTGACCTCCCTTGATGTAGAATCTGTCCCAGCTCTCAGAATGCTCTGCTTTCACGCCAAAACGCTCCATTAATCTCAATGTCATTTCAACATAGGGAATGGAGATTAGTTTATCAATGATTTCAATCTCCACATCCCAAAGAGCTAAAGGAGCAGCCATCAGCAAAGCACTCAAGTACTGACTACTGATGGAACCGGAAAGCTTAACCTGAAGAAAATAACACATTTTTTAAGAGGTAATTCATGAAATATCACACACTCACACGATACTAGAACAGAAAACAAACACCACCTCGAAAGACAGGACAAATAAGTTGATAAACACATGCCTAGTATTACTTGATGAGCTTAATAAAAAAATGGGTTCCTGGTTAGGTACAACTATCTTTGCAGGTTATTTTGTGGTGGAAGTCAAATCACGTGATTCTACACAATTCTTGAGAATACACAATGTCAACAAAAAAAAAGTCTATCAGTTGATAAGCAAAAGAATGTAGCATGTGAGTTTTAGTAACTAACCTTGCCGCCAGGTAGCCCTCCAATTCCCTTGACACGAACAGGTGGGCAATCAGTGCCAAGGAAACAATCGACATCTGCACCAAGCTGTTTCAATCCGACAACCAAGTCGCCAATGGGCCTCTCCCTCATTCTCGGCACTCCATCAAGCACATAACTGGAGTTCAGAAAAGATACGCCGTTAAGTCACAAAATACTACCACAGTTTTCCATACTCAGCTCCACAAGCATATTCCAAAACTGGGGAAACCCAACGCACGTCGCATTTCCACCAGCGGCAGTCACAGCTGCCGTCAACGGCCGCATTGCAGTTCCGGCATTCCCCAAGAAGAGCCGCACTTCCTCTTTCGCGTCCTTCTCAACTGGGAACTCGCCACCACAGCCAACAACTACAGCTCTTTTGGCGGCTGTGTCCGCTTCCACAGAGAGCCCGAGAGCTTTCAGTGCCTCGAGCATGTAGTGGACATCCTCACTGTTCAGCAGGTTATCCACCACAGTTGTTCCCTAGGAGAGGTTACACAACAGCAGCCATTAGTCATCGAACAAGCGTCCAGTTCCCCTTTTAACAGAAGAAACAGAAAAAAAAAGGAAAGAGTGAATCCAATTCCTATCCTTATTAAATGTATGCTCCACTATATTTTTTTCCCAACTATTGCAAGGATCGGGGGAGCCTTGCTACCTCTGCGAGGGCGGAGAGGAGGAGGATCCGGTTGGAGAGCGACTTGGACCCTGGCAGCTTCACGACGCCGGAGATCTCGTGGACGGGCTGCAGCACCACCACCACCTCCCCCTTCGCCGGGGCCGCTGACGCCGAAGCCGAAGCCGCGACCACTGCCGAAGCCCGGCGCCATGATCGCGTCCGCAGCCCTCTGGTGGTGGCGGCGGTGGCGGCGGGGCAGCGGGACGACGGCCGCGCCGAACTGAGGCGGCTGTGGCGGCGGGGCAGGGCCGGGGCGGCTAGGTCCAGCGACACGGCGGCCGTGGCCGCGGCCGCCTTGGAGGCCATGGCCGCCATTGCCGATGCCCGCGCTGGTGGTGGGTGGGTGGGTGGATGGTTGGTTGGTGTCGGTGGTCTGGCTGCGGTTGGTGGTGGCGTGGACGTGGGGGAGGAAGAAGTACAGATACACGGGAGAGGAGAATGGAGATCAGGAGAGGACTGGAGCGCGCGCCGGTTGGCACCACCGCACCAACCCCCGAGACGCGTGGCGTGCTGGTGTGAGGGGGCCGTCAAACTTGTGGGCCGTGGGCCGACCAAGACGTGCCCGGCCCACGATTACGGTCTCACGGCCCACGCAGGCCCCAAGACGAGACACGATTCCTAGTACATGAAATGATGGAAACGGGCAAGAGGCTCTATTAGTGCCTGACGAATCCGCCGTCTATTGACTTGACGCCACGCGGCCCGTTTTGGGCCAATTACTAAGCGAAACTGGGCCGATCGACGTGACGGTTTGTGCTCCGCGCGAACAGCACCGGTTGTTTTCTCCCGGCCCATTACCCACCTCTCAAAAAAAACGTGACGACGAAGACACGATCGCCATGTGGGCTCGCCTAACCTCGGGCCCCACCCCACCGATGCCGGGGTGCCGCCCGCGGATGCCACCGGGGCCACAACCGCCAGCGTGCGCGTGGCGGACGACGGAGACGGAAAAAAACACGTGCGTGGTCGGAGTTCAGGTTGATGCTTCCACGCCACCGCGCGCTTGCGTCACGCGGCGGGTGGGTTCCCTTCGGCCCGCCGGCTTCCGCGGCGCCCCGGAATCTTCGCGACCCCTCTGCTGGCCAAGCCCGCCACCGCCTTCTCTCTTCTTCTCCATCTCCTCCTCCTCCCGCGAGAGCATATATAATCCCCAGCTCCAGCCCCGTCGGTTCCCGACCTGATGAACAAGCAAGCAACCAGAACACACGCCACAAACGCTCACGCGTCCGGCTGAGCGCCCCCCCCCCAAAAAAAAAAAGAAAAAGAAAACCAAGAGAGGTTGCGTTCGTCGGTCGGTCGGTCGGTCGGTCGCCATGGACGACAGGGTGCTGGGCCTCTCGATCCTCGGCGCTTCGCCGGCCGCCGACATCATCGGTGGGCGCCGGACCAGCAGGCCGTCGCCGCGGAGGAGCGCGGATGAGGCGACGCGGCAG
This sequence comes from Neostapfia colusana, assembly GCA_030760725.1. NCBI lineage: Eukaryota > Viridiplantae > Streptophyta > Magnoliopsida > Poales > Poaceae > Neostapfia > Neostapfia colusana. Next base: position 778,167 of record JASWHV010000001.1, on the reverse strand, counting down.
CGGGACGACAAGGAGGAGCAGGAGGAGGAGCAGGAGCGGCGGCGGCGGCGGCAGCGGGAGGCCGAGAGCCGCCACTTCCCGCGGTTCGCGCCGGAGTTCGACGGGATCGACTGCTTCGAGACCATCGTCTCGCACTAGCTAGCTGGCTAGCTAGCTACCCACCCCTGCGTCCGTGTCCGTGCCCGTGTGTGTGATCATTCTTTCCGCCGTTTTTCTAACCTCTCCGGTGATGGTGACCGTACGATCTCTGCGTGTGTTCGCACTGATATTTTTTTTTGAGTTCTTGCTGCTGTTGTTTCAATACGAGACCGCGGCTTGAACCTGGATTAAGGGGAACGATCAAAGCATAAACTGTGCTCGTAATTGCTAAGCAAGATGTTCTGAATCGATTTTCTCATATGCACGGTTCATAATAAAAAAAAGGAAGGATCTTGGTTCGCCTAGAAAAGAAAATAGAGAGGAAAAATTTTGATTCCAAACTGGAACAGAAGGCAGATCAAAATGAATATCAAATCACAACTTCTCGCGCGCCGTATACAGCTCTGTACAGATCACTTGACACTTCATTCAGTAAAAACAAAAAAAGAAGAAGGAATTACGGGATGGTCGAACGGAAAATCGATTGCGTGCGGAGCGGGGGGGCGACGACGAGGAATTCTCTGGTTCTCAGATGGAGACTATGGACTCGAAGCAGTTGAGCCCGTCGAACTCCGGCGCGAACCGGGGCCTGGTCTCCGGCTTCCTCCCCGGGACCGGGAGGGAGCCCTGCTGCTGCTGCTGCTGCTGCTCGGACCTGTCCTGCTTCGGCGGCGGCTTCCTCTCCGCCTGCTGCTTCTGGTGACTGCCGGAGGTGGTCCTCCATGACAGCCGGGTGGAGCAGTGCCCGCGACCGGCCGCGATGTCCGCCGGCGACGAGCTCAGGATGGAGAAAGCCAGGACCTTGTCCATGGCCGCTGCAGCTGCCGCGGAGAGGACCTCTGTCTTGCTCTGGCCTTGTCGGTCTCTGCACGGTGCTGTTCTCGGTCTGGGTCGTCTGTGTTTGTGTGCTCTGCCGGTCCGGCCGCGCTCGTGCTTTATACTAGTAGGTGCGGGGCGGGGCGGGGCGGGGTGGGGTGGCGCGCGCGGCGCGGCGCGGCAGCCGGTAGGGGAGGGGAAAGTTCGCGGACGCGGTCCGACCCCGACTCGCTCTCGGCAAGGCAAGTCCGCTGACCCCTGCCCAGCCCAGCCGGTCAAGCTCAAGCAGCAGCAGCAGCAGCAGCAGTAATAAAGCTCAAAACTACAGCGAAGCGGATGAGGGCGAGAGGCGTGGCGGCGTTCGGTGATGGCGAACGGACGTGGCCCGTGCTGGACGGGCGGCAGACAGCCGCGCACCGCACCGCACCGCACCCAGGATAAGGCTCGAGCCTGCCGACCAGGTCGGGTTCAACTCAGCACCTCTCTAATCTCTGCCGACCAGGACGGATTCGGCCGTGGAAGTAACGGGTTAGCCGCGTCCGGTTGGTTGACTCTGCCGGGCCGCTGACTCGACGTCGAGTCCTCCTCGCCGAACGACGGGGTCAGTGTGCACCGTCGTCGTCTCTGCTGAGTGCTGACGCGCGGACCGCACCCCACTTCGTTGCTTCGTGTAGGCGTGCATGTTGGTCTCATCCCCTCCTGGCCTCACCTCACGGGCGTCTCCGGAGACCGTCGGTGGAGTCGAGTCGCCGTGCCCGTCCGCCGCCTACCCAGATCCAACCCCGAGGGTCCGGTGGCGCCACGGGCTCAAGATCGCCGCCGGCCCACACGCGCTCCGAGTCACCGAGACGTGGAAACTAAATGTACTTGATGGGCGTATCGGCCCAGGTCTTCTCTTACTGGAGGCCCAGTCTTCATCCACCTCTTAGTTTCGACGTCCTCCAAACGGGGCCGAGAAAGTTCACGGACTCCGCCTCGGTCGCACGGCCTGAACCCTACTCGTTCAAACTTGAGTGATTTCGTATTGACCTCTAGTTCGAACTCACCGAGTCCGGATTTTGAATCTAACGCCAGTTACGTGTGTAATACCCCGCCATCAGTTTAACGATTAATCATTATCTAGTAAAAATTTTAACGACAAATAAACAACTAAAACGAAATTACGCACTGTGTATACCACCGTTACCGGCAGCAATACGAGGGAAGGGTGGAACTGAACGGGAACAGAAGACGCCGCGGCCGTCGATTTCTTATCAGGTTACCAATCAATCAATCATCCTAAGCTAAACACGGAGCCTAGCCAGGCCAGAGGAACCGTCGTCGTCAGTGCGGGACGACGTCCTCCAAGAAGCCGTACCGCGCGTCCGACGCCGGGCCGAACCGCGCGTCCACGCCGGCGCCGCGCCGCTGGACCTGCTGCTGGTGGTGGTGCCGGCCGTCCACCACGGCGGCCGCCGCGGCCGCCCGCGCGCCGCCGCACCCCTCCTCCTTGCCGCCGCCGCGGCGACCGTCCCGCGCGAACGCCTCCATCGCGGCGGCGCACATGCCCGGGCCGAAGACGCCGCCCGGCGCCGCGCCGACGACGGACATCAGCAGGATCCTGTCCATGTGTTCCTTCGCGAAAGGGACGCGGCGCCGCAACGCGCCCTGCTTGTTTTCGCAAATTAAAGGGGGATGCCTGGCCGCGTACTGGTACTGCTGCTGCTGCTGCTGCTGGCCCCGCGCGCGTATTATATATATTATAGGCACGCGAGCTTGCCGGCTAGCGGTGGCGGACGGACTGGTGGCTGGTGGTCGTGAAACCGAGTCGTACGTGTCGCCACTCTCCGCCGCGGACTCGGATTATATTCCGCCGCCCAACCGCGCGCGCGCGTGCGGCCGTGTCCAGTCCACTACTTGTGGTCGTCAAGCGATGACGACGTACGTACGTGCGGCCGCTAACGCTCGAGCCGCTCCACACGTCTCGCGTCTAGTCATCACCGATGTGATGGCAACACGCGTCCGTGTGCTCGTAGTAGGCACAAGAGGCTTATCCTGAACCGCCAAACGACAGACACAGCAACAAGACCGTCGTGTGGAGCTAGCTAGCTCCTGCAAACCCCAAGAGGGCCGGGCGAGAAAGCAACAGAGATCACGCATATACAGTACCGAATCCAGTACTTATTATTACGGTTTGATATATAGTTAATACACGCATGATCTATACGAATTCCTTGATGACGACAAGCTGCAGCGCGGCCTCAAACCGCATGCAGTACTTATTAGTGGCTTATTAATACACTAGTACCACAAGCAACAAGCAACCAGCTGTTCATGCATATACTACTACTACGGTAGATATGATGCTCCATCATTTGTATCCTTTTTTTCAGGGTGCGGCCACGTTCTCCCTCGCGAGCGGCGCGATCTCCTCGCCTTCGATCCCCGGCTCGCTGCCGGCGGCGCCCATGCTCAGCAGCACGTTCTCCCAGTTCTTGGCAGGTCCCTGCACGCACGCACGTACGAGTGCAAGTATTATACTATTGCAAACCACCATGATCGACCGCACGTACGTACGTACGTACGCACGTATAGAAGATGCAAGCTGCTGGGGCTACGAGTCGTGATCTCGCTCTTGTGTTGCTAGCTGCTGCGTGTTAATTCAGAAGGTACGTACCTTCCAGGAGAGGTCCAGGGCCATGCAGTTCCTGACCATCTCCTCGTACGCCGGCGTGCCGACGACCTTGATGGCGCGCTTCAGGGTGGTGGCCACCTTCTGGACGTCGGCGGGCTCCACGACGTTGCACTGGAAAAACAGAAGAAGGAGGGAATTTCTCAGCTCGTTGGTACAAAAAGGTTAGGTCAGGGGAAGGGAAGGGAATAGCCTTACGTCGACGCTGAGCCGGCCCATATGGAATCCCGTCTTGCCTTCCACGACGGTGTCGACGAGTCCTCCGGTGGACGCGCAGGCGCAGGGCTGCACGACACACATCATCGTCAGCAGGATCATGCATGACCCGGCCGGCCGGCGATCGATGCAGCTAGGTCCGGGAGAGACCGATCGAGACTACGTACTGCATGCATGCATGCATGTGCAGCTAGCGGGTAGCTAGCTATTATTATTATTATTACCGTGCCGTATCGCATCCCCTGCAGCTGGATGAGTCCGCAGGGCTCGAAGCGGGACGTGACGGCGAGCAGGTCGGCGCCGGCCATGATGTGGTGAGCCAGCGCCGCGTTGAACTTCACCACGGCGCACACCTTGTCGGGGTACTTGGCCTCGGCGGCCGTGAACAGCCGCTCAAACTTCTTCTTGCCGGTGCCCTGTGCATGCATGCGTTCATCAGTTACCGGCCTCTCCACGTACGCTCAAACTCCATTTTTTGAACTACAACCAGCGTAGTCAAATAAAAAAAGGAAACGGAATTGAAGGAGTCATACCAGCAGGACGATCTGAACGTTCTCCTGATCCATGATCTCCGGGATGGCGGCCGCCATGACGTCGGGGCCCTTCTGCTCCTCGAGCCTCCCCACGAACGCCACCAGTGGGATCTTCCGGTCTACCGGGAGGCCGACCGCCGCCTGCAACGCTTCCTTGTTCAGCGCCTTCGCCTCGACGGCCTGGAAAAATGAACCCCACGTGAAGTTGCACACGCACGCGCTTGCATTGCTGCCTCGATCGTCAGAAATACGTACGTACTACAACACTGCCGCGTTAGTACTGAACAATAAAACAAACAGTACTACTGGCGATTATGATGAATGAATCAGAGAAGGCTCTCACGGTTTCGGCGTCGTATTTCACGGCGATGTACTTGTCCTTGCTGGGGTCCCACTCGCTGACGTCCATGCCGTTGACGATGCCGGTGATGCCGGTGAGCCGCATGATGTTGTCGAGCTCGCAGCCCCTCGCCTCGCCGGAGATGAGCTCTTGCGCGTAGTACGGGCTGACGGTGAGGACCCTGTCGGCCTCCAGAATCCCGGCCTTCATCCAGTTGATCTTCCTGCCCTCCACAGGCGTATCGTACCCGTCGAGGAAATCGAAGGATGACTTGAACCTCTCCGGGAGGTTGAGCTCCCCGAAATCGGCCAAGGCGAACCGGCCCTGGTACGAGATGTTGTGGATGCAGAAGGCCACCTGTGTCGCGCGTACGTGGAAGGCGCAGCAGACGACGACGGCCAGTTTCAGAAAAAAACGGGTACGGCTTGTACGTAGCAGAGTTTTTAATGTACGCTGCATGCAGGACGGCCGGGGAATACGAACCTTTGCGTCCCTGTAGATGCCGTTGGGGTGGTAGTTGGTCTTGAGGTAGCACGACAGAGGCCCGGTGTGCCAGTCGTTGCAGACGAACACGACGTCTTCCCCTGATCATTACATTGTATTACGCGGCGGCAGAACCGGAATATATTAGAGTTGCGCATGCAGCAGCCTCTCGTACTAGCTAGTAGCAGCACCACCTTAGTAGAACACGGGTGAAGTGGAGTACGTGTTCTTCTTACCGTACGGTCCGGAGAAGTACGGGTTGCTGTTGAGGTTCAGGATCCTGGGAGCCTCAAGCGCTGCCTGCAGCAGGAGCAAACATCTCACGAGAATTAGGAGAATTCGTCCACGATGTATCGCAAACGGGAACACGCACACAGATGGATGGATCAGAGTTCGTTCAGAGTCAGTGACGAGACCTGGCAGAGGAGGCTGAACCTCATCTGGTTGTCCTTGTAATCGACCCCGGTGTCAGGACCGTAGATCTTCTCGCCCGTCTTGCCCCAGACCTGAATTATATATATATATATATATATCAATAAGCGGCAAACAGATCGAATCCTCACTGAACGATGAACAACACGGCGTCGACAGGAAGAAGAAGAAGAAGAAGAAAATAAATTGAATTCAGTGCGTGCAGTGCAGAGCCCTTGTCAAGCTAGGAAGGAGGAACCTTCTCCAGGAACGATGGGTGGTCGATGAACACGCGATCGACTCCGCGCTTGTAGCAGTGGAAGAACCTCACTCTCTCGTACCTGTCCGCCACCTTGATCTGCCATGCATGCGTGAGGAGCGCGATAATGCACGGAGAATCGAAGGTTAATTAAATACAGTACTAAGAAGATTCTTCTTGCGACATCGATCGGTCGATCGATCGGTCAGGGAGCTAGGGAGGGCCGGAGGGAGTGTGTGTGTGTGCGCGCACCTCAGCGACGACGCTGGTGTCCCAGGCGTCCCTGTACTGGTCGTAGCGGGGCGAGATGACCATGACGCGGTGTCCGTTCGCCTGCACAGAGGGTTGCTAGTTAGGTACTTACGTACGTGCGTGAAGGAAGAACACGAGCACCGAATCGACGAGACGAGATCACGAGAATGGTGGGTGGGGGGGGGGGGGAACAGGAACGGTGTCTTACGGCCATGGCGGGCGGGAGTCCGCCGAGCACGTCGCCGAGCCCGCCGGTCTTGCTCCATGGCGCCATCTCGGCGCCGACGAAGACGATGCTCATGCCGCCGCCGGTGGCGGCGGCGCGCGCGGCGAGGGAGGGGAACCTGCCGCTGCCGGGCCTCCGCGCCGACGGCTGCTGCCGCAGCCCGGTCGCGGCGAGCGCGTGGTCCGCCGGCGGGGCCCGGCGGGGCGTCGTCGTCAGGCCGCGGGCGCGGCGGAGGAACGCGGTCGTCGACGGCGCGGAGGACCTGCTGGGGGCGACGCCGTGCGCGGCGGCGAGCGGGGAGGTGGTGGCGAGGGCCGCCATGTCGCGTAAACGTACGTAGCTGCGATCGATAAGGCGCGGCCGGCCGCCAGATTGAAAGTGTAAAAACCTAATCAACTTGATCCCGAAAAGATAGACCAGATAGAAGACACGGACAGAGGATCGATCCGAAAAAAAACTCGATCTAGCTACGACTGATCACCACTCACCAACGTGCAAAAAGAAACATCAAGGATCCGGCCGACGACGAGATATAAAATCAACGACCGAAGAGAAACAACCGAGGGGTTTTCCCTTACCTGCTGCGGTGAGCGGGGATCGAGGAAGAACTGGCGCCGCCGGGTGTGCAGCTAGAGAGTAGCCTTCGAGTGGTGATGATCCCTTCCTTCGCCTGTGGCCTAGCTGGAGATCTGAATGTGAGAGGAGGGGTGGCGCGTGTATTTGTAGGCGAACGTACCCGCGCGCGGCTCTCGCCTCCTCTCATCTCAGCTGGATCTCCAGAATACCCGTTCGTTCCCCGTGCACGCCAGCGCTTTCCGTGCTCGTCCGCTTCCGTGCTCCGCTAACGAGCAGGCGCCGCGCCCCCGGTTTGTGTTCCGGCCAGCTCCGTGTCGCCTGTCGCCCACGCCCTCGGTCCTCTTCTTCTCCGTCCGTCTTGTCCTGCCTGCCTGCGTGCCTGCTGCTGCTGCTGCTTCAGCTTCAGCTTTAGCTTTACCTCCCCCGGGCCAGCCGGTGACGTACGTACGTACGCGCGCGCCTCGACCCGCACCCGCACCCGGCCGCGCGCTTAACAGAAACAGCTGGCCTGCAGCACCTTGTTCGTTCGTTCGTTCGTTTGTTCGTGTAGGAGGAGGAGAAGACAAACAAGTACAGCAGATCACATCACAGGCGGACGTGGTGGTGATGACCACCATCATCATCCATCCATCTCGTTTCGCGTACGTCGGGAGGGGAGGGGGGGGAGGCAAGGTTAGCGTGTTGCGTTGCGGACGACGACGCGTGCAGTGCCAGTGCGGATCGAGTTGCTTTTGCTTCTGGAGGTCGCGTACGTTTTCTTTTTTTTTTGTATTGGGCCGGTTAACCGCGGAGAAAAAAGAAACAGCCCAGCCCAGTGACCGTGGCGTTGGGCTGGAGATACAGCTGGCACACGGCACGCCGCCATGTCCGCGGCCGGGACCTTACGAACTATAGTAAACCAGGCCTGCCCATTTCGGCGGCGACCTCATGCACACGCGCTGTATGTATATACATGGCCGTCACTTCGAACGCTTCTTTTTCTCCATTTTCTTGCAGACAACAACTCGACCGCCGCACTTTAACCAACATCATCGTTGACGACGAGCTCCCCGAATCGTGGTCGTGAGCCTTAATTACACACCGCGCGTTCTGCCTCCTCCTCCTCCTTCTCCTCACTAGGAATCATGCGTGCATGGTGATCTCGAGTTAGTGGTGCATGCGTGCAGTGCAGGCATATACGCCATGTCGTCTGCAGCTGCAGGCCGGTTGGTCGTACTAAACAATTAGACGTTGTTGTAATTCATCGTCAGCAGGTCCGCGTGCAACGACGTCGACGTCGACGACACCGATCGACCGCGCCAGGCTCCACAGGTCGCCGTCGCCGGACTGCCAGCGACGTTGCCGGACGCGTCGGCGTCGGCGTGCTCGTCGGCTGCCGGGTTCGGCAGGAGGCCGGAGCCGGCCGACGACGACAACGTGCTCATCGAGGGGCGGGACCTTCACGAGTTTGGCGCCGTAGATCACAGTACTGCTCGGACGACACGCCGCAGCGGTGGTGGTGGTGGTGGTGGCGGTCGTCGTCGTCGTTGCGGCGAGGTGATGATGATGGTCCGGCTTGTCGTCCTGCCTAATATTGGTGTGGCGGCACGAGGACGACCTGCAGCTGCTGCTGATCATGTCGTACTGGGGGAGGATGTCAAACTGATCATGTCGTACTGGTCCAGTCTATGTTCAGTGTCAAACTGCTGATCAGCTGTTTAATAAGCTGCAGCACAACAGAAAAAGGTGAATGGGAACCCATACAAGGATTAGACATTTTAGCAACATGGTCCTCTACAATAGTGACCAAAGCTCAGTGCTTCCACTGTATGACCTGTTTACACAGCCATAACGAACTTCTATTATAATCAAGGATTCAAGATTCAGTAAGGTTCGTGCCAAAAAGGACGATAGGAATAATCTTGCTTTCTCCCTGCCATTTATCAAGGTAAACACTATATTACCACGATAGTTATAGTAATCAAACACCAAATTTTCACCATATAAAGTACTCCCTCCATTCTGAAATAAATGACGTTTAGGACAATAAATTTAGTTTAATTTGAACTAGATTTCTTGTCCTAAACGTCATTTATTTTAGAACGGAGGAGGGAGTATTAAAAGATTATTTCACCAATAAGCTTCACCATGAAGTAATCACTCTTTGTTACAGGCACAATTGGCATGCATGTAGTTTTGCAACTCTGAAGCATTTTACTGAGATCAAAACCAACCCCTTCCCCTAAACTCAATATGTTAATGCCTAGCCAGAGTTCATTTGAAATACTACCAAGTTGACCTACAGTTTCAAAAATATGTATTAAAAACTATTACGTAATAATTCAACGCATCATGAATCCCATCCATCATTGCATTTATTTCACTTGCTTAGACGCGTTCTTTTATAGATCCAAAGCAATATACTTCTATGCATTCACGACCAAGAGGGGAGGAGACGCAGCATTTGGCCAACCCAAGCAGATTTTACCACTAGAATTTAAACATGGTCTATTTTTCATCATACAGATCATAACCAGCAATAAATTTAGTGGTTTAAAAAACAAAAAATAATGAAAAAGGGTGTTAAGTCCTGAAATCCATTGAGCTTGTTCAATGTAACTAAAGAGCACTGACCAGACATACGTCATTACCTATCAGGCTTTAGTACAAATTTAATACGAAACTGATGTTAGGATGCCAAGACCATGTTTGGGCCAGAACAATATCAGCACCCAGCCATCTAGCCCAGTCCTACACATCTGACATACAAATTAGACCCAAAACCATTGAAACCAACCTGAATGACACCCCGTGGCAACAATGAGAGATGGAAAACTCATAGATCTAAATAGTTAGACATCAGATTTTTTTTCAATACGAAAGCATTAGAAAATGAAAATTAGCTGTAGCCAAGTTTCCAGTTTAATTTTAGTTACAAAGCAAGGTCAAGAAATGTTTAATATGATGTCATCATGTGCAGAAGATCGAAGTATGAAACTAACTCCCATTTTAAAATCTTAGATTATGTATTATCATTCCATTCATGGAATTCTATCCTAAAGAACGAACCAAGATAGGAAGGTCTCCAAAGGTTTATGTCCCCATTCCACGAATTATTAAGCTAGCAGCTAACATCAGCAGAATATAAAGGAATTGCTTCAAAAAATGCAAGGACAATGGATCAGAGCATTCAACATTGCCATCAGATGTAACTTGAGACAAGTCCAAACTTAACATACATCCCAGATAAACTTCAATGATGACAAAATGCAAAAGAAGTAACAGGATGAAAGAAAGCATAGTACTTCCAGTTGAATTGAAGATGACCAGAAGCGCTTTGAGCTTTGACGAAGACAGGTTCAAGTGAAAGTCAAAGCCACGTAATTATTTCAAAATTGGTAGATCCTAATATCCTAGCCCAAGTCAAATTTCAAAACTTTAAGTATTTTTTCTTTGCTCACAGTCACAGTTCTGGATGGAAATGTCAAAATATATAAGATGCAGAGGGCAGATTTAGAGAAAATTATAGCATACCACACTCAACCTAGGCGGCAATGTGATTCTAAATACCAAAGTTTACAAGGAAAAAGGTGGCACATTTATGTGAAACCTTCATCACCATATCAGAGTGTACTCTGCAGTTTGCACCAAAATCTTCAATGTATTGAATTAAGAAGCATTGGAATGAAGCCATGAACTAATTCATTATGTTTTACTTTTTTCAAAGCAAAGGGATCTAATATACAAGAGCAGGCAAGAAACTAAGAAAGAATACAGGTATATTGAACAAGTCAGAAATCAGAGCTCAATCAGTAATATGTGGGTCAATCAGTTGAAACATAGTTGATTTCATTTACCTAGTAAACAAAGCGGACATCTACTTACAACGCTTGCTCTAGAGGTATCACAAAGTAGCTCATCTCAACGATCATCCATTAAAGCAAGATAAAGGCAAGCTACATTGCTTAACACTCACACATGGTTGTCAAATGACCAGTTGTATGGTAGGACAAAATGTAACCAGCTTCAAAGGAAAAACAAAAGGATATGGACTAGACACCAGTCTATACCATCTGTAATGTGGAATCCAGGCACATACAACATCAACATCACCATTGGCAAGGAGGATGCCACTGATAACCCCTCATAGCTCGAATTCATCATCCATTTTGAGTGCTTCGGCAGCAGCCTCCTCTTCTTCATCGTCAATCGCAAAGTATGGGTTATGCACCTCAGGCTGGAACCTGTAGCCGGTGAATACATAGAATGCGAGAGTTGCGAGCTCCCCAACCACGACGCTAGTCCACAGATACCGGTAGGAGGTGATGGTCTGTAGCGCATACACGACGACCCGCGTGAAGTAAATGTAGCAAATAACAACCACATAGTACTGGCGGAAGAGGGTCAGCTTCATGAGGTTCACTGCCGCCTTCCCATCCGAGCGAGCAGCCTCTCGAAGGTTCTTAATGGACCACACGATCGGGAAGAGCACGGCGCAGCAGCAGACCACGTCGACCAGCAAGAAAATTTGCTTCCAGGTGACCCAGTCCCGCGCATAGGGCCCAGATTCGTCGATCGCCACTTGTGCCATGTTAGCGACGACCTGCAGCGGGATGACCACCATGAGCACCTTCTTCTCTCGGTCGGCGAGGTACGGCTTGAGGAAGGACCAGCCGGTGCCGATGAGCACTATGAGCGTGAAGAGCGAGATCCCCTTGAGGAAGCTGAAGATGTAGAAGAGCACGTCCCAGCCGTGCGCCGTGCCGGTGCGCTCGATGTAGGACTTGTCCTCGGCCTCTGCGAGGAGGTTGAGCGCCTTGAGGACGAGCACGGCGAGCATGAAGTAGTGGATCCGGAAGACGGCGGCGCGCTTGCGGAGCAGGACGGCGACCCAGGCCGCGGCGAGGCCGGCGTAGGCGAGGCAGAAGAGGAAGTAGAAGGAGGGCAGGACGGCGGCCCCCGCGGAGAGGTAGGCCCGGTCCCCGGTGGCCGGGTCGACGTTGTACATAGCCGAGCGGACGTCCATGGAGACCTTGAGGCCGCCGCCGAGGCAGTTGGCGAAGACGAGCGTGTACTGGCCCGGGTCGGATACGCGGAAGGCGGCGGAGAAGGACGAGGAGCGCGCGACCTGGACGCCGGCGGGGTTGGCCGGCGGCCTGAGGCGGTCGAAGGAGAAGGCGAGCTTGACGAGGTCGGACTGGAGCGCGCAGGTGACGTCGAGGTCCTGGAGCTGGCGGAGGACGTGGACCCAGGCGTCGAGGGTGGAGAGGAAGAAGCCGAGCTGGGAGAGGTCGAGCTCGGCGGAGGCCTGCGGGTCGAAGGAGATGGCGGAGACGTTGAGCTCCAGCACGCCGGAGTGGGCGAACCCGAACTCGTCCAGCGGGATGATGCTGCGCGGGTCGGCGCGGATCAGGGTCTCCCGGATCTCGGCGGTCGCGGCGGCGAGGAGGAGGAGGAGCGCGAGGACCACCGCGGTGGGCGGCGACGGCGAGGAGGCCATCGGGGTCGGGGCGGTGCGATCTGGGCCGGGGAGGGCGGAGGCGGCGTCGGTGGCCGGCCGGTGGGATTTGGAAGGTGGGAGGTGGGGTTGGCGTGACGGGTCGGTAAAGGCAGCGAGCGAAAGACTCGAGCTCGAGCCCTCTTCTCCCGAAACCGAATTCTCATCTCCCTCGGTTTTATTTTTTATTTTACCCAATTTTTAAAACGAAGATGTGCGTAATAAGTTTCTTACTAATGAGATGATCGAATGACATGTCAACGTGCTTTGAGATCCGTGATCAGCAGGTTTGTCTCGAAGAGCCTAGCTGATTGCGAGCGTTCGACACATTGGCTGACAAAATTGTCCCTTGCTTGCTCTAGCTTGAAATGTTTGCAAAGGCAACGGGAGAACGGAGCTGCCCTGCCCAAGGTCAGGTCAGGTCAGGTTCTCGTGTACGCCGTGGGAGAACATGATCATGGTGGGTAGAGCGAAAGCTAAGCTGCAACGCAATGCGGCACCTCTATCAACAATTGCATCTCGTGGGATTGGGAACACGCAAGCTCCACCTCCACGAACGCGTGCCTACGACGAGCGGACGGGCTCGGCCTCCAGGATCTTGGCGAAGTAGAACTGCGTGGAGATGAAGCCGCGGTTGGCGACGCGCCAGCCGGCGTCGCGGAGCGCGTCCTCGATGTCCCGCTCGGCGTGGAGGTAGGCGCGCGTGGCCTTGGACGGGCCCGGGAACAGCTCGCCCACGCGCTTCAGCAGGTCCAGGTACAGCGTGCTGGGCGCGAAGCTGAACACCAGCCGCTTCTCGGCGAGCGACGCCAGGTGCCGGATCATCGCCCGCGCCTCCCCGCGCGGGTAGTGGATCAGCACGTCCAGGCACACCACGACGTCGTACCTCCCGTCCAGGCTCTCCAGGTCGCGCACCTCGAACCGCGGCATCCGGAACGCCGGCCGCGCGGCCGCCGCGGCCGCCGCCTGCGCCTGCCGCTGCGCCTCGGACACCATCGCGGCGGAGATGTCGGAGGCGAGCACGTCCGCGCCCTGCGCCGCCAGCGGGATCGACAGCGACCCCGTCCCGCACCCGGCGTCGCAGACCGTCGCGCCCGCCAGCGGGACCGGGCCGTCCCGGAGCATGGCCAGCGCCGCCGCCACCGTCTGCGCGTGCCCGTCGCGGATGTCCAGCTGCACGCGGTTCACGCCCTCCGTGCCGGACCCGTAGATCTTGCGCCACCGCTCGAACCCCGTCGAGTCGAAGTAGGCGCGGACCGCCTCCTTGTCGCCGCCGCCCGCCGCCTCGGCCTGCGCGCGCCGCCTGCGTTCCGGGTCGGACAGGGATACCGCCGCCGCCGCCGCCGTCGCCAGCGCGGCGGCCGCGACCGGGAGGGAGAGCGGCGAGAGGTCCGCGGCCGTCGGCAACGCCGCGGCGGTGACGAGAGACTTGCGCCGGGGGCGGAGGAGGACGTGGGACTGCGGGTGGTGGAGGGAGCTAGCCACCTGAGGAGAGTGGAGGCGAGAGAGCGGCGCGGTGGAGACGCCGGCGCGCGCCATGGCCCCGGAGTGAGAGAGAGCACGGAGCAGCGGGGACTCGCCTTCCTGCTCCCGATTTCGAGTGGTTGGCGGGCGCTGGAAATGGGATTTCGGAGATAGGGTTTTTGCAGATTGTCCCTCGTGTGACTGGTGATTTTCTGCGCGAAGCCTGTGGTTGTGATCGAGGGGGCCACTGGGACAGGAGATTATTACCTTAGGGAGGTAGGAGATAACTACCATCTACTTGGGCCTTCATCTACTTGGGCCGACTCCTGGGCCTGTTTTGGGGACCATGGGCCTACAGACTGTTGTTTCCCAGTTTTCTCTGGACCTGGATCTGGAAAGGGCAACAGAATGGTCCGTTGTGCTGAAGCAATACCATCTGCAACTGAATTCATATGAACACAACTTGTTGCTCCAACCAGACAATTAATTCAGATAGAATCGTAGAATTTCATCAGGACACTTTCCATAATTTACACTCCATGAAGAATAAGAAGAAGAAGAAGAAAAGATGAGTGACTCATAGAGAAGTGATGATAGGATAGAATTGCTCATCATTCTACACACGTATATACCTCTGCCTGTTGCATTTGCAGAGGGGATGGCAATACATAATCGTGTTATTGCAATCTTCAATTACCGGCGCGGCCACCACTGATTATCTGTTCTGTGCAGTGCCCGTCGTCGACGATGGAGCCATATGTATATTACGCCCGACGACGACGATGACGACGACGACGACGACCACCAGCTAGCTAGCTAGTCGTCTGCGGCGGCGCTCCTCCAGACGGCCTCGAGCTCGGCGGCGAAGCGCTCCTCCTGCCCGACGACGATGGTGATGTGGTCCCGGCGGTCGTAGACGGTGACGCGCGCGCGCGGGACCCTGGCGCCGGCGGCGAGCGTGCACTCGACGGGGAGCAGCTCGTCGTCGCGGCCGTGGAAGAGCGCGACCTCGCAGGACGGCTGCCCGGCGACGGCGTCGAGGTAGGCGTCCATCCGGGCGGCGCTGCCGCAGATGATGTTGTGGAGGGTGTGCCACGCCGCGTTGTGGGTGTGGCACATGAACGCCTCGATCAGGAACGTCCGCACCCTGCACGCACGCACAGCACAGAGAGAGAGAGAGAGATTTTTTTTCTTTCTTTCTTTCATGCATGAGAGGCAGCCTAGCTAGCTAGCTGAGCTGGACCACGTGTACTTTCGCATGCATGCACGCATGCAATCCGGAAGAGCGAGTAGTAATAAAGCTTCGCAACTCCCAACAACCAACTAAACTACTCGACATGATCTCAGCTGCATCATGGACGGACCCAACGTCGTCCTGTTCCTATCGTGCAGGGACCCTTCGCTCAGGTGAAGGATTTATCGGTCGGGGGGGCCTGCTGGTCGACCTGGACCGAGTACACTAACTGCGGTGCGGTTGGAGGTAGCTAGGGGCTCCTCGATCCCAACCAAGCTCAGCTCAGCTCAGCTCAGCTGGGACTGGGAGCAGTTCGTTTTATGGCGGGGCCTGGTGGCGCCGCCGATCTAGGCACAAGCACGGGTCGCCGTCGTCGTCCGGCCCATTATCATGGTGTACGTTGGCAGCGCCCTGATGAAGGTGGTACGTACGGCGCATCGATCTCGCGTGTTCGACCTGATACCAGATCTACTGACTATAGTATAGTCTACAGGACGAGCTAGGGGCGATGGTGTTTGTGCCTTCATCGTCGTCCTGAATAATCGCGATGACCACTAATTACGATGCACTGACGGACAAAGCACGGACCTGCTGCGGCTGTCGGAGAACAGCATTTTCAGCTGGCTCGGTGGCACGCGATCAGTTAAGGAGGCGACAGCGATCGAGGATACGGTAGAGCAGATGTTGCCGTACGTACGTCGTCTCGTCCACTCCTCTGTGTGTTCCCTTCTCTGTACTGCTCGCTAATCATCGGTCTAATCACTTGCACAGTCTTGCTCGATCCCTCGCTTGCAGCAGGGGAGGAAGTGGAGACGATACTGCTACCGGCAAGTACGTGGAAACCGACTAGTCTCCCTCACACTCGCTGTCGTGCTATAGCAGCAGAGCAGTGTTGTAGAGCAGTAGTATAAAATACTGTCAGTCTACAGCAGCTGTGCCACGTCTGCCAATTTCAGACGGATTTAATGGGTAGGGGATTTTAGTTTTTCTATTCGTCTATGCGGTGCGCGAGCATGGCGGCGAGAGCATGCAGGTCAGAGAGAGCCAGTCCATGTCCATCCCCTCCACTCCACTCCACTCGGAGGTCGTACCAGCAGGTCGAGAACACAGGGGAGGGGAGCAGCACAGCTACCTCTAACCTCTCCAAGTACGGTACGGATAAGGAGCAGTCTGAACTGAACTGAACTACTAGCTGTTGACGAAGAAAAAGATCCAAGGAAGCCAGCAGCAAGCAGTCAGTTACCTGTCCCTGGTGAGGATCCTGAAGAGGCGGTCCCAGAGGCGGTGGTGCCTGCAGATGGCGAGGCAGATGGTCCGGCTCACGTGCTCGTACCAGCACGCCATGGACGCCCCGAACGCGATCGGCGGCCAGACGCGGCGCGGCGCCACGCGGCGCATCACGTACTGCGTCGCCGCGCCGGACTCCTCCTTGGGCACCGGGAAGTACGGCTGCCGGAACGGGTTCGGAGCCGATAAACTCGTCAGGTCGATTGCTTGCAGCTGTCCTTCTTGTCGATGAAGTGGATGTACGTGTCGATCGGAAGGGAAGGGAAGGGGAGGGGAGCCAAGCAAGCAAGCAAGGAAGGGTTATTACCGGCGCGAGGAGGGTGAGCGACTTGACCGCGCCGGGGTACTTGACGGCGAGCGCGAGCGCGAGGACGGAGCCGAGCGAGTGCGCGACCACGTGGAAGGATCCCAGCCGGTAGCGCTGCAGCACGGAGCGCTCGATCATCTCCACGTGCTCCCGCAGCGTGTAGAGCGAGTCCGCCGGCTTCGGGCTCCGGCCGAAGCCCAGCAGGTCCACCGCGAACATCCGGTACCTGCGCCGCGCCGCCGCGCCGAACGCCGGGAAGATCGTCTCCGTCCAGAACACCGACGACGAGATGAACCCGTGGATGAACACCACGTCCTCCACCGCCCCGCCGCTCGGCGGCGGCGCCTGGACGTGGACGTAGAGCAGCGAGGGGGCGGCGCCCCAGGAGTGGCACACCTTGCAGCCGCAGTCGGACCAGCACGGCGGCGCCCGCCTCGTCGGCGCGCGGCGCCGGTCCATCTTGCCGCGGATGGCGGGGCTGACGGTGAGCGACGGCGCGGCGGGGCCGGCCTTCTTGGCGGCGTCGGCCAGCAGCGACGGCCGCACGTACAGCGTGTCCGACACGTCCTCCAGCTGCATCCTGGGCCCACCCTGGGCCGACATCCGCACCACCTTCGGACCCACGAGGATCCGCGGCCTCTTCCCGCCGGCGAAGCCCCGCGCCGGCGCCGCCGCGCGGCAGTAGCACGCCTTCCACTCCGCCTCCACGGCGTAGTCCACCACCTTGTACACCACGCACAGCACCATGTCCAGCACGTCCAGGAACGAGAACACCGCGAAGCTGACCGCGCAGTTGAGCGCGCCACCCGCCGCCGCCGCCAGCAGCGCCACCGCCGACACCCACCTCGCCGCCCACTCGCCGCCGATCCCCATGGCTGATGCTGCCTGCTTCTCCTGCCACACGCAGCTCGCAATGTGCATTGCTCCCCTTGTCGACCTCGGCAGCAAGCAAGCAAGCGGCGACCGACGCCGGAGGCGTGCTCTCGGGCTCAGCTAGATATCTATGTACACACACACATAGAGAGAGAGAGAGATAAAGGGAGAAGAGAGCTGGAGGAACTTGCCTTTTCTGTAAGAGTGGAGTCTAAACAGGGCGTCCGCGATGAGCCAGCCGGAGGGTTTAACTCGAGATCAAGACGAAACAGAGAAAGCAAAGCAAAGCAAAAAAAAAATGGCGCGCATTTAAGCGCGGTTGGAGGCGGGTGCCGCCGGGTGGTTTCATGGTTTGGTTTCTTGCGCGAGGCGAGCTTCTTCGTCTTCTTCTTTTTTTTTCCCTGAGGGCTAGCTTCCGCGTCCGTGCAATCGTGCAGTCAGGGTTATTAACGATTGATTGCCATGCATTTTCTACTGAACATTTGTTTTTGATGGCTTAGAAGATCAACTGGCCTGGGTAATCCAAGCCATTCTTTTTTTCTGTTGTAGATGTAAACTTCTTCTATTCTAAGTAAGAAGATAAACATCTATACTACTTCCATACTTGTGTTTTGCCACAGTGATTTACACATGACTCGTGAGCCAATCTGATCTCATGTTTTCATGTGTCGTAGATCCGATGCATGGTACCAGTACTTTGGTGTACAGGAGCTAGCTACTAGTGCTTTTCCCTCTCACATGGCAGCCATATATACACACGGCAAAAAGTCAGCGCGCGGTTCTATCTATATATGTCTGGCTCAGGGGGTTAACCTGCTTTATTCCCAACAGTGTTCATCATGTCGGCGGCAGTGTACGTTGGTTGGCGGTTGCGCTGCGCCCAGCCGCGCGCTCTGCTCACGCTGCCGCGGAGCGTGAGCTGCTCTGCAACTGCAAGCAGAGGTGGTCACGCACGTTGTTGACCTGGCCCTGGCCGTGCCCGTCTTCTCGCCGCAACCTCCCGAACCAACACCGCTCG
Organism: Neostapfia colusana; assembly: GCA_030760725.1. Classification (NCBI taxonomy): domain Eukaryota; kingdom Viridiplantae; phylum Streptophyta; class Magnoliopsida; order Poales; family Poaceae; genus Neostapfia; species Neostapfia colusana. The sequence goes on along the minus strand of JASWHV010000001.1, from coordinate 759,587 downwards.
CCGGCTGGTCGACCGCCATGGCCGGGAGAATTGAGACCGGCGTGACCGCGGCGCCGAGTGCCCAGCGCGCCGAGCCGCGAGACCAGGCCTGGCCGGACAAGCAACACTGCCGCCGCGCGCGCGTGGCTCGCGTGGACAGTTCAGGCCGGCCTGAAAAATGCCACGGCCAAGAGGGCCTCCGTTTGGGCGTAACCGACGGGCAGACTCAGCAGGTGGCCGCCGGTCACCGGCGAAGAGCTTGGTGGTACACAAGCCTGGTGCAGCTCAGCACAAGAACACGCGAGGAAGTAGGCGAAAAGGTGGGGCCCCGTGGAGTACAGTAGTCGTCACCATTGCTTCTGAATTGACCGGTCGCCTTCTTGCTTTTGTCTGAACTAAACAAACAGTCGTCTACTTGCTGATAAAATTCGGTATCCCGTGCGTGCATCAGAAACAGGCTGATTGGACGAGTACAGTCCCGGGAAGTGGCCGAGCGAATGGGCCGGCACTGCTGATATCTACTATCTTTTACGAGCTAGCAGTACGGTGCCACTGTGGCTTTACACAGGCTGCAACTGTAGATAAAAAGAGTAGTAGTAGTAGACTAGTAGTACATGAGTTTGCAAACTTCAGTCAGGTTTGAAAGTTCAGAGTACTGTTGGACCAGACTAGAAACAAATTTACCAGTTTCTGACGGGCTACAGAAAGTTCAGAGGACTGGCGTAGACAGATGGATTTGAAAAGAAGCTCTGTTGGCATGCATATGCTAGATTAGAATTACTATATCGTGGTCTTTTGGGGAAAAAAGGAGAATTACTATATCGTGATGGACGCTTCTTATGCTTCGGAGCACATATCACACAATCCACCCTCGGAAGAATGAATAGCCTTAGTTCAGAATCGAATAGAACAAAAGAAAAATGAAATAAGAAAGAACAAGAAGAAGAAAAAGGAACATCGCAAACGTTACAACGATGAACTGCTAACCAGCAAGGACGAAGGCGTCATTCTCATCTCAGCATGGGGCGGCCGACTACACCACCCTTAGATATGTTAGTGATGTATAGGATATCAACCTAACCGCAGAACCATTCCCGGAGCTCATATTTGTGGATGAAGAGCTAGCATGCATGGTCGGACAGAACCGGATAATTAGGAATCTGCATCAATCAGGAGGACGGCGCCGGCCACATATATATGAGCCTCTTCGTCAGAAGCCATTGGCAGCATGGGTGGCACTGCTAGCTCTACCGCGCAGCCAGACGAGCGCGCGAGCTGGTGGAGACCGTCGTCGTCGTCGTCGTCCCGATTAATAATCGATCCGGAATCGAGGACGACGACGACACTAGCTGGGCCGGAATCCCGGTCAACCATGCATGCAGAGACAGTGTACTGGGCGGCGTCCGGCGTGCCTTAACCGGCGGTCGTCGTTTCTTGGTGGCGACATTCAATTTGGGTCGTCGATTATGATTACTACGGGCTAGCTCTCGTCAGCTCTCGACATATAAGCACGTCGTCGTCGTTGTTAGCTGTCAGGTTACTACTGTATATATGTATGCAGTATAGCAAGCAGACGCGGGGTTCTTCAGTCTTCACGCGTCCAGTCCAGTCCAGTCCAGTCCAGTGCAGTCCAGCTGGTCATATCACTGCACGAGACTGGCTTACAGGTGCAACCAGCCGCTGCCATATTACGTACTTGGGTACATGAAGAACCGATCGAACAGATGGAGGTTTGCAGGAGCTAGGCACTTGCAGGGCCTTGCTTGCTTGGCTCTGTGTCGAATTAAGAGCAGCAGCAGCAGCAGCAGCAGGAGGAGGACATTAAGTGAGTCGACTAATTCCGTTGTTGTTATTATCATTTATCAACAAACGACAACAACAACAAGCTGTTGTTGTTGTAACTAGTCTTGGTTGCTCAGATTAGGAGCTAGGAGCAATCCAATAATAGGCAGGCAGGAGAGGCTAGCTAGCTAGGAGATCGAGGTAGACGATCGACGAGACGACAGGCCAATTATTAAGAAGGCAACGAAACGATGTACTATATGTGGTCACGGCACCGAAATTAAGCCACGACGCGCCACCACCCGTAGTGTCTCGAGCGAGGACCAAGAATCGACCTGCACTGCACTGCACCCCGTGGGAGTGCGGAGGTGGGAGTGGGGAGGCGTGGCGAGCGGCGCCGGGAGGAAGGAGGAGACACTGGAAAAGCCGAGCGGGATGGGGTCGCGAGGGTTTCCTGCCCGGCCTCGGCAGGCCGGGGCAGAACGGCTTGTGCTCCCCCGTTGATCGGGCCCGGAAAGTTTTGGCCCGGAGTTTTGTGGGCCACGGATTAGGCCGATATCGAGTGAGATTTTGGGCTGGCGAAACAAGGCCTGCGCGGCTGGGCTCACTCCTCCTCGCTGCGTGGGCAGTTGGACGAGCGAGTCCGGTCGTGGGCCGCGGTTTGATCCGCGTCCGTCGCTTCGCTTGGACCAGCGCAGAAGACGTGGCGGCGGCGGCGGCGGCCACAGTTTTGCAGGTTGAGTGTTTTGTTTTTTCCTTGCAAAACACAGAAAAGAGAGAGAGAGAGAGAAACTTGGCGGCGGGTGGATCGGTGCCTTTTCATTAAGATGTCAGTCACGTTAGGTGTTTCCAAAGCAGGTCGTGTCTTGAAAAGTTTGGACGCGCGCCCTGCCATGATCTCGTTGGGCCAGGCAGCAGACTGACTGACTGACACTACCAGCACACATACATATACCGTTATCAAAAGAGAAGAGCACCGAAAAGATTCACGTCCAATCCGATACGGGCGAGACACCTCACGACGAACGCCACAGCCACGGGGGGCGGACTCTGTCTGAAGATTCCTGCAGCTCCTCACGTCCTCGTGCCCCCCGCCCCCACCGGGTCGCGGCGCGATCGACGGCTCCGTGCTTCCGGTGGAGCCTGCACCGTCCACCTGTCCGAGACGGCGCCTCTCGCTACCGGCTCGGCTCGGCGGTGACACGAACACGTCGGGAGCAGCGAGAGAGAGAGAGAGAGATCTCGGTACCTCCGGACCCCGTGTGTGTGTGTCCCTCCGATCAGAAGCCGGGACAATTCCGCGAGGGCTTTCGGCGCCGCGACGACGTCAGCGGCGACGCGAGTCGGGACCACAAGCGGGCCCGGGCCCCGCCCCCGCGGCCACGCGGCGTCCCGACGCGGCGGATCACCTCCTTGGATCGGATTCCATGACACGGGCGCCGCTCCAGACAGACGCAGCAGACCACCACGCGACGCGACGCGACGCGAGCGGGAGAGAGCCCCACGGGCTAGGCAACTAGCGAGTGGGGGCCCCGGGTTTTTTTTTCTTCTTCTCTTCTTCTTCTTTTGGTTGGTTGGTTGTTATTGCATTCAGCTGAATTCTCGTCCACCAGGGGGGTAACCCGTGCCGTGGTCTCCTGCTCCCGGTGTACGGGCAGAGCGGAGCGGAGAAACATGGACCACGGATCAGGCCAGGCGGTGCACGAGCGCACGGGTTCGGACCTGGCCACGCCACGCGCTCGTACAACGATAATGATAATAATCGCGTACCAATCTTGGGAAAACAACAAGGAAAAAAAGTGTGCGGCTGCCGCCGGCGACCGACCAACCCGGCGGCACCGATCAGTCGAACTTAGGGTGGACATTCGGTTTAAACGAAACCAATTGGTTCGGTTTTTAGTTTTTTTTCTAAAGCTCGGTTATCAAAAAACAAAAACGAAATACTACATACAAAAATAGAAACCGGTTCCACGGTTAACCGGAATTTCGGTTTGGTTTTCGGTTAAACTGAAAAACCGTGCCGGTGGGGCGGGCCGACGAGGCTCGGCGAACAACTGGCTCGGGGCGACGAGGCGCAGCCCGGCCGGCAGCACGGCGTGAGTCGCGAGGCAATGGCCGGCGGCGAAGCAATGAGGCGGTGGGGTGTGAGGCGAGAGACCGACGGCGAGGTGGCGACCAGCGGCGTGGCGGCCGGAACAGGGGAGAGGCGGCGACAGGCGGCCGGTGCAGGGGCGAGGCGCGACCTGCGCGGGGGCGAGGCGTGACCGGAGCGAGGCGAAGGCCGTCGGCGGGGCGGCCGGCTCGGGGCGAGGCGGCGGCCGACGCGGGGGCGAGGCGATGACCGACGGCAGTGCGCGGGGCGTCGGCACAGGGGACAACTCGGCAAGAGGCGTGGGGGCACAAGGCGACAATCCCGTGGGGGTGGCAGGCGGAATGGGGCGCGAGGCGGCAGCCGCGTGGGGGCGAGGGGGGCAAGTTGGGCCGGTGGGCGGTGGGAGATAGGCCGTATATGTTAATTTAATGGGCTAAATTTCGGTTAACCGGTTTACCGAAAATAAAAACAAAAACAGAAAAAACTCTGGTTTTTACATAATCCTAACTGAAATATGTTTGGTTCGTGTCGGTTCGGTTAGTTCGGTTTTCGGTTTCTGTTTTTTCCCAGCCTGAAGTCGAACCAGACAGACGCTCACGCCCGCCGGGTTCACGAGGTCCTCCCTCGCCGCAGCGGATCCCAACCCACCCCACCCACCCCCGCGACAGAAAACCGCATCCGAACTCCCGCACAAGTCCGATCTCGCGCGCGCTCAGCCGTCCGATGCCCGGAGCGAACGGTTACCGCGCGCGCAACGGAGCCATGCGGGGGATCAAAGAACGTGGCCCCGATGAGGACGGGAGGGAGTCGCCGCGCCGCAGCGTTCCAACAACCGCCACGCCCCGCTGCGACTGACTTACCCCCCTTGACGACCCAACCACCCCCGGTAATAGTCGATGACAGGTAGGCCCCGCGATGTCAGGGTCAAACCTCACCTACCGCGGACCGGGAAGGAAGGAGAGGCGTGTGTTTTTTTCACGGCTTGGAAGGAGTAGAGAAAAAAAAAGAAAACGGGGGCAGGGACGGGAACGGAAAACCTCCCCCCCCTCCGCGCGGCGGGCGGGGCCCACCGTCGGAACCGTGCTATAAAAAGAGGCGCCGCGCCTGGCCGGTAACCCTCACCCCTGTCATCACGACGCGCATCCGGCCCGCCCATCTCGTCGCCGCCGCCGCCGCCTCACCAGCCTCCTTCCTCCAAAGAGACGCGCGACCCTAGCCCTCCCCGCCGCCGCCGTCCCCAGTCCTCCTCCTCCTGACCGCCGGCGTGGGGTGCCCGGGCTCCTCCACCGGCGACGACTCCCTCCCCGCCGCGCGCGCCCCCACCGCCTGCTCCGTTTGCGGGGGTAGCCGGGGCTCCGGCCTCGGCGGCTTTCAAAGCCCCCTCCTTCACAGGATCCAAAATCCCGTCCTAGACTTCTTCTACCTCCCGTTCCAGAATTTCCTCTTTTGGAGTCCCCGATAGGCAGCAGCAGCCTTCCTCGATCTCAGATTCATTTCTTCGATTTGTTTCGTCTTGTTAGTGTAAATCGACACCCTCCGTCCGTCCGCCTTTCTAATCCCGTTGTATTCTTCTTTGGTTTGATTTCTCGCTCGATCGCCGCTAACACCACACAAAACTAGAGGCTTACAGCACAGGAAGAACTAATCCCTCAAAAAAAAAGAAGGCTGACTCTTTTTTTTTTCTTTTAAAAAAAAGATTTCTGTGGACTCTGTTCTCCGGTTGTGTGACGAGATGCCTGCGCTCGCCATCGACGCCGCCGCACCTGTGGCGCACGCCTTCGCGTCCTGCGAGGCGGCGCGCTTCCCCGCCGGAATGGCCCCGCCCGCCCTCGCCGCCGCCGCCGCCGCTGACCACAAGCAGCAGGAGTGGTCGGCCGACCTCTCCTCGGCGCTCTACAACGTCGACGGCTGGGGCGCGCCCTACTTCTTCGTCAACGACGACGGCGACATCGCCGTGCGCCCGCACGGCTCCGCGACCCTGCCCGGCCAGGAGATCGACCTGGCCAAGGTCGTGGCCAAGGCCGCGGGCCCCCGCGCCGCGGGCGGCCTCGGCCTCCCGCTGCCCCTGCTCGTGCGCTTCCCCGACGTGCTGCGCCACCGCGTCGAGGCCCTCAACGCGGCGTTCGACTACGCCGTGCGCTCCACCGGCTACGGCTCCAGGTACCAGGGCGTGTACCCGGTCAAGTGCAACCAGGACAGGTACGTCGTCGAGGACATTGTTGAGTTCGGCGAGCCGTTCCGCTTCGGCCTCGAGGCCGGGTCCAAGCCGGAGCTGCTGCTCGCCATGAGCTGCCTCGCCGCGCGCGGCAGCCCCGACGCCCTGCTCGTCTGCAACGGCTACAAGGACGACGGCTACGTCTCGCTCGCGCTCACGGCGCGCACCATGGGCCTCAACACGGTGATCGTGCTCGAGCAGGAGGAGGAGCTCGACATTGTCGTCGAGGCCAGCCGCCGCCTCGGCGTGCGCCCGGTGATCGGCATGCGCGCCAAGCTGCGCACAAAGCACGCCGGCCACTTTGGGTCCACGTCTGGGGAGAAGGGCAAGTTCGGCCTCAACGCCGCGCAGATACTGTCCGTGGTCACCAAGCTCAAGGCCCTCGGTATGCTCGACTGCCTCCAGCTCCTGCACTTCCACATTGGCTCCCAGATCCCCACCACTGCCCTGCTCTCCGATGGCGTCGGCGAGGCCGCGCAGATCTACTGCGAGCTCGCGCGCCTCGGCGCCGCCATGCGCGTCATCGATGTTGGTGGCGGCCTGGGCGTCGACTACGATGGAACCCACTCGGCGAAGACCGACATGTCGGTGGCGTACAGCTTGGAGGAGTACGCGGCGGCCGTGGTTGCCGCGGTTGGCCGCGTGTGTGACCGCAAGGGGGTGCAGCACCCCGTCATCTGCAGCGAGAGCGGCCGCGCGCTGGTGTCGCACCACTCCGTCCTGGTGTTCGAGGCCTTCTCGGCTTCGGCTCCTGGCCGCATCGACACCGCGACGGCCTTCCTGCTGGAGGACCTCACCGACGACTGCCGTGCCGACTACCGCAACCTCATGGCCGCCGCCGTGCGTGGTGACTACGACACCTGCGCTCTGTACGCCGACCAGCTGAAGCGGCGCTGCGCGGAGCAGTTCAAGGAGGGGGTCCTTGGCCTGGAGCACCTCGCGGCGGTCGACGGGCTCTGCGAGATCGTGGCCCGCGGCATGGGCGCGGCCGAGGCGCCGCGCACGTACCACGTCAACCTGTCCGTGTTCACCTCGCTGCCGGACATGTGGGCCATCGGGCAGCAGTTTCCGATCGTCCCGATCCAGCGCCTGCAGGAGCGCCCGGCCGTGGACGGTGTCCTCTCGGACCTGACCTGCGACAGCGACGGCAAGGTGACCCGCTTCGTCGGCGGGAGGGACAGCCTGCCGCTGCACGAGCTCCCCCGCCACGGCACCGGCGGGTACTACCTGGGCATGTTCCTCGGGGGCGCCTACCAGGAGGCCCTCGGCGGGCTGCACAACCTGTTCGGCGGGCCGAGCGTGGCGCGCGTGTCGCAGAGCGACGGGCCGCACTGCTTCGCGGTGACGCGCGCGGCGCCGGGCCCGTCCTGCGCCGACGTGCTCCGCGCGATGCAGCACGAGCCCGAGGTCATGTTCGAGGTGCTGAAGCGGAGGAGCGAGGGCGCCGGCGGCGGCGAGGCCGCCGCCGCCCTCGCCAGGGCGTTCGGCGCGATGCCGTACCTGGTGTTCGACGGCTGCGACGGGTCAGCCATGTCCGGCGGGGAGTGCAGCGGGATGAGCAGCGACTCGGAGGGGTCGGCCGCCGGCGCCGCCACGGAGGAAGACGACGACGACGAGGAGTGGGAGTTCATGCGCGGGCTCGCCGTGTGATGAAGCAGTCAGTCGGGCAAGGGGAGCGCACCTGTTGCCGGCAGCAGTCTCAGTCGGTCGCCGGCGTTGGTAAAACGCTGCCGCCTCCGCCCGGTGCGTTGTATCGTGTCATGGTAGTAGTAGTCGTCGTCGTCGTCGGTTCTGTCTCGTCTCGTCGCCGGAGTTCGTTCGTGGCGTCTCTCTTTTTTTTAGTCGGAACGCGTCAGTGTCCACCACCGTTCGCCTTCTTTTTTTTTTCTGTAATCCCGGGAATAAATCGGAACTTGTATCAGTTTCGTTTCAACAAATTTCTTTTGCCAACAAGTCGTCTAGCCCACCGTTACAGAATCTTAACCTCCTCCTCCTCCTCCTCCTCGGTCTTCTTCTTCTTCTTCCGCTCGTGTCCATTCTCCACTGTGCACCGGCGGTAGCAGCTCCCTGTCGTGCTCTGCTTTGTTTCGATGGACAGGACAGGGCAGCATATGAAAACGAAAGAAAAAAAGAGATGATTACTGAAACTGTCTGTTGTTTGGACCTGACTCTGTTGCTGCCGTGATTTGCTTTTCCTCTGTTGTTCCGCGTTGAAAATGTTGCATCAACATTCTATCTACTGGAAACCTCGAGCGGTGGTGCTTCCGTTTCTCTTTTCTGTGGTGGGGAAAAAGAGGCTGCTTTGCAAGGTTCCGCCCGCTGCTGCTACGTGAGCCAAAGGAATTCGAAGGCAACACGATCGCTGCGCCTGCGTCCCCATCCCATCGGGAGGGAAAGGGGATCGCATCGTCAGAGACGTGGTAGGCGGGGCTGGCTAACTCGGCGACTGACCCTGTCCATGGCGCTGCTTGCTTCCTTGCTCGGCTGGCCTAGGCCTAGCGATCATGGTGACCTCGCTTGCGTCTCCATTAGACTTACTACTCGTCGGATAAGCCCGAACCGAGAGATATTCGGACGTCACCTTCACCTCCCCCCTCGCCCGAGCTGCTGTGGATTCCACGCAACGCGTTGCCCGCTTCGGTAGGTGGGAGCACTGACGAGCTGCGTTTCCATCCAAAGAACAGGTCTTCCAGAACAAGAAGAAGAAGAAGAAAATTATCTGCGGGTTTCAGGTTCAGCTCTTCATTAGACGGATCGGGGTAATGGTCGAACTCGGCGGTGCTCGGGCACGCGGACCGGGGGTAAGGGTAGGATTGGACACACAACGCGCGCCCTGCTCGCCATTCACAAAGGGATATTCTGTTCGTGTTCCGGATCCAGCACCCGCCCTGCCATGCCCTGCCCCGCCCTGCCCTGCCGTAGCTGGCCCTGTCCACTCCATTCAGACAAGGTTCGATTCGGATGATCCTGTATCGCGTGTGGTGCTAGGCTAGGCAGCCAAGGCAGGCCTGTCAGTGTAAGGATCGAGCGGCAGCTAAGCGTTGCTGTCGAAGGGGCTAGCGGTACTAGTCTACTACGACTGGTGGCGGTCGCAGCCGCAGGAGGAGATGTGTACACGTACGTTGCAGTTTCAAACAGCCTCTCCTGCATGCGTAGTACGTAGTACAGTACTGTACCGTGTTCAGGTAGCGGAAGCTGGAACCCGTACGTGCGTGCGCTTCAGCAGCTAGCTGGTTGGTGAGCGGGTTTCGTTGACGCGCGACTTGGGGAACCTGGACACGCGGACAGGTCGTCGTACAAGCGTTTCAAACACCTGGGCGGCGGCGCTACGGCCTGCTACCTACCAGGACCAGGACCAGGACCAGTGGTGGTGGTTGTTGTTGGGACGAGATCACGGCCGGAGAGTTTTAATTCTGGCAGATCAACGCTGCAGCAGCAGTGCAGCACAGCACAACAAAGCACCTGGAACTACGAGCTAGGTAGGTATTCAAAGACGAGAAGACCGATGGAAGCGAGAATGTGAACTCGATCGCGTGCAGGACGACGACTGGCCGAGAAAAAAAAAACCACGAAACGCGAGCCCCCTGAAACTCAAACGGACCTGACCTCGACGTGTTCGACGGGCGGGCGGGCATGCAGCGCCAGCGCGGTTACGCGGACGCTTTGACCAGAAACTACGCGAGTCCGTACCTGATGATGAAACTGGAAGGGTAATGTAATCTGCTCAACGTCCTCCTTTTTCTCCTTCTTCTTCTTCTCCTCTTCTTGTGCAGTTCTGATCAATAGAGGGCGCATGAGATTTTCCGCTCGCTCTGCACCTCTGATGGCGACATCGAGGAAAAAAAAAGAATCTAGCCCAGCTGTACAACTGGGCCGAAAAGAGTCGAGCCCATCTGTCCAATTGGGCCAAAAGAACCGAGTCCAGCAGCGGAGGAGCCCAAGCCCAGGACTTCAGGACAGACTTCCGGTTCCAGAGCCACGCCGTCCTGCTGGCGCTGCAGGACGCGGCCGAGGCCTACCTCGTCGGCCTGACACCAACCTCTGCGCCATCCACGCCCAGCGCGTCACCATCATGCCCAAGGACATCCAGCTCGCGCTGGGCTCCAATTGGACTGAGCCCACCTTCCTTACGCTGATCCTGTCTCGTTTAGATACTCTTCCGGCCCGGCCCGGCCCGCTCAGGCTTTACCGGATTTCACGGTTGAGCAGGTTCCTATACGAACTGTCCATCCAGAAGAAATAAACTTTCAACTCGTGCACCGAATGTCGTTACCCGTTTTCATGCACGAGTGAAATCGTTACAGCGAACGGACCCATCTCCATGTCAAACTTGTAAACCAGACACTCACTCCGATCCTGTTTGTTTGATGTTGTGTTTGAAGTTCGAATTGGAGATGGCTCACTAAACTGGAGGTACAGTAGTAGCGAACTCATCAGAATACTCTGTGCCTAAATGAAGGCTCCGCCGTATCACCTGTTCCCCTGCATGCAGACACAAACACAAACACAAAGGGCCGCGCGCCCCGTCTTACAAAACCGTCAAAAATCCTCCGCTAAATCTCAACCAGTTGCGGAACTTCCAAATCCGCCGCGCCGGACACACTTCCAAATCCCCACACCGAACGCCACGCTTTTCACCCGGAATTCGGCGTCCGGATCGGCGCCGGAAAAACACGCCCCCTCCCCGACCCCGCGAGACCCGAACGGCCCCACGCTTTTCCGCCGCTCGAACGAAGCCGCCGGGAGAAGGCACACGCCCCGCATCGTCGCGCCGCGTGGACGCCCCGGATCGACCGTCCGAGGATCTCGATCCGCGCGAGGCGGCGTCCGGCCAATGGGCACGCGCCGGCGGCGGGTATAAATGGAGGGGGGGGGGGGCGCGAATCCGCCGGCTCGTCAGGGCGGTGAACTTTTTGAGCTTATTAGCAGACACGGAGAGAGAGTGGAGCGTGATCTGTGTAGCTCTGTTTTCATGGCGACCGTGACTGAGGAGGGTGTACTTGCCGTCCCCGTGGAGGCACCGGCGTCGGAGAAGGTGGTTGAGGTGGAGGTGGCGCAGGCGGAGGAGCCTCCGAAGCTGGAGGAAGGGGAGAAGGAGGTGGAGGACGGCGAGGGGAAGAAGGCGGATGAGGAGGAGCAGGGGAAGGAGAAGGAGGAGAAGAAGGCGAGGAAGCCGCGGGACAGGAAGCCCAAGTCCGCCGGGCCGCAGCACCCGCCTTACATCGAGGCGAGCGAAACAATTCATCCTTGTTGTTGTCATGATCGATGTATCGTCGATTTTGATTTCGATTTGACCGTGAGATGTAACGAGCGATTTCTCGGGTCGTTTTTTTTTTCAGATGATCAAGGAGGCGATCCTGGCGCTGGACGGCAAGTCCGGGTCGAGCCCGTACGCGATCGCCAAGTACATGGGGGAGAAGCACCGCGACGTGCTCCCGGCGAACTACCGCAAGGTGCTGGCCGTGCAGCTGCGCAACTTCGCCGCCAAGGGCCGGCTCGTCAAGGTGAAGGCGTCGTTCAAGCTCGCCGCGGCCGAGGAGAGGAGGGCTGCCGCCGCCGCGGCGACCTCCAAGCGCAGGCGGACGGCCCGGGCGCCCGCCGCCGCGCCGGCGGCCAAGGAGGCGAAGAAGAAGGCGCGCGCGAAGCGGGCGAGGAAGGCGGCGCCCGCGCCGGCGCAGAAGCAGCAGGCCAAGCCCGTACGCGCCACCGGCACCAAGAAGGCCAACAAGGCCAGCGCCTGATCTCAAGCCGCCGCCATGTACGTATAGTATAGCCCAGATGTAACAGTCGTAGCTGTAGAAGTAGCGCCTCCAGTGCAGCGCAGCGCGGCGGCGACGGTCGTCGTCGTCGTCGTCGTCTTCGGGACGGCGCGGCCGCCCGATCGAACGCCGTGTGATGTAAAAACACCACCACCTCAACCCCGTGTGACGTGATCGTAATAAGCGCTTTTGCACCTCCGGATCCCTGGATGGCAGCACCGTTGTTACAGCCTCACCGGCAACGCCAGTCAGCCGTAACGCAAGAGGATGCTCGTCCGTGGCGTCTTGCCCCGTTCATGAGAAGGGAGGAGGAGTCGAGAGCAGAGCACCGTCCTCTGAACTTGGATGGATGGATGGACGAAGCGAGCCGGCTGAGGCCGGGGCGGGCCCGCTACAACTGCTTGGCTGGATGAGTACGGCTTGGCTTGGTGGCGTCGACGTGTCACCGGAAAGCCGCATCCGCGGCGGTGCTAGTAATCCCAAGACGACGTCGCTAACAGCAGTGCCCGTGCTCATCCGAGACGCCGGCGTCTAGCGGTTTCTACGATCTCCTCGAAACTTCTCGTGCAAAAAAAAAGGAAAAAAATGCAGGCGAAATGGACGTAGATTCCTCGAAGAAAACTGGACGTGAGTTGGAATTCCGATTTCGGTAGCCAGAAAAAAGAAAGAGTTGCGTATTTTGCTGGCGTTGATGTTGCGCTCTGGCCCGCTGCCGCAGCGAGGCAGGGGGAGGAAAGCTGCGTTCCGTTCCGTCCACATCCATCCGTCCGTCTACGACTCTACTACCCGCGCGGCTGCATCTGCGCACTTCTGTCACTGGCCCGTGGGCCCATCTCTCCCCTCCCCCGCTTCCCTTCACTAAGACCCCAACCCCCCATCAGCGCCAGAGAAGGAAGGAAAAGAAAACACGAGAGAGGGGGAGAGAGGGGGGAGAGGAGTGGAGGTGGTGGTGGTGGTAGTAGCAGCAGCGGCAGCCGGCAGCAGCGGGCTCCGAGTCCCCACTCTCCTCTCTCCGCCGCGCCCGCTCGCCAGCGCCGGAGCCCGCACTAGCGATGGGAGCGTCGACAAGGAGGGGGAGCTGCTGACGCCGCTGCGAGGTAATCCCCCCGTCCATCCCCCGCGCCGCGACGACTCGATGGATCGGCCCCAGATTTTCCCGTGCGGTTTCGCGGGCTGCATTGGGCGGTCGGGGAAGGTTGGAGCGGTGAATTAGGCGGTCTTCTCCAGCGAATCCACCCGCGGCGTTACAGCAGTGACCTAGGGGTTGCCGCTTCCGATTCGGGGTCCTCGCTGGTTCCCGCCCGTCTACTGATGAGGCGGGAATCGAGTTCCTGCCCGATTAGACCCGTTGGGACAGGTCCGCCTGAATTCCTCGCTCGCCTCCGGAGCCGTGCGGTGCGCGTGAGGTTTTTCGGCGGTGGGTGTGGCAGTAGGGCTGCTGGTTTGCTGCCGGCAGTGGCGTCCGTGCTTGATGCGTTCGCTTGGTGGCGTCAATGGCGCGCCTGCGCTGGGAGTAGGAGTGTCCTGCTGCGCTTGGAGTCGGCAGGGTGGGAGTTTGGTGCTCTGAACTGTGCCGCTTCTCCTCATCCCTCTGGCATGGCGGCTTGTTGTTCCCAAAAATGTCATGCTAGTGTAGTACGAGCGTTGCCTGGTAACAAGCTCGGTCGATTATCCGTTGGGAATGTCATGCCCTCGATTGAACCACTCACATTAGCGTCATGTTTTAGAAAAAAATGCATATGTAGCTGCACACTAACGAGGTAGTTTTGAGTCTCTGAGGTTTTGAGAGTCCAGGGTGATTGGTGAGGCTATGTTTCAGGAAGTTATGCCCGTGATTTGGTGTCGATCTACAACCAACCCCTTTGAATGCGTTGGGGGCATGACCAAACATAATTAGCCTGCTACCTGATCCTAATTACTTATCAAACTTTGAATGAGTGATTGCTGGACCTGGACTCGTACATGTGTGATGCATAGCTCATCTTCATTTCCAATTTACTGCTGCATCTGCATTTTGTTCTCATCGCCCAAGTTTTGGGACTGGCTTTTACTGAGAGCTAATGTTGTTCCTCTCCATTCTATGAGGAATCTTTCTCGCATTTCCGTTCTCCATTTCCTTGTTTCCGTTGTTCCAGATCACCCGATAGCTGTAATTGTGCCACATGATAATCTAGAGTCTAGACAGGTTGCCGCTTTGTAAAGACTTATCTGTACTTTTTGGTGATCGCTTCGTAAACACTATCTATACTGTTTGGTGCCGTATTGACTTTTTCTCCCCTCGTGTTTTGAAGGTGATCCCATATTCGTCGTATTTCCTGGTTGCAAGTAAACGTAATAATGGACAACCTTGGACATAGAGAAAATGGCAGGCAGAGGCCAGACCAGTATAAAGCAATACATACTCAGGTTTATATGACCCATCACCTAGAATTCTTCTGCAGAATTTCTTTTTTCATTGTCCATGTCATAAAAATGGCTAAATCTGACATCATTTTGTATTGTCCATATCTGTTATTTGGTTTTGACTTAACCTGTTGAAGCTGTGATGCACGCCGTTTCACGTTTTGGAACGAAGTTTTATGGCCACTATCTTGCAGAAATGATTGACTTGTGAGACTTAGCATGCATTTTTGCACACTCACTATCTATATTAAACTTTTCATGTAATTTCATTATCTCAATTCGACACCCTGTGCCCAAAATCTGTTCTATATGAGGAATTGTCAAGGTTAGTACTTGACCCCTCAATTGCTTCTCTTCGGTTAGGACTATATAGCTTTCTAGCTAGTGTCAGGACTGAACATGTATTATGGAACTTCATGTACCGCTTTTTAGCATAGATTAGAGGTGACAGACTCTTAGCTACCGTCCTCTAGTGCAAGAATGCTTTGTTCAAGGACAATGGAGCTGGAGCTTACAGTATCTGTTTTGTGTTTGCAGTGGATGATGCCTCAAAGGCAGCTAAAGGACCATCATAGTATGAATGTACTGGCATTAATGAATGAGAAGGACAGTGCCACCCGTGAAAGAGATCACGCTCTCGCTGAGAAGAAAGCTGCTATAGCTGAGCGAGATATGGCATTAGCGCAGCGAGATGCTGCTATGGCTGAGCGGAATGCTGCAATCGTGGAAAGGGACAATGCCCTTGCTGCACTTGAACTCGCTCGTATGAATGGATTCAATATGAATAGCGGGAATGGATTTCACCAAGGACCCCTGAACGGAACAAAAAACATCCACCACCATGACCAACATTCTCATGTTCAATCGTCTCCATTGAAGTTGGCAGATTCTCCATATGCTCATGTCAGAGAAACGCACGTATTGAAAGCGTACCCTATCTCAACAGCTCCAGGGAGTGTTGGAAAGGGAAAGAAGCCTAGGAGTAATTCACAGGCTCCTCCACTGAAGAGGCCATCAGGCGTGCCCCGGAAAACTAAGAAACCAAACTGGAAGAACGGGGTGGTGTCAGGCGTTGGTGAAGGTCCAGATCGTACTCGTGTGTCTAAGAACGAGTGGAAGGACCAAGGTCTCGGTTTGAACCAGGTGTCGTATGACGAGTCAACCATGCCTGCACCCGCCTGCTCATGCACAGGGGAGCTTCGCCAGTGCTACAAGTGGGGGAATGGCGGGTGGCAGTCATCCTGCTGCACCATGAGCATCTCCGTGTACCCGCTCCCAGTGATGCCCACCAACAGGCGCCACGCTCGCATGGGGGGGAGGAAGATGAGTGGTGGTGCATTCACCAAGCTGCTCAGCCGATTAGCGGCCGAGGGCCACGACCTCTCCACATCGGTGGACCTCAAGGACTACTGGGCCAAGCATGGCACGAACCGGTACATCACCATCCGGTAGTTCTGTGTCCGTTGGTGTGTATCTGCCGTCCAAGCCGGCCAGGGGAGAATCAAGCCGACTGTTGCTTCTCCCGCATTCCCCTGAAGCCTCACTGGTCCCGTTCCATCTTTTGTAATGCCATTGGTTTCTAGTGGATGTGGGTCTCTCCCGTTTCGGAACTGGCAGTTGTTTTCGTGGGCGAGAGAGGCTGCAGCCCAGGGGAATGAATGGAAGTGTAGTCCCGGCCTGGCATTCATTGTGAGATCGTTGTATAGTTTGACAGCCGGAGTTGAGTGGTACCAGTATGGAAGGTCTACTACCTTGTTTGGATCTCAAGATGCCGTGAACAAAAAAAAGGTGCAGCTTATCCAGACCCACACATGAACCTCACAGGTACAGGAAACAGTGTTTAATCCCACATACTAGTACTTTCCTTAGATTCATGCGTCCTGAGAAAGAAAGTTGTGTAACAAAGACAGGCAAAACTAGAACATAATAGAGCTCGTAAATGACGAGGCGCGTGCTTGTCGGGCTTGGGACCGCCAAAAAAAAGAACATCAAACCAGCCCCACCAGAAGACGCGGCGGCGTCTCGCGGCCCTTCTGGCTTCGTCGGTCGACGTGGCATGGCCGGCGGCGACGTCGTCGTCGTCGTCACTCTGGGCCAAAGCTGCGACGTGGACAGGGGGGCCAGGTTTGAAAGTTTTGAAACGTAGGCCGGGCGGCCTGGGCACGCAAAGAAGACACGTTTCACAAGGTGTCAGGCTTGGGTAGCCTCGCGCACCCGGATCTCGACGCATGGGGATGCTTTGATCTACTACTACTACTACAGGAGCGGTGCTGTTTTGTATTGTACTCTAGTATACTACACTAGGCAGCTCTCCGGAAGAGAACAGTAGGCATCGGATTCCTGCCTGCCTGCCTCATGCCTGCGCGGCGACTATCCTCGCCTGCCGAGACTAGCGCGCGCGCACGCACGCAGGTCGGGGAAATGGCCCGCGACTGACTACGTGGGGCCACGACTCGAAACACCGCAAAGTAACACGAACAAAAAAAGAGGAAAAACCTCAGGGGCCAAACCACAAATGGTCTGGTCCCCGGGGTCAAATCGCTACAGAGAGAGACGACCCCGCATTTCAAATTTCCTCGTCGCCGGGCACCTTCCCTTCCCTTCCCTTCCGAGGGAACCTCCCCCTCCTCCTCCTTCTCGTCGCCGGGCACCGTCGAATACCTCGCCGCCGTCGTCGCCCGGTCCCCACCTCCACCCGTCCCGCCGCGGAACGCAGCGCCATGGACAGCGACGACGAGGAGATGCGCGACGCCTCCTCCCCCTCCTCCGTGGTGGAGGCGGGATTCGATGCGGCGGAGGCGGGGGCAGACGGGGTGACGACGCTGGAGGCGACGTGGTTCCAGGTCGACCTGGACTACGAGTTCGACGCGCCCAGGTGGTTCGACCTCGCGCAGGAGGAGGCGTCGCCGGCGGTGGCCGCGGCGCACCGGTGGTTCGCGTCCGCGCCGGACTACCCGCCCTCGCGTGCGTGCCCAAACCCACCCAGCTCCACCCCCCGTCCCCCGTCTCTCGCCCCCTCCCGAATTCCTCCGTCTCGTTTACACCATGGGCCTCTGGTGGCTCGGAGAACTAGAGAGGTCCGCGAATGGGAGTGGTTCAGTGGATCGGTAGCACGAACTTCGAATTGTGATGTCCGAACCTTCCTTCCTGCCGCGTTCCGATCGGAGTGGCCATCTCGCCAGGCGTTTGCGGTTCTTATGATCAGTGTGCTGCTGTCTCGTGTGTAGACGAATGGTCGGGGGGCTAGTTCACAACTCTTGAGTTTCTGGTGTTTAGTAGGTCAAACAGACAGGACCATTTTAATGTGGTCCTGAGCAAAATGCGGGGCAGTTTTGGTGCGGAAGAGGAAGTTACTGCCATTTCAGGACGTCAAGCCTTGTGGATTCGTTGAAACTGTGGTTCGTTAGCACTGTACTATGATTGATGGCAATATTGGTTAGTATTCTGATAGTACAAGCGTTCTCCCGTTTTCAGTGGTTCAATTGGTGCGGACATCATGACCAGCCAGCTACACACCTTGTGGAACGGATTTTATATGTGCAACTACTGCTGAAAGCCAATGATGAACATTGGATAAATCGGAACTGTTGTGTTACTTTGTTTTTGCTTCCTCAGCGTCAAACATGCTAATCCTTTCTCTTTTGTTTTTGTAGCGTTAATTGCTATGATGTTAGCTGAAGATCTTGGACTGCAAAGCTTGAGAAGCACTGCAGATAATGACTCTATGCACTGTACCACAACCTTGCATGGATGTTCCAGTGGTGCTGAAAATAGATTCCATCGAGTTGAAGGTATCAAATAGCCAAGTAAAAGCAATGTGTTTGCCAAAGTGTACTTATTTCATTTCTAATCATGGTTACCAACAAAAACATTTCAAAGATAAGTAGTCCTACGAGAACCAAAACTCTCGAAGCTTTTCTCGCTACCCATAAGAACTTCTGATAGAAATAGCCTACAGTTTACCTTTGTGCCCCCTTATCCATTTACTTAAAGTCATACTTGCCTAATTTGAGCATGTTATTCATCCTAGCATGCTTCTCTGCATTTTCATTTATCTTTTCAACAAATTAATTATTTAGGTTTTGCTCTTTAAAATAGGACGAGGACCATGTAATGGAGCATTAGAAAATGAACAAAAACCTGAAATCCGAAATGCTGCAAGGTGCACTTCCTCAAGAAGCTCCACATTGATGAAGCCTACAGCTAGTCAATTAGCAAGGCAAAACAGACAAGTGGAACCAAAGAATGCGATACTGTGAGTAATATTGCCTGACCAAAAGCCTCCAAGATATTGTGTCACACTTGCACTTATATGCTGTTTTGGTCAACTTTAATGATATGTTGTGAATTGTTATCCTCAGCAATGGCCAAAGCAGTTTATTCCATTTTTCCTGGTTTACATATTGATGTAACCATCAGTACTTCTACTTCTTCCCTTATATTTTCAATATTCTCCTCTATTTGTTTCATGGAAATACATGGTACTATTAGCCCACATTTCATTAGTTTTGAGTAAATAACTGTACGACATTAGTTCTTTTTAGTTCAAAAATGTTTGGATTTGAATTTGTTTTGTACTCAGGAGTAAAAAATCAGTGGGGACGAGAAGCGAGAGAACTACCATGTGCTCGAATGATTGCACTTATCAACCTGCTAAAAGGCAGAGATTGGAAAGGGGTCATGTTAACAAGGTATGGAACATTTTCTTTCAGAGACATGAATTTGCAAATTTTATTGAAGCTGTTTCTATTTCAGAATAAAGTGAAGTTGCTCATCATATGGTGATCATTTAGTGTTGTCATATCAAGTAGTTGTGTCACTTATCTGCACTTGCAAGCTTTAGTGTTGTCATATCTTATTGGCCTCCCCTAGCAGCTGCATCAAAATGAACATAACATGGGGTGGGTTGCATATTACTTGCATTGATGCTGGGCGAATATGCCAATGAATCGTGGGTTCTCTTTTGCATACATATTAGATGAAGGGATAGTTCAATTTTTATGTCAAAAGATTAACATCATCTTGACTATAAATTAACATTCTTTGATACATTTTATTAGTATAAGAATTGTATGTATGTAGTGCACCTCTGTTTTGATAGTACAAGAGCTCTTTCTGTATGTAGTGCACCTCTGTTTTGATAGTCGTAAACAGCTTGTCATCTTGAGATGTTTGTGAACCTAGAGGTTGAATTCAATATGATCTTTACTGCATAATTTTTTTCTTGCTATTTACTGAAGCTGTTTTGTTGTGGTACAGGGTGCTGCCACTCACCAACCTATGTTTATTCACAAAAATCATGAAAAGGTAAAAAAACATCTTACAAACCACATCCATATTTTCTTATTTGTACGGTTATCTATATCGATCTGTTAATATAATAGATCTAATATTTCTTTTTAAAATAAAAGTGAATACTCTTTCTACTTTTTCAACTAGTCTTAGCTGTATTGTACTCCATCTTAAACTGTGCTACATGAATATTGCTAATAAGTTGCAAAACATGCTTCTGTGCTAATGTCTCTTAGTTTCTATCATTCATGTCTCAAATTTCTTGACAACAATGTCCTGTGGCTGCTACAGAATGCTGTGGATCGTAACATTGATCGTCCTACTCGTTTACCCAAACTAAAGATTACAGTTCCTAGAGAACCTGAGTTGGCAACAAAGATAAGAGCAGAGAGGTCAAGGATTCTAAGAGCAATGTAAAGTTATTTTCTCTTTTATTTGTTTTTATTCCCCGAATACAAGATACTTCTATTATGTTAGTTTTTACACCTTTGTCTAATAATTGCAGGCCAACTAATAGTAATACAAAACTGATAAATCAACGACATGCGCCATCTGCTACTACACTGCAAGTGGCACCAACTAGAAAGGTAGGAGCTATCGAGCATGTATGATTTAATGCTTTAAATGGTTATCAAATAGATTTGCATTTTGCTATATACCTATTATTACATATTCCTAAGAAGATCAGTGTATCAAACCCTTCCCAGTAACATGTATCTGGACATTCCAAGGTTTCATTTGCTTCTCTGTTTTTTTAGGTATTTGCACATACTATTGCTTGTCTGCAGAGAACATGGTTCTGGGAAACCCATACACTATTAAATCATTGCCAGTAAATTAGCTTCTTTTGCCTTATTACCCCTGTATATCATTTGGGATCAAATTCCATGGTTGAAGATGCTCTCTTTTCTCCTATTTTTTTCCTATTAGTTGACTGTGCTATATTAGAACAGGTACATCCAATTTTAGTTAGAGCCACTGACTTCGCTGTAGGTTTCTTAGATAATGGATGCAAATGGTTGTTCTCTTTCTTGTACAGTTTTATGTTTTTCTTGTTTTAGATTCAAAAAATTTGTTCTTTAGCAGGTACTTAATCCAATTCGAGCTACTGATCATCAGCATACAAGTAGACAACCTGATGATGTTGGGTCAAATGTACCAGCATGTACATCCAATCATTCTATACATCTTAACCAGTAAGTCTGTTTCACATATATTTTCGTTTTCAGTACAGGCACCTGTGATGTTACCAAACACTGGTAATTTTGGCATGAAACATTGTCCATTTCTATACTTTCTTTTGTGTGCTAGTGAGCTTATGCATGTTTTCACTGTTATGTCCTAGCAGTGTTGATAAAACGGCAGAAGATTGCAGAAGTGGCCTGTTTAAATTTAAAGCTCGGCCAGTGGATAGAAAGGTAACTGGCATGCACATATCTTCTGTGTCTATTTGTGAATGTATTTTAACTTTGAAACCTCTTAGTTTGAGCTGGCCTGGACCCTTATTGCAACGTGCCTTTCTTGGACTGTTCAATTGCCTTTCTTGCAACTAGTTTATCTTTCTTATGCAGATACTAGCAAGCAAAGGTGATGTTGGTGTATTTAGAGGCGCGAAAAGGAATACCACTGTGCCTAAGGTAGTTCTCTATACCCCTTTTTCATCGTTCCTGAGAACGTATTTATTTCTCACCACATCTATATTCTTTTTTGGTGATGTGAAATTGTAGGAGTTCAACTTATCAAAAGGCAGGAAAGGCAATCCTGCTCCATTGTCTGAACTCTTTAACAAGGTTAGTACTAATATAACAGAAATAAATCTTTTAACAAGGTCTGTACCAATATAACAGAAATGGTGAGCCCTTACATTAGTTGCACTAACATTTACATAAACCATTTTGGCAGCTTTCTTTGACTACTGGGGGACACTGTGGAATAGACCGTCAGACCACTGGTCTGCCTAATTATATCAGTACCAAGGTTCCCTCTTTGATTTTCTTTCCTTTCTTGTTTGTTACCTTGCATCTTTATTGAAATGCTCAAAAAACACTTTTTGTTATTGCAAGGATTGCAAAGAGAACGTGATTGGTAACATGCAATGCTAGCTCTGGTAAGCATCATACTTCTTGAGCTAATGATATAGCCAACATTCTGTTTTTCAAGGTTTTTTAATTTAAGGGTGACACCCTTCCATGTCTTTCCCTTTTCAGACCAAGTCGCTTTAACGAAATACAACATACAAGATTTTTCTTTTGATAATGATTGGTTTAGACTAGTCCCTCCATCTGCTCAAAGGTAATGAATATTTAACATCTTGATAACGTTATAGTTAAGCTGCTTTGTTGACAGTGCCCCATATCCCCTTGTAGGCTAATCGTCTGATTTCGACAGTAGGGCTGACAAGGGAGCCATACATTACTTTGGCATTTTAGTATTTTACTAAGGCACAACCGCCGAGGTGCCCATTCGGCCATCTCCGGCTTCGGATAATTAACCCCGGGAACCAGACATTGTTTCTCGTCTTAGCCTGTTACATCTAGAGAAACGTTGTTGCTGCCGGGCAGCATTGGCTGGGATGGTGTTCTGTACAGCTAGAGAAACCATAGTTCATAGCAAGCTTTGCTCGCCAGGTGTATTTGCAATCCTGCATCCTGCCTTCCACGTTATATTTTCTAATTGGAGACTCCTTTTGAGGTCCCCATGTTAACCGCATGAAAATCTTAGAAAATCTCGTAGAAGCAAAACATCTAGCCATTTAATTATATATATATATGGCAAATCAACGGCTGATATTTACTAATTTGAGACTTCGTTAATCATATGAAAATCCTCAGACCTGCGAGGTGCTGCTGATCGGACGGCACGTCGGCGGCCCTCGTGCCTCGTCCGCTGCACCTACTGTTGGGGGGTGGGGAACAGGACATGCCCCTGCCTGCATAGACCTGCTCAGGTCAGAGAGAGCACCTGAAGAACTGGTGCCATAGTGAGTGCGTTATCAGCTGCAGTACATGGCAACGTCTGCTGCTGCTGCTGCCAACACAAGGCTTCCATGCCTCAGCTCGAAGCAGCAGCAGCGGCCGTGCCACCACCTCGCATGGATGGGTCAAATCGAAGAAATGAAGGGGCATTTGCTCGCACAAAGTGCCTTTTGACTACCAGGTGTCAAAGAGAGAGAGAGAGAGAGAGAGAGAGAGAGAGAGCACTCGCCATACACGAGAAGAAGACACCAAGCCGTACACAGATACACATAAATTCGTATATATATATAGAGAGAGAGCGCGCGCGCATAAATTCGTCAAAAAAGGGGATGGGTTTCATTTACACTGCCCAACTCCGCGGATGCATGGTTCAATTTAATGCGTCTCCAGGATCAAGAAACTCATGGTTCCTGACTCTGAATCGATACACATAAATGGCTCGAATTCAAGGTGCTCACAGGTAGATATGAAAGTGGTGCGGGCCGCGCTGCTGGCCCGCTGGGCCGGCCCACGCCGCGGCCTACATCCTCGCTCTCGTTCGGCCCGTAGGTTGTGCGGCAGAGGCGCGGGCAGCCCCAGCGCGTCCCGCTTTCATCCCGATTTGCAGCCGCTATCTATCCCCCCACGGATAGCTCTGCACGGCATCGGTTACCATGCCTACGCGGTTAAGCTAGTGGAGTAGTAGCTTACACCAAGTGGCGTGTCGTGTGTCTGTGTGACAACACAGGCCAGCAGCAAAAGAAAATTTACGCGTAAAGGCAGCAGGCCACACACGACACAGGCAGCCGCCAGAGAAGAGACACGCTGCACAGTATCGATGATGCACACCACAAGCAAGCAAACACCATGAACATATTCCAAAAAGGCACCCACTCACCATTTTGGTGATCCCTGAAGGAGCAGTAGCATGTTTTTGAAGCGTTGGCTAAAACTATTAAAAGCAGAGGGTATCGTGTTATCTGTCATGTGTGTGTGGTAGGGGAGGGGACCGACCAACTGGTGCACAGTAGCAGATAGAAGTTCCGGCCTTCTCCAGGCTCCTCGTCAACTACATAGGAGGTTTCCTCGCGCGTCATTTACAATG
The DNA here is from genome assembly GCA_030760725.1 of Neostapfia colusana. Taxonomy (NCBI): domain Eukaryota; kingdom Viridiplantae; phylum Streptophyta; class Magnoliopsida; order Poales; family Poaceae; genus Neostapfia; species Neostapfia colusana. The sequence goes on along the minus strand of JASWHV010000001.1, from coordinate 736,006 downwards.
TTATACACACTACTCCACAGAAATGTGCCTTCTGCGTCTCTACCCCAATGTGGACACGTAAAATAGGCGCGTGACGACCACTTTGTAAGCCATTAACAGACAGCAGCAAATTAAGCTGCTACCACTGTCTGATCAACAAATCACGCCAGCACTGTCAGAAACGGGATGAGATGATGCAGATCAAGCTAGCACCTTCGATCAACAGACCAGACAGTCGCACATCATTGTCAACTCGAACCGAACTCCTCGTTCCATTTCTCCAGCTCGTCCCACTTGCTCTTCTGCAAGCTTGGTCTAATAACAGACATCGCGTTCTTGAAATCCCCATACCTCAAAGGTCGCAGCTGAAAAAGGGGGGGTAAAACAACGGGGATAAAGTTTGTACCGACCGTCCCAATTTTTACTGAAAAATACCACCTACCGATAACAATAAATCTAAGGTAGGAGAGCCACAAAAAGTTCACATTTAAGTACATACATCCTATATCAAACTTCACGATACTGTAGAAAATACCTGATTTGCTTCAATAGTAAGAATATTCTGTGGACCAAGCTCTCGTATTGGCATCATCGCAGCTTCCTCACATAAGGCTCTTAGGTCACTTCCAGAATATCCTAGGTACACATTTACTTGAGCACATAAGGACCACATCTTTTCAAAATAACCATGTACCAGAAAGTAAATTTACCTTCAGTCTCCGCAGCAAGTCTTTCAAAATCATGATCTGCAAGGAATTAGTTCTAGATTAGGATCCTGTGGCTAATTTTAGAGTTGCCTACGACAGCTACAATCTGCGGGAAGTAATACAAAAGCCAGATTTCTATGTTCCAGTAAACTTTTCTGTCTGCAATGCCACCTTCAAATCGCTATATACTATACAGCATAGCATGATGTGGCCATATGGGACTCGAGGTGGAAAAGTGATAACAGGAATTCTAGAAAAATTGAAAAAACACTTGTGTACACCTTCAGGAATACATTTTGGAACCACACTTAAATATACAACTATATTTCTTAAGTGGTTAATGGACTTTTGAGACAGATATAAAAAGAATACTTGCAACAAAGAATAGCTAGCAGGATAAGCATTAAAGTTTATTTACTCGATAATTTGAATGCTTGTCCTTTGAGCTGATTTTTTAGAAGCAACCTCCGTACATTTCTGTCAGGTAGGGGCACATATATTCTTTTTACCTGTTTATAAAATTCAAAACAGATGCATTAAAATCATAACGTTATTGTAAAAATCAACATAAAAATCATACGCACTTGCTAATACAAAATAGAATCAAGTGTCACATTTAATAGATGCAGTACTAAGCCCTCAAGATATTTCCAAATTCAGATGTGTGTGTGTGTATATCACTTATTACCAATAAAAATATCTTTTCAATTTTTTATAGTAGCCTTAGTTTCTTTCTTCAAATAAAGTTGGCAAATACAAAAGCTGCTTTGTATAGTGAAAACCTGCTGTGTTTAAGTCTTATTTCTAGATGGATTTTGCCACAATACACTATTGAAAAATGTCTTTGGGAACTGCCACTAGCTTCCATATAGCAGACTCTGAGAACTACGAAAAGTAGTAATCCTCAGTACATATTTTGGGACTTAGAACCAATCTCACCAGTCTTCGAAGAACAGCATCATCCAACTCTTGTGGTTTATTAGTAGCACCTAGTTAAATAATTTCCGTTAACAAATATGGAAATAGCACAAAAAAGAATACAAAATTATGAAGAAAACTAGAATATAGACAGTGCCTTGGCAAATAGGTTTACATAGTATGCATTAACTAATCTGGAGATGCTCAAAATGAAACCAGTTGGTCTGTATAGGTGATAAAATGAAGGCCAGAGAAGTTAAAGAAAAAAATGTTATTTTCTTGCCTATTTGTTCAACACCTATGAAAGAAGGCGTTGACGACTCAAAGTTGACGAGGAACACAACAGTTCGCATTACTGACTCAATGGTGCCAGCCCATCTAAAATGCTATGTAATGCTAGAAAGTGAAAACCTTTTCAGGAATGATAGCAACCTCAAAGCAGAATCTTGCAAGTTTTAGCCAATTCAGCTGTAAGCAATAAAAGATATATGTATAGGGACTGAGGTCATTTGAATTGAAAACACAAATGTGACTATATATTCAGGGGGCAAGAAATAATAGAATGGATCTAAACACAGGATACTGAGTCCTAAACAGCAGCTGTGAAGAGAGTAAAAGGACTATCTGGTTGCAACTTACAATGCAGACTATGATAGATTGATCATACATATTTTTTACTACACCTGAGTATAAGGCCAAAGCTAGCCACAATTAATCAACTAGTAAAAGAAAGAAAATAATGCTAACCTATAACAATTACTAAATCATCTGGATTTGAAGAGACACCATCAAACTGGATAAGGAATTCAGATTTCAGTCGCCTGCTAGCATCATTCTCATTAGCTAATCTTGTAGACATGACACTATCAATCTGCATGGTATATGTCAGCCACCATAAAGAAAAGGAAGTCTCAGATTCCACTCTTATAAGAGAACAGCTAAAATAAGACGAACACCCCCCAAAAAATTAGACAGAATTGAGAACCTAAGTACAGATGATCAATATCAGAAGGGTTTGTGACAAGAACCTCATCCATAAAAATAACAGATGGTTGTCTATCAATAGCAACCATGAAAAGCGTCCGGACAAGCTTTTCAGCCTCCCCTACCTGTGTTGCCAATGAGAATGAGCTGTTTTAGACTATACAAAATATAAGACTGGACTACAAAAAGATGTTGGGATAATCACATACCCACTTCGATGTCAACGAAGAAGCCGAAACATTAAAAAATGTTGCTTCTGATTCTGATGCAACAGCTTTGGCAAGCATTGTTTTTCCGTTCCCAGGTGGTCCAAAGAGAAGCAACCCTTAAAGATTATATGAAATTAACATTGAATCTGCCAATTGTTATAACAGGTGTAGAAAAGTGAATTTTCAGAACAGAAAAACACACCCCTAGCAGGTCTCCGTAATCCAGTGAATAAATCCCTTCGTTTAGTAGGCAAGATAACCATTTCCATAAGTGCTTGCTTTGCCTTGTCAAGACCAGCTACACATCAAAAGGAAAATCAAGGATATTGAACATTGTGCCGGAATGTTCATCAAACAAATTGCTAGCTGCATACCAACATCATCCCATCTGACAGCAGGGCTTCTATCCACAATGGTTGTATTTATCATTTCCACAAGCTTGTCATCATAGCTTCCACCAGCTCTTTGAGCAGGCTTGGAACCTCCAATAATATTCTTCTGAGGTCCGGACGCTTGGCCACCTCTGTTAAAGGTAAGACTATTCTGAAAAGTTGATTTCTGAATGCTAGTTGCTGCTGGTCTCGAGTTCCTATTGATAGGATTGCTTGCAACAACCTACAATAACGACACTATTCATTATATAATGTTTGATAATTGAAGATTAAAAATTTCTTGAGAGATGAAGATGAATTATGAATAGTAGAATAATTAGCTGGCTGAACAAGTGAAGCATTGTATCTAATCAACATATCCGTAAAATAGGAAGAGGTAAATGCAGGCCACAACGGTTCTGCATAGAGTGTATGTTTGTTCTAATTTCACTAAAACAGTCTAGGTATATGATAGTGCAAATAAAACATCTGCAACAGTTTCAATGAACCCAGATGGAAACACTTAAATCCAGAAGCGGCAAAGAAGTTGAGCTATGAATTATAAGTTTAAAATAAGACAACATCACCAGTTCATCAAACATATAATTTTAGAAACTATACCTTCTTCGGTGCTACTACAGCAGCAGATCCTGAAAAACAACAAACAAGATAGCACATAATCAATTAACAAGGAACCACAGTGAATAAGTTACGCAGAAAGAAATTATCCATCCCGCACAAAAAAAGAAAGACTGTAAAACTCATGACATCCTTGTACATCACATCCGCAAGGCAAATCAGAGCAGCAAAAATATAACACTTGCACACACAAAAAAAAAAAAACAGTTCCATGCAATAGTCAGTAAATTCACACCAGACTACTTGTACGTGATCCCTACATTCACACAGATAAGGAATCCTACAGGCTACAGCTTGTAAATGGTATCAATCATCCTAGACCCGAGATACACACAGACAGCTGATCACATTCCAGTGGCACATAACAACGCATCAAAATTGACGAGAAAAGAGTAGATACCCTGACCACCCCTCTGGCCGAGCACTCTGAGCCGCTCCTCGACTTGCGCCTGCCACTTGGCGATCTTCTCCTGGTACACCCTGACCTGCCCCCTCTCACTGCAAGCAGCAAGCACAGACACACACTGATCGATCAGCAGCCCTAGCATCGACCTGGAAGCCGAACGGCGAGCAGGCGCACCTGGACGAGACGGCGTCGGGGACGCGGGCGGCCTTGGCCTCGAGCATGACGCGGAGCGCGTTGCGGTAGTGCGCGGCGGCGTCGTCGGGGAGGCCCCACTCCTCGGCGCGCACGGCCTTGTCGATCTCCTCCTTGGCGAGCTCGAAGTAGCCCTTGAGCTTCACCGCCACGCGCTCCCCCACCACCGCCGCCGCCGCAGCCGCGTCCATGGGCGCCCCCGCCCCGCCTCCCGACGAGGAGATCAGCGAGGAGAAGGCGTCCGCGAGCGCGCGGAGGAAGCTCATGCGCCGCCGACGACGCGGCGGCGGGGGAGGGGGGTGGTGAAGGCTGGTGGGAGGAGGAGCATCGGGGATCGGTTGGGATTTCCCTTGCGTGGGCGATCGGGTTCGTTGGAGAAAGTCAAGCTCCCGCGGCACGCCAAGTGGACGTTAGTCCTGGGCTTCTGGCTAATGATTGGGCTTCTCGGCCCAGGAGTGTAGTTGGGCTGAATGGGCGAAGCCAGTTGGGCCTAGCTCGTCGGTTCACAGTCCGATTCTACTTTTTTTTTTACTTTCTCTATTTCAAGTTATTTAACGCTGATTAGTATAAATAATTTGAAACGGAGGAAGAAGGTTCCGCAAGATAAAAATCGGCCTGACGGCTGCAGGAAATTTCACAGACGTATTGCCTGACGACATCTGATTTGGAGCAGACGAAAGAAATACGCGCAAAATGCACAAGACTAGCCCAACTCCTACGTCGTTTGCTGATGTTCTCGTCAGGTTGTCACTGCAAGCTCACCAACTGCTCCATAAACCACGCCCGATCGAGTACTGCGGTGCAGTTAACCTTGCAGTAGCAAGCAGCAGCTCCAGCTCCAGACTCCAGCTCCAATGGTGGCGTCCCAGCAGACGCTCTCCTTCGCGGGCGTCCGCGGGCCTGTGCCTGCTTCTGGCGCTCGCCGTCGGCGCCTTGCTCGGGACCGTCCTCTACCTACCTACATCCTAGGTGTCGTCGTCGCGTCGTTCGCCGTCTCCTGCGCCGGAGAGTTCGCACGGGGAGCTCGTCAAGACCGGCCGCCGCTCGTCGGCCGGGACCCATGCATGCTCCGGCAGCTCAGCAGCTTCAGCAGGGTCTTCGACGAGCACGTGGCGTACGCCCGAGCGCACCGCACATGCAGGCAGGCTGGTGTACCCTGGCCACAGTGAGCTCTTCGTCTCTGACCCAGCCGTCATCGAGCATGTCCTCAAGACCAGCTTCAGTAAATACAGCAAGGTCATCCTCCCCCTGCTTCACTAGACAGCTAAGAGATTTAAGAATGCTCTATTAAATATTACATTACTCTGATTCCATAAAGATATTATGATCAAAAGGGAATTTACCTGGTGAACTTTTTCTGCGGCATTCTTCCAGGATGGTAAGATGGCCGATGAAGATGACGTACTACCCAATGGCTATAGAGTGATAAAAGGAGATGGAATTAACTACATGATTTATGCAATGGGGAGGATGACAGACATCTGGGGTGATGACGCTGAAGAATTCAGGCCTGAAAGGTGGCTTGTGAATGGAGTCTTTCAGCAAGAGAGCCCTTACAAATTTGTATCTTTCAATGTAAGCATAACTTGCTCAGTATGCACTATTACAACATAACTGAACTAGGAAAATAAATTGTGCTATGGCCATGGTACAAGCAAAAGACTGTTATTTCCTTTCAGAGTGAGCATTGCAGGTTATATCAACTGGTCGGAAATAACCGCCCCCTATTGTTTTCAATGATCAGGCGGGACCCCGCATCTGCTTGGGAAAAGAATTTGCATATAGGCAGATGAAGATCATCGCTGCTACCCTGCTACGTTTCTTCAGGTTCAAACTAGCAGATGAATCCAAGGATGCAACATACAAGACAATGTTTACCCTTCACATTGATAACGGACTTCATTTGTGTGCATACCCACGTTCAGCTTAAACTTTGAAAGAAACTATTTCATCCTTTCTTTTGTGATGCAAAATGTATTCCACAACTGTCCTTCTGAGCAAATAAGCGTAAACATATGCTGGGTGCTTCTGTTACAACAATCAATGAGAAAACCAGAATAGGACAATCTGCTATGGTACATAATGAGCCCCTATGCTTGTTTTGCTTTCTACTTGTGAATGCAAGTTTGTGGCATCAAAAGAGGACTAAACAAAAAAATATGGAACTTATTTTCAAACTGCCAATCAAAATCAATTATCCTATTGCTTTCTCAATCGCAAATCACCCATTGTTGAACCCATCTGGAGAAGCAAACGAAAAAGACAACCTGGAATCCAAACATGAACGTTTGTCTCGAAATTTTCGTGCAAAAGAGGGTACAGAACCTGCCTACCAGTTACTCAGCATTTAACAGAGTAAGTTTGCTTCGAATACAATAAACAGGTAAATGTAAATGATTACAAGGATGTATTTTCAGCTAGTGCTGGAATCTGAAGTCCAAGTCTTGATGTCCATCCTTTAATATTTCTGTAATTATCAATTGCCTCTTTCCTTAGTATCTCACGAGAAGCATCCATAGCGCTCTTCACCTTCAAAAGTAAGTCACATTTTTAATCCATACAACAGATTAAGTGAGAAGAGTTCAGAAAAGGTGATGTAGATAAGGGAACTAGGGAAGTTACCTTCGGGAATGACAACTTTGGTGGAGCCTGAACAACTTCACCAAATTTTACTTTTTCACGCCCAGGGAAATCTGGAAGAGTTTCTGCCTTACTGCCCTTGCGCTTCTTTTTCTTTTCATCCAGATGCCTAAATCCATGAATGTGATATGTTAGCCTTGTACACCCATTAATGAGATAACAAAGTTCATACCAAATGCCCTACTTACTTCTTCCTTTTCTGCTTCTTTGAAACCGAGACGTTCTCTTCCAATTCCTTGAAGCGAAGGTCCATAGCTTTCCCCCGCTTTCGCTTCCGATTTCCCTTGTTTCCCTCTGCATTCACGCTATCATCGGCAGTCGGTCCATCATTGTCTTTAATCTCTGCAGCGTTGCTATCAGCAGGAGTCTCCAAATTTCGCTTCTTTGTTTCCTACATGAATCCAGACAAAACAAACTTGAACAAACTGTGAAGAAAGCTAATAAGTGACATCCAAAGCAGCCTTCTCTCCTAGCAGCTAGCAAGCCATCAAGGACAAGGACCATAGAAAGACACAGTGAATCAACTGAACCGAGCAAAGTGCGGCATAGAATTGCACATGTGTCTGGGGAGCAATGGAGATAGCTGAATTCTGCCATTACCTTGTCTTTCGCCGGCTTATTCTTCCCCACCTTATCGTCTTGCTTCCCTGGAGCGCCTCCACATGCTGCCAGGGCCAACCGCATTCCCACCAAGAGCACGAGTAAAATGTAAGCCATGGGACAGAAGATCAAGCAAATTATATGTATGCTAGTAGAGGTGGCTTATGGAAGCGAAAGGAAGAGCACCTGCGGAGGCGTTCGCGTCCTGCTTCTTCTGGATGTCGATGAGGCGGCGGAGCTTGGACGGGAGGGCCTCGAGCTCCCGCAGCTTCGGTGGCGGGGGTAGGCGCGGCTCCCCACCGTGCGCCGCGCGGTAGTTCTTCTCCCTCCGTCTCTGCCCCTTCCCCGGCATCTCCTCTTCCTCCTTCGCCGCCGCCGCTGCCCGCGCACACGATGGTTCGCTCCACAGCCGCCGCCGCCGTCTGCTGCTCTGGGGAAGACAGAAACGAGGGTAGTGAAGTGCACATGGGCCTTTGGGCCAATACGTGACTCAGGGCCATGACTGCTTACAGTAAGTGGGCCTCAAGCCCATAGTCCACAATCGCCGTCCTGTTCGGCCCATAGTACTCGGTTCGCGTGCGCGAAGCTTCTAGAGGGCCGCGTCGGATGGCGTCGACGGCGAGCGCTCGCGCGCAGTATCTCCTTGGCTTCCGCCGCCGTGCGCCGCTGCCACGTCTGCCTTTCCCGATCCCTCGCGCCTCGGACCGCCGCCGCGGCGTGCGCATGGCCTCGTCGGGTGAATCGGCGCCGCCCAGCACCACAGTCGAGGTGCCCGGCTCCGCGGGCCCGATCCTCGTCGTGGCCGCGCCGGGCCTCCCCGAGGCGGATTTTAGGTCAGCATCTGGCTCCTTGTTGCGTTCCGCCTCCCGCTTGGCGAAGAGGAAGCTTGCTGATTAGTCTGCCTGCGACGCGAAGCGCAGGAACGCGGTGGATTCCGCGCTGTTCAAGCAGTGGCTGAGGAATCTGCAGACGGAGAAGGGCGTCCTCACATACGGGAGGCTGGACCTCACGCGAATCCTCATCCAGGTGCGGTGATGTGTGATGCATTTCTTAATTGAAATGGCTCGGATTTTACTAGTATTTTGCGGTGCTAAGCAAACTGGTATCGTGCTCGGTGAACGGGCGTTACTTCTCCTGGTGTGCGTCTGAATTTCATTTCTGTGCAGGGGGTTGACATGTTCGGTAAACGTGTGGGATTCCTCAAGTTCAAAGCTGACATTGTGGACGAAGAAACCAAAACCAAGGTAACTAAGCTTACATATGACTCGTGGTGCTTGTTTTTGTTTTCACATATATGTTTGGTTTTATCTTTATGCCAGGCCTTTCCTAAATTCACTAATGGCCACTTTTGCATTTTCAATGTGGGTTTGGTGGAAGTGTGGCTCTACCAGGAATAAGGTTTTGTTCATATAATGTTTTACAATGTATTTAGGTTCCAGGGATTGTCTTTGCAAGAGGGCCTGCTGTTGCTGTGTTGATTCTTTTGGAGTCTAAAGGGCAAACATATGCTGTTCTTACTGAACAGGTACAGTACCATTATTTAAACATTTATTTAAACATATGACTGATACTTTGATAGCAAATTCCTTGAATGTCTGCTCCGAAAATTCTAGGTCAGAGTTCCTGTTGGAAAATTTATACTGGAACTTCCAGCTGGGATGCTAGATGATGAGAAGGGTGATTTTGTTGGTACAGCCGTCCGTGAGGTGAGTCTTCCCTTAAATGTACGCTGCGTACATGTTTGCATTAAAAAATAATAAATAATTCAGCATTATGTTGGTCCTGCCTTTTTGTCTGGTGGTCTTGTTTCTCAAGTCAGAAACCACAGCTGTAGGTTTTCTTTGCTTCACATTTTGGAAACAACAGCAATATGTTTGTTTTGCATGTCAGAAACCATAGCATATTTTCCTGAATTAATGGAAGAAACCACATAGCAGATTGAGGTTGCTATAAGGATTCCACTTGAATTTTTATACGTATTGTACATTTCTTTTTTGTGGAGATTGTTATCTGTGTTACTGTGTGACAGGTTGAAGAAGAAACTGGAATAAAGTTGAACCTAGAAGACATGTTTGATCTTACTGCACTGCTAGACCCTTCTACTGGACGGAGAATGCTTCCGTCACCGGTAACTGGCCGTTGCTTCCTACAGATTCAGCTGTCTAGATTTGTAGATAACTTATCTTCCTGAAAACGAGATAGAGAAGGTCTTCGTCAGTTTACACCTCCGCTCGTGGTAATTCTGACTATAACTCTTTTCTCCTGTAACAACTAGGGTGGCTGCGACGAAGAGATCGGCCTGTTCCTGTACAGGGGCAGTGTCGATGAAGAGACCATTGGAGCACTTGAAGGGAAGGAAACCGGGCTCCGTGACCACGGTGAGCTGATCAAGCTGCGCGTGGTGCCGTATGCCCAGCTCTGGCGATCGACCGCGGACGCCAAAGCGCTGTGCGCGGTAGCTCTGTACGAGATGGCCAAGAGGGAAGGCCTCCTCCTGCCGTCCCCGTCGCCGGCCAACTTGTAGGATTATATGTGTGTGTACGGAATTGTTATGCTGGCGTTGTAAGAACTCAGGCCAGCTCTTCGCCTGAAAAATGTCATGTAAAAATCATGCCAAGTGTCGAGGGTCGAAGCTGAAGACAGTCGCAGGGCAACTCTCCTTTGGCAGGGTGTGTCCAGTCCGGCCAAGTTCAGATTGATCGTCGAGCTACTAACCGTAATGCATGCATGCATGTGTGTATCTGCAGCATTCATGAACATGCATGCGGCTAACCCTACGTACGTGTTCTTTCGGTTACGTATCTACATGCCGTATGGATTGATCTTTTACCTGAGCGATCAGCCCTTGGATCGATGGATGGATGGATGGTCACCTGCCAGAGGAGAGCTGCCTACTACTGTCTTCAGCTGTACATGTTGTTACTAGTATCTCTTATTATTACTCATAAAAAGTAGTATTAGCCTGACCGTCAGCTAGGCCGCCGTCGTCTGCATTGATGCAAGGGTCGATCAATCTCCAAGCAAGCTAAGACCATGCATGCATCCATGATCTCTCTCTCTTGGCTTTCTAGCTAGCTCCTCCATGGCATTTGGCTATCAAGTCCTCCTGCTTCTGTGCCTTCGTCTTCTTCCTGGCATCTGCGCGCGCTCCTCTTATAGCGCCGCCCGGCCCTGCACGTTCTCGTATCCGGCCGGGGCATATAGCCCGGCTGAGGCATATGCCGCCACCGGGGTGTGAGATCGACTGAGACTGTGTGCGAGAGGTGCACAACACGGCGACGACTTTTGCCCCCACATGGTTTGTACCATGGATATCCTTCTCCCCCGATCGATTCCTCCGGACCAGCATGCATGCAGAATAAGCTTTATCCTATTCCGATCCCCGGCCACGGTCGGGTCGTCGCTTGCTCGAGCAGCATCTCGCCGTCCGGTAGTGTGTCGTTGTGCACGTGTCTTCCTTTTGCGAGGTCGTCCCGTTTACGCAGACGACGTACTGCACCAGGGCGTCAAACAGACACCAACACACGAGCTAGCTAGAGAACAGAAGGGGGGTCAAATTAAGATCAAACCCCGGCCAGCTGTCGATCAAAATTTTGTTGGGCAGAGCCCGGTCCAGCTGCAGCGATCTGCAGTTTACAGCCATCAAAATAGACGAACGCGTATTGCGAAAGAATTAATCTCGCGGCTTCGAGCGAGCAATGCTCATGCACTATCACGAAAAAGAATCACACGTACGTACGTACGCGTGGAAGGAAAGCAGCTAGCTAGCTAGCTAGCTAGCTATAGCCGCCCTCAGAAGAGCGAGTTGTAGGTCAGCACGGTGCACGCGATGGACGCCGCGCAGATCACCAGAGACGGCAGGAGGGTGACGTTGAGGAGCTTCTCGACGCCCAGGTACCCGGCCGCGGTGATGGTGCCGTCGGCGACCACCCTTGCCAGGGTCCCGGCTTCCGTCGAGAGGAGGCCGCCGTTGTACGTGCCGCGGGAGAGGCGGGACGACATCACGCTTGATAGCAGGGACAGGTTCACGCCTGCAAGCAATTGGGTATCCGTACATTCAAACACACTTCTGTTTTCTCAGTACATCGTACTAGATTGTCGTGCTACGTACCACCAACACAGTTGTTGCACGACAACAGAGCAAAAAAAAAAACAAAAAAAGGTGGTACTGCGACATGGCCATGAGGTTCGTACCTTCAAGAACCTCAGCAGAGACGAAGGTAACCAGTGCCGAGCCAACATACTGGATCACAGAGTATGTAGTCGTAACTTTGAAGCTGAAGAGAATGCCTACTAGCAACAGAACTTGGGACGCCATCAGAAGTTGCCTGTCAAAGAATTCATCGCGATTTAGAAACGCGCGCGTTGGATTTATTTATATATATATATATATATGGAAATTGTAGGTTTGTCCATACAGCAGCTGCCCTTGTGCTAGTACCAGAACCAGAAAAGAGTAAGAAGTGGCAGAAGCAACGCGAATACTGAATTAATCATTTCACAAACCTGTCCTCAAACATGTTGCTGATGTACGTCCCGACAACAGCATTTACAGGAAGGACCGTCAGCCCAAGGATCGCTAGAAATATTGCCACTGCGCTTGTATTCCAACTGAAATAGTGATTGGTGATAACACTCGACTCCGAGAGTAAAATCTCCATCGCATATTTGAGCATGAAGTATATCAATAATTGGACCTACAGAGGTAACATTGACTCAAGATGTCCAGAAGTAATCAAAGTACAATCACAGGCTCTTCAGGTACATTTAGCTTAAAGCAGTGTGTGGTTAAAATTCGAAAAACCCTACTATGGGATAGACAAAGGTAGGATTTTCCATTATGCCTCATCAATCATGTGCAGCTTCAATATTCTAATGGCTGTGGATTCTTTCGAGTTAAGAAAACACAGTTCCCAAACACTTGCCTGTACATACTTCAAAAAAGTCTAGAAGATATATCTTTTTCAAAACAGGGGAGGAACATAGAAAATTAAAAACAGAAAAAAAATTTGGTTTTGCAAAGAAAACCAGGATAAATACTAACCAAAGTCAGAGTCTAGAAAATTCAAGAATTAAAGTAAAAAAGGCATATCTGGCTTATCTCCAATCCCTCAGTACTTGACAAAAAAAATTCTAAGAAAATGGTAAAGAAAAAATAAATAAGAGGACAATCTTGTATAATGACGTATTGCTACCTTTACTGACGGCGTAAGCAACCTGTATGCTGACCCAATGGACGTTGCTGGCTTGCGAGAGTCTTCAGCAGCTTCTTCACTGTCATCAACATCATCATCTTCATCATCATTTTGTTTATTTGCAGTGTCTCTGAGCAGTGGTTGAGCAAGCCCATTTTCTAGTTGCCCAAAATCAACCCTTTGTCCTGCCATCATGACAAGAATCCACTCAAATTACGCTTTCTGAAGAGTGGTCAGAAAACTATACTACAGTGCATGAGAAAGGGCATCAGCACATTAGAAATTTGGACTTACCAGAGGCAGGATTTTGTGGGGCCTCATCGGTAGCACGGTTTGGTTCCTTGAATGAGATCCATAACCAAACCAGGTACAATAGCCATGAAACTGACATCAACCAACCAGGTAATGTTGATTGATTAAAAGTGACCATATAAATCTTGAATCTCCACTGAAGTAGACCAGCTAGTGCTGGCCCACAGGCCATGCCAAGAGCACTTGCACTAACAAATCCTGCAGAGGCTTGCATGCGTATCCTCGCAGGGACACAATCACTAATATAACGGCGGTTGACAGCTCTTGCAGAACCCAGCCTATATTGAAAATATTTTACATTAAAATGTGAAAACATTAAGCAGTGCTGAAAACTTATAAATACAGACAAGGCTTAAAAAAATTAGTTAACTGTCATGCAGGATATTCTGTCCCAAGATTTCTTTTGTCAAAACAAAAGATTACAGGAAATCGCATTTGAATCTTCTTCGCATAGAGTAGAAAGAGCATGATATTGAGATCTTCGCAAGTATATCCTAAGGTTTCAGATCCTATCCTGAAAAGAACGCTTCTGAAGAGCAATTCTGGGATATGAAAGGACAAGCTACCAAAATAAATAAATCATTGTCCTGTCCAACTGTTTGATCTTGCACTAGAATTTTAAGCAGAACTCTGATGCAAAAAAGGTTACAGCTGAAATATCCAAGTGACTCACAAGTCAAACTGTATAGTTAAGTTATGAACAGTGCTTCTATATAATTACACTTACCCACAGAGCAAACGGCCGGCGATAAGGACTGTCAGGGACTTCATATCATAGGCCATCGCATAGCATACATTGCCCAAGAAAAGAACAATGCTACTGAAAACAAGTGGTCTGAAATATGATTTGTTTGACCACGCGCTGAAGTAAACAGAGGAAAATATTTGTGCAACAGCCATTGAACCAATAACAACACCACAAACAGTAGAGGCAGCCCCAAGGCTCACTGAGTAGTCATCTGCAGTCGGCACAATGATGTATGTGTTGACCATGTAGAGGAATGTGTTCACCAGGTTCAACATTAGGGACATGAAATGATATTTTTTATCTTCGATTTCCTCTTCCCCAGCAGTACTAGGAGACTCCTCATCCACAATCATGGCATGTTGCCCCAAAAATCGAAGAAAATTGGTTGACCGTGTCAACTTATCCACCGAGGAGTTTATCATGTCAATGATAGGGTCCTGCAGTGCATCAAGAACATCCTGGTTAGCGGTCTTGAGTATCGTGACTATTCTGTTGGATTGAAAATATTCTCAATTATAGTATCACATGAGCAGTGGAGGAGACGAACAAACCTTAAGAGCAGCCGACGGTTGATCATAAATAGACAAGTAACTTCCTTGACGCTCCTGAAGTTCAGCAAGGTTCCGTGACAAGGCACCTACAACAGCTCCTACACCCTGATTGCAGAGAACAACTAAGGTATATTAACGTATGGTACATGAAATGTTTCAACAGATTGTGAAGGCAAGACCAAAGTTGCAGATACAAAAAAATTATGCAACAACAAACAACAACAACAACAAAGCCTTTGTCCCAAGCACGTTGGGGTCGGCATACAAAAAAATTATGCAATACAAATAATATCTACAATTATAAATCTGCATTCTACTAAATCTGGATGTAGTACATTACCACGTGCTTGAAGACCTGTTGTAGCTGAGAGTAAGGGTGGTTTGATCTACTAGACACATAATAATCAGTAAATCTGTAACCGAAGCGCTTATCAAACTTCTTCAAAATTTTCCGAATGCCAGTTGCATTAAGATCAACAAACTTGAGAAGCTTGATGAGATCCACACCAACTTCCCTATAAGCTTCTCGTAACTCAGCAATGGCAGATATATCTGGCTGCTCTACTAGTACTGCCCTTTGCTTTCCTAACTTCTCTATCCTGCTTGCCAAAATTCCTTGTTGTTCCAACAGAAACAGGACAATCTTCTCGATCTGAAAAAATGGAGAATACAACATCTGTAAGTTGACACATTGATTTCAAGAGGAACAACTAAATGTGCATGCTCAAATCAATATCAGAACAAGAAAGATGCTAACTAATTACACAATGGCTCACATGAAAGCATGTGATCTATGAAAAAATGCAGCCAAATGTCTCTGAACAAAGTTACTGAACTTCTAATGATATGGCAAAGCAGTGTATTTTTGGAGTAGCTATGTTGATACTATAGTCAGCGAAGTTAATATTCACAGAGAAGAAAAAGTATGCAAGTGACAGCAGATTAGGGAGGATGAAGTTAAAAAGTTTGCGCAGACATCTACTTCTTAGGATTACCTGATCATCAAGCATCTTCGAGAAATCCTTGAGAACCCGGCGACGGTCTTTCTCACCCAGTTGGAGTTGCTGCCCATACTGTTTAACTTTCTTCTTCATCAACTTGTAGTTTATATAATACCTGAAAACGTTGGAATTTAAAGGTAGCAATGGTCAATCTTGGGAACTAATGACGTCATGGTGAAACCTTTTACACCAAGGAGTGCACAAACGGAAATTTAAGCATGATATGTCAAGCTTAGCAGTTAGCACAATCATGAATTTGGTTACAAGACAATCAAAGATTAAACAACATTAGTGTTTTATTAACAGTGGTAAATGTAACTATGATTCTAAAATAATATAGATATATTTCCCTGGAAGCAGCGGTAAATGTAGCAATTGTTTCATAATTAACAGAAATATATAAAAACCATGAATCATACTTTTTCCATTCTGGAATCTGATCAGCCATCAATTTCTTTCCGAAGTTAACCATCTTGACCCTGATAGGTTGATCTGCCAACAAATATATTGTGTCAGTAGCATTTTTTTAGATAATTGTTTCAGTAGCATTAATGTGAAAAAAAAACAAATATTGAATACGATTGTCAAATTTTGGGTGTGTAGTAAAATGATAGAAAGCTGTTAACAAGCAAGGTTACATAAGCGATCTTCTTATGGGCATGTGTCCTCTGGTTAGCGTAACTTGGTTGTAAAACTGAAAACGGTATCAACAATTTATACGGAACTTCCCTAAAAAAAACAATTTACGTGGAACAAAACAACAAACTTACTAAGGAGATGAAAGGTACGTGCAGCCTAAGATGAGAAAGCCCCAGAAAGGCTACTTCCTAGTGTACAATCCTCCTTGAGATGACCACTCCTGTCCACACGTTCTGCTACGGACTGAGACAAGTTTTGCTGTTACAGCCACACCCTAATTCTCTAGTCATTTTCCAATAACCGAACATAATTGATGACCAAGGACAAACAAAGGAGCCCACGACACTAACTTGGACGGTCACGGATTGATCTCATGTCTCAATCTCTCAAGGCCAAATGTGACAGGACAGAAGAGTCCATCTTTGCAGACTGGATGCCAATCATTTAATCAATTAGCCTGGAATCTTTTTTTCAATATCAGCTAGACTTAGAATGCACATGCAGCTGACAGTAGAACACAGTCAGCATAAAAGGATCATATGCTCCGGCGTTAATAAAAAAAATCTAGAGACCTAATTGACCAAGTTAGGTTACAGAAGAAGTACGGGAGAACTGTTGAAGAATGACGACTCCGTAGTTTTTTGCTGGATCTAAGCCGAGTTGGGCTACTTCCTGCACATGGTTGTAGACCCGATTGTGCCACGCACGATCTACCTCAGTTGCAACCGAACTGCTAGTAACAACTGGGAACACATCCAAGCAGAAAACAACAAGAACCTAACAACCAAACAAATTCGACGCCGAGCTGGAATTAAGTGGAGAAAAAAAAAAGAACTAGTTGCAGCTCCAGAACACATAAGGACGAAATCTAAAGCCGGAAGGTTAGTAACCGTCCATAACCATAATTACGTTCCGCATTCACGAAGGAATTTAGATTCGCTCCGTCTCCGGGGCACTACTCGATCGTCGTAGTTCCGAAACAGGGGAGCGAGGTCATCATGATACGTGACCCGATTGGTAAGTCGCTGCACCTTCGCCGTCCGAAAACCATCGCGCGGAAACAAACGTGTCACCGGGGGCGGAACGAGTCCGCCCGATCCGCGGCCGCGGAAACTCCCGCCGCGGGTCAAAAAAAAAAAGCGATGACTCAAACGACGACTCAGTGAGGCGGCGGCGGCGGAGGGGTTACCTCTCTCTCCGGGGAGCGCGGACCTCCGGAACAGCAGCCGCCGCGGACGTACGCGGGGGCGCGGGGCAGGGGCGGGGGAGGGGAGGGAGAGGCGCGTGCGGACCGGCGGGCGCGTAATTTATAACGCAAGCGGAGGAGGAGGAGGAGGAGGAGGTGGCGGCGAGAGGCGGAAGAGGAAGTTGCGTGGCGGTTTTTTCTTTCCCGGCGGTCCACGTCAGCGCGCGGCGAGGAGGCCCCCGCGCCCCGTTCCGTTCGGACTCACGAGCCGTGACATTCCGTTCCGTTCCGTTTCGCGCACGGCGGTGGCGAGCTCCTGCGCTGGCTTCTTTACTATATTACTCTCTCCGTTCTGATATAAATGATATTTAGAACAAAAAGATTAGTTCAATTTAAATTAAATTAGCTGTCCTAAATATCATTTAATTTAGAACAGAGAGAGTATTATTATTTCTCTTTAGTTAAGGGATGGTACGTACGTGGGCGCATTTCTGCTCATCATCAATCATCATCTTCGTCTAAAAGCTGTTTTATGTTCGTTTTTTTCCAGCCAAAAAGTGAAGCTCAGTTTCTTCCTTTCAATCACGTAAACCTGCTTAAACAAGTATTACAGTCATCATCATCATCATCAGCAGCAGCAGCAGCAGCTTTAATAACGGGTAAAAACCAATGATGCTGCCGTCCATGTTCGCCCAGCTGGTGACAGACCTCTGAAGATTTCCATCGAGTAGGAGGACGACGAGGAGTCTGTGGAGCCTTTCTGATCTTCGGTAACTGCAATTTTTTTTCCTGTGGAGGTGGAGCAGAGGTGCTCGAGTCGTGATTTGGCGTTCGTTGTGTGGCGCCAGCAGGATTTTTTTTGGGCGGGCGCCGTAGTAGGTGGCGAGAGAGAGGGGCGAGCACGTGGGCGTGGCTGGACCTCGGCCTCGTCCGGGCACACCGCCGCCGCGAGCTTCCCCTCGCCAACCACCGGAGCCCGCTACCTCCACAAGGCGTTCATCACAGAGCAACCCGACAACCACCCAAGTTTGCAAGGAATTGGTAGGCTTCAAAATCACTTACTGGTGTTCCGCTTCTCAAGCTCCTTAACAGCAGCTTCTGCCTTCTCAACAAGTCCAGCATCAGCGTGTACGGAAGCAAGGTTACCGTACGTTGTCCAGTCTGGAGTAAGTAACACGACCTTTCCCAATTTCATCTCTTCGATCACCCTCTCGACCCCGGGTATGTATGTCTTCACGAGCAGCAAGTGCTCTCATCCAGACATTGTAGGTAAACACATCATCTGGCAACACGTCATCAGCGCCTTCATGTCCTGAATAATGCTGGGGACTTTCTCAGGTTGGTTGATCTTGGTGTACAGTGTCATCAAACTGTTGTAGGACATGGCAGTGGAAGCAAAGTTGAGCTCCTTCATTTTATTTTATTTTTGCCATAAGGGACCTCAGCCTTCTCGGTCATTAGCTCTCTTTTGCAGTAACAGTTGAGAAGAGCACCATATGCGAGGTGAGTTTTGGAAGTTTATGGTAGGTCCAAGAAGTACTTCTCAGCAGCAGCAGCAGCAGCAGCAGCGATGCCTCTTGTTTTGGCAACAAGATCCAGGCGGATTGCTTGGTCACTGACTGTAGGATTCATGCCTTTTCTGGCCATAAAACTTCAGAAAGCTGCACATATATAAACAAAAGGGATAAAAAGGACCGATTTTGAGTTGGTTGGGAGATATGCCTCAGGTTCAGAACTGACACAGGTAGATATGCAAGATTTGAAGTTATATACTGTAGGCGTTTGTGCTTCAGTAACATTCAGACAGATATATATACCAGAACAAAAGCAGTCGACCATATTTCAAAACGAAATGAGAGATTGGTCCTTCGGCTCTGGATCTAGGGAAAAGGAATTGCAACCTAAATTTTTTTCAACTTGGCAAGTGACACAAGCCGCAACACACGATCAAATAAGTAGGTATCACGCAACATCTACCGGGATTAATTAGCTTTCGTAAACCGACTTCCAGCACCAGATCTATCAACGCATCACGGGGCACGAACCGAGACCACAACAGGTCACGGAATGAGGAGTGAGAGAAAGAAAAAAAAAAGGAAGGCCTGGACCTTGAGAGCTGGGCGGAAGAGCGCGTGCCGACGCGTACGCCCCACCTCCCGCTTGAACGCGCGCTTCCGGCTGGCTGTCGAGGAAGCCGTCGTCGACCTCCTCCCGCACGGCCCTGCGGCGTCGACCCTCTCCGGAACAGCCGCCGGTACAGTCGCCTCCTCCACGTACTTTTTGGTCGGCCGCCGCGCCACACTCCTTCACCCGCGTCGCCATCGCCGCCTCCGCCTGCTCTCTCTCCTCGCCGGCGTCTCGGGGTTTGCAGGGTTTTTTGGCGGCGGCGCGACGAGGAGCTCGCCACCAGCCCACCACCTCGCACAGTCGCGCTACCCCTCACTCGCTCGCGTGACGGCTTCGGGCTTGTTGGGCTTTTACTAGGCCTTAACAGGCCGTGGGCTTTAGTTAATGATAAGAAGGCATGGGCTGAAGATTTTTTTTTTGCAAATAGGATATTATAAAACGTATTTTATAGAAATGGGTGCCATTCCAGAAGTTTACAGAAATGTGCACTGATCGTGCCAAAATATCCCCACGAGTCCATTTATTCGGAGACTGTTTCGTAAGTTTTACTTTATGTAAAGTTTACAATAAACTCATGCAATAAATCGGACTCCCACAAGACGATTTTGAGCAAAGGTAAATAAAAATCGCTCCTACCGGGCCATTCATCCATCAGCAAATGAGAAATATATTTGGTGAGTAGCAAGCCGGTTTGGCTCCACCTTTGATGCAGAGCAAAGGCAGGTAGTCTTGCAGATACAAGCAAGAAGAGTTGTTGAACCCTTCGAGCCCTACTAAAACAAAGTGCATTAGTGTGTTTCGGACAATAATTTACAGTCCTCTACTCTCTAGTATGAGCTTCATGCTCAATTTTTCTCATGACAAGCTTTGTCGTCCTATGTTTTTTCTGTGTAAGGTCATTCCTATGCTACTGTATGGAAGTATTGATTAGCTCCATTTTGAGAATCATGCACCAGTCAACAACTGAAGATCGCGGATTAACAACAGATTTTAATACATGGGGCTTCCATATTTCTATATCATGTGGTAGATACGAACATCTCTACCTTCTAATTCAAATAAGAAGTGGTTAATTCGATGTGCCAATGAGTGTTATGAATCTCTAACCGATTGAAGGGGATACGAATCAAATGTTGAATATTCTGGACATTTAGCTTGTTGTGCATTCGTTTTGTTTGAAATGGTTTTTTTTGTGAAATACATAGTACACACTCATGTACTGTTATGAAGTCTTAAGATTTCATGTTATAGGCCCACTGCTAAGCTTAGGTGTTTGCTTGCGTTGGTTGTTGGTACATGAGATATCAAACTTTGATAATTGAGTCACATGTTTTGTGTTTTGGGATATGCAAGTTCATTTTGTTGAAAAGTGTCATTGTAGAACACTCTAACTAGTCTGTCATTAGCTCATTCTTCTTCCAAGTTTTTTTTAAAAAAGCTTTAAAATCATTTATAAAATGTCTCTTTTGCCCTCTGCTCTCTTGCACAGTAACGACTTACCAAAATTATCAGACGAGCACACGCACGAAGGCGGTCCCCCACGCAAGAATCCTAATCCTCGCACGGGTCCGGTGGCGGCGGCGGCCGGCACGGCTCGGCCCGCTGCGGCGCTTGCTCAAGGGCGACGACGTCTCGTTCACTTCCCTCTCGTGGCCGTCGTTCCTTTCCTGGCGGCGACCACTGGGCGAGCGGCGACGCCGCCCTTCGCCACGCCTTCGCCGGCGACGAGCACCCACCTCGTACGTCCGCCTCTTCCCTTTCCTTTTCTTGTGCGAAACGGAGCACTCCCAAGCCCTATTATAAGCTATTTGTATTCGGATCTGACCCATATATGCACATATATCATACCTAGTAGCTTCAATTCTCTTTTAAAAAATCATCGGGTCTAGATGTGGACACCCATGGCCAATACCGAGGCTGGTTCCCTGAGCTATAGCCCAAGTTTCAACTATTCCACTTTAGTGCCTAGAGCAGAACTCCATTTATGATGGATGCAATGAAGCGTCCCATTTATGTATTCATCCAATAGATAGGTAGAAACTAGGAAATGGCTAACGAGCCGATGCAGCTCTAGCTTTCGTGTAAATTTTCGGAGTTGTTGCAACATGTCATGTATGCTTGGGATGGAAACTACCTGTGCTCTAGAGTTCCTCAGCTGTATTGGCGGTTGCACAGTTCGGCATGTAATTACCAGACTTGATGTGCGTGGGTTGAAGTTGAAGAATAAGTTTTGACATTGTATATCTGATCGTTCTTCGAGTTGATTTTGCGTTAAATAAGGGTAATGAATTGTACTTCTACAAAAAAAGGGAGCTAAATTCTACCTCGTAATAGGTGCTAAAGTTCTGGTTAACTTAAAATGGTATGTTTTAAAATTGAGGACACGAAATTTCAATGCTGTGAATGCCCAGAAAAGTAGTTGTCATGTTTAACTGAATGTTCACCCTTTATAGTGCTATAGGCCTTATTACCCAGACTTATATTTTACAGCCATGATCAATTGTTTGCATTTTCGTTACCTGTGTAGGTTCGTGGACTTCGGCTGTGACCTAACATGGATAATAGATACCAGTGATCTCAAGTGAACATGGAGCCAGTCAAACTTGTTGAGGGGTTCAAGTTTGGTGATGCGACTACGAGTGACGTCCGTGTTTGCTTTAAACTGATCGATGAGCAGCCAGAATGGTTTTCCTGCCACTCATCCATCCTTTCCAAAAATAGCAAATATTTTTCCGACCGACTTGGCCGAAGTGATATCCGTTCTAATAGTTGCATTGAAATTGAGTGTCCGAGAGTTGAGTACGATCATTACGTCAAGATGTTGAAGTTACTATATCTTCCTGGAGAATCAATTGTAGATTCATTTGATTCTGTTAAATCAGCTATTGGTGTTCTTCGAGCATCAAATTTGTTTGGATGTGAATTAATTACCAAATGCTGTATTGAGTACATGGAGGCCGCTTCATGGGATGAAAATGAGGAGGAGGAAATTTTAGAAGTAGCTAGGTGCCTTGGCCCAGAAGCAGTTTCTTTGTTAGCCCGTCTTCAAGCCCCAAGTACAGATGCTGTTAAGAATATCCTCATCTCTGCCATACGTTTTGCTACCGGCATGGAAACTCCATTCCTTCCTTTCTTGGATGACCTCAAAACTTCTGCTCAGGAGCAAATTGACTTCATGATCCACGAGGATGAAGATACTGCTTTGGTTACAGTGGATGATGATGTGAAATCTGTGGTGCAGGAAGGTTTGAGAAAACTGTTATCTGCACTCAGGACTGGACTGGATTTGTTGGCCGCTGAGTTTGATCAATCACCTGAGCAAGCGGAGCGAAGGATTCTGTGTAGCTTAGCTGACATTGACTGGATAGCCAATTTCTTGACTAAGATTGAGATGATGCACGCCTTTGTTTCTGGCTGGTCTGAAATCTCGGATCATGTTCTTTCAACTATTCAGGACAAGAAATATAGCTCAGGCTTGTTGGCTGTGAGAGCAAAGCTTATAGAGGTGACTGGAAGGGCCCTGGATGCTGTTGGCTATGGTTCAGTGGTTCTCCCGGCGTCATCCAGAGCTCATTTCCTGAAGACATGGCTGCCATACATTCAAATGACAAAGCTCGCGCTTGATGGAAAGACTGAGGATGGGTCATCTCTGCTGATGGGTTCAGAATTGTGTCAGAATGTTGAGAGTGCAATAGTGGCGATGGTGTTAGCATTGCCATGAGCTGATCAGGCTGATATCCTGACGGAGTGGATGAAAAAAGCAGAGCAGTTCAGGTATCCTGACCTCACTGAGGCATTTGAGGTGTGGTGCTACCGCAGCAAGACAGCAAAAAGAAGACTAGTGGGAGGATTAAATGGAGCTGGCAACCCAACAGTTAGCTTGTAAGGCTACTGGTAATTTGATTTATTTGTTTTAAGCTGTAGTTCAGCTAAATTAGGTTGTTGGTACCAAGTATATACCAATCAACTTCTTATTGTTGTATCTTGTAATGGTTTGAAAACTTAAGAATATGCTCATTTTTCCTTATAGAAATTGACTGACTTCATCTATTGCTTGTACTGGGAGTCAGGGGGATTTCAGTTTGTATATCAATCACGTCATAATTTCCAAGCATTTGATATCAAAACATTGTGTAGTTTGTATAGAATAATCAAATCTTGCAAGCTAAGATGATTATTGAGTTGCTGCCATGGATGAAACTATCCATATATTACCCTCTTGTTTGACGTGGAGTTTGTGACTTTTCCCTGCTACAGAAATGGAAATACAAATGTTCCTATTGAGCTGTACCCTATTGGTGGCTGTCTATTCCGAGGAAGGTCACTCTTTTATTTGTACAGGTTAAACAAGTGGTCCATCAGATAGGTTGTTAAGTTTAGTTGATAGAGATGATTTTCTTAACGGATTCGATTCAAATATTCAGGCTAAACTATATATAGTCCGTCCTATTTCCAGCTGCTTCCTATTCATGCATCATTAGCCACTTCACTCCTAACCAAACTGAACCATTAGGGGTTTGGCACTTCTGGCAAGGCAGTGCATGAACAAGTTGTCCCCTTGCGGCACAAGAATCTTCTGGCCGTTTTATTAGCTAATCATCAACAACTGACTGCAGCTAGCCATCATGAGGCCAATCTTACGCTAATGATTTCCTAAATCATGCCGATCGCTTGATTAAGTACATCTAGCAGGTTTAGTTAGTTGTGTACTTATTGGTTGAAAGTGCTTTTTTATATGCATATGATAGAAGCAATCAAGGAATGATTGCTAGCAAATGTCCAGCTTCATTCTTCCAATCTCCTGATGTGTTAGGGTTGGCTAAAAAGAAAGAAGCTTTCTTCCTCCTAGTGGAACATAAAGGCGAGGGAGATTAACAACTGGTTAGGGGTCTTCTTGGTTGATCATTCTTTAATTGTCTACCTAATAGATCATGTGCGTTCTTTATGATCTATATTTTCTAACAAAGTAAACAGTGTTAAGCTACTATGCACTGACCGGTTGACCCCAAAAGATTAAGCTGATAGGGAAAGGTGGGCAATTCACTTATATTTCAACACTCCCCCTCACGTGCAGACTCTCTTGGGCTGCAAACGTGGAATAGGAGTCGGCTGCAATCTATTTAATAAATTGCGTCTGACAGGATTCGAACTCGAGACCTCTGGCTCTGATACCATGTTAAGCTATTATGCACCGACCAGTTGACCCCCAAAAGCTTAAACTGATAGGGAAAGGTGGGCAATTCACTTATATTTCAACAAACAGTAAGCATCTTCAGATTTAGAACTTGGTTATTAGGAGTGTCATACTGCCACATGAGGCCATATCCTAGTCAACTCTTCTTCCAAGCAATCCCCTAACAGAGGCCACATCAGCACTGTCTTCGACCTCAAGTGGTTCTGCTTTTAAACAGTGACCCCAACAAGTCCACTGACCACTGTGGAGCTTGAGTTGGAAGGATTCATCTTTCACCTTCTCTGCTGGCTTTAACTGTTTCATCTAGGCGTGCATAATTAATGCGACAAGAAAAATTCAGCAAACCGCTCCAACTTGGATATTCAGAACCAAATCCAAGCAGGCCCCTTTTTCTCCAGCTACAAACAAGCCAGTCTCTATGATGCAATGCCAATGCATGATTAGATGACGTGCGAATAGTGAAGGCCACTAATGCTAGCTAGGCACCAAAAGAAGAGTATCTAGCTAGTGCAATGGATCAAATCATTGCAGTCGGTAGTGGAGTTGAAAAACTTTGATCTGATCTAACCTAATCAACTTGTTAATCCAGACGAGGAAGGAACCTGTTGCATATATACTCATGCTTCGATTCATATAGAGACATAGATATACTTGCATATACATATGACTATGTATTTACAGTCTTAAGATTATTATACTAGTTCTTCTGTATTATACTACTACTACTACTGTATTATATATCTCCTCTGATTTCTGAAGCTAATACTAGAACTGTGTATTCATCGTCAGGATCCATGATGATCTGATGATCAAGTCCACACTGTCAAAATTTCCCAACTCGATGCTGCTAGTAGCTACGTGAGGGCCATGCATGCATGGCACGGTCAGCATCATTGGAGCACTGGAGCCGGACGCCGGTGGCCTGCACGCACGCTACGACTCATCTTCTGAACCTTTTGCGCCGTTGTTATGGCTTCAGAGAAGCTCCACAGCCTGGAGGCCTCCTCTCTGCTGGCGCCCAGCCTCGACGGCGACGCCTCGTTGCAGTCGGCGAAGTACTTCCCGGAGAGTCCGGCCACCGCGGGGTGCACGGCGACGTAGCACGTCGTGGCGGCTGCCTGATGCATGATGAAGGAAGAGGATTCAGAGCTAGCTAGGTCCAGGTGCATGGAACCGGCCGATCGATGGAGCACAGAGTGCCAGAGTGGGGTGGAAGAACTGGCCGGCCGTCGACCCCGTCTCTGGTCGATGAGCTGAGCTGATGAACAGATCAACCGTACCTGAGGGATTGTCTTGAGGAGCTTGGATGCCAGGAAGAAGACGGTATCTGCAGTCGGTGCGAGGAAGACAGTACCATGCATGTCGTTATTAGAACACTTTCAGAAGAGAAGACATGTTTGTCAGAGAGAGAGAGAGAGAGAGAGAGAGAGAGAGAGAGAGAGAGAGAGAGAGGAAGTCGACGTACTGGTGACGAGGCCGTCGCGGTCGCGGATGAGCCGGGTCCTGACGATGCCGGGGTGGACGCAGTTCGCCGTCACGTTGGCGTCCATCTCCTTGAGCTGCTCCGCGAGCGCCCTGGTGTGGAGTACGTTGGCCAGCTTGGACAGCGCGTACGCTCGCGTCGGATCGTACGGACTGGAACGTGAGAATCGATCAAGCATGAGTGGATCCTTCTCAATAAACTAATTAAGCAGTGCTGCATCCATGCATGCTGCGAGCATGCATGGATGTACTAGAGCTTAGGTTAGAACTTATTAGAACACACACACGTACTTACATCCTCCTGCGAGTGACGCGGTCGAGGTAAGCGACGACGGCGTCCTCGCCGGCGGCCGCGGAGAACCAGCCGTGGATGGTGGAGGAGACGTTCACGATGCGGCCTTCGACGCCGGTGGCCCTCGCCGTCTCCGCCATCTTCTCCAGCAGCAGCCGCGTCAGCAAGAAGTGCCCTGGATGATGTGTGGACCACCAGCAGCATGCAGTACAATAGCAATATCGATCTCTCAGTTACTTATTAGTTCCCTGATGGTGCCATGCATGCATGGCGATGAGAAGACCGAGCTGAGACAAATGGCTGGCTTAGTTAATACCCAAGTAGTTGGTGGCGAAGGTCATCTCGACGCCGTCCTCGGACACGGCGAAGCGGTCGGCGTACTTGCCGGCGTTGTTGCTGAAGAAAGCAAGCGATCGAAGCCATTATTACTAGCTTAATGAGCTTGTGTAGTAGGTAGTAGTGGTGGCTACACACTAGCTTAAACAACGATTAATTAGTACACTAGCTAGGTCGTAATAATTAATGGCGGAGGTCGACGGACGGACGTACACGAGGAGGTTGAGCGGGACGCCGAGCTCGAGGAAGCCCGCGACGAAGCGGCGCACGGAGGCTAGCGAGCTGAGGTCCAGCGGCAACAGCACGGCGACGACGTCGGCGCCCGGGCACTCGGCGCGGAGCCGCGCCCGCGCCTCCGCCGCCGCCTTGAGGCTCCGCGCCGGCAGCACCAGCCGCGCGCCGCGCTTCGCCAGCACCCGCGCCGTCTCCGCGCCGATCCCCGACGTCGCGCCTGCTCGCGGAGAGGACATCGATCGATCGATCGAGACGTCAGCCAAGCGGCCAACCTCATCTCTCGACTCCGATCCGTCGTCGATGGGCACGAGAGACAAGAGACGAAACGTGCGTGCGTGCGTGCGTACCGGTGATGATGGCGGTGATGTGGCGCAGGTCGGCGCAGTCGGCGGTGGCCTCCTCGGCGGTGGTGCGCGAGCCGAAGCCGCTCGGCCCCGCCGTGCCGGCCAGGTACCTCAGCGAGGTCAGCATGGCGCGCGCTACCTATCCACCGCTCTCTCTCTCTGTCTGTCTGTTCTGCAGCCGCCTAGAGTGCTGATGCCGCGATGGCAATCCAAGCTAGGACGGAGAGAGAGAGAGAGAGAGAAGCTTAGCTGCGTAGGCTTAGCTTGACTTAATTGAGAAGAGCTGGTGACCACCTTGCAGCTGGTGCGAGGAAGAAGACGACCGGCCGGTAGGTATAAATAAGGAGCAGAGGGCGCGCGGCGCGGCGTGTGGCGGCGGCTCTCTCTCTTTTCTCTACTCGATCGAGCAGTTGCACTGGCACCCTAGCTAGCTACCCTGAATTTGTTTTGCTCCCTCCGTTTTTTTTCAGCAACAAATCTAGCTCAAAATTGAACTAAAATTACCAAGAGATTAGTCGTTTGCATGATTGAGCGATGATAATACGACAGTTGCTTAACGCGTGCAGTAGAGACATGCAGGGTGTCGCTCTCCGGGACGAGTGCAGCCGCCGGCCGGCCGTCAAATGGAAGACAGTGATTAGTTCTGGTTGTTTCAGATAAGTACTGTACTGTAAATAATCTAATCGCATATGAACGATCGACGAATGGTGGCGGCGAGACACACACGAGGCCTGACGGGCGATCACACTGATAGTGATAGCTATACGGCCAAATGCTCGATCGTGCTGCTTGATTTAAATATCACCTGCTCGATTTCATTCTCACTGCTCACTGCTTCTAGAACAGGTGCTTTTCTCTGCTGGTGTTCAGATCTCTGCTTCATTTCATGAGCCGAGGATCATGCACCCAAAGCAACAGAAAAAAGAAAAAGAAAAAGAAAAAGGAGAGCGTTTTGACCTGAAGTGATTACTATCTGAACAGATTATATAGCTTGACATTTTAAAAAAAAAAAGAAAAGAAAAGAAAAAAGAAATCCAGCCAAAATGAAAGACCTGACTGTTAGTTGGGTTCGATTTCAGTCGGGTTTAGCGAATCAAATTTAAAAGTAATTTTGAACATTCTAGAGAAATGGTTGGCCAGTACTGTAGAAGAAGAAGAAGAAGATTTTTTTTTTCCTTTTGCCATGTGGTTCATTTCATTTGCTTCTTTTCAGGAAGAGGGTGCCATGAAGATCCTCTTCACGCAAAAGATAATCTCTTCAACACTTGTACCAGACTGTTTATGTGTGATGACCGGTCTTCCAATTATTGGTGCAGAATAGCATGAGATTAGCAACTCGTTTCCTATTTTTTTTGTGTGTGTGAACTCCCCTTAAAACAGAGCTAGGTGTAACAACAACATTGCTGATCTTTGGTCTAATCCTGAACATAACAACTTTTATTACAGTGTTCTACTCTAATCAATGAAATACATGTGCCTTCGCCCTGGTTCTTAGGATTTTCAGATCGAAATGAAACGCCACCTGTGTGTCAAAACGACAGCAACCAGTGGTCTGGTAAGGTGTCACCTCGACGGATCACATCTGTGCACGACATGCTTGGCTCTTGTTTTGCCTTTTGTACTCAAGCTACAACGTGAAATCAAAGTAAAAAAGAAAAAAAAAACATATAAGATTTGGCATGATCCATGGGTGATAAACATGCTGCATCACATCAGCCGTGAAGGTGATGCCCACATTGGATACAAATGGTTGCTGCAATCATTGCTCAATCCTCAGCTCCTTGTTTAGAGTCCAACTAATCCTCATTTCCTTCTTTGTTTATTATCCTAGGGCCTAGAAAGCAGTCTGACTACTATCAGAGCGCACACTCGTGTAACATGTTATGCAGAGAGTACTATCAGTAATGTGTAGAAAATGGAGATACACAAGATAGTCCTTGGTCTTGACATGACAGGATGGAATGCATAATGTTTCCAGAGAGAGGTTTTCGATACAGTATCGGTATGCTTGTTCTTGTGGATTGTACAAAAATAACAAGCTGCAATTGCAACAGAAAACAATGCTCAAAATCTAGATGGAGTGGGTACTAAACGAATTGGTTTTGGTCAGTCAATACCCAATCACCGTCATTAGCTGGTCACCATCCTTGGCTCCTCTTTGTATTATACGAGTACTTGAAACTGAGCCCTCTTGCAGAGAATAGCAACAAACAGTACACTAATTGCAGCCAAATGTGGGGAGAGAGGTGGTGGAAAAGAGGTGTACTTTGAAAGGCAATGCACTCCCCCAGGATCAGGGATTCCATCAGATTTCCTTTCTTGGTGCCACCTGCTCTTCCAACAAGCACACGAACCAACGGCAACGATCCGATAACTGTATCTTGATCCTGCCCCACACTCCACTCAGAATTCATGTATGGTGTGTTCCAAATCAGAGGACTCCTTGTTTTGCTCATACAATAAATAGTATATGCTCACGTCCATCCTCCAAGATTCTCTTTTTTTTTTGAAGAAAATCCTCCAAGATTCTTCCTTGGTGCATACGGGCTTGGACTTTGGACCATTCTATCATGTATTCAATACTACCTCCTTTCATGGCACAACAATACAACACTTTGATCCCCTTCCAGGACTTTTAGGCTAAGATCACGAGTATGCATAATGCAATAATGCAAGAGAGAGTTTGGCGCGTGCACTGACCGAAAGCGCACTTTCACAATGAAGAACCACGCGTGGATCAGCTCAAATCTTCACAGATAGCAACCATGTAAGTGGCCAAGTCAAACAGTCTCATCAAGATACTGGCACCAACTTCCAACATCCTACAAAACCATAAATTAAGCCTTAATGATACATGACTATGTAAAGTGATCATGTTTAATGATTTTCAAGTTAGAGGCATGATGCAGGTTGAAACTCTCAGCAAACCCTATGCACGCTACAGGTTGTCGAGGTGTAATCAACCATGCAAAGGAGTTTGAAGGAGAGACTGGACGGCAGGTAAAGTACCACTTGTGAAATGTAAACTTGTAACTACAAGCTTTGTGTTATTAATTTGAAATTTTTAACAAAGGAAAAAGGTGGTGGTGTTTAGTTTCTTTTCATAAAAATATGTCAAATTGTCTATTTCACAAAGCAGGATGTTAACTGTTACAGTATACAGGGCATATTATTATGATTTTCAGAAACCTGATGCCTGATTGCCACTGCACTCATCCAGAAATGATATTTATCTGTATTTAAAGAAATGAATCTTATGAAGAGAACATTACAAAGAACCAAAATCATTGAAGTTAAACTTTTGAACATATGATGCTGCTTTTCAAATAGTTTTGCACATCAGAAAACTGTTTGCCAAAAATCTTTGTTACATCATACTGCATAGTGAATTAGCTGATTAGATGTTAAGGGTATAAGCAACCAGCATTATTTGCAGCAAAAGTCCCAGAACTAAAGTCTGATAATTGCGCAAGTCGAATGTCAACAAGAGAAGCATGTAGGGGTCGATGCATACGGAAGAACAGAATGGCAACTGAGGTCATGCTCTATAGACCAATAGACTAAGAGTCAGAATCAAAACAGAATGAGCACAAATTTCATATCAAATTCAAAAGCTTCCAAACATGAAGATCTCAAGGACAAGGCACACTGAATGTTCAACTGCAAAAAAGGATGAGCTTGGCAACCAAAACTACTTCTGTTACTCTTGTAATAAAGGACTAGTGCTTCTCATGTTCTCCATACGGAGGATTATAGCTTCTCATGCCCTCCACATGTATTTTCCACAAGGCGTGAAGATTGTCCCCTGTCAGTTATTTGTGAACTGTTGGAGAAAATAGAGACTAAATTATGCAACACTGTGATCAGATTAGTATGTTGGTAGATAGATAATTTAACTTGGAAAGGTAATGGTGCACAAACATTGCAAGTGAAATTATGAAGTAATGGTAAGAATAAGATGTCCTAAAACATGACATTTTGTAACTAACGTGGTAATTTTAAAAGGTTACCTGGAAGCTTTGGCTAAATTTCTATAATATGGTTGGCATTGCAGTTTATTGTTCAAGTCACTCCCTCCAACCCTTTTTGCTTGACCTTAGGACAAGCTGCTGAGTATAAATTTGTACTAAGTGGCTTCCCCTAGTGATAAGAAAAAAGAATCTGGAGGCGGTATATAGTACTCCCTCTGTTCTGTTTTATTTGACGTCAAATAAAACAGAACAGAGGGAGTAATTATTATTTAGTAAGGTCCAGGAGCAACAAGCTGAGATGAAACACATAAATCAAAAGGAATTTAGAAGCATTCTTGAACTACAATTGCCAAATATTACTCGACGAATCACTTAGATAAGTTTGACAGGATGTTTTGTTTCAATATATGCATCCTGATTAATAAGAAAAGTGATCCATTGATATCTATCAAATAGTACAACAGGGTGACTGACCAGTCAGTTTTCGCTCGACATTACTCCACCACCCAATAAAAGAAATTGATCTCTGATTGCTTCTCAAGTAAGATGTAAGAACAGACGCAAGAAAGTCAAAAGAATTGATCCAACATTGCTCTTTCAACAAAAATATTGCACACAAAAACTTGTGCCGTGGTACCAAGACTCCGGCAATCTGTCTTGGAGATCGAGGATCTCGATCTCGCTCTATCAAATACAACTCCAGCTGAACTGATCATACAAGGAGGAAACAAGTAGGAACGGATTGATCACAAGACGAATAACCATCCACGCTTGTATGCTACGAGCGAGGCCACAGTCGCTGCGGACCATACAGCCATGACCCACCGAGCCGCAAGCAAAGCTGCCTCCTTCATGGCAACAGACCAACCTACAAGCCAGTCCAGCCCCTCCAAGCCCTCAAAGAAGTCCTTCTCTTGCACCCGCCACAGCACGAGCAGCGACAGGACCAGCAGTGGTGGAGCGACGAGCTGTGTGGCCACCGCGCAGAGGTGGTGGTTGTGCAGGAACACCTTGGCCCGGCCGTACTCCGTGTCTGGCGTGCGGCTGGCGTGCAGCCGTTGGTACCAGCAGAAAACGGCCTCGTTGAGGTACATCTGCACGGCCGGCCGCGCGGCCAGCAGCTGCAGCCCAGCTGCAGCAGCGAGAAGCTTCACCTCCTGCTCCGCGCCGCCCAAGTACCCGCAGCATCGCAGGATAGCGGCCGCGGAGGAGACGAGGACGGCGAGGTGGAGGAGGAGGCGAGCGGGCGCTGAGGACGCGAGCACCGCGAGCCCGGTGCGGGGCTGGTCAGTACCGAGCCAGAACGCGCGCGCGAACCGCGCGGCCGGGAGCACGGCGAGCGACGCGAGCGCGCCGGCGAAGGGGCTCGACGACAGCAGCGTGGAGGCGAGGAGCGCGGCGAGCGCGGCGGCGAGCTGGGCGGGGCGCGGCGAGGGGAGGACCACGTGGCGGAGGAGCGCGACGAAGAGGTAGGCGGCGGGGACGAGCGGCGCGAGCGGGACGGCCGCGGAGCGCGCCGGTAGGAGGAGAGCCGGCGGGAGGAGCGCGAGCGGGAGGAGGAGCGCGAGGTGGAAGGCGGAGAAGTGCGGGCGCGAGGCGAGCGTGCCGTGGGAGAGGCGGAGGCGGTAGAGCTGCGCGGAGCTGGCGTCGAACGGGGAGGCGTCGGCGGCGCCCCGCTTCTTGGAGGAAGATGCGGGGCCGGGATTCGATCCGGGCGGGCGGAGGACTGCGCGCGGGGTGGTGGAGGGCACGGCGTCGGGGTGGATGTACGTGTTGACGGAGTAGAGGAGGAGGGAAGGGAGGTGGAGGAAATGGGAGACCGCGGCGAGCACTAGGGACGCCGCGGCGTGGAGGAGCGCCGGCGGGATGGGGAAGGGTAGGGACAAGGCCATCGCCGGCGGCCGGAGCTGGGTGGCGGGCAGGTAGGTGGGTGGATCACTGGATCTGCGGGGTGGGTGGGATCGACAGAGTTCGCAGAGCAGTAGAGAGGTGGACGAAAGGCGTGGATGGCCTTTGGGCCAGAAATGTTGGGCTTTTAATCTGGGCTGTTTTGTATAATCTTGGAATTTTCCCACTCTTTTTCTTTTTAGTTTTTGTTTTTTTTTTGCTGCAAGAAATTGATGTTTGGTGATCATCATAGTTTTGTTTTGTCCATCAGACAAACTATTGGTTCTGAAGCATCTACTGATGAATTATTTCAGATCATTTTGTGTTCCAATTGAAGCATGTAGTAAAATACTCCCCCCTTTACTTGACGCTGGTTAGTTCAATAACACTAGTTAGTTTATTTTAAACTAACCAAGTCAAATAAAAAGGATGGGAGTATTTCAGTTGGCAATCCATACCCAGACATTGATATTACAGATGCAGCCAAAAATAATACTTGTTGACTTGTTGTGTATATCATACAATTGCATACACTAGTCACTGTGTGCCTACTCGAGCGTCTGGAGGAAGAGTAGCAGAAAACCTCACAGTACTTATTTATTTCAGCTGGACCAAAATGAATAAAAGCAAACAGAATAATGATACATCATGGCTCCAATACACTAAGAAACGTAGCTCACTCCCCGCTAAGGATCGGGTTGATCAAAGGCTTCATCTGAGCAAGGTACACTATCGCGTACCTACAGAGAACCAAACAAGACATGGTTAATAGAAGAACAAAGCAGCACTCTAGCCACAGATGAGTGCTGGTTAAGCATAAAAAGAACTGATGCAGGTATAAAGGAACGTCATGTAAAGGGGCTAAAGCAATTTTAATTCCTGGAATAGCAGTAGGAGATAGAACTAAAAGAAAAGAACTGCATGGATAGGTGAACAATTTCTCTAGTTCCTACCTCTTATACCAAATTCGGAAAGCTTAAAAAGGGCGCGCCCAGTGTCGAAGGCTCCCACACGAAAAGCGAAAAGATATCAAATTTAGGGATACATCTAAGCAGTCAGTGGGGGGGGGGGCTTCCAGTGTTTATAAGAGGCATCATATAAAGTTATCAATCATGACATAAACTGTTATTGCTATGTAATTAGTGCGCCCATCACAATCTAGTTAACAGTGATATGGCCACTTCATATAAAAATTATAAATAACATAATGAATACAAAATTCCTAGTGTATCATGTCATCAGTGCGATAATTTAATTTAAATTGACTGGATGTATATAAGAGCAGTTGCAGGGATGTTGTTGAATACAGTTTGTTGCAGACAAGAATAAAACATGATCATCCTAGTTAATTAAAGATTAGATAGCCTACATCCTTAATATTGAGCTATTCACAACGTTTTGTTATGCACTTACTTTCAATAAAAAAGATATGACTTAATGTTATGTAAGTCACAGAAATATTCACATAAATCCACTTGTCAGAGCTATATTGTCTTGAAGAAACAAAGGCAGATAAAAAAATCGATTTTATGTATCAAAACAAAGGTTGAGAACTTACATCATCCAAGCACAAATTACGGCTGTAGCCACCAAAGTCAAATGGAATCTGCATAACATGTGTCACCAAAGTCAATTCAGTATGCATCAGTAGCTCAAAATGTTCAAATAAGAGACTCTGAATTTAACTGTCAAACACGATCCCTCCAATTTTTTTTCTTAAAGGTGGAGGTAATGATAGCCAGATGGTGATAGTGAAACCGGAGTAAATATTAATGAATTTTATAACGATGGAGATGGAATAAAAAAATGAGTAGGCACATAAGTCACTAAGATGAAGAATATGGAAATTTATCGGTGCAAATGTGCAGGTCTCATGGTAATTGGTACTCCCTCTGTTCTGAAATAAATGGCGTTTAAGACAGTTAATTTAGTTCAATTTGAACTAATTTTCTTGTACATTTATTTCAGAACGGAGGGAGTAATTAAGAGGGATCAGAAAAACTTAAGAACCCGCCATTTCCACCTTCATATCCAATGCACGTGTTAACAACCAGTTGCTGCTATGGCAACTATTTAAAGGATAAGAAGGCCGCATAAACGTTGAACAAGTGTGGATGTGCTAGCACAAGATAAAGAGTTTTTCTAACTCCATACAGAGGATAATGTGGATGCACACATTATCCCGCCGATTTACAGCTCTTAACAGAGTCCGATCAGAGGATCAATGGCTTGGCGGTGGATCTCAGAAGACAAAACCTAAACTTAGTCAATCAGCCCAAATCTAGATCAAATCCGCGAGCCGATAGCACCGCAATCGATCCGCGGTCAAATCCACCACCCGTGATCCCGTATCCCCATGCCACCAACCAATTTCACACGCAAACCATCCCGTATCAAGGGCTAGAGGGATCGAATCGAGTGTGTGTGAGAGAGCGAGAAAAAAAAAGGAGGGCGAAGCGGGCGTACAGGTTCGTGGAGGGCCCTCTGTTGCAGCAGAGGAGCGTGAAGAGGGAGGCGACGACGCCGGCGAGGAAGAATATGGTCGTCGTGACCAGGAGTCCCATCGCCGACGAAGCTGGCGCGGTGGAACGCGGGATCTCGCGCGGTGCGGGCGGGCGATGCGGCACGGAGACCAGAGGAAAGCGGGCGGAGAAGACGAAGCGGTGCCGGCCCAAGCGGATCGTGATTCGGTTCCTCGAGTATGGGCTGGGCTCTAGTTGGCTACAAAGCCCATGAATCTATGGAGAAGCCCAAGACTGATCGAGACTATTCGGAGTGGTGGACACGAAGAAAAAAGTCAATGGACTATTGTTTCCAAATATTTAACGCTGTCTAGTTTAATTTTGAACTAACTAACGTTAAATAATTTAAACGGAAGGGAGTATAAAATAGCTCCACATTTAATTCATTCAAGCCGGTTTCCCTCGTTTTGAGCAGTTGATGGTGTCTTTATCAAACTTACAAAGTGAAACGGCCGGGGGAGTGTTCTCAAAAAAGAAAGTGAAAGGAAAGTCTCAGAAAAATGGCCACAATTTTCTTTTCTTTTTTCTTTCGAAAGATCGATAACGTCGATAAATTTTTTTCTGAGGAGAAAACAGCTAGAATTCACCCCCAGAATTTTCCAAAATTCATCTTATCTGTTGTAGACGGTTTGTGGAACAGATGTGATCCGTAGCAAAGACTGCTCAGCACTAAACTGTGCCATGTCGCTGTCAGGTGTCAACGGTCACATGAGAAGTCATACCTTCCCACTAGTCAAGACAAAGAGGAGGAAGGATTGATTTGATCCATTCAATACGGTCTGCGTTCTTGTTTAGAATTCAGTTGGTTTGTTTGATTCTTTTTGACGAATCATACGGTTTGATTTGAATTCCATCGATCGTCCACGCGGCTGCGCGTTCAAAAACTCTTACGAGATCGATCGCGTCGAACCTTGAAGCTGATGGAGGCACCGCCATCCTTTTTCCTCTTCTTCTTCTTCTTCGGTTTAGTTTAAAGAGGAGAGGAAAAGAATCGGACTCCGTCTCGGCTCGTCTCGTCTCGGGTTCCACGCAGGCCGCGCGAAGGCGCCGAGAACGCGCGGCGAGCGAGCGAGCCAGCCAGCTACTTGCGAGCCTGTGGCCTGCTAAGCTTCGGTGCTGTTTCGCGCGCGCCATGCAAGAGAAGCTACTCGTCGTCCTCCTCCCGCCTCCCTCCTACTTTCCCCAGGCTGCTACACCCTCCACGCGCGTCATGCACCGGTATAATAGACCTGCGCGCGGCCTGCTCCCCTTTCCTAGCAGGACGGATCGACTCCTTGATGCGGCGCCGCGGTGATCGGGGGGCGTGCACGCGATGTTGTCGTCGTCGTTGCGGTTGTTCCCCAAGAACGGCCGCGGCGGCGATGGGTACTGCGCCGGCACCGGCGCCGGCGCCGCGCTGTTGGAGGTGACCGTCCTGTCGGCGGAGTCGCTGCGCCTGCCGCCGTCCTACTCGCCGCTGCCGCGTCGGCTGCGTCCGTACGTCACCGTCTCGTCCGGCGCATCGCCGGACCGCTGCTACAGCACGGCGGTGGCGTCGTCGTCCTCCGGCGCCGGCGGCGAGCACTCGTGGGGCGACACCGTGGTGGTCCCCGTGGGCGCGGAGTTCCTCGAGGGCCGGACGAACGTGCACGTCTCGGTTCTCTCCGAGGCCAGCTGCCCGCTCGTCGGCGGCGACACGCTGCTGGGCTGGTGCGACGTCCCCGCGACCGACGTGCTCGACGGGCTCCGCGCGCCGCGCGCGCTCCGGCGGCTCAGCTACTCGCTGCGGTGCCCGCGGCGAGGAGGCGGCGGCCAGCAGCAGCGGGCGCCGGCCGTCGTGCACCTCGCGGTGCGGGTGCTCGGCCACGACGACGACGCGCGGCTCGGGGCGCCGCCGCCCCTCGCCACGCCGCAGCAGCAGGGCTGGTGCCGCGTGGCGATGGGCATCCCGGTGTCCGGGGCGACGTCCGCCGCAGCCGCCGTCGTCGGGACGCCTTGCCCATGGGGGTCGCGGTGAGAAGAGAAGAATCGACGACGACGACGACTAGCCATGGAAAATTAAACGGTGGAAATTAAAGCTGAGGGGCCGGATGAGCTAGCTCGCTGGTTTAATAATACAGTAGTAATAATAATAATAATAATAATCAGCAACTCTTCCCGTGTGGCGACGAGAAAAAAAAAGGGCAGTAGTGCGTTGGTCAAAACCGGCGTAGTTTCCATGCAGCTACCTCGATATGTGTACTAGCTCACAGTGGCTGGCTTGTGTGTTGGTCGCTGCTGCTGCTGCTGCTGCTGCTGAGCGTCCCGGAGCAGGCTGCAGGGTCCAGACAACCGGGGTCGTCGTCAGCAGGCTCTTCAAAAGCTGCCCGTTTCCTGAACGAGGCGATGCCGCCGCGGCAGAGCGGGCACGGGATGGAGCCGGCGGTCCCGGCCGGCCGGCGCGTCGTACGACTGGATCACCGAGCAGAGGTCCAGCGCGCACTTGACGCACAGCTCGTGCCCGCAAACTGTCGTCGGCCCGGCCGGGGCGATGCGTTGACGAGGAACACAACGATGATCAGTAGTAGTAATATCAGCTGCATGCATGAGCCGACTTTTTTTTTTCTTCTTATAAGAACGTGAAGACTGATCAGGAATTAAAACGAACCTTCGGCGGCCACGTCGCAGGGCCTTTCCAGGCAAACTGCACAGGCGTCGTCGCCGCTGTCTGGATACTCTGACGGCGACGACGACGAGCTCAGAAGCTGCAGGCCACACTCCCTGCGATCACCTTCATCAGATTCAGAAAAAAGAGACTGCAGGGCTAGCTAGCTAGCTAGCTGCAGAACAAACTGAACCATCGGCGACCGGTGTGTTCGTCGTCGAGCACACTAGTACATACTAGTACCTCGCGAGGTCGATCACGCTGGCGAGCGGCGAGGAGAGGTAGCCGGACGGCGGGAGCTTGGGTACGGGCAGGTGCGACTTGGGCGACAGGACGTGCTCCAGCCAGTGGCAGCCCCACGTCCTGGCCACGTCGGCCGGGAGCCACCTGGTCTAGCAGAATCGTCGCGCGCGCGCGATATGAGCATCGAGATGATTTGTTCGGGTAATAATAAGCTAGAGTAGTTCAATGGAAGGCGACGACGGAGGAGGAGACGACCATTGCCCCAGCAGAATTAAAGCGCGACGCCCACCTGTCGCTGTCGCCGCCGCCGCCGGCGGCGGCTAGCAGCAGCCTGACGCCCACTTTCCACACCTTCAGTTCAGAATTCAGATCAAGGGCGACATACTACATAGCGAGATCAAACCATATCTGCTAGCTTGCCTAATTAACCAAGCATTATATATTGCATCTTTTTTCTTAATTTCTCAAGCAAGAGAGCGATAGGCTTACGTTGCATCTGAAAACCAGCAACATCTGAACCACCTCCCAGTGACCAAACCGGCACGCTTGCATCAACGCCGTCTTCGATTAATCAGTTGTGATTAAACATGAGCATATCATCGACGCATTGGTGAGTTAAAACAACAAAGGACATGCATGCATGTCGGTTGAGCAGCTCATCATTTCCCCTTTCAGTAATTGGGGAGATGATTTTTCTTAATTAGGACATGCTTTTCAGCAGAACAAAACCCAAAGCTCTTCAGGATTAAACTGCTTCCCCCCCCCCCCCCAAAAAAAAAACACAAAGTTTTCCGTGGAATTTGGACCGCTCACCTGTCCGTACATGTTCCTCGCGTTCACGTCTGCTCCGTTCTCCAGCAGCAGCGCGGCCATCTGAACACACACACCACACACACACCAAATTTCTTAAGAAACGAAGATCTCGGTCAGGACTCGTCAGTAGCCATGCATGCATGCATGCAGAGGACATGTGAGCTGAACACAGTGATTATGCTCAGCTGCTGAGACTGATGAGAGCTTGTTCCGACAGTTTGGACACTTATTTTTCTTAGAACGCTAAGCAGCCGATCAGTTCGCTCCATGGTCCGAAACGTCAAAATAACACGTCCTTTTTAATTTAATCACGTTCTGATGCGACGACGGCCATTACGATCATTAGGCGGCCGCGCTAGCTAGGCTGTATGACGCTGCAACTAGCTAGCGTGCTAGCTTACGAGACAACAACAACCACTGCTTCTTTATTTGCTCTGTGATGCTCGAGTGAGCCGCCTAACAGAGAAAAAAAATGCATTTTTTAAAATGCTTATGAGGTGCAATGCATCACGCATGCGTGTTTAGAGCAGGCATATAAAATTTCAAAAAAAGAAGCTGACCTTTCGAATGGAGGA
Source organism: Neostapfia colusana (assembly GCA_030760725.1). Lineage (NCBI taxonomy): Eukaryota > Viridiplantae > Streptophyta > Magnoliopsida > Poales > Poaceae > Neostapfia > Neostapfia colusana. The sequence continues at coordinate 696,086 of JASWHV010000001.1, read as the reverse complement.
AAACGTTACACAGGTTATATAGATGATTCTGCGTCACTGTCCTAGATTAATTGCGCCTTCTATCAGCTTGCAAATTAAAATAAAACTTAGTCGAAAAAAAAGAGATGGTGCATACTAAACTACTCTCTCCATTCGTTTTGAATTATTTAACGTTGTTTAGTTCAAAAGTAAACTATACAGCATCAAATAATTTAAAACCGAAGGAGTAGATATTACCAATCGCCGTACGTCTGACACCAACGTAAAGATCTAATTAGGCCACCACACTTGCTCGACGTTACATCCTGTAATAAATAAAAATCGTGGCTTTTCAAGCCACGTGTGTCGATCGACGAGATGGTATAATCGTGGCTCGCTGCATGTAAACGTGGTCATGGTCTCGATCGTCGGCGAGATTTTTTTTTTTAGGTCTCGTGTCACCTCACGAATTTATCGGGCCCGGCGATCGACGGCGAGGCATCTGATTGGCACGTGAATTTGTTACGTGACACTGAACCAACTGAGAAAATATCAAAGGACGGAGCCGGATCTACCGGCTGGTGGTTGGGCATGCATGCTAGATTGCTAGCTAGCTAAAACTCAAGACATTTTAGCTCTGAAACCGTATTGGGTTGCATGCACCAGCTCACAAAAAAAAAAAAAACAAGTTGGTAATCAGGGGTTGTTGCAAACAATATCTAGCTAGCTAGCCAGCTAGACTAAACAAGCTAGTGCTGCTGACTGAGTGAGAAACAAAACGAGGAAGAAGATCGAGCCAGTGTGGTGGTGAACTCCTGTGGCCTAATAGTATTAGGAGCAGTAAACAAAATGAGGAAGAGCAGGGCTGCATGGCTGCTCACGTCCGTCGTCACTCGTCACGGCCGCGCGCGCGCACGTACGTACGTACCTCGTGGTGCCCCTTCGCCGCGGCGAGGTGGAGCGGCGAGTTGAGGCTGCCGAAGGAGGCGGCGCCGCACCGCGCGAGCCCCGGGTTCGCCGCCAGAAGCCGGCGCGCCTCCGCCATATCGCCGTACGTCCCTGGCCGCCGCCGCCGCCAGCCGCTCGCCGAGGCCCGTGCAGCCCAGCAGGGCGTTGCCCATACTTATATATACGTACGTGTGCGCAGATCGAAGGCCGCCCGCCCGCCCGCCACCTAGCTCGGCTCGGCCCGGCTCCTTCCAAATTATAAGCTTGCTTGCTTGAGCTGTCTGCTGCTGCTGTCGATCGTCGCAGCAACAGAAGCTTCTCCTTCGTTTACTTGGGTGCTGGTTGGTGCTAGCTGTGTGGTAACCGCTCACGCTTCAGGGCAGGACGTGCATGAGGACGGGAGCCGGGTGGTCGGCAAAATTAAGCTAGTGGTTTACGTTGAGCGACACGCGCACCCACGGAATCGGCTGCTCTGTCCCACCCAATGGGATTATCGACCTGGGCGAGTCAGCTCGGCTTACGTGTCCTCGTATCGCGTCGGTGGGACCCAGCCAGCCAGGTGGGCTTGGCTGCGTTGCCTTTGCCTTTGCCGTTGCGTAGCTGCTTCCTTCTTCCGCTCGCGTGTCCTCCTTCGCTTCTTCTTCTTCCTCCGGTCAAGGCAGTGTGGTGCATGACCGTGCCCCGGCCGTGCACGCCTGTGGCTACTCCGGTTACACTACTACTTGCTTAGTATTATTTTACCTCGTGTCATTTAAACATATCAGAGTTAATGAACGAAACAGATTCTGCACCACAGTAGACAATACATCGGTGGGGTCAATGAGCTGCTCCTGCTCCGGAGTTCAGCATGGACCTAGAAGAAAGAGGCCATGGGCTCCAGACAAACGTCATCACTCCAAAGCAAAAGCTCTTGAGATTATGTGACGCGACAGATTAACACTCTGCAAACATCAGTCAACCCTTAAGATTATTGGATCCGAGATGATACTAATGTCAACAAAAGACTGCTGTGAGCACATCACAGGTTACACAAAAAGAAAATCGGTTTCACATCACACCCCCCCCCTTCCTCCTCTGTTGTAAACATACGACAGAGAGGAGCAGGGTCTTCCTACGCGCTACCCATTTTTTTTTCCAGCCTAGGTTCCACGGGAAGGCGTCCAAGTAAATCAGAGGGCGTTGATCATCCGCTTCATGTCAGCCGACCTCCTTGGGTCAGGCTCTGCTATGGCCCTCTCCGTCAGGACATGCTTTATCCGGCACATGGATTTTTTCACCTGGAATTATGTGGTGCATATAAAAAGCAAAGAGTTAACAATGGTGCTATTGGAAAAGAGATGCCACACACACACACACAAAAAAAAAAAGCTGACAACACAAACAAATTCAGGATTGATCATTCACCGTTCATTCCAGATGTTCAAATGTCTCTGTTGTTAACTTATAATGACGACGTTCATTTTTAATAGGGTTCAATCTCAGCTACAGGGTCCAGTTTTCAGATGCTAAGGTTCAAGGATTGAAAAAAAGAAGAAGAAACTTTTGGCATGCAAAAAGATAACAGTGTACAAGTCCTACCATCAAGATAATGGATGGAGTACATTTCACATTTCGTAACAAAGTTATTCAATCAAATAGAATTCATTCAAGTTTTGTTGCCATGGACATGATTCTGAAGAATTGAGGTCTCAAAAAGTGTGTAACTATTTGCAGGAAGAATAGTATTTATGAGCAGTGGCAGTAGAGACCTTGGAAACACGCTCTGGGTTTGGGAAACGCAAGTTTTCTGAATGTAGCATCTGGCGCTGACTCATCAGCATGTTTTTCTCCTTCAGAAGGACATACCACAGCTTCTGAAGGTCATCCCAGGATTTCAGGCGTAATTCAGAAGCCTTCCAACTACGACCTATCAATTAATGAAACAGAGATGACCAACAATAACCTTTTAAGTAAACAAGGACAGCATATGTAACTTAACTTTACTTGTCAGAGCAGAAATTTCATACTGTAACCCAGGCTAAATGAAAAATGGAAGAGCTATAAAATGAAGGCCCGATAGACATCACACAAGGTTGGAGCTTTTGAGAAGTAATAAGCATCTCACATGCCTAAAAATGCATGGAAAGAAGCAGCTCGAGCATGTCAGCAACCGTAGAGTACTGACTTCAACTAAAGGACATGGTGTATCTATGCTGTGCAAATAACTTGTTCCGTGAAAATCGGCTTACATTTGACTATTTGAGATTCAGATGCAGACTACTGGCTGAGTATTCATGCAAACGGATGGATTTTGGCATTAGATTCAACAAACTAGAGTTTTGGTACAAGTACAAATGCGTGAGTTCTGCTAATTGGCTGGGGCAATGTAATCAACGACATGTTATGGTTCAGATCCCAGACATCTGCCCTACCCACGACTAATCAAGAAGCATTCCGCGCTGGTCCGCGGCAAATCTGAGAACCCCGATGCAACCAAGCTAGAAGTACGTGTCTTCCCGCTGAGGCAGGGATCTAGGGGATACCGTAGTGGGGAGGAGGTTTGTCCTCCTCGGTGGTCCTCTCGACCTCGAAGAACTCCTCGAGAGGATTCTGCGCCTTCCTCAGCGCCGACGTCGACGCCGCGGCGGAAGACTCGGATGCGGTGGCGGCGGCGGAGAAGAGCCGCCTCCCCAGCGCCCTCGACAGGGACAGCATCACGGCGGGCCTGAAGCGCAACGGGATGGGAGAATCGGGGTGAGAGAAGATATGGATTCGAGAAGGGGGAGAGGGTTGGGCAGGGAGATGTGTGATCACGGGAGATGTTACCGGCGGTGGCGGCGGCGGCGGCGGCGAGGAAGATGAGCGAGGGTTCAGTTAGATGCGCGTGGAAAACTAGCGTTCAGGGATGAGAGGTGCACTGACAGGCTGGGCCTACACCCTTCTCTTCTCTCACTGATGTTGCTGCAGGCATGCAGCAGTGCAATGCGTTGTTTTCATCACGGTTGGAAAAGGTGCCCTCGTGTCCGGAGATTGGTGTAGCTTTTGGAAAGGAAAAATTCTTGAAACATGAAAACTGTGAGACCAACTCTTTAATCTTTTAACGTATATGATCATTAGCACTTATTTATCCTCTTTGCACGAGAGCATTTTTATGCAATTTTTATAGAGATGGATTGACATTTAATCACCTAACAGTTGTAATCGTACAAGCAGATTACATAAGACCATATAATCTTCAATGTACGATTGACTTAACAAGGGGTTATTTATCAATTTATGTTGACGAGTTGGACGAATTTAAATAAAAAAAATATAATGACAGTAGGATTGAAAAATATTATGTTGCTTGTGCGATTTCACCTAGAGCATACCATTTGCTCGCGTGGAAAAATGATACTCCCATGATCACATACTTTGACCTTGTCAAGTGTATTTAAATACTGATACTTATTTAGAGCAGCTATCCTTTCTTAAATGGAAAGAGCATCCTTACTAACCAAGGATACACTATTGAAAATGCTTCAACATGACGGTCATCTTTGACTTCATATAACCTGAAATGTAGAATGAGTGAGAAAATTGATGATACATGACCAGCCAATCAGTGTGGAAATGCAAAACCAATGAACATGCTGAAGTAAAACAGAATACAATGGGAACAAAGGCTCTAAAAACTATGAATTGCTTCTGGAATTCTATTCCACTATTGCTTAAAAGTTGGGATATGCACAAATAGATGACATAGTCAATAATGTGTAGCTCACCATATATAACTAAAATGACGTGGAATATCACCTTATATGCTTTAAATTGTACACGCCATCATCATTTTCCATATGTATCACATACAGTAGCGGATCCAGAAAAAAATTATAGGTGGGGCTGAACCACTTAGTCTAGTAAGCATATGCTTAAAATCACACATAAATTTAAAATTTGGATATTCAAAGCAATTTGATGCATAAACATAAAGTATAACACACAAGGTCTTGTTCAACCTCGAGCCATCTTAATTTTCTCTTACATGGCTTAAAAATCAAGGAGCAGCGTGGGCTTCATTGTCCGATGGGCAGTAGGGGGGCAGCCCCCCTGCTGCTCCGTTAGATCCGCCCCTGATCACATACACTACCATCTGTTTGTTGATCGTTTTTACTGACACTATCAAAATGTTCTTCTAGGTGAGACCCTTTATACACGCATACACGATTGAGGATGAAGTGCAAGATATAATTGTTCAAACTTATTAAGAACATAAAAAGAACATGTGGTTTTGATGAACTGTTTATACAATTATACATCTACTATAATTATATAGTCAGTGGCTAAGCAATAATCAAACAGATGGAGAAATCACTCACAAGATTCACATGGTAAAATCAACGGAAGCCCGCAGCTTGAACGGAAAACTCACCCAAATCGCTGTGCCCTTCCCCAATCCGCGACCCGAACCCGGGCCGGCCGCCAGCCTAGCACACGCTGCCCTCCGTCCCTTTCCCCATCGGCGTCGCCAACCCACCTCACCCAGGCCCCCACTGCTGCCCGCTGCTTCCCGGGCCCCCCTTCCCCGCGCGGCCTCGCCCAGATCCCGCCGCCGGTGGTGCTCCCCCGCCGCCGGGACGACCCGACCCCGAACCCTAGGCGGCCCCGCCGAGATCCGGCGGCGGCTGCGGCAAGGATGGGTGACTTCAACGTGGCGCTGGTGATCGTCGCGGCGGTGGTCAGCCTCGTCGTGCTGCTCGTCAGCTTGTACCTGCTCATCAACTACCAGCACCCCGACGACGCCAACCAGGCCTACTTCCCCAAGCTCGTCGTCGTGCTCGGCCTCACCGTCGCCATCCTCTCCATCCTCATGCTCCCCGCCGACGTCGCCAACCGGCAGGCCTGCAAGAGGGCCATCTACAACGGCGCCTGCCACCTCACGCTCCCCATGAAGACGCTCTGGCTCGCCGTCTACATCGTCGACGCCGTCCTAGTCTTCCTAGTCATCCCATTCGCCATGTTCTACTACGAGGGCGACCAGGACAAGTACGCTCGCGATCGCCATTTGCCTTGCATCTCTGGCTTGGTTTGCTGCGATTCAAAGGTCTATTTTTTTTTCTCTCCGTTGATGAGATCCGCCTTGCTGTCTTGCCTGCAGGTCCGTGGGGAAGAGGCTCAGGACTGCCCTCATGTGGGTTGTTGCGTCCGCGGTCGTTTGTGGCCTCGTCCTTGGCATCCTATATGGTGTGGACGGTTCACCATTTCCCTCTCACCATCTTAATGCTACGCCCTTACGAATTTTCGAGGAAGGAAAAAGGAGTTACATTTTGAGTGACGGCTCCCCGTTGCTGGAGAGTTTGGATCACACAACCAAGTTTCTTGTCCAACAGACTTTCCATTGCACAAATTACTGGTTATTAATGGACACACGCATATGAGACCGGCACATGTCACGTTTTAATTCCTGCATTGTCAAACACTTTTGTTTTTACGCTTAGTGTTTACCAGAGTAGGCTGAGTGTGCTTCCATTTTGTTGCTTCAGCACTTGTTGGGAAAGTGGACTTCACTGTCAGGCACCTATCTTCGTCGGTCCAGACATTTCCAAACTCATTTACTGGATTCTCTAGCGGTCAGCCTTGCATCAGTCCATTGGTTCGTCAGGTAATTTATTGATGGAATTACCCTTTTTTCAGTTGATTACTTTTCTCTTCTCTTTTATGTTCACTGACTGAGTCCTAGGCACTGTTTTGCGACTACTCATTCCATTTCGAATTGTTTGACGCTGGTTAGTTCAAAATTGAACTAACCAGCGTCAAATAATTCGAAACGGATGGAGTATTTGTCAAAATTCTTAGTTCCCTAGTTTGCCAGTTTATCTGACTATATGCTTGATCTGATGCTATTTGCAACCGACCTGCTCTCATGTCTTTTATTTTCAGTGTGCTGCTTCTACTGCACCTGCTAACTCTTTAACAACTTGGACAATGCGTGCTACCTTCCCTGAATATGTGGTTGCTCTTGCTACTATCGTTGGATCTGTGCTTTTCATGGTGAGTTTACTTCAAACTTCATAATTTGGACCTTGTTAGCTGTATGGGAAACAAGTAACATGTGTTTATCATTCATAATGCTGTTATCATTCTGTAATGTGCCTTCTTTAAAATGAAAAAAGTATGTTTATTTGCTAGATATTTGGTGGTGTCGGCATTGCTTGCCTTCCATTGGGACTTATATTCTCATTTGTCCGGCGTCCAAAAGCTGTCATCACACGTTCTCAATATATTAAGGTGAGTACATTGCATATACATCGTTTCAGCCCTGAGTGATGTCTGCCTCCACTTGAGAGGGAACTTTTTGTGGATTATTTATTATTTGCTTGTTTCGATATCAATATGCCATTTTCTCCTGCAGGAAGCAACTGAATTGGGAAAGAAAGCCAAAGAGTTGAAGAAAGCAGCTGAAGCCCTTCACCAAGAGGAGAGAAGTGGAAACAAAGGCAGGAAATGGCGAAAAAATGTGAAAGCTGTGGAGAAGGTATGCATTCTCATCAAATTGCATGTAATTCTTTCCGGCAGTGATGATATCTAGTTATTGCAGCAAACTACACACTCACACATACCAACTTTTAGTCTTTTAGGAGTTGTGTTAATAATCAAGAGCAGGAAACCAATTATATAGTATTTATAAATTTGTATGTTAGCTGTGGGCAACTGGGCATGCTATTTCAAAGATACTTGCCGTGATAACAATAGGTTATGGAGGGGCCTCATTCTCCCTTTTAGCTATTGGGAGATTTGCAGTGCTCTTAATCTCATATCTACACATGACCAGAATAAAGAAGATATCAGTTTGTAGTCTTTTGGCTTAAAAGAGAAGTTAAAAACAATTTTGGGATGTATTTATAAAATTCATTTTTGGGATTTTTGCAAATTGAAAGGTTCACACCGAGCTGGTATTTGCATGCCACATGATATTTGTACGTATGGAGTAATGCCTATTCCTGATTGCTATAATTGATTGTTTCTCAAGTGTTCTTTCATCTTTTTTTTTTGTGCCTGTGTCTCCATGTATATTGTATTAGTGATTCTAACTGCTAGGATCACTCTTTTAAACATCAGGAGTTGTTACTTCTGGAAGATGACGTGAAGGCTTTGGAAGAGATGTACCCTCAAGGAGAACAGGTAACTTAATGAAAACAACAACTATGTTCCAATGTTCCAGGTTTTATTTGTTAGATTCTGTCTGTGACACCTTTTCTGGCTCAGGCTGAGGCTACTTGGGCATTCACAGTCCTTGGATACATTGGAAAACTTATATTTGGTGTTCTCGGGTGAGTGTAATGTTTAAATTTCCTTACTGTACTTATCGCATAATTGAGTCCACTTTCTGCAAGTCTGTTATTCTGAAAGTTTTATTATACATGCAGGTTAATTGTATCAATAGCCTGGGTTGCGCATATCGTGATATACTTGTTGATTAATCCTCCTCTCTCTTCTTTCCTGAATGAAGTCTTCGTAAAGTTGGATAGTGTTTGGGGTACTCTATATGATCCTTTTGCCATATTGCAAACTTACATTAATTGGGAAGGATAGTTCAATCGCTCTTCTGATTTATGTACCAGGTCTGCTTGGGACTGCTGCCTTTGCATTCTTCTGCTTCTATCTCCTTCTTGCAGTGATTGCTGGGGAGATGATGCTCGGCTTGAAACTAGTTTTCATCACCATTCACCCAATGAAGTAACTAGCTCATCCCCAGCATGGTATTTATGGTGCAGTTTTTTTTGGGGGGGGGGATTTCATTAAAAAACCAATCAATTTATTTCAGATGGGGTGGCACTTTAATGAACTCGTTTCTGTTTAATGTTGGACTCATTCTACTTTGCTCCATCAGGTATGGTATCAATGCTTCCTTTTTAGCTGCACATGTTTGTTAGTCGATTGTTTCTGCGTAGCTGTATTATGTGTTTATACCTGAAACTATTTCTAACTCCCACATATGAACATAGCACCGGGCGCTGTATTAGTGCAATACTCAGAGGTCAAAAGGGCATCTTGCTGAACCAATACACCTAGCTTGCTTCTTTTTTTCATTGTTTACTGAAGATGAAAGATGGCTTATGCATGAGCATCAATTTTGTCTATTTGACCAGACGTATTTCCACAAATAAAACTGTCATAATGCTCCTTGAGTAATGGTCACATATTTCAGTTGAATATGTTTGCTTGACCTTTTTTTCTAAAAAAATAAAAAGTCGTCTTAATACAATACCTGTAATATTCTGCTGTTCTTTGTGCAGTGTGATTCAGTTCTGTGCCACGGCTTTTGCCTACTATGCACAAGCAACTGCAGCTCAAGAGATATTTGGCCACACGCTGCAATCTCTTCGTGGAATTAAGTACCTTTACAAGTAAGTCTTAGCTGCTTTTGTGTATCGCCGCTGCGTGCGTAACATTTTGAATATATTCTGATTCACTTAACCACAAATATGCAGGTACAATGTTTTCCAGTATGGCTTTGTCGCTCTTGCCATACTCACACTCTTCTACTACGCGATATTTGTGAGTCCTTCCTTTACAAGCGCTTATAACCATTCACGGTAAAACCTGGAAGAAAAAAAAATGCAAGCTTGACTGTTTACTGTTCCCAACATTGTCAGGGATGGCGAAAGAGGAAACCAACAGGACGGTTCCAGCTCTCAAATTGATTCATTTGGTTTGGTCCTCTGACAAATTCAACTTGACATCCGTCCCGAGGTGATGGTTCAGTTACAGTGTGTATATGATCAAACCATCTGGAAGAGCTGAAGAATCGTAACCGGTGTAAATTAGCTACCATGAGACCTTGGAAGGTGAAAGTGGGGGAGCTGTGCCTGTTATCATTTCGTAATCGGCTGAAGTTATTCTTGAGAGAATGTATGGTGTGTTTGGGTTTGTTTTGTTGTTGGGTATTTGTCTGGGAGTTAGATCAGTGCATTTCTTTTATATGGTAAATACTGTGATTACAACATTAACTTCCTTAGGCTTGTATTAATGAATTCTTGATAATCTCTGTTACTTCGTCTGTCCTGGCCCATTGGTTAAGGTCGCTTGCAATCAATTTCAAATCAAGCGCCAAGAATTGCTGGTCGACTACGCGTTGGTTCTCTGTTACTCCCTCTGTTCTGAATTAATTGACGTTTTAGCTGCCTGATCCACCAGTTGTCCAAGAAGATCATGAGCGCTCATGCGTCGTCTGCTGCTGGCTTGCTTCGCTTCAAACAGTCCCTTTTCTGTTTCCTTCTTGAGGGGTCACGCGGCCCACGGTGGCAGCAGAAGGCCCATCTAACAGCGCACTCTCCAGGATTAGGGTTTTGTATAAGAGCGGCACCCGAGCAGCCACCCGCGCCTCCTGCAAAGCCGGCGCCTCCACCTCGCTCGCTCTTCCTCAGGTATCTGATCTCTCTCCCCTGGGCTCAGCCTCCGAATCTCTTCCTCCTCGCGCTCGTCGCTGACCCGCGCGCTCTCCAATTCGAATCCTCTCGTGGCAGGTGTCGCCGAAGGGGAGGGAAGGGGAGAGAAGGGAAGCGAAGATGTACACCGCCAGGAAGAAGATCCAGAAGGACAAGGGCGTCGAGCCCTCTGAGTTCGAGGACTCCGTCGCCCAGGTGAGACCGCCCGCCCTACCCTTCTCATCTCCCCACTAACCTGTCGCCGGTGACCTCCCGCGCTCATCTTAACCCAACCGCTCCGTCCTGCGCGTGGACGTCCGCGCGCGTGGTTCGCGGTGCTGCTGCTGCTGCTGCCTCGCAGGCCTTCTTCGACCTCGAGAACGGCAACTCGGAGCTCAAGAGCGACCTCAAGGACCTCTACATCAACAATGCAGTGTGAGCAGCTTCCCGTGACGCTCTCCAGTACCTCTCCTGGCCCTGTCATAACGATCGGGCTTGCCGTGTGGTACCAATTTCCCTGTCGAGATGTGATGTCATGGGGGTGATGACGGTGCCGTCTTTGCAGCCAGATGGACGTTGCTGGGAACAGGAAGGCCGTGGTGATCCACGTCCCCTACCGCCTGCGCAAGGCCTTCAAGAAGATACACACCAGGCTCGTCAGGGAGCTGGAGAAGAAGTTCAGTGGCAAGGTGAACTGCTTGGGCCTCCTTGCGCTGGTTATTGATTGTTTACATATAATTACAGCGCAACTGCCTAAATGAACTATGTAGTCTCGGATTATTTTGCATGGGACATGGTACATCTATTGTAGTCCATTAAGAAATGCAGTGCCAAGGTTGCAACTACATTTTAGCACCATTACCGTTCTGTAACACCGGCATAATGCCCCTAGTCATGTGAAGCTAGGGTGATACTGGCGTTCTAAGTTGACTACATGTGTTACATTTTGAAAATTAACAGCCTTGGTCTGATAGGTCCTGATATCTTACTTATGGGTTTGGTATTGTTTTACGACCTACGTAATTGCATGTGAGCTTAATTTTGACATTTTGGAAGTTTGTGGTCTGCATGTCTTGTGCTGCATATACATTTTGTCTGTTTTGTGAAAGTGTTCTTTTGAACACTTCTTGTTCATTGGTACTTAATTGCTGATCTATTTTTGAGGTGTGCTTTACTCTCAGAAACCCAAATCCACTCTACATTGTACCATCGACTTTCATATGGTTACGAGTCTGATTTAATCTTTTGGTTGTATCACGGTCTTATTTTACATTGTTCACACTTTTTGGTCTTTTAAGTAATGAGGATCTGCAAGATTATGGAACTACATTATCGATATTATGCCTCAATACTTTTTAGCTAAATTTTCTCTATGCTTCAGTTATTAAATGGACTTAACAAAATTACTCAATGGATCGTGCTTCCTTCACACAGGACGTTGTCATTATTGCGACCAGGAGGATTGTGAGGCCACCCAAGAAGGGCTCAGCTGTCCAGCGTCCTCGCACCAGGACTCTGACTGCTGTTCATGATGGTATCTTGGAGGATGTTGTTTACCCGGCCGAGATTGTGGGGAAGCGTGTCAGATATCGTTTGGACGGTGCCAAGATTATCAAGGTGGATTTTCTTCTCAAGATTCTATTCTTGTTTTCTTCTGTTAAATTAAATGTCCGAACGAATTATTAAAGCAGTCTGCTGGCATATCTGCATCTATACGTATATCTTTTGTTTACTGATATGGTCTTTACTCTTATACTGAAAAACTTTCTTGTGATGCTCTTTCAGATCTTCTTGGACCCAAAGGAGAGGAACAACACCGAGTACAAGCTGGAGACCTTCAGTGCAGTCTACCGCAGACTGTGTGGGAAAGACGTGGTTTTTGAGTACCCTATGACCGAAACTGCATGATGAAGACAAGCTGAAGACCTCCAATTCCTTTCTTTGTAGCTTGATGTTTTGTGTTGAGACCTCAGCTAGTTTGCTCCCAATGTACTTGCGAGAAATCACAGTTTTGTTGCCAAACATTCAGTGATCGTGAATGAGTAGTCGACCGGATACGATATCTCAAGCTTTGAACGTTCGAATTATAGACCGTTAACCTGTTACTTCTTGCGACAGGATCCATGGTTTGCATGGTGTGCGTGGAATTTCTTCATACAGATCTTTGTGGAGCACGCCTATCGTTTTCGTTCGTGAATTGATTTAAGTTTTTGTTGCCGTTTTTGCGGATGATTCTAGGCGTAAAATTTCTTATGCTATGCTATGATCAACCAGACATTGGAGCTGGCTCCAATGCCTGATTGATCGGCCATGCAGATCGAAAACGGACGGAAGGAAAGCCCACCGGGGAGATCTGACCGCCGTGCTCAGGGATACGAAATGGCCGGGAAAGCCCCCTTGCTCCCAAACAAGCCCCTGGGTTACGTGCCGCGTTTTTTGAATAGGCCATGTTCCTAAGTTGACCTCGTCGGTGATGCCATCACCTGAAGTGTAACTAATCACCTTAGATGCTGATGATGACAACAAGGTACTATATCAATTGGTAGTTATTACTTGATGCTTTTGACTTATCAATTGCTTCCATAACTGACTCCTCTATATTTATACAAGTTTCAAAGAAAGCTACGAAATATCAAGGTTTTTTTGTGCAAGCAAAATGGTATAATTAAATCGAAAAAGGGAAATATTGTTTTTTTTTAAAAAAAAATTATGATTCTTGTGCATGTAAAAAATGGTAGGATTGAACAATTAAATTGCACTATCAGAATATAATCAGGAGCATGGACTCGTATGAGAACGTGGGTCAAACTGAGGAAAACGAGGCATCGGAAAGCCCAATGACAGGCAAGTTGTCGAGCTAACGAACAGCTGGGAATTTAAAAAAAAAAAAACACACACACACGACAAGCCCAAGTCGAACACGACGCTCGAATCTGAACCCGAGAGCCGCTGTCCACCGGCCGGCCATAGGATCCATCCATGTCGTCGACGGGCGGCAAGCCAGGCCCGGAGGTCGTTGAGCCGCTGCTCCCTGTCCCGGCGACGGTGCCGGAGGATGGGCGGCGGCAGCAGCAGCAGCAGGGCCTCGTCGCGGCGGAGGCGAAGCGGCTGGTGCGGCTCGCCGGACCGACCGTCGCCAGCTGCGTGCTGCAGAGCGTCGTCAACATGGTGTCCGTCATGGTCGTCGGCCACCTTGGGGAGCTCCCCCTCGCCGGCGCCTCCCTCGCCGCCTCCCTCGCCAACGTCACCGGATACAGCCTCCTCGTACGCCTCCCCTCCCCTCTCCCTCGCCATTCGTTCTTCTCGTACCCAAAATAATCCTCATCTACTAACAATCCTCTCTCGGACCACATGCATGTTTGTGATCTGCGTGGCCGTCGTCGCAGACAGGCATGGCGACGGCGCTGGACACGCTCTGCGGCCAGGCGTACGGCGCGCGGCAGTTCCACCTGCTCGGCGTCTACAAGCAGCGCGCCATGGTCGTGCTCGGGCTCGCCTGCCTCCCGGTCGCGCTCGTCTGGGCGCGCGCAGGCGACATCCTCCTCCTCCTCGGCCAGGACCCCGACATCGCCGCGGAGGCCGGCGCGTACGCGCGCTGGCTCATCCCGTCGCTCCTCTTCTACGTGCCGCTGCAGTGCCACGTGCGGTTCCTGCAGACCCAGAGCGTCGTCCTGCCCGTCACGGCCAGCTCCGGCGTCACGGCGCTCTGCCACCTCCCCGTGTGCTGGGCGCTCGTGTACAAGGCCGGCATGGGGAGCAGGGGCGCCGCGCTCAGCAACGCCGTCTCGTACGCCGTCAACCTCGCCATGCTGGCGCTCTACGTCAGGCTGTCGAGCGCGTGCAAGCGCACGTGGAACGGCTTCTCCAAGGACGGGCTGGTGGAGCTGGGCCGGTTCGCGCAGCTCGCCGTGCCGTCTGCAATGATGGTCTGGTGAGAGAGACGATTCTTCGAGTTCCCAAACAAATCTTCCCTTTTAATTTGGACACCAAATGACTCCCTCTTGTCCCCTGCGTGCAGCTTGGAGTGGTGGTCTTTTGAAATCCTTGTGCTGCTGTCTGGTCTTCTGCCCAATCCTCAACTTGAAACATCAGTGCTATCAATTTGGTAATTATCTGTAAACCTTCACAAATAGGACGCTTTGCAATTCAGATACGCCTTTCCACACATTGGCCGGCAACTAACAACGTATTGATCTATTTTGCAGCCTTAACACGGGAGCTCTGCTCTACATGATACCACTGGGGCTTACATATTCCATAAGGTGCCCTTCCTCAACATGACTCTCCACAATCTCACTGATCAACATAGGCATTCTTTCTTAACTCGAGCGACCGATCTTCTGTTTCTTCAGCACGCGTGTTTCGAACGAGCTTGGTGCAGGGCAGCCTCAGGCAGCAAAACTGGCGACTAGGGTTGTCATGTACATGGCATTATCTGAAGGGCTGGTTATATCCTTGACCATGACGCTGCTACGGAGTGTGTGGGGGTATATGTACAGCAATGAGCAGGAAGTGGTTACATACATCGCGAAAATGCTGCCGATTCTCGGGATATCCTTCTTCATAGATGGGCTTCACAGCTCTCTTTCAGGTAGACTACTGAAATATGAATCTAGATTCCACAATTAAGTTGCAACGATTAATCTGACCCAGAATGTTTACATTCAGAATCTAAGATGCAGATTCAGTAGCTCAGGCGGAGTAGTAAGTGCTAACATGAATGATACTGCTTTGAACTTGCCAGGGGTGCTCACAGGCTGTGGGATGCAAAAGGTCGGTGCAGCTGTGAATCTCGGCGCCTTCTACTTGTTAGGCATCCCAATGGCCGTGCTGCTTGCGTTCGTTTTCCATCTGAATGGAATGGTACGATCACTCTCCAACCTTTCCTCTGAAAAACCTGCACATTACCCAAGTGAACACAACATGAACGTTCCCGAAGTCTGAGAACTGGTTTGCTTTCAATTCAATAGGGTCTTTGGCTGGGCATCGTGTGTGGCAGCATCACCAAGCTGTTGTTGCTCGTGTTCATCTCATGGTTCATAGACTGGGAAAGGGAGGTAAGCAGGGAACAGACACCTCACAACATCATGATGAATAGTTAATCGTTTCTTTCTGCTCTAGACTGACCAGTGTCCTTGTTTGCAATTCCAGGCAGGCAAGGTAAAGGACAGGGTATTCAGCTCGTCGCTACCGGTTGCATGAGAAACTTGGAGGATCACATGCATGGCAAGCCGCAGGAATACTAAATACTCCCTCTGTTCCCTTTAATTTGACGTTGAGAGTAACTAGTTCTCAATTAAAAGGGAACAGAGGGAGTAGGTCTTATCATTTGGGTACTGATATGCATGTATCAGGTACTTCAGGATTCACGTTTGCGAGGGGGGGGGGGGTATAGCTCTGTTCTGAGATGATGATTGGTAGAGGTCAATGATACCACATACATATTCGTGTAGGATGTGCCCATTATAAGATAAGCTGGGCCTCATCCAACAATTTTGGACTCCAGAATGCTGTCGTGCATCGTTGAATTTCACGCGGAACAAGTATGCTGTCCATGTAGAACAAGTGATGGTGCCAATGAGAACTGTGACGTCGTGTGCAACAAGTATGCTGTCCATGTAGAGCAAGCTGATTGCCATTCGACTCATACGACGGTTGATTGGCCCTTCTGATACTTGCTCTGGATCCTTCAGTTGTGCCACTCGATATAGATGCGTCTAATTGCATTGGAAAACCAGAACATTTTCAACCAGACATGGTAGGAAGAACCCAGTTAACATAGTATCTTGGTTCTGATACTTTGGTTGATAAGCAGAAAACTGATTGATGGTGCCATGCACATCATCGATGGTATACATGGTTTTACATCTGAAATATGATATAACTGATTGATTTCGGTACTTGCTACCTCGTGCTCCGGAGACTGCATTGTAGGCAGTAAAAACAGAGTAGCAGCTAACAGAGTTTCAGTTCAGTCTAACACACGTCACGACATGGGAGATTCTGTGATTGCAAGGTGCAACAATAACAAAGTTGCTGAAACAGTAGTAGTTACTAGCAATACTCGCAGTCTGTCATGTTTTCTGTTTCACTAGTGATATACTCTCTTTCCGTTTCGAATTATTTGACGTTGGTTAGTTCAAACTATCAACTAGGTTTGCAAACCAGCAACTCCTTCGATGTGATATGCTTGTTCGTCATTTCACACATACGTTGCGTAGATTGCACCGAATGATAGTTCTAAATGTAGTATGTCAAAAGTATCAAGAAAATTCCAAGAATTGAACTAAATTAGCTGTCCTAAATGTTATTTATATTAGAACAGAGGGAGTATTATGTAGATGGGAAACAAATATGCTCTCATACGTAGCTACACTGTTGGCATTTTCCCAAGCTGTACCAACAACTTACTAATACTCGAAGTAGCCTCGTCTGTGAATGCCAGCTCAGAAACTAATTTAAGCCACCTGCGCATTCCAGCGTGGCACCCCGTCCTGCTGCTTTTCCTCTCGCGCCATCTACCGCCACGCTGTCCCCGTACCCCAACGGGCGTTCCCGCCCCCGTGGCGTGGCCCGCACGCGAAGCCGGGCACGCACGTGGGGTCGCAGAGCGCCACGCGGGCAGCCACGTGTGCGGCGTGGCCGAGCCCAACGGTAAGAAAAGAACCCGGGGGTGGGGGGGGGGGGGACGAGACCCCCCAACGGTCACATTGACCAGGCGAGGGAGAGAGCACGGCCGCGCAACGGTCACGTCCCGCCCGTACCCGCCAGCCGTCCGCTCCCGATCCGACGGCGCACGCTACGCCTCGAGATTCGCGCCGGCCCACGCTACCGCCGCAGCCGTTGTTTTTTTTTTCCTCCCTGACCCGGGCCTTCTTCTCCCTTCCCTCCTCAGACCAGAGGTAGAGGTAGAGCGAGTGAAGTCAGGTAGACAGAGCCATAGAGAGAGAGAGAGAGAGAGTGAGCTGATGGTGAGGCAAGAGGAGGAGCAGCAGCAGCAGCAGGATCCAGTAGGGGAATAGGACCTCTATCGCCATTACATTGCATCATCCACCAAGTTTCCTTGCATCTCTAGATCACATGTCCTCTTAGCCTCATCTCCTGTTCCCTTGATTTCTCGGAAAATACTCATCTTCTTCTTCTTCTTCTTCTTCTTCTTCTTCTTCTTCGTTTGTTTTCTTTCTCTGTCAACAATGGAGGTCTCGGCTCGCCGCTCGCTGCGTCTCGCCGTCGTCGCCGCCGTGCGGGCTCTGCGCCGCGGCATGCTCTCCGTTGTCCAGTCTCTCTAGATGTTTTAGGCTACTTGGTCTGATATATTCTTTGATTCTTTTGTACTAGGAATTCTTCTTCTGTCTGAACCCCCATTCTTTCCTGCATATACAGCATAACATACACATTAAAATCCTTTTTTTTCCTCTCTTTTTTGCCCAAAGGCAGCTGACAAAATTCTTTAGAAGAAACAAGATCCTCTGTTTCTATCTCCTCTTTGTGTTCTACATCGGTTCATATACAGCTCACCTCACAATCACAAGGATCTCGAAACATCAACCACTAGATAACACGCACAGAGAGGGAGAGAGTAAGTGAGCTGAGAGCGAGTGCAACAGAGTGAGGAGTGAATCAGCAGTGAAGAGCAGGAGGAGGAAGACGAAGAGGAAGACACCGAGGTGGAGAGGAGCGGGTTTCCTCTTCTTGGCACCTCGCGTCCGGCCGTGTCTCCCATCTCCGGGATGTTGGCTGGCTGCTCCTTCTCGTCGTCCAGGCATCAGATGAGCACCGCGCAACGCTTCGACGTCCTCCCCTGCGGCTTCTCCAAGCGGAGCAACCGCGGCGACGGCGCTGCTGCCCCGCGTGTCGCGGCGGCGGACGCCAGGTCTGGCGGCGCCACCTGTTCCCTCCGCGCCCACCCGGTGCCGCCGGTCGCGCAGGCGGTGTCCTGGGGCGCCAAGCCGGAGCCCAGCGGCAATGTGGCCGTCAAGAGGTCCCATGAGGAGGACGCCATCGAGGAGTTTGGAGGCCCCATTGTTCGCGCCAAGCGGACGAGAATGGGCGGCGATGGAGATGAGGTATGGTTCCGTCAATTCGCTGCAGGGACAGTGCAACAAGCTGCACCAGGCGAAGGAGAAGAAGCTGAGGAAGAGAAGGTCTTCCTGGTGCCGAGCGCCGCGGCGTTCCCTCGCAGCATGGCAGCCGCGGGGACGTCGCTGGCCGGGGCCAAGCAGGAGGAGTTCAGCAACCCGCCGTCGCCGGCCTCGTCGGGCGGCACGGACGGCGGCTCGTCAGCGGTGCCGCCGCCCGAGGTCCACGTGAGGAACGGCGTGCCCGCGCCTGGGGAGGCGGCCCGGGAGGCCATGGACCTCGTGGGCGCGCTCACCGCGTGCGCCGACTCCCTCGCCGTCTGCAACCAAGGCGCCGCCAACTACTACCTGGCGCGGCTCGGCGAGATGGCCTCACCGGCCGGGCCCACTCCGATGCACCGCCTTGCCGCCTACTTCGCCGAGGCGCTCGCGCTCCGCGTAGCGCGCATGTGGCCGCACGTCTTCGACTTTACCCCGCCACGCCACCTGACCGACGGCGCCGTCGGCGACGACGACGCCATGGCGCTGCGGATACTCAACGCCATCACCCCGATCCCGCGGTTCCTGCACTTCACTCTCAACGAGAGGCTGCTCCGCGAGTTCGACGGCCATGATCGCGTCCACGTCATCGACTTCGACGTCAAGCAGGGGCTCCAGTGGCCGGGCCTGCTCCAGAGCCTGGCCGCGCGGGCGAGCCCCCCGTCGCACGTGAGGATCACAGGCGTCGGCGAGTCCAGACAGGAGCTGCAAGAGGCCGGCGCACGGCTGGGGCGCGTGGCCGACGCGCTCGGGCTCGCGTTCGAGTTCCACGCCGTGGTGGACCGGCTCGAGGACGTCCGCCTGTGGATGCTCCACGTGAAGCGCGGCGAGCGCGTCGCCGTGAACTGCGTCCTCGCGGCGCACCGCCTGCTCCGGGACGACACCGGCGCCGCCCTCGCCGACTTCCTCGACGTCGCGCGCAGCACGGGCGCCGCCGTCCTCCTCCTGGGCGAGCACGAGGACGCCCTCAACTCCGGGCGGTGGGAGGCACGGTTCGCGCGCGCGCTGCGGTACTACGCCGCGGCGTTCGACGCCGTCGACGCGGCCGGGCTGCCGTGCGCCAGCCCCGCGAGGGCCAAGGCGGAGGAGATGTTCGCGCGGGAGATCCGCAACGCGGTGGCGTTCGAAGGCACGGACCGGTTCGAGCGGCACGAGACCTTCGCCGGGTGGCGGCGGCGCATGGAGGACCGCGGGTTCAAGAGCGCCGGCATCGGCGACCGGGAGGCGATGCTAGGGCGCATGATCACGAGGATGTTCGCGCCCGGCAACTACGACGTCCAGGCCCAGGGCGACGGCGAGGCGCTCACGCTTCAGTGGCTCGACCAGGCGATGTACACGGTGTCCGCGTGGACACCGACAAGCGGCGGCGACGCAGGAGGAAGCACGGTGTCTGGATCCGTATCCACCACAGCATCCCATTCTCAGCAAAGCTGAATGGGGAAGAAAAGAACAGGCTTTTTCAGTGGTTGTTTTGCAGTTAGCTGGTCATTGATTAGTTCATAAAAATACAGTCTGACGATTCTTTTATACATTCAGAAGAACAAAAAAAACTATAAAGGAGAATGAAATATTTGTAGCTTTTGTTTCATAGTAGTAGATAGGATGAAAGATTCAATTGTTACTAGCTGTAATTCTTTATTCTTTTGGCTGCTGAGCTCCCCCCTGCAAAATTAGCTGCATGTTATTTAGAAGCAAAGGAGTTGTTACAATACATTACATAAGATGCGATCATTTCATCATATTCATTTGGCATGTAACTCGTGTTCAGAGTTTGGATGGAATGGAATGGAATGGAACAGAATTATCATCATTTTTCAAGAAGGGGCCTGCATATGGTTTCTGAGTTTTGGATTTCGTCAGAGAAAGGATGTGCCCCCAGGCTCTTCTGCTCTTGTTGTTGGTTTATGTCGTTTCTGATGGACATCTAGGCTCAGTGACTTCGTTTACAGGAACTGGACTCCTTGGTGATGGTTATAGAACCAGTCGGCAAATGATGTAAATTTTGATTTTGATGCTGCTCAACTTTGAATTGGACCTAATTGAACATACCAATTTCCATCATAGCATCAGCGTCAATCAGTTGTTCTCCCAAAAGGCCGCTGAAAACATTTAGAAGATGATGCATCTTGTCCTGACAAATGCACCAGAGGTCGCTAATTTTCATCACATGAACATGGAGAATAATGAACATGGAGAATAATGTTCATCACATGAACATGGAGAATAATGAATGAAGAATAATGCACCATGAGGTCACTAATTTTCATCTCATTGGACTCAGCATAAAATACGCGCAAACTGGATTCGTGGCCAGTGCGATATCGTGAATGGCATAATCATAAGACGGAACTATATCAACATTCAACAGAATACGAGCACAAACGGTACATCTCATCGGGTTCAACCAACCCATTCTACCTTCTAGGGAATGGATTATGCACTACATCAAGACATTTTGTTTTCCTGACGGTATATGCAGTTAATAAGACAGCAGTTTCGAGCAATCAGACCATTTAAATGACCACGGTACCATGCAATGCGGCGTGTCTAAAATAGGAAGCAGCTTGCACTTCAGCACGTATACGAGCTATGAGAGCGGAAAGGTAATTAGCTGGCATATAATAGTTACACCATCTAAGAAACAACTGGCATACAGTTACACATGAAATGCATACTAAGAAACCTGTATGCAATGGAGGAATATGCATTTTCTCGAACATATGACCAGAGCATGTATACTCTACACGTTAAACAGGCACAAATGCCTCAAGATACAAATAAATGCATGTGCAACAAATCCTGCAATAAACATCACATCTGTAGGATGGCACAAATGCGTCAACCTATCATGTTTAGCTAAGTCAGAAACCATCAAACAAGACCAGTGTAGCAAAGCTGGAACAACAGAAAGTACATGCTATCCATCCTAGTACTATGGGGGCATATCTCTGGATCAACAAATAACTAATAACATCTCACATGGGTATTTG
This sequence comes from Neostapfia colusana, assembly GCA_030760725.1. Classification (NCBI taxonomy): domain Eukaryota; kingdom Viridiplantae; phylum Streptophyta; class Magnoliopsida; order Poales; family Poaceae; genus Neostapfia; species Neostapfia colusana. The sequence goes on along the minus strand of JASWHV010000001.1, from coordinate 674,687 downwards.
ACGTGACCAGGCCTACAAAAGGGTGACAGAAACAAACGATTAATGTTATGGTCGCCTGAGAACTTATCATGGCCAACTCAATGAACGTGTAGAGCAAGCAGGTCGTGAATCACCTGGAAAAAAGAACGTCAAGAACTTAACGCCTAACACGAGCGCCACCAGGTCCCGAATTCCCCCTTGGACCCGTAAAACGAGCAAACTGAAGGCGCAAATGGGGTGAATTGCGGTCATGTTCATCAAACTTATAGCCTGCAAAATCAACCGTGGAGCTTTATGATTCTTAATGTGGCGATGATGCGTCGATACATTAGCTTACAGATGGTAGACAAATTAGCACATAGCACCCCACACATAGACACAACACTCTGTTCAACGTACTCCAGAAGACACCTTCACAACTCCTTGCAAACACATAGACTGACTGCATTATCTTGCTACAAATGTTGGTCATGAATACCTGGAGAGAGAATGAACATTGATCCCTTTTACAGGAAATAAGTGGCCACCCAGCATTCACTTCATTCAAAGCCTTCATGACATATATATAGCATACTAAACAGTCGTCAGATAACAGGTCATGGTATCTGTGACCCACGAGGGGGTCCACATTATTCTATACTTAGTATGTTTCAGAACAAAATTAGTCCCCAATCAGCACTATACAACCTTAGTGGGACAAACTAATAGAAGACAGGATCTACACAGTTTGAATTTGACTGGATCCAGTACTTAACACTAAATAAAGGCTATCTAGTACTCTAATCACTTGAAAGACGTACTCCACCAAACTGACTGTGTTGGCTCTTGGGTTAAGGTTCTAAATTACTGCCCCCCATAAATTTCTGTGGATATAGCCACTCAGGTAAAGGAGGAGGGTTGTGATAGGCTTGGCAAGTCAGCATCAAAACCAGCCATTCCTATGGATATGAAACTCAGTTTGGGTTTTATATCTAGCCTATCTCAACGTGCTTGAGACAAAGGCTTTGTTGTGGTGGTGGATAGAAGCACAGAGTACCACTCCAAAAAATGACAGAAGAAACAAACTAGTCTCACAGTTCTCTTTTACTTGTAGTTTGACATCAAGAATCCCCATAATACACCATTAAGCATTATTTTTCTAATTATGGCAAGCAAATACAATCAATGATAAATATACCTATATCACTTCCATATGACAAATCTAAAAAATGGTATGTGTAAAAGAGATTGAATGCCTTTTTGAAGATAGGTAAAAGAGAAGATAGATGTCAATTCAAAACAATACTGCTACTGCCTGAGTCATTCGTGGAAAATGAATGTTGGTAAAGTCAATACCAGAATATCATGGAAAAATGAATGCTGACAAGCCAATGCCAAAACACAATGCAGTGATTGTTTTCACAAAGGAGTAACAATCGGTGCACTTTACTTAATAAACCGGAAGCAGTTCAGGAAGCAAAACTGAAGTATGGCTCAGTATCAACTGAAAATAGTTCAGAAAGAAACCACATATGCCAAGTTCATCACTTTTACCTTGCAAAGCTTCCAAGGCAATAGCAGATTGAGCAGCATCACCAAAATCAACAAAACAGAGGACAATTGGGTCACCACCAGGCTGCCCGCAGCAAATGATTCAGCAGGATGAATGGAAATAAAACACGAGAAAAGGATTGACAAAAAACAAATAGTTCACTTACATGTTTCGGTTCTTTGTTTACAAGCCTCACTTCACGAAAACCAACAAATGGTCGGAAGATATCTGGGAATAAAAGTAAAGGACAAATAACTACAAGATGGAGATGTATCATGCATGCATGATAACACCCCACAGTTTTGTGTAAACAGATATTCAGAAGAAAGAAGAAACAGGGTGGCATCAAAAGTACATATTCAAGGATACGTGAAACTTCTCGTCGTGTACAATCAGCAGGAACACCTTCAATGAATAAGGTGTTTGAGGCATCAGGTGGAAGCGGACGCTCAGTTGTTGCCCCACCATAACCAATATTTCTGTTATCCATACCCCTAGCCGCCATCATTGGAAGATCATCAGCTGGGTAGCCAGCATTGCCTCCGACAGCAGGCTTAATAGGTTGGCTGCCAGATCCAGCACCGTAGGATTGAATTTGCTGAGGTTCAATAGAAGGGTTACCAGCCTGTGTGTTTCAAAGGTGACTATACAGAAAACTAGCTAACAATTAGTACCCCAGTACGCAGAAAGCGTTCGTAGGCCGCATTGAGAGCCTCGTTATCTCTGGCTGCCCTTTCTTCGTCGCGAGGGTGGTGATAACCAGTCATGTCCGGTGCGGCGCTGGGCACATCTATCCAAGGAACATGAGAGCAGTAAATATCGAGCCGCATGGCCACTCAGGTCTTCGTGGAACGACTGTATGCATGCAGCTAAGGAAATTGCACACAGAGCTTTGCGCGCTGTCCGGGGCCGCGCCCTTTTCTAAGACAGTAGTTGCGTAGGTGGTAAAACGAGCGGGACACGGAGAGCGGTTGTGAAAACAATCGCTGCAGCCTTAATCCTCTCTACTGCACGCCTTCACGAAACAGTTTCGATTGATTTCAAATGAAGATGGATCAATGAATCAAAGTGCCTGTTCAGGATTGAGTCCGTTGTCGCAGTTTGCACCAGACTAAAAGTTCTAAAACATGCGCGTTGCTCTTGCTCCGTACATCACTTATAACCAGGTCATGTGATTAGCCAAAAAAATTATAGACGTGATGAATCTACAGTATGGGTCACCTTAAATAAAAAACAATAATAAAAAAAGAGAGAGAGAGAGAGAGGGGGGGCCGCGTGACTGCTCACAGATCGAGCGGGGGAGGGGGGGGGGGGCACGGCAACAGTAGCAAGGGGTGAAGGAAGCAGAAGGGATGGACGCGCGGGTCAGGTCAGATCGAGGGCGTGTGGCGCCGGGGCGCAGAGAGACGGGGGGAGAGAGCGGACCTGAGAACTCGGTGGGGCGCGGGCGCTTGACCGGCTGCTGCTGCTGAGCCCCGGCGGCGGCGGCGGGCAGCACCTGCGAGGCCGGGCGCGGGCCGGCGGGGGGAGGCGGCTGCTGGCGCGGGTCGGGCGCGTACCTCCAGTACGCGTCGGCCATCGGGATCGGTCGGTCCCTCTTGGCGCGGGGTGGCGGGTCCTAGGTTGGCTCGGCTACCCCGGAGCTCTGGAAGGGGAAGGCGAGAGTGTGCGGGTGGTGGTGGTGGTGGTGGAATGACGTGTGGGAGGAGGAGAAAGAGAGAGGAATCGTGAGAAGAGGGCTTTCGCGAACGGCTTTGGGCGTCCACGTACACTGCGGCCCAGCCGGTTAGTTTCGCAGGCGGGCCTTCGTTGTGAACTGGGCCTTGGGCTGGCCTTCATTGTGAACTGGGCCTTGGGCTGGCCGGTTGGAAACTGGGCCTCATCCTTTCAAAAGAAAAAAGTAAACTGGGCCTCATCCTTTCAAAAGAAAAAAAAAAGAAAACTGGGCCTCATCCTTTCAAAAGAAAAAAAATGAAAACTGGGCCTCATTGTGATGTGGGGGCCGACACAAAAGAAGCATCGTGTGAGTCAATTGCTGGGCTAGTCCTTGCGATCCTACGCGGACCGACGACGTGGCCACTTGGCTGTGGCGGTGGCTCCACGTGAGCACGCATGCTAGTAGTAGTAGTAGTAGGCACGTCACGTGCTCAAGCCTTCCTTGAAGATTCAGTCAGTGAATCCTCATCCTCCTCCACCAGAGACAGAGACAGAGAGAGAGAGAGAATTAACGGCAGGCAGAGCTGCCTTTCTTATTTTTTTAAAAAAAAATAGAAGAACAAAGAAAGAAAGGCAATTAATGTGCTTGTTTTTGCACGCTTGCCGTTCCCTCGTTTACAAACAAATTGAATTTGGATCGAGCCTCAGGAGCAGCTGCAGGTCGATCAGTAGCTCCAGAGCGTGACGTCGCCGCCGGCGGCGCCGTCGTCGTCCCCGTCCGTACGCCAGCTGGTGGTGCCCTGCCAGCCGTCGTCGTCGCCCGTGCCGCCGTAGTAGTAGGAGTGGTCGAACTCCGTGTCGCTGTACATGGCGTAGTCGCCGTACGGCGCGGCGTCGTCCTGCGGGCGCGCCGCCGCCGCCGCCGCCGTCACGGTGGGCGCGCGGACGACGGACGAGGCGGCGGCGGCGTCCTGCCGGCAGGACGCCTCGGCGAGCTCGATGGCGGCGCGGCGGATGTCCTCGGGCGTGGCGAGCGTGGCCGGGTCGACGCGGAGCAGGCGGGCCGAGTCGGCGAAGTTGAGGCAGGCGGCGCGGCCCCGGAGCGCGAGCGCGGCGACGTCGTGCGCGCGCGCGGCGGCCTCGGGCGTGGCGAACGTCCCCAGCCAGATGCGGGACTTCTTGTTGGGCTCGCGCACCTCGCACACCCAGCGCCCCGCGGGCCCGCGCCGCCGCACGCCGCGGTACACCGGGTGCCGCGTCTCGCGGAACTTGGTCCGCCCGGCGGGCCGCTTGGGCGGCGCCGACATGACCGTGGCGTACTCGCCCTCGCCCTGCTCGTCGTAGCCCGTGGTGTACTCCATGGGTCGCCGCCGCGCTCTGCTAGCTAGCTAGCTAGCTAGGGATCTATACCACGACGAAATCGGCGGTGCAGCTAGCTCAGGCTCGGTAGCTAGCGGTGGTCCTCGGCGAGTGGGGGACGTGCGTGATTTATAGGATTCGGTGATGGTGAGTGATGGCCAAGTTTGAAGCGTGGCGGGAGAGCGGTGGACGCGACGAGCTGAGCTGGCAAACGGGCGGCGGGGAAGCCGCGTTGCCGTGAGAGGAGCATGGCGTCGGATTCCTTAACCAGGAAAGTGGCTGCGCTGGGGGAAGTGGCGTCCCGTGCGACCGCGCGCCGCCGCGCATGGGGGATGAGATGATGGGGCGGCACGTGCCGGCCGGACGGACGGAGGCGGTGGCCTCAGTCCCTCCCAGTTCCCCTCTTCGGCTGCCCACCGCCACCGCCCGCGGAAACGCGTTTACTTGTACGTCGTGCGTGCGTGCGTGGGCCGGCGCGGACCATGCTGCTGCCGCTGCCGTCGATCATCTCGGGCATCGAGCGCAGGTCAGACCGATCGGGGGCTCGGCAGCGGCCAGCCCGCGTCGACTCAGACGTCCCACCTCGTCGTCGGCGCGCGGGGCACACCGTCCACGTGATCGCAGGCCGCAACCGGGTAAATTTGTCGGGCCTAGTACACACAGCGCCTTCTCAACAACGAACGAAGAGGATTCAAGTCCATGCTCTTCCCAGTTCCTAATCACAAATACTCCCTCTCTTTGCTAATAGTACATGAACTGTTTTGCAATTCAACCAACCTTGCATATCAGGGAACGGAGGAGATAGAGCATACCACAATATTCTAATATATTTTTATATAATGGAACAGAAAGATTCAAATAGATGGCTTCAGGAAAAAAAATGGAGGCAAGCTGCTTTGTTTTGTAAGTTAACAAGTGGCACCCAAAGCACCATTCTTATTTGGCGACAGACAACTGTAACTGAAGCTACAAACCACATAATACATCCAACCTCTCAAAGGATTATTAATCAAGTCTATCGATACAACTATAACTAATATGCTACACGGAAGAGGGTTCTGATCTATCCGGATTTATTCCTTGTCGACGGGGACACCATTGGTAGGGGGCCATCAGGCAGGTCACTTGCTCTTGGCCGGGCTTGGAAGCAACTGTCAAGGAGATAATAAAGAAACCAAAGTCAGGCTTTGGAAAGTCCGGTGGCTACTAACGGAGAACAAGACTAGTATGAAGGTGGTGGTACCTGGTAGCAAGCGATCAGTGAGCTAGCAAACCCGAATGCCCCCGTGACGCGAGGAGTCACCTTCTTCGGAGCCAGTTGCAGTAGCCCCACAGCAACAACTATGTCGAGGCTCGACCTGATAAGAGCAAGAAGCCTCTCGTTGGACTTCTGCAGCTTCATCCGATATTGTTCGTTCTGCCATCTCACACGCAAAATGTTAAGGGAAACAAATAGGAGCAAAATTGCCACAGCGGCACCCAACTTTAATCAGAAAAGAAAAAATTACCTTGTACAACTCTTGGTGTTTAAGCTCCTTCTCTAACTTCTTCATTGATTTCGATAACCGTTGAAGCTCAGCTAGCTAAGATCAAGCATGAACCAGATGTTATTTCCACATGGAAAATGGTAATGTCCAAAATAATAGGAAAGCTAAGATGGATTAGCTTCCTGAAGGTTACAGGATAAAAAAACGATACCTCAATAATGGTTGTACAGGTATTAGAGCCAAGGAAGCAATAAAATGCTATACGGCCGAGGAACTCCGCTCGCTCCTTGTTCTGTATAAAGAATAGGGTTATTTTCCCATCCCTTCTTTGCAAACATGTAAGAAGTACAGGGCAATAGTTTTTCCACATGATTTCTTAGCAGGTAAAGCAAGGTAAAACAGTATTGGTAATCCATATTCTCTATGTCGAAATGGTAGGACAGAACTCTAGCAAATAGAAATACAAACCTTGTATACTCCTGTTCTTCCAGCCCATACTATTTGGTCCAGAAAGAGGAAAGTTGATAGCAGCGCATTCTTTGACTGAGAGATACATGAAACAAAATTACAAAGTTGAAAACAAACAACCATCAGCAGATCAGGGGAATACAAAAGCTAAGCCTCAAGATTGTAATATCACTTTCAGTGTACCTTTCCAAGTAATATCAGTGGAAGCGGAGTTCCTTTTGCAGGAGGGCTAATTAAAGCCTGGAGGTCGTTGACAAACTGCAACAAGTGATAATCATGTGAAGAAGCAGGAGCAATACCTTCCAATTTGCAGTTTCTACTAAGCAAACGGTTTCATATACTACCTTAAAAAGCCGGAAAACTTTCCGAGCTAGGCTAGTTGACTTATCAACATTTTGTGCAGGCCCTGGTTCGCCATTACTCAGAAACTTCGATCCATACTGTACCGCTCTGCAGATCTTATCTCTTGCTTCAGCCTTGTTCAAGTATAATATGACCAGAGCAAGATCTCCTCTCACGGTCTCCAGAGAACTCATACTGTATCTTCAGTAGCTGTATAACAGAGGTTTGGGTCGAAATTCAGTATACTGTATTGAAACATTCGACTCACTATGGCAATCATGAGCAGGTAAGCAACCTTGAAGCACAAAACAAGTACTTGAAACTGAAAATAATGTGGGCACTCAGTGAACTGTGCTGTGTAGCATGTTAGCCGTATTGATACAAAGAGAAAGATTGGTCACTTGACTCGACTGCTGGTTTAAACAGCTAGTTATACTTATCAAGGAGCCAAAGAGTAGTGTTTTATATGCCCTGTTTCTTCTCTTTCTCCATATTAAAAACTTTGGACCATTGATTCAGGCAAGTTTGATGTCTGAAATACCTAACTGCTAACGCAAAATCTCTGAACGAGAACACAACCAAATGCAAGGCAAAATCTCTGAACGAGAACGCAATCCTTGATCGTTTTCCTAGAAATCATACGACAGCTAGCGATTAAAACCCCAGAAAACACGCCTAGTGTTGAACCGAGCTTAGTAATGAACGCTACCGAAAAATCTCTGAAAGAAAATACAATTTTTTGCCCGTAGATGATGCTTGCCGTGCTACGATACGATCTCGGATAAGCTAGCTCGGGTTAACACGGCGCAGGACCGAACCCAGTACGGGAAAAAGCGGTACCCGCCGCATCTTGAAAGCTAAAGGGTCGGGCCGTTTTGCGCCGAAACCACCCCGATTCCCAGCCGCGAAGACACGGCTCGAGGCACGCTACCAGCAGATCAAGCAGAGACGAAGCGAAGCCGAGCAGCGCGGCCGACGCGACGCACGGGACACGTGGGGGACTGTTCGCGGCGGCGCACGTCCGGAACCAAGTGGAAAGAAAGAAAAAAAAAGGCGGCGGAATCCGCGCGCGCGTACCTGCTGAAGGAATCCGGCGGCGGCGGAAGCAGCAGCAGCAGCAGGGAGAGGAGGTTCCGGCGGCGTAGGTGGCGGCGGCGTCTCGGATGGGGATCGCCCGGCGACCCGGCCGTGAGCAATCGGTGAGGTCGATTGGGGACAAGGGAAAAGACGACCCCACGCGGAGCACGTCTCCCTCTAAATACGCCCCCGCGCGCACGGACGGAACGGAAGTGTACCCGGTTACCCTTTCCGGTTTGGAGACTGGTCGGTCTGTCCTAGTTAATGGGCCTGGTCTGTTTCTGCCCGGTTAATGGGCCTGATCTGTTGCTGTCATGTTAATGGGCCTAAAATGTTCCTGCCCTATCAATGGGCCTGATTTGATTCTGTCCAGATAACGGGACCTGATCTGTTTGGAACTGAATGAAGAAGTGTCGGTGGCACTTCCCCAGTCCGTCCGTCCGTCACGTCACGTCGCGGTCGTAGATTCTGTTCCCCTTTTGGCGCTCGTCATTGGTGTCGTTATCCTCCTGATCAAAGCAATCAGAGCACTCTGCACCAACCGTGCCCTGCTACAAACAACCAAACAAACAAACAAACAGCTCGGACTCGGCTGGAAGCACCCAGATGTGGTGCGGCGATAAAGAATTCAACAGCGCAGCGCGCCAAACGGAGAGGAGGAACCAAGCCTGGGCCTGACAGATAGATAGGCGCCAACTAACAGAGCCCTCTTTTTTTTTTAATTTTTAGTATCGTGATTACAGGAAAAAAGAAAGAAAAAGATTCCAGTGACCAGTCCCCTCTAATGCTAATCAACAGCAGTATATACGGATGCATGTGTGTTTGGTGTTCAGTCTGAAGTCTGTGTGTGTGTTGTGGTGTTGTGTCGTGTGCAGGCATCATCAACCAACCAACCAATTGTGATTTATTCCCCAATCTGTCTGAATACACTTGGCTTGCCCTAACCAACTTTCTCTCTCTCTCTCTCTCTTTCTCACTCACTTTTAATATGCACACAAAAGAACACATCAAACATTTGATGATGAACAGGAAAAGAAAAAAAGAAGAAGAAGAAGAACAGGAAAAGAAGAAGATGAAGAAGAAAACGAACGAACTGTGTGAAGACCAGGCAAGCAGGCAAGGCAAAGCAACCTAGGCTAGCCCAATCATCATCTCATCAGGACACACGCACCCACACACACCCTATCAGAATCAGGTGCAATTCTTGGCACCCAAGCGTTGCATTTTCTTCGCGTCTGCGTTCGCCTTTTGCGCTGGTCGCCCCGTCGGTGTTGCCCTCACCCTCAGAACAGCATCCAGTCGGGCTTGTTCGCCGGCGGCGCGCCGGACGACGCCGTCGAGCTCGCGGTGGTCGTCGAGGAGGCCGACGACGTCGAGGGCAGCGACGACAGCAGGTCGAACATCTCCCACCGCGTCTGCTGGTTGTAGTGAGACGCCTGCTGCTCCTGCTGCTGCTGCCTCGGTTGCTGCTGCTGCTGCTTGGCGACCTTCCCGCTGCACTGCTTGCGGACGATGGAGGCGTTCTTGGCCATCACCGCGTCGAGCGTCTCCACGTACTTCTGCACGCGTTTCACCTGCATTCCATTCCATTCATTAGACTGGCCGCGCCATTCGAGGGGGCCCTCAACTGTTTGATGGAAGAGAGAGAGAGAGAGAGAGAGAGAGAGAGAGAGACGCTGCAACCGACAGAATTGATGGACAGGATTGTACTACTGTGGGCTAGTCAATGCTCACCTGCGTCCGCCTCTGGGCCTTGACGTCGCCGTCGGCGACCACCGCGTCGAGCTTGAGCAGCTCGTTCATCAGCAGCTCCGTCAGGTGCGCCGCGTCGTTCTCCGCCACCTTCTCCCCCTTGCGCACCGACGCCTCCAGCGCCGCCACCTGCCAATATAGGAGCGGCGATTCTGTTCACTCGGGCCCGGTTCGACACGGCTCGGAAAAGAAAAGAAAAAAGGATGCGATCTCGGGACGATTGATTATGGCGACGTGTGCGGTGCAGCGCCAACAACAAGTGAAAGCGAGCAGCACTACCTTGGGGGCGAGCTCGTCGACCTCGGCGGTGACCGCGGCCACGGCCTTGGCGGCCTTCTCGAGGTGTCCGCTCCGGCGCTCCTCGATGAGGCGGCGCGCGCGGGCCTCGGGGTCCTCGACGACGACGACCCTGGACCGGTCCTTCACGCCGGCCATGTCCAGGAACGCCTTGGCGTCCCGCTCCCTGTCCTTGTACAGCACCTTCTGGTCGTCCGGGTGCAGCCCCGTCTTCGCCGCCGCCAGCTTCTTCAGCTCACCTGCACACCCAGTCCAATCCCAATCAGATGATGATGATGATGCTAAAGGCCCGATTGAACCGGCGTGCGGGACCGAGGAATCGCGGCACCGACCGAAGGACGCCTCCGAGCTGATGTAGATCTCGTGCGTGGCGCCGGCGTGCTTCACCTTGACGCGGATGGTCGGCACCGGCTTCACGTTGGGCGACGGGCGCCCGTCGTCCGAAACCGCGCCGCCCCTCCTCTGCACCAGCATCCCGCCGGGCCGGACCTCCCACACCTCCTCCGCCGCGACCTTCCCTCCCGCCGGTGGGCTCTTCGTCGAGCCGAGCTTCGCCGGCGCGCCGCCTTTCCTGGCCTTGGGGGTCGCTCCCAGCATCCTGTGCCCGCTCTGCACTGCACTGCACCTTTCCTGCTCGGAGCTTCGAGGCGAGCGAGGGCGACGATGGCGGGAAGGCAGCAGAGAGCGGGCGGGCGGGGGGCTCGAATATGAAGGCAGTGGCAGGGGATCGGGGCAACCGCCAGAGACGGGTGGATGTGATGGGATGGACAGCGAAGAAGAGGAGGGAAGAAGAGAAGCAAATAATGGCAGCGACCTAGCGAGCGAGCGGGCGAGGTTGATGAAGGATGGAATGGAATGTATACGCCGAATAGAATAGCGGCCACTGGCCACATGGCGAAACACATTATCAACTGAACTCCAGAGAAAAGACGATTTAAAATCGCAGACCATTTTCTATTGGTCATCTAGTCTTTCAAATTTCGAAATATTTAATGCTAGATAGTTTAAAGTTAAACTAATTAACGAGCATCAAATATTTCAAAACTAGGGGAGTATAAAGCAATCCCATCTGATTTCATCCATTCATCATTCATGACGAAGCTTTTTGTGGTTTGATTGGACCCAACTGTTCTTCTTGTCGTTGTTGCTGCTGCTGCTACTACTAGAATGAACCTGATGCACTGCAGATCGTAGAAGGAGACACAACGCACATTGCACTAGCTAGCTAGCTAGCTAGATGCGAATGGCGCTGTCTGAAAATAAATTATATATCGTCCGTGGTTCGATGATCCGTGTTCGTTAGCTAGGTTGGATGCTGATTCGCGTAGACTGTCGGCTGCTTCTACCGTCTCGCAGTCGTCCCACGCGCTTCTCTTCTTCTTCTCCTCCTCCTCTGTGTGGTCGGCAAATGGTTACTGGCAGTTCATCATCATCATCATCATCATCAGCAGCAGACGAAGGTGATGATGAGGAGGAGCTGATCTGATGGCCACAGCACATGTGCGGCTGACTGAAATAATCAGGGGAGCTTTATTAGCGTCGGGGCATAACCATGCATGATTACCGGTTGATTAGCTCCAGCAGCTACTCGGAACCATTCTGCACAACGACGACCTCCACCTCCACCATGGACCAGAGAGGTGGCAGCCCTGCCCTGTCTGAGCTCCACCGACAGCCAGGAAGGTGCCGGTTCTCTGTCACGGAAGCTGCCGAGTTACCGTCAGCTCAGCTCAGCTACGATCGAGGCGCAGCAGCACAGCCCCGGCCGGCGACGGCCTCCCGGCCGTCACCTAATTAGTCCTCGTTGGAGTATAGTGCATTCGTGCTGGTGACCTATCTCCTCGATGATCAATTTGCCATGCATGTCTGGGCATATTAACGTCTGAAATGAAGAAAAACAACGTCTTCATGAAGAAGCTTGGTCAGAACAAATAAAGATTGGAAGTTGCATACTAGATCAGTACAGTACTGGCATGCCTGTTGATATGCAGCAGCAACAAACGGCGATTCAAGTCCGGCCGTGACGCGTTGGGCTTAGTGGGCCGTAACCAGGCCATCCGGCCGGCCCAAGGTGTAGTATTGGACGCGGCCAACTGGACGACCCGGTCTCGGTGGCTCCGCTGATGATGATGGTTCACAGTTCGGTCGCTGCACCTGCATGCTCGAATCTAACCGCCGCCTTGGCCCTGGCTCTGGGCCTGTGGCCGGCCTTATTATAACTGACGCGTGTCCGCGGCATCACTCCTCACGCGCCGCCCTCCTCCTCCTCTAGCTAGGCCACCACACCACACTAGCCAGTACCAGTACGAGGTCGAGTACGTGTACGTACGGCTGCGGCTCGATCGCCATGGCGCCCGACGTGCTGCAGCAGCAGCTGGGCGGCTCGGAGCGCCGCGTCCTCGTCAGCGGGCCGCCGCCGGAGAGCCTCCTCTGCCGCCTCGACCAGATCGACCTCCGGGTAAGAACTTCTTCGGGTGCATACGTACGCCTCGGATGCATGCCATCCATGATTTCTTTCTTTGTATCTGTTCGGGCCTGACTCTGCGTGTGCAGCTGCGGCAGCTGGAGGAGCGGCGGGCGCACGCCGCCGGCGCGCAGCACCAGCACACCAGGTCCCTGCCCTCCTCGGCGCTGCAGCTCAGGGTCGTCAGGGGCGCCGCCGGCCTCATGGACCGCCTCGACCTGCTCGAGTCCCGCATCAGGCAGATCGGCTGCGAGCTGGACCTGGACGCCGGCGGCGGAGCCGTAGTGCGGGCCGAGGACGACGTCCGCGAGCCGGCGCCGATGCCGGAGCCGTGCAGGGAGCCGCCGCCGCCGCCGCCGCCGTTGACGAAGTTGCAATCGGCGGCGGCGGAGGACGGGACCAGCTGGGGCGCGCGCCAGCTGCTTCACCGTGACAGACGACCCGACCCGTCAAGTAAGGTTAGTGTGTGAGTTTTCCGCTCCGCCGTCCCATGCAGTGCGGCGGCAACGACGTACGTACTCAGACGCTGCGGCGATTCAGAAACGACGAGGAACTACTGTTATATTCTGAAGAAACTGAAAGTTCCTCTCACTTTTTCTTAAAGGTGAAGAGCATGAAGGAAGCCAAATGTGCTTGCCAGAAGAAGGAGGCGGAGAAGGAGAAGAGGAAGAAGAAGAAGAAGAAGACCGAGCGCAACAGGCGATGGTTTGGAGTCGGATGCTAGTCGAATCGCATTTTCAAAAAAAAATGATGAACTGATCTTTCACGGATCATTCGAACGAAGCCTTTTTTAAAGTTTATTTTTCGTCTGTAGCTTGGTTCCTGCTTTCCTCTTCTTCTTCCTAAACCTGTAAATCGATTTGTATGGGTGTAGTTTTAGTAGCATCGTTAGCAGCCATGTTGATTGCAAAAATTCTCGATAAATTTCACTGTTAAATAAGAAGCGGCAAGCGAGACGACAGGCGCGACGAATCCAAAAATAGCGGGCTGACGAGCGGGACCGGTGCGGCGCGCGGCTCGGTGTTTGACCTGGTCAGCGTGCTCTGCCTCCACGCGCGGGTCAAATCAAAGCTGGGTTGCTTAAACTTGGCCACCATAACCCGCCATTTCTGCCCGCCCCCTCCCTCCCTCCCTCTCCTCCGACTGGCCCCACCTACCAGACAGAAGAGAGAGAGGGGGGCAAGTGGGCCCCGCAACCAACCCCGGCCTTCCCTGCAGCTTACCTGCGACGTCCATCCAGAACAGAACAGAGCACCCCCACCCCCCCCCCCCCGCGCGGCGGCGGTACGTTGCGGTGCTGGTCGGGTTGGCATCCATGGCGCGCCGCCGCGGGACGCTCCCGCTGGCGCTGCTGGCCGCGCTGGCGGCGCTGACGGCCGTGGCGGGGCAGGGCCGTCCGGTCATCGACGACGGCGCCCAGGCGCCGCCCACGCCGTCCACCTTCACCCCCAAGGACATCTTCCTCATCGACTGCGGCAGCGCGGAGCCCGTCAACACCACCGACGGCAAGTCCTACAAGACGGACGCGCAGGCCAGCCACCTGCTCGCCGCCAAGGACGCCTTCCGCGTCGCCGACGACAAGGCCGACGTGCCCTCGCCCGTCTACCGCACCGCGCGCGTCTTCAAGGAGGAGGCCGTCTACAGCTTCCCGCTCGCCGTGCCCGGCTGGCACTTCATCCGGCTCTACCTCTTCCCGCTCAAGGGCGGCGACGTCGACCTCGCGTCCGCCACCTTCAGCGTCGCCACCGACGCCAACGTCCTGCTCCACAGCTTCACCCCGCGGGAGGCCAAGCCGGTCATGAAGGAGTTCCTCGTGAACGCCACCGAGAACCACCTCGCGCTCAGGTTCCAGCCGCTCAAGGGCTCCGCCGCCTTCATCAACGCCATCGAGGTGGTCAACGCCCCCGACGAGCTCATCACCGACACGGCCCTGGCGGTCGCGCCGCTGGGCCCCACCGCCGGGCTCGCGGAGGCCGCGTACCAGGTCGCGTACCGGATCAACGTGGGCGGCCCGGCCATCGGGCCCCGGAACGACACGCTCGGCCGGCAGTGGGACACCGACGCGCCGTACGTGCAGGTCAAGGAGGCGGTGAAGGACGTGTCCGTGCCGACGAGCGCGGTCAGGTTCCCCGACGGCGTGTCGAGGCTCGTCGCGCCGGCGCTGGTGTACGCGAGCGCCGCGCACATGGCGGACGCGGAGGTCAGGAGCCCCAACTTCAACCTCACGTGGAAGCTCGACGTGGACCCGTCCTTCGGCTACCTGGTCCGCCTCTTCTTCGCGGACATCGTGAGCGACTCCATGAACGACCTCTACTTCAACGTCTTCATCAACGGGCGCAAGGCCGTCTCCGGCCTGGACCTGTCGACGGTCGCCGGCGACCTCGCGGCGCCCTACTACAAGGACTTCGTGGTGGGCTCTTCCGCGGCCACGGAGAAGCTGAGCGTCCAGGTCGCGCCCATGGGCCAGGACACGGGGCGCGCCGACGCGCTGCTCAACGGCATGGAGGTGCTCAAGATGAGCAACTCGGTGGGGAGCCTGGACGGGGAGTTCGGCGTGGACGGGAAGAAGGCGGACGACGGCGGCGCGGGCGGCCGCAAGGCCGTGGCGGCGGTCGGGTTCGCCATGATGTTCGGCGCGTTCGCGGGGCTGGGCGCGATGGTGGTGAAGTGGTACAAGCGGCCGCAGGACTGGGAGCGGCGCAACAGCTTCTCGTCGTGGCTGCTGCCGATCCACACGGGGCAGCAGTCCTTTACGTCGACCAGCAAGGGGTCCCACAACGCCTTCTCGTCGACCATGGGGCTGGGGCGGTTCTTCTCGTTCGCGGAGATCCAGGCGGCGACCAGGAACTTCGACGAGAAGGCCATCATCGGCGTGGGCGGGTTCGGCAACGTGTACCTGGGCGAGATCGACGACGGCACCAAGGTGGCGGTGAAGCGCGGGAGCGCGGAGTCGGAGCAGGGCATCAACGAGTTCAACACGGAGATCCAGATGCTGTCCAAGCTGCGGCACCGGCACCTGGTGTCCCTGATCGGCTACTGCGACGAGAAGTCGGAGATGATCCTGGTGTACGAGTACATGCACAACGGCGTGTTCCGCGACCACATCTACGGCGGCAAGGACCTGCCGCCGCTGTCGTGGAAGCAGCGGCTGGAGATCTGCATCGGCGCCGCGCGCGGGCTGCACTACCTCCACACGGGGACGGCGCAGGGCATCATCCACCGCGACGTCAAGACCACCAACATCCTGCTCGACGACAACTTCGTGGCCAAGGTGTCGGACTTCGGGCTGTCCAAGGACGGGCCGGGGATGAACCAGCTGCACGTGAGCACCGCCGTGAAGGGCAGCTTCGGGTACCTGGACCCGGAGTACTTCCGGTGCCAGCAGCTGACGGACAAGTCGGACGTCTACTCCTTCGGCGTGGTGCTGCTGGAGACGCTGTGCGCGCGGCCGCCCATCGACCCGCAGCTGCCGCGCGAGCAGGTGAGCCTCGCCGAGTGGGGCATGCAGTGGAAGCGCAAGGGCCTCATCGAGAAGATCATGGACCCCAGGCTCGCCGGCACCGTCAACCAGGAGTCGCTCAACAAGTTCGCCGAGACCGCCGAGAAGTGCCTCGCCGAGTTCGGCAGCGACCGCATCTCCATGGGCGACGTGCTCTGGAACCTCGAGTACGCGCTCCAGATGCAGGAAGCCAACCCGCCCGACCGGCAGCACGACGGCGACCGCTCCTCGGCGGCCGACGACGGCTCATCGTCCGACGACGTCGTCGCTGCCTCCATCTCAACGGGCAGCAGCGTGCCCGACGCGTCCACTACCGCCGCCGGTGAGCTCTTCCAGCAGCTCGCCGACATGAAGGGCAGGTGATGCATGAGCCATCCATGCATGAAGGGCAGGCAGCTCGTCCGTTCGTCCGTTCGTTCGTTCGCGTCTCCGGCCGCATGCAGCTCGTTCATCAAAAGATTCGACGAATTAATGTATATATATACGATACACACTGTGTATCGCCTCTTAAGATTACTACCGTCGCAGACAAAAACTTTTTTTACGTGATGTTACTTATGACGAAGTTGCACTTCGATTAAAGCTGTAGTATATATATATACGTGGTCAGAAAATCACACATCCAGCTGAAGCAGTTCGTCTTAGGCTCGTCGTGCCTGCATTAGTTCCTCTTTTCTTGATCCAGAGACGTGTCAGTAGTGAGGCTGAGGTTTCCAAGTAGATCACGAGTAAGTTTGCTTCACCACGAAGGACGTCACTTTTACACGACCACAAGGCAAAAACCTGCACGTAACTGACAGGTTTGGCCTGGGAATGCTCTCTGGCTTGGCTAACAAAGGGCAAAACTGGAACACAAGGATCACATTACCAGTGGGCGCCGTCTCGTTCTTTCTCGACCTAGCTACACTACGGTATCCAGTCAAAAACATAAAAAAAGACAATCCAAACTATGTTTCCTTTTTCTTTTTCTTTAAAAAAGAGAATGTATTTGAATACTAGCCTTTCTGTATCAATTGATACACCTGACTGCCAATTACTCTATCTGTTATGAAATATTTAATGTTTAGGATAGTTAATTTAGTTTAAATTAAACTAGATTTTTTATCCTAAAATATCAATTACTTCAGAACAGAGGGAAGGGAGTATTCTTATTACAAAGTTTATCATCTTAGGCTTGTCGCAGCGGCACTCTGTATCCTGCCCGCTACGTGAAATACACAGGAAATGACGTAACCGGCTGCCCGCAACGGCACCTCTAACAGCATCTGGAAAATGGAGACTGGTACAGTAATCCTCTAAATTGGCAGTGCGGCTGTAGCAACTGTGAAGAAAGGAAAGAAAGAAAAAAAAGTAAAGAAGAGAAAGAGAAAAAACTAAGAATAATTAGGAAAAGAAAAAAAATAGGAGAAAAATAAAATAAGAGGGAGATATGAAAAAAAAAGAAAGGAAAGAAGGAAGAAGAGAGGGGAAAAAAAGAAAATAGAAAAGGAGAAAATAAGAAGAAAAGAGAATGTAACAAATAGAGGAAAAAGGAAACAAAAAAATTAGTGTTTTTGTAAGTAGTAAATATAATATTATCAAAATAAAAATAGTTATTATGAAATAATATAAAATATGATATAGTTGTAATATCTAATATAAAATAGTTGATAGTTGATTAGAGGTCTGATTTAGAGGTGAACGAGTACGGACAAATAAACTGTAAAAGTAGGAATCTTTTAGAGTAAACTGTAAAAAGATAAAATTATTTTTTTAGAGGTCCGATATAGAGATCCACGAGTGCGAATAGACTTAGGCCAAAGTCCATTCCCGTCTCTCCACTTCACGTAGACGCGGCCCAAGGAAACGTGTGGCCTACACCATGGGCCCGGCGAGACGAGCCTCCTGCGCTGATTCCGTGTGCGCTCGCGGCGTGCGAGTAGCGTAGCTGCCGCTTTCACGCACCCCCCCCCCTCCCCAAGCCATCGGCACGCCGCCGCGCGCGCAAGTAAATATCCGCCTTCCAGCGCGCGCGGCCCCGCTTCGATCCGACGGCTGGTAGCGTGCCCGCGGGCTGGGGGCCGGCCGGTCATCCATTTAAGCGGTTTCGCACACGGCGAGAGAGGCCTTCGCCTTCGCCTCGCCTCGCCTCCACGCCGAACGCACGAAAGCGAAGAGGAAGGAACAGTGGTGGGGTACCGGTAGCAGCAGCGGCGGCGTAGTGGCGGCAGTAGAGCTAAGGTGAGCTGAAGATTTCTCTTCTATTCTTCCTCCTCGCGCGCGATTGAGCGTGTTAGATTGACTGCTATGATGTTTGAGGTAATCCGATCCGTTCGGCTACGCTTGGTGGAGATTTTTTTGTTGGATTTTTTTTCGTCCTGGGCGATTTTTCTAGGTCGACGGGTGGCGGTCCCCGCGATGCAGCGCCCGAATTTTGGTGATAGAGCCGAAAATTCCGCTCTTTTGCTCGTGCTTTTGAATCCTTTGCTTGTCGTCTTCATTTGGTTAGGGTTGTATCCATGAGTGGGTAGATAGCATGAGTTTGGGGGATTCCGTCTTTGCGATTCTCCTAATCTACATGGCTTCAACCTTCCCCAAGCTCTACTAGTAGACCCGGAAACAGGTCAATAGTCCTCCCTTGCCTTCTCTTGCGGCTATTCACTTCGTCAGCTACTTTTCCTTGCGTAGCGTCCTACTATGTATCTCTGTTATGTTGTTCTCCCCCTTCATGTATGGTAGGTGAGAAAGGGCAAAAGCGGTCTAGGATTGTAGTTGTTAGTTGTTACTAATATTTGGGGATTTTTATATTTCCTATGTTTATAATTTCGTCCTCTCCTACTACTTAGCCATCTGCGTTCCTTTTAGATTCGTTTTTGTACCGTAGAGCTTCTTCAAGCCTGTGAAACTTGTGTTTTCCTGCTTATGTCTTGTTCGCCAAGATTGGAGCAGAAAGAAGATTATAGCTTCACATTCATATAGCAGCTCCAAATAACGGAAAAGGGTGATGAAAAACAAAATCGACAAAAATGGAAACTTTAAAATTTGTGCCATGTTCTGGTCGCTTAAGCAACATTGTGCGCCTTCTTGATGTGATTCGGGGGAATGGGCAGACTGCGGTGTAAACCTGTGACTTTACGAGCCATCTATTTTCCCTCACCTTGTATACCTTAAGCTGCATGGAAAACACTGATTTGCATTGGAAACTTGTAGTTTTTTTGGAAGCTAAGAATTATAACTCTGCACAACTGTTGGATCTTTAACAAGAGAACTGATTCACAGAGAGTAGTTTTGATCCACTGACGAATGAACCAGGTAAATCTGTTTGTTTTACCTTGAAAGTTAGCTCATGGTAACTTATTTTCCTGCTTGTAGTTTGATCCACCAAAGATTTGTAGAACATATTCTGTTGGTTACTTCTATTGCGGCCCTACTTGATCAGCCTTGTAATTTGATTCTTTAGATCATGCAGAAGATATGCCTTTGCAGAACGTGGTATGGTGGCTCTTGTTTTTGTTTCGTAACCATATTTCTTTTGCTTTTGTTAGATAATATGCTTCTACTCATTTTGCTGATCTTAGTTGGTTGGTTGTGCAGGTGCTTTTGTTAGCACAAAACAACTTCAACACATTCTTATCACAGTTTTATGTATTTGCGGGGAATGATTTTAAATCATTCGGGCTTCTTTGAAAGTTAAAGATAATTCTTTTCTCAAATTCTAGATGTGATCAACCATGTCATTTTGGTTTTATTTGATCCCCAGAAGTTTTTATTGAAACAAAATCAATACATGCTTTTGTGACTTAAGAACGGGGAGATTGCTAGAATGTTGGTGTATCTTCTAATTACTTCCAGGGAAAAGACACTGACAGCTTTTTTTTTACTTATATATTTGTTTTGCTTGGCTTTTAGATAATATTTTCTGATATAACCTCTCAGTAGAGGTTAGAGCTAATCATCTGAGGATCATTACAAGCAATTTATGTGCCTGGCCTGTATGCAAGATTCTTCAAGGTGATGAACGGAACTCACCCCTGGAACTCCATGTCTGGGGGTTCATGCTCCAACTCTGGACATGTTCCCAAGGACATGAATGGCGGTGCACCAGTTACCAATACTAATTCCTCTGGGCCAAGCATTGGGGTTAGCTCTTTGGTGACAGATGCCAACTCATCACTCTCTGGAGGTGCCCAGTTGCAGCCAAGTACTAGCATGAATGCTGATTCATTCATGCGTGTTCCTGCATCCCCAATGTCATTTTCGTCGAATAACATATCTGGCTCTTCAATCGTTGATAACTCCATCATGCAGCAAAGTCCGCCCCAAGAGCAGGTGCATAAGCGGAGATCTTCAAGTGTAACATCACAACCTGTGTACGAGGTCGGTGGTGCAGTGCACACCCAGAAGAAATCGAGGATTGATTTTAGGCAAGATGATATCTTGCAACATCAATTGATTCAACAGCTGCTCCATGGTCAAAATTCTCTTCATCTCCAGGGGCAACAGAACGCACAGCTTCAAGCTTTGATCCAGCAGCATAAACTGCCACAAATTCCACGACAGCTGCATCATTGTTCACAACCATTTTCTCAAATACAGCGACCTCAAGTTGGTATACCTCGGCAGCCTCAGCTTAGGACACCACTTCCACAATCTGGAATGCAGCCAGGAGGACCTGTTAGGGTTCCTGTTGAGAGTGGGCTTTGTTCTCGCCGGCTAATGCAGTACTTATATCACAAGCGTCATCGCCCAGAGGTATGTTTTTGCACAGTACTTATTGACATGAGATTGTGATATGTGTGGTCTTGGCAATAGAATTTACTCAACACTTTCTTGCAGAATAATCCCATAACATACTGGAAGAAGCTTGTTGAGGAATATTTTGCACCACAGGCAAGAGAACGATGGTGTGTGTCTGCTTATGAAAAGAAAGGGAATTCTTCACCTGCTACTCCACATTCAACTCTGGTTAGTTTAGTTAATGATCCACACTTGTATTTTACTTATTATAATTCACCACGCTTCCACTCTTCACTTTAGCATCACTTTCTCTGTGATGATTAGCATCTTCTCCAATTTTTTCTTAGAGTACTAAACACATATTGAAGCCTGCGGTAGCTAAATACAAGAGCGATTCTTTGGCTTCTGTGCATTTCACTCAATTCAGAGGAACTTATTCTGTATATATTATTAGATGGATACATGGCTACAAGGATAAAAGAGATATTTTTTTTCATAAAATCCTATTTTCTTATTTTCTCCATGCTGCAGGATACATGGCGCTGTGACATTTGCAATGCACATGGTGGGAAAGGATATGGTTAGTTCATTTCTGACTGCTCTGCCACATTATATTCCTAATGCTTCTCTTATGTTTAATTTCTTAGGTTGTCATCTGTCAGCCAAACTAACATTTTTCCGTTGGCCTTTTCTGCTTTGCTAATGATATCACATTTTACACTGTAACAAAAATGTATGCAATATGTCGGTCAGGCCAAATTTTATTCTCTGAACCAATTAGATGTATTTGAAATGAATGGACCTGTCAAAAATGACGAATATCGAGGCAAACATTGCAATCTCCTAGTGATTTTATCACATTGGATCTTTACTAGTAAAACGAAATTGTTTTATGACTGTGTTCTTTTTGTGCATGTCGCAAACTCGGGATTGCTTGTTGCATTCCGGATAGATAAATCCCTAATTTTCTTTTTTGATCTTCCTCATCATTTCTCAATTAGGTGTGTCTGTATATATAGTCCCAATTACAATAGAATCCTAGTCTAGTACTACCCCTAGACTGCTACTTTAAATAGAGATGGACTTGTAATCTATCACTAACTCTATCCTAATCTAGAAAAACTAGATTATATCTAACATTGCTTTTATTCTATCAATAACGTTGTTGGAATACCCTAGCATCTTTTTGTTGAGTTACTTTCTAATTTGCTTCTTAAACATCTGTGTGCTAATCCCATATAGATCATGATTTTCTGGTTTCCTTTATTTATTTCCAATTGTCATGAGCATAAATCCTTGAATTTGAAATGACTTTTTTCTTTTTAAAAAATCTCTCCGGTCGATCGACAGAGGCTTCCTATGAAGTACTTCCCAGACTATGTCAAATCAGATTTGACCATGGCGTTATTGACGAATACATGTACCTTGACATGCCAAATGAATTCCGGTTGGCTAATGGACAAATGCTACTTGAGCATGCAAAAGTTGTTCAAAAAAGTGTTTATGAGCATCAACATGTTACACACGAGGGGCATTTGAGAATCATATTCACTCCAGAACTAAAGGTAGTGTTGCTTGGTGTGGGGTTGCAAATGTCGTCGACAATTTTTGTTAATATTTCCATATCTGTTGTAGCAATTGTGAACATAAAATGTTTTAAGTGAGGTCAATTGGTAATCATTATTACCCACTATCAACCTGTGAATTGTGTAGATAATGTCCTGGGAGTTTTGTGCACGGCGACATGAAGAGTATATCACTCGCAGGATTCTGGCACCACAGGTAAAAATTCTTGGATCTGTTTGCTGGCCATGTTTAATATGGCAACAAAAATTAGTCAATTCTTCTTGCCTAGACGGATAGTAATCTGTTTATCGCTTGGCATTTGGCACCTTATACCTCAGGGAAGTTAAAAACGTTAATTAGATGACGAAGGATAGATCCATCTTAGTTGCATACTGAATTGGATGAAAAATGTGTCTTTTGTGATACAGCTTCTCTCATAGATGTTTAGCATTCTCTTTATTTAAGTACTGCTTACCTTTAGAGACTGGAATTTTAATTTCTACTCATGATTCATGGTAACCTTGTTCTGATCTGTACTCTTTGAGGGTATTGCCCCGGTGCGTACTTTTATTTTGCCTGAATATAACTCTTGAATGGCATATTCGTTATATTTGGTGGTCATAATATCTTATCTCTTATTTATGATTTTTCAGGTCAATAATCTGCTGCAAGTTCCACAGAAATACCAAGCTGCTGTTAGTGGAAGTGGGCAAGCTGGGGTGTTAAACAGTGATGCACAAACCATCTGCAACATGTTAGTAAGCCTATTGCACATTACTCCTTAATATAGTCCATTTTGTAGTGCCCCTTTATCATGTTAAATGGAGATGCTGTCACTGACTATACGTGACACTTTTTGGTTATCTGAATTCCGATGAACTCACTGTCTTTTCTTATGTACTATTAGGTTTGTAACAGCATCGCGACAACTAGCGAAACATCTAGATCATCACACCTTAAATGAACATGGGCTTTCTAAAAGATATGTTCGCTGCCTCCAGGTAATTAGAGGCCCCCTTATACCATATTCTTTCTCCTCCAATATTATCAAAAGTAGCTGAGGCATAAGTCATCCTTAGCCTATATGCATTGTACATTATGTTCTGTATGTAGATGTGACTCCAGCACACTGATGAGTATCAGTTCTTGTCAGATATCCGAGGTGGTGAATCACATGAAGGACTTGATTGAGTTCAGCAACAAGAACAATATTGGTCCAAAAGGTGGTTATCTTTCTGAGATGATGGCTCAGCCTTTTTTTAAAAGCTGGTATTTTATGAAGGTGGCAGGAAATAGTTTTAAAACCTACAATAAGCTCATTTCATAAAAAATTGAAATGCTA
The DNA here is from genome assembly GCA_030760725.1 of Neostapfia colusana. NCBI lineage: Eukaryota > Viridiplantae > Streptophyta > Magnoliopsida > Poales > Poaceae > Neostapfia > Neostapfia colusana. The sequence continues at coordinate 651,152 of JASWHV010000001.1, read as the reverse complement.
GGGAAGTTCTGATGTGTAAGAAAAATCTAGAGTTTTAGGAAAAAAACATAATGAGACAAACCCAGTCAATGCGATGCGACAACATGGTACACGCTTGTTCTCAACCTAATGAATCGAGTGGTTTATACTTTTTATCGTAGTGAACGCTATATTATTTGGGTTGATTCATTCGTTTTTTTTTCTGATGATTGTGCAAAACGGAAAATGAAGCTATAAAAAGTTTGTAAGGTGTATACAACTTTATTTGGTAAAGAGCGGGGAAAGCTAAATATTTATATTTTGGATAGTAGGGAGTTGCTATTAAAGAGAAACGAACTGAACAATAGCAGAAATAGTAGCTTGTTGTCTAGATAACGAAACAATATTCTGATGTGGATAACACTTCTTGCTTGCCCTTTTTATCTGCAGTGTAGTTTTCATGTTATTTTATGCTTACCTGCAGAGAGCCTGAATAATTATTGCAAACAAACTATACCAAAGCTTCCTGTTCAGAATATGCATGAGGCAAGACAAGTCATAGCTGCTCCTGGTCCTCCTAATAACCAGAGTAACGTCCATGTCATGGGGACCCAACAAGAAATAAGTGGCCATATGAACAACGGGTCTCCTGGTGTTGGAGCCATTGGCAACAATTCTCCACAGAATGCTGCAGCGCTACGCGATTACCAGAATATGCTCAGAAGCTCCAGTGCAAACCAAAGTTTGCTCCAGCAGGAGGCATCAAGGGTCTTCAGAGGTCCTGGAGCAATGCACAATGGCATGCAGATGGAAGTATCCAGATCGTTCAGCGGACCTAACCAAGTGCAGTTGGCACAATTCCAACACCACCCCTCATTCCAGAAGCCAGTGTCACAGCAAAACCGTATCCAGGGCTTGGGTGTGAGCCCACAGTACCAGCAGCATGTGTTTAACCAGCTTTTGCAAGAAGTTAGGAATAATAATAACAACCGTACTTTTGGGCAGCAACAACCGCCAGGATCATCTGATTTTAATAACGGTCTTGCATCAGGAGCGGCTGTCAACGACGCTGCTACTAGAGAGCAGACACAGGGCATCAGTAACAACAACGGCGGAGTCAACAGGGCAGCTGCGGTGAGTACCATGCCTAGTAATGTGATCAACGGCAAAGCCAGCACTGCCCCTAGCAGGAGTAACAGTTTTAAATCGGTAAGCAGCAACCCAGCTTCTGCTGCTGCTACTGCTGGAGGCAACGCCTCAACTTCAAAGGACGAGTCTTTCCATGAAATGGAGGATCTCAGCCATCTCATTTCTAATGAACTGGCAGAGAGTGGGCTGTTCACGGGGGAGCAGGGCGGCGGATTCTCGTGGGACATGTGAAGGCTGCAAGACTATATGATAAGTTTCGCACCGCTCAGCGGTTTCGATCGTAAGCGTTAAGCAACAACAGCATGCTTGGCTGGTGCAAGTGGTGATGGAAGGTTTGCCTAGACTGTTGTAGTATTTGCTAATGTTCTTCTCCTCCTTTTTTTTTGTGAGCTTTTGTATTGCCACTTCGAACGGTTCCTTATGACCATACTGATGTAATTCAGATGTGGGACAGTTAGGGTTTGGTTTGAGCTGGCTTCCCAGAGCAGTGCAACCTACTTAGAATGTCGGCTACCTGTCATGTAAATCAGTTTCATACTATAGGAAGCGTAAGTTATATTCTCATGTTATTAACAGAGTGTCAAGACATAATTCTGCTTTTGACAAAACCATTGGCTCAACGGCTAAAACCGATGTTCTCTTAATCATTCATACAGGTTGCAATGCAGAGCAAACCATAAACCAGCGTCAATTTTATTACAGTGGAGAGCACGTTTGTTTCAGGAAAAGGGAAAGCCCATCACAGTGATTTATTCTTTTTTTTCTTCTTCTAGATGACAGCTTGTTCTAGCAAAGAGGTAGATCTCATGTACAGTAAAATTTAAATGTCGCTCCACTGGAACCAGAACCACGATGATGATAGGTTAGCTTCCTCTCTAGTTCCTGCCCATGGCCATGGCGGCCCTGTCCTGCAGCCGCCTCAGCCTCTCACCTTCCCGGCAAAGATAGCCATGGAACTTCTCCTACCAACATGTTCGATAGAGGACACAGTTAATAGAACAACCTCTGATGAGCCGGGAAGCTGTTAGCATCGTGATGGAGAAACAAAACTGAACAAAGACGGGCACGTCAGTAATCCTACATGCAAAGTGCATGGATTTGGCAGTAATCGTAAGCATACAATTCGTCAGTAATCCAACATGCAGGTGCGGGGAAGGAGGCAACATGTACGTGAGCACGGGCGATTCGGTTGCTGGGAGTCTCGAGAGGAGAGCAGCGGGAGGGGGGGAGCGGGGGTGGGGGGAAGGCTACCTTGCCTCCGAAGAGGAAGACCCCGGTGAGCCCGGCGGTGGCGACGCCGCCCCAGATGACCACCGTCGACGAGAGCAGCGACCAGTTGCGGTAGATCATCCTCGCCGTCCTCTCTCTCTCTCTCTGCTCTCTCTACTCTTCCTTTGCAAATCGCAATGGATGCAAGTGGAAGCGTGTGGAACTGGTCCTTGTAGCTATAACCAAACCTGGGCCTGCAATGCTTTCGAGACTATCGTCCCAACGAGAGTGTTGGGCTAGATCGCGGCCCGTCAAAGCACGCACCTTTGCCGTGCTAGTATTTCTGAAACTGAAGCTGAGCCATCGATTGGTCATTGTTGGTGATCTGAACACGAACCGCACACGCAAACAGGACTCATGCATGCATGGGTTCCTACACCTGCTCCCAATCATCCGTCTAATTTAACCCGGCCGGCTACCTGTAATGCTCTTATAAATATGGCCTGTCTCGCCATTGCCAAACCACCACCACCACCTCGCTCCACATCCACCATCCTCTCGATCGAGTCCTCCTCCTCCACCGGCCGGCCGGCGGTACGGTACAGCCGCGCGCAGCCGGTGGGGGCGGCCACGCGGCCATGGGCGCCTGCGCAACCAAGCCCAAGACGCTTGAGGGGAAGGCCCCCGAGGAGGCCGCCCCCATCTCCACCACGCCCAGGGTTGCACCGGCCGAGACGACGACCACCACCACCGTCTCCACCACTGAGGTGATGATCGATCGATCGATCGATCGATCACACGTTCGTTCATTCATGCAGACGTTTATGAATCTTCTTCTTCTTCTTCTTCTTGATCTGATCACGTTATGCACGTACGTGAACCATGTAGGTCGTTGCGGTCGATGAACAGACGACGGTCGAGAAGAAGAAGGTGGTGGACGAGGAGGAGGCCATCTGCAGAGAGGAGCCGCCGGCAGCCGCAGCAACAGTTATAGAGCTGATGATGCATGCTGCCAACGACGCCGAGCCCGAGGAGAAGGCTGAGGTGACGATGGTCGAGCCCGAGCAAACCAAAGAGGAAGTCGTCGTCGTAGCCGTGGAGAAGATCGTCGAGGAGGAGGAGGAGGAGGAGAAGAAGCCTTCAGAGCCCACCGAGGAAGATGCTGCCATCGTCGAGGTGGTGGAACAGACCTCTCGTCGGGGGTGAAGAAGGTCACCGAGAAGGAGGACGAGGAGGAGGAAGAGAAAGAGAATACGAGGAAGAAGAAGAAGAAGAAGAAGAACTAACTGTCTCCTCATGGATCAATCATATCTGCATGAGATGCATGCGTGCTCTGATGCACACTTGTTCTCGAGAGCGAGCGAGCGAGAGAGAGAGAGAGATCCAATCAACGTGTACGCCTCCCGTTTTTTTTTCCTCCCACGGATTTCTGATTAACGACATTATATATTGATGGGCTTATCATTGAGCAGCTTGCTTCGCCGCGTGGATCGTTCTCATGTGTAGTCGCAACGGTTTGCGTTTTGGTGTGTGGCGTGAGGTGATTTGGATTTGATTTGTACTGTTTTGCTACACCCCAAACTGGCCCATTTAGAGAGACCCTGGGCCTGAAATTGACAATTAAGCTTCTTAGCCCAAAGGCCCAACTGTCCGCTCGAACGGCCCATTTATAGGCCCCCCAAAAGGCTCAACTGTCCGCTCCAACAACCGGGCCCATTTAGAGAGCCGAGAAGCCGCGCCGCGCATTCCAGAACGTTCCTTCCGTGCCCCCCCGCAGTCTCCCACCCACCAGCAGCCACGCGCGGCGCCGGCGAGGCCACACCCACACCACCACCACCACCACCACCCCCCGTGTCGCCACCGACATGCGTCTCCCCCACGGCGCACGCCTCGCCCTCCTCCTCCTCCTCGCCCGCCGCTCCGTCTCCTCCTCGTCCTCCGCCAACCGCTTCCCCCGCGCGCACGGAGGTGAGCCCTCGCCGCTCGCGATTCCCCGGCCGGCCCCTCCCGCGATCTCTACCGGTTGATTGCGTCTCTTCGCAGGTGTATGGAGTGAGGTCGCGCGCGCCGCGCCGTCCTGGAGGTCGCCCTTCTCCGCGCCGGGCAACGCTCACAGGTTCTTCCATGGTGAGCGGCAAATGGGAATAACGGGCAGCGTCCACAGTTTCTCCTCCTCCTCGGGCTCAGACGAAGAAGTTGATGGCTGAGTGATGATGCAGGGACCAGCCCGGTGGCGGCGAGGGACTACTATGATGTGCTCGGCATCAGTAAGAACGCCAGCCAGGCGGAGATCAAAAAGGCTTATTATGCGGTATGGATTGGTTGGGTTGAATTGGACCCGGAATTCTGCAGGAACTAGCGGTAGTTATTGAATAGTGATATTGATACTGTATAGTGTATACCTGGGATATAAGCTAGGGGCACCACAGTTTAGCTTCTTACTACTAGCTACATCTAAAAATGAATAAAAATGTCTTGTCAACTTTAGTTGGTAGATGTTTCAGATTCTGAATGCATGATAATCATGTGGTAAATGTCTGCAACGAGCATTGACATTAGAGTCTGTGGCTAATTTTTCGTCGCGTCTACCTTTTGAGTACCGCTGCTGTTTTCAATGTAGTACATGATGATATTCCCCCTTTTCTTCATAGTTCATACCATACGTAATCCACTTTTCTGTTTCTATTCCCTGCAATCTACCTTACCATGTCATATTTGTTTCTATTCTCTTGCTCCAAAAAGCTTGCGAAGAAGCTTCATCCTGACACAAATAAAGGTGATGCTGACGCTGAACAGAAATTTCAAGAAGTTCAACGAGCTTATGAGGTGCTTGATTTTCATTGGATGCTGTATGCTTACCTTGCTTAATGCTATATAGCTCTCATGGACTCTCACATATTCTTTCAAACACCAATGTAGACTCTGAAAGATGAGGAGAAAAGGTCATTTTATGATCAGGTAACAATTTATAACTACCTTTAAAGCTATTTATGTTCACCTTTATGCTACCCATGCCAAAAATGGCTTGCCTATCGCAGAATATTTTTGATGAGTTTCCAAGCAGCTGTACATTTGAATCTTATAGTTAGTTGTCTTGACCACCCAATTAGTTTTCAATTTTTTAAATACTCTGGTTGTTTCTCATAGCCGACCCCAACATGCTTGGGATAAAGGCTTGGTTGTTGTTGTTGTCTGGTTGTTTCTCATCCACGTTATACATCAAGGTGATCATACCAACCATTTAGCTTAAAAATACACGGAGCATTGACAGTGTAGCACTTCTACTCCCCTTGTTCTGATTCTTACAGGTTGGCCCTGATCAATTTGAGAAAGCGTCTGCTAGCGGAGGTGGAACTGGTAGTCCATTTGGGGGTGGTTTTGGCAATCCATTCGAGGATATCTTCAGTGGCGGTGGCGGCGGTGGAATGAATGATGTATGCCGTCTCTATAAGATTTAGTTTTCATAGCCTACAGTTTCCTTGTTTTATTTTTGTTTGTCTGCCTCCTTTTAGAGTGAATGTATAGAAACGTTCATTATGATCCATGAATCTTAATTTATTTTTGTGCCCTTCATGGAATAACTTTGATCTAAGCTCAAAAGTTGTCCTTTTGTGGCTGCCCAGTACTATATGCCCTTTTTTAGTCTATCTTAAATGTTGCAGTAGATGCACCTGAATTTTTGTATTTAAATTCCCCTGAAACACTCTGGCCTCATATTCAGGAAACGATTCCTTATTTCTTCCATTTTATTATTTTATAGTTTGCTCAACCTGTTAGACGTTTGGTTATTATATTTCTATTTCTTGTTTTTTTATTTTTGATTCTGTAGCTGAAGACAGTTCTGTTATTGGTTCCTTGTATATCATTGTTCTTATTTCAGTAACTTACTATTTTCTTTCTTTATTTTTTTGTTATGAAGTTCTTTAAGAATATTTTTAGGGACAGAGAATTTGGAGGGCGTGATGTTAAGGTGATTCCTACACTCATTTTAATTGCATACTCAGTTGTACTTTGTGAATCGCTGTTTCACTTATCCAGTTTTGCAGGTTGCACTTGAACTATCATTTATGGAGGCAGTTCAAGGGTGCACCAAAACGATCAACTTTCAAACTACTGTACCGTGTGAAACCTGCAGTATGTAGATGCAGTTTTTTTAGTGGCTTCATTTTGGAAGTTACGATTATTTTGTGAATTATGTTTTCCTGACAAGAGAATTTCCCTTTTCCCAGGTGGAGCTGGCGTGCCTCCTGGAACCAAACCTGAAACATGTCTAACTTGCAGGGGTTCAGGATTTGTTAGTTCTTCCCCCATCCCGTTTGCAATCTATTCATTTGGTTCTATTTAAATTGCTAGTGCGCTGATCCATTTTTCTCTAAGATCAATAGATCTTCATGCAAACTGGTCCCTTCAGGATGCAGTCAACATGCACAAAATGTGGAGGTTCTGGAAGGACTGTGAAGGTATGATTTTCCTTGTAGTGTGAAATGTCAACTGGAAGTATAAAAATAAATCTGGTACATCACATCTATACTGATTAGTAACTATTAGATGCTTCTGCCATGTATTGGTAGGTTAATATTGCACAGAATTTGTATTGGTAAAATGCTCAAAATATGTATTGGTAACTTAAGATTGCTCTAGGTGGTAGATATGTGAAAATTAAAATTTGACCATAGTAAAACTTGAGCTCGTACGTATCATTCAGGCTGATACTCTGAAGCCTGAACCTGGTCATGTGTTATCTTGCTCCATTAGTTAGAAATATATAACATGCTTACAGCGCTTCGACAGTTCTCATGTTAGTCGTTTATAGAGATATATACTTGGGTTACATTGTTTGCTATATACTATCCATACAGTTTTATAGCTTCTGAATTCTGATCAATTTCTGGGATATGGTGGCTATGATCTTTCCATTGTTCTAGGAATTCTGCAAGGCATGCAAAGGAAACAAAGTTGTTCCTGGAACCAAATCAATTCGGCTCGATATACTTCCTGGTAGGTTTCAAGTTATTGTGATTCATTTTAATGGTGTAGTGGTGCCAACATGATTTGGTTCTGTGTTGCAAAATGAATTAATGTTACTTTGTTGGTGCAGGTTCTGATAACGATGATACTATAAAGGTGGCTAGATCAGGTGGATCAGATTCTGATGGCCGATCTGGTGATCTATATGTAACCCTTAAGGTTAGTCCCCTTCGTCTTTTTTCTGTTAAGTGGTTCAACTGATGACCAATGAATGAAGATAGATAACCTTCATATCTTTCCAGGTTCATGAGGATCCTGTATTCCGAAGAGAGAAAGGTGATATTCATGTCGATACTGTCTTGAATGTGACTCAGGTAATTCGAAGCATTCATTCCTATGATCTGGGTATGAAGGGCTAAAATGTAAACTTCATTCTGAGACATCCAATCAATGCATGGATAATGCTTGTTGAAGACAGACTATTAGTTTCTTTATGAACTCTTGGGTGATCAGCAAGCAATACCTCCTTACCTAGATCAGATTGCCTTATGATAAAATTCATGGGGTGGCAACACGAAGGGACTAGATATTTTATTAACATAGATGTTGTGCCATACTCAGGCAATTTTGGGAGGGACCGTTCAAGTTCCAACTCTCACCGGAGATGTTGTTCTAAAGGTATGCCCGCACCAGTTTTCATTGTGTTTTCATTATTGTTTACTAGGAGGTAACTTCTTCATGGGTCTCACTACCTTATTGCAGGTCAAGCCCGGTACCCAACCTGGTCAAAAGGTTGTTCTAAGAGGAAAAGGTAATGTGCTGCGTAGATTGTTTTGTGGTCATGTGCTCTTTAATTACACACCACAATGCTGCTGCTAATTGATGCCTGCTCGTAATCTCTCGCATCTGATGGTTGCAAGGTAACTGTTTTTTAATCGACTTGAAATGAAGTTTCAACCTATCAGAAGCATCTGTGGGCATCAACAAATGAAGTATAAAAAAACCCGAGTGAAACAGGGAAACTAAAATAAGTAGCCAACATATACAGGGACATAATCTATGCAAATGAAGCCATTTACCAGTCGTCAATCAAATCTCTTTTAGCTTGAGGAAAATATAACTTGCATTCAGGTGAACTCCCAATCAACTGCCATTCAAACAATGTACTGGTGTCACTGTGGTTCTGTAGGACATAATGCCTATATGGCTATATTATCTTGGTGGAAACTTGATACCGCTGAATTATTTTATGTCAGCCTAAATATTGATGTATCCTTGCAGGAATCAAGACAAGAAACTCATCATACTATGGAGATCAATACGTCCATTTCAATGTCAATATCCCTGTGTAAGCCCCTCATAATTTCTTGGCAGGAACTTAAGCTGACATGTAATTTTGTAGTTGACACTCTTGGATTTTACAATTGAGTCTTACATGTAATTTCTTGCAGGAATTTAACACAAAGGCAGCAAGCGCTGATCGAGGAATTTGCAAAAGAAGAGCAAGGTGAATATGAGAAGGATGCAAAGGCAGCTGGGGCATCAGGGTAGCCAATGCTCTAGCATTGAAGTCGGGAGGTAGGATAGGCTGCTGCCTGAAATTTTCACAGGAGCAAGATATAGTTGATTGTGATGGAATTTCCATCGCAGCATATAGATCTTTGTTTGAAATTTTGTAGCTTTAATAATAATAATACTACACCCTGCTCCATGTGTGTATTCACCAAAGCTACTAGCGAAACATGCAGATGCTTGCACGATTTTCAGGATGACAACCTGTGACATCACACGGTACCATCATCATAACACTCCACTCTCCAGTTTGAGGAAGGTTTTTCATATGGGCGATCTGTGTGCTTGTATTTTACGATTGCAAATTTTAGACACCTTGCTGATTCCTCTTCTAAGTCAGGCAACGGTGGTCGTCGCTTCTGGTTTTCTGTTCGCCACAAATTGGTGCCATCATCTGGGCTCAGGTCTGTGCAGTCGATGGGGCGAGGTCGCCTGCAACATGCTCGGATGGGAGCTGAGCAGGTGCAGGAGAGGGTGCTCGCCGTAGGGGAAGGGTACTTCACCGACTTCACCGAAGAAAAATCATCGATATGACATGAGATCAGCTGCTACAACTGCAATACTGAATATCAGGAGCACCACTGAGGATTCGAGCACAAAACTATAGAACATATGACATAGAGTCCAGGTAGGAAAATGGATCTACAACTGAAGATGCAGAATTTACTAAGACAAAGCATTCCCAAGCCAGATACCTTCAATCTCTAATAATTACAGAGTACAGTACATTCAAGTTGATACATCACAATAACCAGAACAAAACGCACCAGGCTGCATCGAACAAACTATTAAGTGAAATTGTAACCTGACGATTGTCCATTCAGTAGATGTGGTATTATGCTTTTAATTCATGGGCGAAACCACCCAGGCGTGTTATTTGGTCCATGATATGCCCCCTTCTCTTAACGTTGTTGGTTCTCCCTCCTCCGAGCATAGCGGGTCCTGTCATTGTACCTAGGCCTATCTGATGCTCTCTGGGGCACAGGCTCTACCCTCCTTTGCCTCTCCGGGGACCTCTGAACAATCTCCCCATTGACAAACAGCTCAGCTGCAAAATAAAATGACCAGGGACATTACTATTCTCCTCCAATATAAAAACCACCCCCTTGAAGAATAACTAAAATATACCATGCAAAGTCCTAATGCCATTAATCTTATGTGACTAAACAAGTGTTAATACAAAATAGTGGGACATTCAAAAGACCAAAACAGAAGTGGTCATGAATGTGCTGTTAGTGTTTCATCTCCACTGCTCTACTACTCCATTGTAGTGAAGCGCAGAACTGGTAAAGAGAATTGTTCTAAGTCCATTAGCATTCAAAACAAGACATTGTCAAACGACTATCTTGCTTTGCCAAGATGGACTAAAAGAAGCCACGGCGTAAACAATATATGTACTGATAAATGGACCCCCTTGAATCAGAAAAGGAACAGAGCAATTACCCCTGAGACACACAAGTAACTCACTAAAACATAATAAATGACAACTGATCAAAGCAATGTCTCATCCCTACTGATCTGAGACCCATTTTATTGAGGCACAGAAACGTTAGAGAGACTCTTTTTGTTAGTCCATTAGCATTCAAAGCAAGACATTGCCAATTAGGCTTACCGCTTTGCCAAGATGGACTAGAGGGTAGAGAATCACTTAGGTGAGGGAAGTCCTCAAATGAAGAGACAGGATCCTCATCCCTACTGATCTGTGCCCCATTTCATTGAGGTGCAGAACCGTTAGAGACACCATTGTTTTTAGTCCATTAGCATTCAAAGCAGCACATTGCCTGTGAGGCTTTGCAACTTTGCCAAGATGGACTAGCATACAATTGCAGTATCACACTGGGGGCAAATATGTAGTGATTGCCAAGTGAGATGCACAATGTTCCACTACAATGAAGCAATGCATGATAACAGTATGGGTCAAATGTTTTTCCTCTGTAGGATTCATGCCATTATGAATGTGCTCTTAGTGTTTCATCTCCACTGATCTACTACTCCATTGTAGTGAAGAGCAGAACTTGGTAAAGAGAATTGTTCTAAGTCCATTAGCATTCAAAACAAGACATTGTCAAATGACTATCTTGCTTTGCCAAGATGGACTAAAAGAAGCCACGGCGTAAACAATATGTACTGATAAATGGACCCCCTTGAATCAGAAAAGGAACAGAGCAATTACCCCTGAGACACACAAGTAATAATAAATGACAACTGATCATAGCAATGTCTCATCCCTACTGATCTGAGACCCATTTTATTGAGGCACAGAAACGTTAGAGAGACTCTTTTTATTAGTCCATTAGCATTCAAAGCAAGACATTGCCAATTAGGCTTACCGCTTTGCCAAGATGGGCTAGAGGGTAGAGAATCACTTAGGTGAGGGAAGTCCTCAAATGAAGAGACAGGATCCTCATCCCTACTGATCTGTGCCCCAGTTCATTGAGGTGCAGAACCGTTAGAGACACCACTGTTTTTAGTCCATTAGCATTCAAAGCAGCGCATTGCCTGTGAGGCTTCACAACTTTGCCAAGATGGACTAGCATACAATTGCAGTATCACACTGGGGGCAAATATGTAGTGATTGCCAAGTGCGATGCACAATGTTCCACTACAATGAAGCAATGCATGATAACAGTATGGGTCAAATGTTTTTCCTCTGTAGGATTCATGCCATTATGAAAGGATATATTATGAACAATGATAAGAAATCATTCAGCAAACTAGAACCAATCTACAACACAACAGGGCTCCCCAAACTGCCATCCCCAGACACAAGCATAGAAATTAACTGTTGCCCTAAAGTAAAACAAAACAAGAGGTTAAGAAAGCTACCTCCATAGTCCTTGTATTCAGGATCAACATAAGAATCTGGGAGCACGAAGAGAACGCCAGGTAGCCCTGCAATACAAGATAAACAATGTGGCATCGGGTAAGCCTCGTCTGCTTCATGCTCCAGGGAATAAAAACTAAGAACGCATTTCGCATGCAGAGAGAACAGACCTTCGAGTTTGTTGGATGTCTCCTCATCGATCTCGCAACCGAACCCGAAGTAGCGCTCACATGAGACGTTGTAGATCTTCTTCTTCGCTTCTTCCTCGCTGACGAATAGACAAATCAGCAGATTAATTTTGCAGCTGAACTACCCCAAACGAGACGATGAATCATGTTTTCGAGAAATGAGGTGATGCGTCGGCTTGCGAAGCTGTACCTTCCAAGGACCTTGGCGAGGGTCTGGATGTAGCAGTCGATCATCTGCTGCTTGGTGGCGCCCTCCCCGCCGGGCTTGTCCATCACGATGAGCCAGTGCTCGTAGTCGCACCCGGGGAACAGCGGCGCCATCTCGGTGGGCGCGCGGTCCCCACCCCCACCGCCCGACCGCGTTGGGGAGTATCCGTCCGCGCCGGGGCGCCGCGCCATCCCGCGCGGGAAGCCGAGGCGGTACGCCACGATGGAAACCGGGCGCAGCAGCTGCTCGGTGGCCACTCCCGTCGGCCCACGGCGGATGAGGGCGGAGAAGGAGGAGGCGCGGTGGGAGAGGAGCCTCCGGGCGGCGGCAGCGGCGGCGGCCATGGTGTTAAACCCTAGCAGAGAGAGTGGAATGGATTTTGCGAGAGGTGTTGGCGTGGAAAGCAAATATAAAGCTACGTGACAGCGAGGTTTTGTCTAATTTTGATTTTTTTAAAAAATTATTCAGAATTTTGCTATAACAATATAACGTATAACTGACAAAGATAAAAAACTTTACAGGTGAGAAAAAATAAATTTACGATGACTTTTAATAAAAATTGAGTTTTTTTTAAAAGCAAATGCTAACCCTTTTAGATTTTTTGTTAATTTTTTATTTTTTCTGAAATGCTTCCCAATTTAGATATGACAATATAACACGTATCTGACAAATATAAGAAATTTTATGGGCGAGAAAAATAATTTAACGACGAGTTTGGATGAAACATGTTATTTTTGGTAAAAAACAAAGGCTAACACCTTTGGATTTTTTGTGAAATTTTATTTTTTTTTTCAAAATGCTTCAAAATTTTGGTATAAAATATAACACGTATCTGACAAAAATAAGAAGCTTGACGGGCGAGAAAAATGAATTTATGACAAGTTTTGATGAAAGTTGCCGTCTTTAGTAAAAAAACAAAGGCTAACCCCTTTGGATTTTTTTTATCAAATTTTGAATTTTTCCGAAATACTTCAAAATTTTAGTATGACAATATAACACGTATCTGACAAAGATAACAAGCTTCACCAGTAAGAAAAATAAATTTATGACGAGTTTTGATAAAAAATCATTTTTCTCACCCTTGGAGCTTCTTATCTTTGTCACATACGCATTATATTGTCATACCTAAATTTTGAAACATTTCATAAAAAATCAAAATTTTATAAAAATCCAAAGGGGATAGCCTTTGCTTTTATCGAAAACGGCAATTTTTATCAAAACTCGTCATAAATTTTTTTTTCTTACTAGTGAAGCTTGTTATCTTTGTCAGATACGCGTTATATTGTCATACCAAAATTTCGAAATATTTCGGAAAAATTCAAAATTTGATAAAAAATACAAAGGGGTTAGCCTTTGCTTTTTACTAAAAACGGCAACTTTCATCAAAACTTGTCATAAATTAATTTTTCTCGCCCGTCAAGCTTCTTATCTTTGTCAGATACGCATTATATTTTCATACCATAATTTTGAAGCATTTCAGAAAAAATCAATATTTACATAAATCCAAAGGGGTTAGCCTTTGATTTTTACCCAAAACGACAGTTTTCATCAAAACTCGCCGTAAATTCATTTTTCTCGCCCGTCAGCTTCTTATCTTTGTTAGATACGCGTTATATTGTCATACCTAAATTTTGAAGTACTTCAGAAAAAAAACAAAATTTCACAAAAAATCTAAAGGGGTTAGCCTTTGCTTTTTACCCAAAACGGTAATTTTCATCAAACCTCACCGTAAATTCATTTTCGTTGCACGTGAAGCTTCTTACCTTTGTCAGATACGCGTTATATTGTCATACCAAAATTTTGACGCATTTTAGAAAAAAATCAAAATTTCACAAAAAATGCAAAGGGGTTAGCCTTGTTTTTTTTACAAAAAATGGTAATTTTCATCAAAACTCGCCGTAAATTCATTTTTCTTGACGTGAAGCTTCTTATATTTGTTAGATACACGTTATATTGTCCTACAAAATTTTTGAAGCATTTCAAAAAATTCAAAATTTCATAAAAAAATCCAAAAAGGTTAGCCTTTGCTTTTTACCAACAACGGCAATTTTCATCAAAACTCATCATAAATTCATTTTTCTCGCCCGCGAAGCTTCTTATCTCTATGAGATAGAAGTTATATTGTCTTAACTAAATTTTGAAGCATTTCACAAAAAAATCAATTTTACGGTGAGTTTTGATGAAAATTACCGTTTTGGGTAAAAAGCAAAGGCTAATCCCTTTGGATTTTTTGTGAAGTTTTGATTTTTTTTAAATGCTTCAAAATTTGGGTATGACAATATAATGCGTATCTAACAAAGATAAGAAGATTCACGGGCAACAAAAATGAATTTACAACGAGTTTTGATGAAAATTGCTGTTTTTGTAAAAAACAAAGGCTAATACCTTTTGATTTTTTGTGAAATTTTGATTTTTTTCGAAATGCTTCAAATTTTGGTATGACAATATAATATGTATCTAACAAAGATAAGACGATTCACGGGCGAGAAAAATGAATTTAAAGCGAGTTTTGATGAAAATTACTGTTTTTGGTAAAAAACAAAGGCTAACCCCTTTGGATTTTTTTTGAAATTTTGATTTTTTTTCCAAAATGCTTCAAATTTTGGTATGACAATATAACGTCTATCTGACAAAGATAATAGGCTTCATGTGCAACAAAAATGAATTTACGGCAAGTTTTGATGAAAATTACCGTTTTGGGTAAAAAGGAAAGGCTAACCCCTTTGGATTTTTTGTGAAATTTTGATTTTTTTTCGAAATGTTTCAAAATTTAGGTATGACAATATAACGTGTATCTAACAAAGATAAGAAGCTTGACAAGCGAGAAAAATGAATTACGATGAATTTTGATGAAAATTGCCGTTTGGGGTAAAAAGAAAAGACTAACCCCTTTGGATTTATGTAAATATTAATTTTTTCTGAATTGCTTCAAAATTTAGTTATGACAGTATAACGTGTATCTGATAGAGATAAGAAACTTCACGGGCGAGAAAAATGAATTTACGACGAGTTTTGATAAAAATTATCATTTTTGGTAAAAAGCAAAAGTTAACCACTTTAGATTTTTTGTCAAATTTTGAATTTTTCTGAAATGCTTCAAAATTTGGGTATGACAATATAACACGTATCTAACAAAGATAAGAAGCTTCACATGCGAGAAAAATGAATTTACGACGAGTTTTGATAGAACTTGCTGTTTTTGGTAAAAGCCAAAGGCTAACCCCTTTGAATTTTTATGAAATTTTGATTTTTTTCTAAATGTTTCAAAATTTAAGTATGACAATATAACAAGTAACTTACAAAGATAAGAAGCTTCACGGGCGAGAAAAATGAATTTACGGCGAGTTTTTATGAAAATTACTGTTTTTGGTAAAAAACAAAGGCTAACCCCTTTAGATTTTGTGTCAAAATTTGATTTTTTCTAAAACACTTTAAAATTTTGGTATGACAATATAACGCGTATCTAACAAAGATAAGAAGCTTCACGGGCAAGAAAAATAAATTTACGGTGAGTTTTAATGAAAATTGCCGTAATTGAGAAAAATCAAAGTTTAACCCCTTTGGATTTTGTGTCAAATTTTGAATTTTTTTGAAATGCTTCAAAATTTTGGTATAACAATATAATGCGTATCTAACAATGATCAGAAGTTTCACGGGCGAGAAAAATGAATTTATGGCGAGTTTTGATGAAAATTATCGTTTTGCGTAAAAAGCAAAGGCTAACCACTTTGGATTTTTTTGTGAAACTTTGATTTTTTCTGAAATGCTTTAAAATTTTGGTATGACAATATAACGCGTATCTCACAAAGATTCAAGGCTTCACGTGCAACGAAAATGAATTTACGGCAAATTTTGATGAAAAATACCGTTTTGGGTAAAAAGCAAAGGCTAACCCCTTTGGATATTTTGTGAAAATTTGATTTTTTTTCAAAATGCTTCAAAATTTTGGTATGACAATATAATGCGTATCTAACAAAGATAAGAAGATTCACGGGAAGAAAAATGAATTTACAGCGAGTTTTGATGAAAATTACTGTTTTTGGTAAAAAACAAAGGCTAACCCCTTTGGAATTTTTGTGAAAATTTGATTTTTTCTAAAATGCTTCAAAATTTAGGTATGACAATATAACACATATCTAACAAAGATAAGAAGCTTGACTGTAGAGAAAAATAAATTTACGGTGAGTTTTGATGAAAATTGTTGTTTTGGGTAAAAAGCAAAGGTTGGTCTCTTTGGATTTTTGGTTAAATTTTGAATTTTTTTGAAATGCTTCAAAATTTTGGTATGACAATATAATGCATATCTAACAATCATAAGAAGCTTCACGGGGGAGAAAAATGAATTTACGGCGAGGTTTGATGAAAATTGCCGTTTTTGGTAAAAAACAAAGGCTAACCCCTTTGGATTTTTCGTGAAATTTTGATTTTTTCTGAAATGTTTCAAAATTTAGGTATAACAATGTAATGCGTATCTAACAATGATAAGAAGCTTCACGGGCGAGCAAAATGAATTTGCGACGAGTTTTGATAAAAATTGTCGTTTTTGGTAAAAAGCAAAGGTTAACCCCTTTGGATTTTTTGTGAGACTTTGATTTTTTTCTAAAATGCTTCAAAATTTTGGTATGACAATATAACGCGTATCTAACAAAGATAAGAAGATTCACGGTCGAGAAAAATGAATTTACAGCGAATTTTGATGAAAATTGCCGTTTTTGGTAAAAAAACAAAGGCTAACCCCTTTGGATTTTGTGAAATTTTGATTTTTTTCTGAAATGCTTCAAAGTTTTGGTATTACAATATAACGCGTATCTGACAAATATAAGAAGCTTCATGTGCAACGAAATTAAATTTATGGCGAGTTTTGATGAAAATTACCGTTTTGGGAAAAAAGCAAAGTCTAACCCCTTTCGATTTTTTGTGAAATTATGATATTTTTTGAAATGATTTAAAATTTAGGTATGACAATATAACGTGTATCTAACAAAGATAAGAAGTTTGACGGGCGAGAAAAATAAATTTACGATGAGTTTTGATGAAAATTGCCGTTTTGGGTAAAAAGCAAAGGCTAATCTCTTTTGTATTTTGTGTCAAAATTTGATTTTTTAAATGCTTTAAAATTTTGGTATGACAATATAACGCAAATCTAACAAAGATACGAAGCTTCACGGGCAAGAAAAAATGAATTTACAGCGAATTTTGATGATAATTGCCGTTTTTAAGAAAAAGCAAAGGCTAACCCCTTTGCATTTTGTGTCAAATTTTGAATTTTTCTGAAAAGCTTTAAAATTTTGGTAGGACAATATAATACGTATCTAACAATGATAAGAAGCTTCACGGGCAAGCAAAATGAATTTATTCGGGTGAGTTTTGATTAAAATTTTCGTTTTTTGTAAAAAAACAAAGGCTAAACCCTTTGAATTTTTGGTCAAATTTTGATTTTTTTTGAAATGCTTCAAAGTTTTGGTATGACAATATAACACGTATCTAACAAAAATAAGAAGCTTCACGGGCGAGAAAAATAAATTTATGACGAGTTTTGATGAAAATTGTTGTTTTTTGTAAAAAACTAAGGCTAACCCCTTTGGATTTTGTGAAATTTTGATTTTTTCTGAAATGCTTCAAAATTTTAGTATTACAATATAACGTGTAGCTGACAAAGATAAGAAACTTCATGTGCAACGAAAATGAATTTAAGGCGAGTTTTGATGAAAATTACCGTTTTGTGTAAAAAGCAAAGGCTAACCCCTTTGGATTTTTTGTGAAATTTTGATTTTTTTCTAAATATTTCAAAATTTAGGTATGACAATATAACAAGCAACTGAAAAAGAAAAGAAGCTTCATGGGCGAGAAAAATGAATTTACGGTGAGTTTTTATGAAAATTGCTGTTTTTGGTAAAAAGCAAAGGCTAACCCCTTTGGATTTTGTGTCAAAATTTGAATTTTTCTGAAACGATTTAAAATTTTAGTATGACAATATAACACGTATCTAACAAAGATAAGAAGCTTCACGGCAAGAAAAAATGAATTTACGGTGAGTTTTGATGAAAATTGCCATTTTGAAAAAAAGCAAAGGCTAACCCCTTTGGATTTTGTGTCAAATTTTGAATTTTTCTGAAATGCTTCAAAATTTTGGTATGACAATATAATGCGTATCTAAAAATCTAAGAAGCTTCACGGGTGAGAAAAATGAATTTACGGCGAGTTTTGATGAAAATTGCCATTTTTGATAAAAATAAAGGCTAACCCCTTTGGATTTTTCGTGAAATTTTGATTTTTTTTTTTCTGAAATGCTTCAAAATTTTGGTATGACAATATAACGCGTATCTGACAAAGATAAAAAGCTTTACGTGCAATGAAAATGAATTCACGACAAGTTTTGATGAAAATTACCGTTTTTGGTAAAAAGCAAAGGCTAACCCCTTTGGATTTTTTTGTGAAATTTTATTTTTTCTAAATGTTTCAAAATTTAGGTATGACAATATAACACGTAACTTACAAAGATAAGAAGCTTAACGGGCGAGAAAAATAAATTTATGGCGAGTTTTTATAAAATTGTCGTTTTTGGTAAAAAGCAAAGGCTAACCCCTTTGGATTTTGTGTCAAATTTTGAATATTTTTGAAATGCTTCAAAGTTTTGGTATGACAATATAACGCGTATCTAACAGAGATAAGAAGCTTCACGGGCGAGAAAAATGAATTTACGGTGAGTTTTGATGAAAATTGCCGTTTTTGGTAAAAAACAAAGGCTAACCCCTTTGGATTTTGTGAGATTTTGTTTTTTTTCTGAAATGCTTCAAAATTTTGATATTACAATATAACGCGTATGTGACACAAAGATAAGAAGCTTCACGTGTAACAAAAATGAATTTACGGTGAGTTTTGATGAAAATTACTGTTTTGGGTAAAAAACAAAGGCTCACCCCTTTGAATTTTTTGTGAAATTTTGATTTTTTTCAAAATGCTTCAAAATTTTGGTATGACAATATAAAGCGTATCTAACAAAGATAAGAAGC
This sequence comes from Neostapfia colusana, assembly GCA_030760725.1. Taxonomy (NCBI): domain Eukaryota; kingdom Viridiplantae; phylum Streptophyta; class Magnoliopsida; order Poales; family Poaceae; genus Neostapfia; species Neostapfia colusana. Next base: position 632,063 of record JASWHV010000001.1, on the reverse strand, counting down.
TTGATGGGTGAGAAAAATGAATTTACGGCGAGTATTTATGAAAATTATCGTTTTTGGTAAAAAGCAAAGGCTAACCTCTTCGGATTTTGTGTCAAATTTTGAATTTTTTTGAAATGCTTCAAAATTTTGGTATGACAATATAACGCGTATCTAACAAAGTTAAGAAGCCACACGGGCGAGAAAAATGAATTTACGACGAGTTTTGATTAAAATTGTCATTTTTGTAAAAAACAAAGGCTAACCCATTTGGACTTTTGTGAAATTTTGATTTTTTCTGAAATGCTTCAAAATTTTGGTATTACAATATAACGCGTACCTGACAAAGATAAGAAGCTTCATGTGCAACGAAATTGAACTTATTGCGAGTTTTGATGAAAATTACCATTTTGGGTAAAAAGCAAAGGCTAACCCCTTTGATTTTTTGGTGAAATTTTGACTTTTTTCCGATTCAAAATTTAGGTGATAATATAACGCGTATCTAACAAAGATAAGAAGCTTGACGGGTGAGAAAAATGAATTTACGGCGACTTTTTATGAAATTGCTGTTTTGGGTAAAAAGCAAAAGCTAACCCCTTTGGATTTTTGGTCAAATTTTGAATTTTTCTAAAATGCTTCAAAATTTTAGTATGACAATATAACGCGTATCTAACAAAGATAAGAAGCTTCATGGGAGAGAAAAATGAATTACGGCGAGTTTTGATGAAAATTGCCGTTTTTGGTAAAAAAGGCTAACCCCTTTGGATTTTTGGTCAAATTTTGAATTTTTCTGAAATGCTTCAAAATATTGGTATGACAATATAACGTGTATCTAACAAAGATAAGAATCTTTACGGGCGAGAAAAAAGAATTTACGGCGAGTTTTGATGAAAATTGCCATTTTTGGTAAAAAAAGCTAACCCTTTTGGATTTTGTGAAAATTTGATTTTTTTCTGAAATGCTTCAAAATTTTGGTATTACAATATAACGCATATCTGACGAAAATAAGAAGCTTCACGTGCAACGAAAATGAATTTATGGCGAGTTTTGATGAAAATTACCGTTTTGGGTAAAAAGCAAAGGCTAACCCCTTTGGATTTTTTTGTGAAATTTTGATTTTTTTCTAAATGTTTTAAAATTTAGGTATGACAATATAACAAGTAACTCACAAATATAAGAAGCTTCACGGATGAGCAAAATTGAATTTACGGCGAGTTTTTATGAAAATTGCCGTTTTTGGTAAAAAACAAAGGCTAACCCCTTTGGATTTTGTGTCAAATTTTGAATTTTTCTAAAATGCTTTAAAATTTTGGTATGACAATATAATGTGTATCTAACAATGATAAGAAGCTTCATGGGCGAGCAAAATGAATTTACGGTGAGTTTTGATGAAAATTGTCGTTTTTGGTAAAAAAAACAAAGACTAACCCCGTTGGATTTTTTGTTAATTTTTGATTTTTTTTGTGAAATGCTTCAAAATTTTGGTATGACAGTATAATGCGTATCTGACAAAGATAAGAAGCTTCACGTGCAACGAAAATAATTTTACGGCGAGTTTTATTGAAAATTACCGTTTTGAGTAAAAAGCCAAGGCTAACCCCTTTGGTATTTTTTATGAAATTTTATTTTTCTAAATGTTTCAAAATTTAGGTATGACAATATAACACGTAACTGACGAAGATAAGAAGCTTCATAGGCGAGAAAAATAAATTTATGGCGAGTTTTTTATGAAAATTGTCGTTTTTTAGTAAAAAGCAAAGGCTAACCCCTTTTGATTTTGAGTCCAATTTTGATTTTTTTGAAATGCTTCAAAATTTTGGTATGACAATATAACGCGTATCTAACAAGGATAAGAAGCTTCACGGGGAAGAAAAATGAATTTACGGCGAGTTTTGATTAAAATTGTTGTTTTTTGTGAAAAACAAAGACTAGTTTTTATGAAAATTGCCGTTTTTGGTAAAAAGCAAAGGCTAACCCGTTCGGATTTTGTGTGAAATTTTGATTTTTCGGAAATGCTTCAAAATTTTGATATGACAATATCACACGTATCTAACATAGATTAGAAGTTTCACGGGTGAGAAAAATGAATTTACGGCGATTTTTTAAGAAAATTGCCATTTTTGGTAAAAAACAAAGACTAACCCCTTTGGATTTTTTGTTATTTTTTCCGAAATGCTTCAAAATTTTGGTATAACAATATAATGCGTATCTAACAAAGATAAGAAGCTTCACGTGCAACGAAAATGAGTTTACGGCGAGTTTTGATGAAAATTACCGTTTTGGGTAAAAAGCAAAGTCTAACCCCTTTGGATTTTTTTGTGAAATTTTATTTTTTTTCCAAAATGCTTCAAAATTTAGGTATGACAATATAATGTGTATCTAACAAAGATAAGAAGCTTGACAGGTGAGAAAAATGAATTTACAGCGAGTTTTGATGAACATTGCCGTTTTGGGTAAAAAGTAAAGGCTAACCCCTTTGGATTTATGTAGATATTAATTTTTCCTTAAATTCTTCAAAATTTACGTATGACAGTATAACGCTTATCTGACAGATATAAGAAGCTTCACGAGCAAGAAAAATGAATTTACGGCGAGATTTGATGAAAAATGCCGTTTTTGGTAAAAAGTAAAGGCTAACCCCTTTGAATTTTTTTGTCAAATTTTGAATTTTTCTGAAATGCTTCAAAAGTTTGGTATGACAATATAACGCGTATCTGATAAAGATAAGAAGCTTCACAGACGAGAAAAATGAATTTATGACAAGTTTTGATAGAACTTGTTGTTTTTGGTAAAAAAAACAAAGGCTAACTCCTTTGAATTTTTTGTGAAATTTTGATTTTTTTTCTAAATGTTTCAAAATTTAGGTATGACAATATAACAAGTAACTCACAAAGATAAGAAGTTTCACGGGTGAGAAAAATAAATTTATGGCGAGTTTTGATGAAAATTGTCGTTTTTGGTAAAAAACAATGGCTAACCCCTTTGGATTTTTTGTCAAATTTTGAATTTTTCTGAAATGCTTCAAAATTTTGGTATGACAATATAACGCGTATCTCACAAACATAGAAGCTTCACAGGCAAGAAAAATGAATTGACGGTGAATTTTGATAGAACTTGATGTTTTTGGTAAAAAACAAAGGCTAACCCCTTTGGATTTTTTGTGAAATTTAGATTTTTTTTCTAAATATTTCAAAATTTAGGTATGACAATATAACAAGTAACTGATAAAGATAAGAAGATTCACGGGCGAGGAAAATGAATTTACGGCGAGTTTTTATGAAAATCGCCGTTTTTGGTAAAAAGCAAAGGCTAACCCCTTTTAATTTTGTGTCAAATTTTGATTTTTTCTGAAATGCTTCAAAATTTTGGTATGACATATAATGCGTACCTAACAAAGATAAGAAGCTTCACGGGTGAGAAAAAATGAATTTACGGTGAGTTTTGATGAAAATTACCGTTTTGGGTAAAAAGAAAAGGCTAACCCCTTTGGATTTTTTTGTGACATTTTGATATTTTTCTTAAATGCTTCAAAATTTAGGTATGACAATATAACACGTATCTAACAAAGATAAGAAGCTTGACGGGTGAGAAAAATAAATTTACGGGGGGTTTTGATGAAAATTGCCGTTTTGGATAAAAAGCAAAGCCTAACCCCTTTAGATTTTTTGACAAATTTTGAATTTTTCTGAAATGCTTCAAAATTTTGTTATGACAATATAACGCGTATCTCACAAAGATAGAAACTTCACAGGCAAGAAAAATGAATTTACGACGAGTTTGAGTTTTGATAGAACTTGATGTTTTTGGAAAAAAACAAAGGCTAACCCCTTTGGATTTTTTGTGAAATTTTGATTTTTTTTTAAATGTTTCAAAATTTAGGTATAACAATATAACAAGTAATTGATAAAGACAAAAAGCTTCACGAGCGAGAAAAATAAAATTATGGCGAGTTTTTATGAAAATTGTCGTTTTTGGTAAAAAGCAAAGGCTAACCCCTTTGGATTTTGTGTTAAATTTTGAATTTTTTCGAAATGCTCTAAAAGTTTGATATGACAATATAATGCATATCTAACAAAGATATGAAGCTTCACGGGCGAGAAAAATGAATTTACGGCGTGTTTTGATGAAAATTGCTGTTTTGGTAAAAAACAAAGGCTAACCCCTTTGGATTTTTTGTGAAATTTTGATTTTTTCCGAAATGCTTCAAAATTTTGATTTTACAATACAACGCGTATCTGACAAAGATAAGAAGCTTCACATGCAACAAAAATGAATTTACGATGAGTTTTGATGAAAATTATAGTTTTGGGTAAAAAGCAAAGGCTAGCCCCTTTGGATTTTTTGTGAAATTTTGATTTTTTCCGAAATGATTCAAAATTTAGGTATGACAATATAACGCGTATCTAACAAACATAAGAAGCTTGACAGGTGAGAAAAATGAATTTACGACGAGTTTTGATGAAAATTACCGTTTTGGGTAAAAAGCAAAGGCTAACCCCTTCGGATTTTTGGTCAAATTTTGATTTTTTCTAAAATGCTTCAAAATTTTGGTATGACAATATAACGTGTATCTAACAAAAATAAGAAGCTTCACGGGCGAGAGAAATGAATTTACGGCGAGTTTTGATGAAAATTGCCATTTTTGGTAAAAAAACAAAGGTTAACACCTTTGGATTTTGTGAAATTTTGATTTTTTCTGAAATGCTTCAAAATTTTGGTATTACAATATAACGCGTATCTCACAAAGATACGAAGCTTCACGTGCAACGAAAATGAATTTACGGCTAGTTTTGATTAAAATTACCGTTTTAGGTAAAAAGCAAAGGCTAACCCCTTCAGATTTTTTGTGAAATTTTGATTTTTTTCCCAAAATGCTTCAAAATTTAGGTATGACAATATAACGCGTATCTGATAAAGATAAGAAGCTTGACGGGTGAGAAAAATGAATTTACGACGAGTTTTGATGAAAATTGCCGTTTTGGGTAAAAAGCAAAGCCTAACCACTTTGGATTTTTGTCAAATTTTGAATTTTTCTGAAATGCTTCAAAATTTTGGTATGACAATATAACGCGTATCTCACAAACATAGAAGCTTCACAAGCAAGAAAAATGAATTTACGATGAATTTTGGTAGAACTTGATGTTTTTGGTAAAAAACAAAGGCTAACCCCTTTGGATTTTTTGTGAAATTTAGATTTTTTTCTAAATGTTTCAAAATTTAGGTATGACAATATAACAAGTAACTGATAAAGATAAGAATATTCACGGGCGAGAGAAATGAATTTACGGCGAGTTTTTATGAAAATCGCCGTTTTTGGTAAAAAGCAAAGGCTAACCCCTTTGAATTTTGTATCAAATTTTGATTTTTTCTGAAATGCTTCAAAATTTTGGTATGACATATAACGCGTACCTAACAAAGATAAGAAGCTTAACGGGTGAGAAAAAAAGAATTTACGGTGAGTTTTGATGAAAATTACCGTTTTGGGTAAAAAAAGGCTAACCCCTTTGGATTTTTTTGTGAAATTTTGATTTTTTCTGAAATGCTTCAAAATTTAGGTATGACAATATAACACGTATCTAACAAAGATAAGAAGCTTGACGGGTGAGAAAAATGAATTTACGGGGGGGGGGGGGGGGTTTGATGAAAATTGCCGTTTTGGATAAAAGGCAAAGCCTAACCCCTTTAGATTTTTTGATAAATTTTGAATTTTTCTGAAATGCTTCAAAATTTTGGTATAACAATATAACGCGTATCTCACAAAGATAGAAGCTTCACAGGCAAGAAAAATGAATTTACGACGAGTTTGAGTTTTGATAGAACTTAATATTTTTGGAAAAAAACAAAGGCTAACCCCTTTGGATTTTTTTGTGAAATTTTGATTTTTTTTAAATGTTTCAAAATTTAGGTATAACAATATAGCAAGTAATTGATAAAGACAAAAAGCTTCACGGGCGAGAAAAATAAAATTATGGCGAGTTTTTATGAAAATTGTCGTTTTTGGTAAAAAGCAAAGGCTAACCCCTTTGGATTTTGTGTTAAATTTTGAATTTTTTTGAAATGCAAGTTTGATATGACAATATAATGCATATCTAACAAAGATATGAAACTTCACGGGCGAGAAAAATGAATTTACGGCGTGTTTTGATGAAAATTGCTGTTTTGGTAAAAAACAAAGGCTAACCCCTTCGGATTTTTGGTCAAATTTTGAATTTTTCTAAAATGCTTCAAAATTTCGGTATGACAATATAACGTGTATCTAACAAAAATAAGAAGCTTCACGGGCGAGAGAAATGAATTTACGACGAGTTTTGATGAAAATTGCCGTTTTTGTAAAAAAACAAAGGCTAACCCCTTTGGATTTTGTGAAATTTTGATTTTTTCTGAAATGCTTCAAAATTTTGGTATTACAATGCAACGCGTATCTGACAAAGATAAGAAGCTTCACATGCAACGAAAATGAATTTACGATGAGTTTTGATGAAAATTACAGTTTTGGGTAAAAAGCAAAGGCTACCCCTTTGGATTTTTTGTGAAATTTTGATTTTTTCTGAAATGCTTCAAAATTTAGCTATGACGATATAACGCGTATCTAACAAAGATAAGAAGCTTGACGGGTGAGAAAAATGAATTTACGGCGAGTTTTAATGAAAATTGCCGTTTTATGGTAAAAAGCAAAGCTTAACCCCTTTGGATTTTTTGTCAAATTTTGAATTTTTCTGAAATACTTCAAATTTTTTGTATAACAATATAACACGTATCTCACAAAGATAGAAGCTTCACATGCAAGAAAAATGAATTTACGATGAGTTTTGATAGAACTTGATGTTTTTGGTAAAAAACAAAGGCTGACCCCTTTGGATTTTTTGTGAAATTTTGATTTTTTTTGTAAATGTTTCAAAATTTAGGTATGACAATATAACAAGTAACTGATAAAGATAAGAAGCTTCACGGACGAGAGAAATGAATTTACGGCGTGTTTTTATGAAAATTGCCGTTTTTGGTAAAAAGCAAAGGCCAACCCCTTCGGATTTTGTGTCAAATTTTAATTTTTTTCTGAAATGCTTCAAAATTTTAGTATGACAAAATAATGCGTATCTAACAAAGATAAGAAGTTTCACGGATGAGAAAAATGAATTTACGGCGAGTTTTGATGAAAATTACCGTTTTTGTTAACAAAACAAAGTCTAACCCCTTTTGATTTTTTGTGAAATCTTGAAGTTTTCTAAAATGCTTCAAAATTTTGGTATGACAATATAACGCGTGTCTAACAAAGATAAGAAGCTTCATAGGCGAGAAAAATAAATTTACGACGAGTTTTGATAGAACTTGCCATTTTTGGTAAAAACAAAGGCTAACCCCTTTGGATTTTTTGTGAAATTTTGATTTTTTTTCTAAATATTTTAAAATTTAGGTATGACAATATAACAAGTAACTGATAAAGATAAGAAACTTCGAGAGAAATGAATTTACGGTGAGTTTTTGTGAATATTGCCGTTTTTGGTAAAAAGCAAAGTCTAACCCCTTTGGATTTTGTGTCAAATTTTGATTTTTTCTGAAATGCTTCAAAATTTTGGTATGACAATATAACGCGTATCTAACAAAGATAAGAAGCTTCACGGGCGAGAAAAATGAATTTACGGCGAGTTTTTATGAAAATTGCCGTTTTTGGTAAAAAGCAAAGACTAACCCCTTTGGATTTTGTGCCAAATTTTGAATTTTTCTGAAATGCTTCAAAATTTTGGTATGACAATATAAAGCGTATCTAACAAAATAAGAAGCTTCACGGGCGAGAAAAATGAATTTACGACGAGTTTTGATGAAAATTGCCGTTTTTGGTAAAAAACAAAGACTAACCCTTTTGGATTTTTTGTTAATTTTTGATTTTTTTATGAAATGCTTCAAAATTTTGGTATGACAATATAATGCGTATCTGACAAAGATAAGAAGCTTCACGTGCAACGAAAATGAGTTTACGACGAGTTTTGATGAAAATTACCATTTTGGGTAAAAAGCAAAGTCTAACCCCTTTGGATTTTTTATGAAATTTTGATTTTTTTTTCGAAATTTTTAAAAATTTAGGTATGACAAGATAATGCTAACCCATTTGGATTTTTTGTTAAATTTTGATTTTTTTTCAAAATGATTCAAAATTTAGATATGACAATATAACACGTAACTGATAAAGATAAGAAGATTCATGAGCGAGAAAAATAGTTAGTTTAAGAAGACAGGTGGGCCTTAACTAGGCTTTGCCCTGAATTGTTATTAGGCCCACTGGATATAAGGTTTAGGCCCGCTTTATTGAAGAGAGCGACTGGCATAAATTCACCGTGTTGGTGCAATCAAGAAATTAATTCCATAAGTATCTACATTTCATTTAAACCCCTCCCATGGTAACAATATTCACATTTTATTTTATTTTAAATTTGTGTTACTAGGTGAAGTGTTTTAAATGAAAAATACAATAGTCTATTCGTTATTATATTTGACACTAGTAGCGTTAAATATTTTGAAACTGATGGAGTAACAGTAAGATATATGTCATATAAACTCTAGGAATTGTTTGCATGATTACATTAAAATGTTGATTGCACCTCAGTCGCTCTCACTAGATATTGCTACTCATATTGACCTTGATCTGAAAGATCGACCAAGAAGATTGTAACAAAAGGAGAAAAGAAAATAATAAATATGTATGAAGAAGGTGAGGTATAGCTGTCTGTATATGCGCTTGCAGGGTGCTGCAGCGCGTCAGTCTGCAAAATGCTGCAGTCGACTCAACAAATAGAAAGAATTAAAGACTCCGCACAACTTGACTCGGTCCGCTCAGGAAGTATCATCAAGTTCAGGAACTACAGCTGCGGAGGGTTCGATGTGTGATAGCCGCGCGGCTCCCAAAAGTTGCTCCGGGAGCTCGTCGTATGTGTTTGCCTGCAGTGTAACAATAAAAAAAACGTGTAGTTACACCGAGGTTATGGCAGGGATAAACTTAATGCTGGAGTTTGGAGGGGAGAAAAGATCTCGGGGGTTTGCCTGTATAAGAAAAGCCATGTCGACGACTAAGGTGGTAACTACACCAAACACCAGGCCCAAAACTCCATTTGCGACTGCTGATGAACCAATATCTACGTCTACCTGCAGAAGAGTGGCTATGTAAGAATGCAAGCCACGTGTCTTTGTACATGACAAAGTTCCTCAAAGGATCAGTTGTTCAATTGCTCCAGTTACATCTCTAGTGTGCCTTATTGGCTTGTTCGCACTGACTTATACAATGCTCCTTTCTCATTAAAAGAAAAAAATGCTTTGTTGTTCATCAAGAAAAAAGAAACTGTGTCGTGACTATATTTAGTGACTTACTTCCAAGTACTCTGGACCACGCAAATAGCTGCAATCGACAGCCTTCCCCAGTAAGCAAGGGGTGCTTCCAACGCTTTGCCGCACTATCCAAGACCCCTGCAGAATTTGGGTATGCTAAAGTGAGAACAGCTAGCAATAAGCAGTCAATATGACTTTGCACTGGAACAGACCTTCGGAACAGATGGGATAAGCTTCAATCTGCTGTTCTGAAAATCATCATCACCATCGACAAAACGCTGCAAGAGTGATCCTTTCTCCAAGGAGCTTGTGACAAAATAGAGGACCAAGCTGTAATGACTTGAACCAGGAATCTGCAAAACCATATCGACTTAAAAAGCATAACCTATGTACAGAAGAAAAGGGCCATAAGGTTTGTTCCTGAGAGCGCACAGTAATAATCTCATTTAATTATGAAAGTATTACAACTGTAAACCAACCTGTTTCAGATATAAAATAACACTACAAACCAAACATGCAAACAGTGTGATAATCCTTTCAATAGTTGCACAATGATAGACTGCCTTCTCTTTTTAGAAATGTTTATAAAGAAATACCGAATAGGCCCTATACAAGAACAGATGCAGATTGCCTTATGCAAGAAAAGGTGCAGAAAGGACAAAGAAATGAAAGCTGGGGGAAGGGAGTGCGGAAAAACAAGCTTACTTGTATATTTACAAGAAAAGTGAACATCCCCTTTTCCGCTGCAACCTGCGTAATTAAAGGACTGGTTAAAACCATCATGTAACGATAGCATTGGATAAGTTAGGTCAGTCCTAACTGTCGGCAAGAAATCACTGCTGTTTGCATGAATGGTCTGATTCTTCAACCGAGACCTTCCATGGTGAATGACAATGCGCCATGAATGTTCAGTTTCAAACTTGGCCTGATGTAGTCTAACCTTAGAGCCACAAAAAAATCTAAAAGATAGATTTTTAAAACGCAGATAAGTATTTGTTCCTATATTGATCCAGAGTTCATCTGATTAGTAGTCACATGTAGACTGCATTACACATTATCTCTTCGCGTGATAAACAGAGTAAATGAGGCATGTAAAAGCTACCCTCCATTCTTTTTTTATTGTCATTTTTTGTTTTCTATGGTCTCCAAGGCATGGCTTTGATTACTACCCTTTGTAATCTTATATGAATAGATAGTACTAAAGTTATGCTTCTCTAAAAGCATTTTCATCCATCTAGCCATCTGGATAGTTAGCAATATATTAATGGTCAAACTTACAAAGGTCGAGAGAATGGCGTAAAGACATCAAATAAACCAAAAAGGGGGTGTATATGAAAGTTTTCTTAGATATAAATAAATCATGGTCAATGGCGTCCCACTGAAATTCAAGTCCCCTTCAATGCCAATTTGAGTTCCTAGTTCTATATTTATTTATTTATTTTGAAAAGAACCTAGTTCTTAATATGACAGCCACCTGGTTCTTCTTAGGTTTGTCTAGTTGTTTTTAGATACACAATGGATCATTAAGTAATCCTAACATATTTATTACCTGAGCTGCGCAACCTTTCCGCCTAGCAACATGATCCATGCGCTTGGTGTCCTTAAGCCAGTCAATCGCGACAAGCTCCATAAGGTACTTCCCTGCTGGTACCTGTAAGTCGAATGACAACATACTAAGCCCTTGAACACCTTCTATGCTTCAACAAGAAAAAAAAAACAATCGTGGGACTTGAAAGTTTTGACCTTTGATTTGTCATGCGGAAAGTTCTTGCTGCGGACCTTGAAGATCTTGCTATCAGGTACAGTCCAACAATTACGACTTTTTTCATTTGTATCCAGACGAATAATGCCCGAAAAGCATGACAGATCTATTGGATCTGTAGGATCAACAGATATAATGCCAAAGGTGTTAGGTTAGGAAATGGCCAATCACTTGGATCCTGTTACATATACCAAACTAGAAGCATAGAGTTAGATAAGAACAAACCTGAGTACTTAGCATCATTATCAGATTTGGTAGGTTCATCTTCCTATTTATGAATTGCAGTGGAACTTCATTGTGATGTTATCGAAAAAAAGCAAGCTAACGAAGTGGTATGAATACTACGGATGAGGTATGACTGTAAAAGAGGCCATTCACCTCCAAGTCAGCTTCAGGAACCTGATAATCATCATCTTCTTCCGACTCTTCGTCTACCACATCCAAACTTTTGTTATCAGCTTGTCCTGAATATGCTTGTTTGGTTGAGTCACCTTCTTGGAGCTTCTGGTCCTTTTTCACTGAGACCGCATTAATCATAGTATGCATCATTGGAATCCTTGGAACTGGATAAATTTCATCTGCTTGGAAAAAATATTCACGCAATCCTGAAATAAATGTAAATGTCAAATCTTCCCGGGCATCAACCATCAGGAAAAGCGATAGTGAGACCACCATACCTTTTTTGTATTTCTATTTTAATAAATTTAACAAGACATCATGTAATTACAGGTTAAATAGTTGTGTGTACTTTGTACCAGCAACACAGTTCAGCATCTGCAGCAAAGAGTGGTACTGGAATGATGGAAAGTAGTTCACACCCCATCCCTTCAGATCAATTTGCATAAGGTGTTGAACTTGAGTGCGTGGTCTCCCGTTGAGGCATTTGAGAGGAGAAATTTTGAAACCTCCACCTGAGTTAGTACAAAGTTAATAAAAAGAATAAATGTGACAAAACTTAACAAAAGAAGGGTACAAGTCCCAAAAAGCACAAGAAACATTACTTTCGATGAAAGCCCTCACAAATCCTGGTTGGGTCCCACAGTTCTGATGCTCAGTAGATCGAAATAGCACAACTGTAAGTTTAACAGAAAGCATCAAACAGGGATCTCTCAACGGATGAGTAACCAGAAAGGGAATCAATTAAAAAATTACCATAGCTTCCATCATCGTTGCGCCGCCAATATCGTACATAACAAAGATCTCGAGGCCACACCAACCTGCATTTACATATAAGAGTTCTAAATCTGAGTGACCTATCCAACTATGGGACAGTGCGACCTATATAATTTTGGAATCCAACGCTTCAAGGTGCTGCCACACAGAAGCAGATTTTTCATCCTGCCCCATCATTTGCAAAACCCTGACTAGAGGTGCCATTACCAAAGCAAGCCTTCCAGATATATTTTAGACAGTTGGTTTTGCACGGTTCAGTGTCAATTTAAACGTTTGGAATGGATGAGGCTTAAGTCAGGATATACACGAAAATTCTGCCTAGGCACATTAAGTCACTCGGACACTAGAAAGAATACCATTTTTAGTACTAGGTGTGCAATCAACATCACTGCATGGACCCTATTGTTAAGCTACTATGCACCAACCGGTTGACCCCAAAAGCTTAAGCTGATAGAGAAAGGTGGACAATTCACTTATACTTTAACACTCCCTCTCACGTGCAGACTCTCTTGGACCGCAAAGTGGAATAGGAGTCGACTGCAATTTATTTTAATAAATCGCGCCCGCCAGGATTCGAACTCGAGACCTCTAGCCCCGATACCATGTTAAGCTACTATGCACCAACCAGTTGACCCGAAAACTTAAGCTAATAGGGAAAGGTGGGCAATTCACTTATACTTTAACACCTAATCACCTATATATGTCCGGTTAAATAAATTCTCAACAGGATGTACCACACAATCGACACAACTTGTTAGAAAGAATCAGAAGACAATAACTGAACAGTAACAGAAATAAATATATTACTTACATTGAACACCAGTTCAGCTGTAGTCGATGATATAGTATTGCAGTATGACCATCAACTTCTTCTACTAAACTCCCATATTGGAAGCTACAATCCCACCTACAATGAAAATAAAGGATACAAAGGTCAATGTCCACGGAAGTATGACGAAAAATTAAAACAACAAACACTTACTCATATCGTGTTACATCCATACTCATTACAAGCCCAAAAATGGCCTCACATGTGGCTTCCACAACTCCGACAGCCCTCATTGCCCGACTACAGCTCCTTGCCTACACATGAATAACAACAGACAAGTTTGCTCAATTCCTGTCAGTGTTAACAGGAATTTCTTCCATTGTCCAACAGTACACAGGTAAGAGGAGGTACATACAAGATATTCGACCTCCACAAGCTCTTCAAAGATGCGCAGTCCTGCAATGATAAAACAGGATAGTTCAGTTCCAGTATAACACCGTCTGACTTGAATTCAGTGTGCCCTCTTATAGGAAGGGTTAATAATTAGGTAAAGGAATTATAAACTTGCCGTTCTGGCACCTAAGTAGCCGCCAGTTCTTCCTGGAGAAAGCCTGATTGGTTTCATTGGGATTTGACAGTCCAATATCAGGCTCTTTGGTCCAGTCATGTACTGAATCAGGAGGGCCTATCAGAATACATGACAAATTAATTCTGTAGCACAACCATGAGCCAATCTGAAATATTCATGAAGTTTAATTTCACATGAATGGAATAACTGAAAAAGAACTGTCTACCGTTCCCTATTGTTGTCCTGCGAAGCAAGGTAGGCCGGGGCACTTCTTCGTCTTCTGGTCTGTCATAAGATAAATCTCCAATTAACAAAAAGAAAGGACTGGTATTCAATTTTGTATATAGAAAAAATACACTTGCCCGCTGTCATGATCAGAGAATGAAAATGGCCCTCCAAGATCCATGTCGAAGTCCAACGATGCAAAAGCTTTACGGTTTTTAGCTGTCATGGTATCCTGTTGCTGCACAATGAAGACCACCAATATTTATCATAATGCCATGCAGCATTTACATTATGGAATATTTTGCAGTTTGGCAGAATTCAACATTTCACTCATTCGAACTCTTGTCAATGGCCAACCAGGTGTTTGATATGTATATATTTAGTGGTTAGTGCATTGAAAATTTTGTGGCAACTGGCCATTGAAAGACCTTTTTGGAACTGAAAAGAAACATATGACAACCTTGACTATCTCTTCAATAATTTCTCAAATAAATCTATTCACTTGAACACCATGACCGCCAAACAGGAAAATAATGAAAATGGTGGTAGCATATAAATATTTTTGTGTTCAGAAATGTCATGTGCACATGGAAAATTTGTTTGAAGGATACTAATGGAATTAGTCAGACTTATTATACCTGATCAATGAGAAGCTCTATCTTCCTTTTCCATGCCAGGGCATCCTCAATATCATATGCACCCATCTGGTTGAAAAACAGTGGAAGCAATAGTATTCGTATCCAACATGGAAAATATCAGCAAAAGTTGTCTTATCAGAAAGAAAAGGTGACTAACAAGACAAGCTGGCACACTGCATAAAAAAACAGCTAAAAAAGTGCAAAATAATATGTAAAGGTAGATGCAGCAATAGTTTCCAAAGGTTGCTAAAACTTGCCAGCTCATAAAATCAACTTCAAATGTGAAGAAAATTAGGGTGTTAGGTGATTTAGTAGTTGAGAGTCAAAATGAGTATATGTTGGTTGCCTTTCTAGCATATTTACAATGGATATGTTGTATGACTTGACTGTACGACCAGGCAAAACAGCTGCTCGTGTTTTACTCTGGGCCGCAAGCAAGTGATGGTCGTACAGTTTGGTCGTACAAGTGAGTCGTATGTATAGAAAGACTCATTTGTAATAGCACAGAATTAAATGAAGGAAGAGAGATCTCAGTCAAGTACATGTAAAATGACATAATCAAACCTAGATTTCAAAATTAATTATTGACATACAGTCAGATAGTTCTGAAAATGTTGAAGGGCTCAGCATTAGAACGGACCGTGATCTGATTCTCCTTTTCTTTTTTGTTGTAAATGCATAGAACATAGATCATCTGCAAAATTAACAAAACTAATGATGAGGCAGAGAAAAGGACTACCTCAAACTTTTGTAAATGATGAATAACCAAAAAAAAAAGTTAGAGAGTATGCATAACATTCATTAATAAGTAAGCAATAGAAAAATATTGAAAGTATGGCCTTTCAGAATACGTACCCCTTGGTAGGGGCTTGAGTGGCACATACGGTGTGTGCAATGGTGTTCTAACCCGAGGTTGGAAGTTGAAGTGAGTTGTGGCAGCATATAATGCCTTTTGGACCCCAAAATATATTTTCAGGTTACCCCTTCACATGAAGAAAGGTTCCATGCGTGCATAGGCTTGTCCCAAGTATTGTATGAGCTTGGGTTGCATCACAGCTCGAGGAAGTTGTGGGATAACGATAATATCAGAGTATCAACCTGAACAACACAAGTGTATGCTGATCATTATGGGCGCCGGCGGCATGAAGGTTTTTCGTTTGCACCAAGTGATAGTTTGGGGCATCTATTTCATATATGGTGTGGGCATCTACAGCATGTTCAGGAGCATCATCCATCCAAGGAATGTGGGCTAACACCACCACCCACCAACTCCCACTTCCTCCCAAACCCTTGTTAGTAGTATGGCAGGGGACAGAGTGGAGACCTGTTAGTAGGGCCCCGAGTGGCAGACGCAGTGTGATGTGGTGGTAGGTTAGTACTGCGCTTTGGGCAAATTTTCCTCAATACTTGTATATTTTACCGGTTGATAAAATAATTTAGATAAATGGTGGAATGGCTTCAGTAGGTTTTGTAAGTAAAATAATGTAAATCTATCACCAAGCTGTATAGGGAATTAATGTGCATGTGCCTTGTAACTGAAAACGCAACAAGCACATGGCACACTCACTGCTTATGCTAGATGATGTAACTAACAGGGAGCAGCAAACATACTTGCCCATGATGAGTTTTAAGCCCTCTATCCTCAACTCTGCAATTTCCATCGACGAGAAGTGACTTGAGTGGCATCTGAAAACACACAAATATCCATTAAAAATTCAAAAACAGCAGCAACGATGTTCCTTCACGGAATACTACCATTAAACCATGCAGTGGTACAGAAAAAACAGGACGATTTAGTATGAAAGTATTCTCTTCAGATACAGCAAAAGATCAATAAAGTGCTGATGAAATGGAAGGGTCTGTAATTGATTGGGACTTAGAAAAAGCTGCTAATACCATAAATATGCTTTGGATTCATTAAAGCGGCAACTTTACAGCCAATCATTATTTTGAATTATTGGAGCACTAAAAAAGTCCAGACAGGCCAAATAAGTTGCTTGCATGATTAACACAGGACTTCATTAGTTATTAAGTGTGTCACTAATAAGCACTTCTCCGACTCTATTATAATTAAAGCATCTAATTACGGAACTGGTCAACAGTTACAACCTCAGTAAAGCATCTGCTATTTAAAATAAAAATCCCACAGCGTCACAGTTCATAATCGGCATCAACTGGAATGATTCCTACATATAAAAACGATTATTCAACTGCTCCAGAGTTCAGACCCGCTTCTGTGCATCTCGATCTGGTCAAACCCTCCTCAAAGTTCAAAAACTAAGAGAGGGAAATCCCAAAATGACTAATCATCACATAGGGGATCATGCATACGGGTTCCAACAGCAGGCCGACCTCCACGGTTATGAAGGCGGAGTAGAGTCGCAGCCAACTTCTGCTACAGGGTAACGCAGGTTTCCTCGGCGGATGGACCACGAAATAACCACCCCAACAGCATCAAATGCAGAGCATATGGTCGGTGCAGCATGTAGCGCATACCATGCTGTCCTTGGGCTTCTTCTTGTAGTAGGCGAGCAGGCTGTTGTCGAGGACGAAGTAGCGCGTGTGGAAGAAGGACCTGCCGATCTTCCTCCGCCCGTAGCGCACCATCCACCCCTCGTACCGCGCGGCGGCGCCCCTCGGATGGTCCCCGCTCCGCGCCGTCTTCGTCCGCGGGAGCTCGCCGCTCCGTGCGGCCTCCCGCCTGGAAGCCGACGAGGGCAGCATCTACGGCGCCGCCTCCCGGACCGTCGCGGCTCCTCCGGGCCCTTCCTCGCCCCCTTCAAGGAACCGGCATCCCCGGAGACGGGCGGGGGTGGCGCGTGACGGGGACCCCAGGCGCGACGGGTGCCGGGAATTGCCGGCGAGAGGCGGAGGAAGGGAGGGAGAGGGATTCGAGGGGCGGGGGAGCGGGGAGAACCGGAGTTGGAGACGGAAGTTGATTATTACTAGGACGAAGTACTTGTTACGAAGTGTATATCATTAGTTAATTCGATTGTCTTCATGTCTCTCTTTTTTTGTCTTCATGTTTTGTTGCTTAGACCTTGTGTTTGGCATGAATTACATCCTTTCCAGCATTGTCTTGTCGCTAGAATAACAAATTCAATCTATTTTTAAAATTGACTAAACAACGATTTAAAAACCGGAAGAGGACACTATTTCAATGGATCTTATAGGCAAATGCACGACCTGATTTGAGTACAAAACGAACTATTGGTGGTCTGCA
This sequence comes from Neostapfia colusana, assembly GCA_030760725.1. Taxonomy (NCBI): domain Eukaryota; kingdom Viridiplantae; phylum Streptophyta; class Magnoliopsida; order Poales; family Poaceae; genus Neostapfia; species Neostapfia colusana. The sequence goes on along the minus strand of JASWHV010000001.1, from coordinate 614,414 downwards.
CGACGTCTGTCTGTAATTATGCTGATACTCCTTCCGTTTTAAATTATTTGATATTAGTTAGTTTAAAATTAAATTAATCAGCGTTAAATATTTCAAACAGAATCGTTTCAAATTATTTAACTCTGGTTAGTTCAAAATTGAATTAATCAGAATTAACCAGTGTCAAATATTTTTTAAACGGGGGGATAAATAATAATTTAGAGCATGGCTAATAATTTAGTCACTTAGAGGCTTAGAGCTACTCAGCTTCAGGTTGGTTAATAAGTACTCCCTCCGTTTTGAAATATTTGACGTTGGTTAGTTCAATTCAGCGTCAAATATTTCAAATTGTAGGGAGTATGATGATATATTAAAGGTGCAGGTAAGGTAACCAATGTTTGCATGTGCATACCATCTGCGATGGGGCGGCATCTTCGTGGCCATTTCATAGAAAACCACAGATACATGCTCTGCTTATCAAGCCATTAGGACCACTGAAACAGATCCTTGAAGCAATGCAGTTCATGTTACTGTTATCTAGATAACAGGAATACATAACCTGATGGCACTTATACTACTCATTCTGTTTTAAATATATACTGATTAGTTTAATTTTGCACTAGCTATCATCAAATAATTCAAAATAGAGGGAGTAACAAATACCGAATGCAGGGAGAGTACCGAATCGCACTCCGATTCCATCCGGTTCCAGCTGCCCTTCTCCCAAGCTGTCTGTCTAGAGTAATCTTGTGAGCTCTCTTTTTTTTTTTAAAAAAAAGGGTAATTGTATCAGCTAGCAGGCCCATCTCAACCCAGTAGCAGCAGCCCAACTCGTGCTGTGGGCGTCAATGGATCAGCATTCGGACAAGAAAGACAATTCCGGCCCAACTTGTCCATCGACGGAGGCCCCAGCACCGGATGCTTCGATGGCGCATACGGACTGCACTGCCACTGCACGCCGTAACCTCTCTGATCCCAACCCCCGCCACCATCACCGTCGAGGTCTCGACCGCTCCCGCTCCCGCTCAGCTCGCCCCCCATCCATGGCGGCGCGGAACCGGACGCCACTCTACCGCAAGTGCCGCGACGCGCTGCGGCACGTCCGCGCGCCGGCGATCGAGATGGCCTCGATCGCTGCTGCGCCCCGGCCGCCCTTACGCCCTCCCCCTCGGCACCGACGACCCCTCCGGCGCCAGGTGCCACCACCCTCTCGCAGCTCGTCTAGCCTGCGTCCCTGGATGGCTGGATTTAGTCACATAAGCTAACCGCGACGCGGGGTCGCGCAATGGGGATCGCGAAACTAGATCGACTAGTATGATGCGCAGTAAAATAACCATGTGAAAACACTGGCGCGATCCAATTTGACCGGTTTCCAAGGAGGCAGCTCGCTGAACTCGCCCATCAGCTACCCTGCTCTTATCTAAATAGTAGTAAATACCCAGAAATATAAGGTAAACCAATGGGTAACGAGCCCTGTAGTATAGCTAAGAGATACCAAGCGCTCGAATGGGCAAAGATAACTACTAGCATGCAGCATGTTGCCCAGTGACTTAGACACCTTGCACGAGTGATGGGTGATCTGGGGCTGACATTCGGTGCCTGTATTGCAGCATAGGTGTGGCGGCGGTTGGGCTGCCCCCGGTCTGGGTGGATGTTTCGGAAGAGATATCTGCAAACACGCAGCGGGCGAGGACGAAATTGGCAGGGCTGGCCGAGGCGCATGCCAAAGCCTTGATGCCGTCCTTCGGCGACGGTAGAGATGACCAACGAGCAATTGAGGTTCTCACACACGAGATAACCGACTTGCTGAGAAGGTCAGAGAAGAAGCTGAGGGACCTGTCCATGAAAGACGCGTCGGAGGATTCAAATGTCCGAAAGAATGTCCAGGTGATGATTAAGACACCTAGTGATCTACTAGACGACTCAAAGGGTGATAAGTTGTTGCTGTTCTTAATATGTACGTGAAATGCCCAATGCCTATATTCTGCAGCGCTCACTTGCTACAGACCTGCAAAATCTCTCGATGGAATTTCGTAAAAAGCAGTCATCTTATTTAAAGAAGCTTCGCCAACAAAAAGAGGTACACTTTTTTCTTGTGGTAAGATACATTATTGATATACTGCTTATCTTACACTAACTAGGATGCTTTGTCGATGGAATACCTTTGCAGGGGCAGGATGGTGTTGACTTGGAAATGAATATGAATGGGATGAAGTCTTCGTTTGAAGATGTGGTGCGTCTTGTCTTTGTCTTTGCATTGTTTATGTATAATTTTGGTAATGTTTCTGACCTGAAGAGAACATACAGAAACGTTTGTCAATGGTAGTGGATTCTGAGTGATTCATTTGTGTCCCACTTGATTGGCATCCATGCCACCTTGTGACCTTACTAGGAAAATAGGGATGGCTGAACTTCACTTTAAATCCATAAGCACATAGAAAACTTTGGACAAAAGGGGAAAACAGGAAATTACTGGGACTATGGTAATGGTGGCTTCTGGTGCAAGGAGCAGTCCAGGACAAGACATGCAGGTGGTCATAATTATCTATTAGCTTACTTCAGGTTTAGGTCTTAATTAGGTAAGATTCTTAGCAGATTTAGTTAGTTAGGATTCAGTTATATTTGTTTTTGTTGTCCTGGCTGGGTATATAATGGCCATCTCGTAAGGTAGGAGGAAAGCAAGAAAATAGATCTGAGCCTCTTCGGAGGTTAAGTTAGTCGTCTACCTTGCTAATTATCCCTGCACCTGAATATGCATTTTGAGAGTTTGAGCACCTAGATGACACCGCGAGACAAGTTTTGGTGCCGCCGGTGCAATTTGCTTTATTTATAATTACTCATGCGATTTTGATGGCTGGATTTGAAAATAGTATGGTAGAACTAGACTTGTTGGAACACAAACCAGCAGATAGAATATCAAGCAATTTCATTGCAGTTGAGATATTGATGATGTTAATTCATACAATGATATTGTTCCCAGGGTTTCTCTGAGGTGCAGATGTCAAAAGTTAAGCAAAGTGAAGCGTTCACTAGAGAAAGGGAGAGAGAAATCGAACAGGTTAGTTCTCTCTCTTTTTCTCCTTCGACGGTTCTGCCTGTCAGTTCGATGATATATATGTGTCCTCTTATTAGCTATAAATTTTTGATGTGAAGTATTTTTAATACTGCCTGCTTGTTTGAAGGTTGTCCAATCAGTCAATGAGCTTGCACAGATCATGAAGGACCTTTCAGTTCTCGTGATTGATCAGGTATGTGAAATTCTGATTATTTGTGTGATACATTATCGCTGTTGACAACTATCTTTAACTAGCTCTTCATTTGTCTCTGAACAGGGAACTATCATTGATCGGATAGACTACAACATACAGAACGTTGCCGCTTCAGTTGAGGAGGGTTACAAACAATTGCAAAAGGTTTAATCCCTAAACCTGTACATTCTCGCCATTAGTAATGTTTCCTTATATGTAGTTTGTATAATGACCTTTCCCCTTTTGACATAGTCGAAAGGACGGACATTTTAGTAATGGTGAATGAAACCGTTATGCCACATCCCTCATGCCATGCCAGTATTTGTATGCACCGGAGAATCCATGTTAGTCTAGCCTGGTGCTCGTGCACGTGCACCAGGGTACACTAAAGTTTTCACTTACAAACTCCTCGTTTTGACCATATATCCATGAAAGAGCCGTGCCCCCATAATCTTGTTTCTAGCTTTGCCAGTGCTGCTGGAGAATTGTATGAACCTATGTTACCTATGGAGTGTCCATAGCGTAATGTATAGAAATTTATTTATTTCTCACATACCATAGGGCGCGAACAAGAACAAAAGAAAATTTGTTGTGGGAACCATGCGTTCAAATATTGACCTTTTATGCCTATATCACCACTAAGCACCTTGATTGGTTATAAAAGAATTTTGTGTTATATACTTTTATAACTTAAACAAATGAGTTGTGTTTAGGACGTAGCACCTTATGATATATTCCCCTGACTGAAATAAATAGTTAAAAGGCAATATTGTCTGAAGCATACTATAAAAGTGTGGCTTTGTCCCTAACACACTGCAAAATGTGATTTTAGCTGTAACACTGCAAATATTTGTCTCTTCTGTAACACAATGTACCGGACGAAAAGGCTATAGTGTGTTGAAAAAAAATCATATAAGGTGCAATGATAGAGTATGCAACAGTAGATATAATGTGTTGGAGACGAGAGGCAAACATTTTGCAGAGTGTTGCAACTAAAATTGCGTTTTACAGTAGGTTAGGAACGAATCCACGCTTTTATGTGTTACATCTAAAATTTCCTTAAAAAAACAGTACACGTCTTCCGTAACCAGAGCTAGTAATTTTTTAACCAACCTTTCAGCCTACTGGGTACCGCAGGCACTACTGTCTTGCGCCTTTACCTCCCTCTCTCTACCCGATATATTACTGTTCACTGTATACTACTATATTTTAGAGGCTCAGCAGAAGTCATCTGTGTTTCACCTGCCGCCCCTTACGACCATAGCAGTTCTTCAAATGAAGAAAAATAGTATTAGTAGTACTAGGCAGCAGCGTCTGAAGTTTAACATCTTGGTCTGGTCTGGTCTGGTCTGCAGGCTGAGCGGACGCAGAAGAAAGGGGGGCATGGTTATGTGTGCCACTGTCCTTGTCATTCTGATCTTCCTGATTTTGAAGAATATCATATTCTGACATAGCTATTTCTTTCAACTGTCGATGGACGGTATCCAAGTGAACACAACCCTCATTTAGTCTTATTTAAGTGATTATACAGTGCCTGTATATTGGGAAAGCCAAGTTCATTTTGAAGAGTGCAATAGGACTTACAAATCTGAGGATGGTTCTTCTGCCCATGTTCATAATAACTGGACCAGCAACCATCTTCAATCTTAACCCAACTTTTTTCACGCACTGCCAATCTAGAGATGTGAAGGGGGGGCTTGGCGCAGCGGTAAAGCTGTTGCCTTGTGACCATGAGGTCACGGGTTCGAGTCGTGGAAACAGCCTAGCCTCTTGTAGAAATGTAGAGAAACGCTGCGTACAAAAGACTCAAATGAGTCAGACCCTTCCCCGGACCCTGCGCAAGCGGGAGCTATATGCACCGGGCTGCCCTTTCTTCGCCAATCTAGAGATGTCATATTGGCATGTGACTCATTTTTTTAAGAAAAAGAAAGGAAAGATGAAGAGTTGTGTTGACACATTTTACCTTCGTGTTTGTATTGGATCTATTAGGTTAAGCTCCCTGTATAGAGTCGTACCATCCAATTTTTTCGGAAATCTAAAAACCCCTTCCGGTTCTGTGTCATCACCGCTTCTCTGCATGATTTCTGTCCTTCATTTTGAGATAGTCTCGGAGTGACATCTCAGTGGACCAGATAATCCCGACATTTCTTTGATATATTTTTTCCCCTTTCGTTTGCACTCATTCTGTGTTGATTCTGTATTCATTTATTTTCTTGCTACGATGTACCTGACTGACCATATTTCCCATCAACATGAAATGATTTGAACATGACGTACAGATGATGAATTGCAATCTTGCCACTGACACTCATCTTCAGTCAAGAACCAAGACCACGGATGTTTTCCTCCTCCTCCTCCTGCTCTCCCTGTTAACACGCTGTTGTTGCCTAGTCTTGACCAGCTGGTCCCCGAACCATGCACGGCGTCGCAGCGGCATGTACAATTATTGGTGAGGTAAGGACTAAGGAGGATCGTCTCTGCGCCCCACGTTTCTGCACGTAAAATTCAATTCAGCCTCGTGCTGTCCTTTTGTCCCCATTTACAGTGGCCCTGGTGCTTCAGCTGTTGCTGTGACTTGGACAGGCGGACTGTGTCTTCTCCTCCTACTAGGCATCTACTTAGGTTTCGTATAGTATAGTATTGTCTAGTGAGCACTGCCTGCCTGCTTGCTTGCTTGTGCTAGTGCTAGGGGGAGGGGCAACCCTACAGACGGGCCCCTACTATTTGTTACTACTAGTACAGTAGATAGAGCAGTTGTTCTGTTCTAGGATGAGTAGAAGCATCTCTACAGACTGACTGATACTGCATGTAGTGACTCGTTCTCTTGGGCTTGTAGCATCAGGTACATCATTTTCTAGTGCAGTACGTCCATGGAGTCCAAGCAGGTGAGTACGGGCCGCCGGGGGTGGTAAGAGCGTGCGCGGGTTTGGGCTTTTGATGACTTGAGTTTGTTAATGCGTGCGGGTCGGTTCGAGTTGCACAACCAGCCTAGCCTGTACTGTACTGTGATGTGATGTACTGTACGAGCATGCTTTCCCTGTTGTGTGTTGTACACGCAGCCTAGCCGGGACCTGTGTTGCATCTTCCACAGATGAGAGCAACGCACCACCTAGCAGAAAGAAAGTACAATGCTCATGTATTTCCAACATAAGCAATCATCAACCACTAATCCAATTCAAAGTACTCTTTCCTTGTTCTGAAATAAATGATGTTTAGGACAAAAAATCTAGTTTATTTTGAACTAAATTAGCTGTCCTAAATATAACTGAAAAGACCATGGTGCCCTTGGAAGAGGGAAGGGCAGCAGGTAGCAGGGGGGCGGGGTACAAGACAGACAAGCGAAGCGGGCAGCTGAGCTGAGGATAGTAGTAGCAGCAGCAGCAACGCATCCAAATCCAAGCCAAAGCGGCGGCGGCACAGCAGCAGCGAGCAAGTGAGCAACCGAGACAGCGATATCTGCAGATCCCTCACCCCCACCACCACCGCCGCCGCCGCAGCCACCTCGCTTTCCCACCGACTCCTCCCTCCCCTCACCTCTCCTCTCCTGCTCCTCGCCTCCATTAATGGCCGCCACCAAGAACCCTCCAACCCCCACCTGACCTCTTCCTCCTCCGCTCACAGCACATCCGTCCTGTCCATACCGTTCTTAGCTTGGGAAGGGAGGGAGGCTGAAGCATCGGCGGCACCGATGCTGAGCCCAGCGACATCGGCGGCGGCGATGGGGACGGGAGGGTACCCGCAGCAGCCGCGCGGCGCGGCGGTCTTCACGGCGGCGCAGTGGGCGGAGCTGGAGCAGCAGGCGCTCATATACAAGTACTTCATGGCCGGCATGCCCGTGCCGCCCGACCTCCTCCTCCCCGTCCGCCCCCACTCGGCCGCCGCCTTCCCCTTCAGCCCCGCCGCCGGCGCCGCGTCGCCCTTGTACCACCACCACCACCACCCGTCACGTGAGTTCCATTCTCCTGTTATACGTATTGAGCTACTGTGGATCTCTGGCATATATTTTTTTTTATATGCTGGCTCCAGTCATCAGATTCTTTATTCAAACTTTTAAGCAAAGCATCTTTGCATGCATCGGGTTGGTGAAACGTCAATGCGCTTCTGATCTCGGATTCGAACGGGGTGAACGGTGATCGATGGTTTCCTGCGTGCGGATTCAATGCGCTCACCACATCTCTGCTCTACCCGCTGCGCTGCGCAGTGAGTTACTACGCGTGCTACGGGAAGAAGCTGGACCCGGAGCCGTGGCGGTGCCGCCGCACCGACGGCAAGAAGTGGCGGTGCTCCAAGGAGGCGCACCCCGACTCCAAGTACTGCGAGCGCCACATGCACCGTGGCCGCAACCGTTCAAGAAAGCCTGTGGAATCCAACAAGCCCGCGCGCCGCCAGCAGTCGCCGCAGACGACCCAGCTGTCCACCGCCGCAACCGGGGAGACGGCGGCGCCTCTTCTGCCGCTCGCGGCGGGGGCTAAAACGCACGGCCTGTCTCTCGGCGGCGGCGGAGGCGGCGGGGCTGGCTCGTCGCAGCAGCTTCACGTCGATGATGCCTCGTCGTATGGCAGCAAGTATGGCCACCCCTTCCTTTTCGGTTCTCGTTACTGCTATCTAATGCTCATTAAACACTAAGTCTGCCAGCAGTGCTTGGTTCTTATTATTGCACCTCATTGAAGCAAAATGACATTCACCCAGACAGGATTGTGACTCATAATGCTTACTTTTAAGGCTGTAATGATTTGGCAAATGCAGCCACTTGATGAGATGAGCAACACAATATTAGCTTGATGTAGCTTATGGACCTTTTAAAAAAAGCTTGATGTAGCTTATCGCCTACTCCCTCCCATGTCAACTCTATTCTATTTCATACCAGTTTGCTATTCTCGTAGAAATCGTCCTGCTGGAACCATAACAGTAGTGTCGATCCTGCAAGTTGCCGTCAGTTGATATGTATTCGAAGCAAGCCACATCTCTAATATCACGTAATACGCAGGTACTCTCTTCTTGGAGCTAAAGCTGATGTTGGCGAACTGAGCTTCTTATCTGGAGCATCAGGAAACAGCAGGGGCTTCACCGTCGATTCTCCAAGCGACGGCTCATGGCAGCACACGCTGCCATCCAGCGTCCCCCCTTATTACTCCTTGTTGTCCAAGACCGGAGATTCCGGCCTCCTGTCCGGTGCCTACTACAGCTATTCCAACCTTGAGCCGCCGCCATTGCCGTCGTCGTCGTCGCAGGAGCTTGGCCACCAGGTTACCATCGCCTCGCTGACTTCATTCAACGTCGGAGCAGCAGGAGGTTTGCCGCAGGGAAACGTGAAGCAGGAGGACCAGCAGCAGCCGCTGAGGCCTTTCTTCGACGAGTGGCCCGCGGCACGGGATTCATGGTCGGAGCTGGACGACGACGACGCGAGGTCCAGTAGGACCTCCTTCTCGACGACCCGGCTCTCGATCTCCATCCCTAGATGTGAGCCCTCTTATCTCTCCTCCGTTGTCAAGCATATTAGAAAAACTTGTTTCCAGAAAGAGTCTTGTTAGCTGCTCATCGCAATGGCGTTGGCATTCTTTATAATTTGCTGCGCAGGTGATTGAGAAGCTCGCTTTTTTGTGTCCGATGTGATTCAGAGATTGGTAAGCCGTGGTGCACGAAGGATGCTGAAGCGTTTTGTTTGCCCCTAGTTCTCCCTTTCCAATGTGTCGCGCTAAGAAGCCTTTGTTAGACCAGCAGGACCCGTTTGTATCTTCTGATTTTAGAACGCTTTGTATTGTACCTGGACCCAGAGCTGTGGGAAAGTAGATGATGTGTATTCATGCTCTCTCCAGCTCGTGCAATCAGATTCAGATGGCGAATCCAATCTGATGTAGAAGCACCTGGGCGTTTCGTTGTGCACATGGACATCTCTTAGTCCGGGTTTTATTCTATTCTTGAGAGTCAGGCATTTTTCTTCTCATTCAACTCTCCGAGTTTGGAGTCCAACATGGATGTGACGTTATTTTCTCTTTTTAGTAGTACTATTTTTCAAAATAAAAGAGAGAGCGGGACAGAGGAAAAAGCCTGCACGTGAGGCTGAGAGGTAGCTGAAAAGGGAAGGATGGCTCTCGGGGAAGACTTGCAGCAGCTTTTTTGAGCTGAAAAATCTTGGTACGGAGCTGAGGATTACAAAAATGTTGCACGCAGCAGCTGGTGTCGCCTCCGTCTAAAAGGGATCGAGTCAAACATACTGCCTACCCAGGCGCAGGAAATCATAATGCCCAGAGGCGTCGTACTTACACTGCTCTCCTCTGGCCTGTTTCCAGACTTGCATGCACTCTCACATACAGCTTTACTGGTGCGACAAGGCAAGGAATCGCAAAAACAACCGTGCGTGACCAACTGAACAATAGCTTCGCGCGACTTTGCCACATGTAATAAAAGGGCCACGCAGGACAGCTTAACAAGCAACGCCCAACACCACAGGCGATACAGGAACAGCACGTCACGGTTATGGGGTACAGCACCAACACAAATTGAAGTAAAAGTGTGTATAACACAACACAACCACAGTATCTCATGCTCCATCTCTCCTCTGGAGGCCAGGGGTGATGAACCCGGACCTCGGCATTTTATTTAATTCATCAAAAGCAAAGCACCTTTTTAATTAATCAATCTGAAAGGAGATTGGTGGTTTATTTTGACGACAGCGGTTGGCCAAGGGTGGCAGGCGGCCAGGAGCGTATAAAATGCTTCTCGAGCTTCCTAGGAATGAAGGCCTGATCACCTGGAGGCATCTCGTATGGGCGGCCAAAGGGGTTGGCGGTTGGGCCATGCCACGCCCTAGATCCCACCGGCAAGGGGCGCTTGACGGCGGTATTCCCATTGGTTCTAGCCTTAACATCTGCAAACTTCTCCAAAGCCAAACCTGACACCCTGTTGGGGCCCATTGACAGCTGAGACAGCTTCTCAGCAAGGTCAGGTGCACGGGGACTCTGGTCCTTGATGAGGTAATACCCTACAGAGGGGCCACAGTATGCAAGTTACAGCTAGTTACTTGCACTTGTAAAATCATAATGCTCATAAACAGTACTCACCACTGCTCCTAGCTGGAGGTTGTCTGGACCAAGGCTGATTCATTGTGTTTGCCTTTGTCAGTTTGTGGTTACCCTCCGGGCCCTGCAGCAGAGAATGGAATAATGTTGAGTAATTAAAATGGTAGCAACTAAATGTATGTAGCAGGAAAGGCTCTGCATCCACCTGATGATCCAATTCCAGTTTCCTTTGCACACCAACAGCTCTTGCCGGAGCATTACTGCTCAGGTACGAGTAATTCACTGCGGGCCTCCCATTGGTTACAGGTCCTGTGGAAAATCTCCTACCATTCTTCTGATCAACAGCTCCTTTAACCCCAACTGCAGTTTCGATTTTGAGTAACTAATAGTGCTCCAACAGAAAATAAACATGGAATAAATGATATTTATATACCAGATCCAGATGGTGGTGTTGATGTGTATCCAGTTGATCTGAAGCGAAGTGAAGGAGGGACGTAGAAGCATGGCTGCGACATACAGCAAAGGTAAGGTTAAGAAGGAATTTATTAATCCATCATCGACTGCAAGTACAGAAATGCGTCAGATATACAACCTGAAAGAAGGGGTGCTGCAAAACCTCCACTGCTGTTGGTCTTCTTCGTGGATCCCATGAGCAAAGCCACTGGACATAATAATTGGTTATTCGTAATTTATATTGGATATTCTAACCTTTACTTCAAGCAAAAAAAAGAAAAGGGTAAGAACTATTGAATGTTGATACTTACTGAAATAAGGTTAATTGCGTCTTCACTTGCAGAGGGGACCACTTCCGAAATATGTATGCCTTCACACTGCAAGAATATGACACGGAGTTAAATACCATTAATAATCACTTTTGAACCAAGGAAGAGGAGGAGGGATGAAGAAGGGAGTTCATCTATCTACCTGAGGAAACTGAAACTGGATTGATTCTGCAAGCCGCAGTCCTTCAGGCCAAGTGTGCTGATTTGGAGTGCCAAGAATGCTACAGATTTTGTAAAGCTCGTCCACTTCACTGAGGAACATAAAGCATGGAAGTTATAAAAACAACCTTTAAATATGGAGTAGCACAAAGGAACATTAGAGCACAACACTTTTAAAATACAGTAGACATAATAGTTAGCTGATAATGATAAATGAGGTTCAAAATTGCCCTTTCCCTAAATCATTTGATTACTAGTTATTTCAGTAAAGCAACTGATTACTAATTCTGCAAGAAAGCTACATTGATTACTGTCTTTTCATTTGCCCGTTATAAAACATCTTTATTTGAAAATGATTGAAGATTACTTTTCACCAACACAGTGCACTGTGAAGTGAAGATGGTTGTTCAATCAACTCCGCAAATATAAACCAAAATACATGCAGACAAAATTAAGATTCATGGAGGGCCATGTATACCTTGAGCCAGGAAAGAGAGGTCGCAGAGAAAAAAGCTCCGCTATAATGGCACCCATTGCCCACATGTCTGGAAGTGAAATGGAATGATAAGAATATTTAGTAAATGGTAACAATTTTATTTCTGGTAAAAGCATAAATATTCTTTACTCACCAACTGGAGCATTATAAACAGTAGCTTGTAGCAGAACTTCAGGGGCACGGTACCTAATGAATAGCAAACATTAAATAAATATTATATTTGATTACTATGAACCCTTTAGAAAATATAAGACTTGACACATAGCATACCACCGAGTGGACACATATTCCGTATATGGTGGTTCAGAAGAGATCTCGCGAGCGAGCCCAAAATCTGCTATCTTGATGAGTTCCTTTGTAACCAGCAAATTTTCTGGAATAAAATAATTGTTTCAGAAATTAGTATCTGCTAATAGCAAAGAATACAGTCCCAAGCCATAAAAATACAGCCCCAAACAGAAAAATCGTTTATTTCAGCATCTCAGCTTTTTGGCCTTTTGAATTACTAACATAACTCCTACCCTGCTTGCATTTCCTATTTATGCCCAATAGCTAACTTAAATGATGCATGATATGCATACACCAACCATGGAGAATGAGCAACAAAGTAGAAAACATACCCACATAGGAATATACTATATCGCAAGCTTGGTTGGAGACAAATTTAAGGTGAAACTACTAAAAAGATTAAAATAACTAGAGACCAACTGAAGTATCAGACTCCCGTAAACCAAAAAGATATAGCTCACATAGAAAGAAGATGACCGCTTCTATTTTTGGAGCTGATAATTTCACTTGGGCATACATAGGAGAAATGTAATAACGTTATTCTCTTTTCACTAAAAGGAATAAACTATTATCATCATCCTACCGCAACAAAATATATATATATATGTATCAGATTTTACAATGGCAGGTCAGGGATTCAAGTTTATTACCATAACATACAAGGGATTGTTCCCAAAACTAAATGTCAAAGGGATACCAGGTTTAAGGTCACGGTGAAAATATCCACGCTGGTGCATGTGATTCAGAGCTTGAAATACTTGAAAGCACCAAGTTCGGACTTCAGTCTCTGAAAAGGGCTTCCCCCTGTTCTTCATCAGCTGATAGAGATTGCACTCCTAATATCGGAAAACCACAAGATTCAGCGATAGTACAGATTACCAGCACTGGAGCACCTCCTGAACTAGGGTTATGAACTGTCCTTACCATGTATTCAAAAACAAAGAACAATGTATCACTCTCTCTTATGACTTCCTTGAGTTTCACTATGTTTGGATGGTTCATCCTTTGCAGTGACTGGTGGAAAAATATGAATCGACTCAAAAATTGCCATGAAACACATGATAAAAATTACACATGTAAAATTAATGCACCTTCACTTCACGAAGATTGATGCACTCTTCCCAGGAATAATATTTCTTCTTCATTTTCTTGATTGCAACCTATCAAATACACATACATTACTGAGGTGATGGGAATGGAATTAGCGTCAGCATAACAGAAGCAAACATCAGGCAAGTAAAATGTCATACCACTTCACCACTTTCTTTATTTGTTGCACTCCAAACACTCCCAAACGTGCCAACGCCAACTTCCCTAATAATATTATATCTGGATCAATGCATGAGTGAAGTTAGTACTTAGTAGACATATAAATCAGTTCTTTCTTAATCATCTGATGATGGAGGTTCTTTACCTCTCCATTTTATTAGCCAGTGTGCAAAACTTCCCTTATTTTAGAAGTCTTGTAGTCAGGAACAAGGCTCATAAACGTAATGCGGCAATGCCTATGAATGTTAGAACACCAAAGTCACTGCAGCGTCTTTTCAAAGATATGTAAGCAATACCCATGCTTTGTGACAAACAGAACGCGGCCACCTCATCTCTGCACTGAAATAGCACAGAAAGGTTCAGGACATTGGAAGAATAATTACATTGCTCACATTTTCTAGATCTAGAACCATGTTTATATTTCACATGCTCACCTAATGTTATTCCATCAAAACTGAAGCCTGATGACGGATGGTGCACAACTAATTAACTTCAAACTTTCGACTGAGCAAACAGAACTTATGACGATAGGGGAGAAAAGAGCAAGCAGAACCAAAGAAAACCTGAACCTATTGAGAGACAAAGATGCATAAGAAGATAAACATAGCATGAAAATATAGTGCTACTAGCGTATCAAATAAAGGCTTACCTAGAGATTATCTGACAACAAAGCTCTAAGTGCTAGATCCAAATGCCCAAAGATGTTCTGTTGGTAACTTTTGCTGGCTGATTAGTGCCAAGACAAATATTACCTGGATGTTGCCAGAGAAAAAGGCCCACCATGCTCAAATAAATGTGCAACGGAGGTCTGTAATTACTAAGCAAACTCTAACGTCCAACCGCACGGGACCAGGCAAGGGAGCTGGTAAATGCAGTGTGACCCTCAGGTGCAGTTGACAAAAGAGATGACAAGGAAATCTCCGTAAATACAAAATCTCCAGCCAAGAACGTCCTCGAGCAGTGAGATGTGGGGTACAGAGGAGCTTGTCGTGTAAGGGGTGCACTCCATATCCTTTCTGAGAATACTAGAGCCCTTCCAAGGCGCGGTGTTGAAACCTGCATAATATATAAAGGATTAAACAACAAATCTACATCTAACTGGGAATACGTGACAATGAAACAACACAACATAACAGAATCTGACTAGGCTAGTTCCAATACATAGACACAAGTATGGATATGGATGCATCAAGCAACAGTTGATTTCTGGAGGTGCGTTCACGGCAAGGATCACGTGCAGGTGTGTCGCATATATCACATGACAACCAATCCCCAAACACGAAACAACTAGATGCTATAGCGTCAGTGGTAAATTTGAGCACGAGCTGGTACGATAGATCAGTGATATGTAACTGGGTTTCAATTCAGTAAGATAAATGTGCTGGAACATGGACGAAACCCTAACCCGTCCAAAGCACCAGGAACACACATAACCTCGGCCGGTCCTCAGGCACACGAATTAATCCCCCAAGCCAATCTCTCCGTAGCTGGAACCGAAGGAACCGTCCGCCTGGATCCCGATCGCACGAACCCCCGTCCCGTCCCCGGATCCCCCTCAGCGCGCGGCGCCGCGCCGCCGCCGATCAGCAAACTGCCACAGGATCCCGCCCGCCGCCGACTGACCTCGCCTACACGGAACGACCACGCGTGCGCTCCTCGACCTCCCCGCGCCCGTGGATTCGTCCAAAATCAGACACGGATTCGACGGAATCGGGCTCGAGCTGCACGCACCTGGGAGCCTCTCGGCATAACCGCGTGCCGCCGCCGAAGGGTCCAGGGACCGCCGCCGCCTCCTCCAGCGTCGATTTGGGTGGGGGTGGGAGCGCGGAAGGGTGGGGGTTTGTGAACACCGCCGTGCGCGGTGAGCAGCCGTGGTGGAGGGGATCGGACGGGTGGGTGGGGATTTTTTTTCCTGCCGTGCCGCCCTCTCTCTGCTTTATTATGTATCCGCGCTCTGTCTATGGCCCCCACCGGCTGCCCGGAGAAGTTTTAAGCCTGGCCCACACACTATTGCAGGGCATGCGTGTTCGATTGGGCCGTAAGGTGGCGGCCCATTTGCAGGCTTGCAGCGCGCGGGTTATCTCTCGTTCCGCAGCATGCGGCGGCGCCTTCCCACCCGATCCCTTTACCGCCATTTTCTTGGCGCCAGCCGCCAGACTCCGCTTGGGCTTTCCCGCCACGCGCTCCCTCCTCGGCTCCTCCTATAAACAAACTCTCCCCATTCCCCCTCTCCTCTCATCACCGCGCCACGCTTACAGAGATCTTGGGGGAGAGAGAGAGAGAGATCTAGCGAGAGGGAGAGATCTAGGGAGAGAGAGGAGAAGGGAACCATGGTGGTGGCGCTGGGACCCGGGCGGTTCTACGGCAGCAGCCTCCCGCGGCCGCGCTTCTTCCCCGGCGGCGGCGACCGCGTCGACCCGCCGGCGCCCGTCAACGACGCCCTCCTCTCCTGGGCGCGCGAGGCGCACTGGTCCATGGGCGGGCTCAGCGTCAGGCGCCTCCGCCTCCAGGGCCGGATCGAGGGCTCCATCGACAAGCTCCGCCGCCGCGCGCGGAGCGACGCCAGGGCCAAGGCCCGCGCCGCCGGCCAGAAGCCACCTTCGCTCGCGGCGCTCGGCTCCGACGACGACGCCACCGACCGGGACTCTGACGAGGAGGAGGAGGTGGTGGCGGCCCAGGAGCGGATCCTGAAGCGGGAGGTCGTGGACGACGACGAGGAGGACTCCGACGGGTCGGATGAGTCCGAGGAAGAGGACGGCGACGACGAGGACGAGTCCCTCGCGACCATCGCCACGGCGGCCAAGAAGAAGCGCGCGCGGAAGCTTGGCGACGAGTTCGACCGCATCGCTGCCGTGGAGAAGAAGCAGAAGCCGGCGTCCGCGAGGACGTCGCCGAGGAGGAAGGCCGCGGCCGAGGCTTCCGCGCCAGTGGCCGCGGCGCCTGCGGGCACGTCGACCAAGAGGAAGGCTTCTGCTGCAGCGGCTGGGTCGCTGGCGCGATCCTCGCCGAGGAGGAAGGCTGCTGCGCCGCCCGCTGCCTCCTCAAAGGTGACCGGGCCACGGCGGACCTCGCCTAGAAACAAGCACTGAGCGTGTCGTCTCTGCATGTGCACAGCACTAGTTTTCTTGTCTCTTGTGGTTGTTGAGGTTGAAATCCTGAAGACGTAGTGGAGTCTGCGTAAGTGCTGGGCTTGTTAACTGGAATGGATGTTTATCTATGAATTAATTGGTTGCGTTTCTCAACATGTTGCATTTCTTGTTTCTGCTGAATCTGTTGCGTGTTGTTGATAAACGGAAGAGAAGTAATTCTGAATCATCTGCTATCATCTAAAATGCTAATGAAATGATTTGCTCCCTTCACTGAATCGAACTTGAAATACATTGTTTACTGCTGTTCAGGTTAACAATTCAAAATTTTAAATGAGGTAAACATGTAATTACTTGTCACTTGCTGGGTACTGGTATATGTTAATCTCGATATAGTGTCATGAGAAGAATGGTACATTCAGGTCAGCGCTGTAACTCTGCTGCCCTTCTTGATTGTGCTTATGTTTGTATCTAAGATTTTTTTTTGAAAAAGGGTATCTAAGACTCTCTTTGAGTCTACTGCTATTAGTACAGAGAATTTAGTAACCAGGTGATCATATGCTTGTATTAGAGACGATTCTGATCATGTGCTTGTATCAGAGACGATCCGTTCTATCTCTTCTAAAAGCCGCTCCTTCTCTTCGGTCAGGTCCTCGTTCTGCTTCTGAAGCTCCTCAATCTGTTTGGTCTGCTCTGAATCTTTCCTGTGTTGCATTGGTGTAAGCATTAGAACAATGGCTCATAATTTTCCAGTAGAAACATGTGGCCTCCCTGAAGCAGTTTAAACCCCACCTGTTCATGAAAGATAGGTTAAGCTTTAGTGACCGGACCTCCTTCTCTAGGTTCTCACAGCGCTTAAGAACGGCTTGCATGTCAGATGGTATCACTGGTGTAGAACTTCTTTCCTTTGCTTCTGCCATTCTAAACCAGAGGAAAAAAAAAGGTCCAGCATCACATATTGTATTCTAGGGACAACTCAATGATCAGGAGCAATTCAATAAATGTCATTTTAGCGGATCATAGCATACTTGCGCGAGCGCTCCACCCTGCGCTTCTTTGTAGGATCTCCTTTATCAGCTGCAAAGGGAAATCAGTTATGCCTGTTGTGATTGTAAGAAGACACTATATGCAAGACTAAGTATATGGTTTTGTTTTCACATGGGAGTGCTCAATTGGCGAAGTACATGATATGTTTCAGTATTTCATGTTTCCTGAATATATAAACATGTGCCGTGGCTAGTGAGAAATTGGCTGGAAATGGTCACCAAATGCCAAAAAGGTTGGCGTCTGACAGAAAATCTGTCTACTAAATTTACCTGCTTGTTCTGATGAAATGGATCCCATTCGAGTCGGAACGCCTTTCTGTCAGTGATCAAAAGAATAATATGAACATATTTCACTGGAGGAAACTTCTGGTGCTCCTGAAGTGCGTGTGAATCAGAGCATACCTGTCTGTCATCTTTGAACTTATGTTTCATTACTCTCTCCCCGTATTCTGTGCAGAACAAATAAACCATAATGTTATTGTAATGACTAGCAGGAGTTGCATAATAATAAAGTAAAATGTTTTTGCTACATCTTGGGGATTAGTATCAATAGGAGTATACCTTTACATTTTGATCTGCAGTCAGCTGTCCCATTCGCAACGTTTTTCCTTGGGCTCTCACAAACTGACACTGCCTGCCCCATGGAAGGTAAGTCATCACAAACTTCAAACCCAACTGAATGAGCGGTCATTGCAGTTGATGATCCGCTCTGTGATGGCTCTCTAGATACTGCACCAAACCAAACCTGGTTTGCAGGAGCAACGGAATTCCCGTTGTTTGCTTCCACGGGCCTCCCGCCATTGGGAAACATGAGGGAGTCCTGAACTTGGGCGGTGGTCACTACGGGAAAGATATCTGTTCCTCCAACAATGTTCTGTTGAAACCGTGGTGTACCATAAAATCCAAAAGAATTGCCTGCGACGGCGTCTCTGTTAGAATGGCTACCAAGCTTCTTGCGCTCTAGTGTGTCCTTGAGCATGCTCACCACTGAGGTAATGGCATCTTGCGCTCCAATGTGCGTATTATCCAGAGGGGATGTCGATGAACTTGACGGGGATACAAACTTCGGAGTCTGAACAGGCGTGTTGTTCATCTGCGTACCGTTTGCGGTGTTTGTGCTTGTAAAATCTTGGTTTAATTGGTTAGTGGCTTCAATGCTTCCTGTAGTTATTGGTGCCACATGAGTTTGCATTGCTGCATATCTCCTCCTGCAAACATGACCAGAGTTTGAAGAAAAATTTGAGGAAGGATGTTTCATCTGCAATGGTACTAGTACGCGTAGATTGAAAATTCCTGCCTTAATTCTGACGAGCGGCTTCTAGTCATAGGTTGAGTGCTGTGGAACCAGGCCTACAAGTGAATAAAATGAGAACATTACCGACTTGTACCCACTACAAGTTTATCTGTATAATAGCAGTTTGATAGTGGAAATGCCCTTACTTTTGCCAGAAGTAGGTCACTAGCCTGCATCCCTTTCTCTGCTGCATTCCTGTTGCCACGACAGATGACGGTATTAGTATGGCTTAGAGTGGATCTTAAACTAGAAGGTGATTGATGGTTGTGCATAAAGTACAGTACTTGAGTGATTGCTGGTTATAGTCATTTGGGCGTTCAAAAGGAATTTCTGAACTCTGTGGAATTGAGTTGTCAGTGAAAAAAAATTGTTGAGCAACATCCTGCTGTTGATTCGGAAGGCCAGCAGCTTCTGATGACAACCTGCAAAGTTTTTTGCACGGCCATGTGAGTAGTTGTAATTAATCAAATAATAGATACTAGCAGTAGTAGCTAATCTTATTCATATTTTTTTCATTTAAGTTTCCTTGGCTGTGTAATGTTCCTCTCCATTTCAACAAAAAAGATTGAAATAACTTTAGCATACCATGAACAAAGTATTCATGAAAAGCATAGCAATCACCATAGTATGCTGTACTGAATATATCAGGGCATGCAAAGTTCAGATCAGTATCCATTCGTATATTATCTTTATTTTGACGCTATCGCTCCATCCAACGACACAATTTTCTTATCAGAGCATACCAACAGATCTATCTCATATATAAAAATTCTGTACATTCACAGCGTTTTACCTAGATGATTGTCGGGAGCGGTGATTCACCGAACTAAATCCTGGGATCTGTAAAAAAAA
The DNA here is from genome assembly GCA_030760725.1 of Neostapfia colusana. Taxonomy (NCBI): domain Eukaryota; kingdom Viridiplantae; phylum Streptophyta; class Magnoliopsida; order Poales; family Poaceae; genus Neostapfia; species Neostapfia colusana. The sequence continues at coordinate 594,896 of JASWHV010000001.1, read as the reverse complement.
CAGCAATTAGTTTTAGGCAATTTTTTATTGAAAAATTAACCGAAATAAGAAGTGGTAATCAGCATACTTGTTCATATAGCTTAGTAATACATCTTACAGACTAACTGTAAAATGAAATCGCACGCAGGAAAACCCGCTGTTATGTGATGAGCTCTCAAATGAGAACAAGAAATCCTCAGCAAAGGAGGGGGGGGGAGGTGGTCCTTTCGTTCTGAAGCATGAAAGTTTTTTGTGTTTCGGCGCACGGAAAGAAAAACGATGGCAGCGAAGTATAATACAAGAATTCTTGCCTCTCCGTTCATAAGCCAACTGTTGAACAGCTCCTCGCTGTCTTGTCTGAAACTTTGTGACACGTTCCTGAAACCCAACATCTCCATACTTGGCGCCGCTGCTGCTGCTGCTCCCATCGAGTTCTCCATGACCGCCTTCAGGAAGATCTCCTCGCTGGTGTTCCTGAACAAGTCAGACAGGCCCCTGCCCTCCATCTCCATGAACCGAATCCCTGACCTCGACCTCGACCTCGACCTCTCCTAAAAGCTTGACACCTAGGAGTATCTAAAAGCTGTCTTTAGTAGTAGTAGTAGTAGTAGTTCATTAGAGATTAGAGTAGGTCCACTACGAGCAATCTCTTGAATTTAAACGACTATAGGGATGAAAACAAATGAGATAATTTAAAATAGTATCCCACCTAAAACACTCGTTACACTAATAAAATGGAACTTGGCAGAAAAGTTCGAGCACAGAAGACATATATACTCAGTTGAGTATTGCACTAGCCGGGGACTAAACAATCTAATGGCAGGTATCTCCGAGGCCAAGATCCCATCGTTCTCATTTTTTGTCTCATTATATAGTGGAAATATCAGCCCCGGGAAAAAAATTGGATGCTATTGCTTCAATTGAGGAACACGACGGACAAAGTCTATATCGTCAGACGACATATATGTATGCATGGCCACATCTCATCATCATCGTCATCATGGTATTCAACCTGCAGCACAAAGATGAAAGACCACTTGTCATGCTCTATGAGTACTAAAAAAAATGCCGAATTGTTTTTGTTTGTGCTTCCGTAGTTCAAGTTCAGGGATTTCAAGCAACTTGGTCCGAGGCTGTGACACCACGAATGATGCTTCTGTATATTGACTTGTATAATGCACAGTAGTCGCAGGAAGCGGATGGCCAGTCCAAATGCTGATGGGCCTAAACGGGCGCATGGCACTGCAGTAGCGTGTCTGAACCATAACACTGACGCAATGGCTCAAAAAGTGCCTGCTTGGAGTCGCCGTCCATACGTCGACCGACGGCAAAAGTCTTCCTCTTGGAAGCTTCCGCGGACACTGACAACGCCCCGGCTTAATCTTCTTCTCTCGTGAACTGAAAAGCAGAGAGCTTAACCTTTCCTGTTCATCTTCCATTCATAGGAACAGAGACTCCGAGAGAGCTCTGACCGTGACCTCTCTTGGCCGGCATCGTCCCAGATGAACGGTTTGGTGATCTATCAGCATCAGCTGCTACGACCGTACAGGAGTATTGTACAGCAACTATCCTGTCTGTATTCTACAGATCTGTATCAGCGTTCGTAGCTGTCGTCCATTGCTGCAAGCCATCCATACACGGCGGCAGGACGACGACGACGACGAGGACGGGTTCTGCCGCCGGCACCATCTCCTACGGCGACCGCATCGTCTGACTCCAGAGACCTCGCTTTTCCTAATCTCCTCTCGGTGTCGCCGCCCGAGTGACAAACTGCAACTCGATCGTTTTCAAAAAAAAAAACGTTTGCCTGCCCGCGTAATCCCGGACAAAATCTTGATGAAAGATGTTGTATTTTGCATGCAGGCGTTTGATTGGGTCTGGATTTGAATATTTAAACGGAAGTAAGTGTTCAGAGATGAGTGCAGCTTGTGCAGTTTCCTAACCTTCCCGCGTCTTACACGCGCTTCAGAGTTCAGACTACGGCGTAAACCTTAAAACTACGTATTCCTTGGTGCGGAGATGCACTGCGGCCCTGTAACCGGGCCACCGCATTGATTGAAATGGGCCGACCTGGGATTACAAGTGGGCCGGCCTGGAAAGGAACCCTAGCCTCCGTCTCTCCTAAAACCCAACCCCATCTTGCGCCCCCCCCCCCCTAGCGCCGCCGCCACCACTTCGCTTCGTCTCCTCTCCTCTCCTCTCCTCTCCTCCGGCTCGACAACGAGGTACACCTTCCCACCGTCCATCTCAACCCATCCGTCTCGCCATGCATTTCTGGATGCTCCTGTACCGTTGGTACTCCCCGCTGTGCTACGAATAACCGCGAGGTGGCGGCGATGCTTATCTCGCCTTCTGGTTCTTTGATTTGGCGTAGGTGAGGGTGATCGATGGTGAAGCACAACAACGTCATCCCCAATGGCCACTTCAAGAAGGCCTGGCAGAACTACGTCAAGACCTGGTTCAACCAGCCCGCCCGCAAGCAGAGGCGCCGCGTCGGTAATCATACTATAGCCTACCCGGCCTACCGTTTCTTCTTTGCACCGCGCCGGTCTCCGTATGGGGAAGTTGCTAGTCTATTTCTGCATGTCTCTATGGACAGATCAGACAGTTTTATTATCTAACATCGTGGAGCAACTGTTTCAGAATAATGCTGATGATGTGTGCTTGCGTGATTCAGTTTCTTAATCGAACTTGCAGTACAGTATATGCATGGGACATGAACTGACCCATACTGCAAGTAAAACTGGATAGTAGTACTTGTTTTGTACAGCAATGATCGTTATTAATTGATTTGTGTTGGGGTTTCTTTCTCAGATTTTATTAGTATGACATTAGATGAGTGCAATCCTAAATTCCTTGATAGAAACTTAGTGTAAGTGTCATGTTGTTTACTTTTGAGTTCTTTTACTGTCTATTCTTCTTAGTAAGCTGGATTTTACCATTAAAAGTGTAGCTGACACGAATTACATGTTATAGGATGTTAGGTCAGTACTATCAATCATAGATTCTGTGATGAAAATTTAATGTAAATGCCATGATGTCTCACGGTGCCAGAATCTTAGTTTTTTACTCTTATATCTCTTCCTCTCTCTCTTTTACTTCATTTAAAAAAATAAAAAAATTGTTGGGTTTCATGTCTAGCCTACCCCAACATGCTTGGGACAAAGGCTTTGTTGTTGTTGTTGCCATGCTGTCTCACTGACTCACTGTGCTTGTTTCCTTCTCAATTATGTTTACTGGCTAAACCTCTAAGCGAGCCATAAATCTAATGTCAAACTTTTAGTGAGTTCTCTGGTTGCTTAAAACTTGAATAGCATGCTATGTGATGTTTGAACTAATGTTTATTTTCTGTCAGTATACTTGAATAATGAAGTTAAACCTATCTGTTTCATTATTGTGTTGCTTGGATTTTTTTTGGTTTCAAAATGCTTCTCCTTTTCATTTTTGGTTATGAGCTAATAAACTTTATGTTGGATTTCAGCTAGGCAAAAGAAGGCTGTGAAGATCTTCCCACGCCCCACTGCTGGACCACTCCGCCCCATTGTTCAGTGCCCGTCTCTCAAGTACAACATGAAGTCTAGAGCTGGGAGGGGCTTCACCCTTGAAGAGCTGAAGGTAAAGTTGATTGCTCATTCTAGTATGAAACCAGGAATATCACAGCTCTTTTGTCATATCATTAGTGCCTGTTTACTATTCTCCTTTTGCTGGAGTTCCATTGACATATCACGTGCTTCAGGCTGCTGGAATTCCCAAGAAGCTTGCCCCAACCATTGGCATTTCAGTGGATCACCGCCGCAAGAACCGCTCACTTGAGGGTTTTCAGGCCAATGTGCAGAGGCTTAAGACCTACAAGGCCAAGCTTGTGATCTTCCCAAGACGTGCACGCAAGGTCAAGGTGAGGAAATTTTCCCTTGCATTATTAGTGGATCAGCTATTTTAGAGGATGTTACAATCTTGTTTCTGTTTTGCAGGCTGGTGACTCAACTCAGGAGGAACTAGCCACAGCCACCCAGGTCCAGGGCGAGTACATGCCTATTACCCGTGGCGAGAAGCGCTCGATTGAGGTTGTCAAGGTGACGGATCAGATGAAGGAGTTCAAGGCCTACGGCAAGCTCCGCGTGGAGCGGATGAACAAGAAACACATGGGTATGCGGCAGAAGAGGGCTGCTGAGGCTGAGAAGGAAGAGAAGAAGTAGACCTAGGATTTGTGTCACGAAAGAAATAGTGTTCTATGCCCAGATTCTGCCTCAAGAATTTGTTACGAGCTTGTGAAATGAGACTTGAATTTTGATGTCGCTTTTTATATCGTTTGTCGGAGTGAATGGAATCCGTGCATACTATCTTAAGATGAGCTCAGTATTTGGCTGCATGTAAGTGATTCCCCTTGGTTTTTCCTGAGCTGTCGGCATGGGATTTTTTGCCTCTGGAAGTTTTTAGCCTGCCTGTCCTGCCTGCTGGCAAGCAATGCAAGGATCGTAGTGTACACCAAGTTCTTTGTACACCTCAAGTTCAAAAAGTCCTGTTTCAAAGTAGCGAGGCTGGGATGGAACAGGCATTTCCTGCACTTGGATGCTGAGACTGAACCGGTCCAAGTGCACAGCGTAGAGTAGGGCCTCGTCTCGTCATGACGACCCATGGCGATAACCTGGCCTTTGAATACCACGATCTGATGCAGGAGTAAATGTTGCTGATGATCTGTTGCTGATGAATAGGGGTACTCTAACCAATGCAAGAGTCACTTCCAAGTTCCAACCTGGAGAAGAGCAGGGGGTACTCCCATCGTCATGAAAAGAACATCGCTAAGGTGGTGGTGTTTACATGCATGTGTCTCCCCTAACGCTTATATAGCCCCTCGAAAAGAAACATATACACACATAGTTTGTTATGTACATTAGTGGCAACTAAATATCTCCATTGATTCCTGATAGAATATTTATGAAATGCCACATCATAGCAAGAGAATGAACTCTCCACAGAAGAAGTAACACAGACAACAGACATTCTCTTCCCATGTACTCTCTCCACTTTTTTGTTTATTTGACGTCGGTTAGTTCAATTTTAAACTAACGAGTAGAACTTTTCCGATGCATGATGCGCCAATCATTTGTTGTTTACTAGTGCTCCTCCAACATCCAATTTCACATTGATAGACACAAAACACATTGACAAAAACGTCGAGCATCATCCTTTGAAGGTAACTAATTAAGCAATCCACCACCACTTTCGCCTTGTTTCTGAATAGATATCAGTATTGGAACGACATTTTGGTTGGGTTTTTCTTCGAATTATTCAAAACAAGTTAAGTGTAGTATTTCAGTTGGTTTGCATGAAGTCGTTGTAGTATAGTGGTGAGTATTCCCGCCTGTCACGCGGGTGACCCGGGTTCGATCCCCGGCAACGGCGTAGTTTTTTCTAAGTGCTGGTTTTTTTGTCTGCCCTGGTGATGGTAGTTGGGCCTCCAGCGATGAGTCGAGGGATTCCAGCCCACGACAAGAAACACCCGCTTGCATTTGGATGGGCCGGATCAAATGGCCCATTTGGCGGCAAACATCCGAAGCGTTTTCTCTCTTGTTGGCCCAATACGATCAGTTTTAGCCCACAAGCCCCTCTCGATCACGATGAAAGTGGGGCGGGCTGCGGCTGCCCGCCCCGCCGCCGCAGGAGCCGCGAGGCTTTTGCGGGCCGTGGCGGCAAGCCCGCCATGAGCTACCAAGGCCCGCGGCAGTTCGCGGCGCCCGCAAGCCACTTTTCTGTTGCGCTGTGCCTAGAAATTGCTGACTTGCTGGCCGCTCACTTGCTGACTTGTTACTGGATACATAATATCTACAAGTTGCTGACTTGCTGGCCGCTGTACAACTCCGAAGCAAGCCCACATGCCTACGCTTACCGAGTCATTGCGTATTAGAGACGATGCGGGCAAGGACGATGTGGACGCTCAAGGACGATGCGGGCGCAGGCGGAGCGCTCGGAGACGGTGCGCCAGAGATGTCGCAGTAGAAGGCAGCTACGGAGCTAGCAGATGTCGCAGTCGCAGTAGAAGGCAGCTACGCCCTACGGACTGGCGGCGGTCGCTCGCCATCAGCGTGGATCTTGCGGGCTGGTGCGGCGCCGCCGGCATATGCGGGTTGCGGTAGGGGAGCCGCTCTGATTTTGCGGGCCAAGCGGCAAATTTATACGGGCCGCGGCGCAGGCCGGCCCAGCGGATTAGCGGCGCGGCCCGCGCCACTTTCATGTCTACCTCTCGACGCGCGGTCGCTTATCCCCCTCGTCGGCCACATCTCCGTCTCCTCTTGCCTCTTCTTTCAACTCGAGGACGGACCATCGGCGTCCATGGCGTCCAGCCCTCTCTTGGGAGCGGGAGGCGGCCTCTCCCTCCGTCTCTCCGCCGCCGCCTCCATCTGCCGTTCCACCTCCGCCTCGTCCCCCTTCGCTCTCCTTTCCGTGAGAGGCTCCCGACGGCTCGGGTGCCGCCTTTCCCCTCCCCTCCCAAGGAGAGGAGTCGCCGGGGTGAGTGTTCCCCGCCGCCGCCGCCCATTCCAGGCTCCCAGGCTCGTCGCGGCACTCGTAAGGGTTTGGAGCTCGCTCTTTCTCTATGCTCAATCGTCTGTGGATTCTTCTGTGTTATTACTGCGTCAAAGGGTAGATGCTTGATGATACGTATGATTTGATAGGGTGAATGTTTGTCGTTAGGGAAAGCAGACAAGGAGAAGCGAGTGCTCTACGTTTCACTGTGCCGGTGATGTGAATACGGTGACTGAGGATTACACGGTGGATGATGGTGCTACTGAGGACGAGACGGATCCTGATGCTGATGAGGCTGCTGGTGGTTCTGATGTTGACACCAAAGGTGCATCCCCCGACGAAGCTGCTTCCGCTGAATGGATAAAGCAGCAGCCTCTCCCTTACGCTTCGGTAAGCACAGGATTATCATTTTCTCTTAAGATCAGTGGCGTGAGTCGAGTAATGGATAGGGATGGCAATGTAGGACGCCCTGGAGCCATACATAAGCAAGGAGACAGTGGAGCAGCACTGGGGAGTGCATCAACAGACGCACGTGGATCGGCTCAACGGCATGATCGGTGGCAGTGAGTGGGAAGGCATGTCGCTGGGGCAGATGATGCTATCCTCCTTCAACGAGGGCAGGGACCAGCCGCGTCCTCCCTTCTCCCATGCTGCACAGGTATGTGGCGAGCGGTGCGGTTGTGCTGGCTAGTGTATCCTCCTCCATGTACTAACTCTTTGCCTTGTCTCAAGATATGGAACCATGACTTTTATTGGCGGTCCATGAAACCTGGCGGTGGGGGGCAGCCACCGGAACGGCTTCTAAAGTTTATTAGCAGGGACTTTGGATCCTATGATGGCATGATTCAGCAATTCATGGATGCTGCACTGACTCAGTTTGGGTCCGGATGGGTTTGGCTTTCTTGTAAGACCATTCCTGTAACTTCACTCTTCAAATGTTGAACCTGCAAGATTGTTGATGCCATCAACTTCTTCTCTGTAACTGCATGTAGACAAAGGAAGCAAATTGCCATACGTGAATTCGAAAAGCCCAATCCCATCTGATAATTACGGTAGGCTGGTCATCTCAAAGACTCCTAATGTCATCAATCCTCTTGTATGGGGTCACTCTGTGAGTATCAATCAAGCCTGCAACCATTTAATTTATTTTTCTCCTTAGCGACATTCCATAGAGATCTAACGGATCTATTACTTTGGCAGCCACTCCTTGCAATTGATATTTGGGAGGTATGTATGCGTGCCGTCAATACATGTTCCTTTCTCGTTTCCTAAGAAGATAGCTTTACTAACAATTCTCTTCACTTTTGGCAACAGCATGCATACTATCTGGATTATGAGGTTAGACGGTGAACCGTGCTTTTTATCATCGGTAGTTAAAGAACACATTCTTTTGCTTAGTTTGTTATTCCCCGTGTCATTGCAGGATAGAAGGGCAGATTACATCTCCGCAGTTCTAGAGAAGCTGGTGTCATGGGAAATGGTCGAGTCCAGGCTCAAGAAAGCTGTTGTACGAGCAGTAGAAAGAGACGGGCCTGTCACTAGAAGGCAGCTAAGGAAACAACTTTTAGATCGGGTGAGAAACCAGAGCAGAGCTAGGCCTCGGCAAGGCAGAACACCGACGAGGCGAGAAGGAAACCAGGAAGTCGCCTGTAGGGCTGTAGAGGTGTGACGATATAGCCAGCCGATAGGTAGGGGTACGTCAGGAGGCTAGTGTAGCTGAGTTAACCTGAGGAGATGGGTCCTTGTAGCTGCTGGTTGTAGTTAGTCAACTGTTTTTTTGATTCAAGTCTTCAGTTTGCATGCACAAAAAATTGGGGAGTTCTCCGGTGAATCGCATTTGCTTGCAAGTTAGCCACATAATCTGAAGAAACAGCACGGGCAGATATTATGAAATTTGCCGCAGTTCAGAGTGACCGTTGTGTGATTTGCAAACTTACTCACGTGGTGTGATTTTGGCCTCGAGTTTCTGTTACTTTCTGATCCTGTCACCTGTGAGATAGCCTATAAAGGCGGTTCTGCTCCAGTCACTGTTACTGTAAGATATTTTGCTAGTACTTGGAGCTGAAACAAGCAAGTAAAATTCAAAAACAAACAAATCATCCCAACCCAAATGATGAAACATGAATAACAATGTAATGATCTTGAAGCAACAAATCAGTACCGTGACATAAACAAGATTGGAAAACAATACAATTCTTTACTGCCTGGTGCGAAATCTCAGCGTGGAAACAAATCCATTGAAAGACATGCTGCAAGGCCCAAAGTTTGCTCACAGAGAAGTTGAAAATCGCCAAACGTCCTGACTGTAGTTCATTTTATTACAGTAAGGACCTAGGAAAGAAAGTTGGCCTTCTTGGTGGAAAAAAGTTGCTGAACCAGCTTCTTCTCTACTCAGTGTCCTTGACAATGAAGTTCTGGCGGCTGATGGGGTTCATCACGACTGGGGGTCCAGCAGTGCGAGGCCAGGCCTGGAACTTGGTGTCCGTGGCTTGCCACCACTCCTTCTCAGAAACAGTCTTAGGAGTGCTACCTGTATCCACCCAAAAAAGTATCAATAGCAACTTAGATTCGAGTTTCAGAAGAATTACAAACAGTTTGACCGAGGAATCTACGTAACATGACACCGACCTCCAAATGCCTTCTTGTCAGATACAAATGTGTCACACAGGTATGCAATGGCGAAAGATCCAACCAGTGAGCCAACGATGTAACCAGCCGTCATTTTTGCTGCAACATCAAAAATTGAACTACAAAATATCACACGGATGAAGTGGTTCTACAGAAATAATTTGGTTGTGTAAAAGCATCATAGAGCACTGCAGGTCTGAAAAATAGCTTCCTATAGCAAAGCAAGCCATTGCAGAAACAGAATACTCCCTCCGCTTCATTTTGTTTCGCACTGGGTTAGTTCAATTTTCAGAAACAGAGGGAGCATAAGATAGGATGTTTTCTCATCAACATTGAAGACAGAGAAACTGAACAATATTCAGAAGCACGGGGCTGGCCCAATCTTCCTGGGCGAAAAGGCAGGTATTTATATCCATGATAAAATTACTGCACCTCTGTCTACTTAGCACGCCACGTTACCTGTTCAGTCCAGCATTTTCTCAAGAAAAAAGATGACACTAGTATCACACCAGACTTACGAGGAGGAAAACCACGATACAACACCAGAATCCAGGTCCGTGAGCGAAATGCACCACGAGTAGGAGTGTATGGTAAGAGGTAGTGGTGTGGATCTTTGATCAACAGCTCGTTGTGGTCCTTGGAGCCTACTGTTTGGATTTATTAGCACATATATCGATAGGGAGCCGTGATCAAACGTCCCCAAACCCCCAAAACTCGGGACTTGAATCAATGGGGCAAACAATACGGTAATCTGCTCCTCGGCTATGAGGGGGGGCTCATCGAACCGAAGAATACCAAAGGCGCCCCGAATCTGAGCGGATCGGACAGGGCACAACCCACACGACGCGCATACCAAATGTCCTCAAAACGAAACAAACTCCCGCGCACATATCAACCTCCATCCAAATGGAACCCTGTCATCCCCAGTTAAATCGCCCCAGACCTCTCGATGAACGAGGAGGTGGCCTGGTCAGCCATGAACGGCGCGATCCAACGATTCAGTTGGACCAACCGGCAAACAAAGGGATCAGATTTCCCCAGATTCAGGAAACAGGATAGCTAAACTACGCGAACTTGGATCGAAAGCACCGCGTTAGATCTACTCACGCCTGACGAATCTATAGAGAGGAGGTGGACGACCCTCGACGACGGAGCAAGAAAGGGCCAGCGAGTACCTGAGGGTCGGAGTCGTCCGCGTCCGCCGCCGCCGCCGCCGCCGCCCGGAGAGGGGAGAGGTGATGCGCGTGGGGAGAGGAGACCGGTCCAAGTGCGCGATGGGTCCAAGGTGAAATGGGCTACGACGAGAACAGTAACTGGGCCGGTTCTTCCTGAACTTGGGCCATCAACATCAGCTTCTGTTGGCGATTTTTTTTTGTTCCTTTGAAAAAAAAAGATGTGCAGTTTGTCTTGTAGCTGAAGTCTGGGTTTGGATGTCCCTATCACCAAGCACGCACGTGTGCTGTATTGCGAACAACTGATCGTAATCATCATTTCCTTTTTTCATTTTTAAAACTGACAGTAACTATACATTATAATCCTTCTTATATATACTCTCTTCATTTCTCAAATTATTAGCGTTAGGTAGTAATTCTAGTTTAAATTTAAGCTAAGTTTTTTTATCTTAAGATAACAATTTCAAAATAATATAAGTATATATATATATATATCGCATACTCTCTCTGTTACTTTTTATCCGACACGGACGGATTAGTTCGATAATGAACTAATCGGCGTCAAGAAACCAAAGGGTGGTTACAATTGTTTAGCTTAAGATTAGTGGTAGAGGAAAATGGCCGTGCTATTAGCTGGTCGGTCTATTTATTAGGAAAAGAGAAGAGGAATAAGAGAGTTGGTTCACCTTCCATTCCTCTTGTTTTTTTTTTCATTTCTCTTTTTTTCTTCTTCTTCCCGGCCGACGTATTCCAAGTCCTTACGCAAAGTAAAGTGAAGTGAAGCGAAAGAAGAAGAAAAAAAAAGGACCTCACGACGCGCAAAGCGTCACGGCATACACCACGTCCACGGCACACGAGCCAAGGTGACGCGGACGGACACCGGGTCCCACGCGCGGCAGTTCGGTCACGCCAGTCCACGGTGGACCACCGGACCGCAGTCGGCACCAGCGACCTCCCACCCAAGAGACCCGCGTGAACTTTACTGACATGCGGGACCCTATAACATGGTGGGCCCACAGGCAGCGACCCCACGTCGTGGTCTACCGCCTAGGGGAAGGCAACGAGAAAAGCGAGGCCGCGGGATAAACGCTTCCCGGCCCGGAAAGAGAAAAAGAAAATATTCAGTGGAAAAGGAATTCGTCGGACCGGACCGGAGCGCGAGTGGTTTTCTCCATCCATCGCTGCGCACGCTCGCAGTCGCGGCTGCGGCGGCGACAGCGAGGAGGAGGAGCAGGAGGAGACAGTTTGGTGATGGAGCGGAAGGTGGTGGCGGTGTGCGCGGTGGCCGGCTTCCTCGGCGTCCTCTCGGCGGCGCTCGGCTTCGCTGCGGAGGCCACCCGCGTCAAGGTGCGTCCTTTCCTTTCCTTTCCTTTCCTTTCCCGCCGTGCGTGGTAGATGCGCCGCCGCGCCTTCCGCTCGTGGGTGGCTGCTTTCGCTCGCTCGCTCGCGCGCGCGCGTTAGATCTCGGCTTCACTTGCTTCTGGTTCTGCGGTGCGGGTTCTTTTTGTGCGTGACGGAGCAGAGGCATTTGCGAGACTGATTTCTTAGGGTCTTGGATCTTGCTGTTGTACGTTTGTGCGGTGGGTGGTCAGCACTGATGGTGTCAAAAAAGACTGAACTGTTCTGTTCTTTTAGGCAACAGTGGCCATGGCTCGGGAAGTTTCTTTAGTAACATTGTTTTTTCAGCAGCTAAGTACTATAGAATACAGAGGATTTAGGGCGCTGTGATCGATCAGGTGAAGGTGTACTAGACAGGTGAGTGATTTAAATAGATCAAATTAATCCTCCTGGAAGTAATATGGTTGAATGGATTTTCGTGCTGACGTGCTCTGTACTTTATCATTCATTTTTGGTCTCCTGCATCCAAATAAGGTGATGCTTCCTTAGTTTGCTTGGCATAGATTATCTGGACATGGCTTTTTGATGGCGTAGTTGATGCCTGTCACCCCTAAAAGCCCTCGTAGAACTTCGATAGCACGAGGCATATCTGCCACTCCTGCTTCTTTGAGGCCTGAGCACATGATATTCTACAGTTTAAATGCTTTCAGTGTCATCTTTATTGCATAGAATAGATATCGTCGTCCAGTCTCTGTTGCTGAGTTATGCTACCAAGTGTTGGTATGGTAGGCATTAAGAATTTACTATACCTCTATCTGTGTTATAAACTCATTCTTGAAATGACAGATATAGCATTGTTAGCGATGTATCTTTTGTACTATGCTTGTATCCAAGAATAACGTGTATCACTTGACTCTTGCAGATTTCAGATGTGCAAACATCTTCTCCAGGTGAATGCATCTACCCAAGAAGCCCAGCCTTAGCCCTGGGGTTACTATCTGCCCTCGCTCTTATGCTCGCCCAGTCCGTTATAAATACAGTCGCTGGGTGCATCTGCTGTAAGAGGCACCCAGTTCCAACAGACACTAATTGGAGTTTTGCTCTGATCTCGTTCATCATATCTTGGTAACATTCTGCCCTAGAAGCTCATTCTCTACTTTATTCTCCTGCCATGCTGTGTAGTATTCAACCCAGCTTTGTATGGTTGAAGCTTAACATCAAAGTATTTCACTTGCTTCTTGGTTATGCGAAACCTTCCTCCCCATGATTGCAATACATTGAATGTTCTAAAGGGCAGTCCGGTGAACGCTGCTCCTGCTTGCGCGGAGTCCGGGGAGGGGTCCGACCCACTTACATCGAATGTTCTATTTGATCTATTTATAATAATGTCTAAAGTGCGTCCACATGCTGGATCAATATACTAGCTTTTGCATAGATCTCAAATACAAGTAACAATCCTACCGTGTTTCCTCTGAAACATTCTGTTATCTAGTTGATTTTTGTAAGTTGTGATATACGTTCTAGTATATTTTCATGCTACGTTTAGTTGTGCTGGTTTTCTTACAAATAGTTTACTCATGAATAATACCGTAATTGTACTAAATCTTCCTCGTAGTGGTGAGCACTTTGATAACATCCTGGGGGTTTCTACATTCTGCAGGTGTACCTTCATAATTGCGTTCCTTCTCCTACTGACGGGAGCTTCACTGAATGATCAGAGAGGCGCGGAGAATGTGTACTTTGGTAGCTTCTGCTATGTTGTGAAGCCAGGGGTCTTCTCTGGGGGAGCAGTGCTGTCCCTTGCCAGTGTGGCCCTGGCGATAGTCTACTATGTTGCCCTGTCATCCTCCAAGAGTCCACCGGCATTCACCCCACAGAACCAGGGTATTGCAATGGGCCAACCGGTGATCCCGCAACAGAGCAGCGAACCAGTGTTTGTGCATGAGGACACTTACAACCGGCAGCAGTTCCCGTGAAAATAATGAGTCTTTGAAGGGCGACCCTGTGCTCTTATGTTTGGTTCGTATAGCTTGGAGGTTAGAACAATAGTAGTCACCATTGTTGTTAGTCAGATTCAGGTTCTCTCTCATCTTCTTTACCAAACACCGTTATGGCGGCATGCCTGTTTCATCACTGTGACTGTTGGATGCCCTTGCTCATCTTTGCTGGTTTTGTGGGTACAAAGTTCAGAATAGATCCTTGAATTTGAGTTGGGGTGACGTTCAGGAATAGCAAGTTCAAGCTATGAAGTAGGCTCCTAGACCAACAGAATCCATTACTAATAAATCGGAAAGGATGATCTTACGATTTGCCGCAGCCGCTGACTGCATGATCACAATCGCCAATCCTGCAAAGAAGTGTCCAAAACGAATAATCGGCAGGAGCCCTGATGCAGGGCATGCACCAAATAACGCTGATTAGATGAGGTCATAAAAATCCGCTCAATAAATCAGTTTGGAGGTCATAAAACCATTACACAATGGACGCAGACAACAAACTACCTGAAACATATCATCACACATAGGCCTGGTCTGATCTAACACTAATTCCTTGTTCCGAGTCAATAGAAGTGAGGAACCTACAAACAGCTATTTAAGACCGGCTATTTTCTAAACAATCCTGAACTCTGAAGTGCTTTGCTATACTCTGAGATGACTGGAGATTTCTTCACCATGTCCCAGATCTTCGCTGAGCTTCTCAACCAGTCGCGCTCAGATAGATTCTTCGAGAACGACCTTCCAGGCCCCGATAGGATCTGCAACAACAGTAGTGTCCACAATGGAAGCTAACAAAGTAAGATGCTCGATCTTTGATCTAGCAGTTTCAAGTGAATGAATCCTGACGTAACCTCAGGTTCTATAACTAGCTCACATGATGTGGTAGGCTATGAAAGTGAAGAATGAAATGTTATGCTTTGGAAGAATTAGTTTCTCCATATGTTATAATGGGGTTGGGACACTGGTGAATCTTAAGTTTCTTATGGATATGTGGGAAAATTGTAGGGATTTGCAAATCTATTTTCCCTTTCCACTAAGCAAACTTCTTAGTTTAGCAATCATACCTGATCACGAAGCATCCCTAACATGGATGAGTATGTTCCATACTCAAATTTCACAGAGTTATCATGCACTCTTAAAGGAAGAAGAAATATGTCCTGCTGACTGGAGGTCACATTTTCAATTCTCGTACTCGATGAAACTGACGTCTCAGAAATTTGAGCTATTGCACTTGAGGTACCAATTTTGAAAGACGATGAGTTGAAGTGTTTTTCAAGATTATTCCTTAGAAGCATGAGCTTTGAAGGAGAAAACTCTTGTTCCCGCAATCTGTTCCATCAGGAAACCATAACTAGGTAATGTTATCACATTATTCAGATTAAAAAACTACAATGACGAATTAGGTGCATATGTATTACATGCTCATAACACAGCAAAATAAATGCTTTCACCAAAACAAAAAATGTAATAGATCTTGTAGTTCACCAAAATAGAAATAAGCATTTAATTTCCCTTAATTAAAAAAGAGGAGAATAACAGCATGTAGTGCTCACCTAGCATGCACAAAAAAGAGATCAGCAATGTAATCTTCACTGCCTGATTGGTCATCAATTTTGTTTTCCTTGTCTTGGGAAGCTGATGATGACAATAAGGATGGGTCCGGTATATTGTGCTTCAGTAAATCAATCTGTGAAAATGTATCAATGCATATATTTCAGACTTCTGTGTTGTCTAAAGAGCTAAGTTATTCTAAACTATCTGTGATGTGGCAGAAAAATAAGATGGGAAACCAGGCATGTTAAGATGGTATATTGGTATTATAAAATACCTGCACCACAAGTATCATTTTATCAA
The DNA here is from genome assembly GCA_030760725.1 of Neostapfia colusana. NCBI lineage: Eukaryota > Viridiplantae > Streptophyta > Magnoliopsida > Poales > Poaceae > Neostapfia > Neostapfia colusana. Next base: position 579,406 of record JASWHV010000001.1, on the reverse strand, counting down.
AGTTAGATGAAAACTCATCCTCAACTTACAATCTACAAACTTGCTTCCTCTAAGGTTTTATATGTACTACTAGAAAGATGATTTAAGGCTTAGAAGAATGATAGTCATTCCGTTCCATTTTATTTGATGTTGGTTAGTTCAATGATGCTGGTTAGTTCAAATAAAATGAAACGGAGAGAGTAGCAGGTAACTTACCGTAAGCATGAGATCCCACATGGACAAATCATTGATCCCTTCTGACACGACCAACACAATATTACAAACGGATGCCAAGAAAACACCAAGCTACAGCAATTCCTTGCAGAATAATAGAAAATACTGGTCAATTATTAGGTATTGCCAAGCTAATCTAGCTGCGGCACCACCAACTGCAAAAATTGGAGATAATTTTCACCTGGATTTCCATTAGTTCATGAGCCAGCTCTGCTGATATTGGATCACCGTTGAGGATAGAAATTGTAGATGAACCATCTGGCCTCATCATATCGATTAGGACAGAGGGACTGTATACTGGCTGTAGTTCAAGAAGAATTTTATTTGGCATAAGCAAGATGTTTAACTAACAGCTTCTAGTATTTGGAACGATGTATTGTGGAAACAGGGCTAAACAACTTCATCTCACCTGGGTGTCAAGGAGTATAACTCGCTCATTAGATATCCTGATGTCAATGCCAGTAGTACAGTGTTTCGCCATCAATTTGATTTCCTCTGTTTGTGTAGCAAAAGGAGGAAGCATTCCTACATGCAATGCTCAACGATATGAATTATGACCTATCTAACTGTTGATATGGACTATGGAGCAAAACTGTGAACCAGAAAAGGAGGATCTTTGTTTTAATTCTCAGCAGCCCTTATTGACACGACTGTTTCAAAAGGCTTTGATGTACAGAGAAGCTAGAAGTTTGAAGATAGATAGATATTACACTGTAGAAACATTAGAAGCGATGCTCATGTCATGAACTGCAAGGTACATCTACAAAGTTATGCTTATAGTGCATGCCACTACAACAACTAATGCAATCCAAACGTTTGCTTGACACATTAAAGGAGCATAAAAAAAAGGTAAACTAGTGTTGTACCAGGAGAGCTTCCGTCGTATCCATAAAGCTCGTTCATGATGGTTGACTTGCCTACACCGGGTGGACCAATTATCCCAATGACCATGAAATCATTGTTCTCGGTCAAGTACTGCAAAAATAGACAATATTGGTTGGTGTTTAAACTATATTGTCAGTATTCAAACTCCGTTTCTCCTTGTAAACACTACAAAGTACACGAGTGAGCGATGATGCATAATGACGCTTCCAATTATATGTTTTAATAACTAAAATACACCTCAGATGAATCAGCGCATGCCTTTGCTTACATTAACCGGTAAACCCTAAACGTTGTAAAAGTATAGAAACCAGCAAGGCAAAGACGGCACCGGGTGTGCCAACCGAGGAGGAGGGCGCGCACCGGGAGGAACTTGTCGGTGTGAGCCTCCCAGGAGTCGGAGACGAGGCTGAGGGAGCCAAGCTGCGGCGCCTGCCGCGCGCGGGCCCCGGCGCCCCCGCCGTCGTCTTCCGCGCCGGAGGACGAGGGGTGAGGCAGAGGCGGCTTCGCGAGAAGGATCTTGGGAGGCGTAGGGGGGGTCGGGTGGTGGGAGGAGGAGGAGCCTCGGTCGCCGGCGAGCTGCGGCGGTCCGGAGGCCATCGCGGCGTGAAGTGGTGGTGCGGTCGTCGTCTCTCTGCCGTGGCCGTGGGCGGTAGGAGCGCGAGTATCGCGGGCTCGATACCGGATGGGCCCTAGGAACCATCCGTAGGCTGTAGCCGATAGGCCCATATACATTTTGGGCCCATTTGTAGAGGATAGGCCCATATATATTTTGGGCCATCGTATGGGCTGAATCGCTCAGCTCTCTCTCTCTCTCTCTCTCCACCCGTAACTGACAAGCAGGCGTCCGCCACGTGTGCCGTCCCCGAGACATCAGCTCTCACCGTCCTCGTCCTCCCCACCTCATCTCTCCAGAAGCCTCTCCAGCTCTCTCTCTCTCTCTCTCTCTCTCTCTCGCCCCCAAGAACGCGCGAGCCGAAGAAGAGCAGCTAAGCAAGAGCCCGTGACCCGATCAGGCGCGGGAAAGGGAAGTAAAGGTACGCAATTTTCAGTCAGAGTCATCGCTTTCCCTTTCCGTAGTTCCTCTTTCTTGCCTCGATCGGTTCCTCTCCTTCCCAAAGTTTTGAAGACGTACTGGCAATTAATCCGGGTTCTGAGCGTGGTTGCTACTGGATACCTCCAGCTCAGCTGAGCACGAGGTATGAGCAAATAGTAAGGGATGGGAATGGGAGCAGATCCGCTTCCCGAGCAAGCAGTGTTCACTGGTTCAAGGAGCACGATTCAGAAACGACATGTGTGACTCTGAAATTCCAACGCTCGTGGTTCATGGGGGTGCTGAAATGTGGATCCCTTGGCCGGCGGCGTTTCCATTGTTAGGAATGCACAGAAATTATCTACTTTTTATTATGTGAGATATCTCGTTTTTTTAAGCTTATCAACTCTAGTTTGCCACAACTCTGAACCGTCGGCAGGAAGCATGTACACTAAATGAATACTAAATGGGGTATGATCCTGGAGCCACACAATTATTTGTTTCTCGACAGTAACATGGATATCCAAATAGTAGACATGGCCATAATCCACCCCAATCTGACCTCTCATCTCATGTACACTTGGGTCAGATCCGCTGTCACTGTGTTTTCAACTGAAGAGTGTCTTGGCCCTGTGAAATCGGCCATCTAGCTAAACGTTTCCTTGTAAACCCTGCTCTTCTTACGCGATACGTATTTGTCTTCTGTTCCGTCTTCCGTCGCATGTACGGTACTGATACCTCATGTTCACACATTTAGTTTGTTGGCAAACTCACTCCTTCATACGTATGTAGCACTAAGGTTTCCCATGCTACTGCAGCTTCAATGTCTGGCAAGTACATCATCGCTGGTCTTGTTGGCTCCTTCGCCATCGCATATGCTTCCGATGTCCTCGTGGCACAGAAGAAGGTCTTCGGAGGTAAGTGTGTGTGTGTGTGTGTGTGTTCGTGTGGGTATCTGGTCTCAAGTAATTTACCACTGCGAGTAAAGAATCTCTGGTGCGGTTAATAGCTGTATCATATTCGTTTTGACCAGGTACGACGCCGAGGACTGTGTCCGACAAGGAATGGTGGGAGGCAACGGACAAGAAGTTCCAGGCGTGGCCTCGCACCGCGGGTCCGCCGGTCGTCATGAACCCCATCAGCCGTCAGAACTTCATCGTCAAGGATTTAGAACCCTGATCAGGTGGTAGGAACTGTGTTGTTAGGAACTTAATATCTAGCGCTGTCTGATCTCTCCTGAAGCTTACAGTATTTGCTTTAGACATTACTTTGTCATCCTTGATGATCGCATTTGTGCTGTATCTTCTACTATGTGTGTTGTGCTGTGTGTGTGCAATGGAGTGTGTCGCACTGGAACAAGTACCTTGTCTAATGGCGATGCAAGATTCGGGCCACCTGTTTCAACGCCAGAGCTTCCCAGATGGCCTCCTCCCCGCGTGAAGTTGCTGTGTTATTTCAGTCACAATCTTGCTACATGTTGTCTAAGCATCTCTCATGTTTTCGAGAGCCTTCGGCTATGCTTGCTACTACTACTACAATACAACTGGTTGGTTCCGGGAGCCGTTTTCAAATCATTACGATCTGCTGATGGCGACGTGTTCGTCGGTGCAAGGTTTCGGAGGCAGCGGCAAGTCGCCGGACCGGCCTCGGTCCGGCTTTTATTTATCCTTGGCTACTTGCACCGACTGACTGAGCTCCATGAAACCGCCACGGTCACCCGTCTCCATCTCCTCCTCCATGGCCCAGGGCCCGGGGGCGGGCGCCGCGACGGTGCTGCCGGGCGACGTGGTGCGCGACGCCGGCGCCGCGTGGGTGCCCGACCAGGACACGGGCGTCTTCGTCCCCGCCGAGGAGGCGGCCAGCGGCAACGGCGCGCGCGGGGCGTCGGTGCTGGACCAGACGGTGTTCAACCGGGAGGAGCAGATGGAGGACGTCGAGAGGCCGGCCGTCGACATGGGCAACGGCGACGCCGGCGCCAGATGAGCGTATGTACGTGCGCCCACCGACGAGGTGTGGTCGATCGGTCTTGCCAGCCAGTCTCAGCGCAGTAGCAGTAGCCAATAGTGTGCTTTCTACATGGTACTAGAATAAAAATCTATTTCTGGTTCATGGTACTAGTGCAGAGCTCCATGGATTCGCATGTCAAGCTTTTCCTCGTATGTCCAGCTATCAGTGCGACATCTGTGGGATTCATGTTATGTCAAGAAGATCAATGTGAGCAGTGGAACTTCATTTCTCTCGGCTCATCCAAATGGAGTTGGCCGGAACTGCTCTGAATTCGTGCACGACGCCATCAATCTCGATGAGGCTGCAGCCAGGGTCCTTGACGATCTTGCTCTTCCTCATCTGCCTCCTGACGCGCACCGCACTGCCGTGCCGGCCCCTGGACGCGTACACGTTCGACATGAGCACGTGGTCCCCGGCGTCGGCGTCTCGGTCCGCGGCCGCCACGCGCCGCATCACCCGCTCGGCACGCTCGGCGTCGCCGTGCGCGCGGCAGGCCGCCATGAGGGAGCCGCGGACGAGTGCGTCGGGCGGCACCGGCATCGCCGCCACGAGCTCCTCCGCCTCGTCCAGCCTCCCGGCGCGGCCGAGCATGTCGACGGCGCAGCCGTAGTGCTCGATGCCGGGCGTCACGCCGTAGGACTCCGGCATGGCGTGGAGGTGCCGGAGGCCCTCCTCGACGAGGCCGGCGTGGCAGCACGCGGAGAGGACGCCTAGGAGTGCCACCCCGTTGGGACGCACGCCGGCTCGCCGCATGCTGGCGAACAGCGCCAGGGCGTCCCCGGCGCGGCCGTGCGTGGCGAGCCCCAGGATCATGGACGCGTAGGTGTACACGTCTCTCCGCGCCATGCCGTCGAACACGGCCGCGGCCTGGTCGACCGCGCCGCACTTGGCGTACATGTCGATCAGAGCGTTGCCGACGACGCCGTCGGCCTTGCGCCCGAGCCTGCTGCCCATGTAGGCGTGCACCCACCGGCCGGATCCGAGGGCGCCGAGCCGCGCACACGCGCCGAGGACGGCCGCGAGCGTCGCGTCGTCCGGCCGCACCCCGCCGCGCTGCATCTCCCGGAACAGGGCCAGCGCCCCGCCGTGGTCGCCGGCGCGCGCGGCCGCCGAGATCATCGTGTTCCAGGTGACGACGTTCCTCTCCTCCGCCGGCATCCTCCCGAACCACCGGCGCGCGGCCGCGACGTCGCCGCACTTGGCGTACATGTCGACCAGCGCGTTCCACGCGACGACGTCGAGGGCGACCCTCCTCGCCGCGACGCGCCGGTGCGCCTCCCTGGCCAGCGCGAGGTCCCCGACCGCCGCGCACGCCGCGAACCCCGCGGCGGCGGCCACCGCGTCGACGCCGAGGCCTCCTCCTCCTCCTCCTCCTCCTCCTCCTCCTCCCTCCTCCTCCATGGCGAAGAACAGCGCGACGGCGTCGCGCGACGACAGCCCCAGCCTCGCGTGCCCCGTGACCATGGCCGTCCAGGAGACCACGTCGCGGCGGCCGCCCGGGAACCCGTCGAACAGCGCCCGCGCGGCCGCGCGGTCGCCGCGCGCGAGGTAGAGCGCGATGAGGCCGTTGCGGACGGCGCGCTCACGGTCTAGCCCGAGCTTGGCGGCGTGGGCGTGCACGGCCGCCGCCTCGTCGGACGCGGACAGTGACTTGACGAGGGACCGGAGGCCGCGGGCGTCAGACGGGAGGCCGCGCCGCAGGGAAGACGACGACGACGACGATACCGCGTCGGGCTTTGGGATGCCTTGCCCATGATGGAGGTGAAGCGGAGGCGCGCCTTTGCTGGCGTGCGGTGGTGGTGGTGGTGGATAAGTTGCCATCCATCAGAATGGCAATGGCCGGCCGGGCGGCTCAGCTTCATCCAGTTCGGGATAAGGCGCCGTGGCTGGATGGATGGAGTACGTAGGGTAGTTGGACTGCCTTTCCCGTCCTCATAGACATCAAGTCGTTGTAGTATAGTGGTGAGTATTCCCGCCTGTCACGCGGGTGACCCGGGTTCGATCCCCGGCAACGGCGTCAAATCTTAATTTTTTTTTTGTGCGCTGGTAGTTGGGCCATTTTGTTCGGAGAGGATGATGGGCCTCCAGCGATGAGTTGCGACTGAGAGATTATAGCACTGACTTTGTTGGATTGGAGCTCATTTCAGCGTAAAAATGAGCGTTGTCGATGGACCTAACCTGTGTAGTCAGAAATGATGCAATGCTGGAAGTGATCCATCCACACGGTATGGTATGGTATGGTATGATATGGCAGGTGATGTTGTGCTCTGCTCCTGCTCCTGCTCCTCCTCTGTAGCAAGAGCAGTAGAGCGCGCGCGCGTACACACACACATCGGATGCTCCTGCAGCAACTTTTTTTTTCCCTGACCTTTTTTTTACCACAGGAGTCAGGAGGAGAGGATCAGAGGAGAGGAGAGGAGAGGAGATGAGAGGAGAGGAGAGGAGCTAGCCCACGGAGGAAGTTCCAATTATTCCAAACAGAAGGAAACCCTAGCTAGAGAGGCCATCTAGCTTTCTGTGACGACGGCCTGCATGTTGGTACGTACGACGACGACGACTCCAACAACGTCTCTCTCTCTCTCTCTCTCTCGTTTTGGCCGTTGGAAACCGACGCCGGATCGGAGTGCCGGCCGGACAACCATGCGTGTACAAGCTAGCTGCTAGGCCTAGGCCAGGCCACAGCGAGAGCACGGCACGGTGCGGTGCGGCCGGCCGTATCCGTCTTCATTCCCCTACACCCTGTCGATCGCGCGGAACTGTACGTATAGTCGTATATAGCTCTCAGTTCACACAGGCGTACACACGTTACAGGTGTGTAGTGTAGCTATAGAAAAAGAAAACTGCTGGTTCGGTCGGTTGGTTCCAGCGAGACATCCATCCATCCATGATCCATCCATCCATCGAAACAACGCAGCACACACACAGTGCCGCCGCGCGCATGGTCTTAGCCAATCATCATCATCGTTGCAGTTGCAGTTGAAGCCAACATATTGTACATGCCTGAAAGTTGTGCAGCCTGGAAGCTGTGCTTCCGCTTCCGCTTCCGCGATATTGTTAAAGAGAGTGCTCCTCTGTAACGACGACCAAACCTGATGAGCTCCGGAGCGGAAAGGAAAGGAAATGAAAGGGAAAACTCGCACCAACCTGCATGACCGCTTGACCATATATATATATATATATATATATATATATATATATATATATATATATATATATATATATATATATATATATATATATATAACCTGCCTTAACCAATTGCTAATAGATGACTAGCTAGCTGGCTAGCGTTAATAACCTGCCTGCATGCCTTAACCAATGAGCTAATATGACCCCTCCCTCCTCATGCAACAACAGGAACAGCTGTCTTGGCTCGCATACGATCGAGTATGATTAATTAGCGGTGCAAAAAGCTACTATGACTGAGACTGACCCCTCCTCGTCTCCTGTCCTGAAGAGAGAGAGAGAGAGAGAGTAGTGTAAGTGCGTGGGAGCAGGAGGGAGGGACCCTTTGCTGCAAATAACAATAGTTTGGAGGGGGGGGCAAAGCAAAGGTGAGTCAGTTTCCAAGTCGAAAGGATGGGCCGCCCGGGGAAGAAAGAAAGAGAGGAGGCAGCTGGCCCCCTCCCCTGGCCGCCGGGCTGTAGCGGCATGCCTGCATCATTGCCCTCCTCCTCCTCCTCCTACCTTTTTTGTTGTTCTTCTTCTTCTTTTTTTTTTGCTTAATAAGAGTTAACCAACCGGAACCAACATTAACACGTACTACGTATTATCTGGTCGTTTTACCTGTTGCTTGATCTGCTCTGTCTCCTCTCTCTCTCTCTCTCTCTCGGACTAGCTAGGACGTACTAGGGAGTGTGTCGTTGCTCCGAACCAAGCAACCAACCAAGCAAGCAGGCTTCTTCGTATCCTGCATCTGCTGCATGCGCACAGTACACATGCATGGTACGTACGTAGGAAGAGGAAGATCCCGCGGGGGGTGTACACACTGGATCCCGTCGACTGTTGCAGTTGCAATGGCATTTGCATAGAGGAGAGTTTGACGAGCTGTTCAAATCGAATGGAAATGGAGCCAGCAAGCTCAGCTCAGCTCTCCTCCGATCCATGCAGACGAATATTATATTATATCGGCGGCCACTCGATCCCTCCTGTTGTCCCAAAGTATTGCGCACGGTAGCTAGCTAGCTAATATGACATGTAGTTGTTGCTGAGGGCGCCCATGCATGGATCGATGACTGAGCTAGCAGTAGATAAATTAACAGCAACAACAACAACCGGCGCCGGTTTCGGTTCGTAAAACAACAAAACTTGCGATCCTCCTCAACGGAAGCAGCGTGTGTGTGAGTGTGTGACCACCTCGAATCAGGGTGCAGCAGGGCTGCTCCAGCCCTCCTCCTCCTCCTCCTCCTCCTCCTAGGGCATACGGCAAGTGAGCCTGCTGGGAATCCAAAGGCTCACCCCCCCCCCCCCAACTCTCTTCACGACAGCTACCGAGCTGCTGCTACAAGTCCCCACCCCACTGGATGGACGATGGTGCTCTCTCTCTCTCTCGGATCTGTGTATGGTATGAGCTTTGTATTGTATGCTCTCTAAAACCTGCTATTGCCACGAAGAAGAAAGAAAACCAGAGGTCATCATACACATGTCTGCAATCACGATGAGTTGGGTACCTATCGTCATCTGATGAAGCTGTGCAGAAAAAAAGGGCTTGGCTTGAACAACAACAGATGAGCAGCCAAGCCAACCAGACAGCATCCTCCATCGCAAGGCAAGGCAACCAGCAAAACTAGCGTGGGTGTGTGGCTTCTTCCTTGGTCCCCGTAGCAGAACCCCACCCCGCCAATAAAAGCAGGGCACCCCTCTCCCCCTCTCTCTCTCCCACCCAAAACCCCAGTTCATTCCCAGGTTTCAAGTCCGCCACCTTTCTTTCGTCACAGCGACAACACTCACGCTACCTATTTCTCTCCCCAACCTCAACCTCTCTCTCTTCACTCCTTCCACCTACTCTACTCTCGCAGGCAAGCAAGCAAAACCAAGCAGCTGCTGCTAAAAGGGGGAGGAGGAGGAGGAGGTGCAATGTCGGAGCAACCGTTGCCGCAGCCTCGGAGCAGCATGCGGGAGGCGCTGGAGAAGGAGGACAAGGAGAAGGCGGCCGCCAAGGACAAGGCCGCCACCGTCCCCAAGGCCGGCGGCGGCAAGAACGGCAAGAGCGGCGGGAGCAACGGCGGGGCGGCCACGCCCGGGGAGGAGACGGCGCGGGAGATCCAGGTGGTCAGGGAGGCGTACCGCCGCGAGGCGGCGGCGCCGCCGGCGTACGTCATACCCGAGGAGCCGCCGGCCGTGGTCGAGCTCGTCGGCTGGTACATCTACAGCTTCTGCTCCTACTTCATCACCCACCTGCTGCTGCCCGTGCTCTTCCCGGCCGTCGTCACGCAGGTCGCCTTCCCCAACTCCGACTTCACGCCGGACCCCAAGTACACCGTCAAGGGCGCCACCTGCTCCGTCCACCTCATGTCCATGTAACAAGCCTTCCTCTTCCCTTCCCCCCCCCCTCCCTTGTTTGCTCTCAAATCTTTTTTTTTTAGATTTTTCTTTTCCCTCTCCCCCCCCCTCTTTTTGTTTTCTCTTCCTCCCCTCTTTTCTGTTTCTGAGTTCTTGGTCAGTTTGTTTTGTCTTATTTCTTCTTTTTTTTTTTCTTTTCTGTTTTTTGAAGATTTTTTGGCGTGTTTTGCTTACTCTTTTTTTTCCCAAGAGTTTAAGGGAGTGCAAGGTTGTGTCTTTGAACGAGCTCCTGGACTGATTTCCCTTTCAGATTTAGTTCCCTCCACTTAGTTTTGCTTCGTGGGAAGTTGTATTATTTACTCTCGTTTTCTAGTACTGCGAGCTAGTGAGCTGCGTGTCGTGTCTCCCCTAGTGTTTGGCTCATCTTCCCCGTTCCAAAGCTCTAATCTTCTGTCGGCTCTTGAGGTTTCCACCTCATGTGTTCTCGTTATACTAGTACTTAATTTTTTTCTCAGCGAGCGAGACAGCTAAATTTCAGCTCGTTCTTTGCCTTGTTCGCGTCGCCAAGCTCAGTATCTGCTTTCTGGCTCTCTGAACTCTCAGCTGATTTTTGAATTGGCCCTTTCATCTTCCGATCTTGCATTGCCAGTCTAGTATGTCCTGTATCTATTTTTACCTACATAATACACCAGAGGCCTAGATGTGAAAAAAAACAGGGACTCTTGTCTGGTGAAGCTAAAAACTGGTTTTTTTTCTCTCTCTCTCTCTCTAGTCCATATGGGGTATGTATGCCAAAAAAACTCCGAAAAGAAAAGACCTTGATGATTCCTAAGAGATTCCGTGTTCCTTGCACTCCATTATTAGTACAGCAGATAAGAGATTCGTGAAAAATTCCAAAAGATGCTACTGTTTGGTCCTGCGTAGTAGGTTAGCGAGGCCATTTCCATGCCACCCGTTTCTTTCTTTTTAGTTATTGTCTTCCCGAGTTTTCTCTCTCCGGACATGGCCTTGGACTACGCATTCTTTGGCAGCTTCTTCCTGTTAGCTCCCTCTGGTGAGGGTCACGAGACTGTGTCTTGGGCGGATATAGTCAAACAAGAAATTCGTAGGGTTGCATCTGTTAACTTTATTTAAATTTTTTGTAACGTTGGGTGGTCAGATCAAAATAGGGGCACTACTGAGAGTGGAACGGGTTTCTATGGTGGCAGAGGAAGCCATAAGTGTGAAATTTAATATGTGCCAAGAGGAGACCTGCGCGTCTCATTAAATTGCTCAGAAAATTCATATATAGTAGTAGCTTCTAGTAGTTCGTTTCAAAATACAGCAAAGGAAATTACGCTAGGTTTTTATCAGTTACTACTAACAGCGCAGTAAATTTCTCTTGCAATCTGTACAGTCTCGGCTGATAGATCTAGCTGGCGTAGCTGGGAGGGGGGGGGGTTCATTACTTTTGTCCCACTTTTGATAGAACCAAGAAAGAGTACGCAAAAGCAGCTCCATGCTTTGCCCCTTCTCTTTGGCCTTGTTGTTCCCTTTTCCTTTTGAACAGGAAAAGGGGGCTCCTACCGTTGATTACGGAACAGCGCTTCGCTTTTACCCCCAAAATAGGTGTGCTTAAAGTGCACCAAGCCAACTAACAGCTCTTGATTTCATAGGGGCTTGTTGATCCATATCCATAGATATGTGAACAATGACAAACTCACAGATCTTCCTTCCTGGTGGATGATTGCTTTTGTTTATGTTCTGTCAATTCTTTGCTGCCATCTTTATTCCATTATGTCATGACTTGTTTTCTTTTAATTGGCTCATGCAACCAGAACATTACATGCTTACACAAATCTGTGGTATATTGGCAGGTACCAAAGACTGACTAGGCACTCCATTGTCATTGATGGATCTCGACTGTCACCATTGGGCTGGAGTGGTCTGTCGTGGGCAATTGGCATCCTAATTGTGGCGCCGATCCTCACCCAAACTGCACACCACCTTGACCGTGGCCAGTATCAGTCACTAATTCTAATCGCAGCCACATCTTTTGGCTCATTCTTCTGCCTCCTCACTGGCTTCTTCAAGACAGTCTGGGTGTTCCTCTTCTACATCCTCTTCATTGCAGGATCGATCATTGTTGCTGAAGCTGTGCACACCCGCAATCTTGGACTGATGATCCGAGGCCTTGCAGCGCATGACACAGGAAAGCACCTAGTGCTTCGCCGCCGTGCTGCTGCTAGCCAGCTGTCTCTGTACAGCACTGCAATTGGAGGCATTGGGGCTGCCCTCATGGCCGCATTCATGTACCATATGCTGCGGCGCACTGATCAGCTTACTGGTTTGTGGGTCGTCTCCATTTTCTGTGGCTTGATCTGGTTCATCGGCATCTGCCATGGTCTCTTCACGAACCGGCCGAGCAGCTCATCACCAACTACTCCATTCGAGCCCAACTTTTTCACCAAGCTCAGCTACAGCTTGACACTTGTGCGCTACCCACAGGCCATTGGAAGCTTGGTTGCAGTGTTCCTGTCATCGTTCGCCACAATGTGCATCTTCACTAGCGGCACACTATATGCTATTGGTGGTGTTTGCATCAAGCCAGTCCTTGTGCTCACGCTTTGGATCCTCTACTTCCTGTTCCCGTTGATCTCACTTCCTCTAGTCCACCCAATCCAGATAATCATTCGTGCCGACGCTGTTCGCATGCAGCTGCTTGGATTCATAATCTGCCTGTTTGTGTCGGGTGCTGGGTTTTATTTCAAGAACCACAGGTGGAGGGCTGCGCACATCATTGTTATCGCCCTTGTCCAGAGCACCGCCAATGGTATACTATACTCGTTTGGCCGCATCCTGCTGCTCGACGCCTCACCGGCAGGGAAGGAGGGTGCGTTTGCTGTGTGGTATGCATTCGTCCGCTGCATCGGTGCGATGATTGGCTTTGCCGCCGCATCTGCTGGCCCTGGACGTGCTGGAGGATCGTTTGCCGCAGCATTTTTGGGCAGCTTCCTCGGCATCATCGTGCTGATCTTTGGCAATGTCAGCAACGTGAGCGCATTGAAGGCTGCCGGGCATCTCAAGGGAGTGGATGATGAGAAGAGGCTTGGCGGTCTTGGTCTCGGCGAGAAGGGCGAGAGCGCAGTTGCTGATTCAGGGGAAGGCAGGGGGAGGGTATGATGAGCGATCGAAATCGTGTGTCCGGGAAGAAGAAAGAAAAAAAGGTTGTGTTTCTGTGGAGGTTGTGTTTGTGAGAGGGATTTGTTCTTTCTTGTTGATGTCGCAGTACACTGTTAATTTCAGTAGTGCTTTGCCCTTTGATGATGCATGATTATGATGATGATGATGATGATGACAGTGGTAGATGAGTGTGCTAGTACTAGTTGTTATTGTGTTATTCTTTTGCTTGAAAAGACAATTGTAACTGATGATATGGTTCTTTGTTCATCTATGGCCCGCCCAAAACCTCTTGCATTCAGGCTTCATGTGTGATTCTGTAGAACTCTAATCTCTGAGTGTTTGATGATCCATCCACTTGGTACCTCGCCGTTAATTTGCTTCTGTCCTGTTCTTGCACTTGGACTGCTCTCACGGTCAGACATATAGTGTTTCCCAAGCCCTTGTTCATGCAGTTGTCATTGCGCCCTTTTGCCAGCTTTTATATATATATATATATATATATATATATATAAACTGTCGATAGCAGTTTTTAACATGGTGCTGAAGGCTGCATCTGGACTAATTTGAACAGCATGTGACGCAATTCCTTCTGAATTCATCTGCTGATCATTGCGTTGCACACTCATTGTACTTGCATCCATTTATCAAGTTCTAGGCATCAAGTTAAGTAACCGGAGCTTTTCTTCTCTCATGCCGTCCGTGTACATCTGACGCACCATGTTTTAGCAACGGCTAGAAAAAAACAGCATCACGACGAGCTTAAGCGTCAGTATTGCCCGTTCAGAGTCTGTTGGGGGTTCAGCTTTTTTTTTTTACAAACACCAGGATTTTTTTTTTGCTCTTGTGTTGTTGTTGTTGTCGTCGTCTTCACCTGCTCTGCTCGGAGCACCTCTCAGCATCCACATCAGCCTTCAAATGTCATCAGACAGACGACCTTGTGCATCGAAACGAGACCTGCGTTGCAGTCAGTGCACGCTGGGGGATTGAAGAGGTGGAGTGACGGAAAGAAGTGTGGTGAGGCAGTTGGGTTGGGTCGGATCAGATGGGCACACGCGTTAATAATCTCAGCTGTTGCCTAATGACGCAGAGGGTCAACTCCGGTATGCGATTTAATCGCAATTTGAGTGACGGTGGAGGGTGCTACTATTCTTGTTAATGGAGGGAGGTTTTGAAAAAGGCGTCTACTTGCACGGATGGACATTAGACTGTGTGTTGGAGCAAAGTCAATCGAGTTTTGGGGCAAGTATTGTGGCTGGCAACGTCCCTCAATTTCAGTTAGTGTAAACATCGCGTCGTCATGTTCGAAAGGGAAGGGAAGGGAAGTGTGGCTTGCTAGCTTGCAAGAGGACGGCAATGGATGGGATATTGGTTAGGGTCTGTCTACTGGGTAGGTTGAACAGTATCACGGCAGGCATCATATGGGGGTAGGTAGGTAGGTAGGTGTTTCATGATCGTCGTCGAGGTTGTGTCATGCTGCATCATGCTCGGACCTCTCTCTCTTTTTCTCTCGCTCGCTCGCTCGTCTCATCCCTCTCGGCTGCACTGGTTCTTCTTTTTGAGAAATGTAATGGCACAAGAAAACATCTTCTTTTCTGTAAAGAAAGGGAGAAATCTAAGAGCTGGATCTGGATCTGGAGCCGCACTTGCACGAGATGTGTGGGTGGACAGGCAATGGAACGCGGGGGGCGGGAAAGCTTGCCTGCCTGCTTGCCTGATGATGATGATGATGATGATGGGCTTCCAGGTAGCCGTTACTGTAGGTCACCGTGATTTTGACCTGACCTGATCTCTCTCTGTTCGTGTTCCAGGTAGCCGTTACTGCAGGACGACTCCTCGTCCAACGGTCACCATGTGTATCCGTGGTCATGTGACCACACCACTTTGCCCCCTCCCTCTCTCTCTCTCTCTCTCCCTCTGTCTCCCTCTCCATTAGAGTATCTTTTAACTGTAGTCGAGCGGCTGTTAGCTTGCTGAAACAAAACAAAAAAAAAACAAGAAGGTGTAGTGTAGATGTTGTCGTTGTCGGCTAGCACTAGCAGCATGCTTCATCATCCGCGTCTTCTCGCCACCTCCACCACCTTCTGGCGGGGTGGGAGGGGGGGGGGGGGGCTGACGGTGACGGGGGAGTTAAGACTTTCCGAGGAGGAGGAGGAGGGGGAGAGGGAGTTGACCAGCGCACCTGACAATTGCTCTACTCTCTAGTTGATTTATAATGTTGGTTTCTGCTGCTTGTTCTTATTTTTTGCTCTGTTCTGTACTATACTCCAATATGAAGATGATGAAGCTCCAACGGCAGGCAGGCAGGCAGGCAAGATTCGATCCCTGCCTATCTCCATCCACAGATCAGCAGCTCGTCATCACTGCTCTAACCAAACCAAACCAAACCAAACCAACCGCTTCACCAGTTTCTTAAACAAGCAAAGCAAGAGAGAGAAAAGAGAGAGAGTAATTAAAGAGTAATGGCGAGTACCTCGGTCGATCCTGATCAAAGAACTAATGTGTGTGTTGTAGAGGTGCAAGCGCCGTCTGCAAAAGGGACAAACCCATTTATCAGGTGGTGAGAAAGGCAGATATCTCTCTCGACTCGAGGTGAGAAGAGAAAGATGGGAAGGGAGAAAGGAACGGAACGGTCGAGGTGACAGGCGCCCACAAAAAGTCTATTACTGTATCTCCGTGTGAGATTTGAACGATGGTGATGACGCACCTTGGGGCGTCTTCCAAGTGAGAGAGAGAGAGAGAGAGAGAGAGAGTTCCAGTCCGAAATCTACTTACTCCCGACTCCTGAGCATGGATGGGGACTGCACGAAATCGATTCTCTGTGGGTTTTCTTCGATTCTCGTTGAAAGAATAGCTACCATTGGACACACTCTCTCTCTCGTTTCTTTAGGACGCAACAGGGACATGCTTGTCTCTCTCTCTCTCTCTCTCTCTCTCTCTCTCTCTAACTCTCTTAGATGACGTGGCACCAAATTTCTGTATCGGTTATTACGGCTTGTACCAGTTTCCTCCTTGTTCCTTTCTTCTTCAACAATTTCAAAGTCAGATCGAGTGTAACTTGCTGACGACACAACTGGGGATCTGATACACATGGAATCGTTTGAAATCCTTTGCAGCACCCAAAAACCCAAACAGACGGATGATGATACCGGGGAGGACGGAGGAAAGTGCATCTATCAACAACACACGGCTAGAAAGAAAGCTAGGCAGGCAGGCTGTTGATTCCTGCAGAAGAGAAAATAAAAAAAAAACGCTATAGGCTGTGTGCTGACACCGCCCCCCCCCCCTTGTTGAAACTTTCGGGCCCAGCCCAGCCCAGCCCAGCACAGCCCAGAACGAGAGGAACCGCCTTTACCTGTCTCCAGTGTGGTCCACGTACCATCGGCCCACGTACTGGGAGATCTGACAGGGCCATACCGCGAGCGAAATTTTCAGGACCCCAACCACATACAGAAACAAGGTGTACGCATACCAGTTACAAAAGCACAACTTTTTTTTTTAAAAAAAAATTTACTTTTACAGCAGTAGGTACATCCATGCCACAGGTCAAATTATCAGGAAAAGGAAAACGACTGCACATCATACGTACAATAGCAGAAACGGGAGCTCCCGCCACCCGCTTGTCAAGACTAGGCGACATAACCGGCCAGCGGCATGCGAGGACGGTCACTTCCCGACGCCATAAACTCTCCACTTTCACCCACGTTGCCGGATGAGACGGTGGGAGGGAAGACGGTGCAGCACGCCAAGAGTGGCATGTGCCATGTCGCCACAGACCACCACCAACCATGGCTTAAAGTTATAAGCAGCACTAAACCCATGTCGTCTTCCCGGACAAAACTGCTACTTCCTGCATGCTGAACGGAGGAGGAGGTCGTCCCAAGCATATGCGGCGGTGGAGCAGCCTCTGAAGGGAAGTCCCATGGCAAACATCGCACCTTTCAAGGACGCCGCTATCTGAAGAACCGGTTAATTTTCGCCATCGAAAGTGTGATCCGACCGACCACGAGTCCGTTCCAACTTGCCACTGAAACATGGATGATCTTGAGAAGAGTAGGGAGCTGCGAGTCGAGTCGAGTCGGCCAGTGAGTTGGGGGCAGCGACGAGGATTCCATAATAGATTCCCTGGTAGCTAGCGACAAGGATTTCAGTTTGGGAGCACTGCCTCACGTCAGCACCACAGTAAGCATCGACGAGCCAGCTTTGGAGAGCGTTAAGAATGAAATGGGGGTGGTGGTGTTGGCCCATGAAGGCCCAAATGAAGCCCACTGGAGAGATGAGATGGGTGGTATCGGCCTGTAAAGGCCCAAATCAGGTCCACTGGAGAACGGAACAGAGCGACGAGGACGGAGAGGACAGGAAAGGCAGCAGTTTTCGTCGCCGCAGTCATCGTTCCGAATCCGTCGTCGTCCTCCTCACCGACGCCGCCGCCGCCCCAAGGTCTGCCCACTTCCTCGCACCTCTACACCCTAGTCCCCTTTTCACTCCATCCGTTTCACCTTGTTTTTCTCTTAAGTGCTTCGGTTTCCTTGCCAAGATCCGCCCCGCTGTGGCTTTTTATTCGTCTGAAAGCTGCTTCCCAGAGAATTTTAAACTGCTCAAGGCATTTCGAAAGAGGCTTTTCCTGTTGCATCGATTCCTTGTCTTGCTTGTATAAGTTTATAGCAGTGATGTACCCTGGTACGGTGGCCGGCCGTGACTTGTCTAATTATTATTTTTTATTCCTTTTGATGCAGCCGGTACTTCTAACTTGTTGTCAGTGATTTTTGTTTATTTATTGCAGACCAGGGAGCCTGCCATCATGCAAAGCCCCAGCAAGATCACTGGTGCCTCTGTCTCCACAGCCGCTGATCCATCCACGCTCCAAGGATGGGCAGACCTCCCCGAAGGCCTGCTCCATTCCATCATTACTTTGCTGGGATCCTTCCTCGACCTCCTTGCCTTCGCCGGCACCTGCCGCTCTTGGCACGCTGCCTTCGCCTCTTATCCATCAAAATCTACACTCCGCGCCTTGCTCCCGCCTCTCCTCGTCCGACCGAATGTCCGGGTGCGTGCTCCTCATCTCCCTTCCAGCCGCGATGGTCACAAGCTGCGCACATGCCAAGTCATTGATCTGGCCAATCCAAACACCGCCCTTCGCTGCCAGATTCCTCAAGAGACTCTGCAGAAGAAGCATTTCGCAGGCTTTTCGTATGGTCAGCTGATCTGTGGCCGTCGCAGGGATTGCCTTGTTGTTGATGTGTTCACAGGTGCCAGGGTTTCGCCACCACCTCTGCCGTTCTGCGAGGACACTGATTTCTATTGTGGCTTGCTGACAGCTCCCCTTACATCGCCAAACTCACACCTCCTCATCTGCACTCAGTCCAACGGCAACCCATTCAGCTGTCAGTACTCCCTGCTTGATTGGCATGTCGGAAACGATTCCTGGTCAGAGCTGCGGCTTGATGATGCACGCATCGATCAGATTGTGGACTTCAACGGTCAGTTCATCGCGATGGACTTCCATCAGAGGCTGTACACCGTGTCTCTGGCTCCCAACCTTGGTCTGCAGGAGATAGCGACAGTGTGGTGGGATGGCATGCTCGAGTGCCCATTTCTAAGGCCATGGCTCGTGGTGTGCGGGAACATGCTTCTTATTGTGGATCACTACGTCAGCCTTTCGTTTGGAGCGCCTGTGATCTATAGAGCGTACCGCCTGAACATGTCAACCAACCCTGCGACATGGGAGGAGGTGGAGAAGCTGGAGAACTACTCGCTCTTTTTGGGGGCTGATGTAAGGAGCTCACCATTTTCTTGCACGAGCCCTGGAAGATGGGGAGGGAGGCGCAACTGCTTGTATTACGCCCATGACACTCAACCTTGGAGCTTGCATGGGCTGGGTAACGAGGCAGACGCTGTCTGGGATGACTCCAATGACCCTGAACTTGTGTTTAAGAGGAACTGGTATGGCCAGCTGCAGCCGTTTTGGTTGTACCCAAGCATGTTTTACAGTGACGGCCAGTGATCTGCGCGCGCAGAGCTACAGCTTGCTGCCCCCTGTGCTTCATCTACCTACCTGTTCGTTTTCCTTGGAGAAGAAGAGAGGGGTTTGCAATCTGCATAGATGATGCCATTATATGGTATAGAACTTAGCAGTCGTGCGTCGCAGACCTACCAGTTTCATTATCCAGTTTTTTTAGGTGTGTTCACTCGACTTGTTGGTTGTGACCGAATTAGTTCAAAAATCAAAACGTTTTGCAATGTTTTTTAAGCGTTTCATTTTCGTCGTGTCACCGAAATGTGTAGATTGATGTGCTTATGTGTATGCAGGCATCAGGAACTTTGCGATTCTATACGTGTATTTCCGTAGTCTGGTACTCCCTCCGTTCTGTAATATTTGACGTTGGAAGAACTAAGTTTAGTTCTCCCAGCGTCAAATAAAACAGAACAGAGGAAGTATTAGGACAATAAAACTAGGATGGACTATGATACGTTCTGCTGTTCTCATAACGTCAAGTAATCAGCCTTGATGCATGCGATTGCTTGGGCCTATAGTTGATCCCAGTTTCGTGTACCTCGATTTCTTGATGGGCCTTCTGCTGTCAGAATCATGGTCCATGGAGACAGGTCCCTTCGACGGCTAGCGATGCCGTGGCCTCCCTCTGTTCTGAAACAACTAATCCGACGCCGCCGTTCTGCCCTACTTCCAGTCCAGAGATCGTTTCGTTTCGTCTCGTCTCGTCGATCCGGCCGCCTTGGCGTCGAACGGCCCCCTCTCAACCCATGGCGAGCAGCAAATAAGATCGCAATTCATGTCCGCTCTTGGTTGGAATTTTAACAAGCACGTGTTAAAATTTAGGAGAGTTCTGTTTGCTCCAGTATGCTGCTTGTGCTGTTCAAGATGCATGTTTACATCTTCAACTTTGTAGCTTGTGTCAAGATGCATGTCGTTTTACAGTACATTTAGGAGCCCTGCTTAATTCGATCTAAGCTTCGATCCAACCTTCAGGTTCCTCAGGAAAGTGGCGCCGTGCAGACTGATGGCATCCAGGACCTCCCCAGCTTCAGCCTCCCTGCCTCCATGTCGATACAAATGGAACGCAGCGCTCAGGATGAAGCTGTCTGGTTTCAGTGACTCGCATGCCGCCTCGAAGAGGCAGAGGCCTTCGTCGACGAGGCCGTGCTCTAGGTACGCCCTCATCATCGTCCGGCAACAGGCTAGATCGGGAGCCACGCCGGTCTCTCTCATCTGGTCGTAGATCCTCTGGGCTTCACCGACCCGTCCCTCCTTGAGGAAGGCGGAGATCAGGTGGTTGAAATGAGGGCAGGAAGGTGCTGTGTCGCTTCTTCCCAGCATCATCTGGATGGCTTCCTCGGCTTCCTCGTAGCATTTACCCTCTGTGCACGCTCTGATGAGCGCGAGGTAGGAGAAGGAGTCGGGGGCGTGGCAGTTGTCCTGCATCTCCTGGAATATACTTCTCGCCTCGCTATGCAGCCCTGAAGTGGCATAGGCATTGATCATTGAATTGTAGCTGATCTGCACATTCCAAGTCCGGTCCACATTGGACGTTCTGTTAAAATGGCAGAAGAACTACAGCATTCCAGATTTAAAAAGGGACAAGTTACTCCACTCCATGTAAAAGGGATACCTTTCCAGGCTTGATACCAACTTGCTTCATTCTACTGAACAATAGAGACGCCTCCTGATGCCTCCCTGAAGAAATGAAAGTTCATAGACTTTGGATCGAATATAATGGACAGATAGATGTTGAGGGGGGGGGGAACAGATCAATCATAAAGCTTTTCATGAATTTATTTGACGAGAGAAAAAGGAGCCTCACCAGCTTTCCCATATAAGCTAAGCATGTTCGTGTACATCTTCTCATCAACTGCCAAACCCAGCTCCTGTGCAGAAGCAAACATTTCGATAGCCTTGTCCAACTTTCCTCCCTTGCCATAAACACTGAACAAGAAAACTGAAGATAATGACACGATGGGCCCGCCCCAAAAAGAAAGTAAAATCCTGAAGAATCATACTTGGGTTCCCTTTCTCGTTGGACATTATAATCTACCTTATCATTATATTGAATGTCTGCATGGACGGAGTAATCCCAGAGGTTATCATGCGATCATATATGCTGACTGCTGAATGCAATTTGCCTGCATTAAAACTGGAAATTGAGCAGTTAGTTATGGTTCCCTGTGACCTGACAAGTTTGCTAGACTATCTAATGGGACTATATAAACCAGACCTGACTCTAGCATTGACTTTATAAAGGTATTGTACACAACGGTGTCTAGCTGAATTTCATCCCGGAAACAGCCATGTACGATGTTCTCGGCTTCTTGAAACATTCCTGGAGAAACCACAGCCATGTTAATAATAATGAATAATGATCAGTCTCAGACCGCAGCTTAAGAAAACAATCAGAACCAGCACTAAGCTCTTACCATGTTTAGTTAGGTGAGTTACAAGTATGCTAATTGTGACAGCATAACTATTATTTCTCTGATCAGCCGTTTTCATGAAAAGATCATACGCCTCGTCGATTTCGCCACATTTACATAATGCGTCAACCATGGCATCGTAGACATGGCCTCCTACTGACGATGTGGATGCTGACTCAAACAGTTCTCGGGCTTGCTCTAACTGCTGGTCCTGACCATACTGAACAATCAAAGTAGCTAATGCAGAGTCGTCAGGCTTAGCTCCCAGCACAGTCATCTGTCCATGAAGGAACTTTGCCTCATCTTTATTCCCTGCAGCAGAGTACATGAATAGACAGCAGTCAGAGAGTGTGTTCAGGGACGGGCGCCACGTTCTCTGCGTGGTACGGTGTTGCTCACCTTCCCTAGCCAACCTGCTGATCAGTTGGCACGCACTGGACAAGCCACCAGGCATGTCCAGCAAGGATTTCAACACCATGCTAGCTGCTGAGCTGTCAGGTGAATCTAGCGCCTTGGGGCTCTCTTCTCTCTGAATCATACTGATTCTGTTTCTAGCATACATCTCCACAAGAAAGATCATCGTTGTAACCTTCATGGACTTTTGATTTCTCTGAATCTCCTCTTTGAACAACTTCTCTGCATCTTCAATCATACCGTTTCTGCAATAGAATTCCATCACTGTCATGCAGAGGCCCTCATCAAACTGAAGATCTTCTTCCCTCGTCTTCAAAACCAGTGCCCGGGCCTTCTCCAGATGCCCCAGCCTCATATACAGCCTGAGAAGATCGTTACAGCAGAACACATCAGGGAAGCCATATGCGGAGAGAGCCTTGAAAGTACCTTCTGCAGAAGCAACGTCTTCCTTTGCGACATGACAACGGAGGAGAGCACTGTAAGAGAAACGTGATGGCTTCACGTTTCGGGTCCTCATAGATTCCAGCACCCTCATCGCTCTGCCATAGTTTCCAGCGTTCATGTGAACCTGAGCCATCGCCACATAAGTTTGCTCGTCACTCAGAAGGCCGGCCTTGTCAATTTCCTCAAACGTATGCCGCGCGTCCTCGTAAAGCCCGAGCCTACCGTATATCCTGACCAGGATGCCGTAGATTACTTCATCGGGAACGATCTTATTACGCTCCATCTCGGAGAAGAGTGAGAGTGCTTTCGAGTAATCTCCATTCTTGTAATGGAGCGCCAAGAGAGACGCACAGGTGTAGTTACTGGGCACGATCCCCTGACCTCTCATCTCTTCAAAGAGACGCAATGCCTGTTCCCCTTTGCCGTGTTTGGAGCTCAAGCTGATCAGAAGGCTGTACGTTGCCTCGTCGGGAACGAATCCACGCTTCCTCATCTCGCCAAACGTATCCATGGCCTCCTCCAGGAGACGCTGTTTGGCAAGGGAGCTGATGACGACTGTGTACGTGAACTGATCTGGTGCTACAGTACTGCAGGCTGCTTCTCGCATCTGGTTCCAGACATGGATAACTTTGGCATGTAGCTTCTGCTTCTGCAGAGACGAGATCATGTAATTGAAGACCGAGACGGGGGGCACAATGCCGCGCCTGCGCACGGCGGAGTGGAACAGCGTCATGTCGTCGTGCCGCCCCCACCTGGCGTATGCGCACAGGAGCGTCCCGCATGCCACCGCATCAGGCTCGCAGCCAGCCTCGAGCATCTCAAGAAACGTCTCTTCCGCGAGCTTGATCTTCCCGACCCGGCCATATAACCTCAGAAGGATGGTGTAGGCGACGACGCTTGGTTCGTAGCAGAGCTGTGTGAATCAACAACCTCCAGCGGTCAGGGAGACGAAATCATTTCATGGTTTTCAGTTCATCTTTTTCTTACGATTATTTGCATGGTCACCTGAAGCTTCATCCAGGCGAAGAAGTCGCGAGCCTGGCGCCAGCCGCGCTGCTCGCGGAGCACTACGCACATCTCACGGAAGGTGAGCTTGGTCACGAACGACGCCATGGCATGGCGCATGTCGGCGGAGGGCCGCGACGCCGTGGCGCGCACCGCCCGGACGGCGGCGACCACGTGGCGGCCGTGCACGTGGCCGGCGCGGTCGTCCTCGACGTACCGGGCCATCTGGTCCGTGGTGCGGCGGACCCACCGGGGCGTGTCGGCTCCCGGGCCCTGGCTCCGGCGCGCGCGTCGGAGGCGCTGCGCCTCGTCGTGGAGGAGGCGACGGTACGGCCGGCGGCGCGGGGAGGAGAGAGACCAGGACGAGGTGGCGCCATCACCGTCTTCGTAGGAGGGGGAGGATGAGCAGGTGATTGTTACGGCGGCGGAGGTAGCCGCTGCGGCCATTGGAGCGTGAAGTGGAGCAGCAGCCAGCTACGGCCATGGACGCGGGAACGGAAGACGAGATAAGGTTAGTTAGATTATTTTCTTTTCCCTTTAGCTCCCGGTAACTTCAAGGGGCCCACCTGTCGGTCACCGAGAACACAGAGTGAAGTGAACACCCCAGTCAGGCACGGACACGGTCTCCGCCAACCAAGCTCCAAGGCGTATTCCTCCGAAGCCTGAGCGCCGGAATGGCGGAGGCAGAGGCAGCGATGCCGTGCTGCATCTCGCACGCGTTCGAGCGCGCCGCTCGCCGGGATCCGGGCCGCCTCGCCGTCGTCGACGCGGCGGCCTCCGATGGCGGCGGCGAGGACCGCATCTTCATCTGCGGCGACCTCCTCGCCGCGGTCGCCTCCCTCTCCCGCCGCATCGCCCGCGCGCTCGCCGACCGCCGCCACGACTGCGTGCGACCAGGTTCGGCACGTGCGCTCGCTTGTCGTTTTCGCCTCCCCACATCGTTCGATTCCAACAGATTTTTATGATGTCGGGGCGGCGCCAGCGGTGCCTAGGGTCGTGGGCGTGTACGCCTGCCCGTCGGTGGAGTACGTCGCCGCCGTCCTCGCTGTGCTAAGGTGCGGCGAGGCGTTCCTGCCGCTGGACCCGTCGTGGCCGGACGACAGGGTTTCGTCGGCCATCTCCGCGTCCAACGCGGCGCTCCTCGTGTCGTCAGTGGGGTCGCCAGAATCGCAGTTGTTTCAGAGCTGCGCTTGTCCTGTCCTGCACTTGGACGGTGACATCCGACATGGATGTGGGGATGGAAGTGGTGGAGAGGAGCTTTCCTGGCCGTGTGAGCGCGAGAGGCCACGGAAGTTCTGCTACGTGATGTTCACCTCTGGTTCCACTGGAAAACCCAAGGGCGTTTGTGGCACAGAGAAAGGTAAGCTGTGACCTCGACTGTATGTGTCCTCTAATCTTTTGTTGATGTGGATAAAACTTTAGGATTGTTCTTTGTTTACTTGTTCTGAATTTCACATCATGATGACTTCAACTTGCGGTGAATTTCACGTATAAATACCTGAAGTTAAGAAATTTGTTAGATCAGTATACTACAAAATCTGCAACCAGTGCTGAACTTGTATACCTCATTGTTTTGGATTTAGTAGTTTTCTATGGTTTTCTCTTTGTACTGTTCCAGACTGTGCTTGTAGGTTTAGCTTTTAGCAGAGCGTCCTTTTTCTAAGTCAGCCACCTCATGAAGAATTGTTTCTTTTGGTACCATGCCTTAGGTCTTCTGAATCGCTTTTTGTGGATGCAAAGAAGGAATCCTTTGTGTTCAGATGATGTATTGTTCTTTAAGACATCTATCAGCTTCATTGACCATCTACAGGAGTTCCTTTCTGCTGTGTTGACTTGTACAAAACTTGTCATTCGTCCTCCCAACGAGTGGAGAGCTAATCCAACATCCTTGGCCAACCTGATTAAGGTTCCGTGGTTTTTTATTTGTAATGAAACACTTATATGCATTTGTTGTTTTTAAACGGAGGAAATATGAATATACTGCTTCTTACCAGTTAGGTTTCTCATCAATGTTTTACCCAATGCTTAGCATGTATGCTAGCCTGGCGCAGTGGTAGAGTCTCTCCACTTGTGTCCTGGAGGTCCTGGGTTCGAATCAGCCTCCTTGCAAAATAAGCAAGGGGAAGGCTGCCTAGAAATTCCCTTCCCCAGACCCCACAACATGTGGGAGCTTTCAGCACTGGGTATGCCCTTTTTTTAGCATGTATGCTAGCATTTGTTTTTGTCACACACAGAGCAAAGATCTTTAGCTAGAATTTTGCTACAGTATCTTTTTTTTTTGATATGGAATCACCATTTCATGCTTGAAAACTTAGATGAAGACACATCCTGGTATCATGCTTGTTGATTAGCTTGTTACAAAGTAGCATAGCTATCTATTTACATTTGATAACATAGCCACTTACTGGATAGGGACTTAACATTACCCTTTTCCCCCAAAACAATTCATATTCAGTCCCAAATTATTTGCTTCCAAGGGGCAGGGGTTGCTACCTGTCCCATCTACACACTCTTACCTAAATGTGGTTAGCGCCCTTGTAAAGTATTTCCTTTCTCCTTCTATTGTCACTGTACTGATTAGTAATTTTGGTGTGGTGCCAATTATGACATGTCTTTGGCTCTTTTCTGTGTAGTAGAGAATTAGAGATAGATATGCCATACTGCTATTCCTGGTTTCTATGGTCAGTCATTACATATTACAATTGTAGTTAGCGTTTATTTCTTGTGGCATAACATCGTCCTTGCATCGCTGGTTCATCTTAGGTTCACCGTATATCAAGGATGACTTTGGTTCCATCACTTATGGAGATAATACTACCTGCACTGGCAAAAAATCTCTCTGGTGGATGCAACCCTCTTAGGGTCATAATATTTAGCGGGGAGCTTCTAGCCATATCGTTGTGGAAGAGGGTCTGCGATGTTCTGCCAGAGACTACCATTTTGAATCTGTATGGAACAACCGAGGTAATACTATCTTTTATGTTTGAAATTAGGTAACTTTATGTTGCTGATGTATTATTGCCGTTTCCTATTGATCTCATGTCCCGGATTTTCCTAACGTAACTATTTATGAGTAAAATATAATTTTACGCTACCCTTGTAATTGTGTACATACTTTAGTATATAGCACGTGCCATATTTTTGTTAGATGGATAGGCTAGCCATAGCTTCAATGAAATTTCCACGGAATTTTAGGCTTATGATAAAAAGTGTTTGATTTCCTATTTGTTTTACAGCATTTATTAACCATAGTTTTAGCACTATACTGCTATTAACTCCCTATGTATACAAATCTGGCCGTTTTGGACAAAATGCGGTCCGTACTTTCAAAATTGATTAACAATACAAGCAAAAACATCTAATTAGAGTGACCGAGTAAAAGTAATGCTAGTATTTTCATTAAAAGCATAATCTGTAGTAAAGAAAGGGCAGCCCGGTGCATGTAGCTCCCGCTTGCGCAGGGTCCGGGGAAGGGTCCGACCCACTTGGGTCTTTTGTATGCAACCTTTCCCTGCATTTCTGCAAGAGGCTGTTTCCAGGACTCGAACCCGTGACCTCATGGTCACAAGGCAACAGCTTTACCGCTGCGCCAAGGCCCCCAAAAGCATAATCTGTAGTATTGACTAAAAAATATTATCATAGCATCATGTTGCCAGAGCAATTAGTAAACTATAGTTGTGGCTTTGTGATTTTCTTCGTAACTTTATTTAAAGTTTGCACTCATGTTTCAGGTTTCTGGTGACTGCACATTTTTTGATTGCAAAGATTTGCCTACAATTTTGAAGCAAGAAGAATTAAACAGTGTACCAATTGGATTTCCTATTTCAAATTGTGAGGTTTCTCTTGTCACCAAGGATGGAATAGGAGATGTAGGTGAAATCTCTGTTAGTGGAGCATGTTTGTTTACTGGATACTTAGTTGATCCCATGGTAAGTAACTGCACTGAAGACAGTGAAACTTCGCCGTACTACAATACTGGTGACTTTGCTCGATGCCTAAAGACTGGTGAACTGATTTTCCTTGGGAGAAAGGACCGTACTGTAAAAGTTTATGGGCAGCGTTTCTCACTGGAGGAGGTAGAATCGACCTTAAGTGAACATCCTGATGTCAGTGATGCTGCAGTTACTTATCAAGGTAATGGATCTCCTGATTTTAAGGCATACCTGGTGCTGAAGAGTAGTGCTGAATTTCATGAACCTATTCATCACTGTAGAGGAGCAAATTCTTACAAAGATACCATGGCATCAATTAGAAGTTGGGTCATCATGAAGCTTCCACCAGCTATGGTTCCAAGGCATTTTTTCATGATGAAATCATTACCTTTGACTTCTTCTGGAAAGATAGACTATGTCAAATTATCAAGTTTTGAGCGTGTATTGGAACCGCCTGAGATTGGCTCAGAAAGCAGTCAAGTTGATCCAAATCTGCAAGTTATCAAAAAGGTTTGTTATACCTTTTTCTCCTGAACAACTTATTTCTACTGTTGATGCCGTCATTTACTTTCAGCTGTTATTTTTTGGCTGCATTTGTTCTAGTTATGAGTTGTTGATATAACCCATTTTTCATGAGTTACTGATATAATTTCCTTTTAAAAAATAGGCATTTTCTGATGCACTACGTGTTGATGGAGTTTCTGAATTTGATGACTTCTTCGCCTTGGGTGGTAACTCAATTTCTGCTGCTCATGTGGCCCACAAACTGGAGATTGACATGAGGCTAATTTATATATATCCTACCCCTTTTAAGCTTTTGCATGCTTTGCCTGTACGCAACAGCTGTATAATCCCTCCTATTAGTGAGTTTCACGACAGGAAGAGGTTGAAAGTATTTGCAAGCATATCAAGCGCCTTTAATCCAATTTCTATAAAATCGAGTAATGACTTTTATGGCAAAGGGCAGACAACTGGAGAGGGTGTACATGATCCTATCACGGGGAATTATGTAAACGAAACAGCTAGCCAGATTAACAGTAATATGACTTTTATTGATACATACCAGGAGAAAGACCTCTGCTTGACTACATGGTCAAACGACGGAAGTTTCAGTGGCAGACCATGGATCCTAAATTTTTATTTAGGAAAGAAGTGGTCTATTGGCCGTTGCAATAGATTTATGGATGGTTCAGGGAAAGTACAGCTTGGAGATGTTTGCTCATATGTTTCATACAAGAAAATAGGTCACCTCTTAGAACTTTGGAACATCCCTCTGGATTCATGTGTTGATGCCTCACCTTTGTTAGTCATGAACAATGAGATGATGAACATTTTTATCGGTTCCCACTCATGTTTATTTCTCTGCATTGATGGTTGCAGGTGAGTAGGTGACCATTGCTTATTACATGGATATCTTCTTATTATTTATTTGAAATTAGGATAGTATAATATACCTTATATGCTCTGGATTGTCTTTCTTTTAGCTTATTCTATGAGGCTTTAAATTTATTTCAATGAGATATCTGGTGTGTGAATATTGACTTCTGTTAGAACTTCCCCCAATTACTATGCAGTGGTTCAGTGAGGTGGAGTGTCAAATTGGGCGGACGTGTTGAGTGTTCTGCCACTATAACTGGTAATTTCTTAGAGGTAAAAACAAGAAGAGTAAAAGCCTAAACCTTTAACATCACCCCACGCAACAAAAAGAAAAAAGTTTGAGCAGCCAGTTCATGCTATATTTTGTGCAGGTGGTTGTTGGATGTTATAAAGGGAAAATTTACTTCCTTGATGTGTCTACTGGAAAACTATCCTGGACCTTTCAAACTGATGGGGAGGTACTTTGACGTGGGAAACTTTGTTTTTTTAAGATAATGTCTTCATTTGTATTCATGTTGGAGTACTTAACTTTGCGCTCAAGTTCATAATTGAATGTTGAAAAGGTTGCCGTTCCAACTGCTAAAATATTTGGGTGCTATTAGGGTGTGTACTGATTACACAATAGAGGGAGGGACTTCTAGCCACTTTGGAAGGTGCAGCCACACCTAGCTGCCCTCCTGTTGGCTGTACCAGGGAGCGGCGGCCCTAATCCTAGGGCAACTGGGCCTGGACCGGGGTGGCCCGTCACTGGCCCAATCGGCCCATACCTATTATGTACTGATTACTTTGACATAAGATGTGTAACTGTACCTCTAGGTGATTACATATAAGAGAACAACATAGCAATGTTCTTTGCTACAATGAGACATATCACTATCCTCTCATTTCTCAAATTAGGGAATCTTCTTTCAGGTAAAAATGCAACCAGTTGTGGACAGTATGAGGAATTTAATATGGTACCGTTCAAAATCTTCTTTTCCTTTTTTACTTTCCACTATAATCAGCATTTGTCATGTTTTCCCCAGTATGTTCGTTTTTTGTGAACATTTATTTATTTGTGCAACATAAGATGTCTAGGTTGTTATGGACACAATGGTTTCTCCTGTTTGCCCTCTTCTATCAAATGCACACACAAAGTACCTCTGATTCTCCACAGCTGTTATTAAAAAAAAATAATATCACTGTTTTATGTAATTTGCAGGTGTGGCTCTTATGACCATCACTTATATGCACTAGATTACAAGGATCATTGCTGCACATACAAAATTTCTTGTGGTGGAAGCATTTATGGTTCTCCCAGTATAGACATGGTATTGTCTCTGGTTTGCAGTAAGAATGTTTATTTTTGATACAGAGTAAACATGTCTATTAGATATGTCGATGATATATACTAATATTTTGTAATCTGTATCACCCTCCTTGCAGACACAAAATATGATCTATGTCGCATCTACGAGTGGACTTGTGACTGCAATATCATTTGAGGTATTTAAGATCTGCTTTGATAATCTTGAAAGGGCAAAGCACACTTGTTACCTCTTTTCCTCATTATTCTTCTTCGTTCCATGGGATGTCTCTTCAGTAAAATCTGGTAATACTAATGAAAGCACCAGTAGCCTTTCAACATTCGATTTCACTGGTTTCTTTTGGTGGTAGCAGGAACCGTTGTTCAGAACGGTCTGGCAATATGAAGCTGGTGCACCAATTTTTGGTTCTCTTGCCATAGATTGTCAAAGTGGAAAAGGTATGTCTTCGGCGAGTTGTGCGCATGAACATATGGAATATATACATACACTGTATCATTTTTTCTTGAGGAAAAGGGGGTTGCAAGGTTGCAGTAACTTAGCATCAATCTGTATGTGCAAAATCTTAGTTCAACTCTGTGTTGATAAAGTATAATTTGCTGGTTCCATCAAAGCTTAAGTGGGCAAAGTCCCTGCTTGTAGTATGATTCTTCATGCCAATCTGAGCTAACATGGGCTTTTCCTCTTGGAATCAAATGAGAGCTTGCTATATACCTGAGCCAACCTGAACATGGCAGATTATGCTGAATAGTACTTTTGCAACGTGCAGTTATTTGTTGCTTGGTGAACGGGCAGGTTATTGCATTGAACTTACAAGGCGCTGTTGTTTGGAAGGTACAAAAAAACTTTTTCACACTCCTCTATGTTTTCGTAGCCACTGGAAATACATTAGCCCATATCTATAGTGGATAGGTAAAAAGGTGTTATTGGTGCTTAGAATGTATGTTAACTTGGCCCAACATAACTAGGTATCAGTGAGAAAGTTCAAAAAATAAGTCATGGAAATGACTTGGGGCGCCAGAGGGGAAAATTGGAAACAACATGTGGATTATAGGGTGTTCAAGTATTTCATCCTCTTTGTTATTTTAGTTCAGATTCTTGTCAACATTTGCTCACACTAATATTATTGCAATTGATCCGGTTTTTCTGTGCTGTGCTGTCTCAGCATATTTATTAATGCTCAAAGTCATAGCTAACTGTTAATGACCCAGGCAACTGTTGGTGGACCTATTTTTGCTGGTGCATGTTGGTCACCCACCCTCCCTTCTCAGGTATGGTCCCTGTTTATAATATGCATTTTCAGTGATCATGTTTTCATGTGTACTATGGAATATTAATTTAATGTTTATGCAAGTATTTTATTCTTAAATGTGCATTATTCATATTGAAAAATTTGAAAAAAAAGGCTGTTCTGGCCCTGACTTGAGCTTCCCTAAAGGTATTAACTTGATGTATTCCCAATTTGAAGGAAGCTAAGCAGATCTTTTTGTGTTATGTAATTGACAGGTGCTGATACCTTCCCGCGATGGCAATTTATACTCTTTCGCTATTGTAAGTTTTGATTTCCTTGTATGCTTCTTTTTAAGATGGTACACCTTTTATATAGTGGTGACTGATCATTTCATATGTTGTCACTTTATTATATTTTAAATAGCGACCGAAACTGTACTATTTGATTATAATCTCATTTTCTGCTTTCTTCAGTTTGTGGTAATTGAACTTGTCTCACTGCCGTGTCTTGTTAAAATATTGTATTTGCCTTCTGATGCTATTTTAGTTATCACGGATGAATTATTTTTTAACCAATCGATCTGTCCTTGTTCGTTTCGGATAACGAGTTGGACACAGATCATGTTCCCAGTAAATATTGGCTATCCTTTTCTAGATAATTTCATTTGGTAACTACAAAACAACAGTCTTCACAAAGATATTCAACTATTCACTGAAACGATACAGAAATCGTGACCTTTTCTTGCACTTCTGTAGAAGATACGTAATGTGAAGTGAGTTTCATTTACGACGTAGCACCATAGTCGTTTTACGTTCTTGTTGCAGGCTTCTGGCGCCCTTCTTTGGGTATACAAAGTTGGGGATCCAATTACTGCATCTGCTTTTGTCGATGAACTGTTAATATCAGAGTCATTCGGACCATCTGAGAGGTACTGAAGTAACTGAACTTACCGATAGAATGGCCATCATCAAATCTATATCAATAAATTTTACGTCGCTGCTTTTCTTTTCAGATTTGCTTGTGTCTGCACGAGTTCTGGGAAGGTCCATGTCATTAGAATTAGAGCTGATGCCAGGCAGGAGAAAGCCGGTGAAGGTGAAAAACGTGAGTTGGTCCAAGGGTTGGCATCCATTGATCTTCCAGGCGACATATTTTCATCGCCCTTGATGGTTGGTGGACGCATCTTTGTTGGATGCAGAGATGACCGGCTACATTGTCTCACAGTGAGCACATAATAGCGTAATATTCTCTTGGTTTCGAATTATTTGACGCTGGTTAGTACAATTTACAGTGAGCACATAATAGCGCAATATTCTCTCGGTTTCGAATTATTTGACGCTGGTTAGTTCAAAATTGTACTAACCAGCGTCAAATAATCCGAAACGGAGGGAATATTATTTTAATGTGTCATCTTTTTTATACCACTTCCCGCATCTTATAAAATCAGAGTAAAACAGCAGCAGATATGCTGCGAGCTCAGATTTAAGGTGATCAGAACCTAAAGCATACTCCCTCCGTTTCATAATATTCGACGCACTAACCAGCGTCAATTATTATAAAACGGAGAGAGTATTACCTTACATAGTTATCGTGTTGCCTAACAACATGCAAGTCTCAATCTCCGCATCTGCAAATGACACATCAGCAGGTTCTTCAGAACGCCGAGTCACAGCATCCCCATTTGTAGAAGAAGAAAAAAAGAGATGCTGCTCATGCTCGTCGGTAAAAGGCTTTTCTTTCTCGAATGGTGGCCCAATTCAGTTGAATGGGTTGAAAACTTGGAACTGATTCCAGCCCATCCACATGAACTGACAAAATGTCACTGTCACCATCTTCTTTAAGAGGTCGCTGTTTTCATCAGAGCCTGTTGCCGACCGGTGCCATGAACTCAGCTGCACATCTCTGAGAAGAGAGTGAGCCTTGGAGCTTTCTGAAACTTGAATTTTTGTACTCGTTTACAGATCAAACAGAACCAATTCTCATCTTGGAACAGAAGGAAAAAAAACAAATGAACAAAAGAACGATTATGTAATCCATTACAGTATCATTTCTGACAAAAAGAGCCCCTAACCATTTGCACGCTGCAGGGACTGATGATCCAAAAGAATTCACGTGATAATTTGAGCTCAGGGGAACGTGAAGGACCCACCAATCTGCGAGTTCTGCGACGGCGGGTTGATGGCCACCCACAGCAGCGAGATGGTGATGGCGAGGAGGCCAGACCAGACGAAAACAATGGTCGGCGTGCGTCCTCTCCTCCCCATCAGCCCCTTGGCGAACGGGTACAGGTGAGCCAGCACCCAGAAGCTGAAGAACACGCCACCAAGGAGCCGGCTCCACTGGGGGATCTCGCTGTATATTGTACGGCTGAAACCGACAGCAATGGCAATCAGGTTCACCATCATGATGACGATAGGCGGGATCATGAGCGATGTCCACTTGACGATGTAGAGGTCAGCAAACTCGTCGTCCACGTCATCTCCACCGGACTTGGACGTCAGTGTGAATGAGATCTCAATGCCAGCAATCACCTTGAGAAGCCCTTGCAGCACAGCAGCGAGGTGGGCGCTTGTCCCCCCAATAAGCCAGAACTGCTCGTTCCGCCACCATTCCTCCAGGCTGATCCCTGACCACTTGATCTCGAGCACCGCAAGCATGGACAGGGTTAGGGTGATGACCAGCAGATAGGTCAGGAAGGTCACACTGAGTTGCTGCACAATGAACTGTCCAGAGAAAAGGGAGAGCGCCGGCAGGAAGCAGTACACGATGAGGAAAATCGATGTGAACGGGTAGATGCCGACGTTCAGGTACGCAATCCTCTGAAGAAACTTCATCCTCCGGCTCGCGAGCAGTGCATTGTTGCGGGAGAAGAAGATTTCCACAGAACCAGTAGCCCACCGCAGCACCTGGTGGAGACGGTCGGTAAGATTGATAGGTGCAGAGCCACGGAAAGCATCGCGCTTGGTGACGCAGTACACTGACTTCCATCCACGGTTGTGCATCCGGTACCCAGTGACCACATCCTCCGTGACCGAGCCATAGATCCAACCAACACGCTGACCCCACTCAGTCTTGTCTTCGTACCAGCATGAGATGACACTGATGGCCTCAGCAACCGTGGACGCGTCAAGAAGGTCACGAGGCACAGTGAGAGCACCAGGAGGGCGGCCGTTCTTGACACCAGGGTGATCAGCCAATGGGCGCCCTTGGAATTCAGCAATTGGAATAGAATTGATGAGGAAGTTTGAGTTACCAAACTTCTTGGGGAACGATGACATGTTCATTTCATCCTCATCAAAGTCTGCCATTCGGAGAGCCCGGGTCTCTTCCGGTGCAGCAGCTGAAGCTTTGATCTTGCGTCTCTGGGGGAAGCAACAGCTGCAGCAGCCACCATGCTCCTTGGAGCGTGGAGGATCAAATCCGTATAGAGCAATCCGGCGAAAAAGGCAGCCAGTGCCAACATAGACTGGTCCCATGAGGCCATCCAGCGCGCGCATGTTTACATCAAAGAAGACAGTGTTGTGATTTGCGTACCGATCTGACGGATCAATGCCCTCAAACCGTTGTGGGAACTGGACATAGCCAATACGGTCACCACCACGGTCCATCATGAAGCACATGCCTTCACGGAAAGCTTGGGAGTTGTAAACATAGTGGTCACAGTCCAGGTTGAGGATGAAGGGGCCATTTGACATGACAGCAGATGCGCGGACTAGGGCATTCATCGCACCAGCCTTCTTGTTGTGATCATAGCCAGGACGCTTCTCTCGGGACATGTAGACCAACATTGGCAAACGGATGTCAACCTCAGTAAAGTCAAGAGGTCTGCCTTCTTCAGCAGTAGTGCCGTATAAGGGGTCGTCGCTAGGGGGTTTAAGCATCACCTGAAGCAGATAACCACAATAATCAATCAGGAGCCTTGTTCCTTGGGTGATTACCAGAATAGCAGATTCAACTATATATATTTTACTGCTTGAAACTACCTAACTTGTTTACACTGTTCTAAGGCATAGAAGCTTCGTAACAGATTTTGGAAAGGTAACGTGATAATGCATACCTGAATTATTCCAGCATGGTCACCACGGGAATGCTCAGAGGATGATTGAATCCAAGTACCAGGCCAATGTGTGCCATCTGCCATCCAGGTAGCTTTTGGAATCTTTACAGGTTCGACTGCCTCATCAAGAGCAACCTCTCGCTGCCTCTTCATTGCCTTGATTTCTTCCCTAGCATGGTACGCATCAGAGCGACGTCGTATCGAGTCAGGTAACCCATTGATCCTGACCTTGAACTCGTCATACTCCCTCTTGAGCCTCCTTCTGTCCTTGACAAAGTCCGAGCGGACCTTATTCTTGTATGGATCCTTCTTCAGATTGAAGTAGCTCTCAGGGTTGCGAGGCTCGATGCCATGCTTGCGACAGAAAGGAACCCACATATTAGCAAAGCTCGCAGCTTCAGCCATTGCTTCAAATGTGAGGAGAGCCCCTCCGTCATCAGAAACATAGCAAGAAAGCTTCTCAACAGGGTAGTCAGCAGCAAGGATGGACAGAATAGTGTTTGCTGTGACCAATGGAGGCTCTTTCTCTGGATCCGCAGTGGACACAAAGATATCAAGCCCTGGTAAATCAGATCGCCCAGTAATATTTGATGGTGTTGGGGTCTCAAACTTGTCTTTGAGGACAGCAAGATCAGTTGCTCGGTTAACAGGGCACAGCTTTGGCAGCTGATCCAGAAGCCAGGAAAAGCCAAACCAGAGTTCACAAACAACAGACATGCCCCACAGCCACATCGCGTCCTCGTTCTTGTGTTTGATTCGCCATGTAAGGAACAAACCAAGAACAGCCATGCGGATAAGAATGAGAAGCCTGCAGTAAGCATCAAAACCAAGGTTATCATAGTGGACATTGTTATCAAAAGATTGCACGATCAGATTTCTATCACCAAAATTCTGTAGAGAAAAATGTGCGCCAATGCAAGTAGCTGTTATGCTAAAACCAAAGGATGCCTGAACTATATGACAGAAATGTGAGATATCAAAATGCATAAGTAGGTGCATTCTACAATTCAGAACAACAAAAAACTTAAACTAACTAGTTTCTTCAACAGAGGCCAACACACAACAACTGGGACTAATCTAGACTTTCAGGTCGAACAAAACGTTTGACTTGAAACGATTTATACATTTAGCTTCAACCAAACCAAATGCACTAAGGATAATCATTTCACTTCGTATGTGATTATTAATGGACCAAAGTAGTCTACTATGCAGAAACAAGTCATACCTGTAGGGACTAAGGATGCCTGCAGGGATCTGGAGCTTCCTGGTGAGCGGCCTCCACGGCTTGCTGGTGAACTCCGCTAGCTGTCCGTCAGCTCCGCCTCCGCCACCGCCACCGCTCTCCAGCTCGTTCTCCTTGGGCCAGATGGCATTGCCATAGCCATACGTCCCCTTGGTCTCGAACAGCCAGCGGTTGTGATCCCAGTCTCCGGTCTGGCTCCTTGTCATGGCCTTCTGCGAGCGCATTATTGAGAGGCGCCTCTCCATCCTCGACGCGGGGGCGCCACCGGTGCCGCCGGGCGGGGGAGGCAGCGACAGCGTCGGCCTGGCGCCGGCGACCAGCTCGTCCAGCTCGGTGTTCTTGTAGGGCTCCTTGCAGCCGGGGCAGACGCCGCCGCCGTTCTTGACCGCGTCGCCGAAGCACTCGGCGCAGATCTTGAAGTCGCAGTCGCAGGGGAGGATGTCCTCGCCGCGCTCGTCGCTCATGACCTTGGCGTCGCACCCGTGGACGGCGCAGGAGGAGCCCTTGGCGCCGGCCATCTGCGGGTGGCTGGCCT
The DNA here is from genome assembly GCA_030760725.1 of Neostapfia colusana. Lineage (NCBI taxonomy): Eukaryota > Viridiplantae > Streptophyta > Magnoliopsida > Poales > Poaceae > Neostapfia > Neostapfia colusana. The sequence continues at coordinate 542,641 of JASWHV010000001.1, read as the reverse complement.
CGGACTCGATGACCTTGTCCATGAGGTGGGCGCGCGTGACGCTGTTGAAGCCGCCGGTGAAGAGCGAGTTGGAGACGTACTGCTCCTCGACGCGCGCGGAGATGGCCGGGTCGTTGTCGGGGGTCGGCGGGACGTGGACGTGGTAGCCGTGGAAGTCGTGGTGGTCCGGCGAGAAGTCGCCGAGCTCGCTGTCGAGGTCGTCGCGGGAGTAGCTGACGTAGCGGCCGGAGCGGGTGCGGCGGGCGAAGGTGACCATGGGGCGGTCGGCGGCGCCCTGGGCGCGGGCGTCGTCGCCGGAGTAGGACACGCGCGAGAGGCGGCTGCTGCTGCTGCTGCTGCTGTGGCGGAGGCCACCGCCGCCGCCGCCGCCGTTGGAGGCCATGGCGTCGGTGTCAGGCAGCAGAGCTCGGGATCGATCACTGGCTGATCTGCGAGAGGAGGAGCTACGAATCCTTACGGTAGGAAGGGGAAATGACGGATTTTGCTGAAATATTACGATCTATTTGGAGCAAATCAGACAGGGAACGAGGAACCGGGTGGCGGATTCAAGCTTGGCCAGCAAAACGACAGGCACGGTAGCGGCGGAAAAGCACAAATCTGAGGACGGACGTGGGGAAAAACAAAGATGTAGTAACCTTTACATCCGAAACCAAACTCCCAGACGAGCAACGCTGTCTGAGACGAGCAAATCTAAGAAGCAGTCAGCCACGGCAACAGATCGAGGGCGACAGATTGGAGTTCTTACCATTCCACGCGAGTCAAAATAGCCGCCCGGACGGAGCAAGCAGGAGACGGAGTAACGGCGGCCGGCCTCCGTACGAAGAGATGGATGGAAGAGGAGAGAAGAGGAAGGTGAGGGGGCGCGTTTGGTGAGAGAAGAGCAGGAGCTCCACCGAGTCAGCAAGGTGAAGGAGGAGGAGGAGGAGTTGCTTTGCTCACATGGGGATGACGAGGTGCCCAGAAAATTCAAACAAAAGCGGTGGGATTTTGTACATGTTTGTCCTTCTTGCTTACTGGAGTATAGTACTAGCTCATGGGGGCTGTGGTGCATGGAAACGGAACAGGAAAGGTCCAGCTGCTGGACAGTGTGTTCCCCCAGCTTTTCTTTCCATGCAGCACAGTGCTGGACAGTTTGAAGGCCGGCGTCCATTCAGATTCAGGGGACAAGCTAGTACAGCTGTTTGGTCCAAACACCTCCACAGCCACGAGTCGTGCCGTATCCCAATCCCGAGATGGTTTGCGCCGCCGTGGCCACCGCTCCCCCTCCTCCTCCTCCTCCTCCTCCTCCCGCCAGCCCCACGCATGTCGCCGACCACCACGCCCGACTCAAGGCCGCGGCGGCGCGTTCCGACCTGCCGGCCGCGCTCACCGCCTTCGCCTCCATGTCCTCCCCCTCGTCGTCCGCGCGCCCCGTCCCCCGCACCTTCACCGCGCTCCTCAAGCTCTGCGCCGCGCGCGGGGACCTCGCCACCGGCCAGGCCCTCCACGCGCAGCTCGCCGCGCGGGGGCTCGCCTCCCACCCGCTCGCCGCCACGGCCCTCGCCAACATGTACGCCAAGTGCCGCCGCCCCGCCCACGCGCGCAGGGTGTTCGACCGCATGCCCGCCAAGGACCGGGTCGCCTGGAACGCGCTCGTCGCCGCCTACGCGCGCAACGGCCTCGCCGACGCCGCCCTCGACGCGGTCGTCAGGATGCAGCAGCAGGAGGAGGACGGTGACGGCGGCGGAGGCGGCCAGCGCCCGGACTCCGTCACGCTCGTCTCCGTGCTGCCGTCCTGCGGGGCGGCCCGCGCGCTCCGCGCCTGCCGGGAGGTCCACGCGTTCGCCGTCCGCGCGGGCTTCCACCGCCTCGTCAACGTGTCCACGGCCATCCTCGACGCGTACTGCAAGTGCGGCGCGGTCCGGGAGGCGGCGGCGGTCTTCCGCTCGATGCCCGTCAGGAACTCCGTGTCCTGGAACGCCATGATCGACGGGTACGCCGAGAACGGGCACGCCGCGGACGCGCTGGCCCTGTTCTACACCATGATCGAGGAGGAGGAGGAGGGCCTCGGTGCTAGCACCGACGTGTCCGTACTGGCGGCGCTCAAGGCTTGCGGGGAGCTCGGCCATCTCGGCGAGGCGATCCGTGTCCACGAGCTGCTCGTCGCGGCGGCGGCCGGTCTCAAGTCCAACGTCTCGGTGCAGAACGCGCTGATCACCACCTACTCCAGGTGCAAGAGGGCCGACCTGGCCGCCCAGGTGTTCACCGAGCTGGGCAACCACAAGACGCGGGTCTCGTGGAACGCCATGATCCTCAGCCTCGCGCAGAACGGGTGCCCGGAGGACGCGCTCAGGCTGTTCTCCAGGATGCAGCTGGAGAACGTGAGGCCCGACTCCTTCACCCTCGTCAGCGTGATTCCGGCCGTGGCCGACATCTCGGACCCGCTGCAGGCGAGATGGATCCACGGGTACTCCATCCGGCACCACCGTGACCGCGACGTCTACGTCCTGACAGCCCTCGTCGACATGTACTCCAAATGCGGGCGCGTCGGTGCAGCCAGAGCCCTCTTCGATTCCACGAGGGAGACGACGACGAGGCGGCATGTTACCACGTGGAACGCGATGATACATGGGTACGGATCCCACGGTCTGGGCAGGGTCGCAGTTGACCTGTTCGAGGAGATGAAGAGGCAGAGTGGTGCAGCTGGCGGACGATCGCCCGACGAGACGACATTCCTGTCGGTGCTCTCGGCGTGCAGCCACGCAGGTCTGGTCGACGAAGGACGGAGCTACTTCACCAGCATGAAGGAGGACTACGGCCTTGAGCCTGGGATGGAGCACTACGGCACCATGGTGGATCTCCTTGGAAGAGCCGGGAGGCTAGATGAAGCCTGGTCTTTCATCCAAACCATGCCCATACAGCCCGGCATCAGCGTGTACGGCGCCATGCTGGGCGCATGCAAGCTGCACAAGAACCTGAGGCTGGCAGAAGAGTCGGCGCAGAGGATCTTCGAGCTGGGGCCTGAGGAGGGGGTGTACCACGTCATACTGGCGAACATGTACGCCGACGCCTCGATGTGGAAGGGCGTCGCGAGGGTGAGGGCGGACATGGAGACGAGGCGTCTGAAGAAGACTCCCGGATGGAGCGTCATCCAGCTCAGGAACGAGGTCCACACCTTCTACTCCGGGAGCACGAACCACCCGCACGCGAAGGAGATCTACGCGAGGCTGGCTAAGCTGGCGGCGGAGATCGAGGCCGCGGGCTACGTGCCGGACACCGACGGCGGCTGGATGCCCGACGTGGAGGACGACGTCAAGGCCCGGCTGCTCGGCACCCACAGCGAGAGGCTGGCCATCGCGTACGGGCTCATCCGCACGGCCCCCGGCGCCACCATCCAGATCAAGAAGAACCTCCGGGTCTGCAGCGACTGTCACAGCGCCACCAAGCTGGTGTCCCTGGTGACGGGGCGGGAGATCGTCATGCGCGACACCCAACGGTTCCACCGTTTCAAGGATGGTGAATGCTCGTGTGGAGACTATTGGTAGTAATTAGGGTCCTGAGAGGTGATACTCTGGATGTGCAGTTTTTTAGATTAGGGAGCATCACGTGGCTGCATGATGTAGGTAAGGATATAAGATTAGACGACTAACAGATCAAATTAACGAACTAAATCTCTCTCTCTCTCTAATGATGAATTCGAAGCCCAACATATAGTTGGGCCGTAGCTTCTGGGAGGGGGAACGAGATGCGTACGGCCCAGCCCATAGGTAAAAACGGTTCGCAGCAACGACAGACAAGGAGGAGCCGGCGCCAGTCACGCCGTGTTGATGGACCCGACCCGACCCGACGGCCGTATAAAAGAGAGGGAACCAGTCGTCTTCAAGCGGCACGAATCCCAGCCCCCACCTGCCACCCACCCACGACCCAACCCACCCCGATCCCGCCTCGCCTCGCTAGGGTTGGTACCTCGGTCCGGCCATGGCGCCGCCGCAGTCCGACCAGCCCGGGGCAGGGCCCGGCGCCGTCTCCAAGGTCCTCATCGTCATAGGTAATCCCACCACACCCCACCACGTCCCCGCCACCTTCCCCGTCTCTCTCCCAACCTCTCGTTGCCCGTCGCTCATTTCGCCCTTCTGACGTGGGGGCCTCTCGTTGCAGCGATGCAGACGGAGGCCATGCCGCTCGTCAACAAGTTCAAGCTCGTCGACGCGCCGCCCCACGAGTCCACGTTCGTCCTCTCTCTCTTCTCTTCTCTTCTCTTCCCTTCCCTTCCCTTCCCTTCCCTTTCGCCCTGCCTCTTCTTCCCCTCCCCTCGTCTAATGCTCCGTGTGCAAGTCCACCACTCTGCTGGCTACCAAATCCTCTGTTAGTTACCTAGTTCGGATTTTCCTAAACTCTTCCTAGACAGCCGCGTCTCTGAAGTGAATATTCTATTAAACGAGCTAGGAATTAATTACCAGTCAGTCATCATTTCACAGGCGCGAACGACCTAATGTTGTTTAGTTAAAGCAGAGAGATGGCGGGCCATGCCCTCTAGCTTTAATGCTTTATGCGTGACGCGCTTTAGTAACACAAGGTTTCTAGGAAGCATTCAGTTATCTTTCCTGTTTGATTTCGCAACACAAATCAGCAAGTGTGGGAGCAAGCGTATTGCTGTTATCTGGCTTTACTAAAGTCGATAGCTATTTGTGTGTTATGGTTTGGCGGCTTTGCTTTTTATGATTTCGCTTCTACATGCATCTTAATTGCGTGATACCCTGAAGCTGACACCGCTATTTGCTATATATATGTAAATCACAGGTTTCCCAAAGGTGCCCCATGGATTAGGTACTATGGCAGCTACAAAGGCCTCCACATCGACCTAGTATGGCCAGGAAAAGATCCCGTTCTTGGTAAGTTCTGAATCCTGTGCTGCTTTCACTTGTTGCTTCTCAAGTTGTATTATAAGAACGTATTAAAGTATATTATTATTGTGCTTTAGATGGCTTGGCTGGAGCTAGATCATTTTACTTTAGGACAATTCTACCATCTTTCAATGTCATTTCTTCAAGCGAACTGTTTGCTTTCAGGAGTGGACAGTGTTGGTACGGTGTCCGCAGCTCTTGTCACTTATGCGGCCATACAGACATTCAAGCCAGATCTTATCATTAATGCAGGCACGGCTGGTGGCTTCAAGGTAGCATTTCACTGTAATATATAGTTGCTGTTGGCATCTATATACATGAACTTTGCTGGTGTTAGTGTTATCACCTTTTATATTCTGGTTGTATACTGGTAATTTGACAATTTAACGATTTGTGCTCTAGGCGAAAGGGGCAGGTATTGGAGATGTCTTCCTAGCATCAGATGTTGCATTCCATGACAGGAGAATACCAATACCAGTGAGTATTGTCTCATTGACCATGTTGTGGTGGGATTGTGTCCATGTTTTGTTTTTATGTAGCAGACTTCATCAATGTGATCTATTCCAATTAGGTAGACACCAGTTAACATCATCAGAACTCGCACACATCACTTCACAAGGGAATAACACCTCTTCACCTAACCCAAAAGGCTTGTCTGAATTTGTTGAACACTGCATCACATCTTGGAGTGCCAAAACAGCTCAATGCCACTTCTACAAACAATGAGCACAGGGCAATTGAGGATCCTGCTCATCAATTGCTTGTGGGTAGAATGAGGCAAAAATATAAAAGTTGGTTTACTATTATTGCTTTTCTAGTTGTTCTCTTGTCAAACTTGGTCCTTGCTGGTTTCTGTTGATTTCATCTCTAGCCTATTACAGCTTGCTTGGACTAACAGGTTTTGTTGTTCTTGTATTCTTTCATCAAACTCCAGTTGTATTAATAATTTAATATGGATATCTTGTATGTATATTTTAGGTATTTGACATGTATGGAATCGGAGCAAGGAAAACACTTGAGACGCCTAATATGCTGAAGGAACTCAATTTGAAGGTACGCTGTAGGTATCTGTTGTTGCTAAACTGCTGAAATTTTCATTACACACTATGTTTAAAAATGTAGCATGTGTCTATGTTCTTGTAGTCAATGTAATTTCTAAGATAAATTTGTAATTGTCATGGGTCTACTTGTAGCAGTCTATGGCAACAGGACCTGTTTATTGTCATACTACTTCTCAGACAGCAATTCATTTTATTCAGGTGGGCAAGCTGTCAACAGGTGATTCTCTAGATATGTCTCCCCATGATGAGTCATCAATACTGAATAATGATGCTACAGTCAAGGATATGGAGGTATGCACCTCCCAAGAGTTTAGCTTATTGAGACATTACATATGTCATATGTGGTAGTTATCTGGTTGAAATCGGCAGCCAAGTTTAATCGGTTAACTGATACATTCTGTCTTTTATGTTAATAAGAAACTGCCTTGTGCACAATGCTGTTCAGGATATGGTTACCTGTTGTGGATGCGTTTGTGGGCCGCCAATATGGTCGGCGTGGGGCCCACAAAGCCCACAACTAGGCCGGCCAGGCCCTGCAGCCGCACCAGGAGGATATTTAGAAAAAATTAATTAGATAATGTTTAGGAATAAAAGGGAGTTATAGATTGAGTCAGTTTAGATAGAAAGAAATAGACTAAAAAAAGGGAAGAAAAGAATCCTAGTCAGTTTGGGGGATTATCCCCAAACTGACTAGGAGTAGGCTGCGGCCAAGGGAGGGGGTCCTGTCCCCCCTTTATAAGCAGCCCCCCTCCCTCATGTTTTGGGCATCCAGGAAAAATAAGAATCCCCGTTGAGGGCTGTTCTTCTCCTTGATCACGGTGGCTTCGAACCCTAACCCTAGCCGCCGTGACCAGCTACTTTGTCCCCCACGTTACGTACTGCGCAGCTGCCCCCACGCCTCCTCGCTGCTGGTTTCTCCCCTGCGCAGCCAAGGGGTCTTCCCCCTCCCTGTTTCTCAGCATTTGGTATCAAGAGACTCCGGGGCAGCGACCATGTCCGGCCCTGTGGACGATTCTGGGACTTTCACCCTCCAAGATCTCGGCAACATGATGAGCAAGATGATGGGGCAGATAGACACCATCAACAAGCGCTTGGACCGCCACGATATGCGCCTTGCGCGCGTTGAGAAGGCACCGGAGCGGGAGCTCTCCGGTGACGAGGACCTGCAACAAAACTCACCGCAGGGCAGTAACCTTCCCCGCAGCTGCGGCAGCGGCAAGGGCGGCGGCGGTGGCAGCGGCGGCCATGGCGGCAACGACGACCACTACAGTACCAGGCGCCCACCAGGACGCCCGACCTTCGACGACAGCGGGCTGCGTCGTCACAAGGTCAATTTCCCCAAGTTCGACGGGGAAACAGATCCGCTGCCCTGGCTCACCAAGTGTGAGACATACTTCCGAGGGACACGTACGATGCCAGAAGAAAAGGTGTGGCTCGCGTCTCTCCACCTGGAGGGTGTCGCGGCCGAGTGGTACACTGCTCTAGAACGTGACTGTGGCATCATGTCCTGGGAGCGATTCGCGGACTTCGTCAACATGCGCTTCGGGCCTCCGCTCCGCTCCAACGACCTGGCGGAAATTAAAGATCTCCGTCGTACTGGCACGGTTGAGCAATATCAGCGTCAATTCCTGGTCCTTCTTTGTCGTTGCGAGGACCTCAGCCAGCGCCAGCAGATCAACCTCTTCACAGCTGGCCTCGGCGAGCCACTTAGAACGGATGTGGAGCTGCAGTTTCCCACTAATCTACAAACCGCCATGAGTCTGGCCAGAGCCTTTGAACGTCGACTTGCGGCAATAACAGATAGCGGAATACAGAAGGGCGCCGCCTCTCAACGCTCCACGCGCTCTTCTATTGTGTCCCGCGCCTCTACTACGGCCTCAAGTGGCAGTTCTACAGCACCCGCCCCGACATCGTCAACAACGGCATCTTCTCGCCCGCGCTTCAAACGCCTTACACCCGATGAGATGGCTGCTAAGCGGGCAAGCGGCGAGTGCTATCACTGCCCTGAGCGATACACACCGGACCATAAGTGTGCCGGCAAAGGAATCTTCCTTCTGGAGCTTGACGACGATGATGACGTTGACGCGACCGTAGCTGATATGGGCATCTCCTTACACGCCCTGACCGGCATCGACTTCGCCAACACAATGAAGCTCCAGGTCTACGTCCACGGCAACCTACTGACAGCATTGGTCGACACAGGGTCCACTCACACCTTCATCAGGGAACCACTCATCAAGGAGCTCGGCCTGATGATGTTGCCACGATCAGGCGTCGGCGTCCGAGTCGCCAACGGTGACTCTATCTCCTGTACAGGCATCTGTCCACGTGTACCCTTGATGATTGCAGGGGATCGCTTCGACGTCACATGCTACGCACTTCCACTGGACGGCTTCGACTTTGTTCTAGGAGTCCAGTGGCTGCGATCTTTGGGACCCATTCTCTGGAACCTTGAGGACCTCACGATGAAATTGTGGCGCGGGGACCGTGAGGTGATCTGGACGGGGCTGCGAAGTTCAGCCCCGGTATGTGCCTCTCTAGCACCACCTACTGATATGATGGGCGCCCTCCTGGATGGCTTCCAGGACCTCTTCGACGAGCCACGCGGGCTTCCTCCTGCACGACGCCACGACCACCAAATCAGGCTCCTGCCGGGCACAACTCCAGTAGCTGTCCGGCCGTATCGCTACCCCCAACTTCTTAAAGACGAGATTGAGAAGCAATGCGCCGAGATGCTTCGCCAAGGCATCATCCGAGAATGCACATCTGCATTTTCCTCGCCAGTACTGTTGGTCCGAAAAGCCGACGACACGTGGCGCTTCTGCATCGACAACCGCGAGCTCAACGCCAGAACTTTGAAAGACAAGTTCCCAATCCCGGTGGTTGACGAGCTACTGGACGAGCTTCGCGGCGCAAGGTTCTTCACCAAGCTTGACCTCCACAGCGGCTACTTTCAAGTGCGCATGCACTCGGACGACATTGAAAAGACAGCATTCCGAACTCATCGAGGCCACTATGAGTTCTTGGTGATGCCATTCGGCCTCACCAATGCGCCGTCCACGTTCCAGTCGTTGATGAACGACGTCCTCGACCCCTACATCAGAAAATTTGTGCTTGTCTTCTTTGATGACATATTGGTGTATAGCAGGTCCTGGGTCGAACACCTTCAGCACGTCAAGCAGGTGTTCCAGACACTACGGACAAACAAGTTGTTCCTGAAGAAATCTAAGTGCTTCTTCGGCCAGGAGACTGTGTCCTACTTAGGACACATCATATCCGCTCACGGCGTGGCAATGGATCCGACCAAGGTGGAGGCCGTGGAACGTTGGCCTACACCTCGGTCCTTACGAGCCTTGCGAGGTTTCCTCGGGCTCACCGGCTACTACCGCAAGTTCATTGCGGGGTATGGTGCGGTGGCCGCACCCCTCACCGCCCTCCTAAAGCGGGAAGCATTCCGCTGGACTGATGATGCGCAGGACGCTTTCTCCCAACTCAAGCATGCGCTGATGACAGCGCATCTACTTCAAATGCCGGACTTCACAAGCGCTTCATCGTCGACTGCGACGCGTCCAGCGCCGGCTTTGGGGCGGTTCTACACCAGGGCGATGGTGCCATAGCATTCTTCAGCCGCGCTGTAGCGACTCACCATCATAAGCTACCGGCATACGAGCGTGAGCTAATCGGTCTTATGAAGGCCGTACATCATTGGCGGCCTTACTTGTGGGGTCATCCCTTCACTGTTCGGACTGATCACTTCAGCCTGAAATATATCCTGGATCAGCGACTCACGACGATTCCCCAACATGCTTGGGTGAGCAAACTTTTTGGTTATGATCTGCAGGTTGAGTACCGACCGGGGCGCTTGAATGGGGCAGCTGACGCCCTGTCCCGCCGCAACGAGGAAGACATAGCTATTCACGCCATATCCGCGCCAGTCTTTCCACTCTTCGACTCGCTCCGCGCGGAGATCGCTACAGACCAGCAGGCGCAGCAGCTATGTGCCCAACTGCGGGAGGGAATCGCACCTGCTGACTGGGCTGAACGCGACGGCCTTCTACTTCACAAGGGGAAGCTCTTCGTTCCTGATAAGTCCTCCTTGTGGCCCTCTCTCCTAGCTGAGGCGCATGATGGGGGCCACGAAGGCATCCAGAAGACAGTGCATCGGCTACGCCTCTCCTTCTACAACCCGTCCTTGCTACGGCGGGTGCGTGAGTATGTCCGCGGGTGTGCTACGTGCCAACGCAACAAGACTGATCATCTTCATCCAGCCGGCCTGCTACAACCGCTACCTATACCGTCGGAAGTCTGGAGTGATATCTCCATGAACTTCATTGAAGGTTTTCCAAAAGTTGGTGGGAAATCAGTGATCTTGACAGTGGTAGATCGCTTCTCCAAGTATGCCCACTTCATTCCCCTAAGCCACCCTTACAGTGCTGCATCAGTGGCACGGGCATTCTTCGACGACATTGTACGACTACACAGCTTTCCCTGCTCCATCGTCAGTGAAGACTGATCATCTTCATCCAGCCGGCCTGCTACAACCGCTACCTATACCGTCGGAAGTCTGGAGTGATATCTCCATGAACTTCATTGAAGGTTTTCCGAAAGTTGGTGGGAAATCAGTGATCTTGACAGTGGTAGATCGCTTCTCCAAGTATGCCCACTTCATTCCCCTAAGCCACCCTTACAGTGCTGCATCAGTGGCACGGGCATTCTTCGACGACATTGTACGACTACACAGCTTTCCCTGCTCCATCGTCAGTGATCGTGATACCGTCTTCACCAGCCTCTTCTGGTCAGATTTGTTCCGGCTAGCCGGTGTCCAACTTCAGCTCAGCTCGGCCTTCCACCCGCAGTCTGACGACCAATCTGAGGTCGTCAACAAGATCATCACTGTGTACCTCCGCTGCTTGGCTGGTGACCGACCAAAGACTTGATTGCAGTGGCTTCCTTGGGCTGAGTATTGCTACAACACTTCCTACCAGACGGCCCTCAAATGCTCGCCCTTCAGAGTGGTCTATGGCAGGGACCCTCCGGCTCTTGTTGGTTACCAACCGGGCGTATCTAGAGTAGCAGCAGTGGATAAACAGTTAAAGGATAGAGATGAATTCTTAGCTGAAATCAAGAACAGGCTGGTACAAGCATAAGTCACCATGAAAAGCTATGAAGATAAGTTCCGTCGAGAGGTGGAATTTCAGATCGGTGATTGGGTTTGGCCGCGGCTTCATCAGAGGACAGCTGTGGGAGTAATGACGACGCCTTCTTCAAAGATTGAACCAAAATATTTTGGACCATATCAGATCATTCAACGCATTGGGACTGTATCATATAAACTTCAGCTGCCTCCTCAAGCAAGGATACATGATGTCTTCCATGTGTCCCTGTTAAAGAAATTTAAAGGTCCTACTCCCATACAGGTGGTGCCTTTACCACCACTTTTCCATGGACGTGTTGTACCTACGCCTGAAAAAGTACAAAGTGCGCGTTTGAACAGAGGTGTCTGGGAGCTACTCGTCAAATGGGCAGGACATTCTGAAGTTGATTCATCATGGGAGCAACTAGAAGATTTCAGGATGAAGCACCCCTCCTTTAAGCTCGAGGACGAGCTCTTTGTCGGGAGGGGAGGAAATGTTGTGGATGCGTTTGTGGGCCGCCAATATGGTCGGCGTGGGGCCCACAAAGCCCACAACTAGGCCGGCCAGGCCCTGCAGCCGCACCAGGAGGATATTTAGAAAAAATTAATTAGATAATGTTTAGGAATAAAAGGGAGTTATAGATTGAGTCAGTTTAGATAGAAAGAAATAGACTAAAAAAAGGGAAGAAAAGAATCCTAGTCAGTTTGGGGGATTATCCCCAAACTGACTAGGAGTAGGCTGCGGCCAAGGGAGGGGGTCCTGTCCCCCCTTTATAAGCAGCCCCCCTCCCTCATGTTTTGGGCATCCAGGAAAAATAAGAATCCCCGTTGAGGGCTGTTCTTCTCCTTGATCACGGTGGCTTCGAACCCTAACCCTAGCCGCCGTGACCAGCTACTTTGTCCCCCACGTTACGTACTGCGCAGCTGCCCCCACGCCTCCTCGCTGCTGGTTTCTCCCCTGCGCAGCCAAGGGGTCTTCCCCCTCCCTGTTTCTCAGCATTTGGTATCAAGAGACTCCGGGGCAGCGACCATGTCCGGCCCTGTGGACGATTCTGGGACTTTCACCCTCCAAGATCTCGGCAACATGATGAGCAAGATGATGGGGCAGATAGACACCATCAACAAGCGCTTGGACCGCCACGATATGCGCCTTGCGCGCGTTGAGAAGGCACCGGAGCGGGAGCTCTCCGGTGACGAGGACCTGCAACAAAACTCACCGCAGGGCAGTAACCTTCCCCGCAGCTGCGGCAGCGGCAAGGGCGGCGGCGGTGGCAGCGGCGGCCATGGCGGCAACGACGACCACTACAGTACCAGGCGCCCACCAGGACGCCCGACCTTCGACGACAGCGGGCTGCGTCGTCACAAGGTCAATTTCCCCAAGTTCGACGGGGAAACAGATCCGCTGCCCTGGCTCACCAAGTGTGAGACATACTTCCGAGGGACACGTACGATGCCAGAAGAAAAGGTGTGGCTCGCGTCTCTCCACCTGGAGGGTGTCGCGGCCGAGTGGTACACTGCTCTAGAACGTGACTGTGGCATCATGTCCTGGGAGCGATTCGCGGACTTCGTCAACATGCGCTTCGGGCCTCCGCTCCGCTCCAACGACCTGGCGGAAATTAAAGATCTCCGTCGTACTGGCACGGTTGAGCAATATCAGCGTCAATTCCTGGTCCTTCTTTGTCGTTGCGAGGACCTCAGCCAGCGCCAGCAGATCAACCTCTTCACAGCTGGCCTCGGCGAGCCACTTAGAACGGATGTGGAGCTGCAGTTTCCCACTAATCTACAAACCGCCATGAGTCTGGCCAGAGCCTTTGAACGTCGACTTGCGGCAATAACAGATAGCGGAATACAGAAGGGCGCCGCCTCTCAACGCTCCACGCGCTCTTCTATTGTGTCCCGCGCCTCTACTACGGCCTCAAGTGGCAGTTCTACAGCACCCGCCCCGACATCGTCAACAACGGCATCTTCTCGCCCGCGCTTCAAACGCCTTACACCCGATGAGATGGCTGCTAAGCGGGCAAGCGGCGAGTGCTATCACTGCCCTGAGCGATACACACCGGACCATAAGTGTGCCGGCAAAGGAATCTTCCTTCTGGAGCTTGACGACGATGATGACGTTGACGCGACCGTAGCTGATATGGGCATCTCCTTACACGCCCTGACCGACATCGACTTCGCCAACACAATGAAGCTCCAGGTCTACGTCCACGGCAACCTACTGACAGCATTGGTCGACACAGGGTCCACTCACACCTTCATCAGGGAACCACTCATCAAGGAGCTCGGCCTGATGATGTTGCCACGATCAGGCGTCGGCGTCCGAGTCGCCAACGGTGACTCTATCTCCTGTACAGGCATCTGTCCACGTGTACCCTTGATGATTGCAGGGGATCGCTTCGACGTCACATGCTACGCACTTCCACTGGACGGCTTCGACTTTGTTCTAGGAGTCCAGTGGCTGCGATCTTTGGGACCCATTCTCTGGAACCTTGAGGACCTCACGATGAAATTGTGGCGCGGGGACCGTGAGGTGATCTGGACGGGGCTGCGAAGTTCAGCCCCGGTATGTGCCTCTCTAGCACCACCTACTGATATGATGGGCGCCCTCCTGGATGGCTTCCAGGACCTCTTCGACGAGCCACGCGGGCTTCCTCCTGCACGACGCCACGACCACCAAATCAGGCTCCTGCCGGGCACAACTCCAGTAGCTGTCCGGCCGTATCGCTACCCCCAACTTCTTAAAGACGAGATTGAGAAGCAATGCGCCGAGATGCTTCGCCAAGGCATCATCCGAGAATGCACATCTGCATTTTCCTCGCCAGTACTGTTGGTCCGAAAAGCCGACGACACGTGGCGCTTCTGCATCGACAACCGCGAGCTCAACGCCAGAACTTTGAAAGACAAGTTCCCAATCCCGGTGGTTGACGAGCTACTGGACGAGCTTCGCGGCGCAAGGTTCTTCACCAAGCTTGACCTCCACAGCGGCTACTTTCAAGTGCGCATGCACTCGGACGACATTGAAAAGACAGCATTCCGAACTCATCGAGGCCACTATGAGTTCTTGGTGATGCCATTCGGCCTCACCAATGCGCCGTCCACGTTCCAGTCGTTGATGAACGACGTCCTCGACCCCTACATCAGAAAATTTGTGCTTGTCTTCTTTGATGACATATTGGTGTATAGCAGGTCCTGGGTCGAACACCTTCAGCACGTCAAGCAGGTGTTCCAGACACTACGGACAAACAAGTTGTTCCTGAAGAAATCTAAGTGCTTCTTCGGCCAGGAGACTGTGTCCTACTTAGGACACATCATATCCGCTCACGGCGTGGCAATGGATCCGACCAAGGTGGAGGCCGTGGAACGTTGGCCTACACCTCGGTCCTTACGAGCCTTGCGAGGTTTCCTCGGGCTCACCGGCTACTACCGCAAGTTCATTGCGGGGTATGGTGCGGTGGCCGCACCCCTCACCGCCCTCCTAAAGCGGGAAGCATTCCGCTGGACTGATGATGCGCAGGACGCTTTCTCCCAACTCAAGCATGCGCTGATGACAGCGCATCTACTTCAAATGCCGGACTTCACAAGCGCTTCATCGTCGACTGCGACGCGTCCAGCGCCGGCTTTGGGGCGGTTCTACACCAGGGCGATGGTGCCATAGCATTCTTCAGCCGCGCTGTAGCGACTCACCATCATAAGCTACCGGCATACGAGCGTGAGCTAATCGGTCTTATGAAGGCCGTACATCATTGGCGGCCTTACTTGTGGGGTCATCCCTTCACTGTTCGGACTGATCACTTCAGCCTGAAATATATCCTGGATCAGCGACTCACGACGATTCCCCAACATGCTTGGGTGAGCAAACTTTTTGGTTATGATCTGCAGGTTGAGTACCGACCGGGGCGCTTGAATGGGGCAGCTGACGCCCTGTCCCGCCGCAACGAGGAAGACATAGCTATTCACGCCATATCCGCGCCAGTCTTTCCACTCTTCGACTCGCTCCGCGCGGAGATCGCTACAGACCAGCAGGCGCAGCAGCTATGTGCCCAACTGCGGGAGGGAATCGCACCTGCTGACTGGGCTGAACGCGACGGCCTTCTACTTCACAAGGGGAAGCTCTTCGTTCCTGATAAGTCCTCCTTGTGGCCCTCTCTCCTAGCTGAGGCGCATGATGGGGGCCACGAAGGCATCCAGAAGACAGTGCATCGGCTACGCCTCTCCTTCTACAACCCGTCCTTGCTACGGCGGGTGCGTGAGTATGTCCGCGGGTGTGCTACGTGCCAACGCAACAAGACTGATCATCTTCATCCAGCCGGCCTGCTACAACCGCTACCTATACCGTCGGAAGTCTGGAGTGATATCTCCATGAACTTCATTGAAGGTTTTCCAAAAGTTGGTGGGAAATCAGTGATCTTGACAGTGGTAGATCGCTTCTCCAAGTATGCCCACTTCATTCCCCTAAGCCACCCTTACAGTGCTGCATCAGTGGCACGGGCATTCTTCGACGACATTGTACGACTACACAGCTTTCCCTGCTCCATCGTCAGTGAAGACTGATCATCTTCATCCAGCCGGCCTGCTACAACCGCTACCTATACCGTCGGAAGTCTGGAGTGATATCTCCATGAACTTCATTGAAGGTTTTCCGAAAGTTGGTGGGAAATCAGTGATCTTGACAGTGGTAGATCGCTTCTCCAAGTATGCCCACTTCATTCCCCTAAGCCACCCTTACAGTGCTGCATCAGTGGCACGGGCATTCTTCGACGACATTGTACGACTACACAGCTTTCCCTGCTCCATCGTCAGTGATCGTGATACCGTCTTCACCAGCCTCTTCTGGTCAGATTTGTTCCGGCTAGCCGGTGTCCAACTTCAGCTCAGCTCGGCCTTCCACCCGCAGTCTGACGACCAA
Organism: Neostapfia colusana; assembly: GCA_030760725.1. NCBI lineage: Eukaryota > Viridiplantae > Streptophyta > Magnoliopsida > Poales > Poaceae > Neostapfia > Neostapfia colusana. The sequence goes on along the minus strand of JASWHV010000001.1, from coordinate 526,657 downwards.
TCTGAGGTCGTCAACAAGATCATCACTGTGTACCTCCGCTGCTTGGCTGGTGACCGACCAAAGACTTGATTGCAGTGGCTTCCTTGGGCTGAGTATTGCTACAACACTTCCTACCAGACGGCCCTCAAATGCTCGCCCTTCAGAGTGGTCTATGGCAGGGACCCTCCGGCTCTTGTTGGTTACCAACCGGGCGTATCTAGAGTAGCAGCAGTGGATAAACAGTTAAAGGATAGAGATGAATTCTTAGCTGAAATCAAGAACAGGCTGGTACAAGCATAAGTCACCATGAAAAGCTATGAAGATAAGTTCCGTCGAGAGGTGGAATTTCAGATCGGTGATTGGGTTTGGCCGCGGCTTCATCAGAGGACAGCTGTGGGAGTAATGACGACGCCTTCTTCAAAGATTGAACCAAAATATTTTGGACCATATCAGATCATTCAACGCATTGGGACTGTATCATATAAACTTCAGCTGCCTCCTCAAGCAAGGATACATGATGTCTTCCATGTGTCCCTGTTAAAGAAATTTAAAGGTCCTACTCCCATACAGGTGGTGCCTTTACCACCACTTTTCCATGGACGTGTTGTACCTACGCCTGAAAAAGTACAAAGTGCGCGTTTGAACAGAGGTGTCTGGGAGCTACTCGTCAAATGGGCAGGACATTCTGAAGTTGATTCATCATGGGAGCAACTAGAAGATTTCAGGATGAAGCACCCCTCCTTTAAGCTCGAGGACGAGCTCTTTGTCGGGAGGGGAGGAAATGTTGTGGATGCGTTTGTGGGCCGCCAATATGGTCGGCGTGGGGCCCACAAAGCCCACAACTAGGCCGGCCAGGCCCTGCAGCCGCACCAGGAGGATATTTAGAAAAAATTAATTAGATAATGTTTAGGAATAAAAGGGAGTTATAGATTGAGTCAGTTTAGATAGAAAGAAATAGACTAAAAAAAGGGAAGAAAAGAATCCTAGTCAGTTTGGGGGATTATCCCCAAACTGACTAGGAGTAGGCTGCGGCCAAGGGAGGGGGTCCTGTCCCCCCTTTATAAGCAGCCCCCCTCCCTCATGTTTTGGGCATCCAGGAAAAATAAGAATCCCCGTTGAGGGCTGTTCTTCTCCTTGATCACGGTGGCTTCGAACCCTAACCCTAGCCGCCGTGACCAGCTACTTTGTCCCCCACGTTACGTACTGCGCAGCTGCCCCCACGCCTCCTCGCTGCTGGTTTCTCCCCTGCGCAGCCAAGGGGTCTTCCCCCTCCCTGTTTCTCAGCATTTGGTATCAAGAGACTCCGGGGCAGCGACCATGTCCGGCCCTGTGGACGATTCTGGGACTTTCACCCTCCAAGATCTCGGCAACATGATGAGCAAGATGATGGGGCAGATAGACACCATCAACAAGCGCTTGGACCGCCACGATATGCGCCTTGCGCGCGTTGAGAAGGCACCGGAGCGGGAGCTCTCCGGTGACGAGGACCTGCAACAAAACTCACCGCAGGGCAGTAACCTTCCCCGCAGCTGCGGCAGCGGCAAGGGCGGCGGCGGTGGCAGCGGCGGCCATGGCGGCAACGACGACCACTACAGTACCAGGCGCCCACCAGGACGCCCGACCTTCGACGACAGCGGGCTGCGTCGTCACAAGGTCAATTTCCCCAAGTTCGACGGGGAAACAGATCCGCTGCCCTGGCTCACCAAGTGTGAGACATACTTCCGAGGGACACGTACGATGCCAGAAGAAAAGGTGTGGCTCGCGTCTCTCCACCTGGAGGGTGTCGCGGCCGAGTGGTACACTGCTCTAGAACGTGACTGTGGCATCATGTCCTGGGAGCGATTCGCGGACTTCGTCAACATGCGCTTCGGGCCTCCGCTCCGCTCCAACGACCTGGCGGAAATTAAAGATCTCCGTCGTACTGGCACGGTTGAGCAATATCAGCGTCAATTCCTGGTCCTTCTTTGTCGTTGCGAGGACCTCAGCCAGCGCCAGCAGATCAACCTCTTCACAGCTGGCCTCGGCGAGCCACTTAGAACGGATGTGGAGCTGCAGTTTCCCACTAATCTACAAACCGCCATGAGTCTGGCCAGAGCCTTTGAACGTCGACTTGCGGCAATAACAGATAGCGGAATACAGAAGGGCGCCGCCTCTCAACGCTCCACGCGCTCTTCTATTGTGTCCCGCGCCTCTACTACGGCCTCAAGTGGCAGTTCTACAGCACCCGCCCCGACATCGTCAACAACGGCATCTTCTCGCCCGCGCTTCAAACGCCTTACACCCGATGAGATGGCTGCTAAGCGGGCAAGCGGCGAGTGCTATCACTGCCCTGAGCGATACACACCGGACCATAAGTGTGCCGGCAAAGGAATCTTCCTTCTGGAGCTTGACGACGATGATGACGTTGACGCGACCGTAGCTGATATGGGCATCTCCTTACACGCCCTGACCGGCATCGACTTCGCCAACACAATGAAGCTCCAGGTCTACGTCCACGGCAACCTACTGACAGCATTGGTCGACACAGGGTCCACTCACACCTTCATCAGGGAACCACTCATCAAGGAGCTCGGCCTGATGATGTTGCCACGATCAGGCGTCGGCGTCCGAGTCGCCAACGGTGACTCTATCTCCTGTACAGGCATCTGTCCACGTGTACCCTTGATGATTGCAGGGGATCGCTTCGACGTCACATGCTACGCACTTCCACTGGACGGCTTCGACTTTGTTCTAGGAGTCCAGTGGCTGCGATCTTTGGGACCCATTCTCTGGAACCTTGAGGACCTCACGATGAAATTGTGGCGCGGGGACCGTGAGGTGATCTGGACGGGGCTGCGAAGTTCAGCCCCGGTATGTGCCTCTCTAGCACCACCTACTGATATGATGGGCGCCCTCCTGGATGGCTTCCAGGACCTCTTCGACGAGCCACGCGGGCTTCCTCCTGCACGACGCCACGACCACCAAATCAGGCTCCTGCCGGGCACAACTCCAGTAGCTGTCCGGCCGTATCGCTACCCCCAACTTCTTAAAGACGAGATTGAGAAGCAATGCGCCGAGATGCTTCGCCAAGGCATCATCCGAGAATGCACATCTGCATTTTCCTCGCCAGTACTGTTGGTCCGAAAAGCCGACGACACGTGGCGCTTCTGCATCGACAACCGCGAGCTCAACGCCAGAACTTTGAAAGACAAGTTCCCAATCCCGGTGGTTGACGAGCTACTGGACGAGCTTCGCGGCGCAAGGTTCTTCACCAAGCTTGACCTCCACAGCGGCTACTTTCAAGTGCGCATGCACTCGGACGACATTGAAAAGACAGCATTCCGAACTCATCGAGGCCACTATGAGTTCTTGGTGATGCCATTCGGCCTCACCAATGCGCCGTCCACGTTCCAGTCGTTGATGAACGACGTCCTCGACCCCTACATCAGAAAATTTGTGCTTGTCTTCTTTGATGACATATTGGTGTATAGCAGGTCCTGGGTCGAACACCTTCAGCACGTCAAGCAGGTGTTCCAGACACTACGGACAAACAAGTTGTTCCTGAAGAAATCTAAGTGCTTCTTCGGCCAGGAGACTGTGTCCTACTTAGGACACATCATATCCGCTCACGGCGTGGCAATGGATCCGACCAAGGTGGAGGCCGTGGAACGTTGGCCTACACCTCGGTCCTTACGAGCCTTGCGAGGTTTCCTCGGGCTCACCGGCTACTACCGCAAGTTCATTGCGGGGTATGGTGCGGTGGCCGCACCCCTCACCGCCCTCCTAAAGCGGGAAGCATTCCGCTGGACTGATGATGCGCAGGACGCTTTCTCCCAACTCAAGCATGCGCTGATGACAGCGCATCTACTTCAAATGCCGGACTTCACAAGCGCTTCATCGTCGACTGCGACGCGTCCAGCGCCGGCTTTGGGGCGGTTCTACACCAGGGCGATGGTGCCATAGCATTCTTCAGCCGCGCTGTAGCGACTCACCATCATAAGCTACCGGCATACGAGCGTGAGCTAATCGGTCTTATGAAGGCCGTACATCATTGGCGGCCTTACTTGTGGGGTCATCCCTTCACTGTTCGGACTGATCACTTCAGCCTGAAATATATCCTGGATCAGCGACTCACGACGATTCCCCAACATGCTTGGGTGAGCAAACTTTTTGGTTATGATCTGCAGGTTGAGTACCGACCGGGGCGCTTGAATGGGGCAGCTGACGCCCTGTCCCGCCGCAACGAGGAAGACATAGCTATTCACGCCATATCCGCGCCAGTCTTTCCACTCTTCGACTCGCTCCGCGCGGAGATCGCTACAGACCAGCAGGCGCAGCAGCTATGTGCCCAACTGCGGGAGGGAATCGCACCTGCTGACTGGGCTGAACGCGACGGCCTTCTACTTCACAAGGGGAAGCTCTTCGTTCCTGATAAGTCCTCCTTGTGGCCCTCTCTCCTAGCTGAGGCGCATGATGGGGGCCACGAAGGCATCCAGAAGACAGTGCATCGGCTACGCCTCTCCTTCTACAACCCGTCCTTGCTACGGCGGGTGCGTGAGTATGTCCGCGGGTGTGCTACGTGCCAACGCAACAAGACTGATCATCTTCATCCAGCCGGCCTGCTACAACCGCTACCTATACCGTCGGAAGTCTGGAGTGATATCTCCATGAACTTCATTGAAGGTTTTCCGAAAGTTGGTGGGAAATCAGTGATCTTGACAGTGGTAGATCGCTTCTCCAAGTATGCCCACTTCATTCCCCTAAGCCACCCTTACAGTGCTGCATCAGTGGCACGGGCATTCTTCGACGACATTGTACGACTACACAGCTTTCCCTGCTCCATCGTCAGCGATCGTGATACCGTCTTCACCAGCCTCTTCTGGTCAGATTTGTCCCGGCTAGCCGGTGTCCAACTTCAGCTCAGCTCGGCCTTCCACCCGCAGTCTGACGGCCAATCTGAGGTCGTCAACAAGATCATCACTGTGTACCTCCGCTGCTTGGCTGGTGACCGACCAAAGACTTGATTGCAGTGGCTTCCTTGGGCTGAGTATTGCTACAACACTTCCTACCAGACGGCCCTCAAATGCTCGCCCTTCAGAGTGGTCTATGGCAGGGACCCTCCGGCTCTTGTTGGTTACCAACCGGGCGTATCTAGAGTAGCAGCAGTGGATAAACAGTTAAAGGATAGAGATGAATTCTTAGCTGAAATCAAGAACAGGCTGGTACAAGCATAAGTCACTATGAAAAGCTATGAAGATAAGTTCCGTCGAGAGGTGGAATTTCAGATCGGTGATTGGGTTTGGCCGCGGCTTCATCAGAGGACAGCTGTGGGAGTAATGACGACGCCTTCTTCAAAGATTGAACCAAAATATTTTGGACCATATCAGATCATTCAACGCATTGGGACTGTATCATATAAACTTCAGCTGCCTCCTCAAGCAAGGATACATGATGTCTTCCATGTGTCCCTGTTAAAGAAATTTAAAGGTCCTACTCCCATACAGGTGGTGCCTTTACCACCACTTCTCCATGGACGTGTTGTACCTACGCCTGAAAAAGTACAAAGTGCGCGTTTGAACAGAGGTGTCTGGGAGCTACTCGTCAAATGGGCAGGACATTCTGAAGTTGATTCATCATGGGAGCAACTAGAAGATTTCAGGATGAAGCACCCCTCCTTTAAGCTCGAGGACGAGCTCTTTGTCGGGAGGGGAGGAAATGTTGTGGATGCGTTTGTGGGCCGCTAATATGGTCGGCGTGGGGCCCACAAAGCCCACAACTAGGCCGGCCAGGCCCTGCAGCCGCACCAGGAGGATATTTAGAAAAAATTAATTAGATAATGTTTAGGAATAAAAGGGAGTTATAGATTGAGTCAGTTTAGATAGAAAGAAATAGACTAAAAAAAGGGAAGAAAAGAATCCTAGTCAGTTTGGGGGATTATCTCCAAACCGACTAGGAGTAGGCTGCGGCCAAGGGGGGGGTCCTGTCCCCCCTTTATAAGCAGCCCCCCTCCCTCATGTTTTGGGCATCCAGGAAAAAATAAGAATTCCCGTTGAGGGCTGTTCTTCTCCTTGGATCACGGTGGCTTCGAACCCTAACGCTAGCCGCCGTGACCAGCTACTTTGCCCCCCACGTTACGTACTGCGCAGCTGCCCCCACGCCTCCTCGCTGCTGGTTTCTCCCCTGCGCAGCCCTAAGCGCAGCCAAGGGGTCTTCCCCCTCCCTGTTTCTCAGCATTACCGTTGCTTGCAAGTTGCAGTATTTGAACCCTAAACTAGTTTTCTTTTCCTTTATTTGCCTTTGCAGGGAGCAGCGGTGGCATACGTTGCTGACATGTTTTCGACACCAGCTATCTTCGTGAAAGCAGTAACTGATATTGTAGATGGGGAGAAGCCAACAGCGGAGGAATTTCTGCAAAACTTGGTTACTGTGACAGCAGCACTGGACCAGGCAGTGACTGAAGTGGTTGATTTCATCAGCGGGAAATTCATCTCTGATCTTTGAGAAGCAGGGTCCTGCCAATGTTCTTTTGAGCTGCACAGATGGTCGAGGCCCAAATCTGCTCCTCGCTCCCAAGGCATTATACAACAGTGCACCCATTGCTGTATGATTTTTCTGAGGGATTACATCATTCTTAAACCCATATGTACAAAATTGTTGGCAGGGCAATTAGCCTGGGATTCTGTAGAGTAATTTTTCAATATGCGCAGTGTAATGAAGCTAAATAAGGTGCCACGTTGATAAAAATAAATGCTTGGACTAAAAAACTGGAATTCTCATGGAAATATAAGAGGAAAAGCTTACCTTGCATGCGTGTTAATAAAAGATCCGTTCTGATGCCTAATGTCATTGTTCTAATTGTGGCTGAATCTGTACTATGATGCCGCATTGGAAACAGCTTTGTTATGATTCTGGCTGGGTTTGTAATGTGATTTATCATCACATATCTCGTCGCTCTAATGCTATCATAGTATTGTCGAAATTATGTAAGGATTGCTTGGCAAAAAAAAACAACAGTTATGTAAGGATCCGATACAAGCTTTTTCCGTAAATAGAATAGCACTATCAAGTTTCAATATTCATGATCTAGTGATGATTTATATATTTTTTTCTTTTTATAATAATTTGACCGTAGGACAAGAGAGGGGAAGGAAACACATTCTTTTTTTAGTAATAATAAAAAGAGAAATTATATGCAAGACAGTTTCTGGAACGAGAGTTTCGTGTCGGTTGCCATTTCAACCCCCCCTCTCGTGTCTTAAACGCCGAGACCGTCGCTTCCTTAAGCCTCCCCCCATCAGCAGCGCTAATCCACTCCCTAATCATGGCGGCGGCGGCGGCGGCTGAGGTACCCGTGGCGGCGCCGGTGAGTACCGCTTCTTCCCTCCCTCTAGGCTGCTGCTGTTGCTTCTGGATCTGGCCGTGTGAAGCCCTGCACCGTAGCTGGAGATGGGTTTGCGACGCTAGCTGATATCCCTGAGTTATCTGTGTATAATAACAAGTTCTAAGGCTCTGAAGCTTATCGGGTGGTTTAGAAGCATCCATAGAAGAAGTTAGGATATGGGCCGCGTGAGGGCGGTTGTTTGCTAGCAGTTTAGGATTACAACTTCCGATAGCAGTGCCTTGAATGCATATCTGCTTTAGGATTTTGTTTGGATTACAATACGCGGGTTATGCCTGTAGGCTGCAGCTAGTTTCTCAGGTTCAGCGGCCAGCAGCTCACACTTTACGAAACAAAATCTGTGCGTCGGTGGCAAGAGAGTTGATCTTTGTCCTCGCGCTTTAGTAGCCACCTGATAAGCTTTAGTTCCGAGTGGAAACTGAAGCCGATCTGGGTGTCTCACTGGGATTTTGCAAAACTATCAGTGCCTTGGGTGCCATAAGCTGTCATACATGACCAACCTAATTACTGGATGTTAAGTAATTACTAAGCTTAACTTGCATGATTGAAGAACCAGATGTAAGTGGTGTAAGATCCAATTAAAGCTTCTCATTCTGGTCCACATGTTTGGCAATGTTTTTTACATCCATATTGTTGAAGGGAAAACTTGCTTGTATATTCGCTTAACCTTCTGTGGTCCATAATTGTTGCTCGCTTTGCTCCATTTCGTCTGGATGGAGATAGGCCATAAAGGCAGCTATATGCAGCAATTTTAGCCTTGCAGTATTTGATATCAGTAGTGCCTTGTATGCATGTACGTTTGTGTTTTGTTCTGACTTCCATATGTTATATCTGTAACAAACCGGTTTATGAAATAAGCTGTATGACGTTGGAAAGAGAGTTTATGCTAATATTAAGTATCCCAAAATAATTAGTATATTCAAGTTGGGGGAAGGCTGCCTAGAAATTCCCTTCCCCAGACCCAGTGTTATCCTAAACGGCCTAAACGGCCTGTTTAAACGTGTTTAAACGCTAAACAGAGGGCAACTGCATAGTTTAGCCCCTAAACGGTAGATTAAACGGTTGACCCGTTTAAACGGGTCAACGCCCGTTTAAACGGGCTAAACGGGCTAAACGAAACGGATTTTAAACGTGTTTAAACGTGTTTAGAACCGTTTAGGCAAAGTGAACTTACAATTCTAAGTCAGATCCAGATTTCAAATTAATATCACAAAATTGATTAAAATCAAAACATTTTCTAAGCTTCACTTAAAGACATTAGAAGTTATATTACTTGTGTTTCAAAAAATATAATAAAAACAGCATTAGCAGCTGAAGGTTAAAATATTTGTTTAGTTTACTACATGCACAATTTTTCAGTCTCAATATTATTATTTGGTGGTCTGATATTGTGATTGTCTCTTTAATTTTTATATAATGTCGAAGTTAAATTTATTCCTATTTCCTAACATGAATTTGAACTTGATTTGAAAATCTACCATAGAGCAGAATAGTAAAAAATATTTTTTCTTGCTGCTACAGTACACGCCGTTTAATCCGTTTAAACACCGTTTAAACGCCGTCTAAACCTTCTAAACGGTAAACAGAGCTCCACCGACTGTTTACCGTTTACCGTTTAGGATAACACTGCCCAGACCCCACAACGTGTGGGAGCTTTCAGTACTGGGTATGCCCTTTTTTTATTCGAGTTGGGGGAAAATTGCTGGTTTGATATCGGGCGATAGTAGACATCTGATAAGCTTCACTTCTGAATGGGAATGTTGGCATCAGTCTTTGAGAGCCTTGGGTGTCATAAACTAGCTTACTTGACTAAACCGACTTATGAGCGCTTAACTGGCATCATTGAAGATGCCATCTGTGCATGGCATAAGCTCCAATCAAGGCTTCTTATTTTTATTTTACATACACGTTCAGATATGGTTTTATGTTGGCATAGGCCAAGGGAAAATTCATTTGGATGCTCGTTCCAAAGAGTTTGCTTAGTCATGCATATTCATATGCAGTTTATCTCCATATCCAATGGTTGTTTTCTTGGTATTTCCTATATTACTCTTATGGAAGTTATATATATGTTTTGTGCTTCAGGTGAGGAGTGTCAAGGTGACCAATGTCTCCCTGACTGCAACTGTGCAAGACATTAAGGAGTTCTTTTCCTTTTCAGGTGATATTGAACATGTGGAGATGCAAAGGTTCGTGAAATTAGCAGATTGTATCTCCAACAAAATTGCTCCCATTTTTTTCGTGTCAAAATAATCCTTTGGCTAGCATTCTCATTAGTTTGTTTCCTTGTTGCCAGTGGGGATGAGTGGTCTCAAGTTGCATATGTGACATTTAAAGATGCACAAGGAGCAGAGACTGCACTTCTTCTTTCGGTCGGTAGTTGAGGCCTTGATACGATCTAGTGGAATTTCTTACAATATCTGATTATTTTATTTTCCATATTCTTCATTACCCTGGCTTTAATTTAACTACTGTCCATAAAACCTATACTTCAATTGTGTTGTCTTTTTTGAAAAAAGACTTAAAATCTCAATAGGATTTACTCCATTTTATCATGTTTCCCTAATCAAATATTGCTTGTTAGCTATACTGGATTTAAATGTCCCATTTAATCATTATGTTTGCAGATGAGTAGTGACCATAGAGCTACCGTTAAATGCTTCGTCCAATCACATAGTGAAAACGAGGATCTGTTTGGCAGTTGCTAGGAATTCTTTCTGCTTCTGACATTGTTTTGCATGTGTACAGACATGACATCAATGTAATTCTATTTTGTTGTCACAGGGTGCGATGATAGTGGATCTTTCTGTGATCATCACACCTGCTCCTGAATATCAGCCACCTCCTTCTGCCTCTGCTCCACCAATGGTATGATAGGCCGCAGTTTTAATGCTCACCATTTCTGTATTATGTGACGTGTTGCATCTTGAATGAGAAATAGTTTCATATATATACAAGCGGGGATTTTTTCTTCTTGAACTTCATCAGAACCATACTACTCTTAACTACTAATTAGATAAGTCAATGCAATAGACCTTCATTCAGTGTTTTAGTTGAGTAGCAGAACCAGTGATATTTTAATATTCATTCCATAGGCCCCCCTGCTTCAGGGCATTATACAACAGTGCACCCATTTGCTGTATGATTTTTCTGAGGGGTTACATCATTCTTAAACCCATATGTACAAAATTGTTGCAGAGCAATTAGCCTGGGATTCTGTAGAGTAATTTTCAATATGTGCAGTGTAATGAAGCTAAATAAGGTGGCACGTTGATAAAATAAATATTTGGACTAAAAAACTGGAATTCTCATGGAAATATCAGAGGAAAAGCTTACCTTGCGTGTTAAAAGATATGTCCTGATGCCTAAAGTCATTGTTCTGATTGTGGGCTGGGTTTGTAATGTGGCCCCACTTTCGAAACTGTCACTGTCATGGTTGCAACGCAAGTTCCCTAGCATCAAATGGATGGTCTTCACGTCTGCTAGTTTCTTAAAACTGAAGCGTCTTTTGGAACGTGTGAACTCTTTGTGAATGGTACAAAAAGTTAATTGATTCATATGAATTTCCTCCAGAATTGAATTACTGTAGAGTTCCTTAGCAGCCACTACTAACGGGTTGGTGTGTGTGCTTGCTGTGTCACTGTTTATACCACCAATCTGTTCTGTCTTTAGTCGTCTATTTATTGTGGTACAGACTACAAAAGCCTCGAAGACGATGCACGAGGTGGCAAGAGCCTCTTTGTCTCCCTTGCATCTGGTTTGAATTAGCATCTCACTCTGCATTTTCCCCTTCCATCCCGTTGATCACTCAGCGGTGCCGGTTGGGGTTTTCTTTAGCTCAATCTTGTTCCTGTCCATCCAATCAGCTGCCGGATGCGATCACCACTTTCAACCTCGAAGCCGGCATCAAACCCATGCTACCGGATCCCTGGGCCGCATTCAAGCTCGAGGCCGGCCTCAAACCTAAGAAGATACCGGATCCCCGCACCGCATTCAAGCTCGAGGCCGGCGTCAAACCGAAGCTGCCGGACGCCTGTGCTGAGATCAGGTTCAAGGCCGGCATCCAGCCAAAGCCGGAGTCTTGCGAGGAGGATGCACCACTGTTGCCGCCGCCTGCGTGGGACGATGATTGGGAGATCACTCCGGTCTCCGGCAGCCACCCCTTCTTCACCACCGTCTTGACCAGGTCCCAAGTCCAGAAGCACTTCCATTTGGTATGCAGGATCAATCATTTATGCTAGTCGATCGTCAAGTCCAGAAACGCAGCTCAAAAGGAGAACCAAAGATCGATCTTTTTTACTTGCTGACCGATGATGCCTCACAGACGATCCCGAAGCGTTTCCAGCGGCACCTCCCAGAGGAGCGCGTGCCCGCCGTCCTCCTCTGCCGCGGCAGGTCTTGGATGACGAGCTACTGCGGTGACCTCATGGTCAAGAAGCTCGATGTGGCGTGGCAGGACTTCGCCGTAGACAACCGGCTGCGGGTCGGTGACGCCTGCGTCTTCGAGCTCATGGGTGCTGAAGCCGAAGCCGGGAGCAGGGACAAGACGGTGGTGTTCCGGGTGCAGGTGCTCCGCGGCGGCCTGCCCGAGGAGATCACCTCCAAGGGTACCACCTCTGACGAGCCCCTGGTCATTGTGGACTAGAACTGGTACCTGCTACTAGTGTAGTTTGGGCCAATTTCGTGTTGGTACTGCGTCGTGTTATCCATTTGCCTTAAGACATGAATTAGACAATGCTGGATGCCTGTACAACTTGGTATGCAGGTTACCCCCCCCCCCCCTCCTCAAAAAAAAGAAAGAAAAAGAAAAGGAAACTCAACTGAATCCGGTGCACGACATGACGGACCATCCATCAGTATCTTGAAATCTTCTGAAGTGAGGAATATCATAACTTTTTATTTCTAATTATTAAGCTGCATGTGGTCTTCAAAATCATGTGAAGAAACAACAACAACAACAACAACCAAGCCTTTATCCCAAGCATGTTGGGGTCGGCTAAAAATCATGTGAAGAAAATGCCGACTTATTCTACGGTCACACTGAGTTTAAAATAAAGCTCCTCTTGAACTCCAAACTCTTCATTTTAGGTTCTTATTTTCTTTTTGTTCATACAAGGGGGTACATTTTCATGTTTAATGGAAAGACAAAAACCCTTCATTTTGAAACAAAAACTGTTTTTCTAATGACAACAATTTAAAAGAAAAGAAGTAGTATACAAGTCCTAGTAACATCATAGTATTGTTGAAATTAAACTATACAATGATACTACCAAATGTAAGGGTCGGATCTAAGCCTTCCCTAAAATGCATCTTGAATGAGAAATAGTTTCATATATATACAAGCGGGAATTTTTTTCTTGAACTTCATCGAAACCATGCTACTCTTAACTACTAATTAGATAACTCGATGCAATGAACCTTCATTCAGTGTCTTAGTTGAGTAGCAGAACCAGTGATATTTTAATTTTCATTCCATGGGTTGGTGTTTAGTGTTTTTGAAGGGAATAACCATATTCAAACTAGAACCCATTCAGCATCGCTAATAATTAAGGTCCTAAAGGCCAAGTATACGGTGTGGTGAATGTCATATGCGGATGCTGGCACACTTGAGAATCGTCTAGTGTTGTTTTCATGCAATCCGAGTTAGATTCATGTTTCTCTAGAAATTTGTACTTAAAAACAATGTTCCTTGTATTTTATTTTAGAGGTCTGCATTCTTGAAGTGTGTTTGTTAAATTTTGTAGATAATTTGAATTTAAACTGAACTGCACATTATGCTCTTAGAGTGGAACCAGGGTCCCAGTTAGGGGTGACGATGTTGTCCACAAGGCTGAGGATGTTGTCAGCACTATGCTTGCTAAGGGTTTCATCCTGGGCAAAGACGCCATTGGCAAGGCAAAAACATTTGATGAGAAACATGGCTTTACGTCAACAGCCGGTGCCAAGGTGGCCTCCATTGATAAGAAGATTGGCCTGAGCGAGAAGATCACCACAGGCACTTTCATGGTCAGCGAGAAGGTCAAAGAGATGGATCAGAAGTTCCAGGTGTCTGACAAGACCAAATCTGCATTAGCTGCTGCTGAACAGAAGGTAAGTAGTGCTGGGTCTGCTATCATGAAGAACAGGTACGTCTTCACAGGGGCCTCTTGGGTCACCAACGCATTCAACAAAGTTACCAAGGCTGCCACGGACGTCGGGACCATGACAAAGGAGAAGATGGCAGTGGAGGAGCAGCACAAGGGTTCTGGTGCTTCCTCTGGGAGCCACTCGTATACGCCGATCAAATGATTTTTGGCTCAATGCTATTGTTATGTGCCTCGGTGTTGTATTGATTGATGTAAAACATAGATATAGAACAGATCAATCCTCCTGCAACATGTTGATCATTCCGTCTGTCAACTTTGGCTTTGCAGGGATTTGTTTTCTGTAGAACAGAAAATATGTGGGTCGTTGTAATGTTTTCTGGGGTTTATATGAATCCATGTTACAGACTGGTTGTGTGATTGCACTTTGCATGAAGCTCTGGTGAAGTTACTGTGATGACATGAAGGTCTCTATTAAATCATTGTTTGCAGTGGAGCCGCGTAACTTTTTAGTAAGAAAGGTTCAAGGCTTCAAGTTCGAACGGACCTGCTAAAAAAACATCAGAATTAAGAAAATGCATGCTAACACGAAGTCGTTGTAGTATAGTGGTGAGTATTCCCGCCTGTCACGCGGGTGACCCGGGTTCGATCCCCGGCAACGGCGTCAAATTTTTATTTTTAATGCTGGTTTTTTTTCCTCACATGACCTTGTGAATAATGCTGCATGATTTCCTCTCATCATGAGACGTACACATAATAAGCTTGTGGTGAGGTACTCACAATAACATTAGAAACCCAGTTAAACGACTAACTACTAACATTGCTATATATGTGATAAATTAAATGATGCCCCAAGTTAATTAGCATTGTGCAATCCAATCCACTCATACGCAAATCAATGTCCTTTTGGATTTTTCAGATTATTTATTGCACACCGTCATTCGCGCCCCTGGTTTCAGCAACTGATACATTAACTAGACCTGTGCAGCAGGGCCCGGCGTCTCCTAAAATACCTAGCTTAGGTTATCTGGCAACTTGTAAATACTAGTAAGATTACAGAAATTCAGGTCTCAGCTCTACTTGTCGGTTTTTATTTCTACACCATGACACCATGGGGACCAGCCCCCGTGCTTGCCTAACAGTGACCTGGTGAGTAGTTGCATCAGGCGTGAAGATATGGCCTCATTTCTTTAACAGATTCTGTTTACTAACTACTCCCTCCGTTCTAAATTAAATGACGTTTAGGACAGCTAATCTAGTTCAAATTGAACTAGATTTTTTGTCCAAAACGTCATTTATTTCAGAACAGAGGGAGTACTACAATATAACATGTCCATATATATTGCAGTTAAAATATCCCTTCCTGTTGCAAACGTGAGAAGTATCCTAGCTTATATAGATCATTAAGGTTTCGTTATACATACTAGATTACTTAAGCTGCAATAGAGACTAATAGGTTCAGAACCAAGCTTCTATTGAATTGTCGACTGTTTACATACCATCATCCTCTTCCATGTGTTCCCATATTGGTCTACTTGCAATCTGAGACTTGGACCCTTGGTTGCTTCTAAATTCGTCAAATTAATATTGCCGTGACCATTTTTATCAGAAGGTTTTGGTATTAGTGTTTTATATGGTACCTAGTACGTGCGCACTCTGCAAATCATATGATGCTGTATCGTGAATGAGAAAAAACTTGCACTCTCGCTCTCTAATGATTTCATATGCTGACATGTGCGGCAGCAGGCCAGGGACAGGCGACGGACTGACACTAGGTACCGTACGACGATGTTTGGATATGTCGGGAAGTTCAGGGCTAATTGTACTCTCATGTTGTCTAATTGTATAAGCTCGGAAGAAACGCAGCAAGTTTTGCTCGCGCGCCTTATTTTAAGGCCAAATTTTTATGATGGAAGCAGATTAGACACGACATCAAATTGTTAGTAGACATCAGGACATCAAATTGTTGAGGTAATTAAATTGAACTGTATCAATGCTAGTTGCTAGCTCCTAAAGTTATATTCGTATTATCGAATCCTCCTAAAGTTTTTATCATGTGTATATCAAAGCAGAGTCAAACCTATTTCAGTCCTTGATATTATTCAATGTAATTGGCATCTTATAGTGTTCTTCCAACAAGGTCGTTGTAGTATAGTGGTGAGTATTCCCGCCTGTCACGCGGGTGACCCGGGTTCGATCCCCGGCAACGGCGTCAAATCTTAATTTTTGTTCTGCGAACGACTTTTTTTGCTCTTCATATGACTTTTTTTTGCTCTTCAGTGACAATCCCACTTTACAGACAAAAATTAAGCCTGGACAAGAAGCTGAACATTTGTGTGCCCTGTCAGGAATCAAGCACCGCTGCTAGTCATATGGATCATGGATGTGTGCTGCGCATGATCAGTGGAGCGCCCGGCCGCATCATCACTGTGTCATGGCTCATTGCTGGCTCTCCCACGCTTCTGCATCTATGCCTTTGACTCTGGCTGATCCTTCAGTTCCACGTTGAGATGAAGCTTTGCAAGACGACTTCTTCAGTTTCACGTTGTTAGTCTGTTAGTACTATATATTACATGATGATATAGCAGAATCGGATGCATGGAATGTACCCCCAGCAGCTGCGGCCGGATGCGTAAACCCATTCACGCCCGCGGTTTCAGCAAGGTGCGGTGTCGTCAGCTGGTTTCATGCACCCATGTAACAGAGGCCGGCCGGTGTCTCCTAACTACTACCTGATTTAGATTATGCGCGCGGCAACTTGTAATACAACTACGATTACAAACGTTTCATGTGGCAGCACTTGTCGGTTTGCGGATTGCAAGTTGAACATCTGAAACTGAATGCATCTGCCATGCATGCCCTTAAGTCAAAGTCTGCTCTTATCGATAAAAAACTATATATTCACCAATAATATCCGCATCGAATCATATTGATCCTAGTTACCCTGCGATCGCGATATCATCTTAAAACGGGGAACAAAGAGTAAGATTCACTGTTTTGCTTATATATGATGCATGCGTGTGACATCTTATTGATCTGCTTCCCTTCCTATTCATCACCGAGCAATATGTTCATCACATGTAACGGATGATGCCAACACGAAGAACAAACAGATCAAGCCAAGGAACAGATCAAGACTTTTCTCTGTTTATGTTTCTGTGTACTTTTGGAGCCGAAAAAAATCGACTACATGACAGAATTGTATTTTTGCAAATGGTAGAGCAGAGAAGAACGTACAATATTAATGGTGTACGAAATAACATAATTGAATAGTTATTCTATCACGTTTGCAAACTGTTGCCTCCGATCCTGTGATACTCATTATGATGAGATGAAAAGGATTGTTCCTGAGATTGATAAACCTAAGGCAGTACAAGATAATGTCAATATCAGATTTTCTTATGGGAAGGAGTTGGGTTGAGAGAGAGCACCAAGTTCCTCGTCTAAACACACAGAGGGAACACATATATAGAAAGAAAGGGGAAATTTTTGCAAGAAAAATTTGGCAGAAAAGCTTATCTGGCTTGCAGCGCTGAATCTTCATCCACAATAATATGGTTGCTCGGGTTGTAGAATTCATCGGCATATATCGGATTTTATTAGTGATGCTAGTGAAGGCCCACATTAACATAAACTGCTATGTAATGGATGAATTGACCAGTAACATTTGGATTGTGATGAATATGAAAAACCTACATGTTGCTGGCTTAATGATAATAACGACGCAAGGGATAGCAATTGGCGTCTTCTGTCCTAGTGGTTAGGTATCTCGCTAGGTAGGTACTTGTATATCTGAATTCTACCGTGGCATGCTTGCTAATTAATTTATCCATCACCGGGATTACTTGCTGAAGCTACCAGAATGAAAACAATGTTTCCTTCCGCTTCCTGAAAAACGCTACAACGTTGAGTAGTAACTTCTTCTTAACATGCATGCCACGCAAATTTATTTGTTGGAGACATGCTACCTCGTTTAATTACCCTTCATAACGGAAACTGAATGCAATATATTTACCAATTCACCATTCGAAGTTTACATTTGAAACTATATTATACATATATATAGTTTCGCTAATAAAGCAGAGAGGGCGATTCTATATAAGAACGAGTTGCTTGCAATGAAACCTAACCAATTAAGCTTGTTCGTTCAAGCAGCAAAAGTAATGGAAATCAGGACAGATATGTCCCCTCTTGCAAGTGATGGCGATTGTCGTGACGATGACTGATGATATATAACGAGGTCGTCTATCAATGTACGTATATAATATTCAAGGCGTGCAGAGATCTGCAACGATTGTTTCTTACTGATGGGAAACTGAAACTTGTATATATAAAACAACATATGTATGCATGCTGCTCCAACCACCGTAACGGTTTTGGTTGTAATCACATTGGGTGGCTGGCGATGATATAAGCTGATAGAGCAGGAATCTGACCATCTTTTGATTTGTACAAGGTGTCAATGAGAAGCTGTATTTCACACACTTCATAGTATATGATTCTGTTTCCTTTTTTTCGTACTTCTGATTTCTGTTTGTTTTAGAACGTTCAGTAAATTAAATACCCGTGTAAAGATTGTAGATGGATAAGTTTGTAGGGAGGAGGTCGTCCCTCTGCAAATCTGATGGAGATATATGGCTATATATGCAGTAGTAGACCAAGTAAAAAATTGCACCCTGTCGTTCACATTTCCCCTCTTCTTTTGCATAGTTCAAAGCTTAAAAATGCCACATGCCATGCCGACTGTCCCTCTGCTCAGCACTAAAATTTCGAGAACTACATGCACATTTCATTTTTATCAGATAGCCATGTCGGCCACTATAATAGGTTATGATCCACCACAACAAACCTCTTTTATAGTAGTGTCAGTCAGAGGATGAGACGATCGATCATACTAGGTAGACACAGGAAGCTTCTCCTGCTGTGTGAGCCATATATAAGTTTATGAGATTTGAAAAATCAACCTTCAAAGTATCCAACTGCAGTATTGCACTATCCCCGATCTCCTTTATGTCTACCCACCACTACTACAAATCAGAAGACAGTTCAGTAAACGAGGACGACCCAGAGAAACTAAAGAGGTAATAATACAATGGGACAGTACAGTTAATTGACTCGATGGGAGACTAATGTTTCTGAACTGCAATAGTCAGTGTGATGCCATACACCTATATAAGCAATCATACCTGGAGCTAATACGCCTTAATTCTAGAGGTGTTTCTGGTCTCACTATCCTGGCATTTAGTATATCGCGTATAGTTGACATTAATATCCTAGTCCCTGCTGCTTCTGTACATGTCTACATTACACAGTGACGTAGGACTACAGTATTGTGATGTGTGCATGTATGTAGACGGGTCTAGCTAATCAATGCAATATTCCTTTTTGCTTGTGAATTTCAGACGGCAGCAATCTCACAAGCTAAATTGGTACTTCCTCTGTTTTAAAATATTTAACGCTAGAGTTTAATTTTGAACTAACTAGCGTCAAATAATTCAAAATGGATGAGTATATACCTTTCCTTGGAAAAAAAAAAGAATTATAGCTCTGCAGGGCACGAGGTCTCCTACATGCAATGGTCCATATCATCTTTAAGATTCTCGCCGTCGATGAGAGAGATTTTAGGTATGAACTTCTCATTTTCGTAACTTACAAATGGTATGGGTTCAGTTCCATGCACACACACAGACGTCAGACGGCACCACCAACAACAAATGGCGCAATCAGGTCGATCAGCCATGCATGCATATATGGACAAAGTACCAAAAATTTAAACACAGCAGCTGATTTGGTTCATCAGCTCATCACACAATCTTCACGCGGGCCCGACCGCTAGCTGTGGGCCCGGGCAGCCTTCCAGACACCGTACCTCTCCTGTCCGCGTCGTCTCGAGTGAGATTACCAACAACTATTATTAAGCTGCGTGTGACACACACGCGCACGCGCGCACGGAACTAATCGTCCTGCCCACCACGTGCCGTCGTCCGAACAGGGGATCGGATCGATGTGACTACACCTAAACTGTGCATTCTTAACAGAACAATCATATCCTAATTAAATTTCTGTCGGGTGCAATTGATAACGGGTCCAATTTATCTGTGTGCGTAGCTTCTTGTATGCGATGGAAATGTTGGTCTCTCTTTTCGACTCCCATTTTAACTCCCTCCTGGAGAGAGAGAGAAGAGAGAGAGAGTGAAAGAGAGAAGAGAGAGAGAGAGTGAGAGAAGAGAGAGATGCATCGATCATCTGCTTAATTCACCACCTAAACCTCTATAAAATCCCCCTCCTGCTGTGCACCCACCGTATCCCAGAGCAGCCAACCTAGCTAAAAAACTCCATCCCACTCTCCTCTTCCTCTCTCTCTCTCTTTCTCTCTCTCTCTTGCACAGTACATCTATCAGAGACCTCGATCGAGGTATTAGACGTTCACGCATGCATGCATGGCTTATACTACTAATTAGCATGCATGCCAACTAGCTAGCTAATTACTAGCTAGCTAGCTGTGGTACTAAGATAGTATAGCATGGTTGCAGGTCCATCTGTTCCAGCTAGCTATAGAACGACGAAGCAACAACGATAATATGGGGAGGCCACCGTGCTGCGACCAGGAGGCCGGCGTCAAGAAGGGCCCGTGGACGCCGGAGGAGGACAAGCTGCTCGTCGACTACATCCAGAAGAACGGCCACGGCAGCTGGCGCCGCCTCCCCAAGCTCGCCGGTCTCAACCGCTGCGGAAAGAGCTGCCGCCTCCGCTGGACCAACTACCTCCGCCCCGACATCAAGCGGGGCCGCTTCACCGACGAGGAGGAGAAGCTCATCATCCACCTCCACTCCATCATCGGCAACAAGTACGTACCTCCTGCTTAATTACCTGCTGCTACTCTACTCTACTATAGGCCTACCTCATTATTGCTCATCTAGCTGATCAGCTAAGTGATGATGATGATGATGATGACGGATGATGATATATATAGGTGGTCGTCTATAGCGACGAAGCTGCCGGGGAGGACGGACAACGAGATCAAGAACTACTGGAACACGCACCTCCGCAAGAAGCTCCTCAACATGGGCATCGACCCGGTCACCCACCGCCCGCGCACTGACCTCAACCTCCTCGCCAGCCTTCCCAACCTGCTCACCACCGCTACCAACCTCGGGGGCAGCCTCGCCACCGCCAACTGGGACATCAACGCCCTCAAGCTCCAGGCCGACGCCGCCAAGTTCCAGCTCCTCCAGGGCCTCGTCCGCGCGATCACCGCCGCCGCGGCGCCCAGCGGCGTCGACCTCATGGCGCTCCTCGCCGCGAGCAGCGGAGGGTTCAGCCAGACCGTCGTCGCCGGCGTTGACCAGGGCAGCGCCAGGTTGCAATACGACGGCCTTCTGAACCTGCCGGCGCTGACCACCATCCCGGCTGTATCGGCGGGGATGACCTCCTTCGCCGGGCTTCTGAACGGCTTCGGCGGCGGCGTTGCCGGGGACGGGCTGAGCTCGACGGACCTCGGACACAGCGGGGCGAGCGGAAGCAGCATGACGGCAGCGATGAAGCCGCTGCCGTTGGTAACAGCGGAGGAATATAATAATGCGTGTGGCGGCGCAACGCCGTATGAGGAGACGCCGCCGGCGTCGAGCTCATTCGAGGGGCTGGACAACCTCAGCGACGACAGTTGGAAGGACTTGCTAGAGTGAGTAGCACGGCCTCCTCCCATGCATCTACTTCGTATTACATTAACACGCTGTAATTCCTTATTATTATTAGTAGATAAGCTTCAATAGCTTTATATTCACTAAGAATTTAGCGTGCTTATTTACTTATCACTAACCATTTCCATGGATTTTTTTCCCTCGGTGGTACATGCAGGCAAATGTCATGGTTCGATCAACCCAAATGAGATGAGATGAGACAAGGAACATACATATATTTCGGAGTAGGAATGAAGATTGATCAGAAAGTTGAAAAGAGGCAGTTTCTTTGGATTGGTTGCACACTTCTTCGAAGATGTGAGATTCGTTTGTTGATAGGAAAAAAAAGTGGTGTGATCCATTTTTAGCAGTGTACAAAGAAAAAAAAAGAACAACAGAAGGATACACACATATGTATACTCACTTCAGTGTCTTCGATTTTGTTCTTTAGTTTTTTTTTCCTTTTTTATGGTTGCTTCTACAAGAGCTAGCACGCATCAGATATATATGTGTAATGATTAGCTTGTTGCCTAAATTAAAAGAACTTTTCTTTCCCACACCCAAGTGTGACTATTCATATCCTTCTCCACATCCAAGTGTGACTGTTCATCTCTTACTTGTTGACACACTAGTTATTATTAATGTTACTTGTGTGATGAAGCCAAATTTATATTATCGCTGATGTTCATATATAATAAATTGGTGTTGTCGATCTAAAAATACAATATATAGTTGAAACAAATGTAGGTTATATATCTAGTATATAGTAGTATATGTCATTAGAATAAAACATGACAGTTAAATGGTATTGTTGTTATTTCCACAGTAATCACCTAATTATTATAGACATATATATGTTCTAAGGTAAACGCTAGAGCGAATAGGGAAACATTATACAACAGAATGCATGCCCTTCCCCGAGCTTGGGTCTTTCCAGAACGAGGTTATAACTTGTTGAGGAGATCTGACGTCCCGGCCGTAGACATCAGTGCAGCCACGGTAGATAGCATATGATAACATGCAAACGGTATAAGATTAAAATAATACTCTCTCCTTTTCATAATAATTGACGCTAATTAGTTCAAATTTAAACTAATCAACGTTAAATATTATGAAACAGAAGGAGTAGTTAGTTTGGAGTTGAGAAGGACGGTAGCTTGTAATAGTGGAGAAACTGTGAGAGAAAAGTTACCCGGCCCTGGCCTAATAAAAGTAATCTTCAGCATCTCCAAATGGCATGCATGCATGCATGCTCGTCTTGTTACAGACCGGTCAAAAAGCAAACTAGCTTGATTAATTACAGTGCCGAGCATCATTATTTGATCACCATAGTATATCAGGCTCAAATTATTTGATCGATCATCTACACGCATATCTTAAAATCCTCTTCAAAAGATGGCTGCGCTGCTCAGCATTTCAACACACAAATTAAAAGCAGAAAAGAAAATCCATGCCTCTCCGATATGCCTGGACTGTTTTGACATGCCTTGTTTGCTCGTGCGTGTATTCTTGCGATCTAGCTAGATTCCACCTTTGGAACGGACGTGGAAGTATCATTAGCTACTTGTTGAGTATGCTTTTAGTTGAAAGAAAGCTAACTGTGACGATGTCTTCAGTTCAAATAGATTAGCAATATTTTTTCTCCGCCACTGGAACAGAAGTCATACGATTAGTTAGCCAGTAGGTAAGCCTGATTTCCCGACGCCACAAGCCATTGACTGCATGCCCTAGCTACTAGCTCTTGCATTTGATCTGGCCCTATATGCTGAGAAAAGTTGGCATCCTTTAATTAGCAGCCCTATCTTTAGCTGTGTGCTTATGCAACCATTTCATCATCAGCAAACGAAGCTTGTTACAAAGCTTTGGAATTGATTAAGTGACCAGAGTTCGTTCAACCTATCATTTTAATTTACCCGACTCTATAGCCGCATGTCTGCCTCCCATGGCCGCATCAGTAAAACGGGTGTTGTGAATATATCCAGTGTCGTTTCTAATCTGTTGGAGACGTGTGAAAAAAGGTCGAAATTAATTTCTCCTCTCGCTTTCTAATCATGTCGGATCGTGACATTTCATGGTGTGTGACAGTAAGGGACAAACGGAGTAATACGACTCAGGTTGTGTCTGGTGTTTGTGGCTGTTTCAGGAAGCTCGCTACTAGCTAGTCTACGACAGTGGCTCTCGATCGTCCTGGTGAGGTGTGGACGTTGTCGTCAATACCTGCTACAGACTTACAAGGATGGATAAGATGCAACAGCTTTTTTTTTTGTCTCCTGCAGATCCTGACTACTGTTCTGTTTATTTGACCATAATATGGTTAAAGCAGATTGGAGACACAGGTCGACGATTACAGATACGATATGTCAGTAGTAGTAGTACAGGATTAGAAGGTGCTGTTGCTTCAGACATGCATGGAGCTTGTAGTCCACGTACTATCACAGCACCCAGATATAATGGAGCAACCTGACACAAAAGCCAGGATAAAATGGTGCAGCTGGCAATCAACAAGGTTGCATTGCATCAACGAATTAAAAGGCGCGCGTGGCAGGCAGGAGACCTGAATCCCATGCATGAACTCCTCATGCCACCTATGTATGCAATCCTGTCCACAAAGCTAAGTAGTATACGGTGAAATCTGCAGCTAGCTAGGCTTACCTACCCGGCGAGAAGAAATGATGAACAACGCATATGATATGATGCATGGCTGCAGTGCAATATGGTCAATTCGACGTTTGACTCCAACGTGTGTCAAACTGAGAGGCTTTTCCGATCGATGCATGCAGCGGCCTTTTTGAAATGAGAGAAGCGGAAACTGCACAGCTGTGACATGGGCGAACCAGATTTGCTTTGACGAACTAACCCTATAGATATCCATCTAATAAAGCTAAGTGAGACTCGCTCAGTACTGGTCCCAAATTTTCTAATTGTCACTGCAGACTGTGTAACTTCCGTTCAGGCAGACAGACAGACAGCAAGTACGCAACTGTTATATTACGGCATCTATCCTGCTTTGACCGACAGGTTCAGCTGCAGACCAGCAGGGGTTGTACAGTCTAAGCAGGTCATTTTATTTGATCTCATCTTCTTTAGCTAGCAAGTAAATTAAGCCACGCATCACAGGTTTTGACCTTCGATTCAGAGATGTGACATGAGATGAAATGCAGTGCCCTTATGAGGATAACAGAGTGGCAGAACTCATAGTCAGGGTCAGGGAGCCAATGCAAATAAAAAAAAAAAGGCTTGCCCCCCCCCCCCAAGCGATGGCAAGACATTTAGTAGGTAAACCATATATAGGACGAACAACCGCATACCTACTTTGATTTGATGATCCAAATAAAAGGCGTTTGGAGCCGCCTTTACCTGGTGCTACAAACAGAAGAAACAGTCAGTCAGTCAGTTTTAAAAGGTGTTGTTCAGTTTTACAGGTGCAAGATGCAGTCACTGACATGACTGGTAGGTGGCAGCATGCATGGGAAGGAGACATACGGCATGCAGGTCTTTAAAACACGTAAGATCGAGATGAGGCTACTTGCGGCCCACGTAGGATCGAGATGGGTCTGGGAAATGTACTTGTGGCCCACGTAAGATCCACACGAAAATAGAAAGGGGCCAGAAACAACGATTTTTATTAAAATTCGCCGTAAATTCGTTTTTCATTTATTAAGCTTATTAGCTTTGTCGGATACGTGTTATGTTGTCATGCTTAAATTTTCAAGCATTTCGAAAAATATCAATTTTTCAAAAAAAATCCAAAAGGGTTATCCTTTGTTTTTTTTACTAAAAACGACGATTGCCGTCAAAACTCGTCGTAAATTCGTTTTCTCGCCTGTGAAACATTTTATATTTTTCAGATACGTGTTACCTTGTCATATCTAAATTTTGAAGCACATCAGAAAACATCAAAATTTTCAAAAAAATCCAAAGTAGTTAGCCTTTGTTTTTTTATCAAAAACAACGATTTCCATTAAAACTCGCCGTAAATTCGTTTTTCTTGCCCATGAAGATTTTTATCTTTGTCACATACTTTTTATCTTGTCATATTTAAATTTTAAAGCATTTCGGTAAACATCAAATTTTCCCAAAAAAAACAAAGGCCTTTGTTTTTACCAAAAACGGCGATTTCCATCAAAACTCGCCGTAAATTCATTTTTCTTGCCCATGAACCTTCTTATCTTTGTCAGATACTTGTTATCTTGTCATTCTTAATTTTGAAGCATTTCGGAAAACATCAAATTTTCCAAAAAAATCCAAAGGTGTTAGCCTTTGTTTTTTTACGGAAACGGCAATTTCCATCAAAACTCACCGTAAATTTGTTTTTCTTGCCTATGAAACTTCTTATCTTTGTCAGCTACATGTTATCTTGTCATACTTAAATTTTGAAGCGTTTCGGAAAATATTAAATTTTCCAAAAAATCCAAAGGGGTTAGCTTTTGGTTTTTTACCAAAAACGATGATTTCCATCAAAACCCACCGTAAATTTATTTTCCTTGCCCATGAGCTTCTTATTTTTGTCAGATACATGCTATCTTGTCATATTTGAATTTTAAAGCATTTCAAAAAACACCAAATTTTCCAAAAAAATACAAAGCGGTTAGCCTTTGGTTTTTTTACCAAAACAGTGATTTCCATTAAAACTCGTCGTAAATTCGTTTTTCTTGCCCCCAAAGCTTCTTATCTTTATCAGATACATGTTATCTTGTCATACTTAAATTTTAAAGCATTTCAGAAAATATCCAATTTTCAAAAAAATCAAAGGGGTTAGCCTTTGATTTTTTACAAAAAAAACAGTGATTTCCATAAAAAACTCCCCGTAAATTCGTTTTTCTCGGCTCGAAGCTTCTTATATTTGTCAGATACGTGTTATCTTATCATACATAAATTTTGAAGCACTTCAAAAAACACCAAATTTTCCCAAAAATCCAAATGGGTTAGCCTTTGTTTTTTTACCAAAAATGGTGATTTCCATCAAAACTCGCTGTAAATTCATTTTTCTTGCCCACGAAGCTTTTTATCTTTTTCATATACATGTTATCTTGTCGTACTTAAATTTTGAAGAATTTTGGAAAACATCAAATTTTCCAAAAAAAATCCAAAGGGGTTAGCCTTTGTTTTTTTACCAGAAACGACAATTTCCATCAAAACTCGTCGCAAATTCGTTTTTTAAGCTTCTTATATTTGTCAGATACTTGATATCTTGTAATACTTAAATTTTGAAGCATTTCAGAAAATATCAAATTTTCCGAAAGAATCCAAAGGGGTTAACCTTTATTTTTTACCAAAAATGGCAATTTTAATCAAAACTCACCATAAATTTATTTTTCTCGCACGTGAATCTTCTTATCTTTATCAGATACATGTTATCTTGTCATTCTTAAATTTTGAAGCATTTTAGAAAATATCAAATTTTCCGAAAGAATCCTAAGGGGTTCGCCTTTGGTTGTTCCCCAAAAAGGCGATTTCCATACAAACTCGTTGTAAATTCGTTTTTCTTACTCATGATGCTTCATATCTTTTTTAGATACATGTTATCATGTCATACCTAAATTTTAAAGCATTTCAAAAAATATCAATTTTTCCAGAAAAATTTAAAGGGGTTAGTCTTTGGGTTTTTTTTACAAAAAACGGCAATTTCCATCAAAACTCGCCGTAAATTCGTTTTCCTCTCCCGTGAAGCCTCTTATATTTGTGAGATATGTGTTACCTTGTCATACCTAAATTTTAAAGCACTTCAGAAAACATCAAACTTTCCAAAAAATTAAAAGGGTTAGCCTTTGGTTTTTACCAAAAACGGCGATTTTCATCAAAACTCGCCGTAAATTAATTTTTTCTGGCCCATGAAGCTTATTATACTTGTCAGATCCATGTTATCTTGTCATACTTAAATCTTAAAGCATTTCGGAAAACATCAAATTTTTCAAAAAAATCAAAAGGTGTTACCCTTTGGTTTTTTTATCAAAAACGGTGATTTCCATCAATATCGCCGTAAATTCATTTTTCTTGCCCATGAAGCTTCTTATATTTGTCAGATACATGCTATCTTGTCATACTTAAATTTTGAAGCTTTTCAGAAAACATTAAAATTTACAAAAATACAAATGGGTTAGGCTTTGGTTTTTTTACCAAAAACGATGATTTCCATCAAAACTCGCCGCAAATTCGTTTTTCTAGCCCATGAATCTTCTTATATTTGTCAGATACATGTTATGTTTTCATACTTAGAATTTGAACCATTTTGGAACACATCAAATTTTTTTAAAAAATCCAAATGTTACCCTTTGGTTATTTTTACCAAAAAACTACGCTTAAAACTCGCCGTAAATTCGTTTTTCTTGCCGATGAAGCTTCTTATCTTTGTCAGATACTTGTTGTCTTGTCATTTTTAGATTTTGAAGCATTTCAGAAAACATTAAAGTTTCCAAAAACAAATCTAAAGGGGTTAGCCTTTGTTTTTTTCTACCAAAAACGGTTATTTCCATCAAAACTCGGCGTAAATTCAATTTTCTTGCCCATGAAGCTTCTTATCTTTTTAAGATACTTGTTATCTTGTTATACTTAAATTTTGAAGTATTTCTAAAAATATAATTTTTTTTGAAAAAATCCAAAGGGGTTAGCCTTTGTTTTTTTTCCAAAAACATCAATTTCCATAAATACTCGCTGTAAATTCCATTTTCTTGCCCGTGAAGCTTTTTATATTTGTCAGATACATGTTATATTGTCAGACTTAAATTTTGAAGTATTTCAGAAAATATCAAATTTTCTAAAAAAATCCAAAGGGGTTAGCCTTTTCTTTTTACTAAAAACAGCAATTTCCATCAAACCTCGCCGTAAATTCGTTTTTCTTGCACGTGAAGCTTCTTATCTTTATTAGATACGTGTTATCTTGTCATACTTAAATTCTGAAGCATTTTAAAAAATATCAAAATTTCCAAAAATTTTTTTGAAGAGGTTAGGCTTTGCTATTTACCAAAAATGACAATTTCTATCAAAACTCGTCGTAAATTTGTTTTTCTAGCACGTGAAACTTCTTATCTTTGTCAGATCCGTGTTATCTTGTGATACATAAATTTTGAAAATTTTTAGAAAACACCAAATTTTCCAAAAAAATCCAAAGGGGTTAGCCTTTGTTTTTTTCTCAAAAACGACAATTTCCATCAAAACTCGTCGTAAATTTGTTTTTCTTGCCCATGAAGCTTCTTATCTTTGTCATATAGATGTTATATTGTCATACTTAAATTTTTAAGCATTTTGGAAAATATTAAATTTTCCAAAAAACTAAAAGGGTTAGCCTTTGTTTTTTACCAAAAATGACAATTTCTGTCAAAACTCGCCGTAAATTCGTTTTCTCTCATGTGAAGCTTTTTATCTATGACATATATGTGTTATCATGTCATACTTAAATTTTGAAGCATTTCGAAAAATATCAATTTTACAAAAAAATCCAAACGCGCTAGCCTTTGTTTTTTACCATAAAGGCAATTTTTATCAAAACTCCCCGTAAATTCGTTTTTCTTGCATGTGAAACTTCTTATCTTTGTCAGATACCTGTTATCTTGTCATACTTAAATTTTGAAGCATTTCGGAAAATATTAAATTTTCCAAAAAACCCAAAGGGGTTAGCATTTGCTTTTAATAAAAAAACGGGAATTTATATTAAACTCTCCGTAAGTTTATTTTTCTTGCACGTGAAGCTTCTTATATTCGTCAGATACGTGTTATCTTTTCATACTTAAATTTTAAATCATTTCAGGAAATATCAATTTTTTTGAAAGAATCCAAATGGATTAGCCTTTGGTTTTCTCCAAAAACAACAATTTCCATCAAAACTCGTCATAATTTTTTTTCTTGCCCATAAAGCTTCTTATCTTTGTCAGATTCATGTTATATTGTCATACTTCAATTTTGACGTATTTCAAAAAATATCAAAATTTTCAAAAAAATCCAAAGGGGTTAGCCTTTACTTTTTACCAAAAATGGTAAGTTCCATCAAAACCCGTCGTAAATTCATTTTTCTCGCCCGTGAAGCTTCTTATCTTTATCAGCTACGTGTTATATTGTCATACCTAAATTTTGAAATATTTCGAAAAAAAATCAAAATTTCACAAAAAATCCAAAGGGGTCGACGTTTACTTTTTACCAAAACGGCAATTTTCATCAAAACACACCGTAATTTCATTTCTCTCGCCCGTGAAGCTTTTTATCTTTATCAGATACATGTTATCTTGTCATACTTGAATTTTGAAGCATTTCAAAAAATATCGATATTTCTGAAAAAAAATCGAGAGGGGTTAGCCTTTGTTTTTTATCAAAAACAGTAAGTTTCATCAAAACTCGTCATAAATTAATTTTCTCTCCTGTGAAACTTCCTATCTTCGTCAGGTACGTGTTATATTCTCATAGCTAAATTTTGAAGCATTTCGGAAAAAATCAAAATTTCATAAAGAATCCAAAAGGGTTAGCATTTACTTTTTACCAAAAATGGCAAGTTCCATCAAAACTCGTCGTAAATTCATTTTTCTCACCCGTGAAGTTTCTTATCTTTGTGAGATACGCGTTATATTGTCATACCTAAATTTTGAAGCATTTAGGAAAAATCAAAATTTAACAAAAATTCCAAAGGGGCTAGCATTTGCTTTTTAACAAAAACCGGCAAGTTCCATCAAAACTTGTCGTAAATTCATTTTTCTCGCCTGTGAAGCTTCTTATCTTTGTAAGTTACGTGTTATATTGTCATACCTAAATTTTCAAGCATTTCGGGAAAAATAAAAATTTGGCAAAAAATCTAAAGGGGATAGCCTTTGCTTTTTACCAAAAACGGCAATTTTTATCAAAACTCGTTGTAAATTTATTTTTCTTGCCCGTAAAGCTTCTTATTTTCTCGCTCTTCTTATCTTTGTCAATTACGTGTTATATTATGATACCTAAATTTTGAAGCATTTCATAAAAAATCAAAATTTGACAAAAAATCAAAAGGGGTTAGCATTTGCTTTTTACCAAAAATGGTACTTTTCATCAAAACTCGCCATAAATTCATTTTTCTCGACCGTGAAGCTTCTTATCTTTGTCAGATACGCGTTATATTGTCATAAGTTTTGAAGCATTTTGGAAAAAAATCAAAACTTCACAAAAAAATAAAAAGGGGTTAACCTTTGTTTTTAACCAAAAACGACAAGTTCCATCAAAACTTGTCGTAAATTCATTTTTCTCGCCCTTGGAGATTCTTATTTTTGTCATACCTAAATTTGGAAGCATTTCAGAAAAAATAAAAAATTCACAAAAAATCCAAAGGTGTTAGCTATTGCTTTTTAACAAAAACGGCAATTTTCATCAAAACTTGTCGTAAATTCATTTTTCTCGCCCGTGAAGCTTCTTGTCTTTGTCAAAACGTGTTATATTGTCGTACCTAAATTTTGAAGCATTTCGGGAAAAAAATCAAAATTTCACAAAAATCCAAAGGGGTTAGCCTTTGCTTTTCTACCAAAAACGACAATTTCCATCAAAACTCGCTATAAATTTATTTTTCTCGCCCGTGAAGCTTCTTACCTTTGTCAGATACGCGTTATATTGTCATACCTAAATTTTGAAGCATTTCGTAAAAAATAAAAAATTCACAAAAAATCCAAAGGGGTTAGCCTTTGCTTTTTAACAAAAACGGCAATTTTCATCAAAACACGTCGTAAAATCATTTTTTCTCGCCCGTGAAGCTTCTTGTCTTTGTCAGATACGTGTTATATTGTCATACCTAAATTTTGAAGTATTTCGGAAAAAATCAAAAATTCACAAAAATCCAAAGGGGTTAGCCTTTGCTTTTCTACCAAAAACGACACTTTTCATCAAACTTCGTCGTAAATTCATTTTTCTCGCCCGTGAATCAAAACTCGCTGTAAATTCATTTTGGTCACCCTTAAAGCTTCTTATCTTTGTCAGATACACGTTATATTGTCATACCTAAATTTTGAAGCATTTCGGAAAAAATCAAAATTTCACAAAAATCCAAAGGGGTTAGCCTTTGCTTTTCTACCAAAAACGACAATTTTCATCAAAACTCGCTATAAATTCATTTTTCTCGCCCGTGAAGCTTCTTATCTTTGTCAGATACGCATAATATTGTCATACCAAAATTTTGAAGCATTTTGGAAAAATTCAAAATTTCACAAAAAATCCAAAGGGGTTAGCCTTTGCTTTTTAACAAAAACGGCAATTTTCATCAAAACTCGTAGTAAATTCATTTTTCTCGCCCGTGAAGCTTCTGGTCTTTGTCAGTTACGTGTTATATTGGCATACCTAAATTTTGAAGCATTTCGGAAAAATCAAAATTTTATAAAAAATCCAAAGTGGTTAGCCTTTGCTTTTTACCAAAGACGGCACTTTTCATCAAAATTCGCCGTAAATTCATTTTCTCGCACGTGAATCAAAACTCGCCGTAAATTCATTTTGGTCGCCCTTAAAGCTTCTTATCTTTGTCAGATACACGTTATATTGTCATACCTAAATTTTGAAGCATTTCGGAAAAAATCAAAATTTCACAAAAATCCAAAGGGGTTAGCCTTTGCTTTTCTACCAAAAACGACAATTTTCATCAAAACTCGATATAAATTCATTTTTCTCGCCCGTGAAGCTTCTTATGTTTGTCATATACGCGTTATATTGTCATATCTAAATTTTGAAGCATTTCAAAAAAATTAAAATTTCACAAAAAATTCAAAGGGGTTAGCCTTTGCTTTTTACCAAAAACGACAATTTTGATCACAACTCGTCTTAAATTCGTTTTTCTCGCCCGTGAATCTTCTTATCTTTGTCAGTTATGTGTTATATTGGCCTACCTATATTTTGA
Source organism: Neostapfia colusana (assembly GCA_030760725.1). Lineage (NCBI taxonomy): Eukaryota > Viridiplantae > Streptophyta > Magnoliopsida > Poales > Poaceae > Neostapfia > Neostapfia colusana. The sequence goes on along the minus strand of JASWHV010000001.1, from coordinate 494,710 downwards.
AGCATTTTGGAAAAAAAAATTAAAATTTCACTAAAATCCAAAGATGTTAGCCTTTGCTTTTCTACCAAAAACGACAATTTTCATCAAAACTCGTCGTAAATTCATTTTTCTCACTCGTGAATCAAAACTCGCCGTAAATTCATTTTTCTTGCCCGTGAAGCTTCTTATCTTTGTCAGATACGCGTTATACTGTCATACCTAAATTTTGAAGCATTTTATAAAAAATAAAAAATTCATAAAAAATCCAAAGGGGTTAGCCTTTGCTTTTTACCAAAACCGGCAATTTTCATCAAAACTCATCGTAAATTTATTTTTCTCGCCCGTGAAGCTTCTTACCTTTGTCAGATATGTGTTATATTGTCATACCTAAATTTTGAAGCTTTTTAGAAAAAAAATCAAAATTTCACAAAAATCCAAAGGTGTTAGCCTTTACCTTTTACCAAAAACTTCAAGTTCCGTCAAAACTCGTCGTAAATTCATTTTTCTCACTCGTGATGCTTCTTATCTTTGTCGGTTACGTGTTATATTGGCATACCTAAATTTTGAAACATTTTAGAAAAATCAAAATTTTACAAAAAATCCAAAGGGGTTAGCCTTTGCTTTTTACCAAAGACGGTACTTTTCATCAAAATTCGCCGTAAATTTATTTTTCTCGCACGTGAATCAAAACTCGCCGTAAATTCATTTTGGTCACCCTTAAAGCTTCTTATCTTTGTCAGATACACGTTATATTGTCATACCTAAATTTTGAAGCATTTCAAAAAAAAATCAAAATTTCACAAAAATCCAAAGGGGTTAGCCTTTGCTTTTCTACCAAAAACGACAATTTTCATCAAAACTCACTATAAATTCATGTTTCTCGCCCGTGAAGCTTCTTATCTTTGTCAGATACGCATTATATTGTCATACTTAAATTTTGAAGCATTTCGGAAAAAATCAAAATTTCACAAAAAATCCAAAGGGGTTAGCCTTTGCTTTTTAACAAAAACGGCAATTTTCATCAAAACTCATCGTAAATACATTTTTCTCGCCCGTGAAGCTTCTGATCTTTGTCAGTTACGTGTTATATTGGCATACCTAAATTTTGAAGCATTTCGGAAAAAATTAAAATTTCATAAAAAATCCAAAGGGGGTTAGCCTTTGCTTTTTACCAAAAACGGCAAGTTCCGTAAACTCGTCTTAAATTTATTTTTCTCGCCTGTGATGATTCTTATCTTTGTCGGTTACGTGTTATATTGGCATACCTAAATTTTGAAGTATTTCGGAAAAATCTAAATTTTACAAAAGATCCAAAGGGGTTAGACTTTGTTTTTTTACCAAAAATGGTACTTTTCATCAAAATTCGCCGTAAATTCATTTTTCTCGCACGTGAATCAAAACTCGTCGTAAATTCATTTTGGTCGCCCTTAAAGCTTCTTATCTTTGTGAGATACACGTTATATTGTCATACCTAAATTTTGATGCATTTCAGAAAAAATCAAAATTTCACAAAAATCCAAAGGGGTTAGCCTTTCCTTTTTAACAAAAACGGCAATTTTCATCAAAACTCGTAGTAAATTCATTTTTCTCGCCCGTGAAGCTTCTGGTCTTTGTGAGTTATGTGTTATATTGGCATACCTAAATTTTGAAGCATTTCAGAAAAATCAAAATTTTACAAAAAATCCAAAGGGGTTAGCCTTTGCTTTTTACCAAAGACGGCACTTTTCATCAAAATTCGCCATAAATTCATTTTTCTCGCACGTGAATCAAAACTCACCGTAAATTCATTTTGGTCGCCCTTAAAGCTTCTTATCTTTGTCAGATACACGTTATATTGTCATACCTAAATTTTGAAGCATTTCGGAAAAAATCAAAATTTCACAAAAATCCAAAGGGGTTAGCCTTTGCTTTTCTACCAAAAACGACAATTTTCATCAAAACTCGCTATAAATTCATTTTTCTCGCCCGTGAAGCTTCTTATCTTTGTAAGATACGCATTATATTGTCATACCTAAATTTTGAAGCACTTCGGAAAAAAATCAAAATTTCACAAAAAAATCCAAAGGTGTTAGCCTTTGCTTTTTAACAAAAACGGCAATTTTCATCAAAACTCGTCGTAAATTCATTTTTCTCGCCCGTGAAGCTTCTGGTCTTTGTCAGTTACATGTTATATTGGCATACCTAAATTTTGAAGCATTTCAGAAAAATCAAAATTTTACAAAAAATCCAAAGGGGTTAGCCTTTGCTTTTTACCAAAAACAACAATTTCCATCAAAACTCGCTATAAATTTATTTTTCTCGCCCGTGAAGCTTCTTACCTTTGTCAGATACGCGTTATATTGTCATACCTAAATTTTGAAGCATTTCATAAAAAATAAAAAATTCACAAAAAATCCAAAGGGGTTAGCCTTTGTTTTTTAACAAAAACGACAATTTTCATCAAAACACGTCGTAAAAATCATTTTTCTCGCCCGTGAAGCTTCTTGTCTTTGTCAGATACGTGTTATATTGTCATACCTAAATTTTGAAGTATTTCGGAAAAAATAAAAATTTCACTAAAATCCAAAGGGGTTAGCCTTTGCTTTTCTACCAAAAACGACACTTTTCATCAAACTTCGCCGTAAATTCATTTCTCTCGCCCGTGAATCAAAACTCGCCGTAAATTCATTTTGGTCGCCCTTAAAGCTTCTTATCTTTGTCACATACACGTTATATTGTCATACCTAAATTTTGAAGCATTTTAGAAAATCAAAATTTCACAAAAATCCAAAGGGGTTAGCCTTTGCTTTTCTACCAAAAACGACAATTTTCATCAAAACTCGCTATAAATTCATTTTTCTCGCCCGTGAAGCTTCTTATCTTTGTCAGATACGCATAATATTGTCATACCAAAATTTTGAAGCATTTTGGAAAAGATCAAAATTTCACAAAAAATCCAAAGGGGTTAGCCTTTGTTTTTTAACAAAAACGGCAATTTTCATCAAAACTCGTAGTAAATTCATTTTTCTCGCCCGTGAAGCTTCTGGTCTTTGTCTGTTACGTGTTATATTGGCATACCTAAATTTTGAAGCATTTCGGAAAAATCAAAATTTTACAAAAAATCCAAAGGGGTTAGCCTTTGCTTTTTACCAAAGACGGCACTTTTCATCAAAATTCGCCGTAAATTCATTTTTCTCGCACGTGAATCAAAACTCGCCATAAATTCATTTTGGTCGCCCTTAAAGCTTCTTATCTTTGTCAGATACACGTTATATTGTCATACCTAAATTTTGAAGCATTTCAGAAAAAATCAAAATTTCACAATAATCCAAAGGGGTTAGCCTTTGCTTTTCTACCAAAAACGATAATTTTCATCAAAACTCGCTATAAATTCATTTTTCTCGCCCGCGAAGCTTCTTATCTTTGTCATATACGCGTTATATTGTCATATCTAAATTTTGAAGCATTTCAAAAAAATTAAAATTTCACAAAAAATTCAAAGGGGTTAGCCTTTGCTTTTTACCAAAAACGACAATTTTGATCACAACTCGTCTTAAATTCGTTTTTCTCGCCCGTGAATCTTCTTATCTATGTCAGTTATGTGTTATATTGGCCTACCTAAATTTTGAAGCGTTTTGGAAAAGAATTAAAATTTCACAAAAATCCAAAGATGTTAGCCTTTGCTTTTCTACCAAAAACGAAAATTTTCATCAAAACTCGCCGTAAATTCATTTTTCTCGCTCGTGAATCAAAACTCGCCGTAAATTTATTTTTCTTGCCCGTGAAGCTTCTTATCTTTGTCAAATACGCGTTATACTGTCATACCTAAATTTTGAAGCATTTTAGAAAAAATAAAAAATTCATAAAAAATCGAAAGGGATTAGCCTTTGCTTTTTACCAAAACCGGCAATTTTCATCAAAACTCATCGTAAATTTATTTTTCTCGCCCGTGAAGCTTCTTACCTTTGTCAGATATGTGTTATATTGTCATACCTAAATTTTGAAGCTTTTTAGAAAAAAAATCAAAATTTCACAAAAATCCAAAGGTGTTAGCCTTTACCTTTTACCAAAAACTTCAAGTTCCATCAAAACTCGTCGTAAATTCATTTTTCTCGCCCGTGATGCTTCTTATCTTTGTCGGTTACGTGTTATATTGACATACCTAAATTTTGAAGCATTTCAGAAAAATCAAAATTTTACAAAAAATCCAAAGGGGTTAGCCTTTGCTTTTCACCAAAGACGGCACTTTTCATCAAAATTTACCGTAAATTTATTTTTCTCGCACGTGAATCAAAACTCGCCGTAAATTCATTTTGGTCGCCCTTAAAGCTTCTTATCTTTGTCAGATACACGTTATATTGTCATACCTAAATTTTGAAGCATTTCAAAAAAAATCAAAATTTCACAAAAATCCAAAGGGGTTAGCCTTTGCTTTTCTACCAAAAACGACAATTTTCATCAAAACTCGCTATAAATTCATGTTTCTCGCCCGCGAAGCTTCTTATCTTTGTCAGATACGCATTATATTGTCATACCTAAATTTTGAAGCATTTCGGAAAAAATCAAAATTTCACAAAAAATCCAAAGGGGTTAGCTTTTGCTTTTTAACAAAAACGGCTATTTTCATCAAAACTCGTCGTAAATTCATTTTTCTCACCCGTGAAGCTTCTGGTCTTTGTCAGTTACGTGTTATATTGGCATACCTAAATTTTGAAGCATTTCGGAAAAAAATTAAAATTTCATAAAAAATCCAAAGGGGTTAGCGTTTGCTTTTTACCAAAAACGGCAAGTTCCGTAAACTCGTCTTAAATTTATTTTTCTCGCCTATGATGATTCTTATCTTTGTCGGTCACGTGTTATTATGGCATACCTAAATTTTGAAGCATTTCGGAAAAATTTAAATTTTACAAAAGATCCAAATGGGTTAGACTTTGCTTTTTACCAAAAATGGCACTTTTCATCAAAATTCGCCGTAAATTCATTTTTCTCGCACGTGAATCAAAACTCGTCGTAAATTCATTTTGGTCGCCGTTAAAGCTTCTTATCTTTGTGAGATACACGTTATATTGTCATACCTAAATTTTGAAGCATTTTGGGAAAAATAAAAATTTCACAAAAATCCAAAGGGGTTAGCCTTTGCTTTTCTACCAAAAACGACAATTTTCATCAAAACTCGCTATAAATTTATTTTTCTCGCCCGTGAAGCTTCTTATCTTTGTCAGATACGCATTATATTGTCATACCTAAATTTTGAAGCATTTCAAAAAAAATCAAAATTTCACAAAAAATCCAAAGGGGTTAGCCTTTGCTTTTTAACAAAAACGGCAATTTTCAACAAAACTCGTCGTAAATTCATTTTTCTCGCCCGTGAAGCTTCTGGTCTTTGTCAGTTACGTGTTATATTGCCATACCTAAATTTTGAAGCATTTCTGAAAAAATTAAAATTTCACAAAAAATCCAAAGGGGTTAGCCTTTGCTTTTTACCAAAAACAGTACTTTTCATCAAAATTCACCGTAAATTCATTCTTCTCGCCCGTGAATCAAAACATGTCGTAAATTCATTTTGGTCACCCTTAAAGCTTCTTATATTTGTCACATACACGTTATATTGTCATACCTAAATTTTGAAGCATTTCAGAAAAAAAAATCAAAATTTCACAAAAATCCAAAGTGGTTAGCCTTTGCTTTTCTACCAAAAACGACAATTTTCATCAAAACTAGCTGTAAATTTATTTTTCTCGCCCGTGAAGCTTCTTATCTTTGTCATAAACGCGTTATATTATCATACCTAAATTTTGAAGCATTTCAAAAAAATTTAAATTTCACAAAAAAATCCAAAGGGGTTAGCCTTTGCTTTTTACCAAAAACGGCAATTTTCATCACAACTCGTCTTAAATTCATTTTTCTCGCCCGTGAAGCTTCTTATCTTTGTCAGTTATGTGTTATATTGGCCTACCTAGATTTTGAAGCGTTTCGGAAAAAACAAAATTTCACAAAAATCCAAAGATGTTAGCCTTTGCTTTTCTACCAAAAACGACAATTTTCATCGAATCTTGCCGTAAATTCATTTTTCTCGCTCGTGAATCAAAACTCGCCATAAATTCATTTTTCTTGCCCGTGAAGCTTCTTATCTTTGTCATATACGCGTTATATTGTCATACCTAAATTTTAAAGCATTTTAGAAAAAAACAAAATTTCACAAAAAATCCAAAGGGGTTAGGCTTTGTTTTTTACCAAAATCGGCAATTTTTATAAAAACTCGTCGTAAATTTATTTTTCTCGCCCATGAAGATTCTTACCTTTGTCAGATACGTGTTATATTGTCATACCTAAATTTTGAAGCATTTTAGAAAAAAATCAAAATTTCACAAAAATCCAAAGGTGTTAGCCTTTACTTTTCACCAAAAACGGCAAGTTCAGTCAAAACTCGTCGTAAATTCATTTTTCTCGCCAGTGATGCTTCTTATCTTTGTCAGTTACGTGTTATATTGGCATACCTAAATTTTGAAGCATTTCGGAAAAAATAAAAATTTCACAAAAAATCCAAAGGGGTTAGCCTTTGCTTTTTACCAAAAGCGGCACTTTTCATCAAAATTCGCCGTAAATTCATTTTTCTCGCCCGTGAATCAAAACTCGCCGTAAATTTATTTTGGTCGCCCTTAAAGCTTCTTATCTTTGTCAGATACATGTTATATTGTCATACCTAAATTTTGAAGCATTTCGGGAAAAAACAAAATTTCACAAAAATCCAAAGGGGTTAGCCTTTGCTTTTCTACCAAAAACGACAATTTTAATCAAAACTCGCTATAAATTCATTTTTCTCGCCCGTGAAGCTTCTTATCTTTGTCAGATACGCGTTATATTGTCATACCTAAATTTGGAAGCATTTCGGAAAAAATAAAAAATTTACAAAAAATCCAAAGGTGTTAGCCTTTGCTTTTTAACAAAAACGGTAATTTTCATCAAAACTCGCTATAAATTCATTTTTCTCGCCCGTGAAGCTTCTTATCTTTGTCATATACGCGTTATATTGTCATATCTAAATTTTGAAGCATTTCAAAAAAATTAAAATTTCACAAAAAATTTAAAGGGGTTAGCCTTTGCTTTTTACCAAAAACGATAATTTTGATCACAACTCGTCTTAAATTCGTTTTTCTCGCCCATGAATCTTCTTATCTATGTCAGTTATGTGTTATATTAGCGTACCTAAATTTTGAAGCGTTTTGGAAAAAAATTAAAATTTCACAAAAATCCAAAGATGTTAGCCTTTGCTTTTCTACCAAAAACGACAATTTTCATCAAAACTCGCCGTAAATTCATTTTTCTCGTTCGTGAATCAAAACTCGCCGTAAATTCATTTTTCTTGCCCGTGAAGCTTCTTATCTTTGTCAAATACACGTTATACTGTCATACCTAAATTTTGAAGCATTTTAGAAAAAATAAAAAATTCATAAAAAATCGAAAGGGATTAGCCTTTGCTTTTTACCAAAACCGGCAATTTTCATCAAAACTCATCGTAAATTTATTTTTCTCGCTCGTGAAGCTTCTTACCTTTGTCAGATATGTGTTATATTGTCATACCTAAATTTTGAAGCTTTTTAGAAAAAAAATCAAAATTTCACAAAAATCCAAAGGTGTTAGCCTTTACCTTTTACCAAAAACTTCAAGTTCCGTCAAAACTCGTCGTAAATTCATTTTTCTCGCCCGTGATGCTTCTTATCTTTGTCGGTTACGTGTTATATTGGCATACCTAAATTTTAAAGCATTTCAGAAAAATCAAAATTTTACAAAAAATCCAAAGGGGTTAGCCTTTGCTTTTTACCAAAGACGACACTTTTCATCAAAATTCGCCGTAAATTTATTTTTCTCGCACGTGAATCAAAACTCGCCGTAAATTCATTTTGGTCGCCCTTAAAGCTTCTTATCTTTGTCAGATACACGTTATATTGTCATACCTAAATTTTGAAGCATTTCGAAAAAAATCAAAATTTCACAAAAATCCAAAGGGGTTAGCCTTTGCTTTTCTACCAAAAACGACAATTTTTATCAAAACTCGCTATAAATTCATGTTTCTCGCCCGTGAAGCTTCTTATCTTTGTCAGATACGCATTATATTGTCATACCTAAATTTTGAAGCATTTCAGAAAAAAATCAAAATTTCACAAAAAATCCAAAGGGTTAGCCTTTGCTTTTTAACAAAAACGGCAATTTTCATCAAAACTCATCGTAAATTCATTTTTCTCGCCCGTGAAGCTTCTGGTCTTTGTCAGTTACGTGTTATATTGGCATACCTAAATTTTGAGGCATTTCGGAAAAAATTAAAATTTCATAAAAAATCCAAAGGTGTTAGCCTTTGCTTTTTACCAAAAACGGCAAGTTCCGTAAACTCGTCTTAAATTTATTTTTCTCGCCTATGATGATTCTTATCTTTGTCGGTTACGTGTTATATTGGCATACCTAAATTTTGAAGCATTTCGGAAAAATCTAAATTTTACAAAAGATCCAAAGGGGTTAGACTTTGCTTTTTACCCAAAATGGCACTTTTCATCAAAATTCGCCGTAAATTCATTTTTCTCGCACGTGAATCAAAACTCGTCGTAAATTCATTTTGGTCGCCCTTAAAGCTTCTTATCTTTGTGAGATACACGTTATATTGTCATACCTAAATTTTGGTGCATTTCGGAAAAAATCAAAATTTCACAAAAATCCAAAGGGGTTAGCCTTTGTTTTTTAACAAAAACGGTAATTTTCATCAAAACTCGTAGTAAATTCATTTTTCTCGCTCGTGAAGCTTCTGGTCTTTGTCAGTTACGTGTTATATTGGCATACCTAAATTTTGAAGCATTTCGGAAAAATCAAAATTTTACAAAAAAATCCAAAGGGGTTAGCCTTTGCTTTTTACCAAAGACGGCACTTTTCATCAAAATTCGCCGTAAATTCATTTTTCTCGCACGTGAATCAAAACTCGCCGTAAATTTATTTTGGTCGCCCTTAAAGCTTCTTATCTTTGTCAGATACACGTTATATTGTCATACCTAAATTTTGAAGCATTTCGAAAAAAATCAAAATTTCACAAAAATCCAAAGGGGTTAGCCTTTGCTTTTCTACCAAAAACGACAATTTTCATCAAAACTCGCTATAAATTCATTTTTCTCGCCCGTGAAGCTTCTTATCTTTGTCACATACGCATTATATTGTCATACCTAAATTTTGAAGCATTTCGTAAAAAATCAAAATTTCACAAAAAATCAAAATTTTGCTTTTTAACAAAAACGGCAATTTTCATCAAAACTCGTCGTCTCGTCGTAAATTCATTTTTCTCGCCCGTGAAACTTCTGGTCTTTGTCAGTTACGTGTTATATTGGCATACCTAAATTTTGAAGCATTTCAGAAAAATCAAAATTTTACAAAAAATCCAAAGGGGTTAGCCTTTGCTTTTTACCAAAAACGACAATTTCCATCAAAACTCGCTATAAATTTATTTTTCTCGCTCGTGAAGCTTCTTACCTTTGTCAGATACGCGTTATATTGTCATACCTAAATTTTGAAGCATTTCGTAAAAAATAAAAAATTCACAAAAAATCCAAAGGGGTTAGCCTTTGCTTTTTAACAAAAACGACAATTTTCATCAAAACACGTCGTAAAAATCATTTTTCTCGCCCGTGAAGCTTCTTGTCTTTGTCAGATACGTGTTATATTGTCATACCTAAATTTTGAAGTATTTCGGAAAAAAATAAAAATTTCACAAAAATCCAAAGGGGTTAGCCTTTGCTTTTCTACCAAAAACGACACTTTTCATCAAACTTCGCCGTAAATTCATTTTTCTCGCCCGTGAATCAAAACTCGCCGTAAATTCATTTTGGTCGCCCTTAAAGCTTCTTATCTTTGTCACATACACGTTATATTGTCATACCTAAATTTTGAAGCATTTCAGAAAAATCAAAATTTCACAAAAATCCAAAGGGGTTAGCCTTTGCTTTTCTACCAAAAACGACAATTTTCATCAAAACTCGCTATAAATTCATTTTTCTCGCCCGTGAAGCTTCTTATCTTTGTCAGATACGCATAATATTGTCATACCAAAATTTTGAAGCATTTTGGAAAAGATCAAAATTTCACAAAAAATCCAAAGGGGTTAGCCTTTGCTTTTTAACAAAAACGGCAATTTTCATCAAAACTCGTAGTAAATTCATTTTTCTCGCCCGTGAAGTTTCTGGTCTTTGTCAGTTACGTGTTATATTGGCATACCTAAATTTTGAAGCATTTCGGAAAAATCAAAATTTTACAAAAAATCCAAAGGGGTTAGCCTTTGCTTTTTACCAAAGACGGCACTTTTCATCAAAATTCGCCGTAAATTCATTTTTCTCGCACGTGAATCAAAACTCGCTGTAAATTCATTTTGGTCGCCCTTAAGGCTTCTTATCTTTGTCAGATACACGTTATATTGTCATACCTAAATTTTGAAGCATTTCGGAAAAAATCAAAATTTCACAAAAATCCAAAGGGGTTAGCCTTTGCTTTTCTACCAAAAACGACAATTTTCATCAAAACTCGCTATAAATTCATTTTTCTCGCCCGTGAAGCTTCTTATCTTTGTCATATACGCGTTATATTGTCATATCTAAATTTTGAAGCATTTCAAAAAAATTAAAATTTCACAAAAAATTCAAAGGGGTTAGCCTTTGCTTTTTACCAAAATCGACAATTTTGATCACAACTCGTCTTAAATTCGTTTTTCTCGCCCGTGAATCTTCTTATCTATGTCAGTTATGTGTTATATTGGCCTACCTAAATTTTGAAGCGTTTTGGAAAAAAATTAAATTTCACAAAAATTCAAAGGGGTTAGCCTTTTCTTTTCTACCAAAAACGACAATTTTCATCAAAACTCGCCGTAAATTCATTTTTCTCGCTCGTGAATCAAAACTCGCCGTAAATTCATTTTTCTTGCCCGTGAAGCTTCTTATCTTTGTCAGATACGCGTTATACTGTCATACCTAAATTTTGAAGCATTTTAGAAAAAAATAAAAAATTCATAAAAAATCCAAAGGGATTAGCCTTTGCTTTTTACCAAAACCGGAAATTTTCATCAAAACTCATCGTAAATTTATTTTTCTCGCCCGTGAAGCTTCTTACCTTTGTCAGATATGTGTTATATTGTCATAACTAAATTTTGAAGCTTTTTAGAAAAAAAATCAAAATTTCACAAAAATCCAAAGGTGTTAGCCTTTACCTTTTACCAAAAACTTCAAGTTCCGTCAAAACTCGTCGTAAATTCATTTTTCTCGCCCGTGATGCTTCTTATCTTTGTCGGTTACGTGTTATATTGACATACCTAAATTTTGAAGCATTTCAGAAAAATCAAAATTTTACAAAAAATCCAAAGGGGTTAGCCTTTGCTTTTTACCAAAGACGGCACTTTTCATCAAAATTCGCCGTAAATTTATTTTTCTCGCACGTGAATCAAAACTCGCCGTAAATTCATTTTGGTCGCCCTTAAAGCTTCTTATCTTTGTCAGATACACGTTATATTGTCATACCTAAATTTTGAAGCATTTCGAAAAAAATCAAAATTTCACAAAAATCCAAAGGGGTTAGCCTTTGCTTTTCTACCAAAAACGACAATTTTCATCAAAACTCACAATAAATTCATTTCTCTCGCCCGTGAAGCTTCTTATCTTTGTCAGATACGCATTATATTGTCATTCCTAAATTTTGAAGCATTTCGGAAAAAAATCAAAATTTCACAAAAAATCCAAAGGGGCTAGCATTTGCTTTTTAACAAAAACGGCAATTTTCATCAAAACTCGTCGTAAATTCATTTTTCTCGTCCGTGAAGCTTCTGGTCTTTGTCAGTTACGTGTTATATTGACATACCTAAATTTTGAAGCATTTCGGAAAAAATTAAAATTTCATAAAAAATCCAAAGGGGTTAGCCTTTGCTTTTTACCAAAAACGGCAAGTTCCGTAAACTCGTCTTAAATTTATTTTTCTCGCCTATAATGATTCTTATCTTTGTCGGTTACGTGTTATATTGGCATACCTAAATTTTGAAGCATTTCGGAAAAATCTAAATTTTACAAAAGATCCAAAGGGGTTAGACTTTGTTTTTTTTACCAAAAATGGCACTTTTCATCAAAATTCGCCGTAAATTCATTTTTCTCGCACGTGAATCAAAACTCGTCGTAAATTCATTTTGGTCGCCGTTAAACCTTCTTATCTTTGTGAGATACACGTTATATTGTCATACCTAAATTTCGAAGCATTTCGGAAAAAATCAAAATTTCACAAAATCCAAAGGAGTTAGCCTTTGCTTTTCTACCAAAAACGACAATTTTCATCAAAACTCGCTATAAATTCATTTTTCTCGCCCGTGAAGCTTCTTATCTTTATCAGATACGCATTATATTGTCATACCTAAATTTTGAAGCATTTCTGAAAAAATTAAAATTTCACAAAAAATCCAAAGGGGTTAGCCTTTGCTTTTTAACAAAAACGGCAATTTTCATTAAAACTCGTCGTAAATTCATTTTTCTCGCCCGTGAAGCTTCTGGTCTTTGTCAGTTACGTGTTATATTGCCATACTAAATTTTGAAGGATTTCTGAAAAATTAAAATTTCACAAAAAATCCAAAGGGGTTAGCCTTTGTTTTTTACCAAAAACAGTACTTTTCATCAAATTCACCGTAAATTCATTCTTCTCGCCCGTGAATCAAAACATGTCGTAAATTCATTTTGGTCACCCTTAAAGCTTCTTATATTTGTCACATACACGTTATATTGTCATACCTAAATTTTGAAGCATTTCAGAAAAAAAATCAAAATTTCACAAAAATCCAAAGGGGTTAGCCTTTGCTTTTCTACCAAAAACGACAATTTTCATCAAAACTCGCTGTAAATTCATTTTTCTCGCCCGTGAAGCTTCTTATCTTTGTCATAAACGCGTTATATTGTCATACTTAAATTTTGAAGCATTTCAAAAAAAATTAAATTTCACAAAAAATCCAAAGGGGTTAGCCTTTGCTTTTTACCAAAAACGGCAATTTTCATCACAACTCGTCTTAAATTTGTTTTTCTCGCCCGTGAAGCTTCTTATCTTTGTCATTTATGTGTTATATTGGCGTACCTAAATTTTTAATCATTTCGGAAAAAATTAAAATTTCACAAAAATCCAAAGATGTTAGCCTTTGCTTTTCTACCAAAAGCGACAATTTTCATCAAAACTCGCCATAAATTCATTTTTCTCGCTCGTGAATCAAAACTCGCCGTAAATTCATTTTTCTTGCCCCTGAAGCTTCTTATCTTTGTCAGATACGCGTTATATTGTCATACCTAAATTTTGAAGCATTTTAGAAAAAAACAAAATTTCACAAAAAATCTAAAGGGGTTAGGCTTTGCTTTTTACCAAAATCGGCAATTTTTATCAAAACTCGTCGTAAATTTATTTTTCTCGCCTGTGAAGATTCTTACCTTTGTCAGATACGTGTTATATTGTCATACCTAAATTATGAAGCATTTTAGAAAAAATCAAAATTTCACAAAAATCCAAAGGTGTTAGCCTTTACTTTTCACCAAAAACGGCAAGTTCAGTCAAAACTCGTCGTAAATTCATTTTTCTCGCCAGTGATGCTTCTTATCTTTATCAGTTACGTGTTATATTGGCATACCTAAATTTTGAAGCATTTCGAAAAAAATAAAAATTTCACAAAAAATCCAAAGGGGTTAGCCTTTGCTTTTTACCAAAAACGGCACTTTTCATCAAAATTCGCCGTAAATTCATTTTTCTCGCCCGTGAATCAAAACTCGCCGTAAATTTATTTTGGTCGCCCTTAAAGCTTCTTATCTTTGTCAGATACATGTTATATTGTCATACCTAAATTTTGAAGCATTTCGGAAAAAAACAAAATTTTACAAAAATCCAAAGGGGTTAGCCTTTGCTTTTCTACCAAAAATGACAATTTTAATCAAAACTCGCTATAAATTCATTTTTCTCGCCTGTCAAGCTTCTTATCTTTGTCAGATACGCGTTATATTGTCATACCTAAATTTCGAAGCATTTCGGAAAAAATAAAAAATTCACAAAAAATCCAAAGGTGTTAGCCTTTGCTTTTTAACAAAAACGGTAATTTTCATCAAAACTCGCTATAAATTCATTTTTCTCGCCCGTGAAGCTTCTTATCTTTGTCATATACGCGTTATATTGTCATATCTAAATTTTGAAGCATTTCAAAAAAATTAAAATTTCACAAAAAATTCAAAGGGGTTAGCCTTTGCTTTTTACCAAAAACGATAATTTTGATCACAACTCGTCTTAAATTCGTTTTTCTCGCCCGTGAATCTTCTTATCTATGTCAGTTATGTGTTATATTGGCCTACCTAAATTTTGAAGCGTTTTGGAAAAAAATTAAAATTTCACAAAAATCTAAAGATGTTAGCCTTTGCTTTTCTACCAAAAACGACAATTTTCATCAAAACTCGCCGTAAATTCATTTTTCTCGCTCGTGAATCAAAACTCGCCGTAAATTCATTTTTCTTGCCCGTGAAGCTTCTTATCTTTGTCAGATACGCGTTATACTGTCATACCTAAATTTTGAAGCATTTTAGAAAAAATAAAAAATTCATAAAAAATCCAAAGGGATTAGCCTTTGCTTTTTACCAAAACCGGCAATTTTCATCAAAACTCATCGTAAATTTATTTTTCTCGCCCGTGAAGCTTCTTACCTTTGTCAGATATGTGTTATATTGTCATACCTAAATTTTGAAGCTGTTTAGAAAAAAAAATCAAAATTTCACAAAAATCCAAAGGTGTTAGCCTTTATCTTTTACCAAAAACTTCAAGTTCCGTCAAAACTCGTCGTAAATTCATTTTTCTCGCCCGTGATGCTTCTTATCTTTGTCGGTTACGTGTTATATTGGCATACCTAAATTTTGAAGCATTTCAGAAAAATCAAAATTTTACAAAAAATCCAAAGGGGTTAGCCTTTGCTTTTTACCAAAGACGGCACTTTTCATCAAAATTCGCCGCAAATTTATTTTTCTCGCACGTGAATCAAAACTCGCCGTAAATTCATTTTGGTCGCCCTTAAAGCTTCTTATCTTTGTCAGATACACGTTATATTGTCATACCTAAATTTTGAAGCATTTCGAAAAAAATCAAAATTTCACAAAAATCCAAAGGGGTTAGCCTTTGCTTTTCTACCAAAAACGACAATTTTCATCAAAACTCGCTATAAATTCATGTTTCTCGCCCGTGAAGCTTCTTATCTTTGTCAGATACGCATTATATTGTCATACCTAAATTTTGAAGCATTTGGAAAAAATCAAATTTTCACAAAAAATCCAAAGGGGTTAGCCTTTGCTTTTTAACAAAAACGGCAATTTTCATCAAAACTCGTCGTAAATTCATTTTTCTCGCCCGTGAAGCTGCTGGTCTTTGTCAGTTACGTGTTATATTGGCATACCTAAATTTTGAAGCATTTCGGAAAAAATTAAAATTTCATAAAAAATCCAAAGGGGTTAGCCTTTGCTTTTTTACCAAAAACGGCAAGTTCCGTAAACTCGTCTTAAATTTATTTTTCTCACCTATGATGATTCTTATCTTTGTCGGTTACGTGTTATATTGGCATACCTAAATTTTGAAGCATTTCGGAAAAATCTAAATTTTACAAAAGATCCAAAGGGGTTAGACTTTGCTTTTTACCAAAAATGGCACTTTTCATCAAAATTCGCCGTAAATTCATTTTTCTCGCACGTGAATCAAAACTCGTCGTAAATTCATTTTGGTCGCCCTTAAAGCTTCTTATCTTTGTGAGATACACGTTATATTGTCATACCTAAATTTTGATACATTTCGGAAAAAATCAAAATTTCACAAAAACCCAAAGGGGTTAGCCTTTGCTTTTTAACAAAAACGGTAATTTTCATCAAAACTCGTAGTAAATTCATTTTTCTCGCCCGTGAAGCTTCTGGTCTTTGTCAGTTACGTGTTATATTGGCATACCTAAATTTTGAAGCATTTCGGAAAAATCAAAATTTTACAAAAAATCCAAAGGGGTTAGCCTTTGCTTTTTACCAAAGACGGCACTTTTCATCAAAATTCGCCGTAAATTCATTTTTCTCGAACGTGAATCAAAACTCGCCGTAAATTCATTTTGGTCGCCCTTAAAGCTTCTTATCTTTGTCAGATACACGTTATATTGTCATACCTAAATTTTGAAGCATTTCAGAAAAAATTAAAATTTCACAAAAATCCAAAGGGGTTAGCCTTTGCTTTTCTACCAAAAACGACAATTTTCATCAAAACTCGCTATAAATTCATTTTTCTCGCCCGTGAAACTTCTTATCTTTGTCATATACGCGTTATATTGTCATATCTAAATTTTGAAGCATTTCAAAAAAATTAAAATTTCACAAAAAATTCAAAGGGGTTAGACTTTGCTTTTTACCAAAAACGACAATTTTGATCACAACTCGTCTTAAATTCGTTTTTCTCGCCCGTGAATCTTCTTATCTTTGTCAGTTATGTGTTATATTGGCCTACCTAAATTTTGAAGCGTTTTGGAAAAAATTAAAATTTCACAAAAATCCAAAGATGTTAGCCTTTGCTTTTCTACCAAAAACGACAATTTTCATCAAAACTCGCCGTAAATTCATTTTTCTCGCTCGTGAATCAAAACTCGCCGTAAATTCATTTTTCTTGCCCGTGAAGCTTCTTATCTTTGTCAGATACGCGTTATACTGTCATACCTAAATTTTGAAGCATTTTAGAAAAAAACAAAAATTCACAAAAAATCCAAAGGTGTTAGCCTTTGCTTTTTACCAAAACCGGCAATTTTCATCAAAACTCATCGTAAATTTATTTTTCTCGCCCGTGAAGCTTCTTACCTTTGTCAGATATGTGTTATATTGCCATACCTAAATTTTGAAGCTTTTTAGAAAAAAAATGAAAATTTCACAAAAATCCAAAGGTGTTAGCCTTTACCTTTTACCAAAAACTTCAAGTTGCGTCAAAACTCGTCGTAAATTCATTTTTCTCGCCCGTGATGCTTCTTATCTTTGTCGGTTACGTGTTATATTAGCATACCTAAATTTTGAAGCATTTCAGAAAAATCAAAATTTTACAAAAAATCCAAAGGGGTTAGCCTTTGCTTTTTACCAAAGATGACACTTTTCATCAAAATTCGCCGTAAATTTATTTTTCTCGCACGTGAATCAAAACTCGTCGTAAATTCATTTTGGTCGCCCTTAAAGCTTCTTATCTTTGTCAGATACACGTTATATTATCATACCTAAATTTTGAAGCATTTCGGAAAAAATCAAAATTTCACAAAAATCCAAAGGGGTTAGCCTTTGCTTTTCTACCAAAAATGACAATTTTCATCAAAACTCGCTATAAATTCATGTTTCTCGCCCGTGAAGCTTCTTATCTTTGTCAGATACGCATTATATTGTCATACCTAAATTTTGAAGCATTTCGGAAAAAATCAAAATTTCACAAAAAATCCAAAAGGGTTAGCCTTTGCTTTTTAACAAAAACGGCAATTTTCATCAAAACTCGTCGTAAATTCATTTTTCTCGCCCGTGAAGCTTCTGGTCTTTGTCAGTTACGTGTTATATTGTCATACCTAAATTTTGAAGCATTTCGGAAAAAATTAAAATTTCATAAAAAATCCAAAGGGGGTTAGCCTTTGCTTTTTACCAAAAACGGCAAGTTCCGTAAACTCGTCTTAAATTTATTTTTCTCGCCTGTGTTGATTCTTATCTTTGTCGGTTACGTGTTATATTGGCATACCTAAATTTTGAAGCATTTCGGAAAAATCTAAATTTTACAAAAGATCCAAAGGGGTTAGACTTTGCTTTTTACCAAAAATGGCACTTTTCATCAAAATTCACCGTAAATTCATTTTTCTCGCACGTGAATCAAAACTCGTCATAAATTTATTTTGGTCGCCGTTAAAGCTTCTTATCTTTGTGAGATACACGTTATATTGTCATACCTAAATTTTGAAGCATTTCGGAAAAAATCAAAATTTCACAAAAATCCAAAGGGGTTAGCCTTTGCTTTTCTACCAAAAACGACAATTTTCATCAAAACTCGCTAAATTCATTTCTCTCGCCCGTGAAGCTTCTTATCTTTGTCAGATACGCATTATATTGTCATACCTAAATTTTGAAGCATTTCAGAAAAAATCAAAATTTCACAAAAAATCCAAAGGGGTTAGCCTTTGCTTTTTAACAAAAACTGCAATTTTCATCAAAACTCGTCGTAAATTCATTTTTCTCGCCCGTGAAGCTTCTGGTATTTGCCAATTACTTGTTATACTGGCATACCTAAATTTTGAAGCATTTCGGAAAAAATTAAAATTTCACAAAAAATCCAAAGGGGTTAGTCTTTGCTTTTTACCAAAAACAGTACTTTTCATCAAAATTCACCGTAAATTCATTCTTCTCGCCCGTGAATCAAAACATGTCGTAAATTCATTTTGGTCACCCTTAAAGCTTCTTATATTTGTCACATACACGTTATATTGTCATACCTAAATTTTGAAGCATTTCAGAAAAAAAATCAGAATTTCACAAAAATCCAAAGGGGTTAGCCTTTGCTTTTCTACCAAAAACGACAATTTTCATCAAAACTCGCTGTAAATTCATTTTTCTCGCCCGTGAAGCTTCTTATCTTTGTCATAAACGCGTTATATTGTCATACCTAAATTTTGAATCATTTCAAAAAAATTTAAATTTCACAAAAAAATCTAAAGGGGTTAGCCTTTGCTTTTTACCAAAAACGGCAATTTTCATCACAACTCGTCTTAAATTCGTTTTTCTCGCCCGTGAAGCTTCTTATCTTTGTCAGTTATGTGTTATATTGGCATACCTAAATTTTTAATCATTTCGGAAAAAATTAAAATATCACAAAAATCCAAAGATGTTAGCCTTTGCTTTTCTACCAAAAGCGACAATTTTCATCAAAACTGCCATAAATTCATTTTTCTCGCTCGTGAATCAAAACTCGCCGTAAATTCATTTTTATTGCCCGTGAAGCTTCTTATCTTTGTCAGATACGCGTTATATTGTCATACCTAAATTTTGAAGCATTTTAGAAAAAAAAATTTCACAAAAAATCCAAAGGGGTTAGGCTTTGCTTTTTACCAAAATCGGCAATTTTTATCAAAACTCGTCGTAAATTTATTTTTCTCGCCCGTGAAGATTCTTACCTTTGTCAGATACGTGTTATATTGTCATACCTAAATTTTGAAGCATTTTAGAAAAAAATCAAAATTTCACAAAAATCCAAAGGTGTTAGCCTTTACTTTTCACCAAAAACGGCAAGTTCAGTAAAAACTCGTCGTAAATTCATTTTTCTCGCCAGTGATGCTTCTTATCTTTGTGAGTTATGTGTTATATTGGCATACCTAAATTTTGAAGTATTTCGGAAAAAATAAAAATTTCACAAAAAATCCAAAGGGGTTAGCCTTTGCTTTTTACCAAAAACGGCATTTTTCATCAAAATTCGCCGTAAATTCATTTTTCTCGCCCGTGAATCAAAACTCGCTGTAAATTTATTTTGGTCGCCCTCAAAGCTTCTTATCTTTGTCAAATACATGTTATATTGACATACCTAAATTTTGAAGCATTTCGGGAAAAAACAAAATTTCACAAAAATCCAAAGGGGTTAGCCTTTGCTTTTCTACCAAAAACAACAATTTTAATCAAAACTCGCTATAGATTCATTTTTCTCGCTCGTGAAGCTTCTTATCTTTGTCAGATACGCGTTATATTGTCATACCTAAATTTGGAAGCATTTCGGAAAAAATAAAAAATTCACAAAAAATCCCAAGGTGTTAGCCTTTGCTTTTTAACAAAAACGGTAATTTTCATCAAAACTCGTCGTAAATTCATTTTTCTCGCCCGTGAAGCTTCTTGTCTTTGTCAGATACGTGTTATATTGTCATACCTAAATTTTGAAGCATTTCGGAAAAAATCAAAATTTCACAAAAACCCAAAGGGGTTAGCCTTTGCTTTTCTACCAAAAACGACAATTTCCATCAAAACTCCCTATAAATTTATTTTTCTCACCCGTGAAGCTTCTTACCTTTGTCAGATACGCGTTATATTGTCATACCTAAATTTTGAAGCATTTCGTAAAAAATAAAAAATTCACAAAAAATCCAAAGGGGTTAGCCTTTGCTTTTTAACAAAAACGGCAATTTTCATCAAAACACGTCGTAAAATCATTTTTCTCGCCCGTGAAGCTTCTTATCTTTGTCAGATACGTGTTATATTGTCATACCTAAATTTTGAAGTATTTCGGAAAAAATCAAAATTTCACAAAAATCCAAAGGGGTTAGCCTTTGCTTTTCTACCAAAAACGACAATTTTCATCAAAACTCGCCGTAAATTTATTTTTCTCGCCCGTGAAGCTTCTTATCTTTGTCAGATACGCGTTATATTGTTATTCTAAATTTTGAAGCATTTCAGAAAAAAAATTAAAATTTCACAAAAATTCAAAGGGGTTAGCCTTTGCTTTTCTACCAAAAAACGACAATTTTCCTCAAAACTCGCTGTAAATTCATTTTTCTCGCCCGTGAAGCTTCTTATCTTTGTCATAAACGCGTTATATTGTCATACCTAAATTTTCAAGCATTTCAAAAAAAATTAAATTTCACAAAAAATCCAAAGGGGTTAGCCTTTGCTTTTTACCAAAAACGGCAATTTTCATCACAACTCGTCTTAAATTCATTTTTCTCGCCCGTGAAGCTTCTTATATTTGTTAGTTATGTGTTATATTGGCGTACCTAAATTTTTAATCATTTCGGAAAAAATTAAAATTTTACAAAAATCCAAAGATGTTAGCCTTTGTTTTTCTACCAAAAGCGACAATTTTCATCAAAACTCGCCATAAATTCATTTTTCTCGCTCGTGAATCAAAACTCGCCGTAAATTCATTTTTCTTGCCCGTGAAGCTTCTTATCTTTGTCAGATACGCGTTATATTGTCATACCTAAAATTTGAAGCATTTTAGAAAAAAACAAAATTTCACAAAAAATCCAAAGGGGTTAGCCTTTGCTTTTTACCAAAACCGGCAATTTTTATCAAAACTCGTCGTAAATTTATTTTTCTCGCCCGTGAAGGTTCTTACCTTTGTCAGATACGTGTTATATTGTCATACCTAAATTTTGAAGCATTTTAGAAAAAAATCAAAATATCACAAAAATCCAAAGGTGTTAGCCTTTACTTTTCACCAAAAACGGCAAGTTCTGTCAAAACTCGTCGTAAATTCATTTTTCTCGTCAGTGATGCTTCTTATCCTTGTCAGTTACGTGTTATATTGGCATACCTAAATTTTGAAGCATTTCGGAAAAAAAATCAAAATTTCACAAAAAATCCAAAGGGGTTAGCCTTTACTTTTTACCAAAAACGACACTTTTCATCAAAATTCGCCGTAAATTCATTTTTCTCGCCCGTGAATCAAAACTCACCGTAAATTTATTTTGGTCGCCCTTAAAGCTTCTTATCTTTGTCAGATACATGTTATATTGTCATACCTAAATTTTGAAGCATTTCGGTAAAAAACAAAATTTTACAAAAATCCAAAGGGGTTAGCCTTTGCTTTTCTACCAAAAACAACAATTTTAATCAAAACTCGCTATAAATTCATTTTTCTCGCCCGTGAAGCTTCTTATCTTTGTCAGATACGCGTTATATTGTCATACCTAAATTTGGAAGCATTTCGGAAAAAATAAAAAATTCACAAAAAATCCAACGGTGCTAGCCTTTGCTTTTTAACAAAAACAGCAATTTTCATCAAAACTCGTCGTAAATTCATTTTTCTCGCCCGTGAAGCTTCTTGTCTTTGTCAGATACGTGTTATATTGTCATACCTAAATGTTGAAGCATTTCGGAAAAAAATCAAAATTTCACAAAAATCCAAAGGGGTTATCCTTTGCTTTTCTACCAAAAATGACAATTTCCATCAAAACTCGCTATAAATTTATTTTTCTCGCCCGTGAAGCTTCTTACCTTTGTCAGATATGCGTTATATTGTCATACCTAAATTTTGAAGCATTTCGGAAAAAATAAAAAATTCACAAAAAATCCAAAGTGGTTAGCCTTTGCTTTTTAATAAAAAACGGTAATTTTCATTAAAACTCGTCGTGCATTTTTCTCGCCTGTGAAGGTTCTTGTCTTTGTCAGATACGTGTTATATTGTCATACCTAAAATTTGAAGCATTTCGGAAAAAAATCAAAATTTCCAAAAATCAAAAGGGGTTAGCCTTTGCTTTTCTACCAAAACGACAATTTTTGTCAAAACTCAATATAAATTCATTTTTCTCACCCGTGAAGCTTCTTAGCTTTGTCACATACGCGTTATATTGTCATACCTTAATTTTTAAGCATTTCGGAAAAATATAAAAAATTCACAAAAAATCCAAATGGGTTAGCCTTTGCTTTTTAACAAAAACAACAATTTTCATCAAAACACGTCGTAAATTCATTTTTCTCGCCCGTGAAGCTTCTTGTCTTTGTCAGATACGTGTTATATTGTCATACCTAAATATTGAAGAATTTCAGAAAAAAAATCAAAATTTCACAAAAATCCATAGGGGTTAGCCTTTGCTTTTCTACCAAAAACGACAATTTTCATCAAAACTCGCTATAAATTCATTTTTCTCGCCCGTGAAGCTTCTTATCTTTGTCAGATATGCATTATATTTTCATACCTAAATTTTGAAGCATTTCGAAAAAAATTAAAATTTCACAAAAAATCCAAAGGGGTTAGCCTTTGCTTTTTAACAAAAACGGTAATTTTCATCAAAACTCATAGTAAATTCATTTTTCTCGCCCGTGAAGCTTCTGGTCTTTGTCAGTTACGTGTTATATTGGCATACCTAAATTTTGAAGCATTTCGGAAAAAATTAAAATTTCACTAAAAATCCAAAGGGGTTAGCCTTTGCTTTTCTACCAAAACTGACACTTTTCATCAAACTTCGCCGTAAATTCATTTTTCTCGCCCGTGAATCAAAACTCGCCGTAAATTCATTTTGGTCACCCTTAAAGCTTCTTATCTTTGTCACATACACGTTATATTGTCATACCTAAATTTTGAAGCATTTCAAAAAAAAATCAAAATTTCACAAAAATCCAAAGGGGTTAGCCTTTGCTTTTCTACCAAAAAAGACAATTTTCATCAAAACTCGCTATAAATTCATTTTTCTCGCCCGTGAAGCTTCTTACCTTTGTCAGATACGCGTTATATTGTCATACCTTAATTTTGAAGCATTTCGGAAAAAATCAAAAATTCACAAACAATCCAAAGGGGTTAGCCTTTGCTTTTTAACAAAAACGGCAATTTTCATCAAAACACGTCGTAAATTCATTTTTCTCGCCCATGAAGCTTCTTGTCTTTGTCAGATACGTGTTATATTGTCATACCTAAATTTTGAAGCATTTCGAAAAAAAATCAAAATTTCACAAAAATCCAAAGGGGTTAGCCTTTGCTTTTCTACCAAAAATGACACTTTTCATCAAACTTCGCCGTAAATTTATTTTTCTCGTCCGTGAATCAAAACTCGTCGTAAATTCAATTTGGTCACCCTTAAAGCTTCTTATCTTTGTCACATACACGTTATATTGTCATACCTAAATTTTAAAGCATTTCAGAAAAAAATCAAAATTTCACAAAAATCCAAAGGGGTTAGCCTTTGCTTTTCTACCAAAAATGACAATTTTTATCAAAACTCGCTATAAATTCATTTTTCTCGCCCGTGAAGCTTCTTACCTTTGTCATATACGCGTTATATTGTCATACCTTAATTTTGAAGCATTTCGGAAAAAATAAAAAATTCACAAACAATCCAAAGGGGTTAGCCTTTGCTTTTTAACAAAAACGGCAATTTTCATCAAAACACGTCGTAAATTCATTTTTCTCGCCCGTGAAGCTTCTTGTCTTTGTCAGATACGTGTTATATTGTCATACCTAAATTTTGAAGCATTTCGAAAAAAATCAAAATTTCACAAAAATCCAAATGGGTTAGCCTTTGCTTTTCTACCAAAAATGACACTTTTCATCAAACTTCGCCGTAAATTCATTTTTCTCGCTCGTGAATCAAAACTCGCCGTAAATTCATTTTGGTCACCCTTAAAGCTTCTTATCTTTGTCACATACACGTTATATTGTCATACCTAAATTTTGAAGCATTTCAGAAAAAAAATCAAAATTTCACAAAAATCCAAAGGGGTTAGCCTTTGCTTTTTAACAAAAAACGGAAATTTTCATCAAAACTCGTAGTAAATTCATTTTTCTCGCCCGTGAAGCTTCTGGTCTTTGTCAGTTACGTGTTATATTGGCATACCTAAATTTTGAAGCTTTTCGGAAAAAATTAAAATTTCACAAAAAATCCAAAGGGGTTAGCCTTTGCTTTTTACCAAAAACGGCACTTTTCATCAAAATTCGCCGTAAATTCATTTTTCTCGCCCATGAATCAAAACATGCCGTAAATTCATTTTGGTCACCCTTAAAGCTTCTTATCTTTGTCACATACACGTTATATTGTCATACCTAAATTTTGAAGCATTTCGGAAACAAAACAAAATTTCACAAAAATCCAAAGGGGTTAGCCTTTGTTTTTTAACAAAAACGGCAATTTTCATCAAAACTCGTAGCAAATTCATTTTTCTCGCTCGTGAAGCTTCTGGTCTTTGTAAGTTACGTGTTATATTGGCATACCTAAATTTTGAAGCATTTCGGAAAAATTAAAATTTCACAAAAAATCCAAAGGGGTTAGCCTTTGCTTTTACCAAAAACGGCACTTTTCATCAAAATTCGCCGTAAATTCATTTTTCTCGCACGTGAATCAAAACTCGCCGTAAATTCATTTTGATCGTCCTTAAAGCTTCTTGTATTTGTTAGATACACGTTATATTGTCATACCTCAATTTTGAAGCATTTCGGAAAAAAAAACAAATTTTCACAAAAATCCAAAGGGGTTAGCCTTTGCTTTTCTACCAAAAACGACAATTTTCATCAAAACTCGCTGTAAATTCATTTTTCTCATCCGTGAAGCTTCTTATCTTTGTCATATACGCGTTATATTGTCATATCTAAATTTTGAAGCATTTTAAAAAAATTAAAATTTCACAAAAAAATCCAAAGGGGTTAGCCTTTGCTTTTTACCAAAAAACGGCAATTTTTATCACAACTCGTCTAAATTCGTTTTTCTCGCCCGTGAAGCTTCTTATCTTTGTCAGTTATGTGTTATATTGGCCTACCTAAATTTTTAAGCTTTTCGGAAAAAATTAAAATTTCACAAAAATCCAAAGATGTTAGCCTTTGCTTTTCTACCAAAAACGACAATTTTCATCAAAACTCGCCGTAAATTCATTTTTCTCGCTCGTGAATCAAAACTCGCCGTAAATTCATTTTTCTTGCCCGTGAAGCTTCTTATCTTTGTCAGATACGCGTTATATTGTCATAACTAAATTTTGAGGCATTTTAGAAAAAAATCAAAATTTCACAAAAAATCCAAAGGGGTTAGTCTTTGCTTTTTACCAAAAACAGTACTTTTCATCAAAATTCACCGTAAATTCGTTCTTCTCGCCCGTGAATCAAAACATGTCGTAAATTCATTTTGGTCACCCTTAAAGCTTCTTATATTTATCACATACACGTTATATTGTCATACCTAAATTTTGAAGCATTTCAGAAAAAAATCAGAATTTCACAAAAATCCAAAGGGGTTAGCCTTTGCTTTTCTAACAAAAACGACAATTTTCATCAAAACTCGCTGTAAATTCATTTTTCTCGCCCGTGAAGCTTCTTATCTTTGTCATAAACGCGTTATATTGTCATACCTAAATTTTGAAGCATTTCAAAAAAATTTAAATTTCACAAAAAAATCCAAAGGGGTAAGCCTTTGCTTTTTACCAAAAACGGCAATTTTCATCACAACTCGTCTTAAATTCGTTTTTCTCGCCCGTGAAGCTTCTTATCTTTGTCAGTTATGTGTTATATTGGCGTACCTAAATTTTTAATCGTTTCAGAAAAAATTAAAATATCACAAAAATCCAAAGATGTTAGCCTTTGCTTTTCTACCAAAAGCGACAATTTTCATCAAAACTCGCCATAAATTCATTTTTCTCGCTCGTGAATCAAAACTCGCCGTAAATTCATTTTTCTTGCCCGTGAAGCTTCTTATCTTTGTC
Source organism: Neostapfia colusana (assembly GCA_030760725.1). Taxonomy (NCBI): domain Eukaryota; kingdom Viridiplantae; phylum Streptophyta; class Magnoliopsida; order Poales; family Poaceae; genus Neostapfia; species Neostapfia colusana. The sequence goes on along the minus strand of JASWHV010000001.1, from coordinate 468,554 downwards.
AAATACGCGTTATATTGTCATACCTAAATTTTGAAGCATTTTAGAAAAAAACAAAATTTCACAAAAAATCCAAAGGGGTTAGGCTTTGCTTTTTACCAAAACAGGCAATTTTTATCAAAACTCGTCGTAAATTTATTTTTCTCGCCCGTGAAGATTCTTACCTTTGTCAGATACGTGTTATATTGTCATACCTAAATTTTGAAGCATTTTAGAAAAAATCAAAATTTCACAAAAATCCAAAGGTGTTAGCCTTTACTTTTCACCAAAAACGGCAAGTTCAGTCAAAACTCGTCGTAAATTCATTTTTCTCGCCAGTGATGCTTCTTATCTTTGTGAGTTACGTGTTATATTGGCATACCTAAATTTTGAAGCATTTCGGAAAAAATAAAAATTTCACAAAAAATCCAAAGGGGTTAGCCTTTGCTTTTTACCAAAAACGGCACTTTTCATCAAAATTCGCCGTAAATTCATTTTTCTCGCCCGTGAATCAAAACTCGCCGTAAATTTATTTTGGTCGCCCTCAAAGCTTCTTATCTTTGTCAGATACATGTTATATTGACATACCTAAATTTTGAAGCATTTCGGGAAAAAACAAAATTTCACAAAAATCCAAAGGGGTTAGCCTTTGCTTTTCTACCAAAAACAACAATTTTAATCAAAACTCGCTATAAATTCATTTTTCTCGCCCGTGAAGCTTCTTATCTTTGTCAGATATGCGTTATATTGTCATACCTAAATTTGGAAGCATTTCGGAAAAAATAAAAAATTCACAAAAAATCCAAAGGTGTTAGCCTTTGCTTTTTAACAAAAACGGTAATTTTCATCAAAACTCGTCGTAAATTCATTTTTCTCGCCCGTGAAGCTTCTTGTCTTTGTTAGATACGTGTTATATTGTCATACCTAAATTTTGAAGCATTTCAGAAAAAAATCAAAATTTCACAAAAACCCAATGGGGTTAGCCTTTGCTTTTCTACCAAAAACGACAATTTCCATCAAAACTCGCTATAAATTTATTTTTCTCGCCCGTGAAGCTTCTTACCTTTGTCAGATACGCGTTATATTGTCATACCTAAATTTTGAAGCATTTCGTAAAAAATAAAAAATTCACAAAAAATCCAAAGGGGTTAGCCTTTGCTTTTTAACAAAAACGGCAATTTTCATCAAAACACGTCGTAAAATCATTTTTCTCGCCCGTGAAGCTTCTTATCTTTGTCAGATACGTGTTATATTGTCATACCTAAATTTTGAAGTATTTCGGAAAAAATCAAAATTTCACAAAAATCCAAAGGGGTTAGCCTTTGCTTTTCTACCAAAAACGACAATTTTCATCAAAACTCGCCGTAAATTTATTTTTCTCGCCCGTGAAGCTTCTTATCTTTGTCAGATACGCGTTATATTGTTATATCTAAATTTTGAAGTATTTCAGAAAAAAAATTAAAATCTCACAAAAATCCAAAGGGGTTAGCCTTTGCTTTTCTACCAAAAAACGACAATTTTCCTCAAAACTCGCTGTAAATTCATTTTTCTCGCCCGTGAAGCTTCTTATCTTTGTCATAAACGCGTTATATTGTCATACCTAAATTTTGAAGCATTTCAAAAAAAATTAAATTTCACAAAAAAATTCAAAGGGGTTAGCCTTTGCTTTTTACCAAAAACGGCAATTTTCATCACAACTCGTCTTAAATTCGTTTTTCTCTCCCGTGAAGCTTCTTATCTTTGTTAGTTATGTGTTATATTGGCGTACCTAAATTTTTAATCATTTCGGAAAAAATTAAAATTTTACAAAAATCCAAAGATGTTAGCCTTTGTTTTTCTACCAAAAGCGACAATTTTCATCAAAACTCGCCATAAATTCATTTTTCTCGCTCGTGAATCAAAACTCGCCGTAAATTCATTTTTCTTGCCCGTGAAGCTTCTTATCTTTGTCAGATACGCGTTATATTGTCATACCTAAATTTTGAAGCATTTTAGAAAAAAAACAAAATTTCACAAAAAATCCAAAGGGGTTAGCCTTTGCTTTTTACCAAAACCGGCAATTTTTATCAAAACTCGTCGTAAATTTATTTTTCTCGCCCGTGAAGGTTCTTACCTTTGTCAGATACGTGTTATATTGTCATACCTAAATTTTGAAGCATTTTAGAAAAAAAATCAAAATTTCACAAAAATCCAAAGGTGTTAGCCTTTACTTTTCACCAAAAACGGCAAGTTCTGTCAAAACTCGTCGTAAATTCATTTTTCTCGCCAGTGATGCTTCTTATCTTTGTCAGTTACGTGTTATATTGGCATACCTAAATTTTGAAGCATATCGGAAAAAAAATCAAAATTTCACAAAAAATCCAAAGGGGTTAGCCTTTACTTTTTACCAAAAACGGCACTTTTCATCAAAATTCGCCGTAAATTCATTTTTCTCGCCCGTCAATCAAAACTCACCGTAATTTTGGTCGCCCTTAAAGCTTCTTATCTTTGTCAGATACATGTTATATTGTCATACCTAAATTTTGAAGCATTTCGGGAAAAAACAAAATTTTACAAAAATCCAAAGGGGTTAGCCTTTGCTTTTCTACCAAAAACAACAATTTTAATCAAAACTCGCTATAAATTCATTTTTCTCGCCCGTGAAGCTTCTTATCTTTGTCAGATACGCGTTATATTGTCATACCTAAATTTGGAAGCATTTCGGAAAAAATAAAAAATTCACAAAAAATTCAACGGTGCTAGCCTTTGCTTTTTAACAAAAACGGCAATTTTTATCAAAACTCGTCGTAAATTCATTTTTCTCGCCCGTGAAGCTTCTTGTCTTTGTCAGATACGTGTTATATTGTCATACCTAAATTTTGAAGCATTTCGGAAAAAAAATCAAAATTTCACAAAAATCCAAAGGGGTTAGCCTTTGCTTTTCTACCAAAAATGACAATTTCCATCAAAACTCGCTATAAATTTATTTTTCTTGCCCGTGAAGCTTCTTACCTTTGTCAGATATGCGTTATATTGTCATACCTAAATTTTGAAGCATTTCGGAAAAAATAAAAAATTCACAAAAAATCCAAAGTGGTTAGCCTTTGCTTTTTAATAAAAAACGGTAATTTTCATCAAAACTCGTCGTGCATTTTTCTCGCCTGTGAAGGTTCTTGTCTTTGTCAGATACGTGTTATATTGTCATACCTAAAATTTGAAGCATTTCGGAAAAAAATCAAAATTTCACAAAAATCCAAAGGGGTTAGCCTTTGCTTTTCTACCAAAACGACAATTTTTGTCAAAACTCAATATAAATTCATTTTTCTCGCCCGTGAAGCTTCTTACCTTTGTCACATACGCGTTATATTGTCATACCTTAATTTTTAAGCATTTCGGAAAAAAATCAAAAATTCACCAAAAATCCAAATGGGTTAGCCTTTGCTTTTAACAAAAACAACAATTTTCATCAAAACACGTCGTAAATTCATTTTTCTCGCCCGTGAAGCTTCTTGTCTTTGTCAGATACGTGTTATATTGTCATACCTAAATATTGAAGCATTTCAGAAAAAAAAATCAAAATTTCACAAAAATCCAAAGGGGTTAGCCTTTGCTTTTCTACCAAAAACGGCAATTTTCATCAAAACTCGCTATAAATTCATTTTTCTCGCCCGTGAAGCTTCTTATCTTTGTCAGATATGCATTATATTTTCATACCTAAATTTTGAAGCATTTCGGAAAAAATTAAAATTTCACAAAAAATCCAAAGGGGTTAGCCTTTGCTTTTTAACAAAAACGGTAATTTTCATCAAAACTCGTAGTAAATTCATTTTTCTCGCCCGTGAAGCTTCTGGTCTTTGTCAGTTACGTGTTATATTGGCATACCTAAATTTTGAAGCATTTCGGAAAAAATTAAAATTTCACTAAAAATCCAAAGGGGTCAGCCTTTGCTTTTCTACCAAAAATGACACTTTTCATCAAACTTCGCCGTAAATTCATTTTTCTCGCCCGTGAATCAAAACTCGCCGTAAATTCATTTTGGTCACCCTTAAAGCTTCTTATCTTTGTCAGATACACGTTATATTGTCATAACTAATTTTTGAAGCATTTCGGAAAAAACAAAATTTCACAAAAATCCAAAGGGGTTAGCCTTTGCTTTTCTACCAAAAACGACAATTTTCATCAAAACTCGCTGTAAATTCATTTTTCTCGCCCGTAAAGCTTCTTATCTTTGTCATATACGCGTTATATTGTCATATCTAAATTTTGAAGCATTTCAAAAAAAATTAAAATTTCACAAAAAAAATACAAAGGGGTTAGCCTTTGCTTTTTACCAATAACGACAATTTTGATCACAACTCGTCTTAAATTCGTTTTTCTCGCCCGTGAAGCTTCTTATCTTTGTCAGTTATGTGTTATATTTGGCTACCTAAATTTTGAAGCGTTTCGGAAAAAAATTAAAATTTCACAAAAATCCAAAGATGTTAGCCTTTGCTTTTCTACCAAAAACGACAATTTTCATCAAAACTCGCCGTAAATTTATTTTTCTCGCTCGTAAATCAAAACTCGCTGTAAATTCATTTTTCTTGCCCATGAAGCTTCTTATCTTTGTCAGATACGCGTTATACTGTCATAACTAAATTTTGAAGAATTTTAGAAAAAAACAAAAATTCACAAAAAATCCAAAGGGGTTAGCCTTTGCTTTTTACCAAAACCGGCAATTTTCATCAAAACTCATCGTAAATTTATTTTTCTCGCACGTGAAGCTTCTTAGCTTTGTCAGATATGTGTTATATTGTCATACCTAAACTTTAAAGCTTTTTAGAAAAAAATCAAAATTTCACAAAAATCCAAAGGTGTTAGCCTTTACTTTTTACCAAAAACTTCAAGTTCCGTCAAAACTCGTCGTAAATTCATTTTTCTCGCCCGTGATGCTTCTTATCTTTGTCAGTTACATGTTATATTGGCATACCTAAATTTCGAAGCATTTCAAAAAAATCAAAAATTCACAAAAAATCCAAAGGGGTTAGCCTTTGCTTTTTACCAAATACGGCACTTTTCATCAAAATTCGCCGTAAATTCATTTTTCTCGCCCGTGAATAAAAACTCGCTGTAAATTCATTTTGGTCGCCCTTAAAGCTTCTTATCTTTGTAAGATACACGTTATATTGTCGTACCTAAATTTTGAAGCATTTCGGGAAAAATCAAAATTTCACAAAAATCAAAAGGGGTTAGCCTTTGCTTTTCTTCCAAAAACGACAATTTCCATCAAAACTTGCTATAAATTCATTTTTCTCACCCATGAAGCTTCTTATCTTTGTCAGATATGCATTATATTGTCATACCTAAATTTTGAAGCATTTCGGAAAAAAAATCAAAATTTCACAAAAAATCCAAAGGGGTTAGCCTTTGCTTTTTAACAAAAACAGCAATTTTCATCAATCGTCGTAAATTCATTTTTCTCGCCCGTGAAGCTTCTGGTCTTTGTCAATTACGTGTTATATTGGCATACCTAAATTTTGAAGCATTTCGGAAAAAATTAAAATTTCACAAAAAATCCAATGGGGTTAGCCTTTGCTTTTTACCAAAAATGGCACTTTTCATTAAAATTCGCCGTAAATTCATTTTTCTCGCCCATGAATCAAAACATGTCGTAAGTTCATTTTGGTCACCCTTAAAGCTTCTTATCTTTGTCACATACACGTTATATTGTCATACCTAAATTTTGAAGCATTTCAGAAAAAAATCAAAATTTCACAAAACTCCAAAGGGGTTAGCCTTTGCTTTTTACCAAAAAATGGCAATTTTCATCACAACTCGTCTAAATTCGTTTTTCTCGCCCGTGAAGCTTCTTATCTTTGTCAGTTATGTGTTATATTGGCCTATCTAAATTTTTAAGCGTTTCGGAAAAAATTAAAATTTCACAAAAAACCAAAGATGTTAGCCTTTGCTTTTCTACCAAAAACGACAATTTTCATCAAAACTCGCCGTAAATTCATTTTTCTCGCTCGTGAATCAAAACTCGCCGTAAATTCATTTTTATTGCCCGTGAATCTTCTTATCTTTGTCAGATACGCCTTATATTGTCATACCTAAATTTTGAAGCATTTCGGAAAAAAAACAAAATTTCACAAAAATCCAAAGGGGTTAGCCTTTACTTTTTAACAAAAACGGCAATTTTCATCAAAACTCGTCGTAAATTCATTTTTCTCGCCCGTGAATCAAAACTCGCCGTAAATTCATTTTGGTCGCTCTTAAAGCTTCTTATATTTGTCAGATACACGTTATATTGTCATACCTAAATTTTGAAGCATTTCGAAAAAAATCAAAATTTCACAAAAATCCAAAGGGGTTAGCCTTTGCTTTTCTACCAAAAACGACAATTTTCATCAAAACTCGCTATAAAATTCATTTTTCTCACCCGTGAAGCTTCTTATCTTTGTGAGATACGCGTTATATTGTCATACCTAAATTTTGAAGCATTTTAGAAAAAATCAAAATTTCACAAAAAATCCAAAGGAGTTAGCCTTTGCTTTTTAACGAAAACGGCAACTTTCATCAAAACTCGTCGTAAATTTATTTTTGTCGCCCGTGAAGCTTCTGGTATTTGCCAATTACTTGTTATATTGGCATACCTAAATTTTGAAGCATTTCGGAAAAAAATCAAAATTTCACAAAAAATCCAAAGAGGTTAGCCATTGCTTTTTACCAAAAACAGCACTTTTCATCAAAATTCATCGTAAATTCATTTTTCTCGCCCGTGAAGCTTCTTGTCTTTGTCAGATACGTGTTATATTGTCATACCTAAATTTTGAAGCATTTCGGAAAAAATCAAAATTTCACAAAAATCCAAAGGGGTTAGCCTTTGCTTTTCTACCAAAAACAACACTTTTCATCAAACTTCGCCGTCAATTCAGTTTGGTAGCCCATAAAGCTTCTTATCTTTGTCACATACACGTTATATTGTCATACCTAAATTTTGAAGCATTTCAGAAAAAAATCAAAATTTCACAAAAATCCAAAGGGGTTAGCTTTTGCTTTTCTACCAAAAACGACACTTTTCATCAAACTTCGCCGTAAATTCCTTTTTCTTGCTCGTGAATCAAAACTCACTGTAAATTCATTTTGGTCGCCCTTAAAGCTTCTTATCTTTGTCACATACACGTTATATTGCATACCTAAATTTTGAAGCATTTCAGAAAAAAAAATCAAAATTTCACAAAAATCCAAAGGGGTTAGCCTTTGCTTTTCTACCAAAAACGACAATTTTCATCAAAACTCGCTGTAAATTCATTTTTCTCGCTCGTGAAGCTTCTTATCTTTGTCAGACACGCGTTATATTGTCATAACTAAATTTTGAAGCATTTCAAAAAAAATGAAAATTTCACAAAAAATCCAAAGAGGTTAGCCTTTGCTTTTTACGAAAAACGGCAATTTTCATCACAACTCGTCTTAAATTCATTTTTCTCGCCCGTGAAGCTTCTTATCTTTGTCAGTTATGTGTTATATTGGCCTACCTAGATTTTGAAGCGTTTCGGAAAAAAAAATTTCACAAAAATCCAAAGATGTTAGCCTTTGCTTTTCTACCAAAAAGGACAATTTTCATCGAATCTCGCCGTAAATTCATTTTTCTCGCTCGTGAATCAAAACTCGCCGTAAATTTATTTTTCTTGCCCGTGAAGCTTCTCATCTTTGTCAGATATGCGTTATATTGTGATACCTAAATTTTGAAGCATTTCAGAAAAAAATAAAATTTCACAAAAAACCAAAGGGTTTAGCCTTTGCTTTTTACCAAAAACGGCACTTTTCATCAAAATTCGCCGTAAATTCATTTTTCTCGCCCGTGAATCAAAACTCGTCGTAAATTCATTTTGGTCGCTCTTAAAGCTTCTTATCTTTGTCAGATACACGTTATATTGTCATACCTAAATTTTGAAGCATTTCAGAAAAAAAAATCAAAATTTCACAAAAATCCAAAGGAGTTAGCCTTTGCTTTTCTACAAAAAAACGACAATTTTCATCAAAACTCGTTGTAAATTCATTTTTCTCGCCCGTGAAGCGTCTTATCTTTGTCATAAACGCGTTATATTGTCATATCTAAATTTTGAAGCATTTAAAAAAATTAAAATTTCACAAAAAAATCCAAAGGGGTTAGCCTTTGCATTTTGCCAAAAACGGCAATTTTCGTCACAACTCGTCTTAAATTCATTTTTCTCACCCGTGAAGCTTCTTATCTTTGTCAGTTATATGTTATATTGGCCTACTTAAATTTTTAAGCGTTTCGGAAAAAATTAAAATTTCACAAAAATCCAAAGATGTTAGCCTTTGCTTTTCTACCAAAAACGACAATTTTCATCAAAACTCGCCGTAAATTCATTTTTCTCGCTCGTGAATCAAAACTCGCCGTAAATTCATTTTTCTTGCCCGTGAAGCTTCTTATCTTTGTCAGATACACGTTATACTATCATACCTAAATTTTGAAGCATTTTAGAAAAAATCAAAAATTCACAAAAAATCCAAAGGGGTTAGCCTTTGCTTTTTACCAAAACCGGCAATTTTCATCAAAACTCATCGTAAATTTATTTTTCTCACCCGTGAAGCTTCTTAACTTTATCAGATATGTGTTATATTGTCATACCTAAATTTTGAAGCTTTTCAGAAAAAAATCAAAATTTCACAAAAATCCAAATGTGTTAGCCTTTACTTTTTTACCAAAAACTTCTAGTTCCTTCAAAACTCGTCGTAAATTCATTTTTCTCGCCCGTGATGCTTCTTATCTTTGTCAGTTATGTGTTATATTGGCATACCTAAATTTCGAAGCATTTCGGAAAAAATAAAAATTTCACAAAAATCCAAAGGGGTTAGCCTTTGCTTTTTACCAAATATGGCACTTTTTATCAAAATCCGCCGTAAATTTATTTTTCTCGCCCGTGAATCAAAACTCGCCGTAAATTCATTTTGGTCGCCCTTAAAGCTTCTTATCTTTGTCAGATACAGGTTATATTGTCATACCTAAATTTTGAAGCATTTCGGAAAAAAAATCAAAATTTCACAAAAATCCAAAGGGGTTAGCCTTTCCTTTTCTTCCAAAAACAACAATTTTCATCAAAACTCGCTGTAAATTCATTTTTCTCGCTCGTGAAGCTTCTTATCTTTGTCAGATACGCGTTATATTGTCATACCTAAATTTTGAAGCATTTCGGAAAAAATAAAAAATTCACAAAAAATCCAAAGGTGTTAGCCTTTGCTTTTTAATAAAAAACGGCAATTTTCATCAAAACTCGTCGTAAATTCTTTTTTCTCGCCTGTGAAGCTTCTTGTCTTTGTCAGATACGTGTTATATTGTCATACCTAAAATTTGAAGCATTTCAGAAAAAAAATCAAAATTTCACAAAAATCCAAAGGGGTTAGCTTTTGCTTTTCTACCAAAACGACAATTTTCATCAAAACTCACTATAAATTCATTTTTCTCGCTCGTGAAGCTTCTTACCTTTGTCAGATATGCGTTATATTGTCATACCTTAATTTTGAAGCATTTCAGAAAAAATCAAAAATTCACAAAAAATCCAAAGGGGTTAGCCTTCGCTTTTTAACAAAAACGGCAATTTTCATCAAAACATGTCATAAATTCCATTTTCTCGCCCGTGAAGCTTCTTGTCTTTGCCAGATACGTGTTATATTGTCATACCTAAATTTTTAAGCATTTCGGAAAAAAATCAATATTTCACAAAAATCCAAAGGGGTTAGCCTTTGCTTTTCTACCAAAAACGACAATTTTCATCAAAACTCGCTATAAATTCATTTTTCTCGCCCGTGAAGCTTCTTATCTTTGTCAGATACGCATTATATTGTCATACCTAAATTTTGAAGCATTTCGGAAAAAAACAAAATTTCACAAAAAATCCAAAGGGGTTAGCCTTTGCTTTTTAACAAAAATGGCAATTTTTATCAAAACTCGTAGTAAATTCATTTTTCTCGCCCGTGAAGCTTCTGGTCTTTGTCAGATACGTGTTATATTGGCATACCTAAATTTTGAAGCATTTCGGAAAGAAATTAAAATTTCACAAAAAATCCAAAGGGGTTAGCCTTTGCTTTTTACCAAAAACGGCACTTTTCATCAAAATTCGCCGTAAATTTATTTTTCTCGCCAGTGAATCAAAACATGTCGTAAATTCATTTTGGTCACCCTTAAAGCTTCTTATCTTTGTCACATACACGTTATATTGTCATACCTAAATTTTGAAGCATTTCAGAAAAAAAATCAAAATTTCACAAAAATCCAAAGGGGTTAGCCTTTGCTTTTCTAACAAAAACGACAATTTTCATCAAAACTCGCTGTAAATTCATTTTTCTCGCTCGTGAAGCTTCTTATCTTTGTCATAAACGCGTTATATTGTCATACCTAAATTTTGAAGCATTTTAAAAAAATTAAAATTTCACAAAAAAATCCAAAGGGGTTAGCCTTTGCTTTTTACCAAAAACGGCAATTTTCATCACAACTCGTCTTAAATTCGTTTTTCTCGCCCGTGAAGCTTCTTATCTTTGTCAGTTATGTGTTATATTGGCCTACCTAAATTTTTAAACGTTTCAGAAAAAATTAAAATTTCAAAAAACCCAAAGACGTTAGCCTTTGCTTTTCTACCAAAAACGACAATTTTCATCAAAACTCGCCGTAAATTCATTTTTCTCGCTCGTGAATTAAAACTCGCCGTAAATTCATTTTCTTGCCCGTGAAGCTTCTTATCTTTGTCAGATACGCGTTATATTGTCATACCTAAATTTTGAAGCATTTTAGAAAAAATCAAAATTTCACAAAAAATCCAAAGGGGTTAGCCTTTGCTTTTTACCAAAACTAGCAATTTTCATCAAAACTCATCGTAAATTTATTTTTCGCCCGTGAAGCTTCTTACCTTTGTCAGATATGTGTTATATGTCATACCTAAATTTTGAAGCTTTTTAGAAAAAATCAAAATTTCCCAAAAATCCAAAGGTTTTAGCCTTTACTTTTTACCAAAAACGGCAAGTTCCGTCAAAACTCGTCGTAAATTTATTTTTCTCGCCCGTGACGCTTTTTATCTTTGTCAGTTACGCGTTATGTTGGCATACCTAAATTTTGAAGCATTTCCGAAAAAATAAAAAATTCACAAAAAATCCAAAGGGGTTAACATTTACTTTTTAACAAAAATGGCAATTTTTATCAAAACTCATCGTAAATTCATTTTTCTCGCCCGTGAAGCTTCTTGACTTTGTCAGATACGTGTTATATTGTCATACCTAAATTTCGAAGCATTTCAGAAAAAATCAAAATTTCACAAAAATCCAAAGGGGTTAGCTTTTGCTTTTCTACCAAAAACGACACTTTTCATCAAACTTCGCCGTAAATTCCTTTTTCTCGCCCGTGAATCAAAACTCGTCGTAAATTCATTTTGGTCGCCCTTAAAGCTTCTTATCTTTGTCACATACACGTTATATTGTCATACCTAAATTTTGAAGCATTTCAGAAAAAAATCAAAATTTCACAAAAATCCAAAGGGGTTAGCCTTTGCTTTTCTACCAAAAACGACAATTTTCATCAAAACTCGCTGTAAATTCATTTTTCTCACCCGTGAAGCTTCTTATCTTTGTCACATACACGTTATATTGTCATACCTAAATTTTGAAGCATTTCAGAAAAAAATCAAAATTTCACAAAAATCCAAAGGGGTTAGCTTTTGCTTTTCTACCAAAAACGACACTTTTCATCAAACTTCGCCGTAAATTCCTTTTTCTTGCTCGTGAATCAAAACTCACTGTAAATTCATTTTGGTCGCCCTTAAAGCTTCTTATCTTTGTCACATACACGTTATATTGCATACCTAAATTTTGAAGCATTTCAGAAAAAAAATCAAAATTTCACAAAAATCCAAAGGGGTTAGCCTTTGCTTTTCTACCAAAAACGACAATTTTCATCAAAACTCGCTGTAAATTCATTTTTCTCGCTCGTGAAGCTTCTTATCTTTGTCAGACACGCGTTATATTGTCATAACTAAATTTTGAAGCATTTCAAAAAAAATGAAAATTTCACAAAAAATCCAAAGAGGTTAGCCTTTGCTTTTTACGAAAAACGGCAATTTTCATCACAACTCGTCTTAAATTCATTTTTCTCGCCCGTGAAGCTTCTTATCTTTGTCAGTTATGTGTTATATTGGCCTACCTAGATTTTGAAGCGTTTCGGAAAAAAAAATTTCACAAAAATCCAAAGATGTTAGCCTTTGCTTTTCTACCAAAAAGGACAATTTTCATCGAATCTCGCCGTAAATTCATTTTTCTCGCTCGTGAATCAAAACTCGCCGTAAATTTATTTTTCTTGCCCGTGAAGCTTCTCATCTTTGTCAGATATGCGTTATATTGTGATACCTAAATTTTGAAGCATTTCAGAAAAAAATAAAATTTCACAAAAAACCAAAGGGTTTAGCCTTTGCTTTTTACCAAAAACGGCACTTTTCATCAAAATTCGCCGTAAATTCATTTTTCTCGCCCGTGAATCAAAACTCGTCGTAAATTCATTTTGGTCGCTCTTAAAGCTTCTTATCTTTGTCAGATACACGTTATATTGTCATACCTAAATTTTGAAGCATTTCAGAAAAAAAAATCAAAATTTCACAAAAATCCAAAGGAGTTAGCCTTTGCTTTTCTACAAAAAAACGACAATTTTCATCAAAACTCGTTGTAAATTCATTTTTCTCGCCCGTGAAGCGTCTTATCTTTGTCATAAACGCGTTATATTGTCATATCTAAATTTTGAAGCATTTAAAAAAATTAAAATTTCACAAAAAAATCCAAAGGGGTTAGCCTTTGCATTTTGCCAAAAACGGCAATTTTCGTCACAACTCGTCTTAAATTCATTTTTCTCACCCGTGAAGCTTCTTATCTTTGTCAGTTATATGTTATATTGGCCTACTTAAATTTTTAAGCGTTTCGGAAAAAATTAAAATTTCACAAAAATCCAAAGATGTTAGCCTTTGCTTTTCTACCAAAAACGACAATTTTCATCAAAACTCGCCGTAAATTCATTTTTCTCGCTCGTGAATCAAAACTCGCCGTAAATTCATTTTTCTTGCCCGTGAAGCTTCTTATCTTTGTCAGATACACGTTATACTATCATACCTAAATTTTGAAGCATTTTAGAAAAAATCAAAAATTCACAAAAAATCCAAAGGGGTTAGCCTTTGCTTTTTACCAAAACCGGCAATTTTCATCAAAACTCATCGTAAATTTATTTTTCTCGCCCGTGAAGCTTCTTAACTTTATCAGATATGTGTTATATTGTCATACCTAAATTTTGAAGCTTTTCAGAAAAAAATCAAAATTTCACAAAAATCCAAAGGTGTTAGCCTTTACTTTTTTACCAAAAACTTCTAGTTCCTTCAAAACTCGTCGTAAATTCATTTTTCTCGCCCGTGATGCTTCTTATCTTTGTCAGTTATGTGTTATATTGGCATACCTAAATTTCGAAGCATTTCGGAAAAAATAAAAATTTCACAAAAATCCAAAGGGGTTAGCCTTTGCTTTTTACCAAATATGGCACTTTTTATCAAAATCCGCCGTAAATTTATTTTTCTCGCCCGTGAATCAAAACTCGCCGTAAATTCATTTTGGTCGCCCTTAAAGCTTCTTATCTTTGTCAGATACAGGTTATATTGTCATACCTAAATTTTGAAGCATTTCGGAAAAAAAATCAAAATTTCACAAAAATCCAAAGGGGTTAGCCTTTCCTTTTCTTCCAAAAACAACAATTTTCATCAAAACTCGCTGTAAATTCATTTTTCTCGCTCGTGAAGCTTCTTATCTTTGTCAGATACGCGTTATATTGTCATACCTAAATTTTGAAGCATTTCGGAAAAAATAAAAAATTCACAAAAAATCCAAAGGTGTTAGCCTTTGCTTTTTAATAAAAAACGGCAATTTTCATCAAAACTCGTCGTAAATTCTTTTTTCTCGCCTGTGAAGCTTCTTGTCTTTGTCAGATACGTGTTATATTGTCATACCTAAAATTTGAAGCATTTCAGAAAAAAATCAAAATTTCACAAAAATCCAAAGGGGTTAGCTTTTGCTTTTCTACCAAAACGACAATTTTCATCAAAACTCACTATAAATTCATTTTTCTCGCTCGTGAAGCTTCTTACCTTTGTCAGATATGCGTTATATTGTCATACCTTAATTTTGAAGCATTTCAGAAAAAATCAAAAATTCACAAAAAATCCAAAGGGGTTAGCCTTCGCTTTTTAACAAAAACGGCAATTTTCATCAAAACATGTCATAAATTCCATTTTCTCGCCCGTGAAGCTTCTTGTCTTTGCCAGATACGTGTTATATTGTCATACCTAAATTTTTAAGCATTTCGGAAAAAAATCAATATTTCACAAAAATCCAAAGGGGTTAGCCTTTGCTTTTCTACCAAAAACGACAATTTTCATCAAAACTCGCTATAAATTCATTTTTCTCGCCCGTGAAGCTTTTATTTTTGTCAGATACGCATTATATTGTCATACCTAAATTTTGAAGCATTTCGGAAAAAAACAAAATTTCACAAAAAATCCAAAGGGGTTAGCCTTTGCTTTTTAACAAAAATGGCAATTTTTATCAAAACTCGTAGTAAATTCATTTTTCTCGCCCGTGAAGCTTCTGGTCTTTGTCAGATACGTGTTATATTGGCATACCTAAATTTTGAAGCATTTCGGAAAGAAATTAAAATTTCACAAAAAATCCAAAGGGGTTAGCCTTTGCTTTTTACCAAAAACGGCACTTTTCATCAAAATTCGCCGTAAATTTATTTTTCTCGCCAGTGAATCAAAACATGTCGTAAATTCATTTTGGTCACCCTTAAAGCTTCTTATCTTTGTCACATACACGTTATATTGTCATACCTAAATTTTGAAGCATTTCAGAAAAAAAATCAAAATTTCACAAAAATCCAAAGGGGTTAGCCTTTGCTTTTCTAACAAAAACGACAATTTTCATCAAAACTCGCTGTAAATTCATTTTTCTCGCTCGTGAAGCTTCTTATCTTTGTCATAAACGCGTTATATTGTCATACCTAAATTTTGAAGCATTTTAAAAAAATTAAAATTTCACAAAAAAATCCAAAGGGGTTAGCCTTTGCTTTTTACCAAAAACGGCAATTTTCATCACAACTCGTCTTAAATTCGTTTTTCTCGCCCGTGAAGCTTCTTATCTTTGTCAGTTATGTGTTATATTGGCCTACCTAAATTTTTAAACGTTTCAGAAAAAATTAAAATTTCAAAAAACCCAAAGACGTTAGCCTTTGCTTTTCTACCAAAAACGACAATTTTCATCAAAACTCGCCGTAAATTCATTTTTCTCGCTCGTGAATTAAAACTCGCCGTAAATTCATTTTCTTGCCCGTGAAGCTTCTTATCTTTGTCAGATACGCGTTATATTGTCATACCTAAATTTTGAAGCATTTTAGAAAAAATCAAAATTTCACAAAAAATCCAAAGGGGTTAGCCTTTGCTTTTTACCAAAACTAGCAATTTTCATCAAAACTCATCGTAAATTTATTTTTCGCCCGTGAAGCTTCTTACCTTTGTCAGATATGTGTTATATGTCATACCTAAATTTTGAAGCTTTTTAGAAAAAATCAAAATTTCCCAAAAATCCAAAGGTTTTAGCCTTTACTTTTTACCAAAAACGGCAAGTTCCGTCAAAACTCGTCGTAAATTTATTTTTCTCGCCCGTGACGCTTTTTATCTTTGTCAGTTACGCGTTATGTTGGCATACCTAAATTTTGAAGCATTTCCGAAAAAATAAAAAATTCACAAAAAATCCAAAGGGGTTAACATTTACTTTTTAACAAAAATGGCAATTTTTATCAAAACTCATCGTAAATTCATTTTTCTCGCCCGTGAAGCTTCTTGACTTTGTCAGATACGTGTTATATTGTCATACCTAAATTTCGAAGCATTTCAGAAAAAATCAAAATTTCACAAAAATCCAAAGGGGTTAGCTTTTGCTTTTCTACCAAAAACGACACTTTTCATCAAACTTCGCCGTAAATTCCTTTTTCTCGCCCGTGAATCAAAACTCGTCGTAAATTCATTTTGGTCGCCCTTAAAGCTTCTTATCTTTGTCACATACACGTTATATTGTCATACCTAAATTTTGAAGCATTTCAGAAAAAAATCAAAATTTCACAAAAATCCAAAGGGGTTAGCCTTTGCTTTTCTACCAAAAACGACAATTTTCATCAAAACTCGCTGTAAATTCATTTTTCTCACCCGTGAAGCTTCTTATCTTTGTCAGACACGCGTTATATTGTCATACCTAAATTTTGAAGCATTTCAAAAAAATTAAAATTTCACAAAAAAATCCAAAGGGGTTAGCCTTTGCTTTTTACCAAAAACGGCAATTTTCATCACAACTCGTCTTAAATTCATTTTTCTCGCCCGTGAAGCTTCTTATCTTTGTCAGTTATGTGTTATATTGGCCAACCTAGATTTTGAAGCATTTCGGAAAAAATAAAATTTCACAAAAAACCAAATATGTTAGCCTTTGCTTTTCTACCAAAAACGACAATTTTCATCGAATCTCGCCGTAAATCCATTTTTCTCCCTCGTGAATCAAAACTCGCCGTAAATTCATTTTTCTTGCCAGTAAAGCTTCTCATTTTTGTCAGATAAGCGTTATATTGTCATAACTTAATTTTGAAGCATTTCGAAAAAATCAAATTTTCACAAAAAATCCAAAGGGGTTAGCCTTTGCTTTTTAACAAAAACGGCATTTTTCATCAAAACTCGTAGTAAATTCATTTTTCTCGCGTCTTTGTCAGTTACGTGTTATATTGGCATACATAAATTTTGAAGCATTTCGGAAAAAATTAAAATTTCACAAAAATCCAAAGATGTTAGCCTTTGCTTTTCTACCAAAAACGACAATTTTCATCAAAACTCGCCGTAAATTTATTTTTCTCGCCCGTGAAGCTTCTTATCTTTGTCAGATATGTGTTATATTATCATACCTAAATTTTGAAGTATTTTAGAAAAAAGATCAAAATTTCACAAAAAATCCAAAGGGGTTAGCCTTTGCTTTTTACCAAAACCTGCAATTTTCATCAAAACTTGTCGTAAATTTTTTTTCTCTCCCGTGAAGCTTCTTACCTTTGTTAGATACGCGTTATATTGTCATACCTAAATTTTGAAGCATTTTAGAAAAAAAACAAAAATTCACAAAAAATCCAAAGGTGTTAGCCTTTGCTTTTTACCAAAACCGGCAATTTTCATCAAAACTCATCGTAAATTTATTTTTCTCACCCGTGAAGCTTCTTACCTTTGTCAGATATGTGTTATATTGTCATACCTAAATTTTGAAGCTTTTTAGAAAAAAATCAAAATTTCACAAAAATCCAAAGGTGTTAGCCTTTACTTTTTACCAAAAACGGCAAGTTCTGTCAAAACTCGTCGTAAATTCATTTTTCTCGCCCGTGATGCTTGTTATCTTTGTCAGTTATGTGTTATATTGGCATACCTAAATTTTGAAGCATTTCGGAAAAATCAAAATTTCACAAAAAATCCAAAGGGGTTAGCCTTTGCTTTTTACCAAAAACAGCACTTTTCATCAAAATTCGCCGTAAATTCATTTTTCTCGCACGTGAATCAAAACTCGTCGTAAATTCATTTTTGTCGCTCTTAAAGCTTCTTATCTTTGTCAGATACACGTTATATTGTCATACCTAAATTTTGAAGCATTTCGGAAAAATCAAAATTTCACAAAAATCCAAAGGGGTTAGCCTTTGCTTTTCTACCAAAAACGACAATTTTCATCAAAACTCGCTATAAATTCATTTTTCTCGCCCGTGAAGCTTCTTATCTTTGTCAGATACATGTTATATTGTCATACCTAAATTTCGAAGCATTTCGTAAAAAATCAAAATTTCACAAAAAATCCAAAGGGGTTTGCCTTTGCTTTTTAACAAAAACGGCAATTTTCATCAAAACTCGTAGTAAATTCATTTTTCTCGCGTCTTTGTCAGTTACGTGTTATATTGGCATACCTAAATTTTGAAGCATTTCGGAAAAAATTAAAATTTCACAAAAATCCAAAGATGTTAGCCTTTGCTTTTCTACCAAAAACGACAATTTTCATCAAAACTCGCCGTAAATTTATTTTTCTCGCCCGTGAAGCTTCTTATCTTTGTCAGATATGTGTTATATTATCATACCTAAATTTTGAAGTATTTTAGAAAAAAAATCAAAATTTCACAAAAAATCCAAAGGGGTTAGCCTTTGCTTTTTACCAAAACCTGCAATTTTCATCAAAACTTGTCGTAAATTTTTTTTCTCTCCCGTGAAGCTTCTTACCTTTGTCAGATACACGTTATATTGTCATACCTAAATTTTGAAGCATTTTAGAAAAAAACAAAAATTCACAAAAAATCCAAAGGTGTTAGCCTTTGCTTTTTACCAAAACCGGCAATTTTCATCAAAACTCATCGTAAATTTATTTTTCTCGCCCGTGAAGCTTCTTACCTTTGTCAGATATGTGTTATATTGTCATACCTAAATTTTGAAGCTTTTTAGAAAAAAATCAAAATTTCACAAAAATCCAAAGGTGTTAGCCTTTACTTTTTACCAAAAACGGCAAGTTCTGTCAAAACTCGTCGTAAATTCATTTTTCTCGCCCGTGATGCTTCTTATCTTTGTCAGTTACGTGTTATATTGGCATCCTAAATTTTGAAGCATTTCGGAAAAATCAAAATTTCACAAAAAATCCAAAGGGGTTAGCCTTTGCTTTTTACCAAAAACAGCACTTTTCATCAAAATTCGCCGTAAATTCATTTTTCTCGCACGTGAATCAAAACTCGCCGTAAATTCATTTTTGTCGCTCTTAAAGCTTCTTATCTTTGTCAGATACACGTTATATTGTCATACCTAAATTTTGAAGCATTTCGGAAAAAATCAAAATTTCACAAAAATCCAAAGGGGTTAGCCTTTGCTTTTCTACCAAAAACGACAATTTTCATCAAAACTCGCTATAAATTCATTTTTCTCGCCCGTGAAGCTTCTTATCTTTGTCAGATACGTGTTATATTGTCATAACTAAATTTCGAAGCATTTCGTAAAAAATCAAAATTTCACAAAAAATCCAAAGGGGTTAGCCTTTGCTTTTTAACAAAAACGGCAATTTTCATCAAAACTCGTAGTAAATTCATTTTTCTCGCGTCTTTGTTAGTTACGTGTTATATTGGCATACCTAAATTTTCAAGCATTTCGGAAAAAATTAAAATTTCACAAAAATCCAAAGATGTTAGCCTTTGCTTTTCTACCAAAAACGACAATTTTCATCAAAACTCACCGTAAATTTATTTTCCTCGCCTGTGAAGCTTCTTATCTTTGTCAGATATGTGTTATATTATCATACCTAAATTTTGAAGTATTTTAGAAAAAAAAACAAAATTTCACAAAAAATCCAAAGGGGTTAGCCTTTGCTTTTTACCAAAACCTGCAATTTTCATCAAAACTTGTCGTAAATTTTTTTCTCTCCCGTGAAGCTTCTTACCTTTGTCAGATACACGTTATATTGTCATACCTAAATTTTGAAGCATTTTAGAAAAAAACAAAAATTCACAAAAAATCCAAAGGTGTTAGCCTTTGCTTTTTACCAAAACCGGCAATTTTCATCAAAACTCATCGTAAATTTATTTTTCTCGCCCGTGAAGCTTCTTACCTTTGTCAGATATGTGTTATATTGTCATACCTAAATTTTGAAGCTTTTTAGAAAAAAATTAAAATTTCACAAAAATCCAAAGGTGTTAGCCTTTACTTTTTACCAAAAACGGCAAGTTCTGTCAAAACTCGTCGTAAATTCATTTTTCTCACCCGTGATGCTTCTTATCTTTGTCAGTTACGTGTTATATTGGCATACCTAAATTTTGAAGCATTTCGGAAAAATCAAAATTTCACAAAAAATCCAAAGGGGTTAGCCTTTGCTTTTTATCAAAAACAGCACTTTTCATCAAAATTCGCCGTAAATTCATTTTTCTCGCACGTGAATCAAAACTCGCCGTAAATTCATTTTTGTCGCTCTTAAAGCTTCTTATCTTTGTCAGATACACGTTATATTGTCATACCTAAATTTTGAAGCATTTCCGAAAAAATCAAAATTTCACAAAAATCCAAAGGTGTTAGCCTTTGCTTTTCTACCAAAAACGACAATTTTCATCAAAACTCGCTATAAATTCATTTTTCTCGCCCGTGAAGCTTCTTATCTTTGTCAGATACATGTTATATTGTCATACCTAAATTTCGAAGCATTTCGGAAAAAATCAAAATTTCACAAAAATACAAAGGGGTTAGCCTTTGCTTTTCTACCAAAAACGACACTTTTCATGAAACTTTACCGTAAATTCATTTTTCTCGCCCGTGAATCAAAACTCGCCGTAAATTCATTTTGGTCGCCCATAAAGCTTCTTATCTTTGTCACATACACGTTATATTGTAATACCTAAATTTTGAAGCATTTCAGGAAAAATCTTAATTTCACAAAAATCCAAAGGGGTTAGCCATTGCTTTTCTACAAAAAACGACAATTTTCATCAAAACTCGCCGTAAATGCATTTTTCTCGCCCGTGAAGCTTCTTATCTTTGTTAGATACGCGTTATATTGTCATACCTAAATTTTGAAGTATTTTAGAGAAAATCAAAATTTCACAAAAAATCCAAAGGGGTTAGCCTTTGCTTTTTACCAAAACCGGCAATTTTCATCAAAACTCGTCTTAAATTTATTTTTCTCACCCGTGAAGCTTCTTACTTTTGTCAGATTCGTGTTATATTGTCATACCTAAATTTTAAAGCATTTTAGAAAAAAATCAAAATTTCACAAAAATCCAAACGTGTTAGCCTTTACTTTTTACCCAAAACGGCAAGTTCCGTCAAAACTCGTCGTAAATTCATTTTTCTCGCCCGTGAAGCTTCTTGTCTTTGTCAGATACGTGTTATATTGAAATACCCAAATTTTGAAGCATTTCAGAAAAAATCAAAATTTCACAAAAATCCAAAGGAGATAGCCTTTGCTTTTCTACCAAAAATGAAAATTTTCATCAAAACTCGCTATAAATTCATTTTTCTCGCCCGTGAAGCTTCTTATCTCTTTTCAGACACGCGTTATATTGTCATACCTAAATTTTGAAGCATTTCAAAAAAAATCAAAAATTCACAAAAAATCCAAAGGGGTTAGCCTTTGCTTTTTACCAAAAACGGCAATTTTCGTCACAATTCGTCTTAAATTCATTTTTCTCGCCCGTGAAGCTTCTTATCTTTGTTAGTTATGTGTTATATTGGCCTACCTAAATTTTGAAGCGTTTCGGAAAATATTAAAATTTCACAAAAATCCAAAGATGTTAGCCTTTGCTTTTCTACCAAAAACGACAATTTTCATCAAAACTCACCTTAAATTCATTTTTCTCGCTCGTGAATCAAAACTCGCCGTAAATTCATTTTTCTTGCCCGTGAAGCTTCTCATCTTTGTCAGATACGCGTTATATTGTCATAACTAAATTTTGAAGCATTTCAAAAAAATCAAAATTTCACAAAAAATCCAAAGGGGTTAGCCTTTGCTTTTCTACCAAAAACAACGATTTTCATCAAAGCTCGCAGTGAATTCATTTTTTTCGCACGTGATGCTTCTTATATTTATCAGTTATGTGTTATATTTGCATATCTAAATTTTGAAGCATTTTGGAAAAAAATCAAAATTTCACAAAAAATCCAAAGGGCCTTTACTTTTTAACAAAAACGGCAATTTTCATCAAAATTTGCTGTAAATTCATTATTCTCGCACGTGAATCAGAACTTGTCGTAAATTCATTTTTCTCGCCCGTGAAGCTTCTTATCTTTGTCAGTTATGTGTTATATTGGCCTACCTAGATTTTGAAGCATTTCGAAAAAAAATAAAATTTCACAACAAAATGCAAAGGGGTTAGCCTTTTCTTTTTACCAAAAAGGGCAATTTTCATCAAAACTCGTCATAAATTTAGATTTCTCGCCCGTGAAGCTTCTTGTCTTTGTCGGATACGTGTTATATTGCCATACCAAAATTTGAAGCATTTGAGAAAAACTAAAATTTGACAAAAATTCCAAAGGGGTTAGCCTTTACTTTTTACCAAAAACGGCAAGTTCCGTCAAAACTCGTCGTAAATTCATTTTTCTCGCCCGTGATGCTTCTTATCTTTGCCAGTTACGTGTATATTAGCATATCTAAATTTTGAAGCATTTCAGAAAAAAATTAAAATTTCACAAAAAATCCAAAGGGTTAGCTTTTGCTTTTTACCAAAAACGGCACTTTCCATCAAAATTCACCGTAAATTCATTTTTCTCGCCCGTGAATCAAAACTCGCCATAAATTCATTTTGGTCGCCCTTAAAGCTTCTTATCTTTGTCACATACACGTTATATTGTCATACCTAAATTTTGAAGCATTTCAGAAAAAATCAAAATTTCACAAAAATCCAAAGGGGATAGCCTTTGCTTTTCTACCAAAAACGAAAATTTTCATCAAAACTCGCTACAAATTCATTTTTCTCGCCCGTGAAGCTTCTTATCTTTGTCAGACACGCGTTATATTTTCATACCTAAATTTTGAAGCATTTCAAAAAAATCAAAAATTCACAAAAAAATCCAAAGGGGTTAGCCTTTGCTTTTTAGCAAAAACGGCAATTTTCGTCACAATTCGTCTTAAATTCACTTTTCTCGCCCATGAAGCTTCTTATCTTTATCAGTTATGTGTTATATTGGCCTACCTAAACTTTGAAGCGTTTCGGAAAAAATAAAAATTTCACAAAAATCCAAAGATGTTAGCCTTTGCTTTTCCACCAAAAATGACAATTTTCATCAAAACTCGTCGTAAATTCATTTTTCTCGCTCGTGAAACAAAACTCGCCGTAAATTCATTTTTTTGCCCGTGAAACTTCTCATCTTTGTCAGATACGCGTTATATTGTCGTACCTAAATTTTGAAGCATTTCGGAAAAAATCAAAATTTCACAAAAAATCCAAAGGGGTTAGCCTTTGCTTTTCTACCAAAAACGACGATTTTCATCAAAGCTCGCAGTGAATTCATTTTTCTCGCACGTGATGCTTCTTATATTTGTCAGTTATGTGTTATATTGGCATATCTAAATTTTGAAGCATTTCGGAAAAAAATCAAAATTTCACAAAAAATCCAAAGGGCCTTTACTTTTTAACAAAAACGGCAATTTTCATCAAAATTTGCTGTAAATTCATTATTCTCGCACGTGAATCAGAATTGTGGTAAATTCATTTTTCTCGCCCGTGAAGCTTCTTATCTTTGTCAGTTATGTGTTATATTGGCCAACCTAGATTTTGAAGCATTTCGGAAAAAAATAAAATATCACAAAAATCCAAAGATGTTAGCCTTTGCCTTTCCACCAAAAACGACAATTTTCATCAAAACTCGCCGTAAATTCATTTTTCTCGCCCGTGAAGCTTCTTATCTTTGTCAGATACGCGTTATATTGTCATACCTAAATTTTGAAGTATTTTAGAAAAAAATCAAAATTTCACAAAAAATCCAAAGGGGTTAGCCTTTGCTTTTTACCAAAACCAGCAATTTTCATCAAAACTCGTCGTAAATTTATTTTTCTCTCCCGTGAAGCTTCTTACCTTTGTCAGATACGTGTTATATTGTCATACCTAAATTTGAAGCATTTCAGAAAAATCAAAATTTAACAAAAATTCCAAAGGGGTTAGCCTTTACTTTTTACCAAAAATGGCAAGTTCCGTCAAAACTCGTCGTAAATTCATTTATCTCGCCCGTGATGCTTCTTATCTTTGTCGGTTACGTGTTATATTGGCATACCTAAATTTTGAAGCATTTCGGAAAAATCAAAATTTTACAAAAAAATCCAAAGGGGTTAGCCTTTGCTTTTTACCAAAAACGGCACTTTTCATCAAAATTCGCCGTAAATTCATTTTTCTCGCCCGTGAATCAAAACTCGCCGTAAGTTCATTTTTGTCGCTCTTAAAGCTTCTTATCTTTGTCAGATACACGTTATATTGTCATACCTCAATTTTGAAGCATTTCGGAAAAAATCAAAATTTCACAAAAATCCAAAGGGGTTAGCCTTTGCTTTTCTACCAAAAACGACAATTTTCATCAAAACTCACTGTAAATTCATTTTTCTCGCCCGTGAAGTTGCTTATCATTGTCAGATACACGTTATGTTGTCATATCTAAATTTTGAAGCATTTCGGAAAAAATCAAAATTTCACAAAAAATCCAAAGGGGTTAGCCTTTCCTTTTTAACAAAAACGGCAATTTTCATCAAAACTCGTCGTAAATTCATTTTTCTTGCCCGTGAAGCTTCTGGTATTTGTCAGTTACTTGTTATATTGGCATACCTAAATTTTGAAGCATTTCGAAAAAAATCAAAATTTCAAAAAAAATCCAAAGGGGTTAGCCTTTGCTTTTTACCAAAAACAGCACTTTTCATCAAAATTTGCCGTAAATTCATTTTTCTCGCACGTGAATCAAAACTCGTCGTAAATTCATTTTGATCATCCTTAAAGCTTCTTATCTTTGTCGCATACAGGTTATATTGTCATACCTAAATTTTGAAGCATTTCAGAAAAAAAATCAAAATTTCACAAAAATCCAAAGGGGTTAGCCTTTGCTTTTCTACCAAAAACGACAATTTTCATCAAAACTCGCTGTAAATTCATTTTTCTCGCCCGTGAAGCTTCTTATCTTTGTCATATACGCGTTATATTGTCATATCTCAATTTTGAAGCATTTCAAAAAAAATTCACAAAAAATTCAAAGGGGTTAGCCTTTGCTTTTTTTTCCAAAAACGACAATTTTGATCACAACTCGTCTTAAATTCGTTTTCTCGCCCGTGAAGCTTCTTATCTTTGTCAGTTATGTGTTATATTGGCCTACCTAAATTTTGAAGGGTTTCAGAAAAAATTAAAATTTCACAAAAATCCAAAGATGTTAGCCTTTGCTTTTCTACTAAAAAACGACAATTTTCACCAAAACTCACCGTAAATTCATTTTTCTCGCTCATGAATCAAAACTCGCCGTAAATTCATTTTTCTTGCCCGTGAAGCTTTATCTTTGTGAGATACGCGTTATATTGTCATACCTAAATTTGAAGCATTTTAGAAAAAATCAAAAATTCACAAAAAATCCAAACGGGTTAGCCTTTGCTTTTTACCAAAACCGACAATTTTCATCAAAACTCATCGTAACTTTATTTTTCTCACACGTGAAGCTTCTTACCTTTGTCAGATATGTGTTATATAGTCATACCTAAATTTTGAAGCTTTTTAGAAAAAAAATCAAAATTTCACAAAAATCCAAAGGTGTTAGCCTTTACTTTTTACCAAAAACGGCAAGTTCCATCAAAACTCGTCGTAAATTCATTTTTCTCGCTCGTGATGCTTCTTATCTTTGCCAATTACGTGTTATATTGGCATACCTAAATTTTGAAGCATTTCGGAAAAATCAAAATTTCACAAAAAATCCAAAGGGGTTAGCCTTTGCTTTTACCAAAAACGGCACTTTTCATCAAAATTTGCCGTAAATTCATTTTTCTCGCACGTGAATAAAAACTCGCCGTAAATTCATTTTGGTCGCCCTTAAAGCTTCTTATCTTTTCAGATACACATTATATTGTCATACCTAAATTTTGAAGCATTTCGGAAAAAATCAAAATTTCACAAAAATCCAAAGGGGTTAGCCTTTGCTTTTCTACCAAAAACGACAATGTTCATCAAAACTCGCTATAAATTCATTTTTCTCGCCCGTGAAGCTTCTTATCTTTGTGAGATACGCGTTATATTGTCATACCTAAATTTTGAAGCATTTCTAAAAAAATAAAATTTCACGAAAAATCCAAATGGGTTAGCCTTTGCTTTTTAACAAAAACGGCAATTTTCATCAAAACTCGTCGTAAATTCATTTTTCTCGTCCGTGAAGCTTCTTGTCTTTGTCAGTTACGTGTTATATTGGCAAACCTAAATTTTGAAGCATTACGGAAAAAATTAAAATCTCACAAAAAATCGAAAGGGGTTAGCCTTTGCTTTTTACCAAAACGGTACTTTTCATCAAAATTCGCCGTAAATTCATTTTTCTCGCCCGTGAATCAAAACATGCCGTAAATTCATTTTGGTCACTCTTAAAGCTTCTTATCTTTGTCACATACACATTATATTGTCATACCTAAATTTTGAACCATTTCAGAAAAAATCAAAATTTCACAAAAATCCAAAGGGGTTTGCCTTTGCTTTTCTACCAAAAACGACAATTTTCATCAAAACTCACTGTAAATTCATTTTTCTCGCCTGTGAAGCTTCTTATCTTTGTCATATACGCGTTATATTGTCATACCAAAATTTTGAAGCATTTCAAAAAAATTAAAATTTCACAAAAAAATCCAAAGGGGTTAGCCTTTGCTTTTTATCAAAAACGACAATTTTCATCACAACTCGTCTTAAATTCGTTTTTCTCGCCCGTGAAGCTTCTTATCTTTGTCAGGTATGTGTTATATTGGCCTACCTAAATTTTTAAGCATTTCTGAAAAAATTAAAATTTCACAAAAATCCAAAGATGTTAGCCTTTGCTTTTCTACCAAAAACGACAATTTTCATCAAAACTCGCCGTAAATTCATTTTTCTCGCTCGTGAATCAAAACTCGCCGTAAATTCATTTTTCTCGCCCGTGACGCTTCTTATCTTTGTCAGTTACGTGTTATATTGGCATACTTAAATTTTGAAGCATTTTGGAAAAATCAAAATTTCACAAAAAATCCAAAGGGTTTAGCCTTTGCTTTTTACCAAAAACAGCACTTTTCATCAAAATTCGCAATAAATTCATTTTTCTCACCCGTGAATCAAAACTCGCCGTAAATTCATTTTGGTCGCCCTTAAAGCTTCTTATGTTTGTCAGATACACGTTATATTGTCATACCTAAATTTTGTAGCATTTCGAGAAAAATCAAAATTTCACAAAAATCCGAAGGGGTTAGCCTTTGCTTTTCTACCAAAAACGACAATTTTCATTAAAACTCACTTAATTCAATTTTATCGCCCGTGAAGCTTCTTATCTTTGTCACATACGCGTTATATTGTCATACCTAAATTTTGAAGCATTTTGGAAAAAAATCAAAAATTCCCAAAAATTCCAAAGGGGTTAGCATTTACTTTTTAACAAAAACGGCAATTTTCATCAAAACTCATCGTAAATTCATTTTTCTCGCCCGTGAAGCTTCTTATCTTTGTCAGATACGTGTTATATTGTCATACCTAAATTTTCAAGCATTTCGGAAAAAATCAAAATTTCACAAAAATCCAAATGGGTTAGCCTTTTCTTTTCTACCAAAAACGACACTTTTCATCAAACTTCGCCGTAAATTCATTTTTCTTGCTCGTGAATCAAAACTCGCCGTAATTTCATTTTGGTCGCCCTTAAAGCTTATTATCTTTGTCACATACACGTTATATTGTCATACCTAAATTTTTAAGCATTTCAGAAAAAATCAAAATTTCACAAAAATCCAAAGGGGTTAGCCTTTGCTTTTCTACGAAAAACGACAATTTTCATCAAAACTCGCTGTAAATTCATTTTTCTCGCCTGTGAAGCTTCTTATCTTTGTCAGACACGAGTTATATTGTCATACCTAAATTTTGAAGCATTTCAGAAAAATTAAAATTTCACAGAAAAATCCAAATGGGTTAGCCTTTGCTTTTTACCAAAAACGGCAATTTTCATCACAACTCGTCTTAAATTCATTTTTCTCGCCCGTGAAGCTTCTTATCTTTATCAGTTATGTGTTATATTGGCCTACCTAGATTTTGAAGCATTTCAGAAAAAAACAAAATTTCACAAAAATCCAAAGATGTTAGCCTTTGCTTTTCTACCAAAAACGACAATTTTCATCGAATCTTGCCGTAAATTCATTTTTCTCGCTTGTGAATCAAAACTCGCCATAAATTCATTTTTCTTGCCCGTGAAGCTTCTCATCTTTGTCAGATACGCGTTATATTATGATACCTAAATTTTGAAGCATTTCGGAAAAAATTAAAATTTCATAAAAAATCCAAAGGGGTTAGCCTTTACTTTTTACCAAAAACGGCTAGTTCCGTAAACTCGTCTTAAATTCATTTTTCTCGCTTGTGATGCCTCTTATCTTTGTCAGTTACGTGTTATATTGGCAAACCTAAATTTTGAAGCATTTCGGAAAAAAATCAAAATTTCACAAAAAAATCCAAAGGGGTTAACCTTTGCTTTTTACCAAAAACGGCACTTTTCATCAAAATTCGCCGTAAATTTATTTTTCTCGCCCGTGAATCAAAACTCGCCGTAAATTCATTTTGGTTGCCCTTAATGCTTCTTATCTTTGTCAGATACACGTTAAATTGTCATACCTAAATTTTGAAGCATTTCGGGAAAAATCAAAATTTCACAAAAATCCAAAGGGGTTAGCCTTTGCTTTTCTTCCAAAAACAACAATTTTCATCAAAACTCGCTATAAATTCATTTTTCTCGCCCGTGAAGCTTCTTATCTTTGTCAGATACACGTTATATTGTCATACCTAAATTTTGAAGCATTTCGGAAAAAATAAAAAATTCACAAAAAATCCAAAGGGGATAGCCTTTGCTTTTTAATAAAAAACGACAATTTTCATTAAAACTCGTCGTAAATTCATTTTTCTCGCCCGTGAAGCTTCTTGTCTTTGTCAGATACGTGTTATATTGTCATACCTAAATTTTGAAGCATTTCGGAAAAAAAATCAAAATTTCAAAAAAATCCAAAGGGTTTAGCCTTTGCTTTTCTACCAAAAACGATAATTTTCATCAAAACTCGCTATAAATTCATTTTTCTCGCCCGTGAAGCTTCTTACCTTTGTCAGATACGCGTTATATTGTCATACCTTAATTTTGAAGCATTTCGGAAAAAATCAAAATTCACAAAAAAAATCCATAGGGGTTAGCCTTTGCTTTTCTACCAAAAACGACAATTTTCATAAAAACTTGTCGTAAATTCATTTTTCTCGCCCGTGAAGCTTCTTATCTTTGTCAGATACGCGTTATATTGTCATACCTAAATTTTGAAGTATTTTAGAAAAAAACAATATTTCACAAAAAAATCCAAAGGGGTTAGCCTTTGCTTTTTAACAAAAACGGCAATTTTCATCAAAACTCGTCGTAAATTCTTTTTTCTCGCCTGTGAAGTTTCTGGTATTTGTCAGTTACGTGTTATATTGGCATACCTAAAATTTGAAGCATTTCGGAAAAAAAATCAAAATTTCACAAAAAATCCAAAGGGGTTAGCCTTTGCTTTTTACCAAAAACAGCATTTTTCATCAAAATTCGCCGTAAATTCATTTTTCTCGCCCGTGAATCAAAACTCGTCGTAAATTCATTTTGGTCACCCTTAAAGCTTCTTATCTTTCTCACATACACGTTATATTATCATACCTAAAATTTGAAGCATTTCAGAAAAAATCAAAATTTCACAAAAATCCAAAGGGGTTAGCCTTTGCTTTTCTACCAAAAACGACAATTTTCATCAAAACTCGCTGTAAATTCATTTTTCTCGCCCGTGAAGCTTCTTATCTTTGTCATATACGCGTTATATTGTCATATCTAAATTTTGAAGCATTTCAAAAAAATTAAAATTTCACAAAAAAATCCAAAGGGGTTAGCCTTTGTTTTTTACCAAAAACGGCAATTTTGATCACAACTCGTCTAAATTCGTTTTTCTCGCCCTTGAAGCTTCTTATCTTTGTCAGTTATGTGTTATATTGGCATACCTAAATTTTGAAGCGTTTCAGAAAAATTTAAAATTTTACAAAAATCCAAAGATGTTAGACTTTGCTTTTCTACCAAAAACGACAATTTTCATCAAAACTCGCCGTAAATTCATTTTTCTTGCTCGTGAATCAAAACTCACCATAAATTCATTTTTCTTGCCCGTGAAGCTTCTCATCTTTGTCAGATACGCGTTATATTGTCATACCTAAATTTTGAAGCATTTCAGAAAAAATTAAATTTTCATAAAAAATCCAAAGGGGTTAGCCTTTACTTTTTACCAAAAACGGCAAGTTCTGTAAACTTGTCGTAAATTCATTTTTCTCGGCAGTGATGCTTCTTATCTTTGTCAGTTACGTGTTATATTGGCATACCTAAATTTTGAAGCATTTTGGAAAAAATCACAATTTCATAAAAAATCCAAAGGGGTTAGCCTTTGCTTTTCTACCAAAAACGACGATTTTAATCAAAGCTCGCCGTAAATTCATTTTTCTCGCACGTGATGCTTCTTATATATGTCAGTTACGTGTTATATTGGCATATATAAATTTTGAAGCATTTTAGAAAAAAATCAAAATTAACAAAAAATCCAAAGGGGTTAGCCTTTGCTTTTTACCAAAACCGGCAATTTTCATCAAAACTCGTCGTAAATTTATTTTTCTCGCCCATGAAGCTTCTTACCTTTGTCAGATACACGTTATATTGTCATACCTAAATTTTGAAGCATTTCGAGGAAAATCAAAATTTCACAAAAAACCAAAGGGGTTATCCTTTGCTTTTCTATCAAAAACGACAATTTTCATCAAAACTCGCTTAATTCATTTTTCTTGCCCGTGAAGCTTCTTATCATTGTCAGATACACGTTATATTGTCATACCTAAATTTTGAAGCATTTCGGAAAAAATCAAAAATTCACAAAAAATCCAAAGGTGTTAGCATTTACTTTTTAACATAAACGGCAATTTTCATCAAAACTCATCGTAAATTCATTTTTCACGCCAGTGAAGCTTCTTGTCTTTGTCAGATACACGTTATATTGTCATACCTAAATTTTGAAGCATTTCAGAAAAAAAATCAAAATTTCACAAAAATCCAAAGGGGTTAGCCTTTGCTTTTCTACCAAAAACGACACTTTTCATCAAACTTCGCCGTAAATTCATTTTTCTCGCTCGTGAATCAAAACTCGCCATAAATTCATTTTGGTCGCCATTAAAGCTTCTTATCTTTGTCACATACACGTTATATTGTCATACCTAAATTTTGAAGCATTTTAGAAAAAATCAAAATTTCACAAAAATCCAAAAGGGTTAGCCATTGCTTTTCTACCAAAAACGACAATTTTCATCAAAACTCGCTGTAAATTCATTTTTCTCGCCCGTAAAGCTTCTTATCTTTGTCAGACACGCGTTATATTATCATACCTAAATTTTGAAGCATTTCAGAAAAATTAAAATTTCACAAAAAAATCCAAATGGGTTAGCCTTTGTTTTTTACCAAAAACGGCAATTTTCATCACAACTCGTCTTAAATTCATTTTTCTCGTCCGTGAATCTTCTTATCTTTGTCAGTTATGTGTTATACTAGCCTACCTAGATTTTTAAGCGTTTCGGAAAAAAACAAAATTTCACAAAAATCCAAAGATGTTAGCCTTTGCTTTTCTACCAAAAACGACAATTTTCTTTCGAATCTTGCCGTAAATTCATTTTTCTCGCTCGTGAATCAAAACTCGCCATAAATTTATTTTTCTTGCACGTGAAGCTTCTCATCTTTGTCAGATACGCGTTATATTGTGATACCTAAATTTTGAAGCATTTCGGAAAAAATTAAAATTTCATAAAAAATCCAAAGGGGTCAGCCTTTACTTTTTACCAAAAATGGCAAGTTCCGTAAACTCGTATTAAATTCATTTTTCTCGCCTGTGATGCCTCTTATCTTTGTCAGTTACGTGTTATATTGGCAAACCTAAATTTTGAAGCATTTCGGAAAAAAAATCAAAATTTCACAAAAAATCCAAAGGGCCTTTACATTTTACCAAAAACGGCAATTTTCATCAAAACACGTCATAAATTCATTTTTCTCGTCCGTGAAGCTTCTTGTCTTTGTCAGATACGTGTTATATTGTTATACCTAAATTTTGAAGCATTTCGGAAAAAATCAAAATTTCACAAAAATCCAAAGGGGTTAGCCTTTGCTTTTCTACCAAAAACGACACTTTTCATCAAACTTTGCCGTAAATTCATTTTTCTCGCCCGTGAATCAAAACTCGCTGTAAATTCATTTTGGTCGCCCTTAAAGCTTCTTATCTTTGTCACATACACGTTATATTGTAATACCTAAATTTTGAAGCATTTCAGAAAAAATCATAATTTCACAAAAATCCCAAGGGGTTAGCCTTTGCTTTTCTACCAAAAACGACAATTTTCATCAAAACTCGCCGTAAATGCATTTTTCTCGCCCGTGAAGCTTCTTATCTTTGTCAGATACGCGTTATATTGTCATACCTAAATTTTGAAGTATTTTAGAGAAAATCAAAATTTCACAAAAAATCCAAAGGGGTTAGCCTTTGCTTTTTACCAAAGACGGCACTTTTCATCAAAATTCGCCGTAAATTCATTTTTAAGCATTTCGGAAAAAATCAAAATTTCACAAAAAATCCAAAGGGCCTTTACATTTTACCAAAAACTTCAAGTTCCGTCAAAACTCGTCGTAAATTCATTTTTCTCGCATGTAATGCTTCTTATCTTTGTCACTTACGTGTTATATTGGCATATCTAAATTTTGAAGCATTTAAAAAAATCAAATTTCCACAAAAAATCCAAAGGGGTTAGCCTTTGCTTTTCTACCAAAAACAACAATTTTCATCAAAACTCGCCGTAAGTTCATTTTTCTCGCCTGTAAAGCTTCTTAACTTTGTCAGATACGCGCGTTATATTGTCATATCTAAATTTTGAAGCATTTCGGAAAAAACAAAATTTCACAAAAAATCCAAAGGGGGTCAGCCTTTAGTTTTTACCAAAACGGCAATTTTCAACAAAATTCGTCGTAAATTCATTTTTCTCGCCCGTTAATCAAAACTTGTCGTAAATTTATTTTTCTCACCCGTGAAGTTTCTTATCTTTATCAGATATGCGTTATGTTGTCATACCTAAATTTTGAAGCATTTCGGAAAAAATCAAAATTTCACAAAAAATCTAAAGGGGTTAGCCTTTGCTTTTTACCAAAAACGGCAATTTTTATCAAAACTCGTCATAAATTCATTTTTCTCGCTTGTGAGACTTCTTGTCTTTGTGAGATACGTGTTATATTTTCATACCTAAATTTTGAAGCATTTCGGAAAAAATCAAAATTTAACAAAAAATCCAAAGGGGTTATCCTTTACTTTTTACCAAAAACGGCAAGTTTTATCAAAACTCGCCGTAAATTTATTTTTCTCGCCCGTGAAGCTTACTATCTTTGTCAGATACGCGTTATATTGTCATATCTAAATTTTGAAGCACTTCGGAAAAATAAAATTTCACAAAAAATCCAAAGGGGTTAGTCTTTACTTTTTACCAAAAACGACAACTTTCATCAAAATTTGCCGTAAATTCATTTTTCTCGCCCGTGAATCAAAACTTATCGTATATTCATTTTTCTCGCCCGTGATGCTTCTTATCTTTGTCAGATACGTGTTATATTGTACTAACTGAATTTTGAAGCATTTCAGAAAAAAATCAAAATTTCACAAAAAATCCAAAGAGGTTAGCCTTTACTTTTTACCAAAAACATCAAGTTCTGTCAAAACTCGTGGTAAATTTATTTTTCTCGCCTGTGATACTTCTTATCTTTGTCAGTTACATGTTATATTGGCATAACTAAATTTTGAAGCATTTCGGAAAAAATCAAAATTTCACAAAAAATCCAAAGCGGTTAGCCTTTGCTTTTCTACCAAAAACGACAATTTTCATCAAAACTCGCCGTAAATTCATTTATCTCGCCCGTAAAGCTTCTTAACTTTGTCATATACACGTTATATTGTCATATCAAAGTTTTGAAGCATTTCGAAAAACATCAAAATTTCACAAAAAATCTAAAGGGGTTAGCCCTTACTTTTTACCAAAAATGGCAATTTTCAGCAAAATTCACCGTAAATTCATTTTTCTCGCCCGTGAATCAAAACTCGCAGTAAATTCATTTTTCTCGCCTGTGAATCTTCTTATCTTTGTCAGATATGCGTTATATTATTATATCTAAATTTTGAAGCATTTCGGAAAAATAAAATTTCACAAAAAATCCAAATGTGTTAGCCTTTTCTTTTTACCAAAAATGGCAATTTTCATCAAAACTCGTCGTAAATTCATTGTTTTTCCCATGAAGCTTCTTACCTTTGTTAGATACGTGTTATATTGTCATACCTAAATTTTGAAGCCTTTAAAAAAAATCAAAATTTCACAAAAAATCCAAAGGGGTTAGCCTTTACTTTTTACCAAAAACGGCAAGTTCCATCAAAACTCGTGTAAATTCATTTTTTTCACACGTAATGCTTCTTATATTTGTGAGTGACGTGTTATATTGGCATATCTAAATTTTGAAGCATTTCAAAAAAATCAAAATTTCACAAAAAATCCAAAGGGGTTAGTCTTTATTTTTTACCAAAAACGGCAATTTCCATCAAAATTCGCTGTAAATTCATTTCTATCGCCCGTGAAGCTTTTTATCTTTGTAAGATACGCGTTATATTGTCATACCTAAATTTTGAAGCATTTCGGAAAAAATCAAAATTTCACAAAATTCCAAAGGGGTTAGCTTTTGCTTTTTACCAAAAACGGCAATTTTCATCAAAACTCATCATAAATTCATTTTTTTTCGCCCGTGAAGCTTCTTATCTTTGTCAGATACGTGTTATATTGTCATACCTAAATTTCGAAGCATTTTGGAAAAATCATAATTTAACAAAAATTCCAAAGGGATTAGCCTTTACTTTTTACCAAAAACGGCAAGTTCCATCAAAACTCGTCGTAAATTCGTTTTTCTCGCCCGTGATGCTTCTTATCTTTATCGGTTACGTGTTAAATTGGCATACCTAAATTTTGAAGCATTTTGGAAAAAAATAAAATTTCACAAAAAATCCAAAGGGGTTAGCCTTCGCTTTTTACCAAAAATGGCACTTTTCATCAAAATTCGCCATAAATTCATTTTTCTCGCACGTGAATCAAAACTCGCCGTAAATTCATTTTGGTCGCCCTTAAAGCTTCTTATCTTTGTCAGATACACGTTATATTGTCATACCTCAATTTTGAAGCATTTCAGAAAAAAACAAAATTTCACAAAAATCCAAAAGGGTTAGCCTTTGCTTTTCTACCAAAAACGACAATTTTCATCAAAACTCGTCGTAGAATCATTTGTCTCGCCCGTGAAGCTTCTCATATTTGTCAGATACGCGTTATATTGCCATACCTAAATTTTGAAGCATTTCGGAAAAAATCAAAATTTCACAAAAAATCTTAGCCTTTACTTTTTACCAAAAATGGCAAGTTCCGTCAAAACTCGTCGTAAATTCATTTTTTTCGCCTGTGATGCTTCTTATCTTTGTCAGTTACGTGTAATATTGGCATATCTAAATTTTGAAGCATTTCAAAAAAAATCAAATTTTCACAAAAAAATCCAAAGGGGTTAGCCTTTGCTTTTCTATCAAAAACAACAATTTTCATCAAAACTCGCCGTAAATTCATTTTTCTCGCCCGTAAAGCTCCTTAACTTTGTCGGATACGCGTTATATTGTCATATCTAAATTTTGAAGCATTTCGGAAAAATTAAAATTTCACAAAAAAATCCAAAGGGGGTCAACCTTTAGTTTTTACCAAAACGGCAATTTTCATCAAAATTCGTCGTAAATTCATTTTTCTCGCCCGTTAATCAAAACTTGCCGTAAATTCATTTTTCTCACCCGTGAAGTTTCTTATCTTTATCAGATATGCGTTATATTGTCATACCTAAATTTTGAAGCATTTCGGAAAAAATCAAAATTTCACAAAAAATCTAAAGGGGTTAGCCTTTGCTTTTTACCAAAAACGGCAATTTTCATCAAAACTCGTCATAAATTCATTTTTCTCGCCCGTGAGGCTTCTTGTCTTTGTGAGATACGTGTTATATTGTCATACCTAAATTTTGAAGCATTTCAGAAAAAATCAAAATTTAACAAAAAATCTAAAGGGGTTAGTCTTTACTTTTTACCAAAAACGGCAAGTTTCATCAAAACTCGCCGTAAATTCATTTTTCTTGCCCGTGAAGCTTCCTAT
Organism: Neostapfia colusana; assembly: GCA_030760725.1. NCBI lineage: Eukaryota > Viridiplantae > Streptophyta > Magnoliopsida > Poales > Poaceae > Neostapfia > Neostapfia colusana. The sequence goes on along the minus strand of JASWHV010000001.1, from coordinate 432,499 downwards.
ATTTGTCACATACGCGTTATATTGTCATACCTAAATTTTAAAGTATTTCGGAAAAAATCAAAATTTCTCAAAAAATTCAAAAGGGTTGGCCTTTGTCTTTTACCAAAAACGGTAATTTTCATCAAAACCCGTCGTAAATTCATTTTTCTCGCCCGTGAAGCTTCTTATCTTTGTCTGATACGTGTTATATTGTCATACCTAAATTTTGAATTATTTTGAAAAAACAAAATTTTAAAAAAATCTAAAGGGGTTAGCCTTTACTTTTTTTACCAAAACCGGTAATTTTCATTAAAACTCGTCGTAAATTCATTTTTCTCGCCCGTGAAGCTTCTTCTTATCTTTGTCTGATATGTGTTATATTGTCATACCTAAATTTTGAATTATTTCGAAAAAACAAAATTTTAGAAAAAATCTAAAGGGGTTAGCCTTTACTTTTTTACCAAAAATGGCAAGTTCCATCAAAACTCGTCGTAAATTCATTTTTTTCGCCCGTGAAGCTTCTTATGTTTGTCTTATACGTGTTATACTGTCATATCTAAATTTTGAAGCATTTCAGAAAAAATCAAAATTTCACAAAGAATCCAAAGGGGTTAGCCTTTGCTTTTTACCAAAACGGCAATTTTTATTAAAACTCATCGTAAATTCATTTTTCTCGTCCGTAAAGCTTCTTATCCTTATCTGATACATGTTATATTGTCATAACTAAGTTTTGAAGTATTTCGAATAAAAATCAAAATTTCACAAAAAATTCAAAGAGGTTAGTCTTTACTTTTTACAAGTTCCATTAAAACTCGTTGTAAATTTATTTTTCTCGTTCGTGATGCTTCTTATCTTTGTCAGTTACGTGTTATGTTGTCATAACTAAATTTTAAAACATTTCAAAAAAATAAAAAATTCACAATAAATCCAAAGAAGTTAGCGTTTGCTTTTACCAAAAACGGCAATTTTCATCAAAACTCGTTGTAAATTTCTTTTTCTCGCCCGTGAAGGTTCTTATATTTGTCATATACGTGTTATGTTGTCATAACTAAATTTTGAATCATTTCGAAAAACATCAAAATTTCAAAAAAAATCAAAAGGATTAGCCTTTACTTTTACAAAAACGGCAAAAGAATAAAACAAACAACAGACATGACATGCATGTTCCGTGGATAAACAGACATTAGAAATCTATTCAGGCTGGCAAACAAACCAAACCAGGCTTGTTCAATTTAATCTATCAGATCTGAATCTAGACAATATATTGTAACACACCAGATACACATACTGTACTCTTTTTTTTTTTTGTTCTTCCAGCACTCAGGACTAACGGGAGATATACAGTATACTACACATTCACGCTGCGATCAGTTTCTGGCGTCCTGCGTCCCAAAGCAGCCTGACAGACAATCAGAAGCCATCCGTTACGAATATTCTCTTAACACAGATATCAACTGATGGATTGGCTTCACACAAACATCAACTGACAGACAATCAGGTTGTGATGGTGATGGTGGTGGCCACTTACCACAGAACAGGTCCAGGAACCGCTTCCATGGATTGGCTTGTGCTCTGCTGCTCATAGTGCTGCTACCTTTGTTTGCCTACGGGACGGAAAGACGAGCTAAATTAATAGTGCCATGTCTTTTGAACTGACAAATAGGAGGAAGAAGGAAAATGAATTCGACCTGAGTGTTGAATTGTTCGAATATGGCCTTCACATCTTCAAAAACATCATCAGGGGATTTGGCACCATCGACCTGAAGATGAACCCCAACCGGCTGTTACCCGTCTCAAAGAGCAACAACATATATTTATTTATTTATCTCAATGGTAAAGAACCCTTTGGAACTAATCCTTCCGTCAGGTTGTACTGATCGAGTTACAAAGTGTGAGCCCGATCAGTGTGTAAACACAGAAGGCAATTGTAGATTTAAATAATGGCCAAGTTTACCCTTCGAAGCTTTCCCCTTTTCTCATAGTGCTGAACAACAGGCAGAGTTTCCTCCTGGAAAACTTCAAACCGCCTCCTAATAGTGTCAATGTTGTCATCATCTCTTCCCTGTGCAAAACCAAAATTACCCGCAAAACTTAGAAAAATGTGAAAAAAAGGGTAATAAACCTAGCAAATCACACATATAAAACCTGATTCCGATTCAAAATGCGTCGCTCCAGCACTTCCTTTGGGCAGTCAATGAATAGTATGAAGTCAGGCTCAATATTAATCTGATTACAGGAAAAGTATGCATTGTGAAACAAAGACCAAAAGCATTGACATAGTTTTTTTTTGTTACCAGAATACATAGATATAGCTTTAATGTATTTGCGCCTTTCAGTTCCAGAAATCAAACAACAAAAAGTAAGGGATCTTACAATCTCCTCGTACGCTTGGCGGTTCTCTTCGTTTCGCGGGAATCCATCAACAAGAAACCTATCACTTCCACTTTGAAGCATGGCCTTCAACAGTAGCTTGACAATGATCTCGGACGGCACAAGCTTTCCTTGGCGCATGAGATCCTTTATCATCATACTAATTGAAACAGGCACACTTGGTCAAAACAGAGTAGGTGCCAGCAGATTAGGACCGTAGGCTTGTTTACAGGAAGGCCATTAATTACCCTTGTTCAGTATTAGATTTAGCTTCTTCACGAAGAAGTTCGCCAGCACTCAGGTGGGTAAATCCAAACTGGTTCACAATCCTAGCACACTGAGTGCCTTTGCCGCTGCCGGGACCGCCTGTTCAAAGTGTGATGGAGTTGAGTACACATCATAGGAAAACCGTGACACACATGGGTATTATCGTAATCGTACTGGTAGCATAACTCCCTCTGCTCTAAAATTATCATATTTTCTGAATTAGAGTTATTATTCTAACCATAACAATTTAAAAATAGAGAGAGTATATAAAAGATGACGCGCATACCTAGGACGAACACAGTTGTAATCTTTTTCCCAGGAGGAAGTGTGGACCCGACATGCTGATTCTGCATCCGACCGGTAAGCATAGCAAGGAAAATTCAGTTTGTGATAGTGGTACAACAAGTGACATGGCATGTAGGCAGCAGAAGAGCATAGTCACCTTGGTGGCATCCGCCATCCAGGATATGGGTAGGAATGGAGTGCTCTGGGTTAATTCCAACTAGAGCAAGTCAAAACGGGTTCACTGCTCCTTTCCCAAAACGTGTTATTGATTCAGATACTGATGAAATAATCTGAATAGTTTAGTTATTGGGAGGTATGATGACAATAAATAACGATGGCAGGGGAAAAAAAAAGGGCGAACCTTAGCAAAGTAGTAGACAAGAATATCAGGGTTATGTAAACAATACAACACCATGATGGATCAAGTAAGCAAAAATTCTTCTCTCAAGCAAAAAAAAAAAAAAGTCACCTCTTGGATCAGAGTATCCTAGAAGTGGGCAGCAGAAACAATAATAATTTGGTACAGGTTGTGCAACCTAAAGATGCATGGCCTACAATAAACAAAACGGAGGAGGAGGAGGAGGAGGAGGAGGAGGAGGAGGAGGAGGAGGAGGTACGTACCCAATAAGAACTAAGAAGAGAGGGAGATGGACGAGGGACTTGCTTGTTGTGGCAATGAACTCGACTCCGCGACGATGGTGGTCAGGGAGTGCCAAGAGACGGAACGAGAAAGAACCGCGTGAAGTGAAGCGGCGGAGGACTCCAGAAGAAGCATCTGAAGCCCACGACCACCAAGCAAACGCAGCATCGATTCTTAGCTTCCGTCATAATCCTGCTGCAAACAAGAGATCAACTGATGGTTCTTGTGATGTCCATACTAATACGCGAGTGATGATGATAGACATTCACCGAAAACTACTAAAGATGTCATTGTTAACTGATGTTGATCCTAAATCGACCGTATAATTACATATCTACCATTGCATACGAATCTCTGCAACATTCGAGATGTTTCACTTCTTAAAATAAAAAAGGTTGCTTTATGGGCAAGCCAGTTAGTGCTTCATTTGGATTCGATCTATATAGCCTTGCATTGCATTGTTCGCTGCTATCTAATGCAAAAGGAGATACGTATCAGCGAAAGTGATGGATCATCATAACGATAACAACGCAGAGATAACAAAAAGCGTTATCAAGCAGTACCGAGTCTAGACAGTAACACACGATTTTCTGTTACATGAAACCTCACGAGCCACGCCCCCAGTCGGCCGGCCCTTACAACAACAGTGTGCGCTCAAAGCATATCTCTCCCCATCACAACCCGAGTCTCCCCCCACAAAACGGGAGCCAACAGTTCTGCAACCAAATTAAGCACAGCTCGAAATAGGAAAAGCGCAGATGAACATTCAGCACCATCACCAAAAAACAGTTAGCGCGATGTTCCATTACGTTCCCTCATATAATAGCAGTCCGATGAATTTCACCAGGTGAGCCCATAGATCCAGGCTAAGGACCTGCAATCAAAAGGGTACGGCAGGAGTCAATCTATGTCGGACCCTTAACAAAGGAAACTACTGTACAGGCAGCCTATATGTGTTTCCTTCAAGATCAGTAACCAGGATGATGCGGTGCGCAATTCAAGGGCAACTCTATCGTAAGACCGGTAGATTTGTGTGTGGTGTGGTAAAGTAACACAACTAACGATACGAGACCAGCGTGCTAGTAACTGCCACAACCACTAGGCGAAGAAGCAAAGATGGGATGATGACCAAGAAATTAAAAAGAGATTGTCAATATCACCATAAATGCTAAATATTACCGCTAGATCGCCATTTTCATTTCTATCTTCTGATGAGGATCGTAGCCTGCCAGCTTGAAGTCTGATGCCACGAAAGAATCTATATCCTTCTTTGAAGGATTTATCTTTAGAATCTGCACAAGGCCCATATAGAATTTTATCAGACACATATTATTTTTTTATAAAAATAGAGGAAACAGTCTTTGCATTTTTCATAGATTTTAATGGAATAGGTATGGTATGAATTGCTCACAGGGAATGGTTTAGGGATCTTCTGGATTTGCTCCTCCAAAGCACGAACATGAGTTCTATAGACATGAGCATCACCTATAACATGGACAAAATCTCCAGGAGAAAGATCTGCAGAAAGAAGAGACAGTTGATACCGGAAACATGGGTATAGATGCTGACATATCGCAACGCTAAATACAAGGCGTGGAGCTTGCAAAACAGATTACCCTCGTTACTGTTAGTTAGATGCAAAAAAAGACATGTATTAGAGAAACGGCTATCATACAGGATAAAGTCTCACATACATTTGGAATAGAGATTAACCCTTGCATATGTAGTATGCCACAAAAAGAACAGCTCATGATCAACTATTGTGACTGAAAAACGGGTAAGATTGGAATTCGCAAAATGGATATAATGCAGTGCAAAATATAAGATACGTATTAATGAGCACTATAAGCATTGAGGTGAGCAGGGATATCACAGTAAGGCCTACAAGGACATACCACAAACTTGAGCAATCATGTATGTGAGAAGAGAATATGATGCAATGTTGAATGGAACTCCAAGACCCATGTCAGCAGAACGTTGATACATTTGGCAGGATAGCTCCCCGTTATCAACATAAAACTGGAAGGAGAAATTTATGAGACGAAGAATGCAAGTGTTCTTGGTGGATAAAGCTATCACATATAAATAAGCAAGTAATGTGCTTTGACTCTTGAAAGGTCATTAGCACATTTTTTTCTCAAACACGTAGGGGAGTTGCATATCATCGCATTAAGAATAAGAGTTGTGGGGTACTAGCACATCAATTTATGTCTGTCAGTCTACTAATCAATTAGGGGAAGAGTGCACATCATGGAGAAATCAGTACGGCCCAATAGTAAAAAAACTAGACCTAAAGCAAGATAGACAAGTTATACTGACCTGTGCAAACATGTGGCAAGGAGGAAGAGCCATCTTCTTGAGATCTGAAGGATTCCATGCAGACAAAATTATTCGCCGGTCATCAGGATTGTTGTTTATCTTGTCAATTACATCCATTAGCTGATCAAAACCTTTTCCAGTATAGTCAGCATGCATGTCGGTGTATCTGTCAAGTATAGCATTTATTACAGGAAACATCGATTGAAAGAAAGACCTAGAACAAGGAGAAACAGCAATGCAAGCTTACTCAGCACCAAAGTGTCGCCATTGAAATCCATAAACTGGACCAAGGTCACCTTCCACCCTGTGTGCCAAGCCAACACTGGAAAACATGGAGGTATTAGAGATCATGAACCAACTTCCCACTCTTAGCAGTTATTATCCAAGAGATACCTGTCAAGATACTCTCTTGAAGCATTGCCATCCCAGATATGAATACCTTTCTCTTGTAAAACCTATGAATATAGTTAGGTTGTCATAAATATTGGGAAAAGGATACAGTGGAAGAGAACCCATTTTTAGATTAAATTAGCAATTAAGCAATGTGTATGGAGATCATTTGACACAAAGGTAGATAAGCTACAAGGGCCGATATTTGCAATTCAAGAGAGTTCAGAATGAGATAAAAGTTTACAATTATGTGCAGGACATAGGTTGTAAAACCTGAGTGAGTACCAAAAAATGAAGGCCTGTGGCTATGGATGTAGTCTAAGGCATGAATATCAACAGTGACTGAGAAGTGAGAAGATTAGAATTTGGCTAAAGACAGCAGTACAAGCAAAAATATGTTTAAGCATGTGCACCTTTGCATTTGTTGAACCACTGATGAACCACAGGAGTTCTTCAACAACACCACGCCAAAATACCCTCTGGTAAAGAACACATTTTACATTAGTGATCAAAAGTAACTACATTAAGTAACATAATTATTGAAAACCTTTTTTGGACTCTGGTCTCATGAAGTTTAATAATAAATTGTTAAAAGATTTTTAATCGCTTTATAGGTATGCATAAAAAGGATTGTATTGCGGAGTTGTAGTATGTTTGAGCAAAATATAGCACTGGACCCGTGTATACCATCATCTGACTTGTGGAACAACAATGAATGAAGGATACAAGAGCTCTACGAACATTATATATTGCAGGATCATATGTGACAACTCAGTCTCACATAATAAATATTAACATGTTATTAACACCCAAGATTTTCAGCTATCATGTAAAGAAAAATAGCCTAAAATAGATGATAAAACACACATCAACAATTCAGCACCTTAGTCAAAATCTCGCAACAGAGCTTACGGGGGTCAGTAATAACAAATAAAAAGAAATGAACATCAAATTGACTGCAAACGCAAGTAAACAATGAAACATACATTTGATTAACAAACCAACAAACAGACGGAAATTTTTAAATGTTGATTTCGGACTGCTCCTTTTATCACATCTCATAAAAAAAGGAATAACTCCAGCTATGTGGTTTGGATATTACAAGGGTATATGTTTGCATACCTTTGTTGTCAGCAGGGGGAAGTGTTTCCTTAAGTTGAACCGCATCTAGTAAGCAGAAGAAAGCCAAATTAAGTGTTATGGTTGATCATATTCAAGACTAACAACTGAGTCTCATGCAGAAATACCTGACATCCAAATTTCGACAATGTTCCTGTTCCTGTCCTGTCATTTTTCTGAGCACCAGCCCTAATAATATCTTCAACAAGATTGAGATAGTGATACTCCTCATGACGATCAAATATCATCTTAGGGAGGAAAGAGAAATTATCGGTTTCAAACTTGTCATTTTTTGTATCAACCTCAGTTGATTCCTTGCAATTAGAATCATGAGTTTCTGCCACTGATTTTCTAACACGAACATAGGTCACAAAAGAATGCCTAATGTTGCTCTCTACCACCGGAAAAGATGAATACCATGGCTGGAACACTGAGAAATCAATTGGAGGGATGAAAGTGTCACACTCAATGCTCGACTCAATGTCAGTTAGATGAATGGCCTCACATTCAGGCCCATTAAGGTACTCTCTGCATAAATGATTTGCAGAGGGTTAACAATATTACAACAAAGTTACATGCAAAAACAGAGTACATGCCACATGTTCCTGCGAGGGTCGATAACTCACCTGAGTACCTGCCCACCGCCTATAACAAAAACTTTCTCAATTGATAAGCAGTATGGAGTCGATGCTAGCAGTTCCAAGGCAGAGCTGATGCTTCCACAGATAACAACATTTTCTACTGTTGCAAAATCAAAACTACCAGACCGGGTAAGTATGACATTCAAACGACCAGGCAATGGCCTTGCCTTGACAGGTATGCTCTCCCAAGTTTTCCTTCCCATTATAACTGCATTCTTCTTGGCAGAATCAGATGTTGTTAGCGTAAGCTCCTTGAAGAATTTTAGGTCGCCAAGAAGCTTCCATGGCAAGACCCCATCCTTCCCAATGCCCATGTCACGAGTGGCAGCAACCACAACCTGATAGTTCCTTCGGGGACTGGTCAGTGAATCACCATTGGCAGGGGTTGTAGCCATTGCTATCGGTTGGGAGTGAGTAAAGCAGTGAAACTTTGGTGGTCTGGTCAAGTCCAGAAATTGAGGGAATTTAAATCGAGAAACAGGTGAACCAACTATGCCGGGGAATCCTGAAGCCTGAATTTGAGGAAGCAGGACATTAGAGGAGAAACAGATCAGCCGTTACAAACTAAACCATACCATACAGAAATTGAACAGCGATATTTTATTTTATCTTTTTGCCAGATTTCAATACATGAAACAGTATGCATAAGTGGTTATGTTATTTAGAATAAAACACTAGAAACGTGGGACAGTGAAGAGGTACAGATTACAGAACCATCAAAAGTCGAGAAAAGCATTCAGTACCATTTGTTCTACAAAGTAGGCGATCCACAGGTTATGATGAGGCAAAACAGTGAGTTATCATACTACTCCCTCAGTTTCATTTTATTTAACGCTGATTAGTTTAAAATGTCAAATAAAATGAAACACCGGGAGTAATAATAAAAAAAGGATTTCCCCGGTAAACTGCTAGCAGAATCCATTTTGGTAGTGGTATATACTTTGCAGGCATGTCGAGAAAACCTAGAGGTGTAGGCTCCTGCTCTGAGAACTTGTGGCACTAACATCTGGAGCCTGAACTAAGAATAACAAACACCATCATGGTCTGTTACACTATTTCAGCAAGCGAGCAGAACAATAGAGAACAGTGAAGTGTCCCCAGGGGGTTAGGGTTTCCCGCCGCACTGGGCGGGAGGATCGGATCGGAGGCCAAGAGCCAGCGGCGGGTTTGGAGGCTGAGGAGGATCAGAGGGAGAGGAGGGAGAGATGGGGGCTCACCTGCGGCGAGGATCCCGGCGGCGCGCGGGCGGAGTGAGAACACAGGGGAGGGGAGGATGGGTGGCCGCTGATCGGGGGAGGGGAGATGAAAAAGAATGACGGTTTTTGGGCCGTCCGCTCCTTGCTTTGCACGGTGGCCCAATTTCTCTCCCTATCTCCTCAGCCCCACTACGATAATTAGTTAGTTTTTTTCTTCTCAAATCATTTCCGAAATTTCTCAAAAATTTTAGTATTACTAGATAACAATTAGATGATAAAATATGCAAGTCTCATTTATAAGGAAAAATAAAATTATGATCATTTATTTAAGGAAAACTTTTGTTTTTGATAAAATCAAAAAATTAACCCCTTTGAAATTTATTAGAAATTTAATATTTCTCAAAAATCTTCAAAAACTAGTTATGTCTAGGTATACGTAGCTGATAGATAATGCAATCATTATTTATAAATAAAAATGAATTTATGACTGTTTATTTGAATGAGACCTCTATTTCGATAAAATCAAAATCTAACACCTTTGAGATTTTCTCAATTTTTTTATACTTCTTAAAATTTCTCTAATCTTGGTAACACTTTTTACCCGTTGCGAGTAAAGGGTGTAAATTCGAATATAATTTTGTAGCTACCAACGGACGGGGACAATGTCTATATATATTTTACCCGTCGCAATCTCTAAACGCACCTCTTATCTAATCTTTCTTACCTTATACTTCATCCATTTTTAAATTATCATCTTAACAAGACACAATTTAAAGATGAAGGGGTACAAGCTTACCTTTTGCAAACTTCAGTCAATTTACTCACATGAAACTATATCTTTACGACATTCGTTGTCTTACACCGGATTGATAACCCCTGTTATGTTCATCACTAAAACTCATAAAAAAATTCCAGTCGTGTTGGATCGACCTCTCGGCTCATGTCCATTTTCTTTACGAGCAGACAATCAGTTGAGCCGTGGCTTTGCTAAATAAACTACCGGGATTAAGGGCCCGTTTGATACGGTTCCAAATTCTTCAAGAATCAGAAACGTTTCGGTTTCAATCTAAAAACGTTTCTCAACCTAAAATAGAATCACTTTATAACCGTTTGGCTAATTTCATGTTTCAGTTTCAGTAAAAAAAGATGAAGGATTTAATTGGCACATTTACCTTGTATGGGCTATGTTATTTTTGCCATGTTATAACATGTAATGAAGTTTTATGATATATATTATTTATAAAGTGAGATTGTATAATATCGTAATAAACCACATATACGGATGTCATAACTGATCTTATCACGTAGGGTAAGTGGTGGCAATTGTTGTAATTCCTATCAAACTTTAAAGGGAGATACACGTCCAGATCCGATTCAGGTTATGAAACACCTCTAACCCGGTTTCAGCCAAACGGTCCTAAGTTAGGATCCCGTTTCTTCAACGTATAGACGTATCACGGAATTAGCGCCTTCCTCAAACTGCATCGCTTCCCGCCACGGACCTCCGCGGATGCCGTCCCCACCACCGGGCCTCCCGCGCCGCCGCTCGTCGCCGGTAATCACCTCACTGCTCCCGCGCCTCCGCGTCGCTGCAGGCGCCAGCTCCCCGCGGCGTCTCCTCTTCCGGACCCTGACGTTGGTTTTAACCTCTGGCCTCTCCTCCTCCCACCCCGCCGTCTCCTCCCGCCTCCTCAACTCCCTCCTCCCGCACGTCGACCGCCGCCGCCTCCTCCCCGCCCTCCTCGGCCTCCTCCCGCGCGACCACCTCACGCTTTTGCTCCTCTCCGCAAAGCACCACGCTCACTCCCTCCCCGACGCCTCCGCGCTCCACGCCCTCGCCGTCTCCTCCGGCCACCTTCCCGCCGACCTCCGCCTTGCCAACTCCCTCCTCTCGCTCTACCTCTCCCTCGGCTCCCCGTCCTCCGCCCGCCGCTTCCTAGCCGACATTCCCCGTCCCGACACCGTCACCTGGAACACGCTCCTCCGCGCCTGCCTCCGCATGGGCCTCCTCCCCGCTGCGCGCCGGCTGTTCGACGAAATGCCGGAGCGAGACGTCGTCACATACAACTCCATGGTGTCCGGGTACGCGGCTGAGGGGGACACGATCAGCGCCAGAGAGCTGTTCGATGAAATGCCCGAGAGGGATGTGGTGACGTGGAACTCGATGCTCGCTGGGTATACTCAGCGTGGAGACATGGAGAGCGCCAAGAGGCTGTTTGATGAAATGCCAGTCAGAGACGTTGTGTCATGGAACTCGATGCTGGATGGGTACGCTCAGGCCGGGGACATCAAAATGGCAAGAATGGTTTTTGATGGCATGCCAAGGAGGAGCACCGTGTCGTGGAATGTCATTCTTGCATTGCATGCAAAGTTGAAGGATTGGCAGGAGTGTCTGAGGACGTTTGACGCGATGATGGCTGTGGGAGAGAACATACCAAACGAGAAAACATTTGTCAGTGTCTTAACAGCTTGCGGGAACCTGGGTGATCTTGATAGGGGGAAATGGGTGCACGGCTTGGTTCGTGAGAGGTGGGAGAGACTTGTCCCAGACGTACTCCTGCTCACGGCACTGTTGACTATGTATGCCAAGTGTGGGGTCATGGAGGTTGCCAGGGAGATCTTTGATTCGATGAGTGAAAGGAGTGTCCCGTCATGGAATTCAATGATCATCGGGTATGGATTGCACGGGCACAGCGGGAAGGCTCTCGAGTTGTTCATGGAGATGGAGAGGAGTGGGCCTAAGCCAAATGAGACGACTTTCATCTGTGTTTTGAGCTCATGTGCCCACGGTGGTTTGGTGCTTGAAGGCTGGTGGTGTTTCGATAGGATGGTCAGGTTCTACAATATGGAGCCCAAGGCTGAGCACTTTGGTTGTATGATGGACCTCCTTGGTCGCGCTGGGTTGCTCCAAGACTCGCACAACCTCATGAAGGATTTGCAAGGGAAGGTGTCGCCTGCATTATGGGGCACCCTAATATCATCATCTCGAACTCAGAACAACTCCAAACTTGGAGAGTTTGTTGCGAGGAAGCTGATTGAAATGAAGCCAACAGAGGTTCACCCATACGTGCTCCTGTCAAACGTTTATGCCGCGGAAGGAAGATGGGACGATGTTGAAAAGGTCAGGGAGATGATGAAGGACAATGGAGTGGAAAAGGATGCGGGGCTGAGCATTGTTGGATCAAATAAGCATGAGCCTTGCCCTGTTGCTGAGGATGGTGTTTTGTCACAGCGGAGTCCTGTGATGCTGTCATTGCTAGGTGAGATGAGCATGCATATGAAACAACCATCCGAAGAGTCCAACCATAAGGAAGGAGGATTATTAGCTTTTCCATGAAACTGCCAACAGATTTGTATGCCACTTCACAAGTGTAGCTACTCCCCACATTTAAAAACCGTCCTGAGTATGTGTGTATACTTATTTATCATTTTAAATATATGTATATACTCAATCTAAGATACTTGGTCGGGTCATTGGTTATGTAGGATTTTCTCTTCGATTTCTAGAAATAATAAAAAGCGGAATTTTCTTGGATGACAGAGCTCCACCCAGCCTCCAGCTTCTCCAGCTGCTGAATGACTGATGAATCGTGTGATGAAGCGCGCCGAGTGTAGGGACCAACAAGGATGTCTCTGACTGCATGTGGGTCCCACCACACCTTGGAATTGATGGGACCAGGCCAAACCAGACGGGCCACGAAATCAGGAGAGGGGCGAATTCCCTGGATCCAAATAAAAGCCCAGCGCCAGCAGCTCACGGTCACGGGGAATCACAGATCCCGGGCGCCTCCTCTCTCTCTTCCTCTCGGTGATCTTCCGCTGAACTCGGATCATGGCGGCGGCTCCAACTCCCGATGGCAAGCCCACTGTCAGGTACGATCCCTTTCCTCCTCTCTCTTCTTTGATTTTCTTGGATCCAATCTGTTCCTAGCTTCTCGTTTCCTGATCCATCGTAATTCATACAGAGGTGGGCTTTACTTTTCATTGAGTAACAACAACTGTGGCCTTTCGACTTCACAACAACTATTTTTATGATAGATATGAACTCGTCTGATGTCGGGAGGAATATGCTTAGATCAGGGGCAGACAAAGACTCTGTCTTTATTTATTTTGACGGCTTACATCCTTGTTCGTCCTGTATTGGGATACATACACATGAGTGATCGAGTGTAACTCTGTAATTTCATCAGGAAACGACACTTGGCAGGGAATACCGTTGAGAGACTAAATATTTGTGAATTTCTGTGATTTTTCCGACTGAACTGTTCGATTCCTGGAATGAACTATTCCCTTCAAAAAAATAGTTTTATGGTTTACTGATTGTGAGTTTGTCGGTGAATTGCAGTTCTCTCGCAGCAACGGTCCCCGTTCAGGCGGTTCTATTCGACATCGATGGGACGCTCTGTGATTCTGACCCTCTTCATCATGTGGCTTTTCAAGAAATGCTTCTTGAGGTATGGATATCTTACTGCATGGCATTTCTTCGTTCCTCTGAGCGATACGTTGATCCACGGAGTGCGAGTGGATTTACTTGCACAGATTGGGTACAACAACGGTGTGCCGATAGACGAGGAGTTCTTCATAAAAAATATTGCTGGAAGGAGTGATGTCGAAGCTGCCCAGAATTTATTCCCGGATTGGGAGCTTGAGAAGGGGCTGAAATTCTTAGAGGACAAGGAAGAGAAATACAGAAGGTAGTTTGAGTTTTTTACAGTAGCAGTTGGATTCTAATTATCTATCTAGACTTGTAATAGTGAAGCCATTCCAGCACTGGGAAATTTTTTGTAGCAGGTCCATTCACTGTTTACCAGTACCAGCTTTTCTGTGTCACTAGTTCGTAGCAATAACATCCTGGGAAGCTGACTACTACTTGTTTTCCCCTTGCTTCAGTTTGGCAAAGGAGCGTTTGGTACCTGTAAAAGGCCTTGAGAAAGTGGTTCAGTGGGTCAAAGAGCACGGGTACAAGCGAGCAGCAGTGACCAACGCCCCAAGGGTAAACGCAGAGCTCATGATCTCTCTCCTTGGCCTATCAGACTTCTTCCAGGCCGTTATTGTCGGAGGTGAATGTGAGAAGCCAAAGCCTGCCCCGTACCCATACCTCAAGGCCATCAAGGAGCTTCAAGTGTCTGCAGAGCACACCTTCATCTTCGAGGTAAATTAGAAACTTGTGACTCTTTTCCTGGTTCTATTAGATTTTCCTGGGTTGATACTAATGCGTCGTTGCTCGGTTTTAGGATTCTGCTTCTGGCACACGGGCTGGTGTTGCAGCAGGGATACCTGTCATTGGTGTGGCGACAAGGAACCCCGAGAAATCTCTGCTGGAGGCAGGAGCCTCCTTGCTCGTCAAGGACTACGAGGACCCCAACCTCTGGGCTGCACTTGAAGAGGTCGACACAGAGGAAGCTAAGCTAAAGAACCAGGGCAGTGCGTGAGAGATGACGTTGAACGATTGATTAGATTCGTTGCAAACTTACTCGGTTAGTCTTCCGTTCTTAGTCATGCTACAGCCAAACGATAATTATTATTTTTCTTTCTTGATTTGAGTTGAGACCAAATAATGAACTCTGAATGTCCCATGAGCTGGGAGACTGCTTATTTGTGGCGGAACACTGGAACTGTTGGTATTGACAAACTTGTTGGCCTGTGATGCCCACAATGCCTGGATTTTGAATTGGTGTTACGTGCATGGAGCTGCTACATCAGTTCGCTCTGTTTGTGTCAACTGAATTCCTTCACTTGGCCTGTCGATGTCACATCAATCGATTGTCTGCTTGGATCTGTAGCAATGGAACATCGTGTTTGAGCTGGTCTCAGAGCTTGTTCCGCGCATGTAATGTAAGCAGTTGCCGTGCGTGAGACAGGAGGAGTAGGCTGCCTCAGTCAGTGGAGTCGAGAGAGGTTTTGAGCCTCTTCACTCGCCAACCGCGGCAACCAACCAAACCACGAATCTTCTCCAACACAACAAAATCCTCTATTTTTTTTAGTTCAGGCAGCAGCAGCAGCAGCAGCGGCATTCAGGCAGCAGCAGCAGCAGCAGTGGCTCGGCAACACAACAAGAAGTCGCCGGCCTGACTCGGGCGTGCCGCTGGGCGCAGGAGCGTGGGCTCAAGCGCGCCGCCGTGGCCAACTCGGAGCTCATGATCTCCATCCTCGGCTTATCGGACTTGTTCCAGCTCCAAGCCGTTCCCGGACCCCTGCCTCAATGCTCTCGCCTGACCACACCGTCGTCGTTGAGGATTCCACGACCGGGGTGCTGGCTGGGGTCTCTGCCGGTGGTTGCCATTGCCGATGAGCGCTGCGTGCGCTGGCTCCTTGCCGTCGACGCGGCCCTCGTCATCAGTGGACAAGATTGAAGCCAAAGCGGTTGTCGTGATGCATGCCAATTGCCATGGTGACACTGCACCTGGCTACAATTGCGTTCCTTCTTCCCTGGTGACTGGTGTACAGCAGCAGCAGCAGCAGCAGTACAGGCCCAGGTAGGACCACTTGCAGCCCGGTATGGACAGGGGCGTCGTGTCAAAAGAAGAAGAAGATGAAGAAGAAGGAGCAGAGGACAGGGGGCGTGGAACACACGCACGCCACGACGAAGCAGTTGATGCCTGCCACACACAGTAGCTTGCGTCTGGAGACCCACAAGGCGGTCTCGTGGGCTTCTTCATTTCATCTACGCTACGCGCGCTTTGTTCCTGCGCTTCCAGAAACGAATGGCGTCGACCGGCAGCAAGTGCCCGCCGCCGGCGTTATCCCTCCCGCTGCCGCGCGCGCGCCTGGTGCGGTCGACCGGCAGCAAGCGCGCGCGGCGCCTGGTGCGATCGTGCCGCTGCTGCGAGGACACGCTCGGCGTCCCGCTCCGCCGCGCGCAGCAGCAGCAGCTCGCCGCCGGCCCGCCGTACCAGCAGAGCGACGGCCAGCCTCCACCTCCCCGTCCCCGGCGGATCGTGCTGGTGCGGCACGGCGAGAGCGAGGGCAACGTGGACGAGGCGGCCTACACGCGCGTCCCGGACCCGCGCATCGGCCTCACCGCCAAGGGCTGGCGCGACGCCGAGGACTGCGGCCGTCGCCTCCGCCAGCTGGTGGCGTCGTCGTCGTCCTCGTCGGAAGGAGACGACTGGAAGGTGTACTTCTACGTGTCGCCGTACCGGCGGACGCTGGAGACGCTGCGCGGCATCGGGCGCGCCTTCGAGCCCCACCGCATCGCCGGCGTCCGGGAGGAGCCGCGCCTCCGCGAGCAGGACTTTGGCAACTTCCAGGACCGCGACAAGATGCGCGTGGAGAAGGAGACCCGCCTCCGCTACGGCCGCTTCTTCTACCGCTTCCCCGACGGCGAGTCGGCGGCGGACGTGTACGACCGCATCACCGGGTTCCGGGAGACGCTGCGCGCCGACATCGACATCGGCCGGTTCCAGCCCCCCGGGCAGCAGAGCCCCGACATGAACGTCGTGCTCGTCTCCCACGGCCTCACGCTCCGCGTCTTCCTCATGCGATGGTACAAGTGGACCGTGCGACAGTTCGAGGGCCTCAACAACCTCGGCAATGGCGGCGCGCTCGTCATGCAGACCGGCCACGGCGGGAGGTACAGCCTCCTCGTGCACCACACCGCCGACGAGCTCAGGGAGTTCGGCTTCACGGACGACATGCTCCAAGACCAGATGTGGTCAGTCAGTACCTACACTACACTACACTGCGGCCTCGATCTGCATTCGTTTTGTTCTGTTCCCTTCCCTCTCACCGTCTCACCTCGGCCGGTGCACTGCAGGCAGAAGACCGCCAAACCTGGAGAGCTCAACTACAGCTTCATGACCAACGGCCAATCGTTCTTCGATTCACATGCACATTTCATCACCTAGCTAGTTAAGCATTCTCATGAACATGCAAGTACAGTACAGCTAGCTAGCTGCAGCAGTGGACCGATCGACTACATATTTACTACTTACTACGTGTGAACTCTAATGTAACAAACATATCAGTACTGTAATCATTCACTAATACAATGAGTCTTGTCTTTTCCTATTTCTGAATTTTTGAGGATCCTGCGTTCTAAAGAATTGAAGGCCTGGCTAAATGTACAAATTTCTTCCAAATACATGAAGCAGCGACTCAATGTAACCGTGCTGATGAAGCTGAACACATATAGTAAAGTCACAAAATAAATCTGTCCTCACTGCCACTGGAATTCGTCATGGATTTTTTGGTACAGTACTTACAAATCAAGTAAACAACATGTGAAAGAACTTGGTTGCTTGCACTGAGCAGCTGCAGCTCACTTGCGTATCTGCATTACGATTACGAGGTTTCAGTTTGTGATGGGCGGCAAGAGCTGCAGACAATAGGAGTGAAGTGAGCAGCAGCGAGCGCCACTTACTCGTCATCTTCTCCGCCCTCCACTCATCACCTATCTCCGTCTCACGTATATGGTGGCTACACTACACCGCCAGCCAGGCTCGACAGTGAGTACCTTCTCTGGCCTCCTCCTCTCTCGCCTCCTCCTCCTCCTCCGCAACCAACATGGCCGCCGTCACGGCCGCGGCCGTCTCCCTCTCCGCCTCTCCCGCTGCCAACAAAGCCTCGCCGTCCCCTTCGACGACCTTCCTCTCCTACTCCTACTACCGGCCGAGGACGGCGGCGCGGGCCATCCGCGCGCAGGTGTCCTCCACCGACGCCGCAGCTAGTGTCGACGCGGACCCCAAGCCCAAGAAGGTGTCCAAGAAGCAGGACGAGGGCGTGGTCACCAACAAGTACAGGCCCAAGGAGCCCTACACCGGCAAGTGCCTCCTCAACACCAAGATCACCGGAGACGACGCCCCGGGGGAGACGTGGCACATGGTCTTCACCACCCAAGGTCAGTTCCAGCATCCTCCTCCTCTTCTCCTCTCCTCTGCTTCAGCTTCACTACCACAGCAGTAGCAGAGCAACATCTTTTTTTTTTGTCTTGCAGGCGAGATCCCCTACAGAGAGGGCCAGTCCATCGGCGTCATCGCCGACGGCCTCGACAAGAACGGCAAGCCGCACAAGATCAGGCTATACTCCATCGCCAGCAGCGCTCTCGGAGACCTTGGCGACTCCAAGACCGTGAGTCCTCTCCTCTCCTCTCATCTCTGCTGTTGTTTTTTTCTTTTTCTTTTCGTGTACACCACACACCACCTCAGCTGGTACTGACTGCTGCTTACTAGGTTTCACTG
Organism: Neostapfia colusana; assembly: GCA_030760725.1. Classification (NCBI taxonomy): domain Eukaryota; kingdom Viridiplantae; phylum Streptophyta; class Magnoliopsida; order Poales; family Poaceae; genus Neostapfia; species Neostapfia colusana. The sequence continues at coordinate 414,114 of JASWHV010000001.1, read as the reverse complement.
TGCGTCAAGAGGCTAGTTTACACCAATGATCAGGGAGAGATTGTCAAAGGAGTCTGCTCAAACTTCTTATGTAAGTCAATGCATGCTGCTGCTTCTTTCGACATGATCACTCCGAGTTCTGCACTCATAGTGTTCCATGAACTCAATGTTCTGACGATGCCACCCTTCTGATGTACTGCATTAACCTCAAGTTGTTGAAATATAAGTGAATTGCCCACCTTTCCCTATCGGCTTAACCTTTTCGGATCAATCGGTTGGTGCATAGTAACTTAACATGGTATCAGAGACAGAGGTCTCGAGTTCGAATCCTGACGGACTCGATTTATTAAAATAAATTCCACTTTGCGACCCAAAAGAGTCTGCACGTGAGGGGGAGTGTTGAAATATAAGTGAATTACCCACATTTCCCTATCGGCTTAAGCTTTTCGGGTCAACCGGTTGGTGCATAGTAATTAACACAAGTGTAGCAAATAGAGGGCGCTTTACATTTAGTCGTTTCTTTCCCTGTGTGCCAATGCAGGCGATCTGAAGCCCGGTGCTGACGTCCAGATAACCGGACCAGTTGGTAAAGAAATGCTCATGCCCAAAGACCCCAATGCTACTATTATAATGGTAAGCATGGACGTGCCAAGGCGATTTCCTCAACTACACATAGACGGCAACCAGAAATCTTACTGCCATTCCAACTAATTGCAGCTTGCGACGGGTACCGGTATTGCCCCGTTCCGCTCATTCTTGTGGAAAATGTTCTTCGAGAAGCATGACGACTACAAGGTAGTATTGCTAGTTAGTTTCAGGCTTCCCATCCCAATTTAAAACTGAAACGAAAGTGTGGTGAGTTCTTGTGCAGTTCAATGGTCTGGCATGGCTTTTCTTGGGAGTTCCAACGACCAGCTCATTGCTCTACGAGGATGTCAGTGCATCTCTGATGTTTCATTAGTACCTTTTTCTTTTTCTTTTCTTGTGAAAGTTTCCATGAGTACTTCATGCATGTGAAAATCCAGGAGTTTGAGAAGATGAAGAAGAAAGCACCTGAGAACTTCCGGGTCGACTACGCTGTCAGCAGAGAGCAGACCAACGCTCAAGGGGAGAAGATGTACATCCAGACCAGGATGGCTGAGTACAAGGAGGAACTTTGGGAGCTCCTGAAGAAGGACAACACCTACGTCTACATGTGTGGGTTGAAAGGCATGGAGAAGGGTATTGATGACATTATGGTGTCATTGGCTGCAAAAGATGGTACATATGCAAGCTTTAATCTGGACCTGTTATGTTTGAAAGAACAGCTTTGTTTTTCAAATGTTGCTGAATTTTGTGCGGTTTGCAATGTCAGGGATTGACTGGATGGAATACAAGAAGCAATTGAAGAAGGGGGAGCAATGGAATGTGGAAGTCTACTAACTCTTGCATCTTACATCACATCTTTCTTTTCTGTGAATCCGTCGTTCCGTGTATAATGTAAAGCGTAGATAGTGAGTTTGTTCACTGTTAACGACATTCATCAATGTGCCGATGGACTCCCTTCTACGAAAAGGTACAAATAAATTTTGTATGTCCTTGCTTTCTACAAGGATGTACTTTTGGAGCCCCCTTATAAAAAAAAGTTGTCCACTTGCTGTTAATTCAAATTTTTGTTCCCTCCAAGGACTGTAAAAAGGCACATATTCATCATATACATACTGTTTGCAGAGGATGGAGAATGCTAGATTATTTCTTTTCCATTTTGTTTCTTGATATCTGGCATGAAGTGGCTGCTGAAATTTTTTAAAGATCTACTTAGGTTCATGTGTACTACTCACATGATATTTCGACAAAAATTTGAAATATATGGTGGAGTTTGCTAATGGGGACACGGTAACGGCTAACACATAAAATCTGCACCAAAAGGGTGCAGGGATGCTCATCGTAATTCAATTGCTGACCATTCTAGTGTTTGGATTAGAATCTAACCACTTTGTCATGGGCGGCACCGGACTGATTTTAGAAGAACATTTCTCCTCTGATCATATTGCAAAAAGGGCGGTAGGTCTCGTATTTGCAACTGTTAGTACTCCACAGCCTGAAGATGCTGTCTCCAGTCTTCAGTTCTGCACTTGCGGTTGCTGCTGCTCCTTGTCATCTTCAGATTCTTTTAGAGGACAGTGCAAGGCTTCCTGCCTCTTGGCCCACAGCAGAAGATACAGTCCGCCTATCACAAGAACAGATCCCAGCACGCTGCACGTGACAAAGTTGAGATGATCTCAGTTCAGTGCCTGAATCCTGAACAAAACATGCTGCTGCTCCTCCCGTTTCATTAAAGAAGAAACAAACATCTGCTCCTGTACCTTCCAAGGTAGAGCTGCTCGTGTAGGACGCAGAAGTCGATGACAGAAACGATGATCTGCACGACCGGTATGAAGGCGGCGACGAACACGGGCCCCCTCTTCTCGATGCACCACGTCAGAAGCACGAACGAGACGCCGCATCCGACGATGCCCTGTGGATGCAGTCGACGACGAGCAAATCGCATGAAGCTCAGAGCAATCTAACAGAGCATGTAGCACTGAGCAGAGCGGCACAGTTGAGTTGTTGTTACAGCGTATAGCACGGTGAGGATCTGGAACTTGGTCCTGACGATCCATGGGGAGATGCTCCTCTGCGTGCAGAGGCCGACGACGGCGACCTGGAGGAAGCTGATGCCGGACATGAGGGAGTTGCACGAGTACACGTGCGGGTACTTTCTGGCGAGGCGGCCTTGGAGCAGGAACCAGCAGGAGAGGCAGACGCAGTTGCCGAGTATGGCCAGCGTGCCCAGCGTCCACTTGGCGTGGCTCGCGGAGTCCTGCGCCGCCCGATGCTGGCGGTGACGCGGCGACGGCGCGGCGTGGGTGAGGGCCACGCCCTTGTAGAGGGTGAGCACCATGGCGCCGCCGAGGGAGACCAGCGTGCCGACCAGCTTGGCGATGCCCGTCTTGCTCTTGAGGTTCAGTGCCTCCGAACTGCGTAATTAAGAGTTGGAGTTATAGTTTGAATTGAATTGAAGGACGATTAAGCCAGGTGCATAATCAATCAATCAATCAATGAATCAATCTTATAAAGTATATACCGTGTTGCGACGGCGAGGAGGAAGGTGAGGACCGGCGCGATGTTGGAGAAGGCGGTGACGAAGGTGGCCGTGGTGTAGCGCAGGGCGACGAAGATCATGTACTGCCTCAGAGCTGCCCCGAGTGCCGCGCTGAGGAAGAGGTAGCCCAAGATCTCCAGCGTGAGCTTAGGCCTGGACTTCCTCTCCCTGACGTATGCTATCGGGGTGAGGAAGATGGACGCCGTGAGCTGCTGCAGGGTGACGAGCACGAGCGGGTCCATGCCGTCGTCCATGGCCACCTTCACCAGCGACACCATGACCGCCGCCACGGCGTTGAGGAACAGCATCGCGGCCACCGGCAAGCCGCCGCCAAGCACCCCCATGGTCCTTCCTCCTCCTCCTTCCTAGCTGCAGGTAGTGGTTCTTCAGAGAGCGCAACCATGTATTTATAGCTAACAATATATATAGCAAGCGTGTGGTACGATCGATCCGATGAGATGATACGGCGGCGCGCGGCGAATCCAACCGGGACTGGGATCCGAGAGCTCTAGTCGCCTTTCTCCTTGTGTGGGCGATGATGCAGTCGCCATTCTGACCTCTCTCTCTCTCTCCCTCTCTCTCTCTCAAAGCGCAGCGCAATGCGAGCTCCTACTTTCTCTACTGTACTGTGTGAGATGAGACGAGACGAGACGGGTCACATCCCCTTGCAATATTCTCCTCCACTGGTACAGTGCAGTGCAGTGCAGGGCAGATGATTCAGCGGTTGAATGAATGAATGAAGAAGCATCTGTACGTACTTGAGACATACTACAGTATCATATTGAGCGGCTGCTGGATGAAGAAGCATCTGCAATCAAGTCAGTGAGAACTTGTCTGTCCATATAGTCAGATGAAATATTTAAACTGACATGCATGAATTTTATTCGATGCCTTGTTCCATCGTCACCACGGGCGGGCACCTCAAGCAACTGTGGGTTCAGATGAGAAAGTGAGCCATTGATCTGCTTCTGCTTTTGTGGAGAGAGAGAGAGATGACTCGAGATGAAACCCCTCATCAAAGAATCAGTCAAGTCGCCTCCTCCCTAGACCCTAGCTAGCTCGGTGTCGACCAAGCCTATGCACATGGTGCTGCCTCTATCTATCTCTGCCGCCATGAAAAAAAGGAAGAGACAGTGCGGATCGGATGCTAACCTTTAGCTGCATTTACAACAGAACAAAGAAAAAACCACTGCACCCACTGAAACGACGCCTTCGGTGTATACTCTCTCTCTCTCTCTCTCTCTCTCTCTTCCGACAGAAAGATGTGACGCGAGATTTTTATTGTGACCCTAAATCGAAAGACAATAATGTTAATTATAGCTCGGAATCGGTTCATGAACTCTCTCATCCTGGTTGTAATAATAAAATCTATGGTAGGGGTCTAATCTCTGCAAGCCGCAGACAAACAACTCGAGACAGAAATCGGTTCAGTTTGAGTGGCTTGAGAGAGAACCATTGTGTCAGTTTTGAATGCTCAAAAAAAAAAAAGAGCAGTGGCTGTGTTAGGTCAGGATTGTTGTCCATCATCTCATCTGGAACTTGAAGAGGATGATGAGTGAGCAACTGTTCATGTTGCTGTGGTGTGATGGATCCAAATCGAGCAAGGAGCATCACCACTTTGTCCTGTCTCCCCCCCACAACACACTACACATCAGACTCCGGTGGGCCTGCGCGGAGACGAAAAGCTCTCCGGCCCAGGAAACAAAAGCCCACAAGGCAAACCCTAGCCCACGAGGATCCGACGGCTCAGGTCCACCGATCGTCTCCTCTCCTCTCCTCTCGTCGTTTTTTTATATGCATATATATAAACGGGAAAGGCTCGCTTTCTCTTCTCCACGCCGCCGCCGCCGCTCCTTCGCGCGCACAACACAAACCAAACAAACACATTCCTCCTCCTCCTCCTGCTCCATCGTCTCGGCGAGATGAAGACGATCCTGGCGTCCGAGACGATGGACATCCCGGAGGAGGTCACCGTGACGGTGGCGGCGAAGGTGGTCACGGTGGAGGGCCCCCGCGGGAGGCTCACCCGCAACTTCAAGCACCTCAACCTCGACTTGCAGCTGCAGGACAAGGGCCGGAAGCTCAGGGTGGACGCCTGGTTCGGCACCCGCCGCACCATGGCCGCCATCCGCACCGCCGTCTCCCACGTGCAGAACCTCATCACCGGGGTCACCAAGGGGTACCGCTACAAGATGCGCTTCGTCTACGCTCACTTCCCCATCAACGCCTCCATCACCAACGGCAACACCGCCATCGAGATCAGGAACTTTCTGGGCGAGAAGAAGGTACTGCACCTCTTGTGGGTATCCGTGGATAGGATAGGATAGGATGGATCATGGACGGACGGACGGCTCATTTCACTCGTCGTTCAGGTGAGGAAGGTGGACATGCTCGACGGGGTCACCATCTTGCGGTCGGAGAAGGTCAAGGATGAGCTCGTCCTCGACGGAAACGACGTCGAGCTCGTATCTCGCTCGGCTGCCCTCATCAACCAGGTACACTAATCATCCGTGTTGTTGAAGAAATGTCTGCTTGCACATGGTTCAAATCACATTCTGTTAACACAAGGACGGTAGAAGTCTTTGTTTCGATCAAGTGTAGGATCGCACTTGTCGGTGGTGACGTAGTGAAGGAAGGATGGACGTCTAGTTCATCTATCAATCTCGTATTTTTCTAGTGTAACATACGACATACTACCTGTAGTGCCTGTGGCTCTGATATTGCTTCTGGTATTGGCATGTTATTTTTCTCAAGTACAACATGCATTGGATAGACACAACACAATACACGTGATCTTAGCTTGTTTCTACACACACCGAAGAAGCTGAAATTTCCTTCTCCACAGAAATGCCACGTGAAGAACAAGGACATCAGAAAGTTCCTGGACGGTATCTACGTGAGCGACAAGGGCGCCATCAACGAGGAGCAGTGAGTGAGTGAGTGAGCGAGCGAGCGAGCTTGGTCCCCCCCGCGCCTAGCTATAGTAGTCAGTAGTAGCGAAAGAAGCCAACCCAAGGTGAAAAGTCCGGTCTCTGCTGCTGAGACTGGGTTATGTCGCGAATTCATTCTTCTGAGACTGGGTTTTGTGTACTGGGTCAGGATGTGTAATAAATACATGGTGCATGCTGTCTGAGAGTCTGAACCATGTTTACCTTCTGCAGAAAGAAAGATTCTAGTTGACTGCAAGCATGTCCAAGTGTTTTGTCATCCGGTTTTGATTAGTTACCTGGGATTGGTCAGCTGCCTGCCTGCTCTGATATTCTGGTTTATAGATGGGGGTTTTGTGTTGACTCGTGATTTGTTAAGGTTCCTAGAAAAGGGGTGGTGGGGCTCATCGTTCTGCTTGGCTTTTCACCGGGTGACTTCCTCCTCTCCAGCCAGCCAGCCAGCCAGCCAGCCAGCCCCATGAGCTTGGGGTGGCGACCCCAAGCACCACGTCGATGAGCTTGAAGTAGCAGTCGACCAATTATTTTACGATCCAAAGCAGCAGCATCCGGTAATGGGAGGCCTGCTGAGTGCAGCTGCATTGGTGGTCAACGAGACAAGGATGGTTCGGCTTCTCGGCACCTCCGTCATGGGGCATAAGCTGTTGGATGGATGGATCTCTGTCGTGCTCTGAATATGGATGGAAAGAAAAAGGCAGTGGCGTGCGTGCGTGCTTTTGGATGGAGTGCTGTTTTGGGGTCCACAGTCCAGTGTAGTAGTATCCCTCTGCTGCTGACGAGTGGAGTTCAGCCTCAGCGGCAGTCCGATCCGAGAGCACTTGCATGCAATTTTCCACCCACCCACTCACTCTCTCCAGTAACGTGACTCAAGGCCGAAAGCATCATGCGGGTGCTAGCTAGTGCATGGCCGCCCGGGACCCGTGACGACGACCGCCTCTCTCTCTCTCTCTCTCTGTCTCGTCTGTCTCGTGTTGGTTTGCTCTTGTTACAGCTGACCCGTGACGACGAGCAATCTTGGGGATCGCGACAATATATGGCCGCGGCTCATGTGAACCAACAACAGTACAAGAACAGTTACTACTGTTTACCCATGACTTGTACTCTTTGATGTACGTATAAAGTTGAGAGCTTCAGTTGTTACATCCCGTGACTAGTGCAGTGTCAGTCCCTACGCAAAGCTATTGAAATTACTACTATACTGCGTACTGCTAGTGAGAGTTTAAAAAATGAATCAATCAGCTATGTAAATGTGGGCGGCGTCCTCCTCTCTCCAATCAGCTATATATAAATGTGGGCTACACCTACACTACAATCCAACCCACAAATCCATCACCTCTCCTCTCCATCCGGCGCAGAGCAGAGCAGCAGCAATAGCAATGGCGGCGCCTCTCCGCAGCTTGTGCCTCGTCCTCCTGGCCGCGTCGGTCGCCGCGCGCCGCCACAGCCCTTGGGCGGCCGCCGTCCAGAGCGTGTACCTGGCGCCGAGGTGCCGGGCGCGCACGGCGTCGCTGACGGACTTCGGCGGCGTGGGCGACGGCGCGACGTCCAACACGGCGGCGTTCCGGTCGGCGGTGGACCACCTGTCGTCGGGCGACGCGGAGGGCGCCATGCTGTACGTGCCGGCGGGGAGGTGGCTGACGGGGCCCTTCAACCTGACCAGCCACTTCACCCTCTTCCTCCACAGCGACGCCGTCATCCTCGGCTCGCAGGTCGGTCGTCGTTCATCAACGAGTCTTCCAGTTCGTCTTGGTCTGCCTCATGCATGAGGGGCATCTCTTCGTCTCTTCGTCTTGGTCTTGCGCGCGCAGGACATGAGCGAGTGGCCAGTGGTTGATCCCCTGCCTTCTTACGGGAGAGGGAGGGACAAAGCTGGGGGACGATACGCCAGCCTCATCGGTGGATCCAACCTCACAGACGTGGTCATTACTGGTGAGCTGCTTGACCTGCTTGTTTTTTTGACCTTCATTCTCCAGCTGCGTGCTCTACTCTCTTGGATTGATGAAAAAAACAAAACAAAACAAAACAAAACAAAAACAAACACGCAAGGCGACAACGGGACGATCGACGGGCAGGGCGCCATGTGGTGGTCCAAGTTCCACAAGAACCAGCTCAAGTACACGCGCGGGTACCTGATCGAGGTGATGCACTCGGACACCGTCTTCATCTCCAACCTGACGCTGCTCAACTCGCCGGCGTGGAACATCCACCCGGTGTACAGCCGCAACGTCGTGGTGCAGGGCGTGACCATCCTCGCCCCGACGCACTCCCCCAACACCGACGGCATCAACCCGGACTCGTGCTCCCACGTCCGCATCGAGGACTGCTACGTCGTCTCCGGCGACGACTGCGTGGCCGTCAAGAGCGGGTGGGACGAGTACGGCATCGCGTACGGCATGCCGAGCCAGCACATCGTGGTCCGGCGGCTGACGTGCGTGTCCCCGACGAGCGCGGCCATCGCGCTGGGCAGCGAGATGTCGGGCGGCATCCGGGACGTGCGCGCGGAGGACGTCGCGGCGGCGGGCACCGAGTCCGCCGTGCGCGTCAAGACCGCCGTGGGGCGCGGCGCCTACGTGCGCGACGTGTTCGTCCGCCGCGTGAGCCTCGACGGCGTGAAGCGGGTGTTCTGGATGACCGGCGACTACAGGTCCCACCCGGACGACGGGTACGACCCCAACGCCGTCCCCGTGGTGGAGAACGTCAGCTTCCAGGACGTGGTGGCCGCCGGCGTGTACAAGGAGGCGGCGCGGCTGGAGGGCATCCCGGGCGCGCCCTTCAGGGGCATCTGCATCGCCAACGTCACGGCGGGGCTGTCCAAGCCCGGCAGGAAGAACCCGTGGGCGTGCGCCGACGTGGAGGGCGTGTCGGCCAACGTGAGCCCGGCGCCGTGCCAGCCGCTGCAGGGCGCGCACGACGGCGGCTGCCCGTTCCCGACGGACACGCTGCCCATCGACGAGGTCACCGTGCAGCAGTGCGCGTACGACGTGCCCCAACCCAAGTAGCCAGCAGTCTCGGGCTCTTGTGCCTGCTTCCCCCCCATGCATGTCCTCCTCCATCTCTCCATGGCAAAATGTCACTCTACTCTACTCTACTCTACGCTACTGACTGCGCAGCAATAAGCATCATCACTTTGCTTCATCAAAATGTTCTTCTACTCAGGCACAAACGAACGAATCACAACTCTACCTAGAAGAAAGTCTAAGCAAAACTCAAGAGTCAGTCAAACTCGACTCACCTGCTACTTAAAGAAGGAGGAGAAGAAGCCTCCTCCTCCTCCTTTTTTCTTGGTCCTCTCCTCCTGCTCCTCAACCATGACTGCCGTCATCGCGTCTCTTTCCACCAGCCGCCAGGTAGCCTGCTCCAGAGCGAGGCCGGCGGGCGTGGGCGGGTCGTTCAGCACCAGCGGCACGCCCCTGTTGGTGCTCCTGATCACCTCCGCGTCTTCCGGCACCACGCCCAACAGCGGCAACCCAAGCATTTCTTGCACGTCGAGCGCCGACATCATGTCCTCCCCCTTCACCAGGTCCGGTCGCACCCGGTTCACAACGATCTTGATGTCTTTGATGCCGTCGCACTCCAGCAGCCCGGCGACACGGTCGGCGTCACGGAGAGCCGTGATGTCGGGGGTGGTGACCAGCACCGCCTCTTCAGCAGGGGCGATGGCAGTGACGAACCCAGCGTCGACACCTGCAGAGGACGCAACATTCGTAACAGGAAGAGGAGAGGAATCTGTCTAGATTTAGGCAGTACGGGAGTAGAAGCAACCAAGTACGTGTATGCATATGCGAGATGCAATGCAATTAGGAGATGCAGAACCTGACCCGCGGGGCAGTCGATGAGGATGAAGGCCGGAGGGTTGGCGGCGCGGCGGAGCGCGTCGGCGACCCAGGTGAGGGTCTTGGACCCGAAGGCGAGCGGCAGCTTGGAGCGGGGCTTGGAGAGGCAGAGGAGGTGGAGGCCCCGGAGCGCGCGGTGCCGGACGAGCGCCTGGTCGAGGCGGCAGTCCCCGGCGAGCACGTCGGCGGCGGTGAGGTGGACGCGGTTCTCGAGGCCCAGCAGGAGGTCGAGGTTGCGCAGGCCGGCGTCGGCGTCGACGGCCACGGCCGGGAGCGAGAGGCGCGCGAGGGAGGCGGCGAGGTTGGCGGTGGTGGTCGTCTTGCCGACGCCGCCCTTGCCCGAGGTGACCACCACCACCCGCGGCGTGGGGCCCGACAGCTCCGGGGCGGAGCGGCCGCCGTGGTGGCGCGGGGAGACGGCCCGCGGGATGCAGGAGATGGCGTGGAGGGGGAGGAGGCGCGGCGGGGGGGACGCCATTGGGGGGAGGGGGGATTGGCTAGGGTTACTTTTTTTTTGGGAGGTCAGGTAATAAGCCTGGTGGACATGGCACTCCCTCCTTCTCTACCACTAGAGGCCCAGTCCACAACTTCTTCTTTTTTTTTAAAAAAAAAAGAGAGAGAGAGAGAGAGAGAAGGCCACTAACCGATTTGGGCCGACTTTTTTTTTTTCTCTCTCATCTTGCCTGGGACGTGTACAGTAGATCCATGTGTCCAAGAGAGGACAGAATACAAGATCGAAAACGACTTAGATAGAGGGAGGGCACACAGAATATGTTACAGACTGGCTACTTGGCAAGCATGTCAGTACAAGACAGATGTTCTTTTACCGCTTTCCCCAACAGAGCGCTCAGATCATAACCACAGACAGCTACTTCTTACATGGCGCACACAACAAGCTCCGCATCTGGATCTCGTATCACCAACCACTGCGTTCATCGTCTATCTGTATTTCAGGTTCATGTCAAGCTCCTGACCGTACATCCCACCAGGCACAGGGCCGGCCATTGCTGGGTGCACCTGCTGCTGCTTTGATCTGGCCCCTGGATGATTGCCTCTCACCTCTCGACCTGGACAATGAGATCCATTAAATATGAGCTTAAAACATCAGACATGCACGGCTAACTAGTATCTAACGCAGTCACTGCTGCACAAACTAATACAACCAACCCAAAGAAGAAAAGGCAGGCAAAAAAGAAGACAAAGTCCAAAACCAAAAGGGCCTCGGAATAAAAAACCACCAGACGTGCCATTTAAATTCAAGGATGAGAATCGTGAGTTCACATGAATCAGACACCAGACCGGTATTATCATATTAAAAAAAAGTAAGTGATTATTCTCTAAAAGCCTGCCACCGTGTCGCACAGTGACAAGTAAAACCTGCAAGAAGACGACGTACAAAACCAGCAGCATGTCGACTCACCTGGCACCGATCCAAATCCTCCATAGTTGGGCTGACGAGGGCGCATACGGAGATTATTTACATTGCTCATCTCAGGCCCAAAACCAGGCGTGTGATGCGCAGGTTGAGGTGGCGGAACACCTCTTGGCAGGCCTTGTGGTGGAAAACTTCCAGGCGTGGAGATGTGTTGTAGCATAAGATGATGGGCAGCTGGGTCCGTGTGAGGAACCCCTGGACCATGAAGGCCACGTTGCATAGGGTTCACATTAGCTGGGTAAGATCGGTGGAGATCATGGCGTGTGGATTGTTGTGGCACGTCAAATGGGGCTTGCTGGTTCCTGTTAACAACATGGTCCATAATTGGACGGTGTGCCATCATAGGTGGCCTACCCTGCAGAAGATGATAAAGGTTCTGAGACTCAGCTTGATAACGTTGCTCGCGAGAATGAGCATCAGGACCAAGTACTTGCATGTGCTCTGCATCACCAGGCAAAAGACTCTGAAGCCTATAACTGAGAGCATCAACTGCATTCTCAGGCAATAGCCTCTCGACCCTACTGGACCTCACTGATGGCAAAATATCAGAATTTTTTTGACCAGGCAGGGAGTCGTTCATTGTAAACAGATTATCTTCCTCGGGCAATTGAATTTCCAGGCCTTTCATTTCAAAGCTAGGATTTCCTTGGTTAGGATCTGGTAATACCGGGTTCCTGTACTCAATTCCTGGGTCTTTTAGAGCATCAACATCTTTAGTGCCGCCATTGACATTTAGTGCCGGTTCAACAGGGTAGAATACTTCATGTCCTGATGGCAACAGAGTTTTGCCAGTCTCTGCAAACTCACTAGGACCACCACTTGCAGATCCTCGTATAGAAACTGGTGCATCTTTAGAATGGAGCTCACTCATAAATGCAGCCCCAAACAATGCTTCCAATGTCAGGTTCTTCCCTGAAGTAGGGGCGTTTTCAGCATTATCAACTGGACCACTTACAGATATTCTGCCATTGGCCACTGAATTTATGTCAGCACTCTGTGGTTCCTCGGATCCTATCTGGAGACCCAAAGAAGACGACACCTTACTATCTGTTCCCTTCTGTAACAATGAAAGGAGATGATGTGATGCATGATTATCTACAGCTATCTTCTGCATGGCAACTGGCTCATTCACAACAAGCGGATGCTCCAGTATAGCATTCTTCTGACTTGAGCCACTGTTGCTTTTAACCTGTTCCAGCATTGCTTGCTCAAGATCCTCACATGTCATCATAACTGGAACATCAGAACAGTTGTGTTGTTTCAAGATTCCGTCAACAAGGGTGGGAGATGTAAATGAGAGAAGCTTAGACCCAGAATCAAATTTGCCAATAGGTGATCTTGGTGATAAATTCTGGACACCACCAGCAGACAAAGAAGCGAGAACTACATTTTCTTGCTCTGGATTTTCATTCTTGACAATCATGGAGAGAAGACTCTTTGAAGACAAATCTTCTGCAGGTTTTAGGTCTGCAGAAAACAAGGCTTGAAATTGTGAAGAGAACAGAACACCAAACGGATGCTGTGGACTAAAGGGGAATGTCCTCAGCATTTACTTTTGTTTGATATAATGAAACCAGCTAGCAAATTTATTTTTGTCGTATCACCATTTTTGTCAATATTAATTTTGGTTGATTGTATTCCTAGCAGTGGCAGATAATTTACAAATATTTAGGTAAATTAGATTATTTTTTAGTAATGACAATGGCAAGTAATTTAGAAATATATGGAGGCTCCTTTTGTTGGCAACGCACGCACTCGTGTGCGGCACACACACACATGCACACACTAACACACTAGATACCTTTATCAAGAAACCAGCGAGCAAACTTGGATGATTCTGGTACAGAAGACACCATATCATCATCAGTTTCACGTGGAGGATTCTGCAAAGGCATAAGGCCAAAGAGACACGTGGCATAAGTAACAGATATTTGAATGCCTCAGAGGCTAACAAAACTGGAATTTCTTCTTTCACGAACATCCTACCACTACATGACAAGGACCAGAAACAAGTTGTAATTTTTAAACTATAACTCAATTAAATCCACATTTAATCTCAACAGGTTTAAGGTGTGAATAAAAGGCAGTAATAGCACGTAAATCAAGAAATTCTATCACATAAATGGACGGCACCACAGATATATTTAACATAATATTACCAAATCCAATACTTTTTTTTCCAAAATCATCTAATTGGAACAGTAAAACGAACTACATTTAAGAACTAACTTATTTTAGGAAATATCTGTGCTATGCAATCAGACATGTCATTACAAAGGTACAAAGATTACATCAGAAAAAATAGCTTATGAATAACACAGAAATTTAAAGATCCACAAGAGGCTTCTGCACAGATAGGAGGCAAGATTAAGCAAGACCAAACAGGGATTTGTTATCTCACGTCAACATAAGTTGGTAAATTGCTGCTACGTTTTGGCAATGCATTGTCAAAAAACTGTTCCAATATTGAGACCGAACTGCCCTTCTCAACTGGATCAATACTTTTTGATTTGTCTTCTTTTTCAATAGAATACTTATCCATTACATCAGCTTCCAAATCTCCATTCCCCTTCAGAACACCGGAAACAAATTCAGTTGAAGTGGTGACAACACCAGATAGAAGAGGATGTTTTTGACCCAAATTAACAATGTCATCAGAAACACTCTTCTCTGTGCTTCCACATTCAGTGATCTCTGTTGCTGACTTTTTCCCCTCTAGCTGATGACCAGTTCGTGCAATAGTTGCCGTTTTTGTCTCAATAGTTGCATTGTGACCCTACAGAGTACAGACATAATAAGAAGCTGTAAGGCATTAGTGGATAGTAGATTTGCCATCAAAATTTTGCATAGGAAATGATTCTATCAGAAAGAAGAAGAGGAACTGAAGGATTACTCTTCATAGAAAGTAAATTTCTGGTAAGGGATGGTAGCAACTGAAGAGTAGAAGCTAATTGCATGTAATTGCCTGTAATCAACTAATTTGTTAGCTATTGAAACAACGTCTCAATATGCACCTTTGGCTCAAGTGAGATGTTGGACGATTGTGACTGAAGTTTTTTCTCCACAAATGCATTTGCAAAGCCAGGTGGCACAAGTGGCCTGGCTGCGGGAGGTGGTAGAACTGAAGATGTTTTAGCAGCACTTTCTTGATAGACTGAGGATATTGCAGATCCATCTGGCTTCTCATGTTTAATTTTGGAGTTTGCCTTTTCGGCAGACGTTTGTAACTGTGAAATGATATCATCACTGGGATTTTCTTTTAGAATATCAGGGCCAGTCTTCTTTCCCTGCATGGCTTTATGTCGCTCCTTCCTCATCAATTCAAATGATGCTGCAGATAAGGACAACATGAGACGTAGATTATTGCAGCAAAAAATGGATGTTTATGTTGCACTAAGAGATACCGACTCCTCCTCTTTCTTTCTTCTTCTGCCCTATCCTCATTTGAGCATTCAGAAGACCCGAATGTTTCATCATTTATGGAGTCAACATCTTTCTGTGAAAAAAGGAGCAACCAGTCATTTGTGTGAAACATACTCACTGAAGTTGCTGATGTTTTCAATCTATGAGGATCGAAAGAAGGAAATGCTCATGTGAACAAGCTCAAACCTTGTATGGACGTGGTGGCTGGTAGCGTTGAGACGCCCTGTTTATCTTATAAGCAGTACCATGATCCTTTGATGCCAACTGGCCGGAATATCCTAAAGGTCTAGGGAAACCACCACTTCCAAGAAGACCATCATGCTCCGTGTTCTGCGAATTGCGTCTGTATTGGTTGGCATTGCGCCTGTCTGCAAGTTAATATTATTAAAACCACAGAGAAAAGAAACATGTAATGCCGACGATATCCGTGACATGTAAATAAATAGGACCAAAAATAGCATGTTAAACATGCCTAATAAATCGATGCAACATGATCACACAAACCTTCTTCGAGTTTACAACTATTGGTCAAATAAATGTGAACATGTACGAGTACAAATTACAACGCCTTTGTGTGGCAAGTCCATATGACGACAGATAAAGTTTCACCAGCAGAGAGTGCCCAGACCGAAGAAGAAAAAACAGGCATGGCGAAGAGTCCGTTACTAATGGATCACTGCCTACCAAAGTTACCACAAGAAGGATATGCAATAATAAAGAAGCTTCCCAAAAAGGAACAATCATACCTTGTGTTAAAGACTCACAATCAGGCAACTCCCCGTCCCGGTCGCTTGATCCAGTAGAGCGAGTGTCCCACCGGCCTCCTGCGTTCCCTCCACGAGAAGAGTAAGTATAGGAACCTGGGCCATCTGACCTTCCCAGAGGCGTATGGTGATAGCCCTTGTTTCTCTCAAGCACACCTGCTGACAGCTCCTGGAGCTCGCTGTTGGGGAAGGACAGGAAAAACAAGTATCCTACATCACACAAAAGCCGGCAGGAAAAAAAGCCTAAACGATATACAGCAAGGAACGCGGGATGACCTCAGGAGCGCTGTATCAAAGCCAGGGGGCAACTTCTTGCAATGCTCCAACTCGCCAAAAGACAGCAGAAAGTCCCTGGAGTACACTACCCTCATCTCCCCCCTGCCAAAGAGAAAAGCAGGCACATCACGATTCACAGGGGCCTTCAAGTAACAGCATGACAGTGAATCAACGAGCTGGGGCATACTACTCACTTGGGCGCTGGGGCCTCCAAGCTCATCTCGTCACCACACTAGGGCCTGTTTGGATGGCGCTCGAAGTTTACCACGCCAAAAGTTTAGTGAACAAAATGGACGCCACAGGTTTGACAAGTCTTGGCGTGAAAAATGAACTAGCGCCTTGTTGAGAAACTGTGGCACCCCACAAACTTGACAATAGCCAAAGCAATTAGGACGCGCCACGCCAACCAAACATGCCTCAACTGTAAAAGCTAGGACGTTCAAATGGAGGGATCAGGGCAGGGGCGGAGCCAATCCATCTTCCTCATTTCAGAATCCCATCTGGATTTAACAGGTCACAAACAAAGCAGCTTGTACGAGATCTATCTACCTTTCAGAAAAAAAACTGCATCCCCGCAAGTTAGGGTTCTTACTGACGAGAGATCACCAGTGCAGTCCAATACACGCGTTGGCCAGAGGAACCACCGTAAGATCCTGGCGGCTTCTTATTGGGCTAATCGAGAGCGAGCTGAGCTGCGACGCGGTCAGTTAGGGGATCCCTACGGATGTACAGTCCAGTGGCAGTGGAGAGCGGCGGCGAGAGGAGGAGACGGAGGCGGACGGAGGCCTGGCTTCTCGTCGCCGGCGGTGAGGCTCGCAGACGCAGCGATTTGTGGTGGTGTCGGTAGCAGATGATGAATTGATGAGAGAGAGAGAGAGAGGGGGGGGCGTCAAAAGAAGAAGAAGAAGAACTCAGCTGGAATGGAAAGAAGAAGAAGGAAAAAACACTCAAACTGGGCCTAACCGCATTTGGGCCTGACCAGTAGGACATGAGGAGAAATGTGGGCCATTAATGGGCCGAAAGAGAATGCCCGAGGAGCCCGGAAAACAAAAGGCGTCAGTTTCCTAAAGGCCCTAGCTCTTCCTCCTCCACGGCGCCGACTTCTTCAGTCGACTCCGACCATGATCGCCGACCCCTCCCCGACGCTGCGGCTCCGTCAAGGTCTAGAGAAGCTTCCAACATACCCGGACCAGTGCAACAGCACCGCTATTTCCAGCTCATCTGATCGACAGATGGCGCAGCACTGCTGCTATTTTCAGAATCGTTGAACAACATTTATATATTGCTGCTAGATCTCTAAAATATGTGCCGGTTTTAATAAGGGATTTTAAAATTATGCTTCGCAAACGTTTGGAATGTTCACTAGATACTAACTCGATAAAACTACAATGCAAAGAAGAGCAGCAGTTATAAGCACTAAAATTTAATCAATCAGACAAAACCAACTGGGCGTTGATAGAACAGTAACCTCACTAAACACCATGGATTGATAAAAAGGGACAGGGCGCCGTCTGGAACCAGCATCTTCACCGAGCATAAGCACCACCAAGGAAGCAATTGCTCCAATGCTGTGGCCACCACATCAACCTGCACAACATGCAAAACGGAAGAGAGAAGAAACATTGTTATGACAACAGTTTGATGTGCGCAGGGTATGTCAGCACAATTAAGATGGTTTATGGGCAATTTTGTCCTTCTTTATCTCCTCTCCCAGCTTTCATTTTCCACCTTCAGCAATGCCAACAACAGAAAGCATTTACATTCTTTGCCTGATGAACTTCATAACAAATGAATTAGATTTGACGGATGGCTGTTGCCTCCCTAACAACCAGGGCAAACAGTAAATCCCCGTTCCTGCATCAATTTTGCTGTACACGTAAAAGAGAAGTGATATAACCATTCACCGTTCTTGTACAAATGACACAAATTTACAACTGCTTCTGCAACCACATGCAGCAACAAGAACCTTCATCTTTCACCCAATGCAAGGCACACTGAAGCACGATTTTTTCTTTTCATCCACCGAATGGTGATTCCTAACCAAAACTAATCGAGTATTTACATCACAGGAGCACCTCCTTCAAACAGCTAGCTTGTTCCGCAAAACTGTCACTTCAGTCGGAAATCATGTCTGAATGTAGTAAGATTTTGAGTAAATCTGTCTCGGTTCTTGGGTCCCAAGTTCCTGTTGACATCTGCCATCAGTTTATCGAAACATTGTGAAAGACGTTGTTGCTGATCTACAGGCTGCAAAACAAAGGGTGCATTAGCTCTTCAAATAACAACCCATTTTCAGGTAAAAGTGATAGGTCCAAAAAAATCCAGACTTCAAATTATTACAGTTGTCTAGTCTTTCAGCATATCGAACGATGGAGAATGCTAATGGAGCAGTGCTTCGCTCATTTTATTGTTTTATATAACATAACAAGTATATATGCATTATGGAAGTATTCTGCCCAGTGTTACTGCAGTACAGATCAGTTTGTCTCTCAAGAGCAAACGTCCAACTTCAAATCAAAAGTAATTTTAAATACATGTGTTTTCTCCCCAGCATCATGCTTTGCCACCAGATGTAGAATCATGCTGGCATAATATTTTAAGGGCTTGACATGATTTTATCCCACCAAACCGAACAAGCCCTAAGTGTACAATGGTCAAGGGTAATGATGCAATGATGGATGACTGTATCGAAGCCCACACAGCAGATATAAATAATATACTTGTTGCATTCTCTAGACCTCTAGCTCTACAAAAGAGCCAATAGGTTTTTTGATACATATATCTAATCAAAATATTTTGCAGAAGTATGCTAAAGAAACATTATATAAGTGTAGCCAGTTCTGCAATTTGACTACCAAGTACAAAGCAATGCTTTCAAGATATTTATATAAAAAAAAGGGCAGCCCGGTGCATGTAGCTCCCGCTTGCGCAGGGTCCGGGGAAATTCAACTAAACAAACAACAAATCTTGCCCACTAGGGTTATTTCATAAGCACTAACATTTGTAATGGCAGCATTGTCTCTTGTTCTTTGTTCCCACCATCCAACACTGAAATAAAATGTTGTGCATCTAAAGGGCAACCCTAGAGATCTATGTGTTGCAGTGTACCATAATGCAGCTATCAAAGAGCCAATAGTTAACCACATAATGGATAGTGGATACACAACCCAACAGTGAAAGAAAACTTAAATAATAGCAACCTCAGTACAACGGGCAAATGATTCTTATCGAAAGGATGCAGGTAGACAATTTGTTCAGAATTTCAACTCTTCATCTTTCATTTTATTTTACGTTTCAAAGAATCCTCACAAAGATGACAACGTAGAAATTCTCAACAATAGAAGAAAACAAAATATTTGAAATGTAATAGGACTTCAAGCAAAGGATCACTCTAACCTGTGATGCTAATATGTGCACTCTCAGGTCAGTAAACATCTGGAGAAAAACCAATCAAAATAATGAATGAAGACAGTATATGCAGGAAATGAGCCTAAAAGCATAAGTGAAGAAAACAAAGTGTTAGTAAAAAAAGGCAGGCACCTGTTCACTAGTCATTATCAGACTCAGTATTGGTCTACTTAGACTCCATTGGTTACCAGCATCCTCAAAGAGAACGATCTCAAAAAGTGTCTTCAGTATCTATCGCAAATAAAATATTGTTACATAGACACCTTTCAGAGCATGGTAGACAGGATTTGGCTGCACAAACCTGAGGAAACAAATTTGGGAACTCTCCAATGTGACGTGTGAGATTTACTGAAGCTGGCAATGGAGGTCCATCACCAGCTATAACATTGTTAAAGTAAAATGCTGCCAAGCTATCAATAGCAGACGCACACTGCCAAAAGTAAATAATAGGACATAAATCAGATCAGCAATAAAGAATCAAGGGATGCTAATTAAACAAAATGTTGTTTTCCATCTTTATAAAACTTTGAGAATTTGTGAAAACTTGTTGAACCAATATCATTCATTTACAATAGATGGTACCTTTTGTTCGATGTGTGCCCTACCTTCTTTATTAGACAAAAATTGGCAAACTGGTTTCAGGCACATAAGTTTAAGGGAATATAATTTTTTGCTACATACTAAATTATAGCATTTTTGCGGACACCAGCACCTACGGTCACCAATGTATTTTTCTTGAAAGTTTAAGCACTGGTCGATCATTAGTACTATATCATTGTAACAGGAGCACGTGTCAAATGATAAAAAAAGTTTAGCATAAAAAATGATAAATTAAGATTCAAAGAAACAAACCTGTGTTGATATCCCTGTATCTAGACCTTTTAAGCCAGATTCAAGTGAGCTGACAATATGTACAAATGTGTTTGTGTCCAAACTGAGGACGAAACTGATATGGTTGTTGAATAGAACTTCCACATATCCAAAGTAAGCTTTTGACAGCTGAAAAAACAGCTCATTTTCAATGAGTCTACGGATGGAACAGAGAAATTCAAGCATTCAATGATCACAAAGAAGTGTGGCTTGAGACAAGATCTGAATAACACCATCCCTGGTTGTTTGCTTCTATGTGAAGGAGAGACTGGAAGCACACAACTCGAACTAATGAAAAGTAATCTTGTGTACAGGTACCATGTGGGAATTTCCTTGGGTGTAAAAAAATAGTAGGGCGTACCCAGTGCCGAAGGCTCCCACACATTGTGGGGTCTGGGGAAGGGTTATTTCTAGACAGCCTTACCCTTATTTTTGCAGAGAGGCTGGTTCAAACCCAAGACCTCAGGACACAAGTGGAGACACACTACCACTGCGTCAGGTCCGCCCTTCAGTGTAAACAAATAAATCAATTTCAAAAGAAACCCCAAACTACCAATCATCATAGTTGGCATACTAAAGAAATGCAAGGAAACTCCATACACAGGATGCCCCTTACTATTTTGATTCTTGCTTGCACCTTTGAATAACTAAAGTTTAAACCCAAGGAGCTCCAATTATACGAGCGAAACAGTCAAACACCTAATGCAAATGATAGGACAAAACCAACCGATCATTACTGATCCGCGATCAATATTTTTGCTACATTAACACGATCCATTATTCACGTTCACATTATGAGAACTTGTTCGAGGAAAAATATGAGAAAACCTAGTTTTTTTGCAGCGTCAAATTGAACAGTAATAGCTAAAAAATACATAGATAAAAACAATGGTCCAAGACATGGATAGAGGACTAAAGTTGGCATCAATACCTTTTTGAATGCCAATATATCAGACAATGGAACTGAAAGGGTCATCTTTAGAGATATATCAAGGGCATCCGCAAGTGCTCTGTCACCATAAAGCTCAAATACACCAAAGTTGACATAGTTCCCACACAAAGCTGTACGTTCCAGAAAAATGACCATCAGAATATCAATACATAACCAGTAAAGGGGCAACATAATCCTATGATGAGAAATAGGATGCAGTATGATTGCTGCACAAAGAAAACAAGTACAATCACATCTGAATCATAAGGATGCAAACAAAAGTAAGAACCAAATCACGGCCATTATTTACAAAATCAAAACTAAGATGGATCACAGTGCAACAAATTGAATACCACCAGCCATCCCGGCGAACCTGTAGAAAACTATTGTAGGGTACAGATTAGCAAGCATAAAGACAATTTTATACTCACCTCTTGAAAGAACAGTCAGTGAGATCCAAATGCCTTTGTATTTACTTCCATAAATATCAGTGCCATTTGGAAGCAATAGAATCCGTGACCCATAAGCCATAATTATCTTGCTAACCTCTCGGAACAAAAGGATGCCATTTGGTGATGATGAATCAAATGTCAATCTTTGAGCTTTGTTCATAACAAATTCGCACATGAATTTCAGCAAAGGTGTGGTGACCTGCATGATGTGATATTTGGAGCAAACAATGACAATGCTACGAAAGTTAGGTGTATGAATGAATAATTTAGGCACACGCAGTATATATTCAGAAAACCCACAACAAGTATGTAGAATATAATAACGTTACTAAAAAAGGGTTATACATTAACAATTAGACTGATAGTGAAGAGATGCAATATGTGCACAAGGGCACAATAGCATTTACAAAACAAATTGGTAACAGCTGTCACCTCCGCTTCATCAGTCCACAGTGAGATGGCTCTCAATAAAAGTTGCATGCGAGATGGATATAACCAGTCAAATAGGAGGCCGTATGTCCTGCGGCTGGATCAGATCAACATAGATACAGTTAGTCTACAAATTACAGGAGGTGTAATCCCCTTATACAGTATGTGCATATAATCAGACAGTACACCTGTTGGTGGCCATTGCGATGCCTCGTAGATCTCTCATCCAACCAATAAAGGCACTTTTAGCAACATCAGTCCGAAAAGCAGTATCAGCAGTTGCCTCCAAGTTAAATGAAACCTTTGGTAAAAAATAATGTCAAACCACATAAGAGTTCTACATAGCTACACTAGCATTAAAATACTTATCCACATACCCGCTGAAGTGGTTCCATGAAAGCCCTGAATTTTACTGGGCTATCTTCCATGAAGACTAAGGAGCCTAGGATGAAATAGAACGTAGTTCTACTACGAGAACAACTGCGTTCTGCAAGGAATGGAAAACTCTCCTGCTGCAAGAATGAAAAGAGTTCTAAGACTGCAGAGTGCAGCAATAGTGAAACAAAAGCTAATGGCAGGACATTACAGAATGATTTGCTATGATGAACTTTACACTCTCCAGCTTAAGAAGCAGCTTCCCAGTCATATATCTGATATGATAATATACAAAATGAAGTTCGTTTACTCCTAAATGACAAAAGGAAATTAAAACTTATAGCTACAACTTTACCCAGAAGCAAGCTCCTGAAAAAGGGATAGGGTATGATCGACGACATCCTGGCACCACAACCACATTAAAATTTAGATAAGCTCGGAGCTCAAAGTCCAAGCTAAAATCAGTAGATGGATGGTTACCTCAGAATAGCACTTCAGGTTTGTAGCTATTTTCCCAACAATGACATTAAGTAAAACCAAATGGTCACTCAGTCCCAGAAGCTCAGACAATCTTGCATACAGCTGCTGCAGCAAAGAAGCCTTGGTTTATGGCACCTAATTAGTGGCAATATCAGCCCCACGAGGCCTGATATAGGCAATGAGGTATAAGCTTTCCAAATTTTAGCAACCATCAGCAACAATCCAAATTGGTGCCAAATTTAGGAAAGGTTGGCTTGGGATTAGCCAAAGAAGCCCATCAAGACAGAAAAGGAATCAAGAGTTTTGGTTCTTCTAACCTTTGAAGAATGCATGGACTGGTCTCCTACATATGACCTCCTGAAATTTTGCACAAAGATGAGGATAGCTCGGTCTAGCCTTTGCTTGCTTAATTCTTGATATCTCTGGAAAGGCAATAAAATAACACAATGAGCCTGTGGAGCTGTTGAGAAAAAAATCTGCTATGACAAGTAAAGGCCACATTTGAGTGCATGGCATAAATAAACCAAGAAAAAGGGATCACAAAATAGAGATAATGTGTATCTCCAAGAAAGTAGGATGCTTCTGGAACAAACAATAATTTATAAAAGTTTGAAAGTCATCTTGAACATAGTGCATGTGTCACATTTCAACTCACATGACTAGTCCTGGGATTAAATGCCAAAGGCAATGAGGGGATTGCCATTTCAGCCAGTCTCATTACATACGCTAATATAGGTAAACTCTTGGGAAGGTTTATGCAAGAAAGGTTACATCAGTTGCATTCTTGCAATGGCTGTAAAACAGGTTAAAAACACGCATTCTGCAGTCAACAACAACAAGCCTTTTTAGTCCCAAACATTCATATATTCCAATTTTTGAGCAAGCAAATAGATAAACGTTGGTAATTTAGATTGCATTATAGGAAAATAACTAAAGCCATTCACCTGGCAAAGTTTTTTTTCAAAATAAATTGCTACAAAAAACATATTCTAACTTACAAGTTGCAACTTATACAAGTTGTACCTTCACTAGACATGCACTAACTTTCTATAGGGAGTACCCAGTGCTGAAAGCTCCCACACATTATGGGTTTAGGGAAGGGAATTTCTAGGCAGCCTTCCCTTGTTCACTAAACATGCACTCACTTTCTATATCAGAAAATAATACTAAAGGAAAGTCATTGTTCCGGAAAAACTTTAGCTCATCTTGATTTTAAGTGAACAAATCAATTTCACCTAACCTGTGCATGAAGCCCCGTGTCAGTCGTACTTATCAATTGTAGCACACGAGCAGAAAGTTCTGCATCAATTAACTCTTGTGACTCTTGGCTGCAGGAGAAAAAAAAAAGACAAATCTTTCATGAAAACAAGTATTAAGAAATAACATCTATGTAAGGAAAATAGACTGCACACCTACAACCAACGGTCTGCCTAATTTTGAGAATGGCTGCAATTATGTGGACCATCCATGCAATTTGTCCTTCAATCACAGATAGCTCATCTGCATCTCGGGGAGCTGGTAATCTTGATGCTTCCTGTAACAGACACTTGACTTTGATAGCATTATCGCAAGAAAAGAACTTATGCGATTACACCAACATACCGTATAAGCTTGCAGAAGAGGTTCCATGATGTTTATGATGTACATACTACTGCTTTGGTACTGCAACTCATTGAAAGAAAAAATTATAATCAGGGCTAAATACTAAACACTAATGCAAATAAGATCTGAAGTAAAAAAATAATGAAATTTCATTAACTCATGTATCCTATTGGCAAGCAGGTTACTTGTAAATTTTGCATATTGAAGTAACTTAAATGACCAAGATAAAAGTAATGGGTATTGGGTACTCTACATTTGTATAAAAGAAGTAGCAGTTACAAACTGTAACGAAACAAAATATGTCAAGAAGCAAAAACTTATTGTCCATCAACCTTTTGGATAAACGGGAACAGAGCCCAAATATCCTTTACAGAAAGAGCTCAAATAGATTAATTTAGGATTTAAGGCGTCTTATTAGTAGCACTGATTTTAAGTCGTCTGACTAATTGCGGTTAGTCGCGATTAGTCGTCCATATCGGTCACTGGCACTTGATCAGGTCGGACGACTCAATCTGGGCGACTAGAAATCTAGTCATCCGACCAGGGCGATTAGTCGTATGACTAGGTGCTTGGGCGATCAGGACGACTAGCTAAAATTTTTTTGGCCTGTTTCTTATCTGAAGCACTCTGAAGTCTGAACTGATACACAATTTCTAAATTTGTTGCTGTGTCTGATCTTAAGTAATCTGAACTCTGAAGTCTGAACTGGTAAGCAATTTCTAAACTTTAGAATCTGTTTCTAAATTGTTGTTGTTTCTAAACTGTAAATTATTTCTGTTTCTGAACTAATTTGCTTCTGAATTTTATGTTTGCTAGATGACTTGAAAACATTGAATAGTAGGACACGATTTCAAAGATGGGAAATAAATTAACATCTTTTGAAAAACAATATGAACAGGAATAAAAAAAATCATGATGTAGCAGCAACCTTGAATCTGCAAAGGTAAGGAAGGAACTCCAGCTGGTCCTGGAGAACTTCCACATTATCCAAAGGATTTTCCACTGAGTTATCAGCGAAAATGACCTGAGATGGGTAGAAATGACAATAAGAGTGGCAAAAGTCCTTTTGTGGAATGCAATTGTAGTACTAACATATTCTTCTATAAACTAGTACCTGAACTGAATTAATCCTTGAAGTGATAAAACCCTCTGTGATTTTCGGAACAGTTTCATCAAGAAAACTTGGTGTTTCACCTTTCATGTAAGGTACAGATGTCACCAGCCTTGACCAAAGACTTAATAGGTAATATACACTGTTGCTGGCCCACTACAGATCAAATAACCAAAAGCACACTGGTCATAAAACTTGTGACATTGATGACTGAAAGAACCAACAACCACAAGAAAGACAAACCTGCCATGAAAGCAAGGATCTAGTCGTAAATTCAGCTACTAGACTAATCCATTCGCCATAAGACTCAACATTCGCAAGCTCTGACAGCTGCAGAGTACAACAAGTTAAATAAACACATAAATTAATATGAGACTGGCTCCTAGGACGAAGGCTGATGAATTATCATGAAATTGAGTGAGTTGTCCAGTGGATCAACAAATCATCCATCAACCATCAGGCAATCCATTTGATTTTTTTGTCAAATGTGCAACAAGGAAACACAAGCCAAATAAGTATAGCAGTCTGACAACAGAAAAGGATCAAACATAGCAGTCTGATTAAACAAGGGCAGTTTGTGAATGTTACATGGCGATGGTATTAGATGCCTTCTAAACAACCAACGTGTTATTAGATGGCTCCTAAATAACCAGCACACAGCTAACAGCAGCAAAACAGATGGAACTATAGTGTATCTTAGCATAACTAATTAACGGTTTCTCTTTGTTTGTTAAAAAAAACATTGGAAGTAAACACAATCGAATTTGTACCGCTGCTCCGAATATTATGCTAATTTGGAAAAAAACTGAAGGAAGATAACTTTGCAGAAACATCCTAATTTTTTTAATCATGATAGCTACCAGAAAGTGCTGTCAAAGAGATATAGAAAATAGCTATAGTATTGAAACCTATTCTTGGTTGCCAAATTGTCAAAAAATAATTAGGGCTATTCTTCATCTGAGCAACAAGATTGCAACCTGGTAATTCACTTTGAAACGTCCCAAAAGACGGCAAAACTCATGGTAATTGTCATGATCAGCAAGACCTGCAAATCAGAAGTCAATGTAATTTGCATTTGCCAGAAACGGTGCATCATCAAACAAACCTATCTGCTTGGAATAGCAGTTAATTTAAGCATATCAAATGAAAAATAAAACTGTATTTCTCTGCTAACAGGTTTGCTTTCTCTAACAATGAATAATGTGGCTGTGATGATCAATTTATGTTGACAGTTAAATATTTCTTGGGCATCAGAAGCAAGGATTTTTACTTTGATATGAGAATTTCAATTGAGACTATCGTCAAATTCGTTATAGGGGAAAAACAAGCATCAAATTTTAATTTTAAATTTTCAATAATAACTTTTCAGCGTAGTAAACCTTGTCCAGTTAGGAGTATTTCCTTTGTGCCTGACATAAGATGAGAAAGAAACTGAAATCTTGCTGGGTCCTCAACAAAAATACTGCGCCTGACAGAAGCAAGTCGCACCAGACATTCCAGCGCCTGTGGAGAACAAAGGGCTTGCCCGTGTAAGTACAGAAAGAACACATGAAAGATGAAATGGAAGTATAAGATACTGTACCAAACCTCACAAAATTCTGAAAATATTTTTTAATCACTGTTTCAATGTTGGGGGATGAGCTGAGATCTAGTGAGAGAAGGTAAAAAAGAAAAGCAATAATAAACTCTTGAAGCAGCAGTTAACAATGTTAAATTCTCAACCAAGTGAGCAAAAGAACATGTTTCAGGGAGTCGAAGGACAATATGAAACTGTTGCTTCTGCATGGAAGTCAGTCAAACATGCTTGCCACCGGTTCCTGAACTCGCATATGCACCCACTAGCCAATACATGTTTTGCAACTTACACAAATGACCAGACCGCCCATTAAAAAGGTAGCTTCTTCTTAGCTGAGATGAGAAGTAGAGACTATAGACTCGGACAAAGAAAAAATCTCACTTATCTTGCTTACCCTGAGTGACAATGGTCATCCATTTTAAATGGCGATTGGTCTCTTAACAGAACAATACTATAAGAACACCAAACTAACTACTAAGCAGATGATAAAAACATAGGTAGCTTGGCAAAGATACTAGAAAAAATGCTGTTCTTGTTCCATTGTGCACAGGATTATCATGATCATAGACTGGTAATAATAGTGAGCACACGAATGCGAGCATAAATAGGCAGCTCTTTTCAAACAGGTAGATCAAAACAGATCCCTCTTGGATCATGAACAAATTTATTCAGAAAATCATGGATCGAGTACTGTGAATGACCAAATCAACCCATGAATGTGTACCTCTCTTGATACACGTATATCATTAACCCTATAGTAATCAAAAAATATCTGGACAGTGGAAGGATCTTCAAGGAGAGGCCTCCAAGATGCAGGAAGCTGCACCAACATAAAAAATCCATTAAATAAAAGGAAGAGCTAAAGGTGGTACAGTTGATTATAAGAAGCTAATAATCATTTGATTGACATACTTGCACTGTTCCAAATTCTTCAGAGCTTTCATCCAGTGGAGAGCCAACAAAGTCAAATGATAAGCACTTCAATGCCAGGTCAAGAGGAACATGTCTAAAGTCATCCGAAGCTGCAGTTAAATAAGAAAGAAAACAAGTATAGTCAATTAGTCATTCCAATGACTTACTCCAAATAAAAATGATGGCCACATAAGATCTCAAACAAACCTTCACTCTTCAGTTGGTTTAGCGAGGCTAGTGAAATTTGGAAGATCTGTAGAAGAAACTGGTCCTTGAATGAGCTTGCAGTTTTCCTATTTAGTGTCATAGGCATCATCGGAGTGTTCGGCTACATAAATAAACCAAAACATAAGCAGTTAACTAAAATGACCATGACAATATAAAAATTACTAGAAGAAATTAAGTCATGGCCGACACTCTCAAGGAGCTGAAGATAGTAGTGACTAGTGAACTCAAATGCAGTCGTCAGTTTCGAAAATGTATACAGCCCTGCACTACATACTAACAAAGCTCTTCGGGCAAGAGTTAAGCTGCTTAAAAAAATACATGTAGATAGCAAGCATTTAGACACAACTAGAATCTTTCTCCACCATATAAACCAATTAATACATGTTGTTAATCATGTCAAGTAGTGTACAGGCACATCGGTGAAACAACTAGGATCTTTCTCCTCCATAGCAGTGTTTTCAAGTCGTCCGACTAATCACGATTAGTCACGATTAGTCGTCCTTATCGCCCAGTTGATCACGATCAGGCCTATCGACTCGATCAGGGCGACTAGAAACCTAGTCGTCCGACTAGTCGTCCTACTCGGGCGACTAGTCGTCCGACTAGGGGGTCTGGCGATCAGGCTGACTTGCTGGAAAAAAAATATGGGCCTCCTGCTTCTAGCCCATTAGGGTTCAGTACCTTCTCTCCTTTGTTCTGTTTAACTCCTCTGCTCTTTTCGATCCCAGCAAAAAATGGAGGCTTCCAACTTGATGATGACATACTTTTTAAAAATAAATTGTTGCTGAACTGAACTCTTGTTTTTATGAACTAAATTATGAATTGTTTGTCTATTTTTTAGTCTTTCTGAACTCTTGCTATTAACATAGTGCATAAATTTGAACTCTTGCTGTTTTTATTGTCTCTGTGTTTTAACTCTTGTTGTTTGTTGAACTGTTCAGAAACAGAAGTTCTAATTCTGCCTTTGTGTTGTGAGTATAATAGTATATGTTTCTCCTAATCAACTATTGACTGTTTTATCCATCTAGTCTATATATCTCTTGTGTAATACTAATGGAGAATGCTCTTGTTTATAAATATATCTGTACATATATATATATATATATATATATATACAATATGTTGTAAACTGCTAATATATATATATATAGGGTCGACTAGAAACCTGCAACAAAAAAATAGACAGGACGACTAGAGGGTCGACTAGGATCGACTAGTCGCCCTAGTCGACGATTAGTCGTCCTAGTCGACCTAGTCGCCCCTCAAGCGACTAGGGTCGACTAGGCAGACTTGAAAACTTTGCTCCATAGGCACTGTCACTAGCAGTTCAGTGACAACTAACAAAACTGCAAGAATATTTTTTCCTGAAAATTAATCAAGAACCATGGCGCAGTGGTAGTGTGTCTCCACTTGTGTCTTGAGGTCTTGGGTTCGAACCAGCCTTTCTGCAAAAGCAGGGGTAAGGCTGCCTAGAAATAACCCTTCCCCAGACCCCACAATGCGTGGAGCCTTCGGCACTGGGTACGCCCTTTTAAAAGTAATCAAGGACCATGGCCAAATGCTCGAGACAACTCCAAGCAGTCCCCAGATATTCCCACAATTATTAATGCTACAAAAAATCAACTGCTAATAACCAATCATATATCTAACAAGCCTACTCCTTAATACTAGCATTGCGACCATGACGATTAAACATGATTTGTGTTCAATAATTCCACACATCTATGTTGCACAAACTTGCTTCACAAATCACATGATAGCATCTATGTTGATTAAAAATGCATATACGTTTCCCTATGTTCGCTTGTCTGTGAAAACAAAGTTGACCATCTCATATATTATTCTACGAAGTTGATACTTGATAGTGTCTATGTCCATTTCATAAACACCACACAAGCAGAATATGTGAGCCACAATAATGTGAAAACAAAGTTGAAGCAGAATATGTGAGCCACAATAATGTGAAAACAAAGTTGACCATCTCATATATTATTCTACGAAGTTGATACTTGATAGTGTCTACGTCCATTTCATAAACACCACACAAGCAGAATATGTGAGCCACAATAATGTGTAACCAGTTCTACAACATAAAATTGTGCAGCCTAGTAAGCATTTTTTTCTTTGCAGCATTCAGTTAAATATTAATCCATCCATGTTTTAATGAAAATGAAAGATCAAATTAGGCTGGGAAAATATCAGTTATGGAGTATTTATCGATTTCTGTCTCACCTGGCTCATTTCCATTACGAGACTATTTAATATCTTCAATCCTATGAAATAATGATCCTGAGACGCCTGAAACGGTATAGGCAGAACCGAAAAATTAGAAAATAATAGATCAAGTCACATGCAAGAGAACTTGAGCTGAAAAGTATGCCACCTCAGCCACAAATACTTGTTAGTTTTGACACACACATGGTTTGTGGAATGAAACTTAGATTGGTAATTTCAACTGTAAAACTAGAAATTGATAATGTGACAGTTTGTTCCATGACAAATCTATACATATGATTTCCATCTTTTCAATCCAAATATTTAGAAAGATACTGATAATCAATTTGAATGTTTGACTGCAGACGTATCCAAGATTACTTCTAACCAGAGGAGTATACTATTTGCGGCATATAAAACCTTCAGTCACAGAGTTCCGGTTACAAGTTCATTTACCTTTTCAGTAGAAGAATGCTGTAATAGATGATACTGTAGGTAAGTGAACATATCGTAAAGTTTTAGCTTGAGAGTTTTGCACATGCCTGCTCAAATCGCAATGCACCTATCCATGCCCCCGCTATTTTAATATGGGAGAGATTCCATATTGTTAACAGGTCACTTGAACTAAAGATGGACAGACTGGTGGACGAACCAACAAATAAATTTGGTGAACACTAGACAGCAATCATGCACATTATCTTGGTATGTGCACATGAGGCAAAACTACATATATAGAACAACAGTGAGGGTATACAAAACAATATATGACCAAACTGCTCAAGAAGTTACAGCGAGCATGTGGCGCACAGATTCATGCCTAGCTCTTTAGGCATGCCAGAACTCGATGGCTCAGGCTCACCCAGGCAGAAACAAGCAATACATTTTCATTTCTGAGTCCGAGCAGTGAGTGTCTTCTTTCTTAGATACGTGGTAGACCATCATAAAAATTATCATCTCAAAACTTATAAGATGTAAGATATACTTACGAGACTTAATAAATCCGTTGCTTCCTTGACAGTCTCTCTGAATCTGTCATCATCAAACCATCCAAATTTTGTAATTCGACAAACCAGCTGAATCAGGGAGACAATGACAAAGTTTTGCAATTTAGGCCCCCTTGCGACAAGATAGTTTATGACATAATTCCCTTCATACATATTACAAAAGGTTAGTTTTAAATTAGCACCGGAAAAGAAACATCACAAATAATAAAATTCAGCTATGATGCCGAAGCAAAAAGAGAAAAGGTAAAAAAAGAGGTAAAAACAACTACCATTCAAACAATCTCATGAAAGCATAAAAAAGATATAAGGAGAAAATGGAAATAATAACTTATATTCTTTAGTTATGTCAGGGAGAAAAGTTGAGAATCAGATAACAACAAAGGGTTATGCATAGGCTTGTTGTATTGAACCACACTATAAACAAGTACGATTACTTTGCAATCTCATACTTGAGAAAACATAAAGAGATGAGTGCTAAAATGCCAAGAGGATGAAACAGAAGAGAAGCAACAAAAAGTTAATTGTACGAGATTTCATTATGTTTACAGAAAGGAACATTACGTATATCAAGACGGAGTTGCAAAGAAAGACTGCGGTCTGAGACTTGCTTCAACAAGCTTGAACTCGCCAACATCAGGGCATACGGAGTTGAGGCATTGTCCAATATGTATTGGCACTGGGAAATGTACTCGCTGTTCTCCGAGAAGCACTTGAGGGTGCTTTCTGCATGTGCTCGCTCAGTGTAGTCTCTAGAATTATAAAGCCTTTCACACAGCACCTCTAACTGCGCAAGGCTCTCCATCGATGACATGAATACGGAGCTCCAGTTTCCCAGATGACCAAGTGTCCAAGTTTAATATGCCACCAGTTTCTGAATTAATATCGACGAATTTGCATGAATGTTTGTCACGAGGGCCGAATCAATGCATTAGGCATTCAGTTCGACAGGAAACTTGACAAGATCGGTAAGAGCTTAGAGACTAAGATATATGATTCTAGCACAGGGAAAATGATTGTCATAATACATACATATTACAAGAGAAATGTTTCAACAAAATAGTGCAGTCTTTATTCAATGACGCTTACTCCAAGACCCTAGGCACAAGATAAAACAGCTAAGGAACGCTTATATCGCCAATACCAGCCACAGTTCAGCATGGGGTAGTGTGATCTGCAAGGATTGGAAATGCCAAACTTAGAGACAACCAAACCAGCAAACAGTGTACAGCACAGAAAACACACAAGGACAATACTCAGCTCCATTTGCTAAGCAATTCTGCTTCTATCTTCCACAGCTCGTACGTGCATATAAATCTGCATTTTGCAAGCATTTAACACGACTGCATTTTGAAAGCCTGTGCATCTCATAGGCGTTTTGCATTAACAGGTACTTAAGAAATATCACGAAATAAGAACTATGACGGGATAATCAGTTTACTATGCCGCATTTGTTACGTGATTCTACTTGGTTGAAAACCAGCAAGGATGTCAGCACAGGTAGGACACAAACAGAACCGTATGGTCCGATCCCCTAATCATCGAATCCAGAGGCGGACCGACCAATAGAGCGAGGTAGGGCAGCCGCCCCCACCTAAACGCCAGCGGAGAGACCCCCTCCTCCACTCTCCTCCGATATCTCCGGCCTCCGGTCGCCAGACACAGGGGCCAGACAAACCATCCCCGTCCCTGTACCCGTCCCCGCCCACGGGCGAAACATTCTTCCGCCCCCGTCAACTACAGAAGGAAGGAGGCGGATGATTCGACGGTTGGGGAAGAGAGGGCTCAGCTCTCACCTTCCGCGTCGAAGCTGGACGAGGAGGAGTCGACGACTGGCGGGCTGGTGTCCGCGCGCGCCGCCGTGTGCTTGCTTGCTGCGCCGCTGCCTGGGATCGGAGGAGGACTTTGCGTGGCGGCGGGAGCCAGGCAGCACTGTTTTTTCCCTTTTACTACGTGATTTGTATGGTTGCTTTGCGGTAGTTTTTTTTAACTTGTCGCATTTAACCCTGCCTTTTGAAAAGTTATTACAGGTTTGCCTTTTAATTTCACATCTTTCCTCATTTCTCCTACAAACAGGGGCAAACATGTAATCATAGAGGTAAATATGCACCTTCTTTTCAAAGACACAGTGCAAAAATGTCAAAAGTATGCCAAGTTTAGAAAGCAAAGATAAACATATAATTAGATACTCCCTTCGTTCTGAAATAAATGACGTTTCTAGATTTATTGTCCTAAACATTATTTATTTCAGAACAGAGGGAGTATATTTTTTCCGAAACGTATAGTAACATTTCTCTATGAA
The DNA here is from genome assembly GCA_030760725.1 of Neostapfia colusana. Lineage (NCBI taxonomy): Eukaryota > Viridiplantae > Streptophyta > Magnoliopsida > Poales > Poaceae > Neostapfia > Neostapfia colusana. The sequence goes on along the minus strand of JASWHV010000001.1, from coordinate 380,444 downwards.
AACCATTAGAAAAAACATAAATATGGTGACTCCACTAATTTTTCAGCTCATAACCAATTCTTTTATACCAATCTACAAGTTTACACTGCACCTAGTAGTTAGTGATGGTACACTTGTAACATGTTGGCTCAGAACCAATTCTTCTATACAGATCTACAAGTTTACAATATAGTTATTGGTCAGTAATGGTACCATATAACATGTTTTACCTTCTGTCTTGAGTACACGAGCATTTCTTAACAAGAGAAATTTAAGCCGGTAATGTTAATCCAATATGATGTTATATATCATTATATTCAGCCTTCCCTCGTTTCTTAACGTGTCCTAATAATCTCTTTGTTCTTAAATTGTTATCGTTAGAATGATGATTTTAATTTAACTCTAAATTTGATTTGTTAGAATGAGGTTGGTTGCTTACACATTACAGACTATGATACCACAACACCATACTGTATTACAAGAGCGTGGTCTTGAACGTGAGCTCCCCCGTTTGAGGATCCAGGCACGCCTCCACACGCATCACCGAACTGGATGGATTCACCTCTACAGGCTTGCTCAGCAGCTGCACCCCTTGCTTCCAGTATCTGCTCTCTGTGGATAACCCACACCACACGTCAATACATTTCGTTGCAAATCCATTATACATTCTATAGAATACCATACCACCGTACCTGGTCCCGTGGCTATAACAATGGAGTTCTTCTCAGCAAGCACCCAATCGATCCAAACTGCGAAACCATGGCATATTCCATCACAGGCAAACTCGATCTACAAGATGGTATGAATAAAAGGAGTTAAAGACAGGAAAAGGCAAGAAATCCGTACGCACATTTCAATAAAAAAATCAAAGCTACATCCCGGCAAAAGCGCTAAAAATTCTACCTTAGTTTCGCCAAAACACGAGTGAATGGGCTTGGAGAAGTCAAATTCCATGAGAGAGTACACTCTACTTAATTTCTGTAAAGATATGATATATTTTTCAGTTGCCATCCAACGAACGGTATCTGTTGCACACTTACAATCCGGCAATGATTTCACCTTGGTATAGCCACATTGCCATACATAGTATGGTAGGCAAGGCCCTTGCAGCTCTCCAGGAAGATCACCACAGGCTCCTAAAGTATCATTAACAACTGAATGATCAAAACCCTGAACATCTTTAAGGCTGCAACGGCTCCTCCATAAGTCCTGCAGCACACAAATAATGGAAGAAAAAAATAACAACTCTTTGCATAAGCAAAAATAATATAGCCAAGAGATAAACAAAATGGCACTAACCGGAAGTGACATGGCACATAATCTTAATATTCCCTTACAAGGCATGATGGAAGCATCCTCAGATAGCAATGGTTCAAGAAGAGTTCTTTCATTCCTAGATTCAAAAAAGGTATTGAACTCTTTACATAGTTACAATGAAAAACAAAAAAAAACATAAATCCATATACAGCACATCAGATGAAAACATAAAATGGTTCAAGCAAGTTGGGGTAGGCTAGAGATTGAAACCCACAAGGACCAACAAAAAAAGATAAACAAGAGAAATAACAGAAAAAAGGAGGGAAAGGCTTAAATATTTCATACTTCCTCCGTTTGCTAATATAAATGAGGGAGTACAAAGTGTAAAAGCACAATAAATAAATAACCTCTGCCAGGCCAAAACGAACATGAAGACATGCTAATGAACTAAACTAACTGAAATGCAATGAAGAGTATGACAAGCTGCAGTTTTAAAACATGACGTGACAGTTTTGAAAGGAAATAAAATCTGTGAACTATCAAAATTTTGGTACTGTTGGCATATTGATTTTTTGCGCATGGCAATAGTGCTCGGTGTGATGAACAATGATCAATAGGAGTTCAAAGTCTCTTACGAACCAGAACCGCAGGTTTTGCCATGGCAGCATTCCTTCACTTCCATAATAAAAAGGTTCCCCAACTAATAGATCAACCTATGGAACGAGATGAAAGATCAATAGCCATTCAGAATTTATAAAATACTGCAATATAAATCCTGAAAATGAATGATGATGAGAAATATAGGATACTAATTGTTAGTCAAAGCATTAATAGCCTTTACCTTTTTATGTTTTAGATCATCCGTTGTAATAGATGAGGCTCTTTTACCAATCACTTTAATCTGGTCAATGGATAAATTATTTGTATCTGCAATGGCTTGAAGATAGTTGGCACCCTTGACCCGCAGACCAGGAAACATTGCAATAACTTCTGAAGATGGTAGGAGAGAAGAAACTAAGAGAGCTAAGAGCACACTGTCGTCAGCCACAATACAAGTTGGGGAAGATCTTGCACTCAACTGGACGGGAAATGTTAAAAATGAATAAGTGAAGGATAGAAGGTATTCATGACAAAATGGCAAAGATTGTTTCAGAGTTCAGTCTAACAACAGTTTACCAAAAGAGTCCCTTTGTATTCTTTAAAAGGGATAACTGCACCACATGAATAACTGTGCAGGTTTTCGAAAACTAAGAAGAATCCTTCAGAAGTTACACGCATTATCAGACTATTAGTATTGCACTTATAATAGTACAATGGACAAGTTCACAGGGAAATCAGTTGCACGAGTACATAATTATAGCCAAGCAAATAGGTGGAGTACGTACTGCACTTCTAGTTGCACTTATTAAAGCTGATCTCCAATCTTTATCACCATAAAGTGCTATCCTTTCAGGCAACAATTTAAGATGGTCACCTATAAGGCTCCCGCCGCATTCTTCATCATTGATGTTCATCTGATATGAGGTGCTAGTTTGGTTATGCCTAGCTGTCAGAGAAATAGTTTGATCTTTCATAGCTAGAGCCCCTCTCCCCGGTATAAACCAAATACACTGCTTCCAGTGATTACACCAATCATTCATGTCTAGGAATGGAGATAAGTTAGAAAATGGTGAAAACAAACTTCAAAATTTGAAATAGCTTCATATGATTATGCTTCAATTTGTTTAACATGTATGGGTTGCGAAAAGAACAGGGTTGCACATTAAATTGGATTTCAACAAGAAAGGGTTCATGGAGTATTGGTGGTCTCACAATATCATAAAAGCTGATTAGCCGAATGACTTCTGTACCCATAATAATAGGTTTCATTATACCATGCAGACAAAGTAACATGGTATATTTTAAAAGAGAAAATATAGGCGTAGCTAAATAGCTTAAACAGACATAAGAAAAAATATATTCTCAATTTTCTATTCTGCCAATGTACACTACTGATACTGATACTGATACAAGACTAATACCTGTAGATTAATTTAAATGTCATAATGTTTTTATATCAGGAGTCAAGGGTTGTAAGTTTTCACATAAATCTACTAAGCCTGACCATATGTAATGTAATGGACCATGTTGGGTGAGATGCACATGATGCACTACATTTCAGCATTGTTGTGGTTTTGTCAATGGAAGTTTAACCTTCCAGGTAATAATTACTACAGAGCTACAGATTTCCAATTGGAACTGGCACGTCAAGTATAATAATCAATGAAGGAAAACCCTGTTTTCTCAACACAAAAAGAAAAATAGGCTTGCTTTAAGGTGACAAACTTGATTGTTGGACAAACCATTGGCACTTTGTAGTGGATCCTCACAACCGGATTGTCTCACCCATCTAGGAGCAGTTGAGTACAAGATCGATCCAGTAGAATCCAGTTGAAGCACCCACCTGCAATCAAAGATAATATTTTTCAGAGAAATCAGGAGATCAGAGAAACTACAAGACTGTACCTACCACGAAATAATGGCATGAGCATGTCCATCCGCAGTTGCTTTTATCTTGATCTTTGTTTCACGATAACTGTCTGGCCGTTTCCAAAAGTCAAAGTCAAAAACTTTGAAGGGCTCTGACAGCTAAAGGCAGCAGAATTAGGACCTGGAACATCACTTTTCAATCAGAACACAAAAAGAAAAAATCTGTACCAATCGTATTTCATTTTCCAGTGCATCACATTGCATTGCATGTTGTTGTAGCTTCACCGAAATGATCCTTTCCATCCCATCAGGTGTAAGACACATACCATCCGCAGCATTTGTTTCATTGTTGTGCAGATCATGCATCTTCCACAAGAATGTGCTCTCAACTAACTAGGATATCAAAAACCAACAGATTCATGTTGGTTTCATCGGAGCTATTACTAGGAAGAACTTGCATGATATTCAAAAGGCAGTTGGTACTGACCTGGCCATAGGTAGTAGCTCGATATGGAACCGTCTTTGGATTTTTGACCAATAACATGTCATGTGCGTGCTGTAAAGTTGGTATGAGACCCTCACCCAACAGCTCGGAATCAAGAATTTCACTTACCTGCATAAAACAGGGAGGTGAAGTCACCTGGCTTTCCTTACTGCATGAGCAACTAAAAAATGACGTTGGTTAAGATTACTGAGGGACTGACAACTTAAACGTCTATCATGCAAGTGTGCATTAGAAGCTGCATGATAAAGTAATTTGTGTTCTACTATCAGAGAGAGGAGGGATCTGCAGAACAAGAACAATGGCTATGCTACAGGAAAAGCTCACCAGGATATTTTTTTCCTTCGAGCAATAGCTTACCAGGATATCAGCTGGTGAATCAAGGTCAACTCCAACTTTGAGCTCATCTGAACGCTTGTGGAAGACTTTCACCTTATTTTCCATCCCATTGGCTCTGAGTACCCTCCGCATCAACTTGCCCATTGGAAGGTAGGATTCGCATGCTGACACGTTTCCTATGCCTTCACCTCCAACAGTTGCCAGAGCCCGTGCAGCCATCATTGACAGCAACCCAGTCCCAGCTCTGGATGCATGATCAGCATTAGCATCGCATCTTGCTTGTAGTCAGCACAGAATAGCAGAAATACGGTGGCAGAGTGTATGCATAGCAAGGTGACAGAGTTGCTGCCACTATTCTAACTGGAACAGCATCGCTGTTCGGTGCTTTCAATCTCAGAAGACTCGGGAGGCTCACCCGATGTCGAGGACGCGGGCGGCGGGGTCGGTGACGGTGGCTTCGATGGCGCGGCGGTACGCGCGGTTGCGGGCGGCGTCGTTGAGCATGTCGAGGTAGGAGGTGGTGGCGAGCAGCTGTTTGTGCTGGCTCGGCGCAGGCGTCGTAAGGGGCGCCTCTCCCTCCTCTTCCGGCGCGTCGACGACGAGCCACTCGGAGTCGCCGGTGAGCGGGTTGAGGCGTAGCTGGAAAGCACGGTTGGGCGAGGAGGAAGCCATGCTGCGGCGGCGGCGGAGGAGGAGGAGGCGGAGGCGGCGGAGAGCGGGGGGCGGTGGCCGCAGCTCGACGCCGAGGAGGAGGCAGCACGGCATCAGGGCCCACCGGGCTCAGCTCGCCTAGTAATATGTTGGGCCTAATTCAGCCCTTTCGAGCAAATTGTTGGGCCCAGTGGCGTACTGCGAGTACACGCACGTTCCCCGTTCCTGAAACCCTAACAGGGAGGCGCCCGCGCCGCCCTCCAGCTGCGGCGCCAGTGCCTCGCCGCCGCCACCAATCCCGTTCTCTTCTCCGGTCATGGCCTCCGCTACCGCAAGCTCGAGGTCATCCTCACCACGGTAATGGCCGATCCCACCCTTTCAGTCCGCTGCACCTCCACCATTTTGATCCGTGCAGAGGACATCGTCGCCACCTAGTTATTAGTATATCTTTGGCTCCGTCCTGGCGAAATGTTTTGATCCAGTCACTGTAGACTAGGTGCACTTCCTAGGATGGTTCGAACCGATTTGCAACCAAATTTTCAACCTGATTATCTGGCTCGTACGATACAAAGATTTGGGGAACGATACTTCGCGTTTTAAATTTGTTCTCGTGTTGCTGCAGTCCATCGATAAGCTGGGGAAAGCAGGGGAAGTGGTAAAGGTGGCGCCTGGGCACTTCCGCAACCACCTGATGCCCAAGATGCTTGCTGTCCCAAACATTGACAAGTTCGCCATACTCATCCGAGAGCAGCGCGAGGTTTGTTTCATTCCTTCTAGTCCTTAACGTACAGCAGACATGGCACCTCAATGCAGTATACAAGTGTTTCCCTGTGGCAATTAGAGTGGTAGCCAGTGATACTTTGGCGCAAATGGTACTGAGAGTATTGTGTTGCCTCTACTCCATTTCTACTCAAGTTTTACACTTGCATTTCAGATCATTTGCATCCTTACAATTTCTTCTTTTTTGATCAGCTTTACCAGCGCCAAGAGGAGGAAATGGTGAAAGAAGCCACAAAGGAAGATGATGATGATGCTCGGGTAGAGTTCATTTCTCTGCTTGGTTAATTACCTTGAACAGCTTAAAGTACATGATTGTCCAGCGACTTTTCTCTGGTTCTTACAAACGGCTGTTTCAACAGCAACAGGAAGAGAGGCTGAAGGAGTATCAAACAGCTGCAAAGCGGCTCGATAATGCACTCTTGGTTAGTATTGTACAAAAATTTGTATCATATATTGGTTTCCTCGTTTTAGTCATACAATCATGTTTTCATATATAGGGTGTGTTTGCATTCCACGTAATGTAATTTAGTTCAGGGAAGTATTGATCAACACAAGTATTCTGATAGGTGTTGAGGAGATTCATCTCCACTGGGAATGAGCTGCGTACTCCAGTAACAAGAGACGAAATTGTTTCTGAGGTACCTTACAAGCTTTGAGGCCCTGTCTCTCTTTTTTTTCTCTCATTCGAAATTTAAGACTTTTTCACGATGTTTCTACTTTACCAACAGGTGGCAAGGCAACTCAACATCAATATCCATCCGGACAATCTGCACTTGCAGTCACCTCTGGCGTCCCTTGGTGAATTTGAGCTGCCCCTCCGCTTACCTAGACGACCAGAAGGCAAGCTACAATGGGCTCTTAAGGTTAAGATCAGGAGAAAATAAGCGCACTCGTTTAGGAAATTCTGTTCCATCCTCAAGTGGTGGATGTTGACACAATAGCCTTCCTTCAGATCACAAGGCCCGTGGAACGGATTGTCAGCGCGCCAAGTTCCATGTGATTTCGATAGTAGATTCAGATGTATTTGCTCTGGAATAGGATGATGCAACTACTACCTAGCATGACCTGACCCCTTTGGATAGTGTATAGAATCCGTTTCACTATATTTTGTTCGAGCTCATCATTGTGCACGAGGAAATCTAATTCTCATGTAAAATGCAGCAAAAACTTCCTCTTGGGTATGCTAATCTATTTCATTATTTTATATGCATAGGCATATCTCCTCCAAAAAGCATATCTAAAAAAGAGATCACATGGTGTGCGTACCTATGATGGAGAACGAATGGCCTTTTTGGGCAGGGGACGTGAAAGAATCCGCGCTCCGGCACCTCGCGATTCACGCAGACGGTGGTGGGGTCTGTCTGTCCGTCTGATCTGATCTGATCTGATCCGATCAGCGTCACGACACGACACGACACGTCACGTGGAGCCTCTCCACTCCACACTGCCAATTCCAGCACGACCACCACTACCATCGAGATGTAGATGTAGCCAGAGCAGATCACTCTCACCGATTCATCGAGTTCACCACACCACCACCACCGAGAGAGCAAGCGAGCGAGAGAGGTCGCCGTCACCATGGGCTCCCACCGCAACTTCCTCCTCGACGACCCCTTCTTCCCCTTCCCGCCACCGTCCTTCTCCTCCTCCTCGTGCCCATTCCTCGACTTCGACTGCCCTTCCCCCTTCTCCGCCTCCCCCATCCCCGACCTCGACCTCTTCCTCCCCCGCGCGCCGCCCCTCGACCTCTTCCTCCCCCCCGCGCCGCCCCTCGACCCCATCACCCCCTTCCTCCTCCGCGACCTCACCGACCGCGTCGCTGCACTCGAGCTCGCCGCCGCCGCCGCCGCCGCCCGCCGCCCCGAGCCCGCCACCAGGAAGTACACCTACGTCACCGAGTCCGCCGGCCGCAAGATCAAGTGGACCGCCGTCGACAGGCCGCGCCGCGGGGAGCGGGACCTCAAGTGGGAGGCCGAGATCAAGTCCCCCAACGAAGACGGCTTCGACCGCAAGTGGAAGTGGGAGTCCAAGGCCGGATCCGGGCCATCCGCCAGGAACCTCAAGTGGGGCGCCGCCCTCAAGGGCAAGGGATGCCTCCAGCCCTGGTCGCGCTCCTACACCTGGGAGGAGGACTACGCCACCAGCGACACCGATGACGACCAGGAGGAGGAGGAGGAGAAGACGGTCAAGGTCACCAAGGACAAGAAAAAGGCCGTCAGGAAGAATAAGACCATCAAGATCGAGGAGGTCCCCGACGACAACGATGCGGGACGCGTCGCCATCAAAAAGGTCGCTCTTTTCCCTCCTCCATTTCGCAGTCAGTCTTATTGGGATGGTTTAAAGGTCGTATTTTTAGGCGGGTGTCAGTCTTCTAATTTACTCTCTAATCTGAAGGAAAGTGTAGTTCTTTAGCACCTTTCTTATAGATCCATACTACTGTTTCTGTTCAGATTTCACCTTTCTTATAGATCCATACTCTACTGTTTCTGTTCAGATTTGAAACACACGACTATAATGTTACAGATCTGTAGTTGCTGCGTCGTGCTGTGCTCATCAAATTCTCTATAATACTGTTGCGCTGACTACCCTGCAACATTTCCTCTCCGTAGGCTTTTGCCAAGGGCAATGGCAAGGGAAAGAGGAAGGAGCTCACCCCGCAGGATGCTGCATTTCTGATCCAGATGACCTACAGGGCTCACCTTGCTCACCGCTCCCAGGTGCTCCGCTGCCTGCGTGATCTGGCTGTTGCAAAAGCTAAGCTCAAGGAGATCAGGTCCATGTTCTGTAACATCTCATACAGGCGCCGCATTGCGCGTGACCATGAAGAGCGCCAGAGGTTCACTGAGAAAATCATTGTCCTGCTCCTCACTGTGGATGCGCTCGAGGTGAGTCACCTGTATTACTTTAACACAGGTCTATGCATGTCATATTCTTGAAAGAATTTGGTATGGATCCCCGAGGTCATCTACTGCCATGTACTGGGTTCATTTTAGATGTCGAGTACTTGAATTGCTTGACATAATCTTTCAAACCTATAGCAGCAACAACAACAACAAGCCTTTGTTTTGTTTGGGGTAGGCTAAACGGATTTAATTCTGATAGATCTTGTTCACAGTTGCGACTCAGAGTCCCAAACATAACCTTGTCGCTTCTGAGTTGTTTACCAGTAACCCCAGACCCTGATGACCCTGTTTGTTGCCTGCCTTGACCCAGGGACCTGACTACATGGTGAGGACTGCTAAGAAATCTATGCTGGAGGAGCTTGAGGCAATGCTGGAGGTTGTGGACCCCCAGCCACCAGGGAAGCAGAGGTCGCTGAGCCGCCGCAAGTTTGACCTTCCAGAGGGTGGAGCGATTTCAGACGAGAAGCAGAAGGCCGCTGTGAACAATGCAGTCAGGATTATCGAGGAGGGCAAGTGATGACTGGAGAGGCGCCACCTTCTTAGTTGAGTTGGTATCATGCTTGATAAAGCTTGTTGCGGGACGTCTGATCTATCGTCTATGAGAAGTTGTGCACCATGTTATCATTTTCCGTTACCTTGGCGAGAACTGTGCACTCCTCTAGTGGTATCCATCTTTTACCGTGAACTATGAACCATTGATCAGTTTGTGATTTGGGATCTGTGCTGTGTTATTGTAGTTTGTATCTTGCTGTATTGTTCCTCCGCGGCTGTCGCTTGTCCCAATAACGTGTAAGCTCGTATCCTCAGACTGGCTCTGATGCTGCGTCAAGAGGAGGTAAGCGTTGGGGGTAGAAGACGATATCAGAATATGAAAATGGTTGGAGTACCCCCACTTCCCTTCCCTCACAGCTGCAGTGTGATATCTAGATAAGATATATCATGCATATCTAAAGATCGTAGAAGATCTCATTTATTGTAGACATAAGTGAGATAATCTCGAGTTTATTGTAAACATGCACAGATGTCGATCGTACCAGTATTTTCTAGCTGCAATTGGATTCACATTCTATGCATTGATGGAGTGCAATGAATGAATGATTCGTGGTACTTGGATTAGTTTACATTTACAATAGGTGCAAGAATTCCATCCAGCTACAACAGTCGTACGCTGATCCTAATAAGCAGAGAATTAAGTACTGATAATCAGAGAAGCAGTACTGATTATGAATCCGACTATACCCGGGGGGGGGGTACAGCAGTCAGCAGCAGCAGATCAGGGAGAATGGCCGGGAGACAGGGAACCCATCTCGCCATGTTCTTCGCAAGCAATTTAGGAGTATCTTTTTTTTTTGAAAGTGATGTTACCGTTGAAGCCAAGTCTAGTCTAGATGCGCAGCCGCAGCTTTGTGTTGTTCGAAGAGAAAGGAAGCTGGGCCGGCGGCGTGTGCCTCCAAATCATCCGTTGCGTTGCGTTGCGCGTCGCGTGGAAATCCTCACTCATCCTCTGCAGTCAGGCAGCAGGGCAGTCAACAGTAAGAGTGTACTCCAGCTGTAGTCGCGTGCACCAATCAAGGCTGGCCATGTTGACGGAGGCCGGTGCTGTGTGGTGGCGGTGGTGGACCCCACCAGAGCAGAGGGAGGAGGAGGCGACGCGGCCAGCCCAGCCGTCCCGTTGCTTCCCCTTCTCTTCTCTTCTTCATCACCGCTGTTGCAGTTCACACTCGAGTCACGCGCTCCCCTTCCGCTCTCGCTCTCGCTCTGCCTGCGTGACCCAGCAGATCCAGGAACCACGCAAGCAATGGCGCCGCTGGCGGCGCTCCTCGCCCTCGCCCTCCTGGCCGGTGCCGCGATGGCCGTCGACCCCTACGCCTTCTTCGACTGGGACGTCTCCTACATCACCGCATCCCCGCTCGGCGTGCCCCAGAAGGTCCGCTCTCCTTCTCCTTCATCTTCTCGCCATTCCTATCCTATGCAACTCTCCCTCATCCGGAGATTTCATTTCGATCCCATTTTTTCTTCTCCCCCCCATGAGAAATCTTATGTTTCGTCTTCAAATCAAAACTCCCTCCCTCCCTCCCTCACTCATGTTCGGGGCAATTTCAAATGTGTTCCGTGCACTTCGGTCGGTCGGTCGGTGTCAGGATTTAGGATGCGCTTCCTCATTTCTCGCTCCAAAAATGTTAATTTTTCCTTCTTCTTTTTGATTTTTAAGGCATGAACCGTTCGACACCGCGGCCAGGTTTCCTTCCTTTAGATCGATTCTCAAAATAAATAAATAAAAAGTCCCCTCACTAGACTAGTAGCAACCAGTACCAGACTAGTAGCAGGCGTCCTCCTGCTCCCAGATGCTAACCCATCTAATCCTACGCTACCGCCTCTCCTACTGTCCCCTGCCGTGTATCGTTAGACCCTCGCACGATGCCTGTCTGCCTGCTTGCTATATTTCTGTCTGTAACACTCTATGCATCATTGTTTCAGGTAATCGCAATCAACAAGCAGTTCCCTGGCCCTATCATGAATGTCACCACCAACTACAATGTGGTCGTCAACGTGCTCAACAGCTTGGATGAGCCACTGCTCATCACTTGGTCAGCCTCTCCCTTCCATCGTTAATGCCTCTTATGATATGATATGTGGCCCTTTTCATCGTGCCAACTCACAAATATTAGCCTAACCAGTCTCTTTGTTCAACCAGGGATGGTATCCAGCATAGAAAGAATTGCTGGCAGGATGGGGTTCTTGGCACAAACTGCCCAATACCGCCAGGTTGGAACTGGACCTACAATTTCCAAGTCAAGGACCAGATTGGGAGCTTCTTCTACTTCCCACCCCTTAAAATGCAGCGCGCCGCTGGTGGTTTCGGGGGTATCACTGTCAACAACCGCGCTGTCATCTCAGTCCCGTTCGACACGCCAGATGGAGATATCACGTTGTTCATTGGGGACTGGTACAACAAGAACCACACGGTAGGGAGGAGGAATTATTGCAGGACATGCCACATAGTTTTTCCAGTAGTCGTGGTTGTCATTGCGTTTTCCTTGTGTAGGACCTGAGGAAGATGCTTGATGATGGAAAGGAGCTGGGGATGCCTGATGGAGTTTTGATGAATGGCAAGGGGCCGTACAGGTACAATGACTCGCTCGTCCCTGATGGCATCGAGTACGAGACCATCAAAGTTGAGCCAGGTATTTTATGTACTTCTCTCATTTTCAGCACTGTAGACTTTCCAATTAATCCTGGATTCCTTTTGCCGCATACATATGCTACACTAATGCTTGGTCATTGGCAACACAAAGTTGTTCCTAAAATTTAATCTTTCTGCTGTTGCTTCCTGAATTCTGAGTAAAATATGTTTTCACTGAAACGTTGGAGCAATGAGGGTGATGATTCAATACCACTTTCATTTCATGATGAGGCTAACTTAATTTTTTCTTAACAATGATTGCTTTTTGTTTATTGTCATATATATATGTAATAACTGACAGCTTTGGCTCTGCAATAGGAAAAACCTACCGTTTCCGTGTCCACAATATTGGTGTGTCTACGAGCTTGAACTTCAGGATTCAGAACCACAACTTGGCTATTGTTGAAACAGAGGGCTCATACACGATGAAGCAGAATTTCACAAATCTTGACATACATGTGGGGCAGTCATACTCATTTTTGGTCACCATGGATCAGAATGCAAGTAGTGACTACTACATCGTGGCCAGCCCTAGGTTTGTGAATGAATCAGTGTGGGCCAGAGTTACTGGTGTTGCAATCTTGCAGTATTCAAATTCAAAGGGGAAAGCATCTGGTCCTCTTCCTGATCCACCAAATGATGAGTATGACAAAACTTTCTCAATGAACCAGGCGCGCTCGATCAGGTTTGTATAAAATTGCTTGTTTCTTCTTGGGGTATCTGACGACCGCCCAAGGGACCACTGGCTTACTTTTTAGTCAAGAAAACTTAATCCCTACGTTTAAAAGCATCAATCTTATAAATGGCTGACCCGTTACATGCAAATATTTTAATAAGGTTTTTCCCTCCAGCATATGCTGCTATTTTTTCTCCGAGTGCATGCTATAATATTTTGATGGTTTTTTTTGCTATACCCAACTATGGCTGTACTACTTTTGTATAAACAAGTAATAATATAGTTCATTCTGATTCTTTCCGCCCTTGCCTTTCCACAGCCTTTCAGCTCCCTCCATAATGTAGTTTATGCACATTTAGTTGTATGTTAGTCTCAAGGAGATTTTGTCCAAATATGGTTTGCTTTCCATCTCGGAATGGAAAAAACTCTTTCAGATAGATAGATTCATCCTTTCTTCACAAACCAACACTTTTTACAGTGTACTTGTCAATTTTCTTGCTCAAATATCCATTCTCATGCAATAGCTCCATTTCCTTTTCTTCTTCATGTATACCTTGTAATATCCATTATGCTTTCATTGCCTGTACTCCTGCGAGGGGTAGGCCCGGCACAGTGGTAAAATCTCTCCACTTGTGTCTTGCAGGACCTGGGTTTGAATCAGCCTCCTTGCAAAATAAGCTAGGGGAAGGCTGCCTAGAAATTCTCTTCCCCAGACCCCATAATGTGTGGGAGCTTTCAGCACTGGGTACGCCCCTTACCTGTACTCCTGTGGTCCTCTAAAAAGCCAAACGGTCTTTTCTCATTTGATTTTGTCTCAGCTATCATCATCATCAATCAATGATATGTATGGTTGTATGCTTATGTTTGTAGACAGCAAACAGTCTAAACATATAGCCCTGTCTCCCCAAGTTTTCATTTCCACAAAGCACTCCTGGATAGTTTATGCTTCCATATATTTCCTAAAAAATATCTGTTTTTGTTTTGCAGAATGAACGTGAGCACTGGCGCTGCTCGTCCAAATCCCCAAGGTTCATTTCACTATGGCTCTATCAATGTCAGCCAGGTTTACAAGCTCAGGAATGAACCGCCTGTTACAATCAATGGGAAAAAACGGACTACACTGAGTGGCATCTCTTATTCACCTCCCGATACTCCTCTGAGACTGGCAGATCTCTATGACAAGAAAGGAGTCTACACACTTGACTTCCCTACAATGCCAATTGACGGACCACCAGTGATGAAAGCTTCTGTCATTAACGCAACATATAAGGACTTTTTGGAAATTGTATTTCAGAACAATGACACGAAAGTCCAGACCTACCATATTGATGGATACGCATTTTGGGTCGTAGGGTGAGTAAATTATTCCAATTTGCATTTCTCTGTTGCTGGCAATGAACAAACACCCTATACAGGGGTGAAACCAGGATCAAGGTGCAGGGGGTGCTGAGTCTCTTGACGACTAATTAAATGGGCATTTTTAGTAGTGGTTTTAAGTTTTTTTCTTCATTTTTTTAGTTAGCTAAACAATGGTTTGATAGACAAGGGGGGTGCTGCTGCAGCACCCCCTGTGGCTCCGCCCTTGACTCTGTATGCTAAATCATTTACATTTACCGACAGAATGGACTATGGTGAGTGGACTGAGAACAGCCGCGGGACTTACAACAAGTGGGATGGTGTTTCTCGTTCAACAACTCAGGTAACTGGTTCTTCTTCTCGTTGTGGAGTCCTATAGTGTTGCAGGATACTTTGTTTGTCCTAATGTTCCACCCTCTGTAATATTTTCTTACGAGCTGGTTGATGCAAATATGTTACTCCCTCCTGTTCTTAATTGAAGGCGTCAGGACAACAATTTTTAGTACGTTTTCAGAGCTAAAAAAGTTAATGTAACACTATCAATAAAGAACCAGAGGGGTTACCTTTTCTTTTCTTTTTTTTTTAGAAAAGGGAATGTATGAAGAGGCACATTTTTGTGTCCATGCATCATTGCTGAGAGTGTTGCATCGACTTGTTAATGATACTGCCATACGTTTATTTTCCTATGTAGGTGTTTCCTGGAGCATGGACTGCTGTCATGGTGTCCCTTGACAGTCCGGGTTTCTGGAACGTACGCACAGAAAATCTGGATACGTGGTATCTTGGTCAGGAGACGTATATCAGGGTGGTGGATCCAAACGGTGGTTATAATGTTACTGAGATGGTGGCTCCAGATGACATGCTCTACTGTGGTCTTCTTGGTTATAAACAGAAGTAAGTCATTTGCTTTGGTGATCTCTAGATATATAGATTCTTCTTACTCTGACTAAGTCTAGTGAAAACCAGGTATGAACCGCGTTTAATCAAGCTCAACTGTTGTTATTTTGCAGGGCCCAGAAGCCTCACGGTTCATCAAGCTCATCAACCCTTGCAGCGAAACCGATGGGCTATCTGGTTGCAGTTTTGGTCTCGCTAGCGCTGGTGCTCATCCGTTGAGGACAAGGAGCAGCTATTGGGTGGCTTGTTTTGGAAATTAGGAGTTTGACAGAATTTGAGTAGGTTCCATCGCCGTCAATTGTGCATGTTCGACAAGTCGTCAGACATTTAACAGAAATTGTGTAGTGGTGCATCATTGCTGCGTTGAGCTAGGGGTCGGCACCCGCAAGCAATCAAGGGGTGTGGTGTGGCTGCCTGAGGTTGCATTCATCAAGCTTGGTTAATGGAATTGTGGCTATCCAATTGGAATTGGAATTTGCATTCGCATTCGCATTTGCTAGTAAAAGTCTTATATTGAAGTCATAGTGTGCTCTTTTTTATTTATTTAGATAGGACTCCATATTTGGCCAAACCATGAAGTCAGTTTTTTTTCGAAAGGACAAACAATGGAACAACGTACTTGAGGCAGAAGAATTCGGTCTGGAACAACGTACTTGAGCCGAGGCTAGCTAGGCATGGGTGTGGTGGTGCTTGCGCTGAAGCAGCATGCTGCGGTGCTTCTTGTGCATCATCTCGCGGTGCTTCTTCACGGATGCCGCTGTTGGGTGCTGCGCCGACGCCACGCCGGTGGCCGTGAACATGATGATGACCACGGCCAGCGCGAGCACCACCAGGAACCTCTTCACCAAGCTTCCCATCATCGCCGTCTTCTCTCTCTCTCTCTCTCTCTCTCTCTCTCTCTCTCTCTCTCTCTCTCTCTCTCTCTCTGTATTGTGTTCTCTGCTCTCGTGCCTATCTGTGGCTGATTACTTGATGCATGGTGCAGAAAGCTAGAGAGGGTTCGGTGGCGAGTCACATCAAAATGATGCAATGGTGTAGAAAGCTAATCTGACAAAAGGAAAGGATTTATTACTTGCTCAAATGTAACTTCTCCCGTCAAGAAAAGAGGTGAATGAAAAATAACAAACCAAGTTCAGTGGTGAACAATACAGGGGTGGCAGAGTGCCTTTTGAAAAGCATCAAATCTCTGTCTGGAGTAGAGTCAAATGTTGGATTGCCTCGCGACCAGAGAGAGAGAGAGAGAGAGAGACAGAGAGAGAGAGAGAGAGGCCATCAAAATTCAAAACAAAGGAGCTCCAGCTGGCTCAGTATGAAGCCCAGGCTGCACCCATTGCCTCAGGTAATAGGAGACCTGGAGGAGCATGATCGATGAGACCAAAATGTGCCAGAAGCCTTGTGATGAGCACACCTGCGACGTATGACAGCCCACAGCAGCTCAAACTGACAGACACGTAATACAGGAGGGTCGTGAAGTACGTCGTCCTGCTGCTGGGTCTCCTGACGACATGCGCCTTCCCGATCGCTAGCAGCGCGATGCAAGCAAGAGACGCAGCAGCGACCGCCATCATCTTGCCCTCCCTGTCGTCGCTCTTCCTGAATGATAACCCGTAGATGAGTGGTGGTAGCAGCCCGAACAGGGTGTACGACGCCACCCCTACGACCATGTGGAGCTGGTGTTTTGATCGCCTTCCAAGCTGCAACCAGTAGTGGCCCACTCCATCCTCGTCTTCGTTAGCATCTCCCAGATTCCTGAGATCAGCAATCTGTTTTCAATGAAAGGAAACTTGTGTTACCACAAGAAGCATGGTGGATTGAGAAAAAAAAAAGGGGGGGGGGAGGAATTCAGCCAGGAAGAATATGTTACGCTGTGGAAAATGATGGGAAGTCCACCAATAAGGTTTGCTATGCCTAGGACGAATACATCCACTGCAAGTGAGCGACATTGTTTCGTTAGCACCAGAGGAAGCAGGTTGAGAATCTTCGGAAAGGCAGTACCATCAACAAAGAGAACTTACATGTCTTGGTGCCACTTGCCGCTGCTGCTGATACCACAGAGAGGCTTGTGATCGACTCGAGTAAGCCACCGTACACTATGGCTTTCAGCACATCCCATTCATCCCTTTGAGATGATGCACGAACTGGTGTCGGCGGTACGTTACCATGAGTGATAGGCACTATTACATGAGGATGAGGTTCCAGCTCAACTGGTGCAGGAATAACTGAAACTGATTCCTGACTCGGCAGCTGATTGTCGACTACTGCAGGGTCATGTACCGTGTAGAAACAGAGTCGTCTCAGAAATGACTCAATTACTGTACAAAGAAGGGCGCACAGAACAAGCAGCCAAAAGAAAAAAACTATACAGCTTGCGAGAGCAAGGAAAATAAATGATGATGATGTTTGCTTAATTATTGTCATTTTGTTTCCTGAATAGCAGTACTTTCTGGGAGAATCCTAGAAATAGTGTGATTGAGATTTCTGATAGGCAAATACTCCATACCTGGTAAAACTTTTGTTGGAATTGCATCCGGGAGTTTAAAATTGGGTCTGAAAAATTCTTGTTTAAACAATGGGTTTCTATCCGAGATGACTACTGTTGTATTTTGAGGAACATCTGAGTGAAAACAGGTAAAATTACCAATGTTATAATGCATATTATATAGAAACAATTCATACAAATCAATCATAATTACCTTCTTTACTATCCAAGTGAATGGCATCCGCCAAAACATCACTAGCAGGCTCCGAGTCTGAGAGAGGAATCCAAAAGATTATTATTTCAAATATCTGAGCCTTTGATGATATATTCTATATAGAAAGGAACCTGTTTTGCTTTGTGAAGAGCTGATCGTGCTGGCCACAGATGATGATGCGTGAACTGTTACCGTTGAAGATGTGGTTCCATGTAACTGTTGGGCCGTGGAGGATGATCCAGCTGATGATGTTTTCTTTGACACTTGTGTTTTTCCATTTGTGGCATGAATATGCGCAAATGTTGTATTGTCTTTGGCCGATGAAATTTTATCAATCGTGGTTTGTGAATCACTTAATAGTGGATTCTTAGCTGGATCTGCAATGTGCTTAATTGTTCAGAGGATTACAGTAACTTACCACCCTTTAAATCAATATGTTTGTTTAAAACAATATCTAGCCAAAAAAAATAACTGTCCTTGATATTACATTCGTACCTGCGTCAACTGATTTTTTTGGACTGTCTACTGTCTGGAAACAAGAAAGAAGCCAGCTTCCACAATTTTCAGACTCATGTGAAGCAGAAGGATGCTGAACCCAAACTTGTTGGTTCACGCCACTTCTTTCAAATATACGAAATATGTTAAAACCACAGCCTGGTGAAAAAAAATTAAGCCGGTTCACTCGGAGTTAGAGGTTTAATTAACTGTAGAAGCACAGTCACATGAGATTGTGATCGTTTTTTCCGAATAAACTAGGAAGGAATTACCAAAACAGAGATGTAATACAGCGACTACCTACATCTATTCATCAAAAACTTAAAACACTAACTAAATTCCGTGCATATTTTTTTTTGAAACAATATTTTTCATATCTGAATCATGGGAGATTTTCGGTTTTTCTTCTTGTACAGTAAAAAGTTTTGTAACAATGACCACATATTTAAAAGGCTACAGAGGAAATTATTTTCATATATGCTACTTGTAGATCCACAGATGTAGGTACAAACGTACAAGTATGCTGATGCTCAGATTATGCTAGTCTGCAAAAAGAATGATTGGATAGTCTTCAGGTATAGAATGTAATTCAGGTTGTTAGTTCAGCTGATGGAAACATATGATGCACGAAAGCCAGTCAAACAAAATAATACCTGCTGGGATGAAGAACGTGAAGCATGACAAACATCTGAATACTTCTGGTGCGTCTTGATCATGCCTTGCAGCAGCCATTTGGTTGGACGCATCAGCAGAAGGCTCGGCAACCTGTGTTTTTTTCGGTGGTTCATCCCGTGAAGTCTGTCTCACTGTCCTCTTTCTCTTCCGCAGAATCACCCTTCGGGTTATGCAGGATTTGCAACTGGGACAGTACAGTTCATGGGTTTCTTGTTTATCCAGAATTTTCTCAAGGTCGTACTCTTCAATATTCACCTTGCTTTTTGTGTCATTTTCATCCGCCTCAACTTCAATTTCATGAAGTTGAGTTCTATTAATAATTCTATTTGAGATGTCAAGAGCACCACTCCTGTTTGCCAAGCTATTTGCGCTATCAACAATGGTTGTGATCAGTTTGGGCCCTGCTTCTCCGTCTGCAGTAGTTTCACTGCTACTGGAGGCTTCTTGCAAACCATTTGATTGTAAACCATTTTCCAACTTATCATTCCCTACACTTTTATTATTTTCTTGAGCATAGAAGCTTTCTTGTTTCTCAAGCTCTTTGCCTTCTGCAATTTCATTATTTTTTCCCCTTTCGCAGCTGGATTGTTCCACTTTGGTGATTTCTTGTTTCATACTTGTTTCGGTGGCATTATCTAAAACTGAAAAGAAAATTAAAGCAGGGTCACTATCAATCTAAACATTCTGAAACTACCTTTCTCCAGGCGAGTATATTTTTGTAGCAGGAGCTTATCAAAATATGATCATCCATGCAACCAGACTCTACTTGTGGCATGCCAAACCATGCACTCAGGGAAAAAAAAAGAGAGAACAAACCAGACTAAGACTTGATACATGAACTACAGCAAAACTTGCTGAACGCAAGTAGAACACAGAATGGAAGCCTCTGGAGGCTATTTTGTACTGAGTGTTGTTTTTTTTTTTGAAAATTCTTATTTATTTTTGAAGTTAGATAGAGTTTATCAAAACACGTGCTTAACACTAACCTTTGTCTGACGAATAATAAAATGGTTCGTTCCGAACTAAAAGCTCAAGATTTCTTGCGATTTGGCAATACCCCTGATGGTTCAGGATATCATCTCTGCACGGACTACTCAACCGGTATGTCCAATCGCAGTGCCGGCACTTCCATAGACCTTCAGCCAAGAAATAGAAAGGTAATTTTACAATCAACTTACAAAAGGGAGGTGTTCTAGAAATCTGACCCTGGGCTGTGACTGCTAGATTTTTTCTATGCATTCATATTCATTAGCAAATCATTTTTACTGGATCCGGATTATTTTATTAAGATCAATCCAAATAATGATATGCAAAATCTCATACAAGCTTCGAATATCAGTTTGGAATGGGCTAAAATTTTAGGCTGTACGGACATTTCTTTCTTAAAGACGAAGAAAGAACTGAATAAACGGAATAACTTGACAGGTAAGTCAAGGAGGCTTGTTGAGTCATGATCCACATAAAAGTCTGTTGGCTGCTACTGGAGAGGAAACTGTGGGTGGAGCAAAGCCAAATGGACGTCTTAATTGGAGAGGAGAAGGACAGGGGAACTAAATCTCGTCTGTACCTAGCAACTAAATTAGTAGTCCTAAACGTTATTTATTTCAAAACAGAGGGAGTAGCATGTGTTCCACATGTTACATGTTTTTCTTTTTCTGTGCTCCTCTCTCTGCCTTTTCTTTTTCATTTTGGAAATAAAAGGAAAAACAGGAGTCTCGAATTTCATCCAAACTACAGCTGAGACTGAGACATCCAGACAGCATTCTGGTCCAATCGTTTTGGATTTTTTGGGCAACGCAGGAATCATTGGCTTGAGGATGACGACGATACGGAAAGAACTCTGTCAGTCACTCACCGCTGGTTGAATCAAAGAAGACGCTCTGCTTCTGCTCCTGCTCCTGCTCCTGCTCCTGCTCCTCTTCCTTTTCTTGAAGAAGACCAGCCCCCTCTTCATTGAAGCAGTCGGGTTCTCCGTTTCCATCGTGGTCCGCCGCCTTGCTCTTGCGCTCCCTAGTGTGCAGGGCCCCGGTGTCGTCGTCGTCCTCCTCATATTCCTCCATGATGTCCACCTCCTCCTTGAACTCCCATGGCTTCTCCACCTCCATCATTGTGAAGTAGAACCCGATCTACTGCTGCTGCTGCTGCTGGTTGAGCCTCACCTGATGGCCTGATCTGACCCCCGCGCCTCTGCCTGCCTAAATAGCGCGCAACTGCAAAGCTGTGACTGCTGCGCTTGTATAATACGCATGGCTGTGACGACTGTGATTAGTGGCAAGCAGGGAATTCCTTGATTAATTTACGAAATCGCCTGGAAAGGAGTGAGTCCATCCATCCAATTCAGACCGTGGAAGGATATGTCTGAAACAAAAAACAAAAAACAAAACAAAAAAGAAATATTCAGAACAGCTTTCCTTCTCCATCATGTCTGAACAGAGGTGTGGATGGAGACAAGAAGGCACCCATCACACACCACATCATCATCATCATCAACTCTCTCGAGTTTGACTTGACGGTTGTAATTTTAAATGGATACACGAGGAGCACGACAGAGTTTCTTCCTACGTACACAGCGATTAAGGCCCGGTTGATCGCTTAGGCTGACGGATTTTAAAAATCACCGCGTGCGTCTCTCCGTATCAGTGGAACGTTGTCTATCATTTAAGAAAGAAAAAAATAATAATAATTAGCTAGAAATATAATCCTTGTCGAACCTGGGACGCAAACACACATGTACAGAGGTGATACCAAAGAACCTAACCACCTAGGGTCAATCTGCATCCGTCAGCTGGTTTTCTTCTTAATGTTGTCCGATTCATAAGCGATCGAATGGTATGTATTGATTAGCACCGAGAGTTGAAATCGATTGCTGGAGAAAGTAATGGATTCAGACAGGCACAGGACGCACGCGTATGAGCTGTCAGTAAACCAATCGTTAATCTTAGCGTCGTTTAAGAAATACAAGATGATAGACCGACTGAAAAGCCTCCTTGTTTCGAGCTGAAAATTAAGCTTTACAATATAGAACTGTTTAAAAACCTCCTTATATGTCTAAATGACCCTGCTTATTTATTTATTTATTTTCACTCCAGGAGAGAGGAACAGGAAGAGCAGGCAGTGATCACAGCCTGGAGAGCTTGAGCTGCTGCTTGAGCAAGGGCCGCAGGTACTCGTGGTACCCCTCCGGCACCACCGTCTCGTTCAGAGGGTCCTTCCACGCCTCCTCGTACAGCGCCGGGTACACGTTCCCGTCGTACCGCCCCAGCGCCGACCCCAGGTAGTGGTCCGTGTAGTTGAACGCGTCCACCAGCGCAACCGCATTCGCCCGCACCTGCATCCATCCATCCATCCGTCCGTCACCAACATGCTCATCCGTCACCAACCTGCTCACCAACGCGGGGAAGAAGACAACCTACCTTGGCGTAAAGCTTCCCGAGCTGCTCGTTCGCCAACGCCCCTTGCCCAGGCGTGATGCACCCAGTCGCCAGGAAGTCGCCCAGGTGCTTGTGGACAAGGTACAGCGCGTACACGTTGCAAAGGTTCTGTAGCTGCTCCCTCACTCCATGTCCAGGAATGTCCTGCTGTAGCTTCTCAATGAACCTAACACCGTATAGTACATACAAAGAAGACATGAATACCTTCTTTCCCACCCACAAAAAGGGTCGCCCAACAAACCCTGAACTGAATACTCACTTGGTTACAATAATCAGCTGGATGTGAGCTACCGCAGCCTCGACCGCGTCTGGGGACCGCTCAGAGAAACCTGCAAGGAACAAAATCATGATCAATACATTTTTCGACCCAACAAATTAGTATTTAGGTAAATGAATGAGTTCTTGACTAGAAATAAATCGATGTGTCCAATAAATAACCTTCTTCTTGGTTCGATGCCTGGCCTATGTTCATGGCGCAATTTACCGACATCCTGAGAGCCCTAGCCTCAAATGCCTCTTGTATGATAGAGGGATTAAGCCAGTCTTCAGCTGTTGAGGACAGGTTCATGAGAAAAAAGAGTACTTCTTTTATGATCACTAAAAAACAAGTTGATAGCCTTCTAAAGGGGCCTGCGACAAAACCAAATAACCCAGCCTTCAGTACGTACCTGTACTGACAGTACATTTGCATTGCATCAGATGTTGTGTGTTACCCATGTAAGCCATTGTACCAACAGGTTGCTTTCCAGAAGTCAATTGAGAAACGGTCTTCATTAGAATCCTTGCAACCTGCAGATTACCATTGATCAAAACTGGGTAAAGGAAAGCAGATTAATGGGAAAGGGGCTTCGTCGGAATACAATATGTGATGTCTCCCAACCAAGCAGCTATAGCATGAGCATCATTACAGCTAAGGATAGCATGCAAACCTGCAAAAGCAAGACCACATTGTCTCCTTCGTAAGTGCAAGCAGGAACATAGACCGCAAACAATTCAGGAAGCCCACTACTGTTCAGGTAACCATGTCCACCACAGAGCTTCCGGCATTCTTCAATTGCATCCTGCACGTAAAGAAAGAAGGAATTACACAAAGAAAATGAACCGTCCATTTTATTGATGTATATACTGACTAGACTACTGGAACATGCATATAGCCTGACATCCAAACAGAATTTACTCTGCTGTGGACTGAAATGGAGCTTCAGCAGTCCAGGTAAACTGACTTAAAACTTACTACTGAATTAGTTCATTATACATACAGCTGTTACAGATGTTGTCACAGCCTTCAGGCCAGCCGTGCAGGCATGAACTTCTTGCAGTGTTGAGAAATCCTTAGCTTCCAGCTTCTGTGTGACATCCGTGTAAAGCCACTTGAGCCAATCACCCACGAATCTAAATGCATATGCTGAAGCCAGCAAAGGAAAGAGTCTGCTTTGTTGAGTCTTGTAATTAAGGACCTGTAACCAGTTTGAACACATTAATCACCAGTCGTCAGTAGTGAGGAGTTGCAGAAACTAGCCTCATGGTATATGCAGTCATTCACGTATGCACAGAATGAAAAATACATGCACCTTCAGTATTTAGAAAAAAAAGTGACATGTATGCTTGCCAACAAGTTACTTCATGAACAACGTGAAGCATGTACTGACCAGATACAGTCTCCATAAATTTAAAAACCTAAAACTTCTAGGGCATATGGGTATACTCTACTGAGTTGTGTAATGAATACAACTTGAGTACCTGAGTCTCAGGGCCACCAACTTGGGAGCCAAATTGCTTACGGATAGCACTGTATCGTACTGCAATACAAACAGCACGAGACAGAGCCTTAGAAGCATCCGCCACAATTGACTGACGAACAAAAACCATTGTCCCATAAAGCAGCTGCTTTGGAACATTTGAGTGTACATATTTCCCCTCCCTAGTAACTTGTGAAAGCCTGAAATGACGACAACCATGTGAAGTTTGAGGAGGGTTATAACCGGTAATGATGAAGTGACATAACAGAGCACAACAGTCGAATACACAAACCTCATCAACATTTGGTCCCTTGGGATGCGCACATTGTCAAATCTTAAAACACCATTATCCATACTGTTATATGCACCACTACCAAATTTTCCACCAATATCACCAAGAGTAACACCAGGAAGAGGAGAGTGGTCCTCTAAGCTTCGAAGTTGCACAATGAAACCTGCCACACAAATGTACATGAGTTGAGAAGGAAGAGGTGGTTTAAAGGCCACGCCAAAAAGCAAAACACCATACCATGAATCCCGTAGTCCTTTCCTTCAGTTATCAGTCGAGCATAAACAATTGCATGAGTGGAAGCTTTCCCCAAGCCACCAGGCCACCACTGCCAACATGAGTACATGACAGAAAGGTATCATGAGTAACAAACAATGGAACGGACATTTGAAGAGAACTAATATGGCCAGCTTGATCCGTAAGACTTTACTTTGCTGGATGTCAAGGTCGGGCTGTGGATAACAAACTCATCAGTCTTGGGATCAAACGTAGCAGTTGTTTCGAGGCCCTGAACATTAGAGCCATGACCAAGTTCAGTCTGAGCATAGCATCCAATTATCTGGAACTTGTAGGCCAATGGTAGCCACTTCTGCTGCTGCTCTTCAGTTCCTTGACCTTTTATAGCAGGAACAAACATGCCCTGCAAACGTGTGGATTTGTAAGTTAACAATGTGGATGAAACTAGCACTAAGAAACCATCTACTGTCTCATGATGTGGCTCTGATTGCTACAGATCCCCAAGAACAAAAGGAAGAGCTATATATAAAGCCAAGCGTACCCAACTACACAGAAGATCGTAGGTTTCATTCTGTGGTCAGAAAATATATTGAAGAAACGAATTAATTGATAGACATACCCAATGCAGATCAACATAACCAGGCTGGTCAACATAGAGCCTCAGGAAATTTGCTTCCTCCTCTGTTTATTCAAAAAAACGAGATCAGATCGTACATGAGTAAAGACTGTCGTGCATAGAACAGTGACAGGATGGAACTCTGGGTCAGCGCACCTGTAAGTCGTAGCTCAACGATGCGCTTCCATGCATGGGCAGCTTTTCTTAGTGTGTCCTTGAACAACTCCTTTCTGGAGAGCATTGTCCTGGTATCCTTGCGGAACACCTGTGTATTGCAGAGTAATAAGTGAGCCTTTTTCAGGAGGAAGAGGAATCACAGAACTAAAGCTAAAACAGTGTATTCTTTCTTTCTCTTTCCTAAAAGAAAAAAAAAATAGGCAACTCCTCCTCCGGTAGGTAAGGAGAAGGGTTGAGCGAAGCGTTCAAAGCCGAAGCTGGTAAAACCCGCGGTAAAACAAGTCCTGTAGGCTGACGAAAGGTAGGATTTTGCTTCCTTTAGACCAAAGCTAATGGCTAATGGCTGGATCTGATGGTGCAAAAGTCTTATTTTTATGTATATACAATACAATACTAAAAGACAGAAAGATGCATCCAGCGCGAGAAGGCAGAGCAGGGACAGATTGACTGGATCGCGAGAGTCGTCAACAGCTACTTAGGATTAGGAACAGGGAAGAGGCGCGTCTGGAGTAGAGTAGGCAAGGCGGAATTCGGCGCAGCAGATCCATGGAGTCGAGATGGGGAAAAGAGGGGTTATTACAGGGTCGGAGGCGACGAGTCGGGCCATGCGGTCGGCGACTTCGACGTTGTGGCGGGAGCCGGCCCAGGCGACCTTCATCTCCTCGACGTCGAACTGCGCCGCGGCCCTCTCGGCGGCGAGGTGGTCGACCTCGGCGGCGTCCACCATGGCCATCTCCCTCTCTCTCTTTCTCTCCAAAGAAGGGAAGAAGAAGAAGAAAAAAAAAGAGTCGCCTGTGCTCGCTGTGAATCTGTGATGATTGATTTGGTTGGAGCCCGGCGTCACGAGAAACAATAAATAGGGGACGAGAAGAGGATTGCAACGTGCAACGAAGACGACGAGGACGACTGGATTTATGGAGGGAGTTGGCTGCCGCTACGCTACACGGTATGGGTTTCAGGTACAACTCGTGTATCGAATTGAAGACGATGGCAGCCTGGAGCACGTCTGGTAGTTGAGTTGGAACACGATTCCCCTCCCCAATCTCTTTCTCTCTCTCTTTCTCCCTCTCTCTCCTTTTTCTTCTCAATCGTTCAAATACGTACACACGTTGCTGTATTTGAGCCACATGCCGTAATAATACGGGGGATCATTGTCCTGATCAGGTTCATCGTAAACAACTAGCTCAACGGACTGATTGGTGTACTGAAACCAGTCGCGATCCCATCACATCCGTCATCCGTGTCCTAGGACAGGACAGGACAGGAAACCTCGGTCCGAGTTGACTTTGGAGGCGGTTATGGATTCCAATTTATCGCGCTCTTGGCTTAGCTGTTGCTTATTTTGGGTGCAAAAGCCCTTGGCAGACTGAGCATTACCTACAATGTGAGCCATCCTTCACCAATTTTGGGTTAAGAAACTTCACAAGGATCAAAGAAACACGTTGACTATTTTGGGTGCTTGGTCTATTTGAAAACACGAGACAGAGTTAACCAAAGTATCAACAGTACGTCTTACTAGTGCTTTCAACGATGAACATCATTTGTGGTGACCTCTTCGGGCACTTGATGCATGTAAGTCAAGTGGTAGAGACAGCTTGATAGGTTACTGTCTTAGTCAGGTCCCCAACTGTTGTCGTGGTGTCTTTTTTTTCATATTCTCTTATAATATACTTCCTCTGTTCTGAAATAAATGACGTTTTAAACTAAATTAGTTATTCTAAACATCATTTATTTCAGAACGGAGAGACTAAATCAGAACCCTTTACGAAACCATTTCTTCTTCTCTATTAATACAAAGAAATCTAACAGTTGACGGCTGCAATAAAAAGAAGTGGAGGATACCACTCCTTCGCATCGCCTATATTATGCTCACATCGCCTGTATTTTGTTTTTCTTTTCCTTTTTTTTGAAATTTCTTTTTGTTTTTAGATGTGTTTGCAGGTCTCAACTAATTTTCAACATAATTAGGAGCATCAAAATTTTACTCCATAAAAATGTGAGCAGAACAGAGTCCTGTACCAGGATCTGCAATTTTCTGGGGCTAGGGGAGTGTACATCAAAAATACCAGCCAGCACAACTAAGAATTTTTTTTTTCACTGGCCTCTCGACATAAGGCAAAAAGAAAGGAAGCCCTCTCTCTTCACTCCCACGACGCCATTTTCTCCCTAAACCTTTCCTTCCTCTTGCGGTGTTGATATCATTGTCTCTCCATGCTTGTACACAAAAGCTGGGCACGCAACCACTGCTGCCCCTATGACAAAGGAAGAGCCTTGTACAGGTTCGCAGTCCCATGAAATAAGGTGAGGTGCGCCCCATTCAGATAAGCTTCCAACTGCAAAAGGCAAGTTCAATTAGATTTACATTCCTACTGCAATCAGAATCTACCAAGTAAATATGCAAAAAAAAAAGAGAGAGATTAGCCAACCTGCTCTTGAGGAATTCTAGAGAAGTCAAATTTCTTCATCCAGATTCCTTCCGCTTCATGGGCAGCTGGAAGCATAAAGTGCTTAATCTTTAGTGAGGCCAGCATCCTCTCTATGCATGAGAACAAGGCTTGGAAGTAGCCCTGCATATTTCAATAGAATTTTCAAGACACTAGTTGTAGACCTATGCGATCCTACAAAAAGAATGAACGTGCTTGACAAGAATGAAACAACAGAACATAAACTACTATTATTACGCACAAGTTTTGAGAGTTGAGACTCACCAGCCCTTGAAAATCCTTACTTGTAGCAACTAGTGGCAATTCAGCCACATCACCTCCCATGACACGCAAAAGTGCTGCGGATACAACAGTAGAGCTGCAACAAGCAAGTGGAATTCAACAACTATGGAAGCAAATGTTTGGATTTTGGACCAACTCCTCTTTTCAATAAAGAACTCCTACCCCAGAGTTAACACTGCACAGTACATTCCACTGTAATCTTGGCCGGGCATTCCATCCTTTGGTCCCCTCCTGGCAGAACAAAAAAAAAGTGAGAAAATTTATAAAGGCAGCTCCGTAGCCATAAAGCATAGCAATGTGATAAACATGGAAGGATGGTTCTCTTACCCATTAACCATCTCCGGAATTAGATCCCTACCAGTATGAGGTTCAATGATCGGATCAAAAGATTGCTGCAAGAATGTTTCATTAGGAGTTACAATTAGAAAATCTAAAGATAAGTAAAAAACAAGTATTCATCAGGTCAGTAGACAGTTTTGGTGTACTGGCAATGATATGTCTGTGGAATAGACTCATGACCAAATCCAGGCACTACAGACTGTGTTTGATATTTAATTTCGTGCATATGTAAATATGCAGCTGCTCTTTTATTTGCCTACAAGTACGGTGTATGACATTACGCCGGTAACAAAGAACGCGTTCAAAACTGGCAGATTAGGTAGTAAAACAACTATTCCTAACAAGAGACGAGAACTTGCAATACATACATGAAAAATTGGGACCGCGGCAGAAAGCAATAAGCTGCCATCTTCAGTAGCACGTTTACCAGAAAGTAACTGCCATCTGAGATCTGGAATGGTGTCCATGCATAGATCTCTAGCCTCATGTTTCTTTCTTATGATATCCACATCTGGCTCCAACAACAGCTGAGCTCCACTAGACATTATCTTGTCCAATGAAGATCGCAACTCAGAGCAACTATTGCAACAAAACCACTCCCCTTCAGGCAATTCCTATAGGAAAAAAAATTAGCAATCACCAGAGCCAAGATACCCTTGTTCATTTCAGAGTGTATATCATATGCATCAATCAAAAATGTAAAAATAAAGGGTGTTCAAATGAATAATAAGGCTGTCATCTGCTAACCTTTAGATCTACCTGCCATTGACTCTGCAAACATCCCACGTGATACTCTTTCTCACACTGAACAGAATTGAAATAAATCATGTCAGCCAAATAGTTAACTTGGATATGTAAATATATCATAGATAGCTCACAGTATTGGTACAAATAAAGACTATATCCAACCACATAAAGGAATTAAAGTATAATATAAGCCAAGTGTAAGCAGAGAACAGATAGCAGAAATAGCAGAATCATACTTGGTCACAGAGTATCACAGTGCGCTCATCAAATACTGCATTGTTGAAGTCTTTTTGCCTGCACAGGGAAAGTTTACTATTGAGAATTACAATAATACAAAATAGATAATAAAAAGGACAAAACAAAGCATGGGTACCAATTACCGAGTCTAGCCTGAACACAAGGAACCTTAACAAATATGGTAAAAGTATAGTTTGTGACGCCTTATGGATGTAGAACAGCTGGTTTGACATGTGCCAAGTATGGATTGCATACATTGATATAGCACATGACCTGCTGTTTCAAGTCTTTACCAGTATAACAACAATTTGTTTTTGCAACTAGCACCAGATGCTTTTTTGGTGTGTGGGTGCGCACATGATTTGTACCTCAAGCAAAATTTACAGTCTATGGTGCATCACATCTGTAATTGCACTGGTTGAATCATAATCAAACACTAGTCCTGCTGATACAAGGTAAATTAAGCAATTACAGAACCCACAAAACTGTTTTTCCAGCTAGGATCTTTTTAAATGGTACAAGAATAGATTGATAAAGATAATAGTGAGTTGAACAAAAAATATGATATATTTTAAAACCAAATAAAATATAATAATCATCTATGGCAAAATGATACTCACTTGCATAGAGCGCAGCCACCAAGGTCATCAGAAATGGGGACGATTCGTATAGCCCTCTTCATTATCTGTTCAATGGAATCAACTCCAGCCTGCCTCCCAGCAGCTTTAGCATTTTTGTTTTCTGCTAAAGCCTTCTCTTTTTGCACAAGATTCCTACAATTATCACAATACCACTCTGAGGGGACCTCAGAAAGCCCAATGCAAGCTGCAATTCAGACGACACGACAGCCAATTAACAAAATGGTTCCCTCAATGGGTCATTCAAGTAAATAACTAAACACATATATCTCTGTTTGCATTTAGTTCCAAAGCTATGGGAAACAACCTGGATGAAATGACCTTGGACACATTTTGCAAGGGAAAATATCACCCCCTAGACCACATTCTTGGCACAGATCATCTGTTTCCCGTTCCGAGCGTCCCATATCCTTTGATATTTTCATTGACAGCTCATGCAATGATACTCCATTTGACGTGAAGATGTTGTCATACCTGATACCAAAGCAATAAAGTAAGGGAAAACCATGATAATATTGGACTGGCATAGTTTAAAACAGGATACTATATAGACTTACGGCTTGCGCCTCGATCCCTCACCCGCATGAGCTTCAAATGCTGATGGGCTAACCTAAATATTCCACATAACAAAGGTCAATATTTCATGAAAGTATGGTGGAAATGAAGAAAGATGGGGAGGGGGAGGGGGCGGACCACTTTGTTGCAGTGGTTACAGTAGATTCTTTGGTCCTTGATATACCCATCAACCTTTCTCTGCATGTTGCAAGTATAAATATATAATATACACTAAGTGCAAATTGCACTGAAGAAAATGGAAAATATTGGCCTAACAACCTGTCCATCAACGTAGTAGGCTACTTCTGTGCCATCAAGCAATACATTAAACACCAATTTGTGTAGTCCGGTGTCCCTGAAGAAAGTACCAAGCAAACGACCTATGAATTTCATGAGCCCGTAATAAGGAACAAAAGATAACTTGTGTATAGTGTGCTAACTTGTTTGTTACTTTGCCAGCACTACCATTTTTCTTGCTTGAAGATATCTTCTTTACCAAATACTCCTTAGAACTTGGGATCAGACTACATCCAAATACCAAAACATCAAAGCTAACTAAGATTTTTAGATGCAACCAAAATAAAAGTGGTTTTTTGGCTAGGCAACAACAGGAGTTTAGATAAGAACTCAACAAGTTATGAAGTTAAACAGCAAAAGTTAAAAAAGCTTAATAATAGCAAATCACGGACAGGAAGAACATATAATTTATTTTGTTATGGTCAGTGAGTGTCAAGTTGCATATCATGCACAAATTAATTACAAAATAAACAGTAAGATTGCCGTTATTTTTGGCATAAGAGAAATCTAGTTGATCATGTTTCTCAAACTACGCACCTGGAACTGCTATTGCATACATGTGATGGGGTTGGAGGATCTTGAGGTTGCTTTGACTCAAGGCAACCGCGGCACAGAACATGTTCAGTTTGGGATGACGAGGGAATATTCTCTGTATCATTAGGGGATGAACTCAAAATTATTGGACATACTAACACTTCAAAAATAGTCAAGCATGGAGGTCTTAGGCATTTTACCATCGCAATTCAAGCAATTCGATATGCGCCTAGTAACCACCGGATCAACTGATGAATGTATTGTTTTCTCCAGAGCCTCCAAGGGAGAGCTTTCACATGCACGTAGCACATCACGCAAACTATTGCCATTCCCTAAGTAAATGTAGTCAGCGGGGTGTTTCTTGGTGCTTCCAGCATGTTGTTCGAAGTAATAAGACGAAACAGCCTGAAAGATTGAAAAGAATAACTGCATGAAGTAAACAGTTTGTGTTCCTTAATGAGTTATAGAGAATGAAATCTAACCTTGGAGCCATTACATGATAAACAAAAGCATCGTATATTGCAACCAGTAACCACACCATTCAGCACAGGCTTCTGCAACTTGCAAGCAAAATTGTTGTTAATTGTGAGATACAAAAACACTACAGACCAAAATTCTAAAGTGAATCAGCTGGTAGAGCAGCCACAGAAAGTAAATTAGTCATCAGAGCAACTATCATTCTGACAGGGCAGCAGAAAAGTGAGCAAACGGAACTCCAAGCTCTTGAGTGTTAAATTAAACAAGCCATCAAGGATGCTTCCATACTATCACGAATCATGAATAAGGCCTAGCAAATACATGAGCTGCCTCAAGATAGGAAACCCTTGTGATAATAATGTTGCCAGACTACGCTAAACCCTATAATTCTAACATGAAGGGAAGAATTTGCTGTACCGTCCAAATAAAATATTTCGGTCAACATCATGGGCAGTCCTCTCATACCTTGCTATGTGGGATGATGTACATAACAGGCATTCCCTCGAGCAGGCCAGTGTTGAACAGCTCCCTAATGTTCCCTGGGTGCTTTGTGAAGCAGGCAACTTTCTTAGACATCTTCATCTCCAACTTCTTGACTGATGGAGGGGAGTCGGATGCGCTGTCAGGAACATCCTCAGATCCAACCAGAGTGCTCTCAGCCTTTGTCTTGAGCAGTGACCTTGTGAACCTCCTCTGAGGCGGCAAAGTCGAGTGGATTGAGGCGTCCTTGCTGTGCCGTGGTGTCGCCTGACTTTGGCTAGATGTGGCCTCCTCTTCGTCTGGTTTATTCTTGAGCAGTGATCGAGTGAAGCGCCTTGCAGGCTTGAACTCGGTGCTAGCAGCAGGTGTGGTGGTTTCTTGAGCTGCCAGAGGAACTGCGACTGGTGCATTGTTCGCAGCATGCATCTGTAGATTTCCCCCATTTGAGTTTGAGTCATCGCACTTGTCACTTCCAGCTGCAACAGCCGGCAGGCTTGGTGCGGCGACAGACGGTTCTGGCAGAGTAGGTGCAGCATCCGGTACGGCAGCAGAATCGTCGACGGGCGCATCAGGTCCTGGAATCACCTCCACCTGCTTTGCAGGCTCAGGCTGGGCTTGCATTTGTTGGGGGTTTTCCAGCACCTGCTGCAGCACAAGGACCTCGGCCGCAGCATTGGGATTGGAAACATCGGAGTCGTGGACGGTGGGCGGCTCTGCGTGGATGGGCGGCAGGGGTGGGGAGACGAGATCGGCGGCGAGGGTGTCGGATCTCTTGCGCCTCTTAAGAGATGATGCCGAGTTGGGGAGGGAAGAGATGGGGCGGCCGGAGCGGGTGCGGCCGGGGGAGGCGGAGATCTCGGAGAGGGACTGGAGCGCGAAGGCGAGCTCGCGCTTCATGGCCCGCGGCGGAGGCGGCGGCGATGCGCAGGCACTGCTGCCACCGGGGGAGGAAGAAGAGGAGGCGGGCATGTGGAGTCGAATTTTAAGGGTTTGATCTGGATTGGATTGGACGGGGCAAGGGGGAGAGAGATCGGAGAAGACGATGACGTTCCCCCTCAATTCATTTTCTGGTCCACGGTCCGCGCTCTTCCTGCCCTAATTTAATTTAATTACCAATGTTTTCTCTTTCTATTTCTTAAACAAAATATTACTTAGGGTTTTGTTTTCATGTCTTATTTGTTCCAAAACCATACCTAATGCGACAAGCAGGTCTAGGTTGCAAATTTATCACAAACAACAGGCAAGGGAGTGTTGTGGTGAAGTTCGGGGGAGTTGCTTCTTTTTTAAATTCTCAGATCACATGCAGCACCAACCATGTAGCAACATCGTCGAGTTGTTTTGCCTGCAAGTAGTGTAGGTTGGAGGAGTCACTCGCTTTTTGTATTCTCTTATCACATGCCGCATCAGCTAAACAAAAACGAAAACAACGTGTCGAGCCGTTTTGTTTGTTAGTGGTGAAGGTTAGGTGAGACGCTCCCTTTTAAATTCCTAGATCACATGCAACACGAAGCAAGCAGAAGTAGAAATAACACGTTGAGAAAGGGAGGTGGCCTCTCTTTCTATCCTGGATGGGCCCGATCCTTGTTCACACTCTCGGCCTGGCCCAACCTCAATAGGACAAGTGGACGCCTCGTTCCGCTATCACGACTGAGTTGTCTTCAACACAAGAATTTGGTCAAGTTCCTTGACCATGACGGTTCTATGATCTAGATGTGGCTTAGATTGATCTATTTCTTGGGTGCCTTGTTGATGGCACCATTGAATCCCCCCGTCTTCATGCTATCCACATTTCACTTCTTTGCTGCTCCCATGATAAAGAAGTTGTGTCATCACATGTCTTGATGTGTTGTTCTATCTTATCCCTGCTAGATACATCCCATCTCAAATTCCTAGCAGTTTAATCCAAGCCCTAAGTGAAGGTGCATCAGGAAGCGTGGACCAGCCACTATGACATCTTGCTCTGGGTATCGGGTTAACTCAAAAAATCAGGTTGGGTAGCTTGAGATTCTCAAATTCAGGTTTTGACAGTAAGTACTCGAGGTTTTACCATGACCTAAAATTTCGATTTGCATAACACGAATATAGCAGTCGGTCAACATTATAATTTCTTAGATGATTTTTTTAGACTTAACTCAAAAAAATTATTTGGTGTACTTGAAACCTTGATTTGAGTTGAAATATCTTTTGAACATCTTTATTGATTTGAGTTTGTCTTTTTTAGTTGGAGTTTTCTTTGAGGCATGAAACTATTAATCTGGCTAGAGGATGGAGATTCCAAGATGGCAGTTTTCATTTCAAAACTAAAAAGTGAAACATATGGACGAGTGATAAGATATCACCGCCCGTGCAAGCATGAGAGACCCGAAATAGAGAGGTTAGCATGGTGGGAATGATGGAAGCAACTTTGCAGTGCCTCTCACCTCCATCCTGAATAAAATGAAAACATCTTTTCCCTCTAGGGCCAATATGTGGTCTAGCATTGCACCCAAATTAGGATGATTGTCTTTTTAATTCATTTTCAAGTTCGACTATCGGATCCCATTCATCAGCGTCGTAGCTACCCAGAGCACCCTCTTTTCCTCTTTCTCCTCTTGCAGTTGATGGCGTCCCAACCGTCTCGCCATCGACACGTGTGTGTGTGGGGGGGGGGGGAGGTTTTACCATGTGCTTTCATTGGCGGAGGGGGGACATTATTTTATTAATTCAATGAATATGATGATTTATGAGCGTCACTTTTTCGGTTGACCGACTATAAGCACGACTAGGACCCACTTCATAGTCTCACACTGTTTGCACCATGTATTTTAGTGTCATACTTTCTAGGCTCCGCTGTTGACGACTGGTATCGCTTCGGCCTGTTAATTAGCCACACCGTCGACTATACTGGCCTTCGTTGCAAACAATCTTATCCTTTCCACCGCTCCATCTTATTTCTTCTCCCCACTGAGACTTTCATTTATTTGATCGAGCTTCGTCGTTTTCGTCACGAGGTCTCTCCTTCTCCCCTCCCCGCCTCGGCGAAGGCGAAGAGCAGTGCACCACCACCTTCCACGCCACCTAATCCTTATCCCCGCCCGAAGTCTCTCGCCCAGGCTCACGACCTACCTCCTCTCTCTCTCTCTCTCGCCAAAACTCACGGCGCTCCCCTCCCTCGCCCTCACGCTCCACGGCGGCGGCGGCAGCTACAACGATCTGATCGAGCGACGACAACAGCTACAACGATCTGATCGAGCGACGACGCACACTCCTCAGCGACAATGACTTTGAGCAAGACGACGGTACGAAATTCCACCCCTCCCCTCTTTCCGCTTCCGCTTCTCTCTCCTCGCCATCCGGCGTCGCCCCGAATAACTGTAGCTAACGGGCGACTTTGAGTCCCTTTTCGCCCCGAATCCGGTGATTCTACCGTCGCGGAGGCAACGGGATGCTTCCATTCCATGGGCTGCTGGAGCCTAGTGGGACCCACCCAGGCAGGCCACAAAATCGTCGAATTCGTAGATTTAGAAAGCCAAACAAATGGAACTCTTTTCTTTCCTTGGTATACTTGTCTTCTGATTCTCCCTCCCCAATCCATTCCAAGAGCAAGAGAAGAGGCGATAGATTTGGGGATCGAATCCAAGAAGAGCTCAGAGATTTGGGGATCGAATCCAAGAGGAAGAGAAGAGAGTCCATTTGGATTTGCTGCGGCCATGTCGTGGTTCTCCTCCTCCGCCGCCGCATCACCGGCGCCGCTGCGCTACTACTGCCACCAGTGCGACCGCAACGTCTCCATGGCGCCTCCCGCGTCCCCCGATGCCGACGTCCTCTGCCCCTTATGCGGCGGCGGATTCGTCGAGGAACTCCCTCCCCCCGACAACCCTAGCCTCAGCAGCGGCGGCGGCTTCCTCTTCGCCTCGCCACCCTCCTTCGATCTCCGCCACCCTAGCGACCTCTCCGCCTTCTTCGGTCCGCCCTCCCCCGCCTCTCCGGCCTTCGACCCCTCCAACTTCCTCCACGACCACTTCGGCGGCCTCCTCACCAGCGGCGCCACCATCCAGATCGTCATCGAGGGGGGCGGCGCCGCCCCGGGCCTCAGCCTCGCGGACTACTTCATGGGCCCCGCCGGCCTCGAGCAACTCATCCAGCAGCTCGCCGAGAACGACCCCAACCGCTACGGCACCCCGCCCGCCGCCAAGTCCGCCGTCGCCGCCCTCCCCGACGTCATCGTCTCGGCCGACATGATGCAGGTCGACGGAGGCGCGCAGTGCGCCGTCTGCATGGACGACTTCCTCCTTGGAGCCTCCGCCAAGCAGCTCCCCTGCAAGCACGTCTTCCACAAGGACTGCATCTTGCCCTGGCTCGACCTCCACAGCTCCTGCCCCGTCTGTCGCTTCGAGCTCCCCACCGATGACCCCGACTACCAACCGCAGCACCAGCACCGCCAAGCCTTTTCTTCTCCGGCTCCCCAGGCTCCGGCTGCTGCAACTTCGCCCAGGGTGGCTGAGAGAAGGTTCAGGATATCGCTGCCTTTGTCTCTCAGGGCCGCCTTCGGTGGTGGTGCCCAGGTGGAGACCAGCTATCCCACCGCGCAGCCTCATGAGGGAAACAACAATGACGCTGATGAACCTTCTGGTGAGAACTATGATGATGACAGCAACGCAACCGGTGCTCCTCAAAGCGGTTATGATGATCTCGACTGAAGCCTTCTGATAAAGGGGAATCAGGAGGTACAAACAGTGTGAGGTTTTGTTAGCACTATTCTTAGTCTACCTTGCTGCTTGCTTGTGATATGAATGTTTGACTATTGTCGTGTTGTTTATGCTTGCTCAGTTTACTACTTACTGTTGTGTTAGTACATTTTAAGCTTCTGTATTCTGTTGAGGTATAGCCTTGCCATAAAAG
The DNA here is from genome assembly GCA_030760725.1 of Neostapfia colusana. Lineage (NCBI taxonomy): Eukaryota > Viridiplantae > Streptophyta > Magnoliopsida > Poales > Poaceae > Neostapfia > Neostapfia colusana. The sequence goes on along the minus strand of JASWHV010000001.1, from coordinate 343,188 downwards.
ACTGCAATGTTGGGCAGTCCTTGACTTGGAAGGAGTTGCACTTGCAAGTTGAAGTTGGTGCTTGTTCAATGTTTTCTAGATGCTGTTTTTCTATGTTTGGACCGACAGTCACACGACTAGTATTAGAGGTCATCTTGTTTTTGAAATATTAGAGATAGAGTTATCTGCTGTAGATTTTATAAGGATAAAAGAGTTCTAGAAATAGAGTTTTTATCTGCTGAAAATTTAGATAAGGATTAGATGAAGAGCTGACTGTTAGATTTTTCTAGTATAGTTTTATCTTATTTGCACCAGCGTTCTCACGGCGCCGCCTAGGCGTCCAGTCGGTGCGGCCCCGACGCCTGGACAGGTCGCCTCTGTGGGTGAGCTTTCCAGGTTTTAGTTCATTTCATCAAAAGTTTGCTTTTTAACGTTTTAAAAACCTGCTTTTCAGAATCTTGTTTATTTCAGCTGGAAAAGAAAGTAAAAGCTGAAACAAACAAGGCCTAAACGTACTCCAAAATTGAAAAATAACACATGTTTTGATTTGTGAGCCAAACTATACAACAACAACAACAACAACAACAACAACAACGAAGCCTTTGTCTCAAGCACGTTGAGGTAGGAATGGCTTGTTTTGATGCTGGCTCACCAAGCCAATCACAACCCTCCTCCTTTACCTGGGCTTCGGACCAGCTATACCTAGAAAGGCATAGGCGGAGTTTTGTGATCCAAACTATATGTGCATAAAAAATTTGGAGGTTTTTTTTAGGTTTGCTATACCTTAAATGATTGATTGTGGCTTAATATCGATATATGGTGTCATAATTTATGAGTTTCTATTCCTTATTTTTTTGTGAGTATTACTTGATCTACCACTTTCATTGTTTTTCATTATGACATCATATTTTTGAGGGGGGGTGCTTCCTTGCAAAACAAGGAATCTAGATCTTTTATGCTGTTTATTATTCTTATTAAGTTCGCCTACCCCAACGTGTTTGGGACAAAGGCTTTGTTGTTGTTGTACTATTCAAGTTTGTAGTCACCTACACATGTCAGTTAATTTTGCTGGTACATTGTATGAGAGATGGCTCTTCAAGGGTGTGGTAGGTACAAACTTTTTCCCTGCTGGGGAAGAATGGCACAACAAATTGGAGCTCCTTTGTTGCACTAGTTCAGTAGCCTGGGTGGGACCGACCAATGCCTAGGCACAATTTCAGCAGTTCCTTTCCGTTTCCAGGGTAATTGCCAATCGCATCCTATTTGTGGTGCATTACTGTGTAGGCGCTTGTGGTAGAGAAGGTCGGTGCATCTGCATGCTTAGTTCCTTGTTTGTCTAACTCTTGTGCCTGGTGCAATTCTTGGAATGAGCGGGTGTGGAAGTATGCTGCTATACACGTGCTTCTTTCATCCTTGTGGAGTTCTGAATATAGTGTGGCATAGGGCGTGATGTGTGTCGACTTGGATGTTTTACTGACGTGTGTTTTCTATTGCAGGGCACCGGAGAAGAGAGAGGGCCATTGCTAAAACCAAACTCGGCTGTAGTAGGATGCTTGACTGAATGAAGAGAAGGCTTGGCAGTTTGAATTAAAAAAAAAAGGAAAGGAGACAGGGTGCGTGAGAAATGCATGTAATCTATTGTTGCGGTGGTGGCTGTAGATGGTTTTTTTGCCTCATTTTCGAAAGTAAAGTGGATGGAGGCTGAAAAAGAAAGTGAATGATGACGGCTGTAGCTACATTACATTACATTACATTACATTAATGTTGTACTTTAATTGGACATGATCTGTGTTTGTTGTACTATTTGGGTCCAGGGAATTGGCGGCAGCAGCTCTTGCCGTGTTACTCCAATTGTTGCTCTACGGCTTCGATTTGAAAATTCTTATGTTCTGTTTTAGTACCGTAGAATATAGAATAGGATATAGAGAAGAATGAGCGTGAGAAATAGAATAACTGGAAAGGATAAAGAGGAATCTTACCGTTTTAGAACCAGTGTGAACATTCTTAGATTGAGTAGGATTCCATAATTCATTCCCAATCTGAATTTGCGTGGCAAAAAAAAAGAAATTTGGCACTAGTGAAACCGGAATGCAGCGGCGTCCTCTGATGGTGCTCGCGCGAACACCGGCTGCTTCTTCGTACCAAATATGCGATCAATAACAGAATAAAATTCCCAGTAATCACAGGGGGTGTAGCTCATATGGTAGAGCGCTCGCTTCGCATGCGAGAGGCACGGGGTTCGATTCCCCGCACCTCCACACCCACACACTACTTCTGTTTGTTGTCTTATTTTTTATGCCCCATTTGCTTGCCTCTTTGTGCACCAGGAGCAGGAACTGATGAACTTTTTAAGAAGGAAGCCATTTTTTCATGTGTCAAACAGTACCTTCAGTAACTGATGACTTGAACGAATTAGTGTAGTTGCCTGTTTGAAACTAGCAGGTTAGGTAGATCTCTGGAGCAGAAAAAATGGCAGTTTTGTTCTCATCAGTCTGCCCACATGCTCTAGATATTTCAAGGACGCCTCTAGCTGCTAGAATCAGGACCACTCGTAGCTCTGGATTGCTTGATCTTGTTATAGTAATGTTTTCTTATGAACACCGCTTAGCTTAAAAAGATTCTTAGCTTAAAAAAGTTTCCTGAAAAATCACACTTGGTGTGAGAGAGCCCTCGTTTGTTGACCTCCTCCTAATCCTAAGCACGCACCGAGACCAGAAGTGGAGCGGAGCGTTGCGCTCGCGCCGGCGCCGCCGGCCTCTCCTCCCGTCCTCCTTCCATCCATTTCCCGGTACGGAGCAGCTTTCCCATCCCCTCGTTTTTTTTTCGATCTCTGCGTTTCAGAAAAAAGGGAAAGGCCTCAATCGTTTATTCCTCCGTGGGAAAAATCGATCGAACCCCAAATCTTTGCTTCTTTTCTTTTTATCTCTCTCTCTCTCTCTCTCGATTCAGTTAGTCATGGGTTCCCTGCTAATCCGATCCGTCGCTCGGCAAGAGCAATCGATCCATGTCCTGCGTTCGTTGATCTTTTTTCTTACTGATGATGCAACTGCTGCCCTCTCTCGTGTCTCGTCTTCCTCTAGGGACAACTATAGAGTGTACGACGCTTAATGGGGAGACTAGCCGGGGAGACGAAGAGATCGCTCACGGTCGCCCCCTTCGAGTGCGCCTGGGGCGAAGAGTTTCGCTTCGCGGAGCCTGGCCGTGGATGCATCGCCTTTGAAGCATCTGCCCACAACGATGTCACCCTGGTGTTCCGCCAGCACCTCGGGAGCCACCACTACCACTACAAAATGGACAACGCTCGACACTACACCGTCATCCTGGGCAGCCACAGGAACAAGAGGTTGAAGATCGAGGTCGACGGGAGGACCGTCGTTGATGTTGCCGGCGTCGGCCTGTGCTGCTCTTCGTCTTTCCAGAGCTACTGGATCAGCATGTACGACGGATCGATAAGTATCGGGCAAGGGAAGCATCCAAACACGAACCTCCTCTTCCAGTGGCTTGACCCTGATCCCAACCTGAATGTTCAATACGTCGGACTATGCAGTTGGGACAAGCACGTCGGGTACAGAAACATAAGCATCCTTCCATCAGCACCCCATAATAGCATCCTCTGGAACCAAATCGAGTACGCATATGCTGATCGGGATGGTGATGGGGAGTATGCCAGAAAACAAGTATTGAAAGATGACTGTGAGCAAAGACAACTTGCAGATTTTCTAGAGAACTGGGACTTCTCCGATGCTGTATTTGTGGTTGGCACTGAAAGAAAGCTTGTCCCTGCACACAGAATTGTCTTGGGTGCTTCTGGAGATTTCCCTTTTAGCTCCCTGGATGGAGCTACTGTCGAGCTCACATCAATGTCCTACCCAGTTCTCCACTCTCTTCTTGAGTATATCTATACAGGTTCTACACAGGTATCCCCTGATATTTTTTCTCTGTACCGCTTTTATCTTGAAGTTGAGGAATTCTGGGAACTACAAAGTCTTTCATTTTGTTCCTGTTTAGATCCTGGAATCGCAACTGAGCTCTCTGCTGGAGGTGAGCCTGCAGTTTAAAGTTAAACCGTTGGTGAAGTGTTGTGAAGAAATCATTTACTCTTTGGAGATGGATAAGGAACTTTCCCAACCCGGCAAAAACTTAAAGATATCAAGTAGTGGACTCCAATCTCATCAGTTTGACTCCTTTCCTCTCAAAGCCCCTGTAGATCTGCAGAAAATTGGACAGTTCTTTGAAAATGGGGAGCATAGTGATATAAATATCTTTGTCAATGGACATGGTCTCATTACCAGGGGCCACAAGCTCATCCTTAGCTTGTGGAGTGTGCCATTTGCGAAAGTATGCACACCTATACTATCTCCCGCACCGCTATTTTTATGACTTCATAATATCCAAATTGCGTGATGACGAAAATATAGCTCCAACATGCAGATGTTCACAAATGGGATGAAGGAAAGCAGTGCCTCAGATGTATTTTTTGAAGATGTTTCTGCAGAAGCATTCTTTCTCCTGCTTCGATTTATGTACTGTGGAGAACTTGCGGTGTCCAACAGTGATGTTACCTCGGTGTTAGTTCAGCTGCTTCTATTGTCAGATCAGTTTGCCGTCACTATTCTTCAGTTTGAATGCTGTAAACGAATAATGGAATGCCTTTCAGAGGTACTTTTGTCCTTTCATATAGAATGTTAAAACAATATAAGTTCCTGGCACAATTTAGGCAAACTTAAGACTACTTATGAGTTACGACAAATATTCCACTTTTACCAGTTTGTAGAGCTGTGTTGTTCTCAAAAGGTACTTGCAACACTTCATTCTGCATGCAGTGATGTTTGCATAATGACAAAAGGAAAAAAAATACAATTCAATGACTGTAGACCTCTGCTATAGTTTTTCAGGCCTTCTATTTCCCCTTCTGCAAATATTGAATGTAGTGAAAGCTATATCTGTGGCTATTCAAGGCTTGTCGTGGGCTATGGTAGTCGTGACAATAATTAGTGGGGCCATTAGCCTCAGAAATATGGTATATGAGATATTAATACTTACTTTCCACATGCGTTATATATGCAGGATTCGCGTGTCTTACAGGAAGAAGATCATCCAACAAGACTAATTTATAGTTTTTCCAAATTTAAGGGATACGGGCTTCTGCAAATTTGGATGAACTTGTAGCTGATTCAGTGTAGAGTCTGTAGACTGACCACTGAAAGTTTATTGCAGGACACAGTATGTGCAGTCTTAAGGGCAGTTTCATCAATCCCATCTTGCAAACTGCTTGAAGAAATGTGCAAGAAGAATTTTGCTACACACTTTGATTATTGCACAACTGCTTGTATGGACTTTGTGTTGTTAGATGAGACAACATTTAAAGATATTCTTCAGGCAAGTAATTTTACTGTTAAGAATTTAAAGATATTCTTCAGGCTAGTAATTTTACTGTTATCACTTAATCAGTAGACTGCAGTCAGATAAGTTCGAATTATCTTTGTGAACATAGATTAAGGTTTCATATTCAATAATAAAGCAAGATTAAGATTTCGATCAAGACTGAGCATCACCAAAGAATCAAGATGTCAGTGGTAAAATGTGAAGTGGCATGAGGGATGCAAGTTCTGTTCCTTTTCTTCGGTGAGAAGGGGGGGGGGGTGCAGATTTCATGACCTCTTTCTTGGCTGGATTCCGTTCTGAGCTCTTCTTATTGCAGTACTGTGGGACGATCTTTCCCCAGCAACTTTTTTTAAATGATATTAGACCTAATTACTAGTTCATTTTCTTAGTATAGTGGATATTGTTAATAAATCTCCGGCATGCTCTGATGGTGAACCTACACATTCATAAAACACAAGGGAAATGGAACCTTATAAAGTTGGATAGGGATGGTGAAAATCCTCTTTAGTTTAAGTACTTCGGATGTTCTTTTGCCCAGGAAGTAGAATTGCTCTTCTAGTTCTGAAACGGTTAAGATTTTCTTGTTTATATGTTATTGTTTTGGTTATTTATGAGGCAAATAGGAATATGTATGGAAGGGCAGCCTAAATTTTGGCACACGTATACGTAGGTTTGCAAAGTGGAATGCGCAACATACGCTTTGAATAGACTAAATGCTTGAAATACTGGTGAGGTATTTGTTTTGGGGTCAGTCATATTAATAGTAATTTTGCAGCATGATGAAATGACAGTAACATTGGAAGAAAGAGTCCTGGATGCCATCGTATCATGGTCCATGAAGGCTTGTGAAATTTTTTGCTGGACTTCAGTAGATGAATTCTTAAGCACTTCAACGCCAGAGCAACTATTTGGAGAGAGGCTTACAGCCATGGACACTTTGCTACCATTTGTGAGGTTCCCTTTGCTGCAGCTGTCTACCCTTCATAGGGTATTGCCTGTTCTATTATATGATTCAATTGTGAAATACTCCCTCTGTTCTGATTTATTTGACGTTGGGTGAACTAAAACTAGCTCAGAACAGAGGGAGTAGCTTTTTTTGAACGTATTTGTTTGGGTTCTAATAGCGCTTTATGCTTTGCTGCAGATGGAGAAAAGTAATCTAGCGAACCAGATACAAGTGTTCAGACATTTGGTTGGCGTTTAGTCACTTCAAAGTGTTTCCTTTTCTTTTGGCTGCATGTTTTCTGCACTGGAAAAGTTCAATGCGACTATTTCTATGATCACAGGTTGCAGAAGCAGTTGAGTTCTCTAAAGCTGCACAAGGGATGCCTATAGCATATGCATGGTGAGTGTCTGTTAATACTTGGCTATGACTATAGAATGGATTGATGATATGCCTGCCACCATTCATGGACCTCAAATCGTCCAGTGAGAGATTTCAGCATAGGCGCTCCAGCTATAAAGAGCTCCAATATATTTCTGATGGTGATAACAACGGTGTTATCTACTATGCTGGAACGTCATTCGGTAAACATCAATGGATGAATCCTGTTTTAGCCAAGGTAAAATGGGGCACTTGTCTTGTGTAAGAGGCATTTCATTGTAGCAATAACCCTTCGGTATTCATTCATTCATCAGCATCTCTTTCTGCAATTAGAGGATTTCTGTAATGGCAAGCAGCCCAAATTCGAGGTATACGGATCCAAAGGCTTTGGTTTCAAAAAGTTACCAGGTATTAACATCGTGAATGCTTGATGCACGTCCAACGTCGGCTCATGCTCTTGGTGGAAATCAAAGTTTGACATGTAGCAGCTACTTTAGGGGACTTGTTTCGCTGGGCCATGCATTGAAGATGGCAAGAAACGTTCTTGGTGGATGTTGGACATCGGACAGGATCACCAGGTTACAGAATAATGGAACTTGGGAGCCTTCCTTTCTGCTTGTATGATCTCGGCTTGTATTATAATCTCAGTTCAATACTTATTATGGGGCGTTAATTTACAGCTTATGTGCAACTACTACACTGTGAGGCAGGATGGCTCCACAGCGTTCATGAGATGCTGGGTTCTTGAGGTAAGTAATTTATTTATATTACAGTAGGTCGGAATGTCTTGAATGAAGTTGCAACTAGTGTGTGTGTGTGTGTGCGGTGTGCCAGGGATCCATGGACGGCCGGAACTGGACGAGCCTTCGCGTCCATGAAGACGACCAGACCATTTGCCAGCCCGGCCAGTTTGCGTCGTGGCCAGTCACGGGGCCGCCTGCGCTGCTGCCCTTCCGATTCTTCAGGATCGCCTTGACGTGCCCGGCAGCCGGCTGCAGTTGGAACCTCTGCATTTGCTTCCTCGAGCTGTACGGCTACTTCCGTTGAAGAAAAACTAAACCATCTTTCATTCTCTGGCAACGATCGATGCAGGATCATTTTTCTTATGTTTAATACTCTTATCTTTTTTTTTCTCTCTCTCTTTTACTTTGTTTTTTAAAAATAAAATTTTTGAGTTCCATATCTAATCTATACAACTTGTTTGCATTCTAGTCGTTTAGAAATATAAAATAATAATAACAGCAGGTTGAGGTTGCTTCTTGATTGATGGATCTTGAAACCAAACTGTAATGTGGAATCGAGTCATCAGTGAGTGGACAAGATTAATTGTATTAAGTGCCCAGGTGAGGAGAGGTCCGGGAAGTCGTTGACTGGCTCTGGTCCCCGATGGCAGCCGCGACGGCCATCCTACTCCCGGCCTCAGCCGCCCCGCCGGCCAGCGCCACAGCTCCCCACGGTCACCTTGTGTCCAGCCACCGCGCGGTCGCCGCTTGCCGCTATCTCCCCGTGTCCAACAGCAGCGCCGGCCGATATCACCGGCCACCGCCTCCGCGCCGCCGCCGTCGGTCATTCCGGCGTCTGACCATTGGGGCAACTGGACCTTCCTCCTGACCACCGCCGCCCTGGGCATCTGGTCCGAGAAGTCGACGCCCGTGGGGAAGGCGCTGAGCGGGGCGCTGGTCAGCGTGCTGCTGGGGCTGGCGCGCGGCCAGCAGCGCCGGCATCGTGGCGGCGGATGCCCCGGCCTACCGCGTGGTGCTCGACTACCTGCTGCCGCTGGCCATCCCGCTGCTGCTCTTCAGCGCCGACCTCCGCCGCGTCCTCCGCTCCACCGGCGACCTCCTCCGAGCCTTCTTGCTCGGATCCCGTATGCACTGCACTGCACGCTCTCTGATCTCGTTTCCTTGCACTCAGTCGCATCTGATGAAATTGCAGTGGCGACAACGATCGGCACGGCGGTGGCGTTCGTGCTTGTCCCGATGCGGTCGCTGGGGCAAGATAACTGGAAGGTCGCGGCAGCCCTCATGAGCCGCCACACTGGTGGAGGTAGCCTCAGTTTCCTTCCTTCTTGCCATAGCTTACTAGCATTGGACACTATATATACTAGCTGTTACAGACCTCTTCTTGCTCCTCGTCAGCCGTCAACTACGTCGCTGTTTCAGAAGCTCTCGAGGTGTCTCCATCAGTGCAGGCAGCAGGGCGAGCTGCTGACAATGTTACCCCTTGGCCTGCTTTCTTGTCTGTGTTCTCGAGAAAAGAAAAAAAAAAAGGAAGCTGCTCGGATTTGACAAGAAGATGCTGCTGATCGCTTCAAACGCAAACGTGGGTGGCCTGCGGGATGGCAACCGCCAAGGGCTGGAGTTCTCTGATGGTTCCAGGGATCCTTGCGGGCATCCTTGGGATCTCCATCGCCACCTTTCTCGGAGTCGGTCTTGCGGTGTTTGTCCTCAAATACATGTAGTGAGCAGCTCTCTCATCGCTCTATTGTCTGATGCAAACGAATAAACACATTCAGCGAACAGATGAAGGATCCACAATGCATATGGGCAAGGAATTGTCGAGTCAGTACCCTCATATATATATACGTATGAACCAACCATGTTACATAATAATATAGTTCTGAGACATCTAACTCTACGTCAAGACAAAACCCAACAAAATGTTTACAGGAGCATTATCAATCCTACAGACCTGGAGCTATTAACATGATTCTTTTCTTCAGAACAACCATTCACGCTAGGTACTAACGCAGATACTTGCATAAACTCGATTTCCATAAACATACAAATGCAAGGATCGCCATGAGAGCCAGACAAAGCAACCGAACAAAACAAGCAACTGGCGCATGCTGCTGTCTTCTATAGGATGGCTCTCTAGGCACACGGCCACTGTCCTGCAGGCCAACACGGGCATTCTGACTGGTCCCCGTGTTTTCCTTTTTGAGCCTATGTTTGAGATTGGCTTCATTAGACAGCTTAACATTTGAAGATATGTGCTCTGCAAAACAAAATCATAATCTCAGACATAGATTAGGATGCAATGCAAGTGGCTATTGGCTCCAATTCATTATATTTTGCAACCACTCCCACGACAATCTGAATACTAACTATCTACAGTACACAGAAGGGAGCATGTTGTCTCCTAGATGAACATCTACATTTCGACACATTTCAGGGCACACAATAAGAACACTCTGAGTATTAATCTACTGCAAGGAAAAGTGAACATGAGTCTTGTAAATATCATCTGAATTTCACATTGGTTGCCATATTTCGTAGCACGAAATATAAGTGTTCCTCCTCTAAATGTTTGCATCATGATCCAGAGAAGAATAGTCAAGTTTTAGGAACCAGCGTTAATAGCATCCCAACACAATTCATGCCTTTTAGATTGGCTATGCACGAGGCCAACAGGCAGATACACAACTAATCTTCAGTACCAAAAATTTACAGAAAAGAAAAGATGCATTTGTCCCTTATAACTGAAAGTGTTCACTACTGATTTTTTCACAATATAAGGCATCAAGAACAGAAAGAAAAACTTCCAAGATGTGATAGAGGGCCCAATGGGATGCTCTGTTTCCCTAAATTAATTAACTGTTCACCTCAACGGCTGTGTAACCTGACTAATCGGCCGTGCAGTCCAATTAGACAGCTGTGTAGCCCTGAATATTTGCTAACAATGGTTGACTGCACGCGCAACATTTACTGTCTAGAGAAATTCTGATGGAATGTACACCATGTTTTTTTTACTTCATGACCTTAATCATGCTATTTATAATTATTATAATCTACTAACACAAGGGACCCATGAACTGATTTAAAAAGAAAAATTTAATTACCGTTAAATGAGGAATCCCGAGACTTCTCTGTAACTTCAACTGACGAAACTACTTGAGTAGGTAGCAACCCTCCATCCTGAACATGCGTTGCTTCCTCCGCCTGAGGAAAACCATATTCATCCAGTGCATACTAGATTGGCAAAATAGACCTATGAGATGCTAGTCATACCGTAGTTTGTGGGATCAGATTGGCATAGCCCCTGTCATGGGTGGTGGATATATCGCCTGTGCTATAGAATGGCCCAGCTTCATCTTCGCTCTCCAAATGTGTAGTTAGTACTGGCTCAGTGACTGTTGTCCTCTGAACAGAGTGCACAAGGCGGATCCTTCTTGCAGCAGTCCCTTGCTGCGGATCCAGGAGATTTGAATCTGTGAGCTGCTGCGTCGTGGGCTCAGTTGCCCAACCTTCGAGTCCATCAAAGGCATCCGAATTTATCATTTCACTACCATAAGGTTCATTGTTGAACAATTGTTGGGGATAAGGAGTCCATGAACCAGGACAGAACTGGGCTGCAGTATTTGGTGGTTCCATTTCAGCGCTGTTAGAGTGAACCTGAGAGTGGTTGTGCAAGTGGGGCAGTTGGGCTGACGCACTGTAGGCCGAGTTATTTTGGGCTCCTGTGTCATGATTAACATCACCTGTATCCTTTTGTATTATTTTGGTTCTGGAGGAACAGTGAGCAGCACCCATGTCATCTACAACCTTAGTTAAAAAAAGGAGTGAATATAAGTTGCAAGAAGGGTAACACGAAAGCTATTGTAACATGAATTAGGAACACATTATCTGAATAACTTTTTGGCCAACTAGTCGGGGTAATTAATACCTTGGCGTTTGAGCTGCTGCTTGGCATGACTATGGCAGTAGGATTCGTCACAGCGTTTCCAGTAGTACAACTCAAAGCTTCTTCGACATCCTGTTGAGCAATGATACTATGGAAATATGCTGAAAGATCTGGCCCTCCGACACTGCCAAGAAAAGGATGGTCGGTGTAAGGACGCATCGGAGAGGCGATGGTAGGGAATCCATCAAATGTTTGGTCGGGCTGTAGGTCTGGAAGGTGAGCTAACACATCCAGAAGGGGATCACGTTCATGTCCCTGCATGATACATCAGAGCAAGAGTTAACATGAAATGAGCTCCGTGTAGTATAGCAATGTATTAGGAAAATAAATCTACAACCTGAGGGGATGTTGGGTCATTGCTGTGAACATGCGTAAGAAGATGAGCCGAATTCTCGGATTTCACAACCGGGTTGCCAGGAGACGATGTGGATGGTGAATGAGCGTCCTCCGAATTAGAGCCTGGGGCCTCCCCCTCCTCCTCCTCCTCGTCCTCGTGCTTGTTGAAGAGGCGGTAGAGGACGAAGCTACCCTGGTGTGGGCAAGGAGGAAGAGATTCGATTAGTAACTCTTGTTAATAAATAGCAGGGGGAGGGGGGAGGGAGGAGAAGCACGTTTTGGGCTTGCTGAAGGTGTGGCTCGGTTGTGCGGTACTCGTGCATGATCCAGGCGGTGCGGCGGCCCCGCGGCGCCCTGCCGCGGTGGAAGACGAGCGTCTTCTTGACGCCGATGAGGGCGCCGGCGGGGCGGGAGCGGATGAGGCGATCCTTGCCCGTGGCCTTCCAGTAGCCGGCGGCGGTAGAGCGGTTGGAGCGGTGGCCGCCGGGGTACTTGCGGTCGAGCGGGGCGAAGAAGAACCACTCGGGGTCGTAGGACTTGATGAGGGCCTTGGCGGGGAGCTCCCATGGCTCGCACGCTGAGAGGTCGACGTCCGGGATGAGGAGCAGGTCCGGGTGGGTGCGGCCGGCGATCTTGGGCTTGAGGTAGTGGCGCACGAGCTCCTCGTCTGTGGGGCGGAAGCGAAAGCCGACAGGAAGAGGCGCCGCCGCCGCCGGAGACGACATGGCTGCTTTGCTTTCCCTTCGCCTCTTCTCTTCTCTTGCTCTCTCAGTTCCTTCCCGTCTCTCTTTTTTTTTTTATGATTTCACGCGGGCTGATCTTTGGCCCAACAAGGAGGAGCCCAAAACCGCTCTGGCTTCTCGTTCGTTGGATATGGGATGTCAGAACGAAATCGGGCCATCCATTGTACCAACCCAACGCTGCTGGACCGTGGACCAACAATGATGAATGCCCGCCGTCCTCAACAATAAAATAATAATAATACTAATACTAATAGTACAGACACAGACACACTCACACACTGAGAGGGGTTGGTGCCCTGGGTGGACTGCGTTTCTCCTCGTCGTCCCTAATTCTTTTGCTCCCTTCGCCTCATCCATATAACCCCCTCCGGCCCTCCCTACGACGGCCGGCGGGAAGCAGCAGGAACCATCGGTGTGTGTAATGGCGGACGACGCGGCCGTGCTGTTCGCTCTGGCCGCCGTCGTCCTCGTCCTCACGCTGTCGGCGAGCCGCATCAGGAGACGAAGCGGCAACCTCCCACCGAGCCCGCTGGCCCTCCCGCTCATCGGCCACCTGCACCTCATCCGCCCTCCCCCCCACCGCGCCTTCGACCGCATCATCGCGCGCTACGGGCCCCTCGTCTACCTCCGCCTCGGCCCCTCCACCCACTGCGTCGTCGCCGGCACCGCCGACGCCGCGCGCGACCTCCTCAGGTTCGAGGCCAGCATCCCGGAGCGCCCGCTCACGGCCGTCACGCGCCACCTCGCCTACGACTCCGCGGGCTTCGCCTTCGCGCCCTACGGCCCGCACTGGCGCTTCATGAAGCGCCTCTGCATGTCCGAGCTGCTCGGCCCGCGCACCGTCGACCAGCTGCGCCCCGTGCGGGAGGCCGAGCTGGCCGCCGTGCTCGGGGCGGCGCGCGACGCCGCGGCCCGGGCCGAGGCCCTCGACGTCAGCCGCCAGCTCATCCGCCTCGCCAACAACGCAATCATGCGCATGGTGGCCACCGACCTGCCGGGCGACATGACGGAGGCGGCCAGGGACTGCGCCAAGCAGGTGGCGGAGGTGGTGGGGGCCTTCAACCTCGAGGACTACGTGGACCTCTGCCGGGGCTGGGACCTGCAGGGGCTCACGCGGAGGACGCGGGAGGTGCGAGACAGGTTCGACGCGCTGCTGGAGATCATGATCCAGGCCAAGGAGACGGCCAGGAGTAAGGCGGCCACCGACGACGACGAGACAGTAACGACAAAGGACCTGCTTGACATCCTCATGGACGCGGCGGAAGACGACAAGGCGGACGTCAAGCTCACCAGGGACAACATCAAGGCGTTCATCCTCGTGAGCCGCGCTCCCTCCCTCTCTCTCTGTCTCGCATTCTTCAGTTTAAAAATAAAGAAAAAAAAACACTCACTTCATCATCCAGGACATCTTCACCGCCGGGTCCGACACCACGGCCACCAGCGTGGAGTGGATGCTCGCGCACCTCATCAACCACCCGCCCTGCCTCCACAAGCTGCGCGCCGAGCTGGATGCCGTCGTGGGCACCTCGCGGCTCGTCGCCGAGCACGACGTCGCGCGCCTGCCCTACCTGCAGGCCGTCTTCAAGGAGACCCTGCGCCTCCAGCCGCCGGCGGTGTTCGCGCAACGGGAGACCATCGAGCCCGTGCACGTCCGCGGCTACACCATCCCCCCCAAGACCTCCGTCTTCTTCAACATCTTCTCCATCGGCCGGGATCCGGCGTCCTGGGAGGAGCCCCTCCAGTTCCGCCCCGACCGCTTCATGCCCGGCGGCGAGGGCGCTGCCGTCGACCCCAAGGGCCAGCACATGCAGCTCATGCCCTTCGGGAGCGGCCGCCGCGCCTGCCCCGGCATGGGCCTCGCCATGCAGGCCGTGCCGGCGTTCCTCGCCGCGCTCGTGCAGTGCTTCGACTGGGCGGTGCCCATCCCGCAGGGGCAGTCCAAGGCGCCGCCATTGGACATGGAGGAGGCCGAAGGCCTCGTCTCCGCTCGGAAGCAGCCGCTCCTGCTCTTCCCCACCCCGCGCATCCACCCGCTCCCCATCCCACTTACACCTCCCTCTTGAATTTCCCATCAACACAGCATTGTGGATCAATTTCTTCTATGGGGCTTATTATTATGTAATAATAAATATCTAGTACTTACTCTGCTTTCGCAAAGAGACTGCCAGAAAACAAATGGAGGTACTATCACCGCCTCAGGTTCACTTTTCTTGCTTACTACTCTCTCTTTTTTTTTTATTCATTATGTGATAATGGAAACAAATTCCGCCCTTTAGTGATTGGAATGAAACATAACTAAGATTTTATGACGAAACAAAAATTAGGTATGATAAAATAACACATATTGAATAAAGAAAAAAAGCCACGTGCGCAAAAGAAAAAAATAAGTCTACGACGAGTTTTAGATAAAAATCACCGTTTTCGGTATAATCGGAGGATGACACTTTTGGATAGGTAACGCGTAGCCGATACAGAATACGAGCCTCATGTGCAAGAAAAAAGAATTTTTGACGAGTTATTTGACAGAAAAATGTTTTTTTTGACGAGTTATTTGACAGAACCTCCCTTTTCGGTAATATCAAAGGCTAACCCCTTTGGATTTTCTCAAAATTTTTGATATTTTTTATAACCTCCTAAAAATTAAGTTTGGATTTGTAACGCATAGCCGATAGAGAATACAAGTCTCATGTGCAAGAAAAATGAATTTTTGACGAGTTATTTGACGGAAACCTCCCTTTTCTGTAATATCGAAGGCTAACCCCTTTGGATTTTTCTAAGAAATTTTGATATTTTTTAGAACCTCGTGAAAAATAGGTAAGCATAAGTAACGCATAGCCGATAGAGAATACAAGCCTCATGTGCAAGAAAAATAAATTTTTCATGAGTTATATGGCAGAAAAATGAATTTTTGACGAGTTATTTAACGGAAACCTCCCTTTTCGGTAATATCGAAGGCTAACCCCTTTGGATTTTTCTCAAAAATTTTGATATTTTTTAGAAACTCCTGAAAAATAGGTATGGATTGGTAACACATAGACGATAGAAAATATAATCCTCATATGTAAGAGAATTAATTTTTCACGAGTTATTAACCGGAAACCTCCCTTTTGATTTTTCTCAAATTTTTGATATTTTTAGAACCTTCCAAAAAATATGTATGGATATGTAACGCGTAGTCGATAGAGAATACAGGCCTCATGTGCAAGAAAAATAAATTTTTAACGAGTTATTTGACAGAAAAATGAATTTTCACGAGTTATTTGACGGAAACATCTATTTTCGGTAATATCAAAGGCCCTTTGGATTTTCTCAAAAAATTTTAATATTTTTTATAACCTCCCAAAAATTAATTTTTATTGGTAACGCATAGCCGATAGAGAATACAAGTCTCATGTTCAAGCAAAAATGAATTTTTGACGAGTTATTTGACGGAAACCTCCCTTTTCGGTAATATCGAAGGCTAACCCCTTTGGATTTTCTCAAAAATTTTGATATTTTTTATAACCTCCCAAAAATTAAGTTTACATTGGTAACGCATAGCCGATAGAGAATACAAGTTTCATGTGTAAGAAAAATATATTTTTGACGAGTTATTTGACACAAACCTACCTTTTTAATAATATCGAAGGCTAACACATTTGGATTTTCTCAAAAATTTTGATATTTTTTATAATCTCCCCAAAATTAAGTTTGAATTGGTAACGTATAGACGATAGAGAATACAAGTCTCATGTGCAAGAAAAATGAATTTTTGACGAGATATTTGATGGAAACCTCCCTTTTCGGTAATATCGAAGACTAACCCCTTTTGATTTTTGTCAAAATTTTTGATATTTTTAGAACCTCCCAAAAAATAGGTATCGAGAGGTAACATGTAGCTGATAGAGAATACAAGCCTCATGTGCAAGAAAAATGAATTTTTGACTAGTTATATGGCAGAAAAAATGAATTTTTCACGAGTTATTTGACGGAAACCTCCCTTTTTAGTAATATCGAAGGCTAACCCCTTTGGATTTTTCTTAAAAATTTTGATATCTTTTAGAACATCTTGAAAAATAGGTATGGATAGGTAACACATAGCCGATAGAGAATACAAGCCTCATGTGCAAGAAAAATGAATTTTTCACGAGTTATATGGTAGAAAAATGAATTTTGATGAGTTATTTGACGGAAACCTCCCTTTTCGGTAATATTGAAGGCTAACCCCTTTGGATTTTCTAAAAAATTTTGATATCTTTTATAACCTCCCAAAAATTAAGTTTGGATTGATAACGCATAGCTGATAGGGAATACAAGTCTCATGTGTAAAAAAATGATTTTTAACGAGTTATTTGACGGAAACGTACCTTTTCAATAACATCGAAGGCGAACCCCTTTGGATTTTCTCAAAAATTTTGATATTTTTATAACCTCTCAAAAATTAAGTTTGGATTTGTAACGCATAGCCGATAGAGAATACAAGTCTCATGTGCAAGAAAAATGAATTTTCGACGAGTTATTTGACGAAAACCTCCCTTTTCAGTAATATCCAAGGCTAACCCCTTTGAATTTTTCTCAAAAATTTTGATATCTTCTAGAACCTCTTGAAAAATAAGTATGGATATGTAACACGTAGCCGATAGAGAATACAAGCCTCATGTGCAAGAAAAACGAATTTTTCATAAGTTATATGGCAGAAAAATGAATTTTGATGAGTTATTTGACGGAAACCTCCTTTTTCGGTAATATCGAAGGCTAACCCCTTTAGATTTCTATAAAAAATTTTGATACTTTTGGAAACTCCTAAAAAATAGGTTTGGATCGGTAACACATAGCCGATATAGAATACAAGTATCATGTGCAAGAAAATTAATTTTTCACGATCTATTAACCGGAAACCTCCCTTTTGAATAATATCAAAGGCTAACCCCTTTAGATTTTTCTCAAAACTTTTGATATCTTTAGAACCTTCCAAAAAATAAGTATGGATCGGTAACGTGTAGCCGATACATAATACAAGCCTCATGTGCAATAAAAATAAATTTTTGACGAGTTATTTGATAGAAAAATGATTTTTTGATGAGTTATTTGACAGAAATCTCCCTTTTCGGTAATATCAAAGGCTAACCCCTTTGGATTTTCTCAAAAAATTTGATATTTTTTATAACCTCCCAAAAATTAAGTTTGGATTTCTAACGCATAGCCGATAGAGAATACAAGTCCCATGTGCAAGAAAAATGAATTTTTGACAAGTTATTTGATGGAAACCTCCCTTTTCGGTAATATCGAAGGCTAACCCCTTTGGATTTTTCTCAAAATTTTTTATATTTTTTAGAACCTCGTGAAAAATAGGTATGGATAGGTAACATGTAGCCGATAGAGAATACAAGCCTCATGTGCAAGAAAAATAATTTTTTCATGAGTTATATGACAGAAAAATGATTTTTTCACGAGTTATTTGACAGAAACCTCCCTTTTCGGTAATATCGAAGGCTAACCCTTTGGATTTTTCTCAACAATTTTGATATTTTTTAGAAACTCCTGAAAAATAGGTATGGATCGATAACACATAGTCGATAAAGAATACAAGCCTCATGTGCAAGAAAATTAATTTTTGACGAGGTATTAACCGGAAACCTCACTTTTCAATAGTATCGAAGGCTAAACACTTTATAGTCGATAAAGAAAACAAGCCTCATGTGCAAGAAAATTAATTTTTGACAAGGTATTAACCGGAAACCTCACTTTTCAATAGTATCGAAGGCTAACCATTTTGGATTTTTTTCAAATTTTTTTGATATTTTTAGAACCTTCCAACAAATAAGTATGGATAGGTAACGCGTAGCCGATACAGAATACAAGCCTCATGTGCAAGAAAAATGAATTTTTACGAGTTATTTGACAGAAAAATTAATTTTCATGAGTTATTTGACGAAAACCACCCTTTTCGGTAATATCAAAGGCTAACCTCTTTGTATTTTCTAAAAAGTTTTAATATTTTTATGACCTCCCAAAAGTTAAGTTTGGATTGGTAACGCATAGCCGATAGAAAATACAAGTCGCATGTGCAAGAAAAATGAATTTTTGACGAGTTATTTGATGGAAACCTCCCTTTTCGGTAATATCAAAGGCTAACCCCTTCGGATTTTTCTCAAAAGTTTTATATTTTTTAGAACCTCTTAAAAATAGGTATGGATAGGTAACACGTAGCCGATAGAGAATATAAGACTCACGTGCAAGAAAAATGAATTTTTTGTGAGTTATTTAATGGAAACCTCACTTTTCAATAATACCTAAGGCTAACCCCTTTGGATTTCTCTAAAATTTTTTGATATTTTCTAAAACCTACCAAAAAATAAGTTTGGATAGGTAACTCGTAGCCGATACAGAATACAAGCCCCATGTGCAAGAAAAATGAAATTTCGACGAGTTATTTGGTAGAAAAATGAATTTTGGACATGTTATTTGATGGTAACCTCCCTTTTCGGTAATATCGAAGGCTAACCCCTTTGGATTTTCTCAAAATTTTTGACATATTTTATAACCTCTCAAAAATTAAGTTTGAATTGGTAACGCATAGCCGATAGAGAATACAAGTCTCATGTGCAAGAAAAATGAATTTTGACGAGTTATTTGATGGAAGCCTCCCTTTTCGGTAATATCGAAGGCTAACCCCTTTGGATTTTCTCAAAATTTTTGATATTTTTTATAACCACCCCAAAATTAATTTTGGATTGGTAACGTATAGCAAATAGACAATACAAGTCTCATGTGCAAGAAAAATGAATTTTTGATGAGTTATTTGATGAAAAACCTCACTTTTCGGTAATATCGAAGGCTAACCACTTTTGTTTTTTCTAAAAATTTTTGATATTTTTAGAACCTCCAGAAAAATAGGTATGGATAAGTAACACATAGCCCATATAGAATACAAGCCTCATATGCAAGAAAAATGAATATTTGACGAGTTATATTGCAGAAAAATGAATTTTTGACGAGTTATATGGCAGAAAAATGAATTTTTGATGAGTTATTTGACGTAAACCTCCCTTTTCGGTAATATCAAAAGCTAACCCCTTTGGATTTTTTCTCATAAATTTTGATATTTTTTAAAAACTCCTAAAAATAGGTTTGGATCAGTAACACATAGCCGATAGAGAATACACGCCTCATGTGCAAGAAAATTATTTTTTCACGAGTTATTAACCGGAAACCTCCCTTTTCAATAATATCGAAGGCTAACCCCTTTGTATTTTTCTCAAAAATTTTGATATTTTTAGAACCTTCCAAAAAATAAGTAAGATAGGTAACGCGTAGCCGATACAGAATACAAGCCTCATGTGCAAGAAAAATGAATTTTTGACGAGTTATTTGACAGAAAAATGAATTTTCACAATTTATTTGATGGAAACGTCTCTTTTCGGTAATATCAAAGGCTAACCCCTTTGGATTTTCTCAAAAATTTTATAATTTTTTATAACCTTCCAAAAATTAAGTTTGGATTGGTAACATATAGCCGATAGAGAATACAAGTCTCATGTGCAAGAAAAATAAATTTTTGACGAGTTATTTGTCGGAAACCTCCCTTTTCGGTAATATCAAAAGCTAACCCCTTTGGATTTTCTCAAAAATTTTGATATTTTTAGAACCTCTTGAAAAATAGGTATGGATAGGTAACACACAGCCGATAGAGAATACAAGCCTCATGTGCAAGAAAAATGATTTTTTCATGAGTTATTTAACGAAAACCTCCCTTTTTAATAATACCTAAGGCTAACCCCTTTGGATTTCTCTCAAAAATTTTGATATTTTTTAGAACCTTCCAAAAAATAAGTATGGATAGGTAACGCGTAGCCGATACAGAATACAAGCCTCATGTGCTAGAAAAATAAAATTTTGACGAGTTATTTGGCAGAAAAATGAATTTCGGACGAGTTATTTGATAGAAACCTCCCTTTTCGGTAATATCGAAGGCTAACCCCTTTGGATTTTCTCAAAAATTTTAATATCTTTTATAACCTCCCAAAAATTAAGTTTGGATTGGTAACACATAGCCCATAGAGAATACAAATCTCATGTGTAAGAAAAATGAATTTTTGACAAGTTATTTGATGGTAACCCCCCTTGTCGGTAATATCGAAGGCTAACCCCTTTGATTTTCTAAAATTTTTTGATATTTTTTATAACCTCCCCAAAATTAAGTTTGGATTGGTAACGTATAGACGATAGAGAATACAAGTCTCATGTGCAAGAAAAACGAATTTTTGACGAGTTATTTGACGGAAACCTCAATTTTTGGTAATATCGAAGGCTGACCCCTTTTGTTTTTTCTCAAAATTTTTGATATTTTTTAGAACCTCCCAAAAAATAGGTATGGATACGTAACATGTAGCTGATAGAGAATGCAAGACTTATGTGCAAGAAAAATGAATTTTTGTCGAGTTATATGGCAGAAAAATGATTTTTTCAAGAGTTATTTAACGGAAACCTCCCTTTTCGGTAATATAGAAGGCTAACCCCTTTAGATTTTTCTCAAAAAAATTGATATTTTTTAGAACCTCTTGAAAATTAGGTATGGATAGGTAACACGTAGCCGATAGAGAATACAAGGCTCATGTGCAAGAAAAATGATTTTTTCACGAGTTATATGGAAGAAAAATGAATTTTTGATGAGTTATTTGATGAAAACCTCCCTTTTCGGTAATATCGAAGGCTAACGCCTTTGGATTTTTCTCAAAACATTTGATATTTTTTAGAAACTCTTGAAAATAGGTATGGATCGCTAACACATAGCTGATAGAGAATACAAATATTATGTGCAAGAAAATTATTTTTTCATGAGTTATTAACCGGAAACCTCCCTTTTCAATAATATCGAAGGCTAACCACTTTGGATTTTTCTCAAAATTTTTGATATTTTTAGAACCTTCCAAAAAACAAGTATGGATAGGTAACGCATAGCCGATACAGAACACAAGCCTCATGTGCAAGAAAAATAAATTTTTGACGAGTTATTTGATAGGAAAATGATTTTTTGACGAGTTATTACACAGAAATCTCCCTTTTCGGTAATATCAAAGGCTAACCCCTTTGGATTTTCTCGAAAATTTTGATATTTTTTATAACCTTCCAAATATTAAGTTTGGATTTGTAACACATAGCCGATAGAGAATACAAGTCTCATGTGCAAGAAAAATGAATTTTTACCGAGTTATTTGACGGAAACCTACCTTTTCGGTAATATCGAAGGCTAACTACTTTGGATTTTTCTCAAAAATTTTGATATTTTTTAGAATCTCCTGAAAAATAGATATGGATAGGTAACACGTAGCGGATAGAGAATACAAGCCTAATGTGCAAGCAAAATGAATTTTTCACGAGTTATATGGTAGAAAAATGAATTTTGACGAGTTATTTGATGGAAATCTCCCTTTTTGGTAATATTGAAGGCTAACCCCTTTGGATTTTCTCAAAACTTTTGATATTTTTTATAACCTCCCAAAAATTAAGTTTGGATTGGTAACTTATAGCCTATAGAGAATACAAGTCTCATGTGCAAGAAAAAAGAATTTTTGACGAGTTATTTGATGGAAACCTCCCTTTTCGGTAATATCGAATGCTAACCCCTTTGGATTTTTCTAAAGAATTTTGATATTTTTTAGAACCTCCTGAAAAATAGGTATCGATAGGTAACACGTAGCCGATATAGAATACAAGCCTCATGTGCAAGAAAAATAAATTTTTCACGAGTTATATGGCAGAAAAATGAATTTTTGATGAGTTATTTGACGGAAACATCCCTTTTCGGTAATATCGAAGGCTAACCCCTTTGGATTTTTCTCAAAAAATTTGATATTTTTTAGAAACTCCTGAAAAATAGGTATGAATCGGTAACACATAGCTGATACAGAATACAAGCCTCATGTGCAAGAAAAATGAATTTTTGACGAGTTATTTGACAGAAAAATAATTTTTTAATGAGTTATTTGACAGAAACCTCCCTTTTCGGTAATATAAAGGCTAACCCCTTTGAATTTTCTTAAAAAATTTGATATTTTTTATAACCTCCCAAAAATTAAGTTTGGATTGGTAACACATCGCCGATAGAGAATACAAGTCTCATGTTCAAGAAAAATGAATTTTTGACGAGTTATTTGACGGAAACCTCCCTTTTCGGTAATATCTAACCCCTTTGGATTTTTCTCAAAATTTTTGATATTTTCTCAAACCTTCTGAAAAATAGGTATGGATAGGTAACACGTAGCCGATAGAGAATACAAGCCTCATGTGCAATAAAAATGAATTTTTGACGAGTTATACGGCAGAAAAATGAAATTTTGACGAGTTATTTGACGGAAACCTCGCTTTTTGTTAATATCGAAGGCTAACCCCTTTGAATTTTTCTCAAAAATTTTGATATTTTTTAGAATCTCCTAAAAATAGGTGTGGATAGGTAACACGTAGCCGATAGAGAATACAAGGTTCATGTGCAAGAAAAATGAATTTTCACGAGTTACTTAACAGAAACCTCCCTTTCCAATAATATCGAAGGCTAACCCCTTTCGATTTTTCTCAAAATTTTTGATATTTTTAGAACCTTCCAAAAAATAAGTATGGATAGGTAGCACGTAGCTGATACAGAATACAAGCCTAATGTGCAACAAAAATGAATTTTTGACAAGTTATTTGCTAGAAAAATGATATTTTGACGAGTTATTTGATGGAAACCTCTCTTTTCGGTAATATCAAAGGCTAACCCCTTTGGATTTTCTCAAATATTTTGATATTTTTATAACCTCCTAAACATTAAGTTTAGATTCGTAACGTATAGCCGATAGAGAATACAAGTCTCATATGCAAGAAAAATGAATTTTTGACGAGTTATTCGATGGAAACCTCCCTTTTTGGTAATATCGAAAGCTAACCCCTTTTGATTTTTCTCAAAAAAATTTGATATTTTTTAGAACCTTCCGAAAAATAGGTATGGATATGTAACACGTAGCCGATAGAGAATACAAAACTCATGTGCAAGAAAAATGAATTTTTCACGAGTTATTTGATAGAAACGTCCCTTTTCAATAATACTTACGACTAACCCCTTTGGTTTTCTCTCAAAAAATTTGATATTTTTTAGAACCTTCTAAAAAATAAGTATGGATAGGTAACGCGTAGCCGATACAGAATACAAGCCTCATGTGCTAGAAAAATGAATTCTTAACGAGTTATTTGATAGAAAAATGATTTTTTAACTTTTTATTTGATGGAAACCCCCCTTTTCGGTACTATCAAAGGCTAACACCTTTTGATTTTTCTCAAAATTTTTGATATTTTTTAGAACCTCCCGAAAAATAGGTATGGATAAGTAACACGTAGCCCATAGAGAATACAAGCCTCATATGCAAGAAAAATGAAAATTTGACGAGTTATATGGCAAAAAAATGAATTTTTGATGAGTTATTTGACGAAAACCTCCCTTTTCAATAATATCAAAAACTAACCTCTTTGGATTTTTTCTCAAAAATTTTGATATTTTTTTAGAAACTCCTGAAAAATATGTATGGATCGGTAACACATAGCCGATAGAGAATACACGCCTCATGTGCAAGAAAATTAATTATTCACGAGTTATTAACCGAAAACCTCACTTTCCAATAATATCGAAGGCTAATCCCTTTGGATTTTTGTCAAAATTTTTGATATTTTTAGAACCTTCCAAAAAATAAGTATGGATAGGTAACGTGTAGCCGATACAGAATACAAGCTTTATGTGCAAGAAAAATGAATTTTTGACGAGTTATTTGACGAAAACCTCCATTTTTGTTAATATCGAAGGTTAACCCCTTTGGATTTTCTCAAAATTTTAGATATTTTTTAGAACCTCCAAAAAATAGGTATGGATAGGTAACACGTAGCCGATAGAGAATACAAGTCTCATGTGCAAGAAAAATGATTTTTTCACGAGTCATATGGCAGAAAATGAATTTTTGACGAGTTATTTGACGAAAACAACCCTTTTCGGTAATAGCGAAGGCTAACACCTTTGAATTTTCCCAAAAATTTTGATATTTTTTAGAATCTCCTGAAAAATAGGTATGGATAGGTAACACGTAGCCGATAGAGAACACAATCCTCATGTGCAAGAAAAATGAAATTTTCACGAGTTATTTAACGAAGACCTCCCTTTTCAATAATATCGAAGGCTAACCCCTTTAGATTTTTCTCAAAAATTTTGATATTTTTTAGAACCTTCCAAAAATAAGTATGGATAGGTAACACGTAGCCGATACAGAATACAAGCCTCATGTGCAAGAAAAATAAATTTTTGATGAGTTATTTGACAGAAAAATGAATTTTTGACAAGTTATTGGATATAAACCTCCCTTTTTAATAATATCAAAGGCTAACCCCTTTGGAATTTCTAAAAAATTTTGATATTTTTATAACCTTCCAAAAATTAAGTTTGGATTGGTAATGTATAGCTAATAGAGAATACCAGTCTGATGTGCAAGAAAAATGAATTTTTGATGAGTTATTTGACGAAAACCTCCCTTTTCGTTAATATCGAAGGCTAACCCATTTGGATTTTCTCAAAATTTTAGATATTTTTTAGAACCTCCCAAAAAATAGGTATGGATAGGTAACACGTAACCGATAGATAATACAAGCCTCATGTGCAAGAAAAATGAAATTTTCACGAGTTATTTAACAGAGACCTCCCTTTTCAATAATATCGAAGGCTAACCCCTTTTGATTTTTCTCAAAAAATTTGTATTTTTTAGAACTTTCCAAAAAATATGTATGGATAGGTAACGCGTA
This sequence comes from Neostapfia colusana, assembly GCA_030760725.1. Taxonomy (NCBI): domain Eukaryota; kingdom Viridiplantae; phylum Streptophyta; class Magnoliopsida; order Poales; family Poaceae; genus Neostapfia; species Neostapfia colusana. The sequence goes on along the minus strand of JASWHV010000001.1, from coordinate 317,943 downwards.
ACCGATACAGAATACAAGCCTCATGTGCAAGAAAAATAAATTTTTGACGAGTTATTTGACCGAAAAATGAATTTTTGACGAGTTATTTGACATAAACCTCCCTTTTTGATAATATTGAAGGCTAACCTCTTTGGAATTTCTCAAAAATTTTGATATTTTTTATAACCTCCCAAAAAATAAGTTTGGATTGGTAACGCATAGCTGATATAGAATAGCAGTTTCATGTGCAAGAAAAATAAATTTTTGATGAGTAATTTAACGAAAACCTTCCTTTTCGTTAATATCGAAGGCTAACCCCTTTGGATTTTTCTCAAAATTTTAGATATTTTTTAGAACCTCCCAAAAAATAGGCATGGATAGGTAACACGTAGCCGATAGATAATATAAGCCTCATGTGCAAGAAAAATGAATTTTTCACGAGTCATATGGCAGAAAATAAATTTTTGACGAGTTATTTGACGTAAACCTCCCTTTTCGGTAATAGCGAATGCTAACCCCTTTGGATTTTTCCCAAAATTTTTGATATTTTTTAGAACCTCCTGAAAAATAGGTGTGGATAGGTAACACGTAGCCGATAGAGAATACAAGCCTCATGTGAAAGAAAAATGGAATTTTCACGAGTTATTTAACGGAGACCTTCCTTTTCAATAATATCGAAGGCTAACCCCTTTGGATTTTTCTCAAAAATTTTGATATTTTTTAGAACCTTCCAAAAATTAAGGATGGATAGGTAACGCATAGCCGATACAGAATACAAGCCTCATGTGCAAGAAAAATAAATTTTTGACGACTTATTTGACAGAGAAATGAATTTTTGACGAGTTATTTGACAGAAACTTCCCTTTTCGATAATATCGAAGACTAACCCCTTTGGAATTTCTCAAAATTTTTGTTATTTTTTATAACCTCCCAAAAATTAAGTTTGAATTGGTAACGCATAGCTGATAGGGAATACCAGTCTCATGTGCAAGAAAAATGAATTTTTGACGAGTTATTTGACGAAAACCTCCCTTTTCGTTAATATCAAAGGTTAACCCATTTGGATTTTTCTCAAAAATTTTGATATTTTTTAGAACCTTCCAAAAAATAAATATGGATAGGTAACGCGTAGCCTATACAGAATGCAAGCCTCATGTGCAAGAAAAATGAATTTTTGACGACTTATCTGACAGAAAAATGAATTTTTGCGAGTTATTTGACATAAACATCCGTTTTCGACAATATCGAAGGCTAACCCCTTTGGAATTTCTCAAAATTTTTGATATTTTTTATAATCTCCCAAAAATGAAGTTTGGATTGGTAACGCATAGCTGATAGAGAATAACAGTCTCATGTGCAAGAGAAATGAATTTTTGACGAGTTATTTGACGAAAACCTCCCATTAAGTTAATATCGAAGGCTAACCCCTTTGGATTTTCTCAAAATTTTAGATATTTTTAGAACCTCCCAAAAAATAGGTATGGATAGGTAACACGTAGCCGATAGATAATACAAGCCTCATGTGCAAGAAAAAATGAAATTTTCACTAGTTATATGGCAGAAATTGAATTTTTGACGAGTTATTTGACGGAAACATCCCTTTTCGGTAATAGCGAAGGCTAACACCTTTGGATTTTCCCAAAATTTTTGATATTTTTTAGAATCTTCTGAAAAATAGGTATGGATAGGTAACACGTAGCCGATAGAGAATACAAGCCTCATGTGCAAGAAAAATGAAATTTTCATGAGTTATTTAACGGAGACCTCCCTTTTCAATAATATCGAAGGCTAACCCCTTTGGATTTTTCTCAAAAATTTTGATATTTTTTAGAACCTTCCAAAAAATAAGTATGGATAGGTAACGCGTAGCCGATACAGAATACAAGCCTCATGTGCAAGATAAATGAATTTTAGACGACTTATCTGACAGAAAAATGAATTTTTGCGAGTTATTTGACATAAACTTCCCTTTTCAACAATATCGAAGGCAAACCCCTTTGGAATTTCTCAAAATTTTGATAGTTTTGAGAACCTTCCAAAAAATAAGTATGGATAGGTAACACGTAGCCGATACAGAATACAAGCCTCATGTGCAAAATAAATGAATTTTTGACGACTTATCTGACAGAAAAATGAATTTTTGCGAGTTATTTGACATAAACATCCGTTTTCGACAATATCGAAGGCTAACCCCTTTGGAATTTCTCAAAATTTTTGATATTTTTTATAATCTCCCAAAAATTAAGTTTGGATTGGTAACGCATAGCTGATAGAGAATAACAGTCTCATGTGCAAGGGAAATGAATTTTTGACGAGTTATTTGACGAAAACCTCCCATTAAGTTAATATCGAAGGCTAACCACTTTGGATTTTCTCAAAATTTTAGATATTTTTAGAACCTCCCAATAAATAGGTATGGATAGGTAACACGTAGCCGATAGATAATACAAGCCTCATGTGCAAGAAAAAATGAAATTTTCACGAGTTATATGGCAGAAATTGAATTTTTGACGAGTTATTTGACGGAAACATCCCTTTTCGGTAATAGCGAAGGCTAACACCTTTGGATTTTCCCAAAATTTTTGATATTTTTTAGAATCTCCTGAAAAATAGGTATGAATAGGTAACACGTAGCCGATAGAGAATACAAGCCTCATGTGCAAGAAAAATGAAATTTTCACGAGTTATTTAACGGAGACCTCCCTTTTCAATAATATCGAAGGCTAACCCCTTTGGATTTTTCTCAAAAATTTTGATATTTTTTAGAACCTTCTAAAAAATAAGTATGGATAGATAACGCGTAGCCGATACAGAATACAAGCCTCATGTGCAAGATAAATGAATTTTTGACGACTTATCTGACAGAAAAATGAATTTTTGCGAGTTATTTGACATAAACTTCCCTTTTCAACAATATCGAAGGCTAACCCCTTTGGAATTTCTCAAAATTTTGATAGTTTTGAGAACCTTCCAAAAAATAAGTATGGATAGGTAACACGTAGCCGATACAGAATACAAGCCTCATGTGCAAGATAAATGAATTTTTGACGACTTATCTGACAGAAAAATGAATTTTTGCGAGTTATTTGACATAAACATCCGTTTTCGACAATATCGAAGGCTAACCCCTTTGGAATTTCTCAAAATTTTTGATATTTTTTATAATCTCCCAAAAATTAAGTTTGGATTGGTAACGCATAGCTGATAGAGAATAACAGTCTCATGTGCAAGGGAAATGAATTTTTGACGAGTTATTTGACGAAAACCTCCCATTAAGTTAATATCGAAGGCTAACCCCTTTGGATTTTCTCAAAATTTTAGATATTTTTAGAACCTCCCAAAAAATAGGTATGGATAGGTAACACGTAGCCGATAGATAATACAAGCCTCATGTGCAAGAAAAAATGAAATTTTCACGAGTTATATGGCAGAAATTGAATTTTTGACGAGTTATTTGACGGAAACATCCCTTTTCGGTAATAGCGAAGGCTAACACCTTTGGATTTTCCAAAAAATTTTGATATTTTTTAGAATCTCCTGAAAAATAGGTATGGATAGGTAACACGTAGCCGATAGAGAATATAAGCCTCATGTGCAAGAAAAATGAAATTTTCACGAGTTATTTAACGGAGACCTCCCTTTTCAATAATATCGAAGGCTAACCCCTTTGGATTTTTCTCAAAAATTTTGATAGTTTTGAGAACCTTCCAAAAAATAAGTATGGATAGGTAACACGTAGCCGATACAGAATACAAGCCTCATGTGCAAGATAAACGAATTTTTGACGACTTATCTGACAGAAAAATGAATTTTTGCGAGTTATTTGACATAAACATCCGTTTTCGACAATATCGAAGGCTAACCCCTTTGGAATTTATCAAAATTTTTGATATTTTTTATAATCTCCCAAAAATTAAGTTTGGATTGGTAACGCATAGCTGATAGAGAATAACAGTCTCATGTGCAAGAGAAATGAATTTTTGACGAGTTATTTGACGAAAACCTCCCTTTTCGTTAATATCAAAGGCTAACCCCTTTGGATTTTCTCAAAACTTTAGATATTTTTTAGAATCTAAAAAAAAATAGGTATGGATAGGTAACACGTAGCCGATAGAGAATACATGCCTCATGTGCAAGAAAAATGAATTTTTCACGAGTTATATGGCAGAAAATGAATTTTTGACGAGTTATTTGACGAAAACATCCCTTTTCGGTAATAGCGAAGGCTAACACCTTTGGATTTTCCCAAAATTTTTGATATTTTTTAGAATAAAAAAAAAAGAAAGGGCAGCCCGGTGCATGTAGCTCCCGCTTGCGCAGGGTCCGGGGAAGGGTCCGACCCACTTGGGTCTTTTGTACGCAGCCTTTCCCTACATTTCTGCAAGAGGCTGTTTTCAGGACTCGAACCCGTGACCTCATGGTCACAAGGCAACAGCTTTACCGCTGCGCCAAGGCCCCCCTTCTTGATATTTTTTTAGAATCTCCTGAAAAATAGGTATGGATAGGTAACACGTAGCCGATAGAGAATACAAGCCTCATGTGCAAGAAAAACGAAATTTTCACGAGTTATTTAACGGAGACCTTCCTTTTCAATAATATCGAAGGCTAACCCCTTTGGATTTTTCTAAAAAATTTTGATATTTTTTAGAACATTCCAAAAAATAAGTATGGATAGGTAACGCGTTGCCGATACAGAATACAAGCCTCAGGTGCAAGAAAAATGAATTTTTGACGACTTATTTGACAGAAAAATGAATTTTTGACGAGTTATTTGACATAAACTTCCCTTTTCGACAATATAAAGAATAACCCCTTTGGAATTTCTCAAAAATTTTGATATTTTTTATAACCACCCAAAAATTAAGTTTGGATTGGTAACGCATAGCTGATAGAGAATACCAGTCTCATGTGCAAGAAAAATGAATTTTTGACGAGTTATTTGACGAAAACCTCCATTTTCGTTAATATCGAAGGCTAACCCATTTGGATTTTCTCAAGATTTTAGATATTTTTTACAACCTTCCAAAAAATAGGTATGGATAGGTAACACGTAGCCGATAGATAATACAAGCCTCAAGTGCAAGAAAAATGAATTTTTCACGAGTTATATGGCAGAAAATGAATTCTTGACGAGTTATTTGACGGAAACATCCCTTTTCGGTAATAGCGAAGTCTAACACCTTTGGATTTTCCAAATTTTTTTTGATATTTTTTAGAATCTCCTGAAAAATAGGTATGGATAGGTAACACGTAGCCGATAGAGAATACAAGCCTCATGTGCAAGAAAAATGAAATTTTCACGAGTTATTTAACGGAGACCTCCCTTTTCAATAATATCGAAGGCTAACCCCTTTGGACTTTTCTCAAAATTTTTGATAGTTTTGAGAACCTTCCAAAAAATAAATATGTATAGGTAACACGTAGCCGATACAGAATACAAGCCTCATGTGCAAGATAAACGAATTTTTGACGACTTATCTGACAGAAAAATGAATTTTTGCGAGTTATTTGACATAAACATCCGTTTTCGACAATATCGAAGGCTAACCCCTTTGGAATTTCTCAAAATTTTTGATATTTTTTATAATCTCCCAAAAATTAAGTTTGGATTGGTAACGCATAGCTGATAGAGAATAACAGTCTCATGTGCAAGGGAAATGAATTTTTGACGAGTTATTTGACGAAAACCTCCCATTAAGTTAATATCGAAGGCTAACCCCTTTGGATTTTCTCAAAATTTTAGATATTTTTAGAACCTCCCAATAAATAGGTATGGATAGGTAACACGTAGCCGATAGATAATACAAGCCTCATGTGCAAGAAAAAATGAAATTTTCACGAGTTATATGGCAGAAATTGAATTTTTGACGAGTTATTTGACGAAAACATCCCTTTTCGGTAATAGCGAAGGCTAACACCTTTGGATTTTCCCAAAATTTTTGATATTTTTTTGAATCTCCTGAAAAATAGGTATGGATAGGTAACACGTAGCCGATAGGGAATACAAGCCTCATGTGCAAGAAAAATGAAATTTTCACGAGTTATTTAACGGAGACCTCCCTTTTCAATAATATCGAAGGCTAACCCCTTTGGATTTTTCTCAAAAATTTTGATATTTTTTAGAACCTTCCAAAAAATAAGTATGGATAGGTAACGCCTAGCCGATACAGAATACAAGCCTCATGTGCAAGATAAATGAATTTTTGACGACTTGTCTGACAGAAAAATGAATTTTTGCGAGTTATTTGACATAAACTTCCCTTTTCGACAATATCGAAGGCTAACCCCTTTGGAATTTCTCAAAAATTTTGATATTTTTTATAATCTCCCAAAAATTAAGTTTGGATTGGTAACGCATAGCTGATAGAGAATAACAGTCTCATGTGCAAGAAAAATGAATTTTTGACGAGTTATTTGACGAAAACCTCCCTTTTCGTTAATATCAAAGGCTAACCCCTTTGGATTTTCTCAAAACTTTAGATATTTTTTAGAATCTAAAAAAATAGGTATGGATACGTAACACGTAGCCGATAGAGAATACATGCCTCATGTGCAAGAAAAATGAATTTTTCACGAGTTATATGACAGAAAATGAATTTTTGACGAGTTATTTGACGAAAACATCCCTTTTCGGTAATAGCGAGGGCTAACACCTTTGGATTTTCCCAAAATTTTTGATATTTTTTAGAATAAAAAAAGAAAGGGCAGCCCGGTGCATGTAGCTCCCGCTTGCGCAGGGTCCGGGGAAGGGTCCGACCCACTTGGGTCTTTTGTACGCAGCCTTTCCCTACATTTCTGCAAGAGGCTGTTTCCAGGACTCGAACCCATGACCTCATGGTCACAAGGCAACAGCTTTACCGCTGCGCCAAGGCCCCCCTTCTTGATATTTTTTTAGAATCTCCTGAAAAATAGGTATGGATAGGTAACACGTAGCCGATAGAGAATACAAGCGTCATGTGCAAGAAAAACGAAATTTTCACGAGTTATTTAACCGAGACCTTCCTTTTCAATAATATCGAAGGCTAACCCCTTTGGATTTTTCTAAAAAATTTTGATATTTTTTAGAACATTTCAAAAAATAAGTATGGATAAGTAACGCGTAGCCGATACAGAATACAAGCCTCATGTGCAAGAAAAATGATTTTTTGACGACTTATTTGACAGAAAAATGAATTTTTGACGAGTTATTTGACATAAATTTCCCTTTTCGACAATATCGAAGAATAACCCCTTTGGAATTTCTCAAAAATTTTGATATTTTTTATAACCACCCAAAAATTAAGTTTGGATTTGTAACGCATAGCTGATAGAGAATACCAGTCTCATGTGCAAGAAAAATAAATTTTTGACGAGTTATTTGACGAAAACCTCCATTTTCGTTAATATCGAAGGCTAACCCATTTGGATTTTCTCAAGATTTTAGATATTTTTTAGAACCTCCCAAAAAATAGGTATGGATAGGTAACACGTAGCCGATAGATAATACAAGCCTCAAGTGCAAGAAAAATGAATTTTTCACGAGTTATATGGCAGAAAATGAATTCTTGACGAGTTATTTGACGGAAACATCCCTTTTCGGTAATAGTGAAGTCTAACACCTTTGGATTTTCCAAAATTTTTTGATATTTTTTAGAATCTCCTGAAAAATAGGTATGGATAGGTAACACGTAGCCGATAGAGAATACAAGCCTCATGTGGAAGAAAAATGAAATTTTCACGAGTTATTTAACGGAGACCTCCCTTTTCAATAATATCGAAGGCTAACCCCTTTGGATTTTTCTCAAAAATTTTGATAGTTTTGAGAACCTTCCAAAAAATAAATATGGATAGGTAACACGTAGCCGATACAGAATACAAGCCTCATGTGCAAGATAAACGAATTTTTGACGACTTATCTGACAGAAAAATGAATTTTTGCGAGTTATTTGACATAAACATCCCTTTTCGACAATATCGAAGGCTAACCCCTTTGGAATTTCTCAAAATTTTTGATATTTTTTATAATCTCCCAAAAATTAAGTTTGGATTGGTAACGCATAGCTGATAGAGAATAACAGTCTCATGTGCAAGAAAAATGAATTTTTGACGAGTTATTTGACGAAAACCTCCCATTTCGTTAATATCGAAGGCTAACCCCTTTGGATTTTCTCAAAATTTTAGATATTTTTTAGAACCTCCCAAAAAATAGGTATGGATAGGTAACACGTAGCCGATAATAATACAAGCCTCATGTGCAAGAAAAAATGAATTTTTCACGAGTTATATGGCAGAAATTGAATTTTTGACGAGTTATTTGACAGAAACATCCCTTTTCGGTAATAGCGAAGTCTAACACCTTTGGATTTTCCCAAAATTTTTGATATTTTTTAGAATCTCCTGAAAAATAGGTATGGATAGGTAACACGTAGCCGATAGAGAATACAAGCCTCATGTGCAAGAAAAATGAAATTTTCACGAGTTATTTAACAGAGACCTCCCTTTTCAATAATATCGAAGGCTAACCCCTTTGGATTTTTCTCAAAAATTTTGATATTTTTTAGAACCTTCCAAAAAATAAGTATGGATAGGTAACGCGTAGCCGATACAGAATACAAGCCTCATGTGCAAGATAAATGAATTTTTGACGAGTTATCTGACAGAAAAATGAATTTTTGCGAGTTATTTGACATAAACTTCCCTTTTCGACAATATCGAAGGCTAACCCCTTTGGAATTTCTCAAAATTTTTGATATTTTTTATAATCTCCCAAAAATTAAGTTTGGATTGGTAACGCATAGCTGATAGAGAATAACAGTCTCATGTGCAAGAAAAATGAATTTTCGACGAGTTATTTGACGAAAACCCCCCTTTTCGTTAATATCAAAGGCTAACCCCTTTGGATTTTCTCAAAACTTTAGATATTTTTTAGAATCTCAAAAAAAATAGGTATGGATAGGTAACACGTAGCCGATAGAGAATACATGCCTCATGTGCAAGGGAAATGAATTTTTCACGAGTTATATGGCAGAAAATTAATTTTTGACGAGTTATTTGACGGAAACATCCCTTTTCGGTAATAGCGAAGGCTAACACCTTTGGATTTTCCCAAAATTTTTGATATTTTTTAGAATCTCCTGAAAAATAGGTATGGATAGGTAACACGTAGCCGATAGAGAATACAAGCCTCATGTGCAAGAAAAATGAAATTTTCACGAGTTATTTAACGGAGACCTTCCTTTTCAATAATATCGAAGGCTAACCCCTTTGGATTTTTCTCAAAAATTTTGATATTTTTTAGAACATTCCAAAAAATAAGTATGGATAGGTAACGCGTAGCCGATACAGAATGCAAGCCTCGTGTGCAAGAAAAATGAATTTTTGACGACTTATTTGACAGAAAAATGAATTTTTGACGAGTTATTTGACATAAACTTCCCTTTTCGACAATATCAAAGGCTAACCCCTTTGGAATTTCTCAAAAGTTTTGATATTTTTTATAACCACCCAAAAATTAAGTTTGGATTGATAACACATAGCTGATAGAGAATACCAGTCTCATGTGCAAGAAAAATGAATTTTTGACGAGTTATTTGACGAAAATCTCCATTTTCGTTAATATCGAAGGCTAACCCCTTTGGATTTTCTCAAGATTTTTGATATTTTTTTAAACCTCCCAAAAAATAGGTATGGATAGGTAACACGTAGCCAATAGATAATACAAGCCTCAAGTGCAAGAAAAATGAATTTTTCATGATTTATATGGCATAAAATGAATTCTTGACGAGTTATTTGACGGAAACATCCCTTTTCGGTAATAGCGAAGGCTAACACCTTTGAATTTTCCAAAAAAATTTGTTATTTTTTAGAATCTCCTAAAAAATAGGTATGAATAGGTAACACGTAGCCGATAGAGAATACAAGCCTCATGTGCAAGAAAAATGAAATTTTCACTAGTTATTTAACGGAGACCTCCCTTTTCAATAATATCGAAGGCTAACCCCTTTGGATTTTTCTCAAAAATTTTGATAGTTTTGAGAACCTTCCAAAAAATAAGTATGGATAGGTAACACGTAGCCGATACAGAATACAAGCCTCATGTGCAAGATAAACGAATTTTTGACGACTTATCTGACAGAAAAATGAACTTTTGCGAGTTATTTGACATAAACATCCGTTTTCGACAATATCGAAGGCTAACCCCTTTGGAATTTCTCAAAATTTTTGATATTTTTTATAATCTCCCAAACATTAAGTTTGGATTGGTAACCCATAGCTGATAGAGAATAACAGTCTCATGTGCAAGGGAAATGAATTTTTGACGAGTTATTTGACGAAAACCTCCCATTTCGTTAATATCGAAGGCTAACCCTTTTGGATTTTCTCAAAATTTTAGATATTTTTAGAACCTCCCAAAAAATAGGTATGGATAGGTAACACGTAGCCGATAGATAATACAAGCCTCATGTGCAAGAAAAAATGAAATTTTGACGAGTTATTTGACATAAACTTCCGTTTTCGACAATATCGAAGGCTAACCCCTTTGGAATTTCTCAAAAATTTTGATATTTTTTATAACCACCCAAAAATTAAGTTTGGATTGGTAACACATAGCTGATAGAGAATAACAGTCTCATGTGCAAGAAAAATGAATTTTTGACGAGTTATTTGACGAAAACCTCCATTTTGGTTAATATCGAAGGCTAACCCCTTTGGATTTTCTCAAGATTTTAGATATTTTTTAGAACCTCCCAAAAAATAGGTATGGATAGGTAACACGTAGCCGATAGATAATACAAGCCTCAAGTGCAAGAAAAATGAATTTTTCACGAGTTATATGGTAGAAAATGAATTCTTGACGAGTTATTTGACGGAAACATCCCTTTTCGGTAATAGCGAAGGCTAACACCTTTGGATTTTCTAAAAAAAATTGATATTTTTTAGAATCTCCTGAAAAATAGGTATGGATACGTAACACGTAGCCGATAGAGAATACAAGCCTCATGTGCAAGAAAAATGAAATTTTCACGAGTTATTTAACGGAGACCTCCCTTTTCAATAATATCGAAGGCTAACCCCTTTGGATTTTTCTCAAAAATTTTGATAGTTTTGAGAACCTTCCAAAAATAAATATGGATAGGTAACACGTAGCCGATACAGAATACAAGCCTCATGTGCAAGATAAACGAATTTTTGACGACTTATCTGATAGAAAAATGAATTTTTGCGAGTTATTTGACATAAACATCCCTTTTCGACAATATCGAAGGCTAACCCCTTTGGAATTTCTCAAAATTTTTGATATTTTTTATAATCTCCCAAAAATTAAGTTTGGATTGGTAACACATAGCTGATAGAGAATAACAGTCTCATGTGCAAGAAAAATGAATTTTTGACGACTTATTTGACGGAAAAATGAATTTTTGACGAGTTATTTGACATAAACTTCCGTTTTCGACAATATCGAAGGCTAACCCCTTTGGAATTTCTCAAAAATTTTGATATTTTTTATAACCACCCAAAAATTAAGTTTGGATTGGTAACACATAGCTGATAGAGAATAACAGTCTCATGTGCAAGAAAAATGAATTTTTGACGAGTTTTTTGACGAAAACCTCCCATTTCGTTAATATCGAAGGCTAACCCCTTTGGATTTTCTCAAAATTTTAGATATTTTTTAGAATCTCCCAAAAAATAGGTATGGATAGATAACACGTAGCCGATAGATAATACAAGCCTCATGTGCAAGAAAAAATGAATTTTTCACGAGTTATATGGCAGAAATTGAATTTTTGACGAGTTATTTGACGGAAACATCCCTTTTCGGTAATAGCGAAGGCTAACACCTTTGGATTTTCCCAAAATTTTTGATATTTTTTAGAATCTCCTGAAAAATAGGTATGGATAGGTAACACGTAGCCGATAGAGAATACAAGCCTCATGTGCAAGAAAAATGAAATTTTCACGAGTTATTTAACAGAGACCTCCCTTTTCAATAATATCGAAGGCTAACCCCTTTGGATTTTTCTAAAAAATTTTGATATTTTTTAGAAAATTCCAAAAAATAAGTATGGATAGGTAACGCGTAGCCGATACAGAATACAAGCCTCATGTGCAAGATAAATAAATTTTTGACGAGTTATCTAACAGAAAAATGAATTTTTGCGAGTTATTTGACATAAACTTCCCTTTTCGACAATATCGAAGGCTAACCCCTTTGGAATTTCTCAAAATTTTTGATATTTTTTATAATCTCCCAAAAATTAAGTTTGGATTGGTAACGCATAGCTGATAGAGAATAACAGTCTCATGTGCAAGAAAAATGAATTTTCAACGAGTTATTTGACGAAAACCTCCCTTTTCGTTAATATCAAAGGCTAACCCCTTTGGATTTTCTCAAAACATTAGATATTTTTTAGAATCTCAAAAAAATAGGTATGGATAGGTAACACGTAGCCGATAGAGAATACATGCCTCATGTGCAAGAAAAATGAATTTTTCACGAGTTATATGGCAGAAAATGAATTTTTGACAAGTTATTTGACGGAAACATCCCTTTTCGGTAATAGCGAAGGCTAACAACTTTGGATTTTCCCAAAATTTTTGATATTTTATAGAATCTCCTGAAAAATAGGTATGGATAGGTAACACGTAGCCGATAGAGAATACAAGCCTCATGTGCAAGAAAAAATGAATTTTTCACGAGTTATTTAACGGAGACCTTCCTTTTCAATAATATCGAAGGCTAACCCCTTTGGATTTTTCTAAAAAATGTTGATATTTTTTAGAAAATTCCAAAAAATAAGTATGGATAGGTAACGCGTAGCCGATACAGAATACAAGCCTCATGTGCAAGAAAAATGAATTTTTGACGACTTATTTGACGGAAAAATGAATTTTTGACGAGTTATTTGACATAAACTTCCGTTTTCGACAATATCGAAGGCTAACCCCTTTGGAATTTCTCAAAAATTTTGATATTTTTTATAACCACCCAAAAATTAAGTTTGGATTGGTAACACATAGCTGATAGAGAATACCAGTCTCATGTGCAAGAAAAATGAATTTTTGACGAGTTATTTGACGAAAATCTCCATTTTCGTTAATATCGAAGGCTAACCCCTTTGGATTTTCTCAAGATTTTAGATATTTTTTAGAACCTCCCAAAAAATAGGTATGGATAGGTAACACGTAGCCGATAGATAATACAAGCCTCAAGTGCAAGAAAAATGAATTTTTCACGAGTTATATGGTAGAAAATGAATTCTTGACGAGTTATTTGACGGAAACATCCCTTTTCGGTAATAGCGAAGGCTAACACCTTTGGATTTTCCAAAAAAAATTGATATTTTTTAGAATCTCCTGAAAAATAGGTATGGATACGTAACACGTAGCCGATAGAGAATACAAGCCTCATGTGCAAGAAAAATGAAATTTTCACGTGTTATTTAACGGAGACCTCCCTTTTCAATAATATCGAAGGCTAACCCCTTTGGATTTTTCTCAAAAATTTTGATAGTTTTGAGAACCTTCCAAAAATAAATATGGATAGGTAACACGTAGACGATACAGAATACAAGCCTCATGTGCAAGATAAACGAATTTTTGACGACTTATCTGACAGAAAAATGAATTTTTGCGAGTTATTTGACATAAACATCCCTTTTCGACAATATCGAAGGCTAACCCCTTTGGAATTTCTCAAAATTTTTGATATTTTTTATAATCTCCCAAAAATTAAGTTTGGATTGGTAACACATAGCTGATAGAGAATAACAGTCTCATGTGCAAGAAAAATGAATTTTTGACGACTTATTTGACGGAAAAATGAATTTTTGACGAGTTATTTGACATAAACTTCCGTTTTCGACAATATCGAAGGCTAACCCCTTTGGAATTTCTCAAAAATTTTGATATTTTTTATAACCACCCAAAAATTAAGTTTGGATTGGTAACACATAGCTGATAGAGAATAACAGTCTCATGTGCAAGAAAAATGAATTTTTGACGAGTTTTTTGACGAAAACCTCCCATTTCGTTAATATCGAAGGCTAACCCCTTTGGATTTTCTCAAAATTTTAGATATTTTTTAGAACCTCCCAAAAAATAGGTATGGATAGGTAACACGTAGCCGATAGATAATACAAGCCTCATGTGCAAGAAAAAATGATTTTTTCACGAGTTATATGGCAGAAATTGAATTTTTGACGAGTTATTTGACGGAAACATCCCTTTTCGGTAATAGCGAAGGCTAACACCTTTGGATTTTCCCAAAATTTTTGATATTTTTTAGAATCTCCTGAAAAATAGGTATGGATAGGTAACACATAGCCGATAGAGAATACAAGCCTCATGTGCAAGAAAAATGAAATTTTCACGAGTTATTTAACAGAGACCTCCCTTTTCAATAATATCGAAGGCTAACCCCTTTGGATTTTTCTAAAAAATTTTGATATTTTTTAGAAAATTCCAAAAAATAAGTATGGATAGGTAACGCGTAGCCGATACAGAATACAAGCCTCATGTGCAAGATAAATGAATTTTTGACGAGTTATCTAACAGAAAAATGAATTTTTGCGAGTTATTTGACATAAACTTCCCTTTTCGACAATATCGAAGGCTAACCCCTTTGGAATTTCTCAAAATTTTTGATATTTTTTATAATCTCCCAAAAATTAAGTTTGGATTGGTAACGCATAGCTGATAGAGAATAACAGTCTCATGTGCAAAAAAAATGAATTTTCAACGAGTTATTTGACGAAAACCTCCCTTTTCGTTAATATCAAAGGCTAACCCCTTTGGATTTTCTCAAAACATTAGATATTTTTTAGAATCTCAAAAAAATAGGTATGGATAGGTAACACGTAGCCGATAGAGAATAGATGCCTCATGTGCAAGAAAAATGAATTTTTCACGAGTTATATGGCAGAAAATGAATTTTTGACGAGTTATTTGACGGAAACATCCCTTTTCGGTAATAGCGAAGGCTAACAACTTTGGATTTTCCCAAAATTTTTGATATTTTATAGAATCTCCTGAAAAATAGGTATGGATAGTTAACACGTAGCCGATAGAGAATACAAGCCTCATGTGCAAGAAAAATGAAATTTTCACGAGTTATTTAACGGAGACCTTCCTTTTCAATAATATCGAAGGCTAACCCCTTTGGATTTTTCTCAAAAATTTTGATATTTTTTAGAACATTCCAAAAAATAAGTATGGATAGGTAACGCGTAGCCGATACAGAATACAAGCCTCATGTGCAAGAAAAATGAATTTTTGACGACTTATTTGACAGAAAAATGAATTTTTGACGAGTTATTTGACATAAACTTCCCTTTTTGACAATATCGAAGGCTAACCCCTTTGGAATTTCTCAAAAATTTTGATATTTTTTATAACCACCCAAAAATTAAGTTTGGATTGGTAACGCATAGCTGATAGAGAATACCAGTCTCATGTGCAAGAAAAATGAATTTTTGACGAGTTATTTGACGAAAACCTCCATTTTCGTTAATATCGAAGGCTAACCCCTTTGGATTTTCTCAAGATTTTAGATATTTTTTAAAACCTCCCAAAAAATAGGTATGGATAGGTAACACGTAGCCGATAGATAATACAAGCCTCAAGTGCAAGAAAAATGAATTTTTCATGAGTTATATGGCAGAAAATGAATTCTTGACGAGTTATTTGACGGAAACATCCCTTTTCGGTAATAGCGAAGGCTAACACCTTTGGATTTTCCAAAATTTTTTGATATTTTTTAGAATCTCCTGAAAAATAGGTATGGATAGGTAACACGTAGCCGATAGAGAATACAAGCCTCATGTGCAAGAAAAATGAAATTTTCACGAGTTATTTAACGGAGACCTCCCTTTTCAATAATATCGAAGGCTAACCCCTTTGGATTTTTCTCAAAATTTTTGATAGTTTTGAGAACCTTCCAAAAAATAAGTATGGATAGGTAACACGTAGCCGATACAGAATACAAGCCTCATGTGCAAGATAAACGAATTTTTGACGACTTATCTGACAGAAAAATGAATTTTTGCGAGTTATTTGACATAAACATCCGTTTTCGACAATATCGAAGGCTAACCCCTTTGGAATTTCTCAAAATTTTTGATATTTTTATAATCTCCCAAAAATTAAGTTTGGATTGGTAACACATAGCTGATAGAGAATAACAGTCTCATGTGCAAGAGAAATGAATTTTTGACGAGTTATTTGACGAAAACCTCCCTTTCGTTAATATCGAAGGCTAACCCCTTTGGAATTTCTCAAGATTTTAGATATTTTTTAGAACCTCCCAAAAAATAGGTATGGATAGGTAACACGTAGCCAATAGATAATACAAGCCTCAAGTGCAACAAAAATGAATTTTTCACAAGTTATATTGCAGAAAATGAATTCTTGACGAGTTATTTGACGTAAACATCCGTTTTCGGTAATAGCGAAGGCTAACACCTTTGGATTTTCCAAAAAATTTTGATATTTTTAGAATCTCCTGAAAAATAGGTATGGATAGGTAACACGTAGCCGATAGAGAATACAAGCCTCATGTGCAAGAAAAATGAAATTTTCACGAGTTATTTAACGGAGACCTCCGTTTTCAATAATATCGAAGGCTAACCCCTTTGGATTTTTCTCAAAAATTTTGATAGTTTTGAGAACCTTCCAAAAAATAAGTATGGATAGGTAACACGTAGCCGATACAGAATACAAGCCTCATGTGCAAGAAAAATAAATTTTTGACGAGTTATTTGACAAAAAAATGAATTTTTGACGAGTTATTTGACATAAACCTCCCTTTTCGATAATATCTAAGGCTAACCGCTTTGGAATTTCTCAAAAATTTTGATAATTTTTATAACCTTCCAAAAATTAAGTTTGGATTGGTAACGCATAGCTGATAGAGAATATCAGTCTCATGTGCAAGAAAAATGAATTTTTGATGAGTTATTTGACGAAAACCTCCCATTTCGTTAATATCGAAGGCTAACCCCTTTGGATTTTCTCAAAATTTTAGATATTTTTTAGAACCTCCGAAAAAATAGGTATCGATAGGTAACACGTAGCCGATAGATAATACAAGCCTCATGTGCAAGAAAAAAAATGAAGTTTTCACGAGTTATATGGCAGAAATTGAATTTTTGACAAGTTATTTGACGGAAACATCCCTTTTCGTTAATAGCGAAGGCTAACACCTTTTGATTTTCCCAAAATTTTTGATATTTTTTAGAATCTCCTGAAAAATAGGTATGGATAGGTAACACGTAGCCGATAGAGAATACAAGCCTCATGTGCAAGAAAAATGAAATTTTCACGAGTTATTTAACGGAGACCTTCCTTTTCAATAATATCGAAGGCTAACCACTTTGGATTTTTCTCAAAAATTTTGATATTTTTTAGAACCTTCCAAAAAATAAGTATGGATAAGTAACGCGTAGCCGATACAGAATACAAGCCTCATGTGCAAGAAAAATGAATTTTTGACGACTTATTTGACAGAAAAATAAATTTTTGACGAGTTATTTGACATAAACTTCCCTTTTCACCAATATCGAAGGCTAACCCCTTTGGAATTTCTCAAAAATTTTGATATTTTTTATAACCACCCAAAAATTAAGTTTGGATTGGTAACGCATAGCTGATAGAGAATACCAGTCTCATGTGCAAGAAAAATGAATTTTTGACGAGTTATTTGACGAAAACCTCCATTTTCGTTAATATCGAAGGCTAACCCCTTTGGATTTTCTCAAGATTTTAGATATTTTTTAGAACCTCCCAAAAAATAGGTATGGATAGGTAACACGTAGCCGATAGATAATACAAGCCTCAAGTGCAAGAAAAATGAATTTTTCATGAGTTATATGGCAGAAAATGAATTCTTGACGAGTTATTTGACGGAAACATCCCTTTTCGGTAATAGCGAAGGCTAACACCTTTGGATTTTCCAAAAAATTTTGATATTTTTTAGAATCTCCTGATAAATAGGTATGGATAGGTAACACGTAGCCGATAGAGAATACAAGCCTCATGTGCAAGAAAAATGAAATTTTCACGAGTTATTTAACGGAGACCTTCCTTTTCAATAATATCGAAGGCTAACCCCTTTGGATTTTTCTCAAAAATTTTGATAGTTTTGAGAACCTTCCAAAAAATAAGTATGGATAGGTAACACGTAGCCGATACAGAATACAAGCCTCATGTGCAAGATAAACGAATTTTTGACCACTTATCTGACAGAAAAATGAATTTTTGGGAGTTATTTGACATAAACATCCCTTTTCGACAATATCGAAGGCTAACCCCTTTGGAATTTATCAAAATTTTTGATATTTTTTATAATCTCCCAAAAATTAAGTTTGGATTGGTAACACATAGCTGATAGAGAATAACAGTCTCATGTGCAAGAGAAACGAATTTTTGACGAGTTATTTGACGAAAACCTCCCTTTCGTTAATATCGAAGGCTAACCCCTTTGGATTTTCTCAAGATTTTAGATATTTTTTAGAACCTCCTAAAAAATAGGTATGGATAGGTAACACGTAGCCGATAGATAATACAAGCCTCATGTGCAAGAAAAAAATAAATTTTTGACGAGTTATATGGCAGAAATTGAATTTTTGACGAGTTATTTGACGGAAACATCCCTTTTCGGTGATAGCGAAGGCTAACACCTTTTGATTTTCCCAAAATTTTTGATATTTTTTAGAATCTCCTGAAAAATAGGTATGGATAGGTAACACATAGCCGATAGAGAATACAAGCCTCATGTGCAAGAAAAATGAAATTTTCACGAGTTATTTAACGGAGACCTTCCTTTTTAATAATATCGAAGGCTAACCACTTTGGATTTTTCTCAAAAATTTTGATATTTTTTAGAACCTTCCAAAAAATAAGTATGGATAAGTAACGCGTAGCCGATACAGAATACAAGCCTCATGTGCAAGAAAAATGAATTTTTGACGAATTATTTGACAGAAAAATAAAATTTTGACGAGTTATTTGACATAAACTTCCCTTTTCGACAATATCGAAGGCTAACCCCTTTGGAATTTCTCAAAAATTTTGATATTTTTTATAACCACCCAAAATTAAGTTTGGATTGGTAACGCATAGCTGATAGAGAATACCAGTCTCATGTGCAAGAAAAATGAATTTTTGACGAGTTATTTGACAAAAACCTCCATTTTCGTTAATATCGAAGGCTAACCCCTTTGGATTTTCTCAAGATTTTAGATATTTTTTAGAACCTCCCAAAAAATAGGTATGAATAGGTAACACGTAGCCGATAGATAATACAAGCCTCAAGTGCAAGAAAAAAAATGAATTTTTGACGAGTTATATGGCAGAAATTGAATTTTTGACTAGTTATTTGACGGAAACATCTCTTTTCGGTAATAGCGAAGGCTAACACCTTT
Organism: Neostapfia colusana; assembly: GCA_030760725.1. NCBI lineage: Eukaryota > Viridiplantae > Streptophyta > Magnoliopsida > Poales > Poaceae > Neostapfia > Neostapfia colusana. The sequence continues at coordinate 298,561 of JASWHV010000001.1, read as the reverse complement.
TGATTTTCCCAAAAATTTTGATATTTTTTAGAATCTCCTGAAAAATAGGTATGGATAGGTAACACGTAGCCGATAGAGAATACAAGCCTCATGTGCAAGAAAAATGAAATTTTTACGAGTTATTTAACGGAGACCTTCCTTTTCAATAATATCGAAGGCTAACCACTTTGGATTTTTCTCAAAAATTTTGATATTTTTTAGAACCTTCCAAAAAATAAGTATGGATAAGTAACGCGTAGCCGATACAGAATACAAGCCTCATGTGCAAGAAAAATGAATTTTTGACGACTTATTTGACAGAAAAATAAATTTTTGACGAGTTATTTGACATAAACTTCCCTTTTCGACAATATCGAAGGCTAACCCCTTTGGAATTTCTCAAAAATTTTGATATTTTTTATAACTACCCAAAAATTAAGTTTGGATTGGTAACGCATAGCTGATAGAGAATACCAGTCTCATGTGCAAGAAAAATGAATTTTTGACGAGTTATTTGACGAAAACCTCCATTTTCGTTAATATCGAAGGCTAACCCTTTGGATTTTCTCAAGATTTTAGGTATTTTTTAGAACCTCCCAAAAAATAGGTATGGATAGGTAACCCGTAGCCGATAGATAATACAATCCTCAAGTGCAAGAAAAATGAATTTTTCATGAGTTATATGGTAGAAAATGAATTCTTGACGAGTTATTTGACGGAAACATCCCTTTTCGGTAATAGCGAAGGCTAACACCTTTGTATTTTCCAAAAAATTTTGATATTTTTTAGAATCTCCTAAAAAATAGGTATGGATAGGTAACACGTAGCTGATAGAGAATACAAGCCTCATGTGCAAGAAAAATGAAATTTTCACGAGTTATTTAACGGAGACCTCCCTTTTCAATAATATCGAAGGCTAACCCCTTTGGATTTTTCTCAAAAATTTTGATAGTTTTGTGAACCTTCTAAAAAATAAGTATGGATAGGTAACACGTAGCCGATACAGAATACAAGCCTCATGTGCAAGATAAACGAATTTTTGATGACTTATCTGACAGAAAAATGAATTTTTGCGAGTTATTTGACATAAACATCCCTTTTCGACAATATCGAAGGCTAACCCCTTTGGAATTTATCAAAATTTTTGATATTTTTTATAATCTCCCAAAAATTAAGTTTGGATTGTAACGCATAGCTGATAGAGAATAACAGTCTCATGTGCAAGAGAAATGAATTTTGACGAGTTATTTGATGAAAACCTCCCTTTCGTTAATATCGAAGGCTAACCCCTTTGGATTTTCTCAAGATTTTAGATATTTTTTAGAACCTCCCAAAAAATAGGTATGGATAGGTAACACGTAGCCGATAGATAATACAAGCCTCAAGTGCAAGAAAAATGAATTTTTCACAAGTTATATTGCAGAAAATGAATTCTTGACGAGTTATTTGATGTAAACATCCCTTTTCGGTAATAGCGAAGGCTAACACCTTTGGATTTTCCAAAAAATTTTTATATTTTTAGAATCTCCTGAAAAATAGGTATGGATAGGTAACACGTAGCCGATAGAGAATACAAGCCTCATGTGCAAGAAAAATGAAATTTTCACGAGTTATTTAACAGAGACCTCCCTTTTCAATAATATCGAAGGCTAACCCCTTTGGATTTTTCTCAAAAATTTTGATAGTTTTGAGAACCATCCAAAAAATAAGTATGGATAGGTAACACGTAGCCGATACAGAATACAAGCCTCATGTGCAAGAAAAATAAATTTTTGACGAGTTATTTGACAAAAAAATGAATTTTTGACGAGTTATTTGACATAAACCTCCCTTTTCGATAATATCTAAGGCTAACCACTTTAGAATTTCTCAAAAAATTTGATAATTTTTATAACCTTCCAAAAATTAAGTTTGGATTGGTAACGCATAGCTGATAGAGAATATCAGTCTCATGTGCAAGAAAAATGATTTTTGATGAGTTGTTTGACGAAAACCTCCCATTTCGTTAATATCGAAGGCTAACCCCTTTGGATTTTCTCAAAATTTTAGATATTTTTTAGAAACTCCCAAAAAATAGGTGTGGATAGGTAACACGTAGCCGATAGATAATACAAGCCTCATGTGCAAGAAAAAAATGAATTTTTCACGAGTTATATGGCAAAAATTGAATTTTTGACGAGTTATTTGACGGAAACATCCCTTTTCGGTAATAGCGAAGGCTAACACCTCTTGATTTTCCCAAAATTTTTGATATTTTTTAGAATCTCCTGAAAAATAGGTATGGATAGGTAACACGTAGCCGATAGAGAATACAAGCCTCATGTGCAAGAAAAATGAAATTTTCACGAGTTATTTAACGGAGACCTTCCTTTTCAATAGTATCGAAGGCTAACCACTTTGGATTTTTCTCAAAAATTTTGATATTTTTTAGAACCTTCCAAAAAATAAGTATGGATAAGTAACGCGTAGCCGATACAGAATACAAGCCTCATGTGCAAGAAAAATGAATTTTTGACGACTTATTTGACAGAAAAATAAATTTTTGACGAGTTATTTGACATAAACTTCCCTTTTCGACAATATCGAAGGCTAACCCCTTTGGAATTCCTCAAAAATTTTGATATTTTTTATAACCACCCAAAAATTAAGTTTGGATTGGTAACGCATAGCTGATAGAGAATACCAGTCTCATGTGCAAGAAAAATGAATTTTTGACGAGTTATTTAACGAAAACCTCCATTTTCGTTAATATCGAAGGCTAACCCATTTGGATTTTCTCAAGATTTTAGATATTTTTTAGAACCTTCCAAAAAATAGGTATGGATAGGTAACACGTAGCCGATAGATAATACAAGCCTCAAGTGCAAGAAAAATGAATTTTCCATGAGTTATATGGCAGAAAATGAATTCTTGACGAGTTATTTGACGGAAACATCCCTTTTCGGTAATAGCGAAGGCTAACACCTTTGGATTTTCCAAAAATTTTTGATATTTTTTAGAATCTCCTGAAAAATAGGTATGGATAGGTAACACGTAGCCGATAGAGAATACAAGCCTCATGTGCAAGAAAAATGAAATTTTCACGAGTTATTTAACGGAGACCTCCCTTTTCAATAATATCGAAGGCTAACCCCTTTGGATTTTTCTCAAAAATTTTGATAGTTTTGAGAACCTTCCAAAAAATAAGTATGGATAGGTAACACGTAGCCGATACAGAATACAAGCCTCATGTGCAAGATAAACGAATTTTTGACGACTTATCTGACAGAAAAATGAATTTTTGCGAGTTATTTGACATAAACATCCCTTTTCGACAATATCGAAAGCTAACCCCTTTGGAATTTATCAAAATTTTTGATATTTTTTATAATCTCCCAAAAATTAAGTTTGGATTGGTAACGCATAGCTGATAGAGAATAACAGTCTCATGTGCAAGAGAAATGAATTTTTGACGAGTTATTTGACGAAAACCTCCCTTTCGTTAATATCGAAGGCTAACCCCTTTGGATTTTCTCAAGATTTTAGATATTTTTTAGAACCTCCTAAAAAATAGGTATGGATAGGTAACACGTAGCCGATAGATAATACAAGCCTCATGTGCAAGAAAAAAATAAATTTTTGACGAGTTATATGGCAGAAATTGAATTTTTGACGAGTTATTTGACGGAAACATCCCTTTTCGGTGATAGCGAAGGCTAACACCTTTTGATTTTCCCAAAATTTTTGATATTTTTTAGAATCTCCTGAAAAATAGGTATGGATAGGTAACACATAGCCGATAGAGAATACAAGCCTCATGTGCAAGAAAAATGAAATTTTCACGAGTTATTTAACGGAGACCTTCCTTTTTAATAATATCGAAGGCTAACCACTTTGGATTTTTCTCAAAAATTTTGATATTTTTTAGAACCTTCCAAAAAATAAGTATGGATAAGTAACGCGTAGCCGATACAGAATACAAGCCTCATGTGCAAGAAAAATGAATTTTTGACGAATTATTTGACAGAAAAATAAAATTTTGACGAGTTATTTGACATAAACTTCCCTTTTCGACAATATCGAAGGCTAACCCCTTTGGAATTTCTCAAAATTTTGATATTTTTTATAACCACCCAAAATTAAGTTTGGATTGGTAACGCATAGCTGATAGAGAATACCAGTCTCATGTGCAAGAAAAATGAATTTTTGACGAGTTATTTGACAAAAACCTCCATTTTCGTAGATATCGAAGGCTAACCCCTTTGGATTTTTTCAAGATTTTAGATATTTTTTAGAACCTCCCAAAAAATAGGTATGGATAGGTAACACGTAGCCGATAGATAATACAAGCCTCAAGTGCAAGAAAAAAATGAATTTTTGACGAGTTATATGGCAGAAATTGAATTTTTGACTAGTTATTTGACGGAAACATCTCTTTTCGGTAATAGCGAAGGCTAACACCTTTTGATTTTCCCAAAAATTTTGATATTTTTTAGAATCTCCTGAAAAATAGGTATGGATAGATAACACGTAGCCGATAGAGAATACAAGCCTCATGTGCAAGAAAAATGAAATTTTTACGAGTTATTTAACGGAGACCTTCCTTTTCAATTATATCGAAGGCTAACCACTTTGGATTTTTCTCAAAAATTTTGATATTTTTTAGAACCTTCCAAAAAATAAGTATGGATAAGTAACGCGTAGCCGATACAGAATACAAGCCTCATGTGCAAGAAAAATGAATTTTTGACGACTTATTTGACAGAAAAATAAATTTTTGACGAGTTATTTGACATAAACTTCCCTTTTCGACAATATCGAAGGCTAACCCCTTTGGAATTTCTCAAAAATTTTGATATTTTTTATAACTACCCAAAAATTAAGTTTGGATTGGTAACGCATAGCTGATAGAGAATACCAGTCTCATGTGCAAGAAAAATGAATTTTTGACGAGTTATTTGACGAAAACCTCCATTTTTGTTAATATCGAAGGCTAACCCCTTTGGATTTTCTCAAGATTTTAGGTATTTTTTAGAACCTCCCAAAAAATAGGTATGGATAGGTAACCCGTAGCCGATAGATAATACAATCCTCAAGTGCAAGAAAAATGAATTTTTCATGAGTTATATGGTAGAAAATGAATTCTTGACGAGTTATTTGACGGAAACATCCCTTTTCGGTAATAGCGAAGGCTAACACCTTTGTATTTTCCAAAAAATTTTGATATTTTTTAGAATCTCCTAAAAAATAGGTATGGATAGGTAACACGTAGCTGATAGAGAATACAAGCCTCATGTGCAAGAAAAATGAAATTTTCACGAGTTATTTAACGGAGACCTCCCTTTTCAATAATATCGAAGGCTAACCCCTTTGGATTTTTCTCAAAAATTTTGATAGTTTTGTGAACCTTCCAAAAAATAAGTATGGATAGGTAACACGTAGCCGATACAGAATACAAAACTCATGTGCAAGAAAAATGAATTTTTGACGACTTATTTGATAGAAAAATAAATTTTTGACGAGTTATTTGACATAAACTTCCCTTTTCGACAATATCGAAGGCTAACCCCTTTGGAATTTCTCAAAAATTTTGATATTTTTTATAACTACCCAAAAATTAAGTTTGGATTGGTAACGCATAGCTGATAGAGAATACCAGTCTCATGTGCAAGAAAAATGAATTTTTGACGACTTATTTGATAGAAAAATAAATTTTGACGAGTTATTTGACATAAACTTCCCTTTTCGACAATATCGAAGGCTAACCCCTTTGGAATTTCTCAAAAATTTGGATATTTTTTATAACTACCCAAAAATTAAGTTTGGATTGGTAACGCATAGCTGATAGAGAATACCAGTCTCATGTGCAAGAAAAATGAATTTTTGACGAGTTATTTGACGAAAACCTCCATTTTCGTTAATATCGAAGGCTAACCCCTTTGGATTTTCTCAAGATTTTAGGTATTTTTTAGAACCTCCCAAAAAATAGGTATGGATAGGTAACCCGTAGCCGATAGATAATACAAGCCTCAAGTGCAAGAAAAATGAATTTTTCATGAGTTATATGGCAGAAAATGAATTCTTGACGAGTTATTTGACGGAAACATCCCTTTTCGGTAATAGCGAAGGCTAACATCTTTGGATTTTCCAAAAAAATTTGATATTTTTTAGAATCTCCTGAAAAATAGGTATGGATAGGTAACACGTAGCCGATAGAGAATACAAGCCTCATGTGCAAGAAAAATGAAATTTTCACGAGTTATTTAACGGAGACCTCCCTTTTCAATAATATCGAAGGCTAACCCCTTTGGATTTTTCTCAAAAATTTTGATAGTTTTGAGAACCTTCCAAAAAATAAGTATGGATAGGTAACTCGTAGCCGATACAGAATACAAGCCTCATGTGCAAGATAAACGAATTTTTGACGACTTATCTGACAGAAAAATGAATTTTTGCGAGTTATTTGGCATAAACATCCCTTTTCGACAATATCGAAGGCTAACCCCTTTGGAATTTATCAAAATTTTTGATATTTTATATAATCTCCCAAAAATTAAGTTTGGATTGGTAACGCATAGCTGATAGAGAATAACAGTCTCATGTGCAAGAGAAATGAATTTTTGACGAGTTATTTGACGAAAACCTCCCTTTTCGTTAATATCGAAGGCTAACCCCTTTGGATTTTCTCAAAACTTTAGATATTTTTTAGAATCTCAAAAAAATAGGTATGGATAGGTAACACGTAGCCGATAGAGAATACATGCCTCATGTGCAAGAAAAAAATGAATTTTTCACAAGTTATATGGCAGAAAATGAATTTTTGACGAGTTATTTGACGGAAACATCCCATTTCGGTAATAGCGAAGGCTAACACCTTTTGATTTTCCCAAAATTTTTGATATTTTTTAGAATCTCCTAAAAAATAGGTATGGATAGGTAACACGTAGCCGATAGAGAATACAAGCCTCATGTGCAAGAAAAATGAAATTTTCACGAGTTATTTAACGGAGACCTCCCTTTTCAATAATATCGAAGGCTAACCCCTTTGGATTTTTCTCAAAAATTTTGATATTTTTTAGAACATTCCAAAAAATAAGTATCGGTAGGTAACGCGTAGCCGATACAGAATACAAGCCTCATGTGCAAGAAAAATGAATTTTTGACGACTTATTTGACGAAAACCTCTCATTTCGTTAATATCGAAGGCTAACCCCTTTGGATTTTCTCAAAATTTTAGATATTTTTTAGAACCTCCCAAAAAATAGGTATGGATAGGTAACACGTAGCCGATAGATAATAAAAGCCTCATGTGCAAGAAAAAATGAATTTTTCACGAGTTATATGGCAGAAATTGAATTTTTGACGAGTTATTTGACGGAAACATCCCTTTTCGGTAATAGCGAAGGCTAACACCTTTGGATTTTCCCAAAAATTTTGATATTTTTTAGAATCTCCTGAAAAATAGGTATGGATAGGTAACACGTAGCCGATACAGAATACAAGCCTCATGTGCAAGAATAATGAAATTTTCACGAGTTATTTAATGGAGACCTTCCTTTTTAATAATATCGAAGGCTAACCCCTTTGGATTTTTCTCAAAAATTTTGATATTTTTTAGAACCTTCCAAAAAATAAGTATGGATAGGTAACGCGTAGCCGATACAGAATACAAGCCTCATGTGCAAGATAAATGAATTTTTGACGAGTTATCTGACAGAAAAATGAATTTTTGCGAGTTATTTGACATAAACTTCCTTTTCGACAATATCGAAGGCTAACCCCTTTGGAATTTCTCAAAAATTTTGATATTTTTTATAATCTCCCAAAAATTAAGTTTGGATTGGTAACGCATAGCTGATAGAGAATAACAGTCTCATGTGCAAGAAAAATGAATTTTTGACGAGTTATTTGACGAAAACCTCCCTTTTCGTTAATATCGAAGGCTAACCCCTTTGGATTTTCACAAAACTTTATATATTTTTTAGAATCTCAAAAAAATAGGTATGGATAGGTAACACGTAGCCGATAGAGAATACATGCCTCATGTGCAAGAAAAAAAATGAATTTTTCACGATTTATATGGCAGAAAATGAATTTTTGACGAGTTATTTGACGGAAACATCCCTTTTCGGTAATAGCGAAGGCTAACACCTTTTGATTTTCCCAAAATTTTTGATATTTTTTAGAATCTCCTAAAAAATACGTATGGATAGGTAACACGTAGCCGATAGAGAATACAAGCCTCATGTACAAGAAAAATGAAATTTTCACGAGTTATTTAACGGAGACCTTCCTTTTCAATAATATCGAAGGCTATCCCCTTTGGATTTTTCTCAAAAATTTTGATATTTTTTAGAACATTCCAAAAAATAAGTATGGATAGGTAACGCGTAGCCGATACAGAATACAAGCCTCATGTGCAAGAAAAATGAATTTTTGACGACTTATCTGACAGAAAAATGAATTTTTGACGAGTTATTTGACATAAACTTCCCTTTTCGACAATATCGAAGGCTAACCCCTTTGGAATTTCTCAAAATTTTTGATATTTTTTATAACCACCAAAAAATTAAGTTTGGATTGGTAACGCATAGCTGATAGAGAATACCAGTCTCATGTGTAAGAAAAATGAATTTTTGATGAGTTATTTGACGAAAACCTCTATTTTCGTTAATATCGAAGGCTAACCCCTTTGGATTTTCTCAAGATTTTAGATATTTTTTAGAACCTCCCAAAAAATAGGTATGGATAGGTAACACGTAGAAGATAGATAATACAAACCTCAAGTGCAAGAAAAATGAATTTTTCATGAGTTATATGGCAGAAAATGAATTCTTGACGAGTTATTTGACGGAAACATCCCTTTTCGGTAATAGCGAAGGCTAACACCTTTGGATTTTCCAAAAAATTTTGATATTTTTTAGAATCTCCTGAAAAATAGGTATGGATAGGTAACACGTAGCCGATAGAGAATACAAGCCTCATGTGCAAGAAAAATGAAATTTTCACGAGTTATTTAACGGAGACCTCCCTTTTCAATAATATCGAAGGCTAACCCCTTTGGATTTTTCTCAAAAATTTTGATAGTTTTGAGAACCTTCCAAAAAATAAGTATGGATAGGTAACACGTAGCCGATACAAAATACAAGCCTCATGTGCAAGATAAACGAATTTTTGACGACTTATCTGACAGAAAAATGAATTTTTGGGAGTTATTTGACATAAACATCCCTTTTCGACAATATCGAAGGCTAACCCCTTTGGAATTTCTCAAAATTTTTGATATTTTTTATAATCTCCCAAAAATTAAGTTTCGATTGGTAACGCATAGCTGATAGAGAATAACAGTCTCATGTGCAAGAAAAATGAATTTTTGACGAGTTATTAGACGAAAACCTCCCATTTCGTTAATATCGAAGGCTAACCCCTTTGGATTTTCTCAAAATTTTAGATATTTTTTAGAACCTCCTAAAAAATAGGTATGGATAGATAACACGTAGCCGATAGATAATACAAGCCTCATGTGCAAGAAAAAATGAATTTTTCACGAGTTATATGGTAGAAATTGAATTTTTGACGAGTTATTTGACGGAAACATCCCTTTTCGGTAATAGCGAAGGCTAACACCTTTGGATTTTCCCAAAATTTTTGATATTTTTAGAATCTCCTGAAAAATAGGTATGGATAGGTAACACGTAGCCGATAGAGAATACAAGCCTCATGTGCAAGAAAAATGAAATTTTCACGAGTTATTTAACGGAGACCTCCCTTTTCAATAATATCGAAGGCTAACCCCTTTGGATTTTTCTCAAAAATTTTGATATTTTTTAGAACCTTCCAAAAAATAAGTATGGATAGGTAACGCGTAGCCGATACAGAATACAAGCCTCATGTGCAAGATAAATGAATTTTTGACGAGTTATCTGACAGAAAAATGAATTTTTGCGAGTTATTTGACATAAACTTCCCTTTTCGACAATATCGAAGGCTAACCCCTTTGGAATTTCTCAAAATTTTTGATATTTTTTATAATCTCCCAAAAATTAAGTTTGGATTGGTAACGCATAGCTGATAGAGAATAACAGTCTCATGTGCAAGAAAAATGAATTTTTGACGAGTTATTTGACGAAAACCTCCCTTTTCGTTAATATCAAAGGCTAACCCTTTTGGATTTTCTCAAAACTGTAGATATTTTTTAGAATCTCAAAAAAATAGGTATGGATAGGTAACACGTAGCCGATAGAGAATACATGCCTCATGTGCAAGAAAAAAATGAATTTTTCACGAGTTATATGGCAGAAAATGAATTTTTGACGAGTTATTTGACGGAAACATCCACTTTCGGTAATAGCGAAGGCTAACACCTTTTGATTTTTCCAAAATTTTTGATATTTTTTAGAATCTCCTAAAAAATAGGTATGGATAGAAAACACATAGCCGATAAAGAATACAAGCCTTATGTGCAAGAAAAATGAAATTTTCACGAGTTATTTAATGGAGACCTTCCTTTTCAATAATATCGAAGGCTAACCCCTTTGGATTTTTCTCAAAATTTTGATATTTTTTAGAACATTCCAAAAAATAAGTATGGGTAGGTAACGCGTAGCCGATACAGAATACAAGCCTCATGTGCAAGAAAAATGAATTTTTGACGACTTATTTGACAGAAAAATGAATTTTTGACGAGTTATTTGACATAAACTTCCCTTTTCGACAATATCGAAGGCTAACCCCTTTGGAATTTCTTAAAAATTTTGATATTTTTTATAACCACCCAAAAATTAAGTTTGGATTGGTAACGCATAGCTGATATAGAATACCAGTCTCATGTGCAAGAAAAATGAATTTTTGAGGAGTTATTTGACGAAAACCTCCATTTTCGTTAATATCGAAGGCTAACCCCTTTGGATTTTCTCAAGATTTTAGATATTTTTTAGAACCTCCCAAAAAATAGGTATGGATAGGTAACACGTAGCCGATAGATAATACAAGCCTCAAGTGCAAGAAAAATGAATTTTTCATGAGTTATATGGCAGAAAATGAATTCTTGGCGAGTTATTTGACGGAAACATCCCTTTTCGGTAATAGCGAAGGCTAACACCTTTGGATTTTCCAAAAAATTTTGATATTTTTTAGAATCTCCTGAAAAATAGGTATGGATAGGTAACACGTAGCCGATAGAGAATACAAGCCTCATGTGCAAGAAAAATGAAATTTTCACGAGTTATTTAACGGAGACCTCCCTTTTCAATAATATCGAAGGCTAACCCCTTTGGATTTTTCTCAAAAATTTTGATAGTTTTGAGAACCTTCCAAAAAATAAGTATGGATAGGTAACACGTAGCCGATACAGAATACAAGCCTCATGTGCAAGATAAACGAATTTTTGACGACTTATCTGACAGAAAAATGAATTTTTGCGAGTTATTTGACATAAACATCCCATTTCGACAATATCGAAGGCTAACCCCTTTGGAATTTCTCAAAATTTTTGATATTTTTTATAATCTCCCAAAAATTAAGTTTGGATTGGTAACGCATAGCTGATAGAGAATAACAGTCTCATGTGCAAGAAAAATGAATTTTTGACGAGTTATTTGACGAAAACCTCCCTTTCGTTAATATCGAAGGCTAACCCCTTTGGATTTTCTCAAGATTTTAGATATTTTTTAGAACCTCCCACAAAATAGGTATGGATAGGTAACACGTAGCCGATAGATAATACAAGCCTCAAGTGCAAGAAAAATGAATTTTTCACGAGTTATATGGCAGAAAATGAATTTTTGACGAGTTATTTGACTGAAACATCCCTTTTCGGTAATAGCGAAGTCTAACACCTTTGGATTTTCCCAAAATTTTTGATATTTTTTGGAATCTCCTGAAAAATAGGTATGGATAGGTAACACGTAGCCGATAGAGAATACAAGCCTCATGTGCAAGAAAAATGAAATTTTCACGAGTTATTTAACGGAGACCTCCCTTTTCAATAATATCGAAGGCTAACCCCTTTGGATTTTTCTCAAAAATTTTGATATTTTTTAGAACATTCCAAAAAATAAGTATCGGTAGGTAACGCGTAGCCGATACAGAATACAAGCCTCATGTGCAAGAAAAATGAATTTTTGATGACTTATTTGACAGAAAAATGAATTTTTGACGAGTTATTTGACATAAACTTCCCTTTTCGACAATATCGAAGGCTAACCCCTTTGGAATTTCTTAAAAATTTTGATATTTTTTATAACCACCCAAAAATTAAGTTTGGATTGGTAACGCATAGCTGATATAGAATACCAGTCTCATGTGTAAGAAAAATGAATTTTTGAGGAGTTATTTGACGAAAACCTCCATTTTCGTTAATATCGAAGGCTAACCCCTTTGGATTTTCTCAAGATTTTAGATATTTTTTAGAACCTCCCAAAAAATAGGTATGGATAGGTAACACGTAGCCGATAGATAATACAAGCCTCAAGTGCAAGAAAAATGAATTTTTCATGAGTTATATGGCAGAAAATGAATTCTTGACGAGTTATTTGACGGAAACATCCCTTTTCGGTAATAGCGAAGGCTAACACCTTTGGATTTTCCAAAAAATTTTGATATTTTTTAGAATCTCCTAAAAAATAGGTATGGATAGGTAACACGTAGCCGATAGAGAATACAAGCCTCATGTGCAAGAAAAATGAAATTTTCACGAGTTATTTAACGGAGACCTCCCTTTTCAATAATATCGAAGGCTAACCCCTTTGGATTTTTCTCAAAAATTTTGATAGTTTTGAGAACCTTCCAAAAAATAAGTATGGATAGGTAACACGTAGCCGATACAGAATACAGCCTCATGTGCAAGATAAACGAATTTTTGACGACTTATCTGACAGAAAAATGAATTTTTGCGAGTTATTTGACATAAACATCCCTTTTCGACAATATCGAAGGCTAACCCCTTTGGAATTTCTCAAAATTTTTGATATTTTTTATAATCTCCCAAAAATTAAGTTTCGATTGGTAACGCATAGCTGATAGAGAATAACAGTCTCATGTGCAAGAAAAATGAATTTTTGACGAGTTATTAGACGAAAACCTCCCATTTCGTTAATATCGAAGGCTAACCCCTTTGGATTTTCTCAAAATTTTAGATATTTTTTAGAACCTTCCAAAAAATAGGTATGGATAGGTAACACGTAGCCGATAGATAATACAAGCCTCATGTGCAAGAAAAAATGAATTTTTCACGAGTTATATGGCAGAAATTGAATTTTTGACGAGTTATTTGACGGAAACATCCCTTTTCGGTAATAGCGAAGGCTAACACCTTTGGATTTTCCCAAAATTTTTGATATTTTTAGAATCTCCTGAAAAATAGGTATGGATAGGTAACACGTAGCCGATAGAGAATACAAGCCTCATGTGCAAGAAAAATGAAATTTTCACGAGTTATTTAACGGAGACCTCCCTTTTCAATAATATCGAAGGCTAACCCCTTTGGATTTTTCTCAAAAATTTTGATATTTTTTAGAACCTTCCAAAAAATAAGTATGGATAGGTAACGCGTAGCCGATACAGAATACAAGCCTCATGTGCAAGATAAATGAATTTTTGACGAGTTATCTGACAGAAAAATGAATTTTTGCGAGTTATTTGACATAAACTTCCCTTTTCGACAATATCGAAGGCTAACCCCTTTGGAATTTCTCAAAATTTTTGATATTTTTTATAATCTCCCAAAAATTAAGTTTGGATTGGTAACGCATAGCTGATAGAGAATAACAGTCTCATGTGCAAGAAAAATGAATTTTTGACGAGTTATTTGACGAAAACCTCCCTTTTCGTTAATATCAAAGGCTAACCCCTTTGGATTTTCTCAAAACTGTAGATATTTTTTAGAATCTCAAAAAAATAGGTATGGATAGGTAACACGTAGCCGATAGAGAATACATGCCTCATGTGCAAGAAAAAAATAAATTTTTTACGAGTTATATGGCAGAAAATGAATTTTTGACGAGTTATTTGACGGAAACATCCCTTTTCGGTAATAGCGAAGGCTAACACCTTTTGATTTTCCCAAAATTTTTGATATTTTTTAGAATCTCCTAAAAAATAGGTATGGATAGATAACACGTAGCCGATAAAGAATACAAGCCTCATGTGCAAGAAAAATGAAATTTTCATGACTTATTTAATGGAGACCTTCCTTTTCAATAATATCGAAGGCTAACCCCTTTGGATTTTTCTCAAAAATTTTGATATTTTTTAGAACATTCCAAAAAATAAGTATGGGTAGGTAACGCGTAGCCGATACAGAATACAAGCCTCATGTGCAAGAAAAATGAATTTTTGACGACTTATTTGACAGAAAAATGAATTTTTGACGAGTTATTTGACATAAACTTCCCTTTTCGACAATATCGAAGGCTAACCCCTTTGGAATTTCTTAAAAATTTTGATATTTTTTATAACCACCCAAAAATTAAGTTTGGATTGGTAACGCATAGCTGATATAGAATACCAGTCTCATGTGCAAGAAAAATGAATTTTTGAGGAGTTATTTGACGAAAACCTCCATTTTCGTTAATATCGAAGGCTAACCCCTTTGGATTTTCTCAAGATTTTAGATATTTTTTAGAACCTCCCAAAAAATAGGTATGGATAGGTAACACGTAGCCGATAGATAATACAAGCCTCAAGTGCAAGAAAAATGAATTTTTCATGAGTTATATGGCAGAAAATGAATTCTTGACGAGTTATTTGACGGAAACATCCCTTTTCGGTAATAGCGAAGGCTAACACCTTTGGATTTTCCAAAAAATTTTGATATTTTTTAGAATCTCCTGAAAAATAGGTATGGATAGGTAACACGTAGCCGATAGAGAATACAAGCCTCATGTGCAAGAAAAATGATTTTTTGACGACTTATTTGACAGAAAAATGAATTTTTGACGAGTTATTTGACATAAATTTCCCTTTTCAACAATATCGAAGGCTAACCCCTTTGGATTTTCTTAAAAATTTTGATATTTTTTATAACCACCCAAAAATTAAGTTTGGATTGGTAACGCATAGCTGATATAGAATACCAGTCTCATGTGCAAGAAAAATGAATTTTTGAGGAGTTATTTGACGAAAACCTCCATTTTCGTTAATATCGAAGGCTAACCCCTTTGGATTTTCTCAAGATTTTAGATATTTTTTAGAACCTCCCAAGAAATAGGTATGGATAGGTAACACGTATCCGATAGATAATACAAGCCTCAAGTGCAAGAAAAATGAATTTTTCATGAGTTATATGGCAGAAAATGAATTCTTGACGAGTTATTTGACGGAAACATCCCTTTTCGGTAATAGCGAAGGCTAACACCTTTCATTTTCCAAAAAATTTTGATATTTTTTAGAATCTCCTGAAAAATAGGTATGGATAGGTAACACGTAGCCGATAGAGAATACCAGTCTCATGTGCAAGAAAAATGAATTTTTGACGAGTTATATGACGAAAACCTCCATTTTCGTTAATATCGAAGGCTAACCCCTTTGGATTTTCTCAAGATTTTAGATATTTTTTAGAACCTCCCAAAAAATAGGTATGGATAGGTAACACGTAGCCGATAGATAATACAAGCCTCAAGTGCAAGAAAACAATTCTTGACGAGTTATTTGACGGAAACATCCCTTTTCGGTAATAGCGAAGGCTAACACATTTGGATTTTCCAAAAAATTTTGATATTTTTTATAATCTCCCGAAAAATAGGTATGGATAGGTAACACGTAGCCGATAGAAAATACAAGCCTCATGTGCAAGAAAAATGAAATTTTCACGAGTTATTTAACGGAGACCTCCCTTTTCAATAATATCGAAGGCTAACCCCTTTGGATTTTTCTCAAAAATTTTGATAGTTTTGAGAACCTTTCAAAAAATAAGTATGGATAGGTAACACGTAGCCTATACAGAATACAATCCTCATGTGCAAGATAAACGAATTTTTGACGACTTATCTGACAGAAAAATGAATTTTTGACGAGTTATTTGACATAAACCTCCCTTTTCGATAATATCGAAGGCTAACCCCTTTGGAATTTCTCAAAAATTTTGATAATTTTTATAACCTTCCAAAAATTAAGTTTGGATTGGTAACGCATAGCTGATAGAGAATACCAGTCTCATGTGCAAGAAAAATGAATTTTTGACGAGTTATTTGATGAAAACCTCCCTTTTCGTTAATATCGAAGGCTAACCCCTTTGGATTTTCCCAAGATTTTAGATATTTTTTAGAACCTCCCACAAAATAGGTATGGATAGGTAACACGTAGCCGATAGATAATACAAGCCTCAAGTGCAAGAAAAATGAATTTTTCACGAGTTATATGGCAGAAAATGAATTCTTGACGAGTTATTTGACGGAAACATCCCTTTTCGGTAATAGCGAAGGCTAACACCTTTAGATTTTCCAAAAAAATTTGATATTTTTTAGAATCTCCTAAAAAATAGGTATGGATAGGTAACACGTAGCCGATAGAGAATACAAGCCTCATGTGCAAGAAAAATGAAATTTTCACGAGTTATTTAACGGAGACCTCCCTTTTCAATAATATCGAAGGCTAACCCCTTTGGATTTTTCTCGAAAATTTTGATAGTTTTTAGAACCTTCCAAAAAATAAGTATGGATAGGTAACACGTAGCCGATATAGAATACAAGCCTCATGTGCAAGAAAAATAAAATTTTACCTGTTATTTGACAGAAAAATGAATTTTTGACGAGTTATTTGACATAAACCTCCCTTTTCTATAATATCGAAGGCTAACCCCTTTGGAATTTCTCAAAAAATTTGATAATTTTTATAACCTTCCAAAAATTAAGTTTGGATTGGTAACGCATAGCTGATAGAGAACATCAGTCTCATGTGCAAGAAAAATGATTTTTTTACGAGTTATTTGACGAAAACCTCCCTTTTCGTTAATATCGAAGGCTAACCCCTTTGGATTTTCTCAAAATTTTAGATATTTTTTAGAACCTCCCAAAAAATAGGTATGGATAGGTAACCTGTAGCCGATAGATAATACAAGCCTCATGTGCAAGAAAAAATGAATTTTTCACGAGTTATATGGCAGAAATTGAATTTTTGACGAGTTATTTGACGTAAACCTCCCTTTTCGGTAATAGCGAAGGCTAATCACTTTGGATTTTTCCCAAAAAATTTTGGTATTTTTTAGAACCTCCTGAAAATAGGTATGGATAGGTAAGACGTTGCCGATAGAGAATACAAGCCTCATGTGAAAGAAAAATGAAATTTTCACGAGTTATTTAACGGAGACCTTCCTTTTCAATAATATCGAAGGCTAACCCCTTTGGATTTTTCTCAAAACTTTTGATATTTTTTAGAACCTTCCAAAAAATAAGTATGGATAGGTAACGCGTAGCCGATACAGAATACAAGCCTCACGTGCAAGAAAAATGAATTTTTGACGACTTATTTGACAGAAAAATGAATTTTTGACGAGTTATTTGACATAAACTTCCCTTTTCGACAATATCGAAAGCTAACCCCTTTGGAATTTCTCAAAAATTTTGATATTTTTTATAACTACCCAAAAATTAAGTTTGGATTCGTAACCCATAGCTGATAGAGAATACCAGTCTCATGTGCAAGAAAAATGAACTTTTGATGAGTTATTTGACGAAAACCTCCATTTTCGTTAATATCGAAGGCTAACCTCTTTGGATTTTCTCAAGATTTTAGATATTTTTTAGAACCTCCCAAAAAATAGGTATGGATAGGTAACACGTAGCCGATAGATAATACAAGTCTCATGTGCAAGAAAAAATGAATTTTTCACGAGTTATATGGCAGAAATTGAATTTTTGACGAGTTATTTGACGTAAACCTCCCTTTTAGGTAATAGCGAAGGCTAACCCCTTTGGATTTTTCCCAAAAAAATTTGGTATTCTTTAGAACCTCCTGAAAAATAGGTATGGATAGGTAAGACATAGCCGATAGAGAATACAAGTCTCATGTCCAAGAAAAATGAAATTTTCACGAGTTATTTAACGGAGACCTCCCTTTTTAATAATATCGAAGGCTAACCCCTTTGGATTTTTCTCAAAAATTTTGATATTTTTTAGAACCTTCCAAAAAATAAGTATGGATAGGTAACGCGTAGCCGATACAGAATACAAGCATCATGTGCAAGATAAATGAATTTTTGACGACTTATCTGACTGACAGAAAAATGAATTTTTGTGAGTTATTTGACATAAATTTCCCTTTTCGACAATATCGAAGGCTAACCCCTTTGGAATTTCTCAAAATTTTTGATATTTTTTATAATCTCCCAAATATTAATTTTGGATTGGTAACGCATAGCTGATAGAGAATAACAGTCTCATGTGCAAGAAAAATGAATTTTTGACGAGTTATTTGACGAAAACCTCCCTTTTCGTTAATATCGAAGGCTAACCCCTTTGGATTTTCTCAAAATTTTAGATATTTTTTAGAACCTCCAAAAAAATAGGTATGGATAGGTAACACGTAGCCGATAGATAATACAAGCCTCATGTGCAAGAAAAACGAACTTTTCACGAGTTATATGGCAGAAAATGAATTTTTGACGAGTTATTTGACGTAAACCTCCCTTTTCGGTAATAGCGAAGGCTAACCCCTTTGGATTTTCCCAAAAATTTTGATATTTTTTAGAACCTCCTGAAAAATAGGTATGGATAGGTAAGACGTAGCCGATAGAGAATACAAGCCTCATGTGCAAGAAAAATGAAATTTTCACGAGTTATTTAACGGAGACCTCCCTTTTCAATAATATCGAAGGCTAACCCCTTTGGATTTTTCTCAAAAAATTTGATATTTTTTATAACCTTCCAAAAAATAAGTATGGATAGGTAATGCGTAGCCGATACAGAATACAAGCCTCATGTGAAAGAAAAATGATTTTTTGATGACTTATTTGACAGAAAAATGAATTTTTGCGAGTTATTTGACAGAAACCTCCCTTTTCGATAATATCGAAGGCTAACTCCTTTGCAATTTCTCAAAATTTTTGATATTTTTATAATCTCCCAAAAATTAAGTTTGGATTGGTAACGCATAGCTGATAGAGAATAACAGTCTCATGTGCAAGAAAAATGAATTTTTGACGAGTTATTTGACGAAAACCTCCCTTTTCGTTAATATCGAAGGTTAACCCCTTTGGATTTTCTCAAAATTTTAGATGTTTTTAGAACCTCCAAAAAAATAGGTATGGATAGGTAACACGTAGCCGATAGAGAATACAAGCCTCATGTGCAAGAAAAATAATTTTTTTCACGAGTTATATGGAAGAAAATTAATTTTTGACGAGTTATTTGACGGAAACCTCCCTTTTCGGTAATAGCGAAGGCTAACCCCTTTGGATTTTTCCCAAAAATTTTGATATTTTTTAGAACCTCCTGAAAAATAGGTATGGATAGGTAAGACGTAGCCGATAGAGAATACAAGTCTCATGTGCAAGAAAAATGAAATTTTAACAAGTTATTTAACGGAAACCTCCCTTTCCAATAATATCAAAGGCTAACCCCTTTGGATTTTTCTCAAAAAATTTGATATTTTTAAGAACCTTCCAAAAAATAAGTATGGATAGGTAACGTGTAGCCTATACAGAATACAAGCCTCATGTGCAAGAAAAATAAATTTTTCAAGTGTTATATGGCAGAAAATGATTTTTTGACGAGTTATTTGACGAAAACCTCCCTTTTCGGTAATAGCGAAAGCTAACCCCTTTAGATATTCCCCAAAAATTTTGATATTTTTTAGAACCTCCTGAAAAATAGGTATGGATAGGTAAGACGTAGCCGATAGAGAATACAATCCTCACGTGCAAGAAAAATGAATTTTTCACGAGTTATTTAACGGAGACCTCCCTTTTCAATAATATCAAAAGGCTAACCCCTTTGGATTTTTCTCAAAAATTTTGATATTTTTTAGAACCTTCCAAAAAATAAGTATGGATAGGTAACGCGTAGCCGATACAGAATACAAGCCTCATGTGCAAGAAACATGAATTTTTGACGACTTATTTGACAGAAAAATGAATTTTTGACGAGTTATTTGACATAAACCTCCCTTTTTGATAATATCGAAGGCTAACCCCGTTTGGAATTCCTCAAAAATTTTGATAATTTTTATAACCTTCCAAAAATTAAGTTTGGACTGGTAACGCATAGCTGATAGAGATATCAGTCTCATGTGCAAGAAAAATGAATTTTTGATGAGTTATTTGACGAAAACCTCCCTTTTCGTTAATATCGAAGGCTAACCCCTTTGGATTTTCTCAAAATTTTAGATATTTTTTAGAACCTCAAAAAAAAATAGGTATGGATAGGTAACACGTAGCCGATAGATAATACAAGCCTCATGTGCAAGAAAAATGAATTTTCCACGAGTTATATGGCAGAAAATGAATTTTTGACGAGTTATTTGACGTAAACCTCACTTTTCGGTAATAGCGAAGGCTAACCGCTTCGGATTTTTCTCCAAAATTTTGATATTTTTTTAGAACCTTCCAAAAAATAAGTATGGATAGGTAACGCGTAGCCTATACAGAATACAAGCCTCATGTGCAAGAAAAATGATTTTTTCACGAGTTATATGGTAGAAAATGAATTTTTGACGAGTTATTTAACAGAAACCTCCCTTTTCGATAATAGCGAAGGCTAACCCCTTTGGATTTTCCCACAAATTTTGATATTTTTAGAACCTCCTGAAAAATAGGTATGGATAGGTAAGACGTAGCCGATAGAGAATACAAGCCTCATGTGAAAGAAAAATGAAATTTTCACGAGTTATTTAACAGAGACCTTCCTTTTCAATAATAGCGAAGGCTAACCGCTTTGGATTTTTCTCAAAAATTTTGATATTTTTTTAGAACCTTCCAAAAAATAAGTATGGATAGGTAACGCGTAGCCTATACAGAATACAAGCCTCATGTGCAAGAAAAATGAATTTTTCACGAGTTATACGGCAGAAAATGAATTTTTGACGAGTTATTTGACGTAAACCTCACTTTTCGGTAATAGCGAAGGCTAACACCTTCGGATTTTTCCCAAAAATTTTGATATTTTTTAGAACCTCCTAAAAAATAGGTATGGATAGGTAAGACGTAGCTGATAGAGAATACAAGACTCATGTGAAAGAAAAATGAAATTTTCACGAGTTATTTAACGGAGACCTTCCTTTTCAATAATATCGAAGGCTAACCACTTTGGATTTTTCTCAAAAATTTTGATATTTTTTAGAACATTCTAAAAAATAAGTATGGATAAGTAACGCGTAGCCGATACAGAATACAAGCCTCATTTGCAAGAAAAATTAATTTTTGATGACTTATTTGAAAGAAAAGTAAATTTTTGCTAGTTATTTGACAGAAACCTCCCTTTTCGATAATATCGAAGACTAACTCCTTTGGAATTTCTCAAAATTTTTAATATTTTTTATAATCTCCCAAAAATTAAGTTTGGATTGGTAATGCATAGCTGATAGAGAATAACAGTCTCATGTGTAAGAAAAACGAATTGTTGACGAGTTATTTGACGAAAACCTCCCTTTTCGTTAATATCGAAGGTTAACCCCTTTGGATTTTCTCAAAATTTTAGATATTTTTAGAACCTCCAAAAAATAGGTATGGATAGGTAACACGTAGCCGATAGAGAATACAAGCCTCATGTGCAAGAAAAATAATTTTTTTCACGAGTTATATGGAAGAAAATTAATTTTTGACGAGTTATTTGATGGAAACCTCCCTTTTCGGTAATAGCGAAGGCTAACCCCTTTGGATTTTTCCCAAAAATTTTGATATTTTTTAGAACCTCCTGAAAAATAGGTATGGATAGGTAAGACGTAGCCGATAGAGAATACAAGCCTCATGTGCAAGAAAAATGAAATTTTAACAAGTACTTAACGGAAACCTCCCTTTTCAATAACATCAAAGGCTAACCCCTTTGGAAAATTCTCAAAAATTTTGATATTTTTTAGAACCTTCCAAAAAATAAGTATGAATAGGTAACACGTAGCCGATACAGAATACAAGCCTCATGTGCAAGAAAAATGAGTTTCTGATGACTTATTTGACAGAAAAATGAATTTTTGACGAGTTATTTGACATAAACTTCCCTTTTCGACAATATCGAAGGCTAACCCCTTTGGAATTTCTCAAAAATTTTGATATTTTTTATAACCTCCCAAAAATTAAGTTTGGATTGGTAACGCATAGCTGATAGAGAATACGTGTCTCATGTGCAAGAAAAATGAATTTTTGACGAGTTATTTGACGAAAACCTCCATTTTCGTTAATATCGAAAGCTAACCCCTTTGGATTTTCTCAAGATTTTAGATATTTTTTAGAACCTCCTAAAAAATAGGTATGGATAGGTAACCCGTAGCCGATAGATAATACAAGCCTCAAGTGCAAGAAAAATGAATTTTTCACGAGTTATATGGCAGAAAATGAATTCTTGACGAGTTATTTGACGGAAACATCCCTTTTCGGTAATAGCGAAGGCTAACACCTTTGGATTTTCCAAAATATTTTGATATTTTTTAGAATCTCTGGTATGGATAGGTACAAGCCTCATGTGCAAGAAAAATGAAATTTTCACGAGTTATTTAACGGAGACCTCCCTTTTCAATAATATCGAAGGCTTACCCCTTTGGATTTTTCTCAAAAATTTTGATAGTTTTGAGAACCTTCCAAAAAATAAGTATGGATAGGTAACACGTAGCCGATACGGAATACAAGCCTCATGTGCAAGAAAAATAAATTTTTGACGAGTTATTTGACAGAAAAATGAATTTTTGATGAGTTATTTGACATAAACCTCCCTTTTTGATAATATCGAAGGCTAACTCCTTTGAAATTTCTCAAAAATTTGATAATTTTTATAAACTTCCAAAAATTAAGTTTGGATTGGTAACGCATAGCTGATAGAGAATATCAGTCTCATGTGCAAGAAAAATGAATTTTTGACGAGTTATTTGACGAAAACCTCCCTTTTCGTTAATATCGAAGGCTAACCCCTTTGGATTTTCTCAAAATTTTAGATATTTTTTAGAACCTCCCAAAAAATTGGTATGGATAGGTAACACGTAGCCGATAGATAATACAAGCCTCATGTGCAAGAAAAATGAATTTTTCACGAGTTATATGGCAGAAATTGAATTTGTTGACGAGTTATTTAACGGAAACCTCCCTTTTCGATAATAGCGAAGGCTAACCCCTTTGGATTTTCCAAAAATTTTTGATATTTTTTAGAACCTCCTGAAAAATAGGTATGGATAGGTAAAACGTAGCCGATAGAGAATACAAGCCTCATGTGAAAGAAAAATGAAATTTTCACGAGTTATTTAACGGAGACCTCCCTTTTCAATAATATCAAAGGCTAACCGCTTCGGATTTTTCTAAAAAAATTTGATATTTTTTTAGAACCTTCCAAAAAATAAGTATGGATAGGTAACGCGTAGCCTATACAGAATACAAGCCTCATGTGCAAGAAAAATGATTTTTTCACGAGTTATATGGCAGAAAATGAATTTTTGACGAGTTATTTAACAGAAACCTCCCTTTTCGATAATAGCGAAGGCTAACCCATTTGGATTTTCCCAAAAATTTTGATATTTTTTAGAACCTCCTGAAAAATAGGTATGGATAGTAAGACGTAGCCGATAGAGAATACAAGCCTCATGTGAAAAAAAATGAAATTTTCACGAGTTATTTAACAGAGACCTTCCTTTTCAATAATATCGAAGGCTAACCCCTTTGGATTTTTCTCAAAAATTTTGATATTTTTTAGAACCTTCCAAAAAATAAGTATGGATAGGTAACGCGTAGCCGATACAGAATACAAGCCTCATGTGCAAGAAAAATGAATTTTTCACGAGTTATACGGCAGAAAATGAATTTTTGACGAGTTATGTGACGTAAACCTCACTTTTCGGTAATAGCGAAGGCTAACACCTTCGGATTTTTCCCAAAAATTTTGATATTTTTTAGAACCTCCTAAAAAATAGGTATGGATAGGTAAGACGTAGCTGATAGAGAATACAAGCCTCATGTGAAAGAAAAATGAAATTTTCACGAGTTATTTAACGGAGACCTTCCTTTTCAATAATATCGAAGGCTAACCACTTTGGATTTTTCTCAAAAATTTTGATATTTTTTAGAACATTCCAAAAAATAAGTATGGATAAGTAATGCGTAGCCGATACAGAATACAAGCTAGATTTGCAAGAAAAATTAATTTTTGATGACTTATTTGAAAGAAAAGTAAATTTTTGCTAGTTATTTGACAGAAACCTCCCTTTTCGATAATATCGAAGACTAACTCCTTTGGAATTTCTCAAAATTTTTAATATTTTTTATAATCTCCCAAAAATTAAGTTTGGATTGGTAACGCATAGCTGATAGAGAATAACAGTCTCATGTGCAAGAAAAACGAATTGTTGACGAGTTATTTGACGAAAACCTCCCTTTTTGTTAATATCGAAGGTTAACCCCTTTGGATTTTCTCAAAATTTTAGATATTTTTAGAACCTCCAAAAAATAGGTATGGATAGGTAACACGTAGCCGATAGAGAATACAAGCCTCATGTGCAAGAAAAATGAAATTTTAACAAGTTACTTAACGGAAACCTCCCTTTTCAATAACATCAAAGGCTAACCCCTTTGGAAAATTCTCAAAAATTTTGATATTTTTTAGAACCTTCCAAAAAATAAGTATGGATAGGTAACACGTAGCCGATACAGAATACAAGCCTCATGTGCAAGAAAAATGAATTTTTGATGACTTATTTGACAGAAAAATGAATTTTTGACGAGTTATTTGACATAAACTTCCCTTTTCGACAATATCGAAGGCTAACCCCTTTGGAATTTCTCAAAAATTTTGATATTTTTTATAACCTCCCAAAAATTAAGTTTGGATTGGTAACGCATAGCTGATAGAGAATACGTGTCTCATGTGCAAGAAAAATGAATTTTTGACGAGTTATTTGACGAAAACCTCCATTTTCGTTAATATCGAAGGCTAACCCCTTTGGATTTTCTCAAGATTTTAGATATTTTTTAGAACCTCCTAAAAAATAGGTATGGATAGGTAACCCGTAGCCGATAGATAATACAAGCCTCAAGTGCAAGAAAAATGAATTTTTCACGAGTTATATGGCAGAAAATGAATTCTTGACGAGTTATTTGACGGAAACATCCCTTTTCGGTAATAGCGAAGGCTAACACCTTTGGATTTTCCAAAATATTTTGATATTTTTTAGAATCTCCTGAAAAATAGGTATGGATAGGTAACACGTAGCCGATAGAGAACACAAGCCTCATGTGCAAGAAAAATGAAATTTTCACGAGTTATTTAACGGAGACCTCCCTTTTCAATAATATCGAAGGCTAACCCCTTTGGATTTTTCTCAAAAATTTTGATAGTTTTGAGAACCTTCCAAAAAATAAGTATGGATAGGTAACACGTAGCCGATACGGAATACAAGCCTCATGTGCAAGAAAAATAAATTTTTGACGAGTTATTTGACAGAAAAATGAATTTTTGACGAGTTATTTGACATAAACCTCCCTTTTTGATAATATCGAAGGCTAACCCCTTTGAAATTTCTCAAAAATTTTATAATTTTTATAAACTTCCAAAATTTAAGTTTGGATTGGTAACGCATAGCTGATAGAGAATATCAGTCTCATGTGCAAGAAAAATGAATTTTTGACGAGTTATTTGACGAAAACCTCCCTTTTCGTTAATATCGAAGGCTAACCCCTTTGGATTTTCTCAAAATTTTAGATATTTTTTAGAACCTCCCAAAAAATTGGTATGGATAGGTAACACGTAGCCGATAGATAATACAAGCCTCATGTGCAAGAAAAATGAATTTTTCATGAGTTATATGGCAGAAATTGAATTTGTTGACGAGTTATTTAACGGAAACCTCCCTTTTCGATAATAGCGAAGGCTAACCCCTTTGGATTTTCCAAAAATTTTTGATATTTTTTAGAACCTCCTGAAAAATAGGTATGGATAGGTAAAACGTAGCCGATAGAGAATACAAGCCTCATGTGAAAGAAAAATGAAATTTTTACGAGTTATTTAACGGAGACCTCCCTTTTCAATAATATCAAAGGCTAACCGCTTCGGATTTTTCTAAAAAAATTTGATATTTTTTTAGAACCTTCCAAAAAATAAGTATGGATAGGTAACGCGTAGTCTATACAGAATACAAGCCTCATGTGCAAGAAAAATGATTTTTTTCACGAGTTATATGGCAGAAAATGAATTTTTGACGAGTTATTTAACAGAAACCTCCCTTTTCGATAATAGCGAAGGCTAACCCATTTGGATTTTCCCAAAAATTTTGATATTTTTTAGAACCTCCTGAAAAATAGGTATGGATAGTAAGACGTAGCCGATAGAGAATACAAGCCTCATGTGAAAAAAAATGAAATTTTCACGAGTTATTTAACAGAGACCTTCCTTTTCAATAATATCGAAGGCTAACCCCTTTGGATTTTTCTCAAAAATTTTGATATTTTTTAGAACCTTCCAAAAAATAAGTATGGATAGGTAACGCGTAGCCGATACAGAATACAAGCCTCATGTGCAAGATAAATGAATTTTTGACGACTTATTTGATAGAAAAATGAATTTTTGACGAGTTATTTGACATAAACTTCACTTTTCGACAATATCGAAGGCTAACCCCTTTGGAATTTCTCAAAATTTTTGATATTTTTTATAATCTCCCAAAAATTAAGTTTGGATTGGTAACGCATAGCTGATAGAGAATAACAGTCTCATGTGCAAGAAAAATGAATTTTTGACGAGTTATTTGATGAAAACCTCCCTTTTCGTTAATATCGAAGGCTAACCCCTTTGGATTTTCTCAAAACATTATATATTTTTTAGAACCTCAAAAAATAGGTATGGATAGGTAACACGTAGCCGATAGAGAATACAAGCCTCATGTGCAAGAAAAATGAGTTTTTCACGAGTTATATGGCAGAAAATGAATTTTTGACGAGTTATTTGACGTAAACATCCCTTTTCAGTAATAGCGAAGGCTAACACATTTGGATTTTCCCAAAAATTTTGATATTTTTTAGAATCTCCTAAAAAATAGGTATGGATAGGTAACACGTAGCCGATAGAGAATACAAGCCTCATGTGCAAGAAAAATGAAATTTTCACGAGTTATTTAACGGAGACCTCCCTTTTCAATAATATCGAAGGCTAACCCCTTTGGATTTTTCTCAAAAATTTTGATAGTTTTTAGAACCTTCCAAAAAATAAGTATGGATAGGTAACGCGCAGCCGATACAGAATACAAGCCTCATGTGCAAGAAAAATAAATTTTTTACTTGTTATTTAACAGAAAAATGAATTTTTGACGAGTTATTTGACATAAACCTCCCTTTTCGGTAATATCGAAGGCTAACCTCTTCGGAATTTCTCAAAAAATTTGATATTTTTATAACCTTCCAAAAATTAAGTTTGGATTGGTAACACATAGCTGATAGAGAATACCAGTCTCATGTGCAAGAAAAATAAATTTTTGACGAGTTATTTGACGAAAACCTCCCTTTTCGTTAATATCGAAGGCTAACCCCTTTGGATTTTCTCAAAATTTTAGATATTTTTTAGAACCTCCCAAAAAATAGGTATGGATAGGTAACACGTAGCCGATAGATAATACAAGCCTCATGTGCAAGAAAAATGAATTTTTCACGAGTTATAAGGCGGAAAATAAATTTTTGACGAGTTATTTGACGTAAACCTCACTTTTCGGTAATAGCGAAGGCTAACCCCTTTGGATTTTCCCAAAAATTTTGATATTTTTTAGAACCTCCTGAAAAATAGGTATGGATAGGTAAGACGTAGCTGATAGAGAATACAAGCCTCATGTGAAAGAAAAATGAAATTTTCACGAGTTATTTAACGGAGACCTTCCTTTTCAATAATATCGAAGGCTAACCCCTTTGAATTTTTCTCAAAAATTTTGATATTTTTTAGAACCTTCAAAAAAATAAGTATGGATAAGTAACGCGTAGCCGATACAGAATACAAGCCTCATGTGAAAGAAAAATGATTTTTTGATGACTTATTTGACAGAAAAATGAATTTTTGCGAGTTATTTGACAGAAACCTCCCTTTTCGATAATATCGAAGGCTAACTCCTTTGCAATTTCTCAAAATTTTTGATATTTTTATAATCTCCCAAAAATTAAGTTTGGATTGGTAACGCATAGCTGATAGAGAATAACAGTCTCATGTGCAAGAAAAATGAATTTTTGATGAGTTATTTGACGAAAACCTCCCTTTTCGTTAATATCAAAGGTTAACCCCTTTGGATTTTCTCAAAATTTTAGATGTTTTTAGAACCTCCAAAAAAATAGGTATGGATAGGTAACACGTAGCCGATAGAGAATACAAGCCTCATGTGCAAGAAAAATAATTTTTTTCACGAGTTATATGGAAGAAAATTAATTTTTGACGAGTTATTTGATGGAAACCTCCCTTATCGGTAATAGCGAAGGCTAACCCCTTTGGATTTTTCCCAAAAATTTTGATATTTTTTAGAACCTCCTGAAAAATAGGTATGGATAGGTAAGACGTAGCCGATAGAGAATACAAGCCTCATGTGCAAGAAAAATGAAATTTTAACAAGTTATTTAACGGAAACCTCCCTTTCCAATAATATCAAAGGCTAACCCCTTTGGATTTTTTCTCAAAATTTTTGATATTTTTAGGAACCTTCCAAAAAATAAGTATGGATAGGTAACGTGTAGCCTATACAGAATACAAGCCTCATGTGCAAGAAAAATGATTTTTTCACGAGTTATATGGCAGAAAATGAATTTTTGACGAGTTATTTAACAGAAACCTCACTTTTCGATAATAGCGAAGGCTAACCCCTTTGGATTTTCCCACAAATTTTGATATTTTTTAGAACCTCCTGAAAATAGGTATGGATAGGTAAGACGTAGCTGATAGAGAATACAACCCTCATGTGAAAGAAAAATGAAATTTTCACGAGTTATTTAACAGAGACCTTCCTTTTCAATAATAGCGAAGGCTAACCGCTTCGGATTTTTCTCAAAAATTTTGATATTTTTTTAGAACCTTCCAAAAAATAAGTATGGATAGGTAACGCGTAGCCTATACCGAATACAAGCCTCATGTGCAAGAAAAATGAATTTTTTCACGAGTTATACGGCAGAAAATGAATTTTTGACGACTTATTTGACGTAAACCTCACTTTTCGGTAATAGCGAAGGCTAACCCCTTCGGATTTTTCCCAAAAATTTTGATATTTTTTAGAACCTCCTAAAAAATAGGTATGGATAGGTAAGACGTAGCTGATAGAGAATACAAGCCTCATGTGAAAGAAAAATGAAATTTTCACGAGTTATTTAACGGAGACCTTCCTTTTCAATAATATCGAAGGCTAACCACTTTGGATTTTTCTCAAAAATTTTAATATTTTTTAGAACATTCCAAAAAATAAGTATGGATAAGTAACGCGTAGCCGATACAGAATACAAGCCTCATTTGCAAGAAAAATTAATTTTTGATGACTTATTTTAAAGAAAAGTAAATTTTTGCGAGTTATTTGACAGAAACCTCCCTTTTCGATAATATCGAAGACTAACTCCTTTGGAATTTCTCAAAATTTTTAATATTTTTTATAATCTCCCAAAAATTAAGTTTGGATTGGTAACGCATAGCTGATAGAGAATAACAGTCTCATGTGCAAGAAAAACGAATTGTTGACGAGTTATTTGACGAAAACCTCCCTTTTCGTTAATATCGAAGGTTAACCCCTTTGGATTTTCTCAAAATTTTAGATATTTTTAGAACCTCCAAAAAATAGGTATGGATAGGTAACACGTAGCCGATAGAGAATACAAGCCTCATGTGCAAGAAAAATAATTTTTTTCACGAGTTATATGGAAGAAAATTAATTTTTGACGAGTTATTTGATGGAAACCTCCCTTTTCGGTAATAGCGAAGGCTAACCCCTTTGGATTTTTCCCAAAAATTTTGATATTTTTCAGAACCTCCTGAAAAATAGGTATGGATAGGTAAGACGTAGCCGATAGAGAATACAAGCCTCATGTGCAAGAAAAATGAAATTTTAACAAGTTATTTAACGGAAATCTCCCTTTTCAATAACATCAAAGGCTAACCCCTTTGGAAAATTCTCAAAAATTTTGATATTTTTTAGAACCTTCCAAAAAATAAGTATGGATAGGTAACACGTAGCCGATACAGAATACAAGCCTCATGTGCAAGAAAAATGAATTTTTGATGACTTATTTGACAGAAAAATGAATTTTTGACGAGTTATTTGACATAAACTTCCCTTTTCGACAATATCGAAGGCTAACCCCTTTGGAATTTCTCAAAAATTTTGATATTTTTTATAACCTCCCAAAAATTAAGTTTGGATTGGTAACGCATAGCTGATAGAGAATACGTGTCTCATGTGCAAGAAAAATGAATTTTTGACGAGTTATTTGACGAAAACCTCCATTTTCGTTAATATCGAAGGCTAACCCCTTTGGATTTTCTCAAGATTTTAGATATTTTTTAGAACCTCCCAAAAAATAGGTATGGATAGGTAACCCGTAGCCGATAGATAATACAAGCCTCAAGTGCAAGAAAAATGATTTTTTCACGAGTTATATGGCAGAAAATGAATTCTTGACGAGTTATTTGACGGAAACATCCCTTTTCGGTAATAGCGAAGGCTAACACCTTTGGATTTTCCAAAATATTTTGATATTTTTTAGAATCTCCTGAAAAATAGGTATGGATAGGTAACACGTAGCCGATAGAGAACACAAGCCTCATGTGCAAGAAAAATGAAATTTTCACGAGTTTTTTAATGGAGACCTCCCTTTTCAATAATATCGAAGGCTAACCCCTTTGGATTTTTCTCAAAAATTTTGATAGTTTTGAGAACCTTCCAAAAAATAAGTATGGATAGGTAACACGTAGCCGATACGGAATACAAGCCTCATGTGCAAGAAAAATAAATTTTTGACGAGTTATTTGACAGAAAAATGAATTTTTGACGAGTTATTTGACATAAACCTCCCTTTTTGATAATATCGAAGGCTAACCCCTTTGGAATTTCTCAAAAATTTGATAATTTTATAAACTTCCAAAAATTAAGTTTGGATTGTTAACGCATAGCTGATAGACAATATCAGTCTCATGTGCAAGAAAAATGAATTTTTGACGAGTTATTTGACGAAAACCTCCCTTTTCGTTAATATCGAAGGCTAACCCCTTTGGATTTTCTCAAAATTTTAGATATTTTTTAGAACCTCCCAAAAAATTGGTATGGATAGGTAACACGTAGCCGATAGATAATACAAGCCTCATGTGCAAGAAAAATGAATTTTTCACGAGTTATATGGCAGAAATTGAATTTGTTGACGAGTTATTTAACGGAAACCTCCCTTTTCGATAATAGCGAAGGCTAACCCCTTTGGATTTTCCAAAATTTTTTGATATTTTTTAGAACCTCCTAAAAAATAGGTATGGATAGGTAAAACGTAGCCGATAGAGAATACAAGCCTCATGTGAAAGAAAAATGAAATTTTCACGAGTTATTTAACGGAGACCTCCCTTTTCAATAATATCAAAGGCTAACCGCTTCGGATTTTTCTAAAAAAATTTGATATTTTTTAGAACCTTCCAAAAAATAAGTATGGATAGGTAACGCGTAGCCTATAAAGAATACAAGCCTCATGTGCAAGAAAAATGATTTTTTCACGAGTTATATGGCAGAAAATGAATTTTTGACGAGTTATTTAACAGAAACCTCCCTTTTCGATAATAGCGAAGGCTAACCCATTTGGATTTTCCCAAAAATTTTGATATTTTTTAGAACCTCCTGAAAAATTGGTATTGATAGTAAGACGTAGCCGATAGAGAATACAAGCCTCTTGTGAAAAAAAAAATGAAATTTTCACGAGTTATTTAACAGAGACCTTCCTTTTCAATAATATCGAAAGCTAACCCCTTTGGATTTTTCTCAAAAATTTTGATATTTTTTAGAACCTTCCAAAAAATAAGTATGGATAGGTAACGCGTAGCTGATACAGAATACAAGCCTCATGTGCAAGATAAATGAGTTTTTGACGACTTATTTGATAGAAAAATGAATTTTTGACGAGTTATTTGACATAAACCTCCCTTTTCGATAATATCGAAGGCTAACCCCTTTGGAATTCCTCAAAAAATTTGATAATTTTTATAACCTTCCAAAAATTAAGTTTGGATTGGCAACGCATAGCTGATAGAGAATATCAGTCTCATGTGGAAGAAAAATGAATTTTTGATGAGTTATTTGACGAAAACCTCCCTTTTTGTTAATATCAAAGGCTAACCCCTTTGGATTTTCTCAAAATTTTAGATATTTTTTAGAACCTCCCAAAAAATAGGTATGGAAAGGTAACACGTAGCCGATAGATAATACAAGCCTCATGTGCAAGAAAAATGAATTTTTCACGAGTTATATGGCAGAAAATGAATTTTTGACGAGTTATTTGACGTAAACCTCACTTTTCGGTAATAGCGAAGGCTAACCCCTTTGGATTTTTCCCAAAAATTTTGATATTTTTTAGAACCTCCTGAAAAATAGGTATGGATAGGTAAGACGTAGCCGATAGAGAATACAAGCCTCATGTGAAAGAAAAATGAATTTTTCACGAGTTATTTAACGGAGATCTTCCTTTTCAATAATATCGATAGCTAACCCCTTTGGATTTTCTCAAAAATTTTGATATTTTTAATAACTTTCCAAAAAATAAGTATGGATAGGTAACGCGTAGCCGATACAGAATACAAGCCTCATGTGCAAGAAAAATGAATTTTTGACGACTTATTTGACAGAAAAATGAATTTTTGACGACTTATTTGACATAAACTTCCCTTTTCGACAATATCAAAGGCTAACCCGTTTGGAATTTCTCAAAAATTTTGATATTTTTTAAAACCTCCTGAAAAATAGGTATGGATAGGTAAGACGTAGCCGATAGAGAATACAAGCCTCGTGTGAAAGAAAAATGAAATTTTCACGAGTTATTTAACAGAGACCTTCCTTTTCAATAATATCGAAGGCTAACCCCTTTGGATTTTTCTCAAAAATTTTGATATTTTTTAGAACCTTCCAAAAAATAAGTATGGATAGTTAACGCGTAGCCGATACAGAATACAAGCCTCATGTGCAAGAAAAATGAATTTTTGACGACTTATTTGACAGAAAAATGAATTTTTGACGAGTTATTTGACATAAACCTCCCTTTTCGATAATATTGAAGGCTAACCCCTTTGGAATTTCTCAAAAATTTTGATAATTTTTATAACCTTACAAAAATTAAGTTTTGATTGGTAACGCATAGCTGATAGAGAATATCAGTCTCATGTGCAAGAAAAATGAATTTTTGACGAGTTATTTGACGAAAACCTCCCTTTTGGTTAATATCGAAGGCTAACCCCTTTGGATTTTCTCAAAATTTTAGATATTTTTTAGAACCTCCCAAAAAATAGGTATTGATAGGTAACACGTAGCCGATAGATAATACAAGCCTCATGTGTGAGAAAAATGAATTTTTCACGAGTTATACGGCAGAAAATGAATTTTTGACGAGTTATTTGACGTAAACCTCACTTTTCGGTAATAGCGAAGGCTAACCCCTTTGGATTTTTCCCAAAAATTTTGATATTTTTTAGAACCTCCTAAAAAATAGGTATGGATAGGTAAGACGTAGCTGATAGAGAATACAAGCCTCATGTGAAAGAAAAATGAAATTTTCACGAGATATTTAACGGAGACCTTCCTTTTCAATAATATCGAAGGCTAACCACTTTGGATTTTTCTTAAAAAATTTGATATTTTTTAGAACCTTCCAAAAAATAAGTATGGATAAGTAACGCGTAGCCGATACAGAATACAAGCCTCATGTGCAAGAAAAATGATTTTTTCACGAGTTATATGGCAGAAAATGAATTTTTGACGAGTTATTTAACAGAAACCTCACTTTTCGATAATAGCGAAGGCTAACCCCTTTGGATTTTCCCACAAATTTTGATATTTTTTAGAACCTCCTGAAAATAGGTATGGATAGGTAAGACGTAGCTGATAGAGAATACAACCCTCATGTGAAAGAAAAATGAAATTTTCACGAGTTATTTAATAGAGACCTTCCTTTTCAATAATAGCGAAGGCTAACCGCTTCGGATTTTTCTCAAAAATTTTGATATTTTTTTAGAACCTTCCAAAAAATAAGTATGGATAGGTAACGCGTAGCCTATACCGAATACAAGCCTCATGTGCAAGAAAAATGAATTTTTTCACGAGTTATACGGCAGAAAATGAATTTTTGACGACTTATTTGACGTAAACCTCACTTTTCGGTAATAGCGAAGGCTAACCCCTTCGGATTTTTCCCAAAAATTTTGATATTTTTTAGAACCTCCTAAAAAATAGGTATGGATAGGTAAGACGTAGCTGATAGAGAATACAAGCCTCATGTGAAAGAAAAATGAAATTTTCACGAGTTATTTAACGGAGACCTTCCTTTTCAATAATATCGAAGGCTAACCACTTTGGATTTTTCTCAAAAATTTTAATATTTTTTAGAACATTCCAAAAAATAAGTATGGATAAGTAACGCGTAGCCGATACAGAATACAAGCCTCATTTGCAAGAAAAATTAATTTTTGATGACTTATTTTAAAGAAAAGTAATTTTTTGCGAGTTATTTGACAGAAACCTCCCTTTTCGATAATATCGAAGACTAACTCCTTTGGAATTTCTCAAAATTTTTAATATTTTTTATAATCTCCCAAAAATTAAGTTTGGATTGGTAACGCATAGCTGATAGAGAATAACAGTCTCATGTGCAAGAAAAACGAATTGTTGACGAGTTATTTGACGAAAACCTCCCTTTTCGTTAATATCGAAGGTTAACCCCTTTGGATTTTCTCAAAATTTTAGATATTTTTAGAACCTCCAAAAAATAGGTATGGATAGGTAACACGTAGCCGATAGAGAATACAAGCCTCATGTGCAAGAAAAATAATTTTTTTCACGAGTTATATGGAAGAAAATTAATTTTTGACGAGTTATTTGATGGAAACCTCCCTTTTCGGTAATAGCGAAGGCTAACCCCTTTGGATTTTTCCCAAAAATTTTGATATTTTTCAGAACCTCCTGAAAAATAGGTATGGATAGGTAAGACGTAGCCGATAGAGAATACAAGCCTCATGTGCAAGAAAAATGAAATTTTAACAAGTTATTTAACGGAAATCTCCCTTTTCAATAACATCAAAGGCTAACCCCTTTGGAAAATTCTCAAAAATTTTGATATTTTTTAGAACCTTCCAAAAAATAAGTATGGATAGGTAACACGTAGCCGATACAGAATACAAGCCTCATGTGCAAGAAAAATGAATTTTTGATGACTTATTTGACAGAAAAATGAATTTTTGACGAGTTATTTGACATAAACTTCCCTTTTCGACAATATCGAAGGCTAACCCCTTTGGAATTTCTCAAAAATTTTGATATTTTTTATAACCTCCCAAAAATTAAGTTTGGATTGGTAACGCATAGCTGATAGAGAATACGTGTCTCATGTGCAAGAAAAATGAATTTTTGACGAGTTATTTGACGAAAACCTCCATTTTCGTTAATATCGAAGGCTAACCCCTTTGGATTTTCTCAAGATTTTAGATATTTTTTAGAACCTCCCAAAAAATAGGTATGGATAGGTAACCCGTAGCCGATAGATAATACAAGCCTCAAGTGCAAGAAAAATGATTTTTTCACGAGTTATATGGCAGAAAATGAATTCTTGACGAGTTATTTGACGGAAACATCCCTTTTCGGTAATAGCGAAGGCTAACACCTTTGGATTTTCCAAAATATTTTGATATTTTTTAGAATCTCCTGAAAAATAGGTATGGATAGGTAACACGTAGCCGATAGAGAACACAAGCCTCATGTGCAAGAAAAATGAAATTTTCACGAGTTTTTTAATGGAGACCTCCCTTTTCAATAATATCGAAGGCTAACCCCTTTGGATTTTTCTCAAAAATTTTGATAGTTTTGAGAACCTTCCAAAAAATAAGTATGGATAGGTAACACGTAGCCGATACGGAATACAAGCCTCATGTGCAAGAAAAATAAATTTTTGACGAGTTATTTGACAGAAAAATGAGTTTTTGACGAGTTATTTGACATAAACCTCCCTTTTTGATAATATCGAAGGCTAACCCCTTTGGAATTTCTCAAAAATTTGATAATTTTATAAACTTCCAAAAATTAAGTTTGGATTGTTAACGCATAGCTGATAGACAATATCAGTCTCATGTGCAAGAAAAATGAATTTTTGACGAGTTATTTGACGAAAACCTCCCTTTTCGTTAATATCGAAGGCTAACCCCTTTGGATTTTCTCAAAATTTTAGATATTTTTTAGAACCTCCCAAAAAATTGGTATGGATAGGTAACACGTAGCCGATAGATAATACAAGCCTCATGTGCAAGAAAAATGAATTTTTCACGAGTTATATGGCAGAAATTGAATTTGTTGACGAGTTATTTAACGGAAACCTCCCTTTTCGATAATAGCGAAGGCTAACCCCTTTGGATTTTCCAAAATTTTTTGATATTTTTTAGAACCTCCTAAAAAATAGGTATGGATAGGTAAAACGTAGCCGATAGAGAATACAAGCCTCATGTGAAAGAAAAATGAAATTTTCACGAGTTATTTAACGGAGACCTCCCTTTTCAATAATATCAAAGGCTAACCGCTTCGGATTTTTCTAAAAAAATTTGATATTTTTTAGAACCTTCCAAAAAATAAGTATGGATAGGTAACGCGTAGCCTATAAAGAATACAAGCCTCATGTGCAAGAAAAATGATTTTTTCACGAGTTATATGGCAGAAAATGAATTTTTGACGAGTTATTTAACAGAAACCTCCCTTTTCGATAATAGCGAAGGCTAACCCATTTGGATTTTCCCAAAAATTTTGATATTTTTTAGAACCTCCTGAAAAATTGGTATTGATAGTAAGACGTAGCCGATAGAGAATACAAGCCTCTTGTGAAAAAAAAATGAAATTTTCACGAGTTATTTAACAGAGACCTTCCTTTTCAATAATATCGAAAGCTAACCCCTTTGGATTTTTCTCAAAAATTTTGATATTTTTTAGAACCTTCCAAAAAATAAGTATGGATAGGTAACGCGTAGCTGATACAGAATACAAGCCTCATGTGCAAGATAAATGAGTTTTTGACGACTTATTTGATAGAAAAATGAATTTTTGACGAGTTATTTGACATAAACCTCCCTTTTCGATAATATCGAAGGCTAACCCCTTTGGAATTCCTCAAAAAATTTGATAATTTTTATAACCTTCCAAAAATTAAGTTTGGATTGGCAACGCATAGCTGATAGAGAATATCAGTCTCATGTGGAAGAAAAATGAATTTTTGATGAGTTATTTGACGAAAACCTCCCTTTTCGTTAATATCAAAGGCTAACCCCTTTGGATTTTCTCAAAATTTTAGATATTTTTTAGAACCTCCCAAAAAATAGGTATGGAAAGGTAACACGTAGCCGATAGATAATACAAGCCTCAAGTGCAAGAAAAATGAATTTTTCACGAGTTATATGGCAGAAAATGAATTCTTGACGAGTTATTTGACGGAAACATCCCTTTTCGGTAATAGCGAAGGCTAACACCTTTGGATTTTCCAAAATATTTTGATATTTTTTAGAATCTCCTGAAAAATAGGTATGGATAGGTAACACGTAGCCGATAGAGAACACAAGCCTCATGTGCAAGAAAAATGAAATTTTCACGAGTTTTTTAATGGAGACCTCCCTTTTCAATAATATCGAAGGCTAACCCCTTTGGATTTTTCTCAAAAATTTTGATAGTTTTGAGAACCTTCCAAAAAATAAGTATGGATAGGTAACACGTAGCCGATACGGAATACAAGCCTCATGTGCAAGAAAAATAAATTTTTGACGAGTTATTTGACAGAAAAATGAATTTTTGACGAGTTATTTGACATAAACCTCCCTTTTTGATAATATCGAAGGCTAACCCCTTTGGAATTTCTCAAAAATTTGATAATTTTATAAACTTCCAAAAATTAAGTTTGGATTGTTAACGCATAGCTGATAGACAATATCAGTCTCATGTGCAAGAAAAATGAATTTTTGACGAGTTATTTGACGAAAACCTCCCTTTTCGTTAATATCGAAGGCTAACCCCTTTGGATTTTCTCAAAATTTTAGATATTTTTTAGAACCTCCCAAAAAATTGGTATGGATAGGTAACACGTAGCCGATAGATAATACAAGCCTCATGTGCAAGAAAAATGAATTTTTCACGAGTTATATGGCAGAAATTGAATTTGTTGACGAGTTATTTAACGGAAACCTCCCTTTTCGATAATAGCGAAGGCTAACCCCTTTGGATTTTCCAAAATTTTTTGATATTTTTTAGAACCTCCTAAAAAATAGGTATGGATAGGTAAAACGTAGCCTATAGAGAATACAAGCCTCATGTGAAAGAAAAATGAAATTTTCACGAGTTATTTAACGGAGACCTCCCTTTTCAATAATATCAAAGGCTAACCGCTTCGGATTTTTCTAAAAAAATTTGATATTTTTTAGAACCTTCCAAAAAATAAGTATGGATAGGTAACGCGTAGCCTATAAAGAATACAAGCCTCATGTGCAAGAAAAATGATTTTTTCACGAGTTATATGGCAGAAAATGAATTTTTGACGAGTTATTTAACAGAAACCTCCCTTTTCGATAATAGCGAAGGCTAACCCATTTGGATTTTCCCAAAAATTTTGATATTTTTTAGTACCTCCTGAAAAATAGGTATTGATAGTAAGACGTAGCCGATAGAGAATACAAGCCTCTTGTGAAAAAAAATGAAATTTTCACGAGTTATTTAACAGAGACCTTCCTTTTCAATAATATCGAAAGCTAACCCCTTTGGATTTTTCTCAAAAATTTTGATATTTTTTAGAACCTTCCAAAAAATAAGTATGGATAGGTAACGCGTAGCTGATACAGAATACAAGCCTCATGTGCAAGATAAATGAGTTTTTGACGACTTATTTGATAGAAAAATGAATTTTTGACGAGTTATTTGACATAAACCTCCCTTTTCGATAATATCGAAGGCTAACCCCTTTGGAATTCCTCAAAAAATTTGATAATTTTTATAACCTTCCAAAAATTAAGTTTGGATTGGCAACGCATAGCTGATAGAGAATATCAGTCTCATGTGGAAGAAAAATGAATTTTTGATGAGTTATTTGACGAAAACCTCCCTTTTCGTTAATATCAAAGGCTAACCCCTTTGGATTTTCTCAAAATTTTAGATATTTTTTAGAACCTCCCAAAAAATAGGTATGGAAAGGTAACACGTAGCCGATAGATAATACAAGCCTCATGTGCAAGAAAAATGAATTTTTCACGAGTTATATGGCAGAAAATGAATTTTTGACGAGTTATTTGACGTAAACCTCACTTTTCGGTAATAGCGAAGGCTAACCCCTTTGGATTTTTCCCAAAAATTTTGATATTTTTTAGAACCTCCTGAAAAATAGGTATGGATAGGTAAGACGTAGCCGATAGAGAATACAAGCCTCATGTGAAAGAAAAATGAATTTTTCACGAGTTATTTAACGGAGATCTTCCTTTTCAATAATATCGATAGCTAACCCCTTTGGATTTTCTCAAAAATTTTGATATTTTTTATAACTTTCCAAAAAATAAGTATGGATAGGTAACGCGTAGCCGATACAGAATACAAGCCTCATGTGCAAGAAAAATGAATTTTTGACGACTTATTTGACAGAAAAATGAATTTTTGACGAGTTATTTGACATAAACTTCCCTTTTCGACAATATCAAAGGCTAACCCGTTTGGAATTTCTCAAAAATTTTGATATTTTTTAAAACCTCCTGAAAAATAGGTATGGATAGGTAAGACGTAGCCGATAGAGAATACAAGCCTCGTGTGAAAGAAAAATGAAATTTTCACGAGTTATTTAACAGAGACCTTCCTTTTCAATAATATCGAAGGCTAACCCCTTTGGATTTTTCTCAAAAATTTTGATATTTTTTAGAACCTTCCAAAAAATAAGTATGGATAGTTAACGCGTAGCCGATACAGAATACAAGCCTCATGTGCAAGAAAAATGAATTTTTGACGACTTATTTGACAGAAAAATGAATTTTTGACGAGTTATTTGACATAAACCTCCCTTTTCGATAATATTGAAGGCTAACCCCTTTGGAATTTCTCAAAAATTTTGATAATTTTTATAACCTTACAAAAATTAAGTTTTGATTGGTAACGCATAGCTGATAGAGAATATCAGTCTCATGTGCAAGAAAAATGAATTTTTGACGAGTTATTTGACGAAAACCTCCCTTTTGGTTAATATCGAAGGCTAACCCCTTTGGATTTTCTCAAAATTTTAGATATTTTTTAGAACCTCCCAAAAAATAGGTATTGATAGGTAACACGTAGCCGATAGATAATACAAGCCTCATGTGTGAGAAAAATGAATTTTTCACGAGTTATACGGCAGAAAATGAATTTTTGACGAGTTATTTGACGTAAACCTCACTTTTCGGTAATAGCGAAGGCTAACCCCTTTGGATTTTTCCCAAAAATTTTGATATTTTTTAGAACCTCCTAAAAAATAGGTATGGATAGGTAAGACGTAGCTGATAGAGAATACAAGCCTCATGTGAAAGAAAAATGAAATTTTCACGAGATATTTAACGGAGACCTTCCTTTTCAATAATATCGAAGGCTAACCACTTTGGATTTTTCTTAAAAAATTTGATATTTTTTAGAACCTTCCAAAAAATAAGTATGGATAAGTAACGCGTAGCCGATACAGAATACAAGCCTCATTTGCAAGAAAAATTAATTTTTGATGACTTATTTGAAAGAAAAGTAAATTTTTGCGAGTTATTTGACAGAAACCTCCCTTTTCGATAATATCGAAGACTAACTCCTTTGGAATTTCTCAAAATTTTTAATATTTTTTATAATCTCCCAAAAATTAAGTTTGGATTGGTAACGCATAGCTGATAGAGAATAACAGTCTCATGTGCAAGAAAAACGAATTTTTGACGAGTTATTTGACGAAAACCTCCCTTTTCGTTAATATCGAAGGTTAACCCCTTTGGATTTTCTCAAAATTTTAGATATTTTTAGAACCTCCAAAAAAATAGGTATGGATAGGTAACACGTAGCCGATAGAGAATACAAGCCTCATGTGCAAGAAAAATAATTTTTTTCACGAGTTATATGGAAGAAAATTAATTTTTGACGAGTTATTTGATGGAAACCTCCCTTTTCGGTAATAGCGAAGGCTAACCCCTTTGGATTTTTCCCAAAAATTTTGATATTTTTTAGAACCTCCTGAAAAATAGGTATGGATAGGTAAGACGTAGCCGATAGAGAATACAAGCCTCATGTGCAAGAAAAATGAAATTTTAACAAGTTATTTAACGGAAACCTCCCTTTCCAATAATATCAAAGGCTAACCCCTTTGGATTTTTCTCAAAAATTTTGATATTTTTAAGAACATTCCAAAAAATAAGTATGGATAGGTAACGCGTAGCCGATACAGAATACAAGCCTCATGTGCAAGATAAATGAATTTTTGATGACTTATCTAACAGAAAAATGAATTTTTGCGAGTTATTTGACATAAACCTCCCTTTTCGACAATATCGAAGGCTAATCCCTTTGGAATTTCTCAAAAAATTAGATAATTTTTATAACCTTCCAAAAATTAAGTTTGGATTGGTAACGCATAGCTGATAGAGAATATCAGTCTCATGTGCAAGAAAAATGAATTTTGGACGAGTTATTTGACGAAAACCTCCCTTTTCGTTAATATGGAAGGCTAACCCCTTTGGATTTTCTCAAAATTTTAGATATTTTTTAGAACCTCCCAAAAAATAGGTATGGATAGGTAACACGTAGCAGATAGATAATACAACCCTCATGTGCAAGAAAACTGAATTTTTCACGAGTTATATGGCAGAAATTGAATTTTTGACGAGTTATTTGACGTAAACCTCCCTTTTCGGTAATAGTGAAGGCTAACCCCTTTGGATTTTTCCCAAAAATTCTGGTATTTTTTAGAACCTCCTGAAAAATAGGTATGGATAGGTAAAACATAGCCGATAAAGAATACAAGCCTCATGTGAAAGAAAAATGAAATTTTCACGAGTTATTTAACGGAGACCTCCCTTTTCAATAATATCAAAAGCTAACCGCTTCGGATTTTTCTAAAAAATTTTGATATTTTTTTAGAACCTTCCAAAAAATAATTATGGATAGGTAACGCGTAGCCTATACAGAATACAAGCCTCATGTGCAAGAAAAATGATTTTTTCACGAGTTATATGGCAGAAAATGAATTTTTGACGAGTTAGTTAACCGAAACCTCCCTTTTCGATAATAGCGAAGGCTAACCCCTTTGGATTTTCCCAAAAATTTTGATATTTTTTAGAACCTCCTGAAAAATAGGTATGGATAGTAAGACGTAGCCGATAGAGAATACAAGCCTCATGTGAAAAAAAATGAAATTTTCACGAGTTATTTAACAGAGACCTTCCTTTTCAATAATATCGAAGGCTAACCCCTTTGGATTTTTCTCAAAAATTTTGATATTTTTTAGAACCTTCCAAAAAATAAGTATGGATAGGTAACGCGTAGACGATACAGAATAAAAGCCTCATGTGCAAGAAAAATGAATTTTTGACGACTTATTTGATAGAAAAATGAATTTTTGACGAGTTATTTGACATAAACCTCCCTTTTCGATAATATCGAAGGCTAACCCCTTTGGAATTCCTCAAAAAATTTGATAATTTTTATAACCTTCCAAAAATTAAGTTTGGATTGGCAACACATAGCTGATAGAGAA
This sequence comes from Neostapfia colusana, assembly GCA_030760725.1. Taxonomy (NCBI): domain Eukaryota; kingdom Viridiplantae; phylum Streptophyta; class Magnoliopsida; order Poales; family Poaceae; genus Neostapfia; species Neostapfia colusana. The sequence goes on along the minus strand of JASWHV010000001.1, from coordinate 255,549 downwards.
TATCAGTCTCATGTGGAAGAAAAATGAATTTTTGATGAGTTATTTGACGAAAACCTCCCTTTTCGTTAATATCAAAGGCTAACCCCTTTGGATTTTCTGAAAATTTTAGATATTTTTTAGAACCTCCCAAAAAATAGGTATGGAAAGGTAACACGTAGCCGATAGATAATACAAGCCTCATGTGCAAGAAAAATGAATTTTTCACGAGTTATATGGCATAAAATGAATTTTTGACGAGTTATTTGACGTAAACCTCACTTTTCGGTAATAGCGAAGGCTAACCCCTTTGGATTTTTCCCAAAAATTTTGGTATTTTTTAGAACCTCCTGAAAATAGGTATGGATAGGTAAGACGTAGCCGATAGAGAATACAAGCCTCATGTGAAAGAAAAATGAATTTTTCACGAGTTATTTAACGGAGACCATCCTTTTCAATAATATTGAAGGCTAACCCCTTTGGATTTTCTCAAAAATTTAGATAATTTTTAGAACTTTCCAAAAAATAAGTATGGATAGGTAACGCGTAGCTGATACAGAATACAAGCCTCATGTGCAAGAAAAATGAATTTTTGACGACTTATTTGACAGGAAAATGATTTTTTGACGAGTTATTTGACATAAACTTCCCTTTTCGACAATATCGAAGGCTAACCCGTTTGGAATTTCTCAAAAATTTTGATATTTTTTAAAACCTCCTGAAAAATAGGTATGGATAGGTAAGACGTAGCCGATAGAGAATACGAGCCTCATGTGAAAGAAAAATGAAATTTTCACGAGTTATTTAACAGAGACCTTCCTTTTCAATAATATCGAAGGCTAACCCCTTTGGATTTTTCTCAAAAATTTTGATATTTTTTAGAACCTTCCAAAAAATAAGTATGGATAGTTAACGCGTAGCCGATACAGAATACAAGCCTCATGTGCAAGAAAAATGAATTTTTGATGACTTATTTGATAGAAAAATGAATTTTTGACGAATTATTTGACATAAACCTCCCTTTTCGATAATATTGAAGGCTAACCCCTTTGGAATTTCTCAAAAATTTTGATAATTTTTATAACCTTCCAAAAATTAAGTTTTGATTGGTAACGCATAGCTGATAGAGAATATCAGTCTCATGTGCAAGAAAAATGAATTTTTGACGAGTTATTTGACGAAAACCTCCCTTTTCGTTAATATCGAAGGCTAACCCCTTTGGATTTTCTCAAAATTTTAGATATTTTTTAGAACCTCCCAAAAAATAGGTATTGATAGGTAACACGTAGCCGATAGATAATACAAGCCTCATGTGCAATAAAAATGAATTTTTCACGAGTTATACGGCAGAAAATGAATTTTTAACGAGTTATTTGACGTAAACCTCACTTTTCGGTAATAGCGAAGGCTAACCCCTTTGGATTTTTCCCAAAAATTTTGATACTTTTTAGAACCTCCTAAAAAATAGGTATGGATTGGTAAGACGTAGCTGATAGAGAATATAAGCCTCATGTGAAAGAAAAATGAAATTTTCACGAGTTATTTAACGGAGACCATCCTTTTCAATAATATCGAAGGCTAACCACTTTGGATTTTTCTCAAAAATTTTGATATTTTTTAGAACCTTCCAAAAAATAAGTATGGATAAGTAACGCGTAGCCGATACAGAATACAAGCCTCATTTGCAAGAAAAATTAATTTTTGATGACTTATTTGAAAGAAAAGTAATTTTTTGCGAGTTATTTGACAGAAACCTCCCTTTTCGATAATATCGAAGGCTAACTCCTTTGGAATTTCTCAAAATTTTTAATATTTTTTATAATCTCCCAAAAATTAAGTTTGGATTGGTAACGCATAGCTGATAGAGAATAACAGTCTCATGTGCAAGAAAAACGAATTTTTGACGAGTTATTTGACGAAAACCTCCCTTTTCGTTAATATCGAAGGTTAACCCCTTTAGATTTTCTCAAAATTTTAGATATTTTTAGAACCTCCAAAAAAATAGGTATGGGTAGGTAACACGTAGCAGATAGAGAATACAAGCCTCATGTGCAAGAAAAATAATTTTTTTCACGAGTTATATGGAAGAAAATTAATTTTTGACGAGTTATTTGACGGAATTCTCCCTTTTCGGTAATAGCGAAGGCTAACCCCTTTGGATTTTTCCCAAAATTTTTGATATTTTTTAGAACCTCCTGAAAAATAGGTATGGATAGGTAAGACGTAGCCGATAGAGAATACAAGCCTCATGTGCAAGAAAAATGAAATTTTAACAAGTTATTTAACGGAAACCTCCCTTTCCAATAATATCAAATGCTAACCCCTTTGGATTTTTTTCAAAAATTTTGATATTTTTAAGAACCTTCCAAAAAATAAGTATGGATAGGTAACGTGTAGCCTATACAGAATACAAGCCTCATGTGCAAGAAAAATAAATTTTTCAAGTGTTATATGGCAGAAAATGAATTTTTGACGAGTTATTTGACGAAAACCTTCCTTTTCGGTAATAGCGAAGGCTAACCCCTTTAGATTTTTCCCAAAAATTTTGATATTTTTTAGAACCTCCTGAAAAATAGGTATGGCTAGGTAAGACGTAGCCGATAGAGAATACAATCCTCATGTGCAAGAAAAATGAATTTTTCACGAGTTATTTAACGGAGACCTCCCTTTTCAATAATATCAAAGGCTAACCCCTTCGGAAAATTCTCAAAAATTTTGATATTTTTTAGAACCTTCCAAAAAATAAGTATGGATAGGTAACGCGTAGCATATACAGAATACAAGCCTCATGTGCAAGAAAAATGATTTTTCACGAGTTATATGGCAGAAAATGAATTTTTGACGAGTTATTTAACGGAAACCTCCCTTTTCGATAATAGCGAAGGCTAACCCCTTTGGATTTTCCCAAAAAATTTGATATTTTTTAGAACCTCCTGAAAAATAGGTATGGATAGGTAAAACGTAGCCGATAGAGAATACAAGCCTCATGTGAAAGAAAAATGAAATTTTCACGAGTTATTTAACGGAGACCTCCCTTTTCAATAATATCAAAGGCTAACCGCATCGAATTTTTCTAAAAAATCTTGATATTTTTTAGAACCTTCCAAAAAATAAGTATGGATAAGTAACGTGTAGCCGATATAGAATACAAGCCTCATGTGCAAGAAAAATGAATTTTTGAGGACTTATCTGACAGAAAAATGAATTTTTGCGAGTTATTTGACAGAAACCTTCCTTTTCGATAATATCGAAGGCTAACTCCTTTGGAATTTCTCAAAAGTTTTGATATTTTTTATAACCTCCCAAAAATTAAGTTTGGATTGGTAACACATAGCTGATAGAGAATAACAGTCTCATGTGCAAGAAAAATGAATTTTTGACGAGTTATTTGACGAGAACCTCCCTTTTCGTTAATATCGAAGGCTAACCCCTTTGGATTTTCTCAAAACTTTAGATATTTTTTAAAACCTCAAAAAAAATAGGTATGGATAGGTAACACGTAGCCGATAGAGAATACAAGACTCATGTGCAAGAAAAATAATTTTTTCACGAGTTATATGGAAGAAAATTAATTTTTGACGAGTTATTTGACGGAAACCTCCGTTTTCGGTAATAGCGAAGGCTAACCCCTTTGGATTTTTCCCAAAAATTTTGATACTTTTTAGAACCTCCTGAAAAATAGGTATGGATTGGAAAGACGTAGCCGATAGAGAATGCAAGCCTCATGTGCAAGAAAAATGAAATTTTCACGAGTTATTTAACGGAGACCTCCCTTTTCAATAATATCGAAGGCTAACCCCTTTGGATTTTTCTCAAAAATTTTGATAGTTTTGAGAACCTTCCAAAAAATAAGTATGGATAGGTAACACGTAGCCGATACAGAATACAAGCCTCATGTGCAAGAAAAATAAATTTTTGATGAGTTATTTGACAGAAAAATGAATTTTTGACGAGTTATTTGACATAAACCTCCCTTTTCGATAATATCGAAGGCTAACCCCTTTGGAATTTCTCAAAAAATTTGATAATTTTTATAACCTTCCAAAAATTAAGTTTGGATTGGTAACGCATAGCTGATAGAGAATATCAGTCTCATGTGCAAGAAAAATAAATTTTTGACGAGTTATTTGACGAAAACCTCCCTTTTCGTTAATATCGAAGGCTAACCCCTTTGGATTTTCTCAAAATTTTAGATATTTTTTAGAACCTCCCAAAAAATTGGTATGGATAGGTAACACGTAGCCGATAGATAATACAAGCCTCATGTGCAAGAAAAAATGAATTTTTCACGAGTTATATGGCAGAAATTGAATTTGTTGATGAGTTATTTGAGGTAAACCTCCCTTTTCGGTAATAGCGAAGGCTAACCCCTTTAGATTTTTCCCAAAACTTTTGGTATTTTTTAGAACCTCCTGAAAAATAGGTATGGATAGGTAAGACGTAGCCGATAGAGAATATAAGCCTCATGTGCAAGAAAAATGAAATTTTCACGAGTTATTTAACGGAGACCTCCCTTTTCAATAATATCGAAGGCTAACCCCTTTGGATTTTTCTCAAAAATTTTGATATTTTTTAGAACCTTCCAAAAAATAAGTATGGATAGGTAACGCGTAGCCGATACAGAATACAAACCTCATGTGCAAGATAAATGAATTTTTGACGACTTATCTGACAGAAAAATGAATTTTTGCGAGTTATTTGACATAAACTTCCCTTTTCGACAATATCGAAGGCTAACCCCTTTGGAATTTCTCAAAAAATTTTATATTTTTTATAATCTCCCAAAAATTAAGTTTGGATTGGTAACGCATAGCTGATAGAGAATAACAGTCTCATGTGCAAGAAAAATGAATTTTTGACGAGTTATTTGATGAAAACCTCCCTTTTCGTTAATATCGAAGGCTAACCCCTTTGGATTTTCTCAAAACTTTAGATATTTTTTAGAACCTCAAAAAAAATAGGTATGGATAGGTAACACGTAGCCGATAGAGAATACAAGCCTCATGTGCAAGAAAAATAATTTTTTTCATGAGTTATATGGAAGAAAATTAATTTTTGACGAGTTATTTGACGGAAACCTCCGTTTTCGGTAATAGCCAAGGCTAACCCCTTTGGATTTTCCCAAAAATTTTGATATTTTTTAGAACCTCCTAAAAAATAGGTATGGATAGGTAAGACGTAGCTGATAGAGAATGCAAGCCTCATGTGCAAGAAAAATGAAATTTTCACGAGTTATTTAACGGAGACCTCCCTTTTCAATAATATCGAAGGCTAACCCCTTTGGATTTTTCTCAAAAATTTTGATAGTTTTGAGAACCTTCCAAAAAATAAGTATGGATAGGTAACACGTAGCCGATACAGAATACAAGCCTCATGTGCAAGAAAAATAAATTTTTGACGAGTTATTTGACAGAAAAATGATTTTTTGACGAGTTATTTGACATAAACCTCCCTTTTCGATAATATCGAAGGCTAACCCCTTTGAAATTTCTCAAAAATTTTGATAATTTTTATAACCTTCCAAAAATTAAGTTTGGATTGGTAACGCGTAGCTGATAGAGAATATCAGTCTCATGTGCAAGAAAAATGAATTTTTGACGAGTTATTTGACGAGAACCTCCCTTTTCGTTAATATCGAAGGCTAACCCCTTTGAATTTTCTCAAAATTTTAGATATTTTTTAGAACCTCCCAAAAAATAGGTATGGATAGGTAACACGTAGCCGATAGATAATACAAGCCTCATGTGCAAGAAAAATGAATTTTTCACGAGTTATACGGCAGAAAATGAATTTTTGACGAGTTATTTGACGTAAACCTCACTTTTCGGTAATAGCGAAGACTAACCACTTTGGATTTTTCCCAAAAATTTTGATATTTTTTAGAATCTCCTGAAAAATAGGTATGGATAGGTAAGACGTAGCCGATAGAGAATACAAGCCTCATGTGAAAGAAAAATGAAATTTTCATGAGTTATTTAACGGAGACCTTCCTTTTCAATAATATCGAAGGCTAACCCCTTTGAATTTTTCTCAAAAATTTTGATATTTTTTAGAACCTTCCAAAAAATAAGTATGGATAAGTAACGCGTTGCCGATACAGAATACAAGCCTCATGTGCAAGAAAAATGATTTTTTGAGGACTTATCTGACAGAATAATGAATTTTTGCGAGTTATTTGACAGAAACCTCCCTTTTTGATAATATCGAAGGCTAACTCCTTTGGAATTTCTCAAAATTTTTGATATTTTTTATAATCTCCAAAAATTAAGTTTGGATTGGTAACGCACAGCTGATAGAGAATAACAGTCTCATGTGCAAGAAAAATGATTTTTTGACGAGTTATTTGATGAAAACCTCCCTTTTTGTTAATATCGAAGGCTAACCCCTTTGGATTTTCTCAAAACTTTAGATATTTTTTAGAACCTCAAAAAAATAGGTATGGATAGGTAACACGTAGCCGATAGAGAATACAAGCCTCATGTGCAAGAAAAATAATTTTTTTCACGAGTTATATGGAAGAAAATTAATTTTTGACGAGTTATTTGACGGAAACCTCCGTTTTCGGTAATAGCGAAGGCTAACACCTTTGGATTTTCCCAAAAATTTTGATATTTTTTAGAATCTCCTGAAAAATAGGTAGGATAGGTAACACGTAGCCGATAGAGAATACAAGCCTCATGTGCAAGAAAAATGAAATTTTCACGAGTTATTTAACGGAGACCTCCCTTTTCAATAATATCGAAGGCTAACCCCTTTGGATTTTTCTCAAAAATTTTGAAAGTTTTGAGAACCTTCCAAAAAATAAGTATGGATAGGTAACACGTAGTCGATACAGAATACAAGCCTCATGTGCAAGAAAAATAAATTTTTGACGAGTTATTTGACAGAAAAATGAATTTTTGACAAGTTATTTGACATAAACCTCCCTTTTCGATAATATCGAAGGCTAACCCCTTTGGAATTTCTCAAAATTTTTGATAATTTTTATAACCTTCCAAAAATTAAGTTTGGATTGGTAAAGCGTAGCTGATAGAGAATATCAGTCTCATGTGCAAGAAAAATGAATTTTTGACGAGTTATTTGACGAGAACCTCCCTTTTCGTTAATATCGAAGGCTAACCCCTTTGGATTTTCTCAAAATTTTAGATATTTTTTAGAACCTCCCAAAAAATAGGTATGGATAGGTAACACGTAGCCGATAGATAATAAAAGCCTCATGTGCAAGAAAAATGAATTTTTCACGAGTTATACGGCAGAAAATGAATTTTTGACGAGTTATTTGACGTAAACCTCACTTTTCGGTAATAGCGAAGGCTAACCCCTTTGGATTTTTCCCAAAAATTTTGATATTTTTTAGAATCTCCTGAAAAATAGGTATGGATAGGTAAGACGTAGCCGATAGAGAATACAAGCCTCATGTGAAAGAAAAATGAAATTTTCACGAGTTATTTAACGGAGACCATCCTTTTCAATAATATCGAAGGCTAACCCCTTTGAATTTTTCTCAAAAATTTTGATATTTTTTAGAACCTTCCAAAAAATAAGTATGGATAAGTAACGCGTTGCCGATACAGAATACAAGCCTCATGTGCAAGAAAAATGAATTTTTGAGGACTTATCTGACAGAAAAATGAATTTTGGCGAGTTATTTGACAGAAACCTCCCTTTTCGATAATATCGAAGGCTAACTCCTTTGGAATTTCTCAAAATTTTTGATATTTTTTATAATCTCCCAAAAATTAAGTTTGGATTGATAAAGCACAGCTGATAGAGAATAACAGTCTCACGTGCAAGAAAAATGATTTTTTGACGAGTTATTTGATAAAAACCTCCCTTTTCGTTAATATCGAAGGCTAACCCCTTTGGATTTTCTCAAAACTTTAGATATTTTTTAGAACCTCAAAAAAATAGGTATGGATAGGTAACACGTAGCCGGTAGAGAATACAAGCCTCATGTGCAAGAAAAATGAATGTTTCACGAGTTATATGGCAGAAAATGAATTTTTGACGAGTTATTTGACGGAAACATCCATTTTCAGTAATAGCGAAGGCTAACACCTTTGGATTTTCCCAAAAATTTTGATATTTTTTAGAATCTCCTGAAAAATAGGTAGGATAGGTAACACGTAGCCGATAGAGAATACAAGCCTCATGTGCAAGAAAAATGAAATTTTCACGAGTTATTTAACGGAGACCTCCCTTTTCAATAATATCGAAGGCTAACCCCTTTAGCTTCTTCTCAAAAATTTTGATAGTTTTGAGAACCTTCCAAAAAATAAGTATGGATAGGTAACATGTAGGGATACAGAATACAAGCCTCATGTGCAAGAAAAATAAATTTTTGACGAGTTATTTGACAGAAAAATGAATATTTGACGAGTTATTTGACATAAACCTAACTTTTAGATAATATCAAAGGCTAACCCCTTTGGAATTTCTCAAAAATTTTGATAATTTTTATAACCTTCCAAAAATTAAGTTTGGATTGGTAACGCATAGCTGATAGAGAATATCAGTCTCATGTGCAAGAAAAATGAATTTTTGACGAGTTATTTGACGAAAACCTCCCTTTTCGTTAATATCGAAGGCTAACCCCTTGGGATTTTCTCAAAATTTTAGATATTTTTTAGAACCTCCCAAAAAATAGGTATGGATAGGTAACGCGTAGCCTATAGAAAATACAAGCCTCATATGCAAGAAAAATGAATTTATCCTGAGTTATATGGCAGAAATTGAATTTTTGACGAGTTATTTGACGTAAACCTCACTTTTGGGTAATAGCGAAGGCTAACACCTTTGGATTTTTCCCAAAAATTTTGATATTTTTTAGAACCTCCTGAAAAATAGGTATGGATAGGTAAGACGTAGCCGATAGAGAATACAAGCCTCATGTGAAAGAAAAATGAAATTTTCACGAGTTATTTAACGGAGACCTTCCTTTTCAATAATATCGAAGGCTAACCCCTTTGAATTTTTCTCAAAAATTTTGATATTTTTTAGAACCTTCCAAAAAATAAGTATGGATAAGTAACGCGTAGCCGATACAGAATACAAGCCTCATGTGCAAGAAAAATGAATTTTTGAGGACTTATTTGACAGAAAAATGAATTTTTGCGAGTTATTTGACAGAAACCTCCCTTTTCGATAATATCGAAGGCTAACTCCTTTGGAATTTCTCAAAATTTTTGATATTTTTTATAATCTCCCAAAAATTAAGCTTGGACTTGTAACACATAGCTGATAGAGAATAACAGTCTCATGTGCAAGAAAAATGATTTTTTGACGAGTTATTTGACGAAAACCTCCCTTTTCGTTAATATCGAAGGCTAACCCTTTTGGATTTTCTCAAAACTTTAGATATTTTTTAGAACCTCAAACAAAATAGGTATGGATAGGTAACACGTAGCCGATAGAGAATACAAGCCTCATGTGCAAGAAAAATAATTTTTTTCACGAGTTATATGGAAGAAAATTAATTTTTGACGAGTTATTTGACGGAAACCTCCGTTTTCGGTAATAGCCAAGGCTAACCCCTTTGGATTTTCCCAAAAATTTTGATATTTTTTAGAACCTCCTGAAAAATAGGTATGGATAGGTAAGACGTAGCCGATAGAGAATGCAAGCCTCATGTGCAAGAAAAATGAAATTTTCACGAGTTATTTAACGGAGACCTCCCTTTTCAATAATATCGAAGGCTAACCCCTTTGGATTTTTCTCAAAAATTTTGATAGTTTTGAGAACCTTCCAAAAAATAAGTATGGATAGGTAACACGTAGCCGATACAGAATACAAGCCTCATGTGCAAGAAAAATAAATTTTTGACGACTTATTTGACAGAAAAATGAATTTTTGACGAGTTATTTGACATAAACCTCCCTTTTCGATAATATCGAAGGCTAACCCCTTTGGAATTTCTCAAAAATTTTGATAATTTTTATAACCTTCCAAAAATTAAGTTTTGATTGGTAACGCGTAGCTGATAGAGAATATCAGTCTCATGTGCAAGAAAAATGAATTTTTGACGAGTTATTTGACGAGAACCTCCCTTTTCGTTAATATCGAAGGCTAACCCCTTTGGATTTTCTCAAAATTTTAGATATTTTTTAGAACCTCCCAAAAAATAGGTATGGATAGGTAACACGTAGACGATAGATAATACAAGCCTCATGTGCAATAAAAATGAATTTTTCACAAGTTATACGGCAGAAAATGAATTTTTGACGAGTTATTTGACGTAAACCTCACTTTTCGGTAATAGCGAAGACTAACCCCTTTGGATTTTTCCCAAAAATTTGATATTTTTTAGAATCTCCTGAAAAATAGGTATGGATAGGTAAGACGTAGCCGATAGAGAATACAAGCCTCATGTGAAAGAAAAATGAAATTTTCACGAGTTATTTAACGGAGACCTTCCTTTTCAATAATATCGAAGGCTAACCCCTTTGAATTTTTCTCAAAAATTTTGATATTTTTTAGAACCTTCCAAAAAATAAGTATGGATAAGTAACGCGTTGCCGATACAGAATACAAGCCTCATGTGCAAGAAAAATGATTTTTTGAGGACTTATCTGACAGAATAATGAATTTTTGCGAGTTATTTGACAGAAACCTCCCTTTTCGATAATATCGAAGGCTAACTCCTTTGGAATTTATTAAAATTTTTGATATTTTTTATAATCTCCCAAAAATTAAGTTTGGATTGGTAACGCACAGCTGATAGAGAATAACAGTCTCATGTGCAAGAAAAATGATTTTTTGACGAGTTATTTGATGAAAACCTCCCTTTTCGTTAATATCGAAGGCTAACCCCTTTGGATTTTCTCAAAACTTTAGATATTTTTTAGAACCTCAAAAAAATAGGTATGGATAGGTAACACGTAGCCGATAGAGAATACAAGCCTCATGTGCAAGAAAAATAATTTTTTCACGAGTTATATGGAAGAAAATTAATTTTTGACGAGTTATTTGACGGAAACCTCCGTTTTCGGTAATAGCGAAGGCTAACCCCTTTGGATTTTCCCAAAAATTTTGATATTTTTTAGAACCTCCTGAAAAATAGGTATGGATAGGTAAGACGTAGCCGATAGAGAATGCAAGCCTCATGTGCAAGAAAAATGAAATTTTCACGAGTTATTTAACGGAGACCTCCCTTTTCAATAATATCGAAGGCTAACCCCTTTGGATTTTTCTCAAAAATTTTGATAGTTTTGAAAACTTTCCAAAAAATAAGTATGGATAGGTAACACGTAGTCGATACAGAATACAAGCCTCATGTGCAAGAAAAATAAATTTTTGACGAGTTATTTGACAGAAAAATGAATTTTTGACAAGTTATTTGACATAAACCTCCCTTTTCGATAATATCGAAATCTAACCCCTTTGGAATTTCTCAAAAATTTTGATAATTTTTATAACCTTCCAAAAATTAAGTTTGGATTGGTAATGCGTAGCTGATAGAGAATATCAGTCTCATGTGCAAGAAAAATGAATTTTTGACGAGTTATTTGACGAGAACCTCCCTTTTTGTTAATATCGAAGGCTAACCCCTTTGGATTTTCTCAAAATTTTAGATATTTTTTAGAACCTCCCAAAAAATAGGTATGGATAGGTAACACGTAGCCGATAGATAATACAAGCCTCATGTGCAAGAAAAATGAATTTTTCACAAGTTATACGGCAGAAAATGAATTTTTGACGAGTTATTTGACGTAAACCTCACTTTTCGGTAATAGCGAAGACTAACCCCTTTGGATTTTTCCCAAAAATTTGATATTTTTTAGAATCTCCTGAAAAATAGGTATGGATAGGTAAGACGTAGCCGATAGAGAATACAAGTTTCATGTGAAAGAAAAATGAAATTTTCACGAGTTATTTAACGGAGACCTTCCTTTTCAATAATATCGAAGGCTAACCCCTTTGAATTTTTCTCAAAAATTTTGATATTTTTTAGAACCTTCCAAAAAATAAGTATGGATAAGTAACGCGTTGCCGATACAGAATACAAGCCTCACGTGCAAGAAAAATGATTTTTGAGGACTTATCTGACAGAATAATGAATTTTTGCGAGTTATTTGACAGAAACCTCCCTTTTCGATAATATCGAAGGCTAACTCCTTTGGAATTTCTCAAAATTTTTGATATTTTTTATAATCTCCCAAAAATTAAGTTTGGATTGGTAACGCACAGCTGATAGAGAATAACAGTCTCATGTGCAAGAAAAATGATTTTTTGACGAGTTATTTGATGAAAACCTCCCTTTTCGTTAATATCGAAGGCTAACCCCTTTGGATTTTCTCAAAACTTTAGATATTTTTTAGAACCTCAAAAAAATAGGTATGGATAGGTAACACATAGCCGATAGAGAATACAAGCCTCATGTGCAAGAAAAATAATTTTTTTCACGAGTTATATGGAAGAAAATTAATTTTTGACGAGTTATTTGACGGAAACCTCCGTTTTCGGTAATAGCGAAGGCTAACCCCTTTGGATTTTCCCAAAATTTTTGATATTTTTTAGAACCTCCTGAAAAATAGGTATGGATAGGTAAGACGTAGCCGATAGAGAATGCAAGCCTCATGTGCAAGAAAAATGAAATTTTCACGAGTTATTTAACGGAGACCTCCCTTTTCAATAATATCGAAGGCTAACCCCTTTGGATTTTTCTCAAAAATTTTGATATTTTTTAGAACCTTCCAAAAAATAAGTATGGATAAATAACGCGTTGCCGATACAGAATACAAGCCTCATGTGCAAGAAAAATGAATTTTTGAGGACTTATCTCACAAAAAAATGAATTTTGACGAGTTATTTGACAGAAACCTCCCTTTTCGATAATATCGAAGGCTAACTCCTTTGGAATTTCTCAAAATTTTTGATATTTTTTATAATCTCCCAAAAATTAAGTTTGGATTGGTAACGCACAGCTGATAGAGAATAACAGTCTCATGTGCAAGAAAAATGATTTTTTGACGAGTTATTTGATGAAAACCTCCCTTTTCATTAATATCGAAGGCTAACCCCTTTGGATTTTCTCAAAACTTTAGATATTTTTTAGAACCTCAAAAAAATAGGTATGGATAGGTAACACGTAGCCGGTAGAGAATACAAGCCTCATCTGCAAGAAAAATGAATGTTTCACGAGTTATATGGCAGAAAATGAATTTTTGACGAGTTATTTGAAGGAAACATCCCTTTTCAGTAATAGCGAAGGCTAACACCTTTGGATTTTCCCAAAAATTTTGATATTTTTTAGAATCTCCTGAAAAATAGGTAGGATAGGTAACACGTAGCCGATAGAGAATACAAGCCTCATGTGCAAGAAAAATGAAATTTTCACGAGTTATTTAACGGAGACCTCCCTTTTCAATAATATCGAAGGCTAACCCCTTTAGCTTCTTCTCAAAAATTTTGATAGTTTTGAGAACCTTCCAAAAAATAAGTATGGATAGGTAACACGTAGGCGATACAGAATACAAGCCTCATGTGCAAGAAAAATAAATTTTTGACGAGTTATTTGAAAGAAAAATGAATATTTGACGAGTTATTTGACATAAACCTCCCTTTTCGATAATATCAAAGGCTAATCCCTTTGGAATTTCTCAAAAATTTTGATAATTTTTATAACCTTCCAAAAATTAAGTTTGGATTGGTAACGCATAGCTGATAGAGAATATCAGTCTCATGTGCAAGAAAAATGAATTTTTGACGAGTTATTTGACGAAAACCTCCCTTTTCGTTAATATCGAAGGCTAACCCCTTGGGATTTTCTCAAAATTTTAGATATTTTTTAGAACCTCCCAAAAAATAGGTATGGATAGGTAACACGTAGCCTATAGAAAATACAAGCCTCATGTGCAAGAAAAATGAATTTATCCTGAGTTATATGGCAGAAAATGAATTTTTGACGAGTTATTTGACGTAAACCTCACTTTTCGGTAATAGCGAAGGCTAACCCCTTTGGATTTTTCCCAAAAATTTTGATATTTTTTAGAATCTCCTGAAAAATAGGTATGGATAGGTAAGACGTAGCCGATAGAGAATACAAGCCTCATGTGAAAGAAAAATGAAATTTTCACGAGTTATTTAACGGAGACCATCCTTTTCAATAATATCGAAGGCTAACCCCTTTGAATTTTTCTCAAAAATTTTGATATTTTTTAGAACCTTCCAAAAAATAAGTATGGATAAGTAACGCGTTGCCGATACAGAATACAAGCCTCATGTGCAAGGAAAATGATTTTTTGAGGACTTATCTGACAGAATAATGAATTTTTGCGAGTTATTTGACAGAAACCTCCCTTTTCGATAATATCGAAGGCTAACTCCTTTGGAATTTCTCAAAATTTTTGATATTTTTTATAATCTCCCAAAAATTAAGTTTGGATTGATAAAGCACAGCTGATAGAGAATAACAGTCTCATGTGCAAGAAAAATGATTTTTTGACGAGTTATTTGATGAAAACCTCCCTTTTCGTTAATATCGAAGGCTAATCCCTTTGGATTTTCTCAAAACTTTAGATATTTTTTAGAACCTCAAAAAAATAGGTATGGATAGGTAACACGTAGCCGATAGAGAATACAAGCCTCATGTGCAAGAAAAATAATTTTTTTCACGAGTTATATGGAAGAAAATTAATTTTTGACGAGTTATTTGACGGAAACCTCCGTTTTCGGTAATAGCGAAGGCTAACCCCTTTGGATTTTCCCAAAAATTTTGATATTTTTTAGAACCTCCTGAAAAATAGGTATGGATAGGTAAGACGTAGCCGATAGAGAATGCAAGCCTCATGTGCAAGAAAAATGAAATTTTTACGAGTTATTTAACGGAGACCTCCCTTTTCAATAATATTGAAGGCTAACCCCTTTGGATTTTTCTCAAAAATTTTGATAGTTTTGAGAACCTTCCAAAAAATAAGTATGGATAGTTAACACGTAGTCGATACAGAATACAAGCCTCATGTGCAAGAAAAATAAATTTTTGACGAGTTATTTGACAGAAAAATGAATTTTTGACAAGTTATTTGACATAAACCTCCCTTTTCGATAATATCGAAGGTTAACCCCTTTGGAATTTCTCAAAAATTTTGATAATTTTTATAACCTTCCAAAAATTAAGTTTGGATTGGTAATGCGTAGCTGATAGAGAATATCAGTCTCATGTGCAAGAAAAATGAATTTTTGACGAGTTATTTGACGAGAACCTCCCTTTTCGTTAATATCGAAGGCTAACCCCTTTGGATTTTCTCAAAATTTTAGATATTTTTTAGAACCTCCCAAAAAATAGGTATGGATAGGTAACACGTAGCCGATAGATAATACAAGCCTCATGTGCAAGAAAAATGAATTTTTCACGAGTTATACGGCAGAAAATGAATTTTTGACGAGTTATTTGACGTAAACCTCACTTTTCGGTAATAGCGAAGGATAACCCCTTTGGATTTTCCCAAAAATTTTGATATTTTTTAGAATCTCCTGAAAAATAGGTATGGATAGGTAAGACGTAGCCGATAGAGATTACAAGCCTCATGTGAAAGAAAAATGAAATTTTCACGAGTTATTTAACGGAGACCATCCTTTTCAATAATATCGAAGGCTAACCCCTTTGAATTTTTCTCAAAAATTTTGATATTTTTTAGAACCTTCCAAAAAATAAGTATGGATAAGTAACGCGTTGCCGATACAGAATACAAGCCTCATGTGCAAGAAAAATGAATTTTTGAGGACTTATCTGACATAAAAATGAATTTTGGTGAGTTATTTGACAAAAACCCCCCTTTTCGATAATATCGAAGGCTAACTCCTTTGGAATTTCTCAAAATTTTTGATATTTTTTATAATCTCCCAAAAATTAAGTTTGGATTGGTAACGCACAACTGATAGAGAATAACAGTCTCATGTGCAAGAAAAATGATTTTTTGACGAGTTATTTGATGAAAACCTCCCTTTTCGTTAATATCGAAGGATAACCCCTTTGGATTTTCTCAAAACTTTAGATATTTTTTAGAACCTCAAAAAAATAGGTATGGATAGGTAACACGTAGCCGGTAGAGAATACAAGCCTCATGTGCAAGAAAAATGAATGTTTCACGAGTTATATGGCAGAAAATGAATTTTTGACGAGTTATTTGACGGAAACATCCCTTTTCAGTAATAGCGAAGGCTAACACCTTTGGATTTTCCCAAAAATTTTGATATTTTTTAGAATCTCCTGAAAAATAGGTAGGATAGGTAACACGTAGCCGATAGAGAATACAAGCCTCATGTGCAAGAAAAATGAAATTTTCACGAGTTATTTAACGGAGACCTCCCTTTTCAATAATATCGAAGGCTAACCCCTTTAGCTTCTTCTAAAAAATTTTGATAGTTTTGAGAACCTTCCAAAAAATAAGTATGGATAGGTAACACGTAGGCGATACAGAATACAAGCCTCATGTGCAAGAAAAATAAATTTTTGACGAGTTATTTGACAGAAAAATGAATATTTGACGAGTTATTTGACATAAACCTCCCTTTTCGATATTATCAAAGGCTAATCCCTTTGGAATTTCTCAAAAATTTTGATAATTTTTATAACCTTCCAAAAATTAAGTTTGGATTGGTAACGCATAGCTGATAGAGAATATCAGTCTCATGTGCAAGAAAAATGAATTTTCGACGAGTTATTTGATGAAAACCTCCCTTTTCGTTAATATCGAAGGCTAACCCCTTGGGATTTTCTCAAAATTTTAGATATTTTTTAGAACCTCCCAAAAAATAGGTATGGATAGGTAACACGTAGCCTATAGAAAATACAAGCCTCATGTGCAAGAAAAATGAATTTATCCTGAGTTATATGGCAGAAAATGAATTTTTGACGAGTTATTTGACGTAAACCTCACTTTTCGGTAATAGCGAAGGCTAACCCCTTTGGATTTTTCCCAAAAATTTTGATATTTTTTAGAACCTCCTGAAAAATAGGTATGTATAGGTAAGACGTAGCCGATAGAGAATACAAGCCTCATGTGAAAGAAAAATGAAATTTTCACGAGTTATTTAACGGAGACCTTCCTTTTCAATAATATCGAAGGCTAACCCCTTTGAATTTTTCTCAAAAATTTTGATATTTTTTAGAACCTTCCAAAAAATAAGTATGGATAAGTAACGCGTTGCCGATACAGAATACAAGCCTCATGTGCAAGAAAAATGAATTTTTGAGGACTTATCTGACAGAAAAATGAATTTTTGCGAGTTATTTGACAGAAACCTCCCTTTTCGATAATATCGAAGGCTAACTCCTTTGGAATTTCTCAAAATTTTTGATATTTTTTATAATCTCCCAAAAATGAAGTTTGGATTGGTAACGCACAGCTGATAGAGAATAACAGTCTCATGTGCAAGAAAAATGATTTTTTGACGAGTTATTTGATGAAAACCTCCCTTTTCGTTAATATCGAAGGCTAACCCCTTTGGATTTTCTCAAAACTTTAGATATTTTTTAGAACCTCAAAAAAATAGGTATGGATAGGTAACACGTAGCCGGTAGAGAATACAAGCCTCATGTGCAAGAAAAATGAATGTTTCACGAGTTATATGGCAGAAAATGAATTTTTGACGAGTTATTTGACGGAAACATCCCTTTTCAGTAATAGCGAAGGCTAACACCTTTGGATTTTCCCAAAAATTTTGATATTTTTTAGAATCTCCTGAAAAATAGGTAGGATAGGTAACACGTAGCCGATAGAGAATACAAGCCTCATGTGCAAGAAAAATGAAATTTTCACGAGTTATTTAACGGAGACCTCCCTTTTCAATAATATCGAAGGCTAACCCCTTTAGCTTCTTCTAAAAAATTTTGATAGTTTTGAGAACCTTCCAAAAAATAAGTATGGATAGGTAACACGTAGGCGATACAGAATACAAGCCTCATGTGCAAGAAAAATAAATTTTTGACGAGTTATTTGACAGAAAAATGAATATTTGACGAGTTATTTGACATAAACCTCCCTTTTCGATAATATCAAAGGCTAACCCCTTTGGAATTTCTCAAAAATTTTGATAATTTTTATAACCTTCCAAAAATTAAGTTTGGATTGGTAACGCATAGCTGATAGAGAATATCAGTCTCATGTGCAAGAAAAATGAATTTTTGACGAGTTATTTGACGAAAACCTCCCTTTTCGTTAATATCGAGGGCTAACCCCTTGGGATTTTCTCAAAATTTTAGATATTTTTTAGAACCTCCCAAAAAATAGGTATGGATAGGTAACACGTAGCCTATAGAAAATACAAGCCTCATGTGCAAGAAAAATGAATTTATCCTGAGTCATATGGCAGAAAATGAATTTTTGACGAGTTATTTGACGTAAACCTCACTTTTCGGTAATAGCGAAGGCTAACCCCATTGGATTTTTCCCAAAAATTTTGATATTTTTTAGAACCTCCTGAAAAATAGGTATGGATAGGTAAGACGTAGCCGATAGAGAATACAAGCCTCATGTGAAAGAAAAATGAAATTTTCACGAGTTATTTAACGGAGACCTTCCTTTCCAATAATATCGAAGGCTAACCCCTTTGAATTTTTCTCAAAAATTTTGATATTTTTTAGAACCTTCCAAAAAATAAGTATGGATAAGTAACGTGTAGCCGATATAGAATACAAGCCTCATGTGCAAGAAAAATGAATTTTTGAGGACTTATCTGACAGAAAAATGAATTTTTGCGAGTTATTTGACAGAAACCTTCCTTTTCGATAATATCGAAGGCTAACTCCTTTGGAATTTCTCAAAATTTTTGATATTTTTTATAATCTCCCAAAAATTAAGCTTGGATTGGTAACACATAGCTGATAGAGAATAACAGTCTCATGTGCAAGAAAAATGATTTTTTGACGAGTTATTTGACGAAAACCTCCCTTTTTGTTAATATCGAAGGCTAACCCCTTTGGATTTTCTCAAAACTTTAGATATTTTTTAGAACCTCAAAAAAATAGGTATGGATAGGTAACACGTAGCTGATAGAGAATACAAGCCTCATGTGCAAGAAAAATAATTTTTTTCACGAGTTATATGGAAGAAAATTAATTTTTGACGAGTTATTTGACGGAAACCTCCGTTTTCGGTAATAGCGAAGGCTAACCCCTTTGGATTTTCCCAAAAATTTTGATATTTTTTAGAACCTCCTGAAAAATAGGTATGGATAGGTAAGACGTAGCCGATAGAGAATGCAAGCCTCATGTGCAAGAAAAATGAAATTTTCACGAGTTATTTAACGGAGACCTCCCTTTTCAATTATATCGAAGGCTAACCACTTTGGATTTTTCTCAAAAATTTTGATATTTTTTAGAACCTTCCAAAAAATAAGTATGGATAAGTAACGCGTAGCCGATACAGAATACAAGCCTCATGTGCAAGAAAAATGAATTTATCCTGAGTTATATGGCAGAAAATGAATTTTTGACGAGTTATTTGACGTAAACCTCACTTTTGGGTAATAGCGAAGGCTAACCCCTTTGGATTTTTCCCAAAAATTTTGATATTTTTTAGAACCTCCTAAAAAATAGGTATGGATAGGTAAGACGTAGCCGATAGAGAATACAAGCCTCATGTGAAAAAAAATGAAATTTTCACGAGTTATTTAACGGAGACCTTCCTTTTCAATAATATCGAAGGCTAACCCCTTTGAATTTTTCTCAAAAATTTTGATATTTTTTAGAATCTTCCAAAAAATAAGTATGGATAAGTAACGCGTTGCCGATATAGAATACAAGCCTCATGTGCAAGAAAAATGAATTTTTGAGGACTTATCTGACATAAAAATGAATTTTGGTGAGTTATTTGACAGAAACCTCCCTTTTCGATAATATCGAAGGCTAACTCCTTTGGAATTTCTCAAAATTTTTGATATTTTTTATAATCTCCCAAAAATTAAGTTTGGATTGGTAACGCACAGCTGATAGAGAATAACAGTCTCATGTGCAAGAAAAATGATTTTTTGACGAGTTATTTGATGAAAACCTCCCTTTTCGTTATTATCGAAGGCTAACCCCTTTGGATTTTCTCAAAACTTTAGATATTTTTTAGAACTTCAAAAAAATAGGTATGGATAGGTAACACGTAGACGGTAGAGAATACAAGCCTCATGTGCAAGAAAAATGAATGTTTCACGAGTTATATGGCAGAAAATGAATTTTTGACGAGTTATTTGACGGAAACATCCCTTTTCAGTAATAGCGAAGGCTAACACCTTTGGATTTTCCCAAAAATTTTGATATTTTTTAGAATCTCCTGAAAAATAGGTAGGATAGGTAACACGTAGCCGATAGAGAATACAAGCCTCATGTGCAAGAAAAATGAAATTTTCACGAGTTATTTAACGGAGACCTCCCTTTTCAATAATATCGAAGGCTAACCCCTTTAGCTTCTTCTCAAAAATTTTGATAGTTTTGAGAACCTTCCAAAAAATAAGTATGGATAGGTAACACGTAGGCGATACAGAATACAAGCCTCATGTGCAAGAAAAATAAATTTTTGACGAGTTATTTGACAGAAAAATGAATATTTGACGAGTTATTTGACATAAACCTCCCTTTTCGATAATATCAAAGGCTAACCCCTTTGGAATTTCTCAAAAATTTTGATAATTTTTATAACCTTCCAAAAATTAAGTTTGGATTGGTAACGCATAGCTGATAGAGAATATCAGTCTCATGTGCAAGAAAAATGAATTTTTGACGAGTTATTTGACGAAAACCTCCCTTTTCGTTAATATCGAGGGCTAACCCCTTGGGATTTTCTCAAAATTTTAGATATTTTTTAGAACCTCCCAAAAAATAGGTATGGATAGGTAACACGTAGCCTATAGAAAATACAAGCCTCATGTGCAAGAAAAATGAATTTATCCTGAGTCATATGGCAGAAAATGAATTTTTGACGAGTTATTTGACGTAAACCTCACTTTTCGGTAATAGCGAAGGCTAACCCCATTGGATTTTTCCCAAAAATTTTGATATTTTTTAGAACCTCCTGAAAAATAGGTATGGATAGGTAAGACGTAGCCGATAGAGAATACAAGCCTCATGTGAAAGAAAAATGAAATTTTCACGAGTTATTTAACGGAGACCTTCCTTTCCAATAATATCGAAGGCTAACCCCTTTGAATTTTTCTCAAAAATTTTGATATTTTTTAGAACCTTCCAAAAAATAAGTATGGATAAGTAACGTGTAGCCGATATAGAATACAAGCCTCATGTGCAAGAAAAATGAATTTTTGAGGACTTATCTGACAGAAAAATGAATTTTTGCGAGTTATTTGACAGAAACCTTCCTTTTCGATAATATCGAAGGCTAACTCCTTTGGAATTTCTCAAAATTTTTGATATTTTTTATAATCTCCCAAAAATTAAGCTTGGATTGGTAACACATAGCTGATAGAGAATAACAGTCTCATGTGCAAGAAAAATGATTTTTTGACGAGTTATTTGACGAAAACCTCCCTTTTTGTTAATATCGAAGGCTAACCCCTTTGGATTTTCTCAAAACTTTAGATATTTTTTAGAACCTCAAAAAAATAGGTATGGATAGGTAACACGTAGCTGATAGAGAATACAAGCCTCATGTGCAAGAAAAATAATTTTTTTCACGAGTTATATGGAAGAAAATTAATTTTTGACGAGTTATTTGACGGAAACCTCCGTTTTCGGTAATAGCGAAGGCTAACCCCTTTGGATTTTCCCAAAAATTTTGATATTTTTTAGAACCTCCTGAAAAATAGGTATGGATAGGTAAGACGTAGCCGATAGAGAATGCAAGCCTCATGTGCAAGAAAAATGAAATTTTCACGAGTTATTTAACGGAGACCTCCCTTTTCAATTATATCGAAGGCTAACCACTTTGGATTTTTCTCAAAAATTTTGATATTTTTTAGAACCTTCCAAAAAATAAGTATGGATAAGTAACGCGTAGCCGATACAGAATACAAGCCTCATGTGCAAGAAAAATGAATTTATCCTGAGTTATATGGCAGAAAATGAATTTTTGACGAGTTATTTGACGTAAACCTCACTTTTGGGTAATAGCGAAGGCTAACCCCTTTGGATTTTTCCCAAAAATTTTGATATTTTTTAGAACCTCCTAAAAAATAGGTATGGATAGGTAAGACGTAGCCGATAGAGAATACAAGCCTCATGTGAAAAAAAATGAAATTTTCACGAGTTATTTAACGGAGACCTTCCTTTTCAATAATATCGAAGGCTAACCCCTTTGAATTTTTCTCAAAAATTTTGATATTTTTTAGAATCTTCCAAAAAATAAGTATGGATAAGTAACGCGTTGCCGATACAGAATACAAGCCTCATGTGCAAGAAAAATGAATTTTTGAGGACTTATCTGACATAAAAATGAATTTTGGTGAGTTATTTGACAGAAACCTCCCTTTTCGATAATATCGAAGGCTAACTCCTTTGGAATTTCTCAAAATTTTTGATATTTTTTATAATCTCCCAAAAATTAAGTTTGGATTGGTAACGCACAGCTGATAGAGAAACAGTCTCATGTGCAAGAAAAATGATTTTTTGACGAGTTATTTGATGAAAACCTCCCTTTTCGTTATTATCGAAGGCTAACCCCTTTGGATTTTCTCAAAACTTTAGATATTTTTTAGAACTTCAAAAAAATAGGTATGGATAGGTAACACGTAGACGGTAGAGAATACAAGCCTCATGTGCAAGAAAAATGAATGTTTCACGAGTTATATGGCAGAAAATGAATTTTTGACGAGTTATTTGACGGAAACATCCCTTTTCAGTAATAGCGAAGGCTAACACCTTTGGATTTTCCCAAAAATTTTGATATTTTTTAGAATCTCCTGAAAAATAGGTAGGATAGGTAACACGTAGCCGATAGAGAATACAAGCCTCATGTGCAAGAAAAATGAAATTTTCACGAGTTATTTAACGGAGACCTCCCTTTTCAATAATATCGAAGGCTAACCCCTTTAGCTTCTTCTCAAAAATTTTGATAGTTTTGAGAACCTTCCAAAAAATAAGTATGGATAGGTAACACGTAGGCGATACAGAATACAAGCCTCATGTGCAAGAAAAATAAATTTTTGACGAGTTATTTGACAGAAAAATGAATATTTGACGAGTTATTTGACATAAACCTCCCTTTTCGATAATATCAAAGGCTAACCCCTTTGGAATTTCTCAAAAAATTTGATAATTTTTATAACCTTCCAAAAATTAAGTTTGGATTGGTAACGCATAGCTGATAGAGAATATCAGTCTCATGTGCAAGAAAAATGAATTTTTGACGAGTTATTTGACGAAAACCTCCCTTTTCGTTAATATCGAAGGCTAACCCCTTGGGATTTTCTCAAAATTTTAGATATTTTTTAGAACCTCCCAAAAAATAGGTATGGATAGGTAACACGTAGCCTATAGAAAATACAAGCCTCATGTGCAAGAAAAATGAATTTATCCTGAGTTATATGGCAGAACATGAATTTTTGACGAGTTATTTGACGTAAACCTCACATTTCAGTAATAGCGAAGGCTAACACCTTTGGATTTTTCCCAAAAATTTTGATATTTTTTAGAACCTCCTGAAAAATAGGTATGGATAGGTAAGACATAGCCGATAGAGAATACAAGCCTCATGTGAAAGAAAAATGAAATTTTCACGAGTTATTTAACGGAGACCTTCCTTTTCAATAATATCGAAGGCTAACCCCTTTGAATTTTTCTCAAAAATTTTGATATTTTTTAGAACCTTCCAAAAAATAAGTATGGATAAGTAACGCGTAGCCGATACAGAATACAAGCCTCATGTGCAAAAAAAATGAATTTTTGAGGACTTATTTGACAGAAAAATGAATTTTTGCGAGTTATTTGACAGAAACCTCTCTTTTCGATAATATCGAAGGCTAACTCCTTTGGAATTTCTCAAAATTTTTGATATTTTTTATAATCTCCCAAAAATTAAGCTTGGATTGGTAACACATAGCTGATAGAGAATAACAGTCTCATGTGCAAGAAAAATGATTTTTTGACGAGTTATTTGACGAAAACATCCCTTTTCGTTAATATCGAAGGCTAACCCCTTTGGATTTTCTCAAAACTTTAGATATTTTTTAGAACCTCAAAAAAATAGGTATGGATAGGTAACACGTAGCCGATAGAGAATACAAGCCTCATGTGCAAGAAAAATAATTTTTTTCACGAGTTATATGGAAGAAAATTAATTTTTGACGAGTTATTTGACGGAAACCTCCGTTTTCGGTAATAGCGAAGGCTAACCCCTTTGGATTTTCCCAAAAATTTTGATATTTTTTAGAACCTCCTGAAAAATAGGTATGGATAGGTAAGACGTAGCCGATAGAGAATGCAAGCCTCATGTGCAAGAAAAATGAAATTTTCACGAGTTATTTAACGGAGACCTCCCTTTTCAATAATATCGAAGGCTAACCCCTTTGGATTTTTCTCAAAAATTTTGATAGTTTTGAGAACCTTCCAAAAAATAAGTATGGATAGGTAACACGTAGCCGATACAGAATACAAGCCTCATGGGCAAGAAAAATGATTTTTTTCACGAGTTATATGGAAGAAAATTAATTTTTGACGAGTTATTTGACGGAAACCTCCCTTTTCGGTAATAGCGAAGGCTAACCCCTTTGGATTTTTCCCAAAAATTTTGATATTTTTTAGAACCTCCTGAAAAATAGGTATGGATAGGTAAGACGTAGCCGATAGAGAATATAAGCCTCATGTGCAAGAAAAATGAAATTTTCACGAGTTATTTAACGGAGATCTCCCTTTTCAATAATATCGAAGGCTAACCCCTTTGAATTTTTCTCAAAAATTTTGATAATTTTTAGAACCTTCCAAAAATAAGTATGGATAAGTAACGCGTTGCCGATACAGAATACAAGCCTCATGTGCAAGAAAAATGATTTTTTGAGGACTTATCTAATAGAATAATGAATTTTTGCGAGTTATTTGACAGAAACCTCCCTTTTCGATAATATCGAAGGCTAACTCCTTTGGAATTTCTCAAAATTTTTGATATTTTTTATAATCTCCCAAAAATTAAGTTTGGATTGGTAACGCACAACTGATAGAGAATAACAGTCTCATGTGCAAGAAAAATGATTTTTTGACGAGTTATTTGATGAAAACCTCCCTTTTCGTTAATATCGAAGGCTAACCCTTTGGATTTTCTCAAAACTTTAGAAATTTTTTAGAACCTCAAAAAAATAGGTATGGATAGGTAACACGTAGCCGATAGAGAATACAAGCCTCATGTGCAAGAAAAATAATTTTTTTCACGAGTTATATGGAAGAAAATTAATTTTTGACGAGTTATTTGACGGAAACCTCCGTTTTCGGTAATAGCGAAGGCTAACCCCTTTGGATTTTCCCAAAAATTTTGATATTTTTTAGAACCTCCTGAAAAATAGGTATGGATAGGTAAGACGTAGCCGATAGAGAATGCAAGCCTCATGTGCAAGAAAAATGAAATTTTCACGAGTTATTTAACGGAGACCTCCCTTTTCAATAATATCGAAGGCTAACCCCTTTGGATTTTTCTCAAAAATTTTGATAGTTTTGAGAACCTTCCAAAAAATAAGTATGGATAGGTAACACGTAGTCGATTCAGAATACAAGCCTCATGTGTAAGAAAAATAAATTTTTGACGAGTTATTTGACACAAAAATGAATTTTTGACAAGTTATTTGACATAAACCTCCCTTTTCGATAATATCGAAGGCTAACCCCTTTGGAATTTCTCAAAAATTTTGATAATTTTTATAACCTTCCAAAAATTAAGTTTGGATTGGTAATGCGTAGCTGATAGAGAATATCAGTCTCATGTGCAAGAAAAATGAATTTTTGACGAGTTATTTGACGAGAACCTCCCTTTTCGTTAATATCGAAGGCTAACCCCTTTGGATTTTCTCAAAATTTTATATATTTTTTAGAACCTCCCAAAAAATAGGTATGGATAGGTAACACGTAGCCGATAGATAATACAAGCCTCATGTGCAAGAAAAATGAATTTTTCACGAGTTATACGGCAGAAAATGAATTTTTGACGAGTTATTTGACGTAAACCTCACTTTTCGGTAATAGCGAAGGCTAACCCCTTTGGATTTTCCCAAAAATTTTGATATTTTTTAGAATCTCCTGAAAAATAGGTATGGATAGGTAAGACGTAGCCGATAGAGAATACAAGCCTCATGTGAAAGAAAAATGAAATTTTCACGAGTTATTTAACGGAGACCATCCTTTTCAATAATATCGAAGGCTAACCCCTTTGAATTTTTCTCAAAAATTTTGATATTTTTTAGAACCTTCCAAAAAATAAGTATGGATAAGTAACGCGTTGCCGATACAGAATACAAGCCTCATGTGCAAGAAAAATAAATTTTTGAGGACTTATCTGACAGAAAAATGAATTTTGGCGAGTTATTTGACAAAACCCACCTTTTCGATAATATCGAAGGCTAACTCCTTTGGAATTTCTCAAAATTTTTGATATTTTTTATAATCTCCCAAAAATTAAGTTTGGATTGGTAACGCACAACTGATAGAGAATAACAGTCTCATGTGCAAGAAAAATGATTTTTTGACGAGTTATTTGATGAAAACCTCCCTTTTCGTTAATATCGAAGGCTAACCCCTTTGGATTTTCTCAAAACTTTAGATATTTTTTAGAACCTCAAAAAAATAGGTATGGATAGGTAACACGTAGCCGGTAGAGAATACAAGCCTCATGTGCAAGAAAAATGAATGTTTCACGAGTTATATGGCAGAAAATGAATTTTTGACGAGTTATTTGACGGAAACATCCCTTTTCAGTAATAGCGAAGGCTAACACCTTTGGATTTTCCCAAAAATTTTGATATTTTTTAGAATCTCCTGAAAAATAGGTAGGATAGGTAACACGTAGCCGATAGAGAATACAAGCCTCATGTGCAAGAAAAATGAAATTTTCACGAGTTATTTAACGGAGACCTCCCTTTTCAATAATATCGAAGGCTAACCCCTTTAGCTTCTTCTCAAAAATTTTGATAGTTTTGAGAACCTTCCAAAAAATAAGTATGGATAGGTAACACGTAGGCGATACAGAATACAAGCCTCATATGCAAGAAAAATAAATTTTTGACGAGTTATTTGACAGAAAAATGAATATTTGACGAGTTATTTGACATAAACCTCCCTTTTCGATAATATCAAAGGCTAATCCCTTTGGAATTTCTCAAAAATTTTGATAATTTTTATAACCTTCCAAAAATTAAGTTTGGATTGGTAACGCATAGCTGATAGAGAATATCAGTCTCATGTGCAAGAAAAATGAATTTTCGACGAGTTATTTGATGAAAACCTCCCTTTTCGTTAATATCGAAGGCTAACCCCTTGGGATTTTCTCAAAATTTTAGATATTTTTTAGAACCTCCCAAAAAATAGGTATGGATAGGTAACACGTAGCCTATAGAAAATACAAGCCTCATGTGCAAGAAAAATGAATTTATCCTGAGTTATATGGCAGAAAATGAATTTTTGACGAGTTATTTGACGTAAACCTCACTTTTCGGTAATAGCGAAGGCTAACCCCTTTGGATTTTTCCCAAAAATTTTGATATTTTTTAGAACCTCCTGAAAAATAGGTATGGATAGGTAAGACGTAGCCGATAGAGAATACAAGCCTCATGTGAAAGAAAAATGAAATTTTCACGAGTTATTTAACGGAGACCTCCCTTTTCAATAATATCAAAGGCTAACCGCTTCGAATTTTTCTAAAAAAATTTGATATTTTTTTAGAACCTACCAAAAAATAAGTATGGATAGGTAACGCGTAGCCTATACAGAATACAAGTCTCATGTGCAAGAAAAATGAATTTTTGAGGACTTATCTGACAGAAAAATGAATTTTTGCGAGTTATTTGACAGAAACCTTCCTTTTCGATAATATCGAAGGCTAAGCCCTTTGGAATTTCTCAAAATTTTTGATATTTTTTATAATCTCCCAAAAATTAAGTTTGGATTGGTAACGCACAGCTGATAGAGAATAACAGTCTCATGTGCAAGAAAAATGATTTTTTGACGAGTTATTTGATGAAAACCTCCCTTTTCGTTAATATCGAAGGCTAACCCCTTTGGATTTTCTCAAAACTTTAGATATTTTTTAGAACCTCAAAAAAATAGGTATGGATAGGTAACACGTAGCCGGTAGAGAATACAAGCCTCATGTGCAAGAAAAATGAATGTTTCACGAGTTATATGGCAGAAAATGAATTTTTGACGAGTTATTTGACGGAAACATCCCTTTTCAGTAATAGCGAAGGCTAACACCTTTGGATTTTCCCAAAAATTTTGATATTTTTTAGAATCTCCTGAAAAATAGGTAGGATAGGTAACACGTAGCCGATAGAGAATACAAGCCTCATGTGCAAGAAAAATGAAATTTTCACGAGTTATTTAACGGAGACCTCCCTTTTCAATAATATCGAAGGCTAACCCCTTTAGCTTCTTCTCAAAAATTTTGATAGTTTTGAGAACCTTCCAAAAAATAAGTATGGATAGGTAACACGTAGGCGATACAGAATACAAGCCTCATATGCAAGAAAAATAAATTTTTGACGAGTTATTTGACAGAAAAATGAATATTTGACGAGTTATTTGACATAAACCTCCCTTTTCGATAATATCAAAGGCTAATCCCTTTGGAATTTCTCAAAAATTTTGATAATTTTTATAACCTTCCAAAAATTAAGTTTGGATTGGTAACGCATAGCTGATAGAGAATATCAGTCTCATGTGCAAGAAAAATGAATTTTCGACGAGTTATTTGATGAAAACCTCCCTTTTCGTTAATATCGAAGGCTAACCCCTTGGGATTTTCTCAAAATTTTAGATATTTTTTAGAACCTCCCAAAAAATAGGTATGGATAGGTAACACGTAGCCTATAGAAAATACAAGCCTCATGTGCAAGAAAAATGAATTTATCCTGAGTTATATGGCAGAAAATGAATTTTTGACGAGTTATTTGACGTAAACCTCACTTTTCGGTAATAGCGAAGGCTAACCCCTTTGGATTTTTCCCAAAAATTTTGATATTTTTTAGAACCTCCTGAAAAATAGGTATGGATAGGTAAGACGTAGCCGATAGAGAATACAAGCCTCATGTGAAAGAAAAATGAAATTTTCACGAGTTATTTAACGGAGACCTCCCTTTTCAATAATATCAAAGGCTAACCGCTTCGAATTTTTCTAAAAAAATTTGATATTTTTTTAGAACCTACCAAAAAATAAGTATGGATAGGTAACGCGTAGCCTATACAGAATACAAGTCTCATGTGCAAGAAAAATGAATTTTTGAGGACTTATCTGACAGAAAAATGAATTTTTGCGAGTTATTTGACAGAAACCTTCCTTTTCGGTAATATCGAAGGCTAAGCCCTTTGGAATTTCTCAAAATTTTTGATATTTTTTATAATCTCCCAAAAATTAAGTTTGGATTGGTAACGCACAGCTGATAGAGAATAACAGTCTCATGTGCAAGAAAAATGATTTTTTGACGAGTTATTTGATGAAAACCTCCCTTTTCGTTAATATCGAAGGCTAACCCCTTTGGATTTTCTCAAAACTTTAGATATTTTTTAGAACCTCAAAAAAATAGGTATGGATAGGTAACACGTAGCCGGTAGAGAATACAAGCCTCATGTGCAAGAAAAATGAATGTTTCACGAGTTATATGGCAGAAAATGAATTTTTGACGAGTTATTTGACGGAAACATCCCTTATCAGTAATAGCGAAGGCTAACACCTTTGGATTTTCCCAAAAATTTTGATATTTTAGAATCTCCTGAAAAATAGGTAGGATAGGTAACACGTAGCCGATAGAGAATACAAGCCTCATGTGCAAGAAAAATGAAATTTTCACGAGTTATTTAACGGAGACCTCCCTTTTCAATAATATCGAAGGCTAACCCCTTTAGCTTCTTCTAAAAAATTTTGATAGTTTTGAGAACCTTCCAAAAAATAAGTATGGATAGGTAACACGTAGGCGATACAGAATACAAGCCTCATGTGCAAGAAAAATAAATTTTTGACGAGTTATTTGACAGAAAAATGAATATTTGACGAGTTATTTGACATAAACCTCCCTTTTCGATAATATCAAAGGCTAACCCCTTTGGAATTTCTCAAAAATTTTGATAATTTTTATAACCTTCCAAAAATTAAGTTTGGATTGGTAACGCATAGCTGATAGAGAATATCAGTCTCATGTGCAAGAAAAATGAATTTTTGACGAGTTATTTGACGAAAACCTCCCTTTTCGTTAATATCGAAGGCTAACCCCTTTGGATTTTCTCAAAATTTTAGATATTTTTTAGGACCTCCCAAAAAATAGGTATGGATAGGTAACACATAGCCTATAGAAAATACAAGCCTCATGTGCAAGAAAAAAGAATTTATCCTGAGTTATATGGCAGAAAATGAATTTTTGACGAGTTATTTGACGTAAACCTCACTTTTCGGTAATAGCGAAGGCTAACCCCTTTGGATTTTTCCCAAAAATTTTGATATTTTTTAGAACCTCCTGAAAAATAGGTATGGATAGGTAAGACATAGCCGATAGAGAATACAAGCCTCATGTGAAAGAAAAATGAAATTTTCACGAGTTATTTAACGGAGACCTTCCTTTTCAATAATATCGAAGGCTAACCCCTTTGAATTTTTCTCAAAAATTTTGATATTTTTAGAACCTTCCAAAAAATAAGTATGGATAAGTAACGCGTTGCCGATACAGAATACAAGCCTCATGTGCAAGAAAAATGAATTTTTGAGGACTTATCTGACAGAAAAATGAATTTTTGCGAGTTATTTGACAGAAACCTTCCTTTTCGATAATATCGAAGGCTAACTCCTTTGGAATTTCTCAAAATTTTTGATATTTTTTATAATCTCCCAAAAATTAAGCTTGGATTGGTAACACATAGCTGATAGAGAATAACAGTCTCATGTGCAAGAAAAATGATTTTTTGACGAGTTATTTGACGAAAACCTCCCTTTTCGTTAATATCGAAGGCTAACCCCTTTGGATTTTTTCAAAACTTTAGATATTTTTTAGAACCTCAAAAAAAATAGGTATGGATAGGTAACACGTAGCCGATAGAGAATACAAGCCTCATGTGCAAGAAAAATAATTTTTTTCACGAGTTATATGGAAGAAAATTAATTTTTGACGAGTTATTTGACGGAAACCTCCGTTTTCGGTAATAGCGAAGGCTAACCCCTTTGGATTTTCCCAAAAATTTTGATATTTTTTAGAACCTCCTGAAAAATAGGTATGGATAGGTAAGACGTAGCCAATAGAGAATGCAAGCCTCATGTGCAAGAAAAATGAAATTTTCACGAGTTATTTAACGGAGACCTCCCTTTTCAATAATATCGAAGGCTAACCACTTTGGATTTTTCTCAAAAATTTTGATATTTTTTAGAACCTTCAAAAAAATAAGTATGGATAAGTAACGCGTAGCCGATACAGAATACAAGCCTCATGTGCAAGAAAAATGAATTTATCCTGAGTTATATGGCAGAAAATGAATTTTTGACGAGTTATTTGACGTAAACCTCACTTTTCGGTAATAGCGAAGGCTAACCCCTTTGGATTTTCCCAAAAATTTTGATATTTTTTAGAACCTCCTGAAAAATAGGTATGGATAGGTAAGACGTAGCCGATAGAGAATACAAGCCTCATGTGAAAGAAAAATGAAATTTTCACGAGTTATTTAACGGAGACCTTCCTTTTCAATAATATCGAAGGCTAACCCCTTTGAATTTTTCTCAAAAATTTTGATATTTTTTAGAACCTTCCAAAAAATAAGTATGGATAAGTAACGCGTTGCCGATACAGAATACAAGCCTCATGTGCAAGAAAAATGAATTTTTGAGGACTTATCTGACAGAAAAAATAAATTTTGGCGAGTTATTTGACAGAAACCTCCCTTTTCGATAATATCGAAGGCTAACTCCTTTGGAATTTCTCAAAATTTTTGATATTTTTTATAATCTCCCAAAAATTAAGTTTGGATTGGTAACGCACAGCTGATAGAGAATAACAGTCTCATGTGCAAGAAAAATGATTTTTTGACGAGTTATTTGATGAAAACCTCCCTTTTCGTTAATATCGAAGGCTAACCCCTTTGGATTTTCTCAAAACTTTAGATATTTTTTAGAACCTCAAAAAAATAGGTATGGATAGGTAACACGTAGCCGGTAGAGAATACAAGCCTCATGTGCAAGAAAAATGAATGTTTCACGAGTTATATGGCAGAAAATGAATTTTTGACGAGTTATTTGACGGAAACATCCTTTTTCAGTAATAGCGAAGGCTAACACCTTTGGATTTTCCCAAAAATTTTGATATTTTTTAGAATCTCCTGAAAAATAGGTAGGATAGGTAACACGTAGCCGATAGAGAATACAAGCCTTATGTGCAAGAAAAATGAAATTTTCACGAGTTATTTAACGGAGACCTCCCTTTTCAATAATATCGAAGGCTAACCCCTTTAGCTTCTTCTCAAAAATTTTGATAGTTTTGAGAACCTTCCAAAAAATAAGTATGGATAGGTAACACGTAGGCGATACAGAATACAAGCCTCATGTGCAAGAAAAATAAATTTTTGACGAGTTATTTGACAGAAAAATGAATATTTGACGAGTTATTTGACATAAACCTCCCTTTTCGATAATATCAAAGGCTAACCCCTTTGGAATTTCTCAAAAAGTTTGATAATTTTTATAACCTTCCAAAAATTAAGTTTGGATTGGTAACGCATAGCTGATAGAGAATATCAGTCTCATGTGCAAGAAAAATGAATTTTTGACGAGTTATTTGACGAAAACCTCCCTTTTCGTTAATATCGAAGGCTAACCCCTTGGGATTTTCTCAAAATTTTAGATATTTTTTAGAACCTCCCAAAAAATAGGTATGGATAGGTAACACGTAGCCTATAGAAAATACAAGCCTCATGTGCAAGAAAAATGAATTTATCCTGAGTTATATGGCAGAAAATGAATTTTTGACGAGTTATTTGACGTAAACCTCACTTTTCGGTAATAGCGAAGGCTAACCCCTTTGGATTTTTCCCAAAAATTTTGATATTTTTTAGAACCTCCTGAAAAATAGGTATGGATAGGTAAGACGTAGCCGATAGAGAATACAAGCCTCATGTGAAAGAAAAATGAAATTTTCACGAGTTATTTAACAGAGACCTTCCTTTTCAATAATATCGAAGGCTAACCCCTTTGAATTTTTCTCAAAAATTTTGATATTTTTGAGAACCTTCCAAAAAATAAGTATGGATAAGTAACGCGTTGCCGATACAGAATACAAGCCTCATGTGCAAGAAAAATGAATTTTTGAGGACTTATCTGACAGAAAAATGAATTTTTGCCAGTTATTTGACAGAAACCTTCCTTTTCGATAATATCGAAGGCTAACTCCTTTGGAATTTCTCAAAATTTTTGATATTTTTTATAATCTCCCAAAAATTAAGCTTGGATTGGTAACACATAGCTGATAGAGAATAACAGTCTCATGTGCAAGAAAAATGATTTTTTGACGAAAACCTCCCTTTTCGTTAATATCGAAGGCTAACCCCTTTGGATTTTTTCAAAACTTTAGATATTTTTTAGAACCTCAAAAAAAATAGGTATGGATAGGTAACACGTAGCCGATAGAGAATACAAGCCTCATGTGCAAGAAAAATAATTTTTTTCACGAGTTATATGGAAGAAAATTAATTTTTGACGAGTTATTTGACGGAAACCTCCGTTTTCGGTAATAGCGAAGGCTAACCCCTTTGGATTTTCCCAAAAATTTTGATATTTTTTAGAACCTCCTGAAAAATAGGTATGGATAGGTAAGACGTAGCCGATAGAGAATGCAAGCCTCATGTGCAAGAAAAATGAAATTTTCACGAGTTATTTAACGGAGACCTCCCTTTTCAATAATATCGAAGGCTAACCACTTTGGATTTTTCTCAAAAATTTTGATATTTTTTAGAAACTTCCAAAAAATAAGTATGGATAAGTAACGCGTAGCCGATACAGAATACAAGCCTCATGTGTAAGAAAAATGAATTTATCCTGAGTTATATGGCAGAAAATGAATTTTTGACGAGTTATTTGACGTAAACCTCACTTTTCGGTAATAGCGAAGGCTAACCCCTTTGGATTTTTCCCAAAAATTTTGATATTTTTTAGAACCTCCTGAAAAATAGGTATGGATAGGTAAGACGTAGCCGATAGAGAATACAAGCCTCATGTGAAAGAAAAATGAAATTTTCACGAGTTATTTAACGGAGACCTTCCTTTTCAATAATATCGAAGGCTAACCCCTTTGAATTTTTCTCAAAAATTTTGATATTTTTTAGAACCTTCCAAAAAATAAGTATGGATAAGTAACGCGTTGCCGATACAGAATACAAGCCTCATGTGCAAGAAAAATGAATTTTTGAGGACTTATCTGACAGAAAAATACATTTTGGCGAGTTATTTGACAGAAACCTCCCTTTTCGATAATATCGAAGGCTAACTCCTTTGGAATTTCTCAAAATTTTTGATATTTTTTATAATCTCCCAAAAATTAAGTTTGGATTGGTAACGCACAGCTGATAGAGAATAACAGTCTCATGTGCAAGAAAAATGATTTTTTGACGAGTTATTTGATGAAAACCTCCCTTTTCGTTAATATCGAAGGCTAACCCCTTTGGATTTTCTCAAAACTTTAGATATTTTTTAGAACCTCAAAAAATAGGTATGGATAGGTAACACGTAGCCGGTAGAGAATACAAGCCTCATGTGCAAGAAAAATGAATGTTTCACGAGTTATATGGCAGAAAATGAATTTTTGACGGGTTATTTGACGGAAACATCCCTTTTCAGTAATAGCGAAGGCTAACACCTTTGGATTTTCCCAAAAATTTTGATATTTTTTAGAATCTCCTGAAAAATAGGTAGGATAGGTAACACGTAGCCGATAGAGAATACAAGCCTCATGTGCAAGAAAAATGAAATTTTCACGAGTTATTTAACGGAGACCTCTCTTTTCAATAATATCGAAGGCTAACCCCTTTAGCTTCTTCTCAAAAATTTTGATAGTTTTGAGAACCTTCCAAAAAATAAGTATGGATAGGTAACACGTAGGCGATACAGAATACAAGCCTCATGTGCAAGAAAAATAAATTTTTGACGAGTTATTTGACAGAAAAATGAATATTTGACGAGTTATTTGACATAAACCTCCCTTTTCGATAATATCAAAGGCTAACCCCTTTGGAATTTCTCAAAATTTTTGATAATTTTTATAACCTTCCAAAAATTAAGTTTGGATTGGTAACGCATAGCTGATAGAGAATATCAGTCTCATGTGCAAGAAAAATGAATTTTTGACGAGTTATTTGACGAAAACCTCCCTTTTCGTTAATATCGAAGGCTAACCCCTTGGGATTTTCTCAAAATTTTAGATATTTTTTAGAACCTCCCAAAAAATAGGTATGGATAGGTAACACGTAGCCTATAGAAAATACAAGCCTCATGTGCAAGAAAAATGAATTTATCCTGAGTTATATGGCAGAAAATGAATTTTTGACGAGTTATTTGACGTAAACCTCACTTTTGGGTAATAGCGAAGGCTAACACCTTTGGATTTTTCCCAAAAATTTTGATATTTTTTAGAACCTCCTGAAAAATAGGTATGGATAGGTAAGACGTAGCCGATAGAGAATACAATCCTCATGTGAAAGAAAAATGAAATTTTCACGAGTTATTTAACGGAGACCTTCCTTTTCAATAATATCGAAGGCTAACCCCTTTGAATTTTTCTCAAAAATTTTGATATTTTTTAGAACCTTCCAAAAAATAAGTATGGATAAGTAACGCGTAGCCGATACAGAATACAAGCCTCATGTGCAAGAAAAATGAATTTTTGAGGACTTATTTGACAGAAAAATGAATTTTTGCGAGTTATTTGACAGAAACCTCCCTTTTCGATAATATCGAAGGTTAACTCCTTTGGAATTTCTCAAAATTTTTGATATTTTTTATAATCTCCCAAAAATTAAGCTTGGATTGGTAACACATAGCTGATAGAGAATAACAGTCTCATGTGCAAGAAAAATGATTTTTTGACGAGTTATTTGACGAAAACCTCCCTTTTCGTTAATATCGAAGGCTAACCCCTTTGGATTTTCTCAAAACTTTAGATATTTTTTAGAACCTCAAAAAAAATAGGTATGGATAGGTAACACGTAGCCGATAGAGAATACAAGCCTCATGTGCAAGAAAAATAATTTTTTTCACGAGTTATATGGAAGAAAATTAATTTTTGACGAGTTATTTGACGGAAACCTCCGTTTTCGGTAATTGCGAAGGCTAACCCCTTTGGATTTTCCCAAAAATTTTGATATTTTTTAGAACCTCCTGAAAAATAGGTATGGATAGGTAAGACGTAGCCGATAGAGAATGCAAGCCTCATGTGCAAGAAAAATGAAATTTTCACGAGTTATTTAACGGAGACCTCCCATTTCAATAATATCGAAGGCTAACCCCTTTGGATTTTTCTCAAAAATTTTGATAGTTTTGAGAACCTTCCAAAAAATAAGTATGGATAGGTAACACGTAGCCGATACAGAATACAAGCCTCATGTGCAAGAAAAATGATTTTTTTCACGAGTTATATGGAAGAAAATTAATTTTTGACGAGTTATTTGACGGAAACCTCCCTTTTCGGTAATAGCGAAGGCTAACACCTTTGGATTTTCCCAAAAATTTTGATATTTTTTAGAATCTCCTGAAAAATAGGTAGGATAGGTAACACGTAGCCGATAGAGAATACAAGCCTCATGTGCAAGAAAAATGAAATTTTCACGAGTTATTTAACGGAGACCTCCCTTTTCAATAATATCGAAGGCTAACCCCTTTAGCTTCTTCTCAAAAATTTTGATAGTTTTGAGAACCTTCCAAAAAATAAGTATGGATAGGTAACACGTAGGCGATACAGAATACAAGCCTAATGTGCAAGAAAAATAAATTTTTGACGAGTTATTTGACAGAAAAATGAATATTTGACGAGTTATTTGACATAAACCTCCCTTTTCGATAATATCAAAGGCTAACCCCTTTGGAATTTCTCAAAAATTTTGATAATTTTTATAACCTTCCAAAAATTAAGTTTGGATTGGTAATGCGTAGCTGATAGAGAATATCAGTCTCATGTGCAAGAAAAATGAATTTTTGACGAGTTATTTGACGAGAACCTCCCTTTTCGTTAATATCGAAGGCTAACCCCTTTGGATTTTCTCAAAATTTTAGATATTTTTTAGAACCTCCCAAAAAATAGGTATGGATAGGTAACACGTAGCCGATAGATAATACAAGCCTCATGTGCAAGAAAAATGAATTTTTCACGAGTTATACGGCAGAAAATGAATTTTGACGAGTTATTTGACGTAAACCTCACTTTTCGGTAATAGCGAAGGCTAACCCCTTTGGATTTTCCCAAAAATTTTGATATTTTTTAGAATCTCCTGAAAAATAGGTATGGATAGGTAAGACGTAGCCGATAGAGAATACAAGCCTCATGTGAAAGAAAAATGAAATTTTCACGAGTTATTTAACGGAGACCATCCTTTTCAATAATATCGAAGGCTAACCCCTTTGAATTTTTCTCAAAAATTTTGATATTTTTTAGAACCTTCCAAAAAATAAGTATGGATAAGTAACGCGTTGCCGATACAGAATACAAGCCTCATGTGCAAGAAAAATAAATTTTTGAGGACTTATCTGACAGAAAAATGAATTTTGGCGAGTTATTTGACAAAACCCCCCTTTTCGATAATATCGAAGGCTAACTCCTTTGGAATTTCTCAAAATTTTTGATATTTTTTATAATCTCCCAAAAATTAAGTTTGGATTGGTAACGCACAACTGATAGAGAATAACAGTCTCATGTGCAAGAAAAATGATTTTTTGACGAGTTATTTGATGAAAACCTCCCTTTTCGTTAATATCGAAGGCTAACCCCTTTGGATTTTCTCAAAACTTTAGATATTTTTTAGAACCTCAAAAAAATAGGTATGGATAGGTAACACGTAGCCGGTAGAGAATACAAGCCTCATGTGCAAGAAAAATGAATGTTTCACGAGTTATATGGCAGAAAATGAATTTTTGACGAGTTATTTGACGGAAACATCCCTTTTCAGTAATAGCGAAGGCTAACACCTTTGGATTTTCCCAAAAATTTTGATATTTTTTAGAATCTCCTGAAAAATAGGTAGGATAGGTAACACGTAGCCGATAGAGAATACAAGCCTCATGTGCAAGAAAAATGAAATTTTCACGAGTTATTTAACGGAGACCTCCCTTTTCAATAATATCGAAGGCTAACCCCTTTAGCTTCTTCTCAAAAATTTTGATAGTTTTGAGAACCTTCCAAAAAATAAGTATGGATAGGTAACACGTAGGCGATACAGAATACAAGCCTCATGTGCAAGAAAAATAAATTTTTGACGAGTTATTTGACAGAAAAATGAATATTTGACGAGTTATTTGACATAAACCTCCCTTTTCGATAATATCAAAGGCTAATCCCTTTGGAATTTCTCAAAAATTTTGATAATTTTTATAACCTTCCAAAAATTAAGTTTGGATTGGTAACGCATAGCTGATAGAGAATATCAGTCTCATGTGCAAGAAAAATGAATTTTCGACGAGTTATTTGATGAAAACCTCCCTTTTCGTTAATATCGAAGGCTAACCCCTTGGGATTTTCTCAAAATTTTAGATATTTTTTAGAACCTCCCAAAAAATAGGTATGGATAGGTAACACGTAGCCTATAGAAAATACAAGCCTCATGTGCAAGAAAAATGAATTTATCCTGAGTTATATGGCAGAAAATGAATTTTTGACGAGTTATTTGACGTAAACCTCACTTTTCGGTAATAGCGAAGGCTAACCCCTTTGGATTTTTCCCAAAAATTTTGATATTTTTTAGAACCTCCTGAAAAATAGGTATGGATAGGTAAGACGTAGCCGATAGAGAATACAAGCCTCATGTGAAAGAAAAATGAAATTTTCACGAGTTATTTAACGGAGACCTTCCTTTTCAATAATATCGAAGGCTAACCCCTTTGAATTTTTCTCAAAAATTTTGATATTTTTTAGAACCTTCCAAAAAATAAGTATGGATAAGTAACGCGTTGCCGATACAGAATACAAGCCTCATGTGCAAGAAAAATGAATTTTTGAGGACTTATCTGACAGAAAAATGAATTTTTGCGAGTTATTTGACAGAAACCTTCCTTTTCGATAATATCGAAGGCTAACTCCTTTGGAATTTCTCAAAATTTTTGATATTTTTTATAATCTCCCAAAAATTAAGCTTGGATTGGTAACACATAGCTGATAGAGAATAACAGTCTCATGTGCAAGAAAAATGATTTTTTGACGAGTTATTTGACGAAAACCTCCCTTTTCGTTAATATCGAAGGCTAACCCCTTTGGATTTTTTCAAAACTTTAGATATTTTTTAGAACCTCAAAAAAAATAGGTATGGATAGGTAACACGTAGCCGATAGAGAATACAAGCCTCATGTGCAAGAAAAATAATTTTTTTCACGAGTTATATGGAAGAAAATTAATTTTTGACGAGTTATTTGACGGAAACCTCCGTTTTCGGTAATAGCGAAGGCTAACCCCTTTGGATTTTCCCAAAAATTTTGATATTTTTTAGAACCTCCTGAAAAATAGGTATGGATAGGTAAGACGTAGCCGATAGAGAATGCAAGCCTCATGTGCAAGAAAAATGAAATTTTCACGAGTTATTTAACGGAGACCTCCCTTTTCAATAATATCGAAGGCTAACCACTTTGGATTTTTCTCAAAAATTTTGATATTTTTTAGAACCTTCCAAAAAATAAGTATGGATAAGTAACGCGTAGCCGATACAGAATACAAGCCTCATGTGCAAGAAAAATGAATTTATCCTGAGTTATATGGCAGAAAATGAATTTTTGACGAGTTATTTGACGTAAACCTCACTTTTCGGTAATAGCGAAGGCTAACCCCTTTGGATTTTTCCCAAAAATTTTGATATTTTTAGAACCTCCTGAAAAATAGGTATGGATAGGTAAGACGTAGCCGATAGAGAATACAAGCCTCATGTGAAAGAAAAATGAAATTTTCACGAGTTATTTAACGGAGACCTTCCTTTTCAATAATATCGAAGGCTAACCCCTTTGAATTTTTCTCAAAAATTTTGATATTTTTTAGAACCTTCCAAAAAATAAGTATGGATAAGTAACGCGTTGCCGATACAGAATACAAGCCTCATGTGCAAGAAAAATGAATTTTTGAGGACTTATCTGACAGAAAAATAAATTTTGGCGAGTTATTTGACAGAAACCTCCCTTTTCGATAATATCGAAGGCTAACTCCTTTGGAATTTCTCAAAATTTTTGATATTTTTTATAATCTCCCAAAAATTAAGTTTGGATTGGTAACGCACAGCTGATAGAGAATAACAGTCTCATGTGCAAGAAAAATGATTTTTTGACGAGTTATTTGATGAAAACCTCCCTTTTCGTTAATATCGAAGGCTAACCCCTTTGGATTTTCTCAAAACTTTAGATATTTTTTAGAACCTCAAAAAAATAGGTATGGATAGGTAACACGTAGCCGGTAGAGAATACAAGCCTCATGTGCAAGAAAAATGAATGTTTCACGAGTTATATGGCAGAAAATGAATTTTTGACGAGTTATTTGACGGAAACATCCCTTTTCAGTAATAGCGAAGGCTAACACCTTTGGATTTTCCCAAAAATTTTGATATTTTTTAGAATCTCCTGAAAAATAGGTAGGATAGGTAACACGTAGCCGATAGAGAATACAAGCCTCATGTGCAAGAAAAATGAAATTTTCACGAGTTATTTAACGGAGACCTCCCTTTTCAATAATATCGAAGGCTAACCCCTTTAGCTTCTTCTCAAAAATTTTGATAGTTTTGAGAACCTTCCAAAAAATAAGTATGGATAGGTAACACGTAGGCGATACAGAATACAAGCCTCATGTGCAAGAAAAATAAATTTTTGACGAGTTATTTGACAGAAAAATGAATATTTGACGAGTTATTTGACATAAACCTCCCTTTTCGATAATATCAAAGGCTAACCCCTTTGGAATTTCTCAAAAAGTTTGATAATTTTTATAAACTTCCAAAAATTAAGTTTGGATTGGTAACGCATAGCTGATAGAGAATATCAGTCTCATGTGCAAGAAAAATGAATTTTTGACGAGTTATTTGACGAAAACCTCCCTTTTCGTTAATATCGAAGGCTACCCCTTGTGATTTTCTCAAAATTTTAGATATTTTTTAGAACCTCCCAAAAAATAGGTATGGATAGGTAACACGTAGCCTATAGAAAATACAAGCCTCATGTGCAAGAAAAATGAATTTATCCTGAGTTATATGGCAGAAAATGAATTTTTGACGAGTTATTTGACGTAAACCTCACTTTTCGGTAATAGCGAAGGCTAACCCCTTTGGATTTTTCCCAAAAATTTTGATATTTTTTAGAACCTCCTGAAAAATAGGTATGGATAGGTAAGACGTAGCCGATAGAGAATACAAACCTCATGTGAAAGAAAAATGAAATTTTCACGAGTTATTTAACGGAGACCTTCCTTTTCAATAATATCGAAGGCTAACCCCTTTGAATTTTTCTCAAAAATTTTGATATTTTTGAGAACCTTCCAAAAAATAAGTATGGATAAGTAACGCGTTGCCGATACAGAATACAAGCCTCATGTGCAAGAAAAATGAATTTTTGAGGACTTATCTGACAGAAAAATGAATTTTTGCGAGTTATTTGACAGAAACCTTCCTTTTCGATAATATCGAAGGCTAACTCCTTTGGAATTTCTCAAAATTTTTGATATTTTTTATAAATTCCCAAAAATTAAGCTTGGATTGGTAACACATAGCTGATAGAGAATAACAGTCTCATGTGCAAAAAAATGATTTTTTGACGAGTTATTTGACGAAAACCTCCCTTTTCGTTAATATCGAAGGCTAACCCCTTTGGATTTTTTCAAAACTTTAGATATTTTTTAGAACCTCAAAAAAAATAGGTATGGATAGGTAACACGTAGCCGATAGAGAATACAAGCCTCATGTGCAAGAAAAATAATTTTTTTCACGAGTTATATGGAAGAAAATTAATTTTTGACGAGTTATTTGACGGAAACCTCCGTTTTCGGTAATAGCGAAGGCTAACCCCTTTGGATTTTCCCAAAAATTTTGATATTTTTTAGAACCTCCTGAAAAATAGGTATGGATAGGTAAGACGTAGCCGATAGAGAATGCAAGCCTCATGTGCAAGAAAAATGAAATTTTCACGAGTTATTTAACGGAGACCTCCCTTTTCAATAATATCGAAGGCTAACCACTTTGGATTTTTCTCAAAAATTTTGATATTTTTTAGAACCTTCCAAAAAATAAGTATGGATAAGTAACGCATAGCCGATACAGAATACAAGCCTCATGTGCAAGAAAAATGAATTTATCCTGAGTTATATGGCAGAAAATGAATTTTTGACGAGTTATTTGACGTAAACCTCACTTTTCGGTAATAGCGAAGGCTAACCCCTTTGGATTTTCCCAAAAATTTTGATATTTTTTAGAACCTCCTGAAAAATAGGTATGGATAGGTAAGACGTAGCCGATAGAGAATACAAGCCTCATGTGAAAGAAAAATGAAATTTTCACGAGTTATTTAACGGAGACCTTCCTTTTCAATAATATCGAAGGCTAACCCCTTTGAATTTTTCTCAAAAATTTTGATATTTTTTAGAACCTTCCAAAAAATAAGTATGGATAAGTAACGCGTTGCCGATACAGAATACAAGCCTCATGTGCAAGAAAAATGAATTTTTGAGGACTTATCTGACAGAAAAAAAAATTTTGGCGAGTTATTTGACAGAAACCTCCCTTTTCGATAATATCGAAGGCTAACTCCTTTGGAATTTCTCAAAATTTTTGATATTTTTTATAATCTCCCAAAAATTAAGTTTGGATTGGTAACGCACAGCTGATAGAGAATAACAGTCTCATGTGCAAGAAAAATGATTTTTTGACGAGTTATTTGATGAAAACCTCCCTTTTCGTTAATATCGAAGGCTAACCCCTTTGGATTTTCTCAAAACTTTAGATATTTTTTAGAACCTCAAAAAAATAGGTATGGATAGGTAACACGTAGCCGGTAGAGAATACAAGCCTCATGTGCAAGAAAAATGAATGTTTCACGAGTTATATGGCAGAAAATGAATTTTTGACGAGTTATTTGA
Source organism: Neostapfia colusana (assembly GCA_030760725.1). Lineage (NCBI taxonomy): Eukaryota > Viridiplantae > Streptophyta > Magnoliopsida > Poales > Poaceae > Neostapfia > Neostapfia colusana. The sequence continues at coordinate 212,184 of JASWHV010000001.1, read as the reverse complement.
CGGAAACATCCCTTTTCAGTAATAGCGAAGGCTAACACCTTTGGATTTTCCCAAAAATTTTGGTATTTTTTAGAATATCCTGAAATATAGGTAGGATAGGTAGCACGTAGCCGATAGAGAATACTAGCCTCATGTGCAAGAAAAATGAAATTTTCACGAGTTATTTAACGGAGACCTCCCTTTTCAATAATATCGAAGGCTAACCACTTTGGATTTTTCTCAAAAATTTTGATAGTTTTGAGAACCTTCCAAAAAATAAGTATGGATAGGTAACGCGTAGCCGATACAGAATACAAGCCTCATGTGTAAGAAAAATAAATTTTTGACGAGTTATTTGACAGAAAAATGAATTTTTGACAAGTTATTTGACATAAACCTCCCTTTTCGATAATATCGAAGGCTAACCCCTTTGGAATTTCTCAAAAATTTTGATAATTTTTATAACCTTCCAAAAATTAAGTTTGGATTGGTAACGCGTAGCTGATAGAGAATATCAGTCTCATGTGCAAGAAAAATGAATTTTTGACGAGTTATTTGACGAGAACCTCCCTTTTCGTTAATATCGAAGGCTAACCCCTTTGGATTTTCTCAAAATTTTAGATATTTTTTAGAACCTCCCAAAAAATAGGTATGGATAGGTAACACGTAGCCGATAGATAATACAAGCCTCATGTGCAAGAAAAATGAATTTTTCACGAGTTATACGGCAGAAAATGAATTTTTGATGAGTTATTTGACGTAAACCTCACTTTTCGGTAATAGCGAAGGCTAACCCTATTGGATTTTTACCAAAAATTTTGATATTTTTTAGAATCTCCTGAAAAATAGGTATGGATAGGTAAGACGTAGCCGATAGAGAATACAAGCCTCATGTGAAAGAAAAATGAAATTTTCACGAGTTATTTAACGGAGACCATCCTTTTCAATAATATCGAAGGCTAACCCCTTTGAATTTTTCTCAAAAATTTTGATATTTTTTAGAACCTTCCAAAAAAAAGTATGGATAAGTAACGTGTTGCCGATACAGAATACAAGCCTCATGTGCAAGAAAAATGAATTTTTGAGGACTTATCTGACAGAAAAATGAATTTTGGCGAGTTATTTGACAGAAACCTCCCTTTTCGATAATATCGAAGGCTAACTCCTTTAGAATTTCTCAAAATTTTTGATATTTTTTATAATCTCCCAAAAATTAAGTTTGGATTGGTAACGCACAGCTGATAGAGAATAACAGTCTCATGTGCAAGAAAAATGATTTTTTGACGAGTTATTTGATGAAAACCTCCCTTTTCGTTAATATCGAAGGCTAACCCCTTTGGATTTTCTCAAAACTTTAGATATTTTTTAGAACCTCAAAAAAATAGGTATGGATAGGTAACACGTAGCCGGTAGAGAATACAAGCCTCATGTGCAAGAAAAATGAATGTTTCACGAGTTATATGGCAGAAAATGAATTTTTGACGAGTTATTTGACGGAAACATCCCTTTTCAGTAATAGCGAAGGCTAACACCTTTGGATTTTCCCAAAAATTTTGATATTTTTTAGAATCTCCTGAAAAATAGGTAGGATAGGTAACACGTAGCCGATAGAGAATACAAGCCTCATGTGCAAGAAAAATGAAATTTTCACGAGTTATTTAACGGAGACCTCCCTTTTCAATAATATCGAAGGCTAACCCCTTTAGCTTCTTCTCAAAAATTTTGATAGTTTTGAGAACCTTCCAAAAAATAAGTATGGATAGGTAACACGTAGGCGATACAGAATACAAGCCTCATGTGCAAGAAAAATAAATTTTTGACGAGTTATTTGACAGAAAAATGAATATTTGACGAGTTATTTGACATAAACCTCCCTTTTCGATAATATCAAAGGCTAACCCCTTTGGAATTTCTCAAAAATTTTGATAATTTTTATAACCTTCCAAAAATTAAGTTTGGATTGGTAACGCATATCTGATAGAGAATATCAGTCTCATGTGCAAGAAAAATGAATTTTTGACAAGTTATTTGACGAAAACCTCCCTTTTCGTTAATATCGAAGGCTAACCCCTTTGGATTTTCTCAAAATTTTAGATATTTTTTAGAACCTCCCAAGAAATAGGTATGGATAGGTAACACATAGCCTATAGAAAATACAAGCCTCATGTGCAAGAAAAAAGAATTTATCCTGAGTTATATGGCAGAAAATGAATTTTTGACGAGTTATTTGACGTAAACCTCACTTTTCGGTAATAGCGAAGGCTAACCCCTTTGGATTTTTCCCAAAAATTTTGATATTTTTTAGAACCTCCTGAAAAATAGGTATGGATAGGAAAGACGTAGCCGATAGAGAATACAAGCCTCATGTGAAAGAAAAATGAAATTTTCACGAGTTATTTAACGGAGACCTTCCTTTTCAATAATATCGAAGGCTAACCCCTTTGAATTTTTCTCAAAAATTTTGATATTTTTTAGAACCTTCCAAAAAATAAGTATGGATAAGTAACGCGTTGCCGATACAGAATACAAGCCTCATGTGCAAGAAAAATGAATTTTTGAGGACTTATCTAACAGAAAAATGAATTTTTGCGAGTTATTTGACAGAAACCTCCCTTTTAGATAATATCGAAGGCTAACTCCTTTGGAATTTCTCAAAATTTTTGATATTTTTTATAATCTCCCAAAAATTAAGCTTGGATTGGTAACACATAGCTGATAGAGAATAACAGTCTCATGTGCAAGAAAAATGATTTTTTGACGAGTTATTTGACGAAAACCTCCCTTTTCGTTAATATCGAAGGCTAACCCCTTTGGATTTTCTCAAAACTTTAGATATTTTTTAGAACCTCAAAAAAAATAGGTATGGATAGGTAACACGTAGCCGATAGAGAATACAAGCCTCATGTGCAAGAAAAATAATTTTTTTCACGAGTTATATGGAAGAAAATTAATTTTTGACGAGTTATTTGACGGAAACCTCCGTTTTCGGTAATAGCGAAGGCTAACCCCTTTGGATTTTCCCAAAAATTTTGATATTTTTTAGAACCTCCTGAAAAATAGGTATGGATAGGTAAGACGTAGCCGATAGAGAATGCAAGCCTCATGTGCAAGAAAAATGAATTTTTGAGGACTTATCTGACAGAAAAATGAATTTTTGCGAGTTATTTGACAGAAACCTCCTTTTTCGATAATATCGAAGGCTAATTTCTTTGGAATTTCTCAAAATTTTTGATATTTTTTATAATCTCCCAAAAATTAAGTTTGGATTGGTAACGCACAGCTGATAGAGAATAACAGTCTCATGTTAATAACGAAGGCTAACCCCTTTGGATTTTTCTCAAAAATTTTGATATTTTTTAGAACCTCCCGAAAAATAGGTATAGATAGGTGACACGTAGCCGATAGAGAATACAAGCCTCATGTGCAAGAAAAATGAATTTTTCACGAGTTATTAACCGGGAACCTCCCTTTTCAATAATATCGAAGGCTAACCCCTTTGGATTTTTCTCAAAAATTTTGATATTTTTACAACATTCGAAAAAATAAGTATGGATAGGTAACGCGTAGCCGATACAGAATGCAAGCCTCATGTGCAAGAAAAATGAAGTTTTGACTAGTTATTTTAGAGAAAAATAAATTTTTGACGAGTTATTTGACAGAAACCTCCCTTTTCTGTAATATCGAAGGCTAACCCCTTTGGATTTTCTCAAAAAATTTGATATGTTTCATAACCTCCCAAAAATTAAGTTTGGATTGGTAACACATAGCCGATTGAGAATACAAGCCTCATGTGCAAGAAAAATGAATTTTTCACGAGTTATTAACCGCAAACCTCCCTTTTCAATAATACCGAAGGCTAACCCCTTTGGATTTTTCTAAAAATTTTTGATATTTTTTAGAATCTTACCAAAAAATAAGTATGGATAGGTAACGCGTAGCCGATACAGAATACAAGCCTTATGTGCAAGAAAAATGAATTTTTAACGAGTTATTTGAAAGAAAAATGAATTTTAGACGAGTTATTTGACGGAAACCTCCTTTTCAGTAATATCGAAGGCTAACCCCTTTAGATTTTCTCAAAAATTTAATATTTTTTATAACATTCCAAAAATGATGTTTGGATTGGTAACGCATAGCGGATAGAGAATACAAGTCTCGTGTGCAATAAAAGTGAATTTTTGACGGGTTATTTGTCGGAAAGCTCCCTTTTCAGTAATATCAAAGGCTAACCTCTTTGGATTTTTCTCAAAAATTTTGATATTTTTTAGAACCTCCCGAAAAATAGGTATGGATAGGTAACACATAGCGGATAGAGAATACAAGCTTCATGTGCAAGAAAAATGAATTTTTCACGAGTTATTAACTGGGAACCTCCCTTTTCAATAATATCGAAGGCTAACCCCTTTGGATTTTTCTCAAAAATTTTGATATTTTTACAACCTTACAAAAAATAAGTATGGATAGGTAACACGTAGCCGATACAGAATACAAGCCTCATGTGCAAGAAAAATGAATTTTTGACTAGTTATTTTAGAGAAAAATAAATTTTTGACGAGTTATTTGACAGAAACCTCCCTTTTCTGTAATATCGAAGGCTAAACCCTTTGGATTTTCTCAAAAAATTTGATATTTTTCATAACCTCCCAAAAATTAAGTTTGGATTGGTAACACGTAGCCGATTGAGAATACAAGCCTCATGTGCAAGAAAAATGAATTTTTCACGAGTTATTAACCGGAAACCTCCCTTTTCAATAATACCGAAAGTTAACCCCTTTGGATTTTTCTAAAAAATTTTGATATTTTTTAGAATCTTAACAAAAAATAAGTATGGATAGGTAACGCTTAGCCGATACAGAATACAAGCCTCATGTGCAAGAAAAATGAATTTTTGACTAGTTATTTCAGAGAAAAATAATTTTTTGACGAGTTATTTGACAGAAACCTCCCTTTTCTTTAATATCGAAGGCTAACCCCTTTGGATTTTCTCAAAAAATTTGATATTTTTCATAACCTCCCAAAAATTATGTTTGGATTGGTAACACGTAGCCGATTGAGAATACAAGCCTCATGTGCAAGAAAAATGAATTTTTCACGAGTTATTAACAGGAAACCTCCCTTTTCAATAATACCGAAAGCTAACCCCTTTGGATTTTTCTAAAAAATTTTGATATTTTTTAGAATCTTAACAAAAAATAAGTATGGATAGGTAACGCGTAGCCGATACAGAATACAAGCCTTATGTGCAAAAAAAATGAATTTTTAACGAGTTATTTGAAAGAAAAATGAATTTTAGACGAGCTATTTGACGGAAACCTCCTTTTCGGTAATATCGAAGGCTAACCCCTTTGGATTTTCTCAAAAATTTTGATATTTTTTATAACATCCCAAAAATGAAGTTTGGATTGGTAACGCATAGCGGATAGAGAATACAAGTCTCATGTGCAAGAAAAGTGATTTTTGACGGGTTATTTGTCAGAAAGCTCCCTTTTCAGTAATATCAAAAGCTAACCTCTTTGGATTTTTCTCAAAAATTTTGATATTTTTTAGAACCTCCCGAAAAATAGGTATGGATAGGTAACACGTAGCGGATAGAGAATACAAGCTTCATGTGCAAGAAAAATGAATTTTTCACGAGTTATTAACCAGGAACCTCCCTTTTCAATAATATCGAAGGCTAACCCCATTGAATTTTTCTCAATAAATTTGATATTTTTACAACCTTACAAAAAAATAAGTATGGATAGGTAACGCGTAGCCGATACAGAATACAAGCCTCATGTGCAAGAAAAATGAATTTTTGACTAGTTATTTCAGAGAAAAATAAATTTTTGACGAGTTATTTGACAGAAACCTCCCTTTTCTGTAATATCGAAGGCTAACCCCTTTGGATTTTCTCAAAAAATTTGATATTTTTCATAACCTCCCAAAAATTAAGTTTTGATTGGTAACACGTAGCCGATTGAGAATACATGCCTCATGTGCAAGAAAAATGAATTTTTCACGAGTTATTAACCGCAAACCTCCCTTTTCAATAATATCGAAGGCTAACCCCATTGGATTTTTCTAAAAAATTTTGATATTTTTTAGAATCTTACCAAAAAATAAGTATGGATAGGTAACGCGTAGCCGATACAGAATACAAGCCTTATGTGCAAGAAAGATGAATTTTTAACGAGTTATTTGAAAGAAAAATGAATTTTAGACGAGTTATTTGACGGAAACCTCCTTTTCAGTAATATCGAAGGCTAACCCCTTTTGATTTTCTCAACAATTTAATATTTTTTATAACATCCCAAAAATGATGTTTGGATTGGTAACGCATAGCGGATAGAGAATACAAGTCTCGTGTGCAATAAAAGTGAATTTTTGACGGGTTATTTGTCGGAAAGCTCCCTTTTCAGTAATATCAAAGGCTAACCTCTTTGGATTTTTCTAAAAAATTTTGATATTTTTTAGAACCACCCGAAAAATAGGTATGGATAGGTAACACATAGCGGATAGAGAATACAAGCTTCATGTGCAAGAAAAATGAATTTTTCACGAGTTATTAACTGGGAACCTCCCTTTTCAATAATATCGAAGGCTAACCCCTTTGGATTTTTCTCAAAAATTTTGATATTTTTACAACCTTACAAAAAATAAGTATGGATAGGTAACACGTAGCCGATACAGAATACAAGCCTCATGTGCAAGAAAAATGACTTTTTGACTAGTTATTTTAGAGAAAAATAAATTTTTGACGAGTTATTTGACAGAAACCTCCCTTTTCTGTAATATCGAAGGCTAACCCCTTTGGATTTTCTCAAAAAATTTGATATTTTTCATAACCTCCCAAAAATTAAGTTTGGATTGGTAACACGTAGCCGATTGAGAATACAAGCCTCATGTGCAAGAAAAATGAATTTTTCACGAGTTATTAACCGGAAACCTCCCTTTTCAATAATACCGAAAGTTAACCCCTTTGGATTTTTCTAAAAAATTTTGATATTTTTTAGAATCTTAACAAAAAATAAGTATGGATAGGTAACGCTTAGCCGATACAGAATATAAGCCTCATGTGCAAGAAAAATGAATTTTTGACTAGTTATTTGAAAGAAAATGAATTTTAGACGAGTTATTTGACGAAAACCTCCTTTTCAGTAATATCGAAGGCTAACCCCTTTGGATTTTCTCAAAAATTTAATATTTTTTATAACATCCCAAAAATGATGTTTGGATTGGTAACGCATAGCGGATAGAGAATACAAGTCTCGTGTGCAATAAAAGTGAATTTTTGACGGGTTATTTGTCGAAAAGCTCCCTTTTCAGTAATATCAAAGGCTAACCTCTTTGGATTTTTCTCAAAAATTTTGATATTTTTTAGAACCTCCCGAAAAATAGGTATGGATAGGTAACACATAGCGGATAGAGAATACAAGCTTCATGTGCAAGAAAAATGAATTTTTCACGAGTTATTAACTGGGAACCTCCCTTTTCAATAATATCGAAGGCTAACCCCTTTGGATTTTTCTCAAAAATTTTGATATTTTTACAACCTTACAAAAAATAAGTATGGATAGGTAACACGTAGCGGATAGAGAATACAAGCTTCATGTGCAAGAAAAATGAATTTTTCACGAGTTATTAACCGGGAACCTCCCTTTTCAATAATATCGAAGGCTAACCCCATTGAATTTTTCTCAATAAATTTGATATTTTTACAACCTTACAAAAAATAAGTATGGATAGGTAACGCGTAGCCGATACAGAATACAAGCCTCATGTGCAAGAAAAATGAATTTTTACTAGTTATTTCAGAGAAAAATAAATTTTTGACGAGTTATTTGACAGAAACCTCCCTTTTCTGTAATATCGAAGGCTAACCCCTTTGGATTTTCTCAAAAAATTTGATATTTTTCATAACCTCCCAAAAATTAAGTTTGGATTGGTAACACGTAGCCGATTGAGAATACAAGCCTCATGTGCAAGAAAAATGAATTTTTCACGAGTTATTAACCGCAAACCTCCCTTTTCAATAATACCGAAGGCTAACCCCTTTGGATTTTTCTAAAAAATTTTGATATTTTTTAGAATCTTACCAAAAAATAAGTATGGATAGGTAACGTGTAGCCGATACAGAATACAAGCCTTATGTGCAAGAAAAATGAATTTTTAACGAGTTATTTGAAAGAAAAATGAATTTTAGACGAGTTATTTGACGGAAACCTCCTTTTCAGTAATATCGAAGGCTAATCCCTTTGGATTTTCTCAAAAATTTTGCTATTTTTTATAACATCCCAAAAATGATGTTTGGATTGGTAACGCATAGCGGATAGAGAATACAAGTCTCGTGTGCAAGAAAAGTGAATTTTTGACGGGTTATTTGTCGGAAAGCTCCCTTTTCAGTAATATCAAAGGCTAACCTCTTTAGATTTTTCTCAAAAATTTTGATATTTTTTAGAACCTCCCGAAAAATAGGTATGGGTAGGTAACACGTAGCGAATAGAGAATACAAGCTTCATGTGAAAGAAAAATGAATTTTTCATGAGTTATTAGCCGGGAACCTCCCTTTTCAATAATATCGAAGGCTAACCCCTTTGGATTTTTCTCAAAAAATTTGATATTTTTTACAACCTTACAAAAAATAAGTATGGATAGGTAACGCGTAGCCGATACAGAATACAAGCCTCATGTGCAAGAAAAATGAATTTTTGACTAGTTATTTCAGAGAAAAATAAATTTTTGATGAGTTATTTGACAGAAACCTCCCTTTTCTGTAATATCGAAGGCTAACCCCTTTGGATTTTCTCAAAAAATTTGATATTTTTCATAACCTCCCAAAAATTAAGTTTGGATTGGTAACACGTAGCCGATTGAGAATACAAGCTTCATGTGCAAGAAAAATGAATTTTTCACGAGTTATTAACCGGAAACCTCCCTTTTCAATAATACCGAAAGCTAACCCCTTTAGATTTTTTAAAAAATTTTGATATTTTTTAGAATCTTAACAAAAAATAAGTATGGATAGGTAAGCCGTAGCCGATACAGAATACAAGCCTTATGTGCAAGAAAATTAATTTTTAACAAGTTATTTGACAGAAAAATGAATTTTAGACGAGTTATTTGACGGAAACCTCCTTTTCGGTAATATCGAAGGCTAAACCCTTTGTATTTTCTCAAATTTTTGATATTTTTATAACATCCCAAAAATGAAGTTTGGATTGCTAACGAATAGCGGATAGAGAATACAAGTCTCATGTGCAAGAAAAATGAATTTTTGAAGAGTTATTTTTCGGAAAGCTCCCTATTCGTTAATATCGAAGGCTAACCCCTTTGGATTTTTCTCATAAATTTTGATATTTTTTAGAACCTCTTGAATAATAGGTATGGATAGGTAACACGTAGCCGAAAGAGAATACAAGCCTCATGTGCAAGAAAAATGAATTTTTCACGAGTTATTAATCGGGAACCCCCCTTTTCAATAATATCAATGACTAACCCCTTTGGATTTTTCACAAAAAATTTGATATTTTTTACAACCTTACAAAAAATAAGTATGGATAGGTAACGCGTAGCAGATACAGAATACAAGCCTCATTTGCAAGAAAAATGAATTTTTGACTAGTTATTTTACAGAAAAATAAATTTTTGATGAGTTATTTAACAGAAACCTCCCTTTTCTGTAATATCGAAGGCTAACCCCTTTGGATTTTCTCAAAAAATTTGATATTTTTCATAACCTCCCAAAAATTAAGTTTGGATTGGTAACACATAGCCGATTGAGAATACAAGCCTCATGTGCAAGAAAAATGAAATTTTCACAAGTTATTAGCCGGAAACCTACCTTTTCAATAATACCGAAGGCTAACCCCTTTAAATTTTTCTCAAAAATTTTGATATTTTTTAGAATCTTACCAAAAAATAAGTATGGATAGGTAACGCGTAGCTGATACAGAATACAAGCCTTATGTGCAAGAAAAATGAATTTTTAACGAGTTATTTGACAGAAAAATGAATTTTAGACGAGTTATTTGACGGAAACCTCCTTTTCGGTAATATCGAAGGCTAACCCCTTTGGATTTTCTAGAAAATTTAATATTTTTTATAACATCCCAAAAATGATGTTTGGATTGGTAACGCATAGCGGATAGAGAATACAAGTCTCATGTGCAATAAAAGTGAATTTTTGACGGGTTATTTGTCGGAAAGCTCCCTTTTCAGTAATATCAAAGGCTAACCCCTTTGGATTTTTCTCAAAATTTTTGATATTTGTTAGAACCTCCCGAAAAATAGTTATGGATAGGTAACACGTATCGGATAGAGAATACAAGCCTCATGTGCAAGAAAAATGAATTTTTCACGAGTTATTAACCGGGAACCTCCCTTTTCAATAATATCGAAGGCTAACCCCTTTGGATTTTTCTCAAAAATTTTGATATTTTTTACAACCTTACAAGAAATAAGTATGGATAGGTAACACATAGCCGATACAGAATACAAGCCTCATGTGCAAGAAAAATGATTTTTTGACGAGTTATTTTACAGAAAAATAAATTTTTGGCGAGTTATTTGATTGAAACCTCCCTTTTCGGTAATATCGAAGGCTAACCCCTTTGGATTTTCTCAAAAAATTTGATATTTTTTGGAACCTCCCAAAAATTAAGTTTTGATTGGTAAACATAGCGGATAGAGAATACAAGTCTCATGTGCAAGAAAAATGAATTTTTGAAGAGTTATTTGTCGGAAAGCTCCCTTTTCGTTAATAACGAAGGCTAACCCCTTTAGATTTTTCTCAAAAATTTTGATATTTTTTAGAACCTCCCGAAAAATAGGTATAGATAGGTGACACGTAGCCGATAGAGAATACAAGCCTCATGTGCAAGAAAAATGAATTTTTCACGAGTTATTAACCGGGAACCTCCCTTTTCAATAATATCGAAGGCTAACCCCTTTGGATTTTTCTCAAAAATTTTGATATTTTTACAACATTCAAAAAAATAAGTATGGATAGGTAACGCGTAGCCGATACAGAATGCAAGCCTCATGTGCAAGAAAAATGAAGTTTTGACTAGTTATTTCAGAGAAAAATAAATTTTTGACGAGTTATTTGACAGAAACCTCCCTTTTCTGTAATATCGAAGGCTAACCCCTTTGGATTTTCTCAAAAAATTTGATATGTTTCATAACCTCCCAAAAATTAAGTTTGGATTGGTAACACATAGCCGATTGAGAATACAAGCCTCATGTGCAAGAAAAATGAATTTTTCACGAGTTATTAACCGCAAACCTCCCTTTTCAATAATACCGAAGGCTAACCCCTTTGGATTTTTCTAAAAAATTTTGATATTTTTTAGAATCTTACCAAAAAATAAGTATGGATAGGTAACGCGTAGCCGATACAGAATACAAGCCTTATGTGCAACAAAAATGAATTTTTAACGAGTTATTTGAAAGAAAAATGAATTTTAGACGAGTTATTTGACGGAAACCTCCTTTTCAGTAATATCGAAGGCTAACCCCTTTGGATTTTCTCAACAATTTAATATTTTTTATAACATTCCAAAAATGATGTTTGGATTGGTAACGCATAGCGGATAGAGAATACAAGTCTCGTGTGCAATAAAAGTGAATTTTTGACGGGTTATTTGTCGGAAAGCTCCCTTTTCAGTAATATCAAAGGCTAACCTCTTTGGATTTTTCTCAAAAATTTTGATATTTTTTAGAACCTCCCGAAAAATAGGTATGGATAGGTAACACATAGCGGATAAAGAATACATGCTTCATGTGCAAGAAAAAATGAATTTTTCACGAGTTATTAACTGGGAACCTCCCTTTTCAATAATATCGAAGGCTAACCCCTTTGGATTTTTCTCAAAAATTTTGATATTTTTACAACCTTACAAAAAATAAGTATGGATAGGTAACACGTAGCCGATACAGAATACAAGCCTCATGTGCAAGAAAAATGAATTTTTGACTAGTTATTTTAGAGAAAAATAAATTTTTGACGAGTTATTTGACAGAAACCTCCCTTTTCTGTAATATCGAAGGCTAACCCCTTTGGATTTTCTCAAAAAATTTGATATTTTTCATAACCTCCCAAAAATTAAGTTTGGATTGGTAACACGTAGCCGATTGAGAATACAAGCCTCATGTGCAAGAAAAATGAATTTTTCACGAGTTATTAACCGGAAACCTCCCTTTTCAATAATACCGAAAGTTAACCCCTTTGGATTTTTCTAAAAAATTTTGATATTTTTTAGAATCTTAACAAAAAATAAGTATGGATAGGTAACGCTTAGCCGATACAGAATACAAGCCTCATGTGCAAGAAAAATGAATTTTTGACTAGTTATTTCAGAGAAAAATAATTTTTTGACGAGTTATTTGACAGAAACCTCCCTTTTCTTTAATATCGAAGGCTAACCCCTTTGGATTTTCTCAAAAAATTTGATATTTTTCATAACCTCCCAAAAATTATGTTTGGATTGGTAACACGTAGCCGATTGAGAATACAAGCCTCATGTGCAAGAAAAATGAAATTTTCACGAGTTATTAACAGGAAACCTCCCTTTTCAATAATACCGAAAGCTAACCCCTTTGGATTTTTCTAAAAAATTTTGATATTTTTTAGAATCTTAACAAAAAATAAGTATGGATAGGTAACGCGTAGCCGATACAGAATACAAGCCTTATGTGCAAGAAAAATGAATTTTTAACGAGTTATTTCAGAGAAAAATAAATTTTTGACGAGTTATTTGACAGAAACCTCCCTTTTCTGTAATATCGAAGGCTAACCCCTTTGGATTTTCTCAAAAAATTTGATATTTTTCATAACCTCCCAAAAATTAAGTTTGGATTGGTAACACGTAGCCGATTAAGAATACAAGCCTCATGTGCAAGAAAAATGAATTTTTCACGAGTTATTAACCGCAAACCTCCCTTTTCAATAATACCGAAGGCTAACCCCTTTGGATTTTTCTAAAAAATTTTGATATTTTTTAGAATCTTACCAAAAAATAAGTATGGATAGGTAACGTGTAGCCGATACAGAATACAAGCCTTATGTGCAAGAAAAATGAATTTTTAACGAGTTATTTGAAAGAAAAATGAATTTTAGACGAGTTATTTGACGGAAACCTCCTTTTCAGTAATATCGAAGGCTAATCCCTTTGGATTTTCTCAAAAATTTTGCTATTTTTTATAACATCCCAAAAATGATGTTTGGATTGGTAACGCATAGCGGATAGAGAATACAAGTCTCGTGTGCAAGAAAAGTGAATTTTTGACGGGTTATTTGTCGGAAAGCTCCCTTTTCAGTAATATCAAAGGCTAACCTCTTTAGATTTTTCTCAAAAATTTTGATATTTTTTAGAGCCTCCCGAAAAATAGGTATGGGTAGGTAACACGTAGCGAATAGAGAATACAAGCTTCATGTGAAAGAAAAATGAATTTTTCATGAGTTATTAGCCGGGAACCTCCCTTTTCAATAATATCGAAGGCTAACCCCTTTGGATTTTTCTCAAAAAATTTGATATTTTTTACAACCTTACAAAAAATAAGTATGGATAGGTAACGCGTAGCCGATACAGAATACAAGCCTCATGTGCAAGAAAAATGAATTTTTGACTAGTTATTTCAGAGAAAAATAAATTTTTGATGAGTTATTTGACAGAAACCTCCCTTTTCTGTAATATCGAAGGCTAACCCCTTTGGATTTTCTCAAAAAATTTGATATTTTTCATAACCTCCCAAAAATTAAGTTTGGATTGGTAACACGTAGCCGATTGAGAATACAAGCTTCATGTGCAAGAAAAATGAATTTTTCACGAGTTATTAACCGGAAACCTCCCTTTTCAATAATACCGAAAGCTAACCCCTTTAGATTTTTTAAAAAATTTTGATATTTTTTAGAATCTTAACAAAAAATAAGTATGGATAGGTAAGGCGTAGCCGATACAGAATACAAGCCTTATGTGCAAGAAAATTAATTTTTAACAAGTTATTTGACAGAAAAATGAATTTTAGACGAGTTATTTGACGGAAACCTCCTTTTCGGTAATATCGAAGGCTAAACCCTTTGTATTTTCTCAAATTTTTGATATTTTTTATAACATCCCAAAAATGAAGTTTGGATTGCTAACGAATAGCGGATAGAGAATACAAGTCTCATGTGCAAGAAAAATGAATTTTTGAAGAGTTATTTGTCGGAAAGCTCCCTATTCGTTAATATCGAAGGCTAACCCCTTTGGATTTTTCTCATAAATTTTGATATTTTTTAGAACCTCTTGAATAATAGGTATGGATAGGTAACACGTAGCCGAAAGAGAATACAAGCCTCATGTGCAAGAAAAATGAATTTTTCACGAGTTATTAATCGGGAACCCCCCTTTTCAATAATATCAATGACTAACCCCTTTGGATTTTTCACAAAAAATTTGATATTTTTTACAACCTTACAAAAAATAAGTATGGATAGGTAACGCGTAGCAGATACAGAATACAAGCCTCATTTGCAAGAAAAATGAATTTTTGACTAGTTATTTTACAGAAAAATAAATTTTTGATGAGTTATTTAACAGAAACCTCCCTTTTCTGTAATATCGAAGGCTAACCCCTTTGGATTTTCTCAAAAAATTTGATATTTTTCATAACCTCCCAAAAATTAAGTTTGGATTGGTAACACATAGCCGATTGAGAATACAAGCCTCATGTGCAAGAAAAATGAAATTTTCACAAGTTATTAGCCGGAAACCTACCTTTTCAATAATACCGAAGGCTAACCCCTTTAAATTTTTCTCAAAAATTTTGATATTTTTTAGAATCTTACCAAAAAATAAGTATGGATAGGTAACGCGTAGCTGATACAGAATACAAGCCTTATGTGCAAGAAAAATGAATTTTTAACGAGTTATTTGACAGAAAAATGAATTTTAGACGAGTTATTTGACGGAAACCTCCTTTTCGGTAATATCGAAGGCTAACCCCTTTGGATTTTCTAGAAAATTTAATATTTTTTATAACATCCCAAAAATGATGTTTGGATTGGTAACGCATAGCGGATAGAGAATACAAGTCTCATGTGCAATAAAAGTGAATTTTTGACGGGTTATTTGTCGGAAAGCTCCCTTTTCAGTAATATCAAAGGCTAACCCCTTTGGATTTTTCTCAAAATTTTTGATATTTGTTAGAACCTCCCGAAAAATAGTTATGGATAGGTAACACGTATCGGATAGAGAATACAAGCCTCATGTGCAAGAAAAATGAATTTTTCACGAGTTATTAACCGGGAACCTCCCTTTTCAATAATATCGAAGGCTAACCCCTTTGGATTTTTCTCAAAAATTTTGATATTTTTTACAACCTTACAAGAAATAAGTATGGATAGGTAACACATAGCCGATACAGAATACAAGCCTCATGTGCAAGAAAAATGATTTTTTGACGAGTTATTTTACAGAAAAATAAATTTTTGGCGAGTTATTTGATTGAAACCTCCCTTTTCGGTAATATCGAAGGCTAACCCCTTTGGATTTTCTCAAAAAATTTGATATTTTTTGGAACCTCCCAAAAATTAAGTTTTGATTGGTAAACATAGCGGATAGAGAATACAAGTCTCATGTGCAAGAAAAATGAATTTTTGAAGAGTTATTTGTCGGAAAGCTCCCTTTTCGTTAATAACGAAGGCTAACCCCTTTAGATTTTTCTCAAAAATTTTGATATTTTTTAGAACCTCCCGAAAAATAGGTATAGATAGGTGACACGTAGCCGATAGAGAATACAAGCCTCATGTGCAAGAAAAATGAATTTTTCACGAGTTATTAACCGGGAACCTCCCTTTTCAATAATATCGAAGGCTAACCCCTTTGGATTTTTCTCAAAAATTTTGATATTTTTACAACATTCAAAAAAATAAGTATGGATAGGTAACGCGTAGCCGATACAGAATGCAAGCCTCATGTGCAAGAAAAATGAAGTTTTGACTAGTTATTTCAGAGAAAAATAAATTTTTGACGAGTTATTTGACAGAAACCTCCCTTTTCTGTAATATCGAAGGCTAACCCCTTTGGATTTTCTCAAAAAATTTGATATGTTTCATAACCTCCCAAAAATTAAGTTTGGATTGGTAACACATAGCCGATTGAGAATACAAGCCTCATGTGCAAGAAAAATGAATTTTTCACGAGTTATTAACCGCAAACCTCCCTTTTCAATAATACCGAAGGCTAACCCCTTTGGATTTTTCTAAAAAATTTTGATATTTTTTAGAATCTTACCAAAAAATAAGTATGGATAGGTAACGCGTAGCCGATACAGAATACAAGCCTTATGTGCAACAAAAATGAATTTTTAACGAGTTATTTGAAAGAAAAATGAATTTTAGACGAGTTATTTGACGGAAACCTCCTTTTCAGTAATATCGAAGGCTAACCCCTTTGGATTTTCTCAACAATTTAATATTTTTTATAACATTCCAAAAATGATGTTTGGATTGGTAACGCATAGCGGATAGAGAATACAAGTCTCGTGTGCAATAAAAGTGAATTTTTGACGGGTTATTTGTCGGAAAGCTCCCTTTTCAGTAATATCAAAGGCTAACCTCTTTGGATTTTTCTCAAAAATTTTGATATTTTTTAGAACCTCCCGAAAAATAGGTATGGATAGGTAACACATAGCGGATAAAGAATACATGCTTCATGTGCAAGAAAAAATGAATTTTTCACGAGTTATTAACTGGGAACCTCCCTTTTCAATAATATCGAAGGCTAACCCCTTTGGATTTTTCTCAAAAATTTTGATATTTTTACAACCTTACAAAAAATAAGTATGGATAGGTAACACGTAGCCGATACAGAATACAAGCCTCATGTGCAAGAAAAATGAATTTTTGACTAGTTATTTTAGAGAAAAATAAATTTTTGACGAGTTATTTGACAGAAACCTCCCTTTTCTGTAATATCGAAGGCTAACCCCTTTGGATTTTCTCAAAAAATTTGATATTTTTCATAACCTCCCAAAAATTAAGTTTGGATTGGTAACACGTAGCCGATTGAGAATACAAGCCTCATGTGCAAGAAAAATGAATTTTTCACGAGTTATTAACCGGAAACCTCCCTTTTCAATAATACCGAAAGTTAACCCCTTTGGATTTTTCTAAAAAATTTTGATATTTTTTAGAATCTTAACAAAAAATAAGTATGGATAGGTAACGCTTAGCCGATACAGAATACAAGCCTCATGTGCAAGAAAAATGAATTTTTGACTAGTTATTTCAGAGAAAAATAATTTTTTGACGAGTTATTTGACAGAAACCTCCCTTTTCTTTAATATCGAAGGCTAACCCCTTTGGATTTTCTCAAAAAATTTGATATTTTTCATAACCTCCCAAAAATTATGTTTGGATTGGTAACACGTAGCCGATTGAGAATACAAGCCTCATGTGCAAGAAAAATGAAATTTTCACGAGTTATTAACAGGAAACCTCCCTTTTCAATAATACCGAAAGCTAACCCCTTTGGATTTTTCTAAAAAATTTTGATATTTTTTAGAATCTTAACAAAAAATAAGTATGGATAGGTAACGCGTAGCCGATACAGAATACAAGCCTTATGTGCAAGAAAAATGAATTTTTAACGAGTTATTTGACAGAAAAATGAATTTTAGACGAGTTATTTGACGGAAACCTCCTTTTCGGTAATATCGAAGGCTAACCCCTTTGGATTTTCTAGAAAATTTAATATTTTTTATAACATCCCAAAAATGATGTTTGGATTGGTAACGCATAGCGGATAGAGAATACAAGTCTCATGTGCAATAAAAGTGAATTTTTGACGGGTTATTTGTCAGAAAGCTCCCTTTTCAGTAATATCAAAGGCTAACCCCTTTGGATTTTTCTCAAAATTTTTGATATTTCTTAGAACCTCCCGAAAAATAGTTATGGATAGGTAACACGTATCGGATAGAGAATACAAGCTTCATGTGAAAGAAAAATGAATTTTTCATGAGTTATTAGCCGGGAACCTCCCTTTTCAATAATATCGAAGGCTAACCCCTTTGGATTTTTCTCAAAAAATTTGATATTTTTTACAACCTTACAAAAAATAAGTATGGATAGGTAACGCGTAGCCGATACAGAATACAAGCCTCATGTGCAAGAAAAATGAATTTTTGACTAGTTATTTCAGAGAAAAATAAATTTTTGATGAGTTATTTGACAGAAACCTCCCTTTTCTGTAATATCGAAGGCTAACCCCTTTGGATTTTCTCAAAAAATTTGATATTTTTCATAACCTCCCAAAAATTAAGTTTGGATTGGTAACACGTAGCCGATTGAGAATACAAGCTTCATGTGCAAGAAAAATGAATTTTTCACGAGTTATTAGCCGGGAACCTCCCTTTTCAATAATATCGAAGGCTAACCCCTTTGGATTTTTCTCAAAAAATTTGATATTTTTTACAACCTTACAAAAAATAAGTATGGATAGGTAACGCGTAGCCGATACAGAATACAAGCCTCATGTGCAAGAAAAATGAATTTTTGACTAGTTATTTCAGAGAAAAATAAATTTTTGATGAGTTATTTGACAGAAACCTCCCTTTTCTGTAATATCGAAGGCTAACCCCTTTGGATTTTCTCAAAAAATTTGATATTTTTCATAACCTCCCAAAAATTAAGTTTGGATTGGTAACACGTAGCCGATTGAGAATACAAGCTTCATGTGCAAGAAAAATGAATTTTTCACGAGTTATTAACCGGAAACCTCCCTTTTCAATAATACCGAAAGCTAACCCCTTTAGATTTTTTAAAAAATTTTGATATTTTTTAGAATCTTAACAAAAAATAAGTATGGATAGGTAAGGCGTAGCCGATACAGAATACAAGCCTTATGTGCAAGAAAATTAATTTTTAACAAGTTATTTGACAGAAAAATGAATTTTAGACGAGTTATTTGACGGAAACCTCCTTTTCGGTAATATCGAAGGCTAAACCCTTTGTATTTTCTCAAATTTTTGATATTTTTTATAACATCCCAAAAATGAAGTTTGGATTGCTAACGAATAGCGGATAGAGAATACAAGTCTCATGTGCAAGAAAAATGAATTTTTGAAGAGTTATTTGTCGGAAAGCTCCCTATTCGTTAATATCGAAGGCTAACCCCTTTGGATTTTTCTCATAAATTTTGATATTTTTTAGAACCTCTTGAATAATAGGTATGGATAGGTAACACGTAGCCGAAAGAGAATACAAGCCTCATGTGCAAGAAAAATGAATTTTTCACGAGTTATTAATCGGGAACCCCCCTTTTCAATAATATCAATGACTAACCCCTTTGGATTTTTCACAAAAAATTTGATATTTTTTACAACCTTACAAAAAATAAGTATGGATAGGTAACGCGTAGCAGATACAGAATACAAGCCTCATTTGCAAGAAAAATGAATTTTTGACTAGTTATTTTACAGAAAAATAAATTTTTGATGAGTTATTTAACAGAAACCTCCCTTTTCTGTAATATCGAAGGCTAACCCCTTTGGATTTTCTCAAAAAATTTGATATTTTTCATAACCTCCCAAAAATTAAGTTTGGATTGGTAACACATAGCCGATTGAGAATACAAGCCTCATGTGCAAGAAAAATGAAATTTTCACAAGTTATTAGCCGGAAACCTACCTTTTCAATAATACCGAAGGCTAACCCCTTTAAATTTTTCTCAAAAATTTTGATATTTTTTAGAATCTTACCAAAAAATAAGTATGGATAGGTAACGCGTAGCTGATACAGAATACAAGCCTTATGTGCAAGAAAAATGAATTTTTTAACGAGTTATTTGACAGAAAAATGAATTTTAGACGAGTTATTTGACGGAAACCTCCTTTTCGGTAATATCGAAGGCTAACCCCTTTGGATTTTCTAGAAAATTTAATATTTTTTATAACATCCCAAAAATGATGTTTGGATTGGTAACGCATAGCGGATAGAGAATACAAGTCTCATGTGCAATAAAAGTGAATTTTTGACGGGTTATTTGTCGGAAAGCTCCCTTTTCAGTAATATCAAAGGCTAACCCCTTTGGATTTTCTCAAAATTTTTGATATTTGTTAGAACCTCCCGAAAAATAGTTATGGATAGGTAACACGTATCGGATAGAGAATACAAGCCTCATGTGCAAGAAAAATGAATTTTTCACGAGTTATTAACCGGGAACCTCCCTTTTCAATAATATCGAAGGCTAACCCCTTTGGATTTTTCTCAAAAATTTTGATATTTTTTACAACCTTACAAGAAATAAGTATGGATAGGTAACACATAGCCGATACAGAATACAAGCCTCATGTGCAAGAAAAATGATTTTTTGACGAGTTATTTTACAGAAAAATAAATTTTTGGCGAGTTATTTGATTGAAACCTCCCTTTTCGGTAATATCGAAGGCTAACCCCTTTGGATTTTCTCAAAAAATTTGATATTTTTTGGAACCTCCCAAAAATTAAGTTTTGATTGGTAAACATAGCGGATAGAGAATACAAGTCTCATGTGCAAGAAAAATGAATTTTTGAAGAGTTATTTGTCGGAAAGCTCCCTTTTCGTTAATAACGAAGGCTAACCCCTTTAGATTTTTCTCAAAAATTTTGATATTTTTTAGAACCTCCCGAAAAATAGGTATAGATAGGTGACACGTAGCCGATAGAGAATACAAGCCTCATGTGCAAGAAAAATGAATTTTTCACGAGTTATTAACCGGGAACCTCCCTTTTCAATAATATCGAAGGCTAACCCCTTTGGATTTTTCTCAAAAATTTTGATATTTTTACAACATTCAAAAAAATAAGTATGGATAGGTAACGCGTAGCCGATACAGAATGCAAGCCTCATGTGCAAGAAAAATGAAGTTTTGACTAGTTATTTCAGAGAAAAATAAATTTTTGACGAGTTATTTGACAGAAACCTCCCTTTTCTGTAATATCGAAGGCTAACCCCTTTGGATTTTCTCAAAAAATTTGATATGTTTCATAACCTCCCAAAAATTAAGTTTGGATTGGTAACACATAGCCGATTGAGAATACAAGCCTCATGTGCAAGAAAAATGAATTTTTCACGAGTTATTAACCGCAAACCTCCCTTTTCAATAATACCGAAGGCTAACCCCTTTGGATTTTTCTAAAAAATTTTGATATTTTTTAGAATCTTACCAAAAAAATAAGTATGGATAGGTAACGCGTAGCCGATACAGAATACAAGCCTTATGTGCAACAAAAATGAATTTTTAACGAGTTATTTGAAAGAAAAATGAATTTTAGACGAGTTATTTGACGGAAACCTCCTTTTCAGTAATATCGAAGGCTAACCCCTTTGGATTTTCTCAACAATTTAATATTTTTTATAACATTCCAAAAATGATGTTTGGATTGGTAACGCATAGCGGATAGAGAATACAAGTCTCGTGTGCAATAAAAGTGAATTTTTGACGGGTTATTTGTCGGAAAGCTCCCTTTTCAGTAATATCAAAGGCTAACCTCTTTGGATTTTTCTCAAAAATTTTGATATTTTTTAGAACCTCCCGAAAAATAGGTATGGATAGGTAACACATAGCGGATAAAGAATACATGCTTCATGTGCAAGAAAAAATGAATTTTTCACGAGTTATTAACTGGGAACCTCCCTTTTCAATAATATCGAAGGCTAACCCCTTTGGATTTTTCTCAAAAATTTTGATATTTTTACAACCTTACAAAAAATAAGTATGGATAGGTAACACGTAGCCGATACAGAATACAAGCCTCATGTGCAAGAAAAATGAATTTTTGACTAGTTATTTTAGAGAAAAATAAATTTTTGACGAGTTATTTGACAGAAACCTCCCTTTTCTGTAATATCGAAGGCTAACCCCTTTGGATTTTCTCAAAAAATTTGATATTTTTCATAACCTCCCAAAAATTAAGTTTGGATTGGTAACACGTAGCCGATTGAGAATACAAGCCTCATGTGCAAGAAAAATGAATTTTTCACGAGTTATTAACCGGAAACCTCCCTTTTCAATAATACCGAAAGTTAACCCCTTTGGATTTTTCTAAAAAATTTTGATATTTTTTAGAATCTTAACAAAAAATAAGTATGGATAGGTAACGCTTAGCCGATACAGAATACAAGCCTCATGTGCAAGAAAAATGAATTTTTGACTAGTTATTTCAGAGAAAAATAATTTTTTGACGAGTTATTTGACAGAAACCTCCCTTTTCTTTAATATCGAAGGCTAACCCCTTTGGATTTTCTCAAAAAATTTGATATTTTTCATAACCTCCCAAAAATTATGTTTGGATTGGTAACACGTAGCCGATTGAGAATACAAGCCTCATGTGCAAGAAAAATGAAATTTTCACGAGTTATTAACAGGAAACCTCCCTTTTCAATAATACCGAAAGCTAACCCCTTTGGATTTTTCTAAAAAATTTTGATATTTTTTAGAATCTTAACAAAAAATAAGTATGGATAGGTAACGCGTAGCCGATACAGAATACAAGCCTTATGTGCAAGAAAAATGAATTTTTAACGAGTTATTTGACAGAAAAATGAATTTTAGACGAGTTATTTGACGGAAACCTCCTTTTCGGTAATATCGAAGGCTAACCCCTTTGGATTTTCTAGAAAATTTAATATTTTTTATAACATCCCAAAAATGATGTTTGGATTGGTAACGCATAGCGGATAGAGAATACAAGTCTCATGTGCAATAAAAGTGAATTTTTGACGGGTTATTTGTCAGAAAGCTCCCTTTTCAGTAATATCAAAGGCTAACCCCTTTGGATTTTTCTCAAAATTTTTGATATTTCTTAGAACCTCCCGAAAAATAGTTATGGATAGGTAACACGTATCGGATAGAGAATACAAGCCTCATGTGCAAGAAAAATGAATTTTTTCACGAGTTATTAACCGGGAACCTCCCTTTTCAATAATATCGAAGGCTAACCCCTTTGGATTTTTCTCAAAAATTTTGATATTTTTTACAACCTTACAAGAAATAAGTATGGATAGGTAACACATAGCCGATACAGAATACAAGCCTCATGTGCAAGAAAAATGATTTTTTGACGAGTTATTTTACAGAAAAATAAATTTTTGGCGAGTTATTTGATAGAAACCTCCCTTTTCGGTAATATCGAAGGCTAACCCCTTTGGATTTTCTCAAAAATTTTGATATTTTTTATAACATCCCAAAAATGAAGTTTGGATTGGTAACGCATAGCGGATAGAGAATACAAGTCTCATGTGTAAGAAAAATGAATTTTTGAAGAGTTATTTGTCGGAAAGCTCCCTATTCGTTAATATCGAAGGCTAACCCCTTTGGATTTTTCTCATAAATTCTGATATTTTTTAGAACCTCTCGAAAAATAGGTATGGATAGGTAACACGTAGCGGATAGAGAATACAAGCTTCATGTGCAAGAATAATGAATTTTTCACGAGTTATTAACCGGGAACCTCCCTTTTCAATAATATCGAAGGCTAACCCCTTTGAATTTTTCTCAATAATTTTGATATTTTTTACAACCTTACAAAAAATAAGTATGGATAGGTAACGCGTAGCCGATACAGAATACAAGCCTCATGTGCAAGAAAAATGAATTTTTGACTAGTTATTTCAGAGAAAAATAAATTTTTGACGAGTTTTTTGACAGAAACCTCCCTTTTCTGTAACATCGAAGGCTAACCCCTATGGATTTTCTCAAAAAATTTGATATTTTTCATAACCTCCCAAAAATTAAGTTTGGATTGGTAACACGTAGCCGATTGAGGATACAAGCCTCTTGTGCAAGAAAAATGAATTTTTCACGAGTTATTAACCGGAAACCTCCCTTCTCAATAATACCAAAAGCTAACCCCTTTGGATTTTTCTAAAAAATTTTGATATTTTTTAGAATCTTAACAAAAAATAAGTATGGATAGGTAAGGCGTAGCCGATACAGAATACAAGCCTTATGTGCAAGAAAAATGAATGTTTAACAAGTTATTTGACAGAAAAATGAATTTTAGACGAGTTATTTGACGGAAACCTCCTTTTCGGTAATATCGAAGGCTAAACCCATTGTATTTTCTCAAAAATTTTGATATTTTTTATAGCATCCCAAAAATGAAGTTTGGATTGGTAACGCATAGCGGATAGAGAATACAAGTCTAATGTGCAAGAAAAATGAATTTTTGAAGAGTTATTTGTCGGAAAGCTCCTATTCGTTAATATCGAAGGCTACCCCTTTGGATTTTTCTCATAAATTCTGATATTTTTTAGAACCTCTCGAAAAATAGGTATGGATAGGTAACACGTAGCGGATAGAGAATACAAGCTTCATGTGCAAGAAAAATGAATTTTTCACGAGTTATTAACCGGGAACCTCCCTTTTCAATAATATCGAAGGCTAACCCCTTTGGATTTTTCTCAAAAATTTTGATATTTTTTACAACCTTACAAAAAATAAGTATGGATAGGTAACGCGTAGCCGATACAGAATACAAGCCTCATGTGCAAGAAAAATGAATTTTTGACTAGTTATTTCAGAGAAAAATAAATTTTTGATGAGTTTTTTGACAGAAACCTCCCTTTTGTGTAACATCGAAGGCTAACCCCTTTGGATTTTCTCAAAAAATTTGATATTTTTCATAACCTCCCAAAAATTAAGTTTGGATTGGTAACACGTAGCCGATTGAGAATACAAGCCTCTTGTGCAAGAAAAATGAATTTTTCACGAGTTATTAACCGGAATCCTCCCTTCTCAATAATACCAAAAGCTAACCCCTTTGGATTTTTCTAAAAAATTTTGATATTTTTTAGAATCTTAACAAAAATAAGTATGGATAGGTAAGGCGTAGCCGATACAGAATACAAGCCTTATGTGCAAGAAAAATGAATTTTTAACATGTTATTTGACAGAAAAATGAATTTTAGACGAGTTATTTGACGGAAACCTCCTTTTCGGTAATATCGAAGGCTAAAGCCTTTGTATTTTCTCAAAAATTTTGATATTTTTTATAACATCCCAAAAATGAAGTTTGGATTGGTAACGCATAGCGGATAGAGAATACAAGTCTCATGTGCAAGAAAAATGAATTTTTGAAGAGTTATTTGTAGGAAAGCTCACTATTCGTTAATATCGAAGGCTAACCCCTTTGGATTTTTCTCATAAATTCTGATATTTTTTAGAACCTCTCGAAAAATAGGTATGGATAGGTAACACGTAGCGGATAGAGAATACAAGCTTCATGTGCAAGAATAATGAATTTTTCACGAGTTATTAACCGGGAACCTCCCTTTTCAATAATATCGAAGGCTAACCCCTTTGAATTTTTCTCAATAATTTTGATATTTTTTACAACCTTACAAAAAATAAGTATGGATAGGTAACGCGTAGCCGATACAGAATACAAGCCTCATGTGCAAGAAAAATGAATTTTTGACTAGTTATTTCAGAGAAAAATAAATTTTTGACGAGTTATTTGACAGAAACCTCCCTTTTCTGTAATATCGAAGGCTAACCCCTTTGGATTTTCTCAAAAAATTTGATATTTTTCATAACCTCCCAAAAATTAAGTTTGGATTGGTAACACGTAGCCGATTGAGAATACAAGCCTCTTGTGCAAGAAAAATGAATTTTTCACGAGTTATTAACCCGAAACCTCCCTTCTCAATAAAACCAAAAGCTAACCCTTTTGGATTTTTCTAAAAAATTTTGATATTTTTTAGAATCTTAACAAAAAATAAGTATGGATAGGTAAGGCATAGCCGATACAGAATACAAGCTTTATGTGCAAGAAAAATGAATTTTTAACAAGTTATTTGACAGAAAAATGAATTTTAGACGAGTTATTTGACGGAAACCTCCTTTTCGGTAATATCGAAGGCTAAACCCTTTGTATTTTCTCAAAAATTTTGATATTTTTTATAACATCCCAAAAATGAAGTTTGGATTGGTAACGCATAGCGGATAGAGAATACAAGTCTCATGTGCAAGAAAAGTGAATTTTTGAAGAGTTATGTGTCGGAAAGCTCCCTATTCGTTAATATTAAAGGCTAACCCCTTTGGATTTTTCTCATAAATTCTGATATTTTTTAGAACCTCTCAAAAAATAGGTATGGATAGGTAACACGTAGCGGATAGAGAATACAAGCTTCATGTGCAAGAATAATGAATTTTTCACGAGTTATTAACCGGGAACCTCCCTTTTCAATAATATCGAAGGCTAACCTCTTTGAATTTTTCTCAATAATTTTGATATTTTTTACAACCTTACAAAAAATAAGTATGGATAGGTAACGCGTAGCCGATACAGAATACAAGCCTCATGTGCAAGAAAAATGAATTTTTGACTAGTTATTTCAGAGAAAAATAAATTTTTGACGAGTTATTTGACAAAAAACCTCCCTTTTCTGTAATATCGAAGGCTAACCCCTTTGGATTTTCTCAAAAAATTTGATATTTTTCATAACCTCCCAAAAATTAAGTTTGGATTGGTAACACGTAGCCGATTGAGAATACAAGCCTCTTGTGCAAGAAAAATGAATTTTTCACGAGTTATTAACCCGAAACCTCCCTTCTCAATAATACCAAAAGCTAACCCCTTTGGATTTTTCTAAAAAATTTTGATATTTTTTAGAATCTTAACAAAAAATAAGTATGGATAGGTAAGGCGTAGCCGATACAGAATACAAGCCTTATGTGCAAGAAAAATGAATTTTTTAACAAGTTATTTGACAGAAAAATGAATTTTAGACGAGTTATTTGACGGAAACCTCCTTTTCGGTAATATCGAAGGCTAAACCCTTTGTATTTTCTCAAAAATTTTGATATTTTTTATAACATCCCAAAAATGAAGTTTGGATTGGTAACGCATAGCGGATAGAGAATACAAGTCTCATGTGCAAGAAAAATGAATTTTTGAAGAGTTATTTGTCGGAAAGCTCCCTATTCGTTAATATCGAAGGCTAACCCCTTTGGATTTTTCTCATAAATTCTGATATTTTTTAGAACCTCTCGAAAAATAGGTATGGATAGGTAACACGTAGCGGATAGAGAATACAAGCTTCATGTGCAAGAATAATGAATTTTTCACGAGTTATTAACCGGGAACCTCCCTTTTCAATAATATCGAAGGCTAACCCCTTTGAATTTTTCTCAATAATTTTGATATTTTTTACAACCTTACAAAAAATAAGTATGGATAGGTAACGCGTAGCCGATACAGAATACAAGCCTCATGTGCAAGAAAAATGAATTTTTGACTAGTTATTTCAGAGAAAAATAAATTTTTGACGAGTTATTTGACAGAAACCTCCCTTTTCTGTAATATCGAAGGCTAACCCCTTTGGATTTTCTCAAAAAATTTGATATTTTTCATAACCTCCCAAAAATTAAGTTTGGACTGGTAACACGTAGCCGATTGAGAATACAAGCCTCTTGTGCAAGAAAAATGAATTTTTCACGAGTTATTAACCCGAAACCTCCCTTCTCAATAATACCAAAAGCTAACCCTTTTGGATTTTTCTAAAAAATTTTGATATTTTTTAGAATCTTAACAAAAAATAAGTATGGATAGGTAAGGCATAGCCGATACAGAATACAAGCCTTATGTGCAAGAAAAATGAATTTTTAACAAGTTATTTGACAGAAAAATGAATTTTAGACGAGTTATTTGACGGAAACCTCCTTTTCGGTAATATCGAAGGCTAAACCCTTTGTATTTTCTCAAAAATTTTGATATTTTTTATAACATCCCAAAAATGAAGTTTGGATTGGTAACGCATAGCGGATAGAGAATACAAGTCTCATGTGCAAGAAAAATGAATTTTTGAAGAGTTATGTGTCGGAAAGCTCCCTATTCGTTAATATCGAAGGCTAACCCCTTTGGATTTTTCTCATAAATTCTGATATTTTTTAGAACCTCTCAAAAAATAGGTATGGATAGGTAACACGTAGCGGATAGAGAATACAAGCTTCATGTGCAAGAATAATGAATTTTCACGAGTTATTAACCGGGAACCTCCCTTTTCAATAATATCGAAGGCTAACCCCTTTGAATTTTTCTCAATAATTTTGATATTTTTTACAACCTTACAAAAAATAAGTATGGATAGGTAACGCGTAGCCGATACAGAATACAAGCCTCATGTGCAAGAAAAATGAATTTTTGACTAGTTATTTCAGAGAAAAATAAATTTTTGACGAGTTATTTGACAGAAACCTCCCTTTTCTGTAATATCGAAGGCTAACCCCTTTGGATTTTCTCAAAAAATTTGATATTTTTCATAACCTCCCAAAAATTAAGTTTGGACTGGTAACACGTAGCCGATTGAGAATACAAGCCTCTTGTGCAAGAAAAATGAATTTTTCACGAGTTATTAACCCGAAACCTCCCTTCTCAATAATACCAAAAGCTAACCCTTTTGGATTTTTCTAAAAATTTTTGATATTTTTTAGAATCTTAACAAAAAATAAGTATGGATAGGTAAGGCATAGCCGATACAGAATACAAGCCTTATGTGCAAGAAAAAATGAATTTTTAACAAGTTATTTGACAGAAAAATGAATTTTAGACGAGTTATTTGACGGAAACCTCCTTTTCGGTAATATCGAAGGCTAAACCCTTTGTATTTTCTCAAAAATTTTGATATTTTTTATAACATCCCAAAAATGAAGTTTGGATTGGTAACGCATAGCGGATAGAGAATACAAGTCTCATGTGCAAGAAAAGTGAATTTTTGAAGAGTTATGTGTCGGAAAGCTCCCTATTCGTTAATATCGAAGGCTAACCCCTTTGGATTTTTCTCATAAATTCTGATATTTTTTAGAACCTCTCAAAAAATAGGTATGGATAGGTAACACGTAGCGGATAGAGAATACAAGCTTCATGTGCAAGAATAATGAATTTTTCACGAGTTATTAACCGGGAACCTCCCTTTTCAATAATATCGAAGGCTAACCCCTTTGAATTTTTCTCAATAATTTTGATATTTTTTACAACCTTACAAAAAATAAGTATGGATAGGTAACGCGTAGCCGATACAGAATACAAGCCTCATGTGCAAGAAAAATGAATTTTTGACTAGTTATTTCAGAGAAAAATAAATTTTTGACGAGTTATTTGACAAAAAACCTCCCTTTTCTGTAATATCGAAGGCTAACCCCTTTGGATTTTCTCAAAAAATTTGATATTTTTCAGAACCTCCCAAAAATTAAGTTTGGATTGGTAACACGTAGCCGATTGAGAATACAAGCCTCTTGTGCAAGAAAAATGAATTTTTCACGAGTTATTAACCCGAAACCTCCCTTCTCAATAATACCAAAAGCTAACCCCTTTGGATTTTTCTAAAAAATTTTGATATTTTTTAGAATCTTAACAAAAAATAAGTATGGATAGGTAAGGCGTAGCCGATACAGAATACAAGCCTTATGTGCAAGAAAAATGAATTTTTTAACAAGTTATTTGACAGAAAAATGAATTTTAGACGAGTTATTTGACGGAAACCTCCTTTTCGGTAATATCGAAGGCTAAACCCTTTGTATTTTCTCAAAAATTTTGATATTTTTTATAACATCCCAAAAATGAAGTTTGGATTGGTAACGCATAGCGGATAGAGAATACAAGTCTCATGTGCAAGAAAAATGAATTTTTGAAGAGTTATTTGTCGGAAAGCTCCCTATTCGTTAATATCGAAGGCTAACCCCTTTGGATTTTTCTCATAAATTCTGATATTTTTTAGAACCTCTCGAAAAATAGGTATGGATAGGTAACACGTAGCGGATAGAGAATACAAGCTTCATGTGCAAGAATAATGAATTTTTCACGAGTTATTAACCGGGAACCTCCCTTTTCAATAATATCGAAGGCTAACCCCTTTGAATTTTTCTCAATAATTTTGATATTTTTTACAACCTTACAAAAAATAAGTATGGATAGGTAACGCGTAGCCGATACAGAATACAAGCCTCATGTGCAAGAAAAATGAATTTTTGACTAGTTATTTCAGAGAAAAATAAATTTTTGATGAGTTATTTGACAGAAACCTCCCTTTTCTGTAATATCGAAGGCTAACCCCTTTGGATTTTCTCAAAAAATTTGATATTTTTCATAACCTCCCAAAAATTAAGTTTGGATTGGTAACACGTAGCCGATTGAGAATACAAGCCTCTTGTGCAAGAAAAATGAATTTTTCACGAGTTATTAACCCGAAACCTCCCTTCTCAATAATACCAAAAGCTAACCCTTTTGGATTTTTCTAAAAAATTTTGATATTTTTTAGAATCTTAACAAAAAATAAGTATGGATAGGTAAGGCATAGCCGATACAGAATACAAGCCTTATGTGCAAGAAAAATGAATTTTTAACAAGTTATTTGACAGAAAAATAAATTTTAGACGAGTTATTTGACGGAAACCTCCTTTTCGGTAATATCGAAGGCTAAACCCCTTTGTATTTTCTCAAAAATTTTGATATTTTTTATAACATCCCAAAAATGAAGTTTGGATTGGTAACGCATAGCGGATAGAGAATACAAGTCTCATGTGCAAGAAAAGTGAATTTTTGAAGAGTTATGTGTCGGAAAGCTCCCTATTCGTTAATATTAAAGGCTAACCCCTTTGGATTTTTCTCATAAATTCTGATATTTTTTAGAACCTCTCAAAAAATAGGTATGGATAGGTAACACGTAGCGGATAGAGAATACAAGCTTCATGTGCAAGAATAATGAATTTTTCACGAGTTATTAACCGGGAACCTCCCTTTTCAATAATATCGAAGGCTAACCTCTTTGAATTTTTCTCAATAATTTTGATATTTTTTACAACCTTACAAAAAATAAGTATGGATAGGTAACGCGTAGCCGATACAGAATACAAGCCTCATGTGCAAGAAAAATGAATTTTTGACTAGTTATTTCAGAGAAAAATAAATTTTTGACGAGTTATTTGACAAAAAACCTCCCTTTTCTGTAATATCGAAGGCTAACCCCTTTGGATTTTCTCAAAAAATTTGATATTTTTCATAACCTCCCAAAAATTAAGTTTGGATTGGTAACACGTAGCCGATTGAGAATACAAGCCTCTTGTGCAAGAAAAATGAATTTTTCACGAGTTATTAACCCGAAACCTCCCTTCTCAATAATACCAAAAGCTAACCCCTTTGGATTTTTCTAAAAAATTTTGATATTTTTTAGAATCTTAACAAAAAATAAGTATGGATAGGTAAGGCGTAGCCGATACAGAATACAAGCCTTATGTGCAAGAAAAATGAATTTTTTAACAAGTTATTTGACAGAAAAATGAATTTTAGACGAGTTATTTGACGGAAACCTCCTTTTCGGTAATATCGAAGGCTAAACCCTTTGTATTTTCTCAAAAATTTTGATATTTTTTATAACATCCCAAAAATGAAGTTTGGATTGGTAACGCATAGCGGATAGAGAATACAAGTCTCATGTGCAAGAAAAATGAATTTTTGAAGAGTTATTTGTCGGAAAGCTCCCTATTCGTTAATATCGAAGGCTAACCCCTTTGGATTTTTCTCATAAATTCTGATATTTTTTAGAACCTCTCGAAAAATAGGTATGGATAGGTAACACGTAGCGGATAGAGAATACAAGCTTCATGTACAAGAATAATGAATTTTTCACGAGTTATTAACCGGGAACCTCCCTTTTCAATAATATCGAAGGCTAACCCCTTTGAATTTTTCTCAATAATTTTGATATTTTTTACAACCTTACAAAAAATAAGTATGGATAGGTAACGCGTAGCCGATACAGAATACAAGCCTCATGTGCAAGAAAAATGAATTTTTGAAGTTATTTCAGAGAAAAATAAATTTTTGACGAGTTATTTGACAGAAACCTCACTTTTCTGTAATATCGAAGGCTAAACCCCTTTGGATTTTCCTCAAAAAATTTGATATTTTTCATAACCTCCCAAAAATTAAGTTTGGACTGGTAACACGTAGCCGATTGAGAATACAAGCCTCTTGTGCAAGAAAAATGAATTTTTCACGAGTTATTAACCCGAAACCTCCCTTCTCAATAATACCAAAAGCTAACCTTTTGGATTTTTCTAAAAATTTTGATATTTTTTAGAATCTTAACAAAAAAATAAGTATGGATAGGTAAGGCATAGCCGATACAGAATACAAGCCTTATGTGCAAGAAAAAATGAATTTTTAACAAGTTATTTGACAGAAAAATGAATTTTAGACGAGTTATTTGACGGAAACCTCCTTTTCGGTAATATCGAAGGCTAAACCCTTTGTATTTTCTCAAAAATTTTTGATATTTTTTATAACATCCCAAAAATGAAGTTTGGATTGGTAACGCATAGCGGATAGAGAATACAAGTCTCATGTGCAAGAAAAGTGAATTTTTGAAGAGTTATGTGTCGGAAAGCTCCCTATTCGTTAATATCGAAGGCTAACCCCTTTGGATTTTTCTCATAAATTCTGATATTTTTTAGAACCTCTCAAAAAATAGGTATGGATAGGTAACACGTAGCGGATAGAGAATACAAGCTTCATGTGCAAGAATAATGAATTTTTCACGAGTTATTAACCGGGAACCTCCCTTTTCAATAATATCGAAGGCTAACCCCTTTGAATTTTTCTCAATAATTTTGATATTTTTTACAACCTTACAAAAATAAGTATGGATAGGTAACGCGTAGCCGATACAGAATACAAGCCTCATGTGCAAGAAAAATGAATTTTTGACTAGTTATTTCAGAGAAAAATAAATTTTTGACGAGTTATTTGACAAAAAACCTCCCTTTTCTGTAATATCGAAGGCTAACCCCTTTGGATTTTCTCAAAAAATTTGATATTTTTCAGAACCTCCCAAAAATTAAGTTTGGATTGGTAACACGTAGCCGATTGAGAATACAAGCCTCTTGTGCAAGAAAAATGAATTTTTCACGAGTTATTAACCCGAAACCTCCCTTCTCAATAATACCAAAAAGCTACCCCTTTGGATTTTTCTAAAAAATTTTGATATTTTTTAGAATCTTAACAAAAAATAAGTATGGATAGGTAAGGCGTAGCCGATACAGAATACAAGCCTTATGTGCAAGAAAAATGAATTTTTTAACAAGTTATTTGACAGAAAAATGAATTTTAGACGAGTTATTTGACGGAAACCTCCTTTTCGGTAATATCGAAGGCTAAACCCTTTGTATTTTCCTCAAAATTTTGATATTTTTTATAACATCCCAAAAATGAAGTTTGGATGGTCGCATAGCGGATAGAGAATACAAGTCTCATGTGCAAGAAAAATGAATTTTTGAAGAGTTATTTGTCGGAAAGCTCCCTATTCGTTAATATCGAAGGCTAACCCCTTTGGATTTTTCTCATAAATTCTGATATTTTTTAGAACCTCTCGAAAAATAGGTATGGATAGGTAACACGTAGCGGATAGAGAATACAAGCTTCATGTGCAAGAATAATGAATTTTTCACGAGTTAATTAACCGGGAACCTCCCTTTTCAATAATATCGAAGGCTAACCCCTTTGAATTTTTCTCAATAATTTTGATATTTTTTACAACCTTACAAAAAATAAGTATGGATAGGTACGCGTAGCCGATACAGAATACAAGCCTCATGTGCAAGAAAAATGAATTTTTGACTAGTTATTTCAGAGAAAAATAAATTTTTGACGAGTTATTTGACAGAAACCTCCCTTTTCTGTAATATCGAAGGCTAACCCCTTTGGATTTTCTCAAAAAATTTGATATTTTTCATAACCTCCCAAAAATTAAGTTTGGATTGGTAACACGTAGCCGATTGAGGAAATACAAGCCTCTTGTGCAAGAAAAATGAATTTTTCAACGAGTTATTAACCCGAAACCTCCCTTCTCAATAATACCAAAAGCTAACCCTTTTGGATTTTTCTAAAAATTTTGATATTTTTTAGAATCTTAACCAAAAAATAAGTATGGATAGGTAAGGCATAGCCGATACAGAATACAAGCCTTATGTGCAAGAAAAATGAATTTTTAACAAGTTATTTGACAGAAAAATAAATTTTAGACGAGTTATTTGACGGAAACCTCCTTTTCGGTAATATCGAAGGCTAAACCCTTGTATTTTCTCAAAAATTTTGATATTTTTTATAACATCCCAAAAATGAAGTTTGGATTGGTAACGCATAGCGGGATAGAGAATACAAGTCTCATGTGCAAGAAAAGTGAATTTTTGAAGAGTTATGTGTCGGAAAGCTCCTATTCGTTAATATTAAAGGCTAACCCCTTTGGATTTTTCTCATAAATTCTGATATTTTTAGAACCTCTCAAAAAATAGTATGGATAGGGTAAACACGTAGCGGATAGAGAATACAAGCTTCATGTGCAAGAATAATGAATTTTTCACACGAGTTATTAACCGGGAACCTCCCTTTTCAATAATATCGAAGGCTAACGCTCTTTGAATTTTTCTCAATAATTTTGATATTTTTTACAACCTTACAAAAAATAAGTATGGATAGGTAACGCGTAGCGATACAGAATACAAGCCTCATGTGCAAGAAAAATTGAATTTTTGACTAGTTATTTCAGAGAAAAATAAATTTTTGACGAGTTATTTGACAAAAAACCTCCCTTTTCTGTAATATCGAAGGCTAACCCCTTTGGATTTTCTCAAAAATTGATATTTTTCATAACCTCCCAAAAATTAAGTTTGGATTGGTAACACGTAGCCGATTGAGAATACAAGCCTCTTGTGCAAGAAAAATGAATTTTTCACGAGTTATTAACCCGAAACCTCCCTTCTCAATAATACCAAAAAGCTAACCCCTTTGGATTTTTCTAAAAATTTTGATATTTTTTAGAATCTTAACAAAAAATAAGTATGGATAGGTAAGGCGTAGCCGATACAGAATACAAGCCTTATGTGCAAGAAAAATGAATTTTTTAACAAGTTATTTGACAGAAAAATGAATTTTAGACGAGTTATTTGACGGAAACCTCCTTTTCGGTAATATCGAAGGCTAAACCCTTTGTATTTTCTCAAAAATTTTGATATTTTTTATAACATCCCAAAAATGAAGTTTGGATTGGTAACGCATAGCGGATAGAGAATACAAGTCTCATGTGCAAGAAAAATGAATTTTTGAAGAGTTATTTGTCGGAAAGCTCCCTATTCGTTAATATCGAAGGCTAACCCCTTTGGATTTTTCTCATAAATTCTGATATTTTTTAGAACCTCTCGAAAAATAGGTATGGATAGGTAACACGTAGCGGATAGAGAATACAAGCTTCATGTGCAAGAATAATGAATTTTTCACGAGTTATTAACCGGGAACCTCCCTTTTCAATAATATCGAAGGCTAACCCCTTTGAATTTTTCTCAATAATTTTGATATTTTTTACAACCTTACAAAAAATAAGTATGGATAGGTAACGCGTAGCCGATACAGAATACAAGCCTCATGTGCAAGAAAAATGAATTTTTGACTAGTTATTTCAGAGAAAAATAAATTTTTGACGAGTTATTTGACAGAAACCTCACTTTTCTGTAATATCGAAGGCTAACCCCTTTGGATTTTCTCAAAAAATTTGATATTTTTCATAACCTCCCAAAAATTAAGTTTGGACTGGTAACACGTAGCCGATTGAGAATACAAGCCTCTTGTGCAAGAAAAATGAATTTTTCACGAGTTATTAACCCGAAACCTCCCTTCTCAATAATACCAAAAGCTAACCCTTTTGGATTTTTCTAAAAAATTTTGATATTTTTTAGAATCTTAACAAAAAATAAGTATGGATAGGTAAGGCATAGCCGATACAGAATACAAGCCTTATGTGCAAGAAAAATGAATTTTTAACAAGTTATTTGACAGAAAAATGAATTTTAGACGAGTTATTTGACGGAAACCTCCTTTTCGGTAATATCGAAGGCTAAACCCTTTGTATTTTCTCAAAAATTTTGATATTTTTTATAACATCCCAAAAATGAAGTTTGGATTGGTAACGCATAGCGGATAGAGAATACAAGTCTCATGTGCAAGAAAAGTGAATTTTTGAAGAGTTATGTGTCGGAAAGCTCCCTATTCGTTAATATTAAAGGCTAACCCCTTTGGATTTTTCTCATAAATTCTGATATTTTTTAGAACCTCTCAAAAAATAGGTATGGATAGGTAACACGTAGCGGATAGAGAATACAAGCTTCATGTGCAAGAATAATGAATTTTTCACGAGTTATTAACCGGGAACCTCCCTTTTCAATAATATCGAAGGCTAACCCCTTTGAATTTTTCTCAATAATTTTGATATTTTTTACAACCTTACAAAAAATAAGTATGGATAGGTAACGCGTAGCCGATACAGAATACAAGCCTCATGTGCAAGAAAAATGAATTTTTGACTAGTTATTTCAGAGAAAAATAAATTTTTGACGAGTTATTTGACAAAAAACCTCCCTTTTCTGTAATATCGAAGGCTAACCCCTTTGGATTTTCTCAAAAAATTTGATATTTTTCATAACCTCCCAAAAATTAAGTTTGGATTGGTAACACGTAGCCGATTGAGAATACAAGCCTCTTGTGCAAGAAAAATGAATTTTTCACGAGTTATTAACCCGAAACCTCCCTTCTCAATAATACCAAAAGCTAACCCCTTTGGATTTTTCTAAAAAATTTTGATATTTTTTAGAATCTTAACAAAAAATAAGTATGGATAGGTAAGGCGTAGCCGATACAGAATACAAGCCTTATGTGCAAGAAAAATGAATTTTTTAACAAGTTATTTGACAGAAAAATGAATTTTAGACGAGTTATTTGACGGAAACCTCCTTTTCGGTAATATCGAAGGCTAAACCCTTTGTATTTTCTCAAAAATTTTGATATTTTTTATAACATCCCAAAAATGAAGTTTGGATTGGTAACGCATAGCGGATAGAGAATACAAGTCTCATGTGCAAGAAAAATGAATTTTTGAAGAGTTATTTGTCGGAAAGCTCCCTATTCGTTAATATCGAAGGCTAACCCCTTTGGATTTTTCTCATAAATTCTGATATTTTTTAGAACCTCTCAAAAAATAGGTATGGATAGGTAACACGTAGCGGATAGAGAATACAAGCTTCATGTGCAAGAATAATGAATTTTTCACGAGTTATTAACCGGGAACCTCCCTTTTCAATAATATCGAAGGCTAACCCCTTTGAATTTTTCTCAATAATTTTGATATTTTTTACAACCTTACAAAAAATAAGTATGGATAGGTAACGCGTAGCCGATACAGAATACAAGCCTCATGTGCAAGAAAAATGAATTTTTGACTAGTTATTTCAGAGAAAAATAAATTTTTGACGAGTTATTTGACAAAAAACCTCCCTTTTCTGTAATATCGAAGGCTAACCCCTTTGGATTTTCTCAAAAAATTTGATATTTTTCATAACCTCCCAAAAATTAAGTTTGGATTGGTAACACGTAGCCGATTGAGAATACAAGCCTCTTGTGCAAGAAAAATGAATTTTTCACGAGTTATTAACCCGAAACCTCCCTTCTCAATAATACCAAAAGCTAACCCTTTTGGATTTTTCTAAAAATTTTTGATATTTTTTAGAATCTTAACAAAAAATAAGTATGGATAGGTAAGGCATAGCCGATACAGAATACAAGCCTTATGTGCAAGAAAAATGAATTTTTAACAAGTTATTTGACAGAAAAATAAATTTAGACGAGTTATTTGACGGAAACCTCCTTTTCGGTAATATCGAAGGCTAAACCCTTTGTATTTTCTCAAAAATTTTGATATTTTTTATAACATCCCAAAAATGAAGTTTGGATTGGTAACGCATAGCGGATAGAGAATACAAGTCTCATGTGCAAGAAAAGTGAATTTTTGAAGAGTTATGTGTCGGAAAGCTCCCTATTCGTTAATATTAAAGGCTAACCCCTTTGGATTTTTCTCATAAATTCTGATATTTTTTAGAACCTCTCAAAAAATAGGTATGGATAGGTAACACGTAGCGGATAGAGAATACAAGCTTCATGTGCAAGAATAATGAATTTTTCACGAGTTATTAACCGGGAACCTCCCTTTTCAATAATATCGAAGGCTAACCTCTTTGAATTTTTCTCAATAATTTTGATATTTTTTACAACCTTACAAAAAATAAGTATGGATAGGTAACGCGTAGCCGATACAGAATACAAGCCTCATGTGCAAGAAAAATGAATTTTTGACTAGTTATTTCAGAGAAAAATAAATTTTTGATGAGTTATTTGACAGAAACCTCCCTTTTCTGTAATATCGAAGGCTAACCCCTTTGGATTTTCTCAAAAAATTTGATATTTTTCATAACCTCCCAAAAATTAAGTTTGGATTGGTAACACGTAGCCGATTGAGAATACAAGCCTCTTGTGCAAGAAAAATGAATTTTTCACGAGTTATTAACCCGAAACCTCCCTTCTCAATAATACCAAAAGCTAACCCCTTTGGATTTTTCTAAAAAATTTTGATATTTTTTAGAATCTTAACAAAAAATAAGTATGGATAGGTAAGGCGTAGCCGATACAGAATACAAGCCTTATGTGCAAGAAAAATGAATTTTTTAACAAGTTATTTGACAGAAAAATGAATTTTAGACGAGTTATTTGACGGAAACCTCCTTTTCGGTAATATCGAAGGCTAAACCCTTTGTATTTTCTCAAAAATTTTGATATTTTTTATAACATCCCAAAAATGAAGTTTGGATTGGTAACGCATAGCGGATAGAGAATACAAGTCTCATGTGCAAGAAAAATGAATTTTTGAAGAGTTATTTGTCGGAAAGCTCCCTATTCGTTAATATCGAAGGCTAACCCCTTTGGATTTTTCTCATAAATTCTGATATTTTTTAGAACCTCTCGAAAAATAGGTATGGATAGGTAACACGTAGCGGATAGAGAATACAAGCTTCATGTGCAAGAATAATGAATTTTTCACGAGTTATTAACCGGGAACCTCCCTTTTCAATAATATCGAAGGCTAACCCCTTTGAATTTTTCTCAATAATTTTGATATTTTTTACAACCTTACAAAAAATAAGTATGGATAGGTAACGCGTAGCCGATACAGAATACAAGCCTCATGTGCAAGAAAAATGAATTTTTGACTAGTTATTTCAGAGAAAAATAAATTTTTGACGAGTTATTTGACAGAAACCTCACTTTTCTGTAATATCGAAGGCTAACCCCTTTGGATTTTCTCAAAAAATTTGATATTTTTCATAACCTCCCAAAAATTAAGTTTGGACTGGTAACACGTAGCCGATTGAGAATACAAGCCTCTTGTGCAAGAAAAATGAATTTTTCACGAGTTATTAACCCGAAACCTCCCTTCTCAATAATACCAAAAGCTAACCCTTTTGGATTTTTCTAAAAAATTTTGATATTTTTTAGAATCTTAACAAAAAATAAGTATGGATAGGTAAGGCATAGCCGATACAGAATACAAGCCTTATGTGCAAGAAAAATGAATTTTTAACAAGTTATTTGACAGAAAAATGAATTTTAGACGAGTTATTTGACGGAAACCTCCTTTTCGGTAATATCGAAGGCTAAACCCTTTGTATTTTCTCAAAAATTTTGATATTTTTTATAACATCCCAAAAATGAAGTTTGGATTGGTAACGCATAGCGGATAGAGAATACAAGTCTCATGTGCAAGAAAAGTGAATTTTTGAAGAGTTATGTGTCGGAAAGCTCCCTATTCGTTAATATTAAAGGCTAACCCCTTTGGATTTTTCTCATAAATTCTGATATTTTTTAGAACCTCTCAAAAAATAGGTATGGATAGGTAACACGTAGCGGATAGAGAATACAAGCTTCATGTGCAAGAATAATGAATTTTTCACGAGTTATTAACCGGGAACCTCCCTTTTCAATAATATCGAAGGCTAACCCCTTTGAATTTTTCTCAATAATTTTGATATTTTTTACAACCTTACAAAAAATAAGTATGGATAGGTAACGCGTAGCCGATACAGAATACAAGCCTCATGTGCAAGAAAAATGAATTTTTGACTAGTTATTTCAGAGAAAAATAAATTTTTGACGAGTTATTTGACAAAAAACCTCCCTTTTCTGTAATATCGAAGGCTAACCCCTTTGGATTTTCTCAAAAAATTTGATATTTTTCATAACCTCCCAAAAATTAAGTTTGGATTGGTAACACGTAGCCGATTGAGAATACAAGCCTCTTGTGCAAGAAAAATGAATTTTTCACGAGTTATTAACCCGAAACCTCCCTTCTCAATAATACCAAAAGCTAACCCCTTTGGATTTTTCTAAAAAATTTTGATATTTTTTAGAATCTTAACAAAAAATAAGTATGGATAGGTAAGGCGTAGCCGATACAGAATACAAGCCTTATGTGCAAGAAAAATGAATTTTTAACAAGTTATTTGACAGAAAAATGAATTTTAGACGAGTTATTTGACGGAAACCTCCTTTTCGGTAATATCGAAGGCTAAACCCTTTGTATTTTCTCAAAAATTTTGATATTTTTTATAACATCCCAAAAATGAAGTTTGGATTGGTAACGCATAGCGGATAGAGAATACAAGTCTCATGTGCAAGAAAAGTGAATTTTTGAAGAGTTATGTGTCGGAAAGCTCCCTATTCGTTAATATCGAAGGCTAACCCCTTTGGATTTTTCTCATAAATTCTGATATTTTTTAGAACCTCTCAAAAAATAGGTATGGATAGGTAACACGTAGCGGATAGAGAATACAAGCTTCATGTGCAAGAATAATGAATTTTTCACGAGTTATTAACCGGGAACCTCCCTTTTCAATAATATCGAAGGCTAACCCCTTTGAATTTTTCTCAATAATTTTGATATTTTTTACAACCTTACAAAAAATAAGTATGGATAGGTAACGCGTAGCCGATACAGAATACAAGCCTCATGTGCAAGAAAAATGAATTTTTGACTAGTTATTTCAGAGAAAAATAAATTTTTGACGAGTTATTTGACAAAAAACCTCCCTTTTCTGTAATATCGAAGGCTAACCCCTTTGGATTTTCTCAAAAAATTTGATATTTTTCAGAACCTCCCAAAAATTAAGTTTGGATTGGTAACACGTAGCCGATTGAGAATACAAGCCTCTTGTGCAAGAAAAATGAATTTTTCACGAGTTATTAACCCGAAACCTCCCTTCTCAATAATACCAAAAGCTAACCCCTTTGGATTTTTCTAAAAAATTTTGATATTTTTTAGAATCTTAACAAAAAATAAGTATGGATAGGTAAGGCGTAGCCGATACAGAATACAAGCCTTATGTGCAAGAAAAATGAATTTTTTAACAAGTTATTTGACAGAAAAATGAATTTTAGACGAGTTATTTGACGGAAACCTCCTTTTCGGTAATATCGAAGGCTAAACCCTTTGTATTTTCTCAAAAATTTTGATATTTTTTATAACATCCCAAAAATGAAGTTTGGATTGGTAACGCATAGCGGATAGAGAATACAAGTCTCATGTGCAAGAAAAATGAATTTTTGAAGAGTTATTTGTCGGAAAGCTCCCTATTCGTTAATATCGAAGGCTAACCCCTTTGGATTTTTCTCATAAATTCTGATATTTTTTAGAACCTCTCGAAAAATAGGTATGGATAGGTAACACGTAGCGGATAGAGAATACAAGCTTCATGTGCAAGAATAATGAATTTTTCACGAGTTATTAACCGGGAACCTCCCTTTTCAATAATATCGAAGGCTAACCCCTTTGAATTTTTCTCAATAATTTTGATATTTTTTACAACCTTACAAAAAATAAGTATGGATAGGTAACGCGTAGCCGATACAGAATACAAGCCTCATGTGCAAGAAAAATGAATTTTTGACTAGTTATTTCAGAGAAAAATAAATTTTTGACGAGTTATTTGACAGAAACCTCCCTTTTCTATAATATCGAAGGCTAACCCCTTTGGATTTTCTCAAAAAATTTGATATTTTTCATAACCTCCCAAAAATTAAGTTTGGATTGGTAACACGTAGCCGATTGAGAATACAAGCCTCTTGTGCAAGAAAAATGAATTTTTCACGAGTTATTAACCCGAAACCTCCCTCCTCAATAATACCAAAAGCTAACCCTTTTGGATTTTTCTAAAAATTTTTGATATTTTTTAGAATCTTAACAAAAAATAAGTATGGATAGGTAAGGCATAGCCGATACAGAATACAAGCCTTATGTGCAAGAAAAATGAATTTTTAACAAGTTATTTGACGGAAACCTCCTTTTCGGTAATATCGAAGGCTAAACCCTTTGTATTTTCTCAAAAATTTTGATATTTTTTATAACATCCCAAAAATGAAGTTTGGATTGGTAACGCATAGCGGATAGAGAATACAAGTCTCATGTGCAAGAAAAATGAATTTTTGAAGAGTTATGTGTCGGAAAGCTCCCTATTCGTTAATATCGAAGGCTAACCCCTTTGGATTTTTCTCATAAATTCTGATATTTTTTAGAACCTCTCAAAAAATAGGTATGGATAGGTAACACGTAGCGGATAGAGAATACAAGCTTCATGTGCAAGAATAATGAATTTTCACGAGTTATTAACCGGGAACCTCCCTTTTCAATAATATCGAAGGCTAACCCCTTTGAATTTTTCTCAATAATTTTGATATTTTTTACAACCTTACAAAAAATAAGTATGGATAGGTAACGCGTAGCCGATACAGAATACAAGCCTCATGTGCAAGAAAAATGAATTTTTGACTAGTTATTTCAGAGAAAAATAAATTTTTGACGAGTTATTTGACAGAAACCTCCCTTTTCTGTAATATCGAAGGCTAACCCCTTTGGATTTTCTCAAAAAATTTGATATTTTTCATAACCTCCCAAAAATTAAGTTTGGATTGGTAACACGTAGCCGATTGAGAATACAAGCCTCTTGTGCAAGAAAAATGAATTTTTCACGAGTTATTAACCCGAAACCTCCCTTCTCAATAATACCAAAAGCTAACCCTTTTGGATTTTTCTAAAAAATTTTGATATTTTTTAGAATCTTAACAAAAAATAAGTATGGATAGGTAAGGCATAGCCGATACAGAATACAAGCCTTATGTGCAAGAAAAATGAATTTTTAACAAGTTATTTGACAGAAAAATGAATTTTAGACGAGTTATTTGACGGAAACCTCCTTTTCGGTAATATCGAAGGCTAAACCCTTTGTATTTTCTCAAAAATTTTGATATTTTTTATAACATCCCAAAAATGAAGTTTGGATTGGTAACGCATAGCGGATAGAGAATACAAGTCTCATGTGCAAGAAAAGTGAATTTTTGAAGAGTTATGTGTCGGAAAGCTCCCTATTCGTTAATATTAAAGGCTAACCCCTTTGGATTTTTCTCATAAATTCTGATATTTTTTAGAACCTCTCAAAAAATAGGTATGGATAGGTAACACGTAGCGGATAGAGAATACAAGCTTCATGTGCAAGAATAATGAATTTTTCACGAGTTATTAACCGGGAACCTCCCTTTTCAATAATATCGAAGGCTAACCCCTTTGAATTTTTCTCAATAATTTTGATATTTTTTACAACCTTACAAAAAATAAGTATGGATAGGTAACGTGTAGCCGATACAGAATACAAGCCTCATGTGCAAGAAAAATGAATTTTTGACTAGTTATTTCAGAGAAAAATAAATTTTTGACGAGTTATTTGACAAAAAACCTCCCTTTTCTGTAATATCGAAGGCTAACCCCTTTGGATTTTCTCAAAAAATTTGATATTTTTCATAACCTCCCAAAAATTAAGTTTGGATTGGTAACACGTAGCCGATTGAGAATACAAGCCTCTTGTGCAAGAAAAATGAATTTTTCACGAGTTATTAGCC
This sequence comes from Neostapfia colusana, assembly GCA_030760725.1. Classification (NCBI taxonomy): domain Eukaryota; kingdom Viridiplantae; phylum Streptophyta; class Magnoliopsida; order Poales; family Poaceae; genus Neostapfia; species Neostapfia colusana. The sequence goes on along the minus strand of JASWHV010000001.1, from coordinate 168,383 downwards.
CGAAACCTCCCTTCTCAATAATACCAAAAGCTAACCCCTTTGGATTTTTCTAAAAAATTTTGATATTTTTTAGAATCTTAACAAAAAATAAGTATGGATAGGTAAGGCGTAGCCGATACAGAATACAAGCCTTATGTGCAAGAAAAATGAATTTTTAATAAGTTATTTGACAGAAAAATGAATTTTAGACGAGTTATTTGACGGAAACCTCCTTTTCGGTAATATCGAAGGCTAAACCCTTTGTATTTTCTCAAAAATTTTGATATTTTTTATAACATCCCAAAAATGAAGTTTGGATTGGTAACGCATAGCGGATAGAGAATACAAGTCTCATGTGCAAGAAAAATGAATTTTTGAAGAGTTATTTGTCGGAAAGCTCCATATTCGTTAATATCGAAGGCTAACCCCTTTGGATTTTTCTCATAAATTCTGATATTTTTTAGAACCTCTCGAAAAATAGGTATGGATAGGTAACACGTAGCGGATAGAGAATACAAGCTTCATGTGCAAGAATAATGAATTTTTCACGAGTTATTAACCGGGAACCTCCCTTTTCAATAATATCGAAGGCTAACCCCTTTGAATTTTTCTCAATAATTTTGATATTTTTTACAACCTTACAAAAAATAAGTATGGATAGGTAACGCGTAGCCGATACAGAATACAAGCCTCATGTGCAAGAAAAATGAATTTTTGACTAGTTATTTCAGAGAAAAATAAATTTTTGACGAGTTATTTGACAGAAACCTCCCTTTTCTGTAATATCGAAGGCTAAGCCCTTTGGATTTTCTCAAAAAATTTGATATTTTTCATAACCTCCCAAAAATTAAGTTTGGATTGGTAACACATAGCCGATTGAGAATACAAGCCTCTTGTGCAAGAAAAATGAATTTTTCACGAGTTATTAACCCGAAACCTCCCTTCTCAATAATACCAAAAGCTAACCCTTTTGGATTTTTCTAAAAATTTTTGATATTTTTTAGAATCTTAACAAAAAATAAGTATGGATAGGTAAGGCATAGACGATACAGAATACAAGCCTTATGTGCAAGAAAAATGAATTTTTAACAAGTTATTTGACAGAAAAATGAATTTTAGACGAGTTATTTGACGGAAACCTCCTTTTCGGTAATATCGAAGGCTAAACCCTTTGTATTTTCTCAAAAATTTTGATATTTTTTATAACATCCCAAAAATGAAGTTTGGATTGGTAACGCATAGCGGATAGAGAATACAAGTCTCATGTGCAAGAAAAGTGAATTTTTGAAGAGTTATGTGTCGGAAAGCTCCCTATTCGTTAATATTAAAGGCTAACCCCTTTGGATTTTTCTCATAAATTCTGATATTTTTTAGAACCTCTCAAAAAATAGGTATGGATAGGTAACACGTAGCGGATAGAGAATACAAGCTTCATGTGCAAGAATAATGAATTTTTCATGAGTTATTAACCGGGAACCTCCCTTTTCAATAATATCGAAGGCTAACCCCTTTGAATTTTTCTCAATAATTTTGATATTTTTTACAACCTTACAAAAAATAAGTATGGATAGGTAACGCGTAGCCGATACAGAATACAAGCCTCATGTGCAAGAAAAATGAATTTTTGACTAGTTATTTCAGAGAAAAATAAATTTTTGACGAGTTATTTGACAAAAAACCTCCCTTTTCTGTAATATCGAAGGCTAACCCCTTTGGATTTTCTCAAAAAATTTGATATTTTTCATAACCTCCCAAAAATTAAGTTTGGATTGGTAACACGTAGCCGATTGAGAATACAAGCCTCTTGTGCAAGAAAAATGAATTTTTCACGAGTTATTAACCCGAAACCTCCCTTCTCAATAATACCAAAAGCTAACCCCTTTGGATTTTTCTAAAAAATTTTGATATTTTTTAGAATCTTAACAAAAAATAAGTATGGATAGGTAAGGCGTAGCCGATACAGAATACAAGCCTTATGTGCAAGAAAAATGAATTTTTAACAAGTTATTTGACAGAAAAATGAATTTTAGACGAGTTATTTGACTTAAACCTCCTTTTCGGTAATATCGAAGGCTAAACCCTTTGTATTTTCTCAAAAATTTTGATATTTTTTATAACATCCCAAAAATGAAGTTTGGATTGGTAACGCATAGCGGATAGAGAATACAAGTCTCATGTGCAAGAAAAATGAATTTTTGAAGAGTTATTTGTCGGAAAGCTCCCTATTCGTTAATATCGAAGGCTAACCCCTTTGGATTTTTCTCATAAATTCTGATATTTTTTAGAACCTCTCGAAAAATAGGTATGGATAGGTAACACGTAGCGGATAGAGAATACAAGCTTCATGTGCAAGAATAATGAATTTTTCACGAGTTATTAACCGGGAACCTCCCTTTTCAATAATATCGAAGGCTAACCCATTTGAATTTTTCTCAATAATTTTGATATTTTTTAGAACCTTACAAAAAATAAGTATGGATAGGTAACGCGTAGCCGATACAGAATACAAGCCTCATGTGCAAGAAAATTGAATTTTTGACTAGTTATTTCAGAGAAAAGTAAATTTTTGACGAGTTATTTGACAGAAACCTCCCTTTTCTGTAATATCAAAGGCTAACCCCTTTGGATTTTCTAAAAAAATTTATATTTTTCATAACCTCCCAAAAATTAAGTTTAGATTGGTAACACGTAGCCGATTGAGAATACAAGCCTCTTGTGCAAGAAAAATATATTTTTCACGAGTTATTAACCGGAAACCTCCCTTCTTAATAATACCAAAAGCTAACCCCTTTGGATTTTTCTAAAAAATTTTGATATTTTTTAGAATCTTAACAAAAAATAAGTATGGATAGGTAAGGCGTAGCCGATACAGAATACAAGCCTTATGTGCAAGAAAAAAGAATTTTTAACGAGTTATTTGACAGAAAAATGAATTTTAGACGAGTTATTTGACGGAAACCTCCCTTTTCGGTAATATCGAAGGCTAACCCCTTTTGGATTTTTTAAAAAAATTTGAAATTTTTTGGAACCTCCCAAAAATGAAGTTTGGATTGGTAACGCATAGCGGATAGAGAATACAAGTCTCATGTGCAAGAAAAATGAATTTTTGAAAAGTTATTTGTCGGAAAGCTCCCTATTCGTTAATATCGAAGGCTAACCCCTTTGGATTTTTCTCATAAATTCTGATATTTTTTAGAACCTATCAAAAAATAGGTATGGATAGGTAACACGTAGCGGATAGAGAATACAAGCTTCATGTGCAAGAATAATGATTTTTCACGAGTTATTAACCGGGAACCTCCCTTTTCAATAATATCGAAGGCTAACCCCTTTGAATTTTTCTCAATAATTTTGATATTTTTTACAACCTTACAAAAAATAAGTATGGATAGGTAACGCGTAGCCGATACAGAATACAAGCCTCATGTGCAAGAAAAATGAATTTTTGACTAGTTATTTCAGAGAAAAATAAATTTTTGACGAGTTATTTGACAAAAAACCTCCCTTTTCTGTAATATCGAAGGCTAACCCCTTTGGATTTTCTCAAAAAATTTGATATTTTTCATAACCTCCCAAAAATTAAGTTTGGATTGGTAACACGTAGCCGATTGAGAATACAAGCCTCTTGTGCAAGAAAAATGAATTTTTCACGAGTTATTAACCCGAAACCTCCCTTCTCAATAACACCAAAAGCTAACCCCTTTGGATTTTTCTAAAAATTTTTGATATTTTTTAGAATCTTAACAAAAAATAAGTATGGATAGGTAAGGCGTAGCCGATACAGAATACAAGCCTTATGTGCAAGAAAAATGAATTTTTTAACAAGTTATTTGACAGAAAAATGAATTTTAGACGAGTTATTTGACGGAAACCTCCTTTTCGGTAATATCGAAGGCTAAACCCTTTGTATTTTCTCAAAAAATTTGATATTTTTTATAACATCCCAAAAATGAAGTTTGGATTGGTAACGCATAGCGGATAGAGAATACAAGTCTCATGTGCAAGAAAAATGAATTTTTGAAGAGTTATTTGTCGGAAAGCTCCCTATTCGTTAATATCGAAGGCTAACCCCTTTGCATTTTTCTCATAAATTCTGATATTTTTTAGAACCTCTCAAAAAATAGGTATGGATAGGTAACACGTAGCGGATAGAGAATACAAGCTTCATGTGCAAGAATAATGAATTTTTCACGAGTTATTAACCGGGAACCTCCCTTTTCAATAATATTGAAGGCTAACCCCTTTGAATTTTTCTCAATAATTTTGATATTTTTTACAACCTTACAAAAAATAAGTATGGATAGGTAACGCGTAGCCGATACAGAATACAAGCCTCATGTGCAAGAAAAATGAATTTTTGACTAGTTATTTCAGAGAAAAATAAATTTTTGACGAGTTATTTGACAAAAAACCTCCCTTTTCTGTAATATCGAAGGCTAACCCCTTTGGATTTTCTCAAAAAATTTGATATTTTTCATAACCTCCCAAAAATTAAGTTTGGATTGGTAACACGTAGCCGATTGAGAATACAAGCCTCTTGTGCAAGAAAAATGAATTTTTCACGAGTTATTAACCCGAAACCTCCCTTCTCAATAATACCAAAAGCTAACCCTTTTGGATTTTTCTAAAAAATTTTGATATTTTTTAGAATCTTAACAAAAAATAAGTATGGATAGGTAAGGCGTAGCCGATACAGAATACAAGCCTTATGTGCAAGAAAAATGAATTTTTAACAAGTTATTTGACAGAAAAATGAATTTTAGACGAGTTATTTGACGGAAACCTCCTTTTCGGTAATATCGAAGGCTAAACCCTTTGTATTTTCTCAAAAATTTTGATATTTTTTATAACATCCCAAAAATGAAGTTTGGATTGGTAACGCATAGCGGATAGAGAATACAAGTCTCATGTGCAAGAAAAGTGAATTTTTGAAGAGTTATGTGTCGGAAAGCTCCCTATTCGTTAATATTAAAGGCTAACCCCTTTGGATTTTTCTCATAAATTCTGATATTTTTTAGAACCTCTCAAAAAATAGGTATGGATAGGTAACACGTAGCGGATAGAGAATACAAGCTTCATGTGCAAGAATAATGAATTTTTCACGAGTTATTAACCGGGAACCTCCCTTTTCAATAATATCGAAGGCTAACCCCTTTGAATTTTTCTCAATAATTTTGATATTTTTTACAACCTTACAAAAAATAAGTATGGATAGGTAACGCGTAGCCGATATAGAATACAAGCCTCATGTGCAAGAAAAATGAATTTTTGACTAGTTATTTCAGAGAAAAATAAATTTTTGATGAGTTATTTGACAAAAAACCTCCCTTTTCTGTAATATCGAAGGCTAACCCCTTTGGATTTTCTCAAAAAATTTGATATTTTTCATAACCTCCCAAAAATTAAGTTTGGATTGGTAACACGTAGCCGATTGAGAATACAAGCCTCTTGTGCAAGAAAAATGAATTTTTCACGAGTTATTAACCCGAAACCTCCCTTCTCAATAATACCAAAAGCTAACCCCTTTGGATTTTTCTAAAAAATTTTGATATTTTTTAGAATCTTAACAAAAAATAAGTATGGATAGGTAAGGCGTAGCCGATACAGAATACAAGCCTTATGTGCAAGAAAAATGAATTTTTTAACAAGTTATTTGACAGAAAAATGAATTTTAGACGAGTTATTTGACGGAAACCTCCTTTTCGGTAATATCGAAGGCTAAACCCTTTGTATTTTCTCAAAAATTTTGATATTTTTTATAACATCCCAAAAATGAAGTTTGGATTGGTAACGCATAGCGGATAGAGAATACAAGTCTCATGTGCAAGAAAAATGAATTTTTGAAGAGTTATTTGTCGGAAAGCTCCCTATTCGTTAATATCGAAGGCTAACCCCTTTGCATTTTTCTCATAAATTCTGATATTTTTTAGAACCTCTCGAAAAATAGGTATGGATAGGTAACACGTAGCGGATAGAGAATACAAGCTTCATGTGCAAGAATAATGAATTTTTCACGAGTTATTAACCGGGAACCTCCCTTTTCAATAATATCGAAGGCTAACCCCTTTGAATTTTTCTCAATAATTTTGATATTTTTTACAACCTTACAAAAAATAAGTATGGATAGGTAACGCGTAGCCGATACAGAATACAAGCCTCATGTGCAAGAAAAATGAATTTTTGACTAGTTATTTCAGAGAAAAATAAATTTTTGACGAGTTATTTGACAGAAACCTCCCTTTTCTGTAATATCGAAGGCTAACCCCTTTGGATTTTCTCAAAAAATTTGATATTTTTCATAACCTCCCAAAAATTAAGTTTGGACTGGTAACACGTAGCCGATTGAGAATACAAGCCTCTTGTGCAAGAAAAATGAATTTTTCACGAGTTATTAACCCGAAACCTCCCTTCTCAATAATACCAAAAGCTAACCCTTTTGGATTTTTCTAAAAAATTTTGATATTTTTTAGAATCTTAACAAAAAATAAGTGTGGATAGGTAAGGCGTAGCCGATACAGAATACAAGCCTTATGTGCAAGAAAAATGAATTTTTAACAAGTTATTTGACAGAAAAATGAATTTTAGACGAGTTATTTGACGGAAACCTCCTTTTCGGTAATATCGAAGGCTAAACCCTTTGTATTTTCTCAAAAAATTTGATATTTTTTATAACATCCCAAAAATGAAGTTTGGATTGGTAACGCATAGCGAATAGAGAATACAAGTCTCATGTGCAAGAAAAGTGAATTTTTGAAGAGTTATGTGTCGGAAAGCTCCCTATTCGTTAATATTAAAGGCTAACCCCTTTGGATTTTTCTCATAAATTCTGATATTTTTTAGAACCTCTCAAAAAATAGGTATGGATAGGTAACACGTAGCGGATAGAGAATACAAGCTTCATGTGCAAGAATAATGAATTTTCACGAGTTATTAACCGGGAACCTCCCTTTTCAATAATATCGAAGGCTAACCCCTTTGAATTTTTCTCAATAATTTTGATATTTTTTACAACCTTACAAAAAATAAGTATGGATAGGTAACGCGTAGCCGATACAGAATACAAGCCTCATGTGCAAGAAAAATGAATTTTTGACTAGTTATTTCAGAGAAAAATAAATTTTTGACGAGTTATTTGACAGAAACCTCCCTTTTCTGTAATATCGAAGGCTAACCCCTTTGGATTTTCTCAAAAAATTTGATATTTTTCATAACCTCCCAAAAATTAAGTTTGGATTGGTAACACGTAGCCGATTGAGAATACAAGCCTCTTGTGCAAGAAAAATGAATTTTTCACGAGTTATTAACCCGAAACCTCCCTTCTCAATAATACCAAAAGCTAACCCTTTTGGATTTTTCTAAAAATTTTTGATATTTTTTAGAATCTTAACAAAAAATAAGTATGGATAGGTAAGGCATAGCCGATACAGAATACAAGCCTTATGTGCAAGAAAAATGAATTTTTAACAAGTTATTTGACAGAAAAATGAATTTTAGACGAGTTATTTGACGGAAACCTCCTTTTCGGTAATATCGAAGGCTAAACCCTTTGTATTTTCTCAAAAATTTTGATATTTTTTATAACATCCCAAAAATGAAGTTTGGATTGGTAACGCATAGCGGATAGAGAATACAAGTCTCATGTGCAAGAAAAATGAATTTTTGAAGAGTTATGTGTCGGAAAGCTCCCTATTCGTTAATATCGAAGGCTAACCCCTTTGGATTTTTCTCATAAATTCTGATATTTTTTAGAACCTCTCAAAAAATAGGTATGGATAGGTAACACGTAGCGGATAGAGAATACAAGCTTCATGTGCAAGAATAATGAATTTTCACGAGTTATTAACCGGGAACCTCCCTTTTCAATAATATCGAAGGCTAACCCCTTTGAATTTTTCTCAATAATTTTGATATTTTTTACAACCTTACAAAAAATAAGTATGGATAGGTAACGCGTAGCCGATACAGAATACAAGCCTCATGTGCAAGAAAAATGAATTTTTGACTAGTTATTTCAGAGAAAAATAAATTTTTGACGAGTTATTTGACAGAAACCTCCCTTTTCTGTAATATCGAAGGCTAACCCCTTTGGATTTTCTCAAAAAATTTGATATTTTTCATAACCTCCCAAAAATTAAGTTTGGATTGGTAACACGTAGCCGATTGAGAATACAAGCCTCTTGTGCAAGAAAAATGAATTTTTCACGAGTTATTAACCCGAAACCTCCCTTCTCAATAATACCAAAAGCTAACCCTTTTGGATTTTTCTAAAAAATTTTGATATTTTTTAGAATCTTAACAAAAAATAAGTATGGATAGGTAAGGCATAGCCGATACAGAATACAAGCCTTATATGCAAGAAAAATGAATTTTTAACAAGTTATTTGACAGAAAAATGAATTTTAGACGAGTTATTTGACGGAAACCTCCTTTTCGGTAATATCGAAGGCTAAACCCTTTGTATTTTCTCAAAAATTTTGATATTTTTTATAACATCCCAAAAATGAAGTTTGGATTGGTAACGCATAGCGGATAGAGAATACAAGTCTCATGTGCAAGAAAAGTGAATTTTTGAAGAGTTATGTGTCGGAAAGCTCCCTATTCGTTAATATTAAAGGCTAACCCCTTTGGATTTTTCTCATAAATTCTGATATTTTTTAGAACCTCTCAAAAAATAGGTATGGATAGGTAACACGTAGCGGATAGAGAATACAAGCTTCATGTGCAAGAATAATGAATTTTTCACGAGTTATTAACCGGGAACCTCCCTTTTCAATAATATCGAAGGCTAACCCCTTTGAATTTTTCTCAATAATTTTGATATTTTTTACAACCTTACAAAAAATAAGTATGGATAGGTAACGTGTAGCCGATACAGAATACAAGCCTCATGTGCAAGAAAAATGAATTTTTGACTAGTTATTTCAGAGAAAAATAAATTTTTGACGAGTTATTTGACAAAAAACCTCCCTTTTCTGTAATATCGAAGGCTAACCCCTTTGGATTTTCTCAAAAATTTGATATTTTTCATAACCTCCCAAAAATTAAGTTTGGATTGGTAACACGTAGCCGATTGAGAATACAAGCCTCTTGTGCAAGAAAAATGAATTTTTCACGAGTTATTAGCCCGAAACCTCCCTTCTCAATAATACCAAAAGCTAACCCCTTTGGATTTTTCTAAAAAATTTTGATATTTTTTAGAATCTTAACAAAAAATAAGTATGGATAGGTAAGGCGTAGCCGATACAGAATACAAGCCTTATGTGCAAGAAAAATGAATTTTTAATAAGTTATTTGACAGAAAAATGAATTTTAGACGAGTTATTTGACGGAAACCTCCTTTTCGGTAATATCGAAGGCTAAACCCTTTGTATTTTCTCAAAAATTTTGATATTTTTTATAACATCCCAAAAATGAAGTTTGGATTGGTAACGCATAGCGGATAGAGAATACAAGTCTCATGTGCAAGAAAAATGAATTTTTGAAGAGTTATTTGTCGGAAAGCTCCCTATTCGTTAATATCGAAGGCTAACCCCTTTGGATTTTTCTCATAAATTCTGATATTTTTTAGAACCTCTCGAAAAATAGGTATGGATAGGTAACACGTAGCGGATAGAGAATACAAGCTTCATGTGCAAGAATAATGAATTTTTCACGAGTTATTAACCGGGAACCTCCCTTTTCAATAATATCGAAGGCTAACCCCTTTGAATTTTTCTCAATAATTTTGATATTTTTTACAACCTTACAAAAAATAAGTATGGATAGATAACGCGTAGCCGATACAGAATACAAGCCTCATGTGCAAGAAAAATGAATTTTTGACTAGTTATTTCAGAGAAAAATAAATTTTTGACGAGTTATTTGACAGAAACCTCCCTTTTCTGTAATATCGAAGGCTAAGCCCTTTGGATTTTCTCAAAAAATTTGATATTTTTCATAACCTCCCAAAAATTAAGTTTGGATTGGTAACACATAGCCGATTGAGAATACAAGCCTCTTGTGCAAGAAAAATGAATTTTTCACGAGTTATTAACCCGAAACCTCCCTTCTCAATAATACCAAAAGCTAACCCTTTTGGATTTTTCTAAAAATTTTTGATATTTTTTAGAATCTTAACAAAAAATAAGTATGGATAGGTAAGGCATAGACGATACAGAATACAAGCCTTATGTGCAAGAAAAATGAATTTTTAACAAGTTATTTGACAGAAAAATGAATTTTAGACGAGTTATTTGACGGAAACCTCCTTTTCGGTAATATCGAAGGCTAAACCCTTTGTATTTTCTCAAAAATTTTGATATTTTTTATAACATCCCAAAAATGAAGTTTGGATTGGTAACGCATAGCGGATAGAGAATACAAGTCTCATGTGCAAGAAAAGTGAATTTTTGAAGAGTTATGTGTCGGAAAGCTCCCTATTCGTTAATATTAAAGGCTAACCCCTTTGGATTTTTCTCATAAATTCTGATATTTTTTAGAACCTCTCAAAAAATAGGTATGGATAGGTAACACGTAGCGGATAGAGAATACAAGCTTCATGTGCAAGAATAATGAATTTTTCACGAGTTATTAACCGGGAACCTCCCTTTTCAATATTATCGAAGGCTAACCCCTTTGAATTTTTCTCAATAATTTTGATATTTTTTACAACCTTACAAAAAATAAGTATGGATAGGTAACGCGTAGCCGATACAGAATACAAGCCTCATGTGCAAGAAAAATGAATTTTTGACTAGTTATTTCAGAGAAAAATAAATTTTTGACGAGTTATTTGACAGAAACCTCCCTTTTCTGTAATATCGAAGGCTAACCCCTTTGGATTTTCTCAAAAAATTGGATATTTTTCATAACCTCCCAAAAATTAAGTTTGGATTGGTAACACGTAGCCGATTGAGAATACAAGCCTCTTGTGCAAGAAAAATGAATTTTTCACGAGTTATTAACCCGAAACCTCCCTTCTCAATAATACCAAAAGCTAACCCCTTTGGATTTTTCTAAAAAATTTTGATATTTTTTAGAATCTTAACAAAAAATAAGTATGGATAGGTAAGGCGTAGCCAATACAGAATACAAGCCTTATGTGCAAGAAAAATGAATTTTTAACAAGTTATTTGACAGAAAAATGAATTTTAGACGAGTTATTTGACGGAAACCTCCTTTTCGGTAATATCGAAGGCTAAACCCTTTGTATTTTCTCAAAAATTTTTTGATATTTTTTATAACATCCCAAAAGTGAAGTTTGGATTGGTAACGCATAGCGGATAGAGAATACAAGTCTCATGTGCAAGAAAAGTGAATTTTTGAAGAGTTATGTGTCGGAAAGCTCCCTATTCGTTAATATTAAAGGCTAACCCCTTTGGATTTTTCTCATAAATTCTGATATTTTTTAGAACCTCTCAAAAAATAGGTATGGATAGGTAACACGTAGCGGATAGAGAATACAAGCTTCATGTGCAAGAATAATGAATTTTTCACGAGTTATTAACCGGGAACCTCCCTTTTCAATAATATCGAAGGCTAACCCCTTTGAATTTTTCTCAATAATTTTGATATTTTTTACAACCTTACAAAAAATAAGTATCGATAGGTAACGCGTAGCCGATACAGAATACAAGCCTCATGTGCAAGAAAAATAAATTTTTGACTAGTTATTTCAGAGAAAAATAAATTTTTGACGAGTTATTTGACAAAAAACCTCCCTTTTCTGTAATATCGAAGGCTAACCCCTTTGGATTTTCTCAAAAAATTTGATATTTTTCATAACCTCCCAAAAATTAAGTTTGGATTGGTAACACGTAGCCGATTGAGAATACAAGCCTCTTGTGCAAGAAAAATGAATTTTTCACGAGTTATTAACCCGAAACCTCCCTTCTCAATAATACCAAAAGCTAACCCCTTTGGATTTTTCTAAAAATTTTGATATTTTTTAGAATCTTAACAAAAAATAAGTATGGATAGGTAAGGCGTAGCCGATACAGAATACAAGCCTTATGTGCAAGAAAAATGAATTTTTAACAAGTTATTTGACAGAAAAATGAATTTTAGACGAGTTATTTGACGGAAACCTCCTTTTCGGTAATATCGAAGGCTAAACCTTTGTATTTTCTCAAAAATTTTGATATTTTTTATAACATCCCAAAAATGAAGTTTGGATTGGTAACGCATAGCGGATAGAGAATACAAGTCTCATGTGCAAGAAAAATGAATTTTTGAAGAGTTATTTGTCGGAAAGCTCACTATTCATTAATATCGAAGGCTAACCCTTTTGGATTTTTCTCATAAATTCTGATATTTTTTAGAACCTCTCGAAAAATAGGTATGGATAGGTAACACGTAGCGGATAGAGAATACAAGCTTCATGTGCAAGAATAATGAATTTTTCACGAGTTATTAACCGGGAACCTCCCTTTTCAATAATATCGAAGGCTAACCCCTTTGAATTTTTCTCAATAATTTTGATATTTTTTACAACCTTACAAAAAATAAGTATGGATAGGTAACGCGTAGCCGATACAGAATACAAGCCTCATGTGCAAGAAAAATGAATTTTTGACTAGTTATTTCAGAGAAAAATAAATTTTTGACGAGTTATTTGACAAAAAACCTCCCTTTTCTGTAATATCGAAGGCTAACCCCTTTGGATTTTCTCAAAAAATTTGATATTTTTCATAACCTCCCAAAAATTAAGTTTGGATTGGTAACACGTAGCCGATTGAGGATACAAGCCTCTTGTGCAAGAAAAATGAATTTTTCACGAGTTATTAACCCGAAACCTCCCTTCTCAATAATACCAAAAGCTAACCCCTTTGGATTTTTCTAAAAAATTTTGATATTTTTTAGAATCTTTACAAAAAATAAGTATGGATAGGTAAGGCGTAGCCGATACAGAATACAAGCCTTATGTGCAAGAAAAATGAATTTTTAACAAGTTATTTGACAGAAAAATGAATTTTAGACGAGTTATTTGACTTAAACCTCCTTTTCGGTAATATCGAAGGCTAAACCCTTTGTATTTTCTCAAAAATTTTGATATTTTTTATAACATCCCAAAAATGAAGTTTGGATTGGTAACGCGTAGCGGATAGAGAATACAAGTCTCATGTGCAAGAAAAATGAATTTTTGAAGAGTTATTTGTCGGAAAGCTCCCTATTCGTTAATATCGAAGGCTAACCCCTTTGGATTTTTCTCATAAATTCTGATATTTTTTAGAACCTCTCGAAAAATAGGTATGGATAGGTAACACGTAGCGGATAGAGAATACAAGCTTCATGTGCAAGAATAATGAATTTTTCACGAGTTATTAACCGGGAACCTCCCTTTTCAATAATATCGAAGGCTAACCCCTTTGAATTTTTCTCAATAATTTTGATATTTTTTACAACATTACAAAAAATAAGTATGGATAGGTAACGCGTAGCCGATACAGAATACAAGCCTCATGTGCAAGAAAAATGAATTTTTGACTAGTTATTTCAGAGAAAAATAAATTTTTGACGAGTTATTTGACAGAAACCTCCCTTTTCTGTAATATCGAAGGCTAACCCCTTTGGATTTTCTCAAAAAATTTGATATTTTTCATAACCTCCCAAAAATTAAGTTTGGATTGGTAACACGTAGCCGATTGAGAATACAAGCCTCTTGTGCAAGAAAAATGAATTTTTCACGAGTTATTAACCCGAAACCTCCCTTCTCAATAATACCAAAAGCTAACCCCTTTGGATTTTTCTAAAAATTTTTGATATTTTTTAGAATCTTAACAAGAAATAAGTATGGATAGGTAAGGCGTAGCCGATACAGAATACAAGCCTTATGTGCAAGAAAAATGAATTTTTAACAAGTTATTTGACAGAAAAATGAATTTTAGACGAGTTATTTGACGGAAACCTCCTTTTCGGTAATATCGAAGGCTAAACCCTTTGTATTTTCTCAAAAATTTTGATATTTTTTATAACATCCCAAAAATGAAGTTTGGATTGGTAACGCATAGCGGATAGAGAATACAAGTCTCATGTGCAAGAAAAATGAATTTTTGAAGAGTTATTTGTCGGAAAGCTCCCTATTCGTTAATATCGAAGGCAAACCCCTTTGGATTTTTCTCATAAATTCTGATATTTTTTAGAACCTCTCGAAAAATAGGTATGGATAGGTAACACGTAGCGGATAGAGAATACAAGCTTCATGTGCAAGAATAATGAATTTTTCACGAGTTATTAACCGGGAACCTCCCTTTTCAATAATATCGAAGGCTAACCCCTTTGAATTTTTCTCAATAATTTTGATATTTTTTACAACCTTACAAAAAATAAGTATGGATAGGTAACGCGTAGCCGATACAGAATACAAGCCTCATGTGCAAGAAAAATGAATTTTTGACTAGTTATTTCAGAGAAAAATAAATTTTTGACGAGTTATTTGATAGAAACCTCCCTTTTCTGTAATATCGAAGGCTAACCCCTTTGGATTTTCTCAAAAAATTTGATATTTTTCATAACCTCCCAAAAATTAAGTTTGGATTGGTAACACGTAGCCGATTGAGAATACAAGCCTCTTGTGCAAGAAAAATGAATTTTTCACGAGTTATTAACCCGAAACCTCCCTTCTCAATAATACCAAAAGCTAGCCCCTTTGGATTTTTCTAAAAAATTTTGATATTTTTTAGAATCTTAACAAAAAATAAGTATGGATAGGTAAGGCATAGCCGATACAGAATACAAGCCTTATGTGCAAGAAAAATGAATTTTTAACAAGTTATTTGACAGAAAAATGAATTTTAGACGAGTTATTTGACGGAAACCTCCTTTTCAGTAATATCGAAGGCTAAACCCTTTGTATTTTCTCAAAAATTTTGATATTTTTTATAACATCCCAAAAATGAAGTTTGGATTGGTAACGCATAGCGGATAGAGAATACAAGTCTCATGTGCAAGAAAAATGAATTTTTGAAGAGTTATTTGTCGGAAAGCTCCCTATTCGTTAATATCGAAGGCTAACCCTTTTGGATTTTTCTCATAAATTCTGATATTTTTTAGAACCTCTCGAAAAATAGGTATGGATAGGTAACACGTAGCGGATAGAGAATACAAGCTTCATGTGCAAGAATAATGAATTTTTCACGAGTTATTAACCGGGAACCTCCCTTTTCAATAATATCGAAGGCTAACCCCTTTGAATTTTTCTCAATAATTTTGATATTTTTTACAACCTTACAAAAAATAAGTATGGATAGGTAACGCGTAGCCGATACAGAATACAAGCCTCATGTGCAAGAAAAATGAAATTTTGACTAGTTATTTCAGAGAAAAATAAATTTTTGACGAGTTATTTGACAAAAAACCTCCCTTTTCTGTAATATCGAAGGCTAACCCCTTTGGATTTTCTCAAAAAATTGGATATTTTTCATAACCTCCCAAAAATTAAGTTTGGATTGGTAACACGTAGCCGATTGAGAATACAAGCCTCTTGTGCAAGAAAAATGAATTTTTCACGAGTTATTAACCCGAAACCTCCCTTCTCAATAATACCAAAAGCTAACCCCTTTGGATTTTTCTAAAAAATTTTGATATTTTTTAGAATCTTAACAAAAAATAAGTATGGATAGGTAAGGCGTAGCCGATACAGAATACAAGCCTTATGTGCAAGAAAAATGAATTTTTAACAAGTTATTTGACAGAAAAATGAATTTTAGACGAGTTATTTGACGGAAACCTCCTTTTCGGTAATATCGAAGGCTAAACCCTTTGTATTTTCTCAAAAATTTTGATATTTTTTATAACATCCCAAAAATGAAGTTTGGATTGGTAACGCATAGCGGATAGAGAATACAAGTCTCATGTGCAAGAAAAATGATTTTTTGAAGAGTTATTTGTCGGAAAGCTCCCTATTCGTTAATATCGAAGGCTAACCCCTTTGCATTTTTCTCATAAATTCTGATATTTTTTAGAACCTCTCGAAAAATAGGTATGGATAGGTAACACGTAGCGGATAGAGAATACAAGCTTCATGTGCAAGAATAATGAATTTTTCACGAGTTATTAACCGGGAACCTCCCTTTTCAATAATATCGAAGGCTAACCCCTTTGAATTTTTCTCAATAATTTTGATATTTTTTACAACCTTACAAAAAATAAGTATGGATAGGTAACGCGTAGCCGATACAGAATACAAGCCTCATGTGCAAGAAAAATGAATTTTTGACTAGTTATTTCAGAGAAAAATAAATTTTTGACGAGTTATTTGACAGAAACCTCCCTTTTCTGTAATATCGAAGGCTAACCCCTTTGGATTTTCTCAAAAAATTTGATATTTTTCATAACCTCCCAAAAATTAAGTTTGGATTGGTAACACGTAGCCGATTGAGAATACAAGCCTCTTGTGCAAGAAAAATGAATTTTTCACGAGTTATTAACCCGAAACCTCCCTTCTCAATAATACCAAAAGCTAACCCCTTTGGATTTTTCTAAAAATTTTTGATATTTTTTAGAATCTTAACAAGAAATAAGTATGGATAGGTAAGGCGTAGCCGATACAGAATACAAGCCTTATGTGCAAGAAAAATGAATTTTTAACAAGTTATTTGACAGAAAAATGAATTTTAGACGAGTTATTTGACGGAAACCTCCTTTTCGGTAATATCGAAGGCTAAACCCTTTGTATTTTCTCAAAAATTTTTATATTTTTTATAACATCCCAAAAATGAAGTTTGGATTGGTAACGCATAGCGGATAGAGAATACAAGTCTCATGTGCAAGAAAAATGAATTTTTGAAGAGTTATTTGTCGGAAAGCTCCCTATTCGTTAATATCGAAGGCAAACCCCTTTGGATTTTTCTCATAAATTCTGATATTTTTTAGAACCTCTCGAAAAATAGGTATGGATAGGTAACACGTAGCGGATAGAGAATACAAGCTTCATGTGCAAGAATAATGAATTTTTCACGAGTTATTAACCGGGAACCTCCCTTTTCAATAATATCGAAGGCTAACCCCTTTGAATTTTTCTCAATAATTTTGATATTTTTTACAACCTTACAAAAAATAAGTATGGATAGGTAACGCGTAGCCGATACAGAATACAAGCCTCATGTGCAAGAAAAATGAATTTTTGACTAGTTATTTCAGAGAAAAATAAATTTTTGACGAGTTATTTGACAGAAACCTCCCTTTTCTGTAATATCGAAGGCTAACCCCTTTGGATTTTCTCAAAAAATTTGATATTTTTCATAACCTCCCAAAAATTAAGTTTGGATTGGTAACACGTAGCCGATTGAGAATACAAGCCTCTTGTGCAAGAAAAATGAATTTTTCACGAGTTATTAACCCGAAACCTCCCTTCTCAATAATACCAAAAGCTAGCCCCTTTGGATTTTTCTAAAAAATTTTGATATTTTTTAGAATCTTAACAAAAAATAAGTATGGATAGGTAAGGCATAGCCGATACAGAATACAAGCCTTATGTGCAAGAAAAATGAATTTTTAACAAGTTATTTGACAGAAAAATGAATTTTAGACGAGTTATTTGACGGAAACCTCCTTTTCAGTAATATCGAAGGCTAAACCCTTTGTATTTTCTCAAAAATTTTGATATTTTTTATAACATCCCAAAAATGAAGTTTGGATTGGTAACGCATAGCGGATAGAGAATACAAGTCTCATGTGCAAGAAAAATGAATTTTTGAAGAGTTATTTGTCGGAAAGCTCCCTATTCGTTAATATCGAAGGCTAACCCTTTTGGATTTTTCTCATAAATTCTGATATTTTTTAGAACCTCTCGAAAAATAGGTATGGATAGGTAACACGTAGCGGATAGAGAATACAAGCTTCATGTGCAAGAATAATGAATTTTTCACGAGTTATTAACCGGGAACCTCCCTTTTCAATAATATCGAAGGCTAACCCCTTTGAATTTTTCTCAATAATTTTGATATTTTTTACAACCTTACAAAAAATAAGTATGGATAGGTAACGCGTAGCCGATACAGAATACAAGCCTCATGTGCAAGAAAAATGAAATTTTGACTAGTTATTTCAGAGAAAAATAAATTTTTGACGAGTTATTTGACAAAAAACCTCCCTTTTCTGTAATATCGAAGGCTAACCCCTTTGGATTTTCTCAAAAAATTGGATATTTTTCATAACCTCCCAAAAATTAAGTTTGGATTGGTAACACGTAGCCGATTGAGAATACAAGCCTCTTGTGCAAGAAAAATGAATTTTTCACGAGTTATTAACCCGAAACCTCCCTTCTCAATAATACCAAAAGCTAACCCCTTTGGATTTTTCTAAAAAATTTTGATATTTTTTAGAATCTTAACAAAAAATAAGTATGGATAGGTAAGGCGTAGCCGATACAGAATACAAGCCTTATGTGCAAGAAAAATGAATTTTTAACAAGTTATTTGACAGAAAAATGAATTTTAGACGAGTTATTTGACGGAAACCTCCTTTTCGGTAATATCGAAGGCTAAACCCTTTGTATTTTCTCAAAAATTTTGATATTTTTTATAACATCCCAAAAATGAAGTTTGGATTGGTAACGCATAGCGGATAGAGAATACAAGTCTCATGTGCAAGAAAAATGAATTTTTGAAGAGTTATTTGTCAGAAAGCTCCCTATTCGTTAATATCGAAGGCTAACCCCTTTGCATTTTTCTCATAAATTCTGATATTTTTTAGAACCTCTCGAAAAATAGGTATGGATAGGTAACACGTAGCGGATAGAGAATACAAGCTTCATGTGCAAGAATAATGAATTTTTCACGAGTTATTAACCGGGAACCTCCCTTTTCAATAATATCGAAGGCTAACCCCTTTGAATTTTTCTCAATAATTTTGATATTTTTTACAACCTTACAAAAAATAAGTATGGATAGGTAACGCGTAGCCGATACAGAATACAAGCCTCATGTGCAAGAAAAATGAATTTTTGACTAGTTATTTCAGAGAAAAATAAATTTTTGACGAGTTATTTGACAGAAACCTCCCTTTTCTGTAATATCGAAGGCTAACCCCTTTGGATTTTCTCAAAAAATTTGATATTTTTCAAACCTCCCAAAAATTAAGTTTGGATTGGTAACACGTAGCCGATTGAGAATACAAGCCTCTTGTGCAAGAAAAATGAATTTTTCACGAGTTATTAACCCGAAACCTCCCTTCTCAATAATACCAAAAGCTAACCCCTTTGGATTTTTCTAAAAATTTTTGATATTTTTTAGAATCTTAACAAGAAATAAGTATGGATAGGTAAGGCGTAGCCGATACAGAATACAAGCCTTATGTGCAAGAAAAATGAATTTTTAACAAGTTATTTGACAGAAAAATGAATTTTAGACGAGTTATTTGACGGAAACCTCCTTTTCGGTAATATCGAAGGCTAAACCCTTTGTATTTTCTCAAAAATTTTGATATTTTTTATAACATCCCAAAAATGAAGTTTGGATTGGTAACGCATAGCGGATAGAGAATACAAGTCTCATGTGCAAGAAAAATGAATTTTTGAAGAGTTATTTGTCGGAAAGCTCCCTATTCGTTAATATCGAAGGCAAACCCCTTTGGATTTTTCTCATAAATTCTGATATTTTTTAGAACCTCTCGAAAAATAGGTATGGATAGGTAACACGTAGCGGATAGAGAATACAAGCTTCATGTGCAAGAATAATGAATTTTTCACGAGTTATTAACCGGGAACCTCCCTTTTCAATAATATCGAAGGCTAACCCCTTTGAATTTTTCTCAATAATTTTGATATTTTTTACAACCTTACAAAAAATAAGTATGGATAGGTAACGCGTAGCCGATACAGAATACAAGCCTCATGTGCAAGAAAAATGAATTTTTGACTAGTTATTTCAGAGAAAAATAAATTTTTGACGAGTTATTTGACAGAAACCTCCCTTTTCTGTAATATCGAAGGCTAACCCCTTTGGATTTTCTCAAAAAATTTGATATTTTTCATAACCTCCCAAAAATTAAGTTTGGATTGGTAACACGTAGCCGATTGAGAATACAAGCCTCTTGTGCAAGAAAAATGAATTTTTCACGAGTTATTAACCCGAAACCTCCCTTCTCAATAATACCAAAAGCTAGCCCCTTTGGATTTTTCTAAAAAATTTTGATATTTTTTAGAATCTTAACAAAAAATAAGTATGGATAGGTAAGGCATAGCCGATACAGAATACAAGCCTTATGTGCAAGAAAAATGAATTTTTAACAAGTTATTTGACAGAAAAATGAATTTTAGACGAGTTATTTGACGGAAACCTCCTTTTCAGTAATATCGAAGGCTAAACCCTTTGTATTTTCTCAAAAATTTTGATATTTTTTATAACATCCCAAAAATGAAGTTTGGATTGGTAACGCATAGCGAATAGAGAATACAAGTCTCATGTGCAAGAAAAATGAATTTTTGAAGAGTTATTTGTCGGAAAGCTCCCTATTCGTTAATATCGAAGGCTAACCCTTTTGGATTTTTCTCATAAATTCTGATATTTTTTAGAACCTCTCGAAAAATAGGTATGGATAGGTAACACGTAGCGGATAGAGAATACAAGCTTCATGTGCAAGAATAATGAATTTTTCACGAGTTATTAACCGGGAACCTCCCTTTTCAATAATATCGAAGGCTAACCCCTTTGAATTTTTCTCAATAATTTTGATATTTTTTACAACCTTACAAAAAATAAGTATGGATAGGTAACGCGTAGCCGATACAGAATACAAGCCTCATGTGCAAGAAAAATGAAATTTTGACTAGTTATTTCAGAGAAAAATAAATTTTTGACGAGTTATTTGACAAAAAACCTCCCTTTTCTGTAATATCGAAGGCTAACCCCTTTGGATTTTCTCAAAAAATTGGATATTTTTCATAACCTCCCAAAAATTAAGTTTGGATTGGTAACACGTAGCCGATTGAGAATACAAGCCTCTTGTGCAAGAAAAATGAATTTTTCACGAGTTATTAACCCGAAACCTCCCTTCTCAATAATACCAAAAGCTAACCCCTTTGGATTTTTCTAAAAAATTTTGATATTTTTTAGAATCTTAACAAAAAATAAGTATGGATAGGTAAGGCGTAGCCGATACAGAATACAAGCCTTATGTGCAAGAAAAATGAATTTTTAACAAGTTATTTGACAGAAAAATGAATTTTAGACGAGTTATTTGACGGAAACCTCCTTTTCGGTAATATCGAAGGCTAAACCCTTTGTATTTTCTCAAAAATTTTGATATTTTTTATAACATCCCAAAAATGAAGTTTGGATTGGTAACGCATAGCGGATAGAGAATACAAGTCTCATGTGCAAGAAAAATGAATTTTTGAAGAGTTATTTGTCGGAAAGCTCCCTATTCGTTAATATCGAAGGCTAACCCCTTTGCATTTTTCTCATAAATTCTGATATTTTTTAGAACCTCTCGAAAAATAGGTATGGATAGGTAACACGTAGCGGATAGAGAATACAAGCTTCATGTGCAAGAATAATGAATTTTCACGAGTTATTAACCGGGAACCTCCCTTTTCAATAATATCGAAGGCTAACCCCTTTGAATTTTTCTCAATAATTTTGATATTTTTTACAACCTTACAAAAAATAAGTATGGATAGGTAACGCGTAGCCGATACAGAATACAAGCCTCATGTGCAAGAAAAATGAAATTTTGACTAGTTATTTCAGAGAAAAATAAATTTTTGACGAGTTATTTGACAAAAAACCTCCCTTTTCTGTAATATCGAAGGCTAACCCCTTTGGATTTTCTCAAAAAATTTGATATTTTTCATAACCTCCCAAAAATTAAGTTTGGATTGGTAACACGTAGCCGATTGAGAATACAAGCCTCTTGTGCAAGAAAAATGAATTTTTCACGAGTTATTAACCCGAAACCTCCCTTCTCAATAATACCAAAAGCTAGCCCCTTTGGATTTTTCTAAAAAAATTTGATATTTTTTACAACCTTACAAAAAATAAGTATGGATAGGTAACGCATAGCCGATACAGAATACAAGCCTCATGTGCAAGAAAAATGAATTTTTGACTAGTTATTTCAGAGAAAAATGAATTTTAGACGAGTTATTTGCCGGAAACCTCCTTTTCGGTAATATCGAAGGCTAAACCCTTTGTATTTTCTCAAAAATTTTGATATTTTTTATAACATCCCAAAAGTGATGTTTGGATTGGTAACGCATAGCGGATAGAGAATACAAGTCTCATGTGCAAGAAAAGTGAATTTTTGAAGAGTTATGTGTCGGAAAGCTCCCTATTCGTTAATATTAAAGGCTAACCCCTTTGGATTTTTCTCATAAATTCTGATATTTTTTAGAACCTCTCAAAAAATAGGTATAGATAGGTAACACGTAGCGGATAGAGAATACAAGCTTCATGTGCAAGAATAATGAATTTTTCACGAGTTATTAACCGGGAACCTCCCTTTTCAATAATATCGAAGGCTAACCCCTTTGAATTTTTCTCAATAATTTTGATATTTTTTACAACCTTACAAAAAATAAGTATGGATAGGTAACGCATAGCCGATACAGAATACAAGCCTCATGTGCAAGAAAAATGAATTTTTGACTAGTTATTTCAGAGAAAAATAAATTTTTGACGAGTTATTTGACAAAAAACCTCCCTTTTCTATAATATCGAAGGCTAACCCCTTTGGATTTTCTCAACAAATTTGATATTTTTCATAACCTCCCAAAAATTAAGTTTGGATTGGTAACACGTAGCCGATTGAGAATACAAGCCTCTTGTGCAAGAAAAATGAATTTTTCACGAGTTATTAACCCGAAACCTCCCTTCTCAATAATACCAAAAGCTAACCCCTTTGGATTTTTCTAAAAAATTTTGATATTTTTTAGAATCTTAACAAAAAATAAGTATGGATAGGTAAGGCGTAGCCGATACAGAATACAAGCCTTATGTGCAAGAAAAATGAATTTTTAACAAGTTATTTGACAGAAAAATGAATTTTAGACGAGTTATTTGACGGAAACCTCCTTTTCGGTAATATCGAAGGCTAAACCCTTTGTATTTTCTCAAAAATTTTGATATTTTTTTATAACATCCCAAAAATGAAGTTTGGATTGGTAACGCATAGCGGATAGAGAATACAAGTCTCATGTGCAAGAAAAATGAATTTTTGAAGAGTTATTTGTCGGAAAGCTCCCTATTCGTTAATATCGAAGGCTAACCCTTTTGGATTTTTCTCATAAATTCTGATATTTTTTAGAACCTCTCGAAAAATAGGTATTTATAGGTAACACGTAGCGGATAGAGAATACAAGCTTCATGTGCAAGAATAATGAATTTTTCACGAGTTATTATCCGGGAACCTCCCTTTTCAATAATATCGAAGGCTAACCCCTTTGAATTTTTCTCAATAATTTTGATATTTTTTACAACCTTACAAAAAATAAGTATGGATAGGTAACGCGTAGCCGATACAGAATACAAGCCTCATGTGCAAGAAAAATGAATTTTTGACTAGTTATTTCAGAGAAAAATAAATTTTTGACGAGTTATTTTACAAAAAACCTCCCTTTTCTGTAATATCGAAGGCTAACCCCTTTGATTTTTCTCATAAATTCTGATATTTTTTAGAACCTCTCAAAAAATAGGTATGGATAGGTAACACGTAGCGGATAGAGAATACAAGCTTCATGTGCAAGAATAATGAATTTTTCACGAGTTATTAACCGGGAACCTCCCTTTTCAATAATATCGAAGGCTAACCCCTTTGAATTTTTCTCAATAATTTTGATATTTTTTACAACCTTACAAAAAATAAGTATGGATAGGTAACGCGTAGCCGATACAGAATACAAGCCTCATGTGCAAGAAAAATGAATTTTTGACTAGTTATTTCAGAGAAAAATAAATTTTTGACGAGTTATTTGACAAAAAACCTCCCTTTTCTGTAATATCGAAGGCTAACCCCTTTGGATTTTCTCAAAAAATTTGATATTTTTCATAACCTCCCAAAAATTAAGTTTGGATTGGTAACACGTAGCCGATTGAGAATACAAGCCTCTTGTGCAAGAAAAATGAATTTTTCACGAGTTATTAACCCGAAACCTCCCTTCTCAATAATACCAAAAGCTAACCCCTTTGGATTTTTCTAAAAAATTTTGATATTTTTTAGAATCTTAACAAAAAATAAGTATGGATAGGTAAGGCGTAGCCGATACAGAATACAAGCCTTATGTGCAAGAAAAATGAATTTTTAACAAGTTATTTGACAGAAAAATGAATTTTAGACGAGTTATTTGACGGAAACCTCCTTTTCGGTAATATCGAAGGCTAAACCCTTTGTATTTTCTCAAAAATTTTGATATTTTTTATAACATCCCAAAAATGAAGTTTGGATTGGTAACGCATAGCGGATAGAGAATACAAGTCTCATGTGCAAGAAAAGTGAATTTTTGAAGAGTTATGTGTCGGAAAGCTCCCTATTCGTTAATATCGAAGGCTAACCCCTTTGGATTTTTCTCATAAATTCTGATATTTTTTAGAACCTCTCAAAAAATAGGTATGGATAGGTAACACGTAGCGGATAGAGAATACAAGCTTCATGTGCAAGAATAATGAATTTTTCACGAGTTATTAACCGGGAACCTCCCTTTTCAATAATATCGAAGGCTAACCCCTTTGAATTTTTCTCAATAATTTTGATATTTTTTACAACCTTACAAAAAATAAGTATGGATAGGTAACGCGTAGCCGATACAGAATACAAGCCTCATGTGCAAGAAAAATGAATTTTTGACTAGTTATTTCAGAGAAAAATAAATTTTTGACGAGTTATTTGACAAAAAACCTCCCTTTTCTGTAATATCGAAGGCTAACCCCTTTGGATTTTCTCAAAAAATTTGATATTTTTCAGAACCTCCCAAAAATTAAGTTTGGATTGGTAACACGTAGCCGATTGAGAATACAAGCCTCTTGTGCAAGAAAAATGAATTTTTCACGAGTTATTAACCCGAAACCTCCCTTCTCAATAATACCAAAAGCTAACCCCTTTGGATTTTTCTAAAAAATTTTGATATTTTTTAGAATCTTAACAAAAAATAAGTATGGATAGGTAAGGCGTAGCCGATACAGAATACAAGCCTTATGTGCAAGAAAAATGAATTTTTTAACAAGTTATTTGACAGAAAAATGAATTTTAGACGAGTTATTTGACGGAAACCTCCTTTTCGGTAATATCGAAGGCTAAACCCTTTGTATTTTCTCAAAAATTTTGATATTTTTTATAACATCCCAAAAATGAAGTTTGGATTGGTAACGCATAGCGGATAGAGAATACAAGTCTCATGTGCAAGAAAAATGAATTTTTGAAGAGTTATTTGTCGGAAAGCTCCCTATTCGTTAATATCGAAGGCTAACCCCTTTGGATTTTTCTCATAAATTCTGATATTTTTTAGAACCTCTCGAAAAATAGGTATGGATAGGTAACACGTAGCGGATAGAGAATACAAGCTTCATGTGCAAGAATAATGAATTTTTCACGAGTTATTAACCGGGAACCTCCCTTTTCAATAATATCGAAGGCTAACCCCTTTGAATTTTTCTCAATAATTTTGATATTTTTTACAACCTTACAAAAAATAAGTATGGATAGGTAACGCGTAGCCGATACAGAATACAAGCCTCATGTGCAAGAAAAATGAATTTTTGACTAGTTATTTCAGAGAAAAATAAATTTTTGACGAGTTATTTGACAGAAACCTCCCTTTTCTATAATATCGAAGGCTAACCCCTTTGGATTTTCTCAAAAAATTTGATATTTTTCATAACCTCCCAAAAATTAAGTTTGGATTGGTAACACGTAGCCGATTGAGAATACAAGCCTCTTGTGCAAGAAAAATGAATTTTTCACGAGTTATTAACCCGAAACCTCCCTCCTCAATAATACCAAAAGCTAACCCTTTTGGATTTTTCTAAAAATTTTTGATATTTTTTAGAATCTTAACAAAAAATAAGTATGGATAGGTAAGGCATAGCCGATACAGAATACAAGCCTTATGTGCAAGAAAAATGAATTTTTAACAAGTTATTTGACGGAAACCTCCTTTTCGGTAATATCGAAGGCTAAACCCTTTGTATTTTCTCAAAAATTTTGATATTTTTTATAACATCCCAAAAATGAAGTTTGGATTGGTAACGCATAGCGGATAGAGAATACAAGTCTCATGTGCAAGAAAAATGAATTTTTGAAGAGTTATGTGTCGGAAAGCTCCCTATTCGTTAATATCGAAGGCTAACCCCTTTGGATTTTTCTCATAAATTCTGATATTTTTTAGAACCTCTCAAAAAATAGGTATGGATAGGTAACACGTAGCGGATAGAGAATACAAGCTTCATGTGCAAGAATAATGAATTTTCACGAGTTATTAACCGGGAACCTCCCTTTTCAATAATATCGAAGGCTAACCCCTTTGAATTTTTCTCAATAATTTTGATATTTTTTACAACCTTACAAAAAATAAGTATGGATAGGTAACGCGTAGCCGATACAGAATACAAGCCTCATGTGCAAGAAAAATGAATTTTTGACTAGTTATTTCAGAGAAAAATAAATTTTTGACGAGTTATTTGACAGAAACCTCCCTTTTCTGTAATATCGAAGGCTAACCCCTTTGGATTTTCTCAAAAAATTTGATATTTTTCATAACCTCCCAAAAATTAAGTTTGGATTGGTAACACGTAGCCGATTGAGAATACAAGCCTCTTGTGCAAGAAAAATGAATTTTTCACGAGTTATTAACCCGAAACCTCCCTTCTCAATAATACCAAAAGCTAACCCTTTTGGATTTTTCTAAAAAATTTTGATATTTTTTAGAATCTTAACAAAAAATAAGTATGGATAGGTAAGGCATAGCCGATACAGAATACAAGCCTTATGTGCAAGAAAAATGAATTTTTAACAAGTTATTTGACAGAAAAATGAATTTTAGACGAGTTATTTGACGGAAACCTCCTTTTCGGTAATATCGAAGGCTAAACCCTTTGTATTTTCTCAAAAATTTTGATATTTTTTATAACATCCCAAAAATGAAGTTTGGATTGGTAACGCATAGCGGATAGAGAATACAAGTCTCATGTGCAAGAAAAGTGAATTTTTGAAGAGTTATGTGTCGGAAAGCTCCCTATTCGTTAATATTAAAGGCTAACCCCTTTGGATTTTTCTCATAAATTCTGATATTTTTTAGAACCTCTCAAAAAATAGGTATGGATAGGTAACACGTAGCGGATAGAGAATACAAGCTTCATGTGCAAGAATAATGAATTTTTCACGAGTTATTAACCGGGAACCTCCCTTTTCAATAATATCGAAGGCTAACCCCTTTGAATTTTTCTCAATAATTTTGATATTTTTTACAACCTTACAAAAAATAAGTATGGATAGGTAACGTGTAGCCGATACAGAATACAAGCCTCATGTGCAAGAAAAATGAATTTTTGACTAGTTATTTCAGAGAAAAATAAATTTTTGACGAGTTATTTGACAAAAAACCTCCCTTTTCTGTAATATCGAAGGCTAACCCCTTTGGATTTTCTCAAAAAATTTGATATTTTTCATAACCTCCCAAAAATTAAGTTTGGATTGGTAACACGTAGCCGATTGAGAATACAAGCCTCTTGTGCAAGAAAAATGAATTTTTCACGAGTTATTAGCCCGAAACCTCCCTTCTCAATAATACCAAAAGCTAACCCCTTTGGATTTTTCTAAAAAATTTTGATATTTTTTAGAATCTTAACAAAAAATAAGTATGGATAGGTAAGGCGTAGCCGATACAGAATACAAGCCTTATGTGCAAGAAAAATGAATTTTTAATAAGTTATTTGACAGAAAAATGAATTTTAGACGAGTTATTTGACGGAAACCTCCTTTTCGGTAATATCGAAGGCTAAACCCTTTGTATTTTCTCAAAAATTTTGATATTTTTTATAACATCCCAAAAATGAAGTTTGGATTGGTAACGCATAGCGGATAGAGAATACAAGTCTCATGTGCAAGAAAAATGAATTTTTGAAGAGTTATTTGTCGGAAAGCTCCATATTCGTTAATATCGAAGGCTAA
Source organism: Neostapfia colusana (assembly GCA_030760725.1). Classification (NCBI taxonomy): domain Eukaryota; kingdom Viridiplantae; phylum Streptophyta; class Magnoliopsida; order Poales; family Poaceae; genus Neostapfia; species Neostapfia colusana. The sequence goes on along the minus strand of JASWHV010000001.1, from coordinate 140,327 downwards.
CCCCTTTGGATTTTTCTCATAAATTCTGATATTTTTTAGAACCTCTCGAAAAATAGGTATGGATAGGTAACACGTAGCGGATAGAGAATACAAGCTTCATGTGCAAGAATAATGAATTTTTCACGAGTTATTAACCGGGAACCTCCCTTTTCAATAATATCGAAGGCTAACCCCTTTGAATTTTTCTCAATAATTTTGATATTTTTTACAACCTTACAAAAAATAAGTATGGATAGGTAACGCGTAGCCGATACAGAATACAAGCCTCATGTGCAAGAAAAATGAATTTTTGACTAGTTATTTCAGAGAAAAATAAATTTTTGACGAGTTATTTGACAGAAACCTCCCTTTTCTGTAATATCGAAGGCTAAGCCCTTTGGATTTTCTCAAAAAATTTGATATTTTTCATAACCTCCCAAAAATTAAGTTTGGATTGGTAACACATAGCCGATTGAGAATACAAGCCTCTTGTGCAAGAAAAATGAATTTTTCACGAGTTATTAACCCGAAACCTCCCTTCTCAATAATACCAAAAGCTAACCCTTTTGGATTTTTCTAAAAATTTTTGATATTTTTTAGAATCTTAACAAAAAATAAGTATGGATAGGTAAGGCATAGACGATACAGAATACAAGCCTTATGTGCAAGAAAAATGAATTTTTAACAAGTTATTTGACAGAAAAATGAATTTTAGACGAGTTATTTGACGGAAACCTCCTTTTCGGTAATATCGAAGGCTAAACCCTTTGTATTTTCTCAAAAATTTTGATATTTTTTATAACATCCCAAAAATGAAGTTTGGATTGGTAACGCATAGCGGATAGAGAATACAAGTCTCATGTGCAAGAAAAGTGAATTTTTGAAGAGTTATGTGTCGGAAAGCTCCCTATTCGTTAATATTAAAGGCTAACCCCTTTGGATTTTTCTCATAAATTCTGATATTTTTTAGAACCTCTCAAAAAATAGGTATGGATAGGTAACACGTAGCGGATAGAGAATACAAGCTTCATGTGCAAGAATAATGAATTTTTCATGAGTTATTAACCGGGAACCTCCCTTTTCAATAATATCGAAGGCTAACCCCTTTGAATTTTTCTCAATAATTTTGATATTTTTTACAACCTTACAAAAAATAAGTATGGATAGGTAACGCGTAGCCGATACAGAATACAAGCCTCATGTGCAAGAAAAATGAATTTTTGACTAGTTATTTCAGAGAAAAATAAATTTTTGACGAGTTATTTGACAAAAAACCTCCCTTTTCTGTAATATCGAAGGCTAACCCCTTTGGATTTTCTCAAAAAATTTGATATTTTTCATAACCTCCCAAAAATTAAGTTTGGATTGGTAACACGTAGCCGATTGAGAATACAAGCCTCTTGTGCAAGAAAAATGAATTTTTCACGAGTTATTAACCCGAAACCTCCCTTCTCAATAATACCAAAAGCTAACCCCTTTGGATTTTTCTAAAAAATTTTGATATTTTTTAGAATCTTAACAAAAAATAAGTATGGATAGGTAAGGCGTAGCCGATACAGAATACAAGCCTTATGTGCAAGAAAAATGAATTTTTAACAAGTTATTTGACAGAAAAATGAATTTTAGACGAGTTATTTGACTTAAACCTCCTTTTCGGTAATATCGAAGGCTAAACCCTTTGTATTTTCTCAAAAATTTTGATATTTTTTATAACATCCCAAAAATGAAGTTTGGATTGGTAACGCATAGCGGATAGAGAATACAAGTCTCATGTGCAAGAAAAATGAATTTTTGAAGAGTTATTTGTCGGAAAGCTCCCTATTCGTTAATATCGAAGGCTAACCCCTTTGGATTTTTCTCATAAATTCTGATATTTTTTAGAACCTCTCGAAAAATAGGTATGGATAGGTAACACGTAGCGGATAGAGAATACAAGCTTCATGTGCAAGAATAATGAATTTTTCACGAGTTATTAACCGGGAACCTCCCTTTTCAATAATATCGAAGGCTAACCCATTTGAATTTTTCTCAATAATTTTGATATTTTTTAGAACCTTACAAAAAATAAGTATGGATAGGTAACGCGTAGCCGATACAGAATACAAGCCTCATGTGCAAGAAAATTGAATTTTTGACTAGTTATTTCAGAGAAAAGTAAATTTTTGACGAGTTATTTGACAGAAACCTCCCTTTTCTGTAATATCAAAGGCTAACCCCTTTGGATTTTCTAAAAAAATTTATATTTTTCATAACCTCCCAAAAATTAAGTTTAGATTGGTAACACGTAGCCGATTGAGAATACAAGCCTCTTGTGCAAGAAAAATATATTTTTCACGAGTTATTAACCGGAAACCTCCCTTCTTAATAATACCAAAAGCTAACCCCTTTGGATTTTTCTAAAAAATTTTGATATTTTTTAGAATCTTAACAAAAAATAAGTATGGATAGGTAAGGCGTAGCCGATACAGAATACAAGCCTTATGTGCAAGAAAAAAGAATTTTTAACGAGTTATTTGACAGAAAAATGAATTTTAGACGAGTTATTTGACGGAAACCTCCCTTTTCGGTAATATCGAAGGCTAACCCCTTTTGGATTTTTTAAAAAAATTTGAAATTTTTTGGAACCTCCCAAAAATGAAGTTTGGATTGGTAACGCATAGCGGATAGAGAATACAAGTCTCATGTGCAAGAAAAATGAATTTTTGAAAAGTTATTTGTCGGAAAGCTCCCTATTCGTTAATATCGAAGGCTAACCCCTTTGGATTTTTCTCATAAATTCTGATATTTTTTAGAACCTATCAAAAAATAGGTATGGATAGGTAACACGTAGCGGATAGAGAATACAAGCTTCATGTGCAAGAATAATGATTTTTCACGAGTTATTAACCGGGAACCTCCCTTTTCAATAATATCGAAGGCTAACCCCTTTGAATTTTTCTCAATAATTTTGATATTTTTTACAACCTTACAAAAAATAAGTATGGATAGGTAACGCGTAGCCGATACAGAATACAAGCCTCATGTGCAAGAAAAATGAATTTTTGACTAGTTATTTCAGAGAAAAATAAATTTTTGACGAGTTATTTGACAAAAAACCTCCCTTTTCTGTAATATCGAAGGCTAACCCCTTTGGATTTTCTCAAAAAATTTGATATTTTTCATAACCTCCCAAAAATTAAGTTTGGATTGGTAACACGTAGCCGATTGAGAATACAAGCCTCTTGTGCAAGAAAAATGAATTTTTCACGAGTTATTAACCCGAAACCTCCCTTCTCAATAACACCAAAAGCTAACCCCTTTGGATTTTTCTAAAAATTTTTGATATTTTTTAGAATCTTAACAAAAAATAAGTATGGATAGGTAAGGCGTAGCCGATACAGAATACAAGCCTTATGTGCAAGAAAAATGAATTTTTTAACAAGTTATTTGACAGAAAAATGAATTTTAGACGAGTTATTTGACGGAAACCTCCTTTTCGGTAATATCGAAGGCTAAACCCTTTGTATTTTCTCAAAAAATTTGATATTTTTTATAACATCCCAAAAATGAAGTTTGGATTGGTAACGCATAGCGGATAGAGAATACAAGTCTCATGTGCAAGAAAAATGAATTTTTGAAGAGTTATTTGTCGGAAAGCTCCCTATTCGTTAATATCGAAGGCTAACCCCTTTGCATTTTTCTCATAAATTCTGATATTTTTTAGAACCTCTCAAAAAATAGGTATGGATAGGTAACACGTAGCGGATAGAGAATACAAGCTTCATGTGCAAGAATAATGAATTTTTCACGAGTTATTAACCGGGAACCTCCCTTTTCAATAATATTGAAGGCTAACCCCTTTGAATTTTTCTCAATAATTTTGATATTTTTTACAACCTTACAAAAAATAAGTATGGATAGGTAACGCGTAGCCGATACAGAATACAAGCCTCATGTGCAAGAAAAATGAATTTTTGACTAGTTATTTCAGAGAAAAATAAATTTTTGACGAGTTATTTGACAAAAAACCTCCCTTTTCTGTAATATCGAAGGCTAACCCCTTTGGATTTTCTCAAAAAATTTGATATTTTTCATAACCTCCCAAAAATTAAGTTTGGATTGGTAACACGTAGCCGATTGAGAATACAAGCCTCTTGTGCAAGAAAAATGAATTTTTCACGAGTTATTAACCCGAAACCTCCCTTCTCAATAATACCAAAAGCTAACCCTTTTGGATTTTTCTAAAAAATTTTGATATTTTTTAGAATCTTAACAAAAAATAAGTATGGATAGGTAAGGCGTAGCCGATACAGAATACAAGCCTTATGTGCAAGAAAAATGAATTTTTAACAAGTTATTTGACAGAAAAATGAATTTTAGACGAGTTATTTGACGGAAACCTCCTTTTCGGTAATATCGAAGGCTAAACCCTTTGTATTTTCTCAAAAATTTTGATATTTTTTATAACATCCCAAAAATGAAGTTTGGATTGGTAACGCATAGCGGATAGAGAATACAAGTCTCATGTGCAAGAAAAGTGAATTTTTGAAGAGTTATGTGTCGGAAAGCTCCCTATTCGTTAATATTAAAGGCTAACCCCTTTGGATTTTTCTCATAAATTCTGATATTTTTTAGAACCTCTCAAAAAATAGGTATGGATAGGTAACACGTAGCGGATAGAGAATACAAGCTTCATGTGCAAGAATAATGAATTTTTCACGAGTTATTAACCGGGAACCTCCCTTTTCAATAATATCGAAGGCTAACCCCTTTGAATTTTTCTCAATAATTTTGATATTTTTTACAACCTTACAAAAAATAAGTATGGATAGGTAACGCGTAGCCGATATAGAATACAAGCCTCATGTGCAAGAAAAATGAATTTTTGACTAGTTATTTCAGAGAAAAATAAATTTTTGATGAGTTATTTGACAAAAAACCTCCCTTTTCTGTAATATCGAAGGCTAACCCCTTTGGATTTTCTCAAAAAATTTGATATTTTTCATAACCTCCCAAAAATTAAGTTTGGATTGGTAACACGTAGCCGATTGAGAATACAAGCCTCTTGTGCAAGAAAAATGAATTTTTCACGAGTTATTAACCCGAAACCTCCCTTCTCAATAATACCAAAAGCTAACCCCTTTGGATTTTTCTAAAAAATTTTGATATTTTTTAGAATCTTAACAAAAAATAAGTATGGATAGGTAAGGCGTAGCCGATACAGAATACAAGCCTTATGTGCAAGAAAAATGAATTTTTTAACAAGTTATTTGACAGAAAAATGAATTTTAGACGAGTTATTTGACGGAAACCTCCTTTTCGGTAATATCGAAGGCTAAACCCTTTGTATTTTCTCAAAAATTTTGATATTTTTTATAACATCCCAAAAATGAAGTTTGGATTGGTAACGCATAGCGGATAGAGAATACAAGTCTCATGTGCAAGAAAAATGAATTTTTGAAGAGTTATTTGTCGGAAAGCTCCCTATTCGTTAATATCGAAGGCTAACCCCTTTGCATTTTTCTCATAAATTCTGATATTTTTTAGAACCTCTCGAAAAATAGGTATGGATAGGTAACACGTAGCGGATAGAGAATACAAGCTTCATGTGCAAGAATAATGAATTTTTCACGAGTTATTAACCGGGAACCTCCCTTTTCAATAATATCGAAGGCTAACCCCTTTGAATTTTTCTCAATAATTTTGATATTTTTTACAACCTTACAAAAAATAAGTATGGATAGGTAACGCGTAGCCGATACAGAATACAAGCCTCATGTGCAAGAAAAATGAATTTTTGACTAGTTATTTCAGAGAAAAATAAATTTTTGACGAGTTATTTGACAGAAACCTCCCTTTTCTGTAATATCGAAGGCTAACCCCTTTGGATTTTCTCAAAAAATTTGATATTTTTCATAACCTCCCAAAAATTAAGTTTGGACTGGTAACACGTAGCCGATTGAGAATACAAGCCTCTTGTGCAAGAAAAATGAATTTTTCACGAGTTATTAACCCGAAACCTCCCTTCTCAATAATACCAAAAGCTAACCCTTTTGGATTTTTCTAAAAAATTTTGATATTTTTTAGAATCTTAACAAAAAATAAGTGTGGATAGGTAAGGCGTAGCCGATACAGAATACAAGCCTTATGTGCAAGAAAAATGAATTTTTAACAAGTTATTTGACAGAAAAATGAATTTTAGACGAGTTATTTGACGGAAACCTCCTTTTCGGTAATATCGAAGGCTAAACCCTTTGTATTTTCTCAAAAAATTTGATATTTTTTATAACATCCCAAAAATGAAGTTTGGATTGGTAACGCATAGCGAATAGAGAATACAAGTCTCATGTGCAAGAAAAGTGAATTTTTGAAGAGTTATGTGTCGGAAAGCTCCCTATTCGTTAATATTAAAGGCTAACCCCTTTGGATTTTTCTCATAAATTCTGATATTTTTTAGAACCTCTCAAAAAATAGGTATGGATAGGTAACACGTAGCGGATAGAGAATACAAGCTTCATGTGCAAGAATAATGAATTTTCACGAGTTATTAACCGGGAACCTCCCTTTTCAATAATATCGAAGGCTAACCCCTTTGAATTTTTCTCAATAATTTTGATATTTTTTACAACCTTACAAAAAATAAGTATGGATAGGTAACGCGTAGCCGATACAGAATACAAGCCTCATGTGCAAGAAAAATGAATTTTTGACTAGTTATTTCAGAGAAAAATAAATTTTTGACGAGTTATTTGACAGAAACCTCCCTTTTCTGTAATATCGAAGGCTAACCCCTTTGGATTTTCTCAAAAAATTTGATATTTTTCATAACCTCCCAAAAATTAAGTTTGGATTGGTAACACGTAGCCGATTGAGAATACAAGCCTCTTGTGCAAGAAAAATGAATTTTTCACGAGTTATTAACCCGAAACCTCCCTTCTCAATAATACCAAAAGCTAACCCTTTTGGATTTTTCTAAAAATTTTTGATATTTTTTAGAATCTTAACAAAAAATAAGTATGGATAGGTAAGGCATAGCCGATACAGAATACAAGCCTTATGTGCAAGAAAAATGAATTTTTAACAAGTTATTTGACAGAAAAATGAATTTTAGACGAGTTATTTGACGGAAACCTCCTTTTCGGTAATATCGAAGGCTAAACCCTTTGTATTTTCTCAAAAATTTTGATATTTTTTATAACATCCCAAAAATGAAGTTTGGATTGGTAACGCATAGCGGATAGAGAATACAAGTCTCATGTGCAAGAAAAATGAATTTTTGAAGAGTTATGTGTCGGAAAGCTCCCTATTCGTTAATATCGAAGGCTAACCCCTTTGGATTTTTCTCATAAATTCTGATATTTTTTAGAACCTCTCAAAAAATAGGTATGGATAGGTAACACGTAGCGGATAGAGAATACAAGCTTCATGTGCAAGAATAATGAATTTTCACGAGTTATTAACCGGGAACCTCCCTTTTCAATAATATCGAAGGCTAACCCCTTTGAATTTTTCTCAATAATTTTGATATTTTTTACAACCTTACAAAAAATAAGTATGGATAGGTAACGCGTAGCCGATACAGAATACAAGCCTCATGTGCAAGAAAAATGAATTTTTGACTAGTTATTTCAGAGAAAAATAAATTTTTGACGAGTTATTTGACAGAAACCTCCCTTTTCTGTAATATCGAAGGCTAACCCCTTTGGATTTTCTCAAAAAATTTGATATTTTTCATAACCTCCCAAAAATTAAGTTTGGATTGGTAACACGTAGCCGATTGAGAATACAAGCCTCTTGTGCAAGAAAAATGAATTTTTCACGAGTTATTAACCCGAAACCTCCCTTCTCAATAATACCAAAAGCTAACCCTTTTGGATTTTTCTAAAAAATTTTGATATTTTTTAGAATCTTAACAAAAAATAAGTATGGATAGGTAAGGCATAGCCGATACAGAATACAAGCCTTATATGCAAGAAAAATGAATTTTTAACAAGTTATTTGACAGAAAAATGAATTTTAGACGAGTTATTTGACGGAAACCTCCTTTTCGGTAATATCGAAGGCTAAACCCTTTGTATTTTCTCAAAAATTTTGATATTTTTTATAACATCCCAAAAATGAAGTTTGGATTGGTAACGCATAGCGGATAGAGAATACAAGTCTCATGTGCAAGAAAAGTGAATTTTTGAAGAGTTATGTGTCGGAAAGCTCCCTATTCGTTAATATTAAAGGCTAACCCCTTTGGATTTTTCTCATAAATTCTGATATTTTTTAGAACCTCTCAAAAAATAGGTATGGATAGGTAACACGTAGCGGATAGAGAATACAAGCTTCATGTGCAAGAATAATGAATTTTTCACGAGTTATTAACCGGGAACCTCCCTTTTCAATAATATCGAAGGCTAACCCCTTTGAATTTTTCTCAATAATTTTGATATTTTTTACAACCTTACAAAAAATAAGTATGGATAGGTAACGTGTAGCCGATACAGAATACAAGCCTCATGTGCAAGAAAAATGAATTTTTGACTAGTTATTTCAGAGAAAAATAAATTTTTGACGAGTTATTTGACAAAAAACCTCCCTTTTCTGTAATATCGAAGGCTAACCCCTTTGGATTTTCTCAAAAATTTGATATTTTTCATAACCTCCCAAAAATTAAGTTTGGATTGGTAACACGTAGCCGATTGAGAATACAAGCCTCTTGTGCAAGAAAAATGAATTTTTCACGAGTTATTAGCCCGAAACCTCCCTTCTCAATAATACCAAAAGCTAACCCCTTTGGATTTTTCTAAAAAATTTTGATATTTTTTAGAATCTTAACAAAAAATAAGTATGGATAGGTAAGGCGTAGCCGATACAGAATACAAGCCTTATGTGCAAGAAAAATGAATTTTTAATAAGTTATTTGACAGAAAAATGAATTTTAGACGAGTTATTTGACGGAAACCTCCTTTTCGGTAATATCGAAGGCTAAACCCTTTGTATTTTCTCAAAAATTTTGATATTTTTTATAACATCCCAAAAATGAAGTTTGGATTGGTAACGCATAGCGGATAGAGAATACAAGTCTCATGTGCAAGAAAAATGAATTTTTGAAGAGTTATTTGTCGGAAAGCTCCCTATTCGTTAATATCGAAGGCTAACCCCTTTGGATTTTTCTCATAAATTCTGATATTTTTTAGAACCTCTCGAAAAATAGGTATGGATAGGTAACACGTAGCGGATAGAGAATACAAGCTTCATGTGCAAGAATAATGAATTTTTCACGAGTTATTAACCGGGAACCTCCCTTTTCAATAATATCGAAGGCTAACCCCTTTGAATTTTTCTCAATAATTTTGATATTTTTTACAACCTTACAAAAAATAAGTATGGATAGATAACGCGTAGCCGATACAGAATACAAGCCTCATGTGCAAGAAAAATGAATTTTTGACTAGTTATTTCAGAGAAAAATAAATTTTTGACGAGTTATTTGACAGAAACCTCCCTTTTCTGTAATATCGAAGGCTAAGCCCTTTGGATTTTCTCAAAAAATTTGATATTTTTCATAACCTCCCAAAAATTAAGTTTGGATTGGTAACACATAGCCGATTGAGAATACAAGCCTCTTGTGCAAGAAAAATGAATTTTTCACGAGTTATTAACCCGAAACCTCCCTTCTCAATAATACCAAAAGCTAACCCTTTTGGATTTTTCTAAAAATTTTTGATATTTTTTAGAATCTTAACAAAAAATAAGTATGGATAGGTAAGGCATAGACGATACAGAATACAAGCCTTATGTGCAAGAAAAATGAATTTTTAACAAGTTATTTGACAGAAAAATGAATTTTAGACGAGTTATTTGACGGAAACCTCCTTTTCGGTAATATCGAAGGCTAAACCCTTTGTATTTTCTCAAAAATTTTGATATTTTTTATAACATCCCAAAAATGAAGTTTGGATTGGTAACGCATAGCGGATAGAGAATACAAGTCTCATGTGCAAGAAAAGTGAATTTTTGAAGAGTTATGTGTCGGAAAGCTCCCTATTCGTTAATATTAAAGGCTAACCCCTTTGGATTTTTCTCATAAATTCTGATATTTTTTAGAACCTCTCAAAAAATAGGTATGGATAGGTAACACGTAGCGGATAGAGAATACAAGCTTCATGTGCAAGAATAATGAATTTTTCACGAGTTATTAACCGGGAACCTCCCTTTTCAATATTATCGAAGGCTAACCCCTTTGAATTTTTCTCAATAATTTTGATATTTTTTACAACCTTACAAAAAATAAGTATGGATAGGTAACGCGTAGCCGATACAGAATACAAGCCTCATGTGCAAGAAAAATGAATTTTTGACTAGTTATTTCAGAGAAAAATAAATTTTTGACGAGTTATTTGACAGAAACCTCCCTTTTCTGTAATATCGAAGGCTAACCCCTTTGGATTTTCTCAAAAAATTGGATATTTTTCATAACCTCCCAAAAATTAAGTTTGGATTGGTAACACGTAGCCGATTGAGAATACAAGCCTCTTGTGCAAGAAAAATGAATTTTTCACGAGTTATTAACCCGAAACCTCCCTTCTCAATAATACCAAAAGCTAACCCCTTTGGATTTTTCTAAAAAATTTTGATATTTTTTAGAATCTTAACAAAAAATAAGTATGGATAGGTAAGGCGTAGCCAATACAGAATACAAGCCTTATGTGCAAGAAAAATGAATTTTTAACAAGTTATTTGACAGAAAAATGAATTTTAGACGAGTTATTTGACGGAAACCTCCTTTTCGGTAATATCGAAGGCTAAACCCTTTGTATTTTCTCAAAAATTTTTTGATATTTTTTATAACATCCCAAAAGTGAAGTTTGGATTGGTAACGCATAGCGGATAGAGAATACAAGTCTCATGTGCAAGAAAAGTGAATTTTTGAAGAGTTATGTGTCGGAAAGCTCCCTATTCGTTAATATTAAAGGCTAACCCCTTTGGATTTTTCTCATAAATTCTGATATTTTTTAGAACCTCTCAAAAAATAGGTATGGATAGGTAACACGTAGCGGATAGAGAATACAAGCTTCATGTGCAAGAATAATGAATTTTTCACGAGTTATTAACCGGGAACCTCCCTTTTCAATAATATCGAAGGCTAACCCCTTTGAATTTTTCTCAATAATTTTGATATTTTTTACAACCTTACAAAAAATAAGTATCGATAGGTAACGCGTAGCCGATACAGAATACAAGCCTCATGTGCAAGAAAAATAAATTTTTGACTAGTTATTTCAGAGAAAAATAAATTTTTGACGAGTTATTTGACAAAAAACCTCCCTTTTCTGTAATATCGAAGGCTAACCCCTTTGGATTTTCTCAAAAAATTTGATATTTTTCATAACCTCCCAAAAATTAAGTTTGGATTGGTAACACGTAGCCGATTGAGAATACAAGCCTCTTGTGCAAGAAAAATGAATTTTTCACGAGTTATTAACCCGAAACCTCCCTTCTCAATAATACCAAAAGCTAACCCCTTTGGATTTTTCTAAAAATTTTGATATTTTTTAGAATCTTAACAAAAAATAAGTATGGATAGGTAAGGCGTAGCCGATACAGAATACAAGCCTTATGTGCAAGAAAAATGAATTTTTAACAAGTTATTTGACAGAAAAATGAATTTTAGACGAGTTATTTGACGGAAACCTCCTTTTCGGTAATATCGAAGGCTAAACCTTTGTATTTTCTCAAAAATTTTGATATTTTTTATAACATCCCAAAAATGAAGTTTGGATTGGTAACGCATAGCGGATAGAGAATACAAGTCTCATGTGCAAGAAAAATGAATTTTTGAAGAGTTATTTGTCGGAAAGCTCACTATTCATTAATATCGAAGGCTAACCCTTTTGGATTTTTCTCATAAATTCTGATATTTTTTAGAACCTCTCGAAAAATAGGTATGGATAGGTAACACGTAGCGGATAGAGAATACAAGCTTCATGTGCAAGAATAATGAATTTTTCACGAGTTATTAACCGGGAACCTCCCTTTTCAATAATATCGAAGGCTAACCCCTTTGAATTTTTCTCAATAATTTTGATATTTTTTACAACCTTACAAAAAATAAGTATGGATAGGTAACGCGTAGCCGATACAGAATACAAGCCTCATGTGCAAGAAAAATGAATTTTTGACTAGTTATTTCAGAGAAAAATAAATTTTTGACGAGTTATTTGACAAAAAACCTCCCTTTTCTGTAATATCGAAGGCTAACCCCTTTGGATTTTCTCAAAAAATTTGATATTTTTCATAACCTCCCAAAAATTAAGTTTGGATTGGTAACACGTAGCCGATTGAGGATACAAGCCTCTTGTGCAAGAAAAATGAATTTTTCACGAGTTATTAACCCGAAACCTCCCTTCTCAATAATACCAAAAGCTAACCCCTTTGGATTTTTCTAAAAAATTTTGATATTTTTTAGAATCTTTACAAAAAATAAGTATGGATAGGTAAGGCGTAGCCGATACAGAATACAAGCCTTATGTGCAAGAAAAATGAATTTTTAACAAGTTATTTGACAGAAAAATGAATTTTAGACGAGTTATTTGACTTAAACCTCCTTTTCGGTAATATCGAAGGCTAAACCCTTTGTATTTTCTCAAAAATTTTGATATTTTTTATAACATCCCAAAAATGAAGTTTGGATTGGTAACGCGTAGCGGATAGAGAATACAAGTCTCATGTGCAAGAAAAATGAATTTTTGAAGAGTTATTTGTCGGAAAGCTCCCTATTCGTTAATATCGAAGGCTAACCCCTTTGGATTTTTCTCATAAATTCTGATATTTTTTAGAACCTCTCGAAAAATAGGTATGGATAGGTAACACGTAGCGGATAGAGAATACAAGCTTCATGTGCAAGAATAATGAATTTTTCACGAGTTATTAACCGGGAACCTCCCTTTTCAATAATATCGAAGGCTAACCCCTTTGAATTTTTCTCAATAATTTTGATATTTTTTACAACATTACAAAAAATAAGTATGGATAGGTAACGCGTAGCCGATACAGAATACAAGCCTCATGTGCAAGAAAAATGAATTTTTGACTAGTTATTTCAGAGAAAAATAAATTTTTGACGAGTTATTTGACAGAAACCTCCCTTTTCTGTAATATCGAAGGCTAACCCCTTTGGATTTTCTCAAAAAATTTGATATTTTTCATAACCTCCCAAAAATTAAGTTTGGATTGGTAACACGTAGCCGATTGAGAATACAAGCCTCTTGTGCAAGAAAAATGAATTTTTCACGAGTTATTAACCCGAAACCTCCCTTCTCAATAATACCAAAAGCTAACCCCTTTGGATTTTTCTAAAAAACTTTGATATTTTTTAGAATCTTAACAGAAAATAAGTATGGATAGGTAAGGCGTAGCCGATACAGAATACAAGCCTTATGTGCAAGAAAAATGAATTTTTAACAAGTTATTTGATAGAAAATTGAATTTTAGACGAGTTATTTGACGGAAACCTCCTTTTCGGTAATATCGAAGGCTAAACCCTTTGTATTTTCTCAAAAATTTTGATATTTTTTATAACATCCCAAAAATGAAGTTTGGATTGGTAACGCATAGCGGATAGAGAATACAAGTCTCATGTGCAAGAAAAATGAATTTTTGAAGAGTTATTTGTCGGAAAGCTCCCTATTCGTTAATATCGAAGGCTAACCCCTTTGGATTTTTCTCATAAATTTTGATATTTTTAGAACCTCTCGAAAAATAGGTATGGATAGGTAACACGTAGCGGATAGAGAATACAAGCTTCATGTGCAATAAAAATGATTTTTTCACGAGTTATTAACCGGGAACATCCCTTTTCAATAATATCGAAGGCTAACCCCTTTGAATTTTTCTCAATAATTTTGATATTTTTTACAACCTTACAAAAAATAAGTATGGATAGGTAACGCGTAGCAGAGACATAATACAAGCCTCATGTGCAAAAAAAATGAATTTTTGACTAGTTATTTCAGAGAAAAATAAATTTTTGACGAGTTATTTGACAGAAACCTCCCTTTTCTGTAATATCGAAGGCTAACCCCTTTGGATTTTCTCAAAAAATTTGATATGTTTCATAACCTCCCAAAAATTTGGTTTGGATTGGTAACACATAGCCGATTAAGAATACAAGCCTTTGTGCAAGAAAAATGAATTTTTCACGAGTTATTAACCGCAAACCTCCCTTTTCAATAATACCGAAGGCTAACCCCTTTGGATTTTTCTAAAAATTTTTGATATTTTTTAGAATCTTACTAAAAAATAAGTATGGATAGGTAACGCGTAGCCGATACAGAATACAAGCCTTATGTGCAAGAAAAATGAATTTTTAACGAGTTATTTGAAAGAAAAATGAATTTTAGACGAGTTATTTGATGGAAACCTCCTTTTCGGTAATATCGAAGGCTAAACCCTTTGTATTTTCTCAAAAATTTTGATATTTTTTATAACATCCCAAAAATGAAGTTTGGATTGGTAACGCATAGCGGATAGAGAATACAAGTCTCATGTGCAAGAAAAATGAATTTTTTAAGAGTTATTTGTCGGAAAGCTCCCTATTCGTTAATATCGAAGGCTAACCCCTTTGGATTTTTCTCATAAATTTTGATATTTTTTAGAACCTCTCGAAAAATAGGTATGGATAGGTAACACGTAGCGGATAGAGAATACAAGCTTCATGTGCAAGAAAAATGAATTTTTCACGAGTTATTAACCGGGAACCTCCCTTTTCAATAATATCGAAGGCTAACCCGTTTGAATTTTTCTCAATAATTTTGATATTTTTTACAACCTTACAAAAAATAAGTATGGATAGGTAACGCGTAGCAGATACAGAATACAAGCCTCATGTGCAAGAAAAATGAATTTTTGACTAGTTATTTCAGAGAAAAATAAATTTTTGACGAGTTATTTGACAGAAACCTCCCTTTTCTGTAATATCGAAGGCTAACCCCTTTGGATTTTCTCAAAAAATTTGATATGTTTCATAACCTCCCAAAAATTAAGTTTGGATTGGTAACACATAGCCGATTAAGAATACAAGCCTCATGTGCAAGAAAAATGAATTTTTCACAAGTTATTAACCGCAAACCTCCCTTTTCAATAATACCGAAGGCTAACCCCTTTGGATTTTTCTAAAATTTTTTGATATTTTTTAGAATCTTACCAAAAAATAAGTATGGATAGGTAACGCGTAGCCGATACAGAATACAAGCCTTATGTGCAAGAAAAATGAATTTTTAACAAGTTATTTGATAGAAAAATGAATTTTAGACGAGTTATTTGACGGAAACCTCCTTTTCGATAATATCGAAGGCTAAACCCTTTGTATTTTCTCAAAAATTTTGATATTTTTTATAACATCCCAAAAATGAAGTTTGGATTGGTAACGCATAGCGGATAGAGAATACAAGTCTCATGTGCAAGAAAAATGAATTTTTGAAGAGTTATTTGTCGGAAAACTCACTATTCGTTAATATTGAAGGCTAACCCCTTTGGATTTTTCTCATAAATTTTGATATTTTTTAGAACCTCTTGAAAAATAGGTATGGATAGGTAACACGTAGTGGATAGAGAATACAAGCTTCATGTGCAAGAAAAATGAATTTTTCACGAGTTATTAACCGGGAACCTCCCTTTTCAATAATATCAAAGGCTAACCCCTTTGGATTTTTCACAAAAATTTTGATATTTTTTACAACCTTACAAAAAATAAGTATGGATAGGTAACGCGTAGCAGATACAGAATACAAGCCTCATGTGCAAGAAAAATGAATTTTTGACAAGTTATTTCACAGAAAAAATGAATTTTTGATGAGTTATTTAACAGAAACCTCCCTTTTCTGTAATATCGAAGGCTAACCCCTTTGGATTTTCTCAAAAAATTTGATATTTTTCATAACCTCCCAAAAATTAAGTTTGGATTGGTAACGCATAGCGTATAGAGAGTACAAGTCTCATGTGCAAGAAAAATGAATTTTTAACGAGTTATTTGACAGAAAAATGAATTTTAGACGAGTTATTTGACGGAAATCTCCTTTTCGGTAATATCGATGGCTAACCCCTTTGGATTTTCTCAAAAATTTTGATATTTTTTATAATATCCCAAAATTGAAGTTTGGATTGGTAACGCATAGCGGATAGAGAATACAAGTCTCATGTGCAAGAAAAATGAATTTTTGACGGGTTATTTGTCGGAAAGCTCCCTTTTCAGTAATATCAAAGGCTAACCCCTTTGGATTTTTCTCAAAAATTTTGATATTTCTTATAACCTACCGAAAAATAGTTATGGATAGGTAACACGTAGCGGATAGAGAATACAAGCCTCATGTGCAAGAAAAATGAATTTTTCATGAGTTATTAACCGGGAACCTCCCTTTTCAATAATATCGAAGGCTAACCCCTTTGGATTTTTCTCAAAAATTTTGATATTTTTTATAACCTTACAAAAAATAAGTATGGATAGGTAACACATAGCCGATACAGAATACAAGCCTCATGTGCAAGAAAAATGATATTTTGACGAGTTATTTTACAGAAAAATAAATTTTTGGCGAGTTATTTGATAGAAACATCACTTTTTGGTAATATCGAAGGCTAACCCCTTTGAATTTTCTCAAAAAATTTGATATTTTTTGGAACCTCCCAAAAATTAAGTTTCGATTGGTAACACATAGCGGATAGAGAATACAAGTCTGATGTGCAAGAAAAATGAATTTTTGAAGAGTTATTTGTTGGAAAGCTCCCTTTTCGTTAATAACGAAGGCTAACCCCTTTGGATTTTTCTCAAAAATTTTGATATTTTTTAGAACCTCCCGAAAAATAGGTATAGATAGGTGATACGTAGCCGATAGAGAATACAAGCCTCATGTGCAAGAAAAATGAATTTTTAACAAGTTATTTGACAGAAAAATGAATTTTAGACGAGTTATTTGATGGAAACCTCCTTTTCGGTAATATCGAAGGCTAAACTCTTTGTATTTTCTCAAAATTTTTGATATTTTCTGTAACATCCCAAAAATGAAGTTTGGATTGGTAACGCATAGCGGATAGAGAATACAAGTCTCATGTGCAAGAAAAATGAATTTTTTAAGAGTTATTTGTCGGAAAGCTCCCTATTCGTTAATATCGAAGGCTAACCCCTTTGGATTTTTCTCATAAATTTTGATATTTTTTAGAACCTCTCGAAAAATAGGTATGGATAGGTAGCACATAGAGGATAGAGAATACAAGCTTCATGTGCAAGAAAAAATAAATTTTTCACGAGTTATTAACCGGGAACCTCCCTTTTCAATAATATCGAAGGCTAACCCGTTTGAATTTTTCTCAATAATTTTGATATTTTTTACAACCTTACAAAAAATAAGTATGGACAGGTAACGCGTAGCAGATACAGAATACAAGGCTCATGTGCAAGAAAAATGAATTTTTGACTAGTTATTTCAGAGAAAAATAAATTTTTGACGAGTTATTTGACAGAAACCTCCCTTTTCTGTAATATCGAAGGCTAACCCCTTTGGATTTTCTCAAAAAATTTGATATGTTCATAACCTCCCAAAAATTAAGTTTGGATTGGTAACACGTAGCCGATTGAGAATACAAGCCTCTTGTGCAAGAAAAATGAATTTTTCACGAGTTATTAACCGGACACCTCCCTTCTGAATAATACCAAAAGCTAACCCCTTTGGATTTTTCTAAAAAATTTTGATATTTTTTAGAATCTTAACAAAAAATAAGTATGGATAGGTAAGGCGTAGCCGATACAGAATACAAGCCTTATGTGCAAGAAAAATGAATTTTTAACAAGTTATTTGATAGAAAAATTAATTTTAGACGAGTTATTTGACGGAAACCTCCTTTTCGATAATATCGAAGGCTAAACCCTTTGTATTTTCTCAAAAATTTTGATATTTTTTATAACATCCCAAAAATGAAGTTTGGATTGGTAACGCATAGCGGATAGAGAATACAAGTCTCATGTGCAAGGATGAATTTTTGAAGAGTTATTTGTCGGAAAGCTCACTATTCGTTAATATTGAAGCCTAACCCCTTTGGATTTTTCTCATAAAATTTGATATTTATTAGAACCTCTTGAAAAATAGGTATGGATAGGTAACACGTAGCGGATAGAGAATACAAGCTTCATGTGCAACAAAAATGAATTTTTCACGAGTTATTAACCGGGAACCTCCCTTTTCAATAATATCAAAGGCTAACCCCTTTGGATTTTTCACAAAAATTTTGATATTCTTTACAACCTTACAAAAAATAAGTATGGATAGGTAACGCGTAGCAGATACAGAATACAAGCCTCATGTGCAAGAAAAATGAATTTTTGACAAGTTATTTCACAGAAAAATAAATTTTTGATGAGTTATTTAACAGAAACCTCCCTTTTCTGTAATATCGAAGGCTAACCCCTTTGGATTTTCTCAAAAAATTTGATATTTTTCATAACCTCCCAAAAATTAAGTTTGGATTGGTAACACGTAGCCGATTGAGAATACAAGCCTCTTGTGCAAGAAAAATGAATTTTTTACGAGTTATTAACCGGGAACCTCCCTTTTTAATAATATCAAAGGCTAACCCCTTTGGATTTTTCACAAAAATTTTGGTATTTTTTACAACCTTACAAAAAATAAGTATGGATAGGTAACGCGTAGCAGATACAGAATACAAGCCTCATGTGCAAGAAAAAAGAATTTTTGACAAGTTATTTCATAGAAAAATAAATTTTTGATGAGTTATTTAACAGAAACCTCCCTTTTCTGTAATATCGAAGGCTAACCCCTTTGGATTTTCTCAAAAAATTTGATATTTTTCATAACCTCCCAAAAATTAAGTTTGGATTGGTAACGCATAGCGTATAGAGAATACAAGTCTCATTTGCAAGAAAAATGAATTTTTAACGAGTTATTTGACAGAAAAATGAATTTTAGACGAGTTATTTGACGGAAACCTCCTTTTCGGTAATATCGATGGCTAACCCCTTTGGATTTTCTCAAAACTTTTGATATTTTTTATAATATCCCAAAAATGAAGTTTGGATTGGTAACGCATAGCGGATAGAGAATACAAGTCTCATGTGCAAGAAAAATGAATTTTTGACGGGTTATTTGTCGGAAAGCTCCCTTTTCAGTAATATCAAAGGCTAACCCCTTTGGATTTTTCTCAAAAATTTTGATATTTCTTATAACCTACCGAAAAATAGTTATGGATAGGTAACACGTAGCGGATAGAGAATACAAGCCTCATGTGCAAGAAAAATGAATTTTTCATGAGTTATTAACCGGGAACCTCCCTTTTCAATAATATCGAAGGCTAACCCCTTTGGATTTTTCTCAAAAATTTTGATATTTTTTATAACCTTACAAAAAATAAGTATGGATAGGTAACACAAAGCCGATACAGAATACAAGCCTAATGTGCAAGAAAAATGATATTTTGACGAGTTATTTTACAGAAAAATAAATTTTTGGCGAGTTATTTGATAGAAACATCACTTTTCGGTAATATCGAAGGCTAACCCCTTTGAATTTTCTCAAAAAATTTGATATTTTTGGAAACCTCCCAAAAATTAAGTTTCGATTGGTAACACATAGCGGATAGAGAATACAGGTCTCATGTGCAAGAAAAATGAATTTTTGAAGAGTTATTTGTCGGAAAGCTCCCTTTTCGTTAATAACGAAGGCTAACCCCTTTGGATTTTTCTCAAATATTTTGATATTTTTTAGTACCTCTCGAAAAATAGGTATGGATAGGTAACACGTAGCCGATAGAGAATACAAGCCTCATGTGCAAGAAAAATGAATTTTTCACGAGTTATTAACCGGGAACCTCCCTTTTCAATAATATCGAAGGCTAACCCCTTTGGATTTTACTCAAAATTTTTGATATTTTTACAACATTCAAAAAAATAAGTATGGATAGGTAACGCGTAGCCGATACAGAATACAAGCCTCATGTGCAAGAAAAATGAATTTTTGACTAGTTATTTCAGAGAAAAATAAATTTTTGACGAGTTATTTGACAGAAACCTCCCTTTTCTGTAATATCGAAGGCTAACCCCTTTGGATTTTCTCAAAAAATTTGATATGTTTCATAACCTCCCAAAAATTTGGTTTGGATTGGTAACACATAGCCGATTAAGAATACAAGCCTTTGTGCAAGAAAAATGAATTTTTCACGAGTTATTAACCGCAAACCTCCCTTTTCAATAATACCGAAGGCTAACCCCTTTGGATTTTTCTAAAAATTTTTGATATTTTTTAGAATCTTACTAAAAAATAAGTATGGATAGGTAACGCGTAGCCGATACAGAATACAAGCCTTATGTGCAAGAAAAATGAATTTTTAACGAGTTATTTGAAAGAAAAATGAATTTTAGACGAGTTATTTGATGGAAACCTCCTTTTCGGTAATATCGAAGGCTAAACCCTTTGTATTTTCTCAAAAATTTTGATATTTTTTATAACATCCCAAAAATGAAGTTTGGATTGGTAACGCATAGCGGATAGAGAATACAAGTCTCATGTGCAAGAAAAATGAATTTTTTAAGAGTTATTTGTCGGAAAGCTCCCTATTCGTTAATATCGAAGGCTAACCCCTTTGGATTTTTCTCATAAATTTTGATATTTTTTAGAACCTCTCGAAAAATAGGTATGGATAGGTAACACGTAGCGGATAGAGAATACAAGCTTCATGTGCAAGAAAAATGAATTTTTCACGAGTTATTAACCGGGAACCTCCCTTTTCAATAATATCGAAGGCTAACCCGTTTGAATTTTTCTCAATAATTTTGATATTTTTTACAACCTTACAAAAAATAAGTATGGATAGGTAACGCGTAGCAGATACAGAATACAAGCCTCATGTGCAAGAAAAATGAATTTTTGACTAGTTATTTCAGAGAAAAATAAATTTTTGACGAGTTATTTGACAGAAACCTCCCTTTTCTGTAATATCGAAGGCTAACCCCTTTGGATTTTCTCAAAAAATTTGATATGTTTCATAACCTCCCAAAAATTAAGTTTGGATTGGTAACACATAGCCGATTAAGAATACAAGCCTCATGTGCAAGAAAAATGAATTTTTCACAAGTTATTAACCGCAAACCTCCCTTTTCAATAATACCGAAGGCTAACCCCTTTGGATTTTTCTAAAATTTTTTGATATTTTTTAGAATCTTACCAAAAAATAAGTATGGATAGGTAACGCGTAGCCGATACAGAATACAAGCCTTATGTGCAAGAAAAATGAATTTTTAACAAGTTATTTGATAGAAAAATGAATTTTAGACGAGTTATTTGACGGAAACCTCCTTTTCGATAATATCGAAGGCTAAACCCTTTGTATTTTCTCAAAAATTTTGATATTTTTTATAACATCCCAAAAATGAAGTTTGGATTGGTAACGCATAGCGGATAGAGAATACAAGTCTCATGTGCAAGAAAAATGAATTTTTGAAGAGTTATTTGTCGGAAAATTCACTATTCGTTAATATTGAAGGCTAACCCCTTTGGATTTTTCTCATAAATTTTGATATTTTTTAGAACCTCTTGAAAAATAGGTATGGATAGGTAACACGTAGTGGATAGAGAATACAAGCTTCATGTGCAAGAAAAATGAATTTTTCACGAGTTATTAACCGGGAACCTCCCTTTTCAATAATATCAAAGGCTAACCCCTTTGGATTTTTCACAAAAATTTTGATATTTTTTACAACCTTACAAAAAATAAGTATGGATAGGTAACGCGTAGCAGATACAGAATACAAGCCTCATGTGCAAGAAAAATGAATTTTTGACAAGTTATTTCACAGAAAAAATGAATTTTTGATGAGTTATTTAACAGAAACCTCCCTTTTCTGTAATATCGAAGGCTAACCCCTTTGGATTTTCTCAAAAAATTTGATATTTTTCATAACCTCCCAAAAATTAAGTTTGGATTGGTAACGCATAGCGTATAGAGAGTACAAGTCTCATGTGCAAGAAAAATGAATTTTTAACGAGTTATTTGACAGAAAAATGAATTTTAGACGAGTTATTTGACGGAAATCTCCTTTTCGGTAATATCGATGGCTAACCCCTTTGGATTTTCTCAAAAATTTTGATATTTTTTATAATATCCCAAAAATGAAGTTTGGATTGGTAACGCATAGCGGATAGAGAAGACAAGTCTCATGTGCAAGAAAAATGAATTTTTGACGGGTTATTTGTCGGAAAGCTCCCTTTTCAGTAATATCAAAGGCTAACCCCTTTGGATTTTTCTCAAAAATTTTGATATTTCTTATAACCTACCGAAAAATAGTTATGGATAGGTAACACGTAGCGGATAGAGAATACAAGCCTCATGTGCAAGAAAAATGAATTTTTCATGAGTTATTAACCGGGAACCTCCCTTTTCAATAATATCGAAGGCTAACCCCTTTGGATTTTTCTCAAAAATTTTGATATTTTTTATAACCTTACAAAAAATAAGTATGGATAGGTAACACATAGCCGATACAGAATACAAGCCTCATGTGCAAGAAAAATGATATTTTGACGAGTTATTTTACAGAAAAATAAATTTTTGGCGAGTTATTTGATAGAAACATCACTTTTTGGTAATATCGAAGGCTAACCCCTTTGAATTTTCTCAAAAAATTTGATATTTTTTGGAACCTCCCAAAAATTAAGTTTCGATTGGTAACACATAGCGGATAGAGAATACAAGTCTGATGTGCAAGAAAAATGAATTTTTGAAGAGTTATTTGTTGGAAAGCTCCCTTTTTGTTAATAACGAAGGCTAACCCCTTTGGATTTTTCTCAAAAATTTTGATATTTTTTAGAACCTCCCGAAAAATAGGTATAGATAGGTGATACGTAGCCGATAGAGAATACAAGCCTCATGTGCAAGAAAAATGAATTTTTAACAAGTTATTTGACAGAAAAATGAATTTTAGACGAGTTATTTGATGGAAACCTCCTTTTCGGTAATATCGAAGGCTAAACTCTTTGTATTTTCTCAAAATTTTTGATATTTTCTGTAACATCCCAAAAATGAAGTTTGGATTGGTAACGCATAGCGGATAGAGAATACAAGTCTCATGTGCAAGAAAAATGAATTTTTTAAGAGTTATTTGTCGGAAAGCTCCCTATTCGTTAATATCGAAGGCTAACCCCTTTGGATTTTTCTCATAAATTTTGATATTTTTTAGAACCTCTCGAAAAATAGGTATGGATAGGTAGCACATAGAGGATAGAGAATACAAGCTTCATGTGCAAGAAAAAATAAATTTTTCACGAGTTATTAACCGGGAACCTCCCTTTTCAATAATATCGAAGGCTAACCCGTTTGAATTTTTCTCAATAATTTTGATATTTTTTACAACCTTACAAAAAATAAGTATGGATAGGTAACGCGTAGCAGATACAGAATACAAGGCTCATGTGCAAGAAAAATGAATTTTTGACTAGTTATTTCAGAGAAAAATAAATTTTTGACGAGTTATTTGACAGAAACCTCCCTTTTCTGTAATATCGAAGGCTAACCCCTTTGGATTTTCTCAAAAAATTTGATATGTTCATAACCTCCCAAAAATTAAGTTTGGATTGGTAACACGTAGCCGATTGAGAATACAAGCCTCTTGTGCAAGAAAAATGAATTTTTCACGAGTTATTAACCGGACACCTCCCTTCTGAATAATACCAAAAGCTAACCCCTTTGGATTTTTCTAAAAAATTTTGATATTTTTTAGAATCTTAACAAAAAATAAGTATGGATAGGTAAGGCGTAGCCGATACAGAATACAAGCCTTATGTGCAAGAAAAATGAATTTTTAACAAGTTATTTGATAGAAAAATTAATTTTAGACGAGTTATTTGACGGAAACCTCCTTTTCGATAATATCGAAGGCTAAACCCTTTGTATTTTCTCAAAAATTTTGATATTTTTTATAACATCCCAAAAATGAAGTTTGGATTGGTAACGCATAGCGGATAGAGAATACAAGTCTCATGTGCAAGGATGAATTTTTGAAGAGTTATTTGTCGGAAAGCTCACTATTCGTTAATATTGAAGCCTAACCCCTTTGGATTTTTCTCATAAAATTTGATATTTATTAGAACCTCTTGAAAAATAGGTATGGATAGGTAACACGTAGCGGATAGAGAATACAAGCTTCATGTGCAACAAAAATGAATTTTTCACGAGTTATTAACCGGGAACCTCCCTTTTCAATAATATCAAAGGCTAACCCCTTTGGATTTTTCACAAAAATTTTGATATTCTTTACAACCTTACAAAAAATAAGTATGGATAGGTAACGCGTAGCAGATACAGAATACAAGCCTCATGTGCAAGAAAAATGAATTTTTGACAAGTTATTTCACAGAAAAATAAATTTTTGATGAGTTATTTAACAGAAACCTCCCTTTTCTGTAATATCGAAGGCTAACCCCTTTGGATTTTCTCAAAAAATTTGATATTTTTCATAACCTCCCAAAAATTAAGTTTGGATTGGTAACACGTAGCCGATTGAGAATACAAGCCTCTTGTGCAAGAAAAATGAATTTTTTACGAGTTATTAACCGGGAACCTCCCTTTTTAATAATATCAAAGGCTAACCCCTTTGGATTTTTCACAAAAATTTTGGTATTTTTTACAACCTTACAAAAAATAAGTATGTATAGGTAACGCGTAGCAGATACAGAATACAAGCCTCATGTGCAAGAAAAAAGAATTTTTGACAAGTTATTTCATAGAAAAATAAATTTTTGATGAGTTATTTAACAGAAACCTCCCTTTTCTGTAATATCGAAGGCTAACCCCTTTGGATTTTCTCAAAAAATTTGATATTTTTCATAACCTCCCAAAAATTAAGTTTGGATTGGTAACGCATAGCGTATAGAGAATACAAGTCTCATTTGCAAGAAAAATGAATTTTTAACGAGTTATTTGACAGAAAAATGAATTTTAGACGAGTTATTTGACGGAAACCTCCTTTTCGGTAATATCGATGGCTAACCCCTTTGGATTTTCTCAAAACTTTTGATATTTTTTATAATATCCCAAAAATGAAGTTTGGATTGGTAACGCATAGCGGATAGAGAATACAAGTCTCATGTGCAAGAAAAATGAATTTTTGACGGGTTATTTGTCGGAAAGCTCCCTTTTCAGTAATATCAAAGGCTAACCCCTTTGGATTTTTCTCAAAAATTTTGATATTTCTTATAACCTACCGAAAAATAGTTATGGATAGGTAACACGTAGCGGATAGAGAATACAAGCCTCATGTGCAAGAAAAATGAATTTTTCATGAGTTATTAACCGGGAACCTCCCTTTTCAATAATATCGAAGGCTAACCCCTTTGGATTTTTCTCAAAAATTTTGATATTTTTTATAACCTTACAAAAAATAAGTATGGATAGGTAACACAAAGCCGATACAGAATACAAGCCTAATGTGCAAGAAAAATGATATTTTGACGAGTTATTTTACAGAAAAATAAATTTTTGGCGAGTTATTTGATAGAAACATCACTTTTCGGTAATATCGAAGGCTAACCCCTTTGAATTTTCTCAAAAAATTTGATATTTTTGGAAACCTCCCAAAAATTAAGTTTCGATTGGTAACACATAGCGGATAGAGAATACAGGTCTCATGTGCAAGAAAAATGAATTTTTGAAGAGTTATTTGTCGGAAAGCTCCCTTTTCGTTAATAACGAAGGCTAACCCCTTTGGATTTTTCTCAAATATTTTGATATTTTTTAGTACCTCTCGAAAAATAGGTATGGATAGGTAACACGTAGCCGATAGAGAATACAAGCCTCATGTGCAAGAAAAATGAATTTTTCACGAGTTATTAACCGGGAACTTCCCTTTTCAATAATATCGAAGGCTAACCCCTTTGGATTTTACTCAAAATTTTTGATATTTTTACAACATTCAAAAAAATAAGTATGGATAGGTAACGCGTAGCCGATACAGAATACAAGCCTCATGTGCAAGAAAAATGAATTTTTGACTAGTTATTTCAAAGAAAAATAAATTTTTGACGAGTTATTTGACAGAAACCTCCCTTTTCTGTAATATCAAAGGCTAACCCCTTTGAATTTTCTCAAAAAATTTGATATTTTTCATAACCTCCCAAAAATTAAGTTTGGATTGGTAACACATAGCCGATTGAGAATACAAGCCTCATGTGCAAGAAAAATGAATTTTTGACTAGTTATTTTACAGAAAAATAAATTTTTGATGAGTTATTTAACAGAAACCTCCCTTTTCTGTAATATCGAAGGCTAACCCCTTTGGATTTTCTCAAAAAATTTGATATTTTTCATAACCTCCCAAAAATTAAGTTTGGATTGGTAACACATAACCGATTGAGAATACAAGCCTCATGTGCAAGAAAAATGAATTTTTCACAAGTTATTAACCGGAAACCTCCCTTTTCAATAATACCGAAGGCTAACCCCTTTAAATTTTTCCCAAAAATTTTGATATTTTTTAGAATCTTACCAAAAAATAAATACGGATAGGTAACGCGTAGCCGATACAGAATACAA
Organism: Neostapfia colusana; assembly: GCA_030760725.1. Lineage (NCBI taxonomy): Eukaryota > Viridiplantae > Streptophyta > Magnoliopsida > Poales > Poaceae > Neostapfia > Neostapfia colusana. Next base: position 113,792 of record JASWHV010000001.1, on the reverse strand, counting down.
GCCTTATGTGCAAGAAAAATGAATTTTTAACGAGTTATTTGACAGAAAAATGAATTTTAGACGAGTTATTTGACGGAAACCTCCTTTTCGGTAATATCGAAGGCTAACCCCTTTGGATTTTCTCAAAAAATTTGATATTTTTTATAATATCCCAAAAATGAAGTTTGGATTGGTAACGCATAGCGGATAGAGAATACAAGTCTCATGTGCAAGAAAAATGAATTTTTGACGGGTTATTTGTCGGAAAGCTCCCTTTTCAGTAATATCAAAGGCTAACCCCTTTGGATTTTTCTCAAAAATTTTGATATTTCTTAGAACCTCCCTAAAAAGAGTTATGGATAGGTAACACGTAGCGGATAGAGAATACAAGCCTCATGTGCAAGAAAAATGAATTTTTCACGAGTTATTAACCGGGAACCTCCCTTTTCAATAATATCGAAGGCTAACCCGTTTGAATTTTTCTCAATAATTTTGATATTTTTTACAACCTTACAAAAAATAAGTATGGATAGGTAACACGTAGCAAATACAGAATACAAGCCTCATGTGCAAGAAAAATGAATTTTTGACTAGTTATTTCAGAGAAAAATAAATTTTTGACGAGTTATTTGACAGAAACCTCCCTTTTCTGTAATATCGAAGGCTAACCCCTTTGGATTTTCTCAAAAAATTTGATATTTTTCATAACCTCTCAAAAATTAAGTTTGGATTGGTAACACATAACCGATTGAGAATACAAGCCTCATGTACAAGAAAAATGAATTTTTCACAAGTTATTAACCGGAAACCTCCCTTCTCAATAATACCAAAAGCTAACCCCTTTGGATTTTTCTAAAAAATTTTGATATTTTTTAGAATCTTAACAAAAAATAAGTATGGATAGGTAAGGCGTAGCCAATACAGAATACAAGCCTTATGTGCAAGAAAAATGAATTTTTAACAAGTTATTTGATAGAAAAATGAATTTTAGACGAGTTACTTGACGGAAACCTCCTTTTCGGTAATATCGAAGGCTAAACCCTTTGTATTTTCTCAAAAATTTTGATATTTTTTATAACATCTCAAAAATGAAGTTTGGATTGGTAACGCATAGCGGATAGAGAATACAAGTCTCATGTGCAAGAAAAATGAATTTTTGAAGAGTTATTTGTCGGAAAGCTCACTATTCGTTAATATCGAAGGCTAACCCCTTTGGATTTTTCTCATAAATTTTGAAATTTTTTAGAACCTCTCGAAAAATAGGTATGGATAGGTAACACGTAGCGGATAGAGAATACAAGCTTCATGTGCAAGAAAAATGAATTTTTCACGAGTTATTAACCGGGAACCTCCCTTTTCAATAATATCAAAGGCTAACCCCTTTGGATTTTTCACAAAAATTTTGATATTTTTTACAACCTTACAAAAAATAAGTATGGATAGGTAACGCGTAGCAGATACAGAATACAAGCCTCATGTGCAAGAAAATTGAATTTTTGACAAGTTATTTCACAGAAAAATAAATTTTTGATGAGTTATTTAACAGAAACCTCCCTTTTCTGTAATATCGAAGGCTAACCCCTTTGGATTTTCTCAAAAAATTTGATATTTTTCATAACCTCCCAAAAATTAAGTTTGGATTGGTACTGCATAGCGGATAGAGAATACAAGTCTCATGTGCAAGAAAAATGAATTTTTAACGAGTTATTTGACAGAAAAATGAATTTTAGACGATTTATTTGACGGAAACCTCCTTTACGGTAATATCGATGGCTAACCCCTTTGGATTTTCTCAAAACTTTTGATATTTTTTATAATATCCCAAAAATGAAGTTTTGATTGATAACGCATAGCGGATAGAGAATACAAGTCTCATGTGCAAGAAAAATGAATTTTTGAAGAGTTATTTGTCGGAAAGCTCCCTTTTCGTTAATAACGAAGGCTAACCCCTTTGGATTTTTCTCAAAAATTTTGATATTTTTTAGAACCTCCCGAAAAATAGGTATAGATAGGTGATACGTAGCCGATAGAGAATACAAGCCTCATGTGCAAGAAAAATGAAATTTTCACGAGTTATTAACCGGGAACCTCCCTTTTCAATAATATCGAAGGCTAACCCCTTTGGATTTTTCTCAAAATTTTTGATATTTCTTAGAACCTCCCAAAAAATAGTTATGGATAGGTAACACGTAGCGGATAGAGAATACAAGCCTCATGTACCAGAAAAATGAATTTTTCATGAGTTATTAACCGGGAACCTCCCTTTTCAATAATATCGAAGGCTAACCCCTTTGGATTTTTCTCAAAAATTTTTATATTTTTTACAACCTTACAAAAAATAAGTATGGATAGGTAACACATAGCCGATATAGAATACAAGCCTCATGTGCAAGAAAAATGAATTTTTGATGAGTTATTTTATAGAAAAATAAATTTTTGACGAGTTATTTGATAGAAACCTCCCTTTTCGGTAATATCGAAGGCTAACCCCTTTGGATTTTCTCAAAAAATTTGATATTTTTGGAACCTCCCAAAAATGAAGTTTGGATTGGTAACGCATAGCGGATAGAGAATACAAGTCTCATGTGCAAGAAAAATGAATTTTTGACGGGTTATTTGTCGGAAAGCTCCCTTTTCAGTAATATCAAAGGCTAACCCCTTTGGATTTTCTCAAAAATTTTGATATTTCTTATAACCTACCGAAAAATAGTTATGGATAGGTAACACGTAGCGAATAGACAATACAAGCCTCATGTGCAAGAAAAATGAATTTTTCATGAGTTATTAACCGGGAACCTCCCTTTTCAATAATATCGAAGGCTAACCCCTTTGGATTTTCTCAAAAATTTCGATATTTTTACAACATTCAAAAAAATAAGTATGGATAGGTAACGCGTAGCCGATACAGAATACAAGCCTCATGTGCAAGAAAAATGAAGTTTTGACTAGTTATTTCAGAGAAAAATAAATTTTTGACGAGTTATTTGATAGAAACCTCCCTTTTCTGTAATATCGAAGGCTAACCCCTTTGGATTTTCTCAAAAAATTTGATATTTTTCATAACCTCCCAAAAATTAAGTTTGGATTAGTAACACATAGCCGATTGAGAATACAAGCCTCATGTGCAAGAAAAATGAATTTTTCACGAGTTATTAACCGGAAACCTCCCTTTTCAATAATACCGAAGGCTAACCCCTTTGGATTTTTCTAAAAATTTTTGATATTTTTTAGAATCTTACCAAAAAATAAGTATGGATAGGTAACGCGTAGCCGATACAGAATACAAGCCTTATGTGCAAGAAAAATGAATTTTTAACGAGTTATTTGAAAGAAAAATGAATTTTAGACGAGTTATTTGACGGAAACCTCCTTTTCGGTAATATCGAAGGCTAACCCCTTTGGATTTTCTCAAAAATTTTGATATTTTTTATAACATCCCAAAAATGAAGTTTGGATTGGTAACGCATAGCGGATAGAGAATACAAGTCTCATGTGCAAGAAAAGTGAATTTTTGACGGGTTATTTGTCGGAAAGCTCCTTGTTCAGTAATATCAAAGGCTAACCTCTTTGGATTTTTCTCAAAAATTTTTATATTTTTTAGAACCTCACAAAAAATAGGTATGGATAGGTATCACGTAGCGGATAGTGAATACAAGCTTCATGTGCAAGAAAAATGAATTTTTCGCGAGTTATTAACTGGGAACCTCCCTTTTCAATAATATCGAAGGCTAACCCCTTTGGATTTTTCTAAAAAATTTTGATATTTTTTACAACATTACAAAAAATAAGTATGGATAGGTAACTCATAGCCGATACAGAATACAAGCCTCATGTGCAAGAAAAATGAATTTTTGACTAGTTATTTCATAGAAAAATAAATTTTTTACGAGTTTTTGACAGAAACCTCCCTTTTCTGTAATATCGAAGGCTAACCCCTTTGGATTTTCTCAAAAATTTTGATATTTTTTAGAATCTTAACAAAAAATAAGTATGGATAGGTAAGGCGTAGCCGATACAGAATACAAGCCTTATGTGCAAGAAAAATGAATTTTTAACAAGTTATTTGACAGAAAAATGAATTTTAGACGAGTTATTTGACGGAAACCTCCTTTTCGGTAATATTGAAGGCTAAACCATTTGGATTTTCTCAAAAATTTTGATATTTTTTATAACATCCCCAAAATGAAGTCTCATGTGCAAGAAAAATGAATTTTTGAAGAGTTATTTGTCGGAAAGCTCACTATTCGTTAATATTGAAGGCTAACCCCTTTGGATTTTTCTCATAAATTTTGATACTTTTTAGAACCTCTTGAAAAATAGGTATGGATAGGTAACACGTAGCGGATAGAGAATACAAGCTTCATGTGCAAGAAAAATGAATTTTTCACGAGTTATTAACCGGGAACCTCCCTTTTCAATAATATCAAAGGCTAACCCCTTTGGATTTTTCACAAAAATTTTGATATTCTTTACAACCTTACAAAAAATAAGTATGGATAGGTAACGCGTAGCAGATACAGAATACAAGCCTCATGTGCAAGAAAAATGAATTTTTGACAAGTTATTTCACAGAAAAATAAATTTTTGATGAGTTATTTAACAGAAACCTCCCTTTTCTGTAATATCGAAGTCTAACCCCTTTGGATTTTCTCAAAAAATTTGATATTTTTCATAACCTCCCAAAAATAAAGTTTGGATTGGTAACACGTAGCCGATTGAGAATACAAGCCTCTTGTGCAAGAAAAATGATTTTTTTACGAGTTATTAACCGGGAACCTCCCTTTTCAATAATATCAAAGGCTAACCCCTTTGGATTTTTCACAAAAATTTTGATATTTTTTACAACCTTACAAAAAATAAGTATGGATAGGTAACGCGTAGCAGATACAGAATACAAGCCTCATGTGCAAGAAAAATGAATTTTTGACAAGTTATTTCATAGAAAAATAAATTTTTGATGAGTTATTTAACAGAAATCTCCCTTTTTTGTAATATCGAAGGCTAACCCCTTTGGATTTTCTCAAAAAATTTGATATTTTTCATAACCTCCCAAAAATTAAGTTTGGATTGGTAACGCATAGCGTATAGAGAATACAAGTCTCATTTGCAAGAAAAATTAATTTTTAATGAGTTATTTGACAGAAAAATGAATTTTAGACGAGTTATTTGACGGAAACCTCCTTTTCGGTAATATCGATGGCTAACCCCTTTGGATTTTCTCAAAACTTTTGATATTTTTTATAATATCCCAAAAATGAAGTTTGGATTGGTAACGCATAGCGGATAGAGAATACAAGTCTCATGTGCAAGAAAAATGAATTTTTGACGGGTTATTTGTCGGAAAGCTCCCTTTTCAGTAATATCAAAGGCTAACCCCTTTGGATTTTCTCAAAAATTTTGATATTTCTTATAACCTACCGAAAAATAGTTATGGATAGGTAACACGTAGCGAATAGACAATACAAGCCTCATGTGCAAGAAAAATGAATTTTTCATGAGTTATTAACCGGGAACCTCCCTTTTCAATAATATCGAAGGCTAACCCCTTTGGATTTTTCTCAAAAATTTTGATATTTTTTATAACCTTACAAAAAATAAGTATGGATAGGTAACACAAAGCCGATACAGAATACAAGCCTCATGTGCAAGAAAAATGATATTTTGACGAGTTATTTTACAGAAAAATAAATTTTTGGCGAGTTATTTGATAGAAACATCACTTTTCGGTAATATCGAAGGCTAACCCCTTTGAATTTTCTCAAAAAATTTGATATTTTTTGGAACCTCCCAAAAATTAAGTTTCGATTGGTAACACATAGCGGATAGAGAATACAAGTCTCATGTGCAAGAAAAATGAATTTTTGAAGAGTTATTTGTCGGAAAGCCCCCTTTTCGTTAATAACGAAGGCTAACCCCTTTGGATTTTTCTCAAAAATTTTGATCTTTTTTAGAACCTCCCGAAAAATAGGTATAGATAGGTGATACGTAGCCGATAGAGAATACAAGCCTCATGTGCAAGAAAAATGAATTTTTCACGAGTTATTAACCGGGAACCTCCCTTTTCAATAATATCGAAGGCTAACCCCTTTGGATTTTACTCAAAATTTTTGATATTTTTACAACATTCAAAAAAATAAGTATGGATAGGTAACGCGTAGCCGATACAGAATACAAGCCTCATGTGCAAGAAAAATGAATTTTTGACTAGTTATTTCAAAGAAAAATAAATTTTTGACGAGTTATTTGACAGAAACCTCCCTTTTCTGTAATATCAAAGGCTAACCCCTTTGGATTTTCTCAAAAAATTTGATATTTTTCATAACCTCCCAAAAATTAAGTTTGGATTGGTAACACATAGCCGATTGAGAATACAAGCCTCATGTGCAAGAAAAATGAATTTTTGACTAGTTATTTCATAGAAAAATAAATTTTTGATGAGTTATTTAACAGAAACCTCCCTTTTCTGTAATATCAAAGGCTAACCCCTTTGGATTTTCTCAAAAAATTTGATATTTTTCATAACCTCCCAAAAATTAAGTTTGGATTGGTAACACATAACCGATTGAGAATACAAGCCTCATGTGCAAGAAAAATGAATTTTCACAAGTTATTAACCGGAAACCTCCCTTTTCAATAATACCGAAGGCTAACCCCTATAAATTTTTCTCAAAAATTTTGATATTTTTTAGAATCTTACCAAAAAATAAATATGGATAGGTAACGCGTAGCCGATACAGAATACAAGCCTTATGTGCAAGAAAAATGAATTTTTAACGAGTTATTTGACAGAAAAATGAATTTTAGACGAGTTATTTGACGAAAACCTCCTTTTTGGTAATATCGAAGGCTAACCCCTTTGGATTTTCTCAAAAATTTTGATATTTTTTATAATATCCCAAAAATGAAGTTTGGATTGGTAACGCATAGCGGATAGAGAATACAAGCTTCATGTGCAAGAAAAATGAATTTTTCACGAGTTATTAACCGGGAACCTCCCTTTTCAATAATATCAAAGGCTAACCCCTTTGGATTTTTCACAAAAATTTTGATATTCTTTACAACCTTACAAAAAATAAGTATGGATAGGTAACGCGTAGCAGATACAGAATACAAGCCTCATGTGCAAGAAAAATGAATTTTTGACAAGTTATTTCACAGAAAAATAAATTTTTGATGAGTTATTTAACAGAAACCTCCCTTTTCTGTAATATCGAAGTCTAACCCCTTTGGATTTTCTCAAAAAATTTGATATTTTTCATAACCTCCCAAAAATAAAGTTTGGATTGGTAACACATAGCCGATTGAGAATACAAGCCTCATGTGCAAGAAAAATGAATTTTTGACTAGTTATTTCACAGAAAAATAAATTTTTGATGAGTTATTTAACAGAAACCTCCCTTTTCTGTAATATCGAAGGCTAACCCCTTTGGATTTTCTCAAAAAATTTGATATTTTTCATAACCTCCCAAAAATTAAGTTTGGATTGGTAACACGTAGCCGATTGAGAATACAAGCCTCTTGTGCAAGAAAAATGAATTTTTTACGAGTTATTAACCGGGAACCTCCCTTTTTAATAATATCAAAGGCTAACCCCTTTGGATTTTTCACAAAAATTTTGGTATTTTTTACAACCTTACAAAAAATAAGTATGGATAGGTAACGCGTAGCAGATACAGAATACAAGCCTCATGTGCAAGAAAAAAGAATTTTTGACAAGTTATTTCATAGAAAAATAAATTTTTGATGAGTTATTTAACAGAAACCTCCCTTTTCTGTAATATCGAAGGCTAACCCCTTTGGATTTTCTCAAAAAATTTGATATTTTTCATAACCTCCCAAAAATTAAGTTTGGATTGGTAACGCATAGCGTATAGATAATACAAGTCTCATTTGCAAGAAAAATGAATTTTTAACGAGTTATTTGACAGAAAAATGAATTTTAGACGAGTTATTTGACGGAAACCTCCTTTTCGGTAATATCGATGGCTAACCCCTTTGGATTTTCTCAAAACTTTTGATATTTTTTATAATATCCCAAAAATGAAGTTTGGATTGGTAACGCATAGCGGATAGAGAATACAAGTCTCATGTGCAAGAAAAATGAATTTTTGACGGGTTATTTGTCGGAAAGCTCCCTTTTCAGTAATATCAAAGGCTAACCCCTTTGGATTTTTCTCAAAAATTTTGATATTTCTTATAACCTACCGAAAAATAGTTATGGATAGGTAACACGTAGCGGATAGAGAATACAAGCCTCATGTGCAAGAAAAATGAATTTTTCATGAGTTATTAACCGGGAACCTCCCTTTTCAATAATATCGAAGGCTAACCCCTTTGGATTTTTCTCAAAAATTTTGATATTTTTTATAACCTTACAAAAAATAAGTATGGATAGGTAACACAAAGCCGATACAGAATACAAGCCTAATGTGCAAGAAAAATGATATTTTGACGAGTTATTTTACAGAAAAATAAATTTTTGGCGAGTTATTTGATAGAAACATCACTTTTCGGTAATATCGAAGGCTAACCCCTTTGAATTTTCTCAAAAAATTTGATATTTTTGGAAACCTCCCAAAAATTAAGTTTCGATTGGTAACACATAGCGGATAGAGAATACAGGTCTCATGTGCAAGAAAAATGAATTTTTGAAGAGTTATTTGTCGGAAAGCTCCCTTTTCGTTAATAACGAAGGCTAACCCCTTTGGATTTTTCTCAAATATTTTGATATTTTTTAGTACCTCTCGAAAAATAGGTATGGATAGGTAACACGTAGCCGATAGAGAATACAAGCCTCATGTGCAAGAAAAATGAATTTTTCACGAGTTATTAACCGGGAACCTCCCTTTTCAATAATATCGAAGGCTAACCCCTTTGGATTTTACTCAAAATTTTTGATATTTTTACAACATTCAAAAAAATAAGTATGGATAGGTAACGCGTAGCCGATACAGAATACAAGCCTCATGTGCAAGAAAAATGAATTTTTGACTAGTTATTTCAAAGAAAAATAAATTTTTGACGAGTTATTTGACAGAAACCTCCCTTTTCTGTAATATCAAAGGCTAACCCCTTTGAATTTTCTCAAAAAATTTGATATTTTTCATAACCTCCCAAAAATTAAGTTTGGATTGGTAACACATAGCCGATTGAGAATACAAGCCTCATGTGCAAGAAAAATGAATTTTTGACTAGTTATTTCACAGAAAAATAAATTTTTGATGAGTTATTTAACAGAAACCTCCCTTTTCTGTAATATCGAAGGCTAACCCCTTTGGATTTTCTCAAAAAATTTGATATTTTTCATAACCTCCCAAAAATTAAGTTTGGATTGGTAACACATAACCGATTGAGAATACAAGCCTCATGTGCAAGAAAAATGAATTTTTCACAAGTTATTAACCGGAAACCTCCCTTTTCAATAATACCGAAGGCTAACCCCTTTAAATTTTTCCCAAAAATTTTGATATTTTTTAGAATCTTACCAAAAAATAAATACGGATAGGTAACGCGTAGCCGATACAGAATACAAGCCTTATGTGCAAGAAAAATGAATTTTTAACGAGTTATTTGACAGAAAAATGAATTTTAGACGAGTTATTTGACGGAAACCTCCTTTTCGGTAATATCGAAGGCTAACCCCTTTGGATTTTCTCAAAAAATTTGATATTTTTTATAATATCCCAAAAATGAAGTTTGGATTGGTAACGCATAGCGGATAGAGAATACAAGTCTCATGTGCAAGAAAAATGAATTTTTGACGGGTTATTTGTCGGAAAGCTCCCTTTTCAGTAATATCAAAGGCTAACCCCTTTGGATTTTTCTCAAAAATTTTGATATTTCTTAGAACCTCCCTAAAAAGAGTTATGGATAGGTAACACGTAGCGGATAGAGAATACAAGCCTCATGTGCAAGAAAAATGAATTTTTCACGAGTTATTAACCGGGAACCTCCCTTTTCAATAATATCGAAGGCTAACCCGTTTGAATTTTTCTCAATAATTTTGATATTTTTTACAACCTTACAAAAAATAAGTATGGATAGGTAACACGTAGCAAATACAGAATACAAGCCTCATGTGCAAGAAAAATGAATTTTTGACTAGTTATTTCAGAGAAAAATAAATTTTTGACGAGTTATTTGATAGAAACCTCCCTTTTCTGTAATATCGAAGGCTAACCCCTTTGGATTTTCTCAAAAAATTTGATATTTTTCATAACCTCTCAAAAATTAAGTTTGGATTGGTAACACATAACCGATTGAGAATACAAGCCTCATGTACAAGAAAAATGAATTTTTCACAAGTTATTAACCGGAAACCTCCCTTCTCAATAATACCAAAAGCTAACCCCTTTGGATTTTTCTAAAAAATTTTGATATTTTTTAGAATCTTAACAAAAAATAAGTATGGATAGGTAAGGCGTAGCCAATACAGAATACAAGCCTTATGTGCAAGAAAAATGAATTTTTAACAAGTTATTTGATAGAAAAATGAATTTTAGACGAGTTACTTGACGGAAACCTCCTTTTCGGTAATATCGAAGGCTAAACCCTTTGTATTTTCTCAAAAATTTTGATATTTTTTATAACATCTCAAAAATGAAGTTTGGATTGGTAACGCATAGCGGATAGAGAATACAAGTCTCATGTGCAAGAAAAATGAATTTTTGAAGAGTTATTTGTCGGAAAGCTCACTATTCGTTAATATCGAAGGCTAACCCCTTTGGATTTTTCTCATAAATTTTGAAATTTTTTAGAACCTCTCGAAAAATAGGTATGGATAGGTAACACGTAGCGGATAGAGAATACAAGCTTCATGTGCAAGAAAAATGAATTTTTCACGAGTTATTAACCGGGAACCTCCCTTTTCAATAATATCAAAGGCTAACCCCTTTGGATTTTTCACAAAAATTTTGATATTTTTTACAACCTTACAAAAAATAAGTATGGATAGGTAACGCGTAGCAGATACAGAATACAAGCCTCATGTGCAAGAAAATTGAATTTTTGACAAGTTATTTCACAGAAAAATAAATTTTTGATGAGTTATTTAACAGAAACCTCCCTTTTCTGTAATATCGAAGGCTAACCCCTTTGGATTTTCTCAAAAAATTTGATATTTTTCATAACCTCCCAAAAATTAAGTTTGGATTGGTACTGCATAGCGGATAGAGAATACAAGTCTCATGTGCAAGAAAAATGAATTTTTAACGAGTTATTTGACAGAAAAATGAATTTTAGACGATTTATTTGACGGAAACCTCCTTTACGGTAATATCGATGGCTAACCCCTTTGGATTTTCTCAAAACTTTTGATATTTTTTATAATATCCCAAAAATGAAGTTTTGATTGGTAACGCATAGCGGATAGAGAATACAAGTCTCATGTGCAAGAAAAATGAATTTTTGAAGAGTTATTTGTCGGAAAGCTCCCTTTTCGTTAATAACGAAGGCTAACCCCTTTGGATTTTTCTCAAAAATTTTGATATTTTTTAGAACCTCCCGAAAAATAGGTATAGATAGGTGATACGTAGCCGATAGAGAATACAAGCCTCATGTGCAAGAAAAATGAAATTTTCACGAGTTATTAACCGGGAACCTCCCTTTTCAATAATATCGAAGGCTAACCCCTTTGGATTTTTCTCAAAATGTTTGATATTTTTACAACATTCAAAAAAATAAGTATGGATAGGTAACGCGTAGCCGATATAGAATACAATCCTCATGTGCAAGAAAAATGAAATTTTGACTAGTTATTTCAAAGAAAAATAAATTTTTGACGAGTTATTTGACAGAAACCTCCCTTTTCTGTAATATCAAAGGCTAACCCCTTTGGATTTTCTCAAAAAATTTGATATTTTTCATAACCTCCCAAAAAATAAGTTTGGATTGGTAACACATAGCCGATTGAGAATACAAGCCTCATATGCAAGAAAAATGAATTTTTGACTAGTTATTTCACAGAAAAATAAATTTTTGATGAGTTATTTAACAGAAACCTCCCTTTTCTGTAATATCGAAGGCTAACCCCTTTTGATTTTCTCAAAAAATTTGATATTTTTCATAACCTCCCAAAAATTAAGTTTGGATTGATAACACATAACCGATTGAGAATACAAGCCTCATGTGCAAGAAAAATGAATTTTTCACAAGTTATTAACCGGAAACCTCCCTTTTCAATAATACCGAAGGCTAACCCCTATAAATTTTTCTCAAAAATTTTGATATTTTTTAGAATCTTACCAAAAAATAAATATGGATAGGTAACGCGTAGCCGATACAGAATACAAGCCTTATGTGCAAGAAAAATGAATTTTTAACGAGTTATTTGACAGAAAAATGAATTTTAGACGAGTTATTTGACGAAAACCTCCTTTTCGGTAATATCGAAGGCTAACCCCTTTGGATTTTCTCAAAAATTTTGATATTTTTTATAATATCCCAAAAATGAAGTTTGGATTGGTAACGCATAGCGGATAGAGAATACAAGTCTCATGTGCAAGAAAAATGAATTTTTGACGGGTTATTTGTCGGAAAGCTCACTTTTCAGTAATATCAAAGGCTAACCCCTTTGGATTTTTCTCAAAAATTTTGATATTTCTTAGAACCTCCCAAAAAATAGTTATGGATAGGTAACACGTAGCGGATAGAGAATACAAGCCTCATGTACCAGAAAAATGAATTTTTCATGAGTTATTAACCGGGAACCTCCCTTTTCAATAATATCGAAGGCTAACCCCTTTGGATTTTTCTCAAAAATTTTTATATTTTTTACAACCTTACAAAAAATAAGTATGGATAGGTAACACATAGCCGATATAGAATACAAGCCTCATGTGCAAGAAAAATGAATTTTTGATGAGTTATTTTATAGAAAAATAAATTTTTGACGAGTTATTTGATAGAAACCTCCCTTTTCGGTAATATCGAAGGCTAACCCCTTTGGATTTTCTCAAAAAATTTGATATTTTTGGAACCTCCCAAAAATTAAGTTTCGATTGGTAACACATAGCGGATAGAGAATACAAGTCTCACGTGCAAGAAAAATGAATTTTTGAAGAGTTATTTGTCGGAAAGCTCCCTTTTCGTTAATAACGAAGGCTAATCCCTTTGGATTTTTCTCAAAAATTTTGATATTTTTTAGAACCTCCCGAAAAATAGGTATAGATAGGTGACACGTAGCCGATAGAGAATACAAGCCTCATGTGCAAGAAAAATGAATTTTTCATGAGTTATTAACCGGGAACCTCCCTTTTCAATAATATCGAAGGCTAACCCCTTTGGATTTTCTCAAAAATTTCGATATTTTTACAACATTCAAAAAAATAAGTATGGATAGGTAACGCGTAGCCGATACAGAATACAAGCCTCATGTGCAAGAAAAATGAAGTTTTGACTAGTTATTTCAGAGAAAAATAAATTTTTGACGAGTTATTTGGTAGAAACCTCCCTTTTCTGTAATATCGAAGGCTAACCCCTTTGGATTTTCTCAAAAAATTTGATATTTTTCATAACCTCCCAAAAATTAAGTTTGGATTAGTAACACATAGCCGATTGAGAATACAAGCCTCATGTGCAAGAAAAATGAATTTTTCACGAGTTATTAACCGGAAACCTCCCTTTTCAATAATACCGAAGGCTAACCCCTTTGGATTTTTCTAAAAAATTTTGATATTTTTTAGAATCTTACCAAAAAATAAGTATGGATAGGTAACGCGTAGCCGATACAGAATACAAGCCTTATGTGCAAGAAAAATGAATTTTTAACGAGTTATTTGAAAGAAAAATGAATTTTAGACGAGTTATTTGACGGAAACCTCCTTTTCGGTAATATCGAAGGCTAACCCCTTTGGATTTTCTCAAAAATTTTGATATTTTTTATAACATCCCAAAAATGAAGTTTGGATTGGTAACGCATAGCGGATAGAGAATACAAGTCTCATGTGCAAGAAAAGTGAATTTTTGACGGGTTATTTGTCGGAAAGCTCCTTGTTCAGTAATATCAAAGGCTAACCTCTTTGGATTTTTCTCAAAAATTTTTATATTTTTTAGAACCTCACAAAAAATAGGTATGGATAGGTATCACGTAGCGGATAGTGAATACAAGCTTCATGTGCAAGAAAAATGAATTTTTCACGAGTTATTAACTGGGAACCTCCCTTTTCAATAATATCGAAGGCTAACCCCTTTGGATTTTTCTAAAAAATTTTGATATTTTTACAACATTACAAAAAATAAGTATGGATAGGTAACTCATAGCCGATACAGAATACAAGCCTCATGTGCAAGAAAAATGAATTTTTGACTAGTTATTTCATAGAAAAATAAATTTTTTACGAGTTTTTGACAGAAACCTCCCTTTTCTGTAATATCGAAGGCTAACCCCTTTGGATTTTCTCAAAAATTTTGATATTTTTTAGAATCTTAACAAAAAATAAGTATGGATAGGTAAGGCGTAGCCGATACAGAATACAAGCCTTATGTGCAAGAAAAATGAATTTTTAACAAGTTATTTGACAGAAAAATGAATTTTAGACGAGTTATTTGACGGAAACCTCCTTTTCGGTAATATCGAAGGCTAAACCATTTGGATTTTCTCAAAAATTTTGATATTTTTTATAACATCCCCAAAATGAAGTCTCATGTGCAAGAAAAATGAATTTTTGAAGAGTTATTTGTCGGAAAGCTCACTATTCGTTAATATTGAAGGCTAACCCCTTTGGATTTTTCTCATAAATTTTGATATTTTTTAGAACCTCTTGAAAAATAGGTATGGATAGGTAACACGTAGCGGATAGAGAATACAAGCTTCATGTGCAAGAAAAATGAATTTTTCACGAGTTATTAACCGGGAACCTCCCTTTTCAATAATATCAAAGGCTAACCCCTTTGGATTTTTCACAAAAATTTTGATATTCTTTACAACCTTACAAAAAATAAGTATGGATAGGTAACGCGTAGCAGATACAGAATACAAGCCTCATGTGCAAGAAAAATGAATTTTTGACAAGTTATTTCACAGAAAAATAAATTTTTGATGAGTTATTTAACAGAAACCTCCCTTTTCTGTAATATCGAAGTCTAACCCCTTTGGATTTTCTCAAAAAATTTGATATTTTTCATAACCTCCCAAAAATAAAGTTTGGATTGGTAACACGTAGCCGATTGAGAATACAAGCCTCTTGTGCAAGAAAAATGATTTTTTTACGAGTTATTAACCGGGAACCTCCCTTTTCAATAATATCAAAGGCTAACCCCTTTGGATTTTTCACAAAAATTTTGATATTTTTTACAACCTTACAAAAAATAAGTATGGATAGGTAACGCGTAGCAGATACAGAATACAAGCTTCATGTGCAAGAAAAATGAATTTTTGACAAGTTATTTCATAGAAAAATAAATTTTTGATGAGTTATTTAACAGAAACCTCCCTTTTTTGTAATATCGAAGGCTAACCCCTTTGGATTTTCTCAAAAAATTTGATATTTTTCATAACCTCCCAAAAATTAAGTTTGGATTGGTAACGCATAGCGTATAGAGAATACAAGTCTCATTTGCAAGAAAAATTAATTTTTAACGAGTTATTTGACAGAAAAATGAATTTTAGACGAGTTATTTGACGGAAACCTCCTTTTCGGTAATATCGATGGCTAACCCCTTTGGATTTTCTCAAAACTTTTGATATTTTTTATAATATCCCAAAAATGAAGTTTGGATTGGTAACGCATAGCGGATAGAGAATACTAGTCTCATGTGCAAGAAAAATGAATTTTTGACGGGTTATTTGTCGGAAAGCTCCCTTTTCAGTAATATCAAAGGCTAACCCCTTTGGATTTTTCTCAAAAATTTTGATATTTCTTATAACCTACCGAAAAATAGTTATGGATAGGTAACACGTAGCGAATAGACAATACAAGCCTCATGTGCAAGAAAAATGAATTTTTCATGAGTTATTAACCGGGAACCTCCCTTTTCAATAATATCGAAGGCTAACCCCTTTGGATTTTTCTCAAAAATTTTGATATTTTTTATAACCTTACAAAAAATAAGTATGGATAGGTAACACAAAGCCGATACAGAATACAAGCCTCATGTGCAAGAAAAATGATATTTTGACGAGTTATTTTACAGAAAAATAAATTTTTGGCGAGTTATTTGATAGAAACATCACTTTTCGGTAATATCGAAGGCTAACCCCTTTAAATTTTCTCAAAAAATTTGATATTTTTTGGAACCTCCCAAAAATTAAGTTTCGATTGGTAACACATAGCGGATAGAGAATACAAGTCTCATGTGCAAGAAAAATGAATTTTTGAAGAGTTATTTGTCGGAAAGCCCCCTTTTCGTTAATAACGAAGGCTAACCCCTTTGGATTTTTCTCAAAAATTTTGATCTTTTTTAGAACCTCCCGAAAAATAGGTATAGATAGGTGATACGTAGCAGATAGAGAATACAAGCCTCATGTGCAAGAAAAATGAATTTTTCACGAGTTATTAACCGGGAACCTCCCTTTTCAATAATATCGAAGGCTAACCCCTTTGGATTTTACTCAAAATTTTTGATATTTTTACAACATTCAAAAAAATAAGTATGGATAGGTAACGCGTAGCCGATACAGAATACAAGCCTCATGTGCAAGAAAAATGAATTTTTGACTAGTTATTTCAAAGAAAAATAAATTTTTGACGAGTTATTTGACAGAAACCTCCCTTTTCTGTAATATCAAAGGCTAACCCCTTTGGATTTTCTCAAAAAATTTGATATTTTTCATAACCTCCCAAAAATTAAGTTTGGATTGGTAACACATAGCCGATTGAGAATACAAGCCTCATGTGCAAGAAAAATGAATTTTTGACTAGTTATTTCACAGAAAAATAAATTTTTGATGAGTTATTTAACAGAAACCTCCCTTTTCTGTAATATCGAAGGCTAACCCCTTTGGATTTTCTCAAAAAATTTGATATTTTTCATAACCTCCCAAAAATTAAGTTTGGATTGGTAACACATAACCGATTGAGAATACAAGCCTCATGTGCAAGAAAAATGAATTTTCACAAGTTATTAACCGGAAACCTCCCTTTTCAATAATACCGAAGGCTAACCCCTATAAATTTTTCTCAAAAATTTTGATATTTTTTAGAATCTTACCAAAAAATAAATATGGATAGGTAACGCGTAGCCGATACAGAATACAAGCCTTATGTGCAAGAAAAATGAATTTTTAACGAGTTATTTGACAGAAAAATGAATTTTAGACGAGTTATTTGACGAAAACCTCCTTTTTGGTAATATCGAAGGCTAACCCCTTTGGATTTTCTCAAAAATTTTGATATTTTTTATAATATCCCAAAAATGAAGTTTGGATTGGTAACACATAGCGGATAGAGAATACAAGTCTCATGTGCAAGAAAAATGAATTTTTGACGGGTTATTTGTCGGAAAGCTCACTTTTCAGTAATATCAAAGGCTAACCCCTTTGGATTTTTCTCAAAAATTTTGATATTTCTTAGAACCTCCCAAAAAATAGTTATGGATAGGTAACACGTAGCGGATAGAGAATACAAGCCTCATGTGCCAGAAAAATGAATTTTTCATGAGTTATTAACCGGGAACCTCCCTTTTCAATAATATCGAAGGCTAACCCCTTTGAATTTTTCTCAAAAATTTTTATATTTTTTACAACCTTACAAAAAATAAGTATGGATAGGTAACACATAGCCGATATAGAATACAAGCCTCATGTGCAAGAAAAATGATTTTTTGACGAGTTATTTTACAGAAAAATTAATTTTTGGTGAGTTATTTGATAGAAACCTCCCTTTTCGGTAATATCGAAGGCTAACCCCTTTGGATTTTCTCAAAAAATTTGATATTTTTGGAACCTCCCAAAAATTAAGTTTCGATTGGTAACACATAGCGGATAGAGAATACAAGTCTCACGTGCAAGAAAAATGAATTTTTGAAGAGTTATTTGTCGGAAAGCTCCCTTTTCGTTAATAACGAAGGCTAATCCCTTTGGATTTTTCTCAAAAATTTTGATATTTTTTAGAACCTCCCGAAAAATAGGTATAGATAGGTGACACGTAGCCGATAGAGAATACAAGCCTCATGTGCAAGAAAAATGAATTTTTCATGAGTTATTAACCGGGAACCTCCCTTTTCAATAATATCGAAGGCTAACCCCTTTGGATTTTTCTCAAAAATTTCGATATTTTTACAACATTCAAAAAAATAAGTATGGATAGGTAACGCGTAGCCGATACAGAATACAAGCCTCATGTGCAAGAAAAATGAAGTTTTGACTAGTTATTTCAGAGAAAAATAAATTTTTGACGAGTTATTTGATAGAAACCTCCCTTTTCTGTAATATCGAAGGCTAACCCCTTTGGATTTTCTCAAAAAATTTGATATTTTTCATAACCTCCCAAAAATTAAGTTTGGATTAGTAACACATAGCCGATTGAGAATACAAGCCTCATGTGCAAGAAAAATGAATTTTTCACGAGTTATTAACCGGAAACCTCCCTTTTCAATAATACCGAAGGCTAACCCCTTTGGATTTTTCTAAAAATTTTTGATATTTTTTAGAATCTTACCAAAAAATAAGTATGGATAGGTAACGCGTAGCCGATACAGAATACAAGCCTTATGTGCAAGAAAAATGAATTTTTAACGAGTTATTTGAAAGAAAAATGAATTTTAGACGATTTATTTGACGGAAACCTCCTTTTCGGTAATATCGAAGGCTAACCCCTTTGGATTTTCTCAAAAATTTTGATATTTTTTATAACATCCCAAAAATGAAGTTTGGATTGGTAACGCATAGCGGATAGAGAATACAAGTCTCATGTGCAAGAAAAGTGAATTTTTGACGGGTTATTTGTCGGAAAGCTCCTTGTTCAGTAATATCAAAGGCTAACCTCTTTGGATTTTTCTCAAAAATTTTTATATTTTTTAGAACCTCACAAAAAATAGGTATGGATAGGTATCACGTAGCGGATAGTGAATACAAGCTTCATGTGCAAGAAAAATGAATTTTTCACGAGTTATTAACTGGGAACCTCCCTTTTCAATAATATCGAAGGCTAACCCCTTTGGATTTTTCTAAAAAATTTTGATATTTTTTACAACATTACAAAAAATAAGTATGGATAGGTAACTCATAGCCGATACAGAATACAAGCCTCATGTGCAAGAAAAATGAATTTTTGACTAGTTATTTCATAGAAAAATAAATTTTTTACGAGTTTTTGACAGAAACCTCCCTTTTCTGTAATATCGAAGGCTAACCCCTTTGGATTTTCTCAAAAATTTTGATATTTTTTAGAATCTTAACAAAAAATAAGTATGGATAGGTAAGGCGTAGCCGATACAGAATACAAGCCTTATGTGCAAGAAAAATGAATTTTTAACAAGTTATTTGACAGAAAAATGAATTTTAGACGAGTTATTTGACGGAAACCTCCTTTTCGGTAATATCGAAGGCTAAACCATTTGGATTTTCTCAAAAATTTTG
Source organism: Neostapfia colusana (assembly GCA_030760725.1). Classification (NCBI taxonomy): domain Eukaryota; kingdom Viridiplantae; phylum Streptophyta; class Magnoliopsida; order Poales; family Poaceae; genus Neostapfia; species Neostapfia colusana. The sequence goes on along the minus strand of JASWHV010000001.1, from coordinate 94,297 downwards.
ATATTTTTTATAACATCCCCAAAATGAAGTCTCATGTGCAAGAAAAATGAATTTTTTAAGAGTTATTTGTCGGAAAGCTCACTATTCGTTAATATTGAAGGCTAACCCCTTTGGATTTTTCTCATAAATTTTGATATTTTTTAGAACCTCTTGAAAAATAGGTATGGATAGGTAACACGTAGCGGATAGAGAATACAAGCTTCATGTGCAAGAAAAATGAATTTTTCACGAGTTATTAACCGGGAACCTCCCTTTTCAATAATATCAAAGGCTAACCCCTTTGGATTTTTCACAAAAATTTTGATATTCTTTACAACCTTACAAAAAATAAGTATGGATAGGTAACGCGTAGCAGATACAGAATACAAGCCTCATGTGCAAGAAAAATGAATTTTTGACAAGTTATTTCACAGAAAAATAAATTTTTGATGAGTTATTTAACAGAAACCTCCCTTTTCTGTAATATCGAAGTCTAACCCCTTTGGATTTTCTCAAAAAATTTGATATTTTTCATAACCTCCCAAAAATAAAGTTTGGATTGGTAACACGTAGCCGATTGTGAATACAAGCCTCTTGTGCAAGAAAAATGATTTTTTTACGAGTTATTAACCGGGAACCTCCCTTTTCAATAATATCAAAGGCTAACCCCTTTGGATTTTTCACAAAAATTTTGATATTTTTTACAACCTTACAAAAAATAAGTATGGATAGGTAACGCGTAGCAGATACAGAATACAAGCCTCATGTGCAAGAAAAATGAATTTTTGACAAGTTATTTCATAGAAAAATAAATTTTTGATGAGTTATTTAACAGAAACCTCCCTTTTTTGTAATATCGAAGGCTAACCCCTTTGGATTTTCTCAAAAAATTTGATATTTTTCATAACCTCCCAAAAATTAAGTTTGGATTGGTAACGCATAGCGTATAGAGAATACAAGTCTCATTTGCAAGAAAAATTAATTTTTAACGAGTTATTTGACAGAAAAATGAATTTTAGACGAGTTATTTGACGGAAACCTCCTTTTCGGTAATATCGATGGCTAACCCCTTTGGATTTTCTCAAAACTTTTGATATTTTTTATAATATCCCAAAAATGAAGTTTGGATTGGTAACGCATAGCGGATAGAGAATACAAGTCTCATGTGCAAGAAAAATGAATTTTTGACGGGTTATTTGTCGGAAAGCTCCCTTTTCAGTAATATCAAAGGCTAACCCCTTTGGATTTTTCTCAAAAATTTTGATATTTCTTATAACCTACCGAAAAATAGTTATGGATAGGTAACACGTAGCGAATAGACAATACAAGCCTCATGTGCAAGAAAAATGAATTTTTCATGAGTTATTAACCGGGAACCTCCCTTTTCAATAATATCGAAGGCTAACCCCTTTGGATTTTTCTCAAAAATTTTGATATTTTTTATAACCTTACAAAAAATAAGTATGGATAGGTAACACAAAGCCGATACAGAATACAAGCCTCATGTGCAAGAAAAATGATATTTTGACGAGTTATTTTACAGAAAAATAAATTTTTGGCGAGTTATTTGATAGAAACATCACTTTTCGGTAATATCGAAGGCTAACCCCTTTGAATTTTCTCAAAAAGTTTGATATTTTTTGGAACCTCCCAAAAATTAAGTTTCGATTGGTAACACATAGCGGATAGAGAATACAAGTCTCATGTGCAAGAAAAATGAATTTTTGAAGAGTTATTTGTCGGAAAGCCCCCTTTTCGTTAATAACGAAGGCTAACCCCTTTGGATTTTTCTCAAAAATTTTGATCTTTTTTAGAACCTCCCGAAAAATAGGTATAGATAGGTGATACGTAGCCGATAGAGAATACAAGCCTCATGTGCAAGAAAAATGAATTTTTCACGAGTTATTAACCGGGAACCTCCCTTTTCAATAATATCGAAGGCTAACCCCTTTGGATTTTACTCAAAATTTTTGATATTTTTACAACATTCAAAAAAATAAGTATGGATAGGTAACGCGTAGCCGATACAGAATACAAGCCTCATGTGCAAGAAAAATGAATTTTTGACTAGTTATTTCAAAGAAAAATAAATTTTTGACGAGTTATTTGACAGAAACCTCCCTTTTCTGTAATATCAAAGGCTAACCCCTTTGGATTTTCTCAAAAAATTTGATATTTTTCATAACCTCCCAAAAATTAAGTTTGGATTGGTAACACATAGCCGATTGAGAATACAAGCCTCATGTGCAAGAAAAATGAATTTTTGACTAGTTATTTCACAGAAAAATAAATTTTTGATGAGTTATTTAACAGAAACCTCCCTTTTCTGTAATATCGAAGGCTAACCCCTTTGGATTTTCTCAAAAAATTTGATATTTTTCATAACCTCCCAAAAATTAAGTTTGGATTGGTAACACATAACCGATTGAGAATACAAGCCTCATGTGCAAGAAAAATGAATTTTTCACAAGTTATTAACCGGAAACCTCCCTTTTCAATAATACCGAAGGCTAACCCCTTTAAATTTTTCTCAAAAATTTTGATATTTTTTAGAATCTTACCAAAAAAATAAATATGGATAGGTAACGCGTAGCCGATACAGAATACAAGCCTTATGTGCAAGAAAAATGATTTTTTAACGAGTTATTTGACAGAAAAATGAATTTTAGACGAGTTATTTGACGGAAACCTCCTTTTCGGTAATATCGAAGGCTAACCCCTTTGGATTTTCTCAAAAATTTTGATATTTTTTATAATATCCCAAAAATGAAGTTTGGATTGGTAACGCATAGCGGATAGAGAATACAAGTCTCATGTGCAAGAAAAATGAATTTTTGACGGGTTATTTGTCGGAAAGCTCCCTTTTCAATAATATCAAAGGCTAACCCCTTTGGATTTTTCTCAAAAATTTTGATATTTCTTAGAACCTCCCGAAAAATAGTTATGGATAGGTAACACGTAGCGGATAGAGAATACAAGCCTCATGTTCAAGAAAAATGATTTTTTCACGAGTTATTAACCGGGAACCTCTCTTTTCAATAATATCGAAGGCTAACCCCTTTGGATTTTCTCAAAAATTTTGATATTTTTTATAACATCCCAAAAATAAAGTTTGGATTGGTAACGCATAGCGGATAGAGAATACAATTCTCATGTGCAAGAAAAATGAATTTTTGATGGGTTATTTGTCGGAAAGCTCCCTTTTTAGTAATATCAAAGGCTAACCCCTTTGGTTTTTTCTCAAAAATTTTGATATTTCTTAGAACCTCCCGAAAAATAGGTATGGATAGGTAACACGTAGCGGATAGATAATACAAGCCTCATGTGCAAGAAAAATGAAATTTTCACGAGTTATTAACCGGGAACCTCCCTTTTCAATAATATCGAAGGCTAACCCCTTTGGATTTTTTTAAAAAATTTTGATATTTTTTACAACCTTAGAAAAAATAAGTATGGATAGGTAACGCGTAGCCGATACAGAATACAAGCCTCATGTGCAAGAAAAATGAATTTTTGATGAGTTATTTTATAGAAAAATAAATTTTTGACGAGTTATTTGATAGAAACCTCCCTTTTCGGTAATATCGAAGGCTAACCCCTTTGGATTTTCTCAAAAAATTTGATATTTTTTGGAACCTCCCAAAAATTAATTTGGATTGGTAACGCATAGCGGATAGAGAATACAAGTCTCATGTGCAAGAAAAATGAATTTCTGACGAGTTATTTGTCGGAAAGCTCCATTAGAGGTAATATCGAAGGCTAACCACTTTGGATTTTTCTCAAAAATTTTGATATTTTGTAGAACCTCCCGAAAAATAGGTATGGATTGGTAACACGTAGACGATAGGGAATACAAGTATCATGTACAAGAAAAATGAACTTTGCACGAGTTATTAACCGGGAACCCCCTGTTTCAATAATATCGAAGGCTAACCCCTTTGGATTTTTCTCAAAAATTTTGATATTTTTTACAACATTCCAAAAAATAAGTATGGATAGGTAACGCGTAGCCGATACAGAATACAAGCCTCATGTGGAAGAAAAATGAATTTTTGACTAGTTATTTCACAGAAAAATAAATTTTTGACGAGTTATTTAACAGAAACCTCCCTTTTCTGTAATATCGAAGGCTAACCCCTTTGGATTTTCTCAAAAAATTTGATATTTTTCATAACCTCCCAAAAATTATGTTTGGATTGGTAACACGTAGCTGATTGAGAATACAAGCCTCATTTGCAAGAAAAAAGAATTTTCACGAGTTATTAACCGGAAACCTCCCTTTTCAATAATACCGAAGGCTAACCTCTTTGGATTTTTCTAAAAATTTTTGATATTTTTTAGAATCTTACCAAACAATAAGTATGGATAGGTAACACGTAGCCGATACAGAATACAAGCCTTATGTGCAAGAAAAATGAATTTTTAACAAGTTATTTGACAGAAAAATGAATTTTAGACGAGTTATTTGACGGAAACCTCCTTTTCGGTAATATCGAAGGCTAACACCTTTGGATTTTCTCAGAAAATTTGATATTTTTTATAACATCCCAAAAATGAAGTTTGGATTGGTAACGCATAGCGGATTGAGAATACAAGTCTCATGTGCAAGAAAAATGAATTTTTAACGGGTTATTTGTCGGAAAGCTCCCTTTTCAGTAATATCAAAGGCTAACCTCTTTGGATTTTTCTCAAAAATTTTGATATTTTTTAGAACCTCCTGAAAAATAGGTTTGGATAGAAAATACAAGCCTCGTGTGCAAGAAAAATGAATTTTTCACGAGTTATTAACCGGGAACCTCCCTTTTCAATAATATCGATGGCTAACCACTTTGGATTTTTCTCAAAAATTTTGATATTTTTTACAACATTTCAAAAAATAAGTATGGATAGGTAACGCGTAGCCGATACAGAATACAAGCCTCATGTGGAAGAAAAATGAATTTTTCACTAGTTATTTCAGAGAAAAATAAATTTTTGACGAGTTATTTGACAGAAACATCCCTTTTTGTAATACGAAGGCTAACACCTTTCGATTTTCTCAATAATTTGATATATTTTTCATAACCTCCCGAAAATTAAGTTTTGATTGATAACATGTAGCTGATTCAGAATACAAGCCTCATGTGCAAGAAAAAAGAATTTTTCACGAGTTATTAACCGGAAACCTCCCTTTTCAATAATACCGAAGGCTAACCCCTTTGGATTTTTCTAAAAATTTTTGATATTTTTTAGAATCTTACCAAACAATAAGTATGGATAGGTAACACGTAGCCGATACAGAATACAAGCCTTATGTGCAAGAAAAAAGAATTTTTAACAAGTTATTTGACAGAAAAATGAATTTTAGATGAGTTATTTGACGGAAACCTCCTTTTCAGTAATATCGAAGGCTAACACCTTTGGATTTTCTCAAAAAATTTGATATTTTTTATAACATCCCGAAAATGAAGTTTGGATTGGTAACGCATAGCGGATAGAGAATACAAGTCTCATGTGCAAGAAAAATGAATTTTTGACGGGTTATTTGTCGGAAAGCTCCCTTTTCAGTAATATCAAAGGCTAACCCCTTTGTATTTTTCTCAAAAATTTTGATATTTCATAGAACCTCCCGAAAAATAGGTATGGATAGGTAACACGTAGCGGATAGAGAATACAAGCCTCATGTGCAAGAAAAATGAATTTTTCACGAGTTATTAACCGGTAACCTCCCTTTTCAATAATATCGAAGGCTAACCCCTTTGGATTTTTCACAAAAATTTTGATATTTTTTACAACCTTACAAAAAATAAGTATGGATAGGTAACGCGTAGCCGATACAGAATACAAGCCTCATGTGCATGAAAAATGAATTTTTGACTAGTTACTTCAGAGAAAAATAAATTTTTGACGAGTTATTTGACTGAAACCTCCCTTTTCTGTAATATCGAAGGCTAACCCCTTTGGATTTTCTCAAAAAATTTGATATTATTCATAACCTCCCAAAAATTAAGTTTGAATTGGTAACACGTAGCCGATTGAGAATACAAGCCTCATATGCAAGAAAAATGAATTTTTCACAAGTTATTAACCGGAAACCTCCCTTTTCAATAATACCGAAGGCTAACCCCTTTGGATTTTTCTCAAAAATTTTGATATTTTTTAGAATCTTACCAAAAAATAAGTATGGATAGGTAATGCGTAGCAGATACAGAATACAAGCCTTATGTGCAAGAAAAATGAATTGTTAACGAGTTATTTGACAGAAAAATGAATTTTAGACGAGTTATTTGACGGAAACCTCCTTTTCGGTAATATCGAAGGCTAACCCCTTTGGATTTTCTCAAAAATTTTGATATTTTTATAACATCCCAAAAATGAAGTTTGGATTGGTAACGCATAGCGGATAGAGAATACAGTCTCATGTGCAAGAAAAGTGAATTTTTAACGGGTTATTTGTTGGAAAGCTCCCTTTCAGTAATATCAAAGGCTAACCTCTTTGGATTTTTCTCAAAATTTTTGATATTCCTTAGAACCTCCTGAAAAATAGGTACGGATAGGTAATACGTAGCGGATAGAGAATACAAGCCTCATGTGCAAGAAAAATGAATTTTTCACGAGTTATTAACCGGGATCCTCCCTTTTCAATAATATTGAAGGCTAACCCCTTTGGATTTTTCTCAAAATTTTTGATATTTTTAACAACCTTACAAAAAATAAGTATGGATAGGTAACGCGTAGCCGATACAGAATACAAGTCTCATGTGCATGAAAAATGAATTTTTGACTAGTTACTTCAGAGAAAATAAATTTTTGACGAGTTATTTGACTGAAACCTCCCTTTTCTGTAATATCGAAGTCTAACCCCTTTTGATTTTCTCAAAAAATTTGATATTTTTCATAACCTTCCAAAAATTATGTTTGAATTGGTAACAAGTAGCCGATTGAGAATACAAGCCTCATGTGAAAGAAAAATGAATTTTTCACAAGTTATTAACCGGAAACCTCCCTTTTCAATAATACCAAAGGCTAACCCCTTTGGATTTTTCTCAAAATTTTTGATATTTTTTAGAATCTTACGAAAAAATAAGTATGGATAGGTAACGCATAGCCGATACAGAATACAAGACTTATGTGCAAGAAAAATGAATTTTTAATAAGTTATTTGACAGAAAAATGAATTTTAGACGAGTTATTTGACAGAAACCTCCTTTTTGGTAATATCGAAGGCTAACCCCTTTGGATTTTCTCAAAAATTTTGATATTTTTATGACATCCCAAAAATGAAGTTTGGATTGGTAACGCATAGCGGATAGAGAATACAAGTCTCATGTGCAAGAAAAATGAATTTTTGACGGGTTATTTGTCGGAAAGCTCCCTTTTCAGTAATATCAAAGGCTAACCTCTTTGGATTTTTCTCAAAAAGTTTGATATTTCTTAGAACCTCCCAAAAAATAGGTATGGATAGGTAACACGTAGCGGATAGAGAATACAAGCCTCATGTGCAAGAAAAATGAATTTTTCACGAGTTATTAACCGGGAACCTCCCTTTCCAATAATATCGAACGCTAACCACTTTGGATTTTTCTCAAAAATTTTGATATTTTTTACAACCTTCCAAAAAATAAGTATGGATAGGTAACGCATAGCCGATACAGAATACAAGCCTCATGTGCAAGAAAAATGAATTTTTGACTAGTTATTTCATAGAAAAATAAATTTTTGACGAGTTAGTTGACAGAAACCTCCGTTTTCTGTAATATCGAAGGCTAACCCCTTTGGATTTTCTCAAAAAATTTGATATTTTTTTGAACCTCCCCAAAAATTAAGTTTGGATTGGTAACGCATAGCGGATAGAGAATACAAGTCTCATGTGCAAGAAAAATGAATTTCTGACAAGTTATTTGTCGGAAAGCTCCATTATAGGTAATATCGAAGGCTAACCCATTTGGATTTTTCTCAAAAATTTTGATATTTTTTAGAACCTCCCGAAAAATAGGTATGGATTGGTAACACGTAGACGATAGAGAATACAAGCCTCATGTGCAACAAAAATGAACTTTGCACGAGTTATTAACCGGGAACCCCCTGTTTCAATAATATCAAAGGCTAACCCCTTTGGATTTTTCAGAAAAACTTTGATATTTTTACAACCTTCCAAAAAATAAGTATGGATAGGTAACGCGTAGCCGATACAGAATACAAGCTTCATGTACAAGAAAAATGAATTTTTGACTAGTTATTTCACAGAAAAAATAAATTTTTGACAAGTTATTTAACAGAAACATCCCTTTCCTGTAATATCGAAGGCTAACCCCTTTGGATTTTTCTCAAAAATTTTGATATTTTTTAGAATCTTACCAAAAAATAAGTATGGAAATGTAACGCGTAGCCGATACAGAATACAAGCCTTATGTGCAAGAAAAATGAGTTTTTAACGAGTTATTTGATAGAAAATGAATTTTAGACGAGTTATTTCACGGAAACCTCCTTTTCGGTAATATTGAAGGCTAACCCCTTTGGATTTTCTCAAAAATTTTGATATTTTTTATAACATCCCAAAAATGAAGTTTGGATTGGTAACGCATAGCGGATAGAGAATACAAGTCTCTTGTGCAAGAAAAATGAATTTTTGACGGGTTATTTGTCGGAAAGCTCCCTTTTCAGTAATATCAAAGGCTAACCCCTTTGGATTTTTCTCAAAAATCTTGATATTTTTTAGAATCTTATCAAGAAATATGTATGGATAGGCAACGCGTAGCCGATACAGAATACATGCCTTATGTGCAAGAAAAATGAATTTTTAACGAGTTATTTGACAGAAAATGAATTTTATACGACTTATTTGACGGAAACCTCCTTTTTGTAATATCGAAGACTAACCCCTTTGGATGTTCTCAAAATTTTGATATTTTTTATAACATCCCAAAAATGAAGTTTGGATTGGTAACGCATAGCGGATAGACAATACAAGTCTCATGTGCAAGAAAAATGAATTTTTGACGGGTTATTTGTCGGAAAGCTCCCTTTTCAGTAATATCAAAGGCTAACTCATTTGGATTTTTCTTAAAAAATTTTGATATTTCTTAGAACCTCCCGAAAAATAAGAATGGATAGGTAACACGTAGCGGATAGAGAATAAAAGCCTCATGTGCAAGAAAAATGAATTTTTCATGAGTTATTAACCGGAAACCTCCCTTTTCAATAATACCGAAGGCTAACCCCTTTGGATTTTTCTCAAAAATTTTGATATTTTTAGAATCTTATCAAGAAATATGTATGGATAGGCAACGCGTAGCCGATACAGAATACAAGCCTTATGTGCAAGAAAAATGAATTCTTAACGAGTTATTTGACAGAAAAATGAATTTTAGACGACTTATTTGACGGAAACCTCCTTTTTGTAATATCGAAGGCTAACCCCTTTGGATGTTCTCAAAATTTTGATATTTTTTATAACATCCCAAAAATGAAGTTTGGATTGGTAACGCATAGCGGATAGACAATACAAGTCTCATGTGCAAGAAAAATGAATTTTTGACGGGTTATTTGTCGGAAAGCTCCCTTTTCAGTAATATCAAAGGCTAACTCATTTGGATTTTTCTCAAAAATTTTGATATTTCTTAGAACCTCCCGAAAAATAAGAATGGATAGGTAACACGTAGCGGATAGAGAATAAAAGCCTCATGTGCAAGAAAAATGAATTTTTCATGAGTTATTAACCGGAAACCTCCCTTTTCAATAATACCGAAGGCTAACCCCTTTGGATTTTTCTCAAAAATTTTGATATTTTTTAGAATCTTATCAAGAAATATGTATGGATAGGCAACGCGTAGCCGATACAGAATACAAGCCTTATGTGCAAGAAAAATGAATTCTTAACGAGTTATTTGACAGAAAAATGAATTTTAGACGACTTATTTGACGGAAACCTCCTTTTTGTAATATCGAAGGCTAACCCCTTTGGATGTTCTCAAAATTTTGATATTTTTTTATAACATCCCAAAAATGAAGTTTGGATTGGTAACGCATAGCGGATAGACAATACAAGTCTCATGTGCAAGAAAAATGAATTTTTGACGGGTTATTTGTCGGAAAGCTCCCTTTTCAGTAATATCAAAGGCTAACCCATTTGGATTTTTCTCAAAAATTTTGATATTTCTTAGAACCTCCCGAAAAATAAGAATGGATAGGTAACACGTAGCGGATAGAGAATACAAGCCTCATGTGCAAGAAAAATGAATTTTTCATGAGTTATTAACCGGAAACCTCCCTTTTCAATAATACCGAAGGCTAACCCCTTTGGATTTTTCTCAAAAATTTTGATATTTTTTAGAATCTTATCAAGAAATATGTATGGATAGGCAACGCGTAGCCGATACAGAATATAAGCCTTATGTGCAAGAAAAATGAATTTTTGACTAGTTATTTCACAGAAAAAATAAATTTTTGACAAGTTATTTAACAGAAACATCCCTTTCCTGTAATATCGAAGGCTAACCCCTTTGGATTTTTCTCAAAAATTTTGATATTTTTTAGAATCTTACCAAAAAATAAGTATGGAAATGTAACGCGTAGCCGATACAGAATACAAGCCTTATGTGCAAGAAAAATGAGTTTTTAACGAGTTATTTGATAGAAAATGAATTTTAGACGAGTTATTTCACGGAAACCTCCTTTTCGGTAATATTGAAGGCTAACCCCTTTGGATTTTCTCAAAAATTTTGATATTTTTTATAACATCCCAAAAATGAAGTTTGGATTGGTAACGCATAGCGGATAGAGAATACAAGTCTCTTGTGCAAGAAAAATGAATTTTTGACGGGTTATTTGTCGGAAAGCTCCCTTTTCAGTAATATCAAAGGCTAACCCCTTTGGATTTTTCTCAAAAATCTTGATATTTTTTAGAATCTTATCAAGAAATATGTATGGATAGGCAACGCGTAGCCGATACAGAATACATGCCTTATGTGCAAGAAAAATGAATTTTTAACGAGTTATTTGACAGAAAAATGAATTTTATATGACTTATTTGACGGAAACCTCCTTTTTGTAATATCGAAGACTAACCCCTTTGGATGTTCTCAAAATTTTGATATTTTTTATAACATCCCAAAAATGAAGTTTGGATTGGTAACGCATAGCGGATAGACAATACAAGTCTCATGTGCAAGAAAAATGAATTTTTGACGGGTTATTTGTCGGAAAGCTCCCTTTTCAGTAATATCAAAGGCTAACTCATTTGGATTTTTCTTAAAAAATTTTGATATTTCTTAGAACCTCCCGAAAAATAAGAATGGATAGGTAACACGTAGCGGATAGAGAATAAAAGCCTCATGTGCAAGAAAAATGAATTTTTCATGAGTTATTAACCGGAAACCTCCCTTTTCAATAATACCGAAGGCTAACCCCTTTGGATTTTTCTCAAAAATTTTGATATTTTTTAGAATCTTATCAAGAAATATGTATGGATAGGCAACGCGTAGCCGATACAGAATACAAGCCTTATGTGCAAGAAAAATGAATTCTTAACGAGTTATTTGACAGAAAAATGAATTTTAGACGACTTATTTGACGGAAACCTCCTTTTTGTAATATCGAAGGCTAACCCCTTTGGATGTTCTCAAAATTTTGATATTTTTTATAACATCCCAAAAATGAAGTTTGGATTGGTAACGCATAGCGGATAGACAATACAAGTCTCATGTGCAAGAAAAATGAATTTTTGACGGGTTATTTGTCGGAAAGCTCCCTTTTCAGTAATATCAAAGGCTAACTCATTTGGATTTTTCTCAAAAATTTTGATATTTCTTAGAACCTCCCGAAAAATAAGAATGGATAGGTAACACGTAGCGGATAGAGAATAAAAGCCTCATGTGCAAGAAAAATGAATTTTTCATGAGTTATTAACCGGAAACCTCCCTTTTCAATAATACCGAAGGCTAACCCCTTTGGATTTTTCTCAAAAATTTTGATATTTTTTAGAATCTTATCAAGAAATATGTATGGATAGGCAACGCGTAGCCGATACAGAATACAAGCCTTATGTGCAAGAAAAATGAATTCTTAACGAGTTATTTGACAGAAAAATGAATTTTAGACGACTTATTTGACGGAAACCTCCTTTTTGTAATATCGAAGGCTAACCCCTTTGGATGTTCTCAAAATTTTGATATTTTTTTATAACATCCCAAAAATGAAGTTTGGATTGGTAACGCATAGCGGATAGACAATACAAGTCTCATGTGCAAGAAAAATGAATTTTTGACGGGTTATTTGTCGGAAAGCTCCCTTTTCAGTAATATCAAAGGCTAACCCATTTGGATTTTTCTCAAAAATTTTGATATTTCTTAGAACCTCCCGAAAAATAAGAATGGATAGGTAACACGTAGCGGATAGAGAATACAAGCCTCATGTGCAAGAAAAATGAATTTTTCATGAGTTATTAACCGGAAACCTCCCTTTTCAATAATACCGAAGGCTAACCCCTTTGGATTTTTCTCAAAAATTTTGATATTTTTTAGAATCTTATCAAGAAATATGTATGGATAGGCAACGCGTAGCCGATACAGAATACAAGCCTTATGTGCAAGAAAAATGAATTCTTAACGAGTTATTTGACAGAAAAATGAATTTTAGACGACTTATTTGACGGAAACCTCCTTTTTGTAATATCGAAGGCTAACCCCTTTGGATGTTCTCAAAATTTTGATATTTTTTTATAACATCCCAAAAATGAAGTTTGGATTGGTAACGCATAGCGGATAGACAATACAAGTCTCATGTGCAAGAAAAATGAATTTTTGACGGGTTATTTGTCGGAAAGCTCCCTTTTCAGTAATATCAAAGGCTAACCCCTTTGGATTTTTCTGAAAAATTTTGATATTTCTTAGAACCTCCCAAAAAATAAGTATGGATAGGTAACACGTAGCGGATAGAGAATACTAGCCTCATGTGCAAGAAAAATGAATTTTTCATGAGTTATTAACCGAGAACCTCCCTTTTCAATAATATCGAAGGCTAACCCCTTTGGATTTTTCTCAAAAATTTTGATTTTTTTTACAACCTTACAAAAAATAAGTATGGATAGGTAACGCGTAGCCGATACAAAAGACAGGCCTCATGTGCAAGAAAAATGAATTTTTGATGGGTTATTTTACAGAAAAATAAATTTTTGACGAGTTATTTGATAGAAACCTCCCTTTTAGGTAATATCGAAGGCTAACCCCTTTGGATTTTCTCAAAAAAATTGATATTTTTTGGAACCTCCCAAAAATTTAGTTTGGATTGGTAACGCATAGAGGATAGAGAATACAAGTCTCATGTGCAAGAAAAATGTATTCTTCACGAGTTATTAACCGGAAACCCTCCTTTTCAATAATACTGAAGGCTAACCCCTTTGGATTTTTCTCAAAAATTTTGATATTTTTTAGAATCTTACCAAAAAATAAGTATGGAAAGGTAATACGTAGCCGATACAGAATACAAGCCTTATGTGCAAGAAAAATGAGTTTTTAATGAGTTATTTGACAGAAAAATGAATTTTAGACGAGTTATTTGACGAAAACCTCCTTTTCGGTAATATCGAAGGCTAACCCCTTTGGATTTTCTCAAAAATTTTGATATTTTCTATAACATCCGAAAAATGAAGTTTGGATTGGTAACGCATAGCGGATAGAGAATACAAGTCTCTTGTGCAAGAAAAATAAATTTTTGACGGGTTATTTGTCGGAAAGCTCCCTTTTCAGTAATATCAAAGGTTAACCCCTTTGGATTTTTCTCAAAAATTTTGATATTTCTTAGAACCTCCCGAAAAATAGGTATGGATAGGTAACACGTAGTGAATAGAGAATACAAGCCTCATGTGCAAGAAAAATGAATTTTTCACGAGTTATTAACCGGGAACCTCCCTTTTCAATAATATCGAAGGCTAACCCCTTTAGATTTTTCTCAAAAATTTTGATATTTTTTAAAACCTTACAAAAAATAAGTATGGATAGGTAACGCGTAGCCGATACAGAATACAAGCCTCATGTGCAAGAAAAATGAATTTTTGACTAGTTATTTCACAGAAAAATAAATTTTTGACGAGTTATTTGACAGAAACCTCCGTTTTATATAATATCGAAGGCTAACCCCTTTGGATTTTCTCAAAAAATTTGATATTTTTCATAACCTCCCAAAAATGAAGTTTGGATTGGTAACGCATAGCGGATATAGAATACATGTCTCGTGTGCAAGAAAAATGAATTTTTGACGGGTTATTTGTCGGAAAGCTCCCTTTTTAGTAATATCAAAGGCTAACCCCTTTGGATTTTTCTCAAAAATTTTGATATTTCTTAGAACATCCCGAAAAATAGGTATGGATAGGTAACACGTAGCGGATAGAGAATACAAGCCTCATGTGCAAGAAAAATGAATTTTTCACGAGTTATTAACCGGGAACCTCCCTTTTCAATAATATCGAAGGCTAACCCCTTTGGATTTTTCTCAAAAATTTGGATATTTTTTACAACCTTACAAAAAATAAGTATGGATAGGTAACGCGTAGCTGATACAGAATACAAGCCTCATGTGCAAGAAAAATGAAATTTTGACGAGTTATTTTACAGAAATATAAATTTTTGACGAGTTATTTGATAGAAACCTCCCTTTTCGGTAATATCGAAGGCTAACCCCTTTGGATTTTCTCAAAAAATTTGATATTTTTTGGAACCTCCCAAAAATTAAGTTTGGATTGGTAACACATAGAGGATAGAGAATACAAGTCTCATGTGCAAGAAAAATGAATTTCTGACGAGTTATTTGTCGGAAAGCTCCATTATAGGTAATATCGAAGGCTAACCACTTTGGATTTTTCTCAAAATTTTGATATTTCTTAGAACCTCCCGAAAAATAGGTATGGATAGGTAACACGTAGATGATAGAGAATACAAGCCTCATGTGCAAGAAAAATGAACTTTGCACGAGTTATTAACCGGGAACCTCCCTTTTCAATAATATCGAATGCTAACCCCTTTGGACTTTTCTCAAAAATTTTGATATTTTTTACAACCTTCCAAAAAATAAGTATGGATAGGTAACGCGTAGCCGATACAGAATACAAGCCTCATGTGCAAGAAAAATGAATTTTTGAATAGTTTTTTCAG
The DNA here is from genome assembly GCA_030760725.1 of Neostapfia colusana. Lineage (NCBI taxonomy): Eukaryota > Viridiplantae > Streptophyta > Magnoliopsida > Poales > Poaceae > Neostapfia > Neostapfia colusana. The sequence goes on along the minus strand of JASWHV010000001.1, from coordinate 79,193 downwards.
AGAAAAATAAATTTTGACGAGTTATTTGAAAGAAACCTCCCTTTTCTGTAATATCGAAGGCTAACCCCTTTGTATTTTCTCAAAAAATTTGATATTTTTCATAACCTCCCAAAAATTAAGTTTGGATTGGTAACACGTAGCCGATTGAGAATACAAGCCTCATGTGCAAGAAAAATGAATTTTTGACGAGTTATTAACCGGAAACCTCCATTTTCAATAATACCGAAGGCTAACCCCTTTGGATTTTTCTAAAAAAAATTGATATTTTTTAGAATCTTACCAAAAAATAAGTATGGATTGGTAACGCATAGCCGATACAGAATACAAGCCTTATGTGCAAGAGAAATGAATTTTTAACGAGTTATTTGACCAGAAAAATGAATTTTAGACGAGTTATTTGACGGAAACCTCCTTTTCGGTAATATCGAAGGCTAACCCCTTTGGATTTTCTCAGAAATTTTGATATTTTTCATAACATCCCAAAAATGAAGTTTTATTGGTAACGCATAGTGGATAGACAATACAAGTCTCATGTGCAAGAAAAATGAATTTTTGACGGGTTATTTGTCGGAAAGCTCCCTTTTCAGTAATATCAAAGGCTAACCCCTTTGTATTTTTCTCAAAAATTTTGATATTTCTTAGAACCTCCCGAAAAATAGGTATGGATAGGTAACACGTAGCGGATAGAGAATACAAGCCTCATGTGCAAGAAAAATGAATTTTTTACGAGTTATTAACCGGTAACCTCCCTTTTCAATAATATCGAAGGCTAACCCCTTTGGATTTTTCTCAAAAATTTTGATATTTTTTACAACCTTACAAAAAATAAGTATGGATAGGTAACGCGTAGCCGATACAGAATACAAGCCTCATGTGCAAGAAAAATGAATTTTTGAAGAGTTATTTATCGGAAAGCTCCCTTTTTGTTAATAACGAAGGCTAACCCCTTTGGATTTTTCTCAAAAATTTTGATATTTCTTAGAACCTCCCGAAAAATAGGTATGGATACGTAACATGTAGCCGATTGAGAATACAATCCTCATTTGCAAGAAAATGAAACTTTCACGAGTTATATGCAGAAAAATAAATTTTTGATGAGTCATTTGACGGAAACCTCCCTTTTTGTTAATATCGAAGGCTAACCCCTTTGGATTTTTCTCAAAAATTTTGATATTTTTTAGAACCTCCTCAAAAATAGGTATGGATAGGTAACACGTAGCCGATTGAGAATACAAGCCTCATGTGCAAGAAAAATGAATTTTTCACGAGTTATTAACCGGAAACCTCCATTTTCAATAATACCGAAGGCTAACCCCTTTGGATTTTTCTAAAAAAATTGATATTTTTTAGAATCTTACCAAAAAATAAGTATGGATTGGTAACGCATAGCCGATACAAAATACAAGACTTATGTGCAAGAGAAATGAATTTTTAATGAGTTATTTGACCAGAAAAATGAATTTTAGACGAGTTATTTGACGGAAAACTCCTTTTCGGTAATATCGAAGGCTAACCCCTTTGGATTTTCTCAAAAATTTTGATATTTTTTATAATATCCCAAAAATGAAGTTTGGATTGGTAACGCATAGCGGATAGACAATACAAGTCTCATGTGCAAGAAAAATGAATTTTTGACCGGTTATTTGTTGGAAAGCTCCGTTTTCAGTAATATCAAAGGCTAACCCCTTTGTATTTTTCTCAAAAATTTTGATATTTCTTAGGACCTCCCGAAAAATAGGTATGGATAGGTAACACGTAGCGGATAGAGAATACAAGCCTCATGTGCAAGAAAAATGAATTTTTCACGAGTTATTAACCGGTAACCTTCCTTTTCAATAATATCGAAGGCTAACCCCTTTAGATTTTTCTCAAAAATTTTGATATTTTTTACAACCTTACAAAAAATAAGTATGGATAGGTAACGCGTAGCCGATACAGAATACAAGCCTCATGTGCAAGAAAAATGAATTTTTGACTAGTTATTTCGTAGAAAAATAAATTTTTGACGAGTTATTTGACAGAAACTTTCGTTTTCTGTAATATCGAAGGCTAACCCCTTTGGATTTTCTCAAAAAATTTGATATTTTTATAACATCCCAAAAATTAAGTTTGGATCGGTAACGCATAGAGGATAGAGAATACAAGCCTCATGTGCAAGAAAAATGAATTTTTCACGAGTTATTAACCGGAAACCTCCCTTTTCAATAATACCGAAGGCTAACCCCTTTGGATTTTTTTAAAAATTTTTGATATTTTTTAGAATCTTACCAAGAAATATGTATGGATAGGTAACGCGTAGCCGATACAGAACACAAGCCTTATGTGCAAGAGAAATGAATTTTTAACGAGTTATTTGACCAGAAAAATGAATTTTAGACGAGTTATTTGACGGAAACCTCCTTTTTGGTAATATCGAAGGCTAACACCTTTGGATTTTCTCAAAAATTTTGATATTTTTTATAACATCCCAAAAATGAAGTTTGGATTGGTAACGCATAGCGGATAGACAATAAAAGTCTCATGTGCAAGAAAAATGAATTTTTGACGGGTTATTTGTCGGAAAGCTCCCTTTTCAGTAATATCAAAGGCTAACCCCTTTGGATTTTTCTCAAAAATTTTGATATTTCTTAGAACCTCTTGAAAAATAGGTATGGATAGGTAACACGTAGCGGATAGAGAATACAAGGCTCATGTGCAAGAAAAATGAATTTTTGACGGGTTATTTGTCGGAAAGCTCCCTTTTCAGTAATATCAAAGGCTAACCCCTTTGGATTTTTCTGAAAAATTTTGATATTTCTTAGAACCTCCCGAAAAATAAGTATGGATAGGTAACACGTAGCGGATAGAGAATATAAGCCTCATGTGAAAGAAAAATGAATTTTTCATGAGTTATTAACCGGGAACCTCCCTTTTCAATAATATCGAAGGCTAACCCCTTTGGATTTTTCTCAAACATTTTGATATTTTTTACAACCTTACGAAAAATAAGTATGGATAGGTAATGCGTAGCCGATACAAAAGACAAGCCTCATGTGCAAGAAAAATGAATTTTTGATGGGTTATTTTACAGAAAAATAAATTTTTGACGAGTTATTTGATAGAAACATCCCTTTTAGGTAATATCGAAGGCTAACCCCTTTGGATTTTCTAAGAAAAAATGATATTTTTTGGAACCTCCCAAAAATTTAGTTTGGATTGGTAACGCATAGAGGATAGAGAATACAAGTCTCATGTGCAAGAAAAATGAATTTTTCACGAGTTATTAACCGGAAACCTCCCTTTTCAATAATACCGAAGGCTAACCCCTTTGGATTTTTCTAAAAAAATTTGATATTTTTTAGAATCTTATCAAGAAATATGTATGGATTGGTAACGCGTAGCCGATACAGAATACAAGCCTTATGTGCAAGAAAAATGAATTTTTAACGAGTTATTTGACAGAAAAATGAATTTTAGACGAGTTATTTGACGGAAACCTCATTTTTTGTAATATCGAAGGCTAACCCCTTTGGATGTTCTCAAAATTAGATATTTTTTATAACATCCCAAAAATGAAGTTTGGATTGGTAACGCATAGCGGATAGACAATACAAGTCTCATGTGCAAGAAAAATAAATTTTTGACGGGTTATTTATCGGAAAGCTCCCTTTTCAGTAATATCAAAGGCTAACCCCTTTGGATTTTTCTCAAATATTTTGATATTTCTTTGAACCTCCCGAAAAATAGTTATGGATAGGTAACACGTAGCCGATAGAGAATACAAGCCTCATGTGCAAGAAAAATGAATTTTTCACGAGTTATTAACCGGGAACCTCCCTTTTCAATAATATCGAAGGCTAACCCCTTTGGATTTTTCTCAAAAATTTTGATATTTTTTACAACCTTACAAAAAATAAGTATGGATAGGTAACGCGTAGCCGATACAGAATACAAGCCTCATGTGCAAGAAAAATGAATTTTTGACTAGTTATTTCAGAGAAAAATAAATTTTTGACGAGTTATTTGACAGAAACCTCCCTTTTCTGTAATATCGAAGGCTAACCCCTTTGGATATTCTCAAAAAATTTGATGTTTTTCATAACCTCCCAAAATATAATTTTGGATTGGTAACACGTAGCCGATTGAGAATACAAGCCTCATGTGCAAGAAAAATGTATTCTTCACGAGTTATTAACCGGAAACCCTCCTTTTCAATAATACTGAAGGCTAACCCCTTTGGATTTTTCTCAAAAATTTTGATATTTTTTAGAATCTTACCAAAAAATAAGTATGGAAAGGTAATACGTAGCCGCTACAGAATACAAGCCTTATGTGCAAGAAAAATGAGTTTTTAACGAGTTATTTGACAGAAAAATGAATTTTAGACGAGTTATTTGACGGAAACCTCCTTTTCGGTAATATCGAAGGCTAACCCCTTTGGATTTTCTCAAAAATTTTGATATTTTCTATAACATCCGAAAAATGAAGTTTGGATTGGTAACACATAGCGGATAGAGAATACAAGTCTCTTGTGCAAGAAAAATAAATTTTTGACGGGTTATTTGTCGGAAAGCTCCCTTTTCAGTAATATCAAAGGTTAACCCCTTTGGATTTTTCTCAAAAATTTTGATATTTGTTAGAACCTCCCGAAAAATAGGTATGGATAGGTAACACGTAGCGAATAGAGAATACAAGCCTCATGTGCAAGAAAAATGAATTTTTCACGAGTTATTAACCGGGAACCTCCCTTTTCAATAATATCGAAGGCTAACCCCTTTAGATTTTTCTCAAAAATTTTGATATTTTTTACAACCTTGAAAAAAATAAGTATGGATAGGTAACGCGTAGCCGATACAGAATACAAACCTCATGTGCAAGAAAAATGAATTTTTGACTAGTTATTTCACAGAAAAATAAATTTTTGACGAGTTATTTGACAGAAACCTCCGTTTTCTATAATATCGAAGGCTAACCCCTTTGGATTTTCTCAAAAAATTTGATATTTTTCATAACCTCCCAAAAATGAAGTTTGGATTGGTAACGCATAGGGGATATAGAATACATGTCTCGTGTGCAAGAAAAATGAATTTTTGACGGGTTATTTGTCGGAAAGCTCCCTTTTTAGTAATATCAAAGGCTAACCCCTTTGGATTTTTCTCAAAAATTTTGATATTTCTTAGAACGTCCCGAAAAATAGGTATGGATAGGTAACACGTAGCTGATAGAGAATACAAGCCTCATGTGCAAGAAAAATGAATTTTTCACGAGTTATTAACTGGGAACCTCCCTTTTCAATAATATCGAAGGCTAACCCCTTTGGATTTTTCTCAAAAATTTTGATATTTTTTACAACCTTACAAAAAATAAGTATGGATAGGTAACGCGTAGCTGATACAGAATACAAGCCTCATGTGCAAGAAAAATGAAATTTTGACGAGTTATTTTACAGAAATATAAATTTTTGACGAGTTATTTGATAGAAACCTCCCTTTTCGGTAATATCGAAGGCTAACCCCTTTGGATTTTCTCAAAAAATTTGATATTTTTTGGAACCTCCCAAAAATTAAGTTTGGATTGGTAACACATAGAGGATAGAGAATACAAGTCTCATGTGCAAGAAAAATGAATTTCTGACGAGTTATTTGTCGGAAAGCTCCATTATAGGTAATATCGAAGGCTAACCACTTTGGATTTTTCTCAAAAATTTTGATATTTCTTAGAACCTCCCGAAAAATAGGTATGGATAGGTAACACGTAGATGATAGAGAATACAAGTCTCATGTGCAAGAAAAATGAACTTTGCACGAGTTATTAACCGGGAACCTCCCTTTTCAATAATATCGAATGCTAACCCCTTTGGACTTTTCTCAAAAATTTTGATATTTTTTACAACCTTCCAAAAAATAAGTATGGATAGGTAACGCGTAGCCGATACAGAATACAAGCCTCATGTGCAAGAAAAATGAATTTTTGAATAGTTTTTTCAGAGAAAAATAAATTTTGACGAGTTATTTGAAAGAAACCTCCCTTTTCTGTAATATCGAAGGCTAACCCCTTTGTATTTTCTCAAAAAATTTGATATTTTTCATAACCTCCCAAAAATTAAGTTTGGATTGGTAACACGTAGCCGATTGAGAATACAAGCCTCATGTGCAAGAAAAATGAATTTTTGACGAGTTATTAACCGGAAACCTCCATTTTCAATAATACCGAAGGCTAACCCCTTTGGATTTTTCTAAAAAAATTGATATTTTTTAGAATCTTACCAAAAAATAAGTATGGATTGGTAACGCATAGCCGATACAGAATACAAGCCTTATGTGCAAGAGAAATGAATTTTTAACGAGTTATTTGACCAGAAAAATGAATTTTAGACGAGTTATTTGACGGAAACCTCATTTTTGTAATATCGAAGGCTAACCCCTTTGGATGTTCTCAAAATTAGATATTTTTTATAACATCCCACAAATGAAGTTTGGATTGGTAACGCATAGCGGATAGACAATACAAGTCTCATGTGCAAGAAAAATAAATTTTTGACGGGTTATTTATCGGAAAGCTCCCTTTTCAGTAATATCAAAGGCTAACCCCTTTGGATTTTTCTCAAATATTTTGATATTTCTTTGAACCTCCCGAAAAATAGTTATGGATAGGTAACACGTAGCCGATAGAGAATACAAGCCTCATGTGCAAGAAAAATGAATTTTTCACGAGTTATTAACCGGGAACCTCCCTTTTCAATAATATCGAAGGCTAACCCCTTTGGATTTTTCTCAAAAATTTTGATATTTTTTACAACCTTACAAAAAATAAGTATGGATAGGTAACGCGTAGCCGATACAGAATACAAGCCTCATGTGCAAGAAAAATGAATTTTTGAAGAGTTATTTATCGGAAAGCTCCCTTTTTGTTAATAACGAAGGCTAACCCCTTTGGATTTTTCTCAAAAATTTTGATATTTCTTAGAACCTCCCGAAAAATAGGTATGGATACGTAACATGTAGCCGATTGAGAATACAAGCCTCATTTGCAAGAAAATGAAACTTTCACGAGTTATATGCAGAAAAATGAATTTTTGATGAGTCATTTGACGGAAACCTCCCTTTTCGTTAATATCGAAGGCTAACCCCTTTGGATTTTTCTCAAAAATTTTGATATTTTTTAGAACCAAGCCTTATGTGCAAGAGAAATGAATTTTTAATGAGTTATTTGACCAGAAAAATAAATTTTAGACGAGTTATTTAACGGAAAACTCCTTTTCGGTAATATCGAAGGCTAACCCCTTTGGATTTTCTCAAAAATTTTGATATTTTTTATAACATCCCAAAAATGAAGTTTGGATTGGTAACGCATAGCGGATAGACAATACAAGTCTCATGTGCAAGAAAAATGAATTTTTGACGGGTTATTTGTTGGAAAGCTCCGTTTTCAGTAATATCAAAGGCTAACCCCTTTGTATTTTTCTCAAAAATTTTGATATTTCTTAGGACCTCTCGAAAAATAGGTATGGATAGGTAACACGTAGCCGATAGAGAATACAAGCCTCATGTGCAAGAAAAATGAATTTTTCACGAGTTATTAACCGGGAACCTCCCTTTTCAATAATATCGAAGGCTAACCCCTTTGGATTTTTCTCAAAAATTTTGATATTTTTTACAACCTTACAAAAAATAAGTATGGATAGGTAACGCGTAGCCGATACAGAATACAAGCCTCATGTGCAAGAAAAATGAATTTTTGACTAGTTATTTCAGAGCAAAATAAATTTTTGACGAGTTATTTGACAGAAACCTCCCTTTTCTGTAATATCGAAGGCTAACCCCTTTGGATATTCTCAAAAAATTGGATGTTTTTCATAACCTCCCAAAATATAATTTTGGATTGGTAACACGTAGCCGATTGAGAATACAAGCATCATGTGCAAGAAAAATGTATTCTTCACGAGTTATTAACCGGAAACCCTCCTTTTCAATAATACTGAAGGCTAACCCCTTTGGATTTTTCTCAAAAATTTTGATATTTTTTAGAATCTTACCAAAAAATAAGTATGGAAAGGTAATACGTAGCCGCTACAGAATACAAGCCTTATGTGCAAGAAAAATGAGTTTTTAACGAGTTATTTGACAGAAAAATGAATTTTAGACGAGTTATTTGACGGAAACCTCCTTTTCGGTAATATCGAAGGCTAACCCCTTTGGATTTTCTCAAAAATTTTGATATTTTCTATAACATCCGAAAAATGAAGTTTGGATTGGTAACACATAGCGGATAGAGAATACAAGTCTCTTGTGCAAGAAAAATAAATTTTTGACGGGTTATTTGTCGGAAAGCTCCCTTTTCAGTAATATCAAAGGTTAACCCCTTTGGATTTTTCTCAAAAATTTTGATATTTGTTAGAACCTCCCGAAAAATAGGTATGGATAGGTAACACGTAGCGAATAGAGAATACAAGCCTCATGTGCAAGAAAAATGAATTTTTCATGAGTTATTAACCGGGAACCTCCCTTTTCAATAATATCGAAGGCTAACCCCTTTAGATTTTTCTCAAAAATTTTGATATTTTTTACAACCTTACAAAAAATAAGTATGGATAGGTAACGCGTAGCCGATACAGAATACAAACCTCATGTGCAAGAAAAATGAATTTTTGACTAGTTATTTCACAGAAAAATAAATTTTTGACGAGTTATTTGACAGAAACCTCCGTTTTCTATAATATCGAAGGCTAACCCCTTTGGATTTTCTCAAAAAATTTGATATTTTTCATAACCTCCCAAAAATGAAGTTTGGATTGGTAACGCATAGCGGATATAGAATACATGTCTCGTGTGCAAGAAAAATGAATTTTTGACGGGTTATTTGTCGGAAAGCTCCCTTTTTAGTAATATCAAAGGCTAACCCCTTTGGATTTTTCTCAAAAATTTTGATATTTCTTAGAACGTCCCGAAAAATAGGTATGGATAGGTAACACGTAGCTGATAGAGAATACAAGCCTCATTTGCAAGAAAAATGAATTTTTCACGAGTTATTAACTGGGAACCTCCCTTTTCAATAATATCGAAGGCTAACCCCTTTGGATTTTTCTCAAAAATTTTGATATTTTTTACAACCTTACAAAAAATAAGTATGGATAGGTAACGCGTAGCTGATACAGAATACAAGCCTCATGTGCAAGAAAAATGAAATTTTGACGAGTTATTTTACAGAAATATAAATTTTTGACGAGTTATTTGATAGAAACCTCCCTTTTCGGTAATATCGAAGGCTAACCCCTTTGGATTTTCTCAAAAAATTTGATATTTTTTGGAACCTCCCAAAAATTAAGTTTGGATTGGTAACACATAGAGGATAGAGAATACAAGTCTCATGTGCAAGAAAAATGAATTTCTGACGAGTTATTTGTCGGAAAGCTCCATTATAGGTAATATCGAAGGCTAACCACTTTGGATTTTTCTCAAAAATTTTGATATTTCTTAGAACCTCCCGAAAAATAGGTATGGATAGGTAACACGTAGATGATAGAGAATACAAGTCTCATGTGCAAGAAAAATGAACTTTGCACGAGTTATTAACCGGGAACCTCCCTTTTCAATAATATCGAATGCTAACCCCTTTGGACTTTTCTCAAAAATTTTGATATTTTTTACAACCTTCCAAAAAATAAGTATGGATAGGTAACGCGTAGCCGATACAGAATACAAGCCTCATGTGCAAGAAAAATGAATTTTTGAATAGTTTTTTCAGAGAAAAATAAATTTTGACGAGTTATTTGAAAGAAACCTCCCTTTTCTGTAATATCGAAGGCTAACCCCTTTGTATTTTCTCAAAAAATTTGATATTTTTCATAACCTCCCAAAAATTAAGTTTGGATTGGTAACACGTAGCCGATTGAGAATACAAGCCTCATGTGCAAGAAAAATGAATTTTTGACGAGTTATTAACCGGAAACCTCCATTTTCAATAATACCGAAGGCTAACCCCTTTGGATTTTTCTAAAAAAATTGATATTTTTTAGAATCTTACCAAAAATAAGTATGGATTGGTAACGCATAGCCGATACAGAATACAAGCCTTATGTGCAAGAGAAATGAATTTTTAACGAGTTATTTGACCAGAAAAATGAATTTTAGACGAGTTATTTGATGGAAACCTCCTTTTCGGTAATATCGAAGGCTAACCCCTTTGGATTTTCTCAAAAATTTTGATATTTTTTATAACATCCCAAAAATGAAGTTTTATTGGTAACGCATAGTGGATAGACAATACAAGTCTCATGTGCAAGAAAAATGAATTTTTGACGGGTTATTTGTCGGAAAGCTCCCTTTTCAGTAATATCAAAGGCTAACCCCTTTGTATTTTTCTCAAAAATTTTGATATTTCTTAGAACCTCCCGAAAAATAGGTATGGATAGGTAACACGTAGCGGATAGAGAATACAAGCCACATGTGCAAGAAAAATGAATTTTTCACGAGTTATTAACCGGTAACCTCCCTTTTCAATAATATCGAAGGCTAACCCCTTTGGATTTTTCTCAAAAATTTTGATATTTTTTACAACCTTACAAAAAATAAGTATGGATAGGTAACGCGTAGCCGATACAGAATACAAGCCTCATGTGCAAGAAAAATGAATTTTTGAAGAGTTATTTATCGGAAAGCTCCCTTTTTGTTAATAACGAAGGCTAACCCCTTTGGATTTTTCTCAAAAATTTTGATATTTCTTAGAACCTCCCGAAAAATAGGTATGGATACGTAACATGTAGCCGATTGAGAATACAAGCCTCATTTGCAAGAAAATGAAACTTTCACGAGTTATATGCAGAAAAATGAATTTTTGATGAGTCATTTGACGGAAACCTCCCTTTTCGTTAATATCGAAGGCTAACCCCTTTGGATTTTTCTCAAAAATTTTGATATTTTTTAGAACCAAGCCTTATGTGCAAGAGAAATGAATTTTTAATGAGTTATTTGACCAGAAAAATAAATTTTAGACGAGTTATTTAACGGAAAACTCCTTTTCGGTAATATCGAAGGCTAACCCCTTTGGATTTTCTCAAAAATTTTGATATTTTTTATAACATCCCAAAAATGAAGTTTGGATTGGTAACGCATAGCGGATAGACAATACAAGTCTCATGTGCAAGAAAAATGAATTTTTGACGGGTTATTTGTTGGAAAGCTCCGTTTTCAGTAATATCAAAGGCTAACCCCTTTGTATTTTTCTCAAAAATTTTGATATTTCTTAGGACCTCTCGAAAAATAGGTATGGATAGGTAACACGTAGCGGATAGAGAATACAAGCCTCATGTGCAAGAAAAATGAATTTTTCACGAGTTATTAACCGGTAACCTCCCTTTTCAATAATATCGAAGGCTAACCCCTTTGGATTTTTCTCAAAAATTTTGATATTTTTTACAACCTTACAAAAAATAAGTATGGATAGGTAACGCGTAGCCGATACAGAATACAAGCCTCATGTGCAAGAAAAATGAATTTTTGACTAGTTATTTCGTAGAAAAATAAATTTTTGATGAGTTATTTGACAGAAACCTCCGTTTTCTGTAATATCAAAGGCTAACCACTTTGGATTTTCTCAGAAAATTTGATATTTTTTGGAACCTCCCAAAAATTAGGTTTGGATTGGTAACGCATAGAAGATAGAGAATACACGTCTCATGTGCAAGAAAAATGAATTTCTCACGAGTTATTTGTCGGAAAGCTCCATTATAGGTAATATCGAAGGCTAACCCCTTTGGATTTTTCTCAAAAATTTTGATATTTCTTAGAACCTCCCAAAAAATAGGTCTGGATAGGTAACACGTAGACGATAGAGAATACAAGGCTCTTGTGCAAGAAAAATGAACTTTGCACGAGTTATTAACCGGGAACCCCTTGTTTCAATAATATCGAAAGCTAACCCCTTTGGATTTTTAGCAAAATTTTTGATATTTTTTACAACCTTCCAAAAAATAAGTATAGATAGGTAACGCGTAGCCGATACAGAATACAAGCTTCATGAGCAAGAAAAATGAATTTTGACTAGTTATTTCACTGAAAAATAAATTTTCGACGAGTTATTTAACAGAAACCTCCCTTTTCTGTAATATCGAAGGCTAACCCCTTTGGATATTCTCAAAAAATTGGATGTTTTTCATAACCTCCCAAAATATAATTTTGGATTGGTAACACGTAGCCGATTGAGAATACAAGCATCATGTGCAAGAAAAATGTATTCTTCACGAGTTATTAACCGGAAACCCTCCTTTTCAATAATACTGAAGGCTAACCCCTTTGGATTTTTCTCAAAAATTTTGATATTTTTTAGAATCTTACCAAAAAATAAGTATGGAAAGGTAATACGTAGCCGCTACAGAATACAAGCCTTATGTGCAAGAAAAATGAGTTTTTAACGAGTTATTTGACAGAAAAATGAATTTTAGACGAGTTATTTGACGGAAACCTCCTTTTCGGTAATATCGAAGGCTAACCCCTTTGGATTTTCTCAAAAATTTTGATATTTTCTATAACATCCGAAAAATGAAGTTTGGATTGGTAACACATAGCGGATAGAGAATACAAGTCTCTTGTGCAAGAAAAATAAATTTTTGACGGGTTATTTGTCGGAAAGCTCCCTTTTCAGTAATATCAAAGGTTAACCCCTTTGGATTTTTCTCAAAAATTTTGATATTTGTTAGAACCTCCCGAAAAATAGGTATGGATAGGTAACACGTAGCGAATAGAGAATACAAGCCTCATGTGCAAGAAAAATGAATTTTTCATGAGTTATTAACCGGGAACCTCCCTTTTCAATAATATCGAAGGCTAACCCCTTTAGATTTTTCTCAAAAATTTTGATATTTTTTACAACCTTACAAAAAATAAGTATGGATAGGTAACGCGTAGCCGATACAGAATACAAACCTCATGTGCAAGAAAAATGAATTTTTGACTAGTTATTTCACAGAAAAATAAATTTTTGACGAGTTATTTGACAGAAACCTCCGTTTTCTATAATATCGAAGGCTAACCCCTTTGGATTTTCTCAAAAAATTTGATATTTTTCATAACCTCCCAAAAATGAAGTTTGGATTGGTAACGCATAGCGGATATAGAATACATGTCTCGTGTGCAAGAAAAATGAATTTTTGACGGGTTATTTGTCGGAAAGCTCCCTTTTTAGTAATATCAAAGGCTAACCCCTTTGGATTTTTCTCAAAAATTTTGATATTTCTTAGAACGTCCCGAAAAATAGGTATGGATAGGTAACACGTAGCTGATAGAGAATACAAGCCTCATTTGCAAGAAAAATGAATTTTTCACGAGTTATTAACTGGGAACCTCCCTTTTCAATAATATCGAAGGCTAACCCCTTTGGATTTTTCTCAAAAATTTTGATATTTTTTACAACCTTACAAAAAATAAGTATGGATAGGTAACGCGTAGCTGATACAGAATACAAGCCTCATGTGCAAGAAAAATGAAATTTTGACGAGTTATTTTACAGAAATATAAATTTTTGACGAGTTATTTGATAGAAACCTCCCTTTTCGGTAATATCGAAGGCTAACCCCTTTGGATTTTCTCAAAAAATTTGATATTTTTTGGAACCTCCCAAAAATTAAGTTTGGATTGGTAACACATAGAGGATAGAGAATACAAGTCTCATGTGCAAGAAAAATGAATTTCTGACGAGTTATTTGTCGGAAAGCTCCATTATAGGTAATATCGAAGGCTAACCACTTTGGATTTTTCTCAAAAATTTTGATATTTCTTAGAACCTCCCGAAAAATAGGTATGGATAGGTAACACGTAGATGATAGAGAATACAAGTCTCATGTGCAAGAAAAATGAACTTTGCACGAGTTATTAACCGGGAACCTCCCTTTTCAATAATATCGAATGCTAACCCCTTTGGACTTTTCTCAAAAATTTTGATATTTTTTACAACCTTCCAAAAAATAAGTATGGATAGGTAACGCGTAGCCGATACAGAATACAAGCCTCATGTGCAAGAAAAATGAATTTTTGAATAGTTTTTTCAGAGAAAAATAAATTTTGACGAGTTATTTGAAAGAAACCTCCCTTTTCTGTAATATCGAAGGCTAACCCCTTTGTATTTTCTCAAAAAATTTGATATTTTTCATAACCTCCCAAAAATTAAGTTTGGATTGGTAACACGTAGCCGATTGAGAATACAAGCCTCATGTGCAAGAAAAATGAATTTTTGACGAGTTATTAACCGGAAACCTCCATTTTCAATAATACCGAAGGCTAACCCCTTTGGATTTTTCTAAAAAAATTGATATTTTTTAGAATCTTACCAAAAATAAGTATGGATTGGTAACGCATAGCCGATACAGAATACAAGCCTTATGTGCAAGAGAAATGAATTTTTAACGAGTTATTTGACCAGAAAAATGAATTTTAGACGAGTTATTTGACGGAAACCTCCTTTTCGGTAATATCGAAGGCTAACCCCTTTGGATTTTCTCAAAAATTTTGATATTTTTTATAACATCCCAAAAATGAAGTTTTATTGGTAACGCATAGTGGATAGACAATACAAGTCTCATGTGCAAGAAAAATGAATTTTTGACGGGTTATTTGTCGGAAAGCTCCCTTTTCAGTAATATCAAAGGCTAACCCCTTTGTATTTTTCTCAAAAATTTTGATATTTCTTAGAACCTCCCGAAAAATAGGTATGGATAGGTAACACGTAGCGGATAGAGAATACAAGCCACATGTGCAAGAAAAATGAATTTTTCACGAGTTATTAACCGGTAACCTCCCTTTTCAATAATATCGAAGGCTAACCCCTTTGGATTTTTCTCAAAAATTTTGATATTTTTTACAACCTTACAAAAAATAAGTATGGATAGGTAACGCGTAGCCGATACAGAATACAAGCCTCATGTGCAAGAAAAATGAATTTTTGAAGAGTTATTTATCGGAAAGCTCCCTTTTTGTTAATAACGAAGGCTAACCCCTTTGGATTTTTCTCAAAAATTTTGATATTTCTTAGAACCTCCCGAAAAATAGGTATGGATACGTAACATGTAGCCGATTGAGAATACAAGCCTCATTTGCAAGAAAATGAAACTTTCACGAGTTATATGCAGAAAAATGAATTTTTGATGAGTCATTTGACGGAAACCTCCCTTTTCGTTAATATCGAAGGCTAACCCCTTTGGATTTTTCTCAAAAATTTTGATATTTTTTAGAACCAAGCCTTATGTGCAAGAGAAATGAATTTTTAATGAGTTATTTGACCAGAAAAATAAATTTTAGACGAGTTATTTAACGGAAAACTCCTTTTCGGTAATATCGAAGGCTAACCCCTTTGGATTTTCTCAAAAATTTTGATATTTTTTATAACATCCCAAAAATGAAGTTTGGATTGGTAACGCATAGCGGATAGACAATACAAGTCTCATGTGCAAGAAAAATGAATTTTTGACGGGTTATTTGTTGGAAAGCTCCGTTTTCAGTAATATCAAAGGCTAACCCCTTTGTATTTTTCTCAAAAATTTTGATATTTCTTAGGACCTCTCGAAAAATAGGTATGGATAGGTAACACGTAGCGGATAGAGAATACAAGCCTCATGTGCAAGAAAAATGAATTTTTCACGAGTTATTAACCGGTAACCTCCCTTTTCAATAATATCGAAGGCTAACCCCTTTGGATTTTTCTCAAAAATTTTGATATTTTTTACAACCTTACAAAAAATAAGTATGGATAGGTAACGCGTAGCCGATACAGAATACAAGCCTCATGTGCAAGAAAAATGAATTTTTGACTAGTTATTTCGTAGAAAAATAAATTTTTGATGAGTTATTTGACAGAAACCTCCGTTTTCTGTAATATCAAAGGCTAACCACTTTGGATTTTCTCAGAAAATTTGATATTTTTTGGAACCTCCCAAAAATTAGGTTTGGATTGGTAACGCATAGAAGATAGAGAATACACGTCTCATGTGCAAGAAAAATGAATTTCTCACGAGTTATTTGTCGGAAAGCTCCATTATAGGTAATATCGAAGGCTAACCCCTTTGGATTTTTCTCAAAAATTTTGATATTTCTTAGAACCTCCCAAAAAATAGGTCTGGATAGGTAACACGTAGACGATAGAGAATACAAGGCTCTTGTGCAAGAAAAATGAACTTTGCACGAGTTATTAACCGGGAACCCCTTGTTTCAATAATATCGAAAGCTAACCCCTTTGGATTTTTAGCAAAATTTTTGATATTTTTTACAACCTTCCAAAAAATAAGTATAGATAGGTAACGCGTAGCCGATACAGAATACAAGCTTCATGAGCAAGAAAAATGAATTTTGACTAGTTATTTCACTGAAAAATAAATTTTTGACGAGTTATTTAACAGAAACCTCCCTTTTCTGTAATATCGAAGGCTAACCCCTTTGGATATTCTCAAAAAATTGGATGTTTTTCATAACCTCCCAAAATATAATTTTGGATTGGTAACACGTAGCCGATTGAGAATACAAGCATCATGTGCAAGAAAAATGTATTCTTCACGAGTTATTAACCGGAAACCCTCCTTTTCAATAATACTGAAGGCTAACCCCTTTGGATTTTTCTCAAAAATTTTGATATTTTTTAGAATCTTACCAAAAAATAAGTATGGAAAGGTAATACGTAGCCGCTACAGAATACAAGCCTTATGTGCAAGAAAAATGAGTTTTTAACGAGTTATTTGACAGAAAAATGAATTTTAGACGAGTTATTTGACGGAAACCTCCTTTTCGGTAATATCGAAGGCTAACCCCTTTGGATTTTCTCAAAAATTTTGATATTTTCTATAACATCCGAAAAATGAAGTTTGGATTGGTAACACATAGCGGATAGAGAATACAAGTCTCTTGTGCAAGAAAAATAAATTTTTGACGGGTTATTTGTCGGAAAGCTCCCTTTTCAGTAATATCAAAGGTTAACCCCTTTGGATTTTTCTCAAAAATTTTGATATTTGTTAGAACCTCCCGAAAAATAGGTATGGATAGGTAACACGTAGCGAATAGAGAATACAAGCCTCATGTGCAAGAAAAATGAATTTTTCATGAGTTATTAACCGGGAACCTCCCTTTTCAATAATATCGAAGGCTAACCCCTTTAGATTTTTCTCAAAAATTTTGATATTTTTTACAACCTTACAAAAAATAAGTATGGATAGGTAACGCGTAGCCGATACAGAATACAAACCTCATGTGCAAGAAAAATGAATTTTTGACTAGTTATTTCACAGAAAAATAAATTTTTGACGAGTTATTTGACAGAAACCTCCGTTTTCTATAATATCGAAGGCTAACCCCTTTGGATTTTCTCAAAAAATTTGATATTTTTCATAACCTCCCAAAAATGAAGTTTGGATTGGTAACGCATAGCGGATATAGAATACATGTCTCGTGTGCAAGAAAAATGAATTTTTGACGGGTTATTTGTCGGAAAGCTCCCTTTTTAGTAATATCAAAGGCTAACCCCTTTGGATTTTTCTCAAAAATTTTGATATTTCTTAGAACGTCCCGAAAAATAGGTATGGATAGGTAACACGTAGCTGATAGAGAATACAAGCCTCATTTGCAAGAAAAATGAATTTTTCACGAGTTATTAACTGGGAACCTCCCTTTTCAATAATATCGAAGGCTAACCCCTTTGGATTTTTCTCAAAAATTTTGATATTTTTTACAACCTTACAAAAAATAAGTATGGATAGGTAACGCGTAGCTGATACAGAATACAAGCCTCATGTGCAAGAAAAATGAAATTTTGACGAGTTATTTTACAGAAATATAAATTTTTGACGAGTTATTTGATAGAAACCTCCCTTTTCGGTAATATCGAAGGCTAACCCCTTTGGATTTTCTCAAAAAATTTGATATTTTTTGGAACCTCCCAAAAATTAAGTTTGGATTGGTAACACATAGAGGATAGAGAATACAAGTCTCATGTGCAAGAAAAATGAATTTCTGACGAGTTATTTGTCGGAAAGCTCCATTATAGGTAATATCGAAGGCTAACCACTTTGGATTTTTCTCAAAAATTTTGATATTTCTTAGAACCTCCCGAAAAATAGGTATGGATAGGTAACACGTAGATGATAGAGAATACAAGTCTCATGTGCAAGAAAAATGAACTTTGCACGAGTTATTAACCGGGAACCTCCCTTTTCAATAATATCGAATGCTAACCCCTTTGGACTTTTCTCAAAAATTTTGATATTTTTTACAACCTTCCAAAAAATAAGTATGGATAGGTAACGCGTAGCCGATACAGAATACAAGCCTCATGTGCAAGAAAAATGAATTTTTGAATAGTTTTTTCAGAGAAAAATAAATTTTGACGAGTTATTTGAAAGAAACCTCCCTTTTCTGTAATATCGAAGGCTAACCCCTTTGTATTTTCTCAAAAAATTTGATATTTTTCATAACCTCCCAAAAATTAAGTTTGGATTGGTAACACGTAGCCGATTGAGAATACAAGCCTCATGTGCAAGAAAAATGAATTTTTGACGAGTTATTAACCGGAAACCTCCATTTTCAATAATACCGAAGGCTAACCCCTTTGGATTTTTCTAAAAAAATTGATATTTTTTAGAATCTTACCAAAAATAAGTATGGATTGGTAACGCATAGCCGATACAGAATACAAGCCTTATGTGCAAGAGAAATGAATTTTTAACGAGTTATTTGACCAGAAAAATGAATTTTAGACGAGTTATTTGACGGAAACCTCCTTTTCGGTAATATCGAAGGCTAACCCCTTTGGATTTTCTCAAAAATTTTGATATTTTTTATAACATCCCAAAAATGAAGTTTTATTGGTAACGCATAGTGGATAGACAATACAAGTCTCATGTGCAAGAAAAATGAATTTTTGACGGGTTATTTGTCGGAAAGCTCCCTTTTCAGTAATATCAAAGGCTAACCCCTTTGTATTTTTCTCAAAAATTTTGATATTTCTTAGAACCTCCCGAAAAATAGGTATGGATAGGTAACACGTAGCGGATAGAGAATACAAGCCACATGTGCAAGAAAAATGAATTTTTCACGAGTTATTAACCGGTAACCTCCCTTTTCAATAATATCGAAGGCTAACCCCTTTGGATTTTTCTCAAAAATTTTGATATTTTTTACAACCTTACAAAAAATAAGTATGGATAGGTAACGCGTAGCCGATACAGAATACAAGCCTCATGTGCAAGAAAAATGAATTTTTGAAGAGTTATTTATCGGAAAGCTCCCTTTTTGTTAATAACGAAGGCTAACCCCTTTGGATTTTTCTCAAAAATTTTGATATTTCTTAGAACCTCCCGAAAAATAGGTATGGATACGTAACATGTAGCCGATTGAGAATACAAGCCTCATTTGCAAGAAAATGAAACTTTCACGAGTTATATGCAGAAAAATGAATTTTTGATGAGTCATTTGACGGAAACCTCCCTTTTCGTTAATATCGAAGGCTAACCCCTTTGGATTTTTCTCAAAAATTTTGATATTTTTTAGAACCAAGCCTTATGTGCAAGAGAAATGAATTTTTAATGAGTTATTTGACCAGAAAAATAAATTTTAGACGAGTTATTTAACGGAAAACTCCTTTTCGGTAATATCGAAGGCTAACCCCTTTGGATTTTCTCAAAAATTTTGATATTTTTTATAACATCCCAAAAATGAAGTTTGGATTGGTAACGCATAGCGGATAGACAATACAAGTCTCATGTGCAAGAAAAATGAATTTTTGACGGGTTATTTGTTGGAAAGCTCCGTTTTCAGTAATATCAAAGGCTAACCCCTTTGTATTTTTCTCAAAAATTTTGATATTTCTTAGGACCTCTCGAAAAATAGGTATGGATAGGTAACACGTAGCGGATAGAGAATACAAGCCTCATGTGCAAGAAAAATGAATTTTTCACGAGTTATTAACCGGTAACCTCCCTTTTCAATAATATCGAAGGCTAACCCCTTTGGATTTTTCTCAAAAATTTTGATATTTTTTACAACCTTACAAAAAATAAGTATGGATAGGTAACGCGTAGCCGATACAGAATACAAGCCTCATGTGCAAGAAAAATGAATTTTTGACTAGTTATTTCGTAGAAAAATAAATTTTTGATGAGTTATTTGACAGAAACCTCCGTTTTCTGTAATATCAAAGGCTAACCACTTTGGATTTTCTCAGAAAATTTGATATTTTTTGGAACCTCCCAAAAATTAGGTTTGGATTGGTAACGCATAGAAGATAGAGAATACACGTCTCATGTGCAAGAAAAATGAATTTCTCACGAGTTATTTGTCGGAAAGCTCCATTATAGGTAATATCGAAGGCTAACCCCTTTGGATTTTTCTCAAAAATTTTGATATTTCTTAGAACCTCCCAAAAAATAGGTCTGGATAGGTAACACGTAGACGATAGAGAATACAAGGCTCTTGTGCAAGAAAAATGAACTTTGCACGAGTTATTAACCGGGAACCCCTTGTTTCAATAATATCGAAAGCTAACCCCTTTGGATTTTTAGCAAAATTTTTGATATTTTTTACAACCTTCCAAAAAATAAGTATAGATAGGTAACGCGTAGCCGATACAGAATACAAGCTTCATGAGCAAGAAAAATGAATTTTGACTAGTTATTTCACTGAAAAATAAATTTTTGACGAGTTATTTAACAGAAACCTCCCTTTTCTGTAATATCGAAGGCTAACCCCTTTGGGTTTTCTCAAAAAATTTGATATTTTTCATAACCTCCCAAAAATTAAGTTTGGATTTGTAACACGTAGCCGATTGAGAATACAAGCCTCATGTGCAAGAAAAATGAATTTTTCACGAGTTATTAATTGCAAACCGCCCTTTTCAATAATACCGAAGGCTAACCCCTTTGGATTTTTCTCAAAAATTTTGATATTTTCTAGAATCTTACCAAAAAATAAGTACGGATAGGTAACGAGTAGCCGATATAGAATACAAGCCTTATGTGCAAGAAAAATGAATTGTTGATGAGTTATTTGACAGAAAAATGAATTTTTGACGAGTTATTTGACGGAAAACTCCTTTTCGGTAATATCGAAGGCTAACCCCTTTGGATTTTCTCAAAAAATTTGATATTTTTTATAACATCCCAAAAATGATGTTTGGATTGGTAACACATAGCGGATAGAGAATACAAGTCTCATGTGCATGAAAAATAAATTTTTGAAGAGTTATTTGTGAGAAAGCTACCTTTTCGTTAATAACGAAGGCTAACCCCTTTGGATTTTTCTCAAAATTTTTGATATTTTTTAGAACCTCCCGAAAAATAGGTATGGATAGGTAACACGTAGCCGATAGAGAATACAAGCCTCATGTGCAAGAAAAATGAATTTTTCACGACTTATTAACCGGGAACCTCCCTTTCCAATAATATCGAAGGCTAACCCTTTTAGATTTTTCTCAAAAATTTTGATGTTTTTTACAACATTTAAAAAAATAAGTATGGATAGGTAACGCGTAGCCGATACAGAATACAAGCCTCATGTGCAAGAAAAATGAATTTTTGACTAGTTATTTCAGAGAAAAATAAAGTTTTGACGAGTTATTTGATAGAAACCTCCCTTTTCTTTAATATCGAAGGCTAATCCCTTTGGATTTTCTCAAAACATTTCATATTTATCATAACCTCCCAAAAATTAAGTTTGGATTGGTAACACGTAGCCGATTGAGAATACAAGCCTCATGTGCAAGAAAAATGAATTTTTCACGAGTTATTAACAGGAAACCTCCCTTTTCAATAATACCGAAGGCTAACCCCTTTGGATTTTTCTAAAAAAATTTGATATTTTTTAGAATCTTAACAAAAAATAAGTATGGATATGTAACGCATAGCCGATACAGAATACAAGCCTCATGTGCAAGAAAAATGAATTTCTCACGAGTCATTAACCGGGAACCTCACTTTTCAATAATATCGAAGGCTAACCCATTTAGATTTTTCTCAAAAATTTTGATATTTTTTACAACCTTACAAAAAATAAGTATGGATAGGTAACGCGTAGCCGATACAGAATACAAGCCTCATGTGCAAGAAAAGTGAATTTTTGACTAGTTATTTCACAAAAAAATAAATTTTTGACAAGTTATTTGACAGAAACCTCCGTTTTCTGTAATATCGAAGGCTAACCCCTTTGGATTTTCTCAAAAAATTTGATATTTTTCATAACCTCTCAAAAATGAAGTTTTGATTGGTAACGCATAGCGGATAGAGAATACATGTCTCGTGTGCAAGAAAAATGAATTTTTGACGGGTTATTTGTCGAAAAGCTCCCTTTTTAGTAATATCATAGGCTAACCCCTTTGGATTTTTCTCAAAATTTTTGATATTTCTTAGAATGTCCCGAAAAATAGGTATGGATAGGTAACACGTAGCGGATAGAGAATACAAGCCTCATGTGCAAGAAAAATGAATTTTTCACGAGTTATTAACCGGGAACCTCCCTTTTCAATAATATCGAAGGCTAACCCCTTTGGATTTTTCTCAAAAATTTTGATATTTTTTACAACCTTACAAAAAATAAGTATGGATAGGTAACGCGTAGCCGATACAGAATACAAGCCTCATGTGCAAGAAAAATGAAATTTTGATGAGTTATTTTACAGAAATATAAATTTTTGACGAGTTATTTGATAGAAACCTCCCTTTTCGGTAATATCGAATGCTAACCCCTTTGGATTTGCTCAAAAAATTTGATATTTTTTGGAACCTCCCAAAAATTAAGTTTGGATTGGTAACACATAGAGCATAGAGAATACAAGTCTCATGTGCAAGAAAAATGAATTTCTGACGAGTTATTTGTCGGAAAGCTCCATTATAGGTAATATCGAAGGCTAACAACTTTGGATTTTTCTCAAAAATTTTGATATTTCTTAGAACCTCCCGAAAAATAGGTATGGATAGGTAACACGTAGACGGCAGAGAATACAAGCCTCATGTGCAAGAAAAATGAACTTTGCACGAGTTATTAACCGGGAACCTCCCTTTTCAATAATATCGAAGGCTAACCCCTTTGGACTTTTCTCAAAAATTTTGATATTTTTTACAACCTTCCAAAAAATAAGTATGGATAGGTAACGCGTAGCCGATACAGAATACAAGCCTCATGTGCAAGAAAAATGAATTTTTGAATAGTTATTTCAGAGAAAAATAAATTTTGACGAGTTATTTGAAAGAAACCTCCCTTTTCTGTAATATCGAAGGCTAACCCCTTTGTATTTTCTCAAAAAATTTGATATTTTTCATAACCTCTCAAAAATGAAGTTTTGATTGGTAACGCATAGCGGATAGAGAATACATGTCTCGTGTGCAAGAAAAATGAATTTTTGACGGGTTATTTGTCGGAAAGCTCCCTTTTTAGTAATATCAAAGGCTAACCCCCTTTAGATTTTTCTCAAAAATTTTGATATTTCTTAGAATGTCCCGAAAAATAGGTATGGATAGGTAACACGTAGCGGATAGAGAATACAAGCCTCATGTGCAAGAAAAATGAATTTTTCATGAGTTATTAACCGGGAACCTCCCTTTTCAATAATATCGAAGGCTAACCCCTTTAGATTTTTCTCAAAATTTTTGATATTTTTACAACATTCAAAAAAATAAGTATGGATAGGTAACGCGTAGCCGATACAGAATACAAGCCTCATGTGCAAGAAAAATGTATTTTTGACTAGTTATTTCAAAGAAAAATAAATTTTGGACTAGTTATTTGACAGAAACCTACCTTTTCTGTAATATCAAAGGCTAACCCCTTTGGATTTTCTCAAAAAATTTGATATTTTTCATAACCTCCCAAAAATTAAGTTTGGATTGGTAACTCGTAGCCAATTGAGAATACAAGCCTCATGTGCAAGAAAAATGAATTTTTCACGAGTTATTAACAGGAATCCTCCCTTTTCAATAATACCGAAGGCTAACCCCTTTGGATTTTTCTAAAAAAATTTGATATTTTTTAGAATCTTAAAAAAATAAGTATGGATATGTAACGCATAGCCGATACAGAATACAAGCCTCATGTGCAAGAAAAATGAATTTTTCACGAGTTATTAACCGGGAACCTCACTTTTCAATAATATCGAAGGCTAACCCATTTAGATTTTTCTCAAAAATTTTGATATTTTTTACAACCTTACAAAAAATAAGTATGGATAGGTAACGCGTAGCCGATACAGAATACAAGCCTCATGTGCAAGAAAAGTGAATTTTTGACTAGTTATTTCACAGAAAAATAAATTTTTGACGAGTTATTTGACAGAAACCCCCGTTTTCTGTAATATCGAAGGCTAACCCCTTTGGATTTTCTCAAAAAATTTGATATTTTTCATAACCTCTCAAAAATGAAGTTTGGATTGGTAACGCATAGCGTATAGAGAATACATGTCTCATGTGCAAGAAAAATGAATTTTTGACGGGTTATTTGTCGGAAAGCTCCCTTTTTAGTAATATTAAAGGCTAACCCCTTTGGATTTTTCTCAAAAATTTTGATATTTCTTAGAACGTCCCGAAAAATAGGTATGGATAGGTAACACGTAGCCGATAGAGAATACAAGCCTCATGTGCAAGAAAAATGAATTTTTCACGAGTTATTAACCGGGAACCTCCCTTTCCAATAATATCGAAGGCTAACCCCTTTGGATTTTTCTCAAAAATTTTGATGTTTTTTACAACATTTAAAAAAATAAGTATGGATAGGTAACGCGTAGCCGATACAGAATACAAGCCTCATGTGCAAGAAAAATGAATTTTTGACTAGTTATTTCAGAGAAAAATAAAGTTTTGACGAGTTATTTGATAGAAACCTCCCTTTTCTTTAATATCGAAGGCTAATCCCTTTGGATTTTCTCTAAACATTTCATATTTATCATAACCTCCCAAAAATTAAGTTTGGATTGGTAACACGTAGCCGATTGAGAATACAAGCCTCATGTGCAAGAAAAATGAATTTTTCACGAGTTATTAACAGGAAACCTCCCTTTTCAATAATACCGAAGGCTAACCCCTTTGGATTTTTCTAAAAAAATTTGATATTTTTTAGAATCTTAACAAAAAATAAGTATGGATATGTAACGCATAGCCGATACAGAATACAAGCCTCATGTGCAAGAAAAATGAATTTCTCACGAGTTATTAACCGGGAACCTCACTTTTCAATAATATCGAAGGCTAACCCATTTAGATTTTTCTCAAAAATTTTGATATTTTTTACAACCTTGCAAAAAATAAGTATGGATAGGTAACGCGTAGCCGATACAGAATACAAGCCTCATGTGCAAGAAAAGTGAATTTTTGACTAGTTATTTCACAGAAAAATAAATTTTTGACAAGTTATTTGACAGAAACCTCCGTTTTCTGTAATATCGAAGGCTAACCCCTTTGGATTTTCTCAAAAAATTTGATATTTTTCATAACCTCTCAAAAATGAAGTTTGGATTGGTAACGCATAGCGGATAGAGAATACATGTCTCGTGTGCAAGAAAAATGAATTTTTGACGGGTTATTTGTCGGAAAGCTCCCTTTTAGTAATATCAAAGGCTAACCCCTTTAGATTTTTCTCAAAAATTTTGATATTTCTTAGAATGTCCCGAAAAATAGGTATGGATAGATAACACGTAGCGGATAGAGAATACAAGCCTCATGTGCAAGAAAAATGAATTTTTCACGAGTTATTAACCGGGAACCTCCCTTTTCAATAATATCGAAGGCTAACCCCTTTGGATTTTTCTCAAAATTTTTGATATTTTTACAACATTCAAAAAAATAAGTATGGATAGGTAACGCGTAGCCGATACAGAATACAAGCCTCATGTGCAAGAAAAATGTATTTTTGACTAGTTATTTCAAAGAAAAATAAATTTTTGACGAGTTATTTGACAGAAACCTACCTTTTCTGTAATATCAAAGGCTAACCCCTTTGGATTTTCTCAAAAAATTTGATATTTTTCATAACCTCCCAAAAATTAAGTTTGGATTGGTAACTCGTAGCCAATTGAGAATACAAGCCTCATGTGCAAGAAAAATGAATTTTTCACGAGTTATTAACAGGAATCCTCCCTTTTCAATAATACCGAAGGCTAACCCCTTTGGATTTTTCTAAAAAAATTTGATATTTTTTAGAATCTTAAAAAAAATAAGTATGGATATGTAACGCATAGCCGATACAGAATACAAGCCTCATGTGCAAGAAAAGTGAATTTTTGACTAGTTATTTCACAGAAAAATAAATTTTTGACGAGTTATTTGACAGAAACCCCCGTTTTCTGTAATATCGAAGGCTAACCCCTTTGGATTTTCTCAAAAAATTTGATATTTTTCATAACCTCTCAAAAATGAAGTTTGGATTGGTAACGCATAGCGTATAGAGAATACATGTCTCATGTGCAAGAAAAATGAATTTTTGACGGGTTATTTGTCGGAAAGCTCCCTTTTTAGTAATATCAAAGGCTAACCCCTTTGGATTTTTCTCAAAAATTTTGATATTTCTTAGAACGTCCCGAAAAATAGGTATGGATAGGTAACACGTAGCGGATAGAGAATACAAGCCTCATGTGCAAGAAAAATGAATTTTTCACGAGTTATTATCCGGGAACCTCCCTTTTCAATAATATCGAAGGCTAACCCCTTTGGATTTTTCTCAAAAATTTTGATATTTTTTACAACCTTACAAAAAATATGTATGGATAGGTAACGCGTAGCCGATACAGAATACAAGCCTCATGTGCAAGAAAAATGAAATTTTGATGAGTTATTTTACAGAAATATAAATTTTTGACGAGTTATTTGATAGAAACCTCCCTTTTCGGTAATATCGAAGGCTATCCCCTTTGGATTTTTCTCAAAAATTTTGATATTTTTTAGAACCTCCCGAAAAATAGGTATGGATAGGTAACACGTAGCCGATAGAGAATACAAGCCTCATGTGCAAGAAAAATGAATTTTTCACGAGTTATTAACCGGGAACCTCCCTTTTCAATAATATCGAAGGCTAACCCCTTTGGATTTTTCTCAAAAATTTTGATGTTTTTTACAACATTTAAAAAAATAAGTATGGATAGGTAACGAGTAGCCGATACAGAATACAAGCCTCATGTGCAAGAAAAATGAATTTTTGACTAGTTATTTCAGAGAAAAATAAAGTTTTGACGAGTTATTTGATAGAAACCTCCCTTTTCTTTAATATCGAAGGCTAATCCCTTTGGATTTTCTCAAAACATTTCATATTTTTCATAACCTCCCAAAAATTAAGTTTGGATTGGTAACACGTAGCCGATTGAGAATACAAGCCTCATGTGCAAGAAAAATGAATTTTTCACGAGTTATTAACAGGAAACCTCCCTTTTCAATAATACCGAAGGCTAACCCCTTTGGATTTTTGTAAAAAAATTTGATATTTTTTAGAATCTTAACAAAAAATAAGTATGGATATGTAACGCATAGCCGATATATTATACAAGCCTCATGTGCAAGAAAAATGAATTTTTCACGAGTTATTAACCGGGAAACTCACTTTTCAATAATATCGAAGGCTAATCCATTTAGATTTTTCTCAAAAATTTTGATATTTTTTACAACCTTACAAAAAATAAGTATGGATAGGTAACGCATAGCCGATACAGAATACAAGCCTCATGTGCAAGAAAAGTGAATTTTTGACAAGTTATTTCACAGAAAAATAAATTTTTGACGAGTTATTTGACAGAAACCTCCGTTTTTTGTAATATCGAAGGCTAACCCCTTTGGATTTTCTCAAAAAATTTGATATTTTTCATAACCTATCAAAAATGAAGTTTGGATTGGTAATGCATAGCGGATAGAGAATACGTGTCTCGTGTGCAAGAAAAATGAATTTTTGACGGGTTATTTGTCAGAAAGCTCCCTTTTTAGTAATATCAAAGGCTAACCCCTTTGGATTTTTCTCAAAAATTTTGATATTTCTTAGAACGTCCCGAAAAATAGGTATGGATAGGTTCCACGTAGCGAATAGAGAATACAAGCCTCATGTGCAAGAAAAATGAATTTTTCACGAGTTATTAACCGGGAACCTCCCTTTTCAATAATATCGAAGGCTAACCCCTTTGGATTTTTCTCAAAAATTTTGATATTTTTTACAACCTTACAAAAAATAAGTATGGATAGGTAACGCGTAGCCGATACAGAATACAAGCCTCATGTGCAAGAAAAATGAAATTTTGATGAGTTATTTTACAGAAATATAAATTTTTGACGAGTTATTTGATAGAAACCTCCCTTTTCGGTAATATCGAAGGCTAACCCCTTTGGATTTTTCTCAAAAATTTTGATATTTTTTAGAACCTCCCGAAAAATAGGTATGGATAGGTAACACGTAGCCGATAGAGAATACAAGCCTCATGTGCAAGAAAAATGAATTTTTCACGAGTTACTAACCGGGAACCTCCCTTTTCAATAATATCGAAGGCTAACCCCTTAGGATTTTTCTCAAAAATTTTGATGTTTTTTACAACATTTAAAAAAAATAAGTATGGATAGGTAACGAGTAGCCGATACAGAATACAAGCCTCATGTGCAAGAAAAATGAATTTTTGACTAGTTATTTCAGAGAAAAATAAAGTTTTGACGAGTTATTTGATAGAAACCTCCCTTTTCTTTAATATCGAAGGCTAATCCCTTTGGATTTTCTCAAAACATTTCATATTTTTCATAACCTCCCAAAAATTAAGTTTGGATTGGTAACACGTAGCCGATTTAGAATACAAGCCTCATGTGCAAGAAAAATGAATTTTTCACGAGTTATTAACAGGAAACCTCCCTTTTCAATAATACCGAAGGCTAACCCCTTTGGATTTTTCTAAAAAAATTTGATATTTTTTAGAATCTTAACAAAAAATAAGTATGGATATGTAATGCATAGCCGATATAGAATACAAGCCTCATGTGCAAGAAAAATGAATTTTTCACGAGTTATTAACCGGGAACCTCACTTTTCAATAATATCGAAGGCTAACCCATTTAGATTTTTCTCAAAAATTTTGATATTTTTTACAACCTTACAAAAAATAAGTATGGATAGGTAACGCATAGCCGATACAGAATACAAGCCTCATGTGCAAGAAAAGTGAATTTTTGACAAGTTATTTCACAGAAAAATAAATTTTTGACGAGTTATTTGACAGAAACCTCCGTTTTTTGTAATATCGAAGGCTAACCCCTTTGGATTTTCTCAAAAAATTTGATATTTTTCATAACCTCTCAA
The DNA here is from genome assembly GCA_030760725.1 of Neostapfia colusana. NCBI lineage: Eukaryota > Viridiplantae > Streptophyta > Magnoliopsida > Poales > Poaceae > Neostapfia > Neostapfia colusana. Next base: position 49,953 of record JASWHV010000001.1, on the reverse strand, counting down.
AAATGAAGTTTGGATTGGTAATGCATAGCGGATAGAGAATACGTGTCTCGTGTGCAAGAAAAATGAATTTTTGACGGGTTATTTGTCAGAAAGCTCCCTTTTTAGTAATATCAAAGGCTAACCCCTTTGGATTTTTCTCAAAAATTTTGATATTTCTTAGAACGTCCCGAAAAATAGGTATGGATAGGTAACACGTAGCGAATAGAGAATACAAGCCTCATGTGCAAGAAAAATGAATTTTTCACGAGTTATTAACCGGGAACCTCCCTTTTCAATAATATCGAAGGCTAACCCCTTTGGATTTTTCTCAAAAATTTTGATATTTTTTACAACCTTACAAAAAATAAGTATGGATAGGTAACGCGTAGCCGATACAGAATACAAGCCTCATGTGCAAGAAAAATGAAATTTTGATGAGTTATTTTACAGAAATATAAATTTTTGACGAGTTATTTGATAGAAACCTCCCTTTTCGGTAATATCGAAGGCTAACCCCTTTGGATTTTTCTCAAAAATTTTGATATTTTTTAGAACCTCCCGAAAAATAGGTATGGATAGGTAACACGTAGCCGATAGAGAATACAAGCCTCATGTGCAAGAAAAATGAATTTTTCACGAGTTACTAACCGGGAACCTCCCTTTTCAATAATATCGAAGGCTAACCCCTTAGGATTTTTCTCAAAAATTTTGATGTTTTTTACAACATTTAAAAAAAAATAAGTATGGATAGGTAACGAGTAGCCGATACAGAATACAAGCCTCATGTGCAAGAAAAATGAATTTTTGACTAGTTATTTCAGAGAAAAATAAAGTTTTGACGAGTTATTTGATAGAAACCTCCCTTTTCTTTAATATCGAAGGCTAATCCCTTTGGATTTTCTCAAAACATTTCATATTTTTCATAACCTCCCAAAAATTAAGTTTGGATTGGTAACACGTAGCCGATTGAGAATACAAGCCTCATGTGCAAGAAAAATGAATTTTTCACGAGTTATTAAGAGGAAACCTCCCTTTTCAATAATACCGAAGGCTAACCCCTTTGGATTTTTCTAAAAAAATCTGATATTTTTTTAGAATTTTAACAATAAATAAGTATGGATATGTAACGCATAGCCGATACAGAATACAAGCCTCATGTGCAAGAAAAATGAATTTTTCACGAGTTATTAACCGGGAACCTCACTTTTCAATAATATCGAAGGCTAACCCATTTAGATTTTTCTCAAAAATTTTGATATTTTTTACAACCTTACAAAAAATAAGTATGGATAGGTAACGCATAGCCGATACAGAATACAAGCCTCATGTGCAAGAAAAGTGAATTTTTGACTAGTTATTTCACAGAAAAATAAAATTTTGACGAGTTATTTGACAGAAACCTCCGTTTTTTGTAATATCGAAGGCTAACCCCTTTGGATTTTCTCAAAAAATTTGATATTTTTCATAACCTCTCAAAAATGAAGTTTTGATTGGTAATGCATAGCGGATAGAGAATACGTGTCTCGTGTGCAAGAAAAATGAATTTTTGACGGGTTATTTCTCAGAAAGCTCCCTTTTTAGTAATATCAAAGGCTAACCCCTTTGGATTTTTCTCAAAAATTTTGATATTTCTTAGAACGTCCCAAAAAATAGGTATGGATAGGTAACACGTAGCGGATAGAGAATACAAGCCTCATGTGCAAGAAAAATGAATTTTTCACGAGTTATTAACCGGGAACCTCCCTTTTCAATAATATCGAAGGCTAACCCCTTTGGATTTTTCTCAAAATTTTTGATATTTTTACAACATTCAAAAAAATAAGTATGGATAGGTAACGCGTAGCCGATACAGAATACAAGCCTCATGTGCAAGAAAAATGAAATTTTGATGAGTTATTTCAAAGAAAAACAATTTTTTGACGAGTTATTTGACAGAAACCTCCCTTTTCTGTAATATCAAAGGCTAACCCCTTTGGATTTTCTCAAAAAATTTGATATTTTTCATAACCTCCCAAAAATTAAGTTTGGATTGGTAAAACGTAGCTGATTGAGAATACAAGCCTCATGTGCAAGAAAAATGAATTTTTCACGAGTTATTAACAGGAAACCTCCCTTTTCAATAATACCGAAGGCTAACCCCTTTGGATTTTTTCTAAAAAAAATTGATATTTTTTAGAATCTTAACAATAAATAAGTATGGATATGTAACGCATAGTCGATACAGAATACAAGCCTCATGTGCAAGAAAAAATGAATTTTTCACGAGTTATTAACCGGGAACCTCACTTTTCAATAATATCGAAGGCTAACCCATTTAGATTTTTCTCAAAAATTTTGATATTTTTACAACCTTACAAAAAATAAGTATGGATAGGTAACGCGTAGCCGATACAGAATACAAGCCTCATGTGCAAGAAAAGTGAATTTTTGACTAGTTATTTCACAGAAAAATAAATTTTTGACGAGTTATTTGACAGAAACCTCCGTTTTCTGTAATATCGAAGGCTGACCCCTTTGGATTTTCTCAAAAAATTTGATATTTTCATAACCTCTCAAAAATGAAGTTTGGATTGGTAACGCATAGCGGATAGAGAATACATGTCTCGTGTGCAAGAAAAATGAATTTTTGACGGGTTATTTGTTGGAAAGCTCCCTTTTTAGTAATATCAAAGGCTAACCCCTTTGGATTTTTCTCAAAAATTTTGATATTTCTTAGAACGTCCCGAAAAATAGGTATGGATAGGTAACACGTAGCGGATAGAGAATACAAGCCTCATGTGCAAGAAAAATGAATTTTTCACGAGTTATTAACCGGGAACCTCAGTTTTCAATAATATCGAAGGCTAACCCCTTTGGATTTTTCTCAAAAATTTTGATATTTTTTACAACCTTACAAAAAATAAGTATGGATAGGTAACGCGTAGCCGATACAGAATACAAGCCTCATGTGCAAGAAAAATGAAATTTTGACGAGTTATTTTATAGAAATATAAATTTTTGACGAGTTATTTGATAGAAACCTCCCTTTTCGGTAATATCGAAGGCTAACCCCTTTGGATTTTCTCAAAAAATTTGATATTTTTTGAAACCTCCCAAAAATTAAGTTTGAATTGGTAACACATAGAGGATAGAGAATACAAGTCTCATGTGCAAGAAAAATGAATTTCTGACGAGTTATTTGTCGGAAAGCTCCATTATAGGTAATATCGAAGGCTAACCACTTTGGATTTTTCTCAAAAATTTTGATATTTCTTAGAACCTCCCGAAAAATAGGTATGGATAGGTAACACGTAGACGATAGAGAATACAAGCCTCATGTGCAAGAAAAATGAACTTTGCACGAGTTATTAACCGGGAACCTCCCTTTTCAATAATATCGAAGGCTAACCCCTTTGGACTTTTCTCAAAAAATTTGATATTTTTTACAACCTTCCAAAAAATAAGTATGGATAGGTAACGCGTAGCCGATACAGAATACAAGCCGCATGTGCAAGAAAAATGAATTTTTGAATAGTTATTTCAGAGAAAAATAAATTTTGACGAGTTATTTGAAAGAAACCTCCCTTTTCTGTAATATCGAAGGCTAACCCCTTTGTATTTTCTCAAAAAATTTGATATTTTTCATAACCTCCCAAAAATTAAGTTTGGATTGGTAACACGTAGCCGATTGAGAATACAAGCCTCATGTGCAAGAAAAATGAATTTTTCACGAGTTATTAACCGGGAACCTCCCTTTCCAATAATATCGAAGGCTAACCACTTTGGATTTTTCTCAAAAATTTTGATATTTTTTACAACCTTCAAAAAAATAAGTATGGATAGGTAACGCGTAGCTGATACAGAATACAAGTCTCATGTGCAAGAAAAATGAATTTTTGACTAGTTATTTCATAGAAAAATAAATTTTTGACGAGTTATTTGACAGAAACCTCCGTTTTCTGTAATATCGAAGGCTAACCCATTTGGATTTTCTCAAAAAATTTGATATTTTTTGGAACCTCCCAAAAATTAAGTTTGGATTGGTAACGCATAGCGGATAGAGAATACAAGTCTCATGTGCAAGAAAAATGAATTTCTGACGAGTTATTTGTCGGAAATCTCCATTATAGGTAATATCGAAGGCTAACCCATTTGGATTTTTCTCAAAAAATTTGATATTTTTTAGAACCTCCCGAAAAATAGGTATGGATTGGTAACACGTAGACGATAGAGAATACAAGCCTCATGTGCAAGAAAAATGAACTTTGCATGAGTTATTAACCGGGAACCCCCTGTTTCAATAATATCGAAGGCTAACCCCTTTGGATTTTTCAGAAAAATTTTGATATTTTTTATAACCTTCCAAAAAATAAGTATGGATAGGTAACGCGTAGCCGATACAGAATACAAGCTTCATGTACAAGAAAAATGAATTTTTGACTAGTTATTTCACAGAAAAAATAAATTTTTGACAAGTTATTTAACAGAAACATCCCTTTTCTGTAATATCGAAGGCTAACCCCTTTGGATTTTTCTCAAAAATTTTGATATTTTTTAGAATCTTACCAAAAAATAAGTATGGAAAGGTAACGCGTAGCTGATACAGAATACAAGCCTTATGTGCAAGAAAAATGAGTTTTTAACGAGTTATTTGACAGAAAAATGAATTTTAGACGAGTTATTTGACGGAAACCTCCTTTTCGGTAATATCGAAGGCTAACCCCTTTGGATTTTCTCAAAAATTTTGATATTTTTTATAACATCCCAAAAATGAAGTTTGGATTGGTAGCGCATAGCGGATAGAGAATACAAGTCTCTTGTGCAAGAAAAATGAATTTTTGACGGGTTATTTGTCGGAAAGCTCCCTTTTCAGTAATATCAAAGGATAACCCATTTGGATTTTTCTCAAAAATTTTGATATTTCTTAGAACCTCCTGAAAAATAAGTATGGATAGGTAACACGTAGTGGATAGAGAATACAAGCCTCATGTGCAAGAAAAAATGAATTTTTCATGAGTTATTAACCGGAAACCTCCCTTTTCAATAATACCGTAGGCTAACCCCTTTGGATTTTTCTCAAAAATTTTGATATTTTTTTGAATCTTATCAAGAAATATGTATGGATAGGCAACGCGTAGCCGATACAGAATAAAAGCCTTATGTGCAAGAAAAATGAATTTTTAACGAGTTATTTGACAGAAAAATGAATTTTAGACGACTTATTTGATGGAAACCTCCTTTTTGTAATATCGAAGGCTAACCCCTTTGGATGTTCTCAAAATTTTGATATTTTTTATAACATCCCAAAAATGAAGTTTGGATTGGTAACGCATAGCGGATAGACAATACAAGTCTCATGTGCAAGAAAAATGATTTTTTGACGGGTTATTTGTCGGAAAGCTCCCTTTTCAGTAATATCAAAGGCTAACCCCTTTAGATTTTTCTAAAAAATTTTGATATTTCTTAGAACCTCCCGAAAAATAAGTATGGATAGGTAACACGTAGCGGATAGAGAATACAAGCCTCATGTGCAAGAAAAATGAATTTTTCATGAGTTATTAACCGGGAACCTCCCTTTTCAATAAAATTGAAGGCTAACCCCTTTGTATTTTTCTCAAACATTTTAATATTTTTTACAACCTTACAAAAAATAAGTATGGATAGGTAACGCGTAGCCGATACAAAAGACAAGCCTCATGTGCAAGAAAAATGAATTTTTGATGGGTTATTTTACGGAAAAATAAATTTTTGACGAGTTATTTGATAGAAACCTCCCTTTTAGGTAATATCGAAGGCTAACCCCTTTGGATTTTCTCAAAAAAATTGATATTTTTTGGAACCTCCCAAAAATTTAGTTTGGATTGGTAACGCATAGAGGATAGAGAATACAAGTCTCATGTGCAAGAAAAATGAATTTTTCACGAGTTATTAACCGGAAACCTCCCTTTTCAATAATACCGAAGGCTAACCCCTTTGGATTTTTCTAAAAAATTTTGATATTTTTTAGAATCTTATCAAGAAATATGTATGGATAGGTAACGCGTAGCCGATACAGAATACAAGCCTTATGTGCAAGAAAAATGAATTTTTAACAAGTTATTTGATAGAAAAATGAATTTTAGACGAGTTATTTGACGGAAACCTCCTTTTTTGTAATATCGAAGGCTAACCCCTTTGGATGTTCTCAAAATTTTAATATTTTTTATAACATCCCAAAAATGAAGTTTGGATTGGTAACGCATAGCGGATAGACAATACAAGTCTCATGTGCAAGAAAAATAAATTTTTGACGGGTTATTTGTCGGAAAGCTCCCTTTTAAGTAATATCAAAGGCTAACCCCTTTGGATTTTTCTCAAATATTTTGATATTTCTTTGAACCTCCCGAAAAATAGGTATGGATAGGTAACACGTAGCCGATAGAGAATACAAGCCTCAAGTGCAAGAAAAATGAATTTTTCACGAGTTATTAACCGGGAACCTCCCTTTTCAATAATATCGAAGGCTAACCCCTTTGGATTTTTCTCAAAAATTTTGATATTTTTTACAACCTTACAAAAAATAAGTATGGATAGGTAACGCGTAGCCGATACAGAATACAAGCCTCATGTGCAAGAAAAATGAATTTTTGACTAGTTATTTCAGAGTAAAATAAATTTTTGACGAGTTATTTGACAGAAACCTCCCTTTTCTGTAATATTGAAGGCTAACCCCTTTGCATTTTCTCAAAAAATTTGATGTTTTTCATAACCTCCCAAAATATAATTTTGGATTGGTAACACATAGCCGATTGAGAATACAAGCCTCATGTGCAAGAAAAATGTATTCTTCACGAGTTATTAACCGGAAACCCCCCTTTTCAATAATACTGAAGGCTAACCTCTTTGGATTTTTCTCAAAAATTTTGATATTTTTTAGAATCTTACCAAAAAATAAGTATGGAAAGGTAACGCGTAGCCGATACAGAATACAAGCCTTATGTGCAAGAAAAATGAGTTTTTAACGAGTTATTTGACAGAAAAATGAATTTTAGACGAGTTATTTGACGGAAACCTCCTTTTCGGTAATATCGAAGGCTAACCCCTTTGGATTTTCTCAAAAATTTTGATATTTTTTATAACATACCAAAAATGAAGTTTGGATTGGTAACGCATAGCGGATAGAGAATACAAGTCTCTTGTGCAAGAAAAATGAATTTTTGGCGGGTTATTTGTCGGAAAGCTCCCTTTTCAGTAATATCAAAGGTTAACCCCTTTGGATTTTTCTCAAAAATTTTGATATTTCATAGAACCTCCCGAAAAATAGGTATGGATAGGTAACACGTAGCGAATAGAGAATACAAGCCTCATGTGCAAGAAAAATGAATTTTTCACGAGTTATTAACCGGGAACCTCCCTTTTCAATAATATCGAAGGCTAACCCCTTTAGATTTTTCTCAAAAATTTTGATATTTTTTACAACCTTACAAAAAATACGTATGGGTAGGTAACGCGTAGCCGATATAGAATACAAGCCTCATGTGCAAGAAAAATGAATTTTTGACTAGTTATTTCACAGAAAAATAAATTTTTGACGAGTTATTTGACAGAAACCTCCGTTTTCTGTAATATCGAAGGCTAACCCCTTCGGATTTTCTCAAAAAATTTGATATTTTTCATAACCTCCCAAAAATGAATTTTGGATTGGTAACGCATAGCGGATAGAAAATACATGTCTCGTGTGCAAGAAAAATGAATTTTTGACGGGTTATTTGTCGGAAAGCTCCCTTTTTAGTAATATCAAAGGCTAACCCCTTTGGATTTTTCTCAAAAATTTTGATATTTCTTAGATCGTCCAGAAAAATAGGTATGGATAGGTAACACGTAGCGGATAGAGAATACAAGCCTTATGTGCAAGAAAAATGAATTTTTCACGAGTTATTAACCGGGAACCTCCGTTTTCAATAATATCGAAGGCTAACCCCTTTGGATTTTTCTCAAAAATTTTGATATTTTTTACAACCTTACAAAAAATAAGTATGGATAGGTAACGCGTAGCCGATACAGAATACAAGCCTCATATGCAAGAAAAATGAAATTTTGACGAGTTATTTTACAGAAATATAAATTTTTGACGAGTTATTTGATAGAAACCTCCCTTTTCGTTAATATCCAAGGCTAACCCCTTTGGATTTTCTCAAAAAATTTGATATTTTTTGGAACCTCCCAAAAATTAAGTTTGGATTGGTAACACATAGAGGATAGAGAATACAAGTCTCATGTGCAAGAAAAATGAATTTCTGACGAGTTATTTGTCGGAAAGCTCCATTATAGGTAATATCGAAGGCTAACCACTTTGGATTTTTCTCAAAAATTTTGATATTTCTTAGAACCTCCCGAAAAATAGGTATGGATAGGTAACACATAGACGATAGAGAATACAAGCCTCATGTGCAAGAAAAATAAACTTTGCACGATTTATTAACCGGGAACCTCCCTTTTCAATAATATCGAATGCTAACCCCTTTGGACTTTTCTCAAAAATTTTGATATTTTTTACAACCTTCCAAAAAATAAGTATGGATAGGTAACGCGTAGCCGGTACTTAATACAAGCCTCATGTGCAAGAAAAATGAATTTCTGAATAGTTATTTCATAGAAAAATAAATTTTGACGAGTTATTCGAAAGAAACCTCCCTTTTCTGTAATATCGAAGGCTAACCCCTTTATATTTTCTCAAAAAATTTGATATTTTTCATAACCTCCCAAAAATTATGTTTGGATTGTAACACGTAGCCGATTGAGAATACAAGTCTCATGTGCAAGAGAAATGAATTTTTCACGAGTTATTAACCGGAAACCTCCATTTTCAATAATACCGAAGGCTAACCCCTTTGGATTTTTCTAAAAAAATTGATATTTTTTAGAATCTTACCAAAAAATAAGTATGGATTGGTAACGCATAGCCGATACAGAATACAAGCCTTATGTGCAAGAGAAATGAATTTTTAACGAGTTATTTGACCAGAAAAATGAATTTTAGACGAGTTATTTGACGGAAACTTCCTTTTCGGTAATATCGAAGGCTAACCCCTTTGGATTTTCTCAAAAATTTTGATATTTTTTATAACATCCCAAAAATGAAGTTTGGATTGGCAACGCATAGTGGATAGACAATACAAGTCTTATGTGCAAGAAAAATGAATTTTTGACGGGTTATTTGTCGGAAAGCTCCCTTTTCAGTAATATCAAAGGCTAACCCCTTTGTATTTTTCTCAAAAATTTTGATATTTCTTAGAACCTCCCGAAAAATATGTATGGATAGGTAACACGTAGCGGATAGAGAATACAAGCCTCATGTGCAAGAAAAATGAATTTTTCACGAGTTATTAACCGGTAACCTCCCTTTTCAATAATATCGAAGGCTAACCCCTTTGGATTTTTCTCAAAAATTTTGATATATTTTACAACCTTACAAAAAATAAGTATGGATAGGTAACGCGTAGCTGATACAGAATACAAGCCTCATGTGCAAGAAAAATAAATTTTTGAAGAGTTATTTATCGGAAAGCTCCCTTTTTGTTAATAACGAAGGCTAACCCCTTTGGATTTTTCTCAAAATTTTTGATATTTCTTAGAACCTCCCGAAAAATAGGTATGGATAGGTAACATGTAGCCGATTGAGAATACAAGCCTCATGTGCAAGAAAATGAAACTTTCACGAGTTATATGCAGAAAAATAAATTTTTGATGAGTCATTTGACGGAAACCTCCCTTTCGTTAATATCGATGGCTAACCCCTTTGGATTTTTCTCAAAAATTTTGATATTTTTTAGAACCTCCTCAAAAATAGGTATGGATAGGTAACACGTAGCCGATTGAGAATACAAGCCTCATGTGCAAGAAAAATGAATTTTTCAAGAGTTATTAACCGGAAACCTCCATTTTCAATAATACCGAAGGCTAACCCCTTTGGATTTTTCTAAAAAAATTGATATTTTTTAGAATCTTACCAAAAAATAAGTATGGATTGGTAACGCATAGCCGATACAGAATACAAGCCTTATGTGCAAGAGAAATGATTTTTTAATGAGTTATTTGACCGGAAAAATGAATTTTAGACGAGTTATTTGACGGAAACCTCCTTTTCAGTAATATCGAAGGCTAACCCCTTTGGATTTTCTCAATAATTTTGATATTTTTTATAACATCTCAAAAATGAAGTTTGGATTGGTAACGCATAGCGGATAGATAATACAAGTCTCATGTGCAAGAAAAATGAATTTTTGACGGGTTATTTGTCGGAAAGCTCCCTTTTCAGTAATATCAAAGGCTAACCCCTTTGTATTTTTCTCAAAAATTTTGATATTTCTTAGGACCTCCCGAAAAATAGGTATGGATAGGTAACACGTAGCGGATAGAGAATACAAGCCTCATGTGCAAGAAAAATGAATTTTTCACGAGTTATTAACCGGTAACCTCCCTTTTCAATAATATCGAAGGCTAACCCCTTTGGATTTTTCTCAAAAATTTTGATATTTTTTACAACCTTACAAAAAATAAGTATGGATAGGTAACGCGTAGCCGATACAGAATACAAGCCTCATGTGCAAAAAAAAAATGAATTTTTGACTAGTTATTTCGTAGAAAAATAAATTTTCGACGAGTTATTTGACAGAAACCTCCGTTTTCTGTAATATCGAAGGCTAACCCCTTTGGATTTTCTCAAAAAATTTGATATTTTTATAACCTCCCAAAAATTAAGTTTGGATTGGTAACGCATAGAGGATAGGGAATACAAGCCTCATGTGCAAGAAAAATGAATTTTTCACGAGTTATTAACCGGAAACCTCCCTTTTCAATAATACCGAAGGCTAACCCCTTTGGATTTTTAAAAAAAATTTTGATATTTTTTAGAATCTTACCAAGAAATATGTATGGATAGGTAACGCGTAGCCGATACAGAACACATGCCTTATGTGCAAGAGAAATGAATTTTTAACGAGTTATTTGACCAGAAAAATGAATTTTAGACGAGTTATTTGACGGAAACCTCCTTTTTGGTAATATCGAAGGCTAACACCTTTGGATTTTCTCAAAAAATTCGATATTTTTTATAACATCCCAAAAATGAAGTTTAGATTGGTAACGCATAGCGGATAGACAATACAAGTCTCATGTGCAAGAAAAATGAATTTTTGACGGGTTATTTGTCGGAAAGCTCCCTTTTCAGTAATATCAAAGGCTAACCCCTTTGTATTTTTCTCAAAAATTTTGATATTTCTTAGGACCTCCCGAAAAATAGGTATGGATAGGTAACACGTAGCGGATAGAGAATACAAGCCTCATGTGCAAGAAAAATGAATTTTTCACGAGTTATTAACCGGTAACCTCCCTTTTCAATAATATCGAAGGCTAACCCCTTTGGATTTTTCTCAAAAATTTTGATATATTTTACAACCTTACAAAAAATAAGTATGGATAGGTAACGCGTAGCTGATACAGAATACAAGCCTCATGTGCAAGAAAAATAAAATTTTGAAGAGTTATTTATCGGAAAGCTCCCTTTTTGTTAATAACGAAGGCTAACCCCTTTGGATTTTTCTCAAAATTTTTGATATTTCTTAGAACCTCCCGAAAAATAGGTATGAATAGGTAACATGTAGCCGATTGAGAATACAAGCCTCATGTGCAAGAAAATGAAACTTTCACGATTTATATGCAGAAAAATAAATTTTTGATGAGTCATTTGACGGAAACCTCCCTTTCGTTAATATCGATGGCTAACCCCTTTGGATTTTTCTCAAAAATTTTGATATTTTTTAGAACCTCCTCAAAAATAGGTATGGATAGGTAACACGTAGCCGATTGAGAATACAAGCCTCATGTGCAAGAAAAATGAATTTTTCAAGAGTTATTAACCGGAAACCTCCATTTTCAATAATACCGAAGGCTAACCCCTTTGGATTTTTCTAAAAAAATTGATATTTTTTAGAATCTTACCAAAAAATAAGTATGGATTGGTAACGCATAGCCGATACAGAATACAAGCCTTATGTGCAAGAGAAATGATTTTTTAATGAGTTATTTGACCGGAAAAATGAATTTTAGACGAGTTATTTGACGGAAACCTCCTTTTCAGTAATATCGAAGGCTAACCCCTTTGGATTTTCTCAATAATTTTGATATTTTTTATAACATCTCAAAAATGAAGTTTGGATTGGTAACGCATAGCGGATAGATAATACAAGTCTCATGTGCAAGAAAAATGAATTTTTGACGGGTTATTTGTCGGAAAGCTCCCTTTTCAGTAATATCAAAGGCTAACCCCTTTGTATTTTTCTCAAAAATTTTGATATTTCTTAGGACCTCCCGAAAAATAGGTATGGATAGGTAACACGTATCGGATAGAGAATACAAGCCTTATGTGCAAGAAAAATGAATTTTTCACAAGTTATTAACCGGTAACCTCCCTTTTCAATAATATCGAAGGCTAACCCCTTTGGATTTTTCTCAAAAATTTTGATATTTTTTACAACCTTACAAAAAATAAGTATGGATAGGTAACGCGTAGCCGATACAGAATACAAGCCTCATGTGCAAAAAAAATGAATTTTTGACGTGTTATTTCGTAGAAAAATAAATTTTCGACGAGTTATTTGACAGAAACCTCCGTTTTCTGTAATATCGAAGGCTAACCCCTTTGGATTTTCTCAAAAAATTTGATATTTTTATAACCTCCCAAAAATTAAGTTTGGATTGGTAACGCATAGAGGATAGGGAATACAAGCCTCATGTGCAAGAAAAATGAATTTTTCACGAGTTATTAACCGGAAACCTCCCTTTTCAATAATACCGAAGGCTAACACCTTTGGATTTTTAAAAAAAATTTTGATATTTTTTAGAATCTTACCAAGAAATATGTATGGATAGGTAACGCGTAGCCGATACAGAACACATGCCTTATGTGCAAGAGAAATGAATTTTTAACGAGTTATTTGACCAGAAAAATGAATTTTAGACGAGTTATTTGACGGAAACCTCCTTTTTGGTAATATCGAAGGCTAACACCTTTGGATTTTCTCAAAAAATTCGATATTTTTATAACATCCCAAAAATGAAGTTTGGATTGGTAACGCATAGCGGATAGACAATACAAGTCTCATGTGCAAGAAAAATGAATTTTTGACGGGTTATTTGTCGGAAAGCTCCCTTTTCAGTAATATCAAAGGCTAACCCCTTTGTATTTTTCTCAAAAATTTTGATATTTCTTAGGACCTCCCGAAAAATAGGTATGGATAGGTAACACGTAGCGGATAGAGAATACAAGCCTCATGTGCAAGAAAAATGAATTTTTCACGAGTTATTAACCGGTAACCTCCCTTTTCAATAATATCGAAGGCTAACCCCTTTGGATTTTTCTCAAAAATTTTGATATTTTTTACAACCTTACAAAAAATAAGTATGGATAGGTAACGCGTAGCCGATACAGAATACAAGCCTCATGTGCAAAAAAAATGAATTTTTGACTAGTTATTTCGTAGAAAAATAAATTTTCGACGAGTTATTTGACAGAAACCTCCGTTTTCTGTAATATCGAAGGCTAACCCCTTTGGATTTTCTCAAAAAATTTGATATTTTTATAACCTCCCAAAAATTAAGTTTGGATTGGTAACCCATAGAGGATAGGGAATACAAGCCTCATGTGCAAGAAAAATGAATTTTTCACGAGTTATTAACCGGAAACCTCCCTTTTCAATAATACCGAAGGCTAACCCCTTTGGATTTTTAAAAAAATTTTTGATATTTTTTAGAATCTTACCAAGAAATATGTATGGATAGGTAACGCGTAGCCGATACAGAACACATGCCTTATGTGCAAGAGAAATGAATTTTTAACGAGTTATTTGACCAGAAAAATGAATTTTAGACGAGTTATTTGACGGAAACCTCCTTTTTGGTAATATCGAAGGCTAACACCTTTGGATTTTCTCAAAAAATTCGATATTTTTTATAACATCCCAAAAATGAAGTTTGGATTGGTAACGCATAGCGGATAGACAATACAAGTCTCATGTGCAAGAAAAATGAATTTTTGACGGGTTATTTGTCGGAAAGCTCCCTTTTCAGTAATATCAAAGGCTAACCCCTTTGGATTTTTCTCAAAAATTTTGATATTTCTTAGAACCTCCCGAAAAATGGGTATGGATAGGTAACACGTAGCGGATAGAGAATACAAGCCTCATGTGCAATAAAAATAATTTTTTCACGAGTTATTAACCAGGAACCTCCCTTTTCAATAATATCGAAGGCTAACCCCGTTGGATTTTTCTAAAAAATTTTGATATTTTTTACAACCTTACAAAAAATAAGTATGGATAGGTAACGCGTAGCCGATACAAAATACAAGCCTCATGTGCAAGAAAAAATGAATTTTTGACTAGTTACTTCGTAGAAAAATAAATTTTTGACGAGTTATTTGACAGAAACCTCCGTTTTCTGTAATATCAAAGGCTAACCCTTTTGGATTTTCTCAAAAAATTTGATATTTTTTGGAACCTCCCAAAAATTAAGTTTGGATTGGTAATGCATAGAGGATAGAGAATACACGTCTCATGTGCAAGAAAAATGAATTTCTCACGAGTTATTTGTCGGAAAGCTCCATTATAGGTAATATCGAAGGCTAACCCCTTTGGATTTTTCTCAAAATTTTTGATATTTCTTAGAACCTCCCAAAAAATAGGTCTGGATAGGTAACACGTAGACGATAGAGAATACAAGGCTCTTGTGCAAGAAAAATGAACTTTGCACGAGTTATTAACCGGGAACCCCCTGTTTCAATAATATCGAAAGCTAACCCCTTTGGATTTTTAGCAAAATTTTTGATATTTTTTACAACCTTCCAAAAAATAAGTATGGATAGGTAACGCGTAGCCTATACAGAATACAAGCTTCATGAGCAAGAAAAATGAATTTTGATTAGTTATTTCACTGAAAAATAAATTTTTGACGAGTTATTTAACAGAAACCTCCCTTTTCTGTAATATCGAAGGCTGACCCCTTTGGATTTTCTCAAAAAATTTGATATTTTTCATAACCTCCCAAAAATTAAGTTTGGTTTGGTAACACGTAGCCGATTGAGAATACAAGCCTCATGTGCAAGAAAAATGAATTTTTCACGAGTTATTAATCGGAAACCGCCCTTTTCAATAATACCGATGGCTAACCCCTTTGGATTTTTCTCAAAAATTTTGATATTTTCTAGAATCTTACCAAAAAATAAGTACGGATAGGTAACGAGTAGCCGATACAGAATACAAGGCTTATGTGCAAGAAAAATGAATTTTTGATGAGTTATTTGACAGAAAAATGAATTTTTGACGAGTTATTTGACGGAAACCTCCTTTTTGGTAATATCGAAGGCTAACCCCTTTGGATTTTCTCAAAAATTTTGATATTTTTTATAACATCCCAAAAATGATGTTTGGATTGGTAACACATAGCGGATAGAGAATACAAGTCTCATGTGCATGAAAAAAAAATTTTTTGAAGAGTTATTTGTCAGAAAGCTACCTTTTCGTTAATAATGAAGGCTAACCCCTTTGGATTTTTCTCAAAAATTTTGATATTTTTTAGAACCTCCCGAAAAATAGGTATGGATAGGTAACACGTAGCCGATAGAGAATACAAGCCTCATGTGCAAGAAAAATGAATTTTTCACGAGTTATTAACCGGGAACCTCCCTTTTCAATAATATCGAAGGCTAACCCCTTTGGATTTTTCTCAAAAATTTTGATGTTTTTTACAACATTTAAAAAAATAAGTATGGATAGGTAACGCGTAGCCGATACAGAATACAAGCCTCATGTGCAAGAAAAATAAATTTTTGACTAGTTATTTCAGAGAAAAATAAATTTTTGACGAGTTATTTGATAGAAACCTCCCTTTTCTTTAATATCGAAGGCTAATCCCTTTGGATTTTCGCAAAACATTTCATATTTTTCATAAACTCCCAAAAATTAAGTTTGGATTGGTAACACGTAGCCGATTGAGAATACAAGCCTCATGTGCAAGAAAAATGAATTTTTCACGAGTTATTAACTGAAAACCTCCCTTTTCAATAATACCGAAGGCTAACCCCTTTGGATTTTTCTAAAAAAATTTGATATTTTTTAGAATCTTAACAAAAAATAAGTATGGATATGTAACGCATAGACGATACAGAATACAAGTCTTATGTGCAAGAAAAATGAATTTTTAACAAGTTATTTGACAGAAAAATGAATTTTAGACGAGTTATTTGACGGAAACCTCCTTTTCGGTAATATCGAAGGCTAGCCCCTTTGGATGTTCTCAAAAATTTTGATATTTTTTATAACATCCCAAAAATGAAGTTTGGATTGGTAACGCATAGCGGATAGAGAATACAAGTCTCATGTGCAAGAAAAATGAATTTCTGCCGGGTTATTTGTCGGAAAGCTCCCTTTTCAGTAATATCAAAGGCTAACCCCTTTGGATTTTTCTCAAAAATTTGATATTTCTTAGAACCTCTCGAAAAATAGGTATGGTTAGGTAACACGTAGTGGATGGAGAATACAGGCCTCATGTTCAAGAAAAATGAATTTTTCACGGGTTATTAACTGGGAACCTCCCTTTTCAATAATATCGAAGGCTAACCCCTTTGGATTTTTCTCAAAAATTTTGATATTTTTTACAACCTTACAAAAAATAAGTATGGATAGGTAACGCGTAGCCGATATAGAAGACATGCCTCATGTGCAAGAAAAATGAATTTCTGACGAGTTATTTTACAGAAAAATAAATTTTTGATGAGTTATTTGATAGAAACCTCCCTTTTCGGTAATATCGAAGGATAACCCCTTTGGATTTTCTCAAAAAATTTGATATTTTTTGGAACCTCCCAAAAATTAAGTTTGGATTGGTAACGCATAGAGGATAGAGAATACACGTCTCATGTGCAAGAAAAATGAATTTCTGACGAGTTATTTGTCGGAAAGCTCCATTATATGTAATATCGAAGGCTAACCCCTTTGGATTTTTCTCAATAATTTTGATATTTCTTAGAACCTCCCGAAAAATAGGTATGGATAGGTAACACGTAGATGATAGAGAATACAAGCCTCATGTGCAAGAAAAATAAACTTTGCACGAGTTATTAACCGGGAACCCCGTGTTTCAATAATATCGAAAGCTAACCCCTTCGAAGGCTAACCCCTTTGGATTTTTCTCAAAAATTTTGATATTTTTTACATCCTTCCAAAAAATAATTATGAATAGGTAACGCGTAGCCGATACAGAATACAGGCTTCATGTGCAAGAAAAATGAATTTTTGACTAGTTATTTCCCAGAAAAATAAATTTTTGACGAGTTATTTAACAGAAACCTCCCTTTTCTGTAATATCGAAGGCTGACCCCTTTGGATTTTGTCAAAAATTTTGATATTTTTCATAACCTCCAAAAAATTAAGTTTGGATTGGTAACACGTAGCCGATTTAGAATACAAGCCTCATGTGCAAGAAAAATGAATTTTTCACGAGTTATTAATCGCAAACCGCCCTTTCAATAATACCGAATGCTAACCCCTTTGGATTTTTCTCAAAAATTTTGATATTTTTTAGAATCTTACCAAAAAATAAGAACGGATAGGTAACGCGTAGCCGATACAGATACAAGCCTTACGTGCAAGAAAAATGAATTTTTGACGAGTAATTTGACAGAAAAATGAATTTTTAATGAGTTATTTGACGGAAACCTCCTTTTCGGTAATATCGAAGGCTAACCCCTTTGGATGTTCTCAAAAAATTTGATATTTTTTATAGCATCCCGAAAATGATGTTTGGATTGGTAACACATAGCGGATAGAGAATACAAGTCTCATGTGCATGAAAAATGAATTTTTGAATAGTTATTTATCGGAAAGCTCCCTTTTCGTTAATAACGAAGGCTAACCCCTTTGGATTTTTGTCAAAAATTTTGATATTTTTTAGAACCTCCCGAAAAATAGGTATGGATAGGTAACACGTAGCCGATAGAGAATACAAGCCTCATGTGCAAGAAAAATGAATTTTTCACGAGTTATTAACCGGGAACCCCCTGTTTCAGTAATATCGAAGGCTAACCCCTTTGGATTTTTCTCAAAAATTTTGATATTTTTTACATCCTTCCAAAAAATAAGTATGGATGGGTAACGCATAGCTGATACAGAATACAGGCTTCATGTGCAAGAAAAATGAATTTTTGACTAGTTATTTCATAGAAAAATAAATTTTTGACGAGTTATTTAACAGAAACTTCCCTTTTCTGTAATATCGAAGGCTGACCCCTTTGGATTTTGTCAAAAAGTTTGATATTTTTCATAACCTCCAAAAAATTAAGTTTGGATTGGTAACACGTAGCCGATTTAGAATACAAGCCTCATGTGCAAGAAAAATGAATTTTTCACGAGTTATTAATCGGAAACTGCCCTTTTCAATAATACCGAATGCTAACCCCTTTGGATTTTTCTCAAAAATTTTGATATTTTTTAGAATCTTACCAAAAATAAGAACGGATCTGTAACGCGTAGCCGATACAGAATACAAGCCTTACGTGCAAGAAAAATGAATTTTTGACGAGTTATTTGACAGAAAAATGAATTTTTGACGAGTTATTTGACGGAAACCTCCTTTTCGGTAATATCGAAGGCTAACCCCTTTGGATGTTCTCAAAAAATTTGATATTTTTTATAGCATCCCGAAAATGATGTTTGGATTGGTAACACATAGCGGATAGAGAATACAAGTCTCATGTGCATGAAAAATGAATTTTTGAAGAGTTATTTATCGGAAAGCTCCCTTTTCGTTAATAACGAAGGCTAACCCCTTTGGATTTTTCTTAAAAATTTTGATATTTTTTAGAACCTCCTGAAAAGTAGGTATGGATAGGTAACACGTAGCCGATAGAGAATACAAGCCCCATGTGCAAGAAAAATGAATTTTCACGAGTTATTAACCGGGAACCCCCTGTTTCAATAATATCGAAAGCTAACCCCTTTGGATTTTTCTCAAAAATTTTGATATTTTTTACAACCTTCCAAAAAATAAGTATGAATAGGTAACGCGTAGCTGATACAGAATACAAGCTTCATGTGCAAGAAAAATGAATTTTGACTAGTTATTTCACTAAAAAATAAATTTTTGACGAGTTATTTAACAGAAACCTCCCTTTTCTGTTATATCGAAGGCTGACCCCTTTGGATTTTCTCAAAAAATTTGATATTTTTAATAACCTCCCAAAAATTAAGTTTGGATTGGTAACACGTAGCCGATTGAGAATACAAGCCTCATGTGCAAGAAAAATGAATTTTTCACGAGTTATTAATCGGAAACCGCCCTTTTCAATAATACCGAAGGCTAACCCCTTTGGATTTTTCTCAAAAATTTTGATATTTTCTAGAATCTTACCAAAAAATAAGTATGGATAGGTAACGAGTAGCCGATACAGAATACAAGCCTTATGTGCAAGAAAAATGAATTTTTGACGAGTTATTTGACAGAAAAAATGAATTTTTAACGAGTTATTTGACGGAAACCTCCTTTTCGGTAATATCGAAGGCTAACCCCTTTGAATTTTCTCAAAAAATTTGATATTTTTTATAGCATCCCGAAAATGATGTTTGGATTGGTAACAAATAGCGGATAGAGAATACAAGTCTCATGTGCATGAAAAATGAATTTTTGAAGAGTTATTTATCGGAAAGCTCCCTTTTCGTTAATAACGAAGGCTAATCCCTTTGGATTTTTCTCAAAAATTTTGATATTTTTTAGAACCTCCCGAAAAATAGGTATAGATAGGTAACACGTAGCCGATAGAGAATACAAGCCTCATGTGCAAGAAAAATGAATTTTTCATGAGTTATTAACCGGGAACCTCCCTTTTCAATAATATCGAAGGCTAACCCCTTTGGATTTTTCTCAAAAAAATTTATATTTTTTACAACATTCCAAAAAATAAGTATGTATAGGTAACGCGTAGCCGATACAGAATACAAGCCCCATGTGCAAGAAAAATGAATTTTTGACTAGTTACTTCAAAGGAAAAAAATTTTAACTAGTAATTTGACTGAAACCTCCCTTTTCTGTAATATCGAAGGCTAACCCCTTTGGATTTTCTCAAAAATTTTGATATTTTTTATAACATCCCAAAAATGAAGTTTGGATTGGTAACGCATAGCGGATAGAGAATACAAGTCTCATGTGCAAGAAAAATAAATTTTTGACGGGTTATTTGTCGGAAAGCTTTCTTTTCAGTAATATCGAAGGCTAACCCCTTTGAATTTTTCTCAAAAAATTTGAAATTTTTTAGAACCTCCCGAAAAATAGTTATGGATAGGTAACCTATGGCCGATAGAGAATACAAGCCTCATGTACAAGAAAAATGAATTTTTCACGAGTTATTAACGGGAACCTCCCTTTTCAATAATATCGAAGGCTAACCCCTTTGGATTTTTCTCAAAAATTTTGATATTTTTTACAACCTTCCAAAAAATAAGTATGGATAGGTAACGCGTAGCCGATACAGAATACAGGCTTCATGTGCAAGAAAAATGAATTTTTGACTAGTTATTTCACAGAAAAATAAATTTTTGACGAGTTATTTAACAGAAACCTCTCTTTTCTGTAATATCGAAGGCTAACCCTTTTGGATTTTCTCAAAAAATTTGATATTTTTCATAACCTCCCAAAAATTAAGTTTGGATTGGTAACACGTAGCCGATTTAGAATACAAGCCTCATGTGCAAGAAAAATGAATTTTTCACGAGTTATTAATCGGAAACCGCCCTTTTCAATAATACCGAATGCTAACCCCTTTGGATTTTTCTCAAAAATTTTGATATTTTTTAGAATCTTACCAAAAAATAAGTACGGATAGGTAAGCGTAGCCGATACAGAATACAAGCCTTATGTGCAAGAAAAATGAATTTTCGACGAGTTATTTGATAGAAAATTGAATTTTTGACGAGTTGTTTGACGGAAACCTCCTTTTAGGTAATATCGAAGGCTAACCCCTTTGGATTTTCTCAAAAAATTTGATATTTTTTTATAACATCCCAAAAATGAAGTTTGCAGTTGAGCATTCAGTTAGAGACGGCGATCGGTAACACATAGCGGATAGAGAATACAAGTCTCATGTGCAAGAAAATGAATTTTTGAAGAGTTATTTGTCGGAAAGCTACCTTTTCGTTAATAACGAAGGCTAACCCCTTTGGATTTTTCTCAAAAATTTTGATATTTTTTAGAATAATCCAAATGGGTTGGCCTTCGATATTATTGAAAAGGGAGGTTCCCGGTTAATAACTCGTGAAAAATTCATTTTTCTTGCACATGAGACTTGTATTCTCTATCGGCTACGTGTTACCTATACATACCTTTTTTGGGAGGTTCTAAAAAATTTTAAATTTTTTAAGAAAAATACAAAGTGGTTAGCCTTCGATATTACCGAAAAGAAAGCTTTTCAATGAATAACTCGTCAAAAATTCATTTTTCTTGCACATGAGACTTGTATTCTTTATCCGCTATGCGTTACCACTCCAAACTTAATTTTTGGGAGGTTATAAAAATATTAAAATTTTTGAGAAAATCCAAAGGGGTTAGCCTTCGATATTACCGAAAAGGGAGGTTTCTATTAAATAACTCGTCAAAAATTTATTTTTCTGTGAAATAGCTCGTCAAAAATTCATTTTTCTTGCACATGAGGCTTGTATTCTTTATCGGCTACGCGTTACCTATCCATATTTATTTTTTGGAAGGTTGTAAAAAATATCAAATTTTTTGAGAAAAATCCAAAGGGGTTAGCCTTCGATATTATTGAAAAGGGAGGTTCCCGGTTAATAACTCGTGAAAAATTCATTTTTCTTGTACATGAGGCTTGTATTCTCTATCGGCTATAGGTAACCTATCCATAACTATTTTTCGGGAGGTTCTAAAAATTTCAAATTTTTTGAGAAAAATTCGAAGGGGTTAGCCTTCGATATTACTGAAAAGAAAGCTTTCCGACGAATAACTCGTCAAAAATTCATTATTCTTGCACCTGAGACTTGTATTCTCTATCCGCTATGCGTTACCAATCAATACTTAAATTTTTGGGAGGTTATAAAAATATCAAAATTTTTGAGAAAATCCAAAGGGGTTAGCCTTCGATATTACCAAAATGAGAGGTTTCTATTATATAACTCGTCAAAAATTTATTTTTCTTGCACATGAGGTTTGTATTCTTTATCGGCTACGCGTTACCTGTCCATATTTATTTTTTGGAAGGTTGTAAAAAATATCAAATTTTTTGAGAAAAATCCAAAGGGGCCTTCGATATTATTGAAAAGGGAGGTTCCCGTTAATAACTCGTGAAAAATTCATTTTTCTTGTACATGAGGCTTGTATTCTCTATCGGCCATAGGTTACCTATCCATAACTATTTTTCGGGAGGTTCTAAAAAATTTCAAATTTTTTGAGAAAAATTCAAAGGGGTTAGCCTTCGATATTACTGAAAAGAAAGCTTTCCGACGAATAACTCGTCAAAAATTCATTTTTCTTGCACCTGAGACTTGTATTCTCTATCCGCTATGCATTACCAATCCAAACTTAATTTTTGGGAGGTTATAAAAATATCAAAAACTTTGAGAAAATCCAAAGGGGTTAGCCTTCGATATTACCGAATAGGGAGGTTTCTATTAAATAACTCGTCAAAAATTTATTTTCTGTGAAATAACTCGTCAAAAATTCATTATTCTAGCACATGAGGCTTGTATTCTGTATCGGCTACGGTTACCTATCCATACTTATTTTTTGGAAGGTTGTAAAAAATATCAAAATTTTTGAGAAAAATCCAAAAGGGTTAGCCTTTGATATTATTGAAAAAGAGAGGTTTCCGGTTAATAACTCGTGAAAAATTCATTTTTCTTGTACATGAGGCTTGTATTCTCTATCGGCTACGGGGTTACCTATCCATAACTATTTTTCGGGAGGTTCTAGAAAATTTCAAAATTTTTGAGAAAGATTCAAAGGGGTTACCCTTCGATATTACTGAAAGGAAAGCTTTCCGACGAATAACTCGTCAAAAATTCATTTTTCTTGCACATGAGACTTGTATTCTCTATCCGCTATGCATTACCAATCCAAACTTAATTTTTGGGAGGTTATATAAATATCAAATTTTTTGAGAAAATCCAAAGGGGTTAGCCTTCGATATTCACAAATAGAGGGGTTAGCCTTCGATATTTTAAATAACTCGTCAAAAATTTATTTTTCTATGGAATAACTCATCAAAAATTCATTTTTCTTGCACATGAGCCTTGTATTCTGTATCGGCTACGCGTTACCTATCCATACTTATTTTTTGGAAGGTTGTAAAAAATATCAAAATTTTTGAGAAAAATCCAAAGGGGTTAGCCTTCAATATTATTGAAAAGGGAGGTTCCCGGTTAATAACTCGTGAAAAATTCATTTTTCTTGCACATGAGCCTTGTATTCTCTATCGGCTACGTGTTACCTATACGTACCTTTTTTGGGAGGTTCTAAAATTTTTTAAATTTTTTAAGAAAAATACAAAGTGGTTAGCCTTCGATATTACCGAAAAGAAAGCTTTTCAATGAATAACTCGTCAAAAATTCATTTTTCTTGCACATGAGACTTGTATTCTTTATCCGCTATGCGTTACCACTCCAAACTTAATTTTTGGGAGGTTATAAAAATATTAAAATTTTTGAGAAAATCCAAAGGGGTTAGCCTTCGATATTACCGAAAAGGGAGGTTTCTATTAAATAACTCGTCAAAAATTTATTTTTCTGTGAAATAGCTCGTCAAAAATTCATTTTTCTTGCACATGAGGCTTGTATTCTTTATCGGCTACGCGTTACCTATCCATACTTATTTTTTGGAAGGTTGTAAAAAATATCAAATTTTTTGAGAAAAATCCAAAGGGGTTAGCCTTCGATATTATTGAAAAGGGAGGTTCCCGGTTAATAACTCGTGAAAAATTCATTTTTCTTGTACATGCGGCTTGTATTCTCTATCGGCTATAGGTAACCTATCCATAACTATTTTTCGGGAGGTTCTAAAAATTTCAAATTTTTTGAGAAAAATTCAAAGGGGTTAGCCTTCGATATTACTGAAAAGAAAGCTTTCCGACGAATAACTCATCAAAAATTCATTATTCTTGCACCTGAGACTTGTATTCTCTATCCGCTATGCGTTACCAATCAATACTTAAATTTTTGGAGGTTATAAAAATATCAAAATTTTTGAGAAAATCCAAAGGGGTTAGCCTTCGATATTACCAAAATGAGAGGTTTCTATTATATAACTCGTCAAAAATTTATTTTTCTTGCACATGAGGTTTGTATTCTTTATCGGCTACGCGTTACCTGTCCATATTTATTTTTTGGAAGGTTGTAAAAAATATCAAATTTTTTGAGAAAAATCCAAAGGGGCCTTCGATATTATTGAAAAGGGAGGTTCTCGGTTAATAACTCGTGAAAAATTCATTTTTCTTGTACATGAGGCTTGTATTCTCTATCGGCCATAGGTTACCTATCCATAACTATTTTTCGGGAGGTTCTAAAAATTTCAAATTTTTTGAGAAAAATTCAAAGGGGTTAGCCTTCGATATTACTGAAAAGAAAGCTTTCCGACGAATAACTCGTCAAAAATTCATTTTTCTTGCACCTGAGACTTGTATTCTCTATCCGCTATGCGTTACCAATCCAAACTTAATTTTTGGGAGGTTATAAAAATATCAAAAACTTTGAGAAAATCCAAAGGGGTTAGCCTTCGATATTACCGAATAGGGAGGTTTCTATTAAATAACTCGTCAAAAATTTATTTTCTGTGAAATAACTCGTCAAAAATTCATTATTCTAGCACATGAGGCTTGTATTCTGTATCGGCTACGGTTACCTATCCATACTTATTTTTTGGAAGGTTGTAAAAATATCAAAATTTTTGAGAAAAATCCAAATGGGTTAGCCTTCGATATTATTGAAAAGGGAGGTTCCCAGTTAATAACTCGTGAAAAATTCATTTTTCTTGTACATGAGGCTTGTATTCTCTATCGGCTACGGGTTACCTATCCATAACTATTTTCTGGGAGGTTCTAAAAAATTTCAAAATTTTTGAGAAAAATTCAAAGGGCTTAGCCTTCGATATTACTGAAAAGAAATCTTTCCGATGAATAACTCATCAAAAATTCATTTTTCTTGCACCTGAGACTTGTATTCTCTATCCGCTATGCGTTACCAATCCAAACTTAATTTTTGGGAGGTTATTAAAATATCAAAATTTTTGAGAAAATCCAAAGGGGTTAGCCTTCGATATTACCGAATAGGGAGGTTTCTATTAAATAACTCGTCAAAAATTTATTTTTCTGTGAAATAACTCGTCAAAAATTCATTTTTCTTGCACATGAGGCTTGTATTCTGTATCGATTACGCGTTACCTATCCATACTAATTTTTTGGAAGGTTCTAAAAAATATCAAACATTTTGAGAAAAATTCAAAGGGGTTAGCCTTCGATATTATTGAAAAGGGAGGTTTCCGTTAAATAACTCATGAAAAATTTATTTTTCTTGCGCATGAGGCTTGTATTCTCTATCGACTATGTGTTACCTATCCACACCTATTTTTCAGGACGTTCTAAAAATGCCTTTGAACTTAACATTGGATTACATTAATTAGAACCAAACAACAACCTAATATGTTTCCTATCAGAACTTAATTTCATTTTGTATTTGTATCAGTAATTGATATTTTGCCTTCGTTTGTGCCTATCAGAACTTAATGTTTTGGTTACTTCATGCAGCTAGTATCAACATTTTAAAGAAGTATTATCTACCATCAGGTGCATATGGATTATGGTTATCATTGTAGTTGATATGGATACTATAATATTTTCTCTTCTTCATGCTTTATGGAATATGAACATTTTAAGTATTGCATATATCAAAGGATAACTATGTTACCACTATAATTTTTGGAGGTATGTGTGCTAATCTACAACCTTCAATTTCATTATTGGTTGCGAATATTATTTTTTTAATTAATGAGGTATTCTCCTTTTATTTTCTTATATATCCCTATGAAATTGCATAATAGAAAGTATCATGGCACTTAAAATGTTCATATCCTCTAATGTTTGTTTTAGCTAATAGTGGTATATGAATGATTCATTCTTGACTTTCATTTTTGTTATGTCACTTAGCCATTTTGAAGTAACATTGTAGGTAAGATAAGAACCCTAAAAACAAATGAATAGAAAATATCTCTTGTGAGATAATTTAAATTCCCTATTTAAAATGACCATGTGCTACATTGTAACATTTGCTAGCTACCATCTTTTTTGTATTCTAGGGGTGTTGATTGGGGAAAGACCATTAGGGACTTGACCAGAAAGTTGGCCTATGAAAGTTTGAAGAGTAATTATAGATATAGGAGATAATAATTTTTTCTTTTCTGTACCTAATATATATACCATACATGTAAGTCCTAAAATTCACTTGTGAACCCAAAGGCATTGTAGCTTGAATGAAGAAATTTAAAATAAGGATACATCACCACGAGAGCGCCTACCATTACTATTATAGCCTAACCTCATGCGAATTAAACATCCATGATAGGAATAAGGCAATAGTTTAGGGTTTTTAGTGTTTTAGGGTTTTTTAGGGGTTTGGGTTTGGGATTGGGATTGGGTTTGGGATTGGGATTGGAATTGGGTTTGGGATTGAGATTAGGATTGGGATTGGGTTTGGAATTGGGTTTGGGATTGGGATTGGGTTTGGGATTGGGTTTGGGATTGGGATTGGGATTGGGATTGGGGTTGGGTTTGGGGTTGGGATTGGGATTGGGATTGGGATTGGGGTTTGGGATTGGGATTGGTATTGGGGTTTGGGGTTTGGGGTTTGGATTGGGGTTTGGGGTTTGGGATTGGGATTGGAGTTTGGGGTTTGGATTTAGGGTTTAGGGTTAAGGGTTTAGGATTAAGGTTATAAAAAAATATCAATTTTTTTAAGAAAATCCAAAAAGGTTAGCCTTCGATATTAACGAAAAGGGAAGTTTCTATCAAATAACCCGTCAAAAATTCATTTTTCTATCAAATAACTTGTTAAAAATTCATTTTTCATGCACATGAGGTTTGTATTCTATATCGGCTACGCGTTACCTATCAATACTTATTTTTTAGAAGGATCTAAAAAGTATCAAAATCTTTGAGAAAAATCCAAATGGGTGGGTTAGGATACATTACCATGAGAGCACCTACCATTAGGGTTTTTTAGGGGTTTGGGTTTGGGATTGGGATTGGGTTTGGGATTGGGATTGGGTTTGGGATTGGGATTGGGATTGGGTTTGGGATTGGGATTAGGATTGGGATTGGGTTTGGGATTGGGTTTGGGATTGGGATTGGGTTTGGGATTGGGTTTGGTTGGGATTGGGATTGGGATTGGGATTGGGGTTGGGTTTGGGGTTTGGGGTTGGGATTGGGATTGGGATTAGGGTTTGGGATTGGGATTGGTATTGGGGTTTGGGGTTTGGATTGGGGTTTGGGGTTTGGGATTGGGATTGGAGTTTGGGGTTTGGATTTAGGGTTTAGGGTTAAGGGTTTAGGATTAAGGTTATAAAAAAATATCAATTTTTTAAGAAAATCCAAAGGGGTTAGCCTTCGATATTAACGAAAAGGGAAGTTTCTGTCAAATAACCCGTCAAAAATTCATTTTTCTATCAAATAACTTGTCAAAAATTCATTTTTCATGCACATGAGGTTTGTATTCTATATCGGCTACGCGTTACCTATCAATACTTATTTTTTAGAAGGATCTAAAAAGTATCAGAATCTTTGAGAAAAATCCAAATGGGTGGGTTAGGATACATTACCACGAGAGCGCCTACCATTACTATTATAGCCTAACCTCATGCGAATTAAACATCCATGATAGGAATAAGGCAATAGTTTAGGGTTTTTAGTGTTTTAGGGTTTTTTAGGGGTTTGGGTTTGGGATTGGGATTGGGTTTGGGATTGGGATTGGGATTGGGATTGGGTTTGAGATTGGGATTGGGATTGGGATTGGGTTTGGAATTGGGATTGGGTTAGGGATTGGGTTTGGGATTGATATTGGGTTTGGGATTGGGATTGGGTTTGGGATTGGGATTGGGGTTTGGGATTGGGATTGGGATTGGGATTGGGTTTGGGATTGGGATTGGGATTGGGATTGGGATTGGTTTTGGGATTGGGATTGGGATTGGGTTTGGGATTGGGATTGGGATTGGGTTTGGGATTGGGATTGGGTTTGGGATTGGGTTTGGGATTGGGGTTGGGTTTGGGGTTTGGGTTGGGATTGGGATTGGGATTGGGGTTTGTGATTGGGATTGGGATTGGGGTTTGGATTGGGGTTTGGGGTTTGGGATTGGGACTGGGGTTTGGGGTTTGGATTTAGTGTTTAGGGTTAAGGGTTTAGAGTTTAGTGTTAAGGTTATAAAAAAATATCAAATTTTTTGAGAAAATCCAAAGGGGTTAGCCTTCGATATTACCGAAAAGGGAAGTTTCTGTCAAATAACTCGTCAAAAATTCATTTTTCTATCAAATAACTTGTCAAAAATTCATTTTTCTTGCACATGAGGTTTGTATTCTGTATCGGCTACGCGTTACCTATCAATACTTATTTTTAGAAGGATATAAAAAGTATCAAAATTTTCGATAAAAATCCAAATGGGTTAGCCTTCGATATTATTGAAAAGGGAGGTTTCGCTTAAATAACTCATGAAAAATTCATTTTTCTTGCAAATGAGGCTTGTATTCTCAATCGGCTACGTGTTACCTATCCATACCTATTTTTGAGGAGGTTCTAAAAAGTATCAAAATTTTTGAGAAAAATCCAAAGGGGTTAGCCTTCGATATTAACGAAAAGGGAGGTTTTCGTCAAATGACTCATTAAAAATTTATTTTTCTGCATATAACTCGTGAAAGTTTCATTTTCTTGCATATGAGGCTTGTATTCTCAATCGGCTACATGTTACCTATCCATACCTATTTTTCGGGAGGTTCTAAAAAATATCAAATGTTTTTAGAAAAATCGCCTTCGATATTACTGAAAAGAGAGGTTTCGTCAAATAACTCGTCAAAAATTCATTTTTCTTGCACACGAGACTTGTATTCTCTATCGGCCATGCGTTACCAATCCGAACTTAATTTTTGGAAGGTTATAAAAAATATCAAATTTTTTGAGAAAATCCAAAGGGGTTAGCCTTCGATATTACCGAAAAGGGAGGTTTCTGTCAAATAACTCATCAAAAATTCATTTTTCTGTCAAATAACTCGTCAAAAATTTGTTTTTCTTGCACATGAGGCTTGTATTCTTTATCGATTACGCGTTACCTATCCATACTTATTTTTTGGAAGGTTCTAAAAAATATCAAACATTTTGAGAAAAATCCAAAGGGGTTAGCCTTCGATATTATTGAAAAGGAAGGTTTCCGTTAAATAACTCATGAAAAATTCATTTTTCTTGCGCATGAGGCTTGTATTCTCTATCGGCTACGTGTTACCTATCCACACCTATTTTTCAGGAGGTTCTAAAAATGCCTTTGAACTTAACATTGGATTACATTAATTAGAACCAAACAGCAACCTAATATGTTTCCTATCAGAACTTAATTTCATTTTGTATTTGTATCAGTAATTGATATTTTGCCTTCGTTTGTGCCTATCAGAACTTAATGTGTTGGTTACTTCATGCAGCTAGTATCAACATTTTAAAAAGAAGTATTATCTACCATCAACTGCATATGGATTATGGTTATCATTGTAGTTGATATGGATACTATAATATTTTCTCTTCTTCATTCTTTATGGAATATGAACATTTTAAGTATTGCATATATCAAAGGATAACTATGTTACCACTATAATTTTTGGAGGTATGTGTGCTAATCTACAACCTTCAATTTCATTATTGGTTGCGAATATTATTTTTTAATTAATGAGGTATTCTCCTTTTATTTTCTTATATATCCCTATGAAATTGCATAATAGAAAGTATCATGGCACTTAAAATGTTCATATCATCTAATGTTTGTTTTAGCTAATAGTGGTATATGAATGATTCATTCTTGACTTTCATTTTTGTTATGTCACTTAGCCATTTTGAAGTAACATTGTAGGTAAGATAAGAACCCTAAAAACAAATGAATAGAAAATATCTCTTGTGAGATAATTTAGATTCCCTATTTAAAATGACCATGTGCTACATTGTAACATTTGCTAGCTACCATCTTTTTTGTATTCTAGGAGTGTTGATTGGGGAAAGACCATTAGGGACTTGACCAGAAAGTTGGCCTATGAAAGTTTGAAGAGTAATTATAGATATAGGAGATAATAATTTTGTTCTTTTCCGTACCTAATATCTATACCATACATGTAAGTCCTAAATTTCACTTGTGAACCCAAAGGCATTGTAGCTTGAATGAAGAAATTTAAAATAAGGATACATTACCACGAGAGCGCCTACCATTACTATTATAGCCTAACCTCATGCGAATTAAACATCCATGATAGGAATAAGACAATAGTTTAGGGGTTTTAGTGTTTTAGGGTTTTTAGGGGTTTGGGTTTGGGATTGGGATTGGGTTTGGGATTGGGATTGGGTTTGGGATTGGGATTGGGATTGGGTTTGGGATTGGGATTGGGATTGGGTTTGGGTTTGGGATTGGGATTGGGTTTGGGATTGGGTTTGGGATTGGGATTGGGTTTCGGATTGGGGTTGGGTTTGGGGTTTGGGGTTTGGGATTGAGATTGGGATTGGGATTGGGGTTGGGTTAGGGGTTTGGGGTTGGGATTGGTATTGGGGTTTGGGATTGGGATTGGGGTTTGGGGGTTGGGGTTTGGATTGGGGTTTGGGGTTTGGGATTGGGATTGGGGTTTGGGGTTTGGGGTTTGGATTTAGGTTTTAGTGTTTAGGGTTAAGGGTTTAGGGTTAAGGTTATAAAAAAATATCAAATTTTTTGAGAAAATCCAAAGGGGTTAGCCTTCAATATTACCGAAAAGGGTAGTTTCTGTCAAATAACTCGTCAAAAATTCATTTTTCTATCAAATAACTTGTCAAAAATTCATTTTTCTTGCACATAAGGTTTGTATTCTGTATCGTCTACGCGTTACCTATCAATACTTATTTTTTAGAAGGATCTAAAAAGTATCAAAATTTTCGAGAAAAATCCAAATATGTTAGCCTTCGATATTATTGAAAAGGGAGGTTTCCCTTAAATAACTCATGAAAAATTCATTTTTCTTGCAAATGAGGCTTGTATTCTCAATCGGCTACGTGTTACCTATCCATACCTATTTTTGAGGAGGTTCTAAAAAATATCAAAATTTTTGAGAAAAATCCAAAGGGGTTAGCCTTCGATATTAACGAAAAGGGAGGTTTCCGTCAAATGACTCATCAAAAATTTATTTTTCTGCATATAACTCGTGAAAGTTTCATTTTCTTGCACATGAGGCTTGTATTCTCAACCGGCTACATGTTACCTATCCATACCTATTTTTCGGGAGGTTCTAAAAAATATCAAATGTTTTTAGAAAAATCTCCTTCGATAATACTGAAAAGAGAGGTTTCGTCAAATAACTCGTCAAAAATTCATTTTTCTTGCACATGAGACTTGTATTCTCTATCGGCCATGCGTTATCAATCCGAACTTAATTTTTGGAAGGTTATAAAAAATATCAAATTTTTTGAGAAAATCCAAAGGGGTTAGCCTTCGATATTACCGAAAAGGGAGGTTTCTGTCAAATAACTCGTCAAAAATTCATTTTTCTGTCAAATAACTCGTCAAAAATTTGTTTTTCTTGCACATGAGGCTTGTATTCTGTATCGATTACGCGTTACCTATCCATACTTATTTTTTGGAAGGTTCTAAAAAATATCAAACATTTTGAGAAAAATTCAAAGGGGTTAGCCTTCGATATTATTGAAAAGGGAGGTTTCCGTTAAATAACTCAAGAAAAATTCATTTTTCTTGCGCATGAGGCTTGTATTCTCTATAGGCTACGTGTTACCTATCCACAGCTATTTTTCAGGAGGTTCTAAAAATGCCTTTGAACTTAACATTGGATTACATTAATTAGAACCAAACAGCAACCTAATATGTTTCCTATCAGAATTTAATTTCATTTTGTATTTGTATCAGTAATTGATATTTTGCCTTCATTTGTGCCTATCAGAACTTAATGTTTTGGTTACTTCATGCAGCTAGTATCAACATTTTAAAAAGAAGTATTATCTACCATTAGCTGCATATGGATTATGGTTATCATTGTAGTTGATATGGATACTATAATATTTTCTCTTCTTCATGCTTTATGGAATATGAACATTTTAAGTATTGCATATATCAAAGGATAACTATGTTACCACTATAATTTTTAGAGGTATGTGTGCTAATCTACAACCTTCAATTTCATTATTGGTTGCGAATATTATTTTTTTAATTAATGAGGTATTCTCCTTTTATTTTCTTATATATCCCTATGAAATTGCATAATAGAAAGTATCATGGCACTTAAAATGTTCATATCCTCTAATGTTTGTTTAGCTAATAGTGGTATATGAATGATTCATTCTTGACTTTCATTTTTGTTATGTCACTTAGCCATTTTGAAGTAACATTGTAGGTAAGATAAGAACCCTAAAAACAAATGAATAGAAAATATCTCTTGTGAGATAATTTAAATTCCCTATTTAAAATGACCATGTGCTACATTGTAACATTTGCTAGCTACCATCTTTTTTGTATTCTATGGGTGTTGATTGGGGAAAGACCATTAGGGACTTGACCAGAAAGTGTGCCTATGAAAGTTTGAAGAGTAATTATAGATATAGGAGATAATAATTTTGTTCTTTTCCGTACCTAATATCTATACCATACATGTAAGTCCTAAATTTCACTTGTGAACCCAAAGGCATTGTAGCTTGAATGAAGAAATATAAAATAAGGATACATTACCACGAGAGCGCCTACCATTACTATTATAGCCTAACCTCATGCGAATTAAACATCTATGATAGGAATAAGACAATAGTTTAGGGTTTTTAGTGTTTTAGGATTTTTTAGGGGTTTGGGTTTGGGATTGGGATTGGGATTGGGTTTGGGATTGGGATTGGGTTTGGGATTGGGATTGGGATTGGGTTTGGGATTGGGATTGGGATTGGGTTTGGGATTGGGATTGGGTTTGGGATTGGGTTTGGGATTTGGATTGGGTTTGGGATTGGGATTGAGTTTGGGATTGGGATTGGGGTTGGGTTTGGAGTTTGGGGTTTGGGATTGGGATTGGGATAGGGTTTGGGATTGGGATTGGGTTTGGGATTGGGATTGGGATTGGGATTGGGGTTTGGGATTGGAATTGGGATTGGGTTTGGGATTGGGATTGGGGTTTGGAGTTTGGACTTTGGATTTAGGGTTTAGTGTTTAGCGTTATGTGTTTAGGGTTTAGGGTTAAGGTTATAAACAAATATCAATTTTTTTGAGAAAATTCAAAGGGGTTAGCCTTCGATATTACCGAAAAGGGAAGTTTCTGTCAAATAACTCGTCAAAAATTCATTTTTCTATCAAATAACTTGTCAAAAATTTATTTTTCTTGCACATGATGTTTGTATTCTGTATCGGCTACGCGTTACCTATCAATACTTATTTTTTAGAAGGATCTAAAAAGTATCAAAGTTTTCGAGAAAAATCCAAATGGGTTAGACTTCGATATTATTGAAATAGGAGGTTTCCCTTAAATAACTCATAAAAAAATCATTTTTCTTGCAAATGAGGCTTGTATTCTCAATCGGCTACGTGTTACCTATCTATACCTATTTTTGAGGAGGTTCTAAAAAATATCAAAATTTTTGAGAAAAATCCAAAGGGGTTAGCCTTCGATATTAACGAAAAGGGAGGTTTCCGTCAAATGACTCATCAAAAATTTATTTTTCTGCATATAACTCGTGAAAGTTTCATTTTCTTGCACATGAGGCTTGTATTCTCAATCGGCTACATGTTAACTATCCATACCTATTTTTCGGGAGGTTCTAAAAAATATCAAATGTTTTTAGAAAAATCGCCTTCGATATTACTGAAAAGAGAGGTTTCGTCAAATAACTCGTCAAAAATTCATTTTTCTTGCACATGAGACTTGTATTCTCTATCGGCCATGCGTTACCAATCCGAACTTAATTTTTGGAAGGTTATAAAAAATATCAAATTTTTTGAAAAAATCCAAAGGGGTTAGCCTTCGATATTACCGAAAAGGGAGGTTTCTGTCAAATAACTCGTCAAAAATTCATTTTTCTGTCAAATAACTCGTCAAAAATTTGTTTTTCTTGCACATGAGGCTTGTATTCTGTATCAATTACGCGTTACCTATCCATACTTATTTTTTGGAAGGTTCTAAAAAATATCAAACATTTTGAGAAAAATCCAAAGGGGTTAGCCTTCGATATTATTGAAAAGGGAGGTTTCCGTTAAATAACTCATGAAAAATTCATTTTTCTTGCTCATGAGGCTTGTATTCTCTATCGACTATGTGTTACCTATCCACACCTATTTTTCAGGAGGTTCTAAAAAATATCAAAAATTTTGAGAAAAATTCAAAGGGGTTAGCCTTCGATATTACCGAAAAGGGGGGTTTCCATCAAATAACTCGTCAAAAATTCATTTTCCTATCAAATAACTTGTCAAAAATTCATTTTTCTTGCACATGAGGTTTGTATTCTGTATCAGCTACGCATTACCTATCAATACTCATTTTTTGGAAGGATCTAAAAAGTATCAAAATTTTTGAGAAAAATCCAAAGGTGTTAGCCTTCGATATTATTGAAAAGGGAGGTTTCCCTTAAATAACTCGTGAAAAATTCATTTTTCTTGCAAATGAGGCTTGTATTCTCTGTCGTCTACGTGTTACCTATCCATACCTATTTTTGAGGAGGTTCTAAAAAATATCAAAATTTTTGAGAAAAATCCAAAGGGGTTAGCCTTCAATATTAACGAAAAGGGAGGTTTCCTTCAAATGACTCGTCAAAAATTCATTTTTCTGCATATAACTCGTGAAAGTTTCATTTTCTTGCACATGAGGCTTGTATTCTCAATCGGCTACATGTTACCTATCCATACCTATTTTTCGGGAGGTTCTAAAAATATCAAATGTTTTTAGAAAAATCGCCTTCGATATTACTGAAAAGAGAGGTTTCGTTAAATAACTCGTCAAAAATTCATTTTTCTTGCACTTGAGACTTGTATTCTCTATCGGCCATGCGTTACCAATCCGAACCTAATTTTTGGAAGGTTATAAAAAATATCAAATTTTTTGAGAAAATTCAAAGGGGTTAGCCTTCGATATTACCGAAAAGGGAGGTTTCTATCAAATAACTCATCAAAAATTCATTTTTCTGCCAAATAACTCATCAAAATTTTATTTTTCTTGCACATGAGGCGTGTATTCTGTATCGACTATGTGTTACCTATCCATACTTATTTTTTGGAAGATTCTAAAAAATATCAAAATTTTTGAGAAAAATCCAAAGGGGTTAGCCTTTGATATTATTGAAAAGGGAGTTTTCTGTTAAATAACTCATGAAAAATTCATTTTTCTTGCACATGAGGCTTGTATTCTCTATCGGCTACGTGTTACCTATCCACACATATTTTTCAGGAGGTTCTAAAAAATATCAAAAATTTTGAGAAAAATCCAAAGGGGTTAGCCTTCGATATTACCGAAAAGGGAGGTTTCCATCAAATAACTCGTCAAAAATTCATTTTTCTTGCACATGAGACTTGTATTCTCTATAGGCTATGCGTTACCAATCCGAACTTAATTTTTTGAAGGTTATAAAAAATATCAAAATTTTTGAGAAAATCCAAAGGGGTTAGCCTTCGATATTACCGAAAAGGGAAGTTTCTGTCAAATAACTCGTCAAAAATTCATTTTTCTATCAAATAACTTTTCAAAAATTCATTTTTCTTGCACATGAGGTTTGTATTCTGTATCGGCTACGTGTTACCTATCAATACTTATTTTTTAGAAGGATCTAAAAAGTATCAAAATTTTTGAGAAAAATCCAAAGGGGTTAGCCTTCGATATTATTGAAAAGGAAGGTTTCTGTTAAATAAATCGTGAAAAATTCATTAATGAGGCTTGTATTCTCTATCAACTACGTGTTACCTATCCATACTTATTTTTAAGGAGGTTCTAAAAAATATCAAAATTTTTAGAAAAATCCAAAGGGGTTAGCCTTCGATATTACCGAAAGGGAGGTTTCCGTCAAATAACTCGTCAAAAATTCATGTTTCTGCATATAACTCGTGAAAAATTCATTTTCTTGCACATGAGGCTTGTATTCTCTATCAGCTACGTGTTACCTATCAATACCTATTTTTCATGATGTTCTAAAAAATATCAAAAATTTTAAGAAAAATCAAAAGGGGTTAGCCTTTGATATTATTGAAAAGGGAGGTTTCGTCAAATAACTTGTCAAAAATTCATTTTTCTTGCACATGAGACTTGTATTCTCTATCGGCTATGCGTTACCAATCCAAACTTAATTTTTGGAAGGTTATAAAAAAATATCAAAATTTTTGAGAAAATCCATAGGGGTTAGCCTTCGATATTACCGAAAAGGGAAGTTTCTGTCAAATAACTCGTCAAAAATTCATTTTTCTATCAAATAACTTGTCAAAATTTTGTTTTTCTTGCACATGAGGTTTGTATTCTGTATCGGCTACGCGTTACCTATCAATACTTATTTTTTAGAAGGATCTAAAAAGTATCAAAATTTTTGAGAAAAATCCAAAGGGGTTAGCCTTCAATATTATTGAAAATGGAGGTTTCCGTTAAATAACTCATGAAAAATTCATTAATGAGGCTTGTATTATCTATCGGCTACGTGTTACCTATCCACTCGAGTCCAATGGTTATTTTTAGACAGACTTATCTCTATTTTTGTAGAGAGGCTGGCGCGAGCCCAATAACTCATAAGTTTTGTTCGAAAAAAAACTCATGACATAAGTAGAAACACACTACCACCGGTTTCTCCATCTACCTTGGATTATATGAAAGATGTTTTATGCGTTGGATCTGCCATATGACCGCACCGGGGAAATTGACAACTTACTGTCCTTCATCTACAACAATTTCGACCGATGCAAATGCGTTGCTCTTGCAGTTTTTGCTATACAGGTAAACGTTCTTGCGTTTCCATTCCCCCTTCTCTTCTTTTACCATGGAACTTGACTACATGTCATTGGGATTCGTCCACATCTGCAGGCACTCTCTCTTTTCTTGGCAATGATTTTACGAGCCATGCTATCAGCCCGGAGCGTTGACTATGACAGTGATGAAGACTTTGTAGTCATAAGGAGGCCACTCCTGGTTACCCATGCTCCTCCACCCTGTCTTCCTACCACAGTTGATGCTAGAGGTTTCCGTCCAGACCTCTGGAGCTCGAGAATGAGGCAGAAGGTGACAACTGTTTTCAATCTCGTTTCAATTGTATAACCTAAACATGAATCAACCGTTTGCAATTCACGAATGTAAGGTACCCTATTTCCCTTATATGGACTAGGATACCCAACAATCAACACTTTAAAATCAGGAAAGCACCAAGCTTATCAAATCCAAATTATTTGATGCTTTATTTAGTTAGAGGCAATTCCCTGTGTAGCCCTGGAAGGTAGCGAAATCCCCTATCGCCCAGTGCGGAAGTCCTGTTCCCTATCGTCCACTGTGAATCTGATGCCGCCGAAGGGAAGATCACTTTTGCAGTGGACGGCAGATGATTTTGCTATCTTCCACATACGAAATTATCTCATATAGTTATGGTTGTGGAGCTTATTGGCCTCTGATAGATAACAAGGTGGATTTTCTGTCTAGTTTGAGAATTATTTGCTAACAAGATATCTCGTGAGGATTCTGGAGGATCCTTATGGTTCATTTGAATTCATTTGCTCTGTACATATTTTTAGTTCCCCAATCTCATCACATTGTACTGGACCACAAGTTCTGTACATGTTTATCCCTTTTTGTTTTTTTAACTTTTCGTTCCCAATTTCCGGAACTTTTTTTTGTGTCTTGTTCAACATTAGTGTCATTGGACTCAGAATAGATCAAGACATAATTTCAGCTTTGTCCACAGGTGTCAGTCCATTGATGCACAAAACTTTGCCATCAAATAAAACCAAAGATGGTGTGCGCATGTACACTGCCTTCCTGAACTTAACCCGTGGCTCTTGTGGGCGGGGCATTCTCCCAAAAGCTTAGGATTTAAACTATGGTGGATGAGGTCTTATAAATCAAAAGACTATATTTTGTGGCACACGTTTGCTTATTTGCAGTCTGGGGTTTGAAGATGAATTCTTTGGTTGTTGAATTGTGAGGACAAACTAATTATTTGGAAACCACAACCTCCATGTTTTCCAATGCAAACCACACTCTACTGCATAGGCAAGTTAACTGATGAATGCTTTTTATTGGCACGGCTACTGACGTCGTGGAGTTTTACTTTGGTTGTCTATTAGATAATTTACTCTATCTGAATAGATTTTTTCTTTCTACAATGGCTGCAGTATTAATATGATGGTAATAAGTATCTTGACAATTGACGTTCCCGTAGACTTTTGTTCTATTACACGATTTCCACTGGAAATGTTACTCTTCACCTTATTTTGATTTTAAATCCTGATGGGCTGATAAATCTTAATCTATGTTTTCTTCTTACCTGTAGTACGGGTTGAACTCCAGTGATTACACCTATGGCACACTGGATCCAAATGCATCACCACCTCAGTGAGCAGTCGTGTGACAGATGAAGAAGCTTACGTTTGTTCCAAACACCTCGTATATACAGGCATCATATCTTGTAATCAACCTGGGGCGCACCGTTATGTTACATTAGTTCATTTTTCAGTTTTGTGTTATGTTGATCTTTCAACTGTACTGTACCTCCAACTGTTCATATATGTATATCTGTGTTGATGTCGGAGCTATGCATCTGTACAGTTTTTGCATAAACTCGGTTGCGTTAGTTACAAGTCCGTGAATTTGTAAGCTAAAGAAAAAGTTTATATTGCAGCTCAAATGGCAACGACCCACCTGTATGTGTTTCACGTACGCTAGATGATACTGATGAGAAGAGCTGATGAAGAAACGAGAAATTAATCCAAGCCGCAGCAGCATGCAGTGAAAACCAAACGCGACCTGCATGCTGCTAGTACAGCCATGCATCGATGGAGCTAGCCATGCAAATGAATAACTCACCCATCAATTTTACATATGCAGGGCGGCAGGGGAGACAAATCGACTACGTGCGTTAGCGGCAAATCGAAGCGTGCCCTGCATGCTGCTAATCGAAGCGTACGTTAGCGCCAGGGGAGACAAATCGACTGCGTGCGTGGCGGCAAACGCATGCATATGCGACTCTCTCACTCCCGCCGCCTCTTTGGCTTCTCTCCCAGAATAAAGAAACGGCCGTCCCTTGGCTGTTCGGCATTGACGCGAACCGACGCTTCGCTCTCACCACTCACTCGCTCCCACTCATTCAAGAACCTCCACCACCCTGCCGCTCTATATTCCCTTCGCCCCTTCTCACGGCTGTACCCCTATATATTCTATCCCGGCCCGCTCACTTGTCACATCTCGTCGGCGTCAGAACTTGTCGCTGGACCCAGCCAGATGATCACGGCGCGCACACGACATCTTTTGCCGCGGCGATGCTCTGGGGCTGTATCGGTAGTGCAGGTACGACGCGGAGGCTGACAAGGTAGCACCTGCAGGTAAACGTCGCGGCAAGGGCCTGGCATGCCTCTGGCCCCTAATAAAAATTCCGCGAGTCGGTGGTCGTCAGCCTTCCGCATCGATCGCCCAGTTCGTTGAAAGTCGAGACCCGGATCTGGAGTCCATCGGCAGATCGTCTGCGGCGTTGTGTCCATGCCGAGGTTAGTACACAAGGTCA